>OZ012681.1:3779452-8643909 GCA_963942445.1 Argyra leucocephala | reverse complement strand
CTTGTAGAAAGCAGGCTATGTAAAAACTGCGCCACGTAGCGTGTATTATTGTGCTACCTTTCATTATATTTCGCAAAAAATATAATTTTTATACATTTGCAAATACGTCTAACTAAGAAAACTAGCTTTCAAATTATTAAATTTGTGAATTTTCTATTTAAATATAAATATTAATATTATTTTTCAATTTTATTGCGTCTCTAATCCAAATTTTTACCCACCATCTCTATTTGTGATGAGAAACAACTAAATATCGAAATGCAAGAAACAAATTTACAAAACAAAAAAAAAAATAAAATAAAACGGAAACCTTTGAGTCTTTTAAAATTAAAATTTAATTTTAATTAAAACTAAATTATTGAATATTTAATAAAAAACATCATGTTATTGTATTTATATGTATATAGATAAAGTACAAAACTAAAAAATATATTATATAGTATGTATGAATCCTGATATTTAATATTGTAAAAACTTTAAAAACAACTTATAATATTCTTCAGTAAAATTAATTTACAAAATTATTATTATTATTAAAATGTTCATCTTTAAAAAGTATAATAAATGAATTTCTTTAATATTATGTACAATGCCTCTATATTTTCTAGCCAAGTCACACGAAGTTTTTTACGGAATTTACCGAACTATGATCATGTTTTAAATTTTGTTTTTGTTTTGTGTATACATTTTTTTTTTTTTGATAAAAATATAATTTGAGAAAAACACATCTAACGCAAACAATGTAAAATTCACAATTCTGTAAAATTTAATACAAACACCATCAAAAGTTTTATTCAGATAACAAATAATGAGAAACAACAACTTACATGCGATTTTATTTTCTTCTCAAGTGTATATATCCAAAAAATATTTTATTTTCAGTGTTCATTAAAATTTGATAGACATATGTTTCACGTTGGATAGTAAGAAATTAATTTTTTTAAATTGAAAATTATTAATGAAAATGTTTTTGTATTTTTAATAAATTTATACAAATAATATTGAATATTTTTTTAAAAATAAGACTATATCATAATAACATGTTATCAATATAATAAAATAATGTCCAATACAAATACAAAAAACAAAATTTATAGAAAAAAAATAATGTCCCATTTTTAAAATTGCTCTGTCAGAGGCCAGGCTAGAAAGTATAGAGTCATTAATAATTATAATAAAATAAAATGAAAACAAAAATATAAAAACGTTAAAGAAAAAATGAATTCGTAAAAGAAAACAATTTATGAAATTGCTTTACAATTAATTTAACACAAAATTAGTTTTATTCCTTTTTATATAGAATAATACTAGTGTGAGAGATAGAGAGAGATAGAGACCTCTTTTGATTGCTTTTTATTTTCATTCAAAAAATTATATTAATAGACGTTTTTTTTTTTTTGTTTTTCTTTCTTCCTTAAATATTTAAATGAAATTGTTTTTATTTCATATTATTTATATTGCCTGTTTGTTAACTTGTTTTATATTATTTATCATCAACTATACTTGTTCTACTATACTGTTACCACTACTATTACCACTATACTACTACTCTCTTTTATATAATATCGGAACACAGCATTACTATTGTTTTATATTAAGAGATTTTCATTATTTTTATTTCAAATTTTTATTTAAATGAGAGCATTTCCTCCTCAAACTTTTTTATTGAAAAGAAATTATTCATCTTGGAAACTGTAATAAAGTGGAGGTCATATTTCTTTTTGTTTTTTTGTTTTTTTGTTTTATTTCTTCGAGAAATAGATACATTATAAAGAAAGGAATAAAGAAATATAAATAGTAAAACAAAAAATGTATATATATATATATAAAAAGATGATGAAATAAAAAATAAAAAGATGGGATATACCTAATTGTAAAAAATTAGAATTTTTCGACTGAGAGATTTTCATACTCTAAATAATATGAAATAATTTTTTAATTGAAAAGGTCTATGCCATTTAAATAATACATATATACATTTTTTTTAATAATAGACAAATAGTAGAACTTTAGAAAACTAAACAGTTAATTACTGTATAGAAAAAAAATATTGTTTTATCTTTTTTTTATTATTTTAGTATTATTAAAGTTACTCTAAATTTATTAATTATATTAATTTTCTATGAATTATTTTTTTTTCTTCTATTTTTGTTAATTTGTACTATTCATATAATAATTAATATAATTAAAAGAATAGAAATAAATTTTTGTTAATTTGAATTTTAACAAATAGAGATACTTAATTAATTTGTTGTGAGAAAGAAAATAAAAATTTGATGAAATTCAATGAAATTATTGCCAAGTTTTTTTTTGCACTAACAATTTCTGTATTTATTTAGTTCTTTTTTTTTTTAAATGAGCAATTTGTCACAACAACAACCGTGAAATACATAGTGCCCTCAATTTGAAATTTTTAGCTGTAAATATTTTCACAAACATTTTTGGTGTTTTGTTTATTACTTCAAAGTCTATTCTTAGTGTTTTCTAATGCAAATATTTATAAAATTTTCGTAAGAAAACCGTTTGCGTATTTTTTATTTTAAAATAAAAATTTTCTGATTTTAACATTTCAATTATTTCAACAAACTATACATAATCAACTATAATATTGTCAAAAATTAGATTTCAAACTTTTAGATATTGTTAATTAAATTATGCGTTCTTGTTTATAACCAAAAATCAGTAAATAAACTAATCAGTTAATTTTCATTCTAAACAGTTTCATTTCATCATTATGCGGCCCCCATACAATCAGAACAATCGTTTGCAACAACAATATTTTTTTTTAATTTCAAATCGTATCCTCCTAATTTATTTTTTTGCCAAGTTTTATATAAATCTATTATTTTGACTCTAGTTCCACATGTCAAATGATACAAATGATTAAATTTTTGCATTGTACAAAATATGTATTTTTTTTTACTTTGTTCTTCACGTTGTAGAGTTTCATGTTTATGCGATTTCTTCAAATCTATTTCACTTTCCTCGATTACTTGTTTAAAATTGCAGATCTATGTTCTTGGTGAAAACTATTATAAACAGTATTATATAGAATGTATTGATGCGCAGTAAATACAAAGTATTATGATTTGAAACAGAAAGCAAAATCTTTATACCTTAATGTAGTTTTAAAGTTTTAACACACGTTCTATATTCAACGTATATAAACTTTTTGTATATTTTCAACAAGTTTTTAAAAATCATCTTCTTCTTTCAATCCAAATTGAACCTTGACAACTTCTATACGCTTCATGTTTATAAAAAACGAGAAGAGTTTTGGGTTTCTTGAACAAGGCTTTAGATATGAGCATTTTTGCTTCAAGATTTCCACGAACGTTGGCCCAAAAATCCTCAATTTTTACTCTAGCCAAGCTAGTTGTTGTCCTCAGAGGAATCCCACAGAACGGACTTGGCCCTATGAAAGCCGTATACGATGCTTTTCTTCTTAGATAATCTGCAGCTTCGTTTCCTGTTTTGTCAGAATGCCCTGATACCCACATTATTGTGATTTTATTTGTTTTTTTTTTTTCAGGGTTTTAAGTATTTCTAAACAATCCCATACTAAATTTGTTGTGATGGTATATGAAGTAATAGTTCGTAAAGTTGCTTTACTAGAATTAAGATCTTACGTTATTTGTAATTTCATAAATTTTATCGCAAGCAGAATTCTATAGCATGTATATCAGCTTGGAAAACTGTGTTTTTGTAGAGTCTAGACTTGAATGAATGGTTGCACCTTATTCTTCAGTCATTATTTTCGAAAATCGAATCCCCTCAACATTTTTGTTATGAACCTACTTAGTTCCCACTACCTTATTACTGGTAGTAAAGACAATTAAAACTTGATTTTGCAAACGATCTACTGATATACATATATACTGATTTTTAGGTAAGTAGATCCTATTACATTACATAACATCATTTTCGATTTCAACATAGTCATTGTATTTTTATTTAAATTAATCTACTCTAATTATAAAAATAAATTTATGTAATCATAAATTTAATCAGAAATTATTAAGACTTCAATCGGTTTTTACTTTTTCGTACATAAAAAGAACAAGTTCGATTTATCTATTAACATTGATACATATATAGATATGTGTAGAATCAGGTTCTTTTTATTCATTAAAAAGTATAAAATCCGATAGAAATTTTAATAATTTCTAATTAAATTTATTTTTATAGTTATAATAGATTTTACGTTGAAATTTTAGTTAATTTTTATAACTCACAGATGTATTAACATTGAATGGAGACAATCCACGTAAATTTTACTCAAACATTTTTTTTCTTAGCCTATTACAAAACAAATATGTTTTTGAAATCATGTAACTGTACTTTATTCTTTAATCATATTTTTAAGTAAACAATAAATAAATAAATAAGTAATTTAAATTTGAATGTTGAGAGGTATATAGACGTTCAAGTAAAAGTCTGTGAATAAATTTTACTCGTGTTTATCTAAATACGAATATTCCTATGGGTAAATATGTGCTCATGTTTACCTAAAATGTGAAATACGTGAATACGTGTGTGAAGTTTACACGTTTAGCTAAATCACTTTTAACACAGTAAAAATGAGTAAAATATATTTCATGTTTTCTTTTTTTTTTTCTTTATTTTGTTTTCAATAATACATTTTCTTTTACAATTCATGTATATCAAATACGTAATAGATAATTAAATTTAGTTTTATAACCTAAGCTATGATGGTTTAAGCTGTCTCATCTTATTGTTTTTTTTTTATATAATGCAATTTAATTTAAATAAGCTAACCAGTTTTTATTAAGAAAACGAAAAGGAAAACTATATAAAATTAATATATAATAAAAAAAAAAAAACAAATTTGTAGATAAATTTATAATTGCCAAGTTAAATAGTTTCATTTTTTCCTGTTTTTTTTTTTTTTTTTTTTCTTAATTATTACATTATAAGTCTTAAATTTTTTTTCACACCTGCTAACACAATTACAACAACAATATTGTTTCCACACGATTTTTATCATAAATCATTATCATTACCATTACATTATAATAATTAGAACATCTATAATTATAATTGACAAGCATTTAGGGTCCTGCGCAGTAGACACCTTTTTATTTTATTTCGATTCTCCTACTCCGTAATGAACTTCTAATATATATAATATATAAGACTGTATATAAAACAAAAATGCGCACACAGTTGAAAATTTTGTACACATCCGATTTTATTATTCAGCAAATACATTATGCATATGTGAGATCTTATGAAAAAAAAAAACAAAAAAACAAATTCACCTAAAATAAAAAATATAAAAACAACAAAAAAACAAATCACTTGAATTCTTCATTTTTATCTTTTTAAGTAACTGTTTCAATTCAATTCAATTAATTTATTTCCTTAAATATACATTTTGTTTTTTGAAATACACAGATTTTTACAGAGTTTAGAGATATTCTCTTTACAGCTGAAACGTTTTAAATTTTAAATAAATTTTTAAGGGAAAACAGGATAGTAAAAACCTTTTCCAAATAATTTTTTTTTTTTTTTTGTTTTTTTTTGTTTTGTTTCTTTTTTTAGATAAAACTTACATTTAATTAAACTTAAAACTAAAAAAACAAAAAAAAACTAACCTAACTACTACTAAGAGTAACTGTTTCTAAATTTTGGTTATTTGTAGTAATAATATAGTTTTTATTAAAATTATGTATTATGTAGGTATATATATACATACCTCTTTAAGGACAAAATTTTTTTATTTTTAGTAATTTTATCACTAAATTCCACTTACTATAGGGAATATATCGGAAACAAAGCCGTATATGAGGGACGTGTATTTATGTGTCCTAAATAAAAAATAAAACTTACTAACCACAAAACTTTTTATTAAACACGAGTGGTTTTTGCTATATCGTGCGAAGTCTATGTCAGTACGTAAATTACTGTTTTTTTAAAAACTTTAAATTTGACTTCAATTTGAAATATAATTACTCAACAGGGGCCCCTAGTTAAAATATAATAACATATTGTACATATGCATTAAGGCGATATAAATAAAATAATAATTATAATAATAATTATTGTTAATCTATTCTAGGTTATTATAATTTTAAATTTTGTCAGTCACATCATTAGCATATAAAAATTCATCATAATATTACTAAATTTAATTGATATAGTATTTCAAATAATTGGATATAATATTACAAACTAACCTAACTTAATCATTCAATATTGAAAACGAAACAGAACAGAAAATATTAAATTTCAATAATTGAAATCAGCAGCAAATTCGAATCCAAATGAAATTTGAATAAATGATTTTCCAACCAATTGAATTGTTATACTTTAATATTCATTTAAATTTTTCTATTTTCTTTTATTTTTATTTTTGTTTTTTTTTTTTTTGTTCCTATCTGAATTGGAAGGAACTTAAAAGTTTATATATATTAACTTATAAATAATTGAATTATTAAAAGAATAACAAAAGAATAATCGGTAAAAATAAAAAAAAAAAAACTTTCAATTCAATTCGAATTCGAATTCAATTCAATATTATTATTTTAATTTTTTTTTTTTTTTTTTGTACTACGATTTTCATGACATTAAAATGTTAAGCTGGTGTCCTTTTGTTCAGAACTCTTTTAAATAATAGTAAAATATACTGGATAGTAATGGCAGTATTATATTTTGACCAATAAATTAAAGTCTTAATGTCAATTGTTTTGAAAGCCCATTTACGTATATCCCTAGATCAAAGTCTTTTTTTTTTTTTTTTTTTTATACCAAACAATAGCTACTAGCTGTGTCTAATATATTTTCATTTTTGGTATTTTAATGTGATAGCACCGACGACAACACAACGACGATGAGAATAATTTCAGTTATTATCCCAGCACATATCCTTTAGGTGGAGAAATTTTATCGTTTTAACTTCATTTCTCGTGTATTGTTTTTTTGTTTTTATTCTGTGCAAATTAAAAAAAAAAAATAAATAAAAAAAAAAGACCCAACTGCTGTGAAGTCAAGTAACAAAATGAACAAAACAAAACAAAAAAAAAAAAAAAAACAGTTGTAATTCTTGTGCCAAGACAATGTACAGAACCGAAAATTTATTTTTTAGATTTTTTTTTTATTCTCTTTTGTTTTTCCATGTTTTTTATTGTTCTGCCAGAGTTAAAAAAAAATCGATTTTTTTTAGCGAAAAAAAATACTGTTTTTCTATCTCATTCACTCAAAGTTTTTAACAATACAAAAAAAAAAAAAAAAAAAAGCCTAAAAACGGATTTTTCTTGAAATTTTCACATAAAATGGGTTAACAAAAAAAAAAGGTTTATTCACAGATTCGAAAATATTTGATACAAAAAAAAAAAAAAATAGGATCCTTGTGATCCTTTTGTTGTACAAATTCTTTTGTATTTTTTTTTTTTTCTTTTAATATATTAGTATATGTTGTTAGCTGAGGTCTGTAATTTGCTATATGACTTTTATACATGTTTTGAGTAAATATTTTTTTTTTCTGTTACTCCAATTGGGAGCATAAGGCATCAACTGGATTCCTTCATGTTTCTCTGTCGTACGGAGTGATCTTTATTTACTTCCAAGTTCGTCCATATTTTATTTTTGCTTTTTCGTTTTATTTTTTTTTTTTTGTTAAAGCTATTAGTCTGTTGTTTCAGCTTGTAATCTTTTATTTAGGTAATTTAACTTAGATTTAGGTAATTTAACTTAGATTTAGTTTAAGTTAAATAACTTTACCTAAATTGTTAATAATTAAATATGTATTGTAACTTGCTTGATTTAAGCTCGGAATAAGTAAAATATCTCGATAGTTCAGAAGTCTTGCTTCGATACCAGATGTTGTTGGGTCTTCCTCGCCTTCTACTACCTTGGGGTTCCATTCTAGGGCCATTCTGGTTGTATTATTTGATTGTTTTCTTCGCCATCTCCATTTTCTACGCTTACGCTTTGATACATTATCGGTTCTTCACCTGTTTGCTACCATAACTATCCTTATTACTGATAGTTTTTGGGCCAGAATATTCTGCATATTCTTCTTTGGTGCCAGTTCGCAAATACTTGAAGTTTTCGAATGATGTTACTTGTCGTCATCGAAGTGTTACTGTCATACATAAGTATTGACATTACACATGCTTTGAATATTCTGAACTTTATTTTTCTAATTATTTGGTCATTCTTTCATAATGGACTTAATTCACCAAACGCAGCTATGCCCTTACGAAGTCTGTTGTTGACATCAGCTTCTGTAAATTCGCTTGTTATTAGAATGTTACAGGAGAAGTTTATCAAATATTCGAGTGTTTGACCTTCCTTCAATTAAATAATGGTGTTTGTTGGTGTTATTTATCCTCATGGCATTGGTTTTATCTATGTTAATTCGTAGCACGACTTCACACGCTGCCTGTTGAAATAGATCTGCTTTGTGTTGGATGTCGCAGAATTTATGCGCTAGCAGACATATATTATTCGAATAGTCAAGGTCCTAAAGCGTCCTTAAGCGAGCCTACCTTATATTTTTTAAGGAAAAACTAGTTTCTTGTATTATCTCATTTATTACAAGTGTGAATATAAGTGATGAGAGAGGACATCATTGTGTAACTATAAAACAGATTTATTAAATTTTTCAGTTATCAGTGTCACTCTTATCAATTAATCAGATAATTATTGTTTGGTTTAATCGTTTTGAAGCTTCCTGGATAGATTGTCAAATCCAAATAACTTCAACATAGGTATACTACATCATTTACTGTTTTAATAACTTGTAAGTAAAAATTTACAATACAATGGTGACATTTGTACCGGAAACATCTTTTCCTAACTGTAAATGTCATGAAATTAGCAGAAACAGTTTTAACTACCTACAAAATCTCAATTCAAAAGATGTCTTAATATGTAATATCAGTGTGTAATGTCATATTATTCATTGCTATGGAATGAATATGGTCGTATTATTCGATCAAAAAATTAACGAAAAAGTTAACAAATTGGTCTATTCACCACAGAACTAAAAGTGCTGAATAACAGTATATTTATAACAACTCAACACTAAATAGAATAAACAAATCAGTGGGAGATATTAATTACCCTGCTTTCGGTAATACTGAATTGACGATCAATCAATTAACATTTGATGCGACCGATTAACTGTCAAATCGACAAATGCATACTTTTGACGTCGAGTCTTTGATATTACCGAACATAATTTTGTGATTTATGAATTGTGATTTATTGTGTATTTTTGGTTTTTATTTAATTTTTTTTTTTAATCCGTTTTTTATAAAGACATGTAATAAAAATTATAAACATTAGATTGAAGCCACTGTAGAGCCATCAAACATTTTTTTACTACACAATCAAAGAGCAAAACAAATGATGGTCAACAACTAATCATAAAATTGTTTGCTGCTTTGTATGCTCAAATACAAGAGCCATTTTAAATAACCGAAAGCATGACGATCGTCATTTGTCATCAATTGCATAACCGAAAGCGTGATGATAGTTGATTTTTTGCAGCGCAGACGACATTACTAAAAGCAGGGTTAGTAGATGTTAGTTAGGTTAGAAGTAATTTTTTATATGTAATAAATTTTAATAATAGCAGAGTACTGAATCTAATTTACATGATGGTTTCCGTTTAAAAAAGCAAACCCATGTGAAGACCTACGTATTACTAATTTTTAAATTTTATAAAATCAAAACAAAATTTGAATTATCTAAATTTCTGGTACCGATAGAATTTCAAAAAAAAAGTTTATTGAAAGTTATAATGAAGATCTAGATCTACTAATAATAATCAAAAGTAGAAAAATAGCAAATTTAGACCAAGATTTGATAAGAACGAAATACGAAATTTGTTGAATTTATGCTGCTGAAAAGAAAAATTTATGATGTATCGACAGTAAGCAAATGCCATGGTTTCGAAATATTCAGCGGTAAGTAGAAGATAAAACAGGATCGTAATCCTTTTATCAGAGGTAGGATAAGAGTGTATTCACAGATTTAGTTGACTGCATCACTTAATAAAATAACGGATAAATTGGCCGGCATCTCAAATTTGTATGCAGTAGAATAAGAAAAAAAATCTATTCAGGCAAGTTTCCCCCCTTCATTTGATGTATTCAAAATTATGCTCCAAATTGTTTCCCAAATCAACTAATCAAGTTATAAGAATTGTTAAAAACTTACAAATTATTTAAGTTGTATATTTTGTACATACCAATCTAAGCTTCACCTTAGATAAAAGATTTGAATTGTTCTGCCTCCCTTTCTCTTTTTTTTGCTCTTTTTATTAAATCTTACAAAATTCTAAAGGAAAACTATTTTTTATTGCTTATCAAATTATTCAGCGCCCCAATTCTGTTTAATTAGAATACAAAATAAAATATTAAATAAATAAAAAATAATAACAAAATAATAATAATAATAATAATAATACAATAAATAATTAGTTGTATATAATATAAAATTAACTTAATCCAACTTTGACATTTATTTTGAAAATTTCACATCATTATTTGAAATATTTGAACTCTTCAAATAAAAACTTAATTTTCACCCTCTACCATATTGTTGTGTACACAATTAAGATAAAACAGATTATTCTAGTTGTGTACAGAGTACCACTCCCCCACTACCACCCTTTATCTCCTTTCCACCTAACTAACAATATAAAATTGCTTTTTTTGTATGTTTTTCAAAGAAAATTTATTACAGTCACAATTAAACAAAAACAAAAATATAAAATAAAAATATTGCAATGATTATCATCATCATCAATAGATGTCGCAACAATCGTAATTGTCATTTTGGATATAAAAAACAAAAAATTAATGAAAAGAAATCCTTAAGTTTGGCGTCAATTTCGTAAAATTAATTTCAAAACGACCAAAAAAAAAAAACCCCCCAAATACATAGAAGATTAATTTCATTTTTGTTATTGTTTTTTTTATTTTTTTTTTGTATATATGAAATCTTAGGATTTACAAAAACATAATAAATTGATATATGATAAAAAAGGATTATGTTTTTTTTTTTTGTGTTTCGTTCCTGTTCTATTTAATAACATAATTGTACAAGACAAGTAAGTTTCATCTTATATTTAAGTTAAACAAGCCTACACATTTTTCAAGATTCATTTTGGATTGGATTTTTTATAGAAGAATTATTTCTCTTCTAAAAAGGAAAACCAAAAAACATTTTTTTTATTTTTTGTTTTGCAATTTCACCCACTCTCAAATATTCTTTCTATTCAATTCTATTTGATCCTTTTGTTATTCTTTTAATGTATTTTTAGATTAATGTATCCTTTCCAACTACATATGTATATATAAAATATTATGTACCTATCTTTACACTAAAATACTTACATTTTTTCCAAATTCATATCTGAATATATAGAATATATGTATTGTATTTCTTATGTATAGGATGGGATATTTGTTATGAAGATGTCCTTTTATTTCAGATGTCAATGAATTGATGAAGACAACTTGAATAAATACAATATAATGATATAAATTTGGATTGAGGGGTGTGAAGGTAATGAGTATTAATATTTTATCAAACAGAAATTTTCAAACTTTATCTAATTGTATATCGAGTTGTATATCGCATTCGCTAAACACTAATAACATCATTTGTTAGAGTTTCATCTCAGGATGAACGTTGTTAGAGCTTGATTTTATTAGAACTACATCTAACGATGATCTTGTTCATAAACTTTCTTGTATCAACTTTATTTAACAAAATTGTTCTTATTTGCTCCATTACTCGAATATTTTTGTGTAATATTTTGCATATCCATTGATCACTGATAGATCATTAATACGTTTAAAAAAGCAAACCCATGTGAAGACCTACGTATTACTAATTTTTAAATTTTATAAAATCAAAACAAAATTTGAATTATCTAAATTTCTGGTACCGATAGAATTTCAAAAAAAAAGTTTATTGAAAGTTATAATGAAGATCTAGATCTACTAATAATAATCAAAAGTAGAAAAATAGCAAATTTAGACCAAGATTTGATAAGAACGAAATACGAAATTTGTTGAATTTATGCTGCTGAAAAGAAAAATTTATGATGTATCGACAGTAAGCAAATGCCATGGTTTCGAAATATTCAGCGGTAAGTAGAAGATAAAACAGGATCGTAATCCTTTTATCAGAGGTAGGATAAGAGTGTATTCACAGATTTAGTTGACTGCATCACTTAATAAAATAACGGATAAATTGGCCGGCATCTCAAATTTGTATGCAGTAGAATAAGAAAAAAAATCTATTCAGGCAAGTTTCCCCCCTTCATTTGATGTATTCAAAATTATGCTCCAAATTGTTTCCCAAATCAACTAATCAAGTTATAAGAATTGTTAAAAACTTACAAATTATTTAAGAACTAGAATTGGGAAAATTTGATGACGCTTTAACAAAATTAGCCACTTTCAAATACAGTTAAAAACAGAAAATTAGCTAGAAAAGAAAAATGGCGTATACAATAAAATCGATATGTACTGAACGATCTATTTTTATTATTTTTATTTCTTTTTCATTCTCAAAAAAAAAATTAAATGTGTGTGTCTTTAATTTTCTTTTGTTATTTTTTTTTTTTTGATTTCATAGTGTAAGTAAAATCCATTGGATTAACACCGGGACTCTTATTTTCATTAAGTCAATACTATTCGGTTTGGTTGGTGGTGTACTACACAACATAGTGTGTTTGTGTTTTCGATATTTTGACAATAGGGAAGAAGCAATAAAAACAACAAAAATGAAAAATAATAAAAAAAAAAAATAAGCTTTAGAGATGAAAAGCTCAGCAGGAGATTTTCAGTTTTGGAGCGTTCTTTAACAGAGTACACACTTGCAAATGTTGATAAAATTATTCTTATTACTTTTATTTTACTCTTTAATTCCACATTGACGATTCTGTTCTGAGATTGTTGTAGTTGTAGTAATGATGTTGAATTGTTTTTGGTGGCTTGCGGTTATGCCTATGACTGCTAAGGAAAATGAATAATGAAAAAAAAAAACAGGGAAAAAAAGAATGGAAAATGCCATATAATAGAAAAAAGCTATATTGTTAATCTTATAACCGTGTTAAATTCTAGAAGATTTATTTATTTATTTAATTTTCTCGTTTATTTTTTGTTTCTGTTCGGTATTTTACATTATGACAAGGACGATTTTTAAACTTTAATTTTCTACTTTTTTCTTTCCTATTTTTTTTTTCGATTTAATTCAATTTAATCTTTAAAAGTGTTAAATTAATTTTCAAAGGAAATTGTAAAACAAATTTAAAAAACATAGCTGGTTATAAAATTTATTGAAAATGAATGTGTCAACACAATGTGTCGCTTTTAATTTAATTAAATAAATTCAAAAAACAAAATAAAAGAATTGGAATGATTCTCATTTGATGGGTATAGGTATCGCAATGATGATCATTCATTCAACAATGGAAAAGTAGTAAAATATTCTACTAAATTGGATTTTTCAGATATTTATTTCAGTTGGTGGAGAGTAGATTCAGTGAAATTATTTTTAGTAGGATTTTTGTAGGCTCATTATTAATATAAATATTCACTAACGTTTTGTATACAACTGACAAAACAATACAGACCTATTCATCTATTGATCTAGGTTTGCTGACCTACGGTATACTTCACAGGTACATTTCAGAGGTACGGGCTTGCTTGACAATTAGTTAATTGTCCTGAATATTAATTGTAGATGATTCCCATTGACCTACAATGCATTTTTGTGGCTACCAGGACTTTTATAACTACTGACAGTAGATTTACACTAATACAAACTGACAGTAGATTTAAATTTGAAATTGTACAGTTCCGCAACAAAGAAATAAATAGCATTTCGTTATACAGGACGAAAAATTAATTCAACATACTTTAAATAGATAAACTCAACTTGATGAACCTAATACGATTAAAAAAGTTCAAGAAGTAGACGGCCTTTTTACAAATTAGAAGTATATCCAACTGTAAGCAAGAATAAATAAATAAATCCAATACACTTAAAAATAAATTAAATCCATTGGTTAAAAAATGTTTTTACTTTTAAAAGACAATTTTGACATCAGTATAGTGATAATTGAATTTAATTTTCCACAAAAAAAAACATTAAAAGAATATTACAGTTTTTTTTAGTTCCCAAATAGTTTTTTTTTTAAATGCATTAAGCAATTTAATTAAAAAATTGTTAAACTTTGTTTAAAAATTTGGTTAAAAAAAAATTAATGTAGTAAAATTATTTTCTACTATCTTCTGTGAACAAAGTTAGTTAATTTAATATTCGTTTTGACTTCACGTTAATCAAAACCAGAAGAACAACCGAAACTAGAGAGAAGTTTTAAATTGTGTAGTACTATGTTATGATATAATTTTTGTTTGGAATGACATTTTAAAAAATCAGAATTCATTTTTTCTTCGTTTCTATTCTGTTGGTTAATATTGTGGTCGGGCGACTGTGAGCGATTATGGTTCACAGAACGGATACTTTATTTATTGTTCTGGTTATGTTTTAGACAACAGGTAGCCTTTCAGTGATTTTTCAATGTGGTTTCGCAAAAGTGTATGTACTACCTCTGGCGGTGATCACTTGAAACTAGATTCTTCTAGTCTAAGCTAAACCTTGAAAAAAAATCACTAAATTACATGGTGGAATAGCATAGCAAAGTATGAATGATTAGTGGGTTAACTAACCCCTAGTATGCGTAGTCTGGATACCTGGCGACCTCCAGTTTTAAACTAGCCTTCCCGTTGCATGGCGGACCTCTGCCAAATGTAATTTTCTTTTCTCTCTAACTCGTGGGGTTAAAATTTGTTAATATAGGATTTTGCTTCTTCATTTTATTTTTCGTAGCTTGGTTCCTATCATTAACTTTTTCCAAATTCAAAGTCAAAGTTGTAGATTGGTATCTACTTATATTTATCCCATCAAAATGTACTTTAAATTATTATAATCTATAATTGCCTAGGGTGTAGCTATCGTTAAAGAATAATTTTTTTATTTTAAAATCGTTCTAGTATTCCCTCAGACGATTTTTTTATAAAGGGAGATGGAAGAAATGCCCAAAAAAAAATTCCCAGGGAGAAAATATCCCGTATCAAAATCACCAAAAACAAAACCCCTAAAGGCAAGTTTTTGTAAAAGGAGACGAACGAAATGCCGAAAAAAATTGCCCGGGTGGCAAATACCCGGTATGAGAAACTCCCAAAGACCAAATATCCAAAGGCAGTTTTTGTAAAGGGAGACGAACGAAATACCGAAAAAAAATCGCCAGGGGTAAATACTAGATACGAAAAAAACCCCAAAGGCAAAATCCACAAAAAAAATCACTAAAATATTTTACTGCATAGCCTCTTTTGAATACAAATAAACGAAAAATCTTCATTAGGGATTTTGGCTTTGAAAATTTTATCTTTGCGGATTTTATCTTAGGGACTTTGTTTAAGGACTTTTGAAATGGGGTTCTAGTACACAACCCATTTTTTGTTCACAGATCTGACAATGCAAAGATAATGCAAAGTTGGATGTGCAACACCGACAGTATAAAAAAAGGACATTAAAGTGCACATGAATAAACTATATAGAAGATAAACCAAGTTCTTGGTAATAGTTGTGTAGGTAGTTCTTATTTAATACAAAAATACCGTTTAATAGTGAACCCCATTATAAAATTACCGTTTTTAAACAAGAATAATTATGAAAAACTACTCTCTTTAGAGTTGTATAACCCTTGCAAATGTCTTTAGAAAACAAAAAAATAATTGAACATTTCAAATGACGAACAAATAATTTTTTTTATTATTTTAAATTTTATATATTTTAATAAAAAATATTTCAGCTAAAGAGACTTAAGGACAAAACATTTGTGTTTTATTGTTTTATATCAATCTAAATTTAAGGTTACAAATGGGTGAATCTATTTATTTCTATAAACAACATACACGCTTAACCAAAGATAATCATGTATATATAATTGCATAAATTAAGACAGATGACAGCCTTGACAGGTATTTGACTGTTTTTCAAATAATGATACAGAAAAGCCTATTAAAGTGGATTCGCTTTAAAAATAAATCTTAATTTTGTGTATATTTTGTACATACCAATCTAAGCTTCACCTTAGATAAAAGATTTGAATTGTTCTGCCTCCCTTTCTCTTTTTTTTGCTCTTTTTATTAAATCTTACAAAATTCTAAAGGAAAACTATTTTTTATTGCTTATCAAATTATTCAGCGCCCCAATTCTGTTTAATTAGAATACAAAATAAAATATTAAATAAATAAAAAATAATAACAAAATAATAATAATAATAATAATAATACAATAAATAATTAGTTGTATATAATATAAAATTAACTTAATCCAACTTTGACATTTATTTTGAAAATTTCACATCATTATTTGAAATATTTGAACTCTTCAAATAAAAACTTAATTTTCACCCTCTACCATATTGTTGTGTACACAATTAAGATAAAACAGATTATTCTAGTTGTGTACAGAGTACCACTCCCCCACTACCACCCTTTATCTCCTTTCCACCTAACTAACAATATAAAATTGCTTTTTTTGTATGTTTTTCAAAGAAAATTTATTACAGTCACAATTAAACAAAAACAAAAATATAAAATAAAAATATTGCAATGATTATCATCATCATCAATAGATGTCGCAACAATCGTAATTGTCATTTTGGATATAAAAAACAAAAAATTAATGAAAAGAAATCCTTAAGTTTGGCGTCAATTTCGTAAAATTAATTTCAAAACGACCAAAAAAAAAAAACCCCCCAAATACATAGAAGATTAATTTCATTTTTGTTATTGTTTTTTTTATTTTTTTTTTGTATATATGAAATCTTAGGATTTACAAAAACATAATAAATTGATATATGATAAAAAAGGATTATGTTTTTTTTTTTTGTGTTTCGTTCCTGTTCTATTTAATAACATAATTGTACAAGACAAGTAAGTTTCATCTTATATTTAAGTTAAACAAGCCTACACATTTTTCAAGATTCATTTTGGATTGGATTTTTTATAGAAGAATTATTTCTCTTCTAAAAAGGAAAACCAAAAAACATTTTTTTTATTTTTTGTTTTGCAATTTCACCCACTCTCAAATATTCTTTCTATTCAATTCTATTTGATCCTTTTGTTATTCTTTTAATGTATTTTTAGATTAATGTATCCTTTCCAACTACATATGTATATATAAAATATTATGTACCTATCTTTACACTAAAATACTTACATTTTTTCCAAATTCATATCTGAATATATAGAATATATGTATTGTATTTCTTATGTATAGGATGGGATATTTGTTATGAAGATGTCCTTTTATTTCAGATGTCAATGAATTGATGAAGACAACTTGAATAAATACAATATAATGATATAAATTTGGATTGAGGGGTGTGAAGGTAATGAGTATTAATATTTTATCAAACAGAAATTTTCAAACTTTATCTAATTGTATATCGAGTTGTATATCGCATTCGCTAAACACTAATAACATCATTTGTTAGAGTTTCATCTCAGGATGAACGTTGTTAGAGCTTGATTTTATTAGAACTACATCTAACGATGATCTTGTTCATAAACTTTCTTGTATCAACTTTATTTAACAAAATTGTTCTTATTTGCTCCATTACTCGAATATTTTTGTGTAATATTTTGCATATCCATTGATCACTGATAGATCATTAATACATTGGATTTCATAAATTTTTTAATTTACAATAACAGGATCGGGATTTTAAATAGTAGCAGCATACTGCATACAATTTATTAATTATCAATATACCGATATCAATATCATCATCATCTGTTGGTTCTACAGCTCGGGCTGAGCTGTAGACCTCGTCCACAACTTTCCTTCATTCTGCTCTATCTTGTGCAACTGTCCTCCATCCGTTAACTCCAATCTTTCGACAGTTGCTCTCGACTTCATCCAGCCATCGTGATCTTGGTCTACCTCTTGCTCTTGTATTGTACGGTACTACGGCTAATATTCTTTTTGGCATCAAAATATTTTATATTAAATATTCTTTTTGGTTGGTACCAAATACTTTTCTCAGTATTCTTCTTCCGAATACTTTTAAATTTATTTTCGTCACTAATTGTCATGGTCCATGCTTCGCATCCGTTATATTACAACCGGTTGTATTATGGTCTTGTACATTCGTAATTTAATTGTCGTGGCTAAAATTTTTGACCTGAAAAGGCCTTTGTGTGCGTAGAAACATTTTTGTGCTGCTTGAATTCTATCATTAGTATCAATATACCGATATCTCTTAACTCTTGGCGTACTCATCAGCATTTATGTTTTAATACTTAAATTTAAAAAAACCTACCGCCACAATACTATGCGATAATATACTTCTAAACTACCTGAGCCTAGTTTACACCAGTTCTGGGTAGTTATATTGAATGTATTAATGATTTTATAATAAACAAAATACCAAGTAGAAAAAATATACTCTGATAAGGCATATTTAAAATGAAATAGAGTTTTACCTAGCTATATCAAAATGAAGAAGGAAAATAATTAAAACAAAGAATATTTTTCAAATGATTTTTAAAACATACCTAACGTAAATATTTAAATATTTCGATTAAAATTAACACACTCAATGTAGAAAACATTATTTAATTCAAAGCCTACCTACGCTATCAAAAATATTTGTCAAAATTGTAATTCATAAAATGATGCCCCAAATAAAAACCGATGGAATAATTCCCCCGCACCAATGTGAATTTCAAGCTGAACATATAGCACGATCGAACAGGTACATAGAATAGCTGCACAAATAAAATAAGGATTGCAAGAAAGAAACTTCTGTTCATCCTTGTTTTTTGATCCCATCCAAGCATTTGACTATGTGTTGCACATCGGATTAATCTATATAATACAAAAAAAAGTGCCAGTTGAGTTTCATTTACTACTAAATTCTTATACCCTATTTAACAGATAAACATGAAATCAATGCTGGCATCCCACAAGATAGTATCCCAGGACCACTTTTATATCTAGTATATACACATCTGATCTGCTGGAAAGCAGGAACAAATTAATTATAACCTAAGCAAACGATACTGCAATTTTAACATGCCACCGAAATTCACATTTATAGTATCTACAAATTTGCCAGAACATTTGTAGCAGATAAAGGGATGGCTTTTTAAGTAGAAAATAATAGTAAAAAAGGTATTATTCTCACCAGTTCGTATAAAAGAAATAATCATTCCGCAAGCTAATGAGTTTAAATACCTGTGAATATACAACTGACAACAAGTTACATTGGAAGAAGAATATCAATGCAAAAAAAGAACAACTAAAACTCAAGACGAACAGCATTTATTGGCTTATTGGAAAAAATTCTACACTAGATCTGGAATACAAAATGTTGGTACATAAAGCCATTCTGAAACCAATCTGGTACTACGGATGTCAATTATGAAGAACAGCTTTTAATAGTAACATCGAAACGAATCAAACGAATTTTACGTATCATAACCCAGGCCCCTTATTACCTTCGAAATATACTACTACATAAAGATTTCAAAATTCCCTTTGTCACAGAACAATTTGAAAAATGTAAAAACAAATATACAAACAGAATGATCCAACACCCTAAGCCTTTGGCGAGAGATCTACAAGGCTAGCAGTCATGTAAGACAGGATATTGGAATGAACAAGTAAATATGAAGTGTCAAATCAATGGACTAGACTTTCCAACTTTTTAGATTTTATGATTTGAAGAAACCATAAAGCTTATATAGTTATTATTGAGGCCTTAAGCGTTGTTAAAGCCTATAAAAACGAACTTGAAAATCAAATTAAAACACATTATTAGCTTTTATTTTATTTAACTCTTCTTTAGTACATATATATGCTATATTCTTTTGCGACCGAATACCGTCAAGTAGGATCGAGTACTTATCCAAAATTTCTTCAAAAACCTTTTAACCACTTATTTTCTAATATTTTTAGTATTTAGTTTCTATTTAAAAACTGCTGATTTTACTCTGATCATTGATTGGTGTAAAACTTGAAATCTAACAGTAACTCAACAATGGAATGATCAGAGAAAATTCAAAGAAAGAAAAACAAAAATAAAACTATAAATTTAACAATATGTCTTTAAGAGATGTTTACATGTGAATGCATTAAAGGGGCATTTACATTTTATCAAACCAAATAGTAATTAATTTTAAATTTTAAACAACCATCAAGATAAACTATTTATATTATGAGTTTGAAGTATCAACTATAGGTTATAAATTATTGTCATTTTCGTTAAGGAAGATTCAATAATTACAATTAAGAGAGAGAAAAAACTCAAAGCATTGGATTTCAATTTTAAATTAGACCCATCGTTTTTATGATCAAAATTTAATTTAAGGGTTTCTAAAACAGATTATTTACTTACATATTATGTATGTAATTAGAAATCATTCTCTAGAAATACTCTCAAACATTTTGACAACTACTGATATACAATTCAAAAAATTACAAAAATTATTTTATAGTATCATACACAGTATGATTATAGTTTGAAACAAGATGTTTTCTTCAATTTATTTTATATTCGAATATATTTTCTATATATACGTCATATTATATTAGAATTAAAGGATATAATTAATAGGATAAAATACAATATATAATAATAATTGTTGTAAAAATTTTCCTATCCAAAAAACCAAAACAAGAAAAAAATTAAACACACATTCACATGATTACCTTCATCAACAATTACGATACAATCTATTCTGGTATATGATTTAATTTATTTATTTTTTTTTTTCTTTTTTTTTTTTTGTTAATAATACTTAACACAATGTATCCTGATGTGAAAATTAACTGAGATGGAAATAATTTTTCTTATTCAGTATCTATGCAATAAAAACAAAAATTTTTGAAAAAAAAACTTCATCCTCATTAAAGGACAACACTTATATTTTTTGCTACCAAAAAAGACTAAAAAACAGTAAAATATGATTTAATAAAAATTTTACACAAAAATATTTCATATTATAATTTCTGAAGAGGGAGTAGTGTCGTCATTGTTGTCTTCACAATAAACATATTATATCACATATATATTACATATATATATCATATATATTTTATATAATATAAATAAATTTAATATTTTTCACAAAAAAAAAAAAAAAAAAAACGATATCACATATATATCTTTATTCTCATTTACTGCTCATCATCGTATACAAAAATCTAAAATTAAATTTTCTTTCCTTTTGTTGTAGCTTTCGTTAAATTTTCATAATAAATTTTTTCACCAAACACCCCATACTCAAAATTTTTGATTTTTTGCTGATGTTATAGCCGAAGGGCTATAAGAAATTTACTTTTAACAAAAATTTTCAATTTTCTTACGACTAAAAATTTCCTAATGATATTATATAAAAAAAAAAAAAAAAAAAAAACAAAAAAAAAACTTTATTTTCTTATGTTCCAATAATTTACTTGAATTGTATGGATGTCTAATAGTTCAATAGCTAACAAAGACCTCCTGAATTGACACAATGAATTATAAAAGAGGACCTATATTTGTTAAATCAACTCATCATGATGGTTCAACTCAAATCAATCTATTTTATATTCGAATATATTTTCTATATGTATACGTACGTCATTTTATATTAGAATTAAAGGACATAATTAATATAGGATAAGATACAATATAATAATAAATTAAAATTTTAAGTCAATTTATATTTAGATTTCGTTGGATGGACCCAGCAATATCGAATTTCACAAGTTGGATTAAATCAACAGTCCATCGACCATATTTAGAACAGTTTTAAAATTTAAGTTGAACGGTGAGTTGAATCCTATTGTGAAAGAGGGATATTATACCAAATTTATTAATTTTAATTCATTTCCTAGTGTTGTTTACTGTAATGACAACATCTTTATTTTGTTCAAATGTTAATTTTAGTTTTTTATTTGCTATTCGCTTTTTTGCAAAATATGCTTTTTTGATAAAATAATTGATATTTGCATTTTTTTAAACCACTATTGTGATAACAATAAGTTTTAAGAATTGTTCATCGCAACACTACTTGAACTCGTCAGTAGGTGTTTGAAGTGTTAGTCTAATTATACAACTCCTGATTTTGTTTTGACTGATTTTATAACTTATTTATAGATGTTATTAGTACATCTGTGAGTTATAAAAATCGATCAAAACGTAAAATCTATTATATTACTATACACAGTTGTAATATATCACTGTTGTGGTGATATTTTGGCCTTTTGAATAAATAAAGTGTTTTAATTCATCAATATATACCACAGAAATATCATAAAATATTATAGTATCACTCGATTCATCGATTTCAATATATTTGTCATTATCAGAGTTTGTCTTCTTTGTTATATACTATATTTCTTCGATTATATTACCTTGAATTTCATCTTCTAAGTCTAATTTATGAGCCATAGAATAGTTATTACGATTTTCATTTTCACATCGACTCTATAAGAACGGATTGATTTATCACAAGTAGAACATTAATATAATTTTTTTTTTCAATTAATTTATTTTCTGGTACAGAATGAGTTATCTCAATACTCATTTCATCTATAAAGATATACTCAATGTTTGAGCATTTCTGTTCAACCTGACCATTTTCAATCAAAAATGATATGTAAGTATTCGGAGTGATCATCATTCTGAGTTAACTATTTCATCACCCATTGAAAATGGTTACAATTCATTTATTAACGGAAAATAGCATTTTGAAGCCTATTTAATACCAATTATTCATTTCTATCACAACAAAATTGTGAAACATAGAGTTTAAATATTTATTTAATTATATCACAACATTCTATCTGACTCAATTTTAAATAGAAGAAAAAGGTACAGAAATAACTTACAATGATATTAAAAAATTTAAATATTCACCCTACTCGTCTCTCCTAATATCTAAACCATATTGTCTTAAACAATAAATTATTTATGTAGTTTAAATATTTTATTCTATGCTACAAAGTAATTATTTTGGGAATAAATTTTGAGTAGACTACATACATTACTATACTACACATCCAAAAAACCAAAAAATTGCAATTTGGATAGAAAACAATTCAAGAGTTAACAACAATATTCAAAAGTATATTTTCTGTATATCACTTTTGAGAATATTTCCCATAGAAAATTTTGCTCTCTGATGTGAATGAAATCCTCTACAGAGAAACCAAAAATAAAATAAAAAAAATAAAAATAAGGAAACAGTGACAAATTTGATTAAACCCTAATTTTCTCTTATATTTTTGAACAAAAAAAAATATTATTAAGTGTACATTGATGATAGGGTGATTTTTCTATTCTTCTCAACATTCTTTTTTTTCCTTTTCTTCTTCATTCAAAATCAATGGGGTTAAAGAGGAGCAATATACCCATTTCAGATATAAAAAGAAAAGAATTTTCAACAAAAAAGACTTAATTTAGTAATAGAAAACACTCACACTTTTTAGGATGATATGTTAGGGAGTAAAAAGTTAATGATTTTTAAAATGTGTACATACAAAAAAAAAACAAAAACAACAAGAAATAAATTGAGTAATTTTTTTTTATATTTTAATTAATAAGTTAAAAATATATTTTTGATCTATGTAAATTAGCTCTTGAAATTATTTTATTATTTATTATATATTTATTATATATTTACTGTTTTAGATACTAATTTTTAATTTATTTTCAATTTCCAATGTCCTTAGAAAATATTAAAGTGAATTTGAATGATGTTAGTGACAAAATATCAAACTGAATCAGTCGAAATAGTGAAATAAAAAGAGAGAGAGATATCCATCATGCTTATAAATATTTTAAAATATTGTAATATATTCAGGGCAGGCACGAAGTGTCCATATATTGAGTTGAATGAGTGCTTCCCCAAATAAAATATTATTTATTATTTTTTACAACTTAATATAAAATATATATTTAATTTAATATAAAAATGACTTAACTACAAAAATTCAAATCGAATGAAAACAAATTTCAAGCAAAAATTATATGCATAGAATGATATTAACTACATTATGTATGTTTAGAAAATAATGCCTAAATAAACATCACTATTTTCTATTATTCTTTCAATCATACAAGCCAACAAGAGATATTCAACAACCACAAATTTAAAATATTTCAAAATAATGCCTATTAAAAATCATTATTCTCTTACCAATATAGCTATAACCATTATACATTGTATAATTATAATGACAAATTATTCTCCTCATTTACAATATACTTACACTCAAACACACTGTCTCTATTTAGCAACAGCAACAAAATAATAATAGAAGCGACAATAAAAAAAATCTAAAGGAAAAAAAATTGACTGAGTTGCTGATATTCATTCCAAATCTACCTGATATAATTAGAAAATATCTGATAGAAAATAGATAATCTAAGGAAACAACAACAAAATATATCATGACAGAAAATGACATAACAAACAAAAAAAGTCGCAAGGAATGAATTAATTTTGTGCATTATTGTGGTTGGTGACTTAAATGAGAATTAATATTTATATAAATAATGTATGTAGTTTTGGGTTTTTTTTTAGAGAGTAGTATTGATTTGTGTTAAGTAATTCTGTAGTTTTTTGTTATTGAATGCTACATTGTTTATTTTAAGCCATAATTTTGTTTTATGCAGTTTTGAAACAATTAATTTGTTAACAAATTTAAAAATTTAAAACATTTTGTTTTTTTTTATTTATAAATAATTATAATAGAAAATTGTAATTGTGTTATTGAAAGCTTAAGAAAAAATAATTTTCTGCTAGAAATTTTGAGGAAAAATTATTAATTGTTAAGGATGGTAAACCAATGCTTGATCTATTAATAACAACAACAATAAAAAGGTGTAATCAGCATTTTTCAATAAAATCTTATAATTCTTATACGTGGTATTTTTCAACATGAATATAGAAAATTTATATACACAATTTTTTACATTGCTTTCTTAAAGTCAGAGCTTAAATTAAAGTTATATTTTCAGATGAAAATTTTAATAAGAAAA
Organism: Argyra leucocephala; assembly: GCA_963942445.1. Lineage (NCBI taxonomy): Eukaryota > Metazoa > Arthropoda > Insecta > Diptera > Dolichopodidae > Argyra > Argyra leucocephala. The sequence continues at coordinate 8,618,807 of OZ012681.1, read as the reverse complement.
ACAATATTTGCGAAATATTAACGTTTTTAATTGAAACAGAATTACACAACTCTTTTAATGAATAGTCTAACCTTTTTTGATTGATAATAACACTTCCTCTATAACAACTATTTCAGTTGAGCGATCGTTTTTCTGCCTGAACAGAATTGAAACTATACTTTGAGAAATAGATGTGAACAGTTTTAACTGTCGAATTTAGCAAAAATTTCAATAGAAAAGGAAAGCCAAAGCAAACTGATGTTTCCTTTTATAGTGCTTCCCCAGTTGAAAATTCCACGCCCCGTCATTGATTCAGGGTTACCACTTTGGCTTAAAACAGTCAAACATGGTTTATTTTTCTTTTTTCATTTAACTTTGGTTGATTTTTTTTATATCATAAAATTTATTAATAAAGTCAAAAATATATTTTTTTCTTTAATATATTAAAATATAAGACAACCTAGTCATTATAATTGAATTGTTATAATTCAAAATACAATGTCATTAATAACTGTCATGTATTATTTCATATTATTTTCTGCATTTATCTGGATGTTTGTAAGTTCGACGGAATACTCCAACATATATACACATTGTAACATCATGTAACTGTCATAAACACAGTATCTGTTTTTTATTGCTTATATATGCCATCTGTAATCTGTCATTTGTCATTTGTCATCTGTCATCTGTCATCTGTCATCTGTTACCTGTGTCATTTGCCCATCATTTCATAATGATCGTCATGTCATTCAAGTGTTAAATTTAGATGGCGCCATAATGCTTTTTACTTTTATTATGTCATAATTAATTTCATTTTACAATTTGAACTTTACAATAGAACGCTGCTATGATTGTAAAAATATAAAATTATTTGTAAGTTTGTATTATATAGTTAGATTTTGTTTTCATTAAAAATATTATTTGAATTTAGTATTTCTATATTAATTTAAATTAAAAGTATCTTTTTGACTAACTTATATTATAATTATTTGAATTACAATAGAATGTCTAAGAATATTGATTATTTAGAATTATTGAGGTCTTAGGATAATATATGTTTAAATTTTCAATGATGGCAAATAAGATGTCGTTAAAATGATCGAGTAAATAACCCTTATGGAATTGAAAATTTTGCACCTACTACAAATATTCTGTTTATATGATAATTAAAAGCATTCTAATAATTCTAATAAAAGTATGATATTGATAAATTAGTAAGCAAATACATATTTTTCTTAAACTTGAAATTAAAACTCTAATGAAGGAAGAAATGCTAGAATTTATTTTGCTTCCGTCATTTATGGCGAGTTACAAAACTAGTTATTTCATAATGTCATGTATTAGTTCATAATAATGTCATGTCATACTGTCAAAATATCAATTGTTTGTTGCTGTTAAGTAACTTTTTGAAGAAACTAAAGTTTAAAATGCGGTTTGTTTTGTTAGGAAAATCCAGATGTGAGTCCCATATGGATATTTATAATCTGAATTAATACATATTAATCTTACCAAATTTTCTCAACAAATATGATGAATATGAGAACAATTTTATTTTAGATTTTGTTTTATGTTTTTGTTTTATGTGATATACATAGCTACATATGTGTTACTTATTTTATTAAATAAAATAAATAGATATTGCCAAGTTGTATTGTTAATAATAGTAAATAAAATAAATTATAAATTTTTTTTATAAATAAGATTTTTTTTTCATAAGTACTATTCAAATATTTTAGCATATTTTTCACAAATAGGCTGGTTTTATTTTTTAAATTCGAGATTAAAATTTTGTATGAGTGACAACTCTGATTATATTTTACTACTTTAGTATACTACACCCTAAAATGCATGTTTAATATAATCAATTTGAACTCTTCGAACCTAAATAAATAAAATTGAAAAATTTAAATAAAATTAAATTTAGACTTTTTAGAATTCACTTTTTTTTCTTAAATATAACAGTTTTTACAAGCTAGATCAAATTTAAACTGAATATTACCAAAACATAATGCTCTTAATACTTAATAATAACTACAATAATAAATTCTATAACATTAATAAAAAGTAAAAATAAAATCTGAGTATAATATAGTCTCACCTAAAACTAAATACTATATCCTTTGTTCCAATTAAAGGGTTTTGCAGGACAATAAAGAAAAAGAAAAATGTACACAAAATGTATAAGAAAACTTAGAGTGTGACATCGAAAATGCAGTATTAGAGCTTTCACTACAATGTGGTATGTTCCAAAACGAGCTATATTTAATGTAGTTTCAAAATGCTTGTATACTACTTTTTATTTTTTACAAAAACTTGTTTTCTAGCGTTAGAGTAAAATTTTTGTATAATTGTATATGTAATAGAAAATAGACGAATATTCCCGTCGAGTAGAGTACAAAACACTGAATAAGTCTGCAAGTAGTATACGAAATACGCGTATCTATATGATAAGCATATCAGTAAAATTAAAAGGAAAATATTCGACTATTTTCGGCAATTTTACTTTTTATTTTTCTTTTATATTATTATTTTAATAATTATGCAGAAAGAAACAGAGTATAAACAATTTAAAATTAATTATGTTGTATATAGTACATTATGGAACATACTACATTGCAGTTAAAATTCTAATTAATTAGCCTTTAAAATTAGCTTTATATATCTATATTACTTTACAAATTGAATTTGAAAATCGATGACAACACCTCAATTTTATTTAAACGTCAAAATTTTTCAAATTTTAATTTTAATACAAATCGACTTTTCATGAAAACAAAAGAAAAATTTAAAAAAATATTAATATCAATAATGATAAGTAAATCAGAACACGAACTTTTATGTTAATAATAAGTAGTAGTACAGGAGTACAATACGCAACACATATCAATAAAACCTGGTAAATAAATTCAGGTAAATAAATAAACATCAATGTACTACGTATAGTTGCAACACATTGCAACTGTCATTTTTAATGACATTGTTTTATTGAATCAAGCACATACATACATATGTATACAAATTCAAAAATTTTTAAAATCCTCCATTCTAGATTATTTTAAATGTTTTAACTTTGTATTATTTCATTTTATTGTTTTTTTGTATATTTATGTTTTTCTTGTTAAATATATACATATATTGTACATTATTGTCAATGTTGTCATTGATGTTGCAACACTAAATAATTGAATTATTTTTCCCATGTTGACATTAATTTTTCAGACTGATTTTTTTTTTTTTTGTTTTTTTTTATCTGTAACTAGATGCAACTTTGTAAGTACATATATCCATATTCCATATAAATAGAGTTATATTAAGCTGAAATTTATTATATGAACTATATGAAATATATCTATTGAATAGTTATTCTTTATATTTAATAGATAGAGGATTCAAAAAATTATATCATGTCCTATTCATTTTATTTTTTTTTTTTTTTTTTTATTCTTTTACTATTATTTTCGAGTAGCATTGCTTCACTTTCTTTTTTTTTTTATATATATCAATGTGGAAATGAATGTCTTCTATATATAGATGCACCACCAGTGTTCAATTACACACCCACCAGACATCAACATTAAAATCCATATTGTGTGAATCAAGGCTATTGAAATTGCAATAATAAAGAAAAAAAAAACAGAAAGCAAAAAGTAAATAGAAATCATGACTGTGACAAGAGTAAATACTGAATTCTAACTGTAATTAAATTTTCGTTTTGTTTGCAGTTCTAATTTTAATACAAAAAAAAAAAAAATTAGAACTGATCTCTTTCAATTTAAACATTCAGGTTTACCTTTATAGTTAGTTATATGGAATGAATATATGCTTGCATGAAAATAATAGGTATCAATGATAGAATTTGAACAAAACAGTAAAAAATTTAAATGGAGTAGATCAACTAAAAAAATGTAGTAAATTTACTGGAGAAGACAATATGTTATGCGAATTGATAAGAAATAAGGCTAAATATGTCATTCGGAAGACGATGAAAAATTTGTTTTATTCTTATTTTTAGAAAAACAGTATTAAATGAAGCGCATATTGAAGAAAGGAATTAATCATGAATAGGAGACACCATAGAAGAAATTTTTTTTTACTTTATCAGCTCACTGAAGGTGTCGAAGTTTAATGAAGAAGATTTAAACTAAAATATTTCAGATATACTGAGCAAACCATATTTTTCAATTTCAGATCAGACAGACTTTGAAAATTAATACAAAGTGACATTTAATTTTGTTTGACATATAATTGACCATTAATACAAGGTCAATTATATGTCAAACAAAATTAAATGTCACTTTGTATTAATTTTCAAAGTCTGTCTGATCTGAAATTGAAAAATATGCAGTAGAACATCATAAGTTTACAATTATGCAACAATTTGTGTTTTAAACTAATTCTAGATTTTCGAAAACAAATTAAATAAATTAAAAGGATGAAAATAGATCGAATCAAAATAAAAAATGTAATGAGAGAGTGAGAAATTGAGATTCTCAATATCTTATATATATTTATTGTTATTATAAATTATTTCTTGAAATTATAATAAAAACTTAACATAAAAATAACTCTTATTGATTATTATTGTAATAGAAGTAAAGTGAGTACATAACACTGTCAAATTAATAGACCCCAGAGCCTACAAAGAACGAAGAGTGCTACTTCTATGATTAACATACGTTTCATACCTCTTTATATAGAAAAAGTTTCAATCCCCTCTACAAAATTAATTTGTATAGGCAAAGGGGTATGCGTATGTTAACCATGACGTTAGCACTCTTCGTGGAATATATAGACCAATCCATGTCTTTCAAAAGATTCACATCAATCTATGAAAAGACAAATATTTAAAAACGATTATAAAATATAGACAGATACACACTATATATACACTAGTAGAAATTTATTTATAATTAACAAATACATTTCTTATTAAATAAAATGTAAAAATTGCTTTTGATTTTCTAAATACATATTTTGTACTAAAATGTCTTCCACCTTCAGCAAAAAATTTCTTCTAATTGTAATTTTAAAATTTTATTTTAAGACAAACAAAAAATGCTTACTCAAATAAAATTCAAACGTAATATAGAAATTAAATTTAACACTCAACAAAATATACGCGAACTACAAATAATTTTTCATCAAAAATCAACAGCAACAACAACAACAAGCAAGAACAAAATGTAAAGAGAAAACTGAACTAACGAAGTTACAATAGAAAGGAAAGAAATATTTTTTTTTTTTTCAAGGTAAATTTTTACATAAAAAGTAACTCCTTTCATTTTCCAAGCTAGAGAAACATTTTCATTTATTACTTTCCGTTATTCAGCCTCACTATTTAGAATTTCGTTTGTATTTTAATTTTAAATTTGACAATAAACATTTTGTTTGTATGTTTTGTTTAATTTTACTGTTATACAACTAAAATAAAGCAACAGTAAGTTGCTCTCATTCAATATTTGAACAAATAACAAAAATAAAAAACAACATTCTTTTGATCTTTTCCTAATTTTAATCCTATGTCAAATTTTTTATTTTCCTTTTTTTCCACACACAAGGTTTTGAGGATGGTGGCAGTTGATTTTTGACATTTATACACTTTTATGTATGAAATGCAACGACATCTGCTGTATAAAAATTTTCAAAAATACAAAAACAAAAATTTTGTTATCGTGGATGATGTGTGAGTGTGTGTGTGTGTTTAAAAAACAGATTCAAACTATAGCAAGCATGTCATACGTTTTAGATTGAAATGAAAACATTTCAACGAAAAGTTGAAGGTTAACAGATTTGAGATTAACCAACCTGCAAAAACAAAAAAAAATCTGTACATAATATTATTACATACCTATAAGGTATATACCGAATGAATAAACATTGAAGGTGCGAAGGATCTAATTTTTTTTTTTTATTTGTAATAAACAAAGTAACTGTTAATATTATATATGCGACATACAACTTAGTGTGGGAACCGAGCAGCAACAAAAATAAAATAATGGAAAATTTTGAAGGATAAAATATCATTTTTAAGTTTGACATTTCAAAAAATATCTGAAATTTATTCTAGGTCGATTCGAATGTATTTGTTTATGTGTTAATTGAAGTTCTTGACATTTTATTATGAACAAAATCAGAAAACAGTTAAGATTTGACAAGTTGAATTTATAGAATGGAATTAGAAATTTAATTATTAGCAGGTAGGTAGTTATTAAAATTTTTCTATTTGGAATTGATATTTCGATGACAAATTTCATTTTGCTGATATGTAAATTACCTATAAAGAAAGAGAGTGGTAAAAAAAAAAATAATAAAATAATCCCAAATGTGCTGAGAAATTTATTTTTATAAATCTAAATCGAAATAAAGTTTTCATTACTATATAAAAGTGAATGATATTGTTGAAACAAGGGCATTTGAATTCAAATTAAATTCACATTCAAATAGAAAAATTAATTGAAAACAAATTGGGATTTACTAACAATAGAGTTAACAGTAATAAAACAAAATAATGTTCTTCGTACTGCATAAATGAAAACGTTAAGAAATCTTGTAGGTTACACATTTAAAGGTAAAATGATAGAGAGACACGATTTGACAGCTGTCAGATGGATAAGAAGCAGAAGAAGAGAAATTATAATGTGTTTGGAACGTGGGTGATCAAATACTAGCTAGAATAGCATACAATGACAAACCTATAGTGCCTGTCTTTCAACCGAAGGATCCCAAGTTCGATTTTCAATTAAAATAAAATGATTGGGATATAATAAATGCAACAAAAAAATAATAACTATAGCAGGTCTACATCCCGCAAGGAAGAAGGCGGGATGTAGGCTTGAAAATATAATAATAAATAAATAAATAATTAAATAAATAAATGAATAGATATCATTGGGAACAGTTTTTAATAATCACTATTTCAAATGATAATTCAATAGAATGTATTATATCCAAGAAAGTATATCAATTTTTGTTTTTCTTTTGTTCTTAATAAATTATACAATCCCACAGGAGTTCCGAATAACCTATACACCTATACAACCCCACAGAAGTTTATTGTTCCGAATAAACTATACAATCCTATAGAAATTCACATCTATTTGCTAATACCCTTATCATGATTCTCGAATCGAACGTATAAGTAGGCGAATTCGTTGTCATGCGAACATGATTAGCGAAGCGACAAATTTGTCGAATGAAAAATTTAACTGACAACCGTAAAACAAAAATAAAAACAAAAATATTTTTGTTGTTTTTCGAGTCAAAATGAAGGGGAGGGGTAAATTTAAAAAAAATGTGAGATTATTATTTATAAAATTTATGAATAATATAATAATATGAAATTATTTGTAGCTATAAGAAAACAAATAAAAAAGTTTGATAAGCTAGTGCAATTGAGAGAATACTGATTAGGCTTGTGGGAACAGCAAATTGGAATAAAAGTACATTAAAAGTGTTGTGGAATCGATTTGCAACCGAATTAAATGCATTAGGATCTTCAAAACGTGAAACCAAAGAGTGTAATAAATCATTGGTTATTTATTTATTCGTCATCATTAATCATTGGTTATTTATTTATAAAAAAACATATATATATATATATATATATATATAAAAACAACAGGCGTAGAAACAAGCTGTCGATGCTCTATTGAGCAAAGAACAAAATCTAGAGTTTCCAGAGAATCCAAATTAATCTAGAGAGCCGTTCTAAGTGTTGCTATAAATTCAAATACACTTGAAGAAACCGAAAATGAAAAATAGCACTCAGTAAATATATCCCAAACAATCGAAACCATACATTATTGTCAAGTATAATTTCTTTCATCGGAAAATCGTATTGCACACACTAATGTTACTATTGGTAATATATTCCATTTGTTCTAATTTAAGGCTTCGATTTATGTTTCACTGAATTTAAAATATAAAATAATGCATCTTTATTCAACTGAAAGTTTTTCATTAATCTAAAAATACTTGTCAAAATATTTAATTTTCAAGTGTTAGGTTAGCAACGACTTTTCCACAGCAAATAAATTTATTCGCGAATCATGATCACATTTACGCGAACGTTCGTGAATCATGATAAGGGTATAAATCTACAGTTTCAAATCATTTAAACCGCTTAACAGATTTTGTTAGATTTTATGCACGACTTATTTAATATCCGTTGCCCTGCGAATTCATATTTATCGATGCAAGTAGAAAATCCTGGTGTATTTGCTGGTTACTAAGGGCACACCATATCTTAGCATTTTTATCTAAAACCATTGTAATTATACCTAAGTTTGAGTTGTCATCAATACAGACACCGCCAGTATCGATATTTATCCCAGTATGTTCAAATAATTTTATATAAACTAATTTAATATACACTCACAGAGGGATGGCATGACTTAATTAGCAATCATTTTTCCACCATTTTAGTTTAACTTGAACTCTAACTCAAAATTACAGCAAAGACATTAGTTAATCTCAATAACTATAGGTACTCAATTCCAGATAAATACCAACTTCCAAAAGCAACAAACAAATTAATATTCAAGCAAGTATAGGTATCTCAGAATTTAATGTCTTTAAAATTTTAAAATAAATTCATTTTATAATCCTCATCCCCATCTCCATTCACTTTTCATTTTTAATCAAATTTACACACTTTATCTTAACTTTTAAGTAAATTTTAACTGATAAATACAAAATTTTTTTTATTTTTAACCCTTTTGCATAATTTTTCTATTATTAAATAAATTTAATTTAATTTAAAAAGTTCAACACAATGAAATTAAATTCAACAAAATGAAAATAAAAAAAAAACAAAAAACATTTTTTTATTCAACACATACGATTATATCTAATAAATAAAGTGAATTTTCTTAATGTCTTTTTAAAAAAAAAAAAAAATAACATTTTAAAATTCAGAACAACAACTGTGAAACGAACTACAACTATATATACACTATTAAATTTATTGATGATATAATGTAGGAGAGAGATGTAGTTACTTTCATTGGAACATTTCAATTTAAAGTCTTTTTTAATTTAATTTTTGTATTCGAAATTTCAATATTTGCTTTTTTTTTTTTTTATATTATTGCAAAATTTTTATTATCAGATTCTACATGCTATGAACCCAAAGTTAAACTACGGTTATTATTTTTTTTTTATTTTTTCAATTATTTTGATAAATAGGATCGCAAGCAAAAGAATCACACTATCTAACGTGAAAAAAATGTATGATTTCGTTGAAGCTTAGTTTGTATGAAAAACTGAAGGTTTACTGAGTTCGGAAAATATTCACTACCATATATTTTTACCGATAGGTGGTGAAAAATTGAAGGGATCTTGGATCATAAGGCCGATTACAAAATTGACCGACAATCGTATTATATAATTATAAGTAAAATATTTTCAATCCATATACTGGTTTTTAAATAAGATGATTGTATTATTTAATACATAGTGAGTCAAGCTACCACAGCAGCATAACAAAAATTAAAAGCGAATGTTTGAGCGACAACATAAACATTCAGAATATATAATACATAAATCTACAATAATGGGAGTTACATTGGAGACTGATAACTATGTCAAAAGGTCAAATACATGGATAAATAATATTACAACCAGATTGACTAAACATAAAGAAAAATGCGCAAAAATAAAAAAAAAAATTATGCAAGTAAGCCCCTCTGCTTCTCCTTTTATTTACCACATTCAGGACATAGTGACAATACACTTTATAAATAACATCTGAGTTTTCCGGTATTGTTTCCAACATGACCTGTCTTCGGAAATATCATTCGATTCTTCCCGTTGTAAGCTGTAGTTGATCTGGCCAACGTGTGGAAGCCCAGCAAGGTGCTTTTTTTCTACCATCAACTACCAACTTTTCTATTTTTTCTTAGATTATAATATTTCTAGTTAATACCTAACCTAAAGCATACTCGATACCATGTAATAAAATCTATATGACCATGATATTTCAACGTACAGGAAATATTGATGTTACAATATTGCTATTCAGATATACATACAGTAGCTTACATCGTCACTTAGCATACTCAGTCATACAATTGTACTCGTAATTATATAAAAATAAAAATATTTTTCTTTCTTTCCCTTTCATTTTCAAAAAAAAGGACTTCGAAAAACAACAAAAAAAATAATTTTGAAATAATTTTATTATATTCACGTTCAATTTATATTGATTACTAAACAGTATGGTATGGTATGGCATAATGTTATCATCATCATAGGATTCCCTTTCTCAATCAAATACATTTTTACACAATTATATAGAACGAAAGGATATCTCTAATTTGATATCCTTTTTTTTTTTTTTGCTTTCTCTCTCTTCTTCTTTCTCTCTCAGTTTTAACATTGCGTTTCTAAAAGTATTATTAGAAGCAGTTCAGCAGTTCAGTCATTGATTATTATTACAAAGAATAAACGAATAAAAAAAAGAAGAAAAATAATAAAATAACAAAAAAAAATCCGGATGAATTCCATTCGATTTCACTAGACAAGTACATTGAATGATTTCATCAGTGGTGTAGTGAGATGGTGTACAATGAAAGAAATTCGAAAATAAAATAATTTTTTTTTATATTATTTAAGACTTGTTTTTTGATATACTAATTTTGTGATGATAATTAATAATCGTTTTTATTTTTACTCAAAACAAAAAATCAATTAATGACGCCATTTTGTTGTCTATAAATGGTATATTGTATTTTTATAATGAGACAGACAATGAAATTTATTTTAAATTTATAATAAACCAGCTTGAATTTTTAAATTGCTTTAATCTAAAATAATAAACTGTGACTTAATCGAGTTATAATACCATCATAAAATAATTGTTTGGCCGGTATTCGAAACATAAAAGACTTATAAAAAAATATATATTTTATTATACTGATTAGAAAATAAATATAAGCAAGAAATTTGTCGAAACTTTGCACCATGCACGATGCACCTTGCTCAATACAAATTGCACCATGTATATTATCTTGAATCATTTCCTATAAGCCAGTCCACATTAACCACACTTCATGTTTTGTGCCTCATGTACCATGCACGATGCACCTTGCTGAATATAAATTTCAACATGCATCTCACCTTGAATCATGTCCTATTCACCAGTCAATAGTTGCGTTATTTTAGCTGAGTAAACTACTCAAACTTGCACAAAATTGATCACAACTACGCAAGCTTTGTATTTGCGGAGGTCTAAGCAGTTGAATTTGTATATTAAAATTCAACTTCACCACTAAAGATTTTAAAATATTCTAGCGGTGAAGTTTTGCACTATACAAGATTTTATTAATTTTATGTCAAAAATTGAGTAAAATAAAAAATGTATAAATGGATGGCCATTCAGTTTTGATGGTTATGTCGATAAATTTTGTTGCTAATAAAATTCTAAAATATTTTTCTAATTATTATAATAAATATTTTAAATATGTAGTTATATTTTATACATATCAGCTTATTAACTATATTTCTTGCCAAACGAAAATGTTGTTTAAACTGATTATTTGAGTACTTCTCAATAACTTCTATATGATTTTAAAGTTTTGGAATTTTGTTACATCGTTCTTCGATTACTGAATCAGACGAAGATGAAGAAGAATTTTGTAGTGAACATTCACCAAAACTGCTTCCATCTGATAAATTCTGTATAAATATCTCAGAAATAAGTTAACTCTATAATTATTAATTTCATAATTTACTTACATCGTACCCTTCCATAATTATATTATATAATATTTTTTTCGTTAAACAACAGAAGAATTAAATTTTATAAAAAATTTTTAATTACCCCTCAGTTTATTTTTATTATTTTTAATTAAATTTTAATTTTCTAAACAAAACGAATTTTACACATAAAAAATTAAACGTGAAACCAGTATAAATTCTGAGGTTATGCTTTGCTCAAAATCTAACTTTTTTTGTTTTATTTACAAAGTGCTCAGAAGCGCTTCTGAGTAGTTTGCTCAGCTAAAAAAAACGCAACTAATATTCACCATACCCCATGTTCAATGCACCATACCCCATGCACTATGCACCATTTGTTTATTGTTATTTAAAATATATATATATATAATAGTGTCAACAGTATATTAAATTACCAAAAACAATTGTTAACTAATAAAGAAGTGATTTTTATTTATATCTAATAAATGAAAATACTAGAACAATACTTTCAAATGGTATAATCACGCCATTTGCTCATGACGTAATTTTTCCTAATGTGTCAAAATGTGTATTGCCAAACTTTTTAAATATAACAGTACCAAACCGAAACACACAACAACCCCAACAAATTATATGAAATGAAGCTATTTTGAAAATTCTTTCACTGTATATGCAGTAGTAAGAATAAAATATGAACTATATATGAAAAATTGCTCAAGGCGAATTCGCGCCATATCAAATACCATTACACCGTTATACATTATATACCTATATTATTACTACTACTATTATTATTATTATTATTGGTCTGGATTTTTCCATAGTAATCTGTTTTTCATGCTTTTTTGTTTGTTTTTTTTTGTTTTTATTGAAATTGCAATTCTCAGCAATTCTTCGCACATAAAGAGAGACATACACATACATACACACATACACGTATATTATAAAATCGTATAAAATGTTTACAGAAGATCTTTTAATAGCAAGTGAGTGGTGAATTTTATACAGTTAATGGTTAGTTGCTAGTATAATAAATGAATGAAATGAAATAAAAAAAAAAATATATTTTTTTTTATAGTACTCATGGGGTTTTCCACTACAAAAAAACAACAAACAAAAAGTATATATAAACATTTTTAAAGAAGACAATTAATTAGTATTAGAAAATTATAGAGGAATTGAAAGTAAAACATAAGAAAGAATAAAAGAAAAAAATTACCTTAATTTTAAGAACAACAAAATTTTAATACCATTGGGGTAATTTCTAAAAATCAATATAGATTAGCTATTTAAGGTTTTAAAAATATTATTTATAAAAATATTCGTTTTTAAAACGAGTTGGGACGAGTTATTTTTGTAGAAATTGTTGCGATAAATCTTCATTTTTAAAGCACTACGTATTGTACAAAGGAAGGGAATGCTTTACTTTGTCAAAATATTTCAATTCAAAGATATATCATTAAATACCAAAAGGTGGTTGAGTCCTCTCTCTTTCATTTTATAAAACAGAATCCAGAATCGTGAACATATATTTATAGTTAAGCAAGTACATATTTTTAGGATGAGTCAATAAGGGATGTATGTCCTCTCGCTTTAACTTTATATGAAACAGAACCGTAGATAAATTCTTAGTCAAGCTGGAATTGGGACTTTGAAAAGAAAGTATTTTGTTGAAAAGTAGGCTAATGTTAAATATGGAAAAATCAAAAGTATAATGACAATAAATGGAGTATTGGATAGCACTGCTTATGACTGACAACATGATTCAGGAAAGCGTGGATGAAATAAAATATTTAGGCTTTCAAATAGACAATAAATTAAATTTCAAAAGTCACATTGATTTTAAAAAAATAATCAAGAACAAATTATTTTTTTGAATAAGGTATAAATTGAATTGAACCTATACTTTTGGTTAAATTAAAAATAAAATTAAAAATATCAAAATTATTCCAATTTAGTATATGTATACGAAATATTTTTGTATGGGACTTGTTCAACAACAACAAAACAATATTGTACACTATTTATGTATAACAATAAATTAAAGAATCGTGTAATTATAAGTTGTGTAAAATTATTTTCCCCATATATATACTTACTGCACAGTATGGGGTACATTCTTTCATATACCAATATAATTAAAGAAATGAATTTAAGAAAAAGATAAGCTGGGAGACTAAAGACTTGGGTGATTGACTTAAATTTTCCAGCATTTTTTTTTTGTTATGATGCTGTTTGTAATCAGGACATCGGTACAAATTTATTATTATTTTTTCTTAATTATTATACACCCATATATATATATTTTTTTTTAGATATACGCATGTATATAGAGTTGATGTCTATAAATATTTTGTATGATGGTGATGAGAAATTGAATAAACATTAAATTAAAAATAAACAATAAATAAAGTAATAGTTTTTCTTATTTGTTATTGTTTTTGTTTTTATTATTTTTGTAATTTGGTATAATGATGAAAGAAATATATATATATATACATAATATATATGTATATGTATATAATATTATATTGCTCAAATTCAGATAAAATAATTTATTGGATAAAATGATGTGAATATATACGAATAATAACAACAACAACAACAACAACAACAAATTTAATACCAAATTAGGAAAAATCAAAAATGAGGGATGCAATAGATCCAGTAGGAAGAAAATAAAAGAATTTTTTTTATTAATTTTTGTTGTTGTTTTGTGATTTTGTAATAAGTTTCTTCTAAGAAAGTTTTTAAATAAAAATATTTTGATGAGATTGTGGATAAAATTTCATTTTCTATCGATATTTTCCAAAGTTTTTCCACTTTATTTTTAGTTTGCTATTATTTGTTGTTGTTTTTTGTTTATTTTTTAATGTTATTCTTGATGGTCTATGTCTTGTATATATTATTATTATGTATATTGGTTTATGGTAAATTTAAAGTTATTTTATTGATTAAATTTTGCAAGAAACCAATATTATTGAATTTTATTTGTGAAAAATTACTTTAAAATGAAAGTATGTAATAATTATGAAAATTTAAACATTCCGTAGATATTTTTTTTGAAATTTATATAATGAAAATATACATTTTTAAATATACATTTTACAAAATTATAAGAAGCTACTGAGGAATATGATTTGAATAACAATAGAATATCCTCCGGTCAAGTAAAGTAAAAACGATGAATTTTTGGAGTACCGCAAGTAAAAACGACAAACCATTGCTATATAGACTGAGGAGCACATATTGCTACACAATAAATATTAGCCTTATGTTAGTAATAATATGCTTATATACTACTATAATATTACTCTAATAAAAGTTAATCTATTTGAAATTTCAATTCGCAACAATAATTGAAAAAATTTGTGATAACTTGTTTTTACGAGAGCAAAACTGGCATGAATATATTAGGTACCATGTGAAAGTATTGTTCTTGAATTTTTATTTACTAGATATGAATAATAATCGATTCTTCATCATTCTTAACATTTGTTTTTTTTGCTAATTTTATGTTGACACAATTTTTTATATATTTTTTTGAAATAACTACAATAAGTGAATGGTGCATGGTGCATGAGAAATCGAATATGAAATGTGGTTAATGTTGACTGGTTTATAGTTCAAAATCAGAAAGAATGAATTTCGAAATATTTAAAAGAGTTTATTTAAAACCTTTACCTGCGTTATTAATGTAAGTTGTTTGATATATATGACGTTTTTTAGGTTACTATTTTACAATCGAATTTAGTCCTCCAGAATAGTAAATTTTTTTTGCTGTAAATAAAAAGTATCTATTTCTAATTTCCACAACCTCTGCTCCTTTAAAAGAGAAATACTTATATACTGAAAATACAGTTTACATATTAATTTTTTTAAATTAGATGACATAAGTATATACTAGATTCATACACATTAGACATGTAACACACGTATTTTAAATTATTTCTTGAAAAATACACAGTTTGCCTCATTTAAAAGTGAATAAAACTTTGTGAAATAAAAAAATGGTATTTTATTGATTTTCCTTTTTTTTTCCATGTTCAAATTGAATTAGATCAAGGTCAAGAAAAACAAATGACTTACGGTGTATGGTGCATGGTGCATGGTGCAAGGTGCATGGTCAAAGTTGTATGTTATATGGTATATGGTATATGGTATATGGTGTATGGTATATGGTATATGGTGTATGGTGCATGGTGTATGCCCAAGTAACACCAATAATGCTTATAGCACGAAAAATTCAAAATAAGCATTATAAGTGTCGTATAAGCAACAAGTAGCATGATAAAGGCATGACAATTATTGTACAAGCATTATAAGTGTCTACTAACAGTATATAAGCATTTATTTCGTGATATGCTGTAAAGCCAATATAAGATGCATTATAACTGCTATAATACTTATTTTATTGTGCTAGTAGCATAATAAGCTAGATTTCAGCACAATACTACATTATTTTCTATATTTTATATAATGTTTTTACTGCGCTTTACCCGAAAGGTGCTTTCTCGCATAAATTTCATAAAGACGCAATATTTCAAAAAAGAGTTTTTTCTAATTTATAATTAAACTAAATTTTAATTTACAAAATGGACAAATTTATTTCGATCTGGAAAAAATTAAAAAAAGTGGCACTTTATACAGGCGTGTAAAAACAATTGACAAAAAGTTAGCTTTCAGATTCACCGAAAAGAATACAATTGTATATATGTTAAAAACAATAATATTCCGCAATTTTAAAATTTTGTATCAAGTGATGTAATTACTGATCCGCAGTCTAGTTTAGTAGAATCAAATTTTATGACAGAAAACGTTGATGAATGTACCAGTAACTGGGATTTGGAATTATCTGATATTAATGATGAAAACATTGAAGATGGTGAAGATGAAATTTTCACTAACAACATTGAAAATAATGTACTTTGAAAGTTTTATCGGCATGTAATGGAATTCAATATATTTCAAGTAATCTACACAATTTAGATTTTATTTTAATTGGGGATAATTTCGAAAACCAATGGTTTTTGAGTAAAAATAATCAGAGCCATTTCTTATAAAAATAAAAATAAATTTTTGGTGTTTCTTTGAAAAGCGCAAATAATTTATTTGAAATACCAATGAGATCTTCTATTTTGAATATATTCGTATCTAAGTGTAGAGAAGAAAATTCACCAGATTTGTTTTTATCCCTTTACTACATTCGTGTGAGCATTAAACTTTTTTTATTAATTTAATTTGTTAAGAAATGAAATTATAATATGTAATTAATAAATAAAAATTCCTTTAATTTCTAAACTTAAAAATATTTTTATTTTGATTTTAATTTTATCTAAAAGTAAGTGTTTTTATTTCAGGTATTTCGTATTACATAATTAAGTTTGACGTTTAAATGTTATTAAAAGCTATATATATTTCGGTGTCATATTCGGTAAGTCTAAAATGTTTTTAAGTGATATAAATGCCAGTTTCGGTTGACCACTTCGAGAAACAAATTATTTCCAGAGTGCCCTGCTTCTGGAATAACTGTAAGGGAATAAATCTTTTTTGGATTCATTATCCCTACAGTTTTGCTTTTCTGGATTATTTTGAAAGATATCTAGATATCGCAAATAAATTTATTTTTCTTTTAAATTTTTTCAATAGAACAAAACCAAGCATTTAAAAAAACTATTATTCATTAGTCGAATAACAGCACTATAAATGTAATATAATTACATGAATGCTATTACTCGACTTATTAGTCGAATAACAGCACTGTCGCTAAGGTTTCTCTTTACTACACTACACCTACAACTATATCAGTTATAATATAGTGTACCACTTTTTTAATACTCAAGAAAACAAGAGCGATAGCTCAGTGGTTAGCGTGTTGGACTGATAATCAACTGGAACGTGGTTCAAATCTCAGCGAGGTAATTTTAAAATATTAAAAAAAATGTAATTAAAATATTGACTTCTACGAAAATTTAATAAATAGAAGGGATGATAAAAAAAAAAAAAGGGTAGCGTTATTACATTTATGAAAATGCTTTTACCGTGCTAATATAATGCTTCTGAAATTGCTTTATAAATGCATAGTAAAAGTCGTTTAATAGCACGCCGTGCTGTAATTGTGCATTTACTCGACACATACATCAACAATGAAGCATTATAAAGTCGCCACTTTGTAGATATAAGTGTAGTATAAATGCATTATAGCAGTTATATGACTAATTTTGCATGCTTGAAGCATAGTAAATTAGCATCAATGCTTCCATAATGCTAAAATTGTTACTTGGGTGGTGTATGATGTATGGTGTAAGATGTATGGTGCATGGTGTATGCTGTATGGTATATGATGCATGTTGTATTGTGTATGAAGTATGGTGTATTGTGTACTGTGTATGACGTATGGTTATGGTATATGGTATTTGGTATATAGTGTATATGGTGTACAGTGCATGGCGAAGGGTACATGGCGCACTTTAAATCATGTATGGTACATAAAAAATGATTAGTAGAACATGGTGAATGGTTCGCGGTGAACTTTGCCCTTACAGAGCACATAACTTTTAATTAATAATAAATGTATATATGTTATTTTTAACTATTGCACAATACAAAAATAATAATTAGTAGAGTATATTGAAAAATGAGATATTGAAAATATTACAATAACAAACAAATTAATTCTTTAAACTATTTGAGAAAATACTTAAATGAACTTTACTCTAAAAATTAAACTATATTTGAAATGTACAGAACGTCCTGAATACAAAATAAAACCTTATAGGTACAATGTACAATGCACTATATTTACTTTTTTCATCTCCTCATTCTAAAATAAAAGTAATTAATAATTTCAAATTTGCATATTCTTATAAATAGAAAGGTATGCAAAAAGACGCAACGGATATCCTGAATATAACAAAGTCTACCATATTTAATTTATGTAATTCGTAATTAATGACAATATTTTAATTTGTAAAATTCAATTTACATTTTATGCCCTTATTCTAAACTCTATATCAGCCTCCTTTTCTTCTCAATAAAGGCATCATCACTTTAATACAATTCAATGTCTATAGGTATGTAATATATATATATATATTATATATGTATGATCTGCCTTCCCAGATTTGTTTACATTTTTGTTATTCTTTTTAAAAATTTTTTTGTAATTTTTAATTTAAGTAAATATAATAAAATTTTCATTTAGATACCTTAAAATGTACAACACAAACTCAATTAATAATTAATTAAAAATGCTTTTAGTTATAAATTTTTTTTTTTTTTTAGTATAATTTTTCTTTTTAAAAACTACATAGCCCAGCCCTTCACTGTTTTGTACATAAATTAAAAATTCTCAAGGATGGCAGAATAAAAATTAAAAAAACTACTCAACTTTTGTTTTTCATTTTTTGTTTTTTTTTTAATGCACTAAAAATACTTTCTTTCAAGTACATGTATTCGTTCGTCTTTTAGTATACAAGTACTTAGATATATGTTTACGACGAGATAAACAAATTCATCATAACTATTTTCATTATAATGATTATAATCATCACTATAATATTCTGAAGATGAAGTTTTTGATGATGGGCTTGAATTTGGATTTGTGTTTGTAGTCTACTTCATTCGGTAAACTTATTTTCTTTGTTTTTCTCTTCTTCTTATTTATTATTATTATTATTGTTTTTTTATTAGACAACAGAGGAAATCCTTTGAGAGAATGACTCTTAAAATGAAAACATTTAAAGAGCCCTTCTTTTCTTAAAGAAAATATATAAATTGCGTTAAAAACAGAAATTATAAAAAAAAAATACTCTTATTCTTCTATGACTCGAAAACACTCACTACACAGAACAAACTATCTAGATATAAAAGAGTGTTAAATCCTCTAATGAAAAAAGTAAAAAACATAAAAAAACGCACTGTGAGACCAATTTCAAAATTTAAAAACCATATAAAATCAATGACAAGAAGAAGAAAAACATAGTAAAAGTTATCTATCTGTCTTCTATCCTAAAATGAATAGTGAATTTCGCAATTATGAAAAGGAAACACAAAATAGTTAGTTTTGTTTAAAAAAATTTAAAAATTTATGAAAGGATGAATAAAGAAGAAATTAAACATTTAAAATGTAAAAGTCATTTATGAAATTCATCATATACAAACCACGAAAAACTTTAGGTATGCAAGCATTC
Organism: Argyra leucocephala; assembly: GCA_963942445.1. Lineage (NCBI taxonomy): Eukaryota > Metazoa > Arthropoda > Insecta > Diptera > Dolichopodidae > Argyra > Argyra leucocephala. The sequence continues at coordinate 8,598,936 of OZ012681.1, read as the reverse complement.
ATAGAAAGTTTATAATAATCAATAAATATAAATAAATCTACAAATATGAAATATTAAGTTAAATACTTTGTAATATTGCACTCTATATGAGCAATTAATAAACATATGTATGAATATGAACTCAAACCAAAACAGACTTAAACACTATCAAAAATATGCTGAATTAATAAAGTGTTATACAATAGACCTATTGTTGTAAAATAGATTTGTCATAATCAATTTATAACTCATAATAATTAATTTAATGCACTTGAATGTAATTAAAAATTAACTTACGATCAGGGGTGGCTCTACCATATAGGCAGCATAGGCGGTCGCCTAGGGAGCTAAACTGTTGAGGGCGCCAAAACATTTCAAGAGAAAAATAAAACTATTTCATTACTAGGCCCATGCTTACGCACGGGTACAATTATTTAAATAAATTTTAACGCTTGTTAATATTTTAGAATGCATACGCAATTCTTTTTTCGCAATATGTATTTGTATACAATCTAATACAAACGGAATCTAATATTTCTATTTATTATTTTTATGTTTTTTTGAAGAGTAGAAATATTGACAAAACATTACAAATCATTAGAAATATTTTTGTGCCTTGCATTGCGCATTCATTAAATTTGGTAGTTAATGATGCTGTTAAGTGTCGCATTGAAGTAGTCAATTTTTTTGATGTCGTACAATGTGTATATACGTTTTTCTCAGCCTCATCATGCAGATGGGATGTGTTGGTGCGTTATGTAAAGTCGCTGTCTTTAAAACCATTAAGTAACACAAGATGAGAAAGCCGAATTGATGCTTTGAAACCCCTTCGTTACGAACTAGGAAATATATATGATGTCCTTATAGATATTTCTGTAGATATTTCTGATGATAAAACTTTTATTGGCATTGCTGGGACAGCAGCACGTTCAGAAGCATAAGGATTATCAATTATAATTTCGAAATCTAAATTTATTATTCAACTTATAAATATGGGATAAGGTATTGTTTGAAATTAATATTACTAGCAAAATGCTACAAGAAAAAAATTTAAATATTAATTCTTCTATCCAACAATTACAGAATACGAAATTGTTTTTAGAGATATCGGATTTGCCAATATGTTAGTAGATGCTTCTGAACTTGCGAAATAAATTGGCTTTCCAACAGATTTTGAATCAGAATCAGTTCGTATTCGATTAAAAAAAGAAACAATTTTCATATGAAAGGCAAGATTCTTTCATTCAGAATCCTCAGCAACGATTTAAAGTGAATTTTTACTTTGCAGTGCTTGATACTGCTCCGTCAGTGATAGATTTGAGCAAATGCAAAATCTTGAGCCAGTTTTTGAATTAATTTTTGACATTTATAGCCAAAACGTAAAAATACAACACCTATATATGCATCATGTGATAAGCTTGAATCTGCATTAAATCATAGCTGATTTTGCAAAACAAAAGGCGCGAAAAGTTAAACTGTTGTGAGTTATGTAAAAATGTAAGTGTATTTACAAATGAATTCTAATTATTGTTATTATTTACATAGATAAAAATAACAAAGTTAAAAGTAATCTAATCAGGAAAACGAGGTAGACAATCAAATAAGAAAAAAAAAATTGAAAAAAATATATATCATTTTAAATATTATACCATTTTACTTTTTTAATAATAAATAATTATATGTATTGATATTATTTTTAAATTATAATTTTTTTACCCTAAATTCACTAACAACAATTTCATGGAATAAGATTATGTTCTTAACGTATCTATTTTCATTTAAGATTGTCTAGGGCGCAAGAAAAAAAAATATTTTTGAGCCACCGCTGCTTACAATATCTACGACGTTTGAATGAAAAGCCTCAACACTAACAAATTGATATTGAATACTTATATTATTGAAAAACACATTGATATTGAATATTCGATAGAGAAATATTACGGAAATCTTGTAAGTGACAATAGGTCTCAAAACTAATAATTTATTAATAAATAATATTTTAAACAATCTAATCAATTGTAAAGATATACAGTTTGTTTTACTACGGTGCAATATTTTCGATGAGTGCAAAATATTTTATGTTATACTCAAAATAAGCGGAAGAGATAAGAAGAGACTATATTTTCACCGGTATTATAATAAATATACGGGGAATACGATGCGTGAATATTTATAATCACTTTACTTCGAATTAGTATTGTACAAAACACTTGGATATTCTATTTTAGAAACATTGAATAACAATTATCAAACATATTTATTTGTAACGTAGTATGTTATGTGAAAATTAAAGTTTGTATTATTTCAAAGCTGAATTTATTCAAAAAATACAAATGGATAGTGTAGCGGTATAATTTGTTGAGGATGAGCAAATTAATAATAAAAAATTTGTTAGGCAAGATATTTGTAATGATATTTTTTAAATCGACAATTTTTTTTTTTTACTCATAGCATGGGAGCATAGGGTTGCACTTGACATTTCCATCGTACTCGATTTCTACTATAGTATCATCATTTCTGTTTCCGAGGCAATAACTAATTTCATTTTTAATCTGTTTGTAATTTCTAAGTAGAGGATTGCCCTACTGTAGAAGACCACTTTGATAACTCTGTCTACGCCTACGTGGTAAGACGACGTCATATTTTCTGCAAGTTGCCGCTGCAATTTTATCCATCTTTAACGTTAAGATGTCTGACGTTACTATGTTTACCGGGTACGTCATGTCACATATACTTCTGTCAGTTACTGACAATTGTGTAATTATTATTAGTACTTGCCAATATTTATTTATTTTGTTATTTGATTATTGTGTTGTATGAGATATATAAGTATTGATATAGATATTGATATAGGTAATATTTTTAATTATAAAGTATTGATTATATTAATTATTTTTTATTGATTATAAATTTTATACAATATTTTTGCTATTTATTTTAGTTATATTTTATAACCCGTGACTATCTCATAATTGGAACACATTTATGTGCTCCAACCGATTAGATCACGAAAGAGATTGGACGATAAGAGGTAAGTTTTAGAACATTTAAAAAAAAATTATATATATACATAATATGTACTTTTAGCTCTACGACCAACTTATTTATCTGAATAAAACTGCTTTTGAATATGTACTAATATAAATTGAGAAATATATACGATACTATAACTAAATCATAATCTTTAACAGCTAAATCAATACTGTCTGCTTGTTTGCGATTTTTTGCTCAATGTAGTGGCTCACTGCAATATGTGGCAAATGATAATCATATCAACATATCTCAACTGACCTTCTGACAAATATTATCATCAATGCTGGATATACTAGAGGCAACATTATGTTCAACATGGATAAAATTATTTGTCAGTTACATTTTTTAAATCAAACGAACAAGAACATCAAAAAATATATATATTTTATTTTATACATTTGTTATATATACATTAATTAAAAATTCTATACATTTTGTTGTTATAAATTTTTTAAACGCAAACTAATCTTTACGTTTCAACAATACAAACTCGTACTTTATTTTTGATAATCAGATTTATTTTTAATGATATATTTAAATCGATTCGAAAAGTTAGTACTAAAATTAGAGCCTAACAATAAAGCATGTACGTGTCTATCATTTGTTTTATTTCACTGATATCTACAGATGCTGACCCAGTGAAAAGAAAATGCAACTATTATCTTGTTTAACGGAAATTTTTAATAATAACCACTTTGTTTTTATAATAATAATATATAATAATTAATTTCAAATTGAATTTGACTTGTTTAATATTATAATATTTTTATTATTTACTTATCTTAATTTCAAAATGCCTTAGATCTTTGTCTGAACTTACCTAAAAAAAAAAAAAAAATTATAAATTAATTAAAAATTATTTTGTTAATTAAAAAGTTAATTTTTTATAATATATATTAATTTGTTTTAATTAAATAATTAGAAAAAAGTTTAAATTTATATACAATTTTTTATTTGAATTTTAAATTTAAAATTTTTAAATATATTATATAATGAAACAGCAATAATAATAGCAAATGATGTTAGCTAATTTTCATAATTGATTCCAGTTACTTAATTTTATGATTATGTTTCGGAGTCGACGAAACTTAATTTTAATTTGGTATTATTCATAATTTTTGTTTTTCTTTTTCTTTTTGTCATTTTGTTAACTTAAAAATTAAAAACTTTTTAATTTCATTCAAAAAGCAAATCCCGAAGCAAAAACCAAAAAAAAAAATTAAAATAAAAAAATTGTTTGAAAAAAAAAATGTTAAGAAAAGAAAACAATAAAATATAGTTGTTTCTCTCGTTTTTTTTTATCGTTTCAAATTAAATTTCTATTTTCCAGTTATTTATTCTTGTACATAAATTCAACTGGGAAAGTTCTTAAACGTTTATTTAAAACAAAAAAAAAAAAAGTATTTTCTAACTAAAAATCACTAAAACTTCATCATCAATTTTAATTTTATTTTCAAAAATAAAAAATTTTACGCCATTTTGAAAACAAACAAAACAAAATGTCAATGAACTTAAACAAAATGGTGGTAAGAAAAAAATATATTAAAGATAAACGATTTTAATTCAAAAGTAAAATAACGAATCTACAACTTTTAAATTGATGTTACCTAATCAAAAACAAGAACATTTTTTGTGACATTTTTTTTTTTTTGGTTTTCGCCAAATTTAAAATAGTGTTGTCGTTTGGGTTTAAATCAGGAAATTTTGTTCATATCAGTAATAAAAAAGTAATTTGGTATTAGAAGCGAATACAGATATCTACAATGAGTCATAAATAATGAAAGCTTTTGATAATGTAAAATAAATTTCTCTGTTAGTAGCCTAGTATTTAAAAAAGGAATGATTTTACCTCGGCCAATCAAATGCACTAACTTTAAATCGGTAATAGTAACGTTTAATTGTAACGTAATAACATTTTTAATCAGAAAAATTTTATTCATAGTATTTTGATGATTTCTTGACAACTTGTTATACATTCTTACAATTGGTTATACAAACGGAAATATTACATCAAAGTGAATAAACAATTATCAATCAGAATGACAAATTCACTGACATAAATGTAATGAACATTTTCGTTCACGATTAAATTAATAAAAAAAAAATTTCGCAAAGTCTTGGTTCGAAATTAGCTCAGGGCATGAATTTTTAATTAAAGTTTTTCATTCTTTCACTGTTTCTAGAACTTTGTATATTAAAAAAACGACTTAATATCAAAAAAACAACTATAAATAAATTAAAAAAAGTGAAATTTTGCTATTTCTGAAGAAGGCCTGATAACAACGATGTAGTTTTCAACCTATAATTAGTTCATAACATGACAAAAAATGTATGGATAATAAGAGTTACATTACCCATCTTCCACTGTGTTGTAATAAATGACAGTTCGTACTTAATATACTAAACGAAAAAAAATTTATTTACGAAAAACTGATTCCACCTATTGATAATAAGATAAAAAAAATACTTAACTATACTCAACACAAGAATAAGATCCATATATATACACCAATATATCCATCATCTTTTCTTTTTTTCTTTATGGTGTAACGATAATAGAATTGACATTCAGTTCTGACATTTCTATCATCATCACGTTTAAATTGGCCTTCAACCATCAATATAATGAATAGCGAATTCATTGAATTTTTAATTGAATCTTTCAACAATTTGTTTTTCTTAAACAGTGCTGCGTCTCAATTCATCTTTTTTAACTATAAAGATATACTAGCACTCGCCCGCTTCTCGAAATTCGATGGAGTTTGATGAAAAATTGTACTAAATATTTTGTAATGAATTGTTTTCCATTATTTCAATTAATCGTAGACACTATGTTTTTTTATTAATTTATCTTAAACAACAACCCCACACATAGTAATGATTTATTTAAAAAAAATTAAATGTGAATCGGGATTTTTGTTGTGGTAATTTGAAAAATTAATATTTTTATATGTATATGACTTATATTTAAATTAAAATTTCTAATTAAAAATTAAAAAAATTTGAATTCGCCACGTCTCATTTTCAATATTTATCATTTAAAAGAATAATAATTAAAATCGGATTTAATATGGTTAAGATATTTTAACTGTACTTTTTTAATTTACAGATTAATTATAATAATGTGTATGTGCAGTTTATATTAAATTACTACAATAATATTGTTTCCATGTATAAGGTTTGTAGTTAAAAAAAAAACATCTTTTCTCTGACTTAATTAAACATTTAAGTATGTGTGACATCGAAAATGCTGTATTAGAGTTTTGACTACAATCTAGTATGTTCCAAAACGAACAAAATGTTTGTATACTACTTTAATAATGCAGAAAAAAATAGAATATAAATATTTTAAAATTAATTATGTTGTATATAGTACATTATGGAACATACTACATTGCAGTTAAAATTCCAACACTGCATTTTCGAAACAGAATATAAACAGAATATAAACATTTTAAAATTAATTATGTTGTATATAGTACATTATGGAACATACTACATTGCAGTTGAAATTCCAACACTGCATTTTCGAAACAGAATATAAACATTTTAAAATTAATTATGTTGTATATAGTAGATTATGGAACATACTACATTGCAGTTAAAATTCCAACACTGCATTTTCGAAACAGAATATAAACAGAATATAAACATTTTAAAATTAATTATGTTGTATATAGTACATTATGGAACATACTACATTGCAGTTAAAATTCCAACACTGCATTTTCGATGTCACGGTTATAAATCTAACCATTCTATAATAAAAATTAGTTAAGAAAAATTTATTGCTATATGAATTGTCAATTTTAGATTATAACGTTAAAAACTTAAACTGAAATAATAATTCGATTTAATTGAATATGCTATAATATAAGATTACTCTATTCATAGCCAAACGACAACTATTTTTCTTTAAAAGTATATATATATATATTATGTTTGTACCAATAACTAGCTATTTAGAATATTTTTAAAATATTTTAGTTTTCCACTTTTTTGTTTATAAAACAAAAGATGAATTATAATGTCCTTATATACAAACTTTCTCATCAATATTCTTTAATATCAGTAGCAATAACACCAAAAAATGAAAATAAAAATAAAACTAAAAAACAAAAAAATAAAAAAAATAACAGACGTTCATTCACAATTTTCTTCTTAACTTCTCTAATATGTTTGTGTCATTCTTTGATTATGTAACGTCAAAAATTTTATGCATAAAAAAATTTTCTTGTTATATTTATTTTCAATTTTTTTTTTTTTTTTATTATTATTTTCTTCTTCTTTTGACATAATTTTTGATAAGTTTTTATCTCGAACTAAACTAAAACAAAACTAGAATGAAAAAAAAAAAAATAACTAAGTTTTTCATGTATTTGTGAACAAACAAAAACAAAAACTATAATAGCTATTTAGTTTTACCATAAGGAAAAGTTTCTTATTCACCGTACATATTTTAAGGATGACATCAATTTGCAAAGTACAACAGAGATTATTTAATATTAACTTGACTGGCATATACATATATTAAATTTTTGTTTTTATGTAAAATACTTGTTAAAATTTAAATTCTACATTTTTCTATTCAAATACATACATACATATAAAAAAAAAAAAAGACTTTAATTCATATAAAATTTGTTAGTTGTTGTCACCACGGCTACTTATAAACGCGTAAATTATTTAGTTGTCTAAACGATTTTCTTTTTACCAAAATGTCATTTTTTTTTATTAAAAATTAAGTGTCAAAAATGACTTTGAGTATATACTTTATTTTATATTATTGTTTAAATTTGTTTTATAAGTATTTTTTTTAAATTTTTGAATGCATAAATCATAAAGCAATTAATTATATATATTTGCTATAGTAAATAGTAATGTCTACAGAACTGCCTAAAATGCAATGTAAAATTATTTGAAACAAAAAAATAATTTGTTTTATTTTATTTCACTTTTTATTTCACTAAAAGTGGTGATTCATAAATGCTTAGGTTTAGTGATATGAATGAAAAGCCTTGTTCTACTCAAATTTGAGTCTGTAATATAACAAACCACATGATGGTTGAATGTTTGATCAGTCGATTACGATTACGGGGTGATTTCGGGAAAGGGTATGCAAATCTACAAAAATTTAAAATTTTTGGTAGATTTTTGACGTTTGAATTTTTTCTCTTGGTATATAATGTCAGTGTCAAAATATTTTTTATTTTTTTTGTACCCAAAATGCAAAGAAATGGTTGTTGATAGGGTAATTTTTGGATCGAATATTGATAAAATAAAAAAATTATAAATAGTACAAATAATATTGTTGTATCGACATTAGAATGATTATAAAAATTCATTTATTTATTTCTTTGATAATAATTTCATTTTCGACCATCTTAAAAATTCAATAATCTGACAGCAACAATTGCAGAAATTAACCAGTTTTTTTACATATTAATATGCACGTTTATTCGGGTAGAAAAGTAGTAGAAATCTACCAAAATTTATTGGTGAGAGGTAAACAAATCTACCAAAATTTTAAATTTTTAGTAGAATTTGACGTTTAAATTTTCTTTTCTGGGAATATGTCAGTGTCAAAATATTTTAATTTTTTTTATTCACAACAAATAAGGAAAATGTTGTTGACAACGTAATTATCGGATCGAATATTAATCAAATAAAAAATATAAATTTTACAAATAATAATAATGTTGACTTGACATTAGAATAATAATAAAAATGTATTTATTTATTTCTTTGGCAATAAATTTGCCAACAATGGCAATGGAAATCTACCAGTTTTTTTATACGAGGCAGATCTGCGGTAGATTTCTGCCTCGTATAAACATGCATAATGAAGGTAGATTTTTGCGAAAGATCTCATATAAATCTGGGCTTATGGATTAACACACTATACACATTTTGTTTTATTTTGACAGTATCATTTTTGTCTTTTAAAATAATATTTGTGTCATTGTATCGCAAAACATAAGTTCAATCATGTTTGAAAAAAATTTATAAGTTGTATCATAATTAAAATTAATTTGCTGTTAATATTTTTAGTACTTAAATTACATTTTTTAATTTTTGGTAGTTCTATAAGTAACTATCAAGAATAAAAATTTTAATAAAGAATTTCAACTATCAGTAGTTTAAAATTAACATTAAATAGGTTGAAGAAAAAACACTTGAAATTCAACTTCAAGTTAAAAAGTACTCAAAATAATTTCATTTTTCATTTCTGGGAGTTTAAAGAAATTGCTTCATAATATCGGCGTTATCAAAACATCCTACTTAATAAAAAAAATTAATTTTTTCGTTTATCAATGAATCTATTTCTGTCTAAGTTCATATTTTTAAACTGTCAACATATACTACGTGTATACATGATAGCTTGCGTACTTGACTTGAATTCTTCTTGAAATTTCAAACTGTGCATTCGATTGACCAGCTTGAGTGGCTGTCGGTTTGAAAATAGCTTGAGTTCGACATATGTATATGTCTACAAATATCAAGATATAAAAAAATATAAAAAATATAAAATTAAAATTTTATTTTTTTACTCTATTAATTAATTTTCTATTTTTTAAATTCAAATATTAACAAAACTTCGTAAATTTGTGACATTAAATGTCAACTCAATCTCTGAAGCTGCGTATTCGATTAAAATTTTCAAGTAAATAAGTAAGTAAAATTTTGTGATTAACTTGAGTGAAGCTAATTTCAAGAAACTGGCGTATACATGATGTTGAAGCGTACTTGAAGCTTACTTGAAGCCATCATGTATACCATAATAGTCAACTTATAATTCTTCAAACTAATCGTACATTCTTCAATTTTTCTAAAAAAAACCATTTTCGAACCAATTTCGATATTCGAAAAGTAATATATCTTGGCATTTAAATTAAATTTAAAATTTATTATTTTTTTTTATCTAATAATAATATTCACAATCAAAAATTATTATTTTATTTCTGCAAAATTTAACATTCCATTAAAAACAAAAACAAATATAAAAATAAAATCGAAATACTGATAACTAGAATTGAATATGAGTACATTTTTGAATTTTTATTATTTTATATTTTAAAATAATAATAAATTTTTATACCAAATTCATTTTCACCATCACTGCTGAATCTATGAATGAATTTTGTATTAACCATCACCATCAGTAATACCACCACCACTCCAAAAAAAATTTCCATATAGTAAATTTAACATATCAAAATATCATCAGCGAGACTAAATGGAGTTAAATTTAACAACAAATATTTTTATTAGTTTAGATAAGAGTATATAGATGACATTTATTATATTTATAGCAATAACAAAAATAGCAGTGCCATATAATTTTACTACAATATTTATTTTATTTAATTTTGTTTTTTTTTTTTTTTTAATTTTACGATTACGACTTTTGCAGATAATTTTTCTTTATGGGAATTCAACGTATGCAACATGAATTTTTTTTTTTTTTTCTATTTAATCCAAGTTATCCTCGATCATATTTTATTATTGTGTCTGCGAATAATTTTAGCAAAAATAATAGTTAGCTTTAATAAATTGAAATATTAAATTAAGAACCGGAAAGGGTTAATATTAATGTAAAATATATATATAAAAATAAAAAAAAACAAATTTAATAAATATTTCTCAATTTTATTATTCAAATTAAAATTCATTATTTATTAGGAAAATAATCTATTAAGAATTTTTTATTTTGAAAATCTTGAAAAATTTTAAATAAACAAAGTTTTTGTTAATAATGATTTTCTACGAATATAAAATTTTAAATTTCAAATATTTATGAATTATTATTCGAAATTAATATTTATAAATTATTATTATTTGTTATGGTAATTTTTATTGAATTTTATAGGAAAAAAGATTCAAAAGATATGAAAAATCAAATTCAAAATTTTAATTTAAAACTAATTGATAACAAAAAATTTTTGTTCACTTAAATAAGGTTAAAATAACAATTAGTTAGACATCAGGGAGTGGTGTTCGTTTAGACTGATACATATACTGTTGTACTATTATATAATCGTACTAGTGAATCCCCTGGGCAATTGCACAGAAGTAGTTCTTTCAAGCACAATTAATTGTAAAAGGAAATATTTGTTTTGGTATAATTGTAGTTGTTTTCTGAATCGCTTGATTATTGAATATATATATATAATGAAATTAAAGTATAATACGTAATACTTTATGACGAAATTAATACTAATTTCAATATAACTTAACATATTAAAATCCTAATAATATATTATATGCATACATCTACATGATACATCATAGTGTCAAAACTGTCAACTGTGAATACATTCCATGTATGGATAAGTAATAAATATATATAATTTGTATGCTTAGATTTATTTCAAACTAATCGGTTTCGTATTTTGTTGAAATAATTGAGAAAAGAATAATAATAATTAAAAATTAGTTTTTTTTTATTAAAAAAAATATTGTTTTTTGTTATTATATTATATTATAAATATTATAATACATAATAATAAAAAAAATATTTTTTTAATCAAAAAAAAAAAAAATTGATTTAATAGAGAATCGAACTCACAAAAATTTGTGATATTAAAACCTATATTAATAATATTATTCTACTAATTAATTTTTTTCCTACTAAAAGTGCAAAAAACCAAATGCGATAAATAAAAAAAAAGAAATAAAAAGAATTTGACTCAAAAGAGAATCGACAAAAATTTCTGATATTAAATGATGCTTTAACCAATCCAGCTAATATCTTATAAAAATTGTTTACTCAAAATATACATATAAAATAAAAATTGATTTTGATCGCCACGACCTGCATCATCACTGATTGATTGAATGAAAAAAAAAACGAAGCACACGAAAAACCACGAAAAGTGTGCCTTCACTAATCGTGCTCTTGTGTACTATAATATAGATAAAATAAAAATTGATTTTGATCACCATGGCCTGCATCATGGCCGATTGATTGAAAGAAAAAATAAAAAAACGAAGCATACGAAAAACCACGAAAAGTGTGCCTTGACTAATCGTGCTCTTGTGTATTATAATATTGATATAATCATATAATTTAGGAATCAATCAAAGTTAAAGTAATCGCTATAATCTCATTAATAACATTCGCAATTACAACTTCAATTTTCTTCCTAACGATTTAAGACTTATTGACGTACAGTCATCATTTGATCATTAGATAATCGTATGCATCTCTTTTATTTAAATTATCCGTTCAGGAAACATATTAGTTCCGAAGATTTCAAATTTTATTGAAAGAAAAAATATGAATAATCTAAAGACTGGTAAAAGGAAATTAGTTACATGTTATGATGCTGATAAAGGAAGTATGTTGCTTTTGAAATATCGATATTTTCAATCAAATATAAAAAACTATTAACCAGGCAACAATTAAATTATTTACTTTAAATCATCACTAAACACAAAAATGTTCTACGATGATTTGAGTTTTGAGCTAATCCCAAAAATGCTTCGTCAAGATAATTTTTATTCAATCTTTTTTTACCATTAACTGTCAAAATAAGATGTTATTACGTAAAATCTTATTTTGACAGTTAAGCGTTAAAAAAGATGGCTGAGATTCACTAACAGTTTTTTTGTATTCCTTGTGTAACACAACTACTACCTAAACCTACCAGTTTGACTCAGTTTGTTAATTTTTAATTTTTAATTCACGTTTATAATTATAATTACTCTACTAATAGCATGCATGTATAGTTTAATTTATTTACATTATTTCATTAATGGTGTCAATATTTTTTACTAACGGCACTGGATGACAATATATTTTGCTCCAGAAATGTATCAAGCCTACTTTTAATAGTAGTTTCATTTTATTATAATATTGTAGATATTGTAGTGTAAAATTGCAGTACCGTACTTAATTTAGCTCGAAAAGGTGATTCTATACCTAAGTTACTGTCAAGAACGTAAAAAAAAAAAAAAATTATAGATTGTAAAATTTATTAAAAGTAAACTGGGATGTAATAGGAAGACCAAACAACAAAAATAACCTCAAAATATCCGAAACCCATGAATAAAAAGGTAGAGAAAGGCCGAGAAAATTTGTGAAATGTAATTATGAAAACTAAGGCCAACCAAGAATTGTAATCCTATTTATAATGATTATCAAAACTCATACATACTTATAAACATAATTTTAGAAATAATAAAACAAAAATCATTCAAATACTATTAATTTTTGAAATTCTGTATTTTCGAAACAATTACAAATAATCATGATCCTTTAAAATTCTATTTATTTTTTTTTTTTGTTAAAAAATTTTAATTAAATTTCCCATAAAACAAAACCATTTACTTTCTTATTTTTATTTCAAATTTCATTTACTTAAAATTTCATTTTTTTTTTATTATTTTTTATGTACCAACATCTTTTAAAGAAGTTGTGTGGAAAAGGTGTTTTTGAAAATTGACAAAACTCATACCTTTAAATACAAAACAAAAAAAAACCATCAGTTGTGAATTAACAAAAAAACAAAAAAAAATTTTACTCCATCCAATCGAATGAAAAATAGCTCTTAACCATTACGCTTGTATTTTAATTTACAAAAAAAAAATATATATACATATATAAATTAAATTTATAAATAAAATTTCCTCTCTCTAAGGACCTCTTAAATAACTGTTGAAAATATAACAAAAATATATAAAAAAAAAAAAAAAAAAAATACCTCTTAATTCAAAAATCATTTAAGAAAAGTAAAAGAAAATTATTATACTTTTCTTCTTCTTTTTCGTCTTCCCTTTAATTATGATGATTAAAAATTTTTAAGAAATTATAAATTAAATGATAATTTATGGTATTATTCTGTATTTAAAGATATTCTGTTTTATGTTTTTATTTATTTTTTTTTTTACTTTTTTACTTTTTGTTTTTTTATTCATTTTAATTACCTTCATAGAAGACGAATGAATATTCCCTGTCTATTGAAAAAAAAAAAAAAAAACAAATTCTTTTTTTTTTTTTTAATGAAAATTTCATTTACCTTTCAAAAGATTTTTCATTTAATTTCATGTTTTTAAAAATAAATACTATTTTCATTGAAATAGTCCGTTTCTCCATTATATTGTCATTTTAAGATGTCATTCTAAAATGTCATTTAAAGAAAAAAAAAACAATAAACTGTAAAATGTCATTTCAATTTTCATTTAAATTTTTAATTTCATATTGGAAAAATATACATTTTAAAATCAAAATCGATTTTTATTTTTATTTAAAAGAAATTTGAAATGTTATTTAAAACCTTTAAAACATTGACATTGATTGACTTTATGGACACAGTTAATCTACTGAAAACAATAAAAATTCCTTCTAGACTAAAAATTTGCAGACCAAAATATACTTAATAAAAATTGTGATTGTGAATGCCCATGTTTATATTAGACAAAAATATATACAGCAAATCTGTCGCAGAAATATATACCTTCATGTTTCTATGTAAAAAGAAACTGGTAAAGATTTCTGTCATTTTTACTGTCAGATTATTGAATTATCAATATGGCCGAAAATAAAATTATTGACAAAGAAATAATTAAATAAATTTTTATCATTATTCTAATGTCAATCCAACAATATTGTTTGATACCTTTTTTACTTTATCAATATTCGATTCAAAAATTACGTTGTCAACAACCATTTCATTTTGTATTAAAAATAATAATTTTTTGTCACTGACATAATTCACAGAGAAAAAAATTCAAACGTCAAAAACGTACTATAAATTTTAAAATTTATTGATAGTAGATTTGCTTACCGAAATCACCCTTCACCATCAACTTTTGGTAGATTTCTACCACTTTTCTACCCGTATGAACATGCATAATAGTGGTTTCTGAAAAAACATTTCTGTCATAGATGTGCAATATTTGGTAAAATGTCATCTGAAATTTTTGTGTATGATTCTAACTGATACAAAAAATATGTTCAGATAAATTAATACATTTGAATATTAATTTTAAGGTTATAAATTCGAATACAGGCATTGATATTGTAAACAATTATTTTTTTATTACTTCTTGAAATTATTTAGGAATAAAAGTTAGTTGACCATGATCTAATTCTAATATTCATACTTATACTCATATAATCATATAGACTATAGAGATACTCATACTCGTTCTTACAACTTATATTTATTTTTTCCGTTTGCTTATCTTATTGTCAGTAACTTAAGTAGAATAGGTTTATCTAAATTGAGTACAGGAAGGCCCTATCCATGTAACAGAAATCCATTGAAAAAATTTGCACATTCGACTTACGATGCATTAATATGCATTGCATATGCATATGTATATCAAAAGCGCATCGCAAAACTGTGTATTACCATTGGATATTTTTCAAATTGACATTTTGACGTTTATTATTCTTTAATTATATTTTAAAGTAAAAAAAATTGTGAAAACAGTGAAAATTGATAATAAAAATTTAAAACATTTGTTATAAAATTACAATAAGTTTAAATAAAGTAAAAATCAATAAAATGGACTGGCATAATATACGATTCACTGAAAATTAACATTTATTTTTCTATAGAAAAACCTTACATTGCTTTTTTAACAAATATATGACATATAAATGACATAACTTATGAATTAAAAACATATTTAATTACATTTTAAAAATATTTTCACTAGATATTATAAAACTTAATAAAAACAAACAACTCTTTTGCAAACAAAAAATCAAACTAATGAAATAAATGTCAAAAAAAATTTCGAAAGTAGCATTTGTAGTAGCTAAGATGCTACTTTAGTATACACAAATTTGTAAGATGCCTATTTGACATACAAAAGTCGTTTCGAAAGTAGCAATAGATTATAGCCTACTATACCAGTACTGCAATTGACAATATATTAAGGTGTGGAACGAGTAATATTTTTCAAATATTTATTTATCAATTTTCTACTATATTAATTAATTAAATGCAAAAAAAGATACAAATGTTACATGCAAAAAACACAAGCCTAGTATTAAAGAAAATCGTAAACATAATAAGGGTATTCACGATGAAGTGTGGAAGTCTAGTAGGTGTAGATTTACAATGATTTGTATAACGATTTCCTGAATGCACCCTTGTACTTTTAATGGTGTACTCGATGTAGAATTATGACAGCGGTTTGTTTACATATGAATTTAATTTATAATTATGAGAATAAGTAAGAAACAATTTTTTTTTTCACTTGTAACTTTGGTTTGGTGACTAAATCGAAAAACTGAAATCTGAAACTGTATTAAAACAAATATATTGCCCTTTTTCGGAAATAAATATAAAAATTTAAATAAATTGATTCCGTTATTATTTATTAATATTGTGGAAAAGGGCAATATAATTTTTTTTCAGACTGGTAACCTTCTTCACTTTATTTTGGCGATTTTTGTGTTTTTCGATCGTTCTTTGTGGATTTTTTTTTATGGCAAAAGTTATTATGGATTTTGTTTTTTGTGGATTTACTCACCAAACTCGTAACTACATTAATAAAATAATTCAATTTAAATTTTTCTTCCACATATATGCATATACTTTGCAGATGTCAAACTTAAAAAATACAATATGGCAACTAATGTGCAATACTAAAAGTATATGTAATTGGTTTCGGATATCTAAAAAACAAATCAAAAAATATATTTTAAATCCATAATAAACAATAATAGTAATAGTTGTACTTAATAATAATAACAAAATTAATAATAATAGTAATAATAATAATAATAATAATAAAAATAAAAATAATAATAATAATAGGCTATAAATATAATTATTTTATAAGTCTGTAAAAATTCTTGTAATAAATAATTCTTGTAAACCTAATAATTTGATCACACAGCATGCGCTAAGATCAATAAATTTAATTTATTTTAAGAAATTGTAAACAATTCGAAATGTAATATTCTATAATTGAAATTAATAAAGAAAAAAAAAAAAAGTCTACAAGTCTTTCATATAAAAATTTTACAATGGCAACACACTTTTACACTTCTACATCTAGCACAAGACTATACCTATTTGTGAATACCCTTACTATTATAGGAGATATATAGGCATTAAAAAACTATAATACTCATGTCTGTAGCGGTTATGATCTAAAATAGTTGCAAAAATATTTACTTTCTAAACATGTATCTAAAAATTTGAGCTCATCAGTAGGTATTTGTGGTATTAGACTACCTACACAACTTCTGATTTTTGCATAACTTATTCATAGATGTTATTAATACATCTGTGAGTTATAAAAATCGATCAAAATCTTATCCAAAAGATCCAATCAAAACAAGTCAAACCAAAACCGAAAACAGGTAAGTATCTTTCTATAGTAATGTATTTAACAATTTTTACAATAATATCATTGTAGGCAACTGCATTAACATTATAAATTTTGCATTTATCTTTAACTGTTTTTATTACACTTCTCTATTGCAGTGCTACTGTTCTGAAAATATAATGTTATAGCTATACAAAGAAAATAAATTCAAAAAAAATATACATATACATAATATATATATATGTACACGTATATTTTTTTTAAAATCACACCATGCTTTTTTAATCAAAGTAAACATAGTAGCTATATATTTTTTTTTTAACTGTATCCCAGATAAATATCAAGGTATGTAAAATATTATAGAAAAAACAACACAAAAACAATAAAAAAAAATTCTTAAATTTTTACACCATTGAATTATATGCTATGGTTCTCTTCTTATTTGAAAGATTCATTTCTCTACCCTTATATCTAAAAAAAAAAAAAAAACAACAACCGTACTGGTATTATGTACATTATATAATATTAAAAAAGATGATAAGGATGGTTCCCAGTGCCCCCATCATATTAATATATGTATATACTAACTATATTACATTAACACCACACACTTTTTTATTTCAATGTCAAAATATTTATGAATTTCAAGATGGGATCGTTTTTGTTTTTAATTTTTTTTTTTTTCATTTTTGGCTCTTTTTTTTTTTTTTTTTTCCTTTGTTTCGTTTCTTTTTTCACTTTGAATTGTGAAATTGTACATAAATCCTTGAGCCATAAGACAGAACCATAAATTAACGGTTTAATTAAGTTAACTTGAGGCTTTCATTCAATAATGTTATATAATGTAAATGTAAATTACATATATATGTATGTACACAGTATGTACATACATATATGTACAACTTTTAGTATATAATATAATAACAAAGTATATGAAAATATCATTAAAAGGTATTTTAGAATTTGAATATGATAAGAAATAAAGCGAATTTAATAAATTCTTAAGAAAACTAATGTAATCCTTCAACAGAGTATGGTGGGTACACCTAATTTAAATATAAATAAAGGTACAATATGGGGATCAAAAAATATTCTAATATAATATATGACTTTCAAACTTTAACTATATATATATATAACCAAAATATAAACATACCTATGTAACCTCAATGATTTCTCTTCATAATTCTTTTAATTTCTTATTGAATTTCTTAGAAATTTAATATTTTGTAGAAACCGCTAACATTACCGGATGTTCATTTACTAACACAACAGGATCAACAAACAATATTATTATTTCTTGAAGTATATATAGCAAAAGTTTTTACCTTTATAAAATTTCCATTTCATATTTACAAATTTTACAAAAAAAAAAAAAAAAAAAAAACAACAAAAAAAAATTGAAAAATTCTATAAAATAAAATTATGATTTTTTTTTTTTTAATTTTGTTATTTTTATTAAAAAGGATGTTAAATTCTTCATCCTAAATTAATTTTCAAAAGGTGTTCTCTAACACAAAATTCAAAAGGATTAAATAGGATAAAACACCAAAGATGTAAGAAGAATGACTAAAATTCAAAGTTTTGGTTTGTGGTCCTTTTTTTCTCTTTTTTTTTTTTTGTTGTTGTTTTGATGTTGATCCAATTTCACCGTACACAAATCTATACTTAGTCTAGTTTTTGAAGGTGGTGTATACACAGTGTTGTGTAGGTGAAAATGGAAAAGTTTTATAGAATTATATTTAGGAACTGAATAATTTACAACTAAATTTACAAAAAAAAAAGAAGAAAAAAAAAAAAGATGTCATTTTAAAGAAAAATAATGTTTTCAAGTTCCCTAGTGTCAGGTAATTGGATTATGGTGGAAAAATTTTATATATAATAGAATTTCTTATATAACGACGATACGGTGTACAACACTGTGAAAGGATACGCTACCGAATTTTATATAATATAAAATATGATATCAAATCCGAATTCAAAATGGAAAAAAATAAATAAAATACATATTCGCATAGAATTATTACGAAGGATCAAGGATATTTTAAATTTATTGTAAATAATCTTTTAAACTGTAAATTTGGATTGTTCATACATTCAGTTCTTGCAATATCGTTTATGTATTTAGTTTTTTATTAAATGATTAAAACTCAAGCGATAGAACCAAATTTTGATGCATAGGGTGTATATTAGGTTCCAGCTCTTGCAATATCATTTTCATAGCAAATTTTTGGTAACTGATTAAAACTTAAGCATATTCAAAAAATAATTTGTCGAATAAAGTTCTGTGAGGTGTAGATTAGCTTTCTTCATTTAATTTAGACATGCCTAAAACTCTTTTACCTATATGTTACACTCACCTTTATCTTAAGAAGAAGTACTAGGCGCCAGTTAATGATTAGATTGATTAGAACCCAAATAAATAAATCAATAGCTAAGGTCAACGAACCTTAAGTCCAAAAGGTAAGATTTTGATGTCATCAATTACGGATATCCCCATGTTTAAATTTTTTATTTCTTTTTTTCTCAAATGAGCTGAATTGCTCGTATAGAGTATTTAATGAAATAATTCCATTGAATAATAAAATAATACATATGTATACCATAACAATACACACTAATAATCAGACATCTATATCATTTTCAGACCCTCTTGCAACATACAACCGTTTTTTTATCAAAATTTTCCGTTAGAGCGAAGTATAGCGAAATAGTCAGTCTATTTCAAACGCCTCAATACTTACTTTACTTCTGGGACTGAAAAATAACCCCTGATGGAGTAAAATTTAGTAGAAGCTGAAGATTACTCTCTGAACATGAAATATAATGGTACAGAACAGATTCTGCTGAGTATTGTGCGAAATAGGACCAATTTCACTGTGGTAGCTTTTTTTTTTTTTTTGTTTTTATTTATATTATTAGCCAAAACTTAGGTCAGAAAAACCTTTATACTTTCCTACCGCTGGCTTTTGGAAGAGAAAAGAAAAGGGATAGTTAGAAAGAAGAAAAGGAGAAAGAAGTAGGAGAAACGTTCGGCGGGTAGTTGCGAACTATGTTATTGATGTTCACTTTGAACTTTTGTAAATTAAACAAATAAAAACTACCCCTTCTTGGGAATGCTTATAGTGGAATACGATTCCACATTCTAGAAGTTCTGACGATAAACGAATTTCCATAACCAGTCTTGAACCATTTTGGTATTTCCACGGTGTAGGGGTGGGCGTTTTCAGCCTTTCGCGTTCCTCGACGGAATTGCTTAAGAAGTAGTGGTTTTAGTTTTTCCGAGCATAAGCCTACTCCCACGAAATATCTCTCAAATAGGGTTAGTGCTCCAACGATTCGACGATGACCAAGTGAAGCAAGTGTTGATGACACATTTACATCATCAATGAGGCGAATAGCACGTTGTTGTACTTTGTCAAGAAAGCTTAAAGCAGTCTTTGAGGCGCCCGCACATAGATGTGAGTTGTGCTCCATCTTCATCGTATGTAGGCTTTATAGATTTTAAGCAGATCTTTAGGTGCAAAATATACCTTACATCGACTTAAAAAACTCAAACATTTTGTGGGGCTTTTCGCAATATCGAAAGTATGGTCATTCCAGAGCATATTTTGATTTACTAGCATTCCGAGAATGTTTAATTTTTCTAGTTGCTGTAAGCTATCACCTTGAAATTTTAGAAAAGGTTCGAATGGCGTTAGTTTTTGCGTAAATAAGCAGCTTTGAGTTTTGGAGGTGTTAAACTCAACTCTGTTTGCTTTACCCCAGTCGGAAATATTTACTAAGCCATGGTTTACCATGCCGCCCATTGTTGTTCTTTTGGCGTAATCTGAGGTAGCTGTAGCATTGGATTTTTTAAGGAAATCTTAGGACACTACAAGTGTGCTTAAATATAGTATAAGATAAGCATTGGTTGAAACTTAAGCTCAAAAATATTTAGAATTAGTTTCACAGTTTAAATTTTAAGTAAGCTTAAGTGGCTGTCATTTTAATAATATTATGTTGGTTACACTGATAATTATCTTGATAAAAATTAATTTTTCGAATTTCTCACAGATGTTGCTGAAGTTTTTCTATCAAAACAACTTCAACAAACTTGATTTTTTATAAATTACTTTTTGTTTATATTACCAATATACATATATAATTTTTCAATCATCTGATTTTTGGTTTAAATTTAAGTGCAGCTTAGCCTTCGATCTCCGTGTCTTAATTATTCGCTCAAATATCAACTGTGAAACTGAATTTTCAATTTGAACCTTTTTTAAGCGAAAACTTTGTTTAAGTTTTCACTGTGAAATTGGGCAATAGAGATATATACTAATTAAGTGTTATACGAATAAAAGATAAAGGTTGACAATGAAAAACTGAGTTGAAAACTAATGTTGACTCAAACACCAGAAGTCTATAACAATAATAAATTGAAAGAAAAATACATTAAAAGTCATAAACAATTGGATAAGTATTGTAAGCGATATAAGAAAGCAAAATGTTATACTTCGTGATGATAATTATGACGGATTAGACATAAAAATCTGCCTAGTGACCTTAAAATAATTATGCATAGTGGCTACATTTGGGACCAAATCTCTCGTATTAAATTAATTTCTAGGGGATTTGCAAGCATTACAGCAAATTGTTAATTTTTGTTCTTTAACATACCAGAATGATAGAAATCGCCTAATTTGGCACCTACGACATCTTCACAACAACAAGAAATTTAAAAAAAAAACTGATTTTGGCATATGAAACAAAACAAGAACTGAGACAAGATATGTTGAACATTAAATAGTTAAACTTTAGTGTATACTTAAACTTTTATAACTGAATATTTGATAATATCTTTGGCAATATACTCAGAAATGAATAACCATCAGGAAATGTTTGTCGGCTAGTTTTCTTTCAATCATGAAAATGAAGCATATTTCATTGCCCACTGGGTGGCGCAGTAGGTAGAGCGCCTGCCTTTCAACCAAAAGGTTATAAGTTGGATTCTCGATAAAGCAAAAAAATGCTTTATTGGTTTTTCGACCTGGTTCAGTACCCTTTTTTGTCGTTCGGATAACATAAATGACAAAAAATAATTGAGAGTATAATCTGGTGACAAATTAAATCAAATGGAGCTATTCTATTTAGGAAGGTTTAGCTCCTGACATTAGCAGTAATTTTCCACATTTAATGACGAGTTTATAAGCCAGTAATTTGATACATAAATGCTCAAAATATTGTAGATATTGTATTTATTGTATGATAATTAAGTACGAAAAGGTGGTTCTATCAAAGTTAACTGTCAAGAGCATAAACAAAAAAAAAAAAAAGCAGATCAAAGCAGCAAAAGAAAAATTACAGAAGGTCAATAGAAAAAAAGCAATGTATGGCTTGTGAAGATACAATCAGAATGTAAAACCAAGAATTGTAAGAAATATATAAGGTCTCATAACAAGGATATACAAAGATCACGAAAATATGCAAAGGTCAACGTTAACGAACAGGCATTTGAAATTCTGCATTTCTGAGACTCAACTTTTCCAAAATACCCTTTAAAGAAAAGTACACGAACAACTGGGAGGCCTAGATTAAAATTGATTTATCCTGAAACAACTGATCATCATTCTTTACCACACCAAACTGAAAAGCAGCTGTTAAAAGTAGAAAAATATGAAAAACAAAACTATATATATAATGCCAAGGCTATTTATGTGAACTCTACTATGCCAAAGAAAGAAAAAAAAAATCAAATATCCAGTGTTAAAATAATTAAATCAGCTGACAAAAAATATTCCACATTTATCTCTTAATAATAATAAAAAAAAATTCACTTTAAAACTTTAATATTTAATTTAATTTAAATTTTTTTTTTTGTATTATTGATTTCTCTTAAAGAGTTAATTTTTTTTTTGTTTTTTTTTATACTTTTTATATTACTATAAAATTTAATTGAGTACCACCATTATTCCCAACTTTTACCTAATTAATTTACTTTTATAATAATTTCACAGACTGTTCTCTTAAAAGCAAAAGCCAAAGATTCTCATACATACACAAATAAACAAATTTCATATATTATATAAAAATTAAATTCAGAATCATAAAGAAAACAAAAAAAAAAAGAAAACAAGTAAAATATAAAAACAATGAACCTTTAAACTGTTTTATAATAAAAACAAAACGAAAAAGGAAACAAAAACGAAATGAATGAGAGAAGGGGTTAAAAAGTCGAATCCTAAATACAGTAAAAAGGTTAAAAGCAGCCAGTTGCTCTGATGAAAAGTCAATTTACTCAATTAATATAAAAGCGCACAATTTTTGCTTTAAAGAAAATAAAAAAAAAAAAAAAAACAATTTTTTGTACATCCTTTTTTTTTTTTTAATACTTTCATCATTATCAATATCAACATCATAAGCATCATAATAAATGCATGTATTGTGGTACATACAGGTAAAGCCTCAGGTGGGCATTTTTTGGTTTTTGTTGTATTTATTATTATTTTTTGTTTCTTTTGTTTGTTAAAATTTTTATTTTATATTTTTACCGCTTTAATTTTCAATTACTAAAAGTAACATAAGTATAAAGAGACCAAAAAACATAAAGAGTACCTACAGAGAGAGAGAGAGAGAGAGAAAAAAAACGAGAGAAAACAAGAGTAAAAAAAAAAACAGTTTTTAGTCTTTACTTTAAAGTTTTTCTTTTGTTTTTATTTATTTTTATTTACATTTTTTTTTTCTTTTTGGTTTTATGTTTTTTTCTGTTTTTAATGCCGAGGACGATGGTGTATATTCAACAAGAATTTTTTTTTTTAAATATTTCTTCTCTTCCTATGAACCGTTGTAAGGAACGTTTTTTGTGTTGATTTTCTATTTGTTACTGCTGCTGCTTAACCCAATTTAAAACAAAAAAAAAGCTTAAACCCACCTAGTCTAGTAGGGAGTTACAACAACCGGGTACATATA
This sequence comes from Argyra leucocephala, assembly GCA_963942445.1. Lineage (NCBI taxonomy): Eukaryota > Metazoa > Arthropoda > Insecta > Diptera > Dolichopodidae > Argyra > Argyra leucocephala. Next base: position 8,574,678 of record OZ012681.1, on the reverse strand, counting down.
TTTTATAGGTAGATAACTTATGCTGTACTGAACTTAAATAAAATATTTAAAAATTTGTAGTGAACTCTTCTTCCTTATATAACAAAAAAAAAAAAAAAAACGGACGTCAATTCTCTTCAGGTCTTGTGATGGGAAAGTTTATTTTTTTTTTAGTCTCGATTTTTATTTTTATACTTTTTTTTTTTTTGCCTTATTATTTTTTTGTAATAAAGCAATAAAAAGTTTTTTTTTCACTATCATCAAGGATTCATCCTTTTTCTCTGTTTTTATTTATTTTATTTTTTTTTTTTATCCTATACTGTGTAAATATGTATTATCACGATTCTCGTGTACTTTTATTTAAACATAATGACTTTGCATGTATCTACTACAGTTAGCCGCCGAAAAGTTAAATTGTGTTAGTTTCGTTCTTCTTCGTTTTTATTGTTTTCTTATTTTGGTTTTTTTTTTTTTTTTGTTTGTTTGTTTGTTAAAAGGTAAAAATCAGGTAAGTCGACCCAAAATTGAAAGAATCGCTTAGGTGCTCTTTACTTTAAAAACCAAATTGTGATTTTCAACATACAAAAAAAAATATGAAAAACCAGAAAAATAAAAACAAAAAAAAAAATTATGAACTTTCATCATGAGTCGGTACAATAATTTGATTTTCTGAGGATGATTCAGAATGAGACTCAAAGGAGATGATGATTCATATGATTTGTGTCGACAAAAAAAAAAAAAAGAAAAAAAATATTATATTAAACAAAAAAAACAAGACAAAAACAGGACAAAAGGGAAACTTTAAAGCTGTAAAAATGTAAACGTGAGAATAGATAGAAATATTTTTTGATATTTAGAAAATATTTTTATATTAAAGTAAAAGGTTTTAAAAATATTTTTAGTAAAATTTAAATTATATTTTTTTTAATGATATTAAAAAATTTCTTTATCAAGTATCATCAACTTCATCATCACTGTTGTGCAACTGTTATTAAACGGATATAGAGCGAAAATATAAATGATAGGAGGAATATAGAATTTTATTAATGGATTTTGATCGTATTGTAGCTCTACAAATCGAAATAAGATTTTTCCGTAACCATCACTCAGCAGCGTACTATTAGTTATAGATTTGTAGCGGATATGCGCAGCAATCTGCATTGTCTTACAACACCTACTGTATATTTTCTATCAATAAAACTATTAAATCACACTACTAAAATTTACTATATACCGGGTGTTCCAGAGCATGCGTGTCAGCTTTTGAAGAGGGGATGGAGCCGTTGTTATAAAATTTTAAAAAAAAATGTATATCTAAATCCAGGATGCTGTATCGATTGGTGATATTTTCAACTTCCGGGAAGGACCGTAAATCGGTTTTTTAAGACCAAAAATCGTTGAAATTGGCCGAAATCGATATTTTGAAATGGGAAGTGGTACTTTTTTATGCAAATTCGGATTCGAAATTAATAAAAATAAAACAAAATTCCTTCATAATTTCCTTTGTAAGCTAAAATCAATAATAATAATTTTTATAAAGAATTATTATCATATTTTTTATCTCGGTTTTGGGTTCGTACAAAGTTTTAACTAAAAAAAAAAAAAACAAAAAAAAATGTACTTTACAGAAGTTTTTTAGTTTTTTGACGTTGAAATCGAATTTGCATAAAAAAAAGTTTTTGAAAATCTCGATTTCAAAGATTTTTGTTCTTAAAAAACCGATTTGCGGTCCTTCCCGGAAGCTGAAAATATCACCAATCGATAGGCTGGTCTCCTCTTGAAAAGCTGATACGCATGCTCTGGACAACACGGTATATTCCATTTTCTAGTTTGTATTCTACTTTCAGCAATTTGTTTAATACATATAGCTAGTTAGAAATAAAAAAATTTGAGCATAACTTCAAACTTGAGCACAAAATTGAACATAGAATTTTAGTTTAGTAATCTAGGAATGGATTTAAGATCCTCAATCATTCTATAATGTTCAATTGAATCAATTACAAAATGTATAACCTGAGTAACAGTTTCAAAAGTCTCTTTGACATTTTTGTTAATAATCAACAGTTGAATGATAGACAAATGACAGATAATAATAATTTATGTTATATATACTAATAAATTGCAATACAAAATAAATAAACTTTGCAGCGCTAAAACACACAAATATAATTATAACTATTGTGAACATCATTAAAATACAAATATAACCGTATGGATTGAGAACAGAAAAATAAACTTTCTTAGATTCGTTTAACGCCACTTGTCATGGCCTAATCCTATTATCTTAAGCTAACTACAGACGGAGATACTTGGTGTCGCCACCAAGTGATCAATATTAAAATTTTTTTGAGTTGCCTTCAAAGTGTCTTCGTCTGTAGTGAAAAGACACAATACAACACTTGGTGTCCGTAAAATCCAAAAAATTTGATTTTATGTTGACGTGATGTGTAGACACATTTTGGAAACTTCAGTTCAAATTTTTTTTAATGACGTAAACATTTAACAGAAAGTGTACGCTTATTTTATAAACATTTTTTTTCGAGTCATTTTAGTATTTTTTATTATTATACAATGTGGATTTTAATGTTATTTAGGTATTTTTTTGGCTAATTATTTTATTTTTACATACAAATTCAATTTATTTATTTATAGTTTAATAATAATAAAAAGTATAGCACAATCTTGTTAAATGCAAACTTATAAATTGTGATTTTAATTTGTTCTTCATTTAAAAAAATTTCTAGTTTGTTTTCTTTGTAAATTTTTTAAAAACTATTTTACAAGCAAAATAAATTTTAAAAAACCCACAAAAAAAAAACAAAATTTTACAGACAAATTGAATACTCATACATTTTATCCATTATTCGCACTCAGTTTTTTTTAAAATGTGGTTGCCGCTCTTGTGTACAAAAATGTTGCTGCGTGTATAGGCAAGTGGCTGTTTATGTTGCCAAATTTTGCCAATTTAGAGTGTCTGTAGGTAGCTTTACAACCAATCAAAATCTAAAAGTGTAGATAGCTTTACAACCATATGACTCAAGCCTAAAATTAATTGATCTGTGTACATTTTGAATTTTAAATGTAGGGTTTCTGATGTTATTTTCATTACAAATATTATGAAGGGCAATGTAAAATCAATTTTTATTTCCAGCAATATCATTATTAGAAATCTATGCACAATTCAATTTATTTAAAATGAATAATCATAAGACTTGAACTTATTAATAGAATGTTTATTATGAGTAACAAACATAAATTTAACATTGACTATACAGTTTAAACAATGAAAACATTCCCAAAAACAAAATTTATAAAAACAAAAATTATACAATTGCTGTTTTTAGGATATAATTGCTATTCTTTTATTTTGTTTTGTTGTTTTATTAAAGTCTATGTAAACTGTTTATTTAATTTTAATTTTAGTTTTAATTTTCAATTTTAATTTCATTTTTAGCAAATATATAATAATTTTGTTTTGTAAACTGTTTATATTGAATAGATTTATACTATTAAATAAATAAATAATTGAATGTTTAACAGGTAAATTCATGGAATATAAGTATAGATATTAAATACAAAATAAATAAACAAAGTATAATAGAAATGAATACCCCAGTACGAATTTATTTCGGATGTTGAACAAAATATTTTTCTTTTACTTGCAACCACATTGACATAATCTGAATACAAGTTTAAATTTTCAAATTTGTTTTTGTTTTGAAGATCTAGAAGTTTTAAGTGATTGCGTTTTCATACAGTAAATCGGAGCATACACTATGAGCACTGTCAAAGCATACAGAGTGTAGTCTGATCGGAGCATACTTACAATACTCGTGTTTGATAAATGAACAACACAGAGCTCAATAAAATTAAATAAACTACATATTTTAGCGAAATAGAACTACATATTTTTTTTTTCTTAATTTTATTGAAAATTTGTTAAAAATGTGAAAATAAAATACCTCCTTGTCCTATAAAGTAAAAAAACTTGGAAATATCAAAACAATAATATTTACTTGGCACTACACTAATTAAACTATGTACTTTCTTATGTATATTTAACAGAATATACTAACTAAACTAATAATATATATTGTATAAATAATATAAATTAATTAACAAAAAAAAAACAAAATATTTTTTTTTTTAGTTGACAAAGACAATTGACAATTCAACAAACTGTGACAATTAAATTTTCAACAATTTTTATTAAACTTCAGTGACTTAAATTTTGACAGACAGTAATTTGATTATACATGTTCGGCAATTTAATAACGATCACGCTCTGAGCGCACTCTGAGCGCACTCTGTTTGAAAAAATTAATACATTTTTATCGCTCTGTAGTCTGTAGCCACAAAATGAACACAATTTTTTTTTTTTTGACAGATCGTCCTATGCTCCGATTTACTTTATGAAAACACCCTAAATAAATTAAATTGCATTAAATTTTTTTTGGACAATATTAAAACAATATATCAGCCGCTTCACAATTTCACATCAACCCGTACAAAATTTTTTGTTTTTAAAAAGTTGTAAATTTTATTTGAACTTATAAAAACAAATTTCTTTTAAACTTAAATTTTGTAAAAGAAAAAGAACTTCCTCAAAAATGTTAAAAGTAAAATTTTGAATTTAAATTTAAATTTTTGTAAATAACTACACAATAACTACTCAATAACAGATAAATTACTTAACGTAAATCTACAAAGCATAACAAAAAAAAATACAAAGCCTAAATGTGAAACTTCTTCAAAATCCTTTTAAGAGAGAAAGAGATTATTTTTTTTTTTTTTTTTACTTTTATTTAAAAGGATTTTCAAGTAAACAATATTAAAGTGAATTTTATACAGAATTTAAAATCATTTGAAAACTGAAGCATAGATTGTAGATTGATATTTTTGAAAGCATAGAAAATTTTTTTGTTTATTAATTTTTAAATTTGAAAATAATCAATATTAATTTTGTTAAAAAAAATAGTTATAATGACGTATAACTAATTGTCTCTATTGCACTGTGGCTCATACAAAAATTCTAATAGTAACGTGTTGTATAACGTACAAAAATAAAAACTTCCTACTAGTTAGTTAACATAATTAGTTTATAAAGGATTGATAAAGCAACAATTATCTTTTTATATGCACAGTACAACACTGCACTACTGAAAGGTGCACACAAACTGAACAATTTAAATTCAACCCACGATTTAACCTACATTTATATTAATTTTACAGACATTCAAAAGCAACATTGTAGAATTTCCTCCTAGATAACCGCTTAGTTCACCATCTAAACGAAATTGATAGAGAATGTCCTTAACATTTTCCTAATTAACAAAATCATTCACAGATCTGAAAAATATTAATAACAAAAGCAGAATTTATCGTTCATGCTAAATAAGCAAATAATGAACTTGTCAGTATATCCGTTAGTGTCTTAAGATTTTAACCTAGATAAGTTTAATACATTTTCCATGCTTATTGAGCAAAAAAGTGTGAACTGTCAGTATATTCAATGCTGTCCTTAAATATTAGTATTTATTTCCTACGACTTCTATATGACTCTCGATAAGCACTAAAGGTGTTATAATGATGTTTTTATGGGAATAATGTGATTAATATTGCTATAAGAATGTTCTTATAGCAATTGCGGGAGTTGTTATAATGGGATTTTCCGCAAGTGATACAATTCAATGCTTTTAGAAATCTAAAAGTGCCTAATCCTATATTAAGAGTTAAAGTGTTGTAATAAGAATAGAATTGCTGGTGTTATTATTTTACTGTATTCCTATAGTGTTACTAATAAACTTACTGTAGCTTTTAGATAAATATTTTGCGGCGGCCATTATTTTCTACAAACATGGTAAATTTTTTTTAAATAAAAAAAAACTAAAAAGTTTTATTTTGCATTCTTTTCGCAAAAATATCATTTTTACTTAAAAGAATAATTATTTAAATATCAAATTTGATGTTATGCATTAATTAACATACATTATTAAATATTTTAAAAATGCAATTTAAAAATATATTTTCTTTTATTTATTTAAAAATCGGTAATTTTTGAAGGGCAATGTATTTTTTCGAATTATTTTTATAATAAATGTCAATGAAATTTCATTCCCAGCCAAATTTTGCATTTCGGTCACAATAATTATAAATATTATAATACAATTACTTTTGACCGAAAAATATTATTTATTAGTAAGACATTTTTTATATTATTATATTTTTTATTTTATATCTATCTCTCTTTCTCAGGAAATAAATATAAACTCCATAAAATTATTATTTGAAAATAAAAAATAATACCTTTCTCACTCTCGCATAACATAAATTATTTCAAATGAATATCATTTCAAAATAAAAACATATACACTAATACATGTATACTAATCCTATAACAATATTACAGCACTTGCTCCGGTGCCATATAGGATTCTCCATTTTAGTGCTATAACGTATTTATAACCTTTCGCACCAATTGCGGAGCACTCAAATTAACACTAATACTGCTATGAGAGTGTTTATAATAGTGTTATAAGAGTGCGCAAGAGTCTTATAGCAATAAAATTGTTACGTGGGATGCTAAATAAGCAAATAGTGAACTTGTTAATATATCCATTTGTGTTCTAAGATTTTACCTATAGCTAGATAAGTCTAATATCCCTTCCATGCTTATTGATCAAATAATGAATAATCCATCCACAACATTCTATATGTTCAACATAACTATCAATTCCCATCTATAACATCCTAAAAGTCGCACAAAACCTTATATTATGGGTAGTCGGAGTTTACGTACTCTTTGATGATCATACAAATAACTCTTATCTGATTCCTTCACTACCTAACTTTCCTCTACTTCGTTTACGTGTACATGTTTGAATGTTACTCTGTAAAAATATAGTCAAAAAAGTATATTAACCTTTAAAAATGTCACACTTCATATTTATTTTTGAGACCTATGTTGTTTTAAGCCCGAATTTTCAATCTTTCATTTTTGCAGTAACTATATTTTATTTATGTTACAATATTTGAATTGTTTCTATTTTTTCTCTTTATAATAATGACCATTAATATTCTGTTCATTTTTTTTATTTTATGCCAATTACTTAACGACTCTCTCTCTCTCTCGCTCTCGTTTTCATTTTCATTTCATTTGTTTTACCTTATATACTTAATTTTGTAATTCTTTTGTTTTCTTGACTTTCTTTTTTTAATTTTGTTTTCTCCATTATTTTTGTTTTGTTTTTTTTTTTTGATTTTGTTTATTCTTTTTGTTTTTTATCTTTGTTAACAATTTGATTTTATATTTTATGTATTTCTTACATATCCTTTTATATTATCTTTAAATATTTAAAATGAAATGATTTTTTTCTATACATTTTCTTAAACATCGGCACTCAATATCAGCAGGCGGTTGAATTCATATTAAACAAAAAAAAAAAAACAAAAAGACAGAATAATATTCACCTCTCTTCTAAGCACTCTTTATACCTACTCTTATACTCACCCACTTTTCCTCTTAATATTTCGCTTGATAAAATTTACAAAAAAAAAAAAAAAAAATTGGGGAGGTGAGAAAATTCATAACAGCAACAGTAGAAAAATAATAACAGGCAGAAGTAAACATTAGTAGAAATATCAGATATAGCAGCTTCAAAATATTAAAGATAGCAAAAAAAAGAAAAACAAACAATATAACAAAAATTTAAGGTAATCATGATAATAAAGGTGATAATGTAATGATGGTATTTTGAATATTTTACCATAACAAGGATACAACATGTATTTAAAAATTAAGAAATTTTTTTTTTTTTTTTGCTTTTTTATGCGAGGCTTAAGAGCTTTATCTATTTTTGCCATAAAAGAATTTAAAGACAACGAAACAAGCAGCAACCCAGGCAAGCAAGCAAGCAAGCAAAATAAAATATTCTCATTGGAGTTCTAAATTGAATAAAAATCGATTTTTGGCAATGTAAATGTGCATGAGATTTTTTTTTGTTTCTTTTTTCTTTTTTTTTTTTTGTACATATTGTAACAAATACATACATACTTACATACATAAATGTATAATATATTATCATCACATAGCATTGAAATATAATGGTAGTCACAAAAGGGATATTATACATACACGTATACACATATATTTATTATATATATAGATAGAGAGAAGGATAAAAGTGCTGAGTCTTTTCATCTATTCTAGGTCTATAATGATGGTAATATCTATGCTTCATATCCTATTGCAAAAAAAAAATCGACAAAAAAAAAAAATATAAAAAATAAAGATAGAAAATTTAAGATTATACAAGAGAAGAGAACATTATTATTGGGTTAAAGTTAAAAGGAAATCGCTGTTTATTCAGTATAAAAGTACAGTTAAGAAAAGCAAAAAAAAATAAAAAATTAGAAGAAGGAAAAAAAATAATAATCAAAATTTATCTCGTTAACATGATAACAGTATGAGTGTTATTTAATATATAAAAATTATAATATTTTTTTCTAATGACTTTTGAGATTTAATAATTTCAGTAATAAGTTTCATTTAAGTCATGTCACGATGCAAATAATATGCAACATTTTGGAAATAAAGTAACCTATCGAAGCTATAAAAACTAGTGTTCTAAAAACTGAAAAACTATTAATTTAGTAAAAGAAAATCACTTCTATATTGTTTGCGACGCGATAGTTCATAAATATTTCCAGAAACTCATATTTATTCTGAAATTGGCATCAAAGCAATAATAGCTTTCGACATTTAGATCTACAATCAATTCTAAGAAAATAAACAAAGAAGCAGATCTTAAGAGGTCGCACTTATATAGAACTTCCCAATAAAAAAAAGGGAAAATTATTGATATAAATTTCTAAAAACGTTTTAAAACTAAAATTTCCAGTCCAAGCCTCATTGAAGGATTTTAACAATTTTGATGAAAATTAAAACGATCCGTAAAGATGTATTTTATTTGTTTATGTATTTAGCAGTCCTTAATTTTATTCTTTAAACTAATAAAATTTAAAAAAAATTACAGCCATGAAATAAATCGATTCTCACAAGTCAAGATTGCCATTGGAATAGCAATACAATATTACGGAATTGAATGCTGAAGAAAATGAAATGTTGAATGGTAAGACTCATATTCAGACTAATTTTTCTTACCGAAGCCAATAGAATTGCAATTGTTTTTCTCTCTTAAATTCGGTAATATATACCAAATTTATTGTAAGGCATCAATACTAAGTTATTAAATTGAATCGATTATATTCTACCTTTATCCATACAATTCTATTCGATCCATATATCAACCGATTCTATTTCATCTTTATCCATTTTTATAGCATTATTATACGAGTATATTATACAACGTTCGCATCTTAGTATTGTTCTGTAAATTCAAATAAATTGTTGTTCTTGTTGTAGGCTTGTAAGATTCAATTTAAAGGGTAGTTAGTTTTCGTTATTTGTTTTAAATATTTTAAAATTTAATCCTCTTTCATGATTATCAAAATTTACGAAGTCAATAACATTTATTGTTTCAAATGTGGAGAAGTACCTACGATTCCCTATTCTCCGCAACAAATTTTTCTTCAAATCTTATCTTCCGGTTTTCTGAGTATTATACACAAAGGTAGATAGATAGATTGCTTAATTTTGGGAGGGTATCTGTCCCCTATATTACCGCAGCCGTAAATGGGCTTATTGTGATTACCCATGTTTGTTAGTTAATTTCTGAGTCTTTAAGGATGTCTGATTTTGGGATCACACTTAGGATAGTCTTTAATGGTAAGCTGGATAGCTACGACTGTTTGCGGAATGCTATTTCTAAGTGGCGAAGATTGGTACGAGTGAACCCTTCACATTCACAGAGCAGATGTTCAATAGATTATTTCCTTTATTTCACATAGACCCATTTTATAAAGGTGTTTTTTTTGATTAGGCAGGAGCTTGTTATTATCCCTGACAATATACGTACCTGCTTCCTGTTGAGATTTAGAATAGCTTTTGTTTTTTTGAGCGAGCATTTAGGCATGACCATTTTTGCTTGACAATTTTCAGGAACGTTGGCCCAGAAATCTACGATTTTTGCTCTATCTAAGTTTGTAATTGGAAAGGAATCCCTATTCTTGCTAGATAATTGCAGCTATTATACACAAAGCTATGTTGGCTTTAGATCTAAATTTTTTACTCAAAGAAATTTAAATTGATATAAGTGTGAACAAGATGAGTTACAATATTTTCTTAAAATTTTTAACATTCAACCATTGCTTTGTATACTGTATCAGGCTTCCATATTTTTTATATTATTATTTTTTTCCGAACATTACATTTCGTATTATTTTCGTCTAAAATTACAATAACAATTGAACGTTAACTTTTTTCCGATTTATTTTTTGTTATTATATTTCTCATTTTATTTTTTGCTTGCTGTGTTCAAATAAGTTTAATGTGTATTATGTTTGTTTTATCAAATTAAACTTCTTGGACACAGCAAGCCTTGTGCGTGAGATGTTTTGAATGGAATTTAAAAAAAGAGATTTTTTTTAGTCTTCTGATAGAAGTTGAAGTGAAAGCCTGTATGTAGAATAATTTTGCTTATGAATTTTTTTAATTTGTAAAATTATGAATGAAAGAATTAAAAATTTTTAATGCGGCTCTAGATATTAATAGTTTAAGCACTCCCCTTCCATATTGGTAAATTAAATTTAGTCCAAAGTTTGCCAGAAGTAATATCTTTTGAAAAGAAAAATGTCCATCTGATTTACACATAAGCTGGATATTATTTTTACTCAAATTTTTTAATCTACCGGCCTGTTAAACAATATACAAGGCAATGGTTCAACTTTAATTTTTGGAAATTATAAAAAATAACTTTTTTATAAATTTAAATAATAAATTTTTTTTTTTAAAACTCATTTTGAAGAGTATAACCATTACTTGTTCTTTTTAAAGCAAAATATACAAGATTCTATTCCCTTACATACCTTTACATGGCCCCTGCATACCCTTACATACTCTGACATACCTTTACATTTCCCTTACATAGTCGGTAAGGCACGTTTTCCACACATAGTCAGTCGCTTGTTCTTTTTCTTTTGACCCTAAAGCCGGTACGTTCAAATGTTCAGGTCTATTACAGGTAACTAATAATGTGACAGGTAGACAACAATGATAGTTCTTATTTAATTGTTTGTGTAGGCAACTTAAATTTTGAAAAAAAAAAAAAAGAAACAAAAATTGGAAAATAAATTCTATTAGAAAAGTAGGCAATTTACGATTTTTTGTTAAATTTTTTTTTGTTTTTTTTTTTTTGTGAACATAGAGATAAATAAATTAAATTTTCAAGAAAATTCACTTGTCCAACTTTTTCTTTTTTCATTTTACGTTTTAGAGAAAATATTTTTGTTTTAATTTTCATGTTTTTTTTTTTTTTTTTTTTTTGCTTAACATACATATGTACATATGTTTTATGCCCGCCTGCCTCATCATCGTTGTGCTTTTGTAAATCAGAATTTTGGACGAAATAAATTTTTTGTAAATGGAAAATTTAATTTTTAAAGTAAATCTTATTTTTAGAAAATTTATTTTGCTTTAACAAAAAAAAAGGAAGAATTTCCAAAAAAAAAAAAAAAAATAAATAAATAAAATTTATTTCGTTTGAATATTATTAAGTAGTACATAATGGAAGGAAACAAAAAAAAAAATAATTTTTTTCGTAAATTCAATTGATTTTATTTAATTTTTAAAGGAAAATTTCCAAAATAAAATTTAAAATAAACTTTTTAAAAGAAAAAATAAGTGATTTGATATTAGTTTACTTTTAAATAATCATTAATATAAAAAAATTAAATTTCTAATTTCATTTTTGAAAATGTTATACCAAAAGGGTTATTAGAGTATTGTGTACAGTAGGTTGGTGGGTAGGTAGGTGTAACCGTGACTTTAATATTGTATTGAAATCTCGTTTTGGCAAATATTATGTAGTTATGGTCCAGTCAGTTGTATGGTGAAATATCGTAAGCATACGATTACCATTGCCATATTAGCCATGATGAAAAACGTAACGCAATTGAAATCTGAAGCTGACTACGCCTATTAAGAGGTTTATTGGTCGACAGCATTATAAACGAAGAAGCATAGTTGTGTACCACACTTCTATTTATTATTATTATTATTATTCTATTAATTATTGTTAAATATTATATTCTATTTTTCTATAGAAATATATTAATTAATTATTATGAATTGTAAACAATATTGTACCTCGGTGATACCACAGCTCGCAAAAGACATAAATATTTCCAGCAGTACACATTGCCTGATTCTTAAATTGACACCAAAGCAATAATAGCGTTCATCAAGGACATAGACCTACAATTCTAAGATAAACGGGGAAATACAATAGATTTTAAGAGGTCGCGCTTACATAGAACTCCCCATTAATAAAAAACAATATTATTCTTAAAAAAAAATAGTGAATTTATTACACCTACAAACACAGCCTATTTTGGTCATGTAATTCGATATCAAAAGTACAACATATCATATTATAACAGTTGATATTTCAAGGTCATAGTAAGGCGTAGCGCAGGAATGAAGCAATTGTCATGGTTGAAAAATTTAAAACTGAATAGACCTCAGACACAATCGTCGAAATAGTACACTAAAAAAAATTACAACAATACACCAATGCAATTGGCAATATTCGATTAAATTGTTCCAAAGTGATTGCTAGCATCCAATTTGTGATTTGTAAGAGAAAAAGAATAAGTATAATAAATGCTCATAAATTATGATATGGTGGTACATTAAATAAAATACCTAAAAAAATATTACATAAAACGATTTGTCCTTTTTATATAAAATATGATGGAAATATGATTATAAGTATTACATAATTATACAGTGTAAGAATCAAAATTAGAGTTGATATATGTATAAATATGCTTGATTATTTAAAATCATCTAATGGATAATGAATAATTTGTACTATCTACTATTTAATGATTAATTTTGTTAAGCCCAGTGAAAATTAGAAATACATACATTGCTAAATAATTCAGTCATTGCTACCATATGTATATACACGAACAAAATTATTATCTATCAAAAATACGTGCTTTCGATACACATGCTTCGTTTCAGGAAGGCGTGTTGAAGAAAAATAATATAACCCTGAATTATATAAAATTTATAGCGTATTCTTTTCCATCCAGTTGTTTCTAAAAATATACTCAGATGATTCAGAAGGCATCATATGTTTGATAATATGACAGAAATTTAAAAGGAATTTTTACAGAATGTGGATTAAAACCAATTAAATTAATTCTATAATTAATTCAGAAAACTATAAAACTATAGGCGTTTTCATTTTTTAGTTCAGAGCATAGATCTGAGCGTGCTCTGACTCAAATGAGCACGCTCTGAGCAGAGCATGAACAGATAAGCTCCGAGCGCTCAAATTCAATAAAAACACACGATTTGAATAAACTGTCATTTTTATTTTATTATTGTTTCAAATTGTTATTTGTCAACAATCGAAATTTATAAAAGTTAAGATTTACAAAAATGTCTAAACTAAAAAATATTTATTTTTGATTAAATATTAATTATTTACCATCACAGCTTATATCGTCGTCCTTTATTTCTTAAATTGTAAAAATCACTGTGAATACTTTTTTACTATCGTATAATAGCGTCATCTATTTTGTTTTAAAATAAACATCTTTTTTTGACATTTAATATTCAAGCGCTCTACGTGCTCTGTTAATTTAAATGAAGAACATAGAGTACGCTCTGAACGGTCTAAGCAAAAAAAAAGCACGAATCTGCTTTTGCCAGTTCGTGCTCTGCTCTCAACTAAAAAAAACGAAAACGCCTTACATAATGTCAAAGCAAAAAATGCCAAAACGTCAAATGTCAATATAAAAATGTCAAATGTCAAAATGTTAAATGTCAATGTCAATATTAAAATGTCAAAAGAAACAAAACATTTTGCATAGATAAATCACAGTTGATTAGGCTATGGTCCGATTTTTAATGTGGTAATTCGCTATGGACAAAACTATTATCAACTATAGTAAAGCAAACTAAAACACCTTTAATGCCCAAACCACATGAACTGACACAAAATACTCAAACTAATCAAATTTTTGAATACAAGCATTCAGAAAAACATCATTGAAGTAAGACTGCATAGTCCGAGACATGAAATATTGACACCTATGAAAAAACTTCAAATCTCAAATTCGAAAATAAAACCCACACGGAAACGAATTAATTGAAGGCAATATTGCCAAAATTTTCATGGTTTTTAATGCTTAGCACGTAAACAAGAAAATACTTGTTGCGCTAAATTAAATTAAAATAAAATAACAACAATATTTTACTCCAGCCAACTGAGTCTTCGAATCCAGACCGGAAGGTACGAAATGTCGGGACAGACCAAACCTTCGTTTGACAGACGAAATATAGGCAGAATTAAAACAATTTCGCTTAAACTGGAGAGAATCCACCCTTGATGAAAACATGGAGGACGTTGATGAGTCTGTTGGCCACCTAAAGTAAATAAGTAACTAAAAACAATATTTTGTATTATTCATCTTTTATACATAATAAAAAAAATTATTCTTTTAAAACAACTTGCACCAAAAACCTAAAAACAATTTTCAAAATTCCATTAATTTAATTAAACGAATTGTATTTAAAGGGAAGCCGTTGTTACTTCAGGAAATAAAATTCATAATTCATAAAATAAATTTTAACAACAAAAAATAATTTTATTAAATTCATTTCCTTATTAATTAAAATTTTTCTTTTATCTTTTCTCTCTTCAAATATTCTTTATAATATTATGTACCTACATTTAAAAATCATGATTCTTAAATTTCATCTTACTTATGTAGGTATAGGTACGTATATTATGTAAATGAATGTTTTATCAACCAATTTACTCTATATATCGTTCTTAACAACACCATAAACTTAAAATTTGCATAGAATCCTCTCTTATAAAATAAAATATAAAAATTCACCACTAAAATATTATATTCACCATATTTTAGTTTTTCAAAAAAATGCTTCTTGTTTGTTTTTACATGGTATTTCACCACAATCCGAATACATATTATAAATTTTATATTCCAATAACGTAATAACGATGATAGTTTTTTTTCTTTTTTAATAACATACAAAATTTATATCTATATATATATATATATATATGTACTGTAGATATGTGTATATAAAATCGATTTTGATTCTTTCAACTTTCTCACCTTAATATTGTTTTCTTTGCAAGTTATTTCCTGTTAAAGTTTAAGAATTACTTAAAAACTGATTTCAATACAAACAACTCGAAAAAAAACAACTCACCCATTACACCAACCACTTCTTATTGAATAATAATAAGTACAAAAAAAAAAAAAAAACAAAACAAAAGCAAAATAACCAATAAAATATTTTTCCGTTTGTTTTTATTTTTCCAAAAGATCGATTTTTTCACGAATAAATATACATCTGTTTAATGGTAATATTGAAATATACTAAAGTTTTACATTTCCTTATTTTATTTCTTCTGAAATTTTGAAATGCGATTCAAAATAACAAAAACAACAACGAGTCCCAAAGAATTTTATTTTTACACAATATTTACAAATCAGAAAAAAACACAGAAAAAAAAACAATAAAAGGCAAGAGAATATTGAATTTTAAATAAACTAAATACATTTATTTTTCCCTCTCTCAATTCATATACGAGTATCTACATATTTATTATGTATGTTAAAAGTTTTAACCAAAAATTCAAATTTTGACCTTTTTCTGCTGCTTCCAAGAATAATGGCATACGTGAAAGAATAACAAAAAAAAAAAAAATTATAATTACCAACCAACGATATTAGCTCCTAATCCTTGACACGCGATATTTTGGGAATTTCTCAAATAAAAAAAATATCTTCCCCACCTACCCGATCCAGTTAAACACTCAATAAAGATTATGAAGTAAATTTACGTATTGAGATTGAATTCCCCTCTGAATTAATTCAACTTACAAGAATACTCTCTTGATTTCCGTTCAGTTTCACCTAACCTAACCTATTCCCAAAAAATTGAACAAATGTATTTTAGTTTATCTATATCCTCCATGATGGGTGACAATAGCCAATAAAAAAACAAAAACAAATAAAACAAAAAACCGACAGCCAAAAACTTTTTACGACTTCAAAATAGAGGATGAAATGTTGAAAAATATTGAGAGCATAATAAATACTTTTTATATTCTTACCAGAGGTTGAAAAATTTTTTTTTTATATTTTATTATATATATATATATATATATATATATATATATATAATTTTCAGATTTGTTTATGTACGTTTATTTGCATTTTGGGGTTGACAATATTCAAGAATCCAAAAATATTCAAAAACAAAAAAAAAATAAAATTAAATGAAGTGAGATCAGTGATGGTGGTGATATGTAAGTAAGTAAGTATATATGAGAAAGAGTGTAACAAAGAGTGTATAGTATAGAAAAGAATACATTAAATTAAACCAAAACAATCGAAAAAACCGAAACAGAAAAGTCGAAAGATTGAAAATTCTAGAGAAAACTTATTTACCATTCTTACAACAAAATGCAAAAGCTTTAACGAAAGAATTTTGATTTGAAAATTTTTTTGAGTAAAATAAAAACAAAAATTAAAAAATAATTTTATGTAAATGAAAAATTCAAAAATTTTCCTTCAGAGTTTTTCATCACTTTTTTTTTTTTTTTATTTTGTTTTTCCTTCATTTTTTGACTTTTTTTGTTTTTTTTTTGGATTAAATGGAAATGAATGAATTTAATATAAAATTTGTATATATACACATACTTTATATATATATACATAATATAAATATATTTTCTTGTTCACTATGGTGTCCTTGATTTTGAATTAAAAACAAAAATATAAAAATAAACATTCATAATACATATATATACAAAAATACAATAACTAATAAGTTTGAAAATCTGTGCCAAAAAAAAAATTCAATTTTATTTCATTTTTATATTTTTGATATATTTTTTATTATTTTGTTTTTTGTATTTTGCTTTTCAATATAAAAAATCTGATCCCTTCAGAAAATAAATTAAAGATTTTTGTGGAATTTAAAATCAGGAAGAAAAAATAATAAAGAAGCAAATTTTTTTTTTTTATAAATATGTAAATGTGAAAATAAAGGATATAAACTTTCATGTGAATCTACAGTTAGAGTTAAAAATATGTGTACATTATTATTCTGTTTGTATCATCATCATCTGTTGGTTATACAGCTCGGGATGAGCCTTAACCTCGCCCACAACTTTCCTCCATGCTGCTCTATCTTGTGCAACTGTCCTCCATCCGTTAACTCCAATCTTTCGACAGTTGCCCAACCATCGTCCAACCATCGTGATCTTGGTCTACCTCTTGCTCTTGTATTGTACGGTACTACGTCTAATATTCTTTTTGGCATCCTTTGATCATTCATTCTCACCTTTACTTAATAAATTTAACAATATTGTGTCCTTGAATTAGTGCTTCTAGCTTCTCGTTTGATCTGATTTGGTATTCAACACTATCGTCATTTATTTTGGGACCAAATATTTTTCTCAGTATTCTTTTTTCGAATATTTTCAATTTATTTTCGTCACTAACTGTCATGGTCCATGCTTCGCATCCGTATTTTACGATCGATTATATTCTGGTCTTGTGCATTCTTAATTTAATTGTCCTGGCTAAAATTTTTGACCTGAAAAGGTCAAATGTGTGCGTAGAAACATTTTTGTGCTGCTTGAATTCTATCATTAATTGTCAGATGCATGTCACTTTTATTCTTTATTAAGGCACCTAGATATATAAAACTATTTACTCCTTCAAAGTTATAATCATTTATTGTTATATTTTGGGTGGATCGTCTTGTTTCCGTGCACGCCATCTTCATATATTTGGTCTTAGCCTCGTTAATTTTTAATCCTACAGTAGCAGCTTCTTTTTCTTAATTCGCAATATCGTCAGCATACGCACTTATTATAGATGATTTTATGAATATGTGTACGCCTCGGTCTAAATCTTTTATTGCGTGGTGAGGAATTAGATTTAAAACTGTTGTTGACAGGGCATAGCCTTTTGGAGTCTGACTACTGTTTTTATTTCAAATTCGTCTGTTATTTTATTTTGCACTGCTACCTTGCATTTGGTATGTCTGAGTGTTAGCATACTTAAATTTGTCAATTTTCTTGGGAATCCCATGTTATTAAATACAGCTTCTACCATATCTCTTTTTATTGAGTCAAAAGCCTGGCGGAAGTCAATCATTAATAGGTGGACATTTTTGTTGTACTCATAGCATTTTTCCATGCTATGCCTCAGTAGAAATATTTGATCGGTAGTAGATATATTTGGTTTAAATCCACTTTGATATTCTCCTAGAATATTTTCGGCTATACGTCTTAATTTGTTATTTATAATATTGGAGAGAGTCTTGTACGCTGTGTTTAATAATGTGATACCTCTATAGTTTGCGCAGTCAAGTTTATTTCCCTTTTTGTAGATGGGGACAATAATGCCCATTTCCCGTTTGCTTGGCAGAGTTTCTGTATTCCATATTGTACATATTAAACTATGTAGTTTGAAGATGAACACTTCACCTGTATTTTTAAACATTTCTGCTACAATGCCATCTTCTCCTGGGGCTTTGTTATTTTTCATTTGTAGAATTGCATCTTCTACTTCATGGATGGTTGGTATTCCTTCGTTTTCATATTCTGAAATCGTAATGTTGCTATTTATAGGTATCACAGTTTCCAATTCCACTGATTGTTCAATATTTAATAATTCGTCAAAATATTCTCTCCATCTTTCTAATATATCTTTCTCTTTACGTAACAATTACTTAGTGTGGGTTGGAATCTATTTTTAATTGTTTTTATGTTCCTGTAGAATCGCCTTATTTTATTTTCTTCAAAATCCGTACATATTTGTTCTACTTTCTTTCTTAGGGCGTCCTTTTTCTTTTTATTAATAATCTTTTTGGCATATTTTCTAAAGCTATTGTATATACTTGTCTGTTATTTCTTGTGTTTTTGTATAATACAATTTTTTTTTCTTTAATCGCTTAGGCCTACACAATTTTTAACCTTTAGTACTACAGTTTTGATTCTTTTTCTTTTTCAATGATGTTTTGTACCAATTTTACAGAAATTAAGTCGTACATCCCGAATTAATTTTAACATTAATAATGTACAAATTTTTAAATTAATTTAATAAATTGTAAAAAACATAAATCAAATCAAATATTTAAGCCAGTTTGATAATACTAAATATTACAAAATAACTCTCCACTATGCACTGAAATGAGCATATTTTCGATACCGTGCCATAATAGCGCCACCAAATGTTTGGCATTTTGAGTCGCTGCAATGCTTATTTTTCATTTCGACTACTCTTAAAAATCTATAAAGCATATACTCAACCCAATCTCGAGTATAACTCACATTAATGGGCAGGTGTGCCAAAACTGCTTTAAATTTGGTGGGTACAATTCAAAACTGTGCCATTTGTCTTATATGCGAGATAAATGTGACCTCATCTCTTATACCGCTTGGTCATCGTCATTTTGTTAGAGTAGTTACTCTATTTTATAGATATCTACTCTGTGTTGGCAGTTAGACACCTCACATGAACGAAACCGTTTTGAATAAAGTTAGGCTAAAATATCTAATCTTTCAAAAAAAACTTTCATAGCTGAATTGATGAATTAAAGATTATCGAATTTTTTAATCACATTCGAACCTTATTGAATTTACGATTATCGACTTAATGATTAACAATTAGATAAAATTAATATTATTACAGAAAAATTAATGATTAGTTACATTCCACTATAATTTTAATTGTGGATTTAGTTAGTGTTGGCGGTCATGTGTGTGTTATAGTCCCTTAGTATTCTAGAGACCGCAAACATCGGTCAAGCGCAATCTCTGCATACTCTTTTGACGATTTTTTCCAAACTTGAAAAACAACAAAATGTTAATAGTTGTGAAGATGAGTACTACACGAAAATTCATCATTAATAATAATTTAAGAATCAAATACAACGGAATATTTTTGGTACCAAAAGATTTGAAAATGTTGAATATATTAAAAAACGTACAATGAAATGAATTTTAAAATTAAATCGAGATATAAAACGTCTCTACCACATTTCTCTACTTGTATATTTTCTAAAATATATTTTATCGAATATTTTGTAGAGTGTAAAATCATTTTTAAATATAATAAACATTAGCAGGTATGTTTCATTAAATTTAATTATTATTTTGTTTGATTTCGGTTGTTACGCCATCATCAGAATACTGCTGAGACTGATAAGTCTTCTGATGATTGTTACACCATCTGAAATCGATCAAAATAATAATTACATTTATTCAAATATACCTAAAGTTTCTAGTTTTTATTATCTATACATATTAATATACTATTCGCTAGGGCGTAATGTTTTCAATGCGCTGGACATCTAATGAGATTAGCTGAATTATAGAGCACATATAATTTAAAAAAATTTAACATGATGTAAGCGAATAAAGTACATGTAAAGCAAATGGAAGAATTAAAGTCAATTTGGGTTTGTAATGGTGAATAGAGAAATGAAGCATATGAGAACATGTTGGCAAGTTTAGAAACATTTCAAAAACAGTGACGACAAAACTTGACACCGAACTATAGTACCGAACTGCTTTAAAAAGTAAGTAAGTAAAGTGAAAATAATTATTGAATATTTTTATGTTAAATAACTATATTCATTCACTTTTAACACTCACGGTATATATGTGTATTGTATACACATATTGATATACAATATTATACTATTTTAATGTGGAAGAAAAATAAATATTTACATATTATGAATATTTTATAATGTGGTGAATATATTTGTATAGATTTTAGTTAGAAACAAAATAAGAAGAATACAAAAAAAAACAAACAAATCAGATTTAATTAAAACATAATATAAATGAATGTACATCTTGTTATTTCTGATTATTATAATTTTTGTGATTTTTTACAAAAATTTTGTTATCTTCTTTTTTCTTATACTTATTTAAATTATAGACATGCAAATTAGTAGGATTTGCACTTACTCAAATTATAAAAAAAAAAACCAAAAAAAAATATTATAATAATAAAGGATTTCGTATAGATGACATAAATAAATATGAAAATTGGATAAATTTAAGTAAATAATATTTTATTTATTTAAATCATTTAAATTTTAATTTAATAAAAATATCTGGTTATTTATTAATAATTGATAAGATTAATTTCTTATAGATATATATTTTTTTTATTTTCTAAGCTTATTGGTTAAAACAAATTATTTAGAAGATTAACAACAACCTAATTCCATTCATTACAGTAGCATGACTATATAATAACAATTATATATATATGGAAAATTTAATGTTATAAAGGATGGTATCAGATGTTGCCACAAATCAAAAATTTGTTCGTGACAAACTGTTTGAGATAGGCAGAAATGAAATACGATATTAAAATAGTCCGTAGAAGTTAGAAAGTATACTGAATTTATTTATTTCATTATTATTTCTAAAAAAGAGCAATATTTGCTACTGTACAGTAAATATATTTATTTACATATTATTACAAATACATTTACAGCACTGTTATAACATTTATCAGGTTAGATGAGATAATAATTTAGGTCTGATAGGTTTTGAACCCATTCGCAGCTAAAAATGAACTTATTATGATTGCCCATAGCATATGTCATGTCAGTTTTAATGATGCCTGATTTAATGATGATTACAGGACACATTATTCAATTGTATTTTGAGTAATTGAAGATGATGAAGTCTAGTATACAAGTGAACTCTCCGAATGAACAAAATAGATGTTCAATAGATTCTTCTTTACATGCTTTACACATGTTTGTTGCTTAGATGCAATTTTATATAGATACAAGTAAATTAGTAAAGAATAACGGTAAATAATCTGATGTAATACACAAAAAAAATTGATAAAATTGATAAAAATGATATTTTTATAGATAAAATTATTTAGATAACATATTAGACCAATTAAATGAAATGCGTAATTTTTACAATGAAAGAGGAAAAAAAACAAAAAATATCATCTATCAACATTAAAATAAGATATTACGATATAATTTATTATTATATTTAATTTATTTATATATTTATTATTATATATAACTACGAAATAAGACATTATTAAAAAATCGAATTTTACATTTTTAGGCATAAATGGCATTACTAGTCAACGAACTATTCTAATTTACTCAAATAACTTATGAACAGCAAATTGCTGTATATATAGGTAGCATATATTGATTAAATTGTTAGAAGTCCAAACATAAGAAACTTACTAGGATATAGTAAAATATAAAAAGGGCATACAGAAGTTAGTTAGCGAACCGAAAGATCGCAGGTTTGATTCCCAATGAAAACATAATGCTCTATAGCTTTTTTTTCGATCAGGCTAAATATCCTTTATCATTGGGATAAAATAAATTAAAAGAATACAATAATAATAATAAGATATAATATGTTATTCGATAGCCTTGGCACCTATAATACAGTTGTTAGTTAATAATGCTAGTTATAAATCAACAAATAATAAATAAATCAATACTAAACAAATAACAACAACATAGAAAATGCGTATATTCAACATCATCTAATACTGTTAGTTCCTTCAAATAAAAAAAAATTGGTATATAGTCCCTCCAATTAATATATTTTATACCTAAATACTTCTTGATATGATGTAGAAATCAATTAAAGCTGTATATGAAATTAAAGTGGTATAACTTAGACACGAATGTCTATTTTAAAGGTGATAACACTTAACAAAAAACTTTTAATAATATTATGGTATGACTGAGATTAGAAGTTCATTTTATATCAAATAATTATTTACTTGTTTATCTGATTCTGCAGACTATTTAGTTTTTCAAAGTAGTTTTATATATACATATAATCAAATCATGTATTACTTTTATTTGCATTTCATTAGATTCTCAAAACCTTTTCTCTTTCAACAATTTAATAATTTCTATCTATAGAAATACTAAATATCAAAAAATATAAAACTCTAGGGTCTCATCAAAAGCCTTTAATCATATAAACATAATTAATTTTAATATTATATATATATTATATTATATTGAATTAATTATCTCATAAAATTACATAAATAATATATATATATACACATATGATATAAATAAAATAAATAATAATATTTTCTATATAACTTTTATTTTATATTTACTCAAAACTATATTCTATTCAACTCTAATGTTATTTATTTACCATTCGTTAAATAATATAACCGAAACATTGATTTATAAGTCTTATCCATCACAATTAATTTGTATACAATATAAAATAAAAAAATAGCTATACATCTAGAGTATATTTATTAAATAGATAAGTTATTTACTCGTAAAATATTATGTTTTCTTAGAAATTACATTTGATTTCATTAGAAGTATAGTGAAATTTTGAAATATATCTGAAAATGGCGGGATGAGATTAGCATTCGAATAGTATAAAAATATTGAAAATATAAACATACTTAATTTTAATTTTTTTTTTTTGTTATTTTCTAATTATTATTTTTTATTATAAAATAATTATATAATCTTTAAAAAAAATTTTAATTTTTTTACTTTAAGATTAAAGTCAGTTTTAGCCATCTTTAATTTCGGATAAGATTCTTTAAATTCATATTATTTTGTTATTCTTATCCTATATGAATATGACGTATACATATATGCGTCGTTTTGTATATATATAAGTGAATCTAAATATATTATTATACTTATAGATAGTTGAAAATATATTTTTATTTGAAGATATCCAACTGACTATATTATATAGTTTTTGTTTACATAATATACACATGTGATATACACATATTAAATAGAGTGTACCAATAGTTGGCTAGTTAATAGGGTGGAAATAAGAGTTGTAATCTCGGTTGGATTATATCCTACGCATTTAAGTCTTGCGGCCAGTTGTACACCCACTTTTAAATTTCACCTCTGCCTCTCAACAGACTACATCGCTGAGTATACCAATAGTAACTGATTCAAATTGTAAAGTAAATAATAATTAGTACCGAAAACTATACTAGGAAAACATTAAAGATGATTTGAAATTAACTCCGCTAAAATAAATTTTGTCAAAGTAGACTACAATATCGCGTGAGAGATAAGAAGAGTGAACATGCAAAAATCCATCAACATTTCGCAGGAATATTAATAAATAAATGTATTTCTACTTAAAATATTGATAATAACAAAATAAATATGTAAGTCCAATATCTACACAAATTCAAAATCATCAAATGACAACAAAATCAAATGATTTGTTATAAAGCATGAGTTTAGACTCCACTATCATGATTTTGAAGTTTCGAAACTGCTAGAGAGAAAAGAGATTTCTTCAAAACGTTAAAAAAAGTCAAAACGTTTGCTTTGCTCTAAGATAAATTAACAAAATATATTGAAACAGAAAAGAGCTGCGCCAGCTGACTAACTAAAAATTTAGGCTTATGAAAACAACTATGTGTAATTAAATAAATAAACTACTAACCATCCTTTCTAATTCCAAAATATTTCTCTAAATAACATTTTGACATTTTGTCAAATGAAATTCATTATATTTCATGTATTTTCATAATTTGGTACTTTCCCAGAACGTCATTTGGTCGCAATTTGCAAAAGTCACGAATTCCAATGCTTTTTTACGCTAGCGTCATGATTTCTAATACTCATTACTATTGCAAGTGATCGTCAATTTTCGATTTTTTTTTATATTCTTTTGTATGCTGCTGCTTTAGTACAAAATTAAATCAGTTGTCAAAAATTTCAAAAATGAGTGATGAAGAAAGCAGATATACCACAAAATATTTGGAAGTAATGAAATAATAACACTTTTAATAAGAAAAAGATTAAAATGTGAAAATGTATTATAAAATATGAAATTTTTCTGCTGCTTTAATATTTCAAAACGTCAATGACGACAATTGCTTTAATTGCATATAACTGTCATTAGCAAACGAAAGTGATTGACGTACTTGATAATATTATCGTAAAATTCTTGACGTTCGTAGATTTTTCTATTTGATAATAACCTTAACTCCAAATAACTGAATATCTAAATGACATTTATAAAATATTATATAACTAGGTTTGAAAAAATCAGGTCTAAGCACTTCCAGAAAAATATCCAAGTTTTCAAAACGAAATAAAAACTGCTATCTGACAGTTTTGAAATTTAAAACAATTAAAACGTCAAATTTTACATGAACATTCTTTAATTTTTGATTTAACTTAAAATGAAACACACAAAAATCCTATAAATAAAACAATTCTAGAATAAAAAGAATAAAGAAGAAAAAAACAAAAAACCAGATGGAAAAAATAGAAAGAATCCCACTAAAAGCTTATATTCCTGTTTCTTTTCTTTTTACTTTTTAGTTTTTGTTTTTGTTTTTTTTTTTTTTGTATGAAAATTGTTTTTTAATGACGTTTTCTGGTCTTTATTTCATCCATACATCCCATTATCAACATCAACATCATCATACAATAAAAATTCCCCTAAGCTATTTTAACTGTTATTTTGTTGTTATTGTCATTGGTTTTTGGTGCCTGTTCAATTGTAGGTTCTTCAAGCATCAAAATACAATTTTTTTTCTCAAATTCATATTCTCTGTATATTATATACTTACTAACTTTATTGTATATATATATTTATGTATATATAGTTATTATCATATTTAAAATAAATATGTATAATTTATTTTATTATATAATAAAATTTGTACCGTTATTTACCATTTTTACTACCAATTCATAGTAAAACCAAAATACTTCAAATAAATCTATATTTGTACATACATATGTACATATAAATACGCTAGGAGTTAATATAGTAATATATAAAAGATTTCTTTTCCAAATTTTATTTATTTTTTATTTATCGACATACTATATATATATATATATATATATATATATATATATATATATATATATATATATATCTCTAAGAATACATCATAGTATTATAGATAATAATGTAGATAGAAATATATTTTAACAATCGCATCATAACAAATAACTAAAAAACCTTAAAAATATTGAATTCATAGAAAATTAACAGTGTTTTGAAAAAATATTAGAACTATATAATATATATAATATACTACATATTATAAGTATTATAACTTACTGTATTATTTATATTGAAATAATAAGGATATTCAGGATTAGCTGTATTAGCTGTATTAGCAAAATATAGAAGTAGTTTTGTACTAGATGTAGAAGTGTAGAAAAGTGTTGCCATTGTAAAAATTTTATATGAAAAAATATTCTACAATACTTGTAGACTTTTACAAGATACAAACCTATTGTACTTTTAGTATTGTACTTTAATTGCCATTGTACTTTTTAAGTTTGACATTTGTAAAGTCAAATATATTTAAAATGACTCAGATAAAGGCATAGGTAATTTTTTTAAATAACAAATTTAAATTGAAACAAAAGTTTTATTGAATTATTTTATGAATGTAGTTACATGTTAAAAAAGGAAAGCTGTTTCTCACTTATTCTCACAATAAATTATATTCATATATGTAAACAAACCGCTGTCACAATTCTACATCGAGTACAACATCGAAAGTACAAGGGTGTGTTCACGAAATCGTTGTACAAATCATTGTAGATCTAAACCTACTACATTTCCACCACACTTAATCGTGAATACCATTTATATATAAAAGAGGGGGTGTCTCTGTATTAGTTCATTGATTTCAGTTTTATTCTGTTATCGCTAATAGGATAGAAATCTTGATGATACAACTAGATAGACGAAGTAAATGATGGAGGATAGTTATACAGGTTGTTTTTTTATTTATTCATTGTTGTACTAAATATTGCTTGCATTATTGCAAAATAAGAAATGCCAAAATAAAAAATTCAAATAAATTTCATAATTTTATAAGATAATCTTAATTTCCAAATGTACTGTAAATATCGTCATGTTCCTCATTTTTTATCTTTATCTCATTTTGTCTTTTTCTTCCTCTTCATTTTCCTTTTCTTCTCTTTCTTCTTATTCTATACTTCTTTTTCTACTTCTTCTTCACTACATTTCTTCTACATATATACAAACATACATACATGTTACTATACAATTTTTTTACTTTGTTATCTCAAAAGATACTTTCACCATATTTTTATGTGTACGCAAAAACCAAAAACGAAAATATAATAAAAAAAGGAAACTTAAAAATGCTCCAATGCTTAAAATATTTCAGGATTCAAAAATAAAAACACATACTAAGATATTTATATTATATATATAGTTATTTTACTACTATATTACATACACCTTAGTATATATATAGTTTATATGAATATAATTCAGTATATAATAGTCTTATAAAGTTTTGAAACACAATACAAAGTCATTATTATGACGAAAATAAGATAAAAGTCTGATACCAAGTCACAGACATCATACAAAAATGTTTTTTAAACGTGTATGAATGTCCTTAAATAAAAATAAAGTAAAAATGAATAAAAAAAAAAAAGCCAAATAGAAGCAAAACGGAAAGGCAACTCTAAATGAATAGAAAAGTTAATAACTCTCTTATTTATACAATCGCCTCATGGAATTTAACTATATATTTTTCTGTTTTTAATAAAAACCAAAATGAAATGAAATTTTGTATGAAAAGAATAAATAAAATGTAATAGGGTATATTTTCAATTATTTTGCAAATTTTTATAATTATAATTTTAATTGTTATAAACTCTATTTATAATAACAATAAGTTTTAGGAGTTGTTTGTTTCATCACAACCTTACTTGAACTCATTAGTAGGTATTTGTAGTGTTAGACAATTCCGGATTTTTGCTTTAATTGATTTAATAACTTATTTATAGATGTTTTTTTAATACATCTGTGAGTTATAAAAATCGACCAAAATCTATTTATAATGTTTGTAGAATTGTTTGGGTTTTTATTGCCTTCGTAGACTTGTCAAATTTTATTTTATTTTATTTTATGAAATTCAATGTCATAAGATTAATGATCAACATGCTGATCAATATTCTGATTAACGCCTCGAGACGTGAAAACTGTCATGAAGATAAAACGCCAATGTTGACTATGGATTAAAGAAGATACAAAAACAATACCAACAAAATATTTGAAAATTATTCGGAACATCAAACCAATAAAACTATATACTAAACGTATGAAAAATATGATACTTGATCCAACTGCATATGACATGAGAATAATTTATAATTATTTTATGACCCATATGACACTTGATACGGCTACGTATGAATAGCAACTTGCAAACAAAAAACCATCAGTTGAAAAAAACACAAAAACGTCAGCAAAGAAACAAACTAAAAAAAAAATTATAGAAAAAGGAAAACGGGATTATAATATTGTAGAACAATGATAAGACATAAAATGTAAGGTACCGCAAAGCGAAAACGGGAATGTATTTGAAGAGGAGTAAAATGGCCATTCTAAATATTTACACAGATGGTGGCAAGAAGAAACATAAACTATGGCAAAGCGATTTTCTTCGATGAACCACGCATTGAAGAACAGAAATTTGGCAGGACAATTTAATTTAGATTTTGCATTGTCATGGCACTGTAATTTAAATATATATTATCATATAGCTTTAAGTTACTTTTTTTTTACAATTATGAACACTATACCTTAACTGATTTGTAAAGTTACTGTCCTAACTGTTTTGTGCAAAGTTTTCACATATTAATATTCACGTAATAAAATTTCCTTTGAAGTTTTTGTAAATTACCAAATTTAAATGTGAAAAACTAACATCTATTGGAGAATTGCTTCACTTTTATTTATTTATTTATTTTTATTTATTTCAATTCAGTATCTCAAACTATGCTATATATGTGCTCGTACAGAGCACATATATAGCATAGTTCTCTTTTATTTTAAGTGAGAGCTAAATTATATTCCTATTTATTTCAACGTAGAAAAAATTAACTATAATTAATTTCAAAGTAGTCAAGGGTGAATATTCCCTACTAAATGTTAGTGGTCACATCTCTAAGATGTCTTATATGTTATTTATCTCAGATTGTTAGCCACTGCATCTATCATAAAATTCCAAATAAATTAATTTCCAAAAGCTTATATGCAGCAGCAGTGAATATTCAATCCTCTTCAAATAACTAGCTGTTCACTTACTGTTCATTATAGCATTGTTCTGGTTTGCGATGTTGAAAAAAACAAAAAATTCCAACTTCTCAAAACTTCTATTTTACACATACATTATTTTCGATTACATTGACGATATTTATTAAATGAAAATAGTTCAAAAATAGTTCAACTTAATGAAATTTAGAATGCCAATCATTGTACAATCTCTCCTATTATATATTTATGGGAAATTTCATTTTACTTTTAATAAAAAAGTTAAATTCTGTGCACGCTTTTCACATACCCAAAAAAGAGAAAAAAAAACAATAACAAAATAAATAGAATAAAAATGAAAGAGCATGATAATATTATTATTTTGCTTTTTTTTTATTATTATTATTATAAAGAGTTTCACGTGCTAGACACTTCAATACTCATAGCGCCACATCGCGTTGTAAAACAATGTAAAAGAAAACAAAAGACAACAAAATATATTTAAAAAAAAAAATTAAATGTATTTATGCGGAAATGACTTTTATATTACTAATTTCCCACTTTTTAATTTTTTTTTTTTTGTTTTCCTCTTCCAAAAATTGTGGTATCGAAAATTTTATACAAATTATAAAATAAATAATATTATTTTTTGTTTTTCTTATTAAAATTTGTTAATATAAAGAAGTCAAGTGTTAAAAATAAATTCATAGTAAAATTTTATTTTATTTTGTATGTAGGATAGATAGACAGATAGATAAAATTATGAAGGAAGTACCAAATCATACAAAAATAAATTTACAGGAAAAAATTCATACACCTATAGACATCCCTGACATTTATGTATATTGATATTATGTATTAAAATAATAAGAAAATTCTTGTGCATCGATTATTTTCTCTTAATTGAGTATTTAATCGATTATTAAAATAATTTTGACATTTTCATGTAATGTAAAATATTTTCGAATAATTTTCACAATAAAATAAAATAGATAAAAACTCATTTTTTTTTCTTAATATTTGACTATTTCAGTACCTACGTACATCCCTGTACGATACATCATAGTGGAAGAAAATTTTACTGTAGTTTATTTATTTTTTTATTTATTTATTTATTCGTTCAATTCTCAAAAAGAGTGTTAGCTCATGCAGAGTGATTATTAGTACTTAAATTTTAAATTAAATGTTAAATATACATCATAGCAAACAACAAGTAGAAAGTATAAATAGCATATATATATATAGTTACTGTCATATTATTCATTTTCAATCTATATTTCAAATTTTTGCGATCTGATTACATGGTAGGCTAAGTACTTGTCATTGAGAAAGTATTTTATATGAAAAGATAAAATAATGACGATACGAGTAAGTAATACTTTATGCTTACATTAATTGATAATAATCATTATCAAACAAGACAATATTGTATGTTTCGCCAAAGTAAATAGTTGGATAAAAACTAGTTTATGAAATTTGAAAACTAATTGAATTAGATCAGAAAAATGCTATCAAAAACAAATTCTGAATTACATTGTAAAAAAATTTCACTATAAGGCTAAACACAGACATGCAATTTGTAGCTTTGCAACCTGTAATTGGTTTTATATGTGCACGCTTTTATATAAACTAATGGAACACAAATGTGGTGCAAACAAACTGGTACAAAATTAAAAATTGCATGTCTGCGCCTAGTCTAAATCGTTGATATTCATCGATTACAATTGCAAAATTACCTTCTAAGCGTAATTCAAAACAAATACAAATTTTTGGTGTAAGATAATTTAATTTATTAAATTTTAGACTGACAAAAAATGTAATAATAAATCAAAAATATAAATTAAATAAATAAATTAACAGCTGTAAATAATAAATTAAAAATTAAATAATGGTTAGATTCAATTCTGGAAAACAGAAGTAAGATAATTTAATTTATTTATTCCATTTTAATACACTTTTCCTTACAAGCCATAGTTTAAAACTAATAATTATTACTAGGGGCCCCTGTTGAATAATTATATTATGAGTTGAAGTCAAATTTAAAGTTTTTAAAGAAACATTAATTTACGTACTGACATAGACTTCGCACGATATAGCAGAAACCACTCGTGTTTAATAAAAAGTTTTGTGGTTAGTAAGTTTAATTTAGGACACATAAATACCCGTCCCTCATATACTGCTTCGTTTCCGATATATTCCCTATAGTAAGTGGCATTTAGTGGATAAAATTACTAAAAATAAAAATGTTTGTCATTAAAGAGGTATGTATATATATATATATCTACATAATAAATAATTTTAATAAAAACTATATTATTAGTGCAAATAACCAAAATTTAGAAACAGTTACTTAAAAAGATAAAAATGAAGAATTCAAGTGATTTGTTTTTTTGTTGTTTTTATTTTTTTTATTTGAGATGAATTTGTTTTTTTGTTTTTATTTGGCATATGTACATAGATTCATTTGCAAGTACATAATGTAAATTATAATAACTGATTTGTTTGCTTTTGTTTATTATTTTAATAAGATCTCACATATGCATAATGTATTTTCTGAATAATAAAATCATATGAGTAAAAAAATTTTCAACTGTGTGCGCATTTTTGTTTTATATACAAATTATATATTATATTAGAAGTTCATTAAGGAGTAGGAGAATCGAAAAAAAATGAAAAGGTGTCTACTGCGCAGGTCCCTAAATGCTTGTCAATTATAATTATAGATTATTAATAAATAGTGAAATACAATTCAAATTTAGTGAATCACATTCTGTGATGATTAAAATATATTATAATATATATTTATAAGCTATAATTAAAATATATTATAGAAGAGCATTTTTATATTTTCATAACCTTTGTGAATTAAAGATGGGTTCTGAAAATCCATAGTTCAACCTATATAGAAAGGTACATAGGTATTATATAAATTTAAAATAGAAGGACAGTTTATTTTAGCTAACAAAACGTTATACGAGAACATTACAGCGGTCACATTTCGAATAGATTCAAGTATTTAAATGTCAATGACTTGACATTTAGCTAAATAACTTGTTGTATATAGGGTTGCCAGTTGAACTTATCAATACAGAAGTTGACAGAAGCGGGCTTATTATTACAAGTTATACAATTTGTAAATATAATTCCTTTTCATTGTTTTATTTTTATAATTTGTTTTTGACAGTTAATTCTTCACTGTCAAATTCAAATTGTCAAATACAACAAAACAAAAATGTTATTGTATAAAGTCCTTCAATATTATCTATTTTAAGTATTTTTAAAATTTTTTTTTACTATTTTTTTATGAAAAAAAAAATGCATTTTCTCATAATTTTGCATGGAATTATTGCTTACATATTGTTCTATAATGACAATAATAACGAGAAACAAGAGATATCCTGAATGAATATTAGTATAATATAATGTGTGTATGTGACTTTTATATTTCCCTATTTTAATATCAGTCTTGCATACATTATCTAGATGAATGCATATACTTTATAATCAGTGATAAGTTATATATAGGAATAATTTAATATATATATATACCACCACCAAAATAGAATTAACAACCTTACATTAAAACTCAAACAGAAAAGAGAATATAAATGATTGTTGGGTCTGAACGCATATTTATCCTTTATGAATTCGCAATCATTTTAATTTTTTTATTTTTTTTTTATTTTTTATTTTATTTTATTTTTTTTTTTTTTGTATTTTGTTTTATACTAAAAAGAACATCACATCATAAAATCAAGTGTATATAGCATAGTTTTTAATTTAAAATAGTAGTGGTTAATGTTATTGTTGTTGTTCTGTTGCTAGCATAATTATTTTTAAATATTTTTATTCTTTTTATATATAAAAAAAAAAAAAATCTCTAATATTACTTTACGCGTTCAAGAGCTGACAACAATGCAAAACAAAAAAAAATAAAAATATGAAGTGTGTGCATTGTATGCATGGTATTTGATGGAATGTGTTTCGTAGTGGGTTTTGCGTAACTTGTTTTACTATTTTATTTTATTTTTATACACATTGAGAGTTTATTATCCTTTCATTAAATAAAAGTTTAATAAACCACAGTAGGTTGCATATTTTTATATTTACATGCATATATATATATATATTAAATGCATATATTAAAGGTTATTGTATTAAGAATATTTAAAAATATATTACATACATATATATACAGCGAGTATCAAAAATTAATATATATATATTAAGTAATTATATTATTAAATATTATTATTAAGTAAATACATTTAATTCGGACTCTGTTAACGCAAGTCTACGCGAAAAAGTTTGTTTTCATTGGATATAATATGGTCGCGAAAACGATTATAGGCCTGAAGAAGAGGATATAGTAAACCAAGTGCTAAAACTGATTTTTTAGTTTTAATAGTTTTGATTTATCTTATCTATTTATATATCTATTTGATATATCTTATATATTTTTGGTAAAACGTTGCAAATATTTCCGCCTAGTCATTCAAAATCTTTTTTGTTAAACATCTTCGACAACAACCTTAATTTTATTACGTCCTGTTCACGATCCACCCCACCATAAAGTTCAATTCTCCAAACTGGAGTCAAAAAATAATGTACATGAACACTACACCAGAAGCAATAATAATTTATGATACAATGCAGGTGCTAGTTTGAATGATATATAGAACCTATAATGGGTATAGCAATAATGTTATATAATAATTTGCCATTATTGAGTGTAAAAAATATGTCCAGTACGACATTCAAAAATACTTATCTAAATAATCTATTTGTCGAATTATTAAAATTAGAATTTTTATTGAATTATATTTGAACTAGGGGCCCCTGTTGAGTAATTAAAATTCTAGTTGAAGACAAATTTAAAGTTTTAAAAGTAATTTTAAGACTAATTTACGTACTGACATAGACTTCTCACTATAAAGTTTGATTGTTTTCATAAAAATTTGGAGGTTATCAAGTCTTATGTAGAAAATAAAAATACTACTTTCTCATATACTATTTCGTTTCGGCATATTCTCTATAGTAAGTGGTATTTAATAGATAAAATTATTAATGGATAAAATTCGGATATTATTAATAATAACCGGTAATTATTAATAACATCGTCGTAGTTTGTCCGGCTATTATTAATAATAACCAATTCTTTATTTTAATCGTAACATAGATACAACTTATTTATTAGGAGTTCATTAAGGAGAAGCAAGATAAAATGAAAAGGTGTCTACTGCGCAGGTCCTTAAATGCTTGTCTGCTTGTCTATTATAATTATAGATTATTAAAACTATACAAACATTTTTTATTTTATAAGCTCTAGTCTAGTGGGCTAAATAAAAATTAATCTCTATAGTCTAGTTAATAAAATATAGGTATCGCAAATAACACTAACACTACAAAATTTGCTTTGCGAAAAAATTAACAATTCCAGAAAATGTTCTATACTCCAAAAACGAGCACAAACAACAAAACAAAAATAAAGCAAGTTAGTAAGTAAATAACGTATAAAAAATATTTTATTTTGTTCAATTACTTTTGCTGGCACTCGCTTTTAATGTTAAATTATAAGAATAGAAAAAATATTGTAAACAACATCAAAATGATTTACGTGACAAAATTTTAATAAAAAAAATTCAAGTATACTTGAAAAAAATAATAAAAATAAAAAAAAATAAAATAAAATTATAATTAAATATAAAATATATTATAATATAGTCTAGGTTACTGTCATAACAGTAAATAACAATTTTTAAATTGAATGAATATTTTTTAAAACAACAAAAAAAAAATTAATAAAAAAATACACAGCATCGTATTAAAAAAAAAATAAACTAAAATGTACTTTTAATACTGTTGTTTATTATCCTTTTTATTGGTTTTATTAGTTTTTGTTTTTTTTTTTCTTATTTTCTTTATGTTTTTTTTTTTAAAGTAAAGAGCGTAAAATTAGAGCAAATATATACGTCTAGACTTTAGACAATCTTGATTATTTCGCTTTTAATTATTTCATTATACAAATTAGAAAATAGTGTGTATGTAAGGTTAATATTCCTCAATTTTAGATAAAAAATACTTCTTTCCTTCATCTTATTTTTTTTTTCTTAGAAAGTTCATCAAGCAGATTTTTATTGTCTTAATTTATATTAACATAATTGAAGTTTCTTTGATATTTAATTTTCTTGGTAAATATTACTATTTATTTATTTTGTCTATTAGTCAAAAAAAAAAGGTCTGGTCTTATCCATTTACATTAAAACGTATTCGCTATTTCAGTGAGTCATTAATTATAACGTTTTCTGAAAAAAAAATGTTCTTCATTGAACATTGGGTTAATATTTAGCTTAATTATACTTTAGACTGTTATTCAATTTAATCTTACCTTTATTGAATTTTAAAAAATACATTTTGAGTTCATTATTATCAAGCTATGACAGATATATTATATATTTTCAGGTATATTTACCTAATATATACTCAGTTAGCCTACCAACAAGATACATTTGTATATGATATAGCAATACTGGCATAACACAAAAATCTTTCCATAACATTAAAATTATTACAAGAAAAACTATTAAACACAATGGCAAAATGGTTAAAGACCTAACGATTCAAGACTAATGTAAAAAAAAGTCGGTACTTTTACTACCGAAAATAAAACTGCCCTGTTGTAAGTCTAAACATTGCAACATTAATGTATGTTAAATCAGCAAAATAATATACAAATGCATTTTAATTTGCTTCAAATGGCATTCTCATTTCGAACATCCGTTCTGTAGCTTGTACTTTACTTTTATGGGTCAAAGATATACGAATAGTTTGGAGGACCCATGCCGTGAATAGAAATAAACACTTAATATTAAAATACAATTTTAATTCAGAGATATCACTTGCAAACAAATTAATGATAAATAAGACTAAAAGGCGAAAGAAATTATTCCGTTTAGTAGGATTATTTTGGACGAAGCTATTTGTAATTCCTGAATTCCTAAATCTTTGAATATTATATGTGGGTTGATTATTTGATTTCGGCTAACACAAATTTTCATAGCCAGTTTTAAACCCCCTAAAGAATTTCTACTGTGTGGGAATGCGCACTTAAACCCTCTTTTAATTGATTTACCTTTTTTTTGACATAAGATATTGGTAAATTGGAGCAACTCAATACAGAAAAAAAATTCATAACAAAGTTAAATTATTAGTTTTGGAGTCATTCAGTGAAGTACATAGAGCTGTCAAGTTTTTTAAAAAAATATTTTCGAGTTCAAGAGTTGTATATACATAATTTAGTATGTTGTATTACAGAGTAATTATATAAATTAGGAATATATAAATAGGAATATATATCTAAGACAGACAATTACTGACGAAAATTAATCAAAAATATTTGAAATAAGAAAAATATTTGGTCCTATAAAAAATAAAACTATTCTGAATAGCAAATTAGATAAAGAAGAGCTTAAAAAAATGATTAGATAGGATAAATTCATTAGGACATGAAATGAATAACAAAACAATTAATAGACGCAGTTACATACAATATAACAGTAAAATGTAAAAACCAATCAAGGCAGATAACCGAAATCCAAGATAATTGAAAATGGAAAATTTGAAATTAACGAATGGAGTATAATTTCCCAATACTGGTTAAAAAAGAAGGAACATTATAAATAAAGTAAAGACGAACCTCAAACTTCAAACAGGCAATCCGTGACATCGTTAATATATCGACAATGTTGCCAACACATTGACGTAGTATGATCTTAAATGTCAAAAACACTTTGCTTACTTTGTCTCATGATCGGTAATTAATTTAACACTGTATTCGCGACTCATTTTCACGACACGGAAAATATGTTGATACACAGTATATAGTTTGGTACAGTTGTGTTGCATTTATTTATTAAGCAAGCAATAAATAAAACAAATTGAGGAAGAAAAAGTTTTACAATTAAAAAAATTTTAATTCGTGTTTTAAAAATAAATTAAAAAATGTTTTTTTTTTTAATTTAATTTACTTTATTAACCATAAGGCTCAAGAACACACAAGATTTTTGTTCAAAAAAACTATTTTTTACGAAATTGTCCATATAAATTTTTCTTTGACAAAAATATCTCACAAATACATTCAATCTAAATATTTTAAAAATTTATCCACAAAATAAGTAGGTATCCACAAATGAGTATAATATTTTGACATTTAATTTGACGTTTATTTCAGAGACAATATACTTACAGTGATTGGAATTATAAACAAAATAAATTACATTGTCAACACAATGTTGTCAGTTCAAAAAAATTTACATACCTATTGTATTTGTATGTA
Source organism: Argyra leucocephala (assembly GCA_963942445.1). Taxonomy (NCBI): domain Eukaryota; kingdom Metazoa; phylum Arthropoda; class Insecta; order Diptera; family Dolichopodidae; genus Argyra; species Argyra leucocephala. Next base: position 8,537,088 of record OZ012681.1, on the reverse strand, counting down.
CATTGTGTCGGTTGATAAATTTTTTGGATAAATGTCCGATGTTACCGAATGATGATATACAAATCAAACCGCATTATCATCATTGATTACTGAACCAAAATGTCTCAATTAATTTGAAAAAATTCAAAAAGTTATTGTTTTCACAAAAAAATTAATAAATATTCATTATTTTTTCAATTTAAAAATTCTGAAAAAATATCCAGTTTTAATACAACTTTCATTATTCTGTATTTTCCAAAAGATTGAAAAAAAATTATTAAAATTAAAATAATTTCTAAAAATATTTAAAATAATCTCATCAAGTTTTTAATTTAACAAATTGTATACTTATAATAAATCAACTAAACTATTTGGTTAGCTCTAATTTTATTTAAAAAAACATAAATGGACATTCATAACTGTATACAAAACGAATGAACAATATTTCTTTTTTTTAAATTATTCACCATAACTCAAAAAAAAAACAAAACCCTTTAAAATAACACTGTATAACCTCATTTAATAATGTCCGCCCTTATTATTATAATATCCTGAAACAGAAATCCCAAATAATATATAATAACAAATAACAGTAACCTTAAATCTCTTCAATTTAGGTAACAGCACATAAACATCCTTTTTTCTGTTTTTGTTTTTTTTTTTTTATTTTTTTAATACATTATGTTAATACCTGCATATATTATTATGTTATATGCATAACGTATATATATATATATATATATATTAATTTAAAATATAATACAATAATTTTATTTTTACTTGCTATCAAATTAATCAAGCTTTCATCTTATATTTAAAACACACATACATACAGTCTTTTTTTTAGTTTTTTTTAACCCTTTCACTGCCAATGCATTGAAAACGAAAATTTTATGTTATTTTCTTTTTATATGGAATGAAAATAATTAAAATGTTGTAAATTGCTGTCAAACTTTGTTCTTCTCTAATAGGCAAAAGTAGTGAAAGGGTTAAATAAAAAATTAAATAAAAATATACACAAAAAAATTCAATAAATCCTTCTAAATAATGAAATTTCTAGAGCAGACATGAAAAACACTGAATACACTCATATATGTATTTAAAAAGGATATAAAAGGACATTCTTTCCAAACTTAACATACCAAAAAAAAATGAACAATGCACATACAAATAACAGAACCAATTCTAATATAGATTATATATATATATATAAAATTATCTCCCATATCACCCCTGCCCCACCCAAAACTTTTATTATAAAAATCCACCAAGTGCCACCACTATTATAATAGTTGAACATACTATAAACAATATATTCTGCATAAAAAAATGTCAATTTATTTTTTTTTGTTTTGTTGTTTTTATTTATGTGTACTTTTTTTCATGTATATGAAAATTTTGTTTTTTATTTTTTTTATTTTTGTATTATATAACCCCATCCAATAATATAAATTGGTATACGAATTTGGTACAGATACCCGGAACAAAAACAAAAAAAAAACACAAAATAAAAACAACAACAACAGAAATAAGGCTTAAATTGTTCATTGAAAAGATTAAATAACAAACCTCTTGACCTGATATCTTTTGGGCATCAGGACATACTCAATTTTTATGACAAAGTTTTGTTAAAAAAAGAAAATAAAAAAAATTAAATCACTAGAACACCTAAAAATTCAGCATAATACAACACAGCAAACAGAAGCACTAGAAAATCTGTACAAAAAAAAAATTAAAAACAAAAAAACATTACAGCATACTGACATGATAACTCCTTCTTTTGTTTTTGACTAAAATAAATGTTGAATTTTTTTTTTTTTGTTAAATATTCCTTATTTATACCAAAAAAAAAAGGACATTCAAAAAAACAAAAAAAATTCATCCTTGATTATTTTTTTTTTGTATTGTTTTCATTCATAAATTTATAAATTTAAGGATTTCTAGTTTTAAATGTATACAGAGAGATGAGAGTGCGTTGATGATACTTGGAGTGGGTTTAACAAAAATGTGCGTTGATTTTTCTTGATAAAACAAAAAACGAATTGCTTTAAAATGACAATACGACGTGTTGCAAAGAATGTCATGAACACTTGGTACGACGAATGTATAATCGATTTTAATTAGAAATTTCAATTAGATTAGTTCGATTTGATGATATTAAAGAGTTAGTAAGTGTTCATCAATTTCTTATTTTTATTTATGATTTAGTCATATTCAAGCATTTTCATTTCGATTATGTTAAGAATTATTCACCTAGGAACCAAAATCGGTTAAAAAATTCTGATTTTGGTTCCTAAGTGGTCATAATACCAGTACAAATCATATAGAAAAATTGTTATATATATAATTTTTTGAATTTATCTGGATGTATCTAAGTTCGACGGAATACTCCAACACATATACAAATTACAATATACATATATACAAATTGTAACATCATGTAATTGTCATAAACTAGTATCTGTTTTTTATTGCTTATAATTGCCATCTGTCATTTGTAATCTGTCATCTGTCATCTGCCATCTACCACCTGTATCTGTCATCTGTCATTTGTCATTTGTCAGCTGTCATTTGTCATCTGTCATCTATCATCTATCATCTATCATCTGTCATTTGTCATCTGTCATTTGTTAGCTGTCATCTGTTATATGTGTCATTTATCCATCATTGCATAATGATTGTCATGTCATTCAAGTGTTAAATTTAGATGGGGCCATAGAACTTCTTACTTTTATTATGTCTTAATTAATTTCATTTTACAATTTGAATTTTACAATAGAACGTGGCTACGATTGTAAAAATATAAAATTATTGTAAGTTTATAGTTAGATTTTATTTTCATGGTTATTAAAAGCTAATAAAAAAATAAAGGTAGGATAAATTGGTAAGCAAATACGTATTTTTCTTAAACTTGAAATGAAAACTCTAATGAAGAAAGAAATGCTAAAATTTATTTTGCTTCCGTCATTTATGGCGGGTAACAAAACTAGTTTTTTAATAATATTAAACATCTAATATAAGTTTAATTTCATTAAAACTTTTGGTTAATCAAATAATGTAGTCCTTTACTTTGTCAAAATATCAGTAATTATTAATATTCTCAACAATATTCATTTGAACATGCTTTAATATCAAACTTACATACTTTCAATTTCAATACAAAAGTAGTTGTTGCTTGGCTGACCAATAGACCATGTAGTTAGGTTCTGATTGGCCTGACTCATCAACGTCCTACTTTTTTTCCGGTCTCGGCCGGTTTCTTTCCAGTTGAAGATTTTAAAATTGTTTCAACATTTTGAAATTTTAACACATTTCAACAAATAAGTACTCTTTTGGCCAAAATTTTCTACATAATTTTTTCGTTAGCAAAGCAATGTGGAACACCTAGTATTCTGCTTACAAAGTCGGTTGGGTATTTTTGATTTTTTTATTTTAACAAACTGAATGATTTCTTGTTAATATCAAATACAAACCCAGTAAACCAACTTTTCTTTATTCCGGGTTTTGTATGAAATCCTTATCTCAAAATCCCTAAGAAAACATTGTCAAAAACAAAATCCCTAATGGAGGCATTTCTTTTTTTGTGTATCGAACAGCGGCTACGCAAAACAAATATTTTCCCCCACTCTGATAAAAGAAGATATTTCGTTTTTTGTACCCATCTAACTTCTGCAATTTCGTTTGGTGATTTTGGGGGGATACTGTATTTGTGAATTTTACCTCAAAAGATGCTGTCTTTAAAGACTTTGTCTTATTAGTTTTAAGAATTTTATGTTTGGGACTTTTGTCTTACTGAGAAAATTTTCCCCTTCATTCCTTTTTGAGATCAGGTCCTCTTTACGAAGCTTCAGCTTCAGCTCTGTAATGGCATCTTTTCACAAAATAAATCATTAGTATTATGTTAATCAAATTCCATTATCAAAAATAATTATTTTTATTTTAAGTACGATTAGTTTTTTTCTTAAATTGACCGCAAATCTAGGCTTTTTTGATTTGCGACGAATCTTAAAATATACATGTTTTAGCAGCATTTATCTAAGCTTATAATTAGATTATTCAATCTAAATTATCTGAAGCAATGTTTAATTGTAAAAAAAAAACATTCTAAGCTTAACAATTCCCCATCTATATTTTGAAATGTTGAAAAGATTGAATTTTCTTAAACCAGAGAAAAGTAATAATAATCAAGGCAAGTACATTTACAATATTACACAAAAATGTCTAAAAGTTTTATAACAACTAAAATAATTAACAGGACCAAAAATTCTTATTAATATTTCTACAAAAAAAAACCACAAATTCTGTATTTAATTTGTTGTCAACCCATTTTATTTTTTTATATGCTCATCTCAATGCTATTATTTTTCTCTTTACTTATAAAGTCTAAGTGTTAGTTTTTCTTCATGTTAATTCTTTCAAAAAAAAAAAGGAAATCTCAACAAAAACGAATTTGTTCATTTCTACATTATAAACGACAATACAATAAAAAATTATTAAAAAAAAAAAAAAAATTTTTTTTTTGTCAAAACCAAAGACAAAAAAACAAAAAAAAAATTTTCCTAAATATCCTGGGTAGTAATTTATATATGTAGAAAATAAATATGGTGGCTAACACAGAAACAAAAAGTAATGAGGTCAAGACAAAGGATATGTAAAACAAGAAAAAATTTCATATCATCAAAAAAAAAAAAAATATATTATATATATAAACCTACATACATGTATGTATGTATACTGGATCAAAGTATAATATTGTGCCAGTAGAGTTTTACTTCATTATTGAAATTCTCCAAGGACATAAAAAATTAAGAGACAATATTTCGTTATGAAATTTTCTAAATTTTATTCTTTAATACGGTTTATGCATTAATGAAAAAATATTTGAGTATCTTTAAGATTTTCTTCTTAAAATTTAATTTTAATTATTAGATTTACATATTGTTATTTTTCTTCAATGTACTGCAACCCCAATAAGTAGGTAGAGCATAGTAAGTGGTTAATGGAAAGGATAGTATTGATTACAGGCATACACCTATACATTTAGACCATAGAAGTTCATTGTGGTGATGTCGAAAAAACTCCCCCCAAACTAAAATTGATTTGATGTTTTTACAAAGCGGTGGAGATCGTGAAATTCAATACCCGAAAAGTCGGCCAGTAAGTTGGCTTGTAATTTTCCTTTTATGATATTGGGTAAAGCAAATGTATAGTAACTGTAAGAGAACTTGATTCATCTCTATAGGCTCTGCGAAATTCATTTGAGGAGAGTTTAACTAAACGTAATAACCCCCTTATGTCGTGTTTATATCAATCCGATTCAATGATAATAGCACTTTAGAGGTGCAGCATATTTTAAATATGCTTGTGAATGTCGTAGTCTATTCGACCATATCTGCGACTCATATCTATTTTAGTATTTTTGTATTTTTATAATTAATATTTTATTATTCTTATTGTTTTTACATTAAGCATCTATACTTATTTGAAATTATTTACAACTTTTTTGATACTTATTGTATTTTTATAGCCTTCTATGAGATAGTTAAATTTGTTTAGACATTGTTAGTTAGTTAGTTAGTTCGTTTATTTCCAAAAAATTCCTTATACATTATTTATAATGACAGATTCTTCTTATACTTAAGCAAGAGTTTAAATTATAGTATCTTATATCAGTTACTTTATTCTATTTTTATTTTGCATTACAGTTGTTGTTATAATTACAATTTATTTTAATTGATACAAGGGAAATTACAAAATCGTTGTGATTACTTGTAGTTTTATATTTTACTTAAAGCTTAAAACTAGATTTGAGCTATTTTATAATTAAACAGAAAAAAAACGAAAAAAATAACAAATATAACAAAAATTTACATCTAAAAGCGAACAATTACAATTTATATATTTTAAGTAATTATCGAACAATTGCCTAATTAAAATGTTTTCGGAGCTGAAACAGTCAGGCAATAAATTTGTTTACCCTAATAATAATTTTGTCTGTTATCGTCGTACTTTTGGATTTTCAATGTATACCAACTGTACGAACTGCGATCTCATTGATGGAACTGCAACGGTTTATCATTCTCTTGACCTAACAGGTAACTTCTAGTGATTTAATTGCAACATGCACATTAGGATATCAAACTGAAATGTTTCAAGATTTCTGAAACAGAAAGACACAAAGATGTATTGCAGATTGTATCCTGTCCGCCATATCTAAACTTTGTTCGTAATGTAAATATTACTTGCATTTCTTGTATTGTGATCATGGTGTTGATTATTTAAAAACCAATCTGTATTAGGGTTGTTCGATAAATATCTAATATTCTGAATATCGATAAATATGTCAAAATTTATCGATAATTTTAATCGATATACTTCATTATAATAATTATCGATAATTATCGATATTTAGTTTCGATTATTTTTTGAAAACAAAAAAAACTAATTTTTTAAACCAGAAGATAAATGTCAAAAATAATATGTTGAGTTAAATTTAATTTAATGTTAAATCAGATGTTGAATATGGAAATTGAAACATCTGCTGCGACAGTTTAAAAAAAACCATGATACTTCAAATTGAAAAACGGTTTCAACATATAGAAAAAGTTCACTTGTTAGCAATTTCATCACTTTTAGATCATCGTTTTAAAAAAATACATTTCAAAGATATTATAAGTTGTACGAAAGCTATTAAATTAATAGACCAATTTTTAAAAAACGAATTGGAAATGACAAATCCGGAAAATAACCATGAACTGGAATTGTTACAACATTACTAGTGAAAATATGATCGAAACTGAAAATCCACTTAATTTATGGGGGTTTCATCAAAAATTACTCAAAGTAGCAGAACAACCATCTACAAATTTGTCTCAGCAACAGGCAATGCATCCTGCATTATCGCAATATCTCGATCAACCAACATTAGATTTAAGTACCGATCCACTCACTCCCATTCCCAAATTCATCCTGAACTAAGTAAAATAGCAAAAAAATTTGTATCGATACCAGCAACATCCGTTCCAACAAAACGACTTTTTTCAAGAGCTGGAAATATTATGGAGGAATCCCGCAACCGTTGCTCTCGGATAGAATAAATAAATTACTCTTTTTAAATTCATTGCCTTTATAAAGCTGGTAATTTTAAAAATTATATTATATGCTTTTGGAGGTTAATTTCATAATAATTTAATTTAAAATATCGGCCTTGTTAAGGCCAGTAAAATTTGCATTGGATACAATTGTATTTGTATTGTAATATAATTTGAATAAATGATACTTTACTTTTTTTCAAAATAAGAAATTTGTGAAAATTAAAAAAAAAATAATACTGGAAATAAGATAAATATAAATCTAGTTGAACAAGAATAATTTTGTTTGAGTAATTAGAAGAAAAAATAAAATCACAAAGTTGTAAACACAATTCGGAAACATATGTTTTATTAAAAATTATTTACTCAAACAAACAACACAAAAAATTTAATGTAATTTAGTAACTTAGTAATATTTTGAAAAAATAAAAAATAGCCTCAAAAGACAACAAAAATGTAATTTAAATTAGTAAATAATTTAATTTATATTATAAACTAAAAATAATATATTTATAAATAAATTAAAAATTAAAATAAACTCGTATCAAAGTTTTAATATTTATTTTTCAGGTTTTCTTTGTAATTAAATTAACTTATCGATATTAATTTATCGATATTTTTTAGTCCGATTATATCGGTAATCGATATTTTAGCTTTCGATATTTATCGATAAAAAATATCGATAATTCCAAGGCCAGGAACATCCCTAATAGTATGTTTTCAAGCTCATGTTTATGGATAAACAACTAGCTCATAAACCAGTCAAATGTCAAGTGTTCACAAGCTTTTTTGGAAAACCACCAGCTGTTTATTGTTTATATAAAACTATACTACTGTTTATATAAAAATTTTTTTTGTATTATCTTTGAGTAAAACTTAAGCTATTATAATTGGTCATACGATAAATGAATAAAATAAAAAAAAATATGGAGGATTTAAAAAAAATGATAATATCAGAGAAACAAATAAAATAATTCACATTTTAGTTTATTACCATACCCACATTACTCACTTCAACATTTAGTTCTGAGAATCTTTCAATTAAACGAAATACAAAAATATTCAATTTACAATTATATAAAAAAAATAATCATCATTTTAATTTATTATCTCTTTTTCCATTTGAATTTTTTACTTATATATAAAGCCTTATTATTTATACATTTTTAATATATAAAACTGATTAAATTAAGTGAATTAAAAATAAAAATGCATCTTTTAAAATATCCTTTGTTTTAATTCTTCTATTAACTTTCCATGTAAGTCTTGTAATTTCTCAATCACTTCTATAACTCCATATAATTTTTCTTCACTTTTTTCTATTAAAGTTATACAAGATTTTCCAATTAATCGTGCTGATGATAATTGAAAATTTATAGTTGATTTTTCGTTTTTTTGATGATCATTAATTGAAGCTAAACTAATTTCACACAAATTCACTTAATTTCATCTGTTCTTAGTATTTTGATTTCTTTTTCTTTTTGTTTTTTTTTTTTTTTTACAAATGACAAACTGAATTTATGACAAAAAAATCAAGGGTCATGCAAAAAAAAATTTAAAATCGACAAAAAATCAAAATTTCATGGATGGGTTACATGTAATTGAAGTGGTTTATGATATAAACACCTCGCTACTTGTTTATGATTTTCAGCAAATTTTTATGGGAAAACCACTACGTAAACAACCAGTTTATCATAAACAACATGTTTATCCATAAACATGAGCTTGAAAACGTAGTATAATCTGTATTGGTGATTATATTGTTTACTTAGCATATTATGAATTTTAATTACTTGCATTTTATATTTGAATTCGTTTAATGGTGTAATCCCGCATTTTTCATGGATTAATTTCTATGTTCAAATTTAAAGAAGTTTTTCATTAGACTTTATTTTGAGTATATTGAAGAGTATTTAAATTTTTCTTAAAAGTGTTTCCCCAAACTATGATTGCATGTGAGTCGAACTGACGAAACTCGAAAATAATTAATTGTTGTGGATAGAATATTAAAGTGTATTCATGCAAGAGATAGACCATGAAATGGATGGATAGACAATATAGATGGGCAGGTACTTCAAATTTTCAAATAGACATAAGTTTGCTAAAGACCTTTGTTTCTGAAGGAACATAACAATGAAGAAAAGACCAAAACTCATACTGAACTATGGAGCATACAAGATGATGATGATGATATGATGAATAATGCTATTATTATCATTATATTATACCTTAAAAACATTGTATGATATTTTAAGTCGTATATGAATTTTCTTTCATAGCTAAATTACCATCAGTTTTATCTATTTATTTTTTGCTTTTGTAATTTGTTATTTATTTATTTATAATCTAAAAAATGGTTTAATAAAATAAAAAACAAAAAAAATTAAATTTAGAAAATCCAATTAAAGTTAAAATACATATATATATTATATTATTAAAAGTACATTATAGTATAATATAGTAAAAAAAATATTGTCTAAAAACAATAAAAATAACAAAATGTGAATTATAAAAACACAAGAATACTAAAATAGATAATTTGGTTGACAATATGGTCGAATAAACTACAACATACCCAAACCTAATAATTTTATGACATTAATTAATTAAATTGTAATTTTAATACTCTATAGGGCCGTACGGTTAAAAACCAAAGCCTATAAATTCACTATTTATGAATAATTTATAATTTGTAAATATTTTAGATATAAGTAAGTTAAGATATAAGTAAGAGTTGAAATAAATAAAGAAAAAAAAAACTACAATATACCCAAACCTATTTAACCTATGCTGAGCCTAAAGTATATTATATTATCACATTATAACATTATGGTAGATGTGAATACAATTTTTTATTTTTTTTTAAATTTAATTTATTTGATTTTATTTATTTAACAGCCATAAACATTATATTAACTGGTTCATATTTGTCATAGTTAGTTCAGTGAAATAAAGAAATTTTCCTATCGTAAACGAGTACTTGTATTTAAATGGGTATCAATCAGCTACTCACTAGCCTGTGAATTAATTTACACATTTAGAACTTGCATTAAAAATTAAATATCAGAAACAATTCTTAGGGACTCCAATATATTTAATTGTAGTAGCTTTAATCGGTATGTATCAGATTGATTCAAGTCTATCGATATGGTTACGATAAAATGGAATTATTGTAAAAATTTATATGAATAAAAGAAAAATGTATTGTTAAATTAATGTAAATATTATTATTAATTTTTTATTTTTTTTAACTAGAAGCATATTCCAGATTTTAGATTGGACAGCGCAGGTATATAAAGCTGTAATAATATATTGACTTATTTCTTTATTTATTTATTAATTTATGTATTAGTTCCTCTCAAGTGAGCTTATAAGTGTATAGTTAGTTGCTAAATAAAGTATATTATAAAGTATGTTAATTATTATAAGATAATATACAATAACTTAAGTATAACAAAAAGAACAGCAAATTAAAAAATTTGAAAAAAAAAATAGTAAGAAAACATGATTGAATTTGTCTATTAATTAAATATTGTAGACATGAGTTGATTTTAGCAAAAAAAAAATAACTTAACATATAATAAATATTAAGTTTGCTAAACATAAATATTAAAATTAAAATGATTTATAATAATATAATATAAATTTTTTATGCATACATGCATATATATTTTGTATACAATTAATTAATTATATTGTTTTAGAAATTTATCTATAACCATCTTTTTAAATTTATAAGTTTTTCAATCTTTGTACCTGATTACACAATGATGTACTGAGCTATACCATCAAACTCTTTGAACCATCTTTTTATGAAACCTAGTAAGGAATTATCTCACTCTATTTCTTTAATAAAAAGTTATCTACATAATAGGAAACAACTTGTATGCTTTAAAAACACTGAAAGTTCTATAAAAGATATTAATGTTGGGGTTCCCCAGGGCTCAATCTTAGGGCCTTTGTTATTTTTAATTTTTATTAATGATATACATAGACTAACCTTTAATAGGAAAATTGTTTTTGTTTGCAAATGATTGTAGTCTCTTCTTCCCTATTAATGATGTACAAAGTGTTCAATCACAAATAGAACATGACTTAGTTATTTTGTCGGAATACTTTAGTATTAATAGAATAACTATGAATACATTAAAAACTAAGATAATAAACTTTAGGACACGTCAAATAGATATATATAAAATTCGTGTACGTTTTTTCAATAACCTATTGGAAGAAATTGATGAAATAAAGTTCTAGGGTATTATATTAGATAAGCATTTATTGTGCTGTCGGCATATTAATACTATAAATAGTAAACTAAGTGCTTTAATAGCGTAATGTTCAAATTTAAAAACAAAATCCCAGTTTCTGTAAAAATGAAAATGTACTACGCTCTTGTCCACTCAATATTGTCTTATAGCACGGTTGTTTGGGCATTTAAAGGCACTCATCACATACAGGTGAGTCAGAATAAAATATTAAAAAATATATTGAATATGCCTTTGTTGTATAATACTCGTAACTTATACTTTAATAATAAAATTCTCCCTGCTAAGGGAATATATCAATTTCAACAAATATAAACGACTCATAAAATGTTTAATAATATTGGCCATAGTAATATTCCTGCTATACGTAGATTCTCACATCAATTTAATACTACAAATAGAAACAATGCTCGTATGGGCTTAAGTCTTCTAATTTACTCACCTCTCAGAGGGTTTCTGTTACGGGCTGTAGATTATTTAATCAGCTACCGAATCATATTAGGAGTATTACAACTGTAAATTCATTTAGAAATGCGGTACCTTCTGTCATTTGATTGTTTGGTAAATCTAATTTAATACAAATTATTTAACATAATGAAATTATTTCTTTTTACTATTCTACTTTATTTTATTATGTATTATTCTTATTTCACTTTTGTTGAGCTTATTAATTGAACCCTACTTCTTAAAGTAGAGACATATTATAAAATCATTTAATGATTTGCTTTTATTTTCATACTCAAATTTTGTTTTAATGAATAAATAAATGAAGTTTATTTTTTTTTGTCTTTATTTTTTTTTAATTATCTTATTAGATAAGTACTTATATATTTATTTAAGAATTGCCAGGTATTTAACTTTCCATAATGCTACACTAGGCCAGGAAACTATTTTAGTTTTTATAATATAATGTTTTGTATATATTCAACAATAAAAAAAAAATTATTAGCTTTATTGCTAATGGTATTTAAATGAAAGATTTTCATCAAAAAAAACCGTGTAAGTCCTTAAGAGATTCACTTCTGTAATATCCTTAGCTTCAAAAGTGTATATAGTTATTAAGTATAATAGAAGAGCGCCGGATTATATTGATTGTGTTTAACGTGCTAAATGTTTTTCAATAATAAATAATTATCAAACTTTTCTAAATAATATTAAAGTATTTCAATAATCACATTAACAGATAAAATCATAAAAATAATTGAATTTTAAATTTTTCTTTTTCAAAGTCAATTTCAAGAATACTATACGTAAGTATTTAGGTAATTTAAATTTTTATATTCTATCTATAGTAATTATTTAAGAAAATCAAAATTAATTTTAAATTTTGTGCATTTATTTCTTTATAAAAAGAAAAAATTACCCCACACATACATAAACATACTTTATCCAAAATATTTAAATTAGTTTTCTTTTTTTTTTTGTAGAGAAAATGAATAGCTTAAATCCGTTTAATTTTAATTCAATTTCTTCTGAGAAATTTTTAATGAAAAATAAAATTGAAAAAAAAAAAAAAAAACATTTTTTAAAGCTATAAAATTACGTTTTATTTTGAACTTTCTCTAATATAACTTCTAAAGATACAAATATTATACATATTATATATTATAACTATATATAACTTTATAACTATACATATATATATAGTATATATATAAATTTAAAATAAACATTTTGTATATTTTTATATTCCTTGAGAAAAGAAACTTATTTCAAAATAAATTCTTTACCAAATACGATAGATAAATATAATGTAGATATCTAGTTAAATATCTACTTATATAGATAGAGACAGATATTTATTTTACGAATTAAAAAAAAAAAAAGATAGAAATAAAGAAAACCGAGAAAATTTTTTTAAAGCGAATTTATTGTAAATACTTTGGATAACTTTTTGATGATAACATAGTTTTACCAATCCAATATATTTTATTAAACATATAATGTATATATATATATATGTATATGTGTTTATATACCCACCAAAGTACACATTTAATGTATATATATAAAAGTAAAAAAAAATATATTTAGTAAAATACAGGCTGATTTGTAATTTTAACAATATTATAATACAATAAGTTTGTTTAGCAGAATTACAACAGAATTGGACAGAACTATTTTGGGCAATGACAATTAAATGTCAAAAAATTTATGATCAATTAGAACAGAAAAATCTATTGATCTTTTTTGAACTTTTTTGTTCTAATTTTTATCAAAAATCAAATTTCTTTTTTTAACTGTCAAAATTTAAAGAAAAAACAACAACAAAATAATTTGTCTGAAATTGTGGTAAAAAAAAATCAAAACAAAAACGATCAATTTAGAACTGATACTGTCTTTTGGACCTATTAGAATACGTCTTTTGGACAAAAAAGATCAATTAACGGAAAATATACTGAACACAAAAAAGTGTTCTTTTTTACTCTAAATCGTTCTAGAACAGTTTACTAAACAAATAGAATATGTATAAGGAATCTAGTTAACAGACTTCAATCCATAAAGGTAAGTGAAATAGATATATAATATTCTGGTATTGGAAATCGCTATAAAATTTCAAGTGAGTGGCATGTAGCTTTGTAGTCATAACTAGGTAGATTAAATTAACTTAACTGTTTTAAATTAACTTAATGCAGACAAATATTCGAGATACGTAAATTCTTATAACTATAATCTAAATAAAAGTATATATGCAGTATTAAACACAAAAATACTTAAATAATATTTTCCAGTTAAATTAATAATATTTAAATAAAATAGTGATTCTGAATAAAACAATTTTGTTCTTATAGTTGGTAAATAGGTAAAATATTTTATTTAATATTAAAACTATTTTGACAGCTAAACAAAAATAAAATTTGTATATACAAGTTTATTCAAACAACTTTTACCAACATGATTGGAGGAACGAAAAATATTTAATATTTGTTTGAAATAAATACAATCATCTAAAAAATTCAATTTATCTAATGAATATTTGAACATTTTTTTTTTGTAATTAAAAATTTTATTTAATAATTACAAAACGAACCTGTAATACATCATTATTGAATTAAATTGATACATCGCAAAAAAATAAATTTCTACTCAACCCTACACAAAATATATGAACTGTCAAATATGAAAAAAACTGAAGTAACTACAAATAACGACCAGAATACTACAAATAATGACCATGAAAACCACATGATCTTAAAACTATAGTGTTCAAACTACAAAGTATGTATTTTTCAATTTTAATTACAAAATTTTTGACAGCTAGAAAAAATTTAAATCGATATAAAAAAAAAAAATTTACACAACCCTTTAAAACAACAAACATCTGTAGTCTAATAGTGAAAATATTCGACTATTATTAGTCGAATATTTTCACTAGATGTACGTTACACAGTACGATGAATAGCGTTTTTACAAAACCTATCGTTAACTATATATGTCATAATTCATGAGTTATATATGATATATGTGACATATGTAATTTCATATGTAATTCTTTGCCATTATAGTTAACGCATTAATTAAATCGTTATATTCCAAAGCATATCTACACTATTTAATTTATTGATAAAAATGGTAGATTTTATTCATTCTTAATCTCAAACAAATAAAATATAATTATACTATATAACTACGTATAACATGTATTATATATCAACCAACTGATCGCAACTGAGCAGAAATATTGGTGATATAACCATTAACAATTGGTGATATATTGGCGGAAATCCCGAAGGCAGATCGCAGTTGAAAGAATAAAATGATTTCATACGAATGATAGAATTTTTTAAATATAATTCAAATTACACCTACACATACACGAGTACATATCTATAAAAAAAAAAAAAAAAACAATAAAGCAAAATTTTGCAAAAAATTTTGTGAATCCTCTTGTAATTTTCCTTTTCGCAAAATTATTAAGTAAATAAAAACAATATAAAACGTAAAAAAAAGGAAAATTCCCGATAATCGATATAAATACATATACATAATATAATATATTATTACATTATATCTATACATTATTATTATTTTTTATATCATATTAAGAAGTAAATTTTACTGTTATCTGTGTACAGAAATTTGATTCGCTTCAAATAAATGTACAGAGTACTGATGCGATAATATATAAATTTTTCTTTAAGTTCCCTATAAGCTGATGACCCGGAAAAATGAGCATATATATATATATATATTACTGTATTTTTAACTTGAAACCGCCCCTCCCCCCCCCGTTCCACGTTATAATTCTCTTTTCAAGTCATTACAGTGGACAAAATAAGGAGTAAAAATAACCAAAAATATTTATTTTCAATACATAAGAAATTAAAGAAGCAGTAAAAACAAAAAAACAACTATAGTAAAACATCTTTTCCGTTACTTATAGTTTTTCTTTATTTATTATTCTGTTTTTTTTTTTTTGTATTCTGCTTTTCAAAGAACCCACAATAATAAATAGTCCGCAAAGCATAATGGTGGAAGTAAAACATTGTTAAATTTATTTTTGTTTTATATACTTTGTCAATATGTTACAGTTAAAAGCCGAAAAATATATACATATATACATTTATATATGTATATATAGTTAAAAAGGAATTGTACAAAATTTTTAATCAAAAAATAAGTTTTCTGATTAAAAATGGTAGTCAAAATTCATGTATAAGTTGCTTTATATGAATTTATAGTAACTTAAAATTTATATAATTCAACAGTTATGTCTAGCTTTTTCTGTTTGCAGTTAGCTTGTTTAATTCAAAGATCTAAATATATATCTACAGTTTTAATTTCGACTAAATGCCTAGTTATACTTATTTTATTGTCTCAATTCTAGTTTTAACTAAAATATACTATGTAGTTAAAACTAGAATTTTTTTTTGAAATTTTTCATAAACTAGATTTTCTTTATCAAGGAATTTAGTTTAAAACTTCAACGTACCACAACAAAGAATAAAAATATAAAAAAGATAATGGTATTTAACTTAAGAGATAGCAAAAAGAAAATTTACGTTTCCATAACAATTATTTCTTGTATACAAAGACTCCTACTTCTTAAATCATTTTTACTAACCACATTACTTTCATCTTGTCTTATTTTATGACATTTCAAATTTTAAATCAATCCTTTATTTTTTTCTCAAGTATCTATTTTAGAAAAAATAAATAAATAAATAATACAAAAATAAATAAAAACAAATATATTTTCCTTTTTTTTTTAAATTTCAAAAGACAAAAAAATATTTTAAACAAAAAAAAAAAAACAATTATTTCTCATAAGGATTTCGAAACAGTAGTAATAAAATTATTCTAGAAATATACTTGTAAAAGACCACAGAAAATTAAATATTTATTACGAAGATGAAAATTTCAAGGATAACATAAAAGGGAATTATAATTTTCTACCTTGGTTAACAATGAAATCCTTGAGAGAAAATTTTATCTTTAAAGTGTAACTAAACTCAAAAATGTACAAAAATGTATTTGCTCTTTTGTGTTTTTTTTTTTTTTTTTTGTGAAATAAATAAAAATTAAATAATTGTCAAAGGTTTTTCTATCATTCGTCAGTATAAGAAGAAGTAATATTAAAAAAAAAAAAAAAATAAGTAAAATAATAACAAAATAAAATCCTAATTCAATTGGAGACATTTAAATTGTAAAGATTGTAAAAACTATTTTTTATAAGTGCACGAATGATCCTTAAAAAGGACATACTATTCAACAAATAATATAAAATATGTAAGTAATATGGCAATTTCAATTGCTTCTTTAGAAATATTACCTATACATATTTAGTAGATTTGGAATAAAATAGTTAATAAAGTTAAAGTTTAGAGTATAGAAACTATGGTAAATTTAGATTGCAAATAATTTGTGTTCTAATAAAACTTAGGTATATCGCACAAATAAAATAAATTTAAAATTTCTAATTTAAATACAATTATTATATAATTATTGTATCGTTACATTGAAAATATTCATCTTGAATTTAATTCTGCAAAGATTTACACAAACTGATGTATTTTTTTGGAAAATGAACAATTTAAAAATAATTTCTTTTTAAAATAAGATAATACAAAACAAAAAAAAACTTGATTATATCAAAAAAAAACTGTTATACTGAAAGAGAATGTACTGTATACAATTATTATAGATTACATATATAGCTTAAAACAAAAACATCTAAATAAATAGAATATTGAAGCATTTCGGATTTTGAAACAAAAATTTGTGGACCAATAAATACTCAAGTTATTGTTATTTTTTTTTTTTTTTTTTACTATATTATTATGCTATGGAACTATCATTTTAAGTGCTTCTTGTTTCCTTTAACTTTATTATTATTTTTTTTTGTTTTATTTTTTCTTTCTTCAATTCAGTGAAAACAAAAACCTCTGCAAATACCATTTTCTTTTTGTCTACTTTTTCTCTATCTTTTTTTTTCTTCTTTGTTTTTTTATTCATTCTATACTCTAGACTTTGTTTTATATTAATAATATACAATTATTTTTCTCGTTTATTTATAAAAATAATATACAGAAAATTATAATAAAATTATACAAAAATACAATAATAAAAGAGTAGAAAAAATATAAAAATGAATTGAAGGAAAACAATTGAATTATTTTTTGTAGTTTTTCATTAAAAAAAAATATATAAAAATTAAAAGTAAACAATAATAGTAACTACTTTTTTTTCATATAAATTTTTATATTAATTACATTCTGAATTTTACTTCTTAAATTTTTATTTACAATATCTTTTGTTATATTATTTTGACTATAATAAAATAGAATTAAAGAACCAGACGAAAATTTAAAGTATTATGTAGATATGTAGAAATTGTCAAAATGAAATAAAAAAATTATTTCTTGTTTTAACTGAAATATACTAGTTAAAACTAGAATTTCTTAGAAATTTATCATAAACTAGATTTTATTTATCAAGAAATTTAATTTAGAACTTCAACGTATATACAAGAAAGAATAAAAAAAAATTCTTCAATATATTAAAATAATGGAAATTTAATTATATCAAAAATAAATTAGCCACAATTCAATTAAAAAATTTTTGTAAATTACATATTATTATGTATGAATATTATTAATATATAAATTATTTATTTAAACCTAATTTTTAAAATAATTAGTAGAAATAACTTATTTCAATTTATTTTATAAGGTAAGCATTTTGACAATTAAAAATAATGGAAAATTTCCCCTTTTGATCAAATACAAGTACCTACCCAACAAACCATGAGAATCGCATAATTATCGAGGAAGTATCCCCTAGAAGAATGTATTTGTTCGCCGCGAATTCATATTTTATTCTTCTGCGATTCATTAGTATTATGAAAAGGTTGAGATCGTTGCGACAATCGTAAATTGACTCGCATTAGCTTCCCCGGGAAGAAGAAAATACGAATGTTTAGAAGAATAAAAAGCGACTGTTAAGAAGAAGATAATATGAGTTCATATATGAAAAAAATACGAATGTTTAGAAGAATAAAAATAGAATTTTTAGAAGAATATAATATCTGTTTCAGGGACTTAAAATAATTTTCAATAAAATTCATCAAAATTTAATTATTAATATTTATTTATTATAAATATTTCAGGTTATTTTATTTTTTAATTTAATTATTATTTAAAAAATTTATAATTCAATACATTAAAAAAATTTCAAGTTTGTACTTAACACGTGCGCTTTAAAAAATAACTGAAAATATTTTCATATATGTACATATTATACATATATAAAAAGTATATTCAAAATGGAGCAAACAAAAATAAACAATCTTTTAATGAAATGTGTAATTAATTCGATTTTAATTCTTTCAGGCGAACATTCGCATAAATTTCACCCGATGGATTTGTATATGTTTCTTCTTGAAGAGCACGTTCTTCCTATGGTTTGCTGGGTACATATATTCAATTTTTTTCTCATACGAGTATGTATACTTACTAGTGTATTTTAAACAAATTATTTTTTGACATTTATTCTGTAAAGTGCTGTCAATGTTTTAGATATTTAGTAAAAGGTTGAAATATTTTTTTTTTTTTAATTAGCTATATTTTCAAAATAATAAATCAATAATAATAAATAATAATTTTAAAAAAAATTGCATTAATAAATTTTTAAATAAATTGAGAATAAGTTTTATAAAAAAGTAAATTAAAGCTGATGAAATTAAGAGTGAAAACAAATTAGAAAAGTAATAAATTAAAATTAGTTTAAATAGAATAGCCCAAAAATTAAATAATGATTATTATCACTAGAGGATAAATATAAAGCAAAAAAAATGTTTAAATTATAATTATCATGCCCTAAATTACCCTTTCTTCTAACATAATTTCTAATTCACGAAAAATATTTAATATAATTATAAGCTTTTTTTTTATATAAAAATCAAATAAAAGAAATAATACTGTACGATAAACTTAATGAATAATTTCGTATAAATTGAATTATTGAATAAGAGCATCATTGCTTTTCAATTAAATTTGCAATGAAACAAAAACAATTGAAAATTGAAAATTGTAATTTTAACATGTTAATAGCTGTGTCTTTTTTTAATTATCTCGATCTATATAGATTACATAGATTTTTTGAATTTCATACAAATCGCTTATCCAACTTTTTATTAGAATCTCTATAAAGATTATGGGAAATTTATAAATTTCCCTTTTTTTTCTTTTATTTGACAAAATAAAACGTCAAAGTAAATTGTTTATTTTTATTGCTTACATTTACTTTGTGCGTTTAATATTTAAATATTATTATTTTAATTATTTTTGTTTTATTGTTATTTAAACCTGAATTCTATTTTAGGTTTTATTATATTTTATAAATATTTTAGTTTTAGATGTAAGTGTGAACTATTTTTGTTTTATTCTTATTTATTTTTTTACAGTCATTATGTAATTGACAGAATCAAAATAAGAAACATTGAATCAACTTTGATATATTATGCACATTTATCAAACCGTTTGATAAACATGCCTGATGTCAAACATTTCTATCAAAGTATATCAAACAAAAATGTTCAATTATCAAATTAAGTGTCATTTTATTTCCTTTTTTTTTTAGTATTTTTTAATAAGTATAAATAAAACTACTTAAGTATGAATTTTTCTTTTTTTTAACTTCTTAATGTTATTTTTAACTTGAAAATTGTTAATACATTTTATTATTAATGTTATTTTTATATTTAGAAATTTTCATTTTCTATTTCTAATTTTATCTTCTTTTAGCTTTTAATATTTTATAAGCAAAATCTGACTACTCAGTAGATTGAAATAAATAAATAAATAAATATAAACCGACATTCGAAACCTTGAAGCTCAAGCTAATGACAGATCAAATTGTCAAAAAAAAGGTTTAGTTTGATGCGGCAGATATGATATTTACTACTTTGAAATGTTTATTCAATTTGAACTTTTTAAGATGTGACAAGTTAATTACGTTAACTGACAGCTTGGTTTTGCTAAAATAAATAAAAACTTTAAACACAAAAGCTTGAAAAAAAATTGAGTGTAACTTGATGTTAAACTTGAAATTATGATCCACGTTTTGGATATGTATAATTATATATTTATTAAATAATTTATTTTACTTTTTAAGCGATTAAATATATCTGATTAAATGACATAAGCGATTAAATGACAGTACTGCAATGCATGTTTGTTTTGTTTTTGCAGTACTGCAAGTTTTATTTTTGCAGTACTACACGTTCATGAAAATCTTTATAATATTATAAACTATATAATAATATACTTTAAATTAAATCATATTTAAAATATTACATTATAATTTACTTACATTGTAAAAATATGATGTACCAGAACAGAAGTATCCAGAGCCTTCGATCAAATGTAGGTCTCATGACGTCATAACTTCTAATAATTAAATAGTTCTATTATTTATTCCTATATTATTAATTATTATTATTATTTTTATTTTTTTTCTTTTATATTTTATATTTTTACTTTATATATTATTATAATGAATTTATATTAAATTAAATGCAATATTTTAAAATTATCTGTTTCTAATTAAAAAGAAACAAGAAAAAAAAAACGTATAAAAAAAATGGAATAAAAATGAAAATTTATTGAAAAGCTTATTAAAAACCGTTTTTTTTTTTTTTACTTTAAGGAATTTTTTTTTTTAAATTGTTATTTCACTTCTATTTTAAATTCACTGCTTTAATATTATACATTTATATTTGTATGTATATAGTAATATATATTTAATATTTTATTTTTAATAAAACGAAATTATTTTTCATTATTTTCTCTTCACTTGATTAAACACAATTTTATTTTTTGTTTGTTTTTTCCATTTTTATGTTGTTGTTTTTTTCTACTATTTTTATTTCGGTTAATCGAAATGATTTTCTCTTATCTGTTGAAAAGCACACACATGATTATTGGATGGTTGTTGTCGATAGAAGTGGTGTATCCAAACAAAAAAAAAAAAAATCTGAAAGATAAAAAAAAAAAAATTTTTTTATGAGAAAATTAAAAAAAAAAATAACAAGAACAAAGAATGAAAAAAAAAATTAATTTAAAACAGTTATGTTCTAAATAATTCAATAAGTGCAAATCAAAAAAAAAAAAAATCTTAAATTCAGAATTTTGTAACGCTAAATATTGTACACACTCAGAATTCTGCAAAATCAGATTTACAACCAAAAAATCAGAATTTTGTAATACAGTGCGTGATTTTATTGAATAATAGGTAAAACTAAAATAGCTAAAACTATTATAATACAAAGTCAAAATCTGGTATTGGCAACATTTCATTTATTTATAAATTTCTACCATAATAGGAATAAATTTATCCAAGCATTTCAGATCATATTGCGATGCAAATGTGAGACTGAGGGCGGGCAATTAACAAATTTTCTTACTTTTTGAATAAACGTATGGAAGAAATTAGAACTTTAAACATTGTTGATAAAAACACAATACATGAACACAACTATGGACAGTCAGTCCCTCCCGGGTTACGCTAAGTACTTTAAAATAGTTTGTTATACAATTCCATCTACAATATAAATTTAATTATTCAAAATCTCTAATTTTAAATTAAAATCAAAATATTATTTGTCGCTTCTAGATTTTTAAACTGACTTTACGGTTTTCATGTCTTTTTATGCCCTCCAAGTGGTAGTTCAAGTAATAGGTTAGATTAATTAAATTATAATAAATGATTCTAATTATAGAAATATAAAATATAATACAAATTAATATATAACTATCTTCAAACAATAAGTACTTAAAGGTAGCTAAAGTGGAATTAAATTATGAACAATATATGTACAAATAATTTTAATCAGTACTGTTTGTCAGTATCTATTATTGCTAACTAGAAAACTATTTTTCAAAATCAACTTGTTTCAACTCTAATGTTAGAAAAATTTTCTACATGCTTATATAGCTTATAAATACAATATATATATATATATTTATATATATATAATATATACATGAGTCAGTAAATACATGTATATTTATGAATCTAAAAAAATATGTTGTTATTTTAGAGGGTATAGTATAGTTATAGTAGAAGAGTTGCATAGACGACCATTGAGTTTCAATAATGGAAAATTGAATGGTTTTTCTCTTAATTTTTTTTAACAACTTTTGTGTGAACATTTTTTTTTATTTTATTTTTTTGTTTCTTTTTTTTTTTTAATTCACTTTTATAATAATTTTTGCGCACAAAAAAAAAACTCTAAAGTTATTTTTCCAAGAGTGATCGTTTCAAAGCGTTTTCTTATTGCTTTTTTT
The DNA here is from genome assembly GCA_963942445.1 of Argyra leucocephala. Lineage (NCBI taxonomy): Eukaryota > Metazoa > Arthropoda > Insecta > Diptera > Dolichopodidae > Argyra > Argyra leucocephala. The sequence continues at coordinate 8,513,964 of OZ012681.1, read as the reverse complement.
TTTTTTTTTTTTTTTTGAATTAGTTTTTCTATTTAAAATATTTTTAGCAAAATTATTTGATTTCTATTGAAGTGGCTAAAGTACATTTACTTTGAAAGCAAAATAGAGAAAAACATATTAAAATAAAAATATAATGTTTTATTCTTTCTTGGTTAGTACATAAAAATACATGAAGTGCAAATGTGGAATGATTGTGAGAATGAAAGTAGTTCTAAGGATATGAAGCCACAATTTCTTACCTAACACATAAATTTTGTAGCTCTTTATAGTATATTTCGATAGTGTACCACCATGAAATATGATAACAATATTTAAGTATATTAAACTGTAATAGAATTTCTGAAATCCCAAATGGAACAAAAATAAGTGGTGCAAATTGAAGTAAAATTAGTAGCCTTTAAAGTCGCTATACTAAAAACCTAAAAAGCAAATGCAACTGAAAGATGACAAAGTCTTTGAAATATACAAATTAAAACACGATAGTAACAGTAGAATTTATTGAAAATCATAACTCAAAACAGAATTTGTCATAACAGAAACACAGTTTCTGATTAGTGAATGGTATATTGCTTGTACAGTGATATGTTCGCAATGATATTATGTCCTCTTATATAGTGATGATTTAAAAACACATAATATTTTTACCCATGAATTTTCGAAGCTAACCGTTGTTAATGCAGTTTTTTTTCAATTTTATAATTCCATAGAATAAAAAAAATTATCAAATATTAAAAATTATGAATTTTTAATGCCTATTTATTCCATCTTCATTGTCCTGTAACACCATTCGTGGGGCATAGGGTAGAGTATTTATTTACTTCAGTTTTTATCTTAAGCATAATCGAAGCCATAATTCATTCCCATAACTCATTCTTTATGGCTTGATGTGAAAAAACTCATTAAATTTATTTGAGCGGTGGTCATGTTTGGGTAGCTGTCATACAATTCCTATCACCTATCAGGAATATTTCCAAAACCAGTTGTGTTACCATCATGAATATTTATACATAGTTAGTTTATAAAAAATAATCAAACACGTATTTTACAGTTTATCAAAATTCGGGCTGTTTTGGATAGCTGTCATACAACTAATACCAGAGCCCATCAATAATGTTTAATAAACCAAAGGGGTTACAGATCTGAAAACTTACACTTACACTGAAAGAGTATCTTCAAATATAAAAAAAATACGACTTCTACCGATTTCGAAAACTTAGTCTTGTTCAAATAGCTGTCATACAACTCCTAGAGTCCATCAAGAATATTTCAAAAACCAAAGTTGTTAAAGACATTCAAAAGTTGCACTTAGATTTCAAAAATAAAGAAATATGACTGTTACCGATTTCGTATTTAAAAAACATTTTCAATAAACTAAATGAATTTAACACAGCTTGATGAAGGTTAAATTTCAGAAGATTTAAATGTCAAAATTGAAATAGTAACTATCAGTACAACCATACAAAGTATTGAAGAATCAACTAAAAAAGTATTTCCGAATTTTATGAATGAATTAGCTGCGAAAAATGTGACAGTTCGTTTTATTAATCAGAAAGAAGGGTCCATGTAAACAAATCGATAGATACAGTTACCAATGAAAATATTCACTGTTAACTACCGAACAGCGTTTCTTTAATTCGTTTGATTTGACATGGTTTCCTCCTCCCCAATTGGAATTAAAAGCTTCAATATTGCTTCTACGAAATTTGAAGCACCCAAAACTATGGTACCAAATTAATAATAAGAAAATTGCATTTACACTTTATTAAATGCATAAATTCAAATTGATTATGGAAAAGGCAAACATATCTTTATTTTAAGAATATCGCTAATATCACTAGAAATACCGTTTGAGATTAAACGCTTACAATTTTCAGTGAGATTGGGTTTTTCCATATTCATTAATAAATTGCAGGGACAAACTCTAAAACGTTAAGGTCGACAACGAAATTCTGCATATTGTTTCTCTCGCCGACAACTATATGCAGAATGATCACTAGGTATAGCAATTAAAAGGAACGTGTTCAGAAAGAAATTTGTTACATTGAAATACTGGTAACAACGAAATAATTTTAACATAAGTAACGTAAATGTACCAATTTCCGCCCCCTTAAGGAAAAATTAGTTTAAGTTGACAAAATAAGCAAAATATAAGCTTTTTTTAATTTTTTTTTTTCAAATTATAATAATTAGTATTTTGTAATTAAAAAAAAAAAAATATTTTCATCTAATTATAATTTAATTTTTTCTAAATAAATAATAAAATATTATAACTCCCAAAAAAAGTTTGATTGTACGTTTTTCCGCTCGACAATTTCAATCTGAACTAATTCCGCTCTTATATAAACTCAATTCCGTTTTTTGAACCTATTTGCGATTCGCAGTACCTATTTACGATTTTATTTCAAAATGATATTCAAAATAATTATTAAGAGTAAAATTAATAATTAATTTTTTAAATAATTAACTAACTAATACTTAGTTAAAATATGAAAAATATTTATTATAATAAAAAATCAATAAGTATAAGTAATTTGAAAAAAAAAAAAAAATAGTTAAGTATAATGTAAGTAAAATTATTTGTTACACATAAAAATATTCATTTATTTCAATATGAAAATTAAAAAAAAATTAAACAATGCAACGATTCAGTATTTTAAACAAAAAAAAAAAGTAATTCAATATAACATAATTAACTTAAATATTATAACAATGCAAAAATACAAAATATTTTTATATACATACAAAGTAAGAATCACATTTACTACTTCTTAGTTTTGGCATTTTTTATTTGTATGATTTCAGGTACATTATATTGTCCTATGCTGTTCATTAAAACTGGAGGCTCAATTTTGCAGACTCTGTCACTGTCTGAATGTATTAGAATATCTTCTTTTACAGTCCATCTCCAAAATGTGCCAGACTATTAACTCCTCTATTAAACTTATTGTGAAATGTGTACAAAGAAATTATTTTGGTAATTTATGATGGGCGCCTCAATAAAATTTTGGTCGCAAGGCAAGATAATTCCAAAGATTTGTTAAATCATACAAAATATAATATAACCAAAACATAGTTTTGAAAAACTTATTCTTTAGGTTTAGCCTTAGAGTAAAATTTATCTAATTGTTAAAAATAGTCGAATATTTTCCTTTTAATTTTACTAAATATGCTTATCATACAGGATACGTGGATTTCGTCTACTAATAAAAGGAATTCGCTTATTTTCAACAATTAAAATATAGTTTTTTCTTTAAATATAAGATTTGGTACGAATTTAGTGAAAATAGCTTATACCTGCATATTTAGTTCGGAATTAGGACATATATCACGTATTACCGACCCGATTTTTCATACAAATTTTTATAAAAACTCAAAATTTAGTTGTAACAAAAACACATAGTTATGCGAAATTAAATTTATAGGTCGTAATTAGGTCCAGCTTAGTTTGTTCAATTTCCATTTAAAATTGTCCAGTTGCATTCTTATGTAATCAAAAATAGGTGAATAACTTCATTAATTATTTCGATATATCATTTTCCTAACTCCGCCCGGTCGATCGTAAATACGTGCAACATAAATGTACGTGTCCCTAATTCCCGCCCAAAACTAATTAGAAATTTTAAATATTTTTTATTTACAAATTGAAGAAAGTATGTTTTAGAATCTATTTAATAATATATCTTTTACAATTATTTGAATAAAATAAATAAGTGAACATCATAGTTTAATTATTATGGTCCTAACAAAATAAAAAAAATTTTAAACGTTTGAACCAATATTTTCGCTAAAATGTCTACTTAGTTTAGTTTTCTATCAATATATCTTATTTGTTAATATGACGACAAATGTGCATTATTTTGCATTACAACGAGGAAATAATTTTCTTTTTTTATTTCAAAAATAAATTTGGAATATAAAGCGTGGAAGTATTGTATTTACAAAAAAAGGGCTTGGGCGGCATAATGTACTAGGGCGGTGATAGGTACATTTACGTTATAGTTTAAGTTGTAGTATTATTGATTTTGTTACTGTAGTGAAAAAAAAAATATATCAGAATATTTTTGATTCATAAATAAAACTTCATTGAAGTAAACATTTTGTGTTCGACTCGGACAACGTTGGGTAACTTTGCAAGTAGATCATATATATACCAAGTTCTGAATTAATTACACTGTAAGTCACGATCGGAACATTTGTCTCACTAAACTAAATTATTTTATTTTTTTTAAGCAAATTTCCACAAATTTTATATTCTCAAAGATTACATTCACCTACTCCAAATACCCTCTATGATATCATAACAATTTAAATTGTTGGGATACTTTAAATTTACTCATTCATGTTATATCGAAAAACTTCTAAAGATTTCATTATACTAATTACTCAAATTATATACGACGTCAATTCAAAATAGAACTTTGAAATTGAAATTAAAACTAAAAATCCCAGATTAAAAACAAACTAACAAAACTTCAAAATACCTACCTATCAGCAAAAAATTAACGAATTCGAGTTCTACTTTTAATTTTATGGATGAATTGATAAAATAAAAAAAATAAATTATCCAAAAAGAATATTTTTAATTTTTAGTAAAACTATCAAATTCAAAACTAATTACAGTAGAATATAGTCAATATATATATATATATACAATAAAGAGAAAATTTCCAATGCAATCAATAGCATAAAACAAATAAAGAACAAAAAAAAATAGAAGTTTTAATCATAAAATAAAAATAGAAAAACTGGAAAACTTTTTTATGATTTGAAAAATATTGATTTTTTTTTTTTTTTTTTTTATTATTATTAAACTCATATTATGCTTTTAGTACTTCTATTCATCAGACACAGTGAAATATCCTTGTTGAATTTCATAATAAAATTAGTATCATTTTTTTTTTGAATAATTTTGCAACTTATGATCAGAGGTGACACTAGAAAAGATTAATATTGATGTTTGAAACGTTTGAAAATTTTCCATATCAGTTAAAATTTAGTTAACTGTTATAATATCAAATATACACCGTTTACTGGAACTTGCAATGTTTATGTGAAGATTTAGAAATAACATTAGCATTTAGAAAATATAGTTTGAAAACAAATTATTGTATTAGATAAAACTAAATTGTTTTGAAGGGTAGTTATAACTGTTGAATATTGTTAAATTATTAATACATTAACGGTATCCTAATAAATTAGATTGCATCGCATTCTTTAGAATAGAATTCTAAATCTCAATTTAAATATAAAAAATGTGAGAGTTGAAGGTAGTTTAATTTAAGGTGACCGATCAATCACAATCTAAGTGTAGTAAAGCAAAGCCCGAGAAGCGTAAATTTTGACAAGTAAAAATTTGTAAAAAAATCCAAATTGAATGTCCAGAATTCATAAATTACATAATAAACTTTGCTATGTAAATAAACATAGAAAACTTTGAAATTAGGTATACATTCAAATTTTTTTCTCTGTAAATTTTCATCAAAAACAAAATTAGGGCTACTAAATATTCAATAACAGTTACGTTGATGAAAATTTGTCTATAATACACTTAATACTTTATAATAGATACATTATTTTCCCTCGACTTAGTTCAAGTCAATAATCTGTTTAATGTTTCAGATCGATTATTAGATCTAGTGTTTGTATCAAAAGATATATCAACTTCTATTTGTGAATGTGAACTTCCATTTGTTAAAAAAGATTTGTATCACCCAGTACTACTATTAAATTTTAAATTTATTGCTGATTTAACAGGAAAAATCATTGACATTCCTCAATTTAATTTTAAAAATGGTGATTTTTCTCTTTTAAACGATTATTTGCTAAATATCAATTGGAATGAAGTATTAAGTGCTGAAATTAGTCTTGATTGTTGTTATAAGAAATTTATAGATTTGTTATTTGGCGGTTTTACTACATCTATTCCTCTGAAAGAACCCACTTCAACTCATCATCCACCGTGGTACAATAAAAGGCTTCTCTCTTTGAAAAATGCGAGAAACAAAGCACATACAAAGTATATAATTAGCTTTTCTTTGGCAGACAAAATTGTATTTCAGAGACTACGCAAGGAATTTGATTTTTTGAGCAAATATCTTTATAATAATTTCATTCTTACCTATGAGTCTAATATAAAATCAAATTCCAAAAACTTCTGGAAATTTATAAATATCCGAAGAAAATCCTGTGGATTTCCTCAAGGCATTTCCTATAAAAATGAAACAGCTAAAGATTCAGTCTCAACTTGCAATTTATTCGCTAAGTATTTTGAATCAGTTTTTATAAGACCACAATCAAGAATAAATTTGCAAAGTCACCTACAATCTTTTGTTGATTTAGGACACATGCAATTATCATATTGTGATATTTTCAACAAAATTAATACCTTAGATATTAATCTGAGTTCTGGTCCAGATGCTATGCCTAATTTAGTTTTAAAGAGCTGCATTTACAGTTTGACTTATCCTCTTTACTTAATTTTTAACAGATCACTAAATGAAGGAATTTTCTTAGATGACTGGAAATTCTCAAACATTATTCCTATTTTCAAATCAGGGTCTAAAACTGTCGTTGAAAATTATAGACCTATCGCTAAATTATCTTCTATTCCTAAACTTTTCGAAGCTATTGTCACAGATAAAATGTATTTCTTGATTAAAGAACACATATCTCCAAATCAGCATGGCTTTATGGAAGATCTACATCCACTAACTTAGCAGTTTTTCTTCACAGAGTTTTCAATGCAATTGAAAAAGGCTATCAAGTAGATACGTAGATACAAAGTAGACCACTCTTTACTACTTTCTAAACTTCAGGCTCTTGGTATTCATGGTACCTTCCTTCTATGGGTTCAATCTTATTTGATTGGTCGTAAACTCTGCGTTAAAATACAAAATTGCACGTCATATAACTTCGAGGCTACGTCTGGTTTTCCACAAGGAACTCATATGGGGCCACTATTATTTTTATTGTTTATGAACGATATCGACTACGATATTAAGTCTTTGATCTTATCATTTGCTGACGATACCAAACTTTTTGCGGTTATTAAGTCGGACGAAAATTGCCATCTCCTGCAGCAGGATCTTGACAAATTCTACTCTTGGTGTAACATTAATGGTCTTACCATTAATATTAATAAGTGCAGTTACATGTCATTTTCCAGGAAGCAAACTCTAATTGAATCTTATTATAATATCAACGGTTCTATTTATGAACATGTCCGTGAAACAAAAGACTTGGGTATCATTCTCGATAATAAATTAACTTTTAATGCTCACATAGATCGAATTATTTCTAAAACTTTTTCCATGTTAGGTTTCATTAAGCGTAATTCACAGCAATTTTCTGATCCTTATACATTCAAAAATTTATATACTGCACTTGTTCGTCCTCACCTCGAATATGCTTGTCCGATCTGGATGCCTTATTATGATAAACATATTAAGAGAATAGAGTCTGTTCAAAAGAATATGATTAGGTTTTGCCTTCGTAAATTCAACTGGCAACCGTATATTACTGGATATTTAGCTAAATGTCAACTTATTAAGCTTTCTACTCTTGAGGCTAGGCGAAATGCTGCATCCGTGATGTTTTCCTATGATATTTTATCTGGCAGAATAAAATGTCCATCTGTTCTTCGCCTTTATAATATCCATGCTCCAGGGCGCGATTTCAGAAGCCAAAGATTTTTATATCTTCAAAATCATAGAACGAACTATGGTTTTTCCGAACCTATTGCAAACTCTCAGCGCTTATTTAATAACAGTTTTTCAGTAATTGACTTCAACTACAGTAGATTCGTTTTTAGGAGAAAAATCATCACATTTTTTGAAACATTACAATAATTCTTCTAATTTTAATTAATTATAATTTTATTCTACAAATTTATTAAAATTATTCTCTGTTATCATTTGAATGTACTGCATACCTTTATAATTACTATTGCTATTACTATTAATATTTATTTATTACTTAAGTCTGAATTTTTCTTTTTTTTTAACTTCTTTTCTTGAATTAATGTTATTTTTAACTTGAAATTGTTAATGCATCTTATTATTAATGTTATTTTATATCTGAAATTATTTTTATATTTACAATTTTTGTTTTCTATTTCTAGTTTTATTTTATTTTAGTTTTAAATATTTTATAAGCAAAATCTGTAAGGGACTACCCAGTAGATTGAAATAAATAAATAAATAAATACGTTTTTTACACACTTGACAATAACTTAGGTGAATAACCTTTTCGTGCTTAATTAAGTACGATACTGCAATTTTACACTACAATATCTACAATATTCCGAGTATTCATTTAAAAAATTACTGACTTATCTACTCATTCGCCCGAGCAAAGGGCTACTGGTATTGTTAAGCACTCACTAAGCCTTCTTAAATAGAATAGTTTAGGAAATAGAATACTTAGGGTTGTAATATGTTTTATATTTATTGCATTCCAATCATATTATCCCATCAATTATTGTAATTAGTAAGATTGGAATCCAAAATACAAAATAACAATCAAAAATAAAAGTACATAATCATAAAAGTCAATACCTGGAAATTTAAGTACTGATTCGTGAAATATATAAATGGGTTGTAATATAGAAGGAATTGTGGTTTTTTTTAATTCATGGGAATTCTATGTAAGCGCGACCTCTTAAAATCTATTGTACTTCCCCGTATATACTATTATCTTAGAATTGTAGGTATATGTCCTTGATGAACGATATATATGTGTATTCTTGGAAATATTTATGGCTTTTGCAAACTATGGCATCGCAAATAAATATAATATGAGAGGAGGATTCCTCTTCTTCTATAAGCAAAATATTTGTCATCATAGCATCTATCTCTGTTCGATCTACCTGTGTTCGATGTTGAACAGATTGTTGTTAATTTAAATACATTAATAATCCGCATATATCTTATATTTCAACAAAACCCTATAGGTGTTGCTTAATATCAACAAAACCCTTCAGTTTAACCACTTTAGAATACCAACAAAATCGATCAGTCAGCCTGGCAAGTATTGGGTTCGAATGTAATTTTTTTTAAAACCAAGAACATGACAAGTATTTAGAATATACCGAATAGTTTTATTTTCTTCCTCATTTCTATAAGCGCTGCTAAAATCATATAAAAAAAAAGTCAAAGCTTTCTGAGATGTTTGAAAAATAAAATAAAGTCCTGTGAGAACTGTAAGCATCATTTTCATATCCAAACTTATATCTTTTTTAACAAAAGTAGGTTGTGATAGCATTTTTTAATAAAAATTTATAAATTTCTACAAATAGTTTTGCCCTCATTGAATCGTACCGATTATTAAATATATTGAATATCACCTCAACTTTAAATATATATCGATATACATATTAGTATAACAAAAAATTGGATTCATCATAAAAATTAAAATTGAAAAAAAAAAAAACAAAAACTATCTAACAATATGTTCAATTTTAATATTCTCATATATGCATCTATGTACATTATATAGAATAATATATTGATTAGATAGCCTAAAGATATGCTTTTTAATATATAAAATTCCAAGGATCACAATGCACTTAACATAAAAAAAAAAAAAATAAACTTTTTTTTTATTATTTTTTTTTTTTTATTATTTGATTTTCGAAGTCAGAAAATTTTTTATTGCAGAAAAATTCAGTTTTGTTATCTCTACCACTCTATATCATGTTATTACCGTTTCTAACGGTAAAATATTAATTTCATATAACAGTAGTTTTATCTATTTTTTTGTTTTTTTTTTTTGGTTTACTATAGAGATTTTCATATATATATACATACATATATATATTTATATTATATTGTGTTTTGTTATCTATGTTCCCTTTAAATCCTTAATAATTTGAAAATGAAAAACTGCAGAATAGAACTCAGGTCACAATAACGGAATTTTTCGAGTTTTTTTTTTTTTTTTTTTTTTTTGTACTTTTTTTTATTGCATTTGTATAATATGAAGTCCAAAATAATAATAATAAAACAGATTTTGGACTTTTAAAATTACATTTCGTTTCATATTTTGTATTAATATATTCAAAAAGACCAAATAAAAAAAAAAAAAAAAACAGATTCCAGTAAATTTTAGAAAACGATGCAATATTATAGATTGCAAATTTTTCTACCAAAAAAAAAAGCAACGGTAAACTGAAACTGACAAGATGGAGGTGAACGGAATATGAATTTAAAGAATAAATAATACCAAAATAACAAAATAAAAAAAGTAGGGAACAAAGAATCAGTCTAAATGATATTATCATTTACATTTAAAAAAAATAAAATTGCTTATTTGTATATACGCAATATAAATATATATACAATATTACAGCAATGTATACGAGTCCTTCGATATTCATTTATAACCTGATACAGAAAAATAACGAAAGAATTATAAAAATATTTATCCAATATTATTACAATATTATAACAAATTTACTGATAAAATGTTTATTCAATGCAATGCAATGCATTTTTTCTTCATTTTAATAAGTATTGTGTATTAATATTAAAAATATATAGATTGCTATACAGGATTGCTACAGGATGCTTTCCCTTAGTTAATACATATTTATCTTTAATATAATCAAAAGGCAAAATTGTGAATTGATAAACAAAAATGAGTAACATAATAATAAATTAAATTTTTTATGTTGAAATTCAAATTTATAAATATTAAAAAATAACTTTCAAGAACTGAACAATAGTATAAAGAGTTCAACAGCATTATATAATACACTAGTAGGACAGTAATAACGCCAGTAAAATCAATTTTAAATTATATTTATAGATTTATTACAAATACCTACGAATTTAGTCGATTTTACTTGCTGATCTCATTTGTGATCATGAGCTGACATTTGTCACAACAGACCAATAAAGTAGAGGACGGATCTACACTAGTTGAAATTGACCTTATTTCAGCGTAAAAAAGCATCCATAAACCCATAAAAGAGATTTAATGTAATATTGAACAATGATCAGAAGGCATGTGAACTATTAGTTCTACTAGCTGTAGCTCTTTTGAGTTCAAAAATGAAATAAAATAAAATAAATAGCATAAGACATAGATGCTGGTAGTTATAACTGGAATTTGAAAAAGGAAAGTAAATGCTTCAGCTTAATAGAAGACATCATAGAATGATAATGGGTATAATGACAGATCACTGTTTGCTTAACAAGTAAACAATGTGAATGACACTTTTCACGGTTGATAACTGTCAAATCTGCAAGAATTTTTTCACTCAGGAAGACATCAAGCATATTATCTGCGACTACTCATATTTTGTGAAAACTATTCTCAAATTGAGGGGATTTGTCATAGTTACGGTTTTCACCCTAGAAGAATAGACAATGGTTTAGTTCGTGTTGTTGGGGAAATATAGGATCACATTTAGGTTATTGTAGTGGCTGGGACCCATTTTTTAAACCAAACCAAATAATCTTGTTTCAGTAGCAGGGAATTAGTAACTGTAAATAGGACTTGCTTGTAAAGTTTAATTCTAAGGTTTAATTCTAACCTAAAAAATTAAACGCTAAAATAATTTAGAAAATTAGTCTTCAATCATTCAAATTCGTTAACTAAGCATACTTGCCACATCTTTAAATTGCATTTTTATGCCATCCTACAGATCAGACTATTGGCCTTATTAGACAATTTCAACTGATATATTATTTCCTTTTTTTTTTGTCTACATCTTGTCCGTAAACTAAATTTGTGATGGGGATATCTGAGGCAGAATTTGCATACAAAAAATATGTACCGAACGGTATCCATTTCTCAAATAAATAAACAACAGCAATAAACATTTTTGTTGGCTTCAAAATTAATTTTTGTGATACTAAAATTAAAATCGAAATGAGAAATATTTACTAATACATAGATAAATGTTTACTGTTGACATTCAACCCGGTAATAGCAAGCTAATGTAGTATATACCTGTGTTAACGATAACTGCTAACATCGTCTAATAAGGCTCTATGAAAGCATGATATATATACGCTGTTGTAAAGTGGCATAACAAACACCAGGATGCGGCGTATATTATAGAAAGCGAACTTATAATAAAAAAAAAATAAAAACCACTAAAGAAACTAGAATCACATATGTTCATTAGGTCAATTTGTCAATACATATTAATAAATATTCGATTATTGTATAATTTAAAACGTGCAAATTGTGAATTTGGACAACAAAAAAATAGTATACTTTTACATTGAATACAATAGTAGGCCTAATTTTATATTTAATCGTTGATATACCCATTGTATTATTCCATGACCTTCTTTTCATTTAAGGGATAGATATACTTTTAATTTTCCATTTATATATATAAATACGTGAATATATTTTTAGAATACGTGACTAAAGATTAAAACAGTTTTTTTTTTTTTTTTTGTTGATTAGATTGAACATTTTCAACTTCTAATACACACACATTCATAACATCGATAGATTTCGCATTATAATTTTAAAAAAATATTCTAAAAAACAAATTGATTTTCAAATAAAATTAATTTTGATTAAAATAATGACAAAATATTTTATGGAATTTAAATAGAATAATATTTAAAACATAAAAATAAAAACGCGTAACAACAAAAAAAAAATAACTTTAAACGTAATTTTACTGAAAAAAAGAAATAATTGTACATCTGGTCACTTTAATTTCCATAAAATATTAAATTGAACAAAAATTTGTAAAGTTTTCCTCTGAAATCATTATGATTACAAAATTTTTTGTTGCTTTTTTTCTTTTTCGTTTTTTTTTTTTGGGTCATCCTTTTTTTTTATTATATTAACATTCATACATACCGACATACATACATAATATATTTATTTTGATGATCCCCAATTTTTTATAATAAAAAAAAAAAAATTCTCATTCTTTCTTCATCTCACCTATTTCAATGCATATATAAATATATATGTATAAATATTACATATATATATATATATATATATTGATTATTTGGTTTTGTGGCTGATGATATTGAAAGCAATTTTGGTTTTACGCCAGCAAAAAAAAAAAAAAACATAACTACAAAAAAATGTAAGTACAAACAAAATGTACAAAAATCATTAGAAAAAAAACTGTTTTTGTACAGGGTGTTCTATTATTGCCATTTAATGTTGAAGTAAATGATCGGGTACACAAAAATAAGAACTAGAAAAATTTCTACTCTTACACACTTTACCCAAGCTCTTAATTGGATCTTACCCAAACTATTAATTGCATCTTAGCTGTGCTAAGGGGAATCCTTCCTAATAGATGTAAAGTATTTATGCTTGGAAATGATATCCTATAATATCTATTATTTTTTAATAATATTCAGTTTTGATGGACCAATTAAATGAAGCAATCTCAAGAGGATGGAAATTTACAGAGAATAAGAGCATTATAAAGTTAAGCCACAGACATTAGACTTTATTTTTATTATACGATTAGTGATTTTTTATTTCATTCGATTTCCAATCAACCGCCATGTCTTTCTTCTTCGGCCGATCATTGTTAACGATCATTTTATTTGTAATTTTGTCAGCAAATTCTATTCAGCATATATCAAACATTGGTCAATTCTCCTCATATTTCGGTCCAATTTAATTTCGAAGCCTTCTAACTTTCTACTGTAATATAGTCGGCCTTCAATTTTTCATTCAATTATAAATTAAATTAGATTTTACTGTTCGTTTCGCATAACTGCATCTAAACTTAAAATAACTTGTTTTTCTTATCCTTCATAGAGTGAAAAACTACAACAGATTTTCCTTGTATTCGGAGGACTTTAATATCTTAATTTGTCTGTAACAACACCACATTTCAAATGATTCTACAATATTACCATAAAACTAGTATAATGGTAAGATTTTCTTTGCTATGTCAAAATGGTTACCATATAAACGAAACATCCTGTTTATGGACAATTGAAAGCAAAAGGATAATATAGAAATTATATCGATGCAAAACTTTATATTACACACAAACTCATACTTTTATATACATTTTTTTGAGTAAGTAATTTTCTACTTTTTTCTTTTTTGCACTTTTAGTTTTTTATTTCTTATTTTTTTTGTTTTTTTTTTTTGTAAATGTTTAAAAAGGACATACTTTACAGGATAATGTTATAAAATAACTGAAAACGATTTTAATTTTTTATTTTTTATTTTTTTTGTGTATAGCTTTTGTCTAGCCGGACCCGTCTAACTTGTATATATTATTACTATTATATAAGAGTTAAAGAGTTCTTATTCTGTCTATGGCAGTTACTTATTTTGTAAAAAAAAAAATAAAAATAAAAAAACAAAAATAAACAAGAGAGACAATTTTGATCGGTTCTTTTTCTCTTTTAAATCTGAACGGAACATCTATTGGTATAATATTATACAGAGATGATTTGATTGGGTTCATTGGTTACTTGGTTGGTTGTTAGAATTTGGTTTGTAAAACTGCATAGCTATATCATATACCCATATATATACATATACAAAAAGAAATTTCATTATGATTTGAATTAAGATAAAAAAAAAAAATATTGAATTTATTTTTGTCTTTTTTTTTTTTAAATATTTTACTCAGTTAAATAGAATTAAGATTTATAAATTTCTACTTAAGATTATCGGAAAAATTTAATTAATTTTCTTATTTTTTTTTGTATTTTTTTTGTATTTTTTTTTTTATTATTAAGAAATAAAAAAATCAAATATTAAATAGAATAATAGTTTATTACTTTATTATGGTATATTAAATCTATTGACAACTAAAATAAAGTTTTCTTTTTAATTAAATCGAGGTATGAAATCTAATATAGTAAAATATAATAATTTAAAAATTTTATTGACGCAGTAATGAAGTTTACAAAGTAGTATCAATAAATAAAAATGAAAAAATTAAGGTGTATTATTTGAATAAATAATTGAGTTATAGATAGTGTAATATTGGACTCCAAAATGGAAGCGTTCATGTTCGCAAAATCTATATATCAAACTACCATTTCGTCTAATGCTATTTCGCATAATTTTTTATTTCACAAATTTCATTATCGCAAAATTACCATATTGCAAATAGTTTATTTATATCAAATAGGACACTTTGCAAAAAATATTTTTCACAAAAATACAGCTGACAATTAATAAAAACTGCAAGTAATAATTATTAAAAAAAAATATTTCTTTTTCCAAAGTTTGTAAAAAATATTTATTAGTTTGCGTGGTCGCTGTTGGACACAAAAAAGAAAATATTTGCCTTTTACAGAATTGGAAAAAAGTACTTGGTTTGTGTAGTCGCTGTTGGACACAAAAATGATGATATTTCCTTTTTTTCGAATATTTACATTAATTATTTTTATGCGGAGCCTCTATTTTGGAGACAAAAATGTATGTGTAGCACAAACTTTTTTCTTCATTGGCATTAAGTCAAAACTTAATTTAATATTCATAAAATTTACCAATATACAGTGCCCCTAAAGTTAAAAAATAACATTAACAACAATATTTATTTATTTCAGTAGAGAATATATGACAATATTTTCTTTTTATTTTCAACAGTAAGGCTTTGCCGATGAATAAAAAAAATAATTCAAATTTAAAAAATAAAACTGAATGAAAAAAAAAGATTTTCATAAAATAAGATTTTCAAAAATAAAATTTCGACCCCGACCCGTTTGTCAAATATCTTTTTGAGAAGTGGCTGTTTATGCCAAACTACCATTTGTAAAATTGAAAGTTGTGAAATATCCTTTTATTGGCCTTTTGCAATTCAACATTCGGTTAACTGTACATACAAACTCTCACAAATATATAAATGGAAGTATTACAAGAATTTCTAAATAAATATTGCCTTTATACATACACCCATATTCTCTTAGACCCATTGTTGACGAGAAGAAAAAATTCATCTCGTCTCGCCTCGCTGAATATACATTTCTGTTAGACACTGTAAGCGGCGCGATAGAACATTTTATTTGTTGGTGGTACTGATCATTTTTTACTGTCAACCATAATTATTGGTATATAAACAAAATATGGTTTATAAAATTTTTGGAAAGTATTAGTGGGGTTTAGTTTTAAAATATTTTTTAGTTTAGTACATAAACAGTAGTAAAACAGTAATAGTAAAGATGGGTTTTTTTTTTCAAAACAAAAACACAATTTTAATAATAAAAAAAATAATGAAAAATTGTTTATTAATTTTTACTTAACTATTTTATCTATTCAATTTATTTATTTAATTCAATTTTTTGATAAAAAAAACACAAAATACTTTGACGAAATAAAAAGTGGCTATCTCGTGTCGTCAAAGGTCTAACAGAATACAAAACTATCTCGTCAGAGATACTCTCACGCGATCTCGCGAGATGGGTCTAACAGAATATGGGTATTAATATCAATTATTAATCAATGAAAATTTAAATATAGAATTATAGTAGAAACTATTTTTTTTTAGATATTTATAAATTAATTTCTCACTTTTTTAAATTAGTGAAATATAACCAAGTGAAAATTTTGTTTGATATTTATAACTCACATACAGGTTTATTTTTTAAATTTATACCGGGTGTTCCAGACCATGCGTATCAGTTTTTTAAGGGGAAAAGGAGCCGTTATTTTAAAATTGAATAAAAATTTTATATATAAATCAAGGGTGCTCTATCGATTGGTGATATTTTCAAATTTCGGGAAGGAAGAGAAATCGGTTTTTTCAGATCAAAAATCCCCGAAATTGGCCGAAATCGAGATTTTCAAATGGAAAGGGGTACTTTTTTATGCAAATTCGGATTCTACGTCAAAAAATAAGTAACTTTTGTAGTAATTTTTTTTTTTTGTTTTTTTTTTTCTTTAAAATTTGTAGGAACCCAAACCTGAGATAAAAAATATGATAACATGAAAAACAAACTTATTTATAAAAATTATTATCATTAATTCTAGTTTATCAAAAGAAAATATTGAGCCTCATTTGAAAATCTCGATTTCGGCCAGTTTCGGCGATTTTTGGTCTTAAAAAACCGATTTGCGGTCCTTTTCGGAAGTTCAAAACACCACCAATCGATAGAGCACCTCGATTTAGTTAACACACTTTTAAATTTCGAAATAACGGCTCCTTCCCTTCTTAAAAAGCTGATACGCATGCTCTGGACCATCCGGTATATGTGTTGGGAGCTGTCTAGATAGTTTTAACACTACAATTAATACTTACTTATAAGTTCAGTAGTGTTCAAATAACGAAAGATTCTTTTGATTAGAATGGTAAATAGTTTAGGAATCATAATATATAAATATTTAAGGCTATTCGTAATAGTTAACCGATAATACTATTAACGGTTTTATTGTAATGCTTTCGTTAATATATGTGGGAATATTTTTTTAGTTCTCCAAATTTTAGTATATGTATGTTCATTGTTGAACCTTCATATACTCTCTCATATATAATTATTGCTATGTCATCTGTTTAAAGTTCAATGCCTTAATAGATGCCCGAATAAACATTATTTGCTCTTGCTAAGTAGTAGTACTTTGGTACGCGATAGTAATTTATTAGTTTAATAACTATTCAAAAAAATATCATTGAGTCTCATGATCTAGACTTTTAGCATATTCTTACTATTTGATTAAACTTTGTTGAATTTATCAAATTTTTCTTTAAAGAAGCTGCAAACCCCCTATGCGCCACAGATAGGCTTACAGGATAATGATAATGATGATGTAAGAAACAACATACAATAACTAGTCCATACAAAATTTCAATTGTTAATCATCCATAACGATCTAATTATACTCTATTGTATTATTAGACTTTTTTAAAATTGTTGTTAATATCTTTTGGATAACTGCAGAATGCTGCAGTGCTTAAAACCGACTATAACACCATTTATAGCCAAAATGTTGTTTACTAAACCATGTGGATGAAAAGTTAATATTGTTTTGTATTTTCATCTTGAACTTCTAATTTCCTCCTTTGGAGTAGTAGTAGCTACTCTTTGTATTAGGTCGAGATGTGAGACATTTATCTACTATTAGCATACCAACTGTAATTACATTATAGTTATACATAACTATAACTATAAATATAAAAATTATATATGTATTTAAAAATTATACTTTCAAATAGCAAATTTTTTGTTGATTTGTTGATTCTAACTGAATTTCTAATGATATTTACAGTATCTAAAGTACTTACATAATATGTATATAAATTATTTTATTACCATAGATATTTTTCAAATAAATTTTAACAAAATTATAATTTATCAACACATTATAATACAGTATCAACACATACATATGAAAACATTTTTGTACATAAATATGCCAAAGTGAATTGATTTCACTTGATCTCTGATATAACATTTTTGAACTTTAATATTATACAAAATGTATATATATGTACATAATAATAAAAATTGACATATTTTTAAGGAAAAGTTCAACCATCTTACTATGATTACTACAAAAAACATTTCAATTTAATCCGAAAAAAAACAACTATTAAAGATGCACACCTTAAGGACATATTTTATAATTTTACAATCAACAATAAAACAAAAAAAAAATGTAACAATATTCATAACACATCATCAAAACAGTATCATCACAATAATTTTTTATATAATCAACAACAACACCATCATCATTATTATCATAATTCTTCATTATAGAATGCTACTTTCTAGCTCAAAAAATATTTTTTTTTTTTGTGTGTTTAGTTTCCACGAAACGTTATTTTAATAATCAGAGAATGGCTGAAGAAAATGCATTTACATGATCAGAATATATAGTTTTTTTTTTATATATATATATATATATAGTAAAGTGAATTCAGGAATTTTATTCCTCTCTTGGAAACATCATTTATATAATATGACGTGCATTAAAAATGTCATATTTTTACAAGCTACCTATAGAAAAATAACAAATTTCGTGAATAATTTTTTTTTTCTTTATATTTTTGCAAGACTACATATTCTCAGGATATCATCAATTTTATATTTATTATTCTATTCCTGAGAAAAAAATTTGTTCGCCTTTTGTTGAAAAAAAAAACAACATTTAAGACTTTTAGCTATCGATGATAAGAATAAAACGAAAAAAAAAAAAAAAAAACAGAAAATAAAATGAATCCCTGTATGCGTATTGAATCCTTATTAAGATAATTTCCTTTTATTTATTCTATATACGTTTATGTACATACGAGTATATTATGTATATATATATATTTTCATAAGTAACATATTGATTGAAATTAGATGAAACATGTATCAAATCACGTTCAGTAAATTTTAAAAATTTATAAAAAATTATTCAGGTATTAAATTTAATATAAGTACATTATATACATATATATATATATATATATATATATATATATATGGTAATAAAGGAAGAAAATTTTTAAATGAAATTTAAAGGATATTATAGAATATATTTTTATTATTGAAAATAATTTGTTTAATTTCAAAGTTTCTAGATTTATTTTCTTCTCTCTAGAATAAGCCCCATAATATATCATCTGATGCGCTAGGAATTGAATAGGTTTGCTCTTGAATATCGAAATTTTTCAAAATGGCTTTTACAATAATTAGATTAGATTGAATTGTCTAATTTTGGGAGGGCAATGGTCCCCTATACCACCGTAGTCGCAAATGGGCTTATTGCGATAATCAATGGTTGTTAGTTAGCCTCCGAGGTCTTTTTGATCACATTTAGGATATTCTTCAATGGAATGCCCTTCTACAACAATAATATTCATTCGAAAAATTATGCTCATCGAAAATTGCTCCACTGAGGCGAGACGATTGTCGTATTTGTTTAGCCCTAAGTCTACGTTATAGAAATATTTTGTATTAGTAAAGGCTTTCGGGGAAGAACTTGTTAAATTAATACTTTCATCACTATATAAAATTCCATCAGGGAAGACGAGGACACTACAAATTTCAAATACCTAACCATATGGTACCGCGGCAATACCAAAATCGATTAAGGTTGGTCAATTCAGAAAAATAAACTTTACTTACATAATATATCGTTATAACTGATGGTGAATCATAGTTTGTTAGTGTAGTAGTGTATTCATACGCACTATTTAGATTATATTTATAGACTGATTTAATTAATAATTGTGTACATAAAATATCAATATATAATTATAGTAATTAATTAATATACTTGTATGTGTAGATTCAATGTATAAAAATGCTCTGCAATATTCAATAGATAATTAAACATACAGTAAAGTTATGATACTCTATACAGTTAGAATATCTAAAATATAAAATTTTAGTCGATTTACAAAAGTTTAAAATATATATTAACAGTATAGTTTACAACTTCCCGCTCAACTTTCTATCACTTTTTTCTCTTTTTCCTATAAATATTCCTTTTCTTAGACAATGGTATAAAAATGTAAAAAATATTTTAAACCTAAAATTTCAATAATAAAATAATAGTTTCCTAATACATATTTCTTACATACAAAATTTAGTATAATTTCTAATGTTGGAGTAGGTATTTTATACTTGAAGAGTGGTTTCATCCCATTTACTGGATTTATTTGATTCATGAACTGTCAAATTCGATTGAATGGAAATTGACTGGCCATCCAATTTGATTCACGGAGCTCATACGATCATATTGGATTGGAAAGAGCGTTTACACGTACGATTTTTTGACATTTGAATCAAGCCCATGGATTAAATCGTAAGTGTTAATGCTACTTTAGATATGTATTGCATGAAAATATCACTTAAGTAATATTTTTCTATACTGTTAAGCGCAAACGTAACCATTTTAAATTGACATTATGACAAAAAAAAAACTTGATTGATTTTGATTGATTTTCAGTAAAATACAATACTTAAAATATACATTTACTAAATAAAAATAATCAGAATAAATATAGGATCATTCGGATATTCATTAGAATATGTGATGAATGAAACTGCAAGCAAAAATACAGGCATAAAAATATAAAATATTGTTGGGTACATACATAGTAAAGTAAGAAATTAAATCTAAATATGGAAAAAACTAAAATAGCTTAAAATTAAAATTATATACAAAATAAATTTATATAAATATAAATTTTTTAAAACCTTTACATCATTTTACTTTTAATAAAAAGAACAAGTTCGATTTATTAATTAATATTGATACATAGACGTTTTATGTCACCATTGTATCTATAAATATTATTATTATAATTTGGATTAACAAACAAAATATGTTTAAGAAATTGTTTCGTTCATCATAACACTATTCAGAACTCATCGGTAGGTATTTTTACATTGAAATTTTAGTCGATTTTTATAACTCACAGATGTACTATTGACATCTTCTAATAAGTTATAAAATTAATCAAAATGAAAATAGGAGTTGTATAGGTAGTCTAACACTAAAAATACCTACTGATGAGTTCTAAATATTCAGCTATATAGACTGGATTTTTCATCGCGTCAGTGATGCGTCAAACAGAATAAACAAATTTATCTGAACAATACTGAACCATAAACCGTCTATTATCCTACTATCATAAACAATATTATATATCAGTACACAACATGGGTATTACAAAACACGGCTTTACAAGCAAATATACCAGAATATTTGGGCTCCAGAATATGGGTGAATATTGAATATGATCCAAATCTATAATTATTCGGAAACTGTTCATTTGAAATATTTGTGTCCCACATAGAGTTTCGTTCAAAAAAAATATGTTAAACACAAAAAATAGTCACGATCATCCGAAGTCGGACAATAATATAGAAGAATAAAAAAAGATTTGAAAGTATCATTATGCCCTCAACCTGCTATACCCATAACTGATATTCTAACAATTGAATTTCCTACTTGTTTCAATTGCATAAAATTCTTATTTTACAACATATTCATACCAACTATTACAAATTCAAAATTGAACTTAAATGTCACATCTCTTAGTTTTATTCCTTTTTTTTACCATTCGATTTGAACTCAACTTGTGGGTGCATCAAGTTCGTAACAAATTAAAAAAAAATTTAATATCGATCAATTTTTTTCTTCTTTTTTTAAATAACAAAATTTTAACATTGTGTTTCTTAAATAAATAGATAAAAACTAAAAATATTTCTCATTCTTATCGTCAGAGCACCAGAAAAAAAAAAACAAAATAAAAAAAATATAATAAACAAGCCTTAAATAAATTCTTACATCCTTTTTTGTTTTTAATTTGATTATATGTAATTGAAAAATTGTTCTAAATTTCTGATGGGAGCGATTTTCAAAATCCTCTCAATCAATTTAACATTAAATTAATACACATATATAAATAAAAATAACAAAAAAAAAATTGTATCTACTAGTATATGAAAATTCTTGACCCTAAATCTAAAGATCCCAAAAAAAAAAAAAAAAAAAAAAAAAACAAAAAAAAAAAAAAATTCTAAAGAAATCTTTTTTTATTTAACACTTCAATACTTTAATACCTAAACATATAGTATCATCATTATCACATACCATTCAACCCACATGCATATACAAACACACACATAATGATTATACTCGTGTTATCCTTACTAAAAGCATTATCGGAAAAATGAGTGCAATTTTTTTTCTCAGGATTTTGCTATCTTTTTTTTCTCTTTCTTTTTGTTTTTGTTTTTGTAAGTTTATTATATTGTTCTTGTTTTGATACATTTTTATTTTTCTGTTCTCTTTTTTGTTGTTGTTGTTTTTTTTTTTATCTAAGACTATAAATAAAAAAATAAATCTGAACGTAACATTTTGATATCTCATTACTGAAGGATATAAGAGTACAAGTAAAAAAAAAAAAAAAAAAAACAAACAAAATAACAAAAATAAGAATCCAATTTATATAAATTTAAAAAATAAACTAAAAGACTATACATAGATAGACCCCTGCTCATGAAATACCCTAACTCTATTATTATTATAAATAAATAAAAATTAAATAAAAACGAAAAAAAAAAAAAACTCAGGATTTTATTCACATGTACGTACATATGAATTATCCTTGAATTATGTTTTATATATATAATATGTACCTATACTATACGAGACGAACAAATCTACTTGATTTCATTTATAATAATACGATACATATAAAAATATATACGCATAAAAATAACAAAAAGAACAAAATAAAACAAAAATTAAAAACAAAAATTGATGTTTTGCTTGTGGCTAGTTAACCATTAAAAATTGTTCACATCCCCTTGTAATATTTTTTTTTTTTTCATCTTTCTCCCTCTTCACCTTCATCCAACAACCTATGTCTCACTCTTACTAAACACCGATACAATTTTATTTCATAACATAACATACTAGAATAATAACTATTTATCCTTATATAACTGAAACAAAACAAAAGCAAAAAAAAAATGTTTTTTTTTTTTAAATCATCAGGACACAACAACAACAAAAAAAACCGAACTCCAAGATGAAAATAAAAAATGAATCCCTGACACATTTGAGCTATGATTGATGAATTTTTATTAACATTCAAAAAACAAAAAAAACACACAAAATCTCATCAAGTCATAATATAAAAAACCTATGTACATTATGTAGATATGCATATATAGAATAGTTATGTTAAAAATACGAGGACTAAGATGGAGAATCATTGTCAAAATTGATCAGGATTATCAATTCAACTTTAAAACAAATATTTTTAAAATAAATTTCCATTTCTCATTGTTGGAATACAAATTTTCTGTCCAACATTTTTAATTTTCTGTCCATTTTTAATTTTCTGTCAATATAACGTGTTTTTTATTTCCATTTATTTTCTACACCTATCTTAATACACAAACATGATTACACAGCGCAACTGAACTTAAATAAGCAAGACAAGTTGAATCTTAATCGTAAGGACTTATCCCTTTCGTAGGCAATAGAGCATAAATTAGAAGGTAAAAAATGTTAGATTTTGGTAATAATTTATCCAGCTAACTAATTAACTGTAACTATACAGATACTAACAGAGTAGATATAACTAGATTGCCATGGATAATTTACTATCCGTATCATATTGTTTATATATACAAATATCGTACAAACTAATGAATGATAAATTAAAGACAGGTTGTACAGTTTACAAGGGAAATTTAAAAAAAAAATTTAGATTTTATTAAACGATATTTTCATCTGTTATTTATAACTCACAGTTGATTTTGTAAAACCTTGATATAAGTTTTAGAATCAATCAGAGTTCAATTTTTGTAGTTTTTTGGGTGGTTCAACACTACAATATCTATTTCTGGATTCCAGTAGTATTAGATGGATGAATCACTCCTTTAATTATTATTATTCGCAAGCTATTTTGTGACCTAACTTTTGACATAAGAAATTATTTTATCTCTGAAATTTTTATTTCAGACATTCACATTCATCGAAATAAATACGATTTTATTACATAATTCCCTATACAAAATATTGACTAAATTTAGGTAAGTTAAAAAATTGTTGCATGATGGTAAATCGTTCAGTGAAAATTAGGTACCGATTCTGCTTCGACCTTCGATTAATTCATCTTTATTTACAACTGTCAAATAATCATCAACATCGATCTGACACAATAGTTGTGCAACTAAATTTTATTTGACAAAAAAATATATTTTTTTTTTATATTGTCACCGGGAAATAAGCCCCTTCAGTAGACAAGAACCAAACCAAAAAAAAAAAATCTATAAGTATACCTATAGACCCATTCTTTTCCAATTCAATGAAAATGTTAAATAAAATGAACAACGCTAGGAAGTTATTAAAACAAAAACATGAAATATGACAATAACATGTGATATCAACATTTTCAAATTTAAAAAAAAGAAAAAAAAATTTTTTTTAATTTCAATGTTGCAATAATATGTAGTTGTGGCAACAACAACAATAACAACATTTTAAAAAGGCACCATTAAAATAAATCAATATAAATGTAAAACAGTTACAACAAGTTGTAACTATAAATACAAAAATTCCATAAAACTATATATATGTATGATGAATTCGTTTGTACATTTATTATAATAAATTGCACAAACAAAAAAAATAAAAAAAAAAAAAATTGTTTATGATGAGGATTAATGTTGCAAATAATGATGAAAAGAATGAAATTTGAAAATTTTGTTGCAACATTCTCATTTAATTTTATGGATCAGTGTTGGTATTAAATATTAAATTTTTTTTTTTTTTTTGTTGTTTGTTTTTTTATTATGTTACATTTTTTAAATAAGCTAACCTGTTAAAATATAAAACCATACATACATACACTATATCGTTCTGGTTCAAGTAAATTCAATTTTTTTTTTATACCTATATAAATTTACTAGCAAAACTTTTTTGATATTCTGATTTCTGTACTATTCAAACGGTATTTTCTTTTGTATGTGATTCAACTTCTGGATTGTTAATATTTTCTCTTCTGTTTTTCTTTTACTAATGCTGATCATTTACCAAAGTATTTTCACATACAATACACCTACTTACTGATAGAACTTTCAACATATCAGAACTTTGGTGATATTCTAGAGATAAGCTTATAATTTTAGTTGACTTCATCACTGTTCTGCAATCCCATCAATGAAGCATATTTGACTTATCTGTGTTAATAATAGTCCAACTGAACGTTTGTAAATTTTTACTAACATCAGTTATGAACTTGAGTATATATTTTTTGAATAAAAATTTACTGGAAACAAGAAATTATTGTTAAAACTATAAAAAATTTGGCGCTCAATATTTTGCACCATTTTCAGTTTGTTATGTTATAATATATTAATCGTTAAAATATATTCAATAAAATATTAAATCATTAAAACACATTTAATATGTATAATTTTTCTTCATACCACTAGGGTTTCTGAACTATAGAATTTTCTATTAAAATTTTATAATCTAGAAATAATCTAAATTTTGCACCAAATTTAAAACATCAACCCTGATACATTAGTTCTGATAATATTGTCTATAAATGCATAGATATGTATATGTACCTACTTTAATATAATATAATTTAGCTCAATAACAATATTTTTGTTGGATTTTTATATTTTGCATCATTAAAAATTAATTTTTTTTTTCTATTAGAACGAGACAGGAAATGAAACGGTAAAACATATAAAAAAAAAAAAGATAGAAAAAAACAACATGATGTGCTATTTATGAGTATAAAATTTAAAAAGCATACTACGTATATGTACCTTTAAAATAAAGAACATATGTACGTACAAAGGATCCCATTTACAAAAATGTAGGTTTATCCTTGATTATTATAATTTTTTTTTTTTTTGTTCTTAAATTTGTGATTACCAGAAATCCGACATTTTCATATAGAATTGACAAAAAAAAAACGATTCTAATTGGATTTTTTTGTTTCGATTTCAATAAACGGAACACAAATTAAAAACAAAAATATAAAAAAAAAAAAAACGCAAAACTAGGCCATTGTAGTAGAGAGATGGATTCAATTAAATGCATGTGAGTATAAAAATTAAAATAAATTTAAAATAAAAAAAAAAAAAAAATTTTTAATTTAAAATTTTAGCGAGTTCAAAAAAATCGAAAAGTTAAAGGAGAGGAAAAACTGATAATTGATTATTAAAAATTGGTTGCTTCTGTTTTTGAGAACAATAAAACCAGTCAGAAATGGTTTGAATCATTTCATTGTTTTATTTTATTTTTACTAAAAGGAAATTCAAAAAAAAAAAATTGATTTATAAAAAATTTAAAAAGAAAAAATATTTTTTTAAATTAGGTATTTCGTAAAAATAATTTTGAAATTTTCTAGTTAAAAAAGAAGAAATTTGAAACTCAGACTCCAAAATAACACAATATTTATTTTATTTTATTTTATTTGATTATATTTAACTCAAACACATTACAATAGGTTTTAATTCTAAATTTAAATTTTATTTTAAATTAAATTAACAATATCAGAAATATCAAAAAATAAAAGATAAAAAAGAAAGAAAATAAGATGAACTAAAACTAAAATTAAAACTAAAACTATTAAATAATAAAAATAGAATATTAGAGCGAGAAAAACAAAACTATGGCAACTGCGATAAAATAATATTTCTCAGCTGAGAAATGATCACGGAAAAATCAATAATTGGTGGTAGCAAATATTCTGATTTCCTGTAATTAGTTTTCTATGGAAGGTAGGGTTAAAAACATTATTTGAACGGAATTGGATAATGGAATTAAGATGTAAGTCGACTATTGTTTTTAGAGTGTTGAAGTCTATTGGACCATGGAATACGAGATAAACTTAGAGATAAGAGATAAATTTTGTATTTGTAACAATCCCCTCTTCGTCCTTTTTCTAGCAATAATCTCTTATAAACAACTATTATTATATATTCTGCTAAAATAATAAAGAAAAATTACGGTATATTCTAATTCAGAATTTATGGTTTACCTACATTTGCTAACAAATTATAAATACCTGATGTTAATACAGAGATCTCTTGCAAAGAATAATATCACAAAGAAAAAAATTAATGATTGAACATTAACAAAAAAAAGTGTAAACTGAATCAAGAAATTGTATCCACAACAAAATGCAATATCAATTAAGTCAAAAAATGATCTTGGGAAATTCTAGATGCAGTCGATTTATTTATATATATATATGTTCTATTCAAATTGAAAACTCTCTTCGAAGTAGAAGAAAAATTAAACAAATTATTTCAAACAAACATAATTAACTTGTCTCTTTTTTTTCTTCCTATCTCTCTCTCTCACTCTCTCTCTTTATTTTCCTTGTCCCTATGCGAGATTGTAATTTATTTCCATCCATCAGATAATTTTAAATAATAAATCTAGTTTCCACTTTTGGCCAATTACATCATGTAGAGTGACTATGCCATGTGTTTAATAATCAGAAAGTCCCTAGTTCGAATATTGCACAGGATATTGACTGAAATTTTCTTTCATTATTCACAAAATTTGTTGAGGGTAGTAAAACCTCTTCTTTTTAGAGTCACACAATATTTAAAATCTTAAAGTGTTGGCCGGCGAAGACCCACCCTTATGATATTTGACATTTCTTTGACATTTTCACTTTTTGATAGTTTGACTTAAAAATGCTCAGTTCTTGATAATGCCCATGTTTAGAAGAGGTAGAAATCTAACGCAGATCTGCCGCAGAAATCTATCTTTATGTTCATACGTGTAAAAAAAAAACTGGGAGATTTCTGCCCTTGTTGCTGTGAGATTATTGAAATATCAAAATGGCAGAAAATCAAATTATTGGCAAAAAAAAAAATGAATAAATTTTTATTATTATTCTAATGTCAATTCAACAATATTATTTACATAATATACAATTTTTTATTTTATCAATATTTGACAAGAAAATTACGTTGTATATATACATATATATATATAAAAAATATTTTGACACTGACATAATATTCCTGACATAATATAATATAATTGTACATTTAATTAGTTGATATGACAGAAAATTAAAAACTAAATAGATACTCGAAAAAGTTAAGTCGTTCTGCTTTATAAAATAATTGTAGTATCTACCTAAGTTACTGACAATAGGATAAAAAAGCCCTAATTACGTAGATAAATCTAGTTTCTTTACAAAACATTTTTGAAAATGAACATTATTCGCAATTTCTCACCGTATTTCTCTCTTTCTTTGTTCTTTGTTTCACAACCTATCGTTCTTTGCCAACGGTATAAAACAATAAAAGTTCCTTTGACCCAGATTTTGTCTATTTAAGAATGATTATATATTTTAGAATTAAAAATTAGGTTTGCCATTAGTTATTTTCTTAATGTTCGTTCAATGCAGTTTACCAAAATAAATCTGCTTATGTCCCACTATGGTTTTAGAATATTGTGTAGTTTCTGTATCGTAGGAATATACATTTCCACATTTCTGATCATTATTTTAAATTATGTATATTGTTTTTTTTCAATGATTTTGCAATCGACATAATTAATCTAAATATAATTTTAATCTTTTAGTTAGATCGACATTTAAGCTTAACGAAATACAAATTTTTTAAAATGACATTCCTAGCAGTTTGTCTACCCTTAATATTTATTTTCCAACTGCCTCTTATTCTGAACCATTTTTCTTTACCTATATTGTATTTTATACAATAACATCACTTTACTTTCAACTATACTTGTATATTACTATTTTTTATTATACATTTCCAATTAACTAAGGTCCTTTACAAAATTTAATGGTATTTATTACAATCAGTTTATTCTTTTGTAAACAAAATATTTCAATTTTAATCACCATTTTTTTTTTATTTGCTTTTTTCTAACATGCAATAATTAAAAATTAACAAACTACCAATATAGTCTCATTATAAAAACAAAAACAGCAACAAAAAACTTAATGTACCTAATTAGTTAGTAGCACATTTGTGTTAAACAAGTGAAACATAATTTGTTTCACTATAAAAGAAAATACCTTTTAACTTATTACAAAAAAATCACCATACTTAAAATCACATTCATTTCATTTAAAAAAAAATAAAAACAATAACAAAAAAAGACAATAAAAATTAAAGCAAAAAAGAAAAAATAAACAACAATTCATAAAGAGTGAAATGACTCAAAAGAGTCGAATTTTTTTTTTATTCCATTCCATTCACTTTCTTGTTTATAACAGTATATATAACATTAAATAACATTTAAAATAAAAAAAAATATACATAAATTTTCCTCAAGTCCTAAAGTTTTTCAATATCGTTACCAAAGTCAGTTAAGGAAAATCACAAAAAAAAAAAAAAAAAAAAATCAGAAGAGATTTGCGTGTGTGAAGTAATCAGTTTCTTATCACCTTAATCACATTGTTGCAGGATAATCTTTAAATTATAGGGCAGTCACACTGTTACATTTATTATGTGTATCTATATAAATTAGAGACTTAAAAAATAAATAAAAAACAACAAAAACAAAATCATTAAGTAAGAAAAAGAATATAAAAAACACAAAAAGGAAACAAAACAACACGAAAAAATGGAAATTCATTTCAAGTTGACAGAAAGCGTAAAAAACGACAGGTAGACATATTAAAAGAGAAAAAATATAATAATAATAACAACAAATATAATATTTGTGCATGTGAATAATAAGATACTTACTTTTTTTATTTGAATTTATTGGAACCAATTGTTTATAAATTTAGGATTTTGACATTGGAATTGCTAACCTGTCAATTTTGAATTTACAACATTTTGACAATTAATTTGATCGTGTATAAGTGTTTGACAATTAATTTGATCGTGTATAAGTTACTCGTAACACACAAAAAAACTATATATATCCACGTCAATTGCAAACTATCATAAAAAATTAACTAACAACTATCACAACTCTTCGCTTTCAAAATATTCTAGAAATTTCGGAATGATAATATTTTTGAATTTTTTTTAAATTGCTTTAAGGTTTATTTTTTATCTAATAAATAGAGATAACTAACTGTAAAGTAAAAAATTAATAATAAATGTGCTTCTAGATTCTGAGTATTTAAATAAAAAAGTTGAACTATTCAGAGTATTCAAATAAAAAAGTTGAACTGTGAACATTTTACAATTTCGAATGAATACAGTAGATAGATAGATAGATAGTTCGTTTATTTCCAAAATTTGTTAATACATAATTTATAATGACAGAGTCTTCTTATACTTAAGTTAGAGTTCAGGTTATTAGTATCTTAACAGCTGCGAGTTTTATTTTATTCTAATTTTTATTTTGCATTACATTTGTTGTTTGATTTACAATTTATTTTAATTGATACAAGGAAAGATGGTGGAAAATTACAAAAACTTTGTGAACGAATACAGTAAATTACAGCTTAAAACTATCTAACTATCGAATCCAACTAATTCGATATTTAATAAGCAAAATGAAAAAAAAAATCATAAAAACAATAATAGTTAACAAAAATAAAATATATATTGTAAGTATATAAAAATCAAATCTATAATACACTGCAGAAGCAAAAGCAAATAATAATAACACTTTTTAAAATAACGGTTCAACTGTTTTAACATACACCTAGGTTTTGATTGTTGTCTTTTGTTTTTTATTAAAATTCAAATTACAAATTTATATATGTTATACGAATATTGTGTTTGTATGCATGGCTCTGTATATGAGAATATGTAAATTTTATATATTTATACACAAATATTTTAGTACAAATATGGTATGTGTAATGAGCAACAAATAACGGTATATATTTAAATAATAAAAAATAAATTTGTATATAAAAAAGTAAAAAAAAAAAAAATTAATAAAACATACAATATAACAGTTAAAATAACCGTAATATTCGCATTAAAATGTTTAATATATGTATGTATATATGTGATTATTTATACAATGAATATGAGAAGTTGTATGTGTATGATTTTTTTTTTTTTTATTTTCGGATTTTAAGTGGGCCATTAAGTCAAAATGTTTATTTTTATATATATGCCCTGTTCGTTTTAGTCCTGCTTTTTTTTTTTTGTTTTTATTTGCTTTTTTTTAATTTTTGTTTTTGAATAATAAATAAAAGGATAAATAAACAGTTATAATTTTTTAACTGCTCCATTTTGGTTGATGTTTTTTTTTCATTGTTAATTTTTTTCTGTTTTTTTTTTTTTTTGATTTTCTTAAAGCATTCTTCTCATCACACACAATGTGTAAAAGCTTATAATATGGTTAACTGAATCCTATCAGTAAACTCATGATTGAAGCGTTCATTTTGTGAATATATGATTTCTTCGTAATTTACATAATATATGTATGTACTTATCTTATATAATTGTATTGAATATATATGATGGTTAGATAGATAGCTAAAAGGGAAATCGTAAGCATGAAAATAGGCTCATAAAATAATAACACAGTAGATATACAATTTTAATTTTTTTTTTTCTTTTTTTGCTCCACAGCCATTTAGTTTGCATTTTTCTATTTTAAATGTAATTTTAAATAATTTTTTTTATTTATATATATTTTTTTACTGTTTTTATTATGAGCATTTAATAGTTAAATTTAGATTAAAATCATAATTTATGCCTTGTTTTAGGAATTTCTGTTTTTATTTTATTGTGAAAATTTATGTGATTTTTATTTTGGTTTTTATATAGCTGAAGGGGAATTACAAAATATACATTTTTTTTATTTAAATTAAATAAAAACAACTGACAATTTTATGGTGATAATTAATTATAGCTGTTTTTAAGTGCTTGAGCATTGTTAGTGAATATAGTAACAAAAAATAGTGAGTAAAACATGATATTTTTTTTTATACAATACACAGTATAGTATAATTATTTATAATTATTAAATGTCAAGTTTAAAAATCAAAATTTTAAATTTAATGCCTCAATATATTTTAATTTTAATTTAATTGCAATTACATTCGTTCAAGTAATGACACTTTTGAAATATTTCAATAACATTATTTTTAATAATTATTTTTGGGAAATGTTGATTATAATAATTATAATAGCTTATAACTTAACTTATATTATGCTTTACTAATGTTATGCATCAGGAATATGTAGGTATGAATTCAAAAATTGCAAACTGTTGTAATACTTCAAAAAATATATACATGAATTCGAAAACAACTAAAATTGTTTGAAACAAAAAAATGTTTAGGTATACAATTCAAATTAAAAATGATTTAATTACAATCCCTTGTAACAACCAAATTTCGATATTTGACTTTAAAAATAATTTACAAACAAAAAAAAAATAATGTTCTTCTCACATGTCATTTAATGACAAAATGTCAATACCATTCGCAATACTATTAATAATAATTATTATTATTTTAGGCATCACACCCCTCTTAATAAATTTTCGATATATATATTTTTTTTATCTTATTATCATGATATTGAAGGGTTGGTATTATTCAATATTTAAAAGATTTTTATTATTTTTATTTTTCGAATTAAATTTTTTTTTCAGTTCGTACGTTTATATATTTTTCATTTATATATATTATTGCACAATTCATATACATAAACTATATTGATGATGTCCTTGTTAATTGGGTTATTGTATTATTTGTTTATTGTTATATTATTGTTTTCTTAACGAGAACTGGGGTAATAAAAATTTTTTTTCAAACAAACTCTTATTTCATTTTTAATTAATTTTGTTTGTTTGTATATTTTTTTATGATTTCATACACGTACATGTAAGTTTAATATTATTTATTTTTACAGAATTGTATTGATTTTCAAATAGAATTACAAAAGTTAATTCATGTGTATATTTTTAATATCAATTATTGAATATACAAATTAAAAGTACAAAAGTACTAAATACAAAAAATGCTAAATTTATATTTGCTATATTTTATTTAAAAATTATTTATTAATTTTCGGAAACATTTTGAATTGACGTGATATACAGGTAGTAGGTACATATGCAAGCAGTTTATTTAAAAAAAAAAGTACGGTACATTTTTTATTTCATAGTGTAGTAATTTTGAATGACAGTTCACGTCAGTTGGTTGAAGTAATTAGTTATACAGTTATCATATTATTTCATTTCAGTCATTTGAACCCAAACATAAAATTGAGTTTGCTATTAATGGTATATTAACAGAAGAATTTAATTGTGAAGCCTATATAACATCAAAACTATTCTATGTGTACAATATACAATATTTTTGAGCAAAACACATCAAAATAGACCAGTCAATATATTTTATAGTAGACTTCCATGTTATAGTATAGACTAAACAGCCCTGGACCCTCGAGGTTTGAATCTAACCATCACAATTTATATAAACGTAGACGTAGGGTTGTCAAACATACATAGTATGATGTACAGTTGTCAAACATACATGTCAAAGTAGAAAATAATACACAAAAGCTTAGGAGGCTACAGTGTTTTGTATATAATTTATCAATAAATTTGTCATTAGCTCTATTATTATTTTATAATGGCAATACTAAAATTTTATCTAATATGTTTTTTTTGGAAATATGGCAAAACTTTACTTTCAATTGCTTTATTTGAATTGAAATAAAAAAAAAAAAACAACATGAAAAATTATTATTAATTTCAAAATTTCCAAATGAATTATTGAATGAACAACTTGAACTTTTTTCTACACATTTATGTATATAAAATGCACACACATCCATACATATATGTAATAGATACTTAAATTGCACATATATACATTTTGTTATTTGTAAATGAAATAAAGTTTTATAAAAGTTTTATATTATATAGTTTAAAAATTTATATATATCTTATATAAAAATGTATTTGGAATAAAACTTTAATTGGATCAAAATAAACATTTTTTTTTTTGTTTTACAAATTAAAAAAAAAAATAAAATCAAAAAATGAAATTTTAAAACTGGTTGTGTTATAGAATTAAAAATTGTATGTAAACAATTAAAAAATTTTTTTAAAAAATTGCTTTTTTGCAGTAGTTGCTATTTTAATAATAATAAATATCTCATATATGCACAATTACGTATAATGTTTTGATATCGTTTTGTGATTACACATGTCAAAATTAAACAGTGAATGCAATTGTGACAATTAATAATATTTTACTTGTGTCAAAATTCAACCAATTCAAATATTGTTATTTTTTTGTTGTTTTTCAATGTGACAGAATTAATAATCTTATTTTCTTAAATTAAATACAAATTTTTCGTGATATAATTTGTTATAATATTTTTTGCAATCTCTACTTATTAAAGACTAAATCGATATTTTTAATACTATTTTAGAGAGGTGAGAAAAATATTCTACCTCGTGTAAAATTTATTTTGGTTGGTTAGGATTTATATACATTTTCCTTTCAAAATACAAGTTGATCATATATACAAGAGTTTGACAGCATAGTAGATACAGTAAGATTGTCAACAAATAGATATAAGTGTTGACAATCTCAATAATTTGACAATGTAAAATCTAAGAGATGAAGTTATCAAAATATTTATTTTTTTATTTCATATTTAACAATTCTGAAGTCTCATTGTAAATTTAATTTAAATCAAAATTAAAAAATAGTTCTGCCTAAGTTACTGACGACAAAAACATAAAAAAAAAAAACAAAATAAAATTACAGTTTTTTTATTTACATGTATGTAACAGTTTTACGTTTTACAAGGTTAAAAACATTTTAATGCAACTATAAATTTATTAATAAATGAATATGTACACATACATATATTCTAATTATAGCATATAAAACTTTATATTATACATATTATGCACACATCAACAAAGCGAAAATTTCATTTAATTTGAACGAGAAAAATGTATGTTGCTTTACGATTTCAATACTTGTACATAATATTAGTTATATTTTTAATTAAAATTTAGATTATTTTTTTTGTAGAGAAAAATTGCGATTACAAAATATTATTATAACAATTTACAATGTATATACCTACATACATTCCTATTGTATTATTTTTGTAACTGTGTATATCGACGTTTATTTATAGAAAAACATAAATTGAACGTAATCAAAACCAATGTAATTTTAAAATATAATTTCAAAATTAAATTTTTTTGTTCAAACTACATACATATATATGAAAGCAATATTTAAAAAAACATAATAAATACATAAATAGTTTTAAAATTTGAAATATTAGTTTTTAGTCATATATTGAAATGATAGTCACATCTTTGATTAGTTATTTAATAAAATTAATTTTATTTTTGATTTGTGAAATATTTCACTTGGAACCTACATATATCAAAATAGAGTCAATAGTAAAATTATAGACTAAGAGTTAATAAAATTAGGATATGTTGAAAGGATGGAGAAAATTAAATTTCATAAAAAGTAATGAACGTTAAGATAAAAGTCATATATATATATACATATACAATACATATATATATTTATTTATTTATTTAGCAAAGCAAGGCATATACATACAAAAATTGGAAAATATTTAAAAACAAAAAAAAATAATTCAGAAACTTACTACGTAATTTGATGTGGAAATTTTTTTTATGTATATACACAATGATCTATACTATAATATAAGTACAATTTTCGGTCACAAAATATGAAATGCTTTAATTGGTTTTATACGCAAATATTAAAAGTCGATAAGGTACTGCGAGGAATCAAATTTTTTAATACTTAAATAGGCGAAAATGTATGGCAAAACAGCCTCAACAACCTATTCAAGAAGCCACTAGATATAAGCACAAATTTAAAGAAAATTGTTTCCAATATGAATGAACAATATGTAAATATGTCAGTAAAATGAAAAATTGTTGACGACCGTCAACAAAAAGAAAATATAAATTCGAAACCAAGATGTTTCACAACCCTCAAACCTCAAACAAGTTGTTTCACGACCCTCAAACCGAAAATTCACACGAGCTAAATTGAATTTTTTTGTCCAACAATAGATGAATGGTAACTGAATGTTCATATAGTTGTATACTGACGACAATATAAATTTGTAAGTTTCAACAGGAAAATATAAAATTTTACTAAAATATGAAGCTTGAGTAATGAGTAATAATTTTGTTTTCCTTTATAACACTGCCCCATTCTTGTCACACTCATAATGCAATACATCGATTACTGAACTAACACTGAACATTAAATCTCATATTAATTCAAAATAAAAAGTTTTATTTATTATATGAATTATGAAAAACACACAAGCAACAACAACAAAAAAAACAAAAAAAAAAACAACAATAGAAAAATTTTCATATTTCCTTTTTAAAAGAAAAATTTTTATCGAAATTCCTATTCACATTTTTTTTTTATTTTTTTTTTCTCAAATTTTCAATTCTTTAAAATACATATGTACATTCTATATATGTAAAATATTTAAACATAAAATAAAAAAAGCACAAAAGATAATTCTAAGTCCTTTGTGGCAAATAATAAATATTTCATTTCTCTCTCATCAAATTCAAATATACAAATATACATTTACATTTGTATGGATACATATGTATATGTTTTATTTTTTTAAATAATATATTGTTATAAAAAATTAAAAAAAAAAAGAAAACACAAAAAAATAATAATAACAAACACCAGCATAATTTATTATACAAATGTTGAATTTCAATTTTTCTTTTTAATATTTCTTTTCTTTTTTTTTTTTGCTTTTTTTTTTATTTACCATTGGAAAACGCGATCATTTATAATATTCTCAAAAGATTTAAATATATTTAGATATATATGTAGGTATATACAATAAAAAATTTCCCAAGGAGATTTAAAAGTATAAACCTAAATTCCCTTACCACTCACTTCCTTAATTTTTGTTTATTTGTTTTTTGTTTTGTTTTGTTGTTTTTCTAGCAGTGATCTATGAACATAAATAGGAAAAAGTAACAGTAAATAACAGAGTAATAATCTCATCTTATCACAAGTAAATAACATATACATTTATATTTTGTTAAGATTTAAACTAAAATAAATAAAAATATTTTGTAAAACTAGATGGCATTATCAATATTTTATTGTTAAAATACATCAATTTATTTCAACAAAAAACCATGGAATAGGAGATCCTGAATTATAACCATTAAATAGGAGAAGATCTTTTCGTACTGAAAATGTTATTTAAAATTATATCAACTAATATACATTTACGATCATACGATTGATTTATGATTTTTTATTTATGATAGATTTATAAAAATATTTACATTTTGATATAAATTTATCGTAATTTATGTAGTGTTACAATGTTCTGCCGCACTTTCTGCCAGACAGAAAGAATGCCAATATAACAAAATGAATGAAGCCAAAAAGAAACTAAGCTGAAACGCTTTCATTGGCTGGATCATGATTGTAGAAAATTAACTAAATAAAAACCAATTTGAATTCCAACTGTTCTGAATACGTTGTCAAGACTACAGCTTCTTAAATTGCGTAGTTTCATTATATTTAAGTTATTCCCAAATAACGTTCAACAAACTTTAAGCAATGAAAGTAAAATTAAATTCAATATCCATAATTTTAGGGGAGTCTTAATCCGAGACCTTCTGATTAGCTGTCAAATGCCAGTTTCCCAATCAAGTCGCAAAAAGGTAGAAAAGTCAGTCAAATTAACAACTACAAAGAATACGTTGGAACAATAGCTATTGGAAGATATTATTGTACTAGGTAACAAATTTTCCTCATTCGACTTCTTCAACCTAGTACTGGAACGTATAGTGCAACGAGCGGAAGTAAAGAAGAAACACGGCTGGTACTATATTCTTCAGATCCGTTCTAGGATATGCCGACGACATTGACATTATCGCTAAATTAAAATGGGCGGTCGTCGAGGGCTTTAGTCATATTGAACGAAAATTGGAATGAATGGCTTTCAAAATAAAAGAGGAGAAAACAGAATATATGTTGTTGACAAATAAAACGGCTTCTCAACATCATATTGGTCAAAACATCAATGTCGGCACATATAATTTCGAAGTGGTTCAGAAGTTTACCCACCTTTTAACCAGCATTAATCCAACAAACGACATCAATATAGAGGTACGGCGAAGAATAAACTTTGCAAGACGTTGTCCCTGCGGTTTGTCAAAAAAATACCTAACCAAAGCTCCTTTCCCGAAGCACCAGAGTACAAATCTACAAAACGCTTATACTCCCGGTTCTGTTCTACGGATCAGAATGATGGATACTGCTAAAGGCCAGTGAGCATACACTTGGTGTCTTCGAGAACAAAATTCTTCACCGGATATGTGGTAATGAAAACGATAATGGGATCTGGAGGAGAAAAAAATAAAATTCGGATATAATGCTGAACTCTATGAGCTGTATAATAAGGTAGACATAGTCAAGAAAATTAGAGTCAAGACACTACAATGGTTCGGAGACGTAGAGCAGATAAACAAAAATTCTCCAGCCAAGAGAATCTTCGAACCCAAACCCGGAAGTAAAAGATGTCGGAGCAGACTTAACCTTCGTTGGAGAGATGAAGTACCGACGAATTTAAAACAATTTCGGATCTTCAACTGGAGAGAATCAGTGATGAGTCAG
Source organism: Argyra leucocephala (assembly GCA_963942445.1). Classification (NCBI taxonomy): domain Eukaryota; kingdom Metazoa; phylum Arthropoda; class Insecta; order Diptera; family Dolichopodidae; genus Argyra; species Argyra leucocephala. The sequence goes on along the minus strand of OZ012681.1, from coordinate 8,474,954 downwards.
GCCCAGGACCTACATGGTCTGCGGACAACATAAATTGGTTGTATAATTCAATTCAAATTTTATTCAAAAATAGCATGTGAAGAATTAAAGTAAAAGTTTTGTTGTAAATGCACAAAAAAGGATATAAAACCTACCATGGGTAGATGATATGCCATAATGATAATGTCCAAAGTGACTCCATATGACAGTTACTAACAATATTTCAAAATAAAAATATAGTTTATAATCTATGATGCATCCACAGCTCATGATGAAATAGAGAAGTATAGCATATAGAATCATCACGATTAGTTCACAATCGAATAACAATTAAGAGTCGAAATTAGAATTACCCGTTATATTTTAAGTACCTAGCTCTAGGGTTTATATATAAAATATGGATAAAATCCTTTATAAGGTTTAAAAAAAAAGCTAATTTATATTTTATTAATTTGTAAACTCGAAAATTTCTAAATAAAAATAAAAAAATACAAATCAACTGTAGTAAAGATAATTAGGTATATTTGTATCTAAGTAAATAGTTTTAAAAAAATTAATTGTACAATTTATGGAGCATAATAAATAAATAAATAAAAATAAATTTTTATTAATAAGATGTGGTTTGTACTGAAATGAAAACTGAATATCAAATAAACCGGTTTTGATCAACAAAACAACATAATACAACTCATAAAATATACCAAGTTTTAATACCAAGGTTTTCCTGTATATTATTCATATTACTCCTACATAACAAAAACACATTAAAAATAAAAAAGTGAAACAAACAATTCTGAATCCGATTATCTCTTTCTTATATATATATTCAATATGTATTAATAAAATGATAATGTAAAAAATTTATTCGTATATACCTTTCATGAGTATTTTAAATAAGCTCAACAATCCTATAAACATCACTCTAATAAAAAGAGATAGATAAAACATCAATATATAAAACTTAATTCTATAATATTAAATCTATGATTCATTTTTTTCTTTTTCTTTTTTTTACTTGATTTTATCATTCATACGCATAAAATACGAAACGTCTTTTCCTATAGGTAAATATTATAAATACACCTAAATCCTAAATCTTTTGTACATATTTTATAGATTTCCAAATAAAATCTTAAATTCCTACTTATAGAATCTATTACTAAATTCAAGATAAATAAAAAAAAAAAGATAAATAAAAATAAAAACAGTAATCTTGAAATTTTTGTTGATAACTCTATGCCATGCTTGTGCCAAATCCTTTCTTTTCTTTACTGTAGTAATAATAGGTGTCCCAATAAAAATTATCTCACATTAATTTTCGGATACCTGTTTTAATTTGATATTGAGATTTTCATTGTCGTAGGTTGCAATAACATAAATGAAAGAGACATTTTTTAACACTTTCTATGCAGTTATCAAGTCTTATCTAAGCTTTTTCCAACATATATCTCCTATATTATCCAGAAGATCTAATTGAATTTTACAACCGTCCACGTTTGTTCTGGAATTAAGCTCAGAAGAATGATACCCTAAAAACAAACAATATCAACAAGCAGTCTACTAGAGTCCTTACATTCACCAAAATGATAACCCTCGATCACGTTAAGGTGAATTATTAATTATAATTGGAAGCTTCAGCTATGCTTTATCTTCTTCGTTTAGTAGTTTATGAACAACTAACTCAATCTATTCTTACTCTACCTATACTACAATTCAATACTTTAGTTAAGTGTGTGGTTATAGTCGCGAAGTGTGCTGCTACATTATGTTACGTACTGTTTTGGTGCGTGCTGCTTAGTTATGTACTGGTTTGGTTTAGAGGACTCCACGAAAGTATAAGTTGTGTAGTTTTGTATTGATTTTCTTTTAAAAAACTACTAGAATAGCCATTTTCATACACCCACCTAAAAACTTCTTTTTTTTTTAAATAGCAGTAAATCAAAACTAAAGCCTGAACATTAAAATACCATTTCCAAATAACAAAACAAAATTTCTCATATTTTAAATATTACATTTCAGAACATCTACAGGATCCTTAATCCAGGATCCAGGATCATTAACCAATTTTCATAGCCAAAAATCAATGAAACAATTATAAACTACATTACTATTGTTGTTCCAATGATCTCTATTGAACTAAAAACTTAAATTATGACTTTTGTTATGTCAAAAATTATAATATTATTTGTAATTAACGTTGCCACATATATTAAATATTCTGTATAACAGTTATACTTTATTGGACTATTATATTGAGGCACCCGTTATATAGTAATAACAGTTAAAAAAAAAATTTAATTTGCATTTCTATACAAAACTCAAAGTAAAAAATATAATAAAAAATATAATAGACCTTGAACATATTGCCTTGACAAGATCTTGTGCCATTGAAGGGATCAAATTTACCCTATGTCAATCCTTGAAACAATTCACTAAAACCTTTCTTTCCTCTTCATATTTTGTTTAGTTTCTTTTTATTTTTTTTTTTTTTATTTACTTTCTATAATCGTACAACAATTTCACTTCCATACATAACAAAACAACACAACCCATCTCAAATTATAATTTTTTTTCTGTTACTCGAACTATACTAACTAAAAGAGAAAATGAGTATTAAGAGGAAGAGTATTTAAAGAGTAGAAAATAAAAAGTTAAAAAAACAAATTTTCGGCAAAATTTGAATTATTTTTATTTTAAGGTAAAGCTGAGACTGGGAGACTATAAAACAGTATAATATAAGTATAAGTATGGTAGAAAAAAAATGATAAATAATACTCTCTCTATATTTTTCCATTTCTCTTTCTCTCTCTCTCTCTCTCTTTCCAGACCTATTTTATATTCTATTTTTTATCTGATTTTTTAATTTCTTTGCTGTGGTTTAACAAAAAAAAAGGAAGTGTTAAAATAAAAAATAAATTTTTAGAAATATTTTATTACTTTTTATTTATTTTGGTTTTTATTTCAGAAAACCAATCAATCATTGCCTATCAATTTAATGATTTGTTTGGGATTAGGACTACTACAATGTCATTGATGACTCTAAGAAAAGAAAAAAAACAATGAATTATTTTTTTGTTAAGAGTTTGAAAAAAAAAAAAAACAAAAACGTTTGAAGAAAAATAAAAGAAATTTTTTATAATTCGAAAATTAAATTCTAAAAAAAAAATAAGAAAGTTGGAATAACGGATTATGAATAGAATGAAAGTTCTACGAAATTTCTTGGCATAAAATTATAAATTTTGCAAGTAAGTTTGTTTATCAACTAAAAACAAACAATAAAATTATTCCCTTTTTTCCCTAAATTATGATTAAAGTTCCTTATAAAAGTGTTCCTACACGTTCCATTTTGCATTCAATTTTTTTTGGAGGCCTTAAGACGTTAAAATATTGATTTTTCGCTCAATTTTGCGTTTAAAAATTTTATCAGATATCAAAATTTGATATTTAACACCCCTCTAGTACACATCAATGTTTTCATCAATACTTGTCAATATATTGAAGGGAAATTAATTGATAGTTGTTCTCATCAATTTTCAATCAATGTTCTCATCAATACTTTAGTGTCAAAATCAGCTGAGTTAAAAAAATTATTTCTTTTTTGGGGAATGTTCAGATAATGTTATAATATTAATTCATAACGTAATTCTAAAAAAAAAAAAACAATTTTTACATTAATTTTAACAATTATAGCAATTTTTTGTAATAAAACAATTGATATCTTATTAAGAAAATGTGCATAAAATGAATTTGTTGTTTTATTTATTTATTTATTTGTAGCAGTGGGATCTGAAGATAAAGCTGCAGTTCAACTACAAGTTCTTTTCCCTTTCGAAATGTGGACCTTTTATATATTAATTATTTGGTATATATTTAAATATTGTATATTATATCATTTTTGCAGAGCTTCTTTTGTTCATTTAGCTCCCTTAATATAAATAATTTTTTTAAGCTTTTATATAAATTTTAATTTTAATAGCAGATATTTAGATTCACAGAGACACAAAAAATAGCAAAAAAAATTTAAAATAGATAATGACAAAATGTGAAAAAAAATTAATAAAGAATTAAACGTCAAAAAATGGCATCAAAATTTACAGGCTATTTTAGGCAGCGTTTACACATCAATATATATTGACAGTATTTACTGATGAGAGAGAATATTGAAGAAATACTGTTGTGTAAACACATATTGATTTCAATATACTAGTAAGTCAGCCCGTTTAAAAACGGGTCCCGAGTAAAAAGATACCGAACTTTTTTTCGAACATAACCACTCAGTGGCCCCAAGAAATTTTTTTTCTAGAAACACTTTTTTGTAATAATTTAAAACAAATTAATAATTTATTTTCCATCCATTTTATTTTTTATCCATTTTTCTTTTTTTTCACAATTTAATTGAAAGGAAAAAATTTAAAAATTTAAAAATCAAAAAATCATTTAAAAATAATTGAAAGGAACAATATTTCTTTTTTAGTGAAAACAAAAAATGTCAAAAAGCGTCGTTTACAAACATACAACTCTGGTCTTTTATATAGATAATATTGAAGAAAAAAATAGAAAATATCCTATTTTCTTCAATATATGTACATATATTGAGAGAGACAAAATTAAATATGGCGATAATGAAAAACTAAGCAACATTCATATGTAAATTTTTTTATTTTATTTTTGATTTTACATTTGTTTTATATTCACAGTGTACTTGAATACTTGATTAAAAAAAATTTATTTTTTTATAAGTTTTGGTGAATTAATACGAAAAAACTGACAAATAGTTTCATTGTTTAAAAACTGATGTGTATTCTTCAGTCTATAATCGTCAATAAATATTGAAAAATATTGATGTGTAAACGCTGCCTTATTGACGTTAAATTTTTCATTCATTTTGACTTTTGACATTTTCTTCATTTATTTTTTTTATTAGCTAGCTGTATGTTTACTTTTATTTGCAAAAATTAAAGAAAAAATACGTGATCATAAGATTCTGCGAGAACAGTGAAAATAATCTCTTTTGCAGAACAAATGTCAAATATGCAAAATTTTAAAAATTTTTACAAATGTTTTTGTGTCAAAAATCAACTGTTTTTTAGTTTATGAGAGTTTTTTTTTAAATTTGAATTGATTTTCTGAAATTTTCGATAGAATTATTGAATGTTTTTGTAGAAAAAATTATATTAAATATTTTTTCTTGGTTTTGTCTTTTTGTCAGTAAAAACTGTAAAAATAAGTTTTAACGTTAGGTAGATTTTTGTTTACTTAAATGCGAAATATTTGCTTGACATTTAAAACAACAACAAAAATTTGATAGCAAATTTTTAGAAATAGAAAATTAAATTGCAAAAATTTATATAAGAGAAAGGTCTGACGTCATGTTTTAAACTGTAAACTCTCTTCAATTTCTCAAAAATTTGTAAAGAACATGCAAATAAAAAAGTAAACATTTGGATAAATTTGCAAGTTAAAATACAGAACTATTGAATGAAAAAATGTAATGACAACCTAAATGTCAGAAAATTGAATAAGAAATTGAAGAAACGAACACTCTAAGGTTTTTTCTATACATACATACATAATTCTAAATCTATGCGATCAACACCCTAACGGTTTTTACAACAAAAATTTTACATACACATGTAAAACTTTGCTAAGCCTCTGATCTTCCAATCTAATCTCAATTCTCTTATATTCAAACGTTTACAAAATATTTTTAGTACATATACAAATAAAATCACTTTTCAAAAAATCTTGTAATTTATTTAAAAACTTACCACTTTCAATGTTCTTTCACAGACAATTCTATTTCAGACAAAAATGCTTTCATTACGCAAACCGAATTAAATAAAAACCATAAAATAAATATAATATTATAATTATAATGTACACACAAAAGAAAAAATTAAAAAAACATTGTTTTACTTTTTAAAACTGTCTGGACATCCAATAAAATATTTTAAAATTTCAACAGCAATATGACAACAACAAAATTTAGAATTCTTTTCAAAAATCATTTTCAAAAAAATGTATTTTGTTATTGTTTTGTACTTTTGATGAACGAATTTAAATTTTTTCTTCTTTAAAAATTTTCTAATTTAAAAATTTTATTTGCTTTTTTTTTATATCGTATTTTAATGAAAAAAATTTCTCATTTTAAATTCTACGTAAGAAAAAAAAAAATAATCAAAAAAAAAAAACAATTCAAATAAAAAAAATATAAAATTAAAATTGACAAAGTTTTAATGAAAATTCTTCTACTTCATATCCTTTTTAACTACCATCTCTTAAACATCACCAACTTATAATATTCTTTACTAGGTACATAGAAAATGTTATAAGAAAAACTTTTCACTCAACTTCTTAATTTTAACAAAATAAAAAATCAAAATAAAAAAATCCAAGATTATCCAATTTTAGACCAATCACCTCTTTAAGTCTTCTCTCATTATTGCAACCATTGTTCACAAAATACAATTCACATCATAAAATGTTCACTCAATGTTTATTCATTCGGTCAATCGTTCTTAAAAAAATTTTGATAATTCATATCAAAATAATCTGTTATACATACACAAAATCTGTTATATTATATGTATAGAGGGTGTGAATGATAACAAGATAAAGGATTCAAGAGTGATGTAAGCAGATTAAAAATCTAAAGTAACTTTAAAATTCTATCTAGACATAATAATATGTAGTATATCACCTTTTAAGTACTTTATGTAATGCAAAATGGTTATATTCAATTTAAAGATTTTTTTCTTAAAACTATGAATCTCTAAAATATCATCCCACATTTTTATCATGTACAGTGGCGATAATATAAATAGCGTTATTTTATATAGGTAAGTTTTATTTGTAATTTTTTTTTTATATATACTGTTGACAGTAACTTAGGTAGAATCACATTTTTGTGCTTAATTATAAGTACGGTACTGCAAGTTTATACTACAACATCTATAATATTTCAAACATTTATTTATCAAATTACTAGCTTATCAATTCATTAAATGTCATTAAATCGCATTATTGTCACCATAACCCATTAAATAGGGTAAACGTAAAAAAATTTAAAAAAAATTTGTTTTCTATGAGCGTATTATAGCCTTAAGTATTACTAGAATAAAATGTACTTATCATAAAATTAACGAATAGAAGACCAGTGATGATTGTCTAACAACTAAAATCGATATTTGAATAAAGTCAACACCTAGTGTTTTTTTAATTTTATTAATTTGAAATGTTTCAACCATTGTGGGTTTTATTCAATTCAATAAAATATATTTAAAAAATTTGAACTGAATAAACTTAGCTCTGATGCACAGTTAGGTAGATAGAAATATATATTCTAAGAGACCAGCCTAAAACCAATAAATTTAGTTTTATGATTTTATGCTACTATTTCATAATAAATTGACTGTTATTGTTTGTACAACTTCCTAGGATTAATTTCGATTTTATAGTAAGTCAGTTAACTAGAAAAAATGAATTAGATATTAATTTTCTTGTCTTTCAGATATATTCCTTTCATTGCTTAATTAACAAACCGAAATCTAACTCTACAGTTTTAAACCTGACTTTAGCTAAAGAAATATTTTACCTTCACATGTTTACAGTTCAGATGGTAAGAATTTAAGGAAATTCTATAATAATAGGTGTCAATACGTTATGGCACTCCGAAACCTAAACCTAAATGCTAAAACCTGGATCTTAAGTCCTAAATGCCTTCGCCTTCAAATAGTTAGAATCAAAAGAAATCCCTAACTTAGTTGCCTAAAATTTTTCTAACATACGATTCGCGTTACAACCATTGTAAATATATACATACATCAACTACATCAACAAATACCTGATAAGTCAACACAACACATACTTGATAAGTAATCTGTATTTTAAAATCTATACAAGTAATTCAAATAAATAAAATAAAATTCATTTTGAAATAATTTTGATATTTTTTTTTCTTTGAGTTCGTTAACCCCAATTCTTGGGTCATGCACAGATTATATTAATATCTTTAGAAGTGCTATTTATCCAAATGGTTGCCAATGTACAACTAAATATAATATTTTATATATATATATATATATATATATATATATACATTATACATATATTATAGTGTGGCAGTATCAACATTTATGTAAGTCGGTCAAATGCCAACCCAAATGTTTTATTGGATAAAGAAAAGAAATCATTTACACATGTCACTGTTCTCACGACCTGTCTTATCTTCCGGTTCATAACAATAGAAAATTTTCTTCGATTCAATAAATACAAAACAACAAACACAACAACAAAAAAATACTTAGAAATGAAAAGAAAAATAATAAAAATAAAAATATTTTTTGTTTTCTTTTTATTTTTTATTCCTTTTTACATAATTATTTAACACTTAAGATCACACAGAAATCGACGAGGAATACAAAAATAACGCTTCAAAAAAACAATTTAAAAATGGTTTAGGAGGAGGAGAAGGATTTTACTTTAGTTGTTGTGTTTTTTTTTCATACCTCAGCAATTGCACACATGATTGTTATTAACGCAACACATTTAATCGTAAATTGAGCAATCCCCATCATAAAGAAAACGAATCCTTAAATGTATATATATGTATAGGTATTTTTGTATATAATATATGAATGAATGTACAAAATTAAAAAAAAAATACACCGTATATTTTTTTCCTACATCGACATCTATACACATTCACCTTTTATTAATTTGTTACTCTCTTCAAAATAACAAAAAAAAAAAAAATAACAACAAAAAATTTTAAGCAAAAATTTTCTTCTTTTTATCCATCATTGAATTAATTTACAAAAAATAAGAAACAAGTGAAATAGAAACAATAATATTATGTACAAACAAAGTATATGAAACAAGTGAAATAATCATTTCATCTCCCTTTTCATTTGCTCTTCTTAACTTAATCTTGATGACACACCAGAACATTGAATGTGACATATTGTGAGAACTTTTAACATTGGCATTTTTCATTAACAAAAAAGTATACTAGGGTTGGGTAAAAAGAAAAATAATAAAAGAAAAGTGTATAATAAAAATTAAATAACAACGACAACTCAAACCTAAAATTGGAACAAATCTTGAAACAAAAAACAATAACAAAAATAAAGAATTAGAAATTGAATAAAATAACTGACAAAGTTGCCGTTTATTCTTATTCTCTTTTCTTATTTAAGTATTTTTTTTTTTTTTTATTTTTATTCAGAATTTCGTATTTGATATTCACATATTTTATTGATATTTTGAAATTATTCAATTAATCTTAACGATTCCTTTAATCTTTTATATAAGAGATTTTTAAGTCTTATAAATTAGAATTAAATAAAAGTACCAAAAAATTTGTAAGAATACTGGTGGAACAGAATAATTATAATACTTAAAGTATATTAGGATGCGGTTATAGCGATCAGTAAAATTGCTTCAGTAAAATTGATGGTCATATCGGTTAGGTTGCATAATAATTTTTTTTTATCAAATGAAACAGTGAAAAAACGAACCATAATTTCAATAAAATACAAATGAACAAATGAAACAGTGAAAAATAAGCCATAACTTCAGTAAAATACAAATTGGCAAATAAAACAGTGAAAAAATAAACAATAACCTCACAGAAATACAAATGAACAAATGAAACAGTGAAAAAATAAACCATAGCCTCACTGAAATACAAATGAACAAATGAAACAGTGAAAAAATAAACCATAACCTCAGTGAAATACAAATGAACAAATAAAACAGTGAAAAATGATCCATAACTTCTGGAAATACAAACAAATGAAATATAATTTCAGCCAAATAAATACAAATGAACAAATAAAACAGTAAAATAATTAACCATAACTTCATTAAAATACAAATGGAACAGTGAAAAAATGAACCACAAATTCAGTGAAAAACAAATGAACAAATGGAACAGTTAAAAAATGAAACATACTTCATTAAAATAATGTTGTTTAATTTTGTTTCATCTGTTCAGAGAAATACATACTGATCAGCAAAATTATAAAATTCATTTTATATAAAATATTAGATAATCTTAAAATGTTAAAATTCGGAACAGAATTTGTGTTAGAACATTTTTTACAATTCCTAAACTTTATTTTTCAGCAGTAAAATTGAAACAACACATTTTACTGATCGCTACAACCGCAGCCTTATTTTATCGTATTTTAATTACTTTATTTAGTATTGAAAAAAATATTTGATAAATGATATTTTTTAGTTAATCGAAAATGTTATTTTTGTGTCTTGAGTACATAGTCTACATACTCTCATCATTTTACAAATTATTAAACTACAAACAAAATAGAAAAATATGGACTATTCAACTAATTTGCGTTGGAGAAATAACATTGTATGAATAGGGTGCAATCAACTATTCACAATTTGCATATTTTAGAAACATTAATACAGAATTATAAAAGACCGTTGGTAACAAAAGACACAATTAAGAAAATGTTAATGCTTTATCAACAGATACCTCAGGCACATTCTTAGAATAACTGGTGACCAAACAGAAAAGAAAAAATATATATCCCAATTGAGAAATTATTCGAATAGCCTGTATGTCAACTACAAGAGTATATAAATATTCGTAAAATATAATTAATATAAAAAGTTACGTATTAGTCTTTTATAACATGAACAAAGCTTAGATGGAAAGTACACGTCAAGAAAAAAAAACTAAAATTAGATCTGAAATACAAACAGTTGTATTGGCTAATTGGGTGGATATATACACTTTTAAGATATAACAAAATTTTGATCTACAATCAAATATTGAACCCAGTCTGGGCTTATACTGTCTTCAAATATGGGATTGTGCTAAACAACTACATAGTATTCCAAAACAAAGTATTGTGAAACAGTACTAAAATCCCCCCGGTTTGTTCGCTATACTGATATTCATAGAGAGCTCAGGATCCCTTTCACATGCACATGACCATGCCCATGTCGAAGTTTCACGTTTTTTACTGAGCATCACAATCTTGTTAGACCACTTAAACGGATGAGATCGTTTGAACTATGTTAGGTTAAAAAATTTTATCTCTCAAGAGTTCCTAATGGGATATTTTTTTTTTTTCTTGTCAAAGCTATCTGAAGAAAAGAGCCAAAATTGTATTATTGGTTAGTACTAAAGACTAGTTTCAATTTTAACAAAATGATGGGAGTTTTTAGTGCGTTAAGGTCGGCACAGTCCTTTACTTCATTCTTCCCGGCACATAGAACTGAAGCTGAAGGATCTTTGACGATTTTCCTCTATCTAAAAAAAGATAAAGAACATAATTTATCAATGATGTCAGCGGTGTTAATCATTCTAGTTTAACAGTTACACCATCACAATTTTACATTAATAAACCACAAAACTTCCAACACCCACAAAATTAAGGGAGAAAAATCAGGTTTGAGTGAATATAGTTAAACTAAGAACAACTTTAAAGTACAAAACTCAAAGAAACAAAAAACAAAAAAATTGGTGAAAATGTCAAAAAATTTCTATTAGAAAAACGTAAACGGTAACACTAATAAAGAATTATTTATTATCCCTTGAGAAGAACTAAATTTTTATTCTATTAAAAACTTCGAAGTCATTTTTCATAATGAAAACTTTTTTTTTTGTTTTTATTATTGTTTTTGTTCTTTTTTTGTAAAGTGTACTATGCACACTTTTGTGTCAAAAATTTTAAACCTAAAAAATTTTCACCTGATCTCTACCATACCCTCTATATTATATTTTAGAATCAAATAAATTGTGCAAAAATCTAAACCTCTAACCGCAAATAACCAGACCAAAACAAAAAAAAAAACAACAACAAAATTATTTCATCAAAACTTTTCAGACAACCTATACAATTTTCTTCTATTCTAGCAAGTCATTTAATCAAGAAACAAAAGAAATAAAAAGAAAGTAAGAGAGAGAGAGATAGAGAGGCATAAAATGAGATAACAACGAAAATAATACACATATAATAATATCTTAAAAAAATTAAAAAATGTCAAAGGTCTAGGTTTTTAGAATTTAACACATAAATGTTGACATTTAATTTTATATAAATATATATATAGAATATCATCACTCATAATAATTTTTTTCTTTTTTTTTTTTGTAGCCCAGAGCCTGTTCTTAATATTAAAAAACAAAATTTGTATATATAGTTTAAAAAAAAAGGTATTTTCTAAATTTAACTACAAAATTTTTTCTATATGTTTACGTGTGTGTGTCTTAAAAGAAAACAAAAATATCGTATTTTGTCTTTTAAAATTGAAATAAATTAAGCAAACGAAGGATATTTCATTTTTATATGCCAGCCAAAATTTTAAGGATACCCTTTTCAATTCTGGAAATGAAATCATAATATATATATATATATATATATATATATTAATGAACGCTTGATTAAATCTTTGTATAAAATCCTTTCCATATTAGAAAAAAATGTTCTTTTTCTTTTTCGAAAAGATGTGAATTTTTTATTTTATACCAATAAAGAGTAGGATACAAAAACTATAACAAAAAAAAATAAAATGTACAATAATATATGAACAATATAATAGATTTTGCGACACAAATAACATATCAAATCAAAAATGAATATTGTTAGTCTTGTCAATAATAACCAATTCTGTTTTCTAAAATAATTGGATGTAATTTGAAGATTATCTCCTAGTTTTTGTTTTATTTAATTTTACTAACTAGGCTGATGAAAGCAAAACTATACATAAAATGAGTGAAAACGAGAATTTAATATTTTAGAATAACATTATGATATTGTTCAATCCAAATCCATATCTTATATCCAATATGATCTAAGTATACGTAATGGTAGTAGCTGCCAAAAGTACGTCGACACATTTAAATCAGTAAGGTCTATTGTGATAACCTAGCCTAACCTACCCCTAAGGCTTAAGCATATACCTTAATACTTAGCTAATTTTATTTCACAACTTTTTTCATTATAAATTGTAATACCTATACTATTATTAGAGCTGCAATTAACAATCATCACTTTTTGTTATTTTATTGTCATACATTTATTGAATACTTACTTTTAATTTGTTTCATTATTTAAATTTTGTTTAATTAAACCGTAGTTCATTTTATATCCATTCAAAATATAAAAGAAAGCATTTTCTAGAAATAATATAATTTTTCAAAACTGCCTGCCAAGTAACAATTTTAACATTATAGTAGCATTAATGCTGTATTATAGAAGTTATAAAAGATATACACTTTTTTCATTGAAATTCAACATTTTTCGAAACAATTTAAACAATTTTTCATTCAAATTCAACATTTTGTCAAACAATTTGTTAGAAAAAAGGTTGAATTTGATTGAAAATATGTTGAATTTATTTGAAAAAATGTTAGATTTGAATGAAAAAAAGTATACTACAATGCTTGAAGCCTTTATAGTGATAGTAGCATAATAAGCTATATATATGAATGAAGCATTATTACAGTTATATATTTTATTGAGTTTTAAGCATAGCATGAAATTCTACTTTTACCATGCTTGTACAATAATTGTCTTGTTACTCTACTAATTGTATAATTGTATTGTTACTCTGTTTTTACCATGCTTGTACAATAATTGTCATTCTCTTATCATGCTACTGGTTGCTTTTACGACAGTTAATGTTTTTTTTTTTCCGATATAAGCATTATTGGGGGTACATGGGCTTTGTTCACAATATGTTTTGTTTATTTATTTACTTATTTGTTTTAAGATACATACAAACTTAGTTTAGAAATTTATAAAGAAAATTATACAAAACAAAGTTAAATGTCTTTCTAGTTTCTTCATCTATTTCGATTACCCCACGGAAAATATCTTAAATTCTGCATCCGTTTCTGATTTTGTTGCTACGTTTCCTATCTCTTAATGTGTATCCACATATTTGCCTCAGAGTTCGAATTTCTGTTGTTCGCAGTTGTGTACAGATCCCTAAATCATCACTATCATCACCTTATAGAGGTGTGTCGTTCATGTACGATTCGTTCAAAAAGAACGAGTCCCTTGTTCAAAAAAAAGATACGGTTCCCTAAAATAAAAATGACTCGTTCACAAAATGAACTGGTACGATACGATTGATACTGGTACTATATAACATTTCGTACTATTCATTTTGAACTGGTATCAAAAGGATATGGTTGGTATTGGTACGATAATATTTTGAACTGATACCAGCACGATACGAATGTATCATATAAAATTTGTATGCATACAAAATATGTATGTGTTGTAAATACGTCGTACAAAAAATGATGTCATTATACAGAGTATGATTTATTTAAATTTGAAACCTTTTGAATTTTTCTAAGTTGATTTACCAATATTGTTTTATGTGAAATTTAAGTTTTATTTATTTACCTAGTAAAGTTCAAGTTATTAGTATAAGTTATTAGAAATAATTGAAATAATCAATTATTGAATTGCGATATTATTTTTTTCAATTCAATTTTTGAATTGCGATTTATTGATATGCGATTTTAATTTTTTTTAGCTATAATAAAATTTCATATTCAAAATGTTTTACATAAAAAGGTTTTAAATATAAAATGTGATTATATTTTATTTATTTTTTTTTTTTGAGAATATACTTTTTTTTTTTAACTATTATAAAACATTTACTTTATTTTTTTTATAAACATTCCCATTATAATAATGTTAATATAATTTAATTGTGTATAACAATTTAAAAATATATAAATATAAAATGTGAACAAATTTTTTTTACGGAATATGAAAAAACCCTAAATTATAGAACATCATATATGTTTATTTTAAATTTGCTGCTAAATATTTTCATTATTTTACAATTTAAATGATTCGTAATAAATTAACAATATTTAACTGCAAAATACAAATGCATATTGTATTGAATTCACCAAACTTCTGTAATTTAATATTATACAAAATATTATAATTATCGCACTGGTACTAGTACCATTTCGTACTTTTTCTACTGTTAAGTTAATGATTCTTTTTGAACGAGTCATTTAGAACGAATCTTTTAAAATAACGATTCGTATGACTCGAGTCCTTGAAAAGAATCATTTTTCCCAACTCTATCCCCTTATAAACAAAAATTTAAATTTATTATACCATACCATATCCAAACTCATATAAAATATTTGGAATACTTTTCTATATAAGCACCCTTTTTTTTTGTTCTTAACAGAAACAAAAACAAAAAAAAAAAAACAATAAAAATAGAAAAATGTCAAAGGCTATTAAAAAAGAATGTAGAACCCAGGTATACAAACGATGTCATTAATCTACACCAGGATTGAAAGTAAGGAAAAACTTATAGTAAAAAAAAAAAAAAAAAAAAAAATTTTTATTAAAGTCCAAATAATAAAAAAAAAATTTTTCGTGCGTATTTCTTACAAGAAATTTGAATAATAAAACAGGACGAAGAATAAGTGAAAAATATTTCCTTTTTTTCTGTTTTTTTTTTTTTTTTTTTTTTTGTTTTGAAGTTTATAATAAATGAAACTGGTGATATGTTGTGATATTTAGTAAAAAGAATTTAGGTCTTCAAGTTTTTTTTTTGTTTTTGTTTTTCTTTTTTAGTGTGAAATTTTTATTTCACATGTTTTACAAAATTAGGCTCAAGGTATAAAAATGCTAATAAATATGGGGTAATCATGCTTAAAAATTTTCTAATAAATAAAAAGAGTTATTCATTTGTATATGTGTACCTTACCTTAGAAATATTCTAAATATTTTTATTTTAATATACAGATGCAGAAACTGGAACGTAAGATGAGAATATAAAGAAAAATATTCCATGTGCACACAATTGAAATTATTAATTTTTAAAGTTTTGTACTTTTTTAGATTTAAATGTTTATGTGAAGTACTTTTTAATGTTATAATAGGTCTATATGGTAGCTAGCTATATGGTAAAATTCAAATTATTGTTTACTTTTTTATTTGCATGCTCTTTAGAAATTTTTGGGAAATTTCAGAGAATTTAGAGCTCTCTCTTAAATAAATTTTTGAGTGAATGGGCAAAGAAGAAACTAATCCTGTCATTAATTATGCCATTTTTTACTTACTGCGATGTAGTATATGCGGGTATGAGTGTATGTGAGTGGTCTAGATTAAATGTTATCTTTAATGCCCCGTTTTGTTACCAATCGCCGTAGATTTGATAGAATTTGATAGATGTATCTAAATTGATACTTGACTGCTCATTAGCAAATTTATACAGATTTATACAGATTTATACAAAAGAATTATACAGATATATATACTACATGAAGAAAATAATTTCTAAAGCCACACCTATATACTTACTAGCAATAAGTTGATATTTGGAAGATCACCCAGGGGTGTGAATTTAATTGTTCCGCGTCACAATGACAGACTTAGACATATATCGTTCTTTGTAAGAGTTGCAATATTATGGAATGCACTGCCAAGTACTATTAGCTGTGAATTATCTCTTAACAAGTTTAGTGAGTTGTCTTGGGAATACTTTAAGCTAAAACCTTAGATAATAGTTAATTTTGAAACAATATATTATTTTATTTTTTATAGTTGAAGGAGGAAAGAATATTATAATATTATAATATTTGAATTGCTTTGAATTGAATTTACTTTAATTGAATTAAATATTTTTATTGTTTTTCTTTTTATTTTATTTTATTTTTTTTTTTGTTTTTTTTTTTTTGTGTTCTTTTTAAGCTTTAGTCTAATTGAATTAATTGCTTTATTATCTGTAAATTATTTGGCTGGTTTAGTTGTAAGTTAAGTATGTATTTAAATTAATATTTTCTTTTAATAATTTTTATTTGTATACTCTTATAAAGACTAATCGTCTTATGTATACTAACATTAAGAATTGAATAAATAAATAAACTTAAAAAAATGAAATCTCTATTTGTAAAAACTTGTAAAAATTCCCTAATTTTTAATATTTTAATTCAATTTTCTCAGTCTAAAATTTTTTTACCTGATCACTCCAAAAATCAGAGCCTCTCTCTTCCTTCTTTCTTATAACGAAATTCGTTTCACGAACACACTTCGGTGTTTAACAATGAATTTCATTTCACGGGATACAGATTAAGCGATAGGCCCTCAAATAAGTTCTTGTCTCCGTAATTACCTTAAGAACAAATTTTCATAAATCAATAACAATAGTGTGCAATCAAATTACCTATATCTACCGATAAAATCCGTGACATCGGAAATTATGTAAAAAATATTGCAATCCGATACAAAGTAAAAATAACAAAAATATAAAATTTTTGAGTTCAACCACATTGTATCGAAAACACAAAATGTTTTGTTTACAATTCTGATCACTTTCAACACAATGTATCTGAAATAATTGTCATATTATCATATATTTTTTGACATTTGATCATATTAATTTCTTATTAATAGAAAATAAATGTGGATAATTTTCGAAAGTAATTTTCTTTAATCATTAAAGCTTGATTTGTGCATGTAATCTCACCGTGATTAACAACAGTATTTTTCTCGCATGTGTCTATTACTTATATAATATCAAATATAAGTAAAAATAAATAATTAACATTTAATCCTCATATAGATTTCATAACAGCAAAAGCTTTCTCTATGCTAGGTTTTATTAAACGAAATTCCATAAATTTTACTGATCCTTATACGTTTAAATCATTATATACTTCTCTTGTTCGTCCTCACCTTGAATATGCCTCTCCTATTTGGATGCCGTTTTACGCTAGGCATATAAAAAGAATTGAATCGGTTCAAAAGAATATGATCAAATTCTGTCTTCGTAAGTTCAATTGGCAACTCTATACAACGAGTTATCTAGCTAAATGCCAACTCATAGATATTTTGACTCACTTGAAGCTAGGCGAAATGTGGCCGCTGTAATGTTCTCGTATAACATTTTGTCAGCTAAAATAAACTGTCCTTTTATTTTAAATTTATATAATATCTAAAAATTTTCTAGAAATTTTCTTTATTTAGATTCTCATAGGACGAACTATGGATTTTCGGAACCCATCGTTAATTCACAAAGATTATATAATAAATGCCATTCTATAATGGATTTTCATTATAGCAGACAAAATTTTAAAAGAAAAATCACCACATTTTTTTCATCATAAAATGTCAAAATTTGAATTGTATTTTACTATATTAATAATAATAAGTATTAGTTTTAAACTGTAGTTTGTAAGCAAAATCTATAAGGTTATTCCTGTAGATTGAAGTGAAATAAATAAATAAATAAAATAGTTTATTATTAAAACTTACTTAAATTGCATCTTTTCTTTATAAAACAACAACACGTACTGAGGGACAAATTTCAAAACAAAATTTTCTAATGACAATGCATATATTCTATTATTTTTCGATACGTTTATTGTGTAACAAGAATATTTTGGAAAAATTGCAAAAAATGGTATAAAATAATGACACGAATACTTTGTTAAATTCATTTCCGATCATGAGACAATGTCTAATCTTTTTTTTTTACATTTCAGATCCTGACTCATTGTATTGACAACGTTGTCAATACATTTCCGATATCAAGGAATCCTATTTTATGATTACAATTCATCTGTATAACAAGAGACATTTTATATTATCAATAATAAATGATAAAATAACACCCAGTATAATATAAAATATAAACCCTGTTAGAATTAGAACTATTACTTATGACTCATCATGACTCATGAATAAAATTATTAATTTTTATTCGATAACACTTACTTTTTTGCTTTTTCTATATACCTTGATCTCAATGATTTATTCAAATGTCTTAAGCCCAATTGATGTTCATAATAAACAGTTACAAATAATTTTTATTTATTTTTACAAATCAGTTAAATTAATTTTACTAAAACTTATAATCAAAATATACACAAACAAACACGAAAATTAATCATTGGGACATTAAGAAAAAATAAAAAAAAATTGTTATAAGTAGTTTAAGGTATTAAATTAAAAAATATATAATTTTTATGAATAAATCAAAACTTAATAAACGAAAAATACTAAACTACCATTCAAATAATATTTAACAACTTTTAATGACAATCACAATCAAACTTAGCCCCTTGAAATAACTCATCTCTATCTATTCTATACACATTAAGTCCACGCTATTGTACAGTATAAAATAATGAAAATAAATTTAAATCAAAATCTTAAATCTAAAATTTCATTTTATATCTTTATATTATTTATTTACAAATAACAGTAATAATACTTAATGGTATTAGAAATGTATTTGAAAAAAAAAAAAAAAAAAAAAACTTAACAAAAAAATATTTCTAAAAAGCTACTGTCAACTGATGCCTCCATTAGTAACAAAACTATTGTTAAAATCTGCCACATATAATACATTAAATAGATATTCACTTTGATTATTTCCGCTTTTTTACTTTTTTTTTTTTTTATCTTTTCTAAAAAAACCCCCCATTTCTTCGATCTCTTCTTCTCACTTTCTATTCACTCTTATCCACTCATATACAAAATGAAACATATTTCAAAGGAAAACATACATAAAAACAAAAAATAGAGAGGTGGAACACTTGAATAACTCAAAACAGAAAATAAAACTATACTCATAATAAAAAAAAAAACAAAAAAAACAAAAAAAAAGGACACCAGTACACACTACACATAGCTCAGATTTATTATGTACATCTATATATATATATACATATAACATATAAATATATTAGAAGTTTGTAAGAGGCTGTAATGAAGTTTCACAATGAAATATCATCATCAGATATTACTTGGACATTTTTCTTTATATTTTATGTCATAGTATAGATTATTAGTCCATTTTCTGTAGAAAATATAATAAAAGGACTCAAAGAACAAAACAGAAAAAAAAAAAAAAACAACAGTGGAAAAAGCGGAAAATCCCTCAAGAGGATAATTTATTTCTATCATCAATTTTCTTTTTTTTTTTTTTTCTTTTAAGAACAAATTTTTGATACTGCTTATTGTACTAATGCTGATACGAATGATAATAACAGTAATGATGATTTCACTTCGAAATCCTGTTTCAACCTTCATATTCTCTCAACCAACCACCCCCCTCCCCCCTTCCGCATTCATATTTCAACATCAAACTCAACCCCCCTTCTTTAACAATAATTTCTTATGATTTTAATGTGCTCATCATTTTCTTTTATAATGAAAGACAACTACTACTGGTATTTCTTTTTAGTTTTTATTATATTTTTTTTTTTTTTTTATTATTATTATTTTTCACACCAATAATGATAGCATTTGACTTCTTTCAGGAAAATGAATCAAAATCTGAGATTGAAATCTTGAACGCATAACGCGAACACAACAACAAACTATGAACAAAAGAAAATTATTTGGATGAAAAATTAGCGAATTTCATGAGTATGATGAGAGTGTGAGAAAGAGAAAGGAATAATATGATGAGTATTGAAAAGAGTGAGGTATAAAGAAAAAGGGGCAAAAAACAAAGATCGAAAGAAACAAACTAGGGTAAAGAAAATTAACTAGGTATAAAGTTGAATTAAATTTATTTGTCATATAAATTCAAAGAAAATTAGGTTAACATAATTAGCTACAAAAATTTTGAGATGAACAAAAAATGAGAATTTCAAAATTAAAATAAAACAAAAAAAAAGATGAAACAAGTAAATTTAAAGAGTATCAAAGCATCAATCTAATTTCCTTTACAAAACAAAAATCTAGTAATTAAAAATATGTTATTCAAGTATATGAAGTTTTTTTTGTGTAACCAAGTATTGATAATCCTATAAATTAATGGTACTATAATTTGAATTGGGACAGCCCTTTTTAAAATTTGAATTTTTAGTTTTCTTCTGTTGGAAAAAATCATTTATAGAAAAACTGGAGACAGCTTATAGTCCGATCAGTTTGTTAAAATATTGTGAGTCTCTAAACCCACAAAAAAACTTATCTTTTAATTTATAATCAAAACTAATGAAATTCGATTAACCATTAAAATTTTTCACTATATCTAGTTTAGGTCATAATTTATTTTTGCTCAAAATACTCATTTCATATTTAAGTTGTATTTTTTTTTTCACAAAAAATAATTTTATATATATTAATCATCATTATCATTGTCCTGTAACCCCAAACGTGGGGCAAGGTCGATTTATGTTAATACAATTCAAATATACATTTTATATTTTTGTTATAGTTAAGCAATCTCTCAAGCTTATAACGTTGTATCACTGACAAATTAGAAATTTTATTTTTGCCACAAAATGGGTCGTCCATCTTTGATTTAAATGTGCTGGTTTTTCAAAACACATGACATTTACCTATTACCTTATTAAAGATATTCAAATACAATTAACAATCAATCATAATTCATAATCATATAAAATTACGTTTATTCCGTTTAGTTCAAAAAAAACTTCATAAAATTTTATAAAAGTTCATGAAACTTTAAAAAAAAAAAGTTTTGTATTGAGAACTTTGAATGTTTTTTATCTTTACAGAAATGAGTAAATTAATAAATTATACAGCAATGAACAAAGTTAATATTAAATAATTTAATTTTTGTTCGGTTTCCGTTCACTAAATATATGTTCAGAAAAGTTATTCACAAGCAATGATGAAGGATTATGTTGCTTCCAAAATATCGATATTTGCAATCAAATATTAAAAACTAGCTTTGTAACCCGCCATAAATGACGGAAGCAAAATAAATTCTAGCATTTCTTTCCTTCATTGGAGTTTTAATTTCAAGTTTAAAAAAAATACGGATTTGTTTACTAATCTATTATCTTTATTTTTGTATTATAACGTTTTTAATTACCATATAAACAGAATATTTGTAATAAGGTGCAAAATTTTCTATTCCCTAAGGATAATTTACTCGATCATTTTATCGACATCCTTTTTGCCAACATTGAAAATTTATCGTGTAATTCAGAATTAAGTTAATCCTGTTAACATTCAATAACATTCGCTGCGTAAGCTTAGCGTCAAAGTTTATAGCGAACATTTTATAATGAGCCACAACTTTGAACCAAAACAATTTTAAAAATAAATAAAATTGTAAATATAAAAAAAAATAATATTGTATGTACACATAATATTTATTTTGATGAATAAAATAAAAACTCGTGTTGGAGAAAAAATTAAAATAAAAAAATGTCCTGCAAATAAATAGGTATTTACAAAACTGTTCATAACTTGTGAACCATTGATCGGTTATTTAAAATTTCATTTCATTTCAAAAAATTCATTATCGAACTGTTCATGTTAAAATTCATACATAATTATTATTAATTATAACATACATTAAAAAGAAGAACAACAATCGATATGGTTTAACCGATACCTATATATACCTACCTACTAAAAATTATAAATTTACAAAGATAAGAAATAAAAAATAATAGTACAAAATTTCATTTAATTTCTTTAAAAATGTATAGGTTGTTATTGTTTTTATGTGTAAATCAGCAGAACCAAAACCTAACCCCATAACACATACTAAATATTATATACGATCATTAATTTATGTATCAGATAAATATATATGTATATATATATATTTAAAAAAAAACAATAAACAAAAAGAATAAAAATAAATAACAATTTTAACTCTTCATCCCATCACATTTCTGGCTAGAGTATATATACATATAGTACTATAGTACAGGCTATGAATACGGTAGCAAAACTATGATGCTATGATCATTATCATAACAACAACAAAAAATATGTAGATAATAATACATATCCATATTGTGTATAATTTTAAGTAATAAGAATAACCTTTAAGTACATTATGTTTCTTTTTGTGTTAAATGCTTTTTTCCTTTTGGTTATTACACCATATTAAACTGTTGATAAAATTTCTATTAGTCCTTCTTATTATTAAATCAAAAAATTTGTTTGTTTTATTTATATTGTTATTATTATTTTTTGTTTTTTCTTATTATTTGCGAAGAAAACTAACATTAAATTAAAAAAATATATTTCATGCAGTGGTATTTTTTCCTGCAAAGGTTCAGTATGGTAGACAGGGGTTAAAAAAAGAGTTCCAAAGCAATTTGTATACGTATTGCAATTTGTATATGTGTTGGAGTATTCCGTTGGACTTACAAACATCCAGATAAATGTAGAAAATTATATTAAAAAAATTATTAGTCAAAACAAATCTGGCAACAATTAAATTATAAAAACTAAAAAATCTGATTAATAAATTAAAAATTAAACTTAATATGTTTTACAGCGTTGCCGTTCTAAATAAATTTTTATCCCTTCTACTGACCTATAGAAAAAAACGTAAAATATATTGATAAAATAATAATTAAAAACTATTAAAAATAATATAATATGCAATATAAAAAAATATATACTAAATAATTACAATATAAAGGCCGACATTCCAAAAAGGAAAATAAACTGTAGTGGGACATTTATCTGTAGATCTCACTGTTATATAAATAAAAAAATAAATAAAGCATTTAAAATTTAATGAAACAGAAACTACATACCTACAAACTGGTTTTATTTTGAAAAAATATTATATAGAAACATAAGAAAGAAGTGTAGTAATTAAATTATGAGTCTACTGAATTTTATTGAGATCTACTGACCCTAATTTTTCTGTAATATAATTTCATATTTTAATTTTTTTCTGTATGTACTTTAAATTTGTTTAATAAACATTCGAAACAATTTCTGTTTTGTTAGTTCATTCTCTTAATTGATCTTAATATATTATCATTTTACCTAATTATTTTTATTAATATATTTGACTTGATTTAAGTAATAATATTATTTATTTTTGTTTTAGCTTAAACCAATTTCCAACAAACAACTTCAATTGAATAACTTTAAATTAAATCAATTGAATCAAATAACTATTAAACTTAAAATAAATTTCAAATAAAATGTTGAGTAATTTAGTAAATTAAAAAATATTATATATGTTATATATATATATATATATTATATATATTTTTGTTTTTGTTATTTTTCTTAAATTTTTAATATATACAAAAAAAAAATAAAAACCCTTAAAGGATAAATTATTTTAACTTCATTTTCATAATAAAATTAATGTAACATGTACACACATATAATTTTTTTTTATTGCAATTGTAAGAATATAAAATTAATTTTACTCTTTTTTTTTAATCTAATTTAATTTAATTTAATTTACCATAATTGTTTGTGTTCACCAACACAAATTCAAACATACATATATATGGATATGTAATTCTTATAAAATTATAATCAAGAATACTGATTAAAAATTAACCAAAAAAAAAAATATACATATATATATATACTTTTAATGTTTTATCTCTCTTTCTCTTATTATTTATTTTTGTGTTTTTGGTTCTTACATAATACATGACCTTTTTTTTGATGATACAAAATTTTCATAATAATAATAATAACAATAATACCAAAATTAATTATATTTTTCATAACTTAGAGTTGCCATTTATTAATAATTGATGTTTAATAAATTACAATAAAATTTAAGCAGATAGCCCAAGTAGGTAGACCTTACCAATAAATTTATTATAATTTTAATTATAATAAATGTAAATATAAATAAAATAAAATAAATAATTAAATCTACTGCATACTTATATAAAATACTGCATAAAATATTTGATTCATTCTATTAGTTATTTTCCTTCTGTTAAGTTTACTTATTTTCAACAAAATTTAAAGAATTAAAAGAATTTTAAAATTGAGTTTCTAATTGTGAAAAATAAATTTTACCTCAGAAGAAATATTGTCAAATTTTTTTCAGAAGTAATAATATGTTGTTTAAAAATGTCAATTTTAATTTTGAATAGTTCATTAGAGTTCACAATTATCAGTTACAATTTTCAATTCATATTAATCAATTAGAAATCATCAAGGCCAAAGACCTACAATTCTAAGATAAACGAGGGAGTACAATAGATCTTAAGTGGTAGCGCTTACATAGAACTCCCTATTAATAAAAAAAAAAATTAAATACAATTCACAATAATCAATTGCAATTTTCAATTCATAGTAATCAATTACAATTCATAATAGTCAATTATTATCCCAATACTGGTAACTTGTAATTCGAAACAATCAGAATTGTAATTCAGAATAATGACTTCTAAGCTTATTCAATCCAGAAAAGGTAATTATATATTCAGGTGTAGTCAATTCTATATTGTAATACAAACATAGCCAATAACAACTAATATTTTTAATTAGATATTTAAACATTTTAGTGTTAAATAATAGTTATTATTATTAAACTAGTTTTTATTTATTCATTCATTTCCAATCTACTGAAATCAAACTCTTGATTCACATCCTTTAGTCAATTATTATTTATACCAGTCGGAATATATAATTGTATAATTTAAAATAATCAATTAACATTCAAATGTAGCAAATTACTATTAAGAAAATTTTATATTTATATAATATTATAAATTTTAAATTAGTTGTAATATGTAAATTATCTTATTATTTATAGCCTTAATAATTATTAAGAAATAACTATCATCAATTATATAACTATAAGGTGCGTTTTTGTTTATATTCAATATAGTTTAATGTAAAATAAAATCTGTGAACGATTTGAACATATCAACCGGAGAGAATTAAATTTGAAAACCTGTAAAGTACAAATGTATTTACCACATTGCAAAGCTTGTAAATGAAGTACCAGTCCAGTACCAGCGAATATTCAAGAATAATATTCATATATTAGGGCTAATCTATTTACATTTCTATACATTTTTTTTATTATCTGTATCAGTCTTCGTTCTTGGTTCTCGTTCCTATTAATCAATAAAGAAATTGAAGTATCTGATAGTGAAGAACAAAAGTATTAAAAGTTATTTCAATTTACAATTTTTATTATACTTATATAAGAAAAAGCAAAACATAAAAAAAGGAACAAAACTCCCAATAAAAATAATATTTCAACAGTTGGCAACATTTACACAATTAAAAATCTACACAGATTCATGTACATACATAACATACGTATATAAATAATTTTTAGAAGGATATGAAATTAATTTTTTTTTTAACTTTACAAGAACTGAATAAAAAATAAATAAGAAAATGTATACAAACACATTCAAATAATTTACACTGAAGTTAAGTCAAGAGATGGCGTTTATTTTTATTTTATTTTATTTTTTTTACTGTTTCTTCTTCCATCTACTTCTATTACTCATAATTTCTATTAGTAGTAAGTACTTTTTAGAATTGTATAATAATCATAATAAGTACACTTTACAATAGTTAAAACAATTTTTTTTTTCTTTCTTAACTCTTTTCTACTTTCATATCTTCTCTTATAGAACATTCTCTGAATATTCATTTTATATTTACACTTATATACATAATATAGGACAAATGAAAACAATAACAATAAAAAATAAAATTGTTTAATTCGCAAATGGGAAAATTTTACTTATTTTTTTTTTTTTTATTTTTTTTTTTTTTATGGGTTCATACAGTTAAAAAAAACTAAATGTATGTAAGAACAAAAAATGAACAAAATACTATAAGAAAATACAAATAATGAAATGAATATATGAAGAAATGAATATCAACTTAAATTATACAAAGTTGTATGAAAGAAGACATTAGAGATTTAAAAAACAGAACTTTAAAAAAATAAAATATTTATTTATCTGTACAATATATATTGTAGTTAATCTCTTGAGATTAAAGTATACATAATGTATAGTAGTTTAACTAGAAAAGTTAATTTTATTGCTATTCACTCATATGTTAGTAAAAAAAAAAAAACAAAAACATTTAAGCAAAGGGTAACTTGCACAATTCTCAAATGAAAAACTTCTAAGAATTATAAAAATTAAAATTGCACAAAAATGCATTAAAATGTTTTTGAAAATAAAAACAAAAATAAATTCAAGGACATAAGAGATAACTTTAAAAAATTTAAAAATAAAAAATGTATCTTTAATTTTCTCTTCATCAAAACAATTTTGACGTCGTTATAGAGTAAAATTATATATATTTTTTTTTTATTTTGTTATACTTGAAAGATAGGGATTTGTATTCGTTTTATTTTTCAATGCTTCGACCTACTTAAACTGATTGTGCATCACTAGTTCTTCACACACAAACACACAAATTTCTTAGTATACATTTTTATTCAAGTTTAAAGTATTTGACAAATAATATTATTTCATGAGGTTTTCAATGACCTTATCTAGAGTATACAGATCTAAGTATGAGATTTTTAGCAAAATATCTTATAAGTATCCTATGATTCCAATAATCTCAAATCCATATAAAAGTATGAAAAAAAAAAATGGTTATTAAGTGATGTCATTTATTTTTTGATATTTTTAGAAGTAATCAGACATTTTTGACATTTTTTGACATTTTGTATTCAAAATAAATGGGTTTCTTGATTTCTACACTTCGAAATATAACCGAATTTTACAAATGTCATCATAATTTAATATTATTCGTCCAATAGACAAGTATTAATAAAATAACAAAAAGAAAAAGAGTGTTATTTAAGATTTTATTAACCCCTTATGAAAATGTACTTAAAATTTGGTATATACAATAAAACAACAAATTTCAGTCTAAAATTACTGAAAGATTTCTTCATTATTTAATTTGACTGAAAATAAGCCTGAAGTACAATGAAAACGACACGAAATTGTATTTCAACAAGATATGTCAAATTATGTTATGAAAAAATATGTTTAAATTTAAATCACAACAAATAGTACGACACGACAATGTTGGTTGTTGCACTGTGACATTTCATTTTGACACTTCTAAATCATTAAATTAAAATAATGCTCTGCTTGTTGTTTTTGAATTGTTACTTGAAAATGAAAATGAAAATTTCGCATTCATTGGACTTGCTATGCGACATTCTATGTCAACAATTTAGAACGACAATATTGTGTCGTTTACATTGGGCTTCAGGCTTTAGTTCTTAGTTTGTAATAAATTTTTTGACATGTATAAAAATTCTCTAAAGCTCATTTTTTTTAATTGTTTTTGCCTTGAAATTGACATAACAAACGTAATATTGAAGTTTAAACAAATATTGACATTTTGTAGGTATCTATGTTAAATAATTAATTTTAAAACCTATCTAATTTTAAAACTAAAAAACAAAGAACTGAATGCCTAATTTGAAATAGTTCAGTGAATTCGAAAAGCATCAATCATATGACTTCTGCCTACACTGAGTAATGTTTACATTATCGTTATTATTTAAAATATCATGGGTAAAATATCATGGCATGGGTGCCCTCCTAAATGTATCACATGAAAATATCATTTAAATAACATTTCTCTTTCATGTTAAACGCTGGCGTAACAGTTTTAAACTGACATAATGGAAAAAAAAGTTGCCAGTACTACCAACATAATAAAAAAATTTATCACTCATTTTACGAAAATGTATATTCAGCTAGAAAGATTTTCAAAACGTCAGTAATGAATCTCAGAGAATGTTTGTGTATGTTTGTTGTTTTACGAAAGATATAATATGGGTATATATATACCTGAAGAAAATCAAAGAATCAACCTTGACTTTATAATTTAATATATTATATGTATGTATACTCTACACAAAATTTAATTTTTTTAAAAAACGAATTAATAAATAAATAAAATCTTATGAATTAAATTAATCTTCTTACAAGTTTTATCAAAGCGAGATAAGTAAGGTATTTAAAGCTAACATTTTCCTAACAAAGCTAATATCTTGATTTACATAGTTATACTTTCCAACAAATAAATTTTCTCATACATTATACGATTCATAATTATAAGCTACTATTTAATGAAAAGTATACCGGTACCAATTTTGTAACAATAATAAGCCATAAATAATAACCCAAAATTAACTAGAACTTATAAATAAATTTATTGTAATTTTAATTGTATAATAAATGTAAATATAAATAAAATAAATAAATAATTATAAACTAATTGAATATAAAGTAATTTGTACGTACATGATAATTATGGTCTAAGACATTTTAAATAAATTCAAAGTTATTTGATTAATATGAATTTTCTTGAATTCAGTTTAAATATACATAATTCTATATATAAAATGTATATATAATTATTTGGTAATGAGTATTACGACATCATAAAAGGCTAGTCTTATCTCTTAAAACACGATTTATTTTATAATAAAAACTTATTTACATCATAAATGTCAATGTCATATCAATAATTTAAATATTAAAAAATGAAACAAAATATTATTCATTATCATTACATAAAAAAAAAATTATTTACAAAAAAGCTATTGGTTCACATGAGAAATAAAATAATATGTATTTATAAAAATGATATTCCATAGAATTGTTTCATAAGAGAAGAGAATATTATTATTATTATACAAAAAAATGTTATAGTATATAATATATGCATATATAAATAAAGAAAGTTACAAGAATTATTTTATTGCATCACAAATGACATTTCAAGGTTGATTGTTTTTATTTCACATTTCAAAATAATTAATTTTGTTTTTAATGTACCTATCTATATAATTTTGTTCGCAAGTTTTTAATAATTCTAGAATTTAATATTACTATTTGACGTTTATGATCCGATTTAATGAAGAGTAATAATATTTTTTAAGTATTAAAAATTATATTAAACGAAAAATAAAGTTTTGTTCTATAATTCTAAATTTAAAAATGAATCCAAATTAAGTTTTGCTTATAAAATATTTTTATACAATTTAAGACATAAGCTTGCCCTTGACTCAAATAATCTAGATCACACCTTAATACTCGAGAGTGTAATAGTTAATGATGGTTAAACAAATTTATTTCAATTTTTAAGATCATTATGTTGATTAGATCAATAGAAGATTCAATAAATTTTATTAGTTTAATAGTAAATATTTTTCCTTTTAAACTTTTATTTAGATTTAGACTGATTATGATCAAATAACAGTCTTTTGATGATGGTGGTAATATCCAAAATCGATCAAGATATAAATTAAACCCAGTGAAACATACTTAGAGTTTATTATTAAAATTATTTCATCTATAGACTCCAGCATATTCAATAAATTAGTGTATTAAAATCTCATAGTTCTTCAAATTGATTTCTCCTTGATAAGAATCAATCACCATGAAGCCTTTTTCGATTAATTTAATTTGTTAGAAATATTTCTAAACCTATAGACATTATTGAAAAATTTACGTTTAATACATGCTAACTTACTGAACAATTTACCCAACTTCAGAGTAAATTAAACAGGTCTAAAAAAGAAAATCTGTACCAAAGTCATTAAGTATAGGACAGATTAGGTCATACGGACAATATTTAGTTAGTTAGTTAGTTTTTAAAATTCATTTATTTATTATACCATGTTACATATTACATACCTAAGTACATTATCATAAATTAAATTAAAAAATTTGCAAAACAGTAATGGTAAAATTAGATAAATGTAAGATCATTCTAATATTCCTGAGAATATGTGATGAATCTATATAATTCGATTAGTATAAAACAAAATGGAGTTTTTCAAAGCATTCAATTTCAATATTATTCGAAGTATAGTTTTTCTTGAACAACGTTCAACTAACTATTCCTGAACACCTGGTAAGCCTAGAAATTATTATTTCCATATTTACATAATGCTATCATTAATTTTGAATACTTAACTCAATTTGGAATTAAAGTTGTTTTTGTATTTGTTAGTTTATGTTAATTGTTTAGCACTTTCAAAACTTTTCACAAACTTTTTAACTTTAAATAATTTTTTGTATTATTTTATTTTCTATTTTTTTTTAAGAAAAATAAAATTATTTATAATTTTTCATATTTGTAATACAAAAAAAAAAAATAAAGTTTCATCTTTCCGTTCAACTTACTTAAAGTTTCTGAATTCTTCACAAATTTTCTTTTCTCATTTTTTTTTTTTTTTTTTTTGTTACTTACATGAACTTGGACTCTCTAGTATATATGTTTTGTATAAAAATACACATATACCTTTCATATTATGTACAAAATATAGTAAAGATACATATATATATTGTTAAGATACATATATATATTGCAAAGATACATAATTTAGATAATTTTTTTTTAGATGTGTTCCTTTCAAATTTGCTTTTTAGCTTTTAACGATTTGGGCGAGAAAATCTTGCATTTTTTGAGTTCTTGAAAAGAAAAGTTTTTTTGTGATATTCGTTTTGTTTTTTTTTGCATATTTCTTTTCAAATCGGTCTTCGTTTTAAGATTTTGCCATTTATTATTTTTATTATTAAAACAATTTTACAAAAAGTTAAATATGAATAAAATTTAAATTTACAAAATATAAAAACTCATCTTTTAAATTTGGAAAACTTGAAATTTTTTGTTTATTATTTTTTTTAATAATTTACAAGAAAAAAGTGGTAAATCTGGAAAAGATTATGAAATTTTTTATAGGAAAAAATAAATGTAAAAAAACATTTGGAATCAACATTTTAAATCATCGCCTAGACAAAATTTTTATTTGAACAGTATTGAAACGAAAATTCAAATTGGATTTGGATTTTCAAACAAAATTAATATTTTTCTAAATTTTGTAAATTTTATTTTAAAAATAGAAGTTTAGTTTTTGTTAATTCAAAAGATTTTTATATAGAAGAGATAAGATTTTAAAAAAAAAAAATTATTTCTTTATTTTCGACGTGTTATAATTGGTCTCATGGGTTTAATGTAAAGATTTATGTATTTACATCACTTCATTTCATGAATTCATATTTTGTTTGATCTGAGGAAATCAAAATGTTAACATTTACTATAAACCATCGTACCAACACGCAAATGACAGCATTTGCAAATAGATTCTTGCGAAAACTACATAACATAGCTAAATCGCTTTGAGTCACAATATAAGTTAGTTTAGTTTACTTTAAAAATTCTTTGTTCCTACATTTGCAGTCAAAATTTAAAAATGTTACAAAAATAAAGATTTCTATATATAGGTACACACTACACACTTATATAACAATTAGAGAATTTTTTTTAAATATTAGTGATATGCGCCATTTAAAAAAAAATAATTTGAATTCAAGATAAACAAAAAATTATTGAATAAATGGGTGGGTGCAGTAGCCTTAACCGGTGATCAGTAGCATAAGCAAAAATTTACTGTAATATTAGCGTTATCACCGGAAAATATAATAAGTATATTTAAAAATAAATTAAATTTAAATAAAATAATATTTGTTATCATACATAGTTATAATTTATTTATTATAACTCTTAATTTAAATTTTATTTACATAAATCTTCCTCAATAATTTCCATTTTCACACTAATTCAAAAAATAATAGGGATTTTAATTTGACAACTTTCATAAAAAGAATATAAACATTTAGTTGTTCTTACAGAAGATGTCAAAACACTCAACATAAAAATTGTTGTTGTTGTTCTTACATATAAAAAGTCAGATCAATTATACATTTTTCAGATCCATTTTCATTAACCGCGACACATTAACCGGTACATTTACCACACCGTCCAGTGAACAGATCGATGGATCTGTAAATTTCAGATTAGATCCATCGGTTAATTTCACTGAACACTACCTATGTAAAATATAGCTGTAATCGGAAATGTCAGCTGTACATCAAATGCAAAAGCATCTGACGTCAAAAATTAGCATTTACAAAATTTAAGCAATTGCCGATTGTTTGCAAACTTTTATTTTTATTAACAACTGACAGCGTTTTTGACATTTTGATAAATAATTATTTATATTGTTCAAAAAACTTTAAAATGAATAAAAAAATTTCTTTTTGCAGAAATATTAAATAATATGGATACAAATAAAATAAAAGTTATTCTATTTAAAAAAAATTATCCAATTATTGATGCAAAATATCGAAATACTACTAGGTACTCTCTAAAGAAATTTTTTATTTACTAATTAACAAATAATTTATTTTAAAATAATTTTCTTTTAATTTTCGAAAAGTCTGTTTTTAAAAATTGCACAGTTACTTTTTTTATTATATAACGATTTGCAAATGACATTTTCTGTCAAATGATTATTGTTGTTTTCATTGTTGGCTAGCTGAAAGCAGTCATCATCTGTTTGCAATAAAAGTTAAATGATTTTAGCTTATTGCGTTTTAGGTCACACTGCAAAGCAAATTTGAAGTGCAGCTGACATTTCCGAATAGAACTTATAGCGGTGTACTAAAGCAACATGAATACACCCGCAAAACATCGCTAAATATATTATAGGAGCCTACAAGATGGTAGTGATATGAAATAACACGTAACACTTACAAAAAAACATACTACCTGTATTCAACTTGTTTTGAAAATCTTAAATCAAAGCAATGGCTTTGAAATGTACTTTGAGGAGTGTTAAATTAAAGCCATATGTAATAGCCTAATTTGATTTAAAAGGGGTTGGCAGCCACAGCAAACTCTTTCTTTCTCTTTCGTATAGACGCATAGCAATCTTCTTCTTATAGTAATGCTCTACAAATGATTAATATTTCAAAAAATAATTCAATTTTAAACGATTTTCTATTGAAATATTAAACAAAATTATAACAGTTCATAATAGAATATGATTTTTTAAAATATTATGTCCTTTTTATTTATTTGCAAAATAATTCTAATACATATATCATATAATTGAAATAAATATTAATCAGATTTACTTCACAAATAAGACCATGATTTTGTAAATAGTTAAGTAACATTTAAAAAATTATTAGCTTTTTTACTTAAGTTGTCAACTTAAAATTCTTTTATATAGCTACAAAAAAAAATCAAAACAAATTATTTTTGTTTTTTCTTTTTTCTAATAATATTTTTTATCTCATTTGGCATTTATTTAATATTGATAAAAAAAATTATCCTAGTTTTGTTTCCGTTTATCAACAGAAATCCTCTTAAAAAAATTGAAATATTTTAACTATATTTTTTCACATATAATACACATGCGTGATCTTGTGTATATGAATTTATACATATATATATGTATAGAATTTTGTATGTAAATCATATAATAATTTTTCAAAATGTGTCATATTATTAATATTTGCATTATTATAACATATTATTATTATTATTATTATTATTATTGTTTTTAATATGAATTCGTGTAGTCC
This sequence comes from Argyra leucocephala, assembly GCA_963942445.1. Lineage (NCBI taxonomy): Eukaryota > Metazoa > Arthropoda > Insecta > Diptera > Dolichopodidae > Argyra > Argyra leucocephala. The sequence continues at coordinate 8,440,834 of OZ012681.1, read as the reverse complement.
TTTTTAAGTTCATTATTCGCTTTGACTTATTCAAGGATTCTTTCATTTCCATAATCCTTAAAAATATGAACACCATACCACAAGTATAATCACATCTCTAAACCATCTTCAAGATTTCAAAAATTACAAAAAAAAAAAAAAAAAAACAACAATCTTAAAGTGTCATTCGACAAATGTGAAATTTTACTCAAAGTATACGACAAAATAAAAATTGTATCTAATCTCAGAAATGGTACACATTTTATACATATTACTTATCTAAATATACATTATTATTTTTTTCTCATTCTAAACATCTTATATGCAAAATCCTCTTCTTATAGAAATTGTCATTTACATTTTCATAACTACATAATGTGATAACAACGGAACATAAAAGTGTTAAAAAAAATATTTATTTTGTTTTTTTTTCTTCTATTTTTATGCTACAATTCTAGTACCGTTACTACACTTTTATATTTTTTTTTTTTGTCTGTTATTATTCCTGTTGGAGGGTTTGTCATATTTTAATATACAACTTTTTATTATGTAAAGTTGATACTACTGACTACTCTATACTTAAAAATAAAAAAAAAAAATAAAAAAAAAAAAAACAGAAGAGTGACATTCACGAATGTGTCATATGGAGTAAAATAAGAAAGTATAGAAAAAAAATAGTAAATAAAAATATCTTTTCTATACAGATTGCAAAGTAAATGTTACTGCAAATAAAAGTGAAAGAAATAAGAATCATTGCACACCTAAAAATAAAAATAAGAAAAAAAAAAAACATAGATTTTGACAATTTTGTTTTTCTTTTTTTGTCAAAAAAAAAATTGTAAGTGATTGCAAAACAGTTCTACTATTTTTATCACAGCTGTAATGATCTCGATAAGAAATAAAATATTGAAAACTTCCTTTGCAGCTGGCCATTCTTTACTAACAAATTTTAGTCATCTGGCTCTAACCAGAAATCCGGACAAAATACATAGACAAATCTAAGGCCCTAAGGTTCTAGATTTCAACATCAGTCTTCCTCAACAATATAAAAACTATCTCAAGAAGCAAAAATTAATGTTCTAATTACAAAAGCGCTAGTTGGTTACATTATCAGCTTTAATCGAGTAATCCTTCAACCAACAACATAACAAATAAGTCATTCGAGTCGTTGTATCAAAATGTTTCAACTTAGTCCTAATTATTTTTTCAAGAGTATTTGACTAGCCACTTCCACCTACCTATAAAAATATTCTATTAATTTATTGTCATATCTCATTTTTGTCATCTCATGTGATCTTAATCATCTGACACGGAAGTAAAATTTAAAAAAATATTTTTATTTAAATTTATTTTACAATAGAGCTCATCTTTTACTAAATATCTCGTAATCTAGGTGTTATTCTAAATCACAGACTCAATTTTAAAGCACATTTTCAATTCCATTATTATAACTCTATATGCTATGATTTAAAATGCGCTGGGCCAAACAGTTTGCAGATATATTACAAAACATTTATACATCACATATTTTAGATTGACACTTGAATATGCTTCGCGAGTTTGGTCTTCATATCGTAATGTTGATATTTCATGTATTGAAGTAATTCAGCGTAAATTTTACGTGTTTTTTCATGGTCTGATCCGTTTCAACTACCTCCCTACGAAGTTAGGTTGCATTTGATAGACATGAATTCACTCCAACAACGTCGAAATTGCATCTTGTTTCATATAATGATCTTTCTGATATGAGTAAAAATCTTCTGAGAATGGAATAAGTTAATTATTTTTTTTTTTTGAAAATACTTGACTTGACTTTGACGTAAACACTGAAATGAAAATTTCGTATAAAATCACTATTTGAAAAATTTATTTCAAAATTGATAAGAGATACATATACCATATACACATAATAATGCTTTTATCATTGGATTCATTACTGCAAATTATCTGATCCACATAAATCTTGTAGATAAATCTTTCAACGACAAAATAGGCATCCAAATAATTTATTTATTTTATATCCTTTAATTTCAACTTTTCTATTTACCCAACAATGACAACAGACATCTTAATACGGAAATTTCCAAATGCTTAAAATGAACTTGAATTAAGTTAAAAAATAAAAACAAAATGATAAAAAACATTAAGCAAAATAAATTTAAAAATTTTTTATTTATAATTAAATTTTTCCAAAAACCCAAAATTACCCATGACATTTACAAAAATAAAAAAGCATAATCAGAGTTGTAAAAAATTATTAACATATCATTCTAGGCTGTTACTTTACTTTTTGATTTTAAATGTATCCCCTACCCCACCTATTCCACATTCTATTCTCTCATCATTCTAACAATTAAAAATAATATGAACAAAATATAAAAAAAAAAAAATGACATGAAAAAATTCCCAAAGAAAATGTTAAATAGAAGTGGTGTAAAAAGAAAGTAGAAAAAAATGAACAATTAAAAATTCCATAACATCATATAGGGAAATTCCTTTGTATAACATATATATACATATATTATTATGTTTTGTAAAATATACATATATATATACTTATTCACATAATATTCAATTATATTATACATTATATAAAACTGCTATATATACATACATATATGCTTTTAATTATCCTATCTTCACCTTTGACTAAATCAACTGTCAAATTACACGCGACATTAACTAAATGGTTACAATTGTTATTTGTTAGTCTTGTTTTTTTTTTATTATTTCACCTGTTTTTTAATTTTTTTTATATTTCCTTCTATACACCACTCTGTGGTGGTAAATGGTTGTACTAGTACCTAATAGTATTTACTTTTATAAAATTATTAGAAAAAGTGAAATTCTTTCAAAAAAAAAAGAAGAAAAATTGGTTTTTTCCATATTGTTGTTTAACTGGAATTTCTAACATTTAAAAGTGATGAAGGTTATGGAATTCACTGTTAACAAAAATTTTCATTTTCTTATGGGTATATTTTTATTTTCTTTTCCTATATATACACAACATACCTATATATTTAATTATATATATGGAAGGATGTATAGATTAGGTAAAATATGAGGCAATGTGATGTATATATTACAATTGTTTATATGTGTTTAAAAGTATATATACACAACTGATGTATATTATGTATAAGTTAAATATTTAAACAACTCTAAAGAATTTTTCAAAAAGGGAGAAAAAGAGATAGAAATAGCAAAAAAAAAAAAAAGGACATTAAATAAGTTTGTATATTGTTGTTATTTTGTTGGTAGCGAGAGGGTTATAAAATTAAACGTTAAAACAAAGGAATTTCTGTTGTATTTTTTATTTTTGTTTTCATTTTATTTTAATTGCCAGAAAACATTAAATGCCGTTATGTTAAGTGACAATTTTCACAGGTAGAAAATTATATACATAATGTATATAATAATAATGTACATATATATGTTCAACATTCATGTTTATAATTATTTTTAACTACCTTAATACAAAGAGATTTGTTCTTTATATTTTTTATATATTATTATACCTATTTTATATTTTCATTTTTATCGCTCATTTAATTTTGATTTCTTCTCTTTGACGGATGACAATATAATGTTGGTTTGAGTCTTTGCTATGACTTTTACTTCATATTAATTCTTTAAGTTTAGACAGGTTGTTTTTTCTTACAGTTTAGTATGTATGTTTATATAATCTATACTATATAATCTTTTATTATTACATAATATATAAATATATTTTTTATTTTATTTTTGAAAAACTTAATTTGTTTTTATGTTAATTACTTTTGTATTAATTTTAAACAACAAGGAAAGAAGACATTTTATAATAATAATTATTATATAATTTATTTATATAATTATGTTATATACACATATACATATTGTTTTGTATATAAGTTTAATGATTTTCTGGACTTAATTGAAAAATTAAAAAAAAATATATACGTTATAATATATATACATAATTATATGTATTATGTATATAAATAAATATAATTAAGAAAAAATTGTATATTATTAAAGTGTAACTGCTAACTGGTTAATGGTTTTTATTATAAAGAAGTATACTTAATAATACCAGAAATTAATTTCAAACAAAAATAAAAATAAAAAAAGAGAAGAGTAATTATTTACAACCTTGAATTAATACTGTTGTATGTGGTACAGGATGTATTTAAAAAATATACATATACATATATAATTTATTGTTAAAGGCGATAACTATTAAGAAAAAAAAAAATAAATAAATTTTCTTCTTTATAATTAGAAAATTTAAAAAATATTGTAAGACTGTATTTTTAGATTTTTTCAAAAGAAATTTTTCCATAAAATATCCACAAAATGGTAATGGGGATAAGAGTGGCAACAAAAACGAAAAAAAAAACAAATTAAAATAAAATTATGAAACTAAACTGCGTAAATTAAAAAAAAAAAAATTAAACGGAAAAATTATAATTTAATATAGTACAACGTCAGTATATAAGAATTATGAAATCATATTAATCAAATACAAAGCAATGAAACTAAAATAAGAACCAAATTTCGGAAATTGACAAGAAATATGTATTTGATAGTCAATTGAAAATAACAAATTGAAAAAAAAAAACAATGTAAATCTCTTGATAATGAAATTGATTTTAATTACTGGTAAAAGTGTTTCAGTTGATATTTTGTTTATATAAACGTTTATATTCAGAATGACCATATCCCGCTAATTCCTACATATACACCTATTCATCTGAAAAACTGAACATATTTTCAAACACATTTGCTAAAAAAACATAAAAAGCAAAATTTATTTTCGATTTAACATAAAATTGTGATTAATTTTTTTTTCCAGCTTTAGCTACATAGCATAAGACCAGGTCAGCATGCAAACAACAAATAAAAACTCTGGCGTTATATAGGAGAAAAAATATTATCATTAGGTTCTAAATGAGTTAAATTGAAGGTAAAGAAGAGTTTTAATTAATATCAAGTAACTTTCTATTCTGTATATTAAATGTTAAGCATAACATTTTTGTTACATAGGATATTTTTTTTGTTCTCTAATCTCCTTCTTGTTAACTCCGTAGAATTACCAATGTAGAACTGCCCATACTGGTTAAAAAAAAAGCTTTTTGCATTCAATTAGACACCATGTGGAGATGAAGAAGATTGTAGTTTCAGCACCAATTGAACAAATAGTCTATAATACCCTTGATTATGCTCTCTATAATATCTTTCTTCTGGCATTTTTCCTATAACAAAGATTTTTAGCAAATCTAGTAAATTTTTAAAGATGGCAAAGCCAGAATTCCCACTATGGCAATAATTTATTATTTCAATTCTTACTTATATCTTAACTTACTTATATCTAAAATATTTACAAAAGTAATATATTTATAAATATAAATTATTAATAAGTAGTGAGTTTATAGGTCTTGGTTTTTAGCCGTCCGGCCCCATAGAGTATTAAAATTACAATTTAATTAATTAAAACCGCTTGTCAATAATTAGTTTCACAAAATAAACATTCATTTGAATTTGAATATTTTCGTGCATTGGTCAACTAGAAACACTTCAAGATGGTTAATTCAAAGACACAAACCAGAGAAATTTAAAAAAATTATATTAGATACTTTATTTTATGGCATTTTTTTTTTATTGGGATTTATGGAATTGTTTTGACTATTTTTAAAAATACTTCTAATAAAATAATTCAAAGCTTCATATTTTATTGTTTTTATGATATTTTATTATTTGGTTGATGTATTAAATATATAGTTTATATATCCAAGTTCTAAGCCCATATAGTTAGAACTTGGATATGCTTATTTATAAATTATTTATTTGAAAGATGGGCATCAAAATTAGTTCTTTTTATTTCTTAATCGGTAATTTTTTGCGGTAATATTATGCAAAACTTTCAAATTAAAATTCTTATGTTGCTGTCACTATTTTTTTGCTTTAATTCACCGAGCTGGAAAGTTTTATACAGACATTATTTTAGCGTATTAATATAATATTAAATTCTTAAATTTGATTATTTTTTATTTATCGTGGACTTATATTTTATTATATTTGAAATAAGTTACTATTTAGGCTTGTTAGGGCATATTTAGAAACCAAATTGTTAAAATTTTTTTTTATTTATTTATGGGATTTATTTCGTAAAGCTATAATATTTCTTCATCATATTCGTGTTATTTTTGTCATTATTTTCCTTTTGGGGGGTTGCAGAGTTTCATTGCTTTACATTATGCTTAATTATCAGGATTTTACTGTAGTTTTAATTATCTAGCATTAACACGCTATGTGGCGCAGTAGGTAGAGCGCATGCCTTTCACCCGAAAGGTCCCGTGTTCGAAAAATGCAAAAAAAATGCTTCATTGGTTCATAGTACCCTTTGTCGTTGGGATATAATAAATGACAAAAAATAATTGAGAGTTAATCTGGTAACAAATTAAATAAAATAAAACTATTCTATTTAAGAAGGCTTAGTTCCTGACAATAGTAGTAGTTTTCCACATTTAATGAGTAGATAAGCCAGTATTTGTTAAAATAAATACTCGAATTATTGTAGATATATTGTAGTGTAAAATTGCAGTACTGTACTCAATTAAGCACGAAAAAGTGATTCTACCCAAGTTACTGACAAGATCATAAACAAAAAAAAACAAGAATATTGTAGAGCATTTTTATACATTGAACCTACACATACAAGTATTCATATTATTATATATTGTTATTTTATGTACACAATCATTAATCAAGTCAGTTTTGAAATATAATCGACATAGTGCATATGAATACACTACAATTTTTCTAATTTCTTTTGCAGTACATTCAAAATGTTCTGATTTTATTTTAACCATAAAAATTCTTCATTTCTATTCTTGAAGTTCTCTCTTGTGTTATTTATTTATTTTATTTATTAACTATAATTAATTTGTACAAGAAAAACTTAGTATTTTGGAATATGTACAAAAATTTGTTTTTTATTATTATTAATTTGTATTAGTCTTAAAAATATCTTTAAAATATTTACGATAGAAAAATTAATAATTGCTTTATTCAAATTATTTTTCAATAATGCAAACGTTTATACATATATGCATGTAGTTTAAATTTGTTATTTTCAACCATATTTTATTATTGATAAATATTTTCATAATACATACATATTTTGTTTAATATTTTTTTCTATTGCAACCAAAGAACAATTTTGTAAAAAAATTTTTCTTTAAAATGAAATCAAATAATTTACTAATATTAAATACATATATGTATACATTATATATGTAAGTATAGAAAGATATATTTAGTTTATGTTATATTCAATTCAATAGAAAGGAATTTGAAAAAAACAAAAAAAAAACTATTTTAATTATCAAAATTTATAAAACCAAATAATGTCATTCAAAATCAGGTTAACAATATAAATAATGTGACATAACCACATTAAAATATATACATAAATCAAAATTTATGAAATTTTAAAATTTTAAAAGTCATTATAATTGAATAATATACATATAAATATGTATGATTATATTAAAATATAGAGAAGAAAAAGAGAATATGGTAAATAAAAGAGAAGACAAGAGAGGATGGGTACTACAAGAATATAAATTATTTTTTATAAAGCATCTAATTAATTACAGAATATTTTCAAAATTTGAAATTTAATATACGATATTAATAAATTTATTTCATAGATATATATGTAAATTAAATTTTAATATTTTGATTAATATTATTAAATTTTCGATAAATTTAAAATTAATTTCCGATAATAATTTATTCTATTTTTTTATGAAGTCATTTTATTTTCATTTTTCTGTTTATTTTTGTTTATTTTCAGTTAATTAAATTTACAAAAAAAAAAATCAAATAAATTTAAATTATCCAGAGCCTCTAGTATTCAACTCTGATAATATTTACCTACATGAAAATTTCTATAGTTTTCTAGTTATTTTAAATAAAAATAGAAAAGACAAACACACAATTCTTGATGGTTTCTGAAGTAGAAGAACATTTTAATTTACTTGTTTTTTTCTCTCTCTCTCTCTCTCTCTCTCTCAAAAACTAATTTTAACCACAAATCATTTCAATGTAGGTACCACATCAGTTTCACTTTACACAACAACAAACTAATAAATTTTCATTTTATTCGTAAGATTTTCAAAATATGCAATAAAAAAAATGAAATTCACCACACATAACTTTTTGTAAAAATTTTACAAAAAGATGCGGGAGAGAAACTAATAAAATATATAAAATTGTAAACTTGAAAAGTTTTTTAAGAAAAGTTACTTTCAATAGAATACAACCAACCCCAAAATTGTAACACCATACTTAGAAGTTCTACAAGTTAGCAATAAAATAATAAAAATATAAAACAACAAAAGTTGAAGTATAAATTTTCGGTGAAAACTCACGCAAGAAATACATAAAATAAAATTCAAAAAGTTAAAGTTATTTCACAAACGAATGGCGGTGCATTTTACAACAAACACAACATTGTTGCAAAAATAAAAACAAAAAGAAAAAACAAAAACAGTTTCAAAAATAAAAAATAAAAAACAACAACAATTAAAAAAAAATATATCTATATATAAAATTTTCCACAAAATCATGCGATCAATGTAAACAAAACCAAGCAAGGTAAAAGAAAACTTCTTTACAGAGAAAATAATACATATATATATATATATATATTTTATATACATATATATACTGGTACTAACAACTCGTATACAAAAAATTGGGTAAAAATAAACAAGCAAAAAAACAATAAAAACTTTCACTTGAAACGCAGTGAATTACTGCATTAACTTAATTTCTTGCTATACTCATTATATACAATCTATATATATATATATATATATATATTGGTTAGAAATTATATAGCAAAGGAAGAGAACCTCATTAATATCCACAAGAAAAAAAAAATTATCCGCATAAGATACAGGTGGTATTCATTAACAAAAATTTCATTTAATCACACTCGTATATAGTTAAAATGTTATATAATAATTATAAATGAGCTAAATCTAATAAATCAGTTCATAATATCCTATCAAATGTATCCTAGCTTTTTTCTTTATCTATATACTATCATATCTTCTTACTTTAAAACTATATGATATACATTATGATCATGTTCAGTTTTTTGTTTATTCATTTTGGCATTTCGAATATAATTTTTTTTTGTAGAAAATAAAATGGATTCATCAATTGATTCAACATTTACGTACTACTTTTCAATCCCATTCCCATTCCCTACATGATTTTGACATAACTCAGATATTGTAGTTCTGAGACTGTTGTGTCAATAACAATTATTTTTACAAAATACTTTATTAGTCTACTACAACTATTCGATTACGCTACCTGTTTGTGTAATACATGAAACAAATTTAATTCCCTGGCCCATTTCCATGGATCTGAGTCTGTGCTTGCCACATAGTTATATTATATATTTTTCTGTCATACTACCGATTCCGTTTAGGCTATAGCGATGATTATATTAACACTCGAATAATAGTTAATTCTTGACAGTAATAAAGTTAGTATGATGATTTTTCTTTAACATTTATGTAATTTCTAATAAGTTCAGTTAAATAAATAAACATCTTGAAGGAATATATCAATAATGATATAACAATAATGAATTGAATTCAAATGAAATTTTAAAATGAATTATAAATTTTTTATTAGTCTACACTATATTTACTATACTTCTAAGCTCGTACTTCAACTCATTCAAAAATTCTGATCAACCACATAGAGCCACATAACATTTTGGCAACATAAAATATAAAACCAACAAAGAGACTAGAACCGATTAATATAATAAAAAAGTAGTGGTTTTCATAAACGAAATGTTGCAAATGAAGTTTGTTCATAAACATATCCAATTTAGCAGTAAAACTACAAAATTATATTAGATACCGCATAATAATCAGTTGTGTGGATATTTTTATTTATAAAACAAAACTGCAAATGTAGAAAATTTAAAATTTAATAACTCTGTAAAAAATAAATGTTCTGCAGTATTTTGTTTTTGCAGTGTCTGTTCATGAAAAGCCCTACTAATACATTATTTACCATCATTCTTTAGTTCAAGTACAAAAAAATACAAAAGTCAAAATCAAATCAACAATAATATCTAAATGTTTCAAGAATATCATTTGAAAAAATAAATTTTATGAGCTGGAAAACTAAAGTTATATACAAAACAAAAGTATTTATACAAAACAAGAATTTGTCCAATTATGACATTTAAAGCAGAACCCAAAACTAATATCAGTCAAAAAAAAAAAATGTTTTTTGTACGGTAGAAATGACGACTCTTTAAGCAGAATATGTGCTAACAAAGATAGAGTTAAAAACAATTGAATCGGATTTAACGTAATAGCATTTACCGTAACATTTTCAACGTGATTAGGTGGATTAGAATTAGATTAATAGACTGGATGGATCATATTGTGTCCCGAGTGGATAATCAAAAATTAACTAAGGCGCAAATTCCAAAATTTACTCTAAGTAAATAAAATAAATCGAAAATCATGTCAATGTCAATTTTTTTCTTCATTGTTTTATAATCTTTACGTTGGTTATAAGTTGATTCAATTATCTCCTATCTTCGGTTAGTCTAGTTACCAACCACACCAAATAAAAAAATATCAATTAAAAAATGTTGTTAATTTTGTTAATCAATTTTCGTGTCTCATCATATAGTTACTCTTTAACGTGCAAATAGCAAAACATTAAATTCGAATATGAGTGTTGATACTGAAACTTTGATACTAACATCTTTGCTAACCGTGAATTGCTTCATTTTCATCTCATTTCCATTTCAAATTTTGCATTGCACCTCAAATTCACAAACGAGATATGACGCGAATGTACTAAGCTTTTGGGACCCAAGGGCTTCAATTATTAATTAATTTGCCCCTAAAAGTATGCATTAAATAATTTAATATGGAAAAATTACTATTTTCTTCTGCGTTATGAAAATACAGTTCTAAAATATTTAACATATTAGCGATTATAGTTGAATATAAAAATTAATTTAACATTATAATACATCAAGCGTTTGATTTAAAATGTTTGGATTAAACGTTCAGGTATAGACTAGCAAGATTTTTTACAGCATGAAATATTTTGAAATTATTTAGTTTAGATTCGATACTAATCTTTTTTTTTATAATTTCATTATATAGGAAATGCAGTATAACTAAATATAACAGACATATGTATATATACAAAAGTATTTTTAAGTAAATTTTTCAATGATTGATGAAAACTATAGGACCAGACAGATTAGACAACCAATTTTTTGTTTTCATAACTAATTATGTGTTTGTAGTCAATCATATTTCCCCCAAAATCAACTCATATAAATGTGACAGGTATCAGACAGACCAATTTTTTGTTTTCATAATTAATTCTGTTTTTCGTAGTCCCCTAAACCATCTTTTAAATATATATACAAAATCGTGAATAGATTCAAACTAAAATGTATACCTCAAAATACGACAAGAATAATAGTGTTGATGAAGTCATAAAATTGAATTCAAAATAATTTTAAATTTCAATGACATAAACTTAAAAAAAAATAAAAAATATTAAAATAAACATTTTTTTTTAATTAGAACCCTATTTACACTAGTAAACTTTCATTGTTTTTCTAACAAACATATGTGTTCTTAAAATTTACTGTACCATGTAAACAGGCCCAATAAGATTTAATTATTGTTAACACTTTTATATTCAATATCAACACTATCATATATATTTTTTTGATCTTTTTTGTTTTTTTTTTTTATTTTTTAAAATTATATTAATAGCGTCAAAATTTCACCAGGTGTTAAAAATTTTTCCACTTTTTTGCACACACCATAAATACATAGCAACATAAAAAAAAAAAAAAAAAAAAAAAAACATAGTCAACAAAAAATAATAAACTTATTAAAAATATTTAAAAGTTTCACTTAAATTGTGTAAACCATGAAATTTTTACCCAAGGATATAAGACAAACTATTTTAAGAATATTTGGAAAGAATTTGAAACAAAACAAAAAAAAAAAAAAATATTCTCATATTTTTATATGTACTTACAAGCAAATCCTTAAGACTAAATATTATTAAATATACTACAAAATAAATACAGAATATGTACATAAGTATATATAGATATACATATATAATGTTTTAAAATTTGTTTTATTTTTTTTTTGTTATTTGTTTATTTTTTTTTTTTTTGTTTAAAGATGATGAAAATTTTGGTATTAAATATTATAAATCAAATTTAATGTGAAACATACTGCTTTTATTCCATATAAAAATTTAAAATTGTATGTTATTTACATTCTATGTACATAGAGTGTATATAAATTCACGATTTTCTTTGTTTAAGGGTTATGTACATATATATAGATGGCGCCACAAAAAAAAAATATACAATTTTAAAAATAAATACTTTTATAAATTTTGCAAATAATATCTACATTAGATATTTGAATGAATAGATTATTTTTAGAATATGTTTTTCACATACTCGTACATTTTCAACCTAATGATAAAAATATAAACTTAAAGATAATCATAAAAAAATTATAAGAAATACATGAACTTTAAAAAAATTTTAATTTTATTTTTAACTTTTATTTTGTTCCGCTTAAAATAAATATTTATCAGAGTATGGCAAATACCGCAAAAGAATCACATAAAGTGATAGCATGTGGTTTATAACTATAGCGAATTATTTTTCAGTAATTTTCTAATATTCTTAAAAAAGGGAATTGAAATCATGTAGGATTTGAATATGTGGAATGTAACATTCTATAAATTGATGTTTTCACCTATCAGCTACCGCGGCCACTCTTGTCTCATTTCTTGGTAAAAAATGATTATGGTTTTGAATATTTGGTGAAGATCTAGGTAAAACATTTTAGTTTTTCTTCGACTTTATTATTAATTGTTACAGTTGTTCATTTTATTTTTCTAATTATTTTCAAATGTTGAGCCTAACGCTAAAATTATAATCAAACTATGTATATATCCAATTCATAAAAAAAGTGTATCCAACTCAGTGGTTTTCGTTTGGCTGGGTAATAAAGATGATAATATATGATAAAAGATAAACAGGGACAACATTACATGGTCGCTGACATTTAGCACTGTGTCATCGTTAGTGAAGTATTTGCTTTAACTCCACTAAATAACCGCCGGACAATGGTTCTTTTAACAACAGTTTTCTGAACTAGTAAAAACTGCAAGTGACCCTTCACCTTGGGAATAGAATATGTTCTATAACAAGACCTTTCCGAATAATTTTTTTCGTTAAGAAACCTTAAAACTGTAGTTCAGGGTTTGATAAAGGATTATAGAGATTACTCCAGGGATATTCAAAGAAGAAGTAGAAGGATTACAGAGATTGCTCTGGTGATATTCGAAAAAGAAGAAGAAAAGGATTATAACACGGATTTTTAAATAAACAAAAACTGCTATTTTGAATTCTCTAAGACTTACAAAAAAAAATTTAAATTCCGGTAAATATGAAATATCATATCAGTCTGAACATGCTAAAAGAAGATGTGATCAATAATTTGTTGAAAAATGTATCTGACAAGATATAATTTTTAATTCCAAATACTGGCCTATTTTGATATACTATTGTACTATTTATAACTGTACTATTATGTATTTATTTATTTATTTAATTCATTTACTGGGAAATTAACCCTTGCAGATATTGCTTAAAAACTAAACTTCATAAAATATATTTTGTCTACATTTAAATATAGAAATAAATAATCTATTCAATCTACTGGGAATATCCCTTACAGATTTTTTGCTTAAACTAAACTATAATAATAACTAAAAGTACAAAATATAATTAATTTTAAGAAAAATTGATAACTTTTCTCTTGCAGAATTGTCTAATATAATGAAATTCTATCACGGACGAACTAGTATTAAATAGACGTTGAAAGTTAACTATAGGCTCAGAAAATCCATAATTATTTTATATAAAGTCCATAAATATTTTACTCATTAGAGCATATAAATTATACAAATTTCAAATAGATGGGCAATTTATTCTAGATGATAAAACATCATATGAAAACATTACTGAAACAATATGACGTCTAGAAGTCAAAAGTTTGAATATCCATGAGTTGACATTTTGCAATGTAGCTACTGACATTAATCTGTCAATTAAATTTACGTATGTTAAATCTAACCGAATTTTTCTGAACTGAACATTTGAAAAACCTGATAACTTTACATTTATTAATATTTAAAATGAACCTATTTGTAAGTCATCATTTATAAAATTTCTCAAAATCAGATTGATTGAAGTCTTCGACAGTCATCTAACTTTAATTTGGATATTAATAACTCTATCTTGTCATTTGTTGATGATACGAAATTCTTTGCTATAATTATTCGTATCATCAACAAATGACAAGATAGAGTTATCAATATTCAAATTGCAATAATTCATGAATAACAAAAACAGCAAGGGCCCCATGTGTGTTCTTAGGGAAATTCCAACGTTGCTAGATAATGAATTAGATTCAGTATTAGAAATTTTTACTGAAAGTTTACGACCAATTATTGTATCCATTTTAACAATGTTCCATAAATACCCAATGCTTAAACTTTAGATAAAATTTTAAAGTGTAGTAATTAGAATAACACTCTCTTTAGAATTCAGGACGAATATAAAAATGATGGAAACGGAAATTTCATATTACTTTACTAAGTCTAATTATTTAACAAAAAAAAAAAAAAAAACTCTTCTTTGAAATTAATTTAAAAATAACTAAATTAATATATATATACATACGTATGTATAAATATATATATATATATATATATATATATATATATATATATATATATATATCTCATTTCATTACCCAATTAACATTCATAATGACTTTAATATTAAATTTTAAGTTTAAAAATTTCTTGATCAAAACAAGAAAAACAAAAAGAAAATAAAATAAAAAATAAAACTTTTATTTTAAGAAAACAAACTTTAATTTTATTTTGATAAAACCTTTTTTTTTATCTTTTTATTTGTCTTCTTAAAATTAAATATATATACACATACACACATATCTGTGTTTTTTTTTATATTTCATTAAAACTTCTATTCAATTCCTTAAATTATAAAAAAATATATGTATACTATTTATATATATGTATATATATATATATATATATATATATTTATATATTATTTTATAATTATATATATATATATATATAATATACATATATGTTGGTGTCACAATTCAACAAAAAATAATACAACAGTACTCTTCTTATTAATATTTTAATTAATTAAAGCCTCGACAAACTAAAGTAATTTTAAAATGTTATGTACTTAAAACAAAAAACAAAAAAAATTAAATTATTTGTTTTTTTTTCTTTTTATAAAATAAATAAGAAAGAAAAACTCTTTTTTTTTTCTTATATGAACATAAAAAGTAATAAAAATAAAACTATATTCTCTCTAGAGTAAATTCTAAATTATTAGAAGAAAAAAATAACTGAAATCCTTGAAAAAGTCCTTGAAAATCTTTTATATATATATATATATATATATATTCTTCAACATTGTACAATAACAAATAACAATTATAATAACTTAAATAAAAACAAAAATTATTTAAAAAAAAAAAAAAACACAATGTTTCTATATTTCATTCCATCACATTTAGAAATTTCATTTTAACTCATTCGCTTAGCACATTGGTTGACGTCGTCGTTGTCGTTGTTATCGTCGTAGTCATCATTATGTTTTACGAATATACAAACAGCATACAACAATTCAAGTGATCCCATTCAGTTATTTACAAATTTATAATAATTAAACACGTTCTTAACCTGAACATTTTTATATTATTCTTTTTTGTTATCCTTTTTTTTTTAAATTGAAGGAAACACCGAAAATTTTCAATTGTGATGGCATTTTAAAATTATTTTTTTTTTTTTGCTTTTTGTTGCAAAAAAAGTTGAATTCTAATGAGGAATTTTTTAAAATAAAGTTTTATAGTTCATAAAAAAATATTGAAGATAGTATTGAATAATTTTTCGTATATATATATATATATATTATATAAGTAAAGTGTATTCTGTTTTATTTTGTTGTTAAAGTCATTAATAACAACTGTGGAAATCCTTGAATATCGAATTAATATTGGCTAAGGTTACATTTAGTAGTCATTAATATTATTTACAGTGACGTTAAAGTTATTCTTCTTCGTTCTTTTTGATGCTACAATTGGTACCCAGTGGGCCTTTGCTTGTTGTGTAATAATCCTCCAAGGTTGTCAGTCTTGTGATTATTTTTTCCAGTTTATAATTTTAGTATTTTAGTACGGTGGTGATTTCATTGTACCAATTTGTCTAATAGCCTTATCGGTAGGATGGCAGAAATATGCAATCTAACAAAATAGTCAACACCTTAAATTTAATCCCCCCTGGGATATAATTATCAACTTCCATTAAATGATAGGTGGTGCAAGCAACAGCCGAATAACAGTAGACTAATAAATTATTTTGTGAATATAAATATTACACGAAATTGAATTATATTTTTAGAACCACAATAGCTGAGCTATTACGAACACTCATACTCCCAAAGATAGTGAAAAGGATAAATGATTATGGCTAAATATTTTTTCAATATGTAAATTCCTTAAAGTATTATTTGATTTATTTATTTCGTAAAGTTTCTGACTATTTTTATGAAATAATTTATCAAATTGTTATTTTTTTCCTCCCACCAATCTTCTACCAACGAGCTTGCACTTATAGTTTTTGTATCTTTTAACGTTGATATATGAGCAAATCGGTACATTATCTAAATTTTGCTTCCACTTTTCATTTCTTCCAATCCTTTTTTGAGCCTTCCAAATTACTCGTTTCGAGTTAAAAAATTTAAATCCCAACACAGACTGTGTTGGGATGAAACTAGTATGCAGAATTATACGCAATTATAAAAGTAATACACTCAATCGGATCAACTCAAAACAAGGATAAGTAAATCATCTGTACTGACTACCTGACTGGCATACCAGGTATATCATCTTCTAATCCAACACATCCTACAATAATAAGGATTCAAAACCTAATTCGCGAGTCAGAAAGCTCAATTGTTCTCTTCTAGCTACCAAGCCACAATAGCATTAGGGGACATGAACAAATCGATATTCTAACATCAATACTGATGCATAGCACTTGCTCGTAAGTGAAGATTAGAGAGGGTACTGACATGCATGAAGCCAGATGGTACAGCGAACAAACTAAAACAAATTAAGCGGTCAAACCGCAAAGTGAAAAAATATTGCTTCTGTAAGCCCGAAAATCGGATGTATAATTTAAAAATGGAATTTGATTCCACATTCATGTGGTTCTGATTAGAAATTAGTTTCCATAACAGAAATTTCAACAGTGTACGGATGAGCACATGTATTCTTTAGTGTTTCATAAGAAAAGCGCTCTGTGAAGGCAACACAGATTTAAATTCCACTGAGCAAATTAAAAAAAACCGTGGGTGATCTACGCGATATCTATCGAAAATGAGAATGATCCAATAATATGATGATGTTCAAGAGAAGAGAAAGATGAACAATGACAGAATTAGGCACTTTCCCAGAACGTCATTGGTGTGCAATTTGCAAAAGTCATGAACTCCAATACTTTTTGACGCTAGCGTCATGAATTCCAATACTCATTGCTATTGCAAGTGACCGTCAATTTTTAAATTTTTTTGCTGCGTTAGTACAAAAGAAAGAGATTAAAATATGAAATTTCTGCTGCTTTAAAATTTCAAAACGTCAATGACGACAATTGCTTTAATTGCATATGACAGTCAGTTGCAAATGAAAGTGATTGGCGTGCTGTATATGATCGTCTTGTCCCTTATATAAATTGAAATATAAAATTTGTAAGTCGTGTCAGAAAAAAAAAAAATTTTAAAAGTTTTCCTAACAGTCTTAGTCGAAGCAAATTGCCTAATAAAGAATCTCAGATAACATCCTCCTCTAACAAATATAAGAAAAAATTTCACTTAAATATTCCAATCATTTTTCGACTTCAACATACCAGCATATGGGTACAAGCTGTGTTATTTTTTATTATGACGAATGAGATAGTAAAGCTAGTGACACCTAAGCCGGAGATCGTATACATTTAAGCAGAATTAGAGATTATATAATAGAGATAGATACTTTCTATAATTCTATAATTAGAGATAGATACTTTCGAGATTATTAGAAACAATTTAAATTCATTAGAACTACCAGATGTCACCTAATATATAGGTAGTTGGTTATAAATAATTGTAAATTTTACCAAATATATTTTCATATTTATAAAATATTTTCGGTTGAATAAAGATGCATTCCTTTATATTCTAGATTCAATAAAAGATAAACTAAAGCCTTAAATTAGAACAAATGGAATATTACCAATAGTAAAATATTGGTCTGTGCATTACGATTTTCCGTTGAAGGAAATTATCACTGGAAATGATTTTAATTCAGGTTTCATACATTTACGGCTACTTTTCATATTTGAGGTTTATTCAAGTTTATTTAAATCTGTAACAACACTTATGGCGCATGAAAATTTTCGGTCCTCTGGATTAATATGTTGTTATTTGCTCAACAGAGAATCGACAACTTGTTCCAATGGAGCAAGGGAAATTTCTTGATAAAGTCTTACGTCTATGAGTTTTATATATGTTTTTTGTTTCTGTTTTTGCTGTTTCGACTTTAATTTTAAGTCAAGCCATACCTGTGATCATAATATTATTATCTATACGCAGGACATATATGAATAAATAAATAAACAATAATTGCATTTAATTCGGTTGCAAATCGATCCTGCAACACTTTGAATGCACTTTTATTCCAACCGAATTTGCTGTTCCCACAACCTAAATTAGGATTCTCTTTGATTGCACCAGTCCTCAAATCAATTGCACCAGTTTATTAAACCAATTTATTTGTTTCCTTATAGCTGCAAATATTATCATGTTATTATTCATTAATTTTATAAATAATATTTTGACATTTTTTTGAATGTACCCCACCCCCATGTTCCCACGAAAAACAAAAAAAAGCAATTATTTTTATTTTTATTTTATGGCCGTCACTTAAATTTTTCATTTGACAACCTGTCGAACGTATTCACGTTCACTTCGCTAATCACGATCGCATGACAGTAAATTCGCCTACTTATACATTCAATTCGAAGTCGACATGATAAGAGCATTTATTTCACTTTTAAATCATCTTTTGCGTTTTCAAACTCAAAAGCACATAAAATAGAGTAGCTTCCAAAAAATACATATATGTATTTCGAAAATAATCAAATCAGAATTTCAAAAAGTGTCATTCCTACATACGAAATAGAAAATAATATAAAAAAAAACTGATAAGAATTATGTCAACATATTCATGAACTTAATTATATAATAAGTATATAAAATGAAAAAATGTTTTTCTGAATTTTATATTTTAATCAAAAATAAATAATACATATCGTATTTATTAAAATTATTTTCCTAATAAATATTTCATTTCATTTCATTTTTTTATTAGAAATTTTTTATGTTTTACTCACATAATTTCGAAATCTCATGAATAATTTTATGTGTAGTTATGTACATACATATGTACATGACTTTAAGGAACCTAAATATAATTACCTTATAATTATGATTTTGTTATTTAGACCTTGGTTGAAGTGTTATAATAATAAATATAAATAATAATAGAAAAAGTAATAATAATAAATAATATGACAAAAACAAAAACAAGAAGAAAAATTATATTAATAAATCTAATAAACTGGTTAATTAGTCACCACACACATACACATGGTACAATCATCTTCAGAACCTACGTATATAAGAAATTATTTTTTTTTGTTTTTGATAAATTAATATGTACGTTTGTAATCACGTACACACACTATATACATACATACATACATACTTATATAATGTTCTAATGAATAATGTATGGTCCAATAATTTCATAAATAACTACTAAATCTTAATGGACATTTAATTTATGTACATATACCAATGGGTATGAATGGTCACAGGACATCAGGATGAAGAAAAAAAGCAAACAAAAACCAATTATTTTTTTTGTTGTTTTTCTGTTTTTTTCTTTCGATTTTGACTCTAAAGTCGCCTACTGTATAAATAAATTCATAAATAGCTGTATATAAAAATCTAATGTAAATTATACGCGTCAAAGGAATTTATTTTTTTTATTTTTTAATGAAAATTTTCAAGGATTATATTTTCCAAATACATAATATATGTATGTATGTATATGTAATTCAAAATGAAAATTTAGTGAATTTTCATTTAGATTTTTTCTATTTTTTTATTTAGTGAATTAAAAAATAATAAATAGAAATATTTATCCAGATGATAATAGAAAGTGAATATAATCTGATAAAAAATAGTATAATGAAATTTTTAATAACTGATAGGTATGTAACTTATGTATTTGTTATTATATCTTATTTGGCTAATAGAAAGTACACTGTACAATTTAGAGCAGCTACTTCAACATCGAGACTCAAGTTTGTTTCAAAATTACCTCGATAATTTCTTTGCATGATGCCGTAATAATAGCCGTATGCTTAATACGAATAAATGTGTTGTGATGAGTTATCATAGGCGTACCAGTTTCTTTCCAAATATCTATTCAGATAATGAACAATTTCTTGAAATAATTAGGTCAATTCAAGATTTAGGTGTCACTTTCGACCAAAAACTGTCTATGAAATTCCACTCAATATTAGATTTCATAAAGCGATGGCTTAAAAAAATATCTGAAAATCTCTATATGCATGTCTTGTGAGGCCATAGCTGGAATATGCTAGTCAGGTCTGATCACCTTATTATGCAATTATATATTACCCATATTAACTTCGCCACCTTTCTTGGTCTAATCCACCTCTTCTGTCTCCATATGAACATAGATTAAGCGTGCTATATTCATTTATTTACATTAAAAAACGTATCAACAACAAAATGTATCATCCAAGTAGTGAAGGGGACTATTACATCCCTATTTATATCTAATTTTATCCGAATTTTCAACAACTGTCGACTCATTAGTACTTATAATCACATAATATTTTCACTCTTGTATTTCATAGAGGCAACTATGGTATGAACGAGCCTATCCACAGAATGATTGTAATGGGGAACAAATATAAGAACCTGATTGACTTATCACTCTCAAAAGATGTGTTAGGGAATCGACTATACCTTTCTAACCAGAACCATTCTAACTAAGCCCTCTATTAAAGTATTTTAAACTAATAGCTCACTAGTTTTATTTCTTTTTGTTTTTTATTTATTTTTTAATATTGTAAATTTGTTATTTACTTTTTAAATCTTAGTTTTACTTAATTTTAGACATTCCTATTATGTAATTTTAAGTATACAAAATAAATAAATAAATAAATTATTAGTATTTTTAATGACTGTAAATAAACAAACTTCAGACAAAACTGAGGGAACAAGAATTAACGGAATCATCCGACACATGCAATATTTAAGATATTGTCCGTTGGAGTCGAAATAGACGAAGAAACCGGATGAACCATTTATAAAAAATGGTAAAAGATCGACTTGGAAAGGAAGTAATAAATGGCTAAATCAATATAAAACGTCTACCAGAAAGACCTCCGAAAAGGTGGTATGAATATTTGACGTTGTCGTTGAGTATGAGATATGTAGGTTATATAAACAAGGTACTTAAATGCCTAATTAAAGAAGAAGAAGAATTTTGTAAGATTAATAAAACTAAATGATGGGAAGACTTTACAAGTCATAAAAACAGCTGTTGAATGGAATCCACAAGGTCACAGAAAATGTTGTTAACCAAAAATAACTTGGCGCCGAAAACTTGTAAGTAAAGATAACACAATAGAAAAAATGAAGATAATAAAAACAAAATGGATTCTTACAATTTTAATGTATGTTGAGCCCCATTATATTCAAATTAAATTAAATTGAATAATAAAGGGCACCACATCACTTTCCTTTCACTTCCACTTTGTTGAAAAAATAAAAGATTTCAAAATAAAATAAAATAAAAATGTTGAAAACACTTCAGCCATTATTTCATTCAGAACAAGCCTGTTGTTCTTTTATTTTTTTTCAATAAAGGGGAATGGGAAGGGGAAGGGAAGTGATGTGGTGTTCTTTATTAAATTTTAATGGCTATTTAGAGTTGCCATATGATTTTGAGCTGTGGTACTAAAATTAATTTTCCTTGGCTATAGCAAAACAAAAAAATTGAATTACCAAATCAGTCACGACATTTTAAAAATTTCATCATCTTCCATAACTAAACTGTTGATTAACAAATTAAATTATAGAACTAAATCTAAAATTATGAAAATGAAAATACTCTAGGTCAACAACACTTTGGATTCTTATAACATACTATAAAATTACACTATTAAAATAATTTAAAATTAATTATACGTGCTTCCAACTAACTTAGGAAAACACCGATGAAGGAAGTGATTTGCTTCCGAAATGTTGATACATGACAAAATAAAAATGAATTTATTAGTAAAAGGAATTTCAACTTTTCATTTGCCAAAATTTAATATTGTAACTTAACTGTGTTGGGTTAAATAATGATTGTGATTGGAAAAAGCGATTCAAGCGTGATGAAACATCTCTTAGAAAACAATCATGATTACAAAATAAATAATTTGAATATTTTACAGAAGCAGATAGGTCCATAACATACCCGAAAGCACATGAAATTTTTCCAGCATCAAATTCTGATGAACGACCAGGTAAACCTAATGAAATCAAATTTCTTAAAATGTATTAAACCTTTGTAAATACTGTAAAAATTAACATAAGTGTAGATACTTTATCAGTCTACGGATGATGGTGTAACTACCGAATTCGATTAAAATATTTAATAAAATTAGTGAAACATGCATACCTAGAGTGTTTTATCTTTATTTAAAAAAATGTTTGGCCTTCAGCATATTCTAAAAAATATAATTTTTAAACTCTGAACTCTCCATCAAAGAAAAAAATATTTTTCGAAATAATTTTATTATCTATATTGCATACCTAAGCCGAAAGCAAAATTGGCCATCATTTAAATTATGGTCAATTCAATAATAATAATATTGTATATATACTTATCGATATCAAAACTTAAAGGTGCTGGATTAATCAAATAATTTTCATGATACAAACGTACAATAAATTTATGACATCAAGTTAACTAAACACTTGAAAGTCGTAGCAAATACGGTAAGGTTTAGTTTATAAGAACTAATTTTAAAATAAAAATAATAAATAAAAATTTGTCATTAAATTCCCATAGGATCACTTCCTTTTGATTGCATATTCTAACGAATATCGTGGACAAAATAAAAGATGTATTAAAGTAGAAACGAACCTACTTCATTGGCAAATCAAGAAGAATCGAAGGCGGAATGAAGTAGGAGGATGAAGAAAATATTCTTAAATTATTTCAAATTGGCTTAGCATCAGCTCCACAAATAGTTAAAAAAAGTGTTTTTATACTGAACAAGCCCCTTTACATCCATCGGTGAATAAAATGAGATTCTATGTCATGCTCAACCCAGTTGTGAAGCAATTTCCTTTATACTTTTTACACTTTTTGTGCACTTTATTTTTAAACAAATTTTATTTATTTTGAAAATACACACTTTAAATGATGATTTTTTTAATCAATAAAAACAACAGTTTGATATTATAGTATTGTGTTTTAATATTTCTGTCCTATTTCAATCCCATCAAAATTGCTGTACAACAAAGAGTTGGAAAAAGAAGAAATATTCTGTATTAATTGTGATATTTTATAGACCCACATTTCTCTGTAACTAAACCACAAATTAAATCTAATCCAATTTAGTAAAATATTTTCTTTAAACAAATCTTTCTTGCGAAATCATTGACAACATTTTATGAAAGAATTAAGTATCATTGGATATAAAAAAAAACTAGTTACTTCAAATCGCCAACTTTAGAAAATCCGTTTCGAATCATAATTATTTTAACAAATATTTTTTAATCTAGTTTTACATATTTACCTAATATAACATCAAGCATATCTCTATAACCTAACCTAATGTAGAAAACTATGCAATCCAAGCTGGATCGCAGAAGATAATTTTTTAATTTTACTAAATTAAAATATCTCCATTTTCGGTAAGTAATTAGCAAAACCTTTATTACCTAACTTCGAACGGTTTTTACAGTAATGCTTTTTGTATTCACCATCACACTGCAAACCTTGATTCATTTTTAAATTAAATTTTTAAATTACACTGATTACAATTGTTTAATATAATTTTTGACATTTTTGTAATAATTAAAATATTAGTAAAATAATCAACTACTTATAATCCAAGAAATTAAGGATTGCAAAAGACTGAAGCACAGCTTCGGAATCATAATAGATCTGAACTGTGCTATGATCACATATGCTCCCAAAGAGATTGAAAATAAAACAACAGAAAATTGTGTCCTAGATAAGGGTCCAACAATACAATGAAATACAATTAGATAGTCATAAATGATAGCCCATTGAATTTTTAAAAGTTATGGAAACCCACAAAATGGTTGGTTATGATCTACTTGATATGTAACAAATATTTTTGTTTAATAATACATAATTACAAAATTCATCCCAATTCAATTATGCATTCTTAATTAAGTTTTAGACTAATTTAATTAGAGCAAATGTATACAAAATATATTATACAGCTATTAACCAATTACATAATGAAAATCAAATTTTAGTTATCTAATTTCATTACTAATATATTAGGTGGGAAAATATTTAGAAGGATTCCGTAGATTTGTAGATGCATTTCGACGTTAAAAATTTCCAATTAGAGGATGCACACTGGTCACAAAGCCACGAAAATCTTAATCCATAAATGAAATATACAATTTACTACTAAACATTTTTATTTAGAGGATGTGAAGTAGTGGAAAACTCACGAAAATAGATAATAAGATACCTTAAACAAAACATGGACTAGTAATTTCCAATTAGAAAATGCGGTCTTTAAAGCGACAAAATTGAAGGCGGGAGATAGATAAGACCAAGATTAAAATTGAATTATCATGCCAATGAATTCAATTCAATGAACACATAGTTATAGAATGCAAAAGTGTAAAAACCCAACTGAATGGAATCAGAATAATTAACAAAAAATTATTTGACACACCAAATTGATCGATCCCCCAAGATATATTTATAAATTTTAATTTCTTTGAAATTATTTTCAAATACGTTAATAAATAAAATTAATTAAGAATATTACAAAAACTATGTATATATATATATACTACCAATATAATAATGTTATTTATAATTATTATAATAAATTATTAATATTTTTGATAAGCACCTGTTTCTATATTTTATATACAATATAAATGGATAATAACTTTCATGTTATTTTGATAATTGCAAAATTTATTTCCAGATGAGTGCGTTTTTTGTTTTTTTTTTTTACTTCTGTTATATTTCGTTTTTATAAATTTAAATTTTTGTATTCAACACAGAAAAATTTATTTTACTTTATTTTTAATTTTTTTATATAATATTTATTACACTAAATTAAATTCGAAATTTTTTCAATTTAATTTCGAAGTTTTGATAAAATTTTTTTTTTTTTTTAATATTAA
This sequence comes from Argyra leucocephala, assembly GCA_963942445.1. NCBI lineage: Eukaryota > Metazoa > Arthropoda > Insecta > Diptera > Dolichopodidae > Argyra > Argyra leucocephala. The sequence continues at coordinate 8,415,105 of OZ012681.1, read as the reverse complement.
GTAATTGAATTTGTATTATTTAATATATTTTAAAATATATATATATATATACATATATATAATTAATTGAATTTTGTAATATTTTTATTTATTTGTATTTAACACTTTATTCAATTTTTATATAATTTTTAATTTTTTTTTTTTTTAAATAACTTTCGAAAATATCAATTTATTTATTATAATATTAAATAATTTATTTTATTGACTGTGGAATCTTCTTCATCACTCTATATATATAGCTGTAATATATTTAAATATGAAAATGAAAAATCACTGTTATTCATAATTTATATTAAAATTAATTAATTAAAAAAATATATATTAAATTCAAATAATTATTTGTTTATTTAAATTTTTGCAAAGTCTAACAAATATTCAGTTCAAAAAATAATAATTATGAATTTAATTTTTTTATTTTATTTTTCAATTAGTTAATTTGAATTTCTTAACAAAAAAAAACAAAAAACGATAATTTAATATATCAGTATGTGATAGGAGCTAAAAAAAATATAAAAATATAAACAACAAATATTTTACTTTTGTTTTTATTATATAAAATAGAAATGTGGTCCTGTTATGTATTTCTCAAGTATCTTTTAATGATGTTTTTCACTAAAATTATTATTTTGAACTATTTTTTCATTTAAATTTCTTTAATTAAAATTTAATTTTCAATAAAATTTGAAATTTTAATATTAATATGATAATAATTTTATTCTTGTGAATATTAGATATAGTTTTTAATTTTAATAAATTCAAAAATTAAATAAATTTTATTGTTAAAACTCTTCACTACTAATAACTGTTCTCGCAAACGAGATGACAACAAAAATCGCGAAAATAAACAAAAACGAAAAAATTTTTTATTTTTTTTTCTATATATAGAAAAATTAAAGATAAATGAAAAATCTCACATAATAACAATAACAACAAAATAAAAACTAAAATGCAAGAAAAATAATTTTAAAGTAGTTTCATATATATATATAAAATTTTTATTTTTAATTAAATATTTGATATTTGATTTATTATTTTCAGTTATATAAAATTTATATTTATCAAACAAGTATATATTATCTATACGTATATTATTGTATAATTATTTTGAATTTAAACATTTCAGTATTTAATTTATTATTAATTATTTCATTTTTTCACTCTGTGACAATATTTTATTATATTATTATATATATACCTATATATATTTGTTTTTATAAAATTAAATTTATTTGAATTAAAAAAATTTTCAATTGCAAAAACAAGATTACTTTAAATTATGTTTTTGTTTTTCTATGAAAAAAAAAAATATCTTTTTAATTTTTTTTCAACTTTTCTTTTTTAAATAAATATTTTTATTTATTTTCTTTTCAATATTCAACGTCAATAATCGTCGTTGAAAATCCACTAACACACAATTAAATATTGTAAAAGAAATGAAAAATTTATTTTATATATTTTTTTTTTGTTGGTTATTGTTTAATAAATAAATAAATAAAACGAATACGACGATTCATTCAATTTGAACATCTTAACGGTATGAACGCGTCTCGATAACTGAAATATTAAAATAGGAAAATTATACTTTTTTTTCTTTTTTGGTCTATGAAAACTCGTGTGAAAACTATACAGTATGTACGTATGTATGCATTTAAAAGGGAATTGAATTTCTAGCATCCATGATATTCCATATAATTTTTATACATGTAGGAATAAAGGACGAAAGGAACAACAATAACAACAACAACACCAAAAAGGATAATATTCTTTTGTTGTTTTTATTTTGTCTTATAAAGTTTCATTATTAAATGTTTTTTTTGTTGCTATTGTTGTTCTTGTTATCTCCTTGTTGTTGGTAAAATCATTTAAATAAATTGCAAAAAAAATATATATATATATATATACTATAATTTTGTTTTTTACTCTCAAATTTTATAAATCTCTACAACAGTAAAAAAAACAAAGCCCAAAATATAATAATCTATGATATTCAGCTATTTAAGTTAAATTAGCTGAATAAGTAGCTGAATATGATATATTTTTATTTAAAATTTCTATACATATAATTTATAAAAACATTTAATAGAGATTGTATGCAATACAACATCAACATTTATGTATGGATGTGTGTTTCTGTTTTCATTCAAAAACTCTCATTTTTTTCTTATTATTAATATAATTCTCACGAAATTGAGTTTTAATGAAATTTTTCCTCTATACGGTAACGGTATTACGGTCTAAGGATATTTTGAGTATGCATATTTATTTGTTTTTGTTTTTTTATATGTTTTGTTTTTTCTTTCTCTATACTCTTTTATTGCTTTATTGTCTTTTATTGTTTGTTTATTATTATTTTTTTATCAATATATATATATATATATATATATTTTTTTGCTTTCTCTCTTTATTATTTGTTGTTATTATTAAAAATTTATAGATTTTCAATTTTTATTTTGAAAATCATCTTTATTATGTAGGTTGGTTCATTGTTGGTACTCAAAGTGAAACTGTATGAGAATAGAGAGAGATTAGAAATGACGGTGAGTTGAGTGCTGGTGATGAGTGGATGATACCATAATGGACTAGATTTTTTTTTATGTAGGTATGTCTATTCATTATGTATTTGTCAATTTCGGTTTTTTTGTTTTTGTACGTCCTTCTACAAAATTTAGCACAAGTTCAGGGAGAAAATTTAATAGAATTATTTATCAAAAAAAAAAAAAAGAAAAAATTTCTCTTAATAATTAATTTTCATGAGTAATTTTTATTTTGTATTTCAACAGAGATTGTATAAAATCATAATTCATAATTTATAATAATATACAATTGATTTGTATATATTGTAATTTTTTTTTTTTAGTATTGTTGTTGAAATTATTATTTATAGGAATTTCCTTTAATTTATTGACTATATTATAATTATGACTAGCGTTTAGAAATTACTTTGAATGAGTGAAATAAAAAGATAAGGTTTGTTTAATTAGCTGTATAAAATGCAATTTGAATGACTATTCTTCTATTTTCGTATTATTTCATTTAACTTGTAAAGTAGGGTGACGGAGTAGATAGACCGACTGACTTTTAACTGAAAGGTACCAAATTCAATTCAATTTCCGATAATAGCAAAATGCTTTATGAGTTTTTCTTTATAAACGAAAGATTTACGAAAACTAAAGAGCTAAAATTTAGTAAAAAGAACAACATTTGTTATATTTTAAAATAAACTTCGACATTTTGTCGTTGTTATTTCGCTCTTACTTTTCTCTTACCCTTACATTATTTTATTTGAATATAGTTTCCCGAATACCTCTAAAGATTTTTTTGGGAATATGACTACGATTTTGTATATATTATACAAGCCAAAATAAATGTTAGTGACGCCATACCAAAAAATCTTCCAAATCTAATATTTTACTATTCGCAGGTTTTTTGCCTCAAATCGCTGAATATGATATATAAAACATATTATTATTGATTTCCTTTATAAAGTAGAGAGTTCTTGAATCAAGTAATATTATTTATAATATAATTTTATGCATTTATCTGGATGTTTGTAAGTTCGACGGAATACTTCAATACATATACAAATTACAATATATATATACAAATTGTAACATCATGTAATTGTCATAAACATAGTATCTGTTTTTTATTGCCTATATATATCATCTGTAATTTCTCATCTGTCATCTGTCATCTGCCATCGTCATCTGTCATCTGTTATCTGTGTCATTTGCCCATCATTTCATAATGATTGTCATGTCATTCAAGTGTTAAATTTAGATGGTGCCATAGAACTTTTTACTTTTATTATGTCTTAATTAATTTCTTTTTACAATTTGAATTTTACAGTAGAACGCTGCTATGATTGTAAAAATATAAAATTATTGTAAGTTTATATTATATAGTTAGATTTTGTTTTCATTAAAAATATTATTTGAATTTAGTATTTCTATATTAATTTAAATTGAAATTATCTTTTTAACTAACTTATATTATAATTAATTGAATTACAATAGAATGTCTAAGAATATTGATTATTTAGAATTATTGAGGTCTTAGGATAATATATGTTTAAATTTCCAATGATGGCACATAAGATATCGTTAAAATTATCGAGTAAATAACCCTTAAGGAATTGAAAATTAATTAATATTTAAATAATTATAAGTATTCTAATAATTCTAATAAAGGTATGATATTGATAAATTAATAAGCAAATACATATATTTCTTAAACTTGAAATGAAAACTCAAATAAAGAAAGAAATGCTAGAATTTATTTTGCTCCGTCATTTATGGCGGGTTACAATACTAGTTTATAATATATCAACAATAACATCAAGTTAAATATTTATTTCATATAAAATCGTTAATGAAATTGCAGTTGAGTTTTTGTTCTTGAAAAAATTTCTGTGCAATTGCACAGGGGAGCCACTAGTATTTATTATAAAAACTACCATTGAACTGCGAAATATAAAAAAAAAAATTTTTAATTCCTAAATAATTTTTTATAACTATGTATTTAAAATTAAAAAATTCTTTTTTCATGCAAACCCACCCTAAAATCACCCCACCTTACTCAAAAATTTACTTTCATTTAAAAAAAATTTTTTTTTTTAATTTAACTCATTCACATTCTAGATAATTACTATAATAGATTTTAATTTAGTAGACTATGTCTAAGTGTATATCATTTTTATAAAAATTATCCTATCATTCATTTTTCTAAATGACGTCTAAATTAAAATAACAATAACAATGAAAACAAAAACAAAAACAAAAACAAACTTATTCTCTTCAAATAATTAAAAAAAAATAACCAAAAAAAGAAGTCAATAACTATTTAAGATCCCCATATGTACACTAAAAGATGAACGGATAGGATTTTTAGATTTGTTATCAACACTTTTATATTGTCACTTAAATCATTCATTTTCCCTTTTGATTTTCTTTCCATCAAATAAACACAAAACAGGACTCTACTCATATAATATAGAAAAAATAAAAATAAAAATTCCTTAAGTATAACACGTACAAGACGTCATATATGTATTTACAATACCCACCTGCTCCTTCATAATATTATATCCTTGTAAATGAATAAACCATTTTAATAAAATATACATGTGCTATCTCAGCTTTTATACACTTTCGTCACATATTAATTTTGTTTTTATATTTTTTTTTTTGTAAGGTAAACTTATAATAAACTAAGGAGCTGAAAATAATTTTATTGGAAATGAGAATGGGCAGATAGAAGTCTTTATACAGGATGGCTTTTAATTTTATTTTCTTCAACATCATAGCAGCTATGCATATCTAGCTGTATTTAGGTCATATATTATATACTATACACGTTCCAGGTACCCGGCGCAACGCATTGGTCATTTTATAACATGGTCGATAATGTGTGAAAATGACTAAAGTGGAGCACCGGTTACTTAGATATGTATATTCATATGCTATCAGCAACAACTTATTTATAAACTTCGTCATAAAGCAAGCAACATTTCAGGTATCTGATTAGAGTGGAGTTCTCAAGGAACAAAAAAATGTGCAAATGCAAACAATACTTGAAGAAGGTCAATGCATCAACAGGATCCGGAAAACATGTCACTTCACCCGGATGAAACGAAAATAATAACCAAAAATATAATTCAAATGTGTTGTCGATTGAAAGCCCTTTGTCATCAAGATGAGCAAGAACAAAAAATTCATTATATTCTTCAACTATTTAAATACAGATTGAGCTTATCCGATTTTTTTAACTTTTGTTTATTGTGTACAGTGTACTATACAAGAACAGTATGGACATCAGTCGGAACAGTAATCATATACCAAATGTAAAACAACCGACCAAATATAAAACAATTGACATCCAAGCAATACCGAAATACGGTTCAAAATAAGCTCAAACGTAAACAGTAAATAACGTAACAAAACGTAAACAAACGAAAATCATGTTCGGTATTCATGGTTTAACTAACAATCAAACACAAAATATTTTGTTGTTTTATGTAAAATTTGTAAAAAGTCACAATCATATCAGGGCTACCAATTTAAAAAAAAAAAAAAGTAAAATAATAATTAATAATTATTTGACGAGAATCGGTTTTGAAATAGTTGTAAGGTATATCGAAGTTTCAGAAATTGAATTTTTTATGTTAAAATAAATGTTTCAGTATCATGTAGCTACGACCAGTAATTATAAAAGGATATAATTTAATTGATAGGATCGCGGAAAAATTCATCTAACAATGTAATAAGGTTTGACTTCTGTATAATAACTTCCTGAAACATTATTCCCCACTGCAATATTTTCCACATCGAGAAACGTTTTACATTCCCTACAACCTCGCATTGTGACAGTAAATAGTAGCTATGATTGACACCAAATTTTATATCAAATTAAACTACCACTTATCTCAGAACATCCTGTACTAATGTAAAAAATTTTTAGAACAATTTACTAAACAACTTAATAAGCAAAATAGAGTACAAAAAGAAAGAGGTGAGCAAAATTTACCATGAACTTGTGAGTTAATTACTTTTGATCAAGCTTTTTTTATTTTTGTTTCGAAAAAAAATATTCCTTAAAAACTTTCTATATGTATATATATATATATATATATATATATATATATAACATATGTACTTGAGGTTTTTATTATTATCCTGTGCGGTAGACACAAATTGTAATTTTCTTAAATTAAATAAATATACACACACAATTTATATTATACAGATTTATAAAAATAATAAAAACAACAAAACAAACCACATAGACATTTTATTTCAAATTCTATATAATATATATATATATAAAACGAAAAACAAAATAACAACAAAATTATTTCTTTTCAAAAATATACGTATGATTTGATGATGGTATCTTGATGAAATAAGATCCATTCTCAATAATACAATATATACTCACACACAATACACATCACAATACATATTATAATTAAAGATGTACATACTTTAAAAATCACTTTTCAAGAGGTATGGTGACCATTATTGTCCTTATTTTAAAATATTATTTTTCCTTTTGATAAGCTTCGTCTTCTGAGATGCAGTGAGAAAAGTGTTTGGCTTTGGACATCTACATTTTAATCAAAGATTTTGTTTTTATCAATTTTTACCTACAAAATTTCTAAAACTAACTGTGGCTATTTGTTTTTGTTCGAACTAATTACGGGTGCTAAATCTATAGTGAATAATAGCTGCACGGATGGTTGAAAAATTTAACGTGGAGTTAGCTCTGGAAGATTTTTTGTTAAAAAGTTAAGTATAAGGTAGTCTATCAGATTTCCGAATAGTAGTAAAAAAAAAATTTCAAGTGATAGTGCTGACAATAGTACAGGCTGCGAAATCGGTATTATCACTCAAATAAGTCTACCGTATATTAAAATCGAATTCATTATAACGAATACAGATGGCTGGATCAGCTAAATTGCGGTCAGTACAGATTCAATATATAGAAAGCCTATATACCTCAATTTAAGGCTTTACTCAATACTACTCAATACTACTTACAAAATACTACCCAATACTACTCACAAAATACTACTCTAGCAGTAGGTAGCTAAGGTCTTAAAAAAATATACGACATTTTCTTACCCGCAGCGACTTGGTCTAGAAGGAGTGTAGAGCTCTAATTTTGGCTATTGGATATCAATAGAATAAGAAATACTTACTATAGGTAAGAACAAAAAAATAGATTAGATTGTGTATTTCGGGAGGAAATCTGTTCCATATATCACCGCAGCCGCAAATGAGCTTATTGTGATAACCCGTGTTTGTTAGTTAGTCTCTTAGTTCTTAAGGATAACTGATTTTCTGATCACACTCAGGATATATTTCAGTGTGCTGGATAGCTCCCATTGTTCGGGAAACGCTGTTCTTAAAAGTCGAAGTCGAAGAGCTGCGTACCTTTCTTCCCTCAAACTGTGGATACGTAGACCATAATGCCATTTTGGGGTTTAATCCCCATTTACGACCGCATAGGTTTTTACGCAATTCTGGTTTTGTTTAGAACATTGTCTAGATGAACATTCCAGTTCAAATGTGCACCAAGTACAATTCCAATGTATGTTCAAGTCAAGGGTTACACCATTTATATTAGGTTTCTTTAATTTAGAACAAATAAATAATACAAAACATATTAATTTTAAATTTGTATGCCTTTTCTTTTTACTCACTTTGCCAAATAAATTTTCAGTACTGTATCTTCTATAAATATCTAAAATAGATATCTATTTTCTAAATAGATGTAATATATATATATAGAAAAATAGAAAAAAAATATCCAACGATGCGGTAAACACTGGTGCAAATTCGGTGAAACTAAAATTCATTTGACAAAATAATAATAGGTGGTGCGAAGCATGCTAAGTAGAAAACCAAACAGTAGACAAATAATTTCTTATGAGAAAATTCAAGGGTTAAAAAAAAACACACTATGAGTAGTTCTTGACAATTTATTAAGAAAAACTGTTTTAATATTACGAAAAGATAACATAGAAAGTGGCAATAACTAAAAACAAATGTTTTAGTTTTTTATTAATGTAAATAAACCGAATGAAAGATGACTTAGGGTCATGTTATACAGCCTTGTATGCCCATATGAATATTGTCTATAATTCGTTTAAACAATGACAAATTCAAATAACATTACCCTATGATAATTACTATTTTACTAACAGGTAAGTGACTTTTCGAAAACCAATTAGAAATCAGTTGTGAATTTTTGATGACACAACTCGATTGACCGATTTGTTGTTGTTGTTGATTGTTTTAGGGGATCTCTCACCCAAACTTAAACCTTCATAAGTCAACCAGTGAGATTAAAGAATTCACTTAGATCTTACTGGTAATTTAAATAAAAAATATATTTGTCCCGATGTAAAATTATAAAAAATAAGTACATTTTTCCGTACTAAATCTGGTCACCATAAAACCACTGAGATGATTTTATATGGACAAAGTATACTTTCAGTTTTTTTTTTTGTTTTTTATTTTTTTCTTTTTGCTTATTAAGATTTAAACAGATTAACAAGAATTTTGACTTAAGTTTATCAACTACTCGTTATATTATTGTTTATTTCTCATCATTTGAGTGTTGTACGTTTTGTTTTCAGAAATACAATATCCCTTGAATGAAAGATATTTATTGTATAGAAATACATAACTGTTTTGTTAGTATATTGAAACACGATGAACAAATTTTTAAATACATATTATTATAATGTGTGAACATTTAATACAAATTTTGAGTATATAAAATGAAAAATATGTAACTATTAAATATTTCAGTATACCTACCTTAATTACAATTTTCGATAAACAATTCATGTTAACAGTTTATGTTGATATTGACTTCTACGATATAGGGGTGTTTGGTTCAACATAATTCAAGTAATTTTGATTTTTCTTTTTTTTTTGTATATTTGATTACGGGTGGTGGATTCTACAAATTTTACAATTCATACAAAATACATTTTTTTTACACCGATATTATAATATTAGTGTGCATTTGCGACTTAATACCACAGTAATTGTAAATTTAACATCCATATACGATATACTATGGAATTTTGAGTATACATACGATATTACATTATAATAATTTTAATAATATGTGATAATTGTATTTTTTTCCAGTTTGAATTTTGTCATTTTCCCCGTAAGGAAATGACGTTAATATGTCCTCCTCAACCTCTCACTTAGTTGACGCTTTTGATAAAAGCCAATAGGTTTGAGGGTTTTATCCTGCAGAAGATTTCTAAGATTATGTAGTGCGTTTTCAACAGCTTGAATCTCAGCCTTGAAAGAGCTAGGCACTCTTCTACAACATGTGTGAGGATTTCTTCTTCTTCCAGACAGTATCTACCGGTTAGGTCGTCACTTAGTGTTAGCATACAAATGTGCTTATTCATGTGGTCATGACCAGTAAGTATACCCAATATCTTCCTGCAGTCTACTCTCGTGAGAGTTAGCGGGAAGTTGCTTATTTTGATTTTTTTTTTTGGTGCATTTATTTTGGAGACTCTCTGACTTTCAATATGCCCCCATATAATGTTTATTTCCCTCTTCAGGGTATTTTCTATCGACAGTATAGTATTACCAATAGAGATATCAACTGCGGGTTCCGGTCCATAAATGTTTCCTGTCGATAATCTGGCAATTTTTCGTTATCTCAGAGCTAGGTAAATAGAACTTGTCATCCCCTTCAAAATTAAAATTCAAAGAATTTAAAAAAAAAAAATTACTTAACTAACTACTGTAGTACAAAAAAGTATATGTTTTTAAATCACTGCATATTAGCAAAACCTTTAAATATCGGTTATAGAACTTTAACCCTGATTAAGTATTATCTGGTCAACAAAACTTTTATATCGATTTTCAAAGCTAATATAATTTGGCTGGCCTCATATTCCATATGAATAGTAACTCGAACAAACTAAGATGGTTAAAGTCACAATAATTTTGGTACCAGGGAATTCTAGCATAACAAGGAAAAAAGCTGCAGATTATCCCGCAAGAAAAGCATCAGCTACATCTTTCATAGGGCCAAGTGGGTTCTGTAAGCACAGCTCAGATGCAATTGAAAGCATTGGTACAGCAAAAAGCTGAATATTTCTGGGTTAACAATATTATGTTTTTTTTTTTTTTTTTTTTTTTTTTTTTTACACTCTACAGTAACTTAGGTAGAATCACCTTTTCGTCCTTAATTAAGTACGGTACTTCAATTTTACACTACAATCTACAATATTTCGAGTATTTATTTAACAAATTACAGTCTTATCAACTCATTAAATGTGGAAAACTACTGATATTGTCAGGAACTAAGCCTTCTTAAATAGAATAGCTTCATTTTTATATAAGTTGCCAAATTATACTCTCAATTATTTTTTGCTATTTATTATATCCCAATGACAAAGGGTACTGGACCAGGTCGAAAAATCCATAAAGCATTTTTGTTTTTTCTTTTGCTTCATCGTGAATCGAACCTGGGACCTTTCGGTTAAAAGGCAGGCGCTCTACCTACTGCGCCACCCAGCGTGTTGTTAATATAATATTATTGTTAACATAATATTATTATTATTATTATAACTGTTAAATACATTAATATTCTGTATGTATGTATGTACTTAGTCAACCAATAACATTTTATAATCTAAAAAAACACATATAATTAGACCAATAACGGCAATAACAGTAACGTTACCCTAAGCTTCTTATTCATTTTAATAGAAATTTTAAACTAAAATTCAATTGTCAATAAATGTCAACTGTCATAATCGAATTGTCAAAAAATTTAATATATTTTTCTTTCTATTTGTTAAATACTTAAAAATTCAAACGTCAACAAAAACAAAACAGAAAATACATACTTATCTACATAATATATAATTTAAAAAAAAAAATTTGTTTTGTTTTCATGAATTTTACATTATATTAGTATTGATTGATCTTATTTAAAAAAAAAAAAAAAAAAAAAAAAAAATGTATATTTTAAAATAATACCAAAATACGAAAGACCTCAAAAAATGAAATTATATTAATTTTTTTTTTTTTTTTTTACAAAAGATTACACTTTTGTAAATGCAGCTTCAACTCGTAACCTAGAATATATATTTCATAAAAGCTTAACATTACGATTTTCAAATTTGTGTTTTTTTTATTTTTCTTGCTTATCTCATAAGTATCATATGTGCTTTATGTTGGATGTACTTGGATTCTTTAATGTTGGGTACTTAAATATTCCGATATCCAATATAATGTATATATATATACTATACTTATATACATATATAAATTCGATATTATTTAAATTTAGAACAAAAACTCAGATAAAAATAGTAACAAAAACAAAACAAAAAATAAAATAAATAAAAAAAAAATAGATAATGTATAGAGCTAGAGTCAAATCATCATCGGATGACAGCAGATAAAGGAATAAAAGAAATTCTTATCATATATTCAACTTTACCTATACATACATATATGTCTTACTATACACGTCATGTATCTGGTAAATTTTGTATCTAGATCAGAAAACTTAAAGGAAATGATATGAAAAAAGAATGCATTTCACAAAAGAAAAATAAAACAAAAACAAAAATTTGAGTAGTCTTAGAGCAAGAATCATGAAGCTTTTAAGTGTTCAATTTACTTTGGAATTTTGCTGTATCATTTAAAATTTTCTTCACATCATTTTATCATATAATTTTATTTTTTCCATTTTAAAGCAAATACTTTGCATATTTTTTTTTTTTTTTGCAATTACTTCTTTATCCATTCTTATCTCCTCGCTTCATCATAAAAAGCATTTAATTTCATAAAACTTGAACTATATATATAATATATACATAAAAAGTCTGGAATACGGTTACAATATGAAAGTAAAAATTTTATGGTTTACATAATATAATTTTTTTCTAGTATTTTTAAAATCCATGGATCTATCTATAAATGTACATTCAAAGAAATTTAATTAAAGACACTACTCGTATTTACTAATAATATGAAAATAATTTATTTAATAATGATTAAACTCATCAAAATCATTATTATATAATTTTATAATAAGATAATTAATTGTAATACTGATGGTTAAGATCTCAATAAATTAGTAAGCTATTGAATAATATCTTACATATACTAATTTTATTTTTGTCTGAAGCCTTTTATAACAACAACAATAATAATGATAAAATAGTTCATTATGAATGAAAGAACGAGAATTGAGAGAATAATTAATTTTTTTTCATGTATTATGGAAGTAGGTTTATATAAAAGTAAAATATATATAGTGAGAAAATAATATTAAGCCATTATGATGAGAGATGATACATACTCATATTTACTTTACATTATTGTTGGTGTTAATGTGCATAATTTTACAAACTGCATCCAAACTGTACTAGATTAACAATGGAATTATACTAGTATAAAATAGCATATAAAATAAAATATAAAATTATAATATATAAAAACTATAATATATAAAATAATTAAATCAATAAAAAACTATAAAAAAGTTAATTTAATGTTCCATTAAGAACAGATTGTTAAAATAAATTAAGTAAAACAAATTAGATAATTTTATATTAACTTGACGTTGTCTATTTGTTTTTTTATTTATATGTCATTCTGGTTGGAAATTTTAAAAGTAAAAGAGATTCAAAACAAAAATTAAAAAAGCATAAAAACGGAATTTTGTTTAAAATAAAAAAAAAAATACATTTGTACATTTGGTTTACTTACATAACTGGATATAAAACTAAATTCTGTTAACAGCTAATTAAATAAAAGCTAATACGTAAATTATGTCAAAATATTAAAGTGAACGACTACAATATTGAAGTGATCAAGTAAATTAAATTACTTGAGTTCATTCATAATAAAATATATTAGGTTGTACAGCGGACATTATTGAAAGAATAAAGGTGAAAACTCAATGTACGCGTTTAGTACTTTGAAGCTTGCGTTTTACACTTTTGATGATTTTTCAGCGTTTACAGGTTTTTTAACGCGTTGAAAATTAAATGTTTACACTTTGTTAAAAATATTTCTTGTTAAAAAATATATCTTTAATAAGTTTTTCTTCGAAACTCATATTTCTTATTCGTTTTTTTTCAATTTTCAGAATATTTTTTTATATTTTAAATAATTTTAATATTTGAAATATATGTACATATGTACCTCCGAAATTTTAAATAATAAGTTTTAAATTTTAAATAGCTACCTTCATGAAACTGAATTGAAAAATTACCAATACAAACAAAAACAAAATCTGTCAAAAGCATATAAAGTATGAAAAAAGTTGAAATTGACCAACTTTGTGCTTGGAGCGCGTAACGCATTTTGTCATTGAGTTTACTTTAATTTAAACAAATATATTCAACTTGAAATGTCAAAAGCGTAAACCGTTGTCAAAGCTTTCAAAGCGCAAAACGGGTAAATTGAGTTTTCAGCTTAAAAACTTCAACTATAAAGTGTTCTATTTACCATTTACGTATTTCAAGTCACCATTGATTAAAACTGGGTCGACAGAATATATAAAGCAATAATATAACAAAGTTTTGATCTACAATCAAATATTGAAGCTAGTCTGAGTATACAGTATTGAAGTATGGGGTTGTGCTAAACAACTACCCTCTCCCCTTGTTTGTTCGCAATGCTGATATTTATAGGGATCTCAGGATATCTTTCATAAAGGACGAAATAAAAACCTTGGCTATACGCCATAAAAGTCGTCTTTCTCAACATGTCAATATCAAAGTTTCACGTTTAGCTGACAATCAAGACTTTGTTAGACGACTTAAACGAACGAAACCATTTGAACTATGTCAAGGTTAAAATCTTTTATCAATCAAGAGTTCCTTGGAATCTTGTTTGATAAAAGATATCTTTTTATAGATATATAGATATATATTTTAGTGCCTTAAAATCGGCAAAGTCCTTCACCTTGTTCTTGCTCGCCACATGGAACAGAACCTGATGACTCTTTTGATGATTTTTTTCTATCTAGCAAAACAAACAAACTTATTTTCGAATAACAAAACACAATAATATGTACAAGTGTATTTAATTGCATTTATTTGAGTGTATTAAACATTTTCAACATTATGTTCATGCTGAATTTAAGTTCTATTAAAAACAAAAAAACCAAAAGCAGAACTTTGATTATTATTTTATGATACCAAACATTATGAAAATAGCATGCGAATATTAAAAATTGTGCGAATTCAAAAATACAAAATAATAAAAGTGAGAAAATTTTATTCTCTCCGGTAATATAACAATCTTCTAAATATATATATATATACACACATACCTATACTCATCATAAATAATATACGTATACTATATATGTAATGTAGAATAATTCAAAAATATTTGCTGACTGATTTCTATACAAAAGGATTCATAATTTTTCTCAGATTCGTAAAATATACGAGTATGAAAAGAATACTTCAAGTGTATAAAAAATTTTCAAATTGCATTTTAATCAGCAATTGCTTTTGATCGTAATTTATTTTCTTTCTTTAAAAATTTTCCTTTTTCTAAATGTTACATTACATAATGTATATATATTGTCTTTTTATATTATCCATATTATTACAAACATACATAAATAAACGAAATTAATCGTGTGTGGAATTGTTTTGTATAAAATTTTTCTTTGGTTTTTCTTTTTTGTTTTTTTTTTTTTTTTGGATTTGAAATGCAATATTATAGAGAAATAAGTTTTTGATAATACAAATAGATAACATATGAAATTGGAAAACCAAAGATACAATTTAGTATTTTTGATTTAAATTAAATATGTTAGTTAAGAAAATTTTGTATATATACATACTAAAAATTTTACATTAACTGTCAATAATTTTTTTTAATGTAAAATAATTGAAACGTGGAAAAAATATGAGCATTTTTGTTTATTCGATATGTCATCGAAATAGAAACTATAAATAGCCTCAATATTAATAAACCCAATAGTTTAGGTGGTAAAGTTAAATTTTAGGTAATTTTTATTACCTAGACTGAATATTCGCAATCTACAGGAAGCCAACGAACATATATATATATATATATATATATGATGATGAAATAACGAAGTCATCAGGGAAGAAACTACAAAAAAACACAACATAAATGTCATAAGTACTAGTAGAGACGGCATCAATTGAAAACATTACTAGGTTCTACGAAAGACAAAAAATAAAAACAGAGAAAAGAGGATTCTACAAAAATCGTGCAACAAATGTGAGAGAGAAATACATGAAATACATTGGACAGAGAAAGAGATTAGCAACAGTAAGATTTCAAGAACATCTAAACAGAACAAAAATTGATAAGCAAACAGAAAAAATATCCAATTTTACATCTACAGAACAAATTAAAGACAACAAGATTTTTTTAAATTTTCCATTTGGGAATTAGAATTGATTTATATAGATTATAGGCTTCCTCTCTATTGAAATCCGTGTTAAAAATTCCATAAGCCAATACATGTCCCTGAGTTTGGTTCTAGGCTAATGTTATTCTTATATAGTTAAACAAAAACTGCAAATGTGAAATTCGGAACAAGATTCAAAATTGTATCCTACAAAGCTTGCAGCTTACTCTCGGAAATAAAATCAACAAACAATGGGAACAAAAATAAAAAATATCCATATTTGTATTTATAATATCGAATTAAATAAATAATTTTCAATATCATAAAAAACAAAGTGATATTTTTTTCATATGTTAAATTTGTATTTCTATAATAATAAAAATACATAAATAGAATTATTTTTTATTATGAAGTTTACTTTATTCAGTTTTTATACAAAAATAAATTTAAAATGAATACTGTATTTTTGAGCAAATTAATAAAATTTATACCAAAATCATTTAATATTCGTACAAATTCATATATGCGTAATAGTCCAAATCAATTTAAGCAACTGTCCAAAAATCCAAAACATTTACGAAATCTCAAAAATGATATAATTTCAAAAACATCAAAATATCTAGATCAACCTGAAACATTCAAATTGAATTCAAAATCAAATTTTGCTGATTATTATAAAATTCTTGGAATTGGAATTAATTCAACAATTGAAGAAATTAAAAATGCTTATTATATTCTTGCTAAAAAATTTCATCCAGATCTGATTGGTTACAATAATAAAATAGAAGATTTTCAAAAAATTTCCGAAGCTTATAATATATTAAGTGATAGTACTAAAAAAAAATATTATGATGAGATGCGACTTAAAACAGAATCAAATAATATAAAAATGTTATCAACCACATCATTTCGTACCAAAATTCAAACAGAAAAACTTCTAAAATTACTTAATAAAAATTTCAATCCGATACGCGACAAAATATCACCTAAAGGGATTACCAATAATAGAATTAACATTAATATAACACTTTTTGAATCAATAAATGGTACCGTTAAAGATATCAATATCAAATCAAATATAAATTGTCCAAAATGTAATCAATATCAAAATTATGATCATAGATCTTTAGGAACTTGTACAAAATGTAATGGTATTGGTTCATATACAATACAAACAAAAACTTATAAATATCATAAAGAATGTGATGTATGTTATGGACGTTGTTATGTTGCTCTAAATAAATGTAATTATTGTAAAAATAATGGTTTTATATTAAAAGAGAATAAAATTAAAATTAATATAAAACCTGGTATACAAAATAATGATATAATTAAAATATCTCATCCTCATAATGTAAAAAATCAATTAGAAATTAAAGTAAAAATACATGAAAATGATAATTTCATAAGAAAAAATAATGATATTTATACAGAGAAGAAAATTTCAATAAGTGATGCTGTATTTGGTGGAAATTTTAAATTTCGTAGTATTTATGGTGAAGATTTAAATTTAAAAATTGAACCTGGAACTGAATCAAATACACAGTAGGTTTTTAGAATAATTTAAAATGAAAAAAAAAAATTATTATTATTAAAATATTTTTATTTTATTTTAGGATTAAATTAGATGGTAAAGGTATTAAAACAGATAATGGTAGTGGTGATCATTATATTATATTAAAAATTGATATACCAAAAAATTTAACAAAAGGACAAAGAAATTTATTTTTAGAATTGGCAAAAATTGAAAAGTTCAGCTCACAAAATATATAGTGAAATATAGAAATATACAAAATTATATTAATACAATAAAGAATAGCTGTACAAACCCATTACAGTCTTGATAATTGATTTATTTTATTATTTTTTTTTCATTATCAAAAATTAAAGTTATTGTACTTTATGTATCTTTATGTCATAAATAAATGAGGTTCGTTTTACTGAAGGGACTATTAAAATTTGAAATGGATTAAATGACAATAACCAACTAAATTTGATTAACTAAGCATGCAACTGTGGGTTTCAATTGATTGTTCATGGTACTGTAGTATTGTTGATACTACTGTGAATTCTCGTGATTTGCATAGTAAATAAAAAATACTATAGATACAACCCTAAACATGATACACATGAAATGATTACGATAGTACAGTAACTTGTGCTACCGCATCCGTACGCTAATCGGTTGGAGCACAGAAATGTGTTTCAATTATGATGTGGTAGTCATGGGTTCGTTAAAAAAAATTACCTATATCAATATTCATATATCTCATATAACACAATAACCAATAATACAATAAATAAATATTGACAAATTTCTAATAATAATTACACAATAACTGACAATTACCCGTATACATGATAGCTTTAAGTACGCTTCAACATCATGTAAACGCTAGTTTCTTGAAATAAGCTTCACTCAAGTCCATCACAAAAATTTACTTACTTGACTTGAAAACTTAAATCGGATACGCAGCTTGAGAACTTGAGTTGACATTTAGTGTCAAAAATTTACGAAGTTTTGTTAATATTTAGAGTGAATTTGAAAAATAGAAGATTTAAAAGAGTAAAGAAATAAAAAAAATCTAATTTTATATTTTTATATTTTTTTATAATCAACTGAGCTAATACTCGATTAAAAAGGCCCACATTTCGAAAGGGAAAAGAACCTATAAAGTTGCCCTGCAGATTTATCTGTAGGATCAACTGTTAAAATAAATAAATAAATAATATTTTTTTATATCTTTAAATTTGTAAATTTTAGGCGCAAAACTTATGTAACCAAAAATGCATATGTCAAACTTAAGCTATTTTCAAGCTGACAGTCATTCAAGCTGGTCAATCGAATACACAACTTGAAATTTCAAGAAGAATTCAAGCCAAGTACTCAAGCTATCATGTATACGAAGTAAATGTCAACATCATCTGACAAAACAATTGAATGACGTAACCAGTAAACATAGTAACGTCAAGCATATCTTAACGTCAGAGATCGATAAATTCGCAGCGATATCTTGCGGAAATATGACGTCGTCTTACCACGAAAGCGCAGAAAGAGTTATCAAAGTGATTTTCTACAGTAGGCCAATCCCCTACTTAGACAGTATAAACAGATTAAAACTGAAATTAGACATTAACTCAAAAACAGAAGCTAGCAATTGAGTACGATGGAAATGTCAAGTGAAAACCCAATGCTCCCAAGTTGGAGTAAGGGGAAAAAATAAGTTCTGCAACAGATTGTACAACACAACAGACAGATCCTATACAAATTTGTCCATATCACACAAACGATTTGTTGTGCAACACATAATGATTACTATTAAAAAATTATAGATCTATATGAGGTATTTAGATCGATCAATTCGTATTAAAAATTTCTTAAATTCAAAGTGTTACATTATTGTACTGTAAATACATTCAAATGAACTTTTGTTTCAAATTTAATTAGTATATTTTTTTCTTATTTGCATATATTTTACTATTTTGAATATTTTTTTAAGAACTTGTGTACTCATTATCTTTAAAAGGTTAAGAAATATAAACTATTTTAACGTCAAAGTGTTGGCAAATCATCTGATTGAAAGGAAAAAAATATGTGTAAAAATATATGTAGTTTTTTTAATCGTTGACTACCAGTTTTAAATCGTTAGACCCTTTTTACTTTAAGCAACGATTCGGATTTCTGAACTAAGCATTAATTCAAATTAGCTATGATTTTTTTTTAATATAACACCTACCTGACATCTATAGAAATATAAGTAAATCAATTATGCTGAAAAAATAAAATATCAGCTAAAAAAACAAACCAAATAAAAACCTTCAATAAAACCTTTAATTAAAGAAAGAAAATCTCAAGACAACTAAATTTGTATACAAAAGTGCATCATTTGCTCTACAAATGCTCTGTGAGCAATTTTTTTTATTTATTTTGTTCTTTGTTAAGTGGAATTCAATAGAGGTTAAAATATTATAATATTATATATGCTCTAATAAAATATCAATATAAATGTACATACATTCATCATACAATCATCAATCAAAAATTTAACTAATCTTACATAACCGAAATACATATTTATGTATATACATATATATAAATATATAATATGTATATATTATTCAAAAGATATTTTAAATAGATTATTAAATGATAATAATACTATATAATCTATATTTTACTCATATATAAATGAAAGAAGTATATATTTTGTATCTATAAATTCATCATTTTTCAACTAACATTTTAATCATCATCATAATAATCATTGTTTAATATCAAATAATATCCCCAACTCTTTAAGTCATATTATCATTTTATCATACATGTACTCCATACTCCATACTATGTATGTCAATAATATATATATATATATATAATTATGTAAGTATATATTTATATTGTACATGAGCAATTAATTACATTTCAATGTTAAAAATCAAATCAAACAACAACAATAACAATAATCAAAATAATCAAAAAAATAAGAAGCAAAGAAAAATAATAAAATAACAGTAGTCATGTGATGTAAACATGACCTTCTCTTAATGTAATCATATAGTGTTACATACATATAAATGTAAATACCTAAAAATTTACAAATTATATAGCTACATTAAATGTTACAAAATCTACATTTATATTTTTTATTTTTATAACTTTTACTTAAAAAAGTAATAAAAATTATTAAAAGTAACTATACATATACCTATTATCTTAAAAGAAAATTATACATCAATTTTGTTTCTCTTTATTACACTTATATTATTTTTCTCTTAAAAAAATCTAGTACAATATAAACTTTCTTTTGAAATATTTTTAAGAGATGCTTTTTTCATTGAATTCAGCCAATAAAAATGACATTTCAATAAACGCACGTTTATTTCTTTTGATTTCTATTTTGCGCATATTCTATTTATATTCTTCTCTTTAAAATCATTTCTCTCTGCACATGTAAAAAAATAAAAATTTCGCAAGTTCATATTTCACGCAAATATTACTATCCTTTTCCTTTTTTTCTAAAATTCAGCAATATATTTTTTTTAAAACATTAATAAAACTACATATGTACATCCCCACATATAATAATCTCTTTTATGCTCTCATATTAAATGAGATAATTTAAAAGAGAAACAACAACAATAAGAATAAACAAAAAGAAAAAAAAACAAAAATCACATGTCTGTGACACTCTGTCACTAATAATAAAATTTACGAGCACAGAAGTCAATTCCCTTTATTTGACAGTATTGAATCAAAAACAAAAAAGAACAAAAAAAAAACAATTTCCCTAATCAGCGGCTAACATTGAATTATCTTGCCCCGATTCTTAATGTACTTTATAAGTATATATATATATATATATATACACAGATATAAGTTAATAATAAATAATATCATATCATTTAAACTTTTTAAAACTTCAAAAGGAACACCTTAAAATTGGTTTTTGAAAATACATGAGTCGAAATGGTGCAAAAAATATTTTGTATAATTAATATTTTTGCTTATATTTTTTTTTTGTTTGAATTGACGCGAAATCTAATACGAAACTTGATTAATAAATTTATACATTCATAAAATATAAAAAAAAAAAAATTAAATTTTCATTACCCTCTTCCTTACATCTACCAAATTTTCTTTGTAGTCAATTTAAAAAAAAAAAACATTCCTAGATAATCAGCTAGTATAACATTCTTATTCTCATCCCTTCTTAAGCACCTCATCTTCAACATTATTATCATTCAAATCAAATTGATACATACATACATTCATACATATACATTTTGTAAGGATGATTGGTGTGTGCTGGATAAATTAAAAGCCTTTTTTTATTGCAAAAAATCTACGAAATAAACACACAAATATTTTCAATTCACCCCGCGTATTCACAATCCACGATAAAATTGTCTGTCCTGAATACCAAAATCTATATGAAAATAAAAAAAAACAACAGATTGTCTTTCTCTTTCTCTCTATATTTTTCTCTCTTTCTTACTTTCATTCGCCTATATCTCTCTCATGAAAATATTTGAATTTTGTTTATTTGTGTGTAGCTGCGTGTTCTTATGTTAATATAGGTTTGTTTGTTTATGTTTGAATTCTCATAAACAAACATCGTTTCATACATAAATTTGTATATAGGTGGATTTATATAGATGATATTTATTTATGTACAATTGTGTGTAATGTTCTTATCACGCGCGCATCCCTTTGGGCTTTTTCCCATTCAGAGAAAATTGAGCAATATCAACCATAAAAATCAGAATGAAGATGAAAATGAAGGAGCATTTAAAGGAGCATTTTCTTCTATGTGTATTTTTATGTGGGTATTTTTATAAATGTTTGTATGTACAAAAAAAATATTAGGTTTTGTTTTTTATACATCCATATATATATATATACAGCTATATATAATATAGTACTATTTATTAATACATATATGTATATACATATATATATACTAAAAGAGATAAAAATATATAAATTGAATGAATGTTAACACAACAAAAAAAAAATAGAAAATAAAAAACAATAAAAAAATAAAATAAATAATAAAATATTTATGGTGTCCCAATGGAGGAATTTAAAATGTTATCAACAAAGGATTTTTATTTATAGAATATCAAAACAAAAAAAAAAAAAACAAAAAAAAAAATAGGGAAAAAAAATAATAATAAAACACTTGTATGTTTATTTGTTTTGGTTTTATTTGTGATTATGTTCAATTGTTTCATAAAAGAAAAAAAAAAAAACAAAATAAAAATATTTTTTTTTAATTTAAATATTTGTTGAAAAAAAAAAATTAATAATTATAATAAATAACAGAAAAAGCTAAATTAAAAATTACCTAAATATATTTTTATATATGCATATGTATATATATATGTATTTAGTGATCGCCATCATATTTCTTAAAACTTTTGATGAAGATATTGTCACTTAGTCCTTAATTATGATATTCAGAAAAGAGCAAAAAATTAAAATAAAAAACTTTAATAAAGTAGAAATAAATAAAATATTAATTGTCACAATTATTTTTATGTTATTTAATTTGTTGGTTGACTGCCAGCATCCAATGAACTCAATATTTATTTTTCACATCTATGATGTATAAAAAAAAATGCTATTCAATTTTAAAAGCAGCTAATTAATGTTTCGTTAAGACAATTATACCCCATAAAATATAAATATTAATGTAAACAAAAAATTCGACTAATTGACTGAATTATAACAAATATTATCCTGTCAACTGACCAAGTTTAAAATAGATTTCTCTGAGTTTGTTTGTTAATTTTATAATAATACATTGCTCTTTGGTCAGTGGCATCTCTTTCTAATAAACAAGTTGGACACTGCCCACCCTATAAAATCCAACAAAAACTTAAAAACATATCGGATTTGAAAGGATTTTTTTTTACTTTTTAAAAATTTTTACAAGTTTTAAAAATCCACAAATTTACATCAAAATATACAACAAAACTTCTGAGCAAATCACTTTTTTTTTATTCTTTATAATTTTTATTAAATCGTATCTAATTATATAAATTGTACATATTCCATAAATTTTTAGAAATTTTCAACAAATAGAGATATTTTTTCTTTTTACATTTCAACTGGGTTTGAGGGTGAAAGCCAATCTTAACTTAAGTTTAGGTATATTTATTTTTTTATTTTTTTTATTTATTTTTATTTATTCATTCATTCCTTACTCTCTAAAGTTCATAATACAATTGAATTAATTGATATTAAATTAAAGTAAAATTACATAACCAGAAACTTAACAAAATTACTTTCGAATAGAAAAAACAAAAAATGAATTAGTTACTTAAAAGCTGCATTAGAATAAAGAATAAAAAAATAAAAGTTGTTTAACGACATTTTATATTTTTTTAAAAATAGTATCAAATGTCAATAGCTACATACAAATTATTTTTTTTTTTTTTTTTATATTTTTAATGTACATGTAGTGGGGTGTATCAATTAGCTAATTTTCCTTTAATACTTAAATAATAGTAATACAATGTAAAAACAACAATAAAAAAACAAAATGAAAATACAAAGTTTAAATTAATTTCATATAATCAAACCATTACACCAAGCAATTCTTCAACTTGATCAAAAATCAAAATTCAACTCTAAAAGCAACTGTTTCATTATTTTAAGAAATCTATAAATAGATTTACATTTTCTTATATACAAAGGTAATCTGTTAAACAAGCGACAAACAACAATACTATAAAATTTACGCAAACAAATCGTATATATCGTCAACTACATTTCCATAGTTCGATAATTCGACACTCTTCTTAAATTTAACCCATATATGTTAGATACAATAGGCTGGTTCTATATAGTTTCATTCAATATTTAACAGTAGTAGCTATGTAGATATTCATCGCCTATTATTTTAACTTGCACCAGACCCATTTATAATAGTTATTTATAATAAAATTGAACACAAACCTATTTGAAGAAATATTCAAAAAAAAATTAATTTCTTCGACCTACAAACATCTTAATAGTTGTATTAACCTGCAACATTATATTATATAAATATACATAGCTACTTGAAAAATTTAATTTTCAATGCATATCTGATAAAATAATCTTTATGTATTATATTCTAAGTGTCACAATTTTTTTTTTTCTTTTTCTTTAATAAAATATAAAGGACTCTTCTAAATTTATTAAATTTCGTCTTAATATATATTGTCAAACAAACAAACAAACAAACAAAAAAAAAGAAAAACCAATAAAAAAACTTATTGGGAACACCATTTTAAATACTTTAGAGATTCTTTAAAATATTTATGAGATTATCATTTTGAAAGGTTCTTTAACATTAAATTGTGGTCTTGTTTTAGTGTCTGAAATCTTACGACCTTTATTATAAATTCTGTAACTTTTTTTTTCTAAATATACACACCCATAATATACATTATCAATAAAACCCAAATATATTATATATACATATAATAATATATAGTATAATATATATATTTTATTATTCTAAATTTAAACTAGAATTTAAATACAAAATCAGTCGAAATTCCCTGAATATTGAATAACATCATGGGAATTTGTTTTGGAAAACTAAAAACAAAACAAAAATTTCTTATATTTATATAATATGATAATATTATATACGTACATATATATATATATATATATATATATGTGAATAAAATAAAAGATGGACATATGAAATTGTCCATATTCTTATCCTGATTTTTATTCTGAAAAATAATAAAACATAAAACAAAAATAAAAATTCACTCGCTAAAAACATTTGAAGAGAGAAAGAAATAAAACAATGTGAAACTACGATATACACGTATATATGGATATGAATGAATGTACATATGCGTATAATATATTTGTAAAAATATAGAAAACGACTTATAGACTTTTTTTAGAAGTGCTTTACACTATTTTACATGCAAATATAAATAAATATAACGGTACATGTAAACTTTTATTAACATATATAATTTTCCATATATTATGTATAGTTAGTATATGTAACGTAAAACAATGACAACAACAACAACAATGCATGAAAAAAAAAGGTAATGTAACACAGGATTCAAGGACTTTTGAATTTTTTGTATTTGATTTTTTTGTTTTTATTTTTTATAACACAAATTATGTAAGATTTGTAAACATAATACATACACGCTTTAAGTATATAAAATCAGAAACATTCAAAGCTTTTAAGTATTTTGTTTTTCTTTTTTTTTTTTTTGGTTTTGTTTTGTTACATGAAGGGTGAAAGAACCTTTATAAATGAATATAACATTTATTTTGTATATATATATTATAATAGTTCCCTATAGATTAATGGTACTTACATCTATGGTAAATATAATAATATTCAACTACCTATGGTGAAAATCTATAATGGCCTATATTATGATTTTTTTTTTTTAAATTAATTACAATTTCGATTTTATATTGAAGATTTAAAGTTACAAAAAAAAAAACAAACAAACGATTTGGATATACAAATTTAAGTCCAATTTTTATATTTCCAAATTAGACTTGTAATTAAAGAAATATACCTACTATAGACTCCTAAAATAAATAATAAATTAAATACTAATAAATATTGATGATATGCATTTCAAATGCATTTGTATAAAAAGTTAGTATTTCAAATGAAGAAAGCCTTTGTTACATTGTAGTATCAACATTAATTGTAATCAGGACGATATCAACAAATAATTAATTTTAATCAAATAGTGTAATGGTCATATCATCCGACTATACCAATCAGAAAGTTCTAATTTCGATTCCAGCACAAAGCATAGATAGATATTTAATTGAATTTTCTTTTAAAAACTCATATAAAATAATGAAATTTGATAAAAGAGTATATGTGAAGTATTTGAGTAATTAAAATTGAACTACGCCATTTAAGAAGGCCTCTTGACAATCTATTACTAATTACTTCAAATACCATAAATATCTGTACAACAACAAGCTAATTTGCTATACTGCGATAACAGTAGAGACACTCCACTACCCATTACAAATATAAGTATATATACTAGTGTATACCCTGAAAATCAATAAATAAATAAATATTCATTAAATATTACTCTTTCCACTTTATATAATGATTATTGCAGTTTATATCTATAAATTACTGTCAAAAGGATACAAAAACTAAAAATCTATACTCCCTCAGATGTGTGTTTCTACAATTAACATACAATTTAAGTAAATTTAAGTTGTATGCAAGGGCGCATTTACTAATAGGCAAACCTAGGCAACTGACTAGGAGCGCCAACGGAAAAAAGCATTTGCAATTTGATTTTCTTTGGAAAATTTTATCAAGCATAATTTTTGTTCACATAATCAAAATTAATTTTATAATTATTGATAATTATAATTAAATTATCTAATAGAAAATCAGAATTAAACAAGATAATAATACTAATACACATTAACATTATTTATAAGTAGTACCATAGACTAATATAGAGATGTCTAACGATGGTTATTTCCAAGTAGATGCCGCTACATATATTAAAATAAATTTCAAGTACAGACAATTTTTAAAAATTCATAAAAATTCTTTAATATAAGAAAAAAGTACAAAAATTAAAACAAAACAGAAAAACAAAAGTCATACTTGCGGCAGATTGTTGCCGAGGTGCAGCATACTTTTTCAATTTTTTACAAGAATTATTTAATTTCTTTTCTTCTTCAACAAGTCGTTGGTTAGTGTTAACTAGTTTTTTAAAAGGGCACACCATAAAAAATATTTCCGAAACAAGATGGTCTTGTCGGTATAAAGCATGCAAAGCTCTGTATGAAAACTGGGCGGGAACATCTAAAGCCTTAAAAAAAGTATCAGAAGATGAAACAGTATCTTCTTAAGTTAGAAGTCAAGGTCAAAATATTAACAATCAAATGAATCGTCTCGAATGTGCTTTTATGATGACATTTTGGAAATCTATTTTAGAACGTTTCAATTCTACTAGTTTAAGGTTACAATCCATTGAAAATTATTTATCGGATTGTTGTTGAGCAATTATAATCATTGATTGAATTTGTAAATTCAATGTCAAATTTATATCAAAACTATGAACTTAAAGCCAAAGAAATATCTTTTGTTAAACAATTTGAAAGAAAATAAGGGAGAAAACGGAAAATGTTTCATGAAACAATTTTAGAATCGGAATTACATAGCAATCAGAATTTTAAAACCAAAATATTTAATGTTATAATTTCATGTCTTAGTGAAGAACGGAAAAAGAGGCTTGAAGCTTATGAATTAGTTTACAAAAGCTTAAAATTTTTGAACAATTTAACGAAATACCAACCTAAATTAATATTAGAAAATGCAAAAAATTTGTACCAGATACACAAGAACGATTTAGATGAATGTTTTATGGAAGAAGGTGTGCACTTGGGATCATATTTGAAATATAATTAAATTTAAGTAAATTAATATATAGCAAAAAATTAGAAATTTCCAAATATAAATATAATCTTAAGAACATTTAAGTAACTGCTCTGCGGAACGCAGTTTTTCGTTATTGAAAAGATTGAAAACCTGTTTAAGATCTACTATAAAGAAACAACCCTTAAACGCATTAGCAATATTTTCAATTGAAACAGATTTTACATCAAATATAGATTATTCCGATGTAAATGATTATTTTGCTGACGAAAAGCAAAATTGTATTTAATTAATGAGTACTCCACTGACATTTTTAGTTCTTATTAAATCAATAAATCAACAACAACAACAGATAATTAGTTTTTATTGTACTTTTTCGAATATTTGTACTTTTTAATTTTTATTGCGAATTATGGGGCGCGTTAATATATATTGCCTAAGGACGCCAAAGATACAAATGCGGCAATGGTTGTATGTTAAAATCATAATACATTTATTCTTCAACTTTCTATAATCATATCTCACATTTATTCTTATATTATCCTATTCTGTAACCCAGCGGTATGTAAGCACTAAAGGTATACCAACCTAACGATTTTACTGTTTATAAAAACTAAATATGGATATGGGATTCATGAGAGCTATGTAGTATCAAATGATAATTGTAATAAATAACTATAAGTATAATAAATATTGTTTACAAATCAAAAATTAAACAACATCATTTTTTATTCTCTTATACATATAATTAATATTGTATGACAAAATAATTAAGTCGTTTCGTATAACTAAATACATCCAACTCTATCCTAAGCGCCACTGATGAGGACAATGATGATGATAATGATATAATCATCATCATAGAATACACTAAGCAAATTAAATTCTTCATACTTCGGTATAGCTCAACGAGAAGCTTTAGTTTAATACTATTTCCAAATTACCCAAAAGTAATAAGCGAATGGAAGAGCAAATCAGAGATAACCAGTCGATTTGTAAGTGAAACCTAAAACAATAATTATTTATCAATTGTTGAATAAGCAGAGTCATTATGTAGATATTAAATGCATATATGTATATATAAAGACAGTATATACTACTGTATTTAAAAAAAAAAGTTTGTATTTTAAATCCGTTTCAGTACTGGCATGATAATTTTTCATTTTTTTCTCATTTTTTTACATAAGATCTCAGGAGATGCGACATATAAAATCAAATAATTTATAGATAGTAAATTACCTAAACAACACTTTTTATTGTGATGATAAGTTTAAAGGTGGGTCAAATTTATCGCAATACATTAGTATATATGTATATAACCTACTTGTGACCTACTTGTGACAATTAACAGTGATTCTGTTGATGATCTTATTGACATATTGCAAAAAGCTAAGGTAAACTCTACAATAAGAAAGCAAAGGAGAGTTCGAAAAGACAACTTGTGGATGACCAATGATTTGTTAAACATTATAAAAAAAGGGAATAAATTGTTCAAAAAGCTAAAAAAAATCCTCATAGCCTTATAATTCTAGCAAGATACAAAAGTGCAAAAAATAAGGTAACTTATGAAGTATCCAAAGCAAAACAAAATTATTTCAATAATAAAATACAATTGGCTGGGTCTGACCAAAGGAAAATTTGGAAAGTACATAACAATTGTATCCTAAAAAAGACAAATGAGTCTAACAAGGCCATAAAGGAAATAAATAGTAATTGCATTAGAATATGTGATAGTCTTGAAATTGCAAACTGCTTTAATATGCACTTTAGTCAAATTGGAAACAAATTAGCAGACAAAATTAAGGATGCTGACACGTATACAGTAAAAAATGGATTGTGTAGTCGAACTATTTTTCTTCAACCAGCGGATGGAAAAGAAGTATATGAAATCATCATGCGGTTAAAAAATAGTACACCAGGGATTGATAATATAACAGCTGAAGATCTAAAGCATGTTGCAACAGTAAAATCACCTGCAATTGCCTACTTGGTAAATAGAAGTTTTTGTACTGGTATATATCCTGAGTGCTTAAAATCAAGTATTATGGTACCTACATTTAAAGCTGGGTCAACGCTGGACGTATCGAATTACAGACCAATTACACTTACAAGCTGCGTAGGAAAAGTGTTTGAAAAAATTATAAATGCCAGAATTGAAGATTTTGTACAAGAGGTAGTAGGTTTTGATGTGAATCAATTTGGATTCCAAAAAAGAATTGGAGCTGATTCAGGAGTTGTGGAATCTACTAACTCAATTATAGGTAAATTGGATGAAGGAAACTATGTATGTTCTGTATTTGTTGATCTAAAAAAGGCTTTTGATACGGTGGATCACAGCGTATTACTGGATAGATTATATTAAATTGGTATACGGGGACTGGCTCAGGATTTACTTAACTCTTATCTCAAAAATAGGAAAACTATAACAAGAATAAATGGAGTACTAAGCAATCAAGTTTGTATAAATATTGGTGTTCCTCAAGGGTCTGTGTTAGATCCTACATTATATTTGCTACATATTCATAATATACAATTTGCGAATTTACTAGCTCAATATAAGATATTTGCTGATGATACTCTATTTATATACAGTGCCAAAAATTGCGATGAATTAGAAAGAGTAATAAATGCAAATTTGAGAAAATACAACAATTGGCTCAAAGATAATAAATTAACTATAAATGCTGAAAAAACCAAATACATAGTGTACAAAATAAGAAATAAAGTCGATATAAATCCAAAAACTGTTAGTAAATAATACCGAAATTGAAAGAGTTGCTACATATAAATATCTTGGTGTTGTAATTGATGAAAAGTTGAAATGGGATGATCATATCAATAAACTGGAAAAAAAATTGTGCCTTTATCAGGTGCTATCAAAAGAAGTGGAATCATACTAAGTAGACAAACCGCTGATAGTCTATATTATTCTCATATTATTTCAAATATTAGATATAATATATGTAATTGGTCTAGTTGTTCCTCTTGGCTAAAAGATAAAATTGGTATCATAATAAACAAGGCTATAAAAGGCTTGCATAAATTTAATTGGCTTACTCCTACAAATGAAATTTTTAAGAGAACGGGTTACCTGAAACTATCAGGAATTATTGAGTTGGAAAAAGCTAAACTAATTTACAAACTGGAAAAGGGAATCTACAAAAAATATTCATATTACAAAAAGGAGTAATGTGCACAATTACAATACACGAAAGTTAAATAATCTCAACTATACAAAACCAAGAACAGAGTTATCACGCAACAGTTGCCTTTTATCAGCTATAAGGATATATAATAAATTACCACCGGAATAAAGGATAGTTTTAATTTAGATATTTTCGTTCAAAAATTAAAGTACTTAAAAAATAATTCTGCAGAAATGGACAGATTAATTAAAGAGTGAATTATCACATAATATATATATATTTTTTTGTTTCCTTTTTTTTTTTTGGTTTATGTTATGATATATAATAACTGTATATATATATGTATATATGTAATCTTAAGAGTGTAAGTATCTTACTTTTATTTTTAAATATGGATTTTTCTGTGATGTTTTATACCAAAACTAATGTTTAAGAAAATGTAAACGGTTAAAGAAAATTAAATTTATTTTTAATAATTTATTATATTATTATAAATATTTTTTTGTTTGTATACAATTTTGTCAATAAAAGTAATGAATATTAAAAAAAAATATATGTATAAGGTCATTACGTAAATATTAAATACATATATGTATGTATGTATATACACCAAACAAAAAGTCATAATAAAAACTAAATATCCCCTTTAAGAGCACATTTCATATCTTATAAGAAAATATCATCATAAAAAAAATTAATATAATTTAAATTTTTTATGATAATTATTAAATATAATAAAAATCAAAATTCAAAAAGAAATTTTTCACCTTATTCAGTTCCTGCTATACTTCAAAACTTATAACCACATAACATACTTGATAATATTCATTTTTTTTCTTTTTTTTTATTCCTTTTTAAATTAAACCGACAACCAAAGGATATTTACACAATTTTTCGTTTTTTTTTTTACTGTTTCTTGTTTTGAGTTCTTAACTTCAGCATCATTTGAACTGCAACCTACTGTAATTCTCTTCCTCTATTTAACATTATTATTGTATATTATAATATGTGTATAGAATGTATTTGACAGGATACAAGCAGGATATTAAGGAAATTTTTTTCATTTTTTTTTATCTGTTTTGTTTTTATTACAAAAGAAATACAGGAAAGTGTTGTAAAAGAAATCAACAACAAAAAAAAAAATTAAATTCATTTCAATTTTGTGGTCTTAGAACATACATTTCAAATCAAAAAATTAACAGGGGGAAGTAACACGAATTATTATATCCTTTACCTATATTAATAAAAAAAAAAAAAAAAAACATAAATAAAAATAAAGGGATAGAGTGAAGAGTGAACTATTGAAAATATATATTTAAAAAAAAAAAAAAACCGGAATAAGTTTGGGTTTTGCAGAATTTATTTACGTAAAAAAAAAAACAAAAAAAAAAACCAACCCCTTTATTGCGTTCATATTGCATAAAAAAAAAAAAAACGTTTTCTTCTCATTTTTAAAATAAAATCAAATCAGTGAATCGTACACACATGTCACAACAAATCACCTATAAATAATGAAAAAAATAAAAATAGGAATAATAAATTAAACCCAAATAAAAGTATATATACATAAATCTAAAGTAATAACGATGATAATCTTATGTATACCCAGTTCAATTATTGAACATGATTCTCTCATCTATTCGTAATGACGTTATATTTCAAAAATTTCATGTTATTCGCATTATCCTGACAAATACGAATAATTTTAATAATGCCTTCAAAACTTTATTATCATATTTTTGCGAAACTTAAATATTGTAGAAATTAAGTAGACTCCATATTTCAAATTTAAGAACAAAAATTTCGAAATATGTTAACAAAAATATTAATTTGATAAATGTAGGGTAGGTAGGTAGAAGTTACCAGTTGCTTCTGAAAGACCAATTAGCAGTTAATTATGCACTCAATGTTTTGATATAACTAATTTGATAAAATTAAGGTGGTTATACTGAAGTCCGTCGGAATGTCAAATTTCGTTTACATTCCGCATTTCGTATGTTGAAGTTTATATTGTATTACGCGACCTGAAAATGTCATTTTTTATCTGAAATTTTAAATTAATTTCAAAATTGTACGACAGAATTAGTTATTCGAAAGTAGTGCGGAAGTGAATTTTAAAGTGAGAAATTTTTGCCTTTAGAGTATCAGGAGAAGTAAAAAATGTATATTCCGCTTCAGACTGCAGTACATAACCACCTTCATAATAAATTTGAAAATTGAACATTTCTCAATCTAAACAAATCAATTGAGTATAAAATATAATAAAATAATTATTAATAAAAACTAAAAATTAGAACAAAATTCTAAGAGAAATTATATAAACAAATGAAAAATAACAAGTTTAAAAAAGTAACAAAATATTTAGAAAAATATAAAATTTTGGAATAATAGAAATTTCAATGTATAAAAACATTAAAAACAAAAAGAAAAAACTGTTAGAGAAAAAAAAAATGTTAGACTAATGGGTTCAAAAGATTTTCAATAGAGTGATTATCAAAAGATAAGAGCTATGATTTAATATTCTTAAGAAATATGACTTCAACTCTTTCGCATCGATAATTTTCTGGCAACTTGTTGAATAGACGAGGCGCAGTGACATTATAAAAATGACAAAAGTGTGATTTATTTATCGTTGGAATAGATGCAAAATTTCTGGTATTTACTCTTTAAATTGTAAGTTCCATAAAGCCCAGCTGCTGTATAAACAGAACTGTTTTAGAATGTTTTGAAGACTTTATAGAAATACATATGTCTTATAGGAAGTAATCCTAAATTCTTAAACAAAATAAAACTTAGAGTTCTATGATTGACTTTGCACATAATACGAATAGCATGTTTTTGTTTGAGAAGCAATGGTTCAATTTTCTTGAAATAGGTACCACCCCAACAACAGATACCGTAATTTAATTTAGACTTAAATAAACCGTTATAAACTAATTTTAGAATTGAACGATTACATACGGTGTGCTCTCTCCAACTTGACCTAACATCCAAAGTAACACCCAAATACTTAAAACAGTCAACACGTTCAATAACAAAGCAATTATCAGTACAGCTCAACTTACTATCATAAATAGATAAAGACAAATCATGTTCACCCAAATTTACAAGACGCATTTTCAAACAAGACGGAGAATGTAATAATTATACAAAAGACAAATCCTCACAGACTGTTCCAGAAAAGTTAAACAACATAAATTTGGTTTTGCCACTTATAACCAATTTGTGTCTTTTAAACCACCTTCTTAGAATTTCCAAATCAAAACAAATATTAGTAAAAGTGTTAAAATAATTCTTGTTTGCATATGTCATTCATTTAAATGGTTGAAGAAACAAAGATTTAACAAAAATTAGAATTAAAATTGGACCTAAAACAGAGCCTTGAGGAACCCCGATACTAATAACATTTTCAGAACTTGTATGGTTTTTAATGCGGACTTTTTGCCTTCGATTTTCTAAATAAGATGCAAACCAATTGTGTATAAATCCTCTGAAGCCCGCATTATGCAATTTATTTAATAAAACAATTTATTTACGTTTTCTTTCCTATACATTTAAGGAGAATCACTTTCTAAGTATTATTGCAATATATATATATATAAAATTGCGATTGAAAATCTCTATTTGATTCGGAAAAAGGATACAAAATTATTTTCTTAAATTCGAAATATTTCTTTTCTCGGTTGTAATCGACATCAATGAAATCTAAATCAAATAATTTTCAATAATGAGTCCTCATTGTTGAATTTCATTTTTTTCACCACATTACAATTTTAATTCACCATATTCAACTTAAATGTTGAAATGAAGAAAAAAATTATTTTAATTAATAAATTATTAAGTAAATAAATTACAACTGAACATTATCCTTCCAATTTTTTTTTTCTTTTTTATTTTGCCAATAAATAAAGAAAAAAAGTAAATTAATTAAAATTTCAATGGAAAAATAAAATAAAAATACCTATGCTTTGTGTGATAGTAACAAATAATGGTATTCTGGTAATGTCAAACCGTTCTAAAAGTATTGACCACTATTCCAGGTCCTACATTTAATTATGCATTCAAACTGAAAAGACAAGTATAGAGATGTCTTTTCCTAATAGTCATCTTTTTTCGGTCTTAAGACTAATGCAAATTGAACATACCAATATTGATTCAGACTGAACAGAATAATAAGATAGGGGTTTTAGTTTATTATCACAACAATTAAATAGAGTTTTTTTTTCAGTTTTCAGACTACAGTAAGATGAATAGATAGGGAAGATTCAAATTGAAAAGCAAGAGTAGGAGTAGCAGTAGAAACAGTAGAAGGAGTTGCATTTAAATGAATTGATTTAAACATAATTGGTCAAATTTTAACAATTAAGTTATTAAGTTATAAGTTTTTGAAAGTTTATACTGAATTGCATCACATTTCAATTATATAAATAAATATTTCAGTTATTTTTAAATTCCATGTAACTAATATAACATAACTAACATAATATGATACCATGGCATAAAGATATCTTATGAGAAGGCCATGATTCGATTTACAACCCCAAAGAAGAAAAAAGACATTTTATATTGAAAATCTCATTAGATATAACAATACTGCTCTTCTGATCATATAAAGTACGATAGCCATATTCTTTGGTAAAAAGTACGGCGAAAATAATTGTTCTGATGACCTAGATTTGATTAGATAAACGGAAGTAGTTAATCATGCATCAAATTAAACTCTTGCATATGCTGATGACCTGTAAAGTACAAATCTACAAAACGCTTATACTCCCGATTTTGCTGTACGGATAGACACTACCGAAAGCAAGTTAGCATGCCAGTGTGGCCTGAAAGAGAAGATATAATGCCGAACTCTAGAAGCTGTATAATGAGGTGGACATGGTCACGAAAATTAAAATCAAGGGACTATGGCTCAGACATCTAGAGTGGATGATCGAAAATACTCCTGCCAAGAAATTCTTCGAACCCAGACCCATAGATCAAATATGCCGGGGCAAATTAAACCTTCGTTGGATTTCAAACAATTTCTCATCTTCAACTGAAGAGAATCCGTGACCGTCAAAAATGTAGGACGTTGATGGAGTCAGGCCCATTACCTACATGGTCTGTTGGCCACCAAGTATATGCTGATGACCTAGATTTGATAGGTAAACGAATGGAATTAGTGAATAAAACTTTTGTAACGGTTGAAGATATTGCCTTAAAACTACTACTGTAATTTATTGAATCAAATATCTTAGCAATGACAATCAGATAGAATCAATCTCAATAAGGAAAATTCAGTGAACATTTTTAAATTATATAAGCATCATTGGAATCTAGACATAAAAATACAACTGCAATGAACTAAATGCAACAATACCACCCTACTAGCCAATAAAAATAACACCAATTTACAACAATAGCAAAAAACAGAATAAAACAACGATTCAACAACGAATCCTGTCCGCCGGACCATGTATTATCTCTTTTATCTTATTTCTTTTTATTAAAACCCGTTTTATTGTTTGGCATCTATTTTATACTTCTGTGTTATAATACATAATACCATTATGCAGTTATCATCAAACCATGAAATGCAGCAGGAAGATGACACCTTTTACATTTCTTCATATATCACAACATTGCCTAGAACATACTGCAAGAATGAAAACCAATTGTATTGTTTCTGAATTTAACAAAAATGGTTCAGCTCCACAGCAATTTGTGGATGGATAGGTTGAAAACGACAATTAAATTTTTGGACTAC
The DNA here is from genome assembly GCA_963942445.1 of Argyra leucocephala. Classification (NCBI taxonomy): domain Eukaryota; kingdom Metazoa; phylum Arthropoda; class Insecta; order Diptera; family Dolichopodidae; genus Argyra; species Argyra leucocephala. Next base: position 8,378,383 of record OZ012681.1, on the reverse strand, counting down.
CAAAGATAGAATACCAGAAACACTCATAAGTTTCATTTTGCTATCTAAGTAGATTTTAATATAATTTTAGTATGAGAATAAATTTTAACGATTTATTACAAGCTTTTGTACAACTTATTTTTATTTTTTTTTTTACTTTAAACTTTAAACTTAACAGAATTAATTTCATCAATACATATATACATTGTAATAAACTGATTATTTTATGTTTGTTTTATTTTTACCAAAACAATTATGGACGTATATATATTGAGACAACACTTTATTTAAATCTTATAACTCTATTCAAAAAAAGAAAAAAGAACTTTAAATAATTTCAACTAATAATAAATAATATGACCAATAAAAAAAAAAAAAATAATAAATACAGTCACCAACCTATTTACCCTTAATCAAATAAATTATCCATAGGATCAACAGTATGTCAACAGTATATTCATAAATTTTATTGACGTTATGGGTGCGTTAATACATGATTTTTTTTTTTTCAAATCTTTCTTTCGTTCTATTATTTATTTTTTTGTTTTCTTATTTTTTTTTTTTTTTTTGTTCCATTTCACTAAATTTATATGATTTTAATATTTATTATTCAGTTTTATTTTTTATTTGAATCTCATTCATATGTAAATAAAATTTAAAGAAACCCAGAAAAATATATCAAAACAAAAAACAAAACAATTCTATAAAATATTGGTCGTCCGTATATCAACACGAAACAATTGAAATGAAAGAAAGAGAAAAAAAAATATGTATATAAGTAACCCCTTGAAAGAAATTATACTAAAAATTGCGTCAAGCATTTATTAAATAATATTATATATATACATATTGCAAATATTGCATAAAAATATACCAAAAAAAAAAAAAAAAAAACGTATAGAAGGGGACTAGGACATAAATTACATACGTATACTTAAATATTTCATACGTATAACATCCTTTAAGTACCAAATGAAATAAAAAGTGATCGCACCTTATATATTAAATTGCTCGTTTTCACAATTGTTATACTATTAAATGTATGTACATCTAGAAAATATGTATGTATATACCAATGTACCGTCAATTCACAATTCATACCTAATTCCAAAGGATAATAATATTTTTAGTATTCCTATATATAAAAACAAAACAGAAATATTGTTTTCTACTGTTTTTTTTTTTTTTTTTTTTTTTTTGTATGCACAAAACAGTTTTAAATACGTAATATACGTAAAAGGGAATCCTTTCTAGATAGATTTTGACTATACATACATTATTGTTCCCTGCGTTATATTATTATTTTCGTTATTGTTTTATTGTTTTATATCCTTTATTGTTTATTATTATTTTATTTAAGTGAATTGCTGCTTAAAATTAAAAACAATCTTTTATACAGTTTGTTTTGAGGTATACCTACAATTTAATAAAAAAATTACTTTTACATCCCTTTTTGATTAAATCGAAAAATTAAAAAAAAAAATACACAATGTGATAATGTAGAAATGAACTCAATTAAATCATATATAAACAATCAAATAAGTTTAAATGAAACAGGATTTAAAAATAATTATTAAATAGAAAATATATTTAAAAATTAACTCTGTAGCATAATAGTAGTATATAGTATTGAGTTTACTATAGACGCGGAAAATCACTGTACCAAAATTGAATTTTTTTGTTTATCAACATAATTTTAATTAACACTAGCTGTGAGATTGAAATTCTGGATCCTGCTCATTAAAATCTTAATTCAAACATTGATTAAGTATTGTACCTGTCAGAGCAACTAGTTTGTCTAAAATCAATATCTAATAACGAAATATATAAAACAGTTTTAAATAACAAAAGCAACTCAATCGCTATAACATCTTCTAAATGTCAGTTGAAAAAAAATTATAAAATAGTATTTTAACGTTAGCGTTAGTGTCATCTTTTTTGTATTGACACTTTTGACGTTTCGATAGTTCAAATAAAGTACATTTGGCAGGTTAATGAAAACAAATTGTATAATCTTACAAATATCTGACCTCGATCTAGATAATGAGGTTCATCCTTAATTGAGTCGATTTCAAGTCTCTACTCGATCTGTCGATGCAATCTGTAGTGTTATGTTTGATAGCACAATTTCGGATTACATCGCACTTATATTTTTAAATGTTTGTGCTATAGTTTTCAAATTCTGATTTTGACATTTTTGACAGTATATAATTAATAAGTGGGAATTTTTCATAGAAACCCAAAACTGACTACTCAGAGGAGATTTGATTATAAAAGTATAACCCTTATAAGTGTATATAAATTATATATTTAGTCTACCGATATGGTGTAGTGGTTATATCGAATTAGTAGATCCTGGGTTCAAATCCCACTCAAGGCATGGATATTAAATATGTTATCACTAAAATAAAGTGGAATTATGCTATTGTGAAGGCGAAATTACTTAATAATTTTTTTTTTTTTCAGATAGAAGAAAATCATTAAAAGAGCTTTCTATTTCTGTTCAATAGGCCGGGGAAGAACGAAGTGAAGTTGGGACGACTTTAACGCACTAAAAACTTCCATCCTTTTGTTAAAATTAAAACTAGTGCTTAAGACTAACCATTAATACAATTTTGGCTTTACTACTTCAGATATCTTTGACCAAAAAAAGTCCATTAGGAATTATTGTAAGATAAAAGTATTTAACATAACACAGTTCGAACGGTTTCGTCAGTTTAAGTCTTCTTTGTTTTGAACTGAGTTTTAACAAAGTTTTGACTGTCAGCTAAACGTGAAACTTCGACATTGACATGTTGAGAAAAATGAATTTTATGGCGTACAGCCAAGTTTTTATTTCGTCTTTCATGCGTTTATCAGCATTAGTGTTATCAGCATTGCGAACAAACCAGGGGGCATTAACAATGTTTCGCAATGCTTTGTTTTGGAACATTTGGATAATTTGAATGAAATTATATGTCCGTCCAATTAGCCAATACAAATGTTTGTATTTCTGATCCAGTTCTAGTTTTTTTTTTTCTTAAAGTGTTCTTTCCATCTAAGCTTTGTGTCAAGCGTCATACCAAGATATTTTACAGATTTTTTATATGATGTGATGACATTGTTTAATCTTACTGGAATGTGCGACTCAATTTTTTCATTTTGTAAAGTTAACGGGCGTGGATTTTTCTGAATTCAGTTTAATTCTCCACCTTTCATACCAAATGGAGATTTTGTTATTGTCTTTATTACAATTTATTTGTAGCTTCATTAATATTTTTATCGACTATTAATATAGCTCTTGTCATCATCTGCAAAAGTAGCTACTGTCGCATCTTCTGTCTCTGGAATATCACTAGTGTATAGTAAATATAGTATATGGGGACCAGTATACTACTTGTGGTACTCCTGATAGTGATTTCCCCCTTCCTTAATTTGAACGCGACTTAGCTTGTAGAGAAGCCCTTCATGCCATACTTTGTCGAAGGATTGCGCAACAACAACAAACACTAAAGAGCAGATTCATTTTTATTCTAATGTTTTTTCGATTACATCAGTTATTTTATGAACTACTCAATAATAGATATAGTTTTCCACATTTGAATTAGTAGATAAAATTTAAATTGTAAAGAAAAAGCTGTTGTATGTAATTGTGTATGCCAATTATCTGTATAAAAGCAGTTAAAAATATTGGACTACACCTTGATTTGTGACAAATTAAGAGAAAAACCTGTTATATGTACATGTTAGTTAAAGTTCAGAAGCAGGTTAGAGGCAGTTCAAAGCTAAGCCTATATATCCAAAGTACAAATTTATAAAAGTATAATCATAGCTCTTAAGAGCATACTTAATATGCTTTGTTTAGCACCTTTTTCTAATTGTTTTATTGGTTCTATCTATATATAATAAACCTAAAATAAGTTAATGAATGCTGCCTTGGAGAAATCCTGCTAGTAATGGGTTAGATTTCCATTCAAAATTTCATATTCTTGAATTTTATGACTTAAGTATTTTTCCTGTATATTTCCTGTAAAGTTCTGCATATTTTATGTACAAGACCTTCACCTTTATAGTCTGATCAATGCTTATGAAGCATCAAATGCAGGTAAGTAGAATTTTTTTCTCAAATGTTTCAAGCTGGCGACATATCTATATCTCGTCAACAGAGAAATTGTTTTTTCTAAATCCAAATTTAATACCATGAGGCACGTTGACAAACGGTTGGAGACACTATTGTATATGTTGTTTATGTCATATTGTATATATGATATTATAGTAATTTTTTATCAGTATTTGATCTTCATTTCTTTGGTAAGTAGACATCTACATTTTCTTGTTTACGTTTTTTAATTACCTTATTAAACGTACTGTTTATTCTATTGAACTATATTTATAGGTGCCTTTTGGTTTCATACCATATGCGTTTTGATTTCCATTTGTTCTTTATGAGTTCTCTAATTTCCAATGGGGAACAGATTTCTTGCTCTGATGTTTCTTTAGTAGGAGATGTGTACTTCGGTATCATTTTGACTATTTATTATTATTATTATTTTTTATTGGATATAATTTAAATTATATACAATAGTAATTTATAAGCACTAGCTACCATGGCTATCGGCTTTTTGACTATTTAAAATTAGTCAACTCTCTTAAATACAATTTCAAATTAAAACTTTCAACTATATTACATTATTTTGATAATTTATATTCAAAACTAATTTTATAAAAAACATAGCAATTTCATTTTATGAAAATTCTCTGACATTTTTAATTTCTGAATATTTGATAATTATTCTAACTAAAAGTGTCATAGAGCATTATGTATAACTAACTTATATGTAACAAAAAAGGAAAAAAAATAAAACCATTTTCCGAAGAAAATTCAAATAAAAATAATATTAATTTTTATTATTTATTTTCTATACATTTCTCACTCCTTTCTAAAACTCTGTGTATCTTGGAATTCATCAGAATCAACTCAATTTATCAGATATGTTTCATAGTTTTTCTATATTTTTTTTTTTTTCAAACAACTCTATTTTTATTTCAACAACTTTGTGTGAATAATTTATCAACAATATTTTCATTTTTTTTTTTTTCTTAGATCATAAAATAATAAAATTAATAAGCAAAAGTAACGGAAATGAAAATAAATGGAAATATATTAGTGTAGTAGGTTAAAACAACTTTAGGATACTGAATTAGTAAAGTTTAACTTTGACAGATTATATTTTTCACTTTCTTGAATATACTAATATATGTTTGTTATTTATTTACTACTCGAACGTCCCATGCTCACTCACAAAATAATATTTTAACTTATCTAAAACAACTCTGTTTCATAAAAGGACTAATAGAATTATCATAGAGAATAAAGAGATAATAAATTGCGCAAGTTATGTGATCTCCACATGCACCTGTAAATAATGTGTTAACATTTTTTCATAATAAAAATTATTACTAAATTCATTTGCATATGTTAAAACTTAAAACCTAAAATTGTCTAATAAACATTTTTTGTCAGTAAACTCATTTTTTATAACTTAAGTCTTAAGCAGTCGCAACAAAAATATATAAATGTAGAAAATTTGTGAATAAAATCATTGTTAATTCAGAATTTGAAAATATAGTTGTTTATAAGCATTAGATAAAAGCTTGAACGCATTAGTTAAGTGGTGCATTCGGTAGGATCCAAATAACGGTTATCGTTTTATCAGTTAATAAAATTATAATTGGGGAAAATTTTTTATATCGTCTTATCGAAGGCTAATCGATAAAATAAAAGTGTGATATTAATAACTGTAACGCTAAAAATTTTTAACAAATTGCCGAAGGTAAATCTGTAAAATACAAAACTTTGAAGTAAAATAATAATATCAAAATTAAAAACTTAGTGACCCTCATTAATTAATATTATAATTAATTAAATAAAAAATAAAATATAATAAAAAAAAAAATAAAACAGAACATTGTTTGTGAACACTAAAGTGAAATAAATTATAGAGAATCGAAGGTTAATCGAAAATTCTTCTGCTTAAAATAATTAAGATTAAGATAGCAGGTGGATATTAATCCTTTAATTATTGAGAAGAAATTGGAAATAACTATGAATATAGCACTACTTATACTCATGTAAGTCAAATATTGATTGTTTTCTTTTTCTCACTATCCTTTAAACAAAATTTTCCAAATTTTAACAATCCTTAGAACATAAGAAAAATTTTACATTATAAAATAAGTAAAATTAAATTTTAAATAAAATAATTTTATTTTTAAATAAATAAAAAAAAAAAAAAACAACTATATTTTCAAATTCTGAATTAACAATGATTTTATTCTCAAATTATCTACATAAGTTATAAAAAATGAATTTACTGACAAAAAATGTTTATTAGACAACTAGTAAGTCAGCCCGTTTAAAAACGGGTCTCGAGTAAAAAGATACGAACTTTTTTTCGAACATAACCACACATGGTGGATTTCCTCTTCATGGACGAACGTCCGGACGATTTTATTTTACACTATAATTGAAACACAAATACCATTAAAGAAAGTTTTATGATTTCTTCTCAAATGCGCGAAGAACTGACATTTGTTATGTAGTCAAAAAAGGTTGACGTTTGAAAATATGTTTACATGCGTTGATATTACTTTTATTAAAAAAATTTAAAATTTTGTTAAGAGTAATAATGGATAATAACATGGTAATATTCGAAAAAATAAAATGTAGCGTTTTGCTTTTATCTTAAAATATAAATAATTTGTTAGAAACAAAAAAATCTTATATTAAAAAATAAAAAACAAAAAAATTACACTTCATATCTTTTTCTTAAAAAACATTTGAAAATCTATATGTGAATGGGTTCATTCATAAATCGAGATAGCAATAAATATTTATCAAGTAATTATATATCTATCCTTTTCTTTTACTTCGTCCTTCAGCCAAAAGTTAAAAATATTTTAACTAAGAAATTGGATGAAAAAAATGCCCGGAGACGATTTTTTGTGTATGTGTTAGTAAAATAAAAATTTTTGATTGGTTAAAAAATTTGTCCGGACGTTCGTTCATTAAGAGGAAATCCACCTTCAGTCCCCAAGAATTTTTTTTTCTAGAAACACTTTTTTGTTATAATTTAAAACAAATTAATAATTTATTTTCCATTCATTTTATTTTTTATCCATTTTTCTTTTTTTTTCACAATTTAATTGAAAGGAAAAAATCTAAAAATAATTGATAGGAAAAATATTTTTGTTTTAGTAAAAACAAAAAATGTCAAAAAGCGTCGTTTACAAACATACAAAATGTTTCTCTGTTTTATATAAATAATTTTAGGTTTTAAGTTTTAATACATGAAAATGAATTTAGAAATAATTTTTATTATGAAAAAATTTTAACACATTATTTACAGGTTCATGTGGAGATCACATAATTCGCGTTAATTGGATGTGTTCACATTGAACTGCAATTGCAGTTAAAAAAATCTGTTGTAAAAGTCAGCTCTCAGCGTTTATATCATCAATTACAATTGCATCTTCATATGTGTGTGTAAATGTTATTATTCCAATTTTTTCATCGTTTCATCATCGGTTTGAACTCTGTGCACTTAAAACGTCAAAAACAGAATAAACTAAAATAAAAACCAAATAAAAAAATATTTTCTATTTTGATAATTTAAAAAATTTATTTTAAAGTGTAGCATAAAATATTATTTATTTTCGTAAATCATTGCTACACATTTAAATTTTGAGAATTTTCAAAAAACTTTTCACTTTTATTTACTTCTACATTCCTGCGTTTATTTGAAATCATTTAGTTACCCTCCAAATAAATAAATTTAGATCATAAATTTAATAAATGACAAAATATCTAATGATTTTTTTTATTTTACTTTGTTCCCAGCTTGGTTGTTTTGGTCCAGCCGTTTTGATATTTTTTCTTAAATTTTAATATGAGAATAATTTCGTGTGTAACATAAACAATTTTCTGAACTGTTAAAACATTTGATGGCTGTTTTAAGTAAGTGGATGGGATGAGCTACAATTTGTGAGGCAGCTAAAATTTAGTTGTTTTTACGTAGTATTAGCGTAGTAGGCAAAACGAAATGATATTATTAGATAATATGATTATGATCAAATTGAAATAATATGTACATGTAGTTTAAAAATTTGCGATTCATTCTTCTAACACATAGAAATAAAATTCAGTTTCGATTTTGCAATTTTGCATGTTCATTAGAAAAAAACAAAAAAAAATTACAGTAAAAGTTAAATAAATTACCAAAACAACCACACACATATGATGCGTAACTACCTACCTACTAAATAAACTTTTTTTTTATGATAGAAAATAACAATTCGTATATTGAAAATAAATGAAAATAAAAAAATTTACTGTAAAAAAAAAAACAGGAAGTGTGGGGACAAAATAGCTCATAACTTATGTAGCACTGATCGCCGTATAGCCTTTCGAGGATTTTTTTTTAAAGTTAATTATGTGGAAAAAAAATTATTTTATGACTTACGCTATTGAATTATAAATTTAAAAAGAAAAAAAAATAGTATAGTAAAAAATTATTTTTTTAAATTTTCTGAATTTATTTGTTTGATTTCCGTTGCTCTCCTGTTAGTTTCGTTTCATGAACCAACAAAACAATCTCAAACTAAATACTTGCATTAAGATATCATTAATCCAATATAAAATGAGATATCTTCACTGGTAACGTTAAGTAAATGGAAGACAAAAAGCTTCGGGTATGAAAAATTTTCGGAATCTGACTAGAATTTGACTAGATTTTCATATTAAAAATATTAACGGATACGAACAGGCATCAGATTTTTAACTGGAAAGAATTTAATCTGAATCACCAACAATAAATGATAATGTTACGCTAGACCCGCGGCATTCAAGATATTTGATATCCAGCAAGCAAGTAATTATATCCGAATACATCTATATTCAACTCCTAATTTTAATTAATTCAGAAAAAAAAAAACAGAAACTTACTTAACCCAGAGTATTACAAACAACAATAAGAAACTTAATAATATCGTTAAAATATAACAACGACCTACAAAAAGAAAAATGAAAACTTTTTTCTTTTTTTTTCAAAACGTTACAATTAAGTTATACAACACTCAATCTTACAAAACAAAAAAACAAAAAAAAACCATAACAAAAAAATCAAAAACATTATGCAATAATTAATTTTCATTTTATGAAACGTTTCACAATCATCGCAATTATCATTTTAATTTGACAAAGAAAATGTTAATCTTAAGAAAGAAAAAAGTAAAAAAACAAGGAAACAAAACAGAAATCACAAAAACAAAATAATGTCAGCAGCTTCTATATACATATACATATATAAAACAGAAATATGTATTTATCATAAAAATATTTTCATCTTTGTGCAAACATACATCCATACATTCATAGTCACTTGAATACATTCATTTCTATCTTAATTCTAAGTTCATAAAGAATTAAAAAAAAAAAAACAGCCAAAACTGTTTTTATTCTTCTGTTCAAAATCATTTCCAGCAATTCAACATGGGATGACTTTAAGACGAAAGACGAAAATTTGGCAACATTTTTAACCCAAAAAAACAACATGACAAAAAACAGTTTTTTTTAAATGTTTAGTATTTTTTTTTTTTTTGTTATTTTTCACCCGCAATCAACTGTTATCAATGTTTTCATCATCACATCATTAAGAAAAACAAAATAGAAAACAAAAAAAACAAGCAAAAATCATCTATCTTTGTCACTCTCATAAAGTCACACGCATTATATAATATGACACATTATTATATAAAACATATCGCTACAGTCATACCCTCATACCACATGTACGTAAAAAAACTTATTAGAAAAAAATAACCAAAAATTTTACAAAACGCCAAATATACGAATACCGAATTGCAGACACCTAGCATGTTCAAAATTTATTTTTTGATCATTATTTTTTTCTGTTTGTTTTTTATTTATGAACTTTTATAATTATCTATTCCCATAATGTGCATACCATTATTGTAATCGTAATACTTTAATATAATTTGACTTAAGAAAATCATTTTCCATATATATATATATATATATATATACACACACACCCGTAGCAGATTTTCTTTATTTTTATACTGTTTTTGTTGGTGGAAAGCAATGAAGAGAAAAACGTTTTTTTTACAAAAAAAAAATTAAAATTGAAATAACACGATTTACATACAGTACAGACATAAGAAAAAAGTTAAAATTAAAAAAAAAAAGTAAATTTAAAAAGTAAAATTTTTAGAAATAAATAAATACTGTTATAATTTAGAAAATATAAATTGATGAAGATGTTAAAAATTATTAAGATGAAATTTTTTTTTTTATTATTTTTCGGTTACCCTGTCAACTAATTAATTTTGGAATTTAAATGTATTTTTATTAGAAATTCTAAAAATGTCAGCTTAAATGTAATTTAGGGGAGGATTTTTTTTTTGTATAGATTTTTTTTAATTGTATTTATGGTGCTTATAATCCAAAGTCCAGTAATTGTGAAAGAAACACAAGTCAACATTTAATACAACTGAAAAATAACAGTAACATTTGATAATTTTTCTTTTCTATTAAATACCTACCGAAATAATTAAGTTAAACATTTACTTACTTTTGCAGAGTGATTTCCTATAGCTAGGGAGTGAAAACCGGATTTTTATTATAATAAAATTCTAAAATTGAATTGTTTTTTATTGTCCGTACTCTTCTTGGAAACCTAGACCTTTTTCTTATGTTAAATTTTCACAAATCAAATAATTATTTTACTTTTGGTATTCTACTTTGTTAATCATAAGCAAAGAGACGCGGGAAACCTGCCCACCCCCCTTTTCGCCAAAGGATCATTAGTATAGTATACTGATAGTTTTAAGAATATAAATGGAGTAGAATCGGGAGTATATGAAAAAAACCTTAAAGCCCATATTTATTCAAGCCTAGACTCTACAAAAATAGTTTTCCAAGCCGAAGTGCATGCCATAGAACTCTGTGAGATAGTAAAGCACTCATACCAGTCTTACCATACCAGTCATACCATACCAGTCATACCTTAATATGATAAACGTTGATTATTTTATTTTATATCGTACCCACGTAACATTTTATTGTTATAAAAAACAAAATTAGTGCTATAAGACTCTTATATAACTCTCAATATACGCTAAAGATGTTTTAATGATGTTTTTATGGGGATAACGTGATTAATATTACTATAAGAATGTCCTTATAGCAATTGCGGGAGTTGTTATAATGGGATTTTCAGCAAATGCTACAACAATATTGTTATAAGTTTAAAAGTGCGTAATCATATAACAAGAGTTAAAGAGTTGTTATAAGAATATAGAATTGCTAGAATAACAGTAGTAGTGTTATTATTTTATGTTACTTACTTAGTTTGAAAACCTCTAATAACTGAAGAATTTCATTATTTGGAAGTTTAGAGCTTCAACGGATTGTTGTCCTGTTTGCTTTTTTCGCTAGATTAAATGTTTTAATACTTATAACACTACTTGCCTACGATAGGCAGAAAAAGGGCATTATCTAATTTAAATCGAAGTTATAGCAAAATTGAATTAATGTTTATATTAAATTTCGTATTCGTAAATTTTTTTGTGATTCAATTCATTTCGTATTTATCATGAAAGATATTTAGAAATACATCAATATCATAACATCCTTCATATCATACATAATATCAGTTAATAACGTTTTTTTGGATTAAGTCTTCTTAAATAGGTATAAAAGAAAACGTTATTGCTTTAGCCTTACTCTGAGAGTTGAAGCAACGAATATGAAGCAATTTTAAGAATACGAAGCAACATTTTCGAATTGCCATCCGTTATTAATAATATTGTCGAAAAATAAAATTTCAAATTATAAAAAGCTCCTTTGCCCACCACAATTTGTAAAGCATTACCCACCTGTACATATTGAGAAAAACTATTTAATAAACATATTATGTATATATGTTTATATTATTATACTCGTATATGCATTTGTAAATTTCTTTAGGAATTGATATCATATTCATATACATACTTCATATACATTCATTAAAATAAAGCAATGTCTCATTTCGTCTAAGAACCAGGTAAGAAAAGAATCTGCTCTTATACAAAATTATATTTATGTACATAAGAATGCACACTTTACGTACATATGTATGTACATATTTACATAAAAATTCTTTAGTAAACAATTTTCATTTAAAAGTTAAAATTTTATAAAAAGTTTTTGAGTGTTCAAGTACACACATATGATATTTAATGCCATCTATGTGCGTATATGATATTTAATTTCAATTTTTTTTTCTTTTTTTTTTTTTTTGTTATTTCCTCAAATTCAGATATTATCGTTGATCTCATTATGATTTTTTTTTAATTATAAATAAATATCACTATTTTATGTACATTTCTTATAAGATTACATAAATATATATATATATGTACTTATTATATATTATTATGTTTTTATATTTTTAAGCATACACTTTAACCCCCTCGGTGGCGCAGTGGTTATGTAACAGGATCCATGACCGAGGGGACCCCGGTTCGAACCTGGTTGGTGGCGATTTATAAAAAAAAAAAAAAAATCCATCATTAAATTTGTTAATTGAAATTTCGAGATTAATCGAATGAAAATCATTAATTGAGATCGAACCGGTAATAAGGTAGCGCCACGTTGTTTCTAGGCAGCGGTAGATGGTTACTCCATCTCCTAGGACCGGTTACTGTAGGCCAATCACCCGCATAATCGGTAAATCAATGGATTCGAAATAATAGAAGAAGAAGCCTCGGATACACGAATGACTACTTGATAACGACCTTTGGCACTCAAAAAAGGACCCGAATTGCACAATGGAATGTAAGAACACTTAGAGAAGCTTCAAGACTCTCGCAATTGGAAGCTCAAATGGCTACTTACAACATAGACATCCTAGGTATAAGTGAAATGCGACGGAACAACACCGGAGAAATCAACACGGAGAATGGAAACATGGTAATTTACAGTGGAAGGGAAACAGGGGGTGAAAGTGGAGTCGGAATACTAATATCAAAGAAATTGAGACAAACATTGGTTTCGTGGAAGGCAGTCTCGGATAGAATTGTTATAGGGCGATTTCGAAATATGACAAGACATGTAACAATAATTCAATGCTATGCACCAACAGATGTCGCTGAAGACCATATTAAGGATGACTTCTACGAACAAATAGAAACAACGCTAGCACTCATAAATAGGGGAGATATCATAATATTAATGGGTGACTGGAATGCGAAAATAGGATCTAACAACAATGGACTTGAGGAGATAATGGGCAAACACGGGTTAGGAAGAGAAAGAAACAACAACGGGGAAAGATTGATAGAGTTGTGTCAGACTTTCGACCTAGCAATCGGAGGGAGTCTATTTCCACACAAAGATATCCACAAATACACATGGACAACACCAAACGGGATCTCAATAAATCAGATAGATCACATATGCATCAGCAAGAAGTGGAAACAATCAATGTTAGATGTGAGAAATAGAAGGGGAGCAGATATACACAGCGATCATGAATTACTAACTGGGGACTTCAGAATGAAACTAAGCCAACAAGGAAGAGGCAGAAGATATAGAAAGAAGAAAATAAATATAAACAACTTAAAAAATCCGCAAGTAAGAGCTGACATAGTTACGGCGTTACGAGAAAATATTAGAAATAATAGAGAATACACTTGGGAAGAGATTCTGGAAATTTACAACCAAACAAGCGAACAAAATCTTGGAATTTCACAACCACAAAGAAAAATCTGGATAACCGATAACACATGGGCCTTGATTAAAAGAAGAGGTGAAATGAAGAAAATGATAAACAACAGGATGGCATCAAGAAGAGAATATGAAGAAATAGCGAAAACAGTAAAAAGAGCAGCAAGAAGAGATAAAAGGAAATTTCTACAAAATTTAGCCGGAGAAGCAGAAAAAGCAGCACAGCAACATAACCTGAGAGAATTGCATCGCATAATCAAGAACTTAACTAACCAGTCGGAACAACAAAACAAACCAATTAAAGATAAAAATGGTGCGCTCATCACAAACTTAGAGGATCAATTAAAGAGATGGAGAGAACATTTCCAAGAACTGAGCAACGAAGAAAGTACAAATAATGAAGCAGACATAAGAAACAGAGACAATGCAAATATCTACCCAACTGAGGGACTGCCAATATCTACTCAAGCTCCAAATATAGAAGAAATCAAAGCTACAATCAATATCCTGAAGCACAACAAAGCAACAGGTGAAGATGGAATTCCAGCAGAAATAGCCAAACTGGACCCTGACTTATTCGCAAAAACAATTGAACCCCACATCAGGAAAGCATGGATAGAAGAGAATATACCACCATCATGGAAGAAAGGAATGATTGTCAAGATACCTAAGAAAGGAGACTTGGCAAATTGCAGCAACTGGAGAGGAATCACGGTTCTAAATACTATTCATAAGATAATAGCAATTATTATAAAGAAAAGATTAGAAGAAGTACTAGAACCAATACTACGGAAAGAGCAGGCAGGTTTCAGACCAAACCGAAGCTGTGTAGACCAGGCAAATACTTTACGGGTCATAGTTGAACAATCAGTGGAATGGAATGCCCCACTATATCTACTATTCATAGATTTTAAGAAAGCATTCGACACAGTCAAGAGATGCGCAATATGGAGAACACTTACAAAGAAAGGAGTTCCTGAAAAAATCATCAACATCATCAAAGCGATGTATGAAGATGCAGAGACAACAGTTCAACACAGAGGTAAGATCAGTGATCCATTCTACACCAATATAGGAGTTAGACAAGGATGTCCACTATCTCCACTTCTCTTCAACACAATACTAGACGACATTCTAAGAGAAGTTTGCACTGGAATAAACGGAATAGAATGGGATCTCTTCGGAAACTTAGAAGACTTAGATTACGCAGATGATGTATGCCTCATATCAAAAAATCAAAGGGACCTACAGAACAAAGTCAACAGATTACAGGAAGAAGCAAAGAAATCGGGACTGGAATTAAATATCGAGAAAACCAAAGCAATGAGGACAAACAATAGTTACAGTGAGCCAATAATAGTGAGTGGACAACAGATAGAATACGTAGAAGAATTCAACTACCTGGGGTGCATTATAACATCAAGAGGAGGTGCAACAGAAGATGTCAACAGCCGTATAAATAAGGCAAGAAGAACATTTGGGAGCCTAATGAAGATATGGCGGAGCAACCAAATATCGAGAACAACAAAGCTAACAATATTCAGAGCATGTGTTAAGTCAACATTAATATATGGCAGTGAAACATGGCTCACTTCGGTCAGAATCAAACAGAAGCTACAAGTATTCATCAACAAGTGCTTGAGAATTATATGCAGAATATTCTGGCCGGCAAGAATTAGCAACGAAGATTTATGGATGATAACTGGAGAAGAACCTATAAACAGACAGATAAATAGGAAAAAATGGAAATGGATAGGTCATACACTAAGGAAATCAGAAAGTGATATAGCAAGAAGAGCTCTAGAGTGGAATCCACAAGGACAAAGGAGACCCGGCAGACCATACAACACATGGAGACGCACAATCGATCAAGAATTAACAGTCAACAATTATACCTGGGACGATATTAAGGAAGTAGTACTCAACAGAGAGGAATGGAGGTTCACTATCGAAGCCCTATGCTACCACGCGGAGTAATAGGAGAAAAAAAAAAAAAAAAAAAAAAAAAAAAGCATACACCTATTATAAGCAAGTATACAATATATTTAGGTATATAAATAAATTTTATATAAATATTAAATACTTATGTATATATATATGTATGTATGTACTATGTACATATATAGTTATAATAGTTTCGGTGTTCGGCTGAATTGAAATCATTTTAAATATTCATGTCAACTCTTGTTGTGGAAAGATTTAGGTTAATTTAGACAGATGACATAGTTAGAATCATGTTCTAGCTCTATAATATACGTACATATGTACATAAGTATGTATGCATAAATTTATATAATATGTACATATTTTTCAAGATATTTTTGTTGCACAAGAAGAACAACTTTATTTCAAAATGTTTTCTTACATAAATTGTACATAAATAATATACAAACTATTGTTACACATCATATTATATTTATTATGATCATACATACACATTTATACATACACTCATAATATAGAAAATTAAAAGTGTAAAAAAGGAGGTAAATGTGACAAATTAAATTGATCTGTCTGTAAAATCAATTTTAAAGTGCAACCAAATAAATGTAGTAATCCTTGAATACGAAAATATGAAAATACATAATAAAAAATTAGTAAGATAATTTTGAACGGATACAAAATAACAGTATCTAATTTTGAGGAAACATAATAATATATAAATGTAAATATTTGCAACGTAACATTGTACAATAAATTCATCTTATTTGATGGCACTCGATTTTCATATAGAAAAAGCACTGAGCTCTACAATATACCTACCTATATCTTCAACTTATTTAAACAAATCAAAGTTAAAAACGCTTCTGCTGAACGTGGTCAAATGTATCAAAACGAAAATGTTGTATAGCTAAGAATGTATTAAATTTATATATGAAAGGATGTCTCTACAAATATGAAATAAAAATTCAAGGATCCGATTGTGAAACCCTCAAACAATCAACCGATTTTAGATATTTGGTCCTAAGACTGATTTTAATTCATTTTAAAATTTATGATTTGACAATTAGTAAAATAAATATTTTAAAGATTGGAACTTGGTAATTATATGTACTTATGATAGACATCTCTTAATCAGCGTAATCGATAGGATGGCAGAAAAATGTATAATCTATAATAATGTTGCAATCACGGACTCAAACACAAAAGAAGTTCAGAGGAAAAAAATTAATTTAATTACTTAATCCATGTATTACACGAGTATATTTTTCTTCTTTTTTCTTGTCCAACTCAAATAGACATAAAGCTGAAAATGAAGACAAATGCAGTTCTACGCCACTTAGAAAAAGTGCATAGTTTACAGTATTTAATCAAAAAAAAACTTAATCATTATCAAATATATATCTCTTTCTGTGCCTACTGATTTTCCCAGATACCACATAAATTATTCACTCTTTAGTTCTCACATTATGTATGTATTCTAATTTAAATATACCGTTATAACTAGTCGAACAGACAATTGAACATTATTAATTCATTTCTTCGATAAAATAACTTATAAATATAAAAATTTATTTGATATCCAAAATAAATACATATACAGACATAATAATATTATACTTATACACATAAATTTAAATGCAAAAGGATGAAATAATTTGCAGTAATATATTGTCCTTGTAAATAGAAAATGCATTCAAGGACATGACATTTTATATTTTTTTTATTATATGTATTGTCTTTATTATTATTATTATTATTTTGTTTGTTTAAAATGATTCAAAAGAAGAAAATTCTTTGAAAGCTCTTATCATTGCATTTTTTTGTTATTCTATTATATTTGATTTTTAGAAAGATTTATTTATAAAGAAATGGTAGAATTATTTTTAAAAAGGATTATAATATAAAACAAAATGGAAATGGAAATAAAATTTAAAACATTGAAAATCAAAAATAACAATATTAGAAAAGTGTATTAACAAATGAAGAATGTTGTTCAATTTTGAATAAATATATATGTATGTTTGTATGTATGGATTTGTTTTGATAAAATATATATGTATTTGTTTTCATATAATTTATACACTCAAATTGACTTTTAATGGTTATTACCTCGGATAGATTATCATACAGTTAGTTTTAATTTAACTTATATACAACTTTGTAATATATTTATATTTATATTATAATATATAACTTATGTCTTTTAAATTGATAATTTTTACAACGTTGAGAAGAAAGTATAGAATATTATATATTAGAATATAATTAACATATAGTTTAAGTTGTTTGTGTGATTACATAGTTACTTAATATAAATTTTCCCTTTTAGCAATCGTTATCAAAAGAATCGAAACGATTACGTTTTACTTCATTAATTATAGTTCACTTCGAAAGAATTGTCCAGTAAATGTTATTAAAGTAAGATATGCATATTACATCAATACAACCTATTACAGATGGATAAGGTTGGTTACGACTTAACTCAAAGTTTTTAGGAAACCGGATTGTCGATTAAGATGGATCTGAAAGGGTCTAAAACATTAAAAAATAAAACAAATTCATATTTGAACATATTTTTTTACTAACTCAGAGTCTCAAAGTTAGGATAAGACTTTGATGTGCTCTATTGAATCCAATTGGTCGACATGTGTTCAGTTCAGAGCATTGGTTTGATTAAAACACCTAATAAAAAATTGATTTACCATTTTTAGTTACTTTAAATTACAAAAACTACAATATATTTGTATAAACAAAGTTTTGATCTACAAGAAAATATTGAATATTGAATATGGGGTTCTGTTTAACAACTACATATTCAAACTAGAGTAACCAATCCGATTATCGATTAATCGGTTAATCGTATTTTTTTATCCATTTTCGATTAATCGGAATAATCGTTTTTTTTAACGATTACTAGGTTTTTTATAATTTAAAAAAAAACGAAAAAAGATGTATATTTTTATTGGCAAAATATGAGCCTATATTTTCTAAATGTTTCTCTTCAGTATAAAAAAAATCTACTTATTCATCAAATTACATACATACTTAAATGCAATATCTATAAACATACATTAAAATTATGTAGAACTAAATGTGTGTACTGTGTAGGCAACCAAAAAAAAATTCCATTGAAAATATTATGATGATGAATGATGAAATTATTATGATGATATTGATATTGAAGATAGATATTTTAGATATTATTTTGTGAATTGTATAAAATGAAAAAATCGAAATGTGAAGGCTAATAATTTAAAAAACACAAAACGTTTCTGCAAAGTAGGCTGAGAATATGTAATATAGTGGTTGTCATGACAATAGTAACACATTTTAATTGATTTTGTTACAGTTTACCATTTAATTTCATTTGTTTAGTTTAGTTTAAATTTAATTCTATAACGTGCGTATCGAATTTAAAAATAATTTATTTTAAAACTTATATTAAATAGACCTCAAAAATGTCGGCTCAAAAATCTTTAGTTTGGCGATATTTTACCAGGCACTCGAAAGAGAAATCCAAATGTAATAATTGTGGGCAAATTATACAATGTAGTGGTGGAACAACTACTGCAATGAGGAATCATTTAAAGATTCATGACATCAATATTGAAAAAAGAAATTCTTTTGATGAAGCTGGAGAAGGTCCATCGTCTGCAAAAATTAAACTAAAAAGGAAACTTTAAATGAAATTCCAGCAAAATGCGCTGCAAAGGATGGATTTTCTTTGCAAGCTATTTCAAAAAGTGAAGCAATAATAGGGTTTGTAAGAAGTCGAAACTTAAATATGCCTAAAAGTGCAACAACTATAACAAAAAAAGTAATGGATTTTTACGAGGAAAAAATTGTTGAAGTACAGAAAGAATTGCAAGCTTTGAAAAAAGATGACTTTAAATTCAGTATTACAGTGGATGAATGGACTGACAATTGTGTAAGAAGATATATGAATGTTACACTTCATTCCATACATAAATCGTTTGTTCTCGGCTTGATTCCTATTGAAGGGTCTTGTAGTTCTGAAAAAACTTTGGAATTGGTAAGAAAGCGATTGCATGAATTTTTAATTGATTTGGACTGTGATATCGTAGCTTCAACTCATGATGGTGCTGCAGTGATGGTAAAATACGGAAGACTTCTTAAAGCTACTAGTCAACTTTGCTATAATCATGGAATACATTTAGCTTTTGTCGAAATTTTTTATAGCAAAATGTCACATTTAGGACAGAGGCAGATAGAAGAAACTGAGAATTATCTAGAAGAAAACGATTACTGTGAAGATGATAATTCTGAAGATGAAAATGAGAATGAAAGTAATTTTTATCATGATGCAAATCTTAATTTCGATATTCTTGATCTAGATGATGAACATGTCACAATTCGTCCAGATATAGGACAAGTATTGTCAGAAACGCGAAAAACCATTAAGTTTTTTAAAAATTCCAATTTTAGAAATGGAATTCTTCAAAAACATGTCAAAGAACAAGAAAATAAACATCTAAGTTTGCTTTTGGACTGCAAAACGCGATGGAATTCCCTGGTTCCAATAGTCAGACGTTTTCTAAAAACTAAGGATTGTATCAACAAAGCCTTAGATGAAATAGGTGTGAATAAGATTAAAGAAGAAAACATAATTTTATTGAAAGAAATTTCATTAGTTTTTGAACCGGTGGAGCTTGCGGTAACTGAATTAAGCAAAAAAGATTGTAATTTATTGAAAGCGGAAGCTATTTTTATATACGTTTTCAAAAAGTTAACTGAGCTGAACACAAAGCTATCACTTGAAATGCTTGAATCTTTAAAAAAACGTGTCAATGAGCGCCGAAATAAAGATCTGGTGTCTCTTTTATATTTTTTACAAAATTGCACATATCCAAAAACAAATGAATTTTTTACTTACTCATCAAAGGTTATCATAAAAACACTAGCAAATCCTTGTCGAAGAAGAGACTTCAATTATAGATGACGAATTGTCAGATTCAGAGGATGATGAATATTTAAAAATGCAGAAAACAATAAATTCCTTTTTAACAGTTCCAAAACCAGCTTCTTCAAATAAAATTGAGAAAGATTTTAAATATGTTGAGGCAAATGGTATACGCACTAACAGTTTAGAAAAATTATATAATGCTTTATTAACGATTCAACCTACTTCAACAGCCAGTGAACGTGTATTTTCAATTTCAGGAAATTTTATGACGAAAATTAGGAGTCAATTAAACATGCAAACTTTAAATGGGCTGGTATTTTTAAAATATTATTTTTTAAATAAAGTTTAATACACTGAATTTTTTTTAATTTGTTTCTTTTCTATATTTTTTTATTTTAATGTGAATTTTTGAACTTATTTTTCTGTATAAATTTTAAAATGAATTTTTTAACTTATTTTTCTGTTATTTTTATTTTATTGTGAATATCTTAAGTTATTTTACTGTAGATACTTTATATTTTTATGTAAATTTTTTAAGTTATTTTCTAATTAAAAAATAAAAAAGTTAGAACTAAATTGTGTCTATCTTTCCTTTTATTTTTAATTCCGATTAATCGCTTAATCGGTTATTGTCTAAAATAATAATCGACTATTCGGTTAATAGAAAATCGAATAATTTGGGATCTCTATAATTCAAACTATTCAAACAATCCAAAACAAATTATTACGAAACATTGTTATTGCCCCCTTCTGGTTTGTTCGCAATGCTGATATTCATAGAGATTCCAGTATCCCCTTTATAAAAGATGAAATAAAAAATTTGGCTGTACGCCATAAAAGTTCTCTTTCTCAACATGTCAAAGTCGAAGTTTCAAGTTTAGCTGAGAAATCAAAAATTTTGTTAGACGACTTAAACGAACGAAAAAATTCGAACTATGTTGAAATATTTTATCTCTCAAAACTACCTAATGGGATCTTGTTTGATCAAAGATTTCTGAAGAAAGGAGCCAAAATTGTATTAATGGTTAGTACGTTAAAGTCGGCACAATCATTCATTTCGTTCTTCCCCGGCACATATAAAACAGCACCTGAAAGCTCTTTTGATGATTTTCTTCTATCTAAAAAAAAAAAAAAATTTTAAGGAAAAATTATTTAATTTTTAAATTTTTATTAAAATTTTAGCCTTTAAGTCCAGTAAAAAATTTAAATCTTAAAAAGAAAAACAAAAAAAAATATAAAAATAACTTAAGACGTAAGGATCAAAAATTATATTATCAAAGTTACAAAATTTGTTTTTGTATATTATTTTGTCGCCACCATCTACATTTTAATATTCGCAACATTTTTTTTTTTTTTTAATTCAAAAGAAAATTCCAATTAAACTTTTATTTTATTTAATAATTTATTTTTTTTTTTAATAAAATCACAAAAAGATGACAAATCCATGCATATACAATGTGCGTTCATAATAAGATACTTTAAAGATTATTACAAAAAATTTAAAGTTCTTTTTTTTCAAATCTAACAAAGTTATGCAAAAATGTGGTCTACGTAGTTTTACTGGTGAAATAAAAATAAAATTGTTTATGAAGACAATCCTTCTACACATAGGTACACTGAAAAAATTGTTCCTAATGAGATTGACAAAATAATTTTGTAAACTGTTGACAAAAATTTTTTATTCATACAACAATTTTTTTTCTATTTTATTAAAAATGTTTGTTTGCTCAACAATTTTTTGTTAATTTGTATATATTTTTTTATAATTTTTCAAAAATTTATAATTTGTAAAATGGAAAATTAAGTTTGTAAAATCGACAAAAAAAAACTAATCATTTTTATCCAAGTGAATAGAATTTTGTTATTCTGACAAAAATCCATTTTAAATCAATATTTGTATATTTGACAAAATTTACCTTTTACTATGCAGTTGTTTGCAATTAATAAATTTTTGTTAATTTTAAAAAATGAATTTTGTTAATAAGACAATTATTATCATAATTTTTGTTGTTGTCACAGTCAGATTAACAAAAGAATTTTGTAAACATTTGACAAACAATTTTTATTCATACAACAATTTTTTTTTGCACTTTAGTTGAAAAAAATATAAAAGTAAAGGTGCGGTTTTATGTGAAGTTATATTTTTGAATTTGTTTATTAAAGAGTTCAATTAAAAAAAAGTGAAGAGTTAAATAAAAAAAAGCATTTGAAAAATTAAATTAAAAAAAGCTAATTATCAGTTAAAAAAAAAAAATGAAAAATTAAATAAAAAAAGATATTAGAATTAAGTTAAAAAACTAAATAATATGGAAAATTTAAAGCTCAAATTTATTTACTTATACATTTTAATTGAACCAGTGAATTATTTTATTTGCGTTGTTATTGTTAATGAATTTGGTTAGTTTTATTTGAATCTTGCAATTAAAACATTTATTAAAAATAGTAAATAATTTGAAGAAGGAAACAAATAAATTTTACTATTTTATTAAATAAATAATTTGAAGAAACAGTATGAACACCAAAGAGCTGGAACAATCAGAAGCTGAAGCCTGAACATTTTTCAAATATTTTAAATTATATTTGTATAATTTTGAAAAATGTAATGCAATAAAAAAAACTTTATTTTTTTAACTTTATTTTAAATTTTTTAAATGTAATAATGAATTTGATTTTTTTTGTTTTCAAATAATAGAAATGCTATAAAATAAATTAATTGTGAATTAACATGACTATTATTGTTTTATTTCTAGCTGTAACACTAGCATGCATTTGTTATTCAGACGCACATATATTATATAGTGTTTATAAGGTCTGTCTTGTTTGCCTGTAATAAAATATAGTTCCACATTCAACTTGTAGGGTACTATATGCATACAAATAAATAACTTACATATTAGTATATCATCAAAAATGTGTAAAACCAAAATAAGTGGTAGTCCATATAACGCTTTTTTAAAAATATGGTTTTAAGTTATAACTGCATTTTTGCATTTTTGCAATAGCTATAATTTGTTAGCAGTAACAAATATTATAATAAAATATCAAACTTATTTATTTTTAAGTATAAGAAATGCTCTATGGAGTAGGTCCAATTTTGGTTTTATTATATGTTTAAGTATATATAATAAACAAAAAGTAGAAACATTTTTTGAAAATATATTAATCTGTAAGTTATTTATTTGTATATGCATACAATACCTTGCTAACAAAATAAATCTGTTAATTCGACAACTGAATAGAGGTTTTTTTGAACAAAACAGAATTGTTGATTTAATAAAAACTTCATTTAAATTGACATTTTTTTTCTCTAATCAACAAAATATTATTTTCATTTCAACATATTAAGGCCGGTTTTCATGATAAATTGGAGTTTAGAAAGAGAAGAGTATAGTATACCGTTAATGTGTATGAGGGAGTAAAATTATATTATTTTTATAGTAACTTTTATAGACGATTTGAAATCTAAAATCTATATACATAACCTTAAAATATTCAAAATGTAAACAAAATAAAGGTTATTTAATTTAAGCAATCTTCCTTAGAATTGTTTAAAATTTCGCGAAAGTATATAAACAAAGTAAATAAAGTGAAGAAAAGTGAAATATGATATGATTTTCATCTGTGGAATTTTTATTTAGTTTTTTTAAATTTTAAATTCACTTGTATTTATTATGTTTTTCATTTTTACATAAGTATTAATTAGAATTAAAATATTATTTTTTTATATTATACTAAATAATGAATTAAGAAAAAAAATGTATACATACATACATTCTAAAATTCATTCAACAAAATTTAAAATATTCATTCAGATAAAAAAAATTAAAGTTACAATTGTAATTAAAAGTAAATTTTTTAAATGTGTTAAATAGTTAGTTTATGTATAAGATAAATAGAATATGTATAATTTTAGTACCTAAAAGCTAAAATATTATTTTTTATTTACATATGCATTCAAATATTCAATACAAAAAATTAATTTTTGTTATTGTTTTTACTCAGATTCAAAAATTTAAATGTCGTTCCGTATCCATAAAATGTGTTGGTAGTGTGCGATTTTTTTTTTGTGTAATTACACATTACTTTATGTTAGTGTTAAAAATATCGGCGATAATTATAGGAAACATATCTTTGCGAAGATATGTTTTTTTAAATATTCTCCGATATTTATGGCGACTCTCTCGATATTTCTCCCGATATTATTGTCATTCTCCCGATATTTTATCATTGTTTCTCTATCGCACTTATGAAATTTTTGTATCTTCTGCCTATGCTCTAACAATTCGCCGATATATCGGCTACATGAAAACCGGGCATTATTATTTTATTACATTGACAAAAATTTTTAGTATAATGAAAACTCTTTTCGTCATATTAAGAAATTTAGTTTTGTCATTCCTACAGATTTAAATTGTCATAAAGGCAAAAGCGTTTACAGAATGAAAAAAAATTGTATTTTGTTATCATATTTATTCATCATTTTTGTTGACGCTATATTTACCTAGTTTTTGTCATTTTAACCCAAATTTTTGTCAATATTACCTAGGTTTTTTTCAGTATATGTGTAAACATCGGATATTATTATTTAAATACTACAAAAAGTGATTGACCATTTTTGCTAGCATTATTAATTAAAATACCAAAATGACAATAATTTTAAAATGTTTACTTCATTACAATGACTTTTGTAAATTAAAAAACGTAAATCGTAATAAAATCATTGAAAACGTTCAGGATTGTCTCTGTTGTAAAAATTTGTAGCAAGATTATGGTGGTCGCCAACTGTTTATACTTTTATAAATAAAATTCTTATATTTATTATTATGTTTCACAACATTTGGAATGTTTTTTCAAATAAATTTTAAGAATTGAAAACTTTATTTCAATA
This sequence comes from Argyra leucocephala, assembly GCA_963942445.1. Lineage (NCBI taxonomy): Eukaryota > Metazoa > Arthropoda > Insecta > Diptera > Dolichopodidae > Argyra > Argyra leucocephala. The sequence continues at coordinate 8,352,877 of OZ012681.1, read as the reverse complement.
TAAATTATAATCTATCTCAACATAAACTATATTTGAAAATGTATGAAAACACAATTAACAAAAAAGGCTACAGAACGCTATATAATAGCTTATATAAGGTAATAAATAAATCAGTCGAAATAGTATTTTCTAATACAATTTATTCTAATTGTTTTAATTTTTAATAACTTTCAGCATTAATAGTCTTTAGGACACCTTATGTAATTTATAATACGTACGTATATCCAAAAAAAAAAAAAAACAAAACAAATTAAAACAACAACAAAAAAGTTGAATTTACTTAAAATTCAGTTCTATCTTTTATATTCATAATTCGTTTGTACTTTGATTCTTAATTAAGTATTCGAAACTTAAGTAGTCCTCTTAATTAAAATTCCTTTAGAAATGAGAAGGCGTAGAGTGTCAAGTCTTGTAGAAATTTGCATAAAAAATATTTTTTTTTTATGCTCAAACATGAAATTTTAGATCTTAAAACCAAAATAAAAAAGGTTATTTTTGATTTTCATATATATATATTTTTTTTTCAAATGTGGTTTTAATTCTAGGATGAAAACAGAGAAATGTATAATAAAAAATAAAAAATTGTAAAAAGACAATTGGATATGATGATTTAATTAAATGAATATTCTTAGAAAATATTTTAATTTTTTATGAATAATAATATAAATAATGGGTCTCAATTTGGGCTTGAATTTCAAAACAAAAAAATTAATAATTGTCTGAAAACTTGTGAGGCACCCTTAATTTCATTTACAATAATAATGAAATTTAGTTTTCCTTCAACTGAAAATTACAAAAATTTAAAATGAAATTCTATAGATTTTCTAATGAGAACAAATTGTTTTAAATATTTAATAATAAATAATAAGTTAAATTTCTGTGATAACAGAAATTGAGGAAAAAAATTATATCATGAGTTTTTTTTAAATAAATATCAAAACTTTATGACAAAAGTATAGTGTTCGTTAAGCCGTAAACACAATTGCGACCACCGACCATCGACTTCCAACGAAATTTGCTTCGTTCAACTATTTTTCGTCAAATTAAACACAATTGCAGCGAGACGAAAAATAAAAATAAACAAACAAAACAGAACAAACAGACTAGTTTCAGATTTGTTGTTATTTTTTGATTATTAAAAAGGTTGTCAGAAATGTCAAATCCGACTACCAGCGAAAAAAATAGAAAATAGCCTTATTTCGACGACAACGAAAATGTGGTTGAGCGATTGTAGTTGGAATTTTGAGCATATACATAAAAGCGTATGTATTTTAATTTTTTCGTCGCGAATTTTCCGTCGGAAGTCGCAATTGTGTTTACCGCTTTAATTTTTTTTAAAAATCAAAGAAATGTTTCGTATAAAATAAAAATTAATTACTAATATTAAATTTATTGGTTCTTAAAAAACTAATGTATTTTAATAATTTTTGGAAAAATCTGCTAGAACACTCTAATTGATCTTCAGAAACAAAAATTCAGAACAAAAAATATCAGTGACTGAACAAATCCAATATGTTTTTGTTTTAATTTTTAAATAACGGTATATTTAAGAAAATAATAAAAGAAAACAAATAGAATAAGTTTAGAACTCAAGAAAGAAACACATTTATTTTTTGAATAAAATTAAATTATACTATTATTTTACTATTATTACAAATATGACCCGATATTGCTTTGGTTGTTGTCCTACAATACTATTTGTTTGTAATTAAAGGAATTAGTCGAATGTAGATGCTGCAATACATAAATAATACGTTAAATAACGTATAAATTGAGCAATGAGATGTATACAAAAAACTAATGTACGAACACTCATTGAAAATATGCTAAGGAAATATAAAAAAAAATAGGCTTAAGTAAAATATGTAAATCGATATTGTTATTTAAATTGAAAAATAATTTGGTTCTGAATTACATAAGCCTGCTTTCTGTTATGTGCTGTAACTGGAGCTTCGCTGCAACTGTAAATAAAATCAACTGTCATCATCACGCTTTCGGTTATACGGTTGACGACAATTGACGATCGTTATACTTTCAGTTATGTGAAGGTGAAAACACAACACGGGCGGTTTTTCGGAACGAATGTTTAAAATACATGTATTGAAATTAAAGTAAACACAACAAGAACAAAATTTTGCCGGCACTTTTTCCGCCGAGTTGAAAAATTTCTATTTTCTAATTTTGCCGTCGCGAAGTCAGCTGTTAAATCATATGTTTAATCAATTGGCGCTATATTTAAAAACAAAAGTGAAACAATAGAATCAAAAAAGAATTAAATTAAATTACGTGAACAAAAAATGAACAAAAAAAATGTCATTTGAAGAAAAGCTAATAGAAGAAGTGATGAAACATGAATGGTTATACAATCTGAAACATTCAGGATATATCAAAATATTTACCAAAGATTCGATATGACTGCAAATTTCAAATATTCTTGGATCTACTGGTAAGTTGGTATTTGTATACAATTCCTTCGATAATTATCAAAATGTTATCTATTTTTTCATAATCAATAAATTGAATTTTCTATAAAATATTCAATAAAACAAAAACAGATGTTTTGGCCGCGAAACGGAATTCCTTAAGAGTTAGAAGTAGTGATTTCAGTTCTTCCGAGCATTACTCTACTCCCATGAGATATCTACCAAATAGGCTTAGTGTTCCAACGATATGATGATGACCAAGTAGAACAAGTGTTGATGAAACATTCACATCATCCACGAGGTGAATAGCGCGTTTTTATTCTCTGTCAAGAAAGCTTAGAGCAGTCTTTGAGGTGCCCACCCATAGATGTGAGTTGTACTCCATCTTGGGTCGTATGTAGCCTTTATAGATATTGCAGATCTTTAGGTGCAAAAATGCCTTACACCGACTTAAAAAAATCCAAACATTTTGCGACGCTTTTCGCAATATCGAAAATATGGTCATTTCAGAGCATATTTTGATTTACTCACATTCCGAGAATGTTTAATTTTTTTAGTCGCCGTAAGCTTTCACTTTGAAATTTCATCAGGTTTATTATTTTTTTATAGAGTATAATAGCGCAGTTTATTTTAAAATACTATTTTATAATTTGAAACATAATACACAATTAATATACAAAAAATACATATATTCTACAGGTTTTTATGAGAATATGTAACTACTATCTACGATTTTTAATTTTTATTATATACAAAATAAATCACGAATCAAAAATTTGTGTACGGTAATATCGAAGACACGACACGTCAGTTAACACGTCAGTTTTCACAGTTAATTGGATGAATTAAAAGTTAATTAAATGATCGTCAATTCAATGCATTACCGAAAGCAGGGTTAGTAAGCCAGTAATATCCAATTTATTATGTTGAAGGATATTATTACTTGAGACAGAGGAGAAATATCTTATGGTTGCCACCACTATATAGAAAAACTAGCTCGAAAATACAGTTCTTTACAATAGAAAGCAAATTTTCAATCGACTGCCAAACAGTAAAAAAAATGAAGTAATAATTGAACAATTTAAAAAGAAGATTATGTGTAGAATTTTTTTTTCGTACAATTATTGTAAATTACGGTTTTGTATAATGAATTTTTATTTTTTTTATTTTAATTTATATTGTTTTCTGGAGACTAATAAACGAAATCTTATCTAATCAAATTTTTTTGGGAACATACGACTTTTTATTTCATTATCAAATTTTCACAAAGCAAGGGATTATTTTTATTACATTATTCTAATAAGTATGGTTCGCGATAATTACCGTCTTAATACAAGAAACGACTTTTATCTTCCACATGATTAAATTGCATTGTTTTTTCCGTTTTTGTCGATTATTTATTTTTAATTTTTTTTTCAGATACCAAAACAAGGTATAAAAAATACATTGTTACTTGATTATGAAAAAACATGAAATATGACTAATTAATCATAAGATCAAATTATACAAATTATATTAGAAATGCAGAACTGACTTAGAACAGCTCTGATTCTGTTGAAGAGAAAAAATTTTCATAAACGGTGCTCGTTTCTTATACAAGTGACATTATCTCTTATATAACTTCATTTTCATTCAAAATATTCAAAATTTTATGAAATATCTATTAGACTAATTCGATACTATCAACATATATTAGATATGTATACATAATATAGCATTAAAATTCAAAATGACATATGACACATAACAACAATCTGTCATTTTATGTATTTTCAATTGTATATTCTTTCATCATGTTCAATCAAAATTTAGTCACAAAATCATGTAAAATGAAATTTTCAAATAGAAAACATTATTTTTAAATTATTCAAAAAATACTGTATAATTTTTACAAAAAGAACAAAATTTCGGCCATGTTTGCCATATTTTAATAATTTTTCAAAAATTTAATATATGTATATATATATATATATATAAACAAACACAAAGATATATGATTTTCTTTAATTCTATTCAGTTGTATACCTAACAATATGTCAAATTTATATACAAATTCAATTATGTTACACTTCGTTATAACCGATCAAAAATTTTATTCTTGTACAGAATAAATTAAAAAAAAAAAAAAAAGGATTAATTTAAAAAAAATGGTGAGTTCTTTTTTAAGTTCAAGGATAATGGGCAAATAATTTATTCAATAAAGTTTAGTTATTTTATTACGTGTTTATTTATTAAATTGCGTTTGTAGACAATTTCTATTCTATTTACGTTGTATGATTAAAAACAAAATCATGATACGTTAACAGTTATTTCAGAAGTATGCAATAAAATGAATAGAATAATTATAGAAAAGAGAAGATCTCAGACAATTTAACTTATAAATATTAAAGTTATTTTTTTTTTTTTTGCTATAACTCAAAGACTTTAGTTTAATCTAATAATAATGAAATAATAATTAAGTTTATATCTTTGATATTATTTTAATCATATTCATATAAAATTAGCTTTTATTTTTTTAATATTTGTTTATTTACAACACTGTCATCTGATAGACCTGAATCTACGCTAGAAAATTTCTACTTTTAGTCTTGATTGATCAACTTATCTATTTCAAATTACCCAACAATTTGAATAATTCATGTAAACTATCTAATAAGAACAATTATATATAAATTGTTGTAGAATCGAATTGATTTTATATACTTTATATAATATATACTGTATAAACTTAAAATAGTTTAATGTTAAAGTGAAATACAAGTTTTACTTTAAGTTTCGGAAAAGCGTTGTTTCCTCCTTCAAATTGAAATTGTGATCAGATCCCCATAATTAAATTCTATACATCGATACAGATTTGGTAATGGCGTTATATTGTACGAGTTAATTTTATAAGAACAGAACATCGTTTCTTTCATTCACCAGTATACATTTAAAATTACATTGAGTTTTCTTATTTATTTTTTTTTTGTTTTTGTACCAAGTCAAACATTTAAGACGTGTTATGTCTAACACCTATTTTGTTGGACGATTCATTACTTTAGGGCTTTATTGATGGACGATGTCAACTAATGTATTTTCTTTTCTTTGTCTCTCAACCTCTTGCCTACAAACTAAATTTGAATCTTAAAATTAAAATAGAAATGGGAAATATTTACTAATACATAGATAAGTATTGACATCCAACCGTGTAATATCAAGCTGATGTAGTATTGACTTGTGTTGACGATGATTGCTGACATCGTATAATAATACCCTTAGACAGTAACTGTGTGGCGTGAATGTCAATTGACAAATGACAATTCAAAATGAGAATGACAATTCAAAAATTTGGTATTCTCTTAAATGTCTATATGACAATATTATTATCACCTGAACAGAACACAAAGTGATAAAATCAAGTCATATCAAGTGAGGTTTTGTTTTTATTGTATTGTATGAAATTTTTAAGTGTTAAATTTATCATTCAAGGTATACAATTTTATAATAATATTTACACAGTTTTAAAAAGATATGAATTTATTAAATTCGATTTACATTTGTTTTTTTATAAAATATTTTCTAAATTAAATTTATTTTTTTTTCCAAAAAAAGATTTAGACTAAAAAAAATTTTATAAATCTTTTTATTTAACTTTACATTTCTTTATTCGGTTGTATAACCCAATAATCAAAAGCACATGTTCCCATTTACAATTTATGAATGTATACTTATTGTATTTTTTCTATTCTAAAATATTTTATAACAATCCAAAAACAATTTCAATTGCATATCTATATTTCTTAACCTTATTTTTGTTCTTGTTTTTTGTTTTTTTTTTTGTTGCTACTTCATAATTCCTATTTTGTTTCTATTTTATTTAATTTACTTTTTTTTGTGGTTTTTTAAAACATAAAGCTCCCAACATAGAAAAAACAACTTCTCATAGAGAAAAAAAAATAATAAACATAACTTTAGACCATGAGTTAATCCTTTCAATAAAAAATTACCCTTTTTTATGTTGTTTTGTTTTCAATTTGTTGTAGTTGTAATGAATTCACATTTTTTAACAAGGATATAGTCTTACTACTATTATAATCCTTCATTTACGAGGATGAGTCTATAAAACTTTTAATTACCACTTCAAGAATAAAAGAGTTCTAGTAGACTATATGACTATTCTACATTATCCTTATCACACTAACACATACATATATTATATTCTATTGTTTCTGTTTACAAACTAAGCTTAACTATTTCATTGCAAATATATGTACATGGAAAACGGATGGTGTATTATAATTGTCCTTCATTAAATTAATTTCATTTTCTATCAATTTTTTATTTATTTTTTGTTCTTACAAAGATCATGTCTCGAAAATATTCACGATATACATATATACATAGAGTTATAAGAGCAAGAAGAAGTTGAAAAGGATTATAAATTGAATACTTCAAATTAATACTTATTAAATACTATTTTTTTTCTTTACTCCATATGAAACTAAGAATTACTTAGATCGGAATTTAATCGGAATAAAACTGAATCCCTTTAAAAAAAATCCAATTGTTCTAATCAATTTCTTTTACATTATATTACAACGTACTATGATTTAGCTACAACTTTTATTGGTGAAGACTACTTTACAAGTACTAAGTACATCATTTTTTAGTTCTTGTATTTATTTATTTATTTATTTTAACAGTTGATCCTACAGATAAATCTGAAGGCCAACTTTATAGGTCCTTTTCCCTTTCGAAATGTGGGCCTTTTTTTACTAAACTATATTAATTATTTGGTATATATTTTTTGTATATTATATATTTATATTATTTTTTTTTATTAGTTATATTATATCTTTATTAATTATTAAATTATATTTGAACCGTGGTTGTATAAAAAATTACATTTTTCAGTAATTTTCACCATTTGAAAAATTTTTCGGTTCTCACGGGGTTTGAACTCGTGCTCCTTCGGTCGTTACATTACTTTACCACTCGGCTACCGAAGCCAATTCTTGTATTTTTTACTATTTTTTCAATTTAAAGTATAACTAGTATAAAAAATCGTACTCAATTTCATTATGAATTGTTTTTCTTTGTATCAATTTGTCTTTGCTATTATATTTTAATTTTTTTATTGATTTAGCTTGGGCAACAACCGCATACGTTATAATTTATTTAAAAAATATTATTATTTTTGTATATTAAAATTACTTACACATAGGGTGAAATTTTAAAGTGAAATTTCTAATTGAAAATTAAAACAAAATTTAAGAAAATATCCAAGTTATTCGCTACGTCTCATTCTAAATATCTATCATTTAAAAGAATAATAACGAAAATCGGTTGTGAAATGGTTCATAATTTATTGTAACGTACGTTTTTCAGTTAACATACACTCTAAGAAAAAATCACTACTATAATAGTAGGAAATGGGTGGCCTACTATAATAGCTGTAAAATAACTGAGGTGTGTAAATTAAATTTTGTGTAATTAATAATGTGTATTATTAAAATAAGTAAATTTTCACATTTTGTGGAAAAGTTCACAAAAATTAATGTATTTGTACATACTAAAATTTGTAATATCACATATTTCATTGAAAAACTCATAAATAATGAAAAATGTTCACATATTTAAATGTGTAATGTTGAAGAAAAGGTCACAATATAATAAAAAATTTTCGCACATTACAATGCGTCGTCTCACACGTTTCATTTGTACTTTTGCTAAAATTATAGAATAAAAAAATTTTGTTTAAACTAAATTTGTTTTTTATTTATTTCTCATAATAGAAAATTTTTAATTTTCATTTCATTAATATTACAAAACAAAAATACATACAAAAAATAAATGTTATTCAGTTCAGTTCAAATGTTAAACAGTCTAATTTTTTCAAAATTAAGAAAAAATAAATCAAAAAATATAATATATACATAGTAATTGTAATTGTTAAATATGTAGTAAGTATTAATTTTTTAAAGAAATATTTTTTTAGCAATTAGATACACTGGACAATTTAGTAATTAAATTATTGATTTTACTGATATATTGTTAATTGTTTTCTTAGCGCCTCTCATAGCTTCAGGATAATGTTTTAAAAAGAATCTTACAAAAAATTCCATGGTTTATGAAATTTGTGTCGGATACATCATGTTGAAAACATAGTAATAACAAACTAAGTTACTAGATCAATAAAATCCACATATTTTTCTTTTGAAATTTCCTTTTTGTCAATAAATATATAATGACGTTGCCGAATTATCACTTGGATCATCACTTGGATTTTACTAATGAACAATAATGTTTTTTTTTAATTATTTAATTTATTTTAAAGTTTGATTACTGTAATTAATTGAAAATATATTTATTTATTTAGTTATTTAATTAACTATTTTCTTTATTTAATCATTTATTTATTAGGTTTTTTTATTTTTTTTTATTTCATAACACTTTTATAAAAGTTAATAAACGCGTCTGTTTAATAAGAATTTGGGTATACGAATAAAACGTGTGCTCAAGATAAAACATGTTTAATTTTTTTGTTAGTTTATTTGTATGTGAATTCACACACAAAAAATGAAGAAATAAGTTTTTGTGAAATTACACAGGTATGCATTAAAACACTTGCAATGTTTTTTTTTTTACAATATAAACATAAAATATAACGTAAATTATCTTCTATTATAGTAGTGATATCCCACATTAAGGGTTAAATTTTTTAGAGTGTAACTATATATTAAAAATAATTGTTTTTTATATTTATTTCACTTTAATTGTAATATATTATTTTGTACTACAGAGTTTACTTTTAGTTAGAGCTTATATTATGTATTTATACCTATAATTCTTTGTATTTAGCTTATTGCGATACTTTTATTTTTAATATTTAGTTTTAAGGGAAAAATGGCTGGACAAAACCTTCTTAATTTTTATTTTTATATAAAACTTACTTAAATTTAACCTATAACTAACTAAAATTATCTAACTTAATCTATAATCGCTGCAATGAGCGGATTTTCTTAGTATTGACAACTTTCCAAAAAAGCGGGTAGAATTTTATCAAATTGTTTGCATAAAGTATTTAGAGTTGATAATTCGTGTAGTTTTTTTGTAGAAAAATAAAAGGGTTTAGAAAATATCATTTTTAAATTTGCATTTTGCTTTCTATTAAATATTGCTAAATTTGTTTCGGCGGCTTCTGCCCAGGCGGGGTAGCCGAATGGGAGTACCATTAAATATAATTATTTCTAAAATACAAAATAAATTTTAAGTCGATAATTATGTGCGTATCATTGGTGATAATTTGTTGTTGATTTCAGTATAAAAATTTGTCACAAACGTGTGTAGAACGTACTTTTATATTATCAATTGGGTGTAGGTACTAACGCATTTCTTTAAAGACGTCGATCTGACATTCTTATCAAAAATTATAATTTTAATAAGAGCCAATTACCTTTTGATTGAAAAATTTCAAATATTTTACTTTCATTGTGGGGAAAACTGCTTTTTTTTTCTTTTCATTTGATTATTTATAAGTACTTTATTATGGATATACAAGTTCTGATAACTGATATTATGTCATTTAACTAATAATTGGAATCAAGGTCAGCGCGTGAATGTTTAATTAAAATTTTTTTCATTCTTTTCTTATTCATAAAATAATTAAAACTTTATAAAAAATGTTCGAATTATAATTTGGTAATCAATAGAAAAACTCCATTTTTATTTAAGTTGTTAAGATTATACTCTCAATTATTTTTTGTCATTTATTTTATCCCAATGACAAAGGGTACTGATGGACCAGGTCGAAAAACCGATAAACATATTTTTTTTTTTGCTTCATCAGGAATGGTAGAACCTTGGACTTTTCGGTTGAAATGCAGGCGCTCTACTTACTGCGCCACCCAGCGTGCAAATAGTGTTGAAGTATATTAGTGTTGTAGTTTTCCACATTCAATTTGTTCATGTACCAAAATATTTATTAATATGTATATTTAGTCATATTTCACATTATATAATAAATTTCAGTACCGTACTCCGTACGTAATGTGCTAAAACTACTTAAAATAGTGAGTTACTTCCTCGGATTTTTATTGGTTTTATATTATCAAGTCCAAAGAGAAATTTTTCTTAGGTTTTATAAATTATTTTTACCTTTTACTTTTTGTTTTATTCACTTTTACTTTATTTTGAGATTATTTTCAGATCGTGTGCTCATTACATTGGCTACTATTTTTATTTAATTATAGCCAGAACCATTTTGTTAACCAGAAATCTTACGTTTTTATCAAATTTAAAATTAGAAATTATTATTTAAATTATTAACCTCATGTCATGTTACAAGTAAACACTCTCCTCAATTGCTTCGGTATCAAATATCTATACATGTTGATGTACCTACGTAAAACGAAGAGAACATTTACATTTGCTTTTACATATTCCTAGCTTTAGCGTTTAATTTTTTTTTTATGTTTTGACATATTTTAATTCACTTCCCACTAAGCAAAATTTTGTCCTGACATTCGGTTCAAAGTATTTTCAACAATTAGCGATCGCTACTCATTTACATTCTTACATACATTATATACTGAAGTCGAGTTGTTATAAATTGAGTTTGGTTTGAGATCAATATTAGTATGTATATTTTAAGTTTTCCGGCTGTCAATAACTTACATATAAAAACGAAAATGAAGTTATTATACATGAAGAATAGTTTTAGTGAGCATAATGTTATGAAAATAAAAATATAAATTTATGATAATATTGAATCATTTTTGTTAATCTCGATCTCAAAAAATAAAATTGAACTCCTAATAAATAAACCAACTCTACTTCATTACTATTTTTACAAAATAGAAACAAATAATTACTATCATAAGATTATTTCTTTATTGTTAATTGGTATTTCATCTCTTATTATTTCAACGATAGTTAAAATTTTTGCTATTTGATGTTAAAAAGGAAAAATATATTAAAAAAAAAAATAGGAAAACAGAAATTCATCAATTTAAGACAAGGGAGGGATTAGAAATAATATTTTTAAAAAAAATCTATAAAATTTATTTTATATATATAATATACATATGTATAGTTCAATTTGAAGGATTCAATAAAGCCCAAAATTTTCTGTTTTTACTATTTACATTATTTTAGTTTTGTTTTCTTTTTAATAACATAATTAAAGTAAAAGAATTAAAACTAGAGAATAACATAAAAGTTATATAAAAATTATAGTATTTTATTTTATATTTTTCCTTTTTTCGTATCAGATAAACTTTAGAAGTGTATAAAATCTGAACATTTTACTATATTTTAGAAAAAAATATTAATATGTAAATATGTATATACTATATATATATGTTTTTATGTGCGTATTTGCGTACATATTAATTCTACATCCGTTTTGTTATTTCCTTAAACATTAAGCTAGTAGGCTTATGGATTGTAATTAAGTGCTGATTAAAAGTTATGATACTTGAGACAAGCTATATTCTATTTACTACTACTACTACAACCCACATTACAATCTACTATTATTGTATTATAAAGATATGTAATAAAGTGTCTGGATTAGCAGGTTAAAAAGTTAAGTGAAGTATGAAATTTATGAGAAATTAACTTGTTTTTCCTTTTTTTTTTAATTTTGCCATTTTTTTTTTGTTTTGAAATTAAAACTTTAGATACGTTGAACAAATTAAGGAGCAAGAACGATTTAGAAGTGTATTATATATCTATATATGTATATGTGTATATTACACATGTAAATTTTTATTTCTTTGAAATTAAAATAAAAACAATAAAAAAAAATATTTTTATTTTATTTTTTATCTGAGTTAAATGTTTTTATATATGGGAGATTTAAATTGGAATAAGTAATGATTAGAAAGTTTTAATCAAATAAAGATTTGAACATATATTATCTAATGTATAATATATATTGTATATATATTTATATATATAAATATATTGATTTGATTTATACATACATCAAGACAATATTCTTCTTTAGTTTTCTATATGAACGAATATATACACATTTATTCTTGTTTAATTGATTTTGAGACCATTTGCATTATATTTTCTCAGTCTTATTTAATATTCCAAATAGTTGTGTGATTGATGCTCGAAACAGATGTATATTTATACATGAGATTTAAAGAAATGTAATATGAGATATTGCAATCTCATCAGTCATTTAATTTACGTTAATTTCTTAATTTTACAAACGTCCATATAACTTGTTTGTAGTTTTTACTAATGTAAACTTTACTTTACATAATATAATAAATCCTGTTTGCTAATATTTTTAACTGTATATAAATATATTTTATATTTACTTGACTATATATATTTTTATTAACGATGTCATAGTAATTTTCCTACTTTCAATGATACAAAATTTATATTTAATCAAATATTATTTACCTATCGTTAATGCTTGAGAATCCTTTCGAAATATTTGGAAAAGTTTTAAGTGAATACCGATAAGTTAACATCTCTAATGGCTGTAATTTATTCATAGTAATAGATTTCGCATTTCAACTCATTGTAACAAAACTGACCTTAAAACAAATACGTATTATTTGATGAAAAACATTCTTAACTTTATATTGCAATTATTATTATTATAAACCAAATTTGTGGGTATATATATAATTTCATTACGCTGTTTAATCTTTTTCATCCGAACCATCATATAAAGCATTTCATTATTGAGAATTATTCCATTTTAATATTTCCCGCTCATTGATTTATTATTACATTTAAATGAATTTTTATGTTTTCATGAACAAAAATGCTCTTTGACACTATATGGAGCACATTAACATTGTGTTTATTTATATAACATAACATACATATGTGTCCAGCAGATATACATTCTAATAAATAAAATTGACTTATTATCATGAACAGTGGAACAAATTAAATATTACAATTTCACTTATTTCTATTATGAATGTCATGTGGTAGAATCAAAATTATACAGCAACACTTATTTAATCTTGGAGAAAGTACGTTCTAATTTAAGACTAAGGCGTCAGTTTTAGCGACCATTAAAATGAATGCGTAAAATTTTTATTTTTGATTTTACAACCGCTGTAAACATCAAATTTTAGTAAAAAGGTATAAGAATGCCAAAGAATGTTTTAACAAACAAATTTTGTTCAATTTAAGTTAAAAATTTTAGTAAAAAAGCTATTTGATCATTTTACGGATCCGTATTTATTTTTCTGAACCGTTGTAAAATTATAACGATTAAAAGTGGTGTTGTAAAATCGAAAACAAAATTTTTAAGTATTCATTTCAATTATCGTTATAACCGACACCTAATACAGCCTTTAAAATTTATATAAATTAAGAAAATTATTTCTCAATGCTGTCAAAATAATCTGTATAATTTTTGGTATTTTATCGCGTATATAAATTTTCTAATTTCTAATTTTTTATATCAATTAAAATTTTGTGTAAAAAAAACTATGTAATAGTTGAAATCACTTAGTCTAGACTTTATATCACAACAAAGAATTTAATATAAACTTTATCAAATTATGATTTGATTGTCGACAAAATCCCTCCCATTTTAAAACATATTTCTGTATTTAAATATGGCTTCCGATTCCGATTCATATTAACTTTTTTATTCTGTAAATAATTTTTTTTTTAATAATAATTTTTCGAAAATAAATAAGTTAGAATTTATTATGCAAAATAAATGCAGGTGGTATTTAAAATACATTTTTATTATTGTTTTTTTTTCTTATTTTAGTTTTTTCCATTTAAAAAGAATTTAATTAAAATAATTTTAAAAATTATTTTCCCATATAATTATAAGTTTTTTGATTATAGAAATTCAAAAATAATTCATATCTGCAAAGAATTTTTATTATTCATGTCACACATTTAAATATAAAATTATTATCATTTTAATTCACGTAATTTTTCTCAAAAAAAAAATTCCCAAAAAAAAAACAAACATAAAAAATAAAATGAGATATTCCGGAAATAAATTTTCATTTCTCATTTTAAATTAAAAACCAAATTTAAATCACTTCTCAACAACTCATGTCCTATTCAAAAAACGTTTCTATGCATGAATATTAGAAAGAATGGTGGGATAGAAAAGAAACTTTATTATATTATTAATTCTATTCATTTCTTTATTTTTGTTGTTTTTTTTTATTGTTTTTTTATTTTTATTTTTTCTTCAATTTTCTAAAATCATGAGCGAAAAACAAAAAAAAAATAATAGAAAAATAAAAGTTTTCTTCACGTAATTGCAAACACAAAAAAGGAAATTTTCAAAAAATTATTCATATCTACCGTAATCAAGTGGAAAATTTTCTCAAACACAAACACATATAACCGAAGTTTTTTTGTTTTTTTTTCCCTATAATAGTTTTTTCTCTTCTCTTTTTCACATATGCATTTTAAAATAACGATACTAAGAAAAATTTAAATTTAGGATACATGACGTACTAATATTTAATAATATTTAATAAAATCTGAAACTGAACCCTTGTTATGTACACAGTGGCAAGATAAATGTTTTTAAACAATAGTAAATTAAAAAAAAAAAAAAAATTATAGCAAAAGAAAATGTTATACATGTTGTATAAGATGAAAAATATTAAGTATATAAAGACAACAAAACCATACAAAGAAAGATTTGCACAATTAATCCTTTGATTAATCTGTGTTTATTCACAATTTGCTAATACTCTACATTATAATCACCATTTTCGAAAATGTTTAATTGATTTATATTTTTTTAATAATAGTTTTGTAACAATTATTTTTGTTTGTATGATGTTCAGAAATATATTTTGATTTCTTTTTCAACAGAACAAATACAATTTTTTTTTTTTTAACTATAATGGAGATAATAGCATTTGTCACCGTATGATGCAAAATGTATGATCGTATGATAAATTTGATATTTAAACCTAAAAGTATGCAATTTCAGTTATGTTAATAAAAATTTTCATTTAAAAAAAAAAAAAAAAAATTTTTAAACGTAAATAAAATTGCAGCTTTTTTTGTTATTTAGCAAGCATTTGCCGTTCCTACTTCAATCATACCAAAATGGAATGTACAGTAAACGTTTGTGCATTTGCATTTTTCATAAGCTTCAAAATAAGCTTAAAACTAATTTACATATACCACGCTCATATAAACATTTTATTTACTTCATGTTTGTTCTTTAAATCAGATTAAATTTTCCTATATCACTGCAGCCGGGCAAATGGGCTTATTGTGATAATCCCTGTTTGTTATTTAACCTCTAAGTCCTTAAGGATGTCTCATTTTGTGATCACACTCAAGATATTCTTCAATAGTATGCAGGATAGGTCTTATTGTTCGGGAACGCTGTTCTTAAGTAGCGAAATTTGCTAAGAGTGAGCCCTTCGTATTCACAGACCAGATGTTCAATAGATAATTCTTCTATTTCACATATTCTACATTAGAAGTTTTCGGTTACATCCATTTTATAAAGGTGTTTCTTTATTAAGTAGTGGCCTGTTATTTCCCCCTGCCAAATACATAGCTGCTTCTATTGAGACTTAGAAGAGTTTTGGTTTTCTTAGACATTCTTTTATTGCTGGATAATCTGCAGCATGATTGTTCCATAATCCGCACCTTGTAAAATCACAAATTCCACTTATTGTGCAATTTGAAAATTTTCTTTCGAATTTATTAAATTTTTCGTCAGTTGCTTTGTGAATGAGTCTCCAATTTTAATTTTTTTTAATTTATAATTTGGTAGATTAGCATTTTATAACAAGATAAATTTTTCTTTTCTGTATATAGATAATCTTGATGTTAGAATTTTTCTATAGTTGATAAAAATATTTAATAATCTTACAAGATTTAACTTATTTGTATAGTTGATAATCGTAGAACTGCTGCCTGCCTGCCTGTTTAAAATATTTGTTTTATTTCAAAAAATAAGTCAGATACAAAAAAAAAGAATCAATTTTGATAATAACTATAATTTTAATTAAAAAAAAAAATGATACATAGCCAAGTTCAATAGGTTGTCCAAATTACATAAGCTTATATCTACAGTGTTATTACAATTATGGTTTCATTCATCTTAACACTACTTGAAATTTATATAGTGTCAGACTTATACTTATACTTATACAACTTCTTTTTAAGTTGACTGATTTTATAACTTATTACTACAAGATGTCAAATACATCTGTGAGTTATAAAAAATCAACCAAAAATTTAAACGTAAAACCTGTTATTAAAATTTTCTGATTTTTCAACTAATATATATATATATTAATCCTTTCGTTATCCGAAATTTTTTCTTATTACCGGTTGTAGTTTGTACATACACTTAAATGTACCACCCACATTATTCTCCCTGTCTTTCTATATAAGAAGAAAAAGGTTTAGTTTTTTTTTTAATATAAAATATTCGTCACAATTATAAACAACAAAAAATAATACTATTAGCGTACATATTGTACTACATATTATATATTTGTATAAAATATATTTACATGAACATACATATATATATTCAAGAATCACTATGAGATATGCAAATAAGATATTTTATCCTCTTTATAGAAAATGTCCTTTTTTTTCTAATTTTATACAACATTTCATAAAAACAAAAAGAAAAGTACATGCATACATATGTACTTTTAAATGCTATTATCGTATTAATGTCCTTAAATTGGGGTAATTGCATCATGTCATGGGTTTACGATCATTTCCTTTTCTCCAAAAAAAAATTATTATATATAAAAGTGTATATTTATATATTCAAACATTTTTATTTTAATATAAATTTATATATGCTGCACAACCATGTATTTAATAAATATCACAACAAAAATACAAAAATTAAATTTAAAAAACAATAAGAAAAATAAAATTGTTTTCTAAAACGGCTGAGAGATGGAAAAACAAAAACAAACAAAAAAAAGTAACAAATTGGTAACTATTAACAGAAGTTATGTCAGTCCATTTAATTTATTAAATGTCCGACTTTTAAAAGCTTTCTGTTTTCTTGCATATTTATAAACACATATCTAGATAAAATTATATATATATATATATTATGTATATACATAAAATTGAAATACTGTATTTAAACGGTAGTATGAAATTAAGGATAATAAAATTTTGAGAAGAACATTCGAGAAAAGGAAACAAATGTATACGTATATGTATGTTTAATTTGACGAGGACGAGAATGTGAGACCCTTCTTTTTTTTTTTTGTTTTTGCTGTTCATCAAAGGAGGTGGAACATTGGTATGACTAATGATGACGATGATGATGATGATGATTATTATATTATTAGGTAAATTAAAGAAAACGTGCCAGTAAAAGACTCAATTTGGTTTTTTACGTTTTTGTGTTTTTTCTGTTTTTAATTTGTCTCTAAATTTTTTATTACAGCACAAATATTTCGTCTACACATTTAAATGTATACTTATACAAATTTGTACAGCAGTTTTAATAGTTTTATCAATTATGTTTTAATTTTTGTGTAAATGTTTTAAATGAAATTCAAAAAATATAAATTTAAAAGTTCAAAGAGAAGAGATGAGGAGGAGAATGAATAAAATATAATTTTAACAGGTTCAAGGCACATAAAAATAAATAAAATAATTTATGGGTTGGTAAAGAACTCTTTTTTTTTTATATACTTTTCTTTTTCTGGATAATTTTAATAGAATTTATTAAGAAATCAAAAACTAGTAATAGTTTTCGTTAAGGAGGAGTAAAAATATTTCAAATATGAATTCAAATAATTTTTTAGGATAGAATTTTATTTAATTAACTCAACATTTGTTGTATTTCATTTTTATTTGAGTAAAATTATTATTAAAAAAAAAAAAAAAAACAAAAAAATACAGAATTTAAATTGACCTAAAGTATTAGAAGTTTTTTGAATTTTATTAAGGTCAAATTTTTATTATATACAATGTATGTATTATATTACTGGAGCGACCCTTATAAAATTACTAAATTTTTAGTTGAATAACTAAAAATATTAATAATAATTTTTAATAGTTAAATTTACAATTTAAAACAATATAAAAAATGTATGTATAAAATAAAATTTATTCAACTTCTGTTACAATTTTCATAATATTTCTCCATTTTATAATCAAAACAAAATATTAAGCCACAATCAAATAAAAATATTACTATAGTCAAAGATTTAATAATCCATCGATTGAACCTGTGTTACATAGTTGGGATAATTTTTTAATTTAATTTATATATTTTAATTGCTGATAATCTGAAGACTGTCATTATATCAAATAAATTCATATTTGTGAAATAACAATAAATTAACATTTATGAAAAGTGTAATAAAATAAATTAATTTTAATTATTTATGTAAATTTAGATACAGAATAAAAAATGTAAAGCAAAACAACTCTAATACTTCTTCTACAATGATTCTCTGCGTTTTGGAGAATTTTAGGAAAATCAACTTTTTATGTATATTCATTTCTATTTTTTGAATTTATTTTTTATTTTAATTGTTTGCATAATTTTTTTTCTGTCAGTCTGTTTGTCAGTTTGTGCATCGTGTCAATTCATCGTTTCTAATATGTTACGTTGATCCATCTTGCCGTTAATTCATATTGTTCAGCATATTGAAGAAGTTTAAGCCAAAAAATATTTAATAAAAGGAATATGTACTTTTGTATGCATCCACTTTAAAAATGTTTGCTTTCACACAAATTGCACAAATGCACATTATTGCCGAAAAAATTAAAGACTTAACCTACAAGAAAAAGGAAAAAATGATAAACAAGCGAGAAAAAAAAAGTTAAATCGAATAAAAAATTAAAGCAAATACAAATAAGAATAATGGAAACGCAAAATATTTTTATAGGGTAAGAAATGTCTGTTCTGTATTTTTTTCTTTCCTAAATAAACTAAATGGTATGTGACGATTAGTAAAGGTAAATTTTATCTCTTTTATAGTTAAAAAATTTGTTGTTTATTTTGGTATTTGTTAAAAATTGTGATTATTTCGATTATTTAGATTATCTCATTATTAAATATTCTTTGGTTTAAACCATATGGAAAATAAAGTTTTACATACTATTTGCCATCAAGCAACATTCTTTCTCTATGCATAACAATTTACTAATATAAAACAATTTAAAAATATTATCAATTTACATTTTACATAGTCATTTCAATGACATTCACATGTCAAATTAACAATTCTCTTCAGCTTAATTAACTTTCGATCGGAATTATCAAATACAAAAATATCAAATCTATTTAGCATAATCATAGCATATTCAGTTTTCTGTTCAAATAATCAAAATCAGATAAAATCTATAAATGATAACAGTATATTATAACAGTTTTGTTATTAGTTTTCATCTAATTTAAAATATATTATTTATCCCTAACCTTCTTCAATCATATTACATTAAAATACCAATAATATTTTTTTGAAATTATTTTATTTTAAAAACCCTCAAATTTATTACAATAAAAGAAGGATCTCAACAATAATTTAAACAAAATTAGAAAATGTTAAATAAAAACAAAAAACCTTTTTCTTCTTCTTAGTTTTATTTTTATTTAAAAAAAAAAATAAAATTAAGAGTTTTATTAGTACAAAACTACAGTAGAAATTAAATACAAAAAAAAAAATAAAGTCCTTTGCCAAGGATATTACCAAAGAATTAAATGAATGACAATAATCAAAGAATAAAAAAAAAAAAAAATAATAATAAAAAAAATTGTAAGTAAATTTATCGACCGTTTAACTACACCATAATGTTTGACCTTTTGTTATGCTTCATAACGCTTTATTAGGATTAGGAAAGAAACCAAAATAAAAAAAAAAAACAACAAAAAAAAAAACCAAAATCAAATAGAACACACAACATAATACAGTACAAATAAAATATGTACAATAAAAATTTAGCCTCCCCCTTTCTTTTATTGCAAAACAAAAATAAAATGGAAACAAAAATAAAGTGCAATTATAGGGTAAAGAAAATCTATCAACTTTCATTTTCATGAGATGTACTCGTATTTAACTGTCTTACTGCAACAATGTTCAAATAACGTTATTTTTTTTTATACCAAGGAAGATCCTTTATATAAGCGTGTAAATATATAAGTTAAGTATTTCAATATCAGTTGCGTTAAAAAAAAATAAAAAATAATAAAATAGTTTTTTAGATCGTTCTATTTAAAATAATTTTTCTATATTTTTGAAGTTTGTTTTACAACAAAGCTGTACCTGTGTTACTCACACGTGAATTAATTGATTAGTATTCCGGCTACTGCTATTAGGTTAATTACACTAATTCACAATTATTCACAATTTATATAAGGTATGTTAGGTACATTTATATAAGGTATATTTAGGTATGTTTAGGTGTATATTAGTAAATGGTACGAATGAAAATGAGTCCTAATATGTGCATCAATTTTTCGTTTCGGTTTCCATAATTTAGCTTCTCCTATAGAAACAAGAAGATTGGCTGATTATTAGACAAACATGTTATATACATACATATTTTATTTTATGAATTACATATAACTAGGTACATATGTCATATGGATGCAGACATTTATAAATTCTTAAAAACATGTAAATAAATAAATTAAGGTCAATGTTCCTGAAAACGTGTTCATCAGAGATTAAAAATAAAAATGTATTTATATGTATTGTGTTTTTATATTACATTTCCAATTTCCTCAAAACTTGATAACATATCCATATCACCACGCAATATATATGTACATACATATTATATATATTTATTATTTATATATATTATGATGACTTAAAATATACAAAATCAATCAAATTGATAGCCGATTTTATCACTCATATATGAAATATATATATATATATATATATGAAAAACTTTATGAAAATAAAAAATCGTAAAATTAAAAAGGAAGAATAAAAATTAAAAAGGAATAATAACAATAACAACAACATCACAAAAAAAAATTAAAAGAATGTAATCTTAAGATTTTTCTAACTCTTTATGATGAAAACGCTATCAATAACAACGATAATAATATTGATGATGTTACCGATAATGACGATGCTGATTAAAACAACAAAGTCAAAACACAAATCAATTCTTTATTCTATAAATAAAAAAAAAAATAAAAAAATCCCAATTCATCTCTTCTGTTGATGAAATGGAAAAACTAATTTATCATCATGGTTTTATTTTATTTTTTATTTTTTTTGTTGTTTTTGGTGTTGTGTAGGGTAAAAAATTTGATACAATATATTATTATTATATATTCTTATAAAATATATTTTAATACACTTACAATAAACTAATAAACATCCATACACACCATATATACTAATAAAACTATATTCTGTCTACATATCCAAATAAATGATTGATTAAATATTGGCACATTAACTTGTTATTATAATTCCCATGCCATATTATTTAAGAAACTGATGTAAAAATGTACTATATTGTATAAATGATTGTTACATATCTGTACAGTGTATATTATGTACATTGTATTAATAAAACGAAATTTCTTCATTTCATTTTTCATAAACTTATATATATATAACTTTCTATAATCATTCAAATTATTCATTCTTACATATAGTACAGTTAATACTAGAGTTAAGAATTGTTAATATTATTATATTATTATAGTTATTATTGTTATTTCTATATACATTAATATTGCTACTGCTGCTACTCTCTATCTCGTTACTATTATTTATGATAATATATTTTGTGGTCCTTTTTATTTATTAGGTAAACCAAATCAAAAAGCTAATTTATATAAGTTCCGTTTCTTTGAAAATATTGATATACGTATATAGTTATAGGAATAGTAATATATTTATATAGTACATTTATAAGAGTGCTCTTCGAAATTTATTGAACATTTGTTTAATTAGTTTAATATTTTTTTGTTTCTTTTCTGAACAGTAAGTACTTAGGTAAAATTACCTATATTAGTACTTCGTTATCCTACGTACATTAAGTATGGCCCTACAATTTTTTCTACATAAGTTCATGTAATATAATGTATTAGAATGTAATGTTACTCTTATTATCAGGATTTAAGCCTTCTTAAATAGCATATAGTTTCATAAAATATATAGCTAGTGATATAATAATAGAATATAGTTTTATTAAGTTAACACCAAATTATAATCTCATAAAATTATATAAAATTTAATTATTTTATGAATAATAAAAGAGAAATGCAATTTCATTTATTTCATTTTATTTCATAAGTTATTCATTAAATAATTAAGCATGCCCTAAGCGGAATTGAACCTAGGACTTTCTTATTAATAGTGAGATGATGTAATCACTATACCATACCAAAAGGTATTTAAAATTTTAATACCAGTTTCATTTAAAAGGACACGAGCATATTCAATAATTCATTACATTCTCAATATTATTTATATAAAATTTTGCTAAAATTGGCAGAGGTGTAAGTTGTTTTGCTCATACACTTCCAAATTTTCATTACATGTTATACTATACATACAATTAATTATTTTTTAGGTTTATTGATTCAGATATTTTAATTTGAACAGATTTTGATTTTCGTTTCTTTATTATTGTAATTTTAAAGTTCATATGCAGTTCAATATAGTTCTTAAAATGAAACGAAATACAACTTTAAAAATAAATGTTTAATAATTATAAATACTGTTTTAATTGCCACATATACTATATTGGTATGATATGGCTGTGTCTGGTCTTATAATTTTTTGAATATTATCGTTTGACCAATTTTTAAAAATTTTATTTTTCTGCTTTTTTTTAATTGTTCGACTTTTTTTTAATCTGCAATCTTATGTGACTAAATAATTTTGGTCAATACGGTTGTTTGCTTATAAAATATCATTTACATAAATAAATAATCATTATTGAAATCAGGTTTTTAACTATTTTTATATATTCTATACATATATTCTATAAAAATAAAAAAAAAATTAGATTTTAGAATGTCCTGCAAATTTACTACCAAACAATAAATTTAATTTCATCTTTCAACCCCATTTTGATACGAGTACGTACATATGTATATACAACATAATTCTAAGATCTTATTTATTATTATTTTTTCTTTCTGTCAACTACTATTTCTTTATTTATTTTATATATTGGCAGAAATACACATAATTAAAATACATTATAAATCAGTTTGATGACAATTTACGTCATTATACAAAATACATAAATATCATCGAATTAGAAAATATATAAATACGTGGATATATGCATGTGTATAACAAAATGTCAAATTACAATAGAAAAATAAAATAAAAATGAAAAACAAAATCTGTTGATTTGTTTTTTTCTTTTTCAATTCCTTATTCATTAGTAATGGATAAGTGATTTGTTGTATTGATTAAATCAAATTTAATTAATGACATTAACAGGAAATAATGAAAATATACTTTCAAAAAGATAAAATCATGCAAAATGCATATACAGTATACTACTTATGAATACTGATGGAATATTATTACATATTTTATTATTATTATTTAATTTTTATTGCCTTAATATATTTGTAGAATATGTTTAATTTCATATATTTTAATTTTATTTTTAAGAGTTTATATTACTAGAATATTTACACCTTTGATATGTACTTATTTAGACTAACCTGACTTAATTATTTAGAATAAATTTAATTTGTAAAGGACAAAATGGCAAGTAAAAACCTTAAATTAATTATTTTTATGTTGATATTAAACCTAATTTAAACCTAACCTAAAGCTTAACCCGCCGATGGAATAATATTTTAATTTTTATTGTCTTAAACTTTATTGTATGTAAATACATTTAAATTCAATAGATTCATTAAAAAAACTAAATATACAATAAATACGTTTTCTAATTGCACTATTTTCACTGTATTCTGTAAGGAATCTATCAGATTTTTTTTTAATTATATAAGTTACTATAAAAATAACAACTGAAAACTTAATAAACCTCCATAGAAAAAAAACAAATGTTTCATTCGAATTTATAAAAATAAATAAAAATAATTTTCCTTAGTTAAATAAAGTTTGTTATTAGAAAATTTAATTTATTTAAAATTACAATAAATTTATTTGTAAGCTCAAGCTACTTGAGCTATCGGCTTTAATTTATTTTAAATGAATATAAGTATTAATAAAAAATATTTTAACTCAAATTATTTCTATTGCATAATACACAAATATTTTTATTTTATGTAAGAAATATTTTTAAAAAAAATATTATCGAAAAATATAAAAATATTTGAAATAAAAATGAATTATTCTTATATAGAAAGTTATATATATATTGTTTTAAGGCTACTTTACTAGCTTTCAAATCTTAAATATTTTCATGCATACAATACAATACTATACTATACTATAAATTAACTATAAAAAATTTTTGTAATTTTATTAATTAAAGTAACAAATTTCAAATTAGTATTAACTAGTATAATACCATTGCTAATCCAGTAAATTTTGGGTGCAGTTTAAAAAAGTTTGCACATTACAATTCAACACAACAACAGCAGTGTAAAGTAAATATATCGTCTCCCTCCGTAATGCATTAATATTATTTTCTCACTACATTTTACTTCTACATACACCTAATTCCATAATACATTTAAAAAAAATTGATTTATTCTCTCAGTTCTCATTATTTCATTCATAATTAACAGTTTTTTTCATTTTTATTGTTGTTGTTATAAAAGGCTTCAGACAAAACAAAATTGGTATATAATAAGATATATCAGTATCAGTATTCAAGTGGTTAATAGCATGAGTATTCAAGTTATATCAGTATGACAAAGTAAATTAATCGTTATATATGTACTCAAACCAAATGAAGTGAAGTTTGAAAATCTAAACTCTAATTTAAATACTCTTTTATTTAAATTTTAATTTATTTAACGAAATTCTAAGTTGTGATCAAAAAAAGTAAATTAATTAAATTTTAAATTAAAAACTTAAAAATCAAAAATGGGATTTAAAATATATGTATGTTATGTATACAAATTTATATGTTTTTTATTATATGTATATGATTATTATTACATGTAAATATATATGGTCCTTGAAACATAATTTAATATGCATTTAACTATATAAAGATTTTTTTTATGAAAATGATATTAAATTAATAAATGAGTTTTATATATTAAATAACATAATAACATTGTTACGAAACAATGAAATTTATTTGAAATTTTAGTTTCTGTTTTTAGGATATTATACAAAAATATAGAAAATATACAAAAGTTGTAAACATTTATTGATTTTAATTGTGATCATAATTATTTTTTTTTATTTTATACATAATTGTTTATTATTGATTGACTATACAGTTATATAGCGATACGTTAAATGAATCAGCGATAGACATAAATTTGAATATAAAGTTATAGGAATGGTAAAAATATTCTAGAAAATAAATTCAGTTCTAAATTGTAACAATGTGGCTTGTATATTATCATGTCTTATATAATATAGTCACATATATTTAAATAAATTTATATATATGTAACTGCGTAATAACGTTTTTAAATATTTAATCTGACATTCAAAATGGATGTGAGCTATGTCAAAATCCTATACTTCCTATGGTAGTAGAAATACATAAAAATTAAGAAATCAAATAAAGTAAATAACAATCTTGATCATATTTCAGTGCTTAACTATCGTTTTTAATAATGAGAAGTAAACATTAAATAAACAGAAAACTCTCTATATGTATATTTTTATATATAAAAAAAAAGAAAAACTTAAAATAGAACATAAATTAAAATAAATTAAATTAAAATTTCATTAATATTTTTTTAAATTAGTTATGAAGAAAACAATTAACAACATTAGAAAGTGGACAGCCATCACAAACATTGAAGACTTAATCCATTCAGCAACGAATCGAAACATCTATCATTTGACATCATTGCCAATATCATATGACCGCTGACATCCAATTATGAATAGACAATAAAAGAAGAAGAAGAGTTAAAATACACATCGAGCAAAATAAGCAACACAAAAGATGTCAAATAGAAATGAGTATACAACACAACAAATCCAACATAGTATAATAATAATTATATATTATAAATAAATTTTAAAATATAAATTATCATATTACAATATTTAACAAAACCGTTTTTAGCCTAGAAGCTAACAAAACCTTTTAATGTTTTTCTTTTATTAATACATACTCCAGTTATCATAGTAACCCCATTGGTGGAGCATCTGGGGATTCCATTAGAAACATTGTGTCGCGATGTTGTTGTCAGGTTTTCTCAGAGTATGCCCGATTCAACACCATTTTTTCTATCGGAATTCCACGTCTATTTGTTTTGGCTTCGTTTTTTGCCACAGTGTTCTGTTGGAAATGGTTTGTGGCCAACGAATATTTAGGATGATACTAAAGCTTTACATGTTTCGCAAGCGTACAAGAGAACAGATTTTACACTTGCGTTGAATATTCCTATTGTGCGTAGTTGTTTGCCTGCCATATTTTTGAGAAAATCCCGAAAACAGTACGGGCTTTGCTGATGCGTGTTGTAATATCCAAATCGGCACTCCTTCATCAGATACGATACTGCCCAGGTATGTGAACGTACTCACCGCTCCGAATCGTGTTTCTTAATGGATGTTGTGATGTGTGAGTTGTGCGCATGATTTTAGTTTTAGCTGAATTGACTTTTGGTCTTAGCTGAATTGACTGAAAGCTTGCACTTTTTCCAGTGTCATACAGTTTTTGGTGTCAGCGTCAAATCTCCATTCGTATGTGACAATAAACACACATCGTCGGCGTAATCTAAGTGGCTGATACGCTCGAAAGAACACCACAAAGATAATCTCTGGTTGCTCTCGTTTAAACCAACAGTAGTAGTCATTATGTCATCCATTACTATTAAAAACAACATGGGTGATAAATCACAACTATGCATTACTCCCTGTCCCTGACACATCTCGGAGCAATTTTTCAGCTGTCCTCGATGTAAGACCCGATGACATTTTGTATCTTTGTAGGATTCTTTAATTATGGCTATAATTTTTTCTGGAATGCCTCTCCTACCAAGTGATTCCCAAATATAGTCGCGGTTTACTCTATCAAAGGCTTTCTCAAAATCTACAAACATGAGATTTAGTGGTGCTTTAAATTCAGTGGCTTGTTCAAGGATTATTCGTAATCGATATCAGTTTTAATCAGTTGTTAATCGATATTACAATATATAAAAAAGCTATACAATGCGGACCGCTTCAAAGATAATAAGTTGAAAATACCTGATTTATATTCTAGATAAGCAAATGATAATAACTAGATAAACAATTCTTTTTTTTCCCAAGAAAAACACCATAACTACTAATAATATTTTTCTATTTTTTTTTTGTATTGACAACTGAACTAAACTGGACAGGATATATAGAGTTTATATAGCATTCATATAATGCCTCAGAGCATCATAGAAATAAATGAAAAATACGTGCCTCAATGAACAAATTGAAAAGCCAATTTACAAAAAAAAAAAAAAAAAGCCAAACAAAAAATTTTGTATTGAATTAAATGTGCATAGATTTGCATTAGACTTTTGTGTGCAACGCAATCTCCGGTTTTTATGCTTTTCTCTACTTCAATCTTCTCTTTCTCAATTCTTATGTATTTTTTTTTTTTTTTGTATTTTCTAACAATTTTGAGATAAAAAAAATATAAAAATAAGAACAGAAATTCTATTTTTAATTTGTAAAATTTACCATAATTTTATTTTTCAATATTACAAATACACAGTTTGTTGTAAAATATAAAGGAAAATATTATAATCTAAAATAAAATGCAACAATTGTTGGATTGTTTGATAAAGAGGATTATCTTAAGAGGATATGATGGGTATGCCTGCCTTTATATATTTCTCTTATTTTTTTTTTTTAATTAAAATTATTAGGTTTATTCGTAAGTCATAAAAATATTTGTAAAAAATAATCTTTTTCTGCTTTTTATATTTTTTGAATACATATTATTAAAAAAAAAACACACACACACACACTATCAAGAATAAACTTCTTTTAAGTTTTCTTCATTTTCAATTTTAGTTTTTTTCTAATTTTACTTTCAATTGAAAATATTTTTTCCATCCTAATTGTGGTTTATTTAAAATTATATTCTTAATTCTATTTAAAGATTATTTTAAACTAATCCCATTTTTTATCTTAAAAAAAAAAAAATCTAGATTATTTTTATTACATACTTTAAAAAATGTATTATATATAAATAAAAATTAAATTATTATTTATTTTATAGAATTTATTTTAAGATAATAATATACATTAAATTAAAAATAAGAGTTCAATTAAAAGAAGTGTAAAGAAAAATAGATTTCGTTATATAAATTGCTCAGAAGTTATATATTTTTTTTAAATACAATATTCTTCGTTCAGTTCGAATGATATTTCTTTTTCTTCTTCATTGGTACACCAGCTTGAATTCAAACTAACTCCAAATTTTCTTTTATAAAGGGCGAATTCCTTCAATTTAAAAATCTTTGCATGGAACTAGAAACTTCGTTTACAGACTCCTTTCCAGGTTTTCACGGTGTTCGTTTTTCTTGTTAATTTTCATTTTGATATTTTGTGCTTGGATATTCTTTTGTACATTTTTAATACAAGGCGAAACCCAGTTAGAATCACCTTTTCGTGCTTAATTAAGTACGGTACTGCAATTTTACACTACAATATCTCGTATTTATCAATATCGAGTATTTATTTAACAAATTACTGGCTCTACTCATTAAATGTGGAAAACTACTACTGTTGTCAGGAATTAAGCCTTTTTAACTAGAATAGATCCATTTTATTTAAATTGTTACCAGATTATACTCTCAATTATTTTTTGTCATTTATTAT
Source organism: Argyra leucocephala (assembly GCA_963942445.1). NCBI lineage: Eukaryota > Metazoa > Arthropoda > Insecta > Diptera > Dolichopodidae > Argyra > Argyra leucocephala. The sequence continues at coordinate 8,323,575 of OZ012681.1, read as the reverse complement.
ATCCCAATGACAAAGGGTACTAGACCTTTGACACTATAAAATTTGAAAATCGCATGCTTGCGAAATCGAAAATAAAATTTTGATACTGTGTATAGCTATACTTTCGAGTATTTTTTTGACATTTTTCATTCGATATTTTATTCTCGGATGTGTTGTGATAGAGTTGTTAAATAGAAAAAAAAATAGAAAAGCGTAATAATGTAAATAGAAATAAAAATATTTTATGTTAAAAATATAAAACGTAATTAACCCGTCTATTCTACATAAAAGTTAAAAGTCTTTTAAATACTACTTAAGAGAAGTTAAAAGATTTTCGTATTCAAGATTAAAAGTTAAAAGATGTCAAAAATCAGGTGGTCTCTTAACTTTTGTGTAGACTTTTTTTTAAGAGATATTCGTATTCTATTTAAGAGGTTAAGAGACAAAATTTCTCTTAACTTAATAGTACCTTCAAAACAAACTACAAGACCATCGCAATTCCTATATAGAAGTACTACTTAATGGTTTTTTTAAGTTGTGTTTCATTTCCTCCATTATATACACAAAGGCTTCTATTGCTAAAATAAAAAGCTGCACAATCCATTTTATTTTTATTTTTAATATTAATATTAAACTTTACTTTTTACTCAAACAAATTTGTTTGAAAGTAAAACCAAAATTTGACAATGGAATGAAATGTCTAAAACTTAAATTTAAAAATTTACAATGGCAGCACTATTTTTGAATGCGAATTTGATACACAGTACCAATTGATTTTCGCAAAGCAAAATAATATATATATATAACTTGTTGTAACGAACTCTTTATCTTCTCACACAAAGAAGATAATACTTCTTAGTTTTTTTTTTCTTTAAAAGTAAATATCTAATATTTTTCACCTTAGGTTGTGATTTTAACATAATCTCCATACATGCTACTTTCATTTTTTTTTTTGTTTATGAGTATTTCTCTCCCACCATTTTGGTGAGGTGAGGTTTACCAGCATATTGGCGAGGTGATTTTGTATTTTCCAGAATAAAACTTATCCCATTACTTCAACCTGTGTTAAAAAAAGCAATATGATTTTAAAAACTTCTTTCAACTTATCGAACAGGAAATAATGTCGAAGAAATAAAAGTCTTTCATATATGAAAATAATATTATATTTATACAGCTTTATAGGAATCGAACAAACGTATCTAATATCAATGGTTTAGTGCATGTAGCAAGGTATTTTAGTAAGAATTTCAACTCAGTATCCATGACATATGAGATATGATTGTAAAATTCAGTAGTGGATATAGATTTCGAAGAGAATACAGTGGCCTGATGTTATGTAGTATATTGGTCGTGACCACATTCCGTATAATTGAGGATCATAAATATAACGTTGTACTAACATAGTGTAGTATAAGTAGCAAATAAACAACAATAGCTTATTTTTATTATTTTATTATTAAATTTTTTAGTATTTTTAATATACTTTTTTTTTAATAATAATAACAAATATAAGGAAAAAACATTTTCTAAAATAACAATACCATTAATATTCATAATAAACAAGTATTATTGCACAATATCATAATAATCCTTTTTATTTCTCTCCATGCATTTATTTACATATATATATTTGAATAAATTAATATATTTATATAGTATATTGTATAAATAAATTAAAGTTATATAAGTGTATACATATAGTCCTTCCCTATAAACTTCAAAATTTATATTCAGTCATATAGAAAATCCTTATATAGACTATTTTCTCTAGCTAGACTAAATAATCCGTATAAATCCAAAACCAATTCAATATTAATATAATGATTGTTGCATATATTTTATACACGTACACGTTTTCATTCTAGGATACTCGTACATATACAGTCGAATCATTTTTTGAAAGCAAGTTTGGTTTTGCTTCTTTATTTTTTTTAATACAACACATACAATTCGTCTAAGAGAGCAAATCGTTTAAAAGAACGAATAAGTATCTTTCATGTAGAATTTAAATCCATAATTTTTTTATTTTATAATTTTATATACTTTTCTCGTTATTATAGAGTATATTATGTCAAATTTTGTTAAATTGATGAACCAACACTAATACTTTAGTAGTATATAATATGTAACTAATTAATGCAGTATGTAACTATTGCCCATGTTTATACAAGGCAAAAATTTACCATAGATTTGACACTGAAATCTAGCTTTATGCTCATACGTTAAAACAACTGGTAGATTTCTGAAATTGTTGCTGTCAGGCAAGGTATCCTAAATTAACATCTATTAGGAAGCCTTGTGTCAGGTTATTGAAATACCAAGATGATCGAAAATGAAATTATTGACAAAGTCAATCCAGAGTTCATGAGTTTCATGTCAATCCTATACAATATTACTTGTATAATTTATATTTTTTTTATTTTATAATTTTTATATTCGAAAATTACGTTGTCATCAACAATTTCCTTGCACTGTGTATTTTTTTATACTGAAAATATTTTGACACTGCTAGATATTACAAGAAAAAAAATGCAAACGTCAAAATTTTGGTAAATTGGCTTACCTCTTACCGAAGTAACCCTTCACCTATAGATCTTGGTATATTTCTACCACTTTTATACCCGTATGAACATGCATATTCAGAAAATTTAAATGCCAAATACAAAATATGACAATTGATATGTTGTGTTTATGACATTTCTTATTTCAAAACGAATAGAAAATGCATTACAACTTCAAATTTAAGAAAATTTGGTTTGTCACTTTGTCAAAATGGCACAAATTTATCGGAAATCAGATTCTGCTTTTAAACGGATTCTACTGTACACACAAATATATGCACAAATTATATTGCTTGCTTTTTATTTATTTTTTTTTTATCAAATTAAAATCGGTCTATTGATCTAATCTTGTTTGTACAATTTTAAAGTTTATTGGATAGGGTAAGGTGAAACAGAAAAAGTGTAAAGAATTTTTCTTTCTTTTTGCTTTTTTATTTTTTATCTAAAAATATTTATTTTTATCTTACTATTTAAAAATATTGTTTTTTTTTATAAATAAATTATATAGAAATTAATTATCAAAATTGATTAATATTTTTTTTAATTAATTGCTATTTGTTTTCATTAATTATTGTTGATACCTTGACTAATGATTTAATCTTTGTAAGTCAGTATTCTTAATCATCGTTATCTCACCGTTTAATGTAAGTATAAATACTATTACTACCGACATTGATGAGAAATAATAACAAAAATATATGATTAGCACCATATTTACATACATATATGTATCGTATGTTTAAAAAAGCAGTTTAATTTAATTAGGAAATAGAAAACTTTAAAATTATACTGTGAAAGAGATGTATCATCACATTGAAAACTAGAACAAAAAATTTGAATGGCTAAACAAATTATTACAAAGTTTTGCGTAAAAAGAATTGAAATATAAATTCTCTTTTTCTTATTTACTTTCTTTTCCTTACTTTTATAATATGTATACTGTTGTAGCTGTATATATTATTTTCAGCTCTTAATTTAGTATTTAATTGGCAATTTTAATTCGGTAGCTGTAGCTGATTTATCATTGATTTTCATTGTTGGCGATCTCAGTTGACTTTTTTCAAATTGAAAATCGAAATTATTTTATTTGCATGTCCACTAATATTTTAATATAATTTTAATATGTATCTCTATTTTCATGAAAGCTTTTTAAATTTTCTCTTCCAATCCCAACAGGTATTTCGTTTTAATGTTTTATTCATTTTACTTTTGATATTTATATATTTTAAAATACATTTTTCTATTTTCAGATAGGAGAAAATCTTGAAAAGAACAAAGTGAAGGACTGGGCCGACTTTAACGCACTAAAAACTCCCTATTGTTAAAATGAAAACTAGAGTCTTTAAGACTAACCATTAATACAATTTTGGCTCTATTACTTCAGATATCTTTGATCAAGCAAAATTTCATTAGGAATTATTGTAAGATAAAATATTTTATCCTAACACAGTTCCGAACGGTTTCGTTCGTTTAAGTCGTCTAACAAAGTTTTGACTGTCAGCTAAACGTGAAACTTCGACATTGACATGTTGAGAAAGATGACTTTTATGGCATTCAGACAATTTTTTTATTTCATCTTTTATGAGAGAAATCCTGAGATTATTGCGAACAAACCAGGGGAATTAACAATGTTTCGCAATACTTTGGAACATTTGGATAGTTGGAATACTGTATGCATAGACTGGTTTCAATATTTGATTGTAGATCAACACTTTGTTATACGTCAAAAGCGTAGATGTTCGTCCAATTAGCCAATATAAATGTTTGTATTTCAGATCCAGTTCTAGTTTTTTTTTCTTGACGTGTTCTATCCATCTAAGCTTTGCGTTAAGTGTCGTACCATGATGTTTTGCGGAATTTTGATATATGGTATGATGACATTGTTTAATCTTACTGAAATGTGCGACTCAATTTTTGTATTTGTAAAGTTAACGTGCGTGAATTTTGCTTCATTCAGTTGGAATACCACTAGTGTATAGTAAATATAGTATGGGGCCCAGTATACTACCATGTGGTACTTCTAAGTATAAATAACTTCTCATCAATTAAAAAATATACACATTACACACTGAAAATTTCATCAAAATCGCTACAGTTTTATTTCCAAGTCTATAACTCATACAAATTTACATTAATTTTAAATATAATTATACATATATATGTATGCATAAGGATGATTACATAAAAAATAATTTGTTGACATATTATTGTTAAATTTTAAATTTCAAATTTAAAATCATACATCAATTTATTTTTTTATATATTTGCATATATGTATATATGAATATTTACTACTACTATTTTTTTTTTAAATATAGGTACATTACATGGGTATATGGGTATATGTATTTTGATTTATAATAACAAAGTTATTTTATTTAGTTTAGTCTATATTTATTCATTTCAATGATTTACATATAATTGTAATAATAAATAATTGAGTTAATAATAAATTTATATCTTCCTATACGCAAATACACATTTGTACATACATATATAATAATTATATGCCCACCTTTTTTATTTATTTTATTAATTTTCTTGATAATTTAGGTACTAATAATTAACATGCTGTGATACTATAATGCATAATTGTAAATAACTCACTACGCCAATACACAATTAAATAGATATTTAAAAACTTACGCATACTAATGGTATGATACTATTACGTATATAGTATAATGTGTATAATTGAATAGAGCTCTTATAATAATGGTGTAGTTTATCTATTTACAAACATAAGTAGATAAAAAATCATAATATTAACATTGTCCTTTTCTAAATAAATATGAACGCATGTATTATGAATTATGTATACGAATATTGTTATGCCATAACATTTTTCTTTTACATAATATTATAATAAATACAAAATAATGACCAAAAATAAGTAAATATTATCAATATTTTTATGTAAACAAACAAAAAAATAAATATATCTAATTGATGCAATTTAAATTTTTTTAGTAGGTAGGTATCAATTTTTAATTTATGATTTTTACGTAATGAATATACATACATATTATATATGAATATGTAAATTTAAATACATAAAAGGACATTATACCACATAGTATGTATAATATTGTAATACACCATACATAAATTAATGCTATATAATTAAATATAAGAATCCAATGTACATTGCATACATTTAAATATTTTTTAAATATTCGAAAATACTTTTTTTAATTATTCGAAAACAATTACACTACTGGGTACCGTAAAATTGAAGTTGAACAATGTAATTTATAACACACCAAATACGGCATATTAAAGTATATTTTAATTCTGATATAATTGTCGAAAATAGTCGAATATTTTCCTTTTAATTTTACTGATATGCTTATCATACAGATACGCGTATTTCGTCTACTACTTGCAGACTTCTTCAGTGTTTTGTACTCGACTAATTTTTATATTCATAGCTTCAACTTTGACTATTTTTTAATACACAGTTGATTATTGTAAAGTATGGTTACTAAAATTGAACGTATACAAATAGTAAACTATTATTTTCCGAAACACTGTTAATAAAGTCGATTACAATATCAAAAAATACTGGAAAGAATTTGACATAGAATAACTAGAAATAAGTGAAATTTCTAAGATGTTGACATCTACGATTTGATTGCTGATATGAATTTCATCGTGAATTAAAAGTTTAATTTGTATTGTTAAGTATTGCTTTGGGACAACAATTGGCATAATATTATGGCAACAATGTAAGGTTATAGTAGTTGTCTGCTTTTAAAATAAACCAAATAAAATAGGATATTAGAGAAGTTACCCAATTTAGCATATAGGGCAATAAAACAGATTCAATTCGTTTTTTATATTCAAACCATCCAAAATAATATTTTAAAACAATTATTGGCAACCGTCAATGATATTCGTTATACAAAGGATCAAAAATAGTTCTATATATTTTTACGTAAGATTTCATTTTAATTTTTTAATTAAAAGTCGAATCTCCTTTTACTAATAATTTATTTTTTTATATACTAAAAAAATATTCTGATTATGAAAAATAAAAAGAGTTCATAATATTAAAACTTATATGTATATACAAAATATAAGTACTCCTAAGAAACATTAAGGAGCTTGAATTAAATTGATTATCTTCGAATATTGAAAACATCATAATTTTTTTAAGTTTTATTATGGTTTGTATGGCAAGTTTGAGAAGTATAAATTGACCAACAAAAAATAACATTCTCAAGTGACTAATGAAATAAACTTGACAAACTTCATGTTAGAACACAATATTCGAATAACAATCATTTGAAAATACCTTAATCTTTAATAAATGTTACAGATTGAATAGTACTCCTTCTGCTAGAAAACATCGAATTTTACCAAAATATCAGTAATAACATACTCGTAAATGTATCCATCTCATTTCCATTACTTTTTGTAATAATCTATTTATTTTTAATTTTCTTCCCTCTGTGACTTTATTTGTGTGAAACATGAGTTACAAGTTACAACTGTTTCGGTAAAAAGTTGATCAAAAGTTGAGAGAAAGATTAGTTAATTTCTAGTAAAGATCACAACATGGAATTTTCTTCAGTAAAAATTTAAATTGAGACAAACATGTTACTCTTATTAACAAAAAATTATCCTTAAAAGATTACTACTTATTTACTTTCTGGACAGTACGACCTTGAAGGCCCTTATTATTCTCCGCGGACAGCGGTTACAAGCAGATTTATTCCAGTTGGAATTTTTTTCATATCCGCGAGTACACTTCATATCCCTAACGAAGGTAAGATCTTCTTCTCCAAATTTAAAATATGGCAAAATATAATTAGACAAGTACCTAACTAATCAAGAAAGATAAAAAACGTTTTATTTAACACTTATTATATAATATAATCATTATAATTCAATATACACTACACAATTATGTATTATTAAAAACCGAATTTGTATGACACCTTTCACATGAAACACTCAATCTTAAATTGGACACTGGTTTATGGTTATGATTATTTTTCAATATCGCGATGATAAAAATCAAAGCCAAAACAAACACAAAAAAAATGAGTAATCAATATTGGCAATTTGAGTATCTAATAAAATTAATCGTCCGAATGGCGAATATGGTTCAATGATTAAGAAAAAAGAATAAAAAAAAATAAAACAAAAACAATTTATTTTTCCTACGGTATAAGGTATTTTTTATTTTGTTTTGAATGTAGTTATTTTTAAATTGAATTATATTGTTAATAAATTTACATTATGTTAAAAAAGTTTATTAAAAGTAAAAGTAACATTCTATTATATAGACTTAAGACTTATTATGCGATATTCTATATCTAAAAAATCTTATTATGTAATCTATTCTATTTTGATTGCATTCAAGGATCATTTACAATAATTTTCCAAATTTATTCTTTAATATTTGGATATTCATAATATATGATATGCCAGATATATTAGTACAATACCATAAATATGCATCATATTATAATAATAATTTGTCTCTGTTATTTATGCATATAAAAAGGGAAGTGTATGTATATGTATAGTATATGTTTGTTCCAGAATCTTTCGTAACGCATTTAGAAATTTCAACCAAAGTATACAGAAAGATATTTTATTGAAAACGAACATGTGAAATGTTGATTTTCCAAATTACGACTGATTTCGGTATCTGCCTAAATATTCAAAATTCAAAGACATTGTAAACGTGAATGTTTGTACTCTGGTTCTGGTACTTTATTATAAATACGACTTATACAGTTTTCCAAGATTGGAATTGGTTCGGGTATTTGTCATACAACTCCTAACATCTGGCAAGAATATTTTAAAACCAAAGGTGTTATAAACCTAAAATATTTTACTCTGGTAAAAACAAATGAATTAACGTTTTCCGAAATTGAAACCGGTTCCAGTATACCAAAAGTGTTGCCCATGATAATTGGTCTTTTAATGTTTCCACTTTATCTGTTTGCATTTTATCTTTTTATATAGGTATATTTGCTGTTTTTGTCTTTATGCATACTTATTGAATTATATATACATTTCTGTATAACTGTATATAGGTATGTATATACTTGTTTTTTTTTTAACAACGATTGAAAAAACACAAAATTCAACAAATATGTATTTAAATATTTTAAACAATCATTGAGACTTATAAAAAATATTTAAGGTTAAAAATAAAATAATTATTGTAAATTTAAAATGTTAGAAATAAATAAAGAAAAAATAATACAGGTAGGTACATAAGATATTAATTGATTAAGTAATAAAATTGAAATGTTAACTATACTAACATATGGCATATACCGGGTGTTCCAGACCATGCGTATTAGCTTTTTAAGAGGGGAAGGAGCCGTTATTTCAAAATTTAGAAAAAAGTTTGTTAACTAAATCGAGGATTCTCTATCGATTGGTGGTATTTTCAACTTTCGGAAAGGACTGCAAATCAGTTTTTTAAGATCAAAAATCGCCGAAATTGGCCGAAATCGAGATTTTTAAATGGGAAGAAGTATTTTTTAACGCAAATTCAGATTCTACGACAAAAAATAAGGAAATTTACAAGAAATTACAGGAAAAATACTTGAGATATTGTGATTTGTTGCTGAAATAAATTTATATAAAACATAAGTAATTTATAAAAAATATTTTTAATGTTATGTGTTCTGGTTTTATGAAGAAAAAAACTGATGAAATAAAGTCTTATTTATTAATTTATTTTAACAGTTGATCCTACAGATAAATCTGTAGGCCAGCTTTATAGGTCCTTTTCCCTTTCGAAATGTGAGCCTTTTTTTATTAAATTATATTAATTATTTGGTATATATTTTTTGTATACATATATATTTTAATTTTATATTAAACCTTTCTCTTTTTGTCCTCTTTTTTTCTGAAAAACTCTCTTTTTAAACTTTCTCCTTCTGGCAATCCTAACCTGGAGCCTTTCGGTTGAAAGGCCTACTCTACCTACTGCGTCACCCAGCGTTTTAGAGCATGTCAAATTATTATTAACTTCCTTTATTTATTTCTTTTTAGATATTAAAGATAAAATGTCATTTAAAAAAACCTATCTACCTACAAAGATATTGTTTTACTTTATCTAATAAACATTTTGATAAGATATATTTATTAAGTATGTTAATGTATGTACATATATGTGCATTCTTATATTAACATATTATTTTCCAATTCATTATCAATTCAATACGATCACAATTATAAAGTTAAAACTAAATTTTATATTAAAAAAAAACTATTTTTGATTTTTTATTTTAAAAAAAAATATGCACTTTTTTTCTAAAATAATAATTTTTAATTTAACATTTTTAATATGTAAAATTACTGCATCAGATTCTGGTAACTACATTGCATAATAATATTAAAATACTCATACAAATTAATTTTTTAATTTATTTTAGATATAAAAAGCAGTTTTAATGATTCAACTGAATTCCCTTATTGTTTTAGATTTACTTGGCTAGGACCAAAATATAATAATGAAAGCTTAAATGAATTTCAAAATGTAACATGTGACGATTTAGATATAACAAAAAGTGATCCATGTAGACGGCCTCTTGTTGTAACTGGTAAATAGCTAAAGTATTTAAGAAAGGCAGCTCTTTTAAGCTCGTAAAATAATATTCTGAAATAATAGAATGTTAAAAAAAAAAACAATTACATACATACAGATATAGCACCATTTCAAAATGTATATATGCAATAAATTTTAATATTTTACACAACTTTTTTTATTTTATTTTAGATAACACAGCTATTCCGAATACAACATGGTTATGGAATGATATGGTTACAAAACATAGATTTAAAGAAGTTTCCTGTAGATTAGCCAAAGGTGATATATGTGCAAAAATCACTTTTAGTTACAATCAACAAGGTAAAAAGTTATTTAATTAGTATTTCATGAAAAATATTCTATGAAAAATTTAATTTGATTTTTCTTTAGTTGAAAATATCACTTATATGTGTACCAAAGTAAGTATAGATGGAGAAGGAGCTGTTTCAAATGGTTGTTTTTTGACTGATCATGGAAATGGAAGGCAAACTGAAGTTTGTGCATGCGAATCTAGTGCTGGGCAACCTCCATGTAATAATGTTAATGGAATTTATATTAAAAATGATTATTGGATTTTTTTTATTATAATAATGACTGTTTTGTATCGTAGTAAATAAGTTTAAGAATATTAAATTCGTAGTTATTATTTATTTATTATAATACACTTAGGTACATACAACAACATACATTTATGTGTATTCATTTCATGAAACAATTATTACAAAAAAAATTCCAATATGAAATACATATGTAAGTCTATATATAACTTTATCTATAATCTTTCAACTATATTCTCTTTCGGGATGTGAGACTGAAAAAATTGATTTTGTCATTTATTTTATCTCAATGACAATTGAACGAATTCAAAAAACCCACGCAACATTTCGGTTTCATTGGAGGAAGAAAAAAGAGCACATTTACTTCCGTTGCACTGCAGCTTCCCCTAATATAAGTATTGATTTCGATCACCAAACACAATAAAAAATAAAGCATAGCAGTTATATACATATATGTATATGTACTATACATATATCAGTATGTACCATAAATAAAGTATGTGCATATTTAATTTTCAGATTCATTAAAACAATTGCACTCTTGTTTCATTAATGTTTCCCTGCACTAAATTCAGTATGATTACCAATTTATTTGAAAAATTTATAATTACATATTATTATAAATTATCAACAGCAGTAAAAATTAAACAATATTTTTATTTTTATGTATTTCAAACTAACTTTTATTTAAATTTATTTCACTATTATTACAAAGTTTAATTATGTATGTATATAAAAATTGTATGAAAAATATAAAATATTTATCGTATCAATTTCGTACTATATTTTAAAATTAAAAAAATGCAACCAAATATTTTATTATATATGTACATACAAATTTATATATTTAGTTATGTACTGTATTTATATATTAATTGAATTGGACTATTTATGTAATTTAATACTATTGCAAAATACTGCAATATTAATTACATATAAAATAAAAAATTAGTTACGTATAATATAGAACAAAATTTATTTAAGCAATTGGCAAATTATAAATTTGTTAGAATTTTTTTATCCAACTTTGGTATTAAACCATGGCAATTTATTTTTAAAATATTATTTAAGGCATGCATACTCTTTTATATTTCTGTAGTTAGGGTTACATAAGTTTAAAATTAATTTTATTTGGCTAAGGTTCCCATTGGATCCCAAGCTGGAAGTAAAATTGGTTTCATTTTAAAAACGTCCATCACCTCTTGAGAAACTAATGATTTATCAACAACAATTTCAAATAAAAATTCTTTAAACCATTCATTTGTCATAACCAAATAACCTTTCTCTCCACGATCTTCACCCCAAGAATTTTCAACTCGAAATTTAACAGGTTTATCATCTTCATCTAGTGAAACAGCGGTAAAAACCATTGCATGAGTCATAGCTGACTCACCATATATAAGTCTATCAGCTTTAGTTAATCCAATTTGAATATCTACATCAAAAGCAAGTTTAAAATCATGAATAGCTAGATCTTCAATTCCTTGTTTTCCAGCAAATCTTTTTGAAACCTCACATCCAAACCAAACTGGTTCCCTCTCTTTTAAACTTGCCGTTACTAAGTCCATTAACAATTCAACTGGTTGGTTATTATAAAGAACTGGTCTTCCACCTACAACATTTCCAAGACATTCAACAGTATAAGCTTGTCCATAACCACTGCTAGGTCTTGGATCAGTTACTAAACAAACTTTGTCTGTAACATTATATACAGGCTTAACACAATTTTCATAAAATTCTAATGGTGTTATAGGACCCATAACTTTATAAACTTTAGTTTTATCATAATATTGCCATCTGAAAGTTTCTGGAGGAATACCCAAACAAATTCCGATTATTTTATAAATTTCATACATCATTTCAGTAATTTTTTTTTCTACTTCCGTAATATCATTAGTTTTATCATGTAAATCTCGCAAAATTTTTGAATATTCACGTAATTTACTTTTAAGTATTTGGTTCATACGCATAGTAGCTTCACTGCTAAAGCTTTCAGGAAAACAATTCTTTGGCATTAATCCATATTTTGTAATCAAATTTACTAACATATCCCATTGACCTCCATCGCAAGTTGGATCGTTCAGCAAAAATGATACTAGACGACCTTCAACTTTTTCGCTTTTACTTGTTTTTGCAATATTATTCAAAAAGTAATTACATCGCTCAATTTTATCCCAGAAGAATAAATATGATTGAGAAAACTCAAATTCATCTAGATTGTATTTTTTCATGAACGGAATACGAATGCAATTAAGGGCAGCAAATAACCAACATCTTCCACTACTCTTTTGGTTAGTTATTGGTTTACCTTCATTTTCAACTTTAAATTGAAAAATATGATTAACATTTTGCAAATTTTTACGCGACAAACACACATCAAAAGGATCAAATTTGGAACAAGCGTTTTGAGCTAATTCATTTTTAGGTACACTATAAAATGCTTCTCTCCATTCTTTTGAATTTTCAGATGTAATAGTAGTTGAAACCATTCTGATTTGTTTTTGATATTTATAGTAGCTCGTTAAATTACTTTTAAACAATGTTGGACTGGAATTGCTGAAAAAATTTTCAAAATTAAAATCTAATTATATCTATTGACAAATATGAATTATGAATTAATGAATTGACAAAAAACACTGTACTTCTTCAATCCACAAAAAAGTGCTAACTTCATTCCCAATCTCCACATCGTCATCCGTAAAAGTTGAAGTCTAAAGCGACATTGTATCAATTCACAATAGTTATTTATTTACCTTATATAACGTGTTCACATGTTCATCAATCACCACATTACTGCGATACGAATGGTACTTCCCACTCCACACCACAGGCTACATTTGACATTAGTATTCATGATTCACGACACTTCTCTACTACAATTCCGTCTACATAGTATCTTGAATTGTTTTTACTTTTCTCTTAATTGGGTGCGTTCAGTAGTCATTTTTCAGCTTTTTTTTACTGACACGTTCATCCCCTGTAAAAATATTTAAAAATTATTCATTAAACTTATTTTTTTTATTAAATAAAAGTTGATAAATAAAACTAAAATACGGAATTCAACTTTTATTTAATAAAATTAACTACATCACTAAACAAATTTGATTACCAAAAAATATGTAACTTACCAATAATATCCATTATTAAAAAAAAGTTTAAAATTATTTTATTTTAGAAAAATATATATTCTTGCATAATTTATTTAAAAAAAAAATAAAAGCCAACCTAAAATTTAAAAGACGGCGACGCCACGATAGAAAACATAAAACAAAATGGCATTTATTAATTTTTAAGAGTTAAAAGATTTTTAAAAGGACCTTGATGAAGTACTCGAGAAGTTAAGAGAAATTTTGTATCTTAACCTCTTAAGTAGAATATGAATATCTCCTTAAAAAAGTCTACACAAAAGTTAAGAGACCACCTGATTTTTGACATCTTTTAATTTTTAATCTTGAATACGAAAATCTTTTAACTTCTCTTAAGTAGTATTTAAAAGATAAGAGACTCTAAACTTTTATGTAGAATAGACGGGGAAATCTCTATTTGTAAATATTTATAAAAATTTTTGTTGTTGTTTTAAATGTCAAACCAATTTCATTTTTCATTTAAATAAAAAGTGGTCAACCTAACCTTAAAATTTATTTTATAGTTTTTACTGACAAGACTAAAACCGAGAAAAATTATTTAATTTAATACTTTAATTTATTTAAAAAAAACGCAATAAACATTAAAAATTACAATTATTACAAAAAATTTCAGACTTTAACTTATAAATTCTAATTTAAAAAATAGCATAACCTAAAAATTAGTTAATTTCTGTCAAATAATTTCACTGTTTTCGCAAAATTTTACGACGACGTGATTTTTGCAAAGATAAATATACATATTACAGACTTATTTTTATTGTGGCATGGTATTTGGTGTCAAATTATTTTATGTTATCGTTTACATTTATTTGCTTTTTGACATAAGTTTTTTTTTAAAATGCCAAATAAAATTACAAAAATCATTCGTAAGTACTGATGAACTGATGTTAGTGTATATTAAATTTTGTCACAAAAAAAAAACCAAATTAAATTTTTATATTTATAATTATTTTAAAATTTAAATTTTTTTAATCTACTATGTATTTGATTATATGATTTTGACAAATATTTTTAAGGAAAATTAAAATATATGGATAAACTTATATTATACATATATAACCATGTCAATGTATTAATTTAACAACAGCGAGAAACACTTTATTTTTTGATGAAAAAATAGTTTACAAAAAGAATACGAGTGTAGAGTTTTTCTCTTACGTCTTTACCTATTTCCTAAAACCAAAAAGAATACAGCAGAAAAATAATACTCGTGTAAAAACCCCCAATAAATATAAGTAAAAAAATTTACCCCATGAAAGAAACTATCCATATGATCCATATCCATACAATAAAGTGATATTTTGACTATATTCCTCTCTTTTAATGCTTTTCTTTAGTTCAATAACTATTTTTGTCATTAGTGATAGTACTTTTTTTTTATTTTTGTACTACGCTTAAAAATTTCATACATCATGCAATACACTACACAACACCGCTACATGTTGAATATTTAAAAAAACACGAATACTTTTTTTATTAATTTAGCAAATAATTCTAATTTGAAATTTAAAAAGAGTCCGTGATCTGAAATAATAAAGTTTAAATTGAAAAAATATTATTATTTAATAATTATGTATTTTGTAATAGTCCAATATTTTCCTTATCTTATCACACAGATACTCGTATTTCGTCTACTACTTACACTTTATAGACTTCTTCAATGTTTTGTACTCGACTATTTTATTATTTTAATAAAATTAGATTGTGAATTGTGATACCTTTTATTGTATTCATATTCGAACCTTTCACTAAATTTTTCCTTAAAATATTGTCTAATTTTAATTTTTAACATCAATAAGAGCAAATAGAATTAAATAAAACAAAAGTACAAAATTTTTTAGACAAAATGCTTGTATTTTTGTATATTCATTGTATTCTAGTTCTTTGATAAATACTATTCACTGCGTCCCTTTAGTTGTAGCTGATGTATTAATTTTTGTATTCAGAAATCAGAAGTTTGCAATGCATTTAATATTCGTGTCGTATTTCGTAATCACTATTCTCTTGTCTTTTCGTAATCGTAATGTAGATTTTAGATTGTAGTTATGGAAATTAAGAACTACATACTAAGAAAAAAGTGCATCTAATTTGTATGTTGTATATATTAATATTATTGTCAAAATTAACCTATAAAGCACTAAAATTATTTTATTATTGTATTTAAGTAAAAATATTTCATTTTACAGAAGCTTTTATAATTAAATTAAGAAGCCTTACTTGCAGTTGCTAACAAAAATGCTAATCTAGTTTTTGAAAAAATTATCAGATGGTAACGTATAACGTGCGAACGATTTTTAATAGCTTTGTTTTCATATTACATTTATAAAAGAAAAACAAAGTTTTGAACCCACCTACAAAATTTTTTCGTCATGAAAACATGTAGAAATCTCCAAAAATGGTTTCCATCAGAATTTTAAATAGGTAAAGTACAAATAAATATATAAATTTGAAGAATATATTGTCTATATTGTTAATTTAAGATTGTTAAAGAGAGGAATTGTTTTAACATCGTTACTTATAATTTTCTTCAACGAAAGTTTTATTTATTCAATTACTCCAGCTTGGTGGAATTCACTTGAATGTCATACAGGTAATCAATCATAAAGTTAAATTTACCTTTGATTTTTTTTTAAATTTATTATTGTATAAAACTTTAGAAAACTGTACTCGCATTCTCTTTGTTGCCGATCCTCAATTACTAGGATTTGAAAATGAAAATAATTTTTACAGTGCTTTAGCAAGAAAAGATTCGGATAGGTAAAAACAAAAAAAAAAAAAATTAATTTTTTCATATATGTAAATTTAAAGGTATTTGAAAAAAACGTTTAACAATGCGATTCAATTTACAAATCCTGATATTATTTGCTTCTTGGGCGATTTATTAGATGAAGGGAATATCGCATCACCATATCATTTTAAAATTTATGTAGATCGATTTCAAAACACATTTAGTACGCAGATAAATCCAAGAGTAAATTTTTAACAAAATAAAGTTATGTAAGTAATTAATTAAATTTATACAATTTTAGCGCATTCATGTACCTGGTGACAACGATATTGGTGGAGAAAATGGAGAGTATATTTCAAATTCAAATATACGACGATTTGAAATTGAATTTATGCACGAAGATTTGTTCGATTTTGACAATAAGATGAGATTTTTTAAAATAAATCGAATGTTAATGGATTTCACAAATCCTGACCCAATGAACAATTACGATCGTTTAAGAATAGGTGTAACACATATGCCTTTATTAATGTCTGGCGGGCCATTGATGAGAAATGTATTAAATGAATTGGATCCGCATGTAATTTTCTCAGCTCATTGGCATGAATCTCGAATTTTTTTATTTCCGTCATCAAGCTCACAAGAGCTGTACTCGAATAAAATCATGGAATATGATTTAGTGAAATTAAAAGATAATCACGAATATTTAGAAATAATGGTGCCTACTGCTTCGTATAGAATGGGAAAAACAAAGATAGGTTACGGATCAGCAGTTTTTGGTTAGTTCAATATTTTTTTATTTTATATGAAATTTTATTAATTTAAAATTTTAACAATTTTTACAGATAACAATATTCTTCGTTATACGGTTCTTTGGAGTTATAGTCGTTTTATACCTTTGTTTATTTATTTATTTTGGATCGCAACAATAGCAATACTAAGTCTTGCTTTTATTGTACTCCTTAGATGTCCAATTAGATTGAACAAACGAAATAATTTAGATATAACTTATATACCTCAACTTTAAACAAGTTTTAAACATTTTTAATTATTGACTTCCAAATTTTATAACGAAACTCTGAAATATTAGTTCTTGATTGAATAAATAACGAATATTGAATAATATATGAATATTTATAATTTCATATAACATATAAAAAGACTTATAATTATAAAATATTAAAATATAAATTTCACAATGAATTTTAAGAATAAAATTAGTTTGTAGTACCTTATATACAAAAGAACACATTTATTTGTAAAACGAATTTTTCTACTGTTATATTACATTGTAAAATTAATTTAATTACATATAATTTTTAGAATTTAAACCAATTAAAAAAAACTCAATTTAATGTTAAAAAGTAGTTAATAGGAAGTAGATCATGTAGTAAAAATAAATATTTTCACAAATGTATGGCCTCTTTCAATATATGGGTGTCAATAAATTAAAACCTAAGTGAACACAAAACATAAAACCCAAAGAGTGAACAGAAATATACATATTAATTCGACGAATATTTTTATCTAGTCATTTAACAATTTAAAATTGATATTTTAACTTTTACTTGTTGTTATTAATTAATTTATTAGATGTTTTGTTTTAAATAAATTCATTAAAAATTATACATGCTTCAAATTTTGTTTTTCTATTATGTATAAAAGTATGTAGAAAAATTAACAATAACAATAATAAAACTTTTTTTCTTCAAAAGTACATGAAATTAAGTTTTTTACGACCAAATGTTTAATTTAATCTGCTATTGATCAAACGACCAACATTAAGTAACTTTATTTGTCATCCATTAGTAATACCATTTGCCAACACTACGAACGTAGTGGTAGAACTAATAAGTTATACCATAACTAAGAGTATGTCTAAGCGATTTTAAATAGCCATGTGTATTGTAATACATGTTGAGTTAGTGAAAAAAAAAATTTTCAAAACAAATCTTCTTTCATATAGGCGTAAGTTATAGCAATCATTAAAATTAATACGCAAAATGTTTCGTTCGATTCTACCGCTGTAGACACAAAATTTTAGTAAAAAGTTATGGGAATGCTAAAGAATGTTTTAACAGATCCGTATCCGTAAAATGATAAAATAGCTGTTTTTCATTAACTTAATTATTCCGTTATTTACAGTTATAAGAATTATTTACAAATGCGTCTCCTACTACCTTTTACATAACTAAACTACTAACGTTCATCTGTTTTTGATTCTCCCTAGGCGTAAATGATAGGAAAAAAATACTTAAAATTTGAATTATTCTTTTTTCCAATTCATTTTTTTTAAATCAGAGCAAAAAATATTGTTAAAAATTGAAGTAAAAAAAAATAATCAAAAACAAATGTAATAGAAACTTTAAACGTTAATAACTTAAATAATTCTTTAACCAATTCAAAAAATTAAAATAAGTTAACAGAAATACCAGATAACGCAATAACTATTATGAAAATATTTATTTTATATTTGGATAATGTTGGCGCCTTTTTATCCAGATGTACAATACAAATTATCAGGGTTTTAAAACTTTTTCAAGTAACGACGACAGAAACACTGAAACAATACATTAAAATATTTGTGGACTGAGTTCAGAGAATCAGTTATCTGAGATATCTGAGATTTTTATATGTAACGTAGTAAAAATATAAAGCTTCTCAAACATAGTAACTTTCTTTTTTATTTCGTAGCTGCTATCGAGCATTCGAGCAGATTGGTTTAATATTTACCAGTTTGAAATAAAAAAAGATTTATGGGCTAACTATAATGACACTAAACTACATTATGTAAATAGTCAGAGCACTTTGAAAAACGCAGTATTGTTAAAAGGCAGAAAAAGACTTAAATGTTTTCAAATTATTTCCAAAAAAAAAATAATTTAACTATTAATTTAAATTTATATAACTAAAACTTAACTTGCATGGACTTGCAAAAAATTAGTGGAGTTTACTGCAAATGAAACTAGATAGAATAAAAAACAAAAGAATTGTGATCTAAAAAAACTCAGAGGAAAAAAATATACAGCGCAGTAGTAACCTAGTAGTGGGACACTGACCCTGTAAAATAATTTTAGTTCTCAATAAAAGTATTAGATAAAAAAAAAAATTCTTATTAATTTTTTATTGCAAATTTGTTTTGTAAATAAAATAAAAAACAAATCTAACTACATATATAAATCATAACTCATTATGTTATGATACCTCAAATACCTGATATAAAACCTCAAAAAAAAAAAAAATGACAGAAATAATTCAAAATAGGAAAGTAAATTTTAAACTTAAAAAAATAAAAACGCAATAAATTTGTAAACAAACTTCATAAATAAAGTTCAGAATAAATATTGCAATAAATAAGTAAACATTCCATAAATAAAACTAGATTGAGTTAAAAAAACAATAATTCAACTTTAGAATGTTTTAACAGATCCTGAAGATCTTCAGTTGGAGCATAACACTCGATGATGGTAATATTTCTTACTCGAGATTTCAATCAGGCCCAGGTGATCAAACTACGTTTAGCCGATACCTCTTCTCCTTATGAGAAATAACTGCTTCATCATCTCCAGAATACAGCATAAATGTTAACTTGTTGGGAGATATATAATCTCTTTGTCCTCTCCATTTGATTTCGCTTCTGCATAATATTTCCAGCTTGAGTCGAATCATTTCACGTTCAACTTTTCCAGCTAGAGTCGAATCATTTCTTTTTCAACTTGCTCGTATCGACCTGCATCGTGGAGGGATTTAAAGTTGTCCCTAAAATTGTTAATGTCCTATAACCGAAGGTATTTTCCGCGCGTTCTAGACGATTTCGATGATTTATTTCCGATTCTGTTATCTAGATGTTTCGCTCGACATCGCCACATGAAATATGCTGCATCCCCAAATTCGATGTGCGGTTTGCTACAACCGAGGATGTAGGAGGATTCACCGTGATTTAATTGCGATTACCTCTTCAGGCCTACTGTTTGTTTTCATGTTTCATGAAATGTTATCAGTTGGTTGACCCTTTGGCATTTTCTGAGATATGTGGATGATAAAACCATAAACTCAAACTTAATAGGCACGCCCACCCGTTGGATGGTCAGATACATCTTCTTACAGGTCGCTCATTGTGAGTACAGACGTCTATTGCAGCCGGACGCAGACGTTGCATATATGGTTACGCAAAAGACCCTTAAATTCAAAATGTGAAAGTGACTCAATTCCGGACATGGATCTTCCGCCTTTGGTTGCTACCTATACTGGCCATACTTCCCCTCTCTTCTGTTCACTACCCATCCTACTACACCGGGTTGGAACCGATCGCTCGTATGGGTTGTAAGGGTTAACATGGGTCACCACATGGAGGTGAGAGTAGGAAAATTAGGCGGGAGAAGCTAAATGGCATCAGCTGAATACAACAACCATAAAACGCATCACCACCCCATTAGACCCACTCAGATTAATCTGAGCAAGAATAAAAGCGACAGCTTATGATAGATTACCTATCATGTTAATTTTTAAACTCATACTTTTTGCACAAATATATATAAAAAAAAAGCTATAAAATTTCTAAAATTGACTTCTTTTTTTTTAATTGCAACGTAAAAATAATTTATAATGAATTAGTTTGTTTGTAGGGATGAAAATATTTTTAACAACCATCAGTAACGAAAAACCCTGACCTCTTGCGGATAAAGATTTTATAAAAATCAAGCTAAGTAAAGTAAGTAAAGTGGAGAATTATGAGATAAAATGACATCTTCTGCTTTTTTTTCGTTTTTATTTAATACAGAACAGACAACTGACATCGATTCGATACAATTTTTGTATGGCGATTTGCAAAGCTGGTCCAAAAAAATTAAAAGTTAATTTTTAATAGTTTTGTTAATTTAAATATTTAAAATTTTTATTTATAATTACACTATTTAGTTTAATGAAGAAACGGAAACGTGAATTAGATTGAAATTGCCAAAATAAATATCTATATTCTTACATTTAAATTATTTGCGATTACCTCAGTGACAAGATACAGCGGGAATATAGCATAATAGGTATTAATCCGCCAGGTTTGTTTTTTCCAACTATATTTTATATTTAAAGAATTATTTCTGAATTGTTAAAAGAAGTAATTAATTTAAACAAAACTATATTACAAATTTATTAATAATTAAAGATGTTTTGATTATCGCCGGGATAATGGCTTCTGATTTGAAATGTCAAAATTTTTTAAAACATTTCGAACGTAGTATTTTTGTTTAAAAAATTAGTGTTTAAGTAAATTAAACATTTTTATTTTAGTTCTCCAAAAAAACAGTTTAGTATGAGTGATATAATTTATCCACAAGGCTGTAAGCCTTTAGTAGAAGATTTGGGTGCGGACGAATTAATACGGCGGCTAAAAGTAAGTTTTAATATAAAATAAACATTAAATTGAGTAAATTTAAATGATATTACATAAAAAAATTATAATAACAACTCGCAATTTTAGACATTGACGCATACCTTACAGGCAATGGGCCAAGAAGATGGACTTTATCAACAATATATACCTCTAGCTTTACATTTAGTTGATGAACATTTTTTGCAACATTCATCCAAAGATGTTCAATTGTTAGTAGCGTGTTGCATTGCTGATGTTTTAAGAGTTTATGCTCCAGAAGCTCCATATAAAGATCAAGATAAAATAAAGGAAATATTTCTATTTCTTATTAAGCAACTGAATGGGTTGAAGGACCCCAAGGATCCTGCCTTTAAAAGATATTTTTACTTACTAGAAAATTTAGCATATGTAAAGTCATTCAATATGTGTTTTGAATTAGAAGAATGTCAAGATATATTTTGTAAACTATTTCAGTTAATGTTTAAAATAGTTAAGTAAGTAAAGATTTTTGTATGAAATTTTTAATTCCTAATTGATACTCAGTATTAATTATTAATTTTTTTTAGTGATGAACATAGTGGAAAAGTTAAAACCTTTATGTTGGATATATTAAGTCCATTAATTACAGAATCTGATAATGTTTCATTCGAATTACTTGATGTCATTTTAATCAATATAACTGAACCATTTAAAACCCAAAAAAAAAACTCATACGCCTTGGCAAAAGATCTTATTATGAAAACAAGTGACACTTTAGAAGTTTATATCAAACTTGTGAGTAAAAAATGCTCTTTGGCTTTTATGTAAGAATTTATTAATTATTTGAAAATTTTTAGTTTTTCAATCAGGTTTTTATTTTGGATAAAGTTGATAGAAATCTTCAAATAACTGGAAAAGTATATGATTTGATTTATGAATTGAATGTTATTAGTCCAAAAATACTTTATCTTGTATTACCTCAATTAGAATGCAAATTAAAATCTTCAGACGAAACTGAGAGATTAAGTAATTCTAAATTTCTGCATAATGGTTTGTTATTAATAAAAATTTTTTGGTAAAATTTATAGAAGCTGTTTCTCTATTGGCTCGCATGTTTTCGGAAAAAAACTCGACCTTGTCGAAGAGACATGGTCAACTCTGGCGACAATTCGTTGGTAGATTTTGTGACATTGCTGTACCTATTCGAATTAAATGTGTACAAAGCTCAATGCATTTTCTTTTGAATCATCCAAATTTACGTCGAGATATTATAGAAACTTTGAAAGCACGTCAGCATGATTCTGATGAAATTGTTAGACAGGAAGTTGTTGTATCAATTGTGGAAACTGCAAAACGAGATTATCATATAGTATCTGAATCCAAAGATCTACTTGAAATTGTAAAAGAACGTACTTTAGATAAAAAATTCAAAATACGTAAAGATGCTATGTGCGGCTTAGCTTTCATTTACAAAAACTTACTATCAGATACTAATTTCTCAGAGGATACAAAAAATGCAGTTAATTGGATAAAAAATAAAATTTTACACGGATATTATATGACGGGTATTGAAGATCGTTTATTAGTAGAACGCTTGCTTATTACGAGTTTAGTTCCTTACCAATTAACACCAATGGATCGTATGAAAAAGCTGTATAAGTTATTGGGGACTATAGACGACAATGCGACCAAAGCTTTTATTGAACTACAAAAGAGTCAAATGAAAATGAGGAAATCCGTAGCAGATTGGGTAAAATTACACAGCGTTAAAGAACAATCGGTAAAATTACAAAAAGAAATGAATGCTAAGTGTGCAGCTATATCAAAGTAATAATATTAATTTCTGTTTTAATTTGATTTGAGAACTAAATGTATAATGAATATTTTCTAGATTATTACCTGATCCTATAAAATCACTAGAATATTTAGCTAAATTCAGTGCTCACATGAAAAAAGATTCAGAATTATTAAAAGGAATGGAAACAATATTACGACGAGATGTTTCTTGTAAGGAATGTGCTGATACAATGCAAGTTGTTTTAAAAAAAATGGGACAACCAATTATGACCAACTTATATTATAATATTGTAAAAATGCTATTGGAACGCATTGCATCCGTTATGGTGGATATGGATTCGATTGCAGTTTTAGTAGAGTAGGCCATAAGATTTGATAAAATTATTATATTTTCTAATACAATTTTTTTTATAATCAAGGCTAATAGAAGATTGTATGAAAGGAGGCGATGTTATTGAAGAAGTTGGAATACCAGCAGATTCTGCAGGAGAACGTGGGCTAAAACTTTTGACTGTAAATTTCATCAAATTTAGTTAATATAATACTATCAACAATTTTTTTTTTTTAAAGGTTCTGTCATACATTTTTTCTGCACATTTTTTGCACGAATCGATATTGAGACACATGGTTGGGCTTTTAAGTTTAGAGATTGATTACGCTGCTCCATATATATTAAGAGCTTTTACTCATCTAGGACGTTTCAAACCTCTTATTGAAACACATCCATCTATACTAGAAGAACTAGTGCCAGTTTGTAAAGAATTCGCCTTATCAGGAACTCCAAAGCAAGCAAAACATGCAGTGAGATGTGTTTACGTTAATACGCAAAAATCAGATGAAGAAACTGTTAATGAAATTTTTCCGGAAATTGTTGATACTTTTAAACAATCTTTAACCTCAGATAATGCTAATTTTAGAACAGCCATTGTTTGTTTAGGGCATATAGCTTATAACATGCCACAAAAATTTTTGACTCAAATTAAAAATATAATAGCCCGCAAAATAGTAAAAGAATTGTTAATACAAGACGTATCTAATGATCGGGAAGATACGCCTGATGGAGATTGGTGTGAAGAATCTCAATTACCTGAAGAAACATACTGTAAAGTTGAGGCATTAAAAACTATGGCCCGTTGGCTTTTAGGTTTAAAAAATGACGTACCATCGGCGCAAAAAACATTCCGTATGTTAAATGCTTTTATTAAACAGAATGGTGATTTGCTCGAACAAGGAAGGTTAACGCCAGCAGAAATGTCTTGGTTACGGTTAACAGCTGGAAAAGCTATGTTGAAAGTTTGCGAACAAAAAGGTGTTGGTGATCAATTTACTGCCGAACAATTCTACAATCTTTCAAGACTTATGGTACCTACTTATTTAAATTTATTGGAATTTGAAATAGAATTATAAAAATATTTATATTCTAGATTGATCCAGTTCCTGAAGTAAGAGAAATATTTGCCAAAAAATTGCACAAAGGATTAAGTAAAGGCTTACCAAACAAATGTCTCCCATTAGATTTTATGGGATACTACGCTCTTGGAGGAAGAGAAACTGAAAAAAGGTTAACTAGGGATTTTATATTTGTGATTATGTTATTAAAATATACACTTTTTTGAAATATAGATTATCAAATTTAATTAAAACTTACATAGAAGCTGATGTAAATAGACGACGAGAATATGTAAAATCATTCGCTTCAGGTATACTCAAAAGCAATTAAATATTTTATACTGCAAAAAAAACGTTACTTTTAATTTTTTATTAAATTTTGTTTATTGTAATTAAATCTTAGTTGAGCGCGCAATGAGTAGTTTGCCTCATATTTTGCCTGATTATATGCTTGTATTTGCTGTTCCCGTATTAACACATGATCCTAATTATACTGATTATGAAGATCGCGCACAATTAAAAGCAATCGAAAAATGCCTTTGGCTTATTTTGGAACCTTTAATTACAAATAAAGAGTTCTATTGTGCAGGATTTTATAGAAATATTTTAGATAGAATAAAGCATCATAAAGATGCATATAAATCTGAAGATGATAAATATAATTATGTAAGAAAGTCTACTTTAAGATAATCATATTAAAATCATTTATAATTTATATTGATTATATATATAACAAAATAAAAATTATTCTTAATAGAAAATGTGGGCCATATGTGATGTTGCAATGCATCTTATAAATCAAAAATCAATTAGTTTTGAAACACGAGAATTTGCGGCTGATGCTAGAATACCAACAATGTACTTTAAGTCCCAGGCTGATGATTTTATAAATAATCGAATATATATACCAATAGACGTTTACACAATGGTAAATAAAAAACCACCAACAGCATCAACAGCTGCATTAGCAGCCTTAGCAGCAAATGCAACATCGGCAACAAACAATAATGTCAACAATAAGAAAAATTTGGTGAGAAAATTCTCTGACAGCAATAGTATTGATCATAAAGATAATTCTGTAAGTTTGAACAAATAAAGAATTTTAATATGTTTAACAAGTAATTTAATTATGCCATTAGGGAGATGAAAGTATAGATGAATTACTAGATGAACCACCTGCTAAACGGAGAAGTAGTCCCACATCAACCGTCCTCACCGACTAACAAAAAAAATCATTTGGAGAAAATTATGTTAATTTTAATTTGTTTCATTGTACTTGTTAAGTTAAAAACTTTTAAACTATAAGTTTTAGTTTATTGGTTATTATTAAAATTGCTTTATCATATAAATTAAAAAAGAAACAAAGTTATTCAAAAGTTATATGAATTCAAATTGGTAAGCATTAGATTTACATACTTATTTTTTAAAACATAAAAGGCAAGTGTTTATGTAAATTACTTTAGAAGCATTTTGCAATTTATTTTAATTTACTGCATATATGTCCCTAATATTACAATAAAGAGAAAATGAAGCAAAACAATACGACAATTTTGAAAATTGAAAAACATTTTAATTTAAATTCTTTTACAAGTTTGTACATTTAATTTTTGAACAAAATATGTATATGCATGTATTACATATTGTTATTGTTTAGGAGTATAATTTAAATAGTAAAACATTCAAGGATCTTTTATTAATGAGAAATAAACTATATATAAAAAATTCACGAATATTGCATTAATAAACTATAAATTATCAATCAATTTAAACAAAAACTATTTTTGCGATAAAAAATATATAAATAAAAATAAAATATTTAAGCATATTACGTTTAAATAAGAAAAAATATAATGATCGCTCGACATTATTATATAAAAATATTTAAAAAGATACATACTTACTGTTTTTAAGATACAATTAAATAAACAATAGAAATTATAAAAAAAAAAACAATAAATTCAAACAAATATTATAAAAATAAGTTAACTTTTTAAGTTTTTAAAATGATAAATTTTAAGATAAAAATAAATACCATTAAAATCTTATCGAGATTTTGTCTAACAAAATAAAGAGAAAAATAAAGTCTATAGAAATTTACAAAAACCTCAAGTTGTCTGTTAATTTATATTTATAACGTTATGTTATTTCTTCTCATATTGTACTAAGGTTGCTCATAGTCAATAATTGAAATATCGGTGAAGATATGAGTAAATTTAATTAATAAAAAACGGCTTATTCCTTTTTAATTTAATTTTATTTCAAAAAAGTTTTAATATTTGAAATCATAAATAATTCTTATAATACATATTAGAAACAGGATAATACATATACTAAAAACATTCATATTAATAAAAATTTAAATAGAATAAAAAAATGATGTATGTTTTTGATTCAGCAATTAACGAAACAATTTTTTTCCATATTAAAAATGTAGCTCAATTAATTTTAGGTTCAATCAGTTTGTTTCATCTCTTATCTAAGTTTACTAAAAACATCAAAATATTTAACAAAACGTTGTATTATAAAAATATTTACAAAAAAGAAAGCAACTCCTTGTATGCCAATAAAATTAAACGTATTTAATGTTTTAAATTCCAATAAATATGCTGGCAAAAGCCATAAAGCCTGAGCTAATACCCATGCACTAAAATACAAAAGGACTAACTTAATTGGTATATTTCGTAAATTTTTCATACAAATTGGTAACAACGCTAAATACCATATAAAGTATTGTGAAGTTACCACAGTGTTATATGTTACCATTACAAATGCTTCCAAAAATATACAAAACGACAATGTTTTTCGATTTGTTCCAAAAGTACAACTTACATATATAAATATAGCAAGTTGCGGCATTGTAATAAAAACTTTTTCAAAACTCGTCACTAGTAATGTTTCATCTTTTTGAGAAATTGAATCCGAGTTATCGGAAATCGGCATTAAATATTGCATCAAAAAGTATAATGAGAAATTATGTCTAACATCACGTCGTTTAAAATGGTATAAATAAGTTTCATATATAAAAGGCCAACCATATAAATGGATAAATAAACCAGTGAAGATAGAAAATCCTATTATTGTTCCAGAAATTAATAAAAATTGCTTATAATTTGGTATAAATAACTTATAACGAATATTTTTCACATCAATAAAATTATAATTTGAAAGTATAAAAAAATATGCTAAACTAAAAACAACTGGATAAATTCTCAAATGAATTGACAAGCCATGAAATATACCAGCTAAAATAATATCTAAATTATTCATTTCACTTTTTTGCATATAATACAATGTTAGTAATACAAATAAACTAGAAAATGAATCACCATTACCACGGGTAGATATTACCATTGTTAGTGGGTTGTAAAGCCAAAGTAATGATGACCAAGTTGACCAATTTTCATAACGTTCTGGCATATGAATTCTCTTTTTTAATTCTGAAGAATATTTTGATGTATAAGTTGATTTATGTTTATTAACAAAATTTCTTTGATAAGCTAAATTGAATGCTTCAGCATTTTCATAAAATATCGACTTTAACTCATTATAAACTATTAGTTTTATTAAATATCCTACTAGAATATCAAAAATTGAAAATAAAATTTTACCAAACGAATTGAAAAATAAAAGATTTGGTATTAATAACAATGCCATTAGTGGGCTATAGCGATAAGTATGACGTTTATATGGTGATTGATGTTCTAATATATAGCGTGCTCCATCTGTAACAACTTTATAATCAATATCAGTATAGGAAACTTCTGCTGTTTTATCATGAATCTCTCCATATAAAATTAGCCCAAGTCGAATAATGAATGCTATAATCAGGTGGTTTGAAAATGATATCTTTTCTAAAATTTTCAACATTTTTTATAACAAGTTGTAAGTTTGTTTCTAATATTATAATGTTATTTATGTTTTTATTATTTTATTTTATATTAAATGTTAATATTTATTTTTATATTTTACAATTTTGTTCTTATGTCTTTACTAGCTTTGATTAAACAGTTTTTAAACTCTACAAACTCTTTTTCACATATATTTTTACTAACATTTAAATCTCTAGTCACGCATGATGCATATGCTACTGCTGTTTTATTACATTTTCCTAATAACATCGGATACAACTTAATACGAGATTTAGCTAATTTTACTGATTCCATTCCCTTTAAGGAAATTATGTGGTAGCTAATTGTTTTCTTTATATAAAGAAAAATTAATAACGATTTCTTCTACTAGATACTGGCCCTGGTGGTGGTGGTAATTGATCAGCAAAAAAAATATCGTATATTGGCTTTGAAAAAAATACTAGCAACGAAGTTGTTATAAACGTTATCGAAAACAATCGAGGATTTCTTTGCACCCAACTACGTTTAGGTAAAACTGCTGTTTTTCGCCTTTCAAGCTGTGTATAATTGTTACCCGATTGTTTATTTAGGTTCTTGAAAATGTCAGTTGTTTTCATTATATGGAACTGAAAATCAAAGAATACAATGCAATAAATATGTATGCAAATTTGTATTAAAAGAATAAATAAAATGTGTAATATAAGCTTTAAATTACTAATTACATGTATTATAAATGTAAAACAAACTTTCAAAAAATATTACGTACCTTTCAGTTTAAATTTACTATTTTTTCTCAGATTCTGATATAGAATTTTCTATTCGTTTGTCAAAATAACTTTTATCTAAAATAATACCTGAACAACAAAGTGATTCCTTATGCCACTTGAGACAACATTGTCTCATTTCTTCCAATTCTTCTAGACACTGATTTTCTTGATAATTGTGTTCTAAAAATTATAAAATTCTAATGATTCTTCACTTTGTGTAAAAAAAAACTTTTTGGTAAATTAAATTTACCACAAATACAGAAAACCGAAAATTATATAATTTTTATAGCACTTACGTTCTAAACAAGACTGTATTCTGCACGCGTTCTTTTTACAAGGATCTTTTGATCTATTAGACATAAATAAATTAAAAAATAAAGCTTATCTAATAAATTTTTTCTAATAGCACTCTTTCTTGATTATAACTGAGGTAGACGGCAAGTAAGGTTGGCTCAATTTATGGAGATATAAATTTTATGTAGAATTCTAATTCTAGTTCGCTTTCAAATGCTCTTAGCTACTACTAGCAAAGCATAATTGCATAGCACAGGCAAGGTATACTAATTCACACTCATTCACTCTCGCTATATTCGTATTTCTGATTTTTATATTATACGCATTAACACATAACCTCAATAATAGCACTTTAAAATGGTCCTTGCTCCTTGGTTCTTTAAAATTTGACAGATTTGTACTTTATCTTTTAGACTATTAGATATAATAAATTTATAAATCCATTGGTTTTAGACCAAAAATACAAGATAACGCCGCATCAATTACTTATCTAAACGATTTCGCAATTTGACGTTGTGAGTTGTGACTTGTGAGCAAAAAAACAACAAACAGCTAAATATTCTACGTCAATGTTAATGTAAATAAGGAAATAATTTAGAAGTGATTTTAAAAAGTTAATATTAAAATTTTATTGAAGAAATCCAGGATTAAAAAAAAAATAGAATGACTGAGTTCCTGGCTGAAAACAACCCTTGTGGCCATAGTCTTATAAGAATAGTGGCTATGGGAAACTCTATAATTGCTGAAACTCTGCGCTTAAAAGATTATATTCCCGAAATATTCAAGTATGTAATAAATAACAAATAAAAATATTTAAATAGAACAATTTGTGTAGAAAATTGATCGGATAATTATTGTTTTAGGCTTGAATCCAAATCAGACCAGCAGAAATATTCGGATGTGATTCTTGATTTTAGTTATTTACAAAAATCAGAAATACAAGATAAGAAAATTGAAAATAGTAGTGTAAGTAAACAACAAAATTTATGACTCAATTTTTCATCAATCAAATTATTTTACAAATAGAACTTGCAAGAATTAGATTCTGAAATTAAAGAAAATTATTTAGAAATACTAAATCGCTTCTATCTAGCTTTTGAGAGCACTCATCAGTATGCTTTAGATTTAAAGCAATTCGTTCAGCAACTGAATCAAGGATACTATATTCAACAAAATTTAGAATCAGTTTTAGACGATGAAGAAGGAAAACAATTACTTGTAATATCAAATCAACAGATAGTTATTCATTTTAAATCAGTTTTAATTACTATTAATTGTACTTGCAGTGTGAAGCTTTATACTTATTTGGAGTCATACTTTTATTGATTGATTTTCATATTTCTGGAATAGTACGGGAAAGACTTTTAATCTCTTATTTACGTTACAGTGCATCTAAAACTCACGGCGATAGTAATATTGATGATGTTTGTATGTTATTTCGTTCAACTGGATTTTCGGCATTAGTTAATGTTAAACGTGTTGCAAATTATCCAGAAAATTATTTTAGGTAATTATTCTAATTACAATTGCGGTACTATATGATAATTCAATTTTACAATTTAAGTCGGTTTCCTTTTGATGAAACTTTTATTGAAATGGTTATTGGTCATTTAAGAACTGATGATATATATAATCAAGTGTCATTATACCCTCATTCAGATCATCGATCAGTTGCTTTATCTAATCAAGCTGGAATGCTTTTCATTTGCTTGTACTTTTCACCTAACATTTTGCATAACCAACTTCAACAAATGAAAGAAATTAGAGATAAATTTTTTTATGATAATTGGGTATTGCCAATTTATATGGGTGTTACCATTAATTTAATTGATGCATGGGATTCATTTCGATGTGCAAAACAGGCTATTAGTAACGTTTATGAAAACTTCACTCTGAAAAATTTATGTGCACAACATAAAGAGGAACTTGATAAACTTATTCCACAAACTGGGCATTTGTTGCAAGAAGGAATATTAAGTCAGGACTATATACTAAAACATATTACAAAAATTATAAATTTAATAAGAAATTGTAATATTACATTGAGATGGTTTTTATTACATACAAATGTAGCGGTTCTTGAATTTAGTAATTGTAAAAGAGTTAAACAGATTTTAGATCAAATTATTGTGGAATCAGAATTTAACAATCTTAAAATTTTTGAATTACTTCTAAATACAAGTGAATTAGAATTGATTATTAAGGAAAATCTTAAAGAAATTATAACTGAAAAGGAAAATAGATGGGATGATTATCGGAAAGAAGCTTCAAATAGATTAATTGAACTGAGTGAACTTTTTTCAGGGAAACAAAAAATTTGGAATAAAATTGAAGAAAATATTAATTTAAAAAATTGGTAAATTTTTTTTAATTTGATATATTCACTTAATTATGACTTGTTTGTTTTAGGTTTGAAGCAGTTTCTAAAGAAATTACGAATCTTTCGATTGACAATCACAATATGTCAGCTCGAATCATAATTGAAGTTATACAGGCCTTAGAAGATGTGCAAAAATTTCATAATTTACATTCCAATATGCAAGTTAAACAGCATATTCTTGAAACAAAAAATTTTTTACATCGGTTGATTCAGTTAATCAAATTAAGAGAAGGTGTTTTAATTAATATACAATTAATAAGTGATTTGAGTTATGCTTGGTGTATTATTGATAAAGCTTATACTAGTATTATGCAAGAAAGTATTAAAAAAACTCCAAATATTGTAATTAAATTACGGGCAACATTTTTGAAACTATCTACAGCTTTAGAAATTCCTTTATTACGTATAAATCAAGCTAAAAGTGAAGATTTAGTTTCAGTGTCTCGTTATTATAGTAATGATCTTGCTAATTATATAAGAAAAGTTGTACAAGTGATACCTGAAACAATGTTTGGTATATTAGCTAAAATTATTGAACTACAAACAGACGTTATTAAAGAACTTCCAACACGTCTTGAAAAAGATAAATTGAAAGATTTTGCTCAACTAGAAGATCGCTTTCAAGTATCAAAACTAACATATTCAATATCAGTATTTTCAGAGGGAATTCTTATGATGAAGAAGACTTTGATTGGCGTAATAGAATTAGATCCAAAACAATTACTTGAAGATGGTATTCGTAAGGAATTAGTAGTAAACTTATCAAAAGCATTACACAACGGTCTAATATTTGGACCAAGAAGTAAAAGTACAGAGTTAGAAAACAAATTAGAAACTTTAACTAAAATTATTGATGGTTATATGCGATCATTTGAATATATTCAAGATTATTTAAATATCAAAGGATTAAAAATTCTTCAAGAAGAGGTAAGATCTTTTTTTTTGTTTTCATTATTTAAAAGTGTGCATATTTTAGTTATCTCGCATCATAAATTACAACATTGAAAAAGAATGCAATGTATTTCTTCGAAATAAAATTCAAGATTGGCAGTCCTCATATCAGAATACAACAATCCCAATACCTATTTATTCTCCACCAACTGGAGATATTTCGAATAATTTCATTGGAAGATTGGCTCGGGAAATAATTTTACATACTAATCCGAATCAGAGTATTTATTTAGATTTACAAGGAATTTGGTACGATCGGAAGACACACAAAGAAGTTTTAGATTCAAGGATATTTACTAAAATAAGAGAAGCCATAACACCATCTGGTTTAGTTGGATTAGATAAAATATTCGTTTTTATGTTCACATATGACTTAGAAGAAAGTGTAGAAAAAATTCACAAAAACATTACATCTGATCAAATCTGGTTAGATCAACTAAATAATCTTACCAGAGAATTAGAAAATAAAATGTATATCGAAAACCCTCATAAGTTTTATATACCCTACACTTCAAGATGGACTAAAGTGTGGCCTAAAATTTTGGATTGGATTATTAATATTGGTCATATGCAAATATTGAGAAAGCAAATAGCTTTTGAATTAAATTTAAGTTGCAGACTTAATGCAAAGAACTTAGAGTCAGTTGTAAATAATTTCAATAGGTGAGAAATTACCAATTATATAAAAATAATTTATTTGCTTAATAGAATAAAATTATATTTCTTTTAGAGCTTTATTGCTTGAAATTCAGGAAAATCCAGATAATTTTGATAAATTTCAATCAATTGTAGCAGAATTAAATCCATATTTATTATTAACTGGTTTATATGAACCACTTGAACAAATTTTTATTATAACAAAGAACTTACATTTCATTCCTATGATATTATTTTTATTCACAATATCTCATATACAAAAATTTAAATATTTCAAAACAATTGACTGTTTAGTTGCAAAAAATTCAAAAGATCATATTGACTGCAATCCATTAATAATTGGTTTATTAACAATTCTCAGGCAATTTAATTCTAACGTTATTGACTTATATTTAGATTATTTATGCCAGTATATAAATTCATTTGTGGATCATAATCTAAGGTACAAAATACACACATGTTACTTATTTTATTTTTTCTAACATATTTATATTTTAGAACAAAACAGGAAATCAGTTCTGATACGCAAATTATTATTCATTTCTTAGAAATATTCATAAAAGTAGGTAATATTTCGAGGAAAAAGTTAATGGAAAGGATTCCTGAAATTATACTTAATCATTACGAATTTATGGGACCAAATTAAAAATACAATTTTTAATGTTATTAGTACATATATACAAAAATTAATATAATATGTTAAGTTTATTAAAAACTAAATTCAAGAGACTTGTACTTTTTCTCTAAATACTATAAGTTTCTTTTCTTATCATGGTTTGAAATTATTCTAATTAAAATTACTTTGTTCGGTGATCCAATTAGCCACTAGCTTCCCCATGATTTCAGATTCACGCAATACAAATGAATGTGAAATTTGTCTTTCACACAATTTAGCATCAAGGTCCGGGATTTTCTTTATAATTTCTTCATAATATTTTATAGGAACCCAACCGTCTGTGGTGCCATAATACAATTTCAATAGATGTTTAGTGTTTTTTATATGTTCTTCATCCAGTTGCCGGACAATATTCATTTCGTCTTTTGCTAAAAAAATAACCTTTTTCATTGAAGCTGGTTTAGAATATTTCATAGCTGTTCCTAAAAACATTTTTGGAATTGAAAATAGCCAGAAATAAATTGTTATTATAAAAAGTCTTATAAATGATGGCAACATGTAAATCAATTGCAAAAGATACATATAAATTGGTGCAAAAAGGTGACTAAATTCAAATAATTTCCCGTTTGATGATTCTGCCATTCTTTCAATTGTAGGAAAGAGTAAATAGCATTTTTTAGTACGTGATTTTATCGAATTATGTTTTAATGACTCTAACACCATCCAGGCTCCTATTGAATGACCGATCCAATTTATTTTAACATTTTTGGGTACATATTTTTCAACAAAATCTAATTTATGTATCACTTGTCCAGGTAAATTATATAGCTTTTCATTCGTTTGTAGTTCTGGTGTTTGATGTAAACTTGTCATCGATGGCTCATCATGACCAGCATGACCTATAATATTTAACTTTAAAGTCATAACTCATAATATGTTGTTGGTGTTCAAAGTTCAGTTTTGTTTTGATGAACAAAATGAACTAATTATTGAACTAAACATAATTATTGCAATACATATATTACCAATAACCCAAACTGGAATATCAACTCCTAAACTTTTGTAGACAGTTGATGCAAATTCAGTATAAAATCCAGGTAAACCAGGATTACCAGTAATGCATATTACAATTTCTTTTACGTCATCTAAAGATTCTTCAATCCATCGACCCCAAGTTAATATATTTGTAGGTACTCCATTTACAAGGACGTAGGCCGATTTCATTTGATTATTCATTTTTTTTTTTGCACAATTATTATTTTAATATTTTGAATACCTTAAGTACCTTGACTTTAAAATTTAAAGCCTATATATTAATGCAAACATGAAATGATAAAAACGGTTAAAGAAATTTGCAAACTCTTGTAAACGTTCTCGCTTTTTGACAATACTGAGCCAATCAAATAATGACAGTTCTAACTAAAATCAAATATAAATTAAATTCACGATGCAAGAGTGGGCCTTATAGAATACAACATATGCAAGATGTTCAGAAGAGGTAAAACGGAGCTTTACGTACTTTCCAGTTTCCCTATATCCAACGCAAAGAACGAGAAGAGCAAAAATTTTACAATGTTAGTTAGGTAGGAGGGACTTGGAAGTAAAGAGAAAAAAACCGCCGGACATCATTAGGTTCATTAAAGCAATTAGTTGGCTTCGCGATGGAGTCCGCTGAGAGGGTGAAATTGCTAAGTGGGTGTAGAACGGGCAGTAAATCATAAGTTCGTAGGATATAAGCCGACTGGGACCATGGTCCTTATATCTACGCTTTCCTACACGCAAACCTACAAACCAAATAAAAACATAACTTAAAAAAAAAAAACCTAAAAAATAGAACAAAATCAAATTTGAACAAGTTGAAATTTAACTCGCAAAAACTCATTCGAGAGAATGTTATTGACGTCCCATATTTCCCCTCATTTTTAGAAAAATTCTCAACACTAGAACGATTTACTTGTAAAAACTTTGATAAATTTCCGCACGTTTGTCAAAACTTTGCGTAATTTAACGGTGATTATTTGACAACGAAAGACAATTTAATTGAACAACGTAAACAACCAACATAACTTTTTAAATGTCATAAGAGGGGTCGATGTCAAAACACATACGTCATAAGTCAGCTGGTTTTTAATTTAAACTTTAGCTTGTTAGCTTGGTGAAAACAAATAGTGGACGCTAAAATTTGGTCTCAATTTTTCTCAAATTTCAAGTAGTGGAATATTCATATTACATACACAGTTAATATAAATTAATGAGCGAAACTTCAAGAAATTCAATAATGGGTAGGGAAGAAAATGATGCTGATTCCGCAAGTAGTGGGAGTAATACAAATCCTCCTGAACATACTCGCCAAAGTAGCTTGCAAAGAATACAACAAAGGAAACAAAAGGTAAGAGCTAGTATGATTTGTTA
This sequence comes from Argyra leucocephala, assembly GCA_963942445.1. Lineage (NCBI taxonomy): Eukaryota > Metazoa > Arthropoda > Insecta > Diptera > Dolichopodidae > Argyra > Argyra leucocephala. The sequence goes on along the minus strand of OZ012681.1, from coordinate 8,286,582 downwards.
AATAATAATTTAAAAATTACTATTTTTAGGTTTTTAATTTACCGAAAATTCAACGAATGGCAAAATTATCAATGTATTCTGCCTGTCAAGCAGAAAATTGTCGTTGCACAGGGTGGAAAACCCCTCAAGAAAATAGACACAGAGATGTTGAAAATGGATATTGTCCCGAATTTTCAGAAGAATGTCGAAACTTGCAATGCAAACATCCCTTAGGTAATATAAGTTCAATCCAGTAGAAAATAATTTGATTTCACACAAATTGATATTTATCAGAGTCACACATATCTCATTTGAATGATTTGTCAAATGATCAATTGAACGAACTAATGGGTGCCATAATTGATGCTGAGAATTTGTTTATGAGTATGCAACGAGTTGAAGACGAAGATACAAAAAAAGTTTATTTGTATTTATTCCGAGTAAACTTTACCATCAATTTTAAAAAGTTTTGAAATATATAATATTATTTTATTTTTAGTTACTTAGACAATGTATCATATCTAGACAACAGGCCGTTATTAGGGGTCCTTTAGGCGATCCACCATTTGAGCAACCTTCCATTGCGAAAGCAGTTACAAATTTCGTATTTTACAAGTAAATTAATTATTACCTTCCGAATCATACGAAGAAATATATTTTTAATATACTTATTTCAGATACAATCATTTGAGTCAATCTGAATTGCTCGTTATGACTGATGCGGCAAAAACATTTTTAAGTTTCTTAAATCATTGGAATTTTGAGCCACCTAGTGCACGATGTACTGATTTGACTAATGAAGATGCATCAACATATAAAATTAATTATACGAGGTGGCTGGTTTTCTGTCATGTACCTGCTTTTTGTAATACTTTACGCCATTTCGAAACGGCTCTTGTATTTGGAAGAACTTTGTTAAAAACAGTTTATCAATATATAGCACAGCAACTGTTAAAAAAATGTATTTCAGAACGCGATCGATTTCCAATTGAGAAACGAGCAGTTCTAACTCAAATGCCGAAATTTTTAGAAAATCTAAAGCATGAAGTTTTACGTGATAATTCACCTATTTGGGATACATCATATCGACCACCAATTTCATATATTATGCAACAAAGGAAACGTCAACAAGAAGCTGCAGCTGCTACTGGTGGAATGGGTACAGCGAATAGTAACAAAAAAAATTATGAATCATACAAAAGAGTAAGAAAAGAAATAGAAATAGAAGATATTAACGATGATGTCGTTGTTCAAGCAATGAAATCGATGAATGACTCAAAACTAGCCGCCAAAACTGAAATATTGTTTCCAGTAAATGTTTCCAGAGATGAAATTGTTAAAGCAGAAGAAAATCAAAGAGCCATTGAGTTTCACGTTGTAGGAAATTCACTTTCGAAACCAGTTACGAAACAATCAATGTTATGGTTATTAGGATTACATAGTGTTTTTGCACATCAACTTCCGGAAATGCCAAGAGAATATATAAGTCAATTAGTTTTTGATGCGTATGTTTAGTAAAATATTTATTATTCTTTTTATTAATGTGATATCTTTTAGGAAACATAAAACTTTAGCCTTAATTAAACATAATCGTCCTATTGGTGGTATTTGTTTCCGAACATTTGCTTCACAAGGTTTTACTGAAATTGTATTTTGTGCAGTTACAATGAGTGAACAAGTAAAAGGTTATGGAACTCATTTAATGAATCACCTAAAAGATTACAGTATCCAAAGGGGCATAAGACATTTTCTAGCATTTGCTGATGAATTCGCTATTGGATATTTCAAAAAACAAGGTTTTTCAAAGGACATCAAATTGGCACGTCCTGTTTATGCAGGTTATATTAAAGAATATGAAGGTGCAACATTGATGCACTGTGAATTACACCCAAGTTTAGTTTATACACAATTTATATCTGTAATAAGAAAACAACGAGAAATCGTTAAGGAATTAATTGCTCAAAGACAACAAGAAGTTCAAAAAATAAGACCAGGATTGCAATGTTTTAAAGAAGGTGTGCGATCAATTCCCGTTGAATCAATTCCTGGTTTAAGAGAAATCGGTTGGAGGCCTCAAGCTCGTGCTCATAGAACTTCGCGGCCGGAGGAATCAGCTGATCCTGATAAGCTAGCAACTCAATTTTTAACTATTTTACAATCAGTTAAACAACATGCTTCTGCTTGGCCCTTCTTAAAACCAGTAAATGCTGCCGAAGTTCCAGATTATTATGTAAAATATTTCAAATATTTAAATTATATTTCAACGAAAAATTTTTCAAATTATTTCAGGATCACATTAAATACCCAATGGATTTGAAAACAATGAGTGACCGTTTGAAAAAAGGGTAATACTTTCGAAAAAATTATATAAAAAACAATTTAAGACTTTTTAAATTTAGATATTACGTTACCAGGCGGTTGTTCATGGCTGATATGGCAAGGATTTTCTCGAATTGTAGATTATATAACTCACCAGACACAGAATATTACAGGTTTTATTTTGAATAATTTCTAAAATAGTTTTTATTTATTAATATCAAATATATTTTTTGACATAGATGTGCTAATTCTTTAGAACGGTATTTCCAAACAAAAATGAAAGAGTTAGGGCTTTGGGATAAATGATGTTCAATTACACCTTCTCCTACGCCAACAACAATGTTATTTGCACCGAATTCGGCTCCATCCACTTCAACAGCTGCATTAAAAACTTTGTCCAGCACCATCAGTAGTAGCAACCAAACTTGTATTGATATTGATGATAATACTATACTTCCAATGACAATTGATTCTACGTCTGAAGATGAATTACTAATATCGTTATTAAAATCAGATAATTAATTATAAATCAACTTATGTTAAATTAATAAATTATTTCTTCCTTCATGAAGATAGCAACAAATTGTAAAAATTACATTTATAAGTAAATTTAGATTGTTAGAATTTTTCTGCTTCTGATAAAAAAGTTATAATTAATATATTTTTTGTAAGTTATAAAAAAAACTAATTGAAATAAAACTAGATATATACCTATTCAAATACATATACCTTTATTCAATAAATTTTATGTTCGTAGTTTGATCATTTTAAATTTTATTATATCTTTAGATAATAATTTATTTAATATATTCATAAATATATTCATTCATATTCAAAGATACTTTACAATTATTTTCTTAATTATAATTTATCTTCTATTATATCTTCCTTGCATATTATATCCTGAACCACCGCCATATTGATTTTGATAATTATTTTGTTGGCCCAAAGAATTATTTAAATCAGAGCGTTGCCAATTACCACTTGACATATTCATTCGATTATAGTTATTATTCATATTAAAATCTGACATATGGTTGATTTGGTTATCATTGGTGGATGCACCAAATGTATTAGATACTCCCATACGTGAAGACATATTAGATGACATATTAGATGGCATATTAGATGACATATTAGATGGCATATTAGATGACATATTAGATGCTGAATTATTGTAATTTGATCCGCTTAGAACACTACCTTGAACCCAATTTTGAGTAGCACTATTATGTGTGCTACTATTAGATCCAATTAAACTACCTCCTCCGAAAGAGCTTCTGCTAACAAGCGAAGGTGAATTGAAACTTAGCGAAGTATCAAAATTAGCTAAATGTGAAAAATTTCTGTAGTCATTTTGTTGGAAATTGGAACTTTGACTTTGATTAATCGACTTTAATATACTTTGCACCTGAGAATTCATTTGATCCAATTCCTTTGAATGTTGTTGTCGAGCTTGGTTGGAACTTTTATTTTTATCTTGAATTAAATTTGTTAAATTTGTCAAACTTCCACTCTTAATGCAATCCTGTAGGCATTCTGACAAACTCTTTTCTTGATTATCAAGTTTTCCACCTTCCTGTTTTTTTTTATCAATTAACGTATAAACTTCGATCAATTGTTCACAATGTTCTGTCGAAATACTTGTTTTCCCTTGAGCGGCTAAAAAAGAAATAGAATACGTTTCAGAAATGTAATACGTTAATGATATTAATAAAATGTATAAAATACATACCTAAAGCTTGGGCTAGGTTTTTAGCTAATTCTTTCTTTTGAACCATTGACATTGAGGGAACATTTGTTTGTTTAGCTCCAATGGTGTTTTCTAGCATAGATAAGTTAGATGATGATAACGAAGACGCTAGATTACACCCAAAAGAATTCTGATTTGAGGTTCTTGTATTAGATATAGATGCTAACTTAGATACAATTTTAGCTGGAGCACGTGGTGCTGACGAAAACTTAGGAGCTGACACTGTAGCTACTTTTCTTAATATGTTTTGTACTTCTAATTGTCTTTCATTCTTAATACGAAATTCGTTTGCCTTCTCAACCAGATTGGTTATATCTTTAATAACATTTTTAGCTGCGCGAAGTTGTCTATTTTTATATAAACCAGCAACAATTTGTCCTTTCAGTTTTTCACGACATGTTTCCAAAAGAATACAATTATCATTTGTTAATAAATTCTCATCGACAGCATTCGGCTTTGTCTAAACCAAAAAGAAAATTTAAGAAACTCATAAAATTTAAGTAGCAATAAAAAAAATTAAAAATTAATATATGAAATAATCTTAGAATTTTAAGTGTATGTACATAGTATTAAAGCAATATTTCAAAATTTGTATACTCAATTATTGTATTATTGTATTATCAAAAATTATCATCCGTATCATAATAGACTATACGATGAAATTCACATGAGCATAATAGCGTTATGAAGTTTACAAAAATTCAAATATTTGATAAATTATTGAAATATTGCAATAATGTCTACTATGTATATGAATTTTATTAATCTTAAACTAAGTTAAACAATTACTTTAATAAGCTTGATTTATAACACTTCAATTGTTAAAGAAACGTTAATTATTGACTTTGATTTAAGTCCAAAATCTCCAAGTGTGTCCTCTATTTCTTTATCAGTATTATAAATTTACATGTTAATTGAATACTCTTAAAAATACTTAACATAAATATTTATACAGAAATGAGCATATTTAATAAATCTACTTAACTTCCTTCTCTCTTGATTAATTACATTTCTTTTAGATCTTTAACAATTGATGCTCAAAATATTTAGTTAAAAAATAAAAAGACTCCTCATAGTAATTATGAGTCATAAGTATGGAGCTTCAACTGTTATTACAATTTATTAAATAGATATATAAAAAATTACAAATTACATAAAATAATTAATTATTTTTACATTGTTATTAAAAAATCGGAAATGTAACAAAATTATACATGATTTTCTTCTTTATATCTAAGCATAAAAAACCATGTCACAGTGACATATACATTTTATATGCTATTACATTTGAAAATATGCATTTATTTAAAGTACGATGTTTATTTATTTAACCACCTTAAATTGTTATTTACTTTTTCTAAAACTAAAAATTTTCTAATAACTGCATACTGCACCATATAGTCATACATATATTATGTCATATATAGAACAGGGTCTATCAGTAAAAGTATTTAAAATCAACCTTGAAAATTGGTTCTACTGAAAGAAATAAATCGATGGGTATAATTAGGAAATAAATTTTAAGTATTATTTTAACGATTTATTGCGAAATTGCACATATAAAAAAAAAACAAAAATAAGACATTGGAATGAAACAACTTTAATTTGTGTCAATATACATACATAGCTTATTAATCATGTCAATTAGCTATAACCAATTTTTTTAAGAAATAACAAATGTATACAAAGTAATTTCAAAAAAATTTTTGACAATATTCTCATATATATATATTGTATTATAAGGTACAAGATATCTTTATATATTATTAAACAACATTATTCTCATTTAATATTAAATAAGGATTGGGTCTTTATAAATTGGTAAAGTTAATGAGTAAACCCTACGATATTTTTCTTAATTCGGTGAAACAACCATCGCGGAAACCAGAACCCATCCATAAAATCCATAAATAGATTATTTTCAACGTTTGAATTATTTCTGTGTTAATACTTAACCAAATAAGAGCAAATTTTAAATCCATTTAGAAAATTAAAAAAAATTGGTAAAGATAATTCTTGGAACTAAAAACTTGAACTAAAACTTAACTTAAATACAATCCAACTAATTAGTAAAAGATTTTTTAAATCATGTCTCTTTGGTGTCTATTCCAACTCAGCACCAGAGGCAGTATTAATTCGCCGTCACAGATATTGAGTCAACGAACATACATATACCGTATATTAAATATAATTTGTTTTATCTTACAATATCGTACTTATAATATAATTTTTTAAAAAAATTTACCTGAAAAACTTAACATTAAGACATTTTTGTTGTAAAAATCTTCTTAAATAATATTTTTTTTTACTTATATTTACCTTCTCCAAAACAAGAGCTTTTGACATGAGATCAATAATTTTTGGTCCAAGACTAGCACCTAAATTATCTTCTAATGCAGTCAAAACACGTAAAACGCTAATAGCTGTAGGAGAACCATTTTCTAATTCTTTTTCTAAATTATCATTTTCGGGTGATGGTGATCTCGATTTAAGTTTTTTCCTTTTTTTTACGTTAGTTTCATTTAAATTCATTCTATTTAATTCTGTGTTTTCATGCTCATAAATGTTCTTTTCGATAGAAATACTTTTCCTTTTGTGTATAAATGGTGGTGATGGCTGATCTGGTAACATATCTGAACTTTTTCTAAAAGAATTCCTTCCTCGATCTTTCATGTTATTCGGTGAAGAACGTCGAGCTAATACTGGAACCATAGAATTTGGAGTACTTGGCTGAATAATATCTTTTATATGGTATCTTGGATCACCCAATTCATGATTATGCATCGGCAAAACAAATCTTTCTCGGAGTGTAATTTTGAGTGCTTCAACTTCTTTTTCATACAATTCTTCAAGACGTTTCGGAAAATATACCGACCATTCATATGTGAAATCATGCTTATGACAATCTCTTCCCGCTGATGATTTAAATAGTATATATATAATATATTATAATATTGGACAAAGTTTTATAGTTAAATATTTGTTTTTCTTTTTAAAAATACAAGTTAGAAACAAAATAATATAAATTAAAAAAAAAGGGTTTTGTTAGATCCATTAGCCAAATGTTGACTGTAAATCGTTTATAGCGGAGTATTGTTCAAACATAGCAATAATAGCACTATTTAGAAGATATAACACTAAGTCTAATAAATAGTAAACAATATACTTATTAGATTTAGCGTTAATTTAGATTTACAAAAAAAACGAATGAATGCAACAAAAATAAATTATTTACTGAATGCTTTGTAATTTTCAAACCGACAAACTTAGAATCGAATCCCATTATTTTAGATTTATTTTTCTTTGATCAGTGTCACGAACGACCCTCAATACAAAGATATTTCTTTATTTTACACCACACGTTTATGTTAACAGAATATATTGCTCCAACTAAGATACAGAAATTTCGTATATATATTTTTTTTTTAATTTTGCAGTGTACATTCTACTTCCCTGAGGAAAAACTTTGTTTCAATAGATTGATGCGAAGGTTTTAGGCGGCAGCAGGTCCTAGAAATCGGGATCAAAACACTTAATGGCGTATGATAAAATAAAAGTAAATCGAAGGTCCGATGTTGAGACCGAAGCCCTTATTAATGTGATTAATACCATATTTCTGAAGATAAATTAATTAATAAAAATTCATCACAGGTCTAACGTCTTGGATAATGGGAACTTCTTGATAGCGTGCCATATTCCTAAAAGTACGGAGGTCTGATGTTCCATGGTTCGGTACTGATGCCTTTAATAACGAACTAATGCATTTTCTTTTAGGAGCAACTTGATGAAAAAATTTGAATTAAATTTTTTTTTGTTTTCGGTAGGCCAATGCTCTGAGTCTCGGGATCGAAGTCGTCAATAAAATGTTTAAATATCATTTCCGGAGTTACAACAGCATCGCATAACAATGTGCTTATTTGCCATATTTCTGTGGGGGCAAGTTAACAAAAATTTTAAAAAAAATTGTTGGAGAAGTTCCGGAATCAGAACTGATGCTCTTAACAAGTTTTGTACCAATTGATACAAATTTAATTTTGCGAGAAATTGCGGAATATTTTCGTTGCGAGATTATGTAGTGGAAAAATTTTATTTACGGAATTTTACCGTGCGGAATTTAAAGACCATCTCCCATCTCAGCTGTATTTTTAGTAGTGAACATCTCGATATTAATAATTTAAAGAATATTCTTACATACAAAATGTTTCATCCAAAATCCAAATACTTCCACATAATTAACAATAAACATGTATCTATTCGAAACGAATGTGAGTGTTCATACTAAACCTTTTTTCCTCTAATGAGAACCCAATAAATTAAAATTGTATTTACCTACATGAAATGGTTTATTTTTTAACTCGAATTTAAAACGTTAACATGTATCACTAAATAAATACCATCACATATACGCACGACCAAATTTTTTATAACACTTTATAATAAGTAATACCTACATACATACATATTTATTTTATAAATTAAAAATTTATATAATTAGTTATTAAAAATAACTACATCGATATAAGACTGCTTTGCTTGCTTGCTTATAACATAATGGACTTTAAATTTCCTTAAACCAAATTATTTTTTTGAAAATGAAAATGTTTAATATTTTTCTCTTCTAAACAGAAAGTTTTGATATTTCATTACCCGTTTTCTTTATGTAAATATCAGAGCACTCTAGAAAAAAAAGTAATATATATACAAATTTTCCACTAAATTTTTAGAATATAATATTAATATTTTTGTAATTCCTACACTGAAATTTCAATCACTATATAATTTACACTTCAGATTTGTGAGTATTTGGATTTTTGTGCAAAATGTAAAATTAATAATTAACAAATGTTCCCTCAACACGATTTTCATATATAACAAAATATCAAAAATTGAAACTGATACTTTCAAAAATAATCTTCATAATGTTTTTTTCTTGAATAAAGCATTTTCTGTATATCCATCTAATACCTCAATTATATTTATTATATAAATTCAGTTACATAATCGTCGAAATATTTGTTCGATAAAATTTTACCTTGTTTTAATTCATTCATACGATTTGCCCAAAAGGTTTGCCATTCCTCATTATATAATGGATGAGCTTGTGGATCCTATAATGTGTACGTTACTAAATAAAATATTTTTTAAGAAATAAATATTATTTTGTCATACCTTATAATATTGTTGAAAATCCATATCAATAATTTTGACATCAATGTCGAATTTACGTCTGCAATTTTTTAATATACATATTTCATAATTATATAAAATTAAATATTTTACCTGTAAGCTTGCCAAACGTCATTTTCTCGAAGCGGTGATCTTGATTTGCTACGAAAATCGCGTCTTGAACGGGATCTGGATCTAGATTTCCGGTTTCTTCTAGGAGAATGTGATGTTTGCCGGTAATACCTGTCAGATTTATCACTAACTTTTGTACTTTTAATAAATTTTTCAGCTAAACGACGATGTTCCTCATTATCCAAAAATTTATCATTAACTTCTTGATATTGTGTATTTGGTCTAGTTTCAATATCAGGATAAAAGCCAGAATTATAAGAACTCATATAGTTTGGTCTTGATGGCTCATAAGACGACATATTGTTGGGAGCCATTGAAGGAAATATTGGATTGTAATTAGTCATTTGATGATGTTGTAGCATATTGGAATCATTTGAATTATAATGAGATAACTTTTTTGGTAATCTAGAATTTGAAATCTTTGATATATGTTGAGATGTTCGATTATCAGATTCAGTTGTAAATGGATAGTTTGTTTTTCTTTTATTATCGCGTAATGTAAAAGAAAGTTTATTTTCATTTTTTTCCGGAATCTTATAATTTCCTAGACCCAAAATAACACAAACAATTATAAAAAATAATCAATATACTTCAAACTTTACTTACTATTTTTCACAATATTTTGTAGTTCATTTTTATCAACTATATTAGTGAAAGAAGGTCCTGACATCTCAGAAGCATGCCTAAATGAGAAAACTTTGTCCATATAATCGCGTCGATTAACGCGGTAATCATTTTGAACACATTCTAATGGTAAGTCACGACCGTGATATTTTTCAACAGCTTTACATATTTTATCTGTTATTTGATGCATTGCTGTATGATTCATGCGATAATCTTTGAATTGCTTCATGCAAGTTGAAAAATGGCGTTCCTAATAATATAAGTTCATTAAATTGAAATTGGTTTTTTGTTTGCCTTAAAAATTGTAAATTATCTGGTAAAAAAAAAAATTACCAAGTATTTGGTACGATGCGTAAGTCCTTTTAAGTGATGTTGCATATCAGTTCCATTTAATTCTGCTTCACATAAACAGCATTCGAAACGTGGATCATTATCTGTGGCATGTTTTATAATTTTAATGACATATTCTACTCCTACAAAACCTTCAATTCCGTCATCAATATTAGTTGTAAATTCTTTTTTTTGAAAGTTAGGGCTACCATTAGTTTTCATTTTCTTTTGATTACTTTCCTCATTCTTTTTTTCTACAAATTCAGTTCGTTATTTTTATTATTTATTTCGTTAATTAAATTTAGTCATAATATAGTTTTGTATATTTTTTTTCTACTTACTTGTTACCATGGCTACTGGATTCAAAACAATACTTTTTGGAGATTCTGTTCCAGGAGGTAATAATTCTTTTTCAGGTGAATCTTCAACTGTTACAATTTCAATCTCATCTTGTAAAATCATTTTTTCAGCATCATTTCGTGATTTTTTTTCAATTGGAGATGATTTAACTGGAGTAATTTTAATTAAATTTTCATTTTGAATTTTATTTTTTGAAATTTTCGTAGTAGACTTTCCTTCTCCCTCTTTTATAACAATTTCAGATTTATTTCCTTCGATTTTTTTTTCTTCTTTATTTAATTCTTTTGGTTCAGTAAACACAGGATGAAAAAATCGAACCACAATCATACGCACTTTGTCTTTATGTTTTCTGCCCTTTATATGATCAGTTAATGGAATATCCTTCAGTTTTTTTACGTTACAAATTTCACAAGTATAATATGGACCATCTGATACAATAATATGATTCCACTTTCTATCATTACCTTTGTATTCAACTTTTAAAATATCATCTTTCCTCATTGATCCCATTTCATGCATAAATTCATTGATTGTTTTCTACAAAACAAACAGTTTTTGATATTTCAAATGCTTTTTAATTTTCCATAAACTACCCACAATATTTGAATAGAAATTCTTAAAATTACCTTTTTCAATTGAATTTCTGGTTGAATACTCTTCAATGCAGATGTAATTGGTGATTCTGTTGTTTTTGATTTCGTATTATCTACTTCATGAACTTCCACATTAGAAGTTTTTGATTGATCAGTAACTTTATTTGGTTCTTCGTTTGTCTTTTTTTCAATACTTTTAATAGATATTTGTATCGGACCAATATTTTCCGAAATGACATTTTCATCAGTTTTAGAATCTGAAATATCATCAGACTCCATTGGAGTTTCAGAATCTTTAACAAAATCCTTCTTCGGCGATTCTAACGCTTCTTTGGATTTGGAGGTCGAATTTTCTTTTCTTTGTTTATGCTCTGTAGAATCTTCTTGTGTTGCAGTCGGTTCTTCAACATCTTCTTTTTCAGATTTAACACGTTGACGTTGTTTTATAGCTACAAAATTTTCAACTTTTAGAATTATGAAGAACAAATCTATAGCTACTTACTTGAGGCTTTCATTGGAAAAATAGTTGGATGATGCAATTCTTCTATTAATTCCATATTAGATTTATGTTGGCGATTTTGCATGTGATTTCGAATTCCTTGAATGCTTGTCAACAGATTTGATTTACATATTGTGCAATTATAACCACTTTTTAAAGAAATTATTAATTGTTTCCAAGAATCATCAATTTTATATTGAACCTCTAGAATCTCTGCCATTGTTAAAGTAAACAATCTGTTTTTCATGTCTTGCAAGGTTAACTAAAGTAAATTGTATTTTATCTCAAATATTATCAATAGTTAGTTAAAAAATTACCTCTTTAGTAGATTCTAATACCGGTTCAGGCTTTTTTTCACTATTGTCAGACTTAAAAGGATCAATTGTATCGTGAAACAAATTAAAAACTTTAGTTTCTAGACTTGTTTTATGTTTATTTAACCCATTATGGGTTTTAGCCGCATTACCATCAATAAGAACCATTTTACAAATAGAACAATAATACGATGATTTTTTACCGGTTCTATATGGTGTATACATAACTTGCCACTTTTCTGATGCATCATAGCTAAATTTCATTTTGAGTAATTCCTTCAATGTCATACGGCTCATAGCTTCTCGCCAATCCTCCAATTTATCTTTTAACTACGTAAATATAAATATATATTTAAATTTATAATACAATACATCACTGAATGATTCAATTCACAATAAGTAAATTAAATAAATAATGAAGTCCAAATTTTTTTTTAACCATATATTTTTTTGCTTTCATAAAAAAATTAAACTATGTATTTATGTTATACTATTTTCTACCTTGGAATCGCTAATTTTCTTTTCAGACGCCATGTTGAAAACCTGATTTTTTTTTTTCTAAATTTGAAAGATTAGATGGTTTAATATGATTTAGTTGAAATTTTCAAGTGAACCATCTAACTATTAATTATACTTTTAAATTAAAAAATATTCACTTTTTATTTAACATTTATCTTGCAAATTTATTATCTTGTACTACGACTACTAATTTTAGTGAAGCCAACCAAATAATTGAATTGAACTTTTTAAATTTATTAATTTTATTTTGCGTTTCGTTTGCTTGCTATGCTTATGCTACAGCTTTCAATTAAACTTTTCACAATTGCTAATTGATTTACTTGCGTGCATCAAAAACTTTCGTAGTTCGTACGTACTTGAATTGTACGTCATATCGCAACGTACCATACCAGTCGATTCCATAGTATTCCAATAGCAAAGGCTGCGTTCATCAAACTAGCGCTTTAAAGCGTTACCAGTTAAGGTGCTTTCAGACTATATGTATTTTACATCTGACACGGCTGAATAAAAAACAGAAAAAAACCACATATGTAAATTTTTACATGTTTTTTCTATTTCGTGTTCACATTTGACTAACATGTACATATGTACATATAATTTCTTTTATTGAATAAATTTAAAATGAATCGAGAAGATGGTTTGATTTTGTGCTGATCTTTAATAATTTTAGCGATGAAAAAAAAAAATTGAAAAGAAAAAAAAAACTCAAAAAGATTATGGAGTAGAAAATGGCTTTTAAAAAGATATTCCGGCAAAGATTTTTCTAATTTGGTCATCAATGAATTACAATATGATGAAATATATAAATAAAACTTTATTTAATAAAGAAAAAATCAAAAATAAAGCAAAACCCTTTTTTTTCTATTCTATTCTGTTTTAAAACAAATATTTATATTGCAATTTAAGTACATAATTTTAAAAATAAAAAAATTTTAAAAAGTACCAACAAATAACCTACAGTAAATTCAAAAAACATATGAAATATCAGATGAAATTAGAAACAGTTCTCAAAATTTACACATGTAAATGACGCAAACTCGTTTTCCGAGGATTCAGACTGAATTCAGCGTGTCAGATGTAAAAAAACATATACACCCATATTCTCTTAGACCCATCGTTGACGAGAAGAAAAAATTCCTCTCGTCTCGTCTCGTTGAATATGCATTTCTGTTAGGCACTGTAAGCGGCGCGATAGAACATTTTATTTGTTGGTAGTACTTTCATTTTTTACTGCCAACCAAAATTATTGGTGTATAAACAAAAATGGTTTATAAAATTTTTGGGTAGTATAAAAGTACGTTTTCAGTAGGGTTTAGTTTCAAAATATTTTTTAAATAAAAAATGAATATAAATATATTTATGTTTTAAATATTTTTTAGTTTAGTACATAAACAGTAGTAAAACAATAATAGTAAAGATGGTTTTTTTTTCAAAACAAAAACACAATTTTAATAATAATGCAAAAAAGATAATGAAAAATTGTTTATTAAACTTTACTTAACTATTTTATCTATTCAATTTATTTATTTAATTCAATTTTTTGATTAGAAAACACAAAATACTTTGACGAGATACTCTATCGCTTACAATTTAACAGAAATTACTCACGAGACTGTTTTGACATTTGCCGTCGCGGCAATTTGCTATTACGTATGTGGTGTCTAACAGAATACAAAACTATTTTGTCGGAGATATTTTCACACGATCTCGCGAGATGGGTGTAAAAGAATAGGGGTGATAGTCTGAAAGCACCTACACCTACCTATTACTAGTAAAATTATTAAATTTATTAAAAAACACACATATGATTTTTATATTAACAAAGATTGATATGTTATTTTTTTTGTTTCTCATTTTTTTATCATTTCCCTAGCTATTTTTTTAATGATCTGAGATCTGTATAGAACCGGTTTATTAAAAAAACACAGCTTAAATTTAATTTTAATTTTGTCGTTGTGGGACATAATTTTAAAAAATTTCCTAAAATGGAACTAAAATATATTTGGTTATCAGATTAATAAATTATCAGATGTTGTAATTTCGAAAACAAATATGTATCAAATTTAGAATAAATTGTTGTTATGGTAATTGTTGAATGGATTGCGAAGTATTACAGTTGTTTACTTCAGGATAATTAGTTCAAAATGTGTCTTTTTTTTCATTGATACAAAAAAACAGTGATTTCGGTAATAAACATTTCAATTATCAAATGTAGCAAGCTAGGTAATGTATGTAAGAAAAGAATAAATAAAGTTGTGCCAGCACAGCATACTAATTGAAAAAATGAAAAAAAAACAAAGCAAAACAAAATAATATTGATGAAAACCATAGATATATAAAACATAGATTGGCAGCTTGGTATTGCTTTCTCTTTCTCTCTAATACATTATCATAATAATTATTAAATGTCAGATTCAGCCAAAAATGAGCATATGTTTTTCAATATTTCAACTCAGCTGATTTGATTTTATAAATTTAACAGCCATTTCTTAATATTTTGATGATTTTGTAGAATAGATTCTTTTCAATTTTTTCTTATTGAATTTGAAATTAGTTTTGTTTTTTAACATTTTTATCAAAACATATTTACTAACTATTTATTTTTTAGTGTTTTTCTGTTTTAAATATATTATTTACGCTAATACGATAATTTGAAAATCATTTTATTTCATTTTATTAATTATAATTTTAGAGCATTCGAAAACGTTTTCAAAGAAAAATAGAGGGGAAAACTTTATATTTGATGGGAATGATAAATATTATATATGTATATGCATATAATACAAGTGACTAGATATACATTGATTATTAAATAAGAATAATAATAATATTTATAAATAATATAAATTTGTATACATATCATCATCAATATGTTTTAATATTATCAATATATATGTAGACATAAAATTTCACGGGAATGTATAAATAATAGAATCTATGTGAATTTAGTTTTAAAATTTTTTCAAACTCTTGGTCATTTTATTTAGTTTAACATCAAACTGTATCAGCCCATGTATCAATTTAATTAATTTTGTTTATATAATTCTTATCAACAACATAAATAAATACGTATCCAAACATCTTTTTTTAACTTTACTTTTTGACTTGTTAATTATATACTATGGTGAATTTTGTATGAATATACATATATATACATGTTTTTAAAAGAAAATCTAAAAAAAAATATTTTAAATTAATTGAGATTTTACGTTAAAAATAATCCAATTATTAAAGTTATTGTAATTTTATATTTTTTTTACTCTAAGTCTTTTCATATTACATTGGGGCGAAGTTTCCATTTTCAAGGGAATTATTTGCAGTAGAAACTAAATTATTTGAACTCAGATTTTTCAAAAACAGCTGACCAAAAGTGGCTGAAAATTTTTATTCTAACTGCCAATCTATATTTTATACATCTATGATGAAAACAATTATGTGTAGTGTAAAAGGCGCCAAGAGATCAAATTAAATGTTGCTTGGCCAGTATCGTTGATGCGGCAGGAGAAAAATAATGATAATTTAACTTCGTAAAATTGTTTGGTATTCGATATTTTAAGATTATTTATTAATAGAAACCAAAATTAAATGGTTATCATTGATGATATTATTATAATAATAAATTATTATACAATCAAATTATTTAAATATATTAATTTAAAATTTAATATTATAATTATTATTATATATTGTATAATAATTTATTATTATGTAATTACATAATTAATTTTTTTCTATTTCAACTTCTAAATTTTAAATTAACTGACATTGTTTTGTTTACTTTTTCTTATAAAATAAACTTTCAAGAAAATTAATAAATGTTAAATATATGTTATAAACTTATAAATTAATTTTATTATATTATATTTGAGCTCTGCGCTTAATTTTTTTTATTTTAAAATTGATTTTATGATTTGATGATATGATATGGAAATATAAATATAAAAAAAAACAATTCAATTTGTATTAATGTGTTGTACTACAGTCACACAATAATTTGACTTTTACATACGCATTCAAATAAAAAATATTTTTGTTAGTGGTCAAAGTAGAATTCCTGAATCCATTGGAGTTAAAACTTTTTCAACTTCTGCGCGCTGGCTGCGTTGACAACTTTTCATTTTGTGCATTTGCATATGTTTTCATATGTTTCAACTTTCAAAGTAGCATTTCTGCGCGTCGCGCGATGACTGCGTGATGTCCTCATTCTTACTTTTGTGTTCGGAACAATTTTTGCTGTAATTTTTAATTTTTTTAACATTTCTCACAGTTAAAAAAATATTCAGGCATAAAAATATTTGTTTTGGCTTTAATTTTTAAATAATTGATTTTTAATAATTAAAAATTTACCAGATAGAAATAAACAAAAATTTAAAAATTAATTCAAGTTTGGAACACAATATTCTGAAGCAATGAATCGCAATCCTCAAAGTTTAGTTTTTGTCCCCTCCAAATTGTGATTGAAAGTGATTGAAAAGTTATGCCTGATTCACTGATTCAGAACGTATGTTCCGAACCCATGCAGGCGCATATTTTTTGTATAAAAATTTGAATTCTCTCAATTTTCAAAAATGTTCGGAACATTTTTTTCTGTCCGGAACAAAAGTTGATTTAACTTTAACTTTGTGTTCGGAACAATTTTTTTTTGCTGTCATTTTTAATTTTTTTGCCATTTCTCACATTACAATATTTACAAAGCATAAACAAAAAAAAAGCAATTAATAAAAATATTGAAAAACCATTCTTATGACACTTCTACACTACAATTTTGTATTTATTTTATATATTAACAATTATTTTATATTAAAAATTATTGTATATTAACAATATTATTTTATTTATTATGTAATAATTTTATTTATTTAAATGACAATGATTTGATATATTGAGATTGAAATAAACAAAAATTTTAAAATTAATTCAAATCAAATTCAAATATTACGCTGAAAACACAACCACAACGAGTGACAAATGACCAAAATTCGCCATTAGCGACACAATCACGACGAATATTCGTGACGAACATATTTTTGTGTTTTGAAATTTAAAAATTTGTTTATGAAAAAAATGGTGAAAAAATCTTAAAAAAATTAATTTAAAAAATTTTTTATTTGAATTTGAATTTTAAAAATGTTTTATTAAAGCCATTTTATTCAATTTATGTTGGTATCAATGAATGTCATTCGCATTCGTCGACGAGTAAAATAGAAATAGATCTATTTTTTGAACGCGAGATTTTGGTCATTCATCATTCGTCACGATTTACATATAATCCCATGTATTTGAAAGCAAAAAATTCGTCATTCGTCGTGATTGTGTTTTCGACATTAATGTATGTTGTTTAAATTTTTTTTGTTCGGAACACAATGTTCTGAAGCAATGAATCACAATCATAAGAATTCTCTTTTAACAAAATTGTTCGGAAAAAAATGTTCTGAATCAGTGAACTAAGCATTATTGAACAAAAAAACATGATTGCAAGTGGAAGTGATTACAATCAAAACCTATTTTCTATTGAATGAACCTATTATTTGTTAATCACTTCTATTATATTGAAAAGGACACCCCTGAGCTGGTTGACTACCATGACAAAGGGATGAAAAAAGTGACTAATGCAGGTAATGACTCCATGAATATGGCGGACCTATGCAACCGAAGAGATCAAACGAAGCAGAAGCTACTGGATAAGTATGGATATAACGCTACAGGATAAGGATGGATAATCCAGGCCAACCTGCATAGGAAGGTGTTAAAAAATATATTATACTACCTGTAATCCAGTAACCCTGCTCAAAGGATGATAGAAGAGGCTGGTGAGAAACAAAGATTATCAATTTTTTTAGGCGAAGATAAACCTAGAGAATGTATTGTAGCGGATGAATAAGAACTATTAAAAGCTGGAATGGTTGTTTAGAGTGCTATGAAAAAACTAAGCAATGTTACAACCGAGCTTATAAAGAAAATAAAAAATATCAGTGGAATAACTATAAATTAGCCACAGACGTTTCAAATCAAAAAGCAGAGAGCAAATAAAAAAGCCTGAAAAGATTATATAGAGCAAATAGACAACACAAGGGTGTCAAGACTAACACAAATCTTCGCAAAAACACACTCTTAACCAGAACTAATATCACTCATTAACAACGGTCATAAAAATGACTTGGAAGTAGTTATAAATGGCAACTTCCCTGGCACCTTTTGCACACACATAAAAAAATAATATTTTTGCAAAGAATACAAGAATGGAAACGTGAAGTATAGTTATGAAGCAGTTGAGAAAGTTCTCGTGGAAACAGGTCCAATACTTATGAGTTATTATTTTATTTATGTAATTTCGAGGGTATTGTGAAGTGTGAACGGGTACATTGTTTTCGTTTGATTTTTATTATTTTTGATTTATTGAATAATTATTTTATCAAAAATATCCAAAATATTATAAATTTTACAACACATACATTTAATTTTATTGCTTAAAAACTGAACTTCAAAAACCAAAAAATTAAAACTGCTAACAAAAAATTATTTACCGAAAACCGCATTTTTATTTCAAAAATTTTTATACGTTGGCTAATGATCTAAATTTGAAATTTTTTTTCCCGAACAAACCAATTATTCTTTGATTTGATCTGATCACAATTTTAAAAATAATTATACAAATCAAACACATGTTTCGAAAAATGCAGAATAGTTTAAATATTCTCGTCTTCAAAAAAGTTGATAATCAAAAACCAAAATATCAAATTTATGTAATAAATAGTCAGAAATTCCAATATATGGTAGATTAAAATATCTACATAAATCGACATTCTCAACATAGATCCAAAGTAATTAATTATCGTTATAAATTTTGTCTTAAATTTGAAATATTGGAAATTTCAAATGAAGGAATGTAAATTGAAACCTAATTGATCTCTAAATAAAAATATTAACGTAAGTTGTAACATTAAAATTTATTAAAATATTACTCATTTTTTATGATATTTCCTAAAAGTGTCGTGGTGACTATGTTATCGTCGTCCAAGTTTAAATCCTCTATTTCACAATCTTGATTTTCGGTTAAGGCTCCATTATTAACAGCTCTAAGTTGCTCAATCTTTGGAACATTTTTACAAATTCGTCTTACCCCTTCAGCTTCTGCTGCACACAATTCTGTTGGGTGACTCGTCTTTTGATGTTTTCTGCAGTTGGATCCATTTGCAAAAGTTAATTCACAAAAGGGACATTCATAAGGTTTCAAACCGGTATGTAATATTAGATGATGCTTAAAGGCGTCAGGTCTTTTGAACTCTTTTTCACAAAAATTGCATTTATATTTTTTTTCATCAGAATGAACAACCATATGTCGTCTAAGTAATGCTCTTGAATTTAATTGAGTTCCACATATAGAGCATATGAACTTATGATTTTCATGAGACTCTAGATGTAGCTAAAAATATGAATGCGAAATTTTTAGAAGTGCTTCAAATAAAGATTTAATTTTTAAATACCTTTAGTGTTGGTAAGCGCTTGAAAGATTTTGAACATTTTGGGCATTTGAAAGGTTTTTCTTCACAATGAACTACTTTGTGAGAATTTAAAGCATCAACAGTAACATATCTATAATTTAAATCAAATTGTGTATGAGTTATTGTATATTGACTTTGCGTTAAATAAAATACCCTTTGCCACATTCTTCGCATATAAATGATTTTTCTCTTATATGTACCACTTTAATATGGGCATTTAAATTCCCTTCGGAAAAAAATTTTTTGTCACATTGCAAACATGGAAATGTTCTTCGTTCTTCAGGTGGCAAATGTGTTGATTCGTGCTTTTGATGATCAGATATAGCTTTAAAAAGCTTTCCACAAAATTTACATGGAATAGGCTCAGTTATGAGAGAATGTTTTGCCTTTAAATGAAATGTATAACCACCTTTATTTAAAAATTTTTTGTTACAAAGTTCGCATTCCGCAACTGGCTCTTTAGAATTTATATTTTCTTGGTTAAATTTATGTTTTCGAATTTTTCTATAGGATCTTTGACGTTTTTTATAATCTTTTCCAACAAATATTTTATTTCCTTCTTTACATCGTAAACTGTTTTGGCATATCAATGATACTTCTTTATAATTACTTTCGTGGAAATTTTCAATACTATCACAACTATAATCTTCTATTCCATTATCTTCAATAATAATACTTTCCTCATCAAAAGCCATAGTTTCATCATTGAAATTTGTATCATCTTGCTGATTATGTAAATTTTGTTTTGTGGATGCGTAATCAAAACTGTTTGATAAATATTTAGTTGATGAAGGAGAATTGTCTATTTCAAGTTCAGATTTGTATTTTGAATCTTTACTTTGTATTACATTTATTCCATATTTAATTTTTATTTCATCTAAATCTACTGTAATGTCAAATTTTTCATTGAATTGTAAATCACAAAACATTTCTTGAACTTTATGTACTCGTAAAAAATAATTTATTACTTCACTTATAAATTGATGACATGTACTGCATACTTTAGTTGGAGCCTCATCATAAGTGTAAATCTATAGTTATAAGTTAGAAAGGAAAAATAAATTCCAAAATTTTATTTTTTATCTAAAAATAATACATTAATAGAAAAAAATTTTTGAATTGTCTCAGCTAATGTTGAAAAATGTTTATCTTTTATAAAAACATCTACTTGAGAGTTATCTTTTCCACATAGTCGACACCATTTTTTCCATATTCGTGTCATTTTAAATAATATAATTTATTTATTTAAAAAGAAAAGATTACAGAAATAGTTTCAGTTCAGATATGGATAATGGATATATTAAAAACTGTTTGTTTACCAATTTTGTACATATTTATGATTCTGACAGTAAAAATTTTGTTGCATTCTTGTGTTGACTATCAGAATATTTGCAATTTGACGTAAACAAAAAGTCATAAGAAACTTGTGTGACACTTCTTTACTTTTAAAAACCAGCAAGTGCTTTTCACGCTCATGTGGTAATTTTTGTAAAAAATAAAAGATGATCGTTTCAAAAAAATTACATCGGTTTTAAAAGGTTAACTTAACAACAGCAAAAAAAACCAGGTTAACTTTAATTTAAATTTCTAAAAAACCAAAAAAGATTTTGGCAATATTTTGCCAGAAATGAAAAGATGAAATATGTATATAAGTATACGTATATTAAGGTTTTGTAACGTTTATTATATTTTTTTCTCTAAAATCGGGATCGAAAAATGTAAACAAAAAATGTATGCAAAAATACACGAGTAACAGATGATAGTTTTAATAATTTAAAAATAATAAAAGCAATACTAATGCATACACATTATAGAAGTTAGAAGTTGTACGTGAATTTAAAAATGGTTTTTTTATTATAAAATTTAATAACATTTAATCTAAATATAGCAAATAAAAAAATAAAAATATAATACATATATGAAAATAAAGTTATATATTAATTTTTGTATTGGATTGGAGTACGATTAAATTAGAATATTTTCAGGTAAGGAAAATACATATTTTACTTTATTTTTTTTTTAATATGATCAGCTTTTATTTTTACAAAATTCGACACTGAGGGTGGAAAGTTTTTTTTAGAAAATTTTTAGTAGTTTTTACGATTCTCGAAACTTTGACATGACATAAAAATTTGAATACAATACAAAGCTGAATTTAATTTATTCAACATCTGTTTTTCTTTAAAAAATAAAAAACTGAAAAAAGAAAAAGAGAACGAATCAAAGAAAACAAAATTATCTCTAATAATAGCAAAATGTTTAAAGAATGGAAGAAATGGTGCAGACTTTGTGGGTATAATAATAAATCAAAAATAGACGTTACAATCCAATTTGTAAATACTGATGAAGCAATGTCTGTAGCCGCAATGAAATACTTTGGCATAATGGTGCTTCCTTAAATGACTAGTTTTAATAATAATTTTATTTAATGCTAATCTTTTTAGATTTCTTCAAAAAATGTTGATTGCGCCAAAATATGTCTAATGTGTCATGATGTAATTAAGTCCATAATAAAATATAATAATCACATATTGAAAGTGAATGAAATGTTTTTGGATTTAGAGAGAAATTATTTGATGAAAAAATACAATGATGAAAATGTTGATATTGAGTCTTTAAAGGAAAAATATGGCTTACTAAATGAAGTATATCCTTTATATAATCACGAAGCATTTACTAATATTTGGCCTTCTCAAGTACAAAGTGAAATTACATATAAAACGGAATTTAATTGTAATTTATCATCTCCAAGATGCAATTTGAAAACAGACGAATACTTAAATGATATAAATGATACAAGCGATTATTTAGATTCATCGAACATTTTTATTGAAGAATTGAATAACAAATCATGGAGTGAAATAAAAACCAAAACAGAAAAACTAAGCGAAGAGAATATAAAAACTGATGAATCTAATTTAGTTGGTGAAATTATATATAATGAAAGTAGTGAATCTAAATTCAAAGATAAATATATTAAAAACAAAACATTGGAATGCGAAGTTTGTCATAAAAAATTTCAAACTGCAAAAGGGAAAACAATTCATTTAAAAAAAAAGCATTCTATTAAAAAAGATCCACCATTTGAATGTAATACTTGTGGAAGAATATTCAAAAGATTTCAACAACTTAATATCCATGAGTCTATTCATTTATCTGAAAATGAACGTAAATATTACACTTGTCCAAAATGCGATAAAAAGTTTGTTAGCGAGTGGTATGTTCAAGATCATGTTCGAATAGTTCATGAAGGAGATAGACGATTCATATGCGAACTATGTGGTGCTGCATTTGGAACTAATAAAAATTTACTTGATCACCATTTAACTCATTCAGAAGAGAAAAAATTTCAATGTCCGAAATGCAACAAAGCTTTCAAATGTAAACGAACTCTAAAGGTTTATTTTTTGATTTTAAGTTATATTTTTTTTATGAAATTTGTTTTTAGTTCCATGTTGAAACACACGATGATACAGAATATCCTTGTCATATATGTGGATTAAAACTTAACACAAAAAGAATACTACGTCGGCACATGCTTGTTCATTCCGATGAAAACAAGTATAAATGCAATTTTTGTTTGAAAGAATTCAAAAGACAATATGAATTTAAAAATCATCTACTTCTTCATACTGGGCTCAAGCTTTATCAATGCTCATTTTGTGAATTAACATTTTCAAATGGCTCGAACTGTCGTAAACATCAAAGGTCTGTTCACCCACTTGAATTATCTAATGCAGAATCTAAAGGCACTTTAATGATTGTCGAAAATGTTCCTAGTTTTAAGCAACTAATGGCAGCTAATGAAAAAGCATTAATTAAAAATAAACAATAAATTATGTGTATAATGGTATACATATATATTAAAATTTAAAAATGTAGTTGTGTTCTTTGGTTGTTTTCGTCGCAATTGCATATTACAATTTTTTTAGTGTTTCCTTATTTGCGAAAAAAAAGTATTAAGAAATAACATTATTATATGTATATATCTGATTCATATATATATATATATATATATATCAGAATTTTAGATTGGTATTCATTTCATATTTGCAGAAATTAGAATAGGTGTTTAGGCTTTGTGTTGACTTATAACTTCATACAAGCTACATACAACAATATTGCACCGTTGTGTACTCTGCTACAGCTGTTAACATGGTGTGGAATACGAATTGCAAATTACCCACCCATTTGGTCAATTGGTAAATTTTGCTGAAATGTCAAAAAAAAATTGAATTGACATTTCTATGTAATCACAGTATCGCTCTATTGGCATTATCGTACCGGATTTGTCCGGATTAATTTCATTAAATATTAAGTATTCATTTTGGAATTACTTTGTTAATTATTTTTGAAAAAACATCAGCAAATGGATAATGATTGGCGAAAATGGTGTCGTCTTTGTGGAAAAAAAGAAAGCTCAGATATTACTCTTACATTTGGAAATTCAGAAACTTTAGCTCTAGTAGTAATGAAATATTTTGGAATTATGGTACGTCAATTATATATTCACAATTTAAACAAAAACAAAATTAATATAAAATAAAAGGTAAATTTTTGTTTTATTTTGAATTTGATAAGGATTAAATTTTAGATATCAGAGGAAAAAAATTATTGCGCAAAAATTTGTATTATGTGTCATGATACAATCAGTTCAATTATAAAATATAACGTTTATATTGTTAAAGTAAATAAAATGTTCATAGAATTGGAAAGTAATATTTTTGATCCAAATCTTAATATTGAATCCTTCAGAGAAAAGTATGGATTAAGCCATGAAATAAACGGTGTGTATAATAATAAAATGCATGTTATTGATTTTTGCTCGGTTCAAGCAAAAATTGATGTGGAATCAAAATGTGAAAATAATAGCAATGCAATGCCTTTCAAAAATATTTCGAAAGCAGAAATTTTAGATGTGAATAATTTAGAACAAAAAAATACATTTGATGACCCATTCTCAAACGAACTAAACATTAAAGATGAAATTGTAGCAGAATCTTTAAATGAGACAAAAACAGAACAAGATTGTATTAATTTGAATCGTGAAAATGAAAGATTAACTACGAACTTAAACAATACAAAAGATAAATGTTGTGAATGTAGTATTTGCTTAAAACGTTTTGTTAGTGCTAAAGAAAAAATTACACATATGAAACAAAAACATTCTGTAAAAATTGGTCAACCTCCTTATAAGTGTGATGTTTGCGGAAGAATTTTTAAAAGAATGCAATACCTTAATGTTCATAAAACAGTCCATTTATCGCAGAATGATCGTAAACTGTACGATTGTCCTCAATGTACTAAAAAATTTAAATATGAATGGTATGTACAAGATCATGTTCGTGTAGTTCATAAAAGAGAAAAACCCTTTATATGTGAATTATGTGGATCAGCTTTTGGAAAACACACAAATTTAGTTGGCCACCTTTTAACACACTCTGAAGAAAAAAAGTTTAATTGTTCAAAATGTGAAAAAACGTTCAAATGTAAAAGAGCTTTAAAGGTAATATTTTTAAATGAAAAGCTTACTATTTTAATTACAATTGAAAACACCACATTTTACAGTTACATGTTGATACTCACGATGATACTCAATATGTTTGTCAAATATGTGGTCTTAAGCTTAATACAAAAAGAATATTACGTCGTCACATGCTTGTACATTCTGATCAGAACAAGTATAAATGTAATATCTGTCCAAAGCAATTCAAAAGACCAGATGCATTTAAAAATCATTTAATATTACATACAGGGCTTAAACCTTACGAATGCTCCTTTTGTGAATTAACTTTTGCAAATGGATCGAATTGTCGAACACACCAAAAAATGAGTCATCCGATTGAATTGGCAGCTGCAGAATCGAAAGGTAAACAAAAGCTTGTTAAAAATGTACCCAGCATAAAACAATTAAAAGCAGTTAATGAACAAGCGTTAATTGGAAAATCGTAAAAATGTTTCCCATATTTAGTTGATTTGTGAGTAAATGCACTGAGCAATATATTTTTGTTCTATAAAATGAAAATCACTTACTTGACTATTCAATGTTTTATAAGGAAGTACATACAATGAAATTCCGCAATCATAAAATTTGTGGCATTATTAGCCCGCAACAAGAAAACCCCATAATAATCCCACAATTTTCGCGAAATTAAACTTGTTGCATGCGTGCCATTAAAAAAGGTTTTCTATTATAAGACCATAAACATTTGTTTTGTTTCTATAATTTTTGTCAAATGGTTTCAGTAAAATGATATTTATTATTACAATAAGGGAAAAAAAAAGAAAAGATAAAAAAACATTTGCAATTAAAAGTAAAAGTCAGGAACGCTTTCGCTTATTAACTTATTAAAAACTCGCAGATGTAAAACAGCTATTATTAATTTTTTAATATAACGATAAACAATAGGTCTCTTCACGAGATAAAAATTAAACAATTCGATTAACTTATCGTCAGGATGTTTTTTGTTGTTAAAATTGTTATTTGATTATTTCCCAGCAAGCATTTGGTGCAAAATTCCATAAGAAATCCGAGAGAATTTCGGTCAATTCAATTTAAAGGAATTCCGTCAGAAAAAACCAAAGGAAATGTGTTAGATTATTGGCGGATTTTAATATGGGAAGGTTCAATTCAAAGGTTGACAGCACTCCGTCAGAAATGTCTGTGAGACATATTACGAAACTTAGCTTAGAACAATTTCTGACGGAATTCCGCCAAAATTCCAAAAACTTTTTGTCTTTTACAACAGCTCTTAATTAATTCATAATATTCTTTCTATAAAAAAACAAAATTAAATATTTTTCTTAAAGTAATATGTAAATAATAATATTTAATTTATTAATTTATTTGTAGCATCATCGCAAATAAATCCAAATTTATATAGGTATCTAAATATAAAAAATAAATAATTATAAATTGTAGAACATATAAAACTTTTAAAAAACCAAAACAATTATATTATAATATCAGATTTCAGAATAATTGTTTTGTTTTTTTTTGGTGTAGTGAAAAAAATAGAAAATAGTCTTGTTTCGACGACAACGAAAATGTGGTTGAGCGATTGTAGTTGGAATTGTGAGCATATACATAAGAGCGTATGTATTTTAATTTTTTCGGCGCGAATTTTTTTATTTTTTATACATGATAGCTTCAGTACTTGACTTGAATTCTCCTGATATCTCAAGCTGTATATTCGATTAACTAGCTTGAGTTGCTGTCAGCTTTGAGTTTTACATAGGTATTTTTGGTGACATAAATTTTTCGCCTAAAATTTGTAAAATTTTCTATAAATTTTAAGATATAAAATTAATATTTTTTTATTTATTTACTCTTTTAAATCTTCAATTTTTTAAATACACTCTAAATATTAACAAACCTTCATGAGTTTTTGACATTAAATGTCAACTAAAGCTTTCAAGTTGTGTATTCGTTTGGAATTTTCACGTCAAGTAAGAAAATTTTTGTGATTGGCTTGAGTGAAGCTGATTCCATCTACTCATGTTGCTCCAATTTAAAAGTCAAAGAAATTTGAGCTTGACTGTTGTGAATTTAGTTCAGTTGTGAATTTTAGATTTAAATTATTTAAGAATAAAGCTTGATTTTCATTGACGAATATTTAAAATTTGTAAAATTTTATCGATTCTAAAAAGGGAGATAACATGAAATGACATTATTTTTTATGAGAGCTTAATGCGTAGGACAACAACAGAAAATATCATTTACCAGGGATATTTTCACAAAAATTGGGGATATTTCCAAAAAATTTGCGATATTATAGTTTGATAAAGTATATTTTTAAAATATCGGGGATTATTTATTATGGGGATTACCAAATTTTTGAGTAAATGTATATAAATGTATAAACTATTTTTTTCAACAGATGGTTTTGACGGTTGAATTGTTGTTTTCTTGTGTATAAAATAAATTTCCCAAATAGAAATTTAGAGAATTTTTTGCAACGGTTTATTTTTTCTGACATAAAAATTCAATAAGCTGTTCAATAAATTAAATAAATGTGCCTTTATAGTGCCAATAAAATTTTTAAGATTTTAAATATTGCTGAAAATAATTCAATGAAAATCCATCTTAATATTAATATCAATATTCAATATCAACGTTAATTTTTTTACCAATTGGATTGGATTGTTATTTGAAAATATAATGGATAAATATTTAAAAATAAGACATAAAAATATTGAAGAACAAATAATTAAATAGTAAGAGCTCATTTTAGACCCACCTAAAAATCTATTAGAATATGCCTGCAAATTTACTTTCAAAGAAGGCGAATATAAACAAAATCAATTCGCAAAATAAAAAAATTATAAAATAAAGAATTTATAAAACAAAAAATTTGAATAATAAAAAGATAACAAATGTTTTGTGGTTTAAATTTGTTTTTTTTTATTCTATTTTACTAATCCATTTATGTAGCTACATATACAAAATAATTTAAAACTAAAATCTATTACTATTTTGGAAGTTTTATTACTATTTTTGGAAACTTTTGCTACTTTTTAAGAATTTTCAGGTGCCAGCACTATTTTCCTCTTCTGTAAAAACTAATATTTATGTGGAGACAATTGTGTTACATCGTGGAGAAATTTTTTCATTAAAAGTAAATAAACAAGCATAAAACCATAAAACATTAATATGAATTTTTGAATTTAGATTTTTTTTTATTTTAAACAAAAGTATCCAACAGAGATTTAACAAAATATTATACGTGGATTATGATTATCTGAAGCAATATGTAATACAAAACAATAGTGTATTACATCAGCTTCTAATTAGGGCCGTTGACATCCTTGATATCGTTTAATGGTAAACATAGGTTGGATTCAGTGAAATTAAACGTGGATCTGAAATCCACAGATCCATGAACTGTCTACTAGACCGTGCGGTAAATATACCGGTAAATGTACCGCGGTTAGTGGAAATGGATCTGAAGAATTCTATATACATATCATGGATCTGACTTTTTATATGTAAAAACAACAAAAAAATTTATGATGAATGTTGTGACGCATACTGTATGAAAAATTAAATTTTTAAATTTTTTTATGAAAGTTGGTAAATTGAAACTCATTATTTTTTGAATTGTTTATTTCTCAAAAAATGCGTGTTCGTTTCTAAAAAGTTTTGCATTTAAATTTTGACCTATATAATCAGACATAATAAGAAAAAGGCAGACAAAGTGGCTAGTAAAACCTATATAAAAATGTAAAAGAATCAAGTAATAATTTTAATAAAATACATATGTCAAACTCAAGCTATATTCGAGTTGACAGCCACTCAACCTGGTAAGGCATTCTATTTTGGTTGGTTAATAGAAGACACAGCTTGAAATTTCAAGAAGAAATCAAGTCAAGCTATACGTATGTAATTAATATTGATGACATATTTGTTTTTACTTGTGAAAGCTTCCATAAGTTTTCACATTTTTGCAAGTTTGTAAAAACCTATTGGCCTATATTCCACGAAGGGTGTTAACTTAACATAATAAAGGACTTTTGTACTCAGGAAACCCAAAGTTTTAGGTGTTGAACCATGGTTGAACGGTTGACGGTCACATACACACACTAGTGCAGAGATATTAGAATAACAAATAAAATAAGTAGAAAGAAAGATACAATAAATATTCTTAGATTATTTCTTATTCTAAGATTTATACTTATATTACAAATTTAAGTGACTGCGCGTTCATTCTGTTTAAGTACTACGTTGGAGTTGGAATGGAACCCATCATTTTTTCAAACTTACGTTTTCGACACTCGAAATGAATATATTTTCGTTTGAGTGGAAGAAAGAAAGCAAAACAAGAGGTATTTAAATATAAACAAATTCAATATTTGATTTTGATAATACAAAAATATAAAAAAATGCACAAAGATTGGAGAAAATGGTGTCGTCTTTGTGGAAAGAAAGAAGGTTCAGATGTTGATATTACTTTAAAATTTGAAAATACAGAAACTTTAGCAGTAGCAATATTGAAATACTTCGGAATAATGGTATGTCAACTTTTCACAAATTTTATAAAATATAAACAAATACAATAAAAAAGTTAATCTTATAGAGAAAAAAAATGTAGTTACATTTCTAATTTAATAAAAATTTTATTTTAGATAGATGAGAACAATTATTGCTCAAAAATTTGTATAATGTGTCATGATACCATTAATTCAATTATAAAATATAATGCTTATATTGTTAAAGTAAATGAAATGTTTGTAGAATTGGAAAGTAATGTTTTTGACGCAAACCTTCATATTGAATCTTTAAGGGAAAAATATGGATTAAACAATGAAACAAATGGGTTATATGACAATGAAATGCGAGCTATTGATTTTTGTTCTGTACAAGTAAAAGTTGACGTAAAGTCAAAACCTGAAAATAGAAATAACAGCACACCACTTTTCAAAAAAAGTTTAAAAACGGAAATAGTAGATGTAGATGAGGTGAATAATTTAGAAGAACAAACCACATTTGATGACGATCCAAACGATGCACTATCAAATGAATTGAACATAGAACATGACATTGCAGGAAAACTCTTGACTGAAAAAAACACAGATAGAGACGATGATAACATTAATTTTTTCAAGAATGAAAAAATCAGTTTAATTTCAAACTTGGAAAATTCAAAAGATAAATATTTTGAATGTAATATTTGTCAAAAACGATTTGTTACTGCCAGAGGAAGAAATACGCATATGAAACAAAAACATTCTGTGAAAATAGGTCCGCCTCCTTATAAATGTGATGTTTGTGGACGGTTATTTAAAAGAGTTCAGCACCTTAATGCTCATGAAGTAGTTCATTTATCAGAAAACGATCGTAAGTTGTATGATTGTCCTCAATGTACTAAAAAATTTACAAGTGAATGGTATGTACAAGATCATATTCGTATAGTGCATAAAAGAGATAGACCTTTTATATGTGAATTGTGTGGAGCAGCGTTTGGAAGCAATAGAAACTTAGTTGATCATCATTTGACACACTCCGAAGAAAAAAAGTTTAAGTGTCCCAAATGTGAAAAAACATTTAAGTGTAAAAGAGCTTTAAAGGTAATGCATATGGTTAAATGATTATATTTTCAAAAAGACAACGCTGCTTGTTTCACAATTTTATATCTTGCTCAATTTATATTGTTATATCATGACCAGAAGAGTAATTAGAATTGTATATTTGCTTTACTTTTTTTTAGGTCTCTTAAATTTGCTAATATTTAATTTGTTAACACGATAAAAGTTTTATATCACTATCATCAAGGTTTATCTTTTTCCATTGTATTTGTACAATAGTATTAATAATGATACAAATATATGTATTATCTATATTTTGATTATTTTCCTGATGATGGTTATTAAGAAATTTATCAAGATATAAAATTGAATTGTTATTGTTATTATTTGTGACAGTTTTTATTATTCTAAATGTTTCTTAAATAACATTAATTTATAGTTACATGTTGATATTCATGACGATACTGAATATGTTTGTCAAATATGTGGTCTTAAACTTAATACGAAAAGAATATTGCGACGCCACATGCTTGTACATTCTGATCAGAACAAGTATAGATGTAATTTCTGTTCAAAGCAATTTAAAAGACCAGATGCATTTAAAAACCATTTAATACTGCACACAGGACTTAAACCTTATGAATGTTCATTTTGCGAATTAACTTTTGCGAATGGATCAAATTGTCGGAAACATCAAAAAACGAGCCATCCAATTGAATTGGCAGCTGCAGAATTGAAAGGTAAACAGAAACTTGCTAAAAATGTTCCCAGCATAAAACAATTAAAAGCAGTTAATGAAGAAGCGTTAATCGAAAAATCTTAAAATAAGTTTTGTAAGATTTAGTGTAAAATAAAATTGTTTAGTGAAAAAGAAAAATATATTGAATATGTATTTATCGTTGAAAACACACGATCTATTCCGTTTTTAATAAGTATTAAAAATAATCGAAATGTAAAGATTGTGATTTTAGGCTTAGTGTGAATTTAATTTAACATACCTATAAATAAAGATACTTTTTTTTTTTAAGTATATACTAGAAACATTTATTTTTATTTTACATTAAACAATTTTTAGTTTGATACTTTCTTACTACCCACAATGCAAACATTTTCAAGTGTAACTTCTTTATCTACATAAAATTTTAGATCACATTTATAACCGAAGCTTTCTAAATGTTTTAGACGAGCATAGTCTAAAACTCTTTTGCACATTAGACCAATTTCTTCTTTTCTTTCTTTTGAAGTTTTCAAATTTAATTTATGTTTTTGCATTTTTTCTCTTGTTTCTTGATAGAGTTCTACTTCTTTCCGCTTTTCTCGACTCATTCCGGTGCCACAAACGGCCCAACTTACCATTCTCGTCATCAAATCAAATTCTTTATAACTGATTTCATTTGATTTCAAAAATTCTTTTCCAACAAAGGTTTTCCAGGTACATCTATGATGACAACAAAGCGATACAATAAAGTGAATATTTTGATTTGACTTGTGATTTAACAAGCAGCGTAACATCAAATCAGTTGCAGCACCACACAAATGTTTCCCAATAGCTACAATATTTTTCATGAGTCTTAAGGATTCAACTCCTTCTAACACAAAATCACAAATATCAGCTCTTATTCTAAGCACTGCAGATCGATCTTCTAATTTGTTATCTTTTTTATGGCGCAAAGAAGCTCGATCTATCAAGATTACATTTGCCTTATCTAAATAATTTGAGCGCTCTTGAATTAATTTTGTTAACCAATAAGAAACTTGGCCTTTTCCTGCTCCAAATTCTACATAACTTGTTTCATTTTTCAAAAAGTCGAATTTTTCTAGATAACCTAAAATAGAAGCTGTTTGAGAAAGATGTTTAATTGTCTCTTTTCCATAATGTGGTTGTTCTAATTCATTAGACAAAATATCATGTTTGAAAATTTGCACTTCTATTTTCTCATGTAAGAAATCTTTATAAATCTTTTCAATTTTATTTATTAACGTTACAAGTTCTTCTTCTGAAATATTAGACAGTTTGATAGCTTCGAAATTAGGTTTTTCTAGGTTCGTCATAGTACTGTCGTCTTTTTCATCAAAAGACCCATCATTAACTCCTTTTTTAATATACGGGGGTAGATCATTTTTCGGTCTGGAATTGCAAATTTTTAAGTGCTTTTGCAAATTTTTTTTATAAACCTAAAATAATTTTTTTTTTGTAATTCTTTGTAATAATTCTAAATATTTATATTATATTATGATGCAATATGAAAATAGTGATAAATACTGTGTGTTTAGAATCAAGAGGACAGGTCATTCTACAATCTTTATGCTTATCGATATTTTCAAATTCAATAACAGGTTCATGTTCACCTAAAACAAAATGTATTTGTTCCCTAATAAAAAAATATAAGAATTGGTATTCTATTTTACCACAATAGCTTTTTCCGTTTGCCACAATCATCTTACAAAATCTCTTTTTTCGTTGAACATAATGTTTACAAGTTTGTAGAATACTTGTTTCATCTAAATCTAATCTTATTTTTTTTGGTATTAAAGCAGAATTCATTTTTAATAATTTCTATATTATTGTAAATCTAATTTTGTAAGTACATAGTTTAGTTGTAGTATAAAAAAATCACAACCTACAATAATTTGTTGTAAAAAATGTACGTCAAAATAAACTATAATCGGCTTTGACATAACTTTACCAAATATCATTACCGTGTGAATTCGAATTGTGTGGTGTGGCTATTTATTTATCTACAAATTTGTAAACAAATTACACAAGAGGCACAAGAGCATTGAAGCATTTGAAGACATAAAAAACAACACATGCAGCATACAGCATTGCAAACTACGTGCCAAGTCGATGGTGCTATGTAACTTGTTGTGTCTTGTGTGTATGTTTGTGGTCTCGAGATTTGACGTTAATTAAATTTATCAAAATATAAATATTTGTTAGTTGGCTATTGTCAAATTTTAAAAAACATTTTTAATTTTTTTTTTTTAAATACAGAAAGAAAATTTTTTCAGGACTTACAAAATGACGAAAGGAGTTTTTCCATATTTTGCTGTAGGAGAAATAATTAAAGGATTTGGTAGAGGCTCAAAAGATTTAGGTATACCTACGGCAAATTTTCCTCTAAATGTCGTAAAAAATCTACCATCCGACATAGAAACTGGTATTTATTATGGATTTGCAAACGTAGACAATGGAGATGTTCATGAAATGGTAATGAGTATCGGGTGGAATCCTTTTTTCCACAACAAGGAAAAGAGTATGGAAACGCATATTCTTAATAATTATAATAGAGATCTTTACGGTTGCATTCTTAAAGTATGCATACTAGGATATATTCGACCTGAAAAAAATTTTGATTCCTTGGATTTATTGATAAATGCAATAAAAGACGATATTCAACAAGCAAAAAATTTATGTAATTTGCCTTTAAATAAAATTTACAAAATTTCAAAATTTTTCAAAGAATCAAATAATAATGAAGAAAAAAAAACTTAAAATCGGCAAGTAGCTTAATATTAATTTTTTATGTAAATTTTACATAAGTTTGTTAATTTGTTGTAAAAATATTATAAGTTGTCAAATATAATATATATATATAATACATGTAAGTGTATTAATACTTTTGGGATAAAATGCTAAAATTTAATTTTACATTTTCATATTTAAATTTTCTAGTATGTATAGTATATGCTTAAACTAATTACTATTCTCTCTAATTTTTGAAAACAAAAACTATAATTCTCAATTCTGTACAGAATATATACATATTAACATATGTATATGTATTTAATCAGTGGTTGTCCAAAGGATAAACCACAGGATAAATTGAAAACAAATATACATTTCTACACTAAAGGATTAGTGAAATCTCAGATTTCAAAAGAATTTTATAAAATATAAATGATATGGATAAATAAAGACCGTATAAAAATAATTTTTTTAAATAAATGTATTATAAATTACAATTTTTTCAAATTTTATATAATATACAATGATGTATTTATATTTATTGCTTTAAATTATTTAACTTTCAATCTTTTTGAGTATATATGATCCAAGATGTGATTAATTCTAAAATACTTTATTTAAATACATAATTGTGAATTAAAAAATTAAAAACTTAAGCTAAATTTAAATTAGTATAAATCTTTTAAAAAAATTAAGGAATTTTTTGCTTCATTTGCTCCATCATTTGCTTTAATTCGTGAAATTTAGGAACATTTTTACTGTGAACTTTTAAACCTTTCGCTTCCATTTCAGCAAACTCAATGGGATGGGCATGCTTTTCGTGTTTTTTACAATTTGATCGATTTGCATAAGATACTTCACAAAATGAACAATGATAAGGTTTTAATCCTGTGTGAGTTAACATGTGCGCTCTTAAATTACGACGACAGCGAAATGCGTTTTCACATAATGGACATTTGAAATTTTTAACATCAGTGTGTATAAGCATATGTTCTTTTAAAGATTGATTATTTTTTAATCTTATGTTACATATTAAACATGGAACGTTAAAATTTTCATGTGTTTTCATATGAACCTAACAATGTTAAAAAGGTTAAAAACTATTGAACATTTTGTGTATTTACAAATAAAAATTTACTTTTAATCTTTGCACATTTTTAAAAAGTTGGGAACAAATTTCACATTTGTGGGTAGCTTCCATATGAACAAACTTATGATCTTCCTAAAAATAATAATCACATAATAATAAGATAGTTAATTACTTACTATATTCAAAAAGGTTTTGTTATCTTACTAAAGATCTTTTCGATGTGGTTCCTTTGCCGCACACTTCACAAACAAATGGCCTCTCTTTTAAGTGAACTATTTTTACATGAGCTTCTAACAAGTATTCATTTAAAAACTTTTTAGTACATTGTGTACATGGAAATAAATTTCTAAGCTCTTTCGGTAAATGAATTTCTTCATGTTTAGTAAGAGTCATTTTTTGGGTAAAAGTTTTAGAACATATCCTACATTCATATAATTTAGGTTCTTCAATTTCGGCATTTTCATGTTTTTTTTGCATATGAGAAACATACGCACCACGATTTCCACAACTTTTTCCACATAATTTGCATACTATTTTATCTTCTGAGTTACTTTGTTGAGATTTTGGTGGTGGATCTTTAATGATATTATGTTTTTTTTTTAGGTGTAATAAATATCGTGATATTTGTGCAAACACTTTTGGACACACTTCACATTGAATTGTATCTACAGGAATAAATTTACTAGTTTCTTTTCGCAATATTTTTTCACTTTCTATTTTATTATTAAAAGATTCTTCTTTAATGTCTTCTTCCTTATTTAAACTAGATGAAGATCTCTCATCTCTACTCATCCAATGATCTTCGTCCAACACAGATTCAAAAGCATTCTCCAAAATATCAGCAACATCATTTTCATTATCTTTGGAAATAGTTTCTAATTTGCAATCTACTTCAATTATTTCGTCTAACCCAAATTTAACCCTAAAGCTATTGAAATCAATTTCATTGCCAAGTTTTTCTTGAAATTCAATTTCTAAATACATTTGCTGCACATTCTTTACTTGTTGTCCAAAGTTTGATAAGGTAGTCAGAAAGTTTGAGCAATCTACACATAATTTTACAGACGCTTCATTATTTTCTATCTAAAAATATTAAACCAATATAATAAATTACTAATTTTTATTTATTAACTTAATATAACTAAAGGTTTACATACATTTAAAGAAAAATATTGCGAAATTATATCCCTTAAATGAAAGTTTTCATTTTCATTTTTAATTAGAATATCTACATTTGAATTATTATGAGATCCACACAAGCAACACCATTTTTTCCAAATCATTTTAGAAGTTCGAAATATACCAATATTTGGAAATTTGGAATTGAATGAAATAAACAATTCTGATGATTGAATTAATGAGCTCGAGTTTTGAGTTTTTTAAGAAATTTCCTGGGTTTGGTTATGTCAAATACTTAGAAATTTAGCATATATGACAACTGACACTTGACAGCTGATATTGTTTATATCTATGGGCTATAAATAATATAAAATAATTTTTTATAGAAAATAGAAATTAAAAATTTATTAAATTTTGTAATGAATTTCAAAAATATTAATACTTATAAAATGTCTTTCAAAATATTTTTACAAGAGATAGTAAAATAATAATAATGGATATTTGATATTGAAATAATAAAACAATTTATTATAGAGAAACATGACAACACAACCACCTCGACGTTCAATACTTTACGTACCAGGGGACAGTGAAAAACATACTAAAAAGGCTTTAAATCTTCCTCTAGCAGATTGTGTTGTTTTTGATTGTGAAGATGGTGTTGCAATTAACAAAAAGGATGCTGCCAGATCTGTAATTAAAAACATTTTTGAAAACATAACTTCAAACTTAAGTACCAAACGCGATTGGGCCGTTCGCGTGAATTCAATTTACTCAGGTTTCCTTGAGAATGATTTGAAACTAATTTTTAGTAAAAATAATCAGTTTCGAAATCCGAAAACAGTATTCCTTCCTAAAGTAAATAAAAAAGAAGATTTAGAAGAATTTTCTAAATTATTAACAAATTATATTGGGAACTTAAAATATGAACCTATTAATTTAATATTTTACTGCGAATCATGTGAGTCTGTTTTAAATTTGAAAGATATTTGTCAAAAAGCTTGGGATTTGAATAAATCTGGTAGTAATTTTATACCAGCGGGTATTGTTTTTGGAAGTGATGACTTCTTAGCTGATTTAGGCGTAACGCGTGATGTCACGGATTCGTCCAATATTATATATGCAAGACAAAAAGTTGCTTTAACAGCAAAAGCATTTGGATTACAGGCTATAGATATGGTCTATATCAATTTTAAAGGTATGAATAGCAAAAAATATTTTTAATTCCCAAAAATGTACCTATTTTTAGATTATGATGGACTGAAAGCTCAATCTATAGAGGGTGCTAAAATGGGTTACACGGGGAAACAAACAATACATCCAACACAAATCAAAATAGTACAAGATGCTTTTATGCCTTCTGCAGAAAAAATTGAATGGGCTCAAGAATGTTTAAAATGTTATGATGAATATCAAAAAGTTGGAAAGGTACTTAATATTAATTTTACTTATTTTTCATAAACTTATTGTTTAAATATTTTTAGGGTGCGTTTGTTTTTAGAAACCAAATGATTGATAATCCTACGGTACAACAAGCTATAAACATATTAAAATTAGCCACTCCCAATTGATAAAAATAAATAATGCAATTACTTACCATGTTTATTTAAATCTAAAGAACTTATTTTAACATTAAATTGTTACACAACTTTTTAAACTTAACTAATATCATTTAATCTTTTCCTTAGCAAATATTTATTTAAACGGTTTTTACATAAATACTGATCATTTAAATATAAGACTGGTATATCGTATTTATATAATTTGAAATATTTTGAATTCGATTTTTCTGTAATATAAACTTTTTCTAATTGATATTCTCCACTAAAATTTATTTCTAGTTCTTCGACTAATTCATCACATAATTGACAATTGTCTTTAGTAAATA
Source organism: Argyra leucocephala (assembly GCA_963942445.1). Lineage (NCBI taxonomy): Eukaryota > Metazoa > Arthropoda > Insecta > Diptera > Dolichopodidae > Argyra > Argyra leucocephala. The sequence continues at coordinate 8,247,901 of OZ012681.1, read as the reverse complement.
AAGTTAATTTCGGTTTAATATATCCTTTTGGAATTGAATTGTTTCTAGAAAGTAAATAATAAACAAGTATTTATGGAAAATAATAGAATTATTAACAAATTTATAAAAAATATATTTGTATTAATGGAAAATACAAGTAATATTAAAATTATAAATGCAGTAAGGTTTTAAATTAAAGGAAAAATTATTTTTTTGTTTACAAAATCTTACAATTTTCTAATCATAACTGAAGAAGCTCCACCACCTCCATTGCAAATTGATGCACATCCAAGTTCACCAGGTTTTAAGCTATGCACTAAATGAATTACGATTCTTGCTCCACTCATTCCAATTGGGTGACCAAGAGATACCGCTCCTCCATGAACATTCACTTTTTCTGGATTGATATCCAATTTCTTTTGATTAGCAAGAACAACAACAGAAAACGCTTCATTTACTTCCCACATTGCAACATCATGTTTATTAATTCCAGTACTTTTTAACAATTTTTCAACAGCAAAGTATGGAGCGATTGGAAAATCTATAGGGTCTGTTTCGGCATCCTGAAAACCAACAATAATAGCTAATGGTTTACAATTTAAACGTTCGGCTTCTTGAGCAGTCATAAGAATCATAGCAGCACCTCCATCATTTAAAGTTGAAGCATTACCAGCAGTAACTGTACCATTTTCCTTTTGAAAAACTGTAGATAATTTTCCAAATTTATCAAAATTAACACGTTTATATTCTTCATCCTCTGAAACTGTAATTTCTGGTTTTCGCTTTTGTACAATTTTTACTGGAGCCAATTCGGAATCGAAAACTTTTTCTTCCCATGCCTTTGCTGAACGTTTATATGAATTAATAGCAAATTCATCTTGATCAGTTCTTGTGATCCCAAATTTCTTTGCAGTATTTTCAGCACAATTCCCCATATGAAACTTATTATAAACATCGGTTAAACCATCAATAACAATACCATCAGCTAAATGAATGCCACCTTCAAGAAAATGCATGCAATTTTGGGTTTGGGCTTGAATATTATTAATATTTACCATATGGTGTATCACCCCTTCTCATATAGAAGGGCACATTAGACATTGATTCCATACCTCCAGCAACAACTACATTTGCTAGTCCCAGCATAAGAGATTGTGCTCCTATTGTTATAGATTTCATTCCGGATGAACATACTTTATTTATTGTTGTACAACAAACTGTATTTGGAAGACCAGCAAATATCGCAGCCTGCCTAGCTGGAGCTTGTCCCAATCCAGCTGAAACCACATTTCCCATGTAAACTTCATCAACGTCATTTACTGAAATTCCGGCTTGTTTTATAGCTTCCTAAATTTGGTTGGTACAGATAATTGAAATCAAATTTTTGTACAAAAGTTTCTAAGAATACAAAAATTTAAATTTAGTTGGATACATACTTTAATAGATATAGCTCCAAGTTGAGTAGCTGATAAGCTTAGCAAATTACTGAAATACAAAAATTAACTAAAAGAAAAAAATTAATTGTTTATGTACATACCTTCTAAAACTTCCTATTGGAGTTCTGGAAGCTGAAACTATAACCACATCATTTACTTTTTTTGAGGAAAAGAATCGAGAAGCTTTAGAACCATACGGGGTCAAAGTCTAAATAATTAAATAATTACTTTTTTTTTAATTTTTGTTATTTTTATTATTACCTTAAATATTTTAATCATTGACATTTTTTTAAAATAATTAAGGCAAATTAATAAAAATTAATCAAAATAAAATATTTTTAAACATTAATCAAATATTCATTACTAGAATTGGGAAGTGGCACTTTGCATTGCACTTTTGCAGAAGTCTTTTTGTTCGTTACCACAATGGCAATTCTATCTGTCGAGTCTCGAATTTCTTAAAGTAATAAAAAAACAAATTTCAAGTTGAAAAAATAATTTTTTATAGAAAAATTCTGAAAACAACATTTACCATGAATAAAAGAATTTTTATTTTTCAATAAAAAATGATAATTGTAATAATTTACTACAAAACTATGGTTAAATTTTTTATGAATCCAAAAACAAGTAAACAAATTTTTTGAATCATTCAACTCAAACATATTTGTTATTTGCTCTAGTCTAGATGATCTTTGATCTGCTAAAATTGAGGACGTATCAGTGCAGGCTATAACATTTAATTAAAATGTGACAAAGATAATTCTGAATTATTATGAAATTAATCACAATTTCAAAATTCAACATCTATAAGCTAAAACGTTTTGAAGTTTTCGGGATTTAAAGAAAAAATTTTTTATAAAAATTTAACTAAGTCCGTTTTTGTATATTGTATTTAATAGATCGAAAACCAAGACAAAAATACTATAATAAACATAAATTAAATACTTATTATAGAAATATGTGTATATAATCTATCATTAAAAATAATTAAAAAATTTTAAATAGAATAAAATTAATAAAAATTTTCCAAATAAAATTCATTTTTAATAACAAAATTTTATAGCATTCGCGAATTCAGCATTTTATCTTGGAAATGATAAAACATTCAACTGTTTCATTATATCAACTGATTTGAAATCATTTTCATTTCTGATGTCAATTTTAGTTTCTTCAATTGGATTTCCGCCATTTGGTATATCAAAGTTGAACAAATAATTTGTAGGAGAAAATAAATCAATTATCTCTCCATCATGAATACTACCTTTATTAATGTCATCCATTGGTAGAGATGTAAAAATATTATTGAACATAATATGATTGGAATTATTTTCCGCATCTCGTTTCATTTCATACCAATTTCTTTCATCAACATCATAATCGATAAACTTTAAATTGTTATTTTTTGATGAAAATCCTTTATCGTCCTCAAATGATTCTAAAACATTCGACCTTGTATTAGAAAGTAAATTCCTATTTTGTATTGTAATATCTTGAGTTGCCGAATATTCATCCAATGCTAATTCTTTTTCATTTTGTGATAAATTTAAATTTGGAGCTGTTATTAATGCCAAACTCATTAAAAGTACCATCAAACAGGTAGTGGGATGCGTAATTTTATCAGTACCTTTTGTGAGTAATGTTTGCATTTTTTTCATTTGTGATACCAAACTTTGATTTTGCAATTGTAGCATTTTAATACGTTTCATCAAATTTTGATTTTCTTCTGAACATTGTTTAACTCTAGCCTCCAGTCCAATAACATAGTCCTTTTTTCGTTTTCTTGAATCTTGAGCAGAAATTTTATTTCGAATTTTTCTTCGAATTCGTTTCAGTTCTCTTTCTTCATTTTTGGTTAAAGGATAATGTTGAGGTAATGAAATCCCTTCTTTTGCCAAAAGACGTTTTTCTTCAGATGTTAAGATTAATTTAGGATATTTCACTTCTTTTTCATTATAAATTTCCGCTTCATAGTCCATTTCTTCAATATCATCATCTTGATCATCTTCGTCAATTTGTGAATTAAAAAATAATTTTGATTGAGGTTCATTTTGAATATTTTTTTCTTTTGGTAAGCTTTTTAACAATTTAATAGTTTTTATATCTTTTATTCCTTTAACTGATATTGGAATTAAAATCGAGTGAGGATTTTTGGAATTTTGAATATTTTTTTTTACGTCAGCTATTTTACCTTTACTAATAAAAAATGTTCCTGGATTTGTTTGAATTTTTCCATTTGTGTTAGAGTTTTTTATTTGAATAGTAACATTTTTACTTTTCATAGTTGTATTAAGTGGTGCAACCTTAACAATTTTTATTTCTTTTGTTGTATTAAACTTCTCAATCGGTCTTTTTTTTTCAAAAGTATTAACTGCGTTTGCAGTTACGGTGAATAACTGGGGTACTTTTTGCACTACAACTTTTGGAAAATTTGTTTTCGCAGCATTCAAATCAACATTTACGAAATTTCCAGATTTCTCAACAAAAACATTATCTTTTACATCATCAATTTTCACATCTTGGTCGTTAATATAATTTAAGTTTTCATTTAAATCAACCTCTAGATTATCTGAAGATAATCCAGAATCTGAAGAACTTCCAGAGATATTTTCAATTTCGGAATCCAAACCCATACATATTTCGTCATACGGACTTTGAAAAGAATTAATAGAAGAACTATCGTAATTACCCAAAAAATCATCCGTATAAAATAATGGATCATTGAAATCGTAAGACCAATTTTCGTCTATGTTTTCCAAAGGCGGTTTAACATTTACTTCCATTAAACCATTATAATTGCTAGGATTATCATCACTTGATAACATATCCATTACTTTAAACAGAAATTTGTTTTTATTTTCTTTTTTTCAATATATTTAATTTTAAAACCTTTAAAAAATTAATTAAATGACGTGGAATTTCAATATGTCACTATAGGTGACTTCCTGTTATCTTTTTCTGATACTAAAACTGATAGACTATTTGCTGTCAAATTTGAAAATACATATTAAAAGTTGATGTGGGTGAAATACAAATAAAATAAACAAATAGTTTGTTTGTTAAGTCAAAAATTTTACTAAATTAGTAATTTTTAAGTTTATTATAAACCCTGATTAAAAGAAAAATTTATATTAAACCTAAAAACAATTTAATAAGGCTTGATTTTTTATTTGTTCAATGGTAATTCGTAATTGTTTGTTAAGTTAATTTAAAAAAAAAATGTTTTTGAACAATATGATGTCGATACGAGAGTGGCCATGAAATGAAAATTATTAAAATAAAATATTAACAATAATAATTAATAAGCATTTGAATAAATGTAATATTTTGATCAATTTATACTTATAGGCATAAATAAAAATTATGCATATGTATAATATTTGTGTCTGATACACAGAAATTTTCTAACTTATATCTGATATAGATAGAAAATTTACGATAGCAATAAATTATTAGCTTGGATACAGGTTTAACTTACCACAGTTCAGTTTCAGTACACTGTTGCTGAAGTAAGTGTGTTTCGTAATTTTCATAAAGAACAAAACCAGTGTATTAAAAAACAAAAATATTGTAATTTTATGTGAGCTAATGTGTTCGTTATCTAAGTAAGATGGAGGAAAAACGTATTGCAGATTATTTTGTGATAGCAGGCTTACCAGAAAATCCTCAGTTATTGCAAGAAAATATATTTACTGATACTGGTCATTTAAAATTTGCTGGTAGTACAGAACCGATTACAGATATTGGTGTCTTTTTTCCTGATTTAGGCGAAGAAGCACCAGAAAATTATGAAGTATTAGTTAAAACAGTTTCAGGATTATATGCAGATTTAAATTTTGGTTCTGTAAGATCTTCACCATGTCTAATATATTATCGAAGGGGAAGAGAATGTCCACCACTCGTTGATATTGGAGTGATGTACGATGGTGCAGAAAGAATAATGGCAGATGCTGAAATGGTTTTAAAAACTCCAGGAAAAAGAGTAGCAAATGTTAATAATTCTACTGCAAAAACTTTTTTGACTTACAGAAGAGCAAAAATTGAAATGCCTTGCAATGAGCTAGTTGTCACAGATTTATGTGTAATAATTCCTTCCAAAGGCGAAAAACCACCACATGCTTACTGTCAAATACATAAAACTCTTAATAAAGGAATGATGGGTAGTGATGTATATCTGTGTTATAAAAAATCAATGAACAGACCCAAGCTTATAAGTTATCAACCTGAAATTTTATTGCGGTATCCAACCACAGATTTTTCGGACTTTCCTCTAAATTTGTGTCCAAGTGTACCTTTATTTTGTTTACCAATGGGTGCTTCACTTGAAGCATGGCCACATGTCGAAAGATCTAAACGAAGAAAAGCTAGTGCTCCAATTTTTAGTACATTCGTATTAACAGTAAACGATGGAACTTATAAAGTGTACGGTTCAGCTTTGACTTTTTATGAAAATTTTGATCCAGAGCTATTAACAGAAAAACAAAGAGAATTATTAGGATGGACTGAGGAATTACAAGAAACACACTCCTTCCAGACAAATAAGGCAATTTGTTTATTATCTCATTATCCATTTGGTGACACATTTGAAAAATGGTTAAGATATTTGCAGCGTTTATCCATTATTAATGAAGATTTGCCCATTCCAATTGAGAGATACATAGTCCAGTTATTAGATGAAGTACCATTTCCATCACCTAGTATACTATTACAACTTTCATCAGAGAGCAGTGACCGAATTCTCCTAACTCAACCAGAAGATTCCCCGCTTCCTCAAAGCGGAGCGGGATTTCAACAACTTTTATCAAACTTAGGGCCAGAAAATTGTTTGCATATATTAATATTAGCATTGACCGAACAAAAAATTCTAATTCATTCTTTAAGGCCAGCTACTTTAACAGCAGTTGCTGAAGCAGTTGTATCATTATTATTTCCATTTAAATGGCAATGTCCATATATACCACTTTGTCCACTAGGATTGGCAGAAGTGTTACATGCTCCGTTACCGTATTTAATTGGTGTTGATTCTAGGTTTTTCGATTTATATGAACCACCTCAAGATGTAACTTGCATTGATTTAGATACAAATACAATTAGTTTATGTGAATCTCAGAAACATTTAAATACGAAACTATTGCCGAAACGCGCAGCCAGATTATTAAAGCAAACATTGAAAAATTTAGATGATCTTAAGCAGCAGCACAACATCGAATCTACAAATAGTTTAGACAGGGATTTTAAGAAGAAAAAAAAAGAACTCGACTTAGAACAACGAATTCAAGAAGCTTTTTTACTATTCATGTGTTCTATATTAAGAGGTTATAGAGATTATTTAGTACCAATATCAAAAGCTCCATCAATTGGTGCAACTGACCCTAGTGCTTTATTTCAATTAAATGCATTTTTACGATCTAGGGATAAAGCACATCAAAAATTTTTCCAACTTCTAATGAAAACACAAATGTTTATTCGTTTTATTGAGGAGAGATCATTTGTTTCGGAACATGATCATGGATTAACTTTTTTTGATGAGTGTTCTGATAAAGTTAGTTTGTCTGATGAATTAACAGGAGATATTCGGTTAATTGATACTGAGGTAGGGCACAACAGTGAAAGAACGAAATATATTTTGCCCCCAGAATCTTTCAGTGGAAGTAAAGAAAAAGAAAACAATATTTTTAAATATGGAACTTTTATTTTAAATCGTGATTTATTAATAGAAGTAAAAAAAAATCATATAACGAAAATGGTGCAGCAAAATATGAATCATATTCCTGGGTCACCACTGGCGATTGCAAGAAGAACAAAGCATGAAATAAAATCAGCTCAAAAATTAGCACGCGATTGCCAGAACCATCCAGAAACTTGGGCAAAATATCTTTTAGCAACTTGTTATTCATTATACTTTTTGTTATTGCCGAGTATGCTAATAGAATCACCAAACAAAGTACACTCAATTTTAAGAGCAGCTTATGATGTTTTAGTTCGCGCTAGTAAATTAAAAATTAATTGTGATGAATTTTGTTATAGAATAATGATGCAATTATGTGGAATGCATAATTTGCCAGTTTTAGCTGTTCGGTTACATTATTTGATGAAGAGATCTGGGGTTCAGCCTAATGCTCTAACGTATGGATTTTACAATAGATGTGTTTTAGAATCGGAGTGGCATAGTGATAGTACAACGTTAAGTCAATTACGCTGGAATCGTATTAAAAATGTCGTCTTAGGAGCCGCACATTTTAAAAAAGCTGGAAGAAAACATGTTATTAAGAAAATGTATCTAGATTCATGTGAGAATAATTTAAGTACTTTAGAAGCAGTTGATGGAACTTCTCTTACGAGCTTAGATTCTGGAAGTTCTACTCAAATTAATGAAATTAATGCTCAAAATTTAACCAATTTTACATCTTTCGAAAAAATTAGAGATAAACGCGGGGTAATAGTAAGGAATTCAATTCCACAAGAAACTACTAATGTTATAAGTAGTGCTGGACTTTTAATATCAGGCGAAATAAATGCAAAATCGAACCCAGAAATCAGAATATCTCAAACCAAAATTGCATTTCAAGAAAATGAAAACAACAGGAATCTTCATTTAATTGAAAAAGGTAAAATGCTGTCACATAAAATCACCTTATTGTAATTTTTTTTTTTTAGATAACTCAATGTCAAAATCCCTAATAAGTCGATTACAAAGGACAAGGATTTATGATAAAATTGGAGCTTCGTTTGATAGTATTAACGAAGATAATACAAACGGATCAAGTCCGACTAAAATTTCACCCCGTACACCTGTCACTCAAAATGACCCATTAGGAGCTTTGAATGATGATGTAGAACAAACCAATTCAAATCAAGAAGTTAAAACTGAAGAAAAACAAATTAATACAAATAACACCATGTATTCTGACCAACCCATTCTATTTAAAGGGCAAAGAAGTGCAACTTTTGATGGTGGAACTTGTTTAAATAAGGGAATGCACCGTTCAGAAACTATGCCAACTTCAAGAGTCACTGCAAGTTTATCAAATTTTAGTTCATCGTTAAGGTTTAACTTTAGTCCAAGTAGTTTAGTTCCTGGCAAAAAATCCAATGAAATATTACAAGGTAGCATAAGTAGTATCAAAAATGCAGCAACGTCCTTTTCAAAAAAACTAGATGAGATTAAGGAAGCAATAGTTTTGACTTCAACTCCAATAAAAACCAATTCCGGTTTATTAAAAGACATTGTTAGTGAAGATGAATTGACTCATAACGATGAAGTAACTAGTGGTAAATGTCGTCGTGTAACAAGTGAACACGATTTACGTGAAAAACAAAAGGATTATACAACAAAAACATCCGTCCTTTTAGATGCTGGATCTTTAACCACATATAATTCTTATCCTGCTTTGCAAGAAAATTTTTATAGTCAATCATATGAAATTCAAGAAAACAATAACGCAGAAATTTTAATTCAGATGACATCTTGTTGTCAATGTAGACAATGTTCCGCCTTATTATATGATGAAGAGATCATGGCAGGATGGGCTGCCGAAGATTCTAACTTGAATACAACATGCCATGCTTGTAATTACTTAACAGTGCCTTTTTTAACTGTAAGTATATATAACAGAAAGGGGCCGTTAGAAAGCCTTAAACCGATTGAAAATTTGTCTGTGCCCTATCTAAATCCGGTTGTGTTACGTAAAGAATTAGAAAATATTCTATCTCAAGAAGGAGATCAAGCATTGGTGAAAGCTTCATTTGTTCAAGATCATCGGATTGTGTATTGGAATCTATTATATTGGATGGACAGAATAGATAGTTCAACACATTTGCCAAATTTATGTTTACATAAACAAACGACAGATGATTTTGATCCACTGAGTAACATGAAAACAATTCAAATTCAATGTTTATGGGATAATTTAGGACTTCATAAAGAAACTGGACCACCGATGTATATATTATGGAAAGAACATCAACCGTCGAGTCCATTACTTAAAGCTCTCTTAACTGATCAATCATTCCTTAATAGAAATATAATACAACAAATCATTTCAGCAATAAGATGCAGTGATTTATCAATACCAATAAAACGTTTAGCCAACGAAAGACAGAAAACTAAAAATGCGAATAATTCAGAAAAAAGTTTATCAATTTATAGAAATTTACTATTCCTGGCATTAACTGTTATTGGAAGAAATAATATCGATATGAGTTCATTTCATCGTGAATATGCATCTGCTTTTGAAAAATTACGAGATAAAGAAGCAAATTTAAAATATAGAACTGAAGATTTTCCACCATCTGTTGCTGCAATATTTTGTAGAGTTTATTTTAAACCACTGTTACTTCCTTGACTGCGAAAAACAGTATTTATGAAAGATTATATGTTTTATGCATTATTTATATATCTTTAAAATAATTTATTAAGTAACAAGCTTTCACATCAATATTAAACAGAAAACTGTAAATCATAAAGTTATACGGGAAATTATATTTTAAGTTAATCGATATGAAATACTTCATAAATCAAATGATAAAAAAATTTAAATTTAGAGTACATATCACATAATTTTTTATTTAAGCAGCAAAAATCAAAAATATTATTTTCACAGAATGATAAAAAATACATATTTACATTGTATTTAATATCACAATAATTATTGAATCGATGAAAGCGCTAACATTATGTTTAAATTTTTAATAAAATTTTAATATTTCAAAATGACAAAAATTTAGAAAATTTCACTTTAAATAAATTTAGAAGCCATACAGCTTTTAAAATTGGGGGATAATTATTGAAAACAAAAATAAAGCAGCATAGAAGTGGTTAAGAAAAATATTTCGTACCGAAGTGAGTAATAAATGTGATAAAAGGAAAAAATGGTCAAAAAAATATAAGAGAAGATTAGGGACGATATCATATAAATTTCAAAAAAGAAAAACGGCATAGGTGCTAGTATAACGAAATATACACACGAAGAAAATTTTAAAATTGAATTGTAAGCCAGATTGACTTGTAACTTAAGTATGAGATATAGAACCCCATTCGAAATGTTTTTATAAAATTTCAATTAAAATCAATAAATAATAGTTGAATAATTAATTATTTGAAATTTTAAATAAAACAATTGATTTGCATTCAATTTAAATAATCTGTTTAACTAAATTGCATTTACATTTTTTTTTAATTATTATTATCCTAATCCTTTTTAAATTTTAATAAATTAATAGAAGATATCTGCTCCATTTTTATTATTTATGTCATTTAATTAAAATTATGGATTTGTTTTTATTACATACTGATATAACTTTTATATCTATTTATGTAAACATATATGTAAAGTCAGAAAAGTTATCATATTCACCACATCACAAATATTAGCCACCATACGATGAAATTTATATCAAAATGTCAAATTTTAAATATTTTCTGTACCTTTTTTTTGATAATTGATAATAGAGGAATGAACTTTTGATAAATCCAAGACCAAGAAATTAAAGTATAAGAGAATGTAAATAAAAATAATTTATTACAAAATTATCATGGCTAGAATTTTAATTATTGAACCATTTTATGGGGGTAGTCACAAGCAGTTGCTGGATACAATTTTAGAAGGTAATCTATTCTTAAAAAATTTTGTAAACATTTTTGAATGAATTTGTTTCGATTTTATTGTTTGTTTTTTGTTGTACAAATTTATATATGTATCTATAATATGAAAAGTTTTCACTAGATTTTGTGTTTTTATTTAGGTATTAATCCTATAGAATATGAAGTATTTAGTTTACCAGCAAAAAAATGGCATTGGCGTGCAAGAACTGGTAATTGTTTTTTTATTTACGCACTTTTATCTCAATTTATATTTTCACGTTTTAGGAGCACTTTATTTTTCACAAACAATTCCCGTTGAGCATCAATATTTAATCTTATTTACTAGTTCAGTGTTAAACTTAGCTGAATTACTAGGAGTGCGTCCTGATTTAATTAAATGTAAAAAAATAGTATATTTTCATGAGAACCAACTGGTGTATCCTGTACGTGAAGTAAAAGAACGAGATTGCCAATATGGTCTAAATCAAATTATGACATGTTTGGCAGCAGACGAAATTATTTTCAATTCAAATTTTAATCGTACATCATTTTTAAATAGCATAGTATCGTTTCTTAACATTCAATCCGATTTTAAACTAAAAAATATTAAAGAAAAAATTGAACCAAAATGTGAAGTAATATATTTTCCTATTAAATTCAACCGTATGCCAAGTCGAATTATTATTGCAAAAAATGATGATAAAATAATGTTAAATGGTGAAGAAGACTTATGTTTACATTTAATTTGGCCGCATCGATGGGAGCATGATAAAAATCCACAATTGTTAACTGAGGTTCTTTTAGAATTACAAAAAAGACAAGTAGATTTTAAAACAACGATTTGTGGTGAAAATTTCGTAGCTGTCCCAGAATGCTTTGAAGACATAAAAGAAAAACTGGGATCAAAGTTAATTAACTTCGGATTTTTATCCAGAGAGGAGTATCTGAAGACACTATTGACAGGAGATATAGTAATTTCTACAGCTGGGCACGAATTTTATGGCGTTTCAATGTAAAATATAAAAGCATATTCTTCCATTTAATCTATTTTCCATTTGTTTCAGGTTAGAAGCAGCCTATTGTGGTTCTATGCCTATAGCACCAAATAAATTAGTTTATCCTGAAATATACCCACCAGAAAATTTATATAATACATCTAATCAACTTATAAAAATGTTGTAAGTTGTTATATAATTATAATTATTTTCAATATTAGTACATAGTTATGTATTTTTTTTGTATACATATTTTTAGATATAATTGGTGTAGAAACCCAACACTATTTCAAAAGCACAGGACAAAATTTTTTGAAACCTTTCAATTTAATAAATTTTCTGCACAAGAATTAATACCTAAATACATGGATAAGTTTAAAATCTTATAATTAAAGGAATCGAAACTGCTGGTTATTGTACAAAAAAAAACCAGGTCTGTTAAATATATTAAACTGCGATTTTCTCTGAAATCTTCAATTTTGTTTTCACAGCTTATAAGTAAAAAAATTATATTAATTTTTTGTATTAATATTAAAACCATTTTATGCATACCTGATCTTTATTCTTTAAGCAATTGAGCTGGTTGATTTAGATTTTAATATTTTAAATAAGTTTGTTGTTGGACTTCAAATATTTGTTTAAAAATTATAACATAAATTTTTCAATTATGTATACATACTATTGTTTAATAATAAAAATAATTTATAAACTTAAAACAAATTCAGACATATCAACATTAGGATCATTTGTTAAATAACTGCTGATGAACATAAATGATATAACCGGAACTCTAGCAGCTAAAAAAATCTCTTGGTCCTTTTTATTCAACGGAAATTTTTTTTGATCAACGAGACAATGTGTAGCTTGACTTATAATAGACTTTTCATATGGTGAATGACTTTTGATGACAACACCATCACCAGCTATTATTACATTTGCAAAAGAACTGCGGGATTTTTCTGTCAAATGCAAAATAACACGAAATCCGGTAAAAGCACCTTTTATGGATGAATCCAGCAAAATTTTATTGCGCCAATAATAAAAAGCATTTGCTATAGCTTGTTCTGCTTGCTTCAATGCTGGCAAATTAATTGCTTTTGGATTGCCCCATTCATATAGCTCTTCCTTAATTTTTTATAAGATTTCAAATTTATTATAAAAAGATAATATATTCGTTATTAGTTAATTTTTGTTTTATGTAAAAAATTTTAAACTCACATTCAAAAAATAACCACGCTTAGTGCTGTCAATTATGTAATTTATGGATAAAATCCATTTACCAGCAGCAACACTACTAAGTAATTTTTCTCCACGATTTGGTCTTTCACAAACAATATGTGTACTTTTTGAATCATAAGTAATTATATTTTCACAAATTTCTCCTCCTAATTGTTTGATTGCTTGTAAGATCTGGTTTTTATCCTACTCATAAAAAGTTTAATTAATGAGAGTTAACAGAAAAATTTTACTTACAAAGTCTGCTGTTGTGGAAATATTAAATATAGGTATTCCTTTAAAACTCATCTTATTAGAGTTCGATTTCTTGTTGGCAGCAAAGTTAATATTATCTCCCCAACCAACCATTCGCTCTGAATTAAACATCATTTCGGTTTCATACCTTTGCGGCAAACCAACAGCCTGTGATTCTTCTTCATTAGCAATGATTGATTTTGCTACATTAGATTTACGAGCGCTGTTATTTCGTTCTTCCTCACAACTTTTGATAAAATCTTTTAAACGTTTTACTCCAGGCGAAGCGTCATTTGAATTTTTATTTGTGGATTTGTTTGGGCTATCATAATTGAAGTTTTCTTCTACAATACTACTTACATTACTTGCTTGTTTTGTATTAATAGTAATATTTTTATTTTCTTCATTATCTTTATCCAACTTATCTACTGAAGATGACGGTTGTGGATCGTTATTAAAACCTTCAAGGTTTGATAAGAATTCAGCCGGCAAAGTTTCTCTCCATAGTCGCATTTTAATTTCACTCAATGGCTAAAAATTAATATTTCTTTATTATAAATTTTTTTTATTGATTAATGTTTACAGTATCTGGTTTTCGTTTCTCTACAGACAAATGCCATCTTTTTTCAACAAAATCACACATTCGTTTCCTGAATTCTGGGGTTTTACAAAAATCTTGAAAAAGAAATGAAAAATGCATAGTAAATATATTGTAAAATAATTTTGTAAATAAATTTAAGAGACCTGGAATCGTCACCGGAGATGCAGGAGAACTAATATCACCTGGTGTTTTTACTAGCTTTTTTAATCTTTCCAATTCTGGAGTTTGGGCATTTTTAACTTCAAGTAATATTTGTTTGCAACACTCTCTTTCTTCTTCATTTGAAATATTTTTAACATATTCATCCAAATCATCAAATATATCTACAAAAGTAGAACTAGAAGACGTTGGTGTTTTTGGTGAAGAATTATCAGTAGAACCAGGTATTAAACGAGTACCTCCAGCTAATTCAAATACACGTTTATGACGTAAAGGTGTAATATCCACATTCACATTAGAAGTTGGATTTGAATCGGGTTGATCGTTTGTTAACTTTACTTTTTTTGATTTGGTTGAAGTTGGTGTAGTTTCAAATAATGAAGTTATATTGGTTTTTTTGATAAATGGTATATTTTTCGCATCTGTTGCAAAATTTGAATTATCGTCAATTTTAGTTTCACCAATTAAATATGGTAACACATCAATTTTCATTCCAGTTTTAGCACACTCAATAAGCCAACTTGATGAAACAGCAGGATAACCTATGATTGAATATTATTATAAAATACATACTATATAAAGTTTTTCTACATTTTTTGCGTAATTTACCCCATTTAATAGCTGCGTTATATTTCAACCCTCCTGGTGATGGCACTACAAGCAAAGCTTTATCCTTCTTCATATAGGTATCTTTATACGTTGCTCCCAGTACCATAATTAATTGTTCCAAAAAACATCTTTCAGAAGCAGAATAAACACTTACTACAATGATCATACCTGTTAATGGTTTCTTTCTAGCACTAAGTGGTATCGGCCGGTGAAAATACTCTATAGAAACAAGAGCATTAGCAGTGATTGCATCATCCTACGAATATTTTTCTTTGAAAAAATAGGAAAAATATTTTTAAGCTTTAACAAACCATCCAAAGACCATTAACAATATTTTTTGCTTTAACTGGTAACTTAGAAATATCGACAGCTTCTTCGTATGATACTATAGCATAATCAACTTGATCTCTATAATTATCGCTTACAAGCTTGCCTAATGCATGTTCACAATCATAAACTATTTGAGTATACAGTTCTTGATCATAGTCTTTATCAACGTATATAGCTAGTCCATCAAAAAAGTTTATATTACTAAGATCTTCGGTAGTTTGCTCTTGGAAGGAATTATTTTGTGGAAAATTAATCGTAGTTTGAGGATCAATTTCTAAATTTTGCTCATTTACTTTAATACTTTGCTTTTTCTTTGTATCAACAACTTTATTATATCCTGATGCATTTAAAGATTCATGCAATTGTGAGCTATTTAACTTTATTGGAGCAACGGGAATATTAGTAATTGTAATATTAGCAACTGATAAGTTGTTCTCTTGCGAATAATGTGATAATAAACCATTAACTTCGGCTTCATCCATTACTGGATCCTGTTCTATTATATTTGATGTTGTTGCAAATAAGTTTTTTTTTGGTAATTCAGGCTTTTTAAAGCTATGGTTCAATGATTGTAAAGACTAAAATAGATATAAAATAGAAATAAAAATATAATAATTTAATTATTAAAACCTTCTTGCTTCTTGGTGATGGAGCTTCTGGTTCACTTTGTATAGATAACTTAGGACGATATTGGATATCATTTAAAATAGCTTGTTTGGCTTTTATCGAATCTACAATCCAATTTAACGTTACAATTGATGCTCCAATACCTTTGTTATGTAGCATATTAAAATCTTTTTGTAGAATTTCACCTACTATTACATGAGTAATTTTTTCATTTACTTCAGAATAATGATGGGCGCCACTAACACCTAATATTTTATTAAGTTTGTCTTTTTCATCCTCACTAAAACCAGATAAAAATATCTAAAACAAAATATTTCTCATAATTAAAAAAAAAAAAAAATCAATATCCTACAGAACATCCATCTAGAAAATTCCCAGCTTTTTTAGCCTGCTGAATATTTATTTCAGCCAAAATTTGTTTGTACATTTTATTCAAATTTTTAGATTCACTATTTAATCTAGTTAATCTTCGATGAAAAACAGATCCGTTAGTGGTACTTAAATTACTACAAATTGATACATCATCGAATGCTTGATTTGCATGACCTTCAATGCGAGATATTTCTGATAGTTGAGTAAAATTACCCGTGAAATCCGGTATGCCTAAAAATATTGATTATAATCATAAAAAATTGAAAAAGAAAACTGCATTTTTTTGTACTAATATTACTGTTATCAGTTTTTGTAGGTGTTGAAACTTTTAAACTGTTGACTCTATAATTAGTCAATGGTAGAGCATAGCCTTTAGCAACGCTATCAAAAATCCAATCAGGTATAAGAACATCCTTCTTATACTTGACAGCTGCTTTGAATTTCTCGGAATCAATACATTCTCGCACCGTTATTAAAATATCAGTTTGATTTGATTTAAAAGTTCTATGAAAATTTCCTCCATTCTCATTAACCAATCTCATTATTTTATCACGAATTTCTCCAGTAAGACCTGAAGTTGTTATGTTAACAGCATAAAAGATTGGTAACTTGTATTTTTCGAAATAAGAGTTTGTTGCTAAAATATTTTCTGTTTTTCCTTTTTCCCAGACAGCATTCACCCATTCAGGTAACATAACCGGTATAGAATTTAATGTAGCTTGTTCATATTTTGTAGATTTTATTGTATTTGATACAAGATATAAATTTTCCTTTCTCCTTAAATCTTTTATATAACATCCACCCATATATGATATTAGAATTTTTAAACTTTGCTATAAACAAAACATTTAATAGAATAATTTTATAAAAAATTATTGTTACCTTTTCACTATCTTTTAAACCTGAAATACAAACAGATATATCTTTCATTGAAGTAATAAATACTGGAGAAATCCCCAAAGGAATAGGAGAATCATCTAATATACATGACAATAAACACCGCGGTCCAATTATCCTTAAAAAAAATTATTTAAGTTACCGTTTTAAATATTGATTAAAATATTCTTACAAAGCTTTAGTCTTTTGTAATTTCTCAAAAATGTCTCCTTTGAATTCATCTAAAATAAAAATGTCTTTTCTATCCAACATTCCCTTATCAATAAGATTAGGTACTTCTTCTGCTAATATCCAGGTAATTTGTTTCTTTTCAATATAATCTTGTAAATACTAAAGATAATTTGGTAACTGTTATTTACATTTTTATTTTATATTTTATACCGTAAAAGCTGAGTTCATAACATCGGATACTGAGGACTCCAGAGGTTTAGTTTGATAAATGAAATAAACTTGTATTCCATCTTCTTGAAAGCTAGCCATTTTGAATAAAACCAATCGAATATTTTACTTTTGTATTTTAAAATTTTATTTTTTTTAAAATGTTGCACACTACATTTCTTCAAGAAGATATGCAATATTTGGAATATGCCGCCAAAATAAAGTGAAATGATTGCTGACAGTACAGAGTGACGGTATTTACTTTTGACAGCTAACTAAAAATTAAGCCCTACTTAGTCTGATAGTCGATGAACATGATACGACATAGTTGGTTTACTCAGTAAAATGTTCTATGTCTATCTATAGATATATAAAAAAAAATAAAATGTATATCTATGGTTCTATCGGTTTTCATTAGATTGGACAGTTAAATAAAGAAATTTGAAGCTCGTTTCTTGAAATCAGCTTGAGTCACAAACAAAACTACAAAAATTTACTTACTTGACCTGAAAATTTCAACCGAATACGCAGCTTGAGAGCTTCAGATGATATTTAATGTCAAAAACACCTTCATGAGTTTTTAATATTTAGAGCAAATTTAAAAAATAGAAGATTTAAAAGAGTAAATAAATGAAAAAATATGTAATTCTATATTTCTTATATCTTTAAATTTGTAGAAAATTTTACAAATTTTAGGCGAAAAATTTATGTCATCAAAAATACATATGCGAAACTCAAGCTATTTGCAAGCTTGATTGTTGCAACAGTATTCAATCTGGTGAACCAAATACACAGCTTGAAATGTCAAGGAGAATTCAAGTCGAGCACTGAAGCTATCATGCATACGTTAGTAATTGTCCAAAATAGTTCTATCCGATTCTGTTCTAACTACTGAACGAATTTTGTAATGTCGATAAAATAATGTCAAATTAGATTTGTACGTTAGCTCAAAATTTAACCAATTTTCTGTGTTTACTTTTTTATTGCATGTTCCTTAAAAAATTTTGTGAAATGTAAAAGAATTTAGAGTTTAAAAGGTGACGTTAGAACTTTCTCTCAAATAAATTTTCGCAAATAAAATTTCTATTTGTAAAAATTTGCTGTCAAATTTTTGTTGTTTTAAATGTCAGGCCAATATTTGTTATTCAAATAAAAAGTAGTCTACCTTTAACTGACGAAAAATCTAAAACCGAGAAAAAATTTTCAATGTAAATTTTTACAATAAAAAATCTCCTTACAAAACCCTTACAGAAAGCTTCAGAAAATTACTGATTAATTCAACAATTTCATAACCTGAATGTCAGTTATTTTTGACTTAAAAAAATTTGAAAAATTTGAGCAAATTTTGCGTGTGTTTACTTTTTATTTTACAAATGAAATATTTTCACTATTTTCGCAGAATTGTATGACCATATGATTAATCCTCTCACAAATTTTTGAAAAAACAAAGTGGAATAAACAAAATCATTCGTTATGCTGTTCACACTACGAGTGTATAACATAGGTTGTTTTTGTTTATTCATTCCGAATATTCGGAATATTCAGAATATGTCAAAAAGCGTTTTTTTATTCATTCGGAATATTCCAAATATTCTGTTCTGTATTTTTTTATTTATTCCGAACGTATTCTTTTTGTTCCATCTCAGAGTTGGAATAAACAGAATAAAATTACGGAATGACAGTTCACTCTATCATTCATTCTATACAGTAATAACAATTAAAAAAATGTTTTTGAAAACAAATATAATATTATGAATAGTTGTATAAATATTAATGTTTATATAAAATTAGTAGTTGTATTTATTATTCAGAAAATAAAATTTTTTAAAAGTTTTTATTGTCCTTTTTTTCAAGGAATGAGTCTATATAATAAGTATAATAACTATTATAACTTATAATAACTAATTTACACAAATTAAAAAATAGTAAAAACTTTTGTTCACAAAAATTAATAAATAAATAAAAAAATAAACAATGACAATTTCTGATGTTTATTCTTTTTATTCTATTCTGTTCGTTTATTCTATTTGTTCGGAATATTCTATCGAGACGTCATCAAGTATTCTATTCTTTCCATTCTTTCTTTAGAATGAATAAACGAAAACACCCATATTATCGAGCTCGGATAACTAGTTAGGCCTATTTCGGATATGCGTTACGAATAACTAATTTTTAACTAGTAAATAATTTTTTTAAAAATATATGTAATTTCTATGTAATATTATTTTTTACAATGTATAATCAGACAATATAATAAAAAAAATTAAAAAAAAAAAAACATAGGAAATACTATTAAATGTCATTATTTCACGTATAGGGGCCTATTATGTAGTTCGATCGATTTTAATCGAATCTTTCATCGTTACCCTTAGAGTTATCGATTGTAATCGCTAGCACCCATAGATATATAAAATATAGATTGGCAGCTTGGTATTGCTCTCTCTTTCTCTCTAATACATTATCATATTTATTATTAAATGTCAGATTCAGCCAAAAATGAGATTATGTTTTTCAATATTTCAACTCAGCTGATTTGATTTTATAAATTTAACAGCCATTTCTTAATATTTTGATGGTTTTGTAGAATAGATTCTTTTCAATTTTTTCTTATTCAATTTAAAATTAGTTTTGTTTTTTAACATTATTATCTACACTATTTATTTTTTATAGTTTTTCTGTTTTAAATATATTATTTAAGCTAATACGATAATTTGAAAATCATTTTATTTCATTTTATTAATTGCAATTTTAGAGCATTGGAAAACGTATTCAAAGAAAAATAGAGGGAAAAGCTTTAAATTTGATGGGAATGATAAATATTATATACATATATGTATATAATACAAGTGATTAGATATACATTGATTATTAATAATAATAATAATAAAAATAATACTTATAAATAATATAAATTTGTATACATATCGTCTAATATGTTTTAATATTATCAATATATACATAAAATTTTACGGGAATGTATAAATAATCTATGTGAATTTAGTTTTATAAAATAATATATAATGTATACGATAAAGTAAAAGAATTTTTTCCCACTCTTGGTTATTATCAGCCCATGTATCAATTTAATTAATTTTGTTTATATAATTCTTATCAACAACATAAATATATACGTATCAATACATCTTTTTTTAACTTTACTTTTTGATTTGTTGATTATATATTATTGTGAATTTTGTATGAATATACACATATACATGTTTTTAAAAGAAAATTTAAAAAGAATTATTTTAAATTAATTGAGATTTTACGTTAAAAATAATCCAATTATTAAAATTATTGTAATTTTATATTTCTTTTACTCTAAGACTTTTCATATGACATTGGTGCGAAGTTTCCATTTTCAAGGTGATTATTTGCAGTAGAAACTAAATTATTTGAACTCAGATTTTTCAAAAACAGCTGACCAAAAGTGGCTGAAAATTTTTATTCTACCTGTCAATCTATATTTTATATATCTATGCTAGCACCATTATGTATTTCGACAAATCTAGAATGAAAATGACATATGTTTGATTCTTTAAATGTCAAATACAAATTAGTATTCGAAAAAAAATCAAACTATGGGGGTTTATAGTTTTATTTTTCTGCTGTATTCTTTTTTAAATTCTCTCCGTTACAACAGCTTGGGTTTTATATGGGTATTCTTTTGAATACCATATTTTGAGTGTATGTTAGTGTATATTAAATTTTGTCAAAAAAAAACCAAATTAAATTTTTATATTTATAATTATTTTAAAATTAAAATTTTTTTAATCTAGTATGATTATATGATTTTGACAAATATATGGATTAAAAACTATATATTATACATATATAACCATGTCAATGTATTAGTTAACAACAGCGAGAAACACTTTATTTTTTGATGAAAAATAAGTCTACAAAAAGAACACGAGTGTAGAGTTTTCCTTACGTCTATTACCTCTTTCCTAAAACCAAAAAGAATACAGTAGAAAAATAATACTCGTGTAAGAACCTCCAATAATGTTATATCAAAGAATATCCATTAAAAGAAGGTTCACT
This sequence comes from Argyra leucocephala, assembly GCA_963942445.1. Classification (NCBI taxonomy): domain Eukaryota; kingdom Metazoa; phylum Arthropoda; class Insecta; order Diptera; family Dolichopodidae; genus Argyra; species Argyra leucocephala. The sequence goes on along the minus strand of OZ012681.1, from coordinate 8,226,424 downwards.
GGAATAAAATTTTATAATTTATCAATGTGTTGGTTACCATTTTTCCAGTCGATTTCCAATATTGTAAGAAATAGATAGTCATAAGAATTTAATTGGTGAGAGAGAGATAAAAATTCAAAATACAAAGTGGTTACCATTTTTCCAGTCGATTTCCAATATTGTAAGAAATAGATAGTCATAAGAATTTAATTGGTGAGAGAGAGATAAAAATTCAAAATACAAAGTGGAAAAAAAATTAACGTATGATTTTTTTGTATGAAAGAAATATCGTATTTATTTTTAGTTAGTTAGTTTATTTCCAAATTATGATTTTTTTCAGCACCGCACACCAAACACTTAACACGAAGATCTTTTCTCATTTGCTCAAGAGTTGATTTATTTTTAAATATAACATACACTGCTTAATTTTCATATATACTCTTCATTTATTTTGTTCTAAGTAATTTCTTATTTACTAATTTTTTTAAAAAATGCATATCAATAAAAAATATTATTTATTCAAATTTGAAATGTTCATATTATTAATATTCAACTTTGTTACCTATTTATAAAATTAACAGGTACCTAAATGCATTATATTATTTATAATATAATATGTATTATTAGTTCATTGATGATTAAAATGCACAATTTAATTTTTCAGAAACTAAAAAGGCATCGAGTCATTCATAAAAAAAACCGCTTGATATTCTTTTTAACTACTTGTTTCAATACCTGAAAAACTGTGTATATTGAAAATACATGAATGATAAAAAATTTACTTCCCTTATAAGCCAATAAAATAAAATAATATGATATTTAAGAAATAACATATGTTTTTGAAACGAATATTATTTTATATAGGGATCTGTAAAAAATCAATCATTCAAAATTTATTTATTCTCATACACTTATAAATTTAATACGTTTATTTTAAAAACAAATCGTACACAAAATTTCAGACGTCTGTACACATGAAAAATCTCTAGTGGGCTAAATAAATAAACAAAAATATCCCGTGGGCTATTTAAAATTACATTACAAAAATGAAGTTGTTTTTTAAATGGTTTATATCGCATTCTTCCTTTCTCACAACTTCTTACATAAGAAAATATTTACAATAGTTCTTTGCTTCTTTAACTAATGGGTTTTTTTTTGTAAATGTGTAAGTAAAAATATCTTGACTTCCTGTGAACCTTCTTATTATGGGTATTTTTTGGTTATATTTGAAATTTTACAATATTTTACCATGTAAAGCTTGCTAAGTGTTTGATAGTTAGTTGTCATTGTCCCATAGACAAAGACCCAGACTGGTCTGTCACTGTCTGATTCTGAAAATGTGAAGCTTAAGCTATCAATCTTTGTCTCTCAACCTGTCGTCGTTGTGTTTTCAGCATTGGTTTTATTTAATTGAAATTTTTATAACTGCAAATACAAAAAAAAAAGGCATCGAGTGTAAGCTTTACTTAAATTTTGCAAATAGACAGTTTGACAGTAGCTATATTTAAATAAAAATGATTATTTTTAAATGTTTTTAAAAAAATTCTATATTATAATGATTATTGAATTTAAATATTTTTGTATTCTATCTTCGGTTTAAATAATTCACACAATTTATACAATGGCAAATGAAAATGAAAATGATTTAAGTAAACTGAACGTCTTGCAAGAAATAGACAATGAGGAGAATAGTAATTATTCCAAAAATTATATTTGTTATAACGAGGCTTTGAAACGTTATAAAACACTATCCAACTACGTTTTGGAAGAATTTTATTCAAATCTAATATCAATTGATGAAAGTGCACAAATTGTCAAAAAACTGAATGACTACAAGCAAAATATTGATTTTTGTAAATGGAAAACTTCCTTAAAAATTGAGGATATTGATAAAAAAATTTCAAAATGCGACAAAAATATTAATTGTTTAACCCATGAAATTTCTCAAAACGATCTTACAAATATTTTTTATTACCCTAGTCGATCTTTTTCCAATCAACAGAAAGAATTTAAAGCTAAGGAAAAAACATTAAATAATGAAAGAAACTCAATTGGAACAGAAAGTGATAAAAGATTTAAAGAAGTTGATCCAGAGATAACTGAAGATAATATTAATCATATAAAAACGTATAGAAAGTTCACTCACAGAAATCAAAATGTCAAAATTTCTGAAATAGAAAATTTAAATTTCAAAAGTGCCCGGGATGAATTATCTTTACAAAATTTAAATAAATATGGAGAAAGCTCTAAACAAAATCTTGGATACGGTACTATTAAAAAAACTCTGGGCACAAGAAGAACGCCAAGGTCTGAGTTCGTGCCTCCCATTAAAAAAGAATTTCATAATATAAGTAAGAGTGATTCAAAAGAAAGTAACATGCCTATAGATGAACGATTGATTAATATTGACCCCAAAATGATAGAACTTATTAATAATGAAGTTATCAATAAGGTGGAAGAAGTTTCGTGGAATGATATTGCTGGATTAGATTACGCAAAATCAATAATAAAAGAAGCAATTATTTGGCCTATCTTAAGACCAGATATATTCACTGGAATCAGACGTCCACCTAAAGGTATATTATTTTTTGGTCCACCAGGAACTGGAAAAACATTAATTGGGAAATGCATTGCAACACAATCAAAATCAAAATTTTTTAGTATAAGTGCTTCATCAATTACATCAAAATGGATTGGAGAAGGCGAAAAAATGGTTCGAGCATTATTTGCTGTAGCAGCTGTCGATCAACCGTCAGTAATTTTTATTGACGAGATTGATTCTTTATTATGTCAAAGATCAGAAACAGAACATGAAAGTTCTAGGCGATTGAAAACTGAATTCCTTGTACAATTAGATGGCACTGCAACATCAAAAGATGACCGTATATTAATAATTGGAGCTACCAATCGTCCACAAGAACTAGATGATGCAGCACGTAGAAGATTTGTTAGACGTTTGTACATACCTTTACCTGACGAACGAGCAAGGACTCAAATTTTAGAGAACTTGATGAAAAACGTTAAAAATACTCTTTTAAAATCTGATTTTGAAATTGTCGGAAAAATGACAGAAAATTATTCTGGTGCAGATATTGCATCTTTATGTCAAGAAGCTAGTATGGAACCATTACGTGCTATACCAAATAGTCAAATGATGTATTTTGACAAAAATAATGTAAGGCCGGTTATTTTATTAGATTTTCAAGAATCGATAAAAAAAATTAGATCAAGTGTTTCAATTAATGATTTAAATCAATATTTAGAATGGGATAATTTATACGGTAGTGGTAGTTAAAAAATTTAAATAAAATAAAATAAAATACGAAAAAATATAATAATTTTTATTTCAAATTAAAACTTATGAAAAAGAAATTATAAATTTTTTACCTGTAAATCCTTTAAAGGCCATGGACTTATGCATTGCATCCTTATATTGCTCTAAAGTAACTATTTCATGAATTGGAGCCTTCAGTTTTCTTAATTTAAGCAGTTCACAAATTTCATTTAACATTTTTGTTCGATCGGGACTACCAAAATTTTCATTAGACCATCTTGTCATCCAAAAACCAACAAAAGAAATATCTTTAAATATTAAAGTAGCTGTTGACAACGTAATTGGTTCTCTAGACATTCCACCATATGTTATTAATGTGCCTTTATTAGCTAAGTGTCGTGTAATTTCGGTTGCACTTTTGCCACCAATGCAGTTGAATCCTAAAACTGGTTTTGCTAACTTTGATTTAAAAATATCCGTTGTCCGTAATTCTTCTTCAGTTAAAATTTCAGTCGCTCCAATACTTTTTAAGTAAAATTTTAAGTCTTTTATATCTGATCTGTCCCTTACAACTCCAACTGAATTAATACCCCATGCATTGCAAAGTTGATGAACCGCCTGACCAACACCACTATTTGCTCCATTTTGTATAATTGTATCACCTTTTTGAAGTTTCTTAAAATCTTTCAGCATTCTGTATGCCGTACATGGGTTAACTGTAATTGTAGCTGCGCTTACTAAGTCTATATTTTCCGGTATTTTTATAAGGTCCTTTTCCGAAAATTTAGCATATGTTCTCCAGGTACCTAAACCAGTAGTAAATGGTATTACGTTATCATTTGGTTTCAATTCTATAACATTAGATCCTACAGAAACTACTTCTGCAACACATTCGTTTCCACCAATAGCAGGAAAAACTGGCTTTACGGGATATTTCCCTAAAATATATAAATAAATATATGGTTTTAAACACAAATTTAATTATTACCTTGAATAGTATTTATGTCAGCTGGATTAATTGGCGATGCTAATATCTTTACCAATACTTCATCTCCTTTCGGGTTATTAATTTCTTCTGACTCTAATTTTAATACTTCAGCTGGTTCACCAAATTGATAATATTTTAAACTTGAAGCAACTATTGACATTTGTCTAACTTTAATTATTTTGAACAATGAAGTACTTTTTATCAAGATTTTGTACATGTTAATTATTTTAAATGAAAAACCAGCAAAATGAAAGCACACAAATCAGTTCAATATTGTATTGTTTTTGTTTTTAATTTGTAATCCAATCTAACATCCAAAACATCTGAACTGTACAGCCGACTGTGGAGACTGGAGTTGCAGTAGGAGCGGACTGGATATTCAGCAAAAAAATATTTTTTTAAATCTGTGTCCTGTGACAGTGGTGGTTCAAGTTAATTAACAATATTTTAACATAGAAATGCCAAGTTAAACATAAAATCTTTATTTCTAGTTAAAAATATTTTCCGTAATAAAAATGATTAAAATATTTCCAGAAAGCTTGGGAAATTTGTTATTTATAAGCTTGATTTTAAATTAATTTTAATTGATAAAACTTTGGATACTTTACTTGAAAAAATTTGCAAATGAGATAATTAAGAAAAAAAAACTCTCATCTGCAAGACTGCAAGTTAAGTTCAAGTTCAAGAACGAATTTGCATGTAGAAAGGTGCAGCTGTCAAACTTACATTTATTTCATACAACAAAACTGATATTTATTCAAATAAAAGATAAACAATAATTTGAATTGTAAACTACGGAGTTTTTTTTAAATTAATTTCAGAAAGTTAAATTACTTTAATTAATTTACCAACTTCATAACAGAAGCGTACATATCACTAAAGTAAAAAAAATCTAACTTAACCTAAAAAATACAACAAAATTTAATGTATAATCTTTTATAAGTTGAAGAGAATGTTGCTGAATGCTGACGTCACATTTTTTTAGGTGCAAAAAAATTTAACAGGCACCTTAAATTAGATTTATATTTACATAACTACTAAAATACAATTCATAAAATATATATTTACTACTATCGTCTCTACTACACAAAAAATAATAAGAATAAATATTAGATTTTTCTGTTCTAAGTGGTTCTAAAGCGTTTGACATTTAATTGCCATTTCATATCCATAAATAACTGGTCTGTCCGATTCTGTTCTAGATCTACTGAAATGAAAAACTTAATAACATACTTAATAAAAATGTTTAGCAGCTAAAGAAATCTTCATATGAGAAAAATAGAGAGTATGTAGTAGTTAATTATTTTCGTATACATTATACAATAGAATCGAAAAAGAATGTATTTTCTTTATTCATTTTAGAGTACTACTACCAAATACCAATTTACAACACTAGCTAACTAAACTATTCATTGATTAAGGTAATGACGTAGTGGCGTAAGACTAAGATGTTTAAGTTTAGCTAAAAGCATATCATGGTTAATTGTATCAAATGCCTTTTTTAAATCGATATACACTTCTTTCATCATATTAAATTGAGGCAATTTTTTAACATGTCTACAAAGTATGTCTACAACTACATACATCGTCAATTAGGTAAATTTGAGTTCCTAATTCCTCTTTTTAATCCATATTGTGAGAATATATAAAGTTGTTTGAAATCAAATGAGCCTCTAATCTCTTATATAGGATTTTGTCTATTAGGTGTTTGTGTTGGCATTTTGAGTTGAATAAGTTAATTAAGAAATCTTACAATTTGCGAAGTAGGTACTAAATTTTTATTTCAATTTTATTTCTTCTAAATTTTATTATCGTTGTAGGAGATTTGACATGTTTTCGATTTTATACGAATTACAGAATTTTAGAATAACAAAACACGGAGTGAAGTAGATAAAAAAAATTCACAGGATTAGTCCCATTCAGTACAAATTCAAGTTTACCTGGTCACATATGAATTCTTATATTAGTAATTGTTTATCTCTGGTAATATTTTCTTATTAATGTTATTTTTAATTTGCTAAATTTTTGTATATTTAGATTTTCCTAATTTAAAAACTTTTAAAATTTCACTAAATATTAGGTTGTGACCGTTCCGTGAACATATGTATGTAATTGAAAAGCTTTTATTGAAATAAATATGTTAATAAAACACGAAATGAGTGTTTAAGTAGCTAAAAATAAACATATATCGTCATAGACATAAGTTAATTTCTTAATAATTTTGTTGAATAGTTTTTAGCTCAATTAGCTTTAATTTGGGCTGTTCCTGGTGTTGCTGAATACAAAACAAAACAATTGACTTCGATATTCAAAAATTCCCACCAATCAAATGTATTGATTCCATATATAATTAACAAATAAGAGATGTCGCTGCTTGAGAAATATTATAGTGAAGTGAGTTAAGTGATCAAAAAATTCATTGCCATTTGCGAATACCACACTACACGACTACATAGTATACGATATACACAACACACTTTGACACATTACACCTTCCTTACAAAAGTTACACATCCTATTAGAATTTAAGAGATTTATTTTCGAAATTAATTATTTGATATTTTGATAATTGATATTTGATAGGAAAATAAAATAGTGAATCTTTATCTGAATAATGTGATTGTGATGTATAAAATTATATAGAGATTTTCACTCTTGGAATTGAGAATTTGAATGTTGTGTTTGTGTTGTGTTGTTGTGTATGTGTAGTTGTATAATTGAGTTGAGTTGAGTTGAGAAAAATTTTATTTTTATATTTTTATAAAAATATTTTTTAGCAGATTGCAGAATCAGAGCAGTACCTTTAATTCATATTATATACATGTATGTACGTATGTACATTGTACAGAAGAAGAACACAGGAAAGAAGCACTGAAGCAAAGCAGTAGCATAGCATAGCAATTATCAAAGCAAGCCGCAGCAGGCACTGTAGATAGTGTAGAGTGCAGAACAGATTTCACTTTCACTTGGGTCGGTCAGTTTAGATTTTATAATTCAGTAATATAATTGTAATTTGGTAAAAATTAAAAAAATTGATTATAATCAAAGAAAATAAATTTACAAAAAAAATATGGAATATCACAATTATTAAAAAAAAATTTATGATTTCATTAAAAAAAAAAAACAAAAAAAAAGTGAGAATATTAAGAAAGTAAGAAAAATTGCTATCCTTATAAACTTAAAAATTCCTGAAAATAAAATTTGAGAAAATGGAAGGTGGTGCATATGGTGGAGGAAAAGCTGGTGGAGCATTCGATCCAATAAGTTTCATTCAAAGGCCTCAAGTTATTTTACGTGCTTTATGTTGGGTAAGATAGTCTTTTTTTTAAGAATTTATTGTAAAAATTGTATTTTATTAGAATGTCCAAATTTTTAAAGTTCCTATCGATTTTTCTTTTTAATTTTATTTTTGAGCACAATTTTTCCTTTTATTTGTGTTGGTAAATAAATAAAAAAAACATAGAAATATATATATATATATTATAAGCATAAGTACCATATATATAAATGTTTGGCACTGTGGTGTATTTATGCATACACAAATTCTTCATATATTACGTACGTACTCGTACGTTACGAATTACGAATTCTATCTCTTTTTATTTCTATTCACAACACAACACAAACACAGTTGGAAAAACAAAACGGAAAACCAAAATGTACTTTGGGGTTGGGTTGTAAATAAAAATAATGTAAGAAAGAAATGTTTCCTTATTGTTCTTGATTCTTGAATGTAAAGTGTATGTAAATTAATTTAGAGCATTCAATTTGGTCAGAAAAGGATAATTGGAAATTATATCTTATGAGAGCAAAAGAAAATGCAAAATTTGAAGTCCAATGTCAATCAATCATTATAACAGAAACAAAATTTCGAAAGCGACTAAAAGAAAAATTCCATTAACATTGTGAATAAATATAAAATTGTTAATATGATGTAGAATAAATAACAATTTAATATGATCTAATAGAATGAGTATATAATATGATAATTTGAATTTTTTGAGAATTGAAAATAAATAAAACAATAAAATGTTGTAAATTATAATTGAAAATCGAAAAAGCTTTTTAATCATGTACATTAAAACAAAAAGGTGCTAAAAGAACTTGATAAAGTATTCTTTTTGTTCCTATGTATTTGATAAAAATAGTTTAAACGGCTTAAATTTATTCAAGTTCTGAATTAAAAAACAATTTAATTTTACACAAAAAAAAAATACCTACTATTTACTTAATTTAATGAAAATGGAATTTTCCTAAATTCGAAATTCATCTTTTGTTCATTTTCGATTTATATAATAATTCGAAAGAGAATTCCTAGTGGTGTGGTGCTGGTGAGTGGCGTGGTGAATATGGTGAGGTTTTTTCTGTACTGATACTGACGGCTTGTTACTACTCTACTCTGTAATCTGTCTGACTGCTGATGCTTTTGCCTTGTATTTTTTAAATAATATTATGTAAATATACATCTAATACAAAATACCACAAAATATAATGTTCACTATGTAACGTACGAAGAGTAAGAGGTTTGTATATTTTCGACTTTCGGCATAATTTGAAAAAAAAAAACTAATTAAAATTAAAAGTTGTTATGAAACGTTACTTAAGATTATAATATTATATTGATTGTTTATTGCACAATCTGGATTTATCTAAAATATCTTACATATAGGTACATAAGTACTTATTTATGTACATATATTATATATAGATTTAACGATTTTAGAAAATCTGCTTATCCTTTTTTAATTTATTTAAACGAAATTCTAATAAATATATGCAGTTTAGTTTGACAATAATAAGGAATGATGCTAGACAATCCTGTTTGTTCAAATGATGGGTGTTGGGGGGAGACATTAACTATTGATATCTTACATTTTGTCCCTGATTTTATACTTATATAACAATGATTTTATCAAGTATGTAGATTAATATATTTATGTTAATTATGATAACTTAGTTATCATACATATGCTTTTATAAAAGAAGCTTAGTAAAAAATATACATACATATGTACATGTAGTTAATTTTCTAATAACAATTATTATAATGTATGTACGTAGGTATGGACAATAATTACTTAGTTTTATTGTTTAATATGAAGTATAAAAAGAGTATATATTAAAATAGGTAATTAAACAACTAAATATGATTTAACTCATCAAAATTTAAGTAGATTTAAATATAAATTTTTCTGCAATCGATTTTTTTAAATACAAAATTACTTATTTTAGTGAGGTTTAAAAATTTTTCTTTTAACTACATATTTAAATATTTTGAATTATTGAAGCGTAAAGAATAGGTATGTATGATGTATATTCACATTTTTTGTAATTTTTTTTTTTCTAAATAAAAAACCTTGATGATTGATAGTAAACATTTTACTTTTATTTATTTTTTTTTGCTTTTTAATTTATTGATATTTAGATGTACTTAAATGTAAGTGAAAATTTTTAGCAGGAGTTAGATAACTGTGCTTGATTTTTTGTTGAGTAAAATCGATTTGTTTAATGATTTAATGTAAAATGTACATAAATACATACATATAGATGCTAAAACTAATTTATAATTTTAAAAAAATATGAATTCTTTCACCTTAAAAAATATCAAATCTATGCTATTTATATGTAAATAACTAACTCATATAGTAGTAGTATTTAATATGTTTTAATTTTAAAATTAGTCTAAATCTAAAGTAGGAAGATGATTCAATATGGATGTGGAAAATAAAGATCTAGAATTTAAAAAAAAATTGTAATAGGTATCAAGTTTAAAATACACGTATGTACCTACATACATAATTACATATATATATATATATATACTTAAACAAAATGAAAATTTCTTATATTTTAAATTTAACAAATCATGTATTTTTTTACTTTTTGCAGCTATTTTCTATAGTTGTTTTCGGCTGTATATCTTCTCAAGGTTGGCAAATAAAGGATAATAAAGAAGTTTGTCTATATAATGACGATGCAATGGCATGCAAATATGGTACAACAATTGGTGTAATTGGTTTTTTAGCAGCGATGGCGTTTATTGTTGGTGAATACTTATTTGAACAAATGTCATCTGTAAAAAGTAGGAAACATTATGTATTAGCTGATTTAGGATTTTCTGGATTCTGGGCATTTAAATTTTTCATAGTTTTTATTTATTTGTGGTCTCAATGGAGCTCGTCAACAGCACCACCATCTGGGTATGGTGTTAGCAATGTACAAGCCGCAATAGCATTTTCATTTTTCTCTATTTTCACATGGGTAAGTTTAAACTAAAAAAAAAACAGAAAAGGTTTGAAAAATTAGTCTTTATTACAAAATTTAGGCTGGGTGTGCTTTCTTTGCCTGGAAAAGATATAAAATTGGGGCTGAAGCTGCATTTGCATCAACATTTGAATCGGATCCATCAGCTAATCAATATCCGAATTATCCAATGGGAAATGAAACTGATCAATATAGTCAAGCTCCATTTACTGGCCAACAACAAGGTAAGTAACTAAATCGTTTGCTTGTTGTTTTATTTTATTTATTTTCAATCAAATAATTTCTTTCTTTTTTAGTTGATCAATCAGATTACCAACCACCCACCTATTAAAAACAAATACATAATATACATAATTATATCTTAAAAAAACCAAATATACTTTTAATATGAAATGCATATATAGGAATTTATAAAACTATATGTATATAAGTATATGTATTTTATATTTATTTTATTTTAAAGTATAATATCTTCGTAGGATAAACAATAATTGTTACAAAAAAAACGAATAAAAAAAAAATTAAGGAAAAAGTTTGAAAAATCAAATTCTTTTAGTTACAATTTTATATAAAACAGAAAGTAAATTAATAATTTATTTATATTTAAAAAAAAATAGTAAAAAAAAATTCTTTCGCTAAAATTTTTTGTTATTGTAATTTTTGTTGATAATACAAAATAATTTTGTAATCAAAACTAAAATTTATTAAATTAATAATAAAATGTGTTAAAAAACGAAATCTAAAAATGCAATATAAAGATTAATTATAGTACTATTGCCAGAAAATATATTTTCAAAGAAAAAGTATAAAAATTAAACTTAAACAAATAGTTGGCATAGTTAAAAAAAAACTACATAATCTGTTAAAATATTTAAATTTAATATATTTGATATCTGTTTAAATGATATTAATATTATGATAAATAAATATAATCATTGTAGAATCAGAAATATAATTTACATATTTGACTTGTATTTTCTTATATTTTAAATAGATATTATAAATTTCAAATTTATTGTAGTACGTATCAGTAAAACTGTATTCACAGTTAAGTATTATAACACCACGCGCTCTTTAATTTAAGTAATTTAAATATCATGATTGAGAATAAATTTCTAAATTTCATCATTATAGGTTTAATTATAAATTATGCATGTTTTGATTTATATGTATTGAGAAATACATTATTATAAATTTAGATGAATTACTTTCATTTGATTATTATTTAATTATTTCAAATTCATTCCATGGAAAAGCTTACAATTTTCGAAAACTAAAATTAAGAGGATGAAAAATATAAAGAATAAAAGTGAAAGTAAGTTAAGTTTAATTGTGTTTATTCTAAGATAATTAATACATAGTAATTAACGTAATACATATATTATAAAAATTGATATAATATTATATTTGATGCGTTATTTTTATTTTGGTTATATTTTAATTGTTAGATTTTTAATGTCTTTTGATTTGATGAAATTTAAAAAATTTTTTTTTTTGTATATAAAAATAAATTATTTTATTTATTAAGCACAATTTGTGATATTTTGAATACTTTTTTTTATTACAAATGCAATTGTCATCACCAAAGATTATTTAATATTTATATGATACTGTGTAGAATAAAAATCAATTACATACAATAAAATTATGTTAATGCACATCTTATTAGGGCACATTAGTTACACTTTTTTGATGAACAATTATTTTTATCTTTAAGTTTACATAATATCTATAATTTATTTATTTATGTAATATATTATATATTATAACTTTTTGCAAAAGTAGATGTATGAAATATTTCTCTACAAAATTAAAATTTAAAGTCAAAATAAAATTATTACACAGTATTTCAGTAAAAAATTTATTTATTTTTAATTCGTAGTATTTTACGTTATTCCTGAATTCAAAAATTACATTGCCGTTTTCATAACACTAGTAAGAAATGCAAAATAATAAAATTAATTAGAATAAAGTATATAAAACTTGTTACAAAAAAAAGTTTTAGCAAAATCATTTTATAACAAAGACAAAACAAATATATATATTAAATGTAACATTTCTAGAACAATAAAAAACAATGTGATTTGATAATGATAAAATTTTAGAAAAAAAAAACAAATACTATTTTACCATTATGGCTTATGCTTAAACTTTTATAAGACATTTTAGTTTAATATGAATTAGCAAATTGAATTACTGTTTTTTCATTTAAATATATCAATTCTAGTTCTCTATTTATTTAACATTGAGTTTTATATGTTAATTTTTAAATAAATTTCATCATTTATTATTAATTGTAAGATTCATTTTTTAAAATAATTCTAAATATGAAAGCCAATCTACGTTATGATTAAAATTCTTAAGCATAAAGTAATAATAAAATAAAATAAACACACATAATATTGCTATGTACAAAATATTCAGCACAATAATGTTTAACTAATGTATGAATAATTTGTTTTTGAAATGTTTTAAAATTATTATTTTAATACAATATGAGTTTCTATCATTAACTTTTAATAAGTGCTACTATAAAAAGAGAAAATTAGAAATATGAAATTGAAGATGAAAGTTTCGAAATTCCACAAACATGTATGTAAGTTTGAATTTATTATTTGTTAAATAGTATAGAATAATATATATATGTAAAATTACCTCTGGCAGAATTAAAAAAATAAAAACAATATATATATATATATATATATACCTATGTAAATGATAAATATTAAAAATGAATCCATCAAATAGAAAGTGTATATATAAATATATATTTTTTAAACAATTAGTGTTTTGTGTATTTCAAATATTAATTATAAGTATATTTATTGGTGTATATATGTACGTATTTACATTCGTTTTTATAAATAAATTGGAAAAAATAAAAAATTAAATTCTAAAAACGAATATAAATTGTATAGATTTTAAATCATAGAAAATTATGTAGGTAAACCAGCAATTCAATAGTTTGGAAAGCAAATATGTATATTAAATACATTTAAAAATAAGTACTCATACATATATATATATATATATTGTAATTTGTTAAAAATTTATTACATGTAATGATTGGATTTTCATTGGCTGACTAAATTTATACAAGATACAAAATAAGTAATAAAGGATTTTAGATTTCAATCATTACAAAGATCGAAATAAAAATGCTTAAATCAAATATACATATTTTGAAATTCATATACTGAGATGAGAGGTGCAAAAAACCTTAAAAGAATAATTCATTGAATTATTTTTTAAATAAAAAATGTTGAAAATAATTATTATACCATACAATATTTTTATTTTTCTTTGAGACAAATTAAAAAAAAAAAAACAAAATAAAATGTACTTATATAAAATAACGTGTAAATGAGTTACTAAAAAAGAAATCGTTAAAATAAAATATTTAAAATAAAAAAAAGGTGGTTTATTTTATATCATTCTTTAAATGTCGTCACCAAACTAACAGATTTCTCTATTAAATTGAGAAATTTTCATTAGATTTAGTAAAGTTTCTGTTGATAAGAAACTAATTTATAAAATTCTATTGTTTTTTTTACATACGATGTAACTATACTTGCATTAATTATTTACTTTTTATTTTTAAATACATTAAATGCATGTACATATAGAAAATAAGCTGAATAATTAATATTTCGGCTATTCGGCTTTGTTCAATAAATAATCATCAATCAAACAATCAGTAAATTTAATTAAAAATATTAATATATTTTTTCTGAATACATGTACATATACATAAACATAAATCTATGAATATACCAATAATAAAAAATAAATGCAATAATGTAGAACTAAATTGTTCCATATTTTTTTGTATAACGAAATTTACTTATTACAATTAAATTGTATTATATTTTATGAATTTTCCTCGTTACTCATTAGTGAAATTGGCTGGACGCTTTTCAACGAATGCTGTCATACCTTCTTTACGATCTTTCTAAAATTGAAAAAAGTATATGAAATATAAAAAAAATCTATTTACAAATAATTTTGTTACTTACTGTTGAAAATGTAGCATGGAATTGCCTTCTTTCGAAATTTAAACCTTGCTGTAATGTTGTCTCATAAGCAGTATTAACTGATTCTTTACATATTTGTACAATTAAGTTTGAATGACTACCAATTTTGTCACCTAATTTAATTGCTTCCTCAACTAGTTTATCAGCTGGCAAAACTTTGCTAACTAAACCAGATTTTTCAGCTTCTTGCGCTGTAATCATGTTTCCAGTTAAACACATTTCCATTGCTTTTGATTTTCCAACTACACGAGTTAAACGTTGAGTTCCACCGGCGCCAGGAATTGTTCCTAAAGCAATTTCCGGTTGCCCAAACTTTGCCTTTTCTCCAGCGTAAATTATATCGCACATCATTGCTAATTCACATCCTCCACCTAATGCATAGCCATTAACAGCAGCAATAATTGGCTTTTGGCATTTTGCAACTTTAGTCCAATCACTAAGGAAATTGGTCATAATACATTTTTCATATGTATTTGGTTGCATTTCTTTAATATCAGCTCCAGCAGCAAAAGCCTTTTCATTTCCAGTAATAATTATGGCAGCAACTTTACTATCATTTTCATATTCCTCTAAAGCATCACTTAATTCTCTCATCAATCCATTAGACAGAGCATTTAAAGCTTTAGGACGATTCAAGGTTATTAAAGCAACATTTGATTTTTGACCAACAATTTCAGATTTTATAAATTCATAAGGTTTAGCTTTAAATAAAAGTACAAAAAAAAAAAATATTAGTTTCGTATCACTCCACTTTTTTTTTGAATTATAAGAGCAAAGTTCAAACAAATGTTTTTAGTGTTAGATTAGTGTATTAATTTGTATGTATGTACATACATATAGCAATCCACATACTCTCATTTTCTTTTTGTTAATTAGTTTGATCTTGAAATTATTATTTCATTTTAGTAATACCTAATAAGTACATAACGATAAATACTTACAAGAATAAAATCTACATTTTCCAGCCAACATGAACAAGCCACGATTGCTTAAAAATTTAGTTATTGTTGCCATTTTTAAATGTTATTATATTAAATAGGTTGTTCACGATCACTTCCTTTCCTTACTTTCTCTTACTACTTATTCGGTTAGCACACGGACACGCAAGTTAAGTTGATCCAAATTATATGTATTGTAATTTTTCAATTTGTCCTATCAGATCACTTACTAGTCTAGTCAACTCAACGAGTCATCCAAGATTCCAAATTCCAATTCAATTATCCAATCCAAGGGAACTAGTTTTCGAATTAATTTGACAGATTTTTGGTATCTTTCTGTAATCTGTTTCTGTAACAAAAGCAGATGAAAAATATCTATTTCTTGAAAGTAGGAATGGAACTATTACATAACACATAACAGACAGCACTACACCACTGTACTTCACTATCACTTTTGACATAAGAAACACAATGCCGGTTATATTAACTTCGAAATTCGAAAATTATGTATAACCAACCACGTGACATTCTTGTTTATTTTAAATTAGTAAAAACAGTTTGAAGCGTTGTCGCTTTTAATCTTTTTATGTTGAACGGAATTTTGTAGTCTGCAGCTAAAAACCCCATTCCCATTTCCATATACCATAATTTACTTTTGAAGTTTTCGATTTTAATAGGCTTTAAATATTTGATAATAATGATTTTAGAAGCGTAACTAAACATTAATTAAAAATTTAATAAAGATATGGAAGATATTGTGGTTTGGTATCCATAAAAAATATCAAATCCCCAAAAAATTGGTTGCCGTGTTATGAAAATCAATTACCGATTCAAATTTTTTCTGTTTCCAATACATAATAGTTTAAAATAAACTTTCAAATACGTTAGGATGGGGAGGGGCTGGTATATAAATAAGGAAAAGGATTATGGGAAAAAACCAAAAACTATATTTATGATAGTTCTCTATTTTCTTCCTTGAATGAATTTTGTTGAGAATGCGTATGTGTGTAGCACTTTTCAATCAAATTTATAAGTGAAATCACAATCCAATACCAGCGCTATATTTTACTGATTTTACTTAACCTAAAAATCTGCCTGTCTTCCTACGAAATGTCATATTTTTTGCTAATCCAATTCGAAATCAAATGAGATACAAAGATTGATTGATGGGTGCAGGTTGATGCTGGTCTACTTTATTTGGATAAAAATAATTTATTTGTTATTATTAATTTATTGTATGTAAAAACGTTTTTATTAAAATATTGTATATAAGGATGACATCAAATACAGGAAAGCAGGACATTTATGATGTTTACGAAGCGTTGGCAAAAGCATTAGCAAAAATAAATAAGATTAAGAGTTATTCAAAGGAGTTTAATGAAATTAAAGAAAATTATGGTATTCAATTCGTAAACCAATTTTTTTGAATGTATTTTATATAATTTAAAGTAAATTTTAAAATTTTTATTTTAGAAAAAGTTAACTCTGTTGAAGAGCTTTTAATCAAATATCAATTTATAGAAAGAATTGGGTTAAAGGTAACTTTAAGGTTGGAAAAAAATAACGAAAAATCAATTGCCTTTCGGAAAGAAGGCAACGAATATTTTTCATTAGAAAAAAAGGATTATTTCAAGGCTCTGGAACTATATAACAAAAGTAAAAATTTGATCAAAAAATTGAAATTTAATTAAAATTTGCATTTTGCAGGTATATGTTTTGCTCCACCGAATTCTGAAAATATTAGTATTGGCTTTGCGAATAGATCAGCAGTTTTGTTTGAATGGCGGCGTTATAAAGAATGTTTAGAAAATATTGAATTGGCTCGTAAATCTAATTATCCTGAACGTTTAATTCATAAATTAGACAAACGAGAAGCAAATTGTCGTGCCTTACTGAACAGTCAAATACCCGATATAGAAACCCACGATTTTAAATTAAATTTTGATCTACATCCTCATGTACCATTTATAGCCGATTGTCTCGATCTTCAATATACTGAAGATGCTGGAAGATATATTTTTACTAAAAAAGATTTATTTCCTGGTGATTTGGTTTCAATTGAAAAGGCATTTTGTTCTGTATTATTGCCACCGATGCGTTACATTCGATGTGCTAATTGTAAAGAAGAAAATTTTTTAACTTTATTTCCATGCTCAAACTGTACTTCAGCCATGTTTTGTAGTACGAAATGTCAATTAGAAGCAATGAAAGAATTTCACCAATTCGAATGCCCTATAATTGATATGTTAAGTAACATATTTAATAAAATACACTGGACCGCGTTAAGAGTGTCATTAACAGCTTTAACATTGTTTGACAATATTAACGAGTGTATTAGTTTTTGTAGAAAACCAGAAAATCAAAATCAATGCTCATTCACATTGGAATATAGTAATTTTAATAGAAAAGAATATTATAAAGCAATTCATGGTTTAGTCACAAATCAAAATAAACGATCATCTAATGATTTATTTCAAAGAAGTGTTATTGCTGCAGGTAATATATAAAATATAATAAAAAGGTATAATAAACTAATGTCAAAAGTGTACTTACAGTTTTAAAAAGATTTTTATTAGATCACACACCACTTAAAGAATACTTAGGCGGGAGTGAAGGCGAAAATTTTTTTGTAGATTTATTATTTCGTCATTTGCAAACATCTCCGTCCAATATGCATAGTGTTGACCTAATCGAGCAGAAAAATGAAACTAAAGATGATCAATGTTTTGCTTCTGCTGCTTATGGGTTCGGGAGTAAGTAAAAAAAAAATAGAAAACTTTATCAAAAAAAATGTTACTTAAAAATAAATTTCTAAGGTTTATTGAATCACTCTTGCGCTCCAAATACTGTACGTATATATAAAGGAACAACCACATATTTGTTTATATTACGACCAATTAAAGCTAATGATATTTTGTATGACAACTACGGGTAATTTTGTTTTATACATTAAAATGTATTAAAATGTATGCTTTATTTTCTCATATTTTTAGATATCATTATGCAACGCAAATTCGCGAAATACGTCAAAAGAACTTAGAAACACAATACAGATTTACTTGCAATTGCGAAGCGTGCAAAAACGATTATCCTCTATATCAAAAACTATCAATACCGAGTGAAGTACCTGAGGAAATTCAATTTGAAGATATCACATCCTTAATGGCATATGATTTTCAATATGCATTATGCAATCATAAAAGATATTATGAATTTTTAAATGAATATTCAAAATTTTATCCATGTGCTCAAATTAGTGCAACAGAAGAAAGTCTTAAAATGGCATTAAATATTTTAGTTGATGCTGTTCCCCTAAAAGTGAAAAATGTTTGTTGAGTATTTTAAGTGAAACGATAAGCAAATGTAATAAATTTAATAACAAACTGCCAACATATCATAAAAAGTGTACCTATTTCAAATGTTTGAATTTCATAGATAATTTTAAATAAAAGAAATTAAAAGAAATAAACAAAAAAGTTTTCAAAATAATGCAAAATGGGTTGACTTACATATATGTTAACAATTTTGCGTTGGTTATCATGAGCTCAAAACAAAAATAAACTTAATTAAATAAAAGTATTGTTGTTTTCTTTCGTAAAAAATAGATTAAAAATGATTGTGATTAATATTAATTTTAAAGTTTATTTAGAAAAGCGTACACAAAAAAAAAAAACCAAAAAGAATAATTTAAAAAAATTTATTTCATGTGTAATCTTAAAAATTTTCCTTTAGAAATTTTTTTCGCATAAAATTGCATCACAATATACTTAATCGACAATAAAATAAAGATCAGAAAATTTGAGATCTTTCAGTTAAATACGTAATTCTCTAAAAAATAATTCTACCTTATTTTTATTTTAGTAAAATATAAGGACACTTTTGGACTTACTTTTTAAAATTTTATAAAAAAATTAAAATGTATGACAAAAAATTAATTTGAAATGTTTTTAAAGTGGGTGATTTTATATAATACTTGTACTTAAATAAAAATTTATAAAAGTGTAACGTTTCCTAAGTTTTCTTTTATAACTGTTTCCATTACAACTTGAAAAACTGTTTGAATATTAGCTGTGTCGGTTGCTGTTGTAAAATGTGGACATATAATTCGTCTTGAATTGTGGTTTCGTTCCAAAAACTTTTTTTGAATAAAAAGTGCTGCTTGATCAATATTTCTATCTGGAGCTAAAGTTAAAAATAAAAAGTAATAAAATACCGTAAGCATATTTTTCAAATTTTACCTTTGTAATCAGGAAAAAAGAGTCTTAAATGCCTCTTAGTTGACATTATTTTTTCACGAAACAAATCTAATTTGTTTAGAAATAGTACAAACGAAACTTTTTTAAAAAATCGATTATTTACAATTTGCTCAAATAAATTTAAGCTCTCTTCCAAACGATTGACACTTGAATCTTCAAGTAGTGTCATATCATACCCGCTCAAAGCGACAACAAATAATACTGCTCTTACATCTTCAAAACAATAAAACCACTTTTTTCTCTGTGATCGTTGACCTCCAACATCGTACATACTAAAATATTAATATTTTTAGAATTAACTATTCAATTTATTTCAAAAAGTAAGTCAAAGTACCTTATTATAGCATCGTTCACACGGAAATTTGTTTCAATTATTCCATTTGTTCTTACTCTTGCTCTTAAAACATCTGTTGGCGAAGGTATATATTTTTCTTCAAGTAATCTGTCCATATTTTCAAATAAGCTAAAAAACAAAAAACTTTTAAAATTATGAAGTATTCCAAAATTTTATGATTTTTACTAGAGAGCTGAATCATTTAATTCGTAGTCATAACCCCGAGCTACAGCTAATCGTATACCACGATCTTTCCACAAAATTTTTAAAGCATTACGCACTTTATCAATAATTCGGAATTCCATATCAAAACAACTTGGACTTGCTAATACAATTTCGGCATAAGCTTTATTTAACCCATGTTCCAAATTTATTCTTAGCAGTCCCATTCCAGTTAGAACATATTTCATTGAAGACAAAAGATTATCGAGTACAGTTGGACGAAATGCAGATAATTCACTTTGTGTAAATCCATCTGAATGAATTATTTTCATTTGTTTAACTAAAGTACTTTTGCCTGTGGAAAATTAATAATATTTTGTAAAATAAAAGGCAAAAATATGTTTTTTAATGCACTTTCAACATTTGAAAAACGTAATTATGAAATAAAATTATTTTTTATTAATATGTACTTCAGAATATGAATAAAAATATATCAATAGATACATAAATGTATGTATTTTTTTAATACTTATTTAAAAAAAACAAATCAGTATTGAAATATTTATTGCAAGTTAAAATTGTTAAAAAAATCAAAAAGAAAATAGAAATCTTAGTGTAAAATTAGCTTTAAAGCAAATTAATCTAAAAAAGTTTCTTTTCCTTCTGTCCAATTTAAAAATTCTTTAAGACCACTAACTGCCAAATTTTTAGCTAACGCTTTAACTCTTAAATTTCGGTCTGTTGTTAATAGAACTACTTCTGTTCTTATATAAGATTTTTCTCCTTCTTTCTTTATAGAGTTTTCAGTAGCTATTGAAAGAGCACTGGTTAATATTTTATCATCATTTGAATAAATACTATCATCATTTTCTTCTACTGTAAAAGTTGAAGAATTTTTTAAAATAGAACCGCGGGTAGTACAGCAACGTATATTTAATCGGTTTTTATTTTTAATAAAGTTTAACGAATGTTCAGATATTCTAGCTACTTCATCAAAATGATGAATACGTGAATTGGCCATTTTCCAAGACATTTCACGAGCTGAATCTATTTTGAAACCTTTTGTTAATCCTTCCAATTCATTAATAACTACCAATGGTACCATTAAAATATATGAATTGTGGGTAGTCACTAAATACTCAAGTTCATCCAAAAAATCTATAAAACAATTTGTATCAGGTACCAGATACTTAGGCTTTACTTCCATTATTGTCAAATTTCCAACATCTTCTAAGATATTTTTTAATTTCTCTTTATATAATTCTTGAGCTTTATTTGACTTTTCTAATATTATTTTTTTATTCTTTAATTTATCGTATTCGCTAATCGTTTTTTCATCACAATTATCTTTATTGTCCAAACTATTTAAATTATCTTCTTGCCAAACAATTTTAGAATCCTCATAATCATCTGATTCATTCGAAATATCTTTATCCGTTGAAAGATTTTGCAAACAATTGTATTTCCGATGTTGTTCAAATGTTTGTAAGTTCTTAGTGAAAATCAAATTCCCATTAGAATTTTTTTCAACATTTAATATTGATAAATCTTTTGAACAAAGGTTATTCATAGCAAAATTAATAATTTCATGTATGCGATATAAGATTGCTGAATGTTTATCATCGATATTACTTGACGATTTAATAGATTTTGTCAATATTGTTTTTAAAGGACCAAATCCTAGTAGGTATAAGTTTTCTTCTAATTGTAATAATTTTGATTCATTTTCTGTAAATGAATCGAATATAAAATTTTTGAAAATTCTTGAAAGTGATGTTAATAAATTTGCAAAATTTTTCCATGGTGTTATTTGTTGATAATAATTACATATAGAAGATTTGCATAGACTAAGGTTTAATTTTAACCAATCACACCAAATTTTGATAGGCTGTAATAATTCACCAAATTCTTTAGGTAAGTTATCCATTTGTTTTACATTATTTAATTCTTCTTTAATAACAGTTTTTACATTTGTGTTCGGTTCTTTTAAAAATTCTAATTCAAGATCATTTCTTTCATTAAGTTCTATTGCATATTGCTCTAAGACGTCATTAGCTCTATTTATGATAATACCGAACATCAAAAGACCAACTGTAAAAGCATAATTTCGAATTTGTTTATTCGTCGCTGTATTTTCTTGATTTGCTAACATATTTTTATTATAATCATACAAAAAAATATTTATAGCAGTAATTTCAAGTAACTGTATTCGATTCAATATACTAGGATACCGATTGATTGCATTACTAAATTCATACAGCATTTGAAACATTGCATTTTCAAACGTCTCTAAATTGACGCCAATATATATTTTGCTAACTACAAATAAATAGCTGGAAATGAACTCTTTTTTCAGTTCTTTATTTGACATTTCATCCAAATCTATTGCATTAATTAAATTCTCAAATTCGTCATTTTTATTTTTATTAATACCAACTTTGCTAGTTGAACTAGTTGAAGCTTTAAAAGATGAATCGCCAAATGTTTCCGATTGGAAACGTAATCTTCTACTTCCATTTGGATGTATCCAAATTTCTTTTCGAAAACACCTTATAGAATCTTCTGAACTGTCATTCAAAACTGATATATTAATGGTTTCTCGTATACGTCTAAATTTATCGTCATATTTTTTTCGAATTTCATCAAGTAAAATTTTTAAACTTTCCTTTGCAGATATTATTGGATTCGATGCAGTTAAACTTCTAATATGATGATAAACTGCTTCGAAATAATTGTTATAAGTTAAAGCTATGATTGCTAACTGATTATATGGTACTCCATTTCCTAAAAAAAATTTAAATAGTAAAAATTTTAAGTTTTGATATTCTATGTTACCTGGAATAAGTTTTTGTGCTTTTAAGTAATATTTTCTGGCTTCAGTACAGTTACTAGATTCTAACTGCGCTTGATATCGTTGTAAGTCTCCAATATTTAAATAAATCTTTTGTATTGTAACTTTTACGAGGGAACTTATTCTTTTTATGTTATTATTAACATTGCTTTGTAATAAAGAATCTCTAAGAAAACCAAATTTATGTTCCATAATTGAAATAAAATTTTCATAAAACACTAATCCATCCTGAACAATTTCCAAAGATTTCTTTTTAAAATTTTGTACATCATTATTTGGAACAGTTTTTCGTTGATATTTTAAAAATTGCAAAACATTGTAAAATAATGTTTTCCAAAAAAATGAGTCCAAATTGTTCTCACAACAAAATCTTAAATCTTTTTCAAAAATATATAATACCATTGGTTGAAGACTTTTCCTAAAATTAATAAATATTGTCCAGTTTTCCAAATAACTTTCGTTTAAAATTATTTGTTGAAGTTTTTCATTCACTAAACGTAGACTGCTATTTAAAATATCAATTTTTATTATGTCTTCTGCTTGATTCATCCACAGTGGTTCCAACATCACGTTGTTTCCTTTCATATGAATTGGAGATTTTTTGACAAAAACTTTAGTCGAGTCATCTGAATAATCACTTTCTTCATTTTGCTTTTTTTGCAACTCTTTTGAAATTGAAATAATACCTGGAGTATTATATTTTATTAAGTCCTTTTGTAAATTTGATTGTAAGTTGGAACAGTGGAAAGATTTCACTAAATTATGAGAGGTAGATGAAACACTGAGTTGATTTTCAAAAATATTTTCGATATCGTTTATGATTTTTGTTTGAATTCTAAGTGGCAAATATTCCATGTTGATATGATTTTCGTCAAATTTCTTTTGGTTGTTTGAATAACTACTCATGTTTTTATTTATAACTTCCTAGTTTCTTTATCAGTTCAGTATGATGCGCTGTTTTTCTGAAACGTAGTATCTTTGTAGACTTGTTGAATCAATTTACCTTTCAGTCCAAATTTCGATATCCCGTTCTTTTCTTTAATATTATTTCTCAAATACTTTTTTTATCTCTTTTCATATGCATTTTGATGCTACATGAATAATTTTGGTTGATTTTTAATAAATTCAAGCCATTAAAAACTTTAATTTTTATTTTAATATCTTTAAATATTTTAATATATGATTTCGTCTTTGATAACATATCTTTGACGTATGCTTTTATAATAGAATATTATTTGACATTTCATTACGCGGTCAAGAATTTTTTTAACCAGAAAACCAAAACAGAGTGATTTTATAATAATAACCTCTAAATATTTGCGACGAAATTTTAAATATGAAAATTTTTATTTGTACAGTAAATTATTAACTATAAAAATTTTTTAAAAATGGAAACTAAAAAAATATTACTGTTGCAAGCAATAAAATTTTGTTTAATTTTATAAATTTTTTTTTCAATAATACTTACCACTTTCACCAGCTCCCAGTAATAATATTTTTAAAATTCTGGGACGCTCTTTAGCCAAGATTTCTAATTGTTTATCGATTTCGTTACTTCGTCGCTTCGCTGCGATTTCATCTTCTCTTTCTAAAGTCAGACAAGCACCCATGTGTAAGTTGTATTACCGACTATTAATGAAATAAACCATTTTATTTTCATATTGTTTTGAAAAAATAATTTTTTTATTTCTTTTGATAAGATTCGAATTGATATGTGGTATGTAAATACCGATAATATTATAAAATAAATTTTGCACTACAATTATAGTGTATTTCTTTGTTTGACTAATTATTTTGTACAAATTTGATAGATTTACATAATTATATTTGGCGTATATATTGTTATTATATCTATGTATTATGAGTATTTTTAGATATGTATTTCAAAATTTTATGAGCTCGCAAGGGATAAGGATACTTTGAGAACTTTAATTAGATTTAATACACATAATAATATAAGTTTATGTGATGTTTCATTATTAAAATTGTATTAAAGGGTGTTTCATTAAATTTGCATTGGTTAAGGGAGTCTAATTAAGAAAAATATTTTTATTAACCCATTTAAAATTCGCCGATATAACCGATTCTATAAAAGTTTATAATATAATTTAGACTTGTTTCTCTTACCCTTTCACACCCACCCCTTGTCATTTTATGCACTATCAATCAAAATAGATAAAATAAGTTTTACAATACAAAGGTAGTTAATTTCATGTTTATTTACTACTTTTGTTTGATGAATAATTAAATTGCATGTTTTTTTCTCGGTTTATCTTTGCTAATGATTAAGGAGTTATTTATTTCCTCATCTAAACAAATTTTCAATTTTGTCACTATGTAATACATATAGGGATAAAAAGCTATAAGGGAAGTACAAACAGTTTTTGTAATGTACTAAAATGAAAGTTTTCTATAAACTGTTATTTGAAAAAATCTTCTTAACACTTATTTAGAATAATGAAAAAATTCCCAATCAATTCTTAATCACTGAGTAACTAATAAAACTTATGCTTATAGTTATAATTAAAATATAATCCATTATTAATCAAATAAATTGATTTTAAAAATTCAACTTTTGGGCTTTATTTTTCAATTCTTTTTTCTTAATAAAACAAAACCATAAAACGAATAAATTAAGAAAATATTTGAAAAGCCCTGGTCAATCACTTCGAGGTTATTTAAGTGACATGAATTTATTTAAAAAATATCGAAGTGGAAGTGGAACTGAAATACAAAACATCAAATACATGACTGTTAAAAATATTTTTGCTTTATTAAACGCTTTTTCTATTTAAGTTTGATGATTTATTTTTGATAACTATAATTATTAAATACAGCTGCGATGGATTAGATTTAAATTTAAAAAAAATCAATGAAAATATTATAGGACGTTAACTTTTATATTGTATGTTTATTTACCATAAAAATAGTACATAAATAAGCACATTAAAAAGAAAACAAATGAAACCCAAATAATTCAGCTGTTGGTTTATTTTTATTTTTCTTTTTTTTTAATAAGGAGGCTTTATATCTCTTTTTTTATATCAGATTTACACATTACGTTTTCGTCTATAGGAATCATACAGCAATCATCATCATGATTTTAATTGATAACGTTTAATATATTTATTACATTCATGCAAAGAAAAAAATAAAGTATGTAATATAAATTATAATCAAGTAGCATAATTTTTTTCATATAATTTAATATCTATTATTTAACTGAGAATTTATAGCAGATGACATTGCAGATGAAGCAGCTTGTTGAACATGTTGATTTGTCATGAAATTTGTTGTAAATTCTGCTTGCGCTTTTGCCATACTTGCTCCACTACTTCTATATATTGAATGTACCTTTGTAATTAACATAATATTTGCAGCTGAACATACAGTGAAGCATAGAGCAATTAAGAGCAATAGTATACCAACAAAAATCCCGGATGCACTAGATGAATTCATTTTCTCTAATGCTAAAATAAAACCACAATATCCTGATAAAGGAACACCAATTGTTTGAAATATTGTTAAAATTGTTTGAAAAAAGTATACAAAGAAAAATACCATAAAATTAAAGCTCGAATCAACTTTGAAAGCTTTGTATACCGGTCGAAACCAACATAAATAAGATGCAGGAGTAAATAATAAACAATAAAGTATTGATACGAAAAATACTGAAATAGATCCATCTTGAAACAAAACTAATAATTCACCAATAATATTAAGACACATTGTAAGAGCATAAAACATCCAAGCATAATATAATTGTCTGACAGTACGTTGAAATTCTGGTCGTATTTCCAAATTTATATCTTGATAAAAACATGGCTTAAAGCAACATTTTGTTGGTAATGGTGGCCAATTATTTAATTGTTGGATACCTTCACGACCTTGTAATTGTTGTTCACGTCGATCTAATTCAGCTGCCTTACGGTCCAATTCTTCTTGTCGACGTTGTAATTCTTCTGTTGATATAGGCGCATTCGCAAATTTTTGTTCTTGCACAGCCGTAGGTAGTTGTTGCTGTTGCGATGAAGAATTATATGCTGTTGTTGGCATTGTTGCTACTGAACTATTAATATTATTAGTCTTTTGTTGGACGAATTGATCACGTTCAAATGGATTATAATCTTCAATAGGATTTTGTAACGTATTTGAATTTCTTCCAGCGACATTTTGTATTACTGGATCGGCAAATGGATTGTCATTTACAGGATCTTCAAAAGGATTATCATTAAACTTAGACGGATTATCATTAAACTTTGGCATTTCTTTATTTTAGGTAGTATTTCTTGACAATCTAATTATTTGTTTTTCTTTGTTAATACTTATTTAAATTAGAGTACTTTGAATCTTAACACAGCTGACTCTTGATTTCCAAGTTTTCTTTTTTTTGATTTCTAATTTTGAATATAAATTAGTTATTTTAATCAATTTCTTTAATTAGTTTTTATTTAAGTTAAAATTTCATTAAAACTTCTTATCCAAATTCTAAGTTTATTTAAATTTTGGGTTTTAAACGGGTTTAAACTTTACTTTATAGTAAATACATATTTACGTTTTTCGTATAATTCTTATACGAATTAAGAAAAAGTATCTCCAGTACATACTTTAAATGAATTAAACAGAACTAAATATAAAATGTTAATTTAAATGTATGTACCTTCTTTATTTTTTTAAATTCTCTTTACTCAAACTTATCTTATCTTTATTTTTGATAATTTTTTCGAAAATGTCTAACCAAAATAATTTTGACAAAAATATTTTTTCTTTTTTTTTGGAATTCTTAGTCACTTTTTTCTGATTTTATTTTAAACAATATTATGTGGGTGTAAGTCTGAGTTTATGTCTATTCAATTAAATTGATATAAAACAAAAATTTTCATAAAACATTTTTACCCAAATTAACTTTAAAATATTTTCGAAACTTAGTAAATTTTTTTTCTAAAGATCATTTTCTAATTTGAAATGAGAATGTGCAAATTGTTGATCTTTATTTTAATCAAAATAAGTCCTAAATTTGATTTTCAATATCTGTAGAGTGACTAATATACATACTATACATTTTAATAGATCTTACTAAAATAAAATAAACATTACGATTCATACGTATACAAAGTTGTATAAAACACGAATAAAAAAGCTTTTGAAGAGTTTTATTTCCAATTTCTATAAAACAGAAATTATTAATAATTTATATCAAGCATTATAATTCATTGCTATTAGAAATTCTTTCGAATAACTAGATAAACCTTTTTTTGCAATGCATTGCACTACCATTACAAATATTATCGACAATGAAAAACGTACATTTTAGAATTTGGATAGATTTCTTTGATTTGTAATATTACTTATTATTTTAGCATACCTAAATGTCTTCTTTATTTTTAAATTTTTATTAATACTCCTTCCTATCTAAATGTTCACTTGTAGTAAAACTATATTCAGATTAAATTTTTGTTTTATTAAAAATATCGACTTAATCGACTTTTGTTTCTTTTCTTCGTTTTTTCAATTTTCATTTCACTGAAAAATATGACATATGTCAATATCAAATGTCACAAATATGGTGCTTGTGCTTGCTCTATTGTTCCTTACAAAAAGCGTTTCGAAAATTCAAAAATTAAAATAATTGTTTTTATTTTATATCAAATTTTTCTTTATTATCAAGCTCTTGAATTTATCAAATCAAGTGGGTTTCCATCTGGATTTTCAATACGTTTTTAAAAAAATTCTGGCAAACAACATTCAGTTGGTACTTGATTTTCTCAAAATCATACAAAAACTTGATTTTCGTCAGTCTATAAAATTCGATTGAAGGTTCTGTTTTTAACACTTTAGTTGTTTTCGACTTCGACTTTCGTCTTTTTCGTACTCACTTTTACACTATAATTTTGCATCCAGTATTCTTTTGTGTAAACAAATAAGGGTTTTGTATTGTACGGATTAGTAAATATATTTCTCATTTGATTTTTTAAATAAGATAAAATAAAAAATTATTTTAAATTTCATATTTTTTTTTTTGCTTGTTTTTGAAAAAAACATTAAGAAAATTTTTGAGTATAACATAGGTGTTACATAAGAAAGGTTTTTTTTGTAAATAATCTTACATACATTCCGAATTCATAATTATATAACTACTGCACATAACCTGTTCCTGTACAAAATCATATTAACATTTTTATTTATTTATTTCGTTATTGTTTATACTTATGTACAAAAAATAATACATAATTAAAATTATAAATAAATAGTAAACACATTATATCAGTTTTGGACAATGACTGTTAACTGTCAAACAGTTTAGAACCACTTAAATCTACTTTAAACACCTTTTTTGATCTTTTTGGAACTTTTTTATTCTAATTTTTGATTACTCTAAAATTTTTTTGTTTAACTGTCAAAATTTAAAGAAAAAATAACAAAAAAAGTTGTCCAAAACGGTTCTTAAAAAAATTCAGAACGAAAAAGATAAATTTAGAACAGTTTCGCACAATCTAATGAACACAGAACAGAACACTTTCGGACAAAAAAGAATAAGTAACGGAAACTAATGAACACAAAAACGTGTTCTCTTTTACTCTAGAACGTTTTAGAACGCCCTAGAACAGTTTACTGAACATAGTTATCGTAGCCTATCAAAATTTCAAATAATAACTGCTGAGTGCTGGTTATGTAC
Organism: Argyra leucocephala; assembly: GCA_963942445.1. NCBI lineage: Eukaryota > Metazoa > Arthropoda > Insecta > Diptera > Dolichopodidae > Argyra > Argyra leucocephala. Next base: position 8,196,668 of record OZ012681.1, on the reverse strand, counting down.
TTCGTACAGTCGGCTCATAGAGAGAAACTTCAAATATTTTTCTCCAATTTGTATGAAAAACGTAAAATATGCCATTTTCCAATTGTTTGATATATTTTTAATTAAATATAAAATTTTTTTTTCCCAAAATTAGAATTTGGAGTTTTATCTTCCAAACTCAGAAGAATATTTTTTTAAATTAAATACTATATTCACTGCTTGGTATATACTTCGTATTCGCAGAAATAGGAATGATTTGGTATTCAAAAAACAGCAGAGCAGATTTTTTGTTTCTCAACCCATTTGTCTTCAAACTACAAGTGCAGAAACATGAAAACGACAAGAATACAGAGTACTAGTGTAAAAATAGATGTATTGTAATTTGTGAACACTTGAAATTTCACTTGATTCTGTACTTGATAATAAACACAATTTTTGAGCTTGAATTCTTGAACATAAGCAATAAGCAGTATACTAATTTCATGTTAGTTTGTTTTTGTTAATGTTTTTCCTTCATTAATTTACATTTATTTTCATTTGTAGTTTTCTGAACAATTCATAAATATACATTTTAAAAGTTATTTATTTTTTTAATTTCTGTCAAATGTTTTGATGAACTAGTTTATTTATTCTTAATAAATATGATTTTAATTTACACAAAAACTCTTTTTTTTTTGTCTTTATGCCTCTTTTTGTCATCATCAATGAAGTTAAAGTATAAAATTTTGCGCCCGAGTCTATGTTATTTGCTATTTATTATTCCTATATTACTTATCTGTGCTTCATACAATAAAAATTAAATCCTTAAAGCTTTTTTTTTTTTAGAAAATTATTAATTTTATAAAATAAAATTTGAAATATGTATTAAAATTACGATTTAGTTTTTAATTGAAGTTTATGATTTTTAAATTAAAGATCTAATTATTTGTATTTAGATAATAGCAAAATTAATAGCACAAAATTGCAATTGAAAACCTTTTATTTATAGGATTAAGCAAAAATTATATATATACAAACTGTATATAGAATTTCTGGTAATTTAGTAATATATTTTAATAACTTACCATTAATAGTGTAGAAATTTTTATTGTAAATAATTTTTTTCAGTTATTTAAGATTTTATGAAAAGTTCTCCAAGCTAATTTACTTTAATATAATTAGAAAAAAAACATTCAGATATCTCTCAGAACACTCAGCGACAACCTGTTGAATATTTTTTTTTACACTAAATTAATTGTCAAGAAATATAATTTAAAGTATACTATTTTGCATAAATTTGATATTTAAGTAAAACTTAATGATTCTTTAGGAAATTTAACACTATTTTATATTTGCAAAAGAAAAATTTACGTTAAAAAATTAAATTAAAACTCGGAATAATTTCTTCGTCAATTCGCCTTTGTTTTTGTTTGCTTTGAATTTGTATTGTATTTGTATCATGTCATGTTTGTATCATGTTGTATCTTCTGATCTGTAAATTGACAATATGCTCAGCTACTCTACAACATGTTGTACAAGTACAACTACAATATTTTTACCAAGTAATTTTATATTAATCTAGTACAATTACAATTAAGTAGCATTTACATGGATTCAGTATTCATTTTAGCAAATTAAAACAGATAATTTTAATATATTTAAAATTTAAACATGCTTGTAGAATCAGATATTGAGAAAATTACAATTTAAAAATCATTTTTAATGAACTAGATCCATAATTAATGCGAGAATAATAAAAGTATTTAAAGAAATATGTGAATTTGGAACTGAAGTTCAAAATTTATTACTTTAGAGTTTTGTGTAGTTACGTATTGATGGATAGCATTTCGAGAATCGATTATCACATTTTTTATTACAATTTTTGATGTGATTTGGATTTCTGCAATCTACGCTATAGAATTCTACTACCTCTAATTATTAAAGAAGAAAAGAAAAGTTTTTGTGAGTGAGTGTTGTATGAAGAAAAATAATTTTGATAAAGAAATTCTTGAAAAATAATACCATAAGAGTTTGAAAAAAATAAAAAAATATGTCTTTGTTTGGCTCATTACTTGGTGATTGTGATGATGACCTATTCTTTGGGTAAGTAAATTTACAAGAAATTTAATAATTATTAATAATATGTGACTTCAACTCGTATGCTTTTAAAGCTTACGAGAATTTTCTATGAATATCGAAAAATCAATATTCGATTAGTTTTGAAAAACTATGAAAAATATTGATTAACTAGAATAATAAAATAATGTTATTGTTATATTTTGATATAATTTAAATAGTCAGCATATGCGGCAAATGAATAGTTTGATGGGCTCTATAATGCCTGATCCCTTTAACATGTTGACACCTTTTGATAATTTTGGATCTAATCCTATGAGGAGTCCTACAAATGGATTATTTGGATTTCCAGGGATACCTAATTTGAATAGATTGTTTAGTGGAGGTTCGATTCTTGTGTTTTATTTTACTGATTATCGGTATATATTAAGTAATATTTTATTTTTATCTGTTCAGATATGCCGGACGGTAATGGAGCATCATATTGTTCCAGTAGTGTTATACAAATGACATCTGGGCCAGATGGACGTCCACAAGTGTACCAAGCAACTAGTAGTACTAAAACAGGTCCAGGTGGTGTACGTGAAACAAGAAAAACCGTACAGGACTCACGTTCTGGTTTAAAGAAAATGGCTATTGGCCATCATATTGGTGAACGAGCGCATATTATTGAGCGAGAACACAATGCTTCATCTGGTGAACAAGAGGAACGGCAAGAGTTTGTTAACTTAGAAGAAGAAGAAGCTGAAACTTTTGATAGAGAATTCACAAATAAAGTACGTGGCAATAGAGCTATTGAAATCACGAGTGGTCATGGTACACATAGACATTACAATCATCAAAATACTCATCATAGGCAACTACCAGCTTTACCAGCTCCACCTACATCTCAAGCACCTAGGTAAGAATAACTTAATTTTATATATTTTAGACAGTGAAATTTAAGTTTAGAACATTTTGTTTTATTTGGATGTTAAAATATTTAAATGGCATTTGTATTTTATTTAATAGTAAATTTTATATTAAATGATATGATGTCATCATTAGGAGTAATAATTTTTAGCGCGAAATATATTGTTCCATATTTGGAAAAAGAAAATAAAGAAAATAGTTTTAGGTCATTGTTCTTGATTTCTAATTTTAGTAAGTCAAGGTTAATAATATCAGTTAAAACTTGTATTACATATTCGAAAAAACGAGAAATTTTTATTTAATATTTTTTTTTTATGTTACTTGAGTTTTATATAATATGTATTTTTCTTATTTAATTTAATTTATTATTTTTTACTTAATTTAATTTATTTAATTTAATTTTAAAAAAGTGTAAAATAATAAATTATTTACGTTCATAAAAAACTGATTAATATATTATTAAAAAATAAAAAAAAAATGCCATGCAATATTTTAACTACCATCATAAGTTTGAATATTTAGAAAATCATTTTTTATCAACTCCATTCATCTTTTCATAATGATATAACAATGTTTAAATACAATTTTTTTTTCTGCATTTTGATGATTGTATAATTAATTATTTACTGAAAAATATCCCTTTTTTTTCTTTTTTTATTCAATTTCTTGAAAAAATGTATATTTGCAGATATTATAATTATTTATAAAAATGTGGAAATAGGTAATGCAAGTAAATTTTTTAAAATATACAAAAGATCCTTTCATATAATTGTTTTTAAATTTAATTTCCAAGTAATTTCTTAAAAATTATTTTATTTTTATATTAAATTTTTATTATTTTTTGAATGTTTGTGTTTCTCAAAAATTTCAGACATAAATTGAATATTTTACAAATTTTGCTTGCAGTATTTAAAAACAATGTAGGTGTTTATTTTCACATATTTCAAATACATACTTTCAATTTTATTTGAATGGAATGTTAAACCTATGTGGATCCAAGAAAATGTAGGAACATATTTTATTTATGTGTTCTAGAATTTCAAGTATAAAATTGTACCAAATGTAATACGACATTAAATTTTCTTTTTAATTCAAAAATAATAAAGATGCTAATAAATTAAAAAGAGTTTAAAACACATTTTTGTTGTTCTTGTGTTTGAAAAGTTTTTAGTAGTTTATATTGTTTTTCCATTTAATTATTTTTCTAATTTTTTTTTGTATAATTTAACATTTTGTAGAATTTAATTATTTTAATTGTTTAAAATAATATTTTTTTTGTCTGTATTTGTTGTGATCAATTTTAAACAAATAGAAGTCGTATTCTTAATATACAAAAAACTATAATTCATTTACGAAAGTAACTAATTACATATATAATTCGTTTTTGTTTAAATCAAATTAATATTTTAATTAAGTAGAATATAGTCTTGGATCCAATTTTTTTTTTTTTTATTACAATCATCTACCACTTTTTCATAGTTAAATTATTCATATACATTAGTCAGCAAAGTTCTTAATTGATAATCGCAATTTTACGTAATATTTTTTTTTTTAAAATTAATTATAAGAATTTCTTCTAATCTTCAATTTTAATCCTAAATCAAAATATTAATAAAAAAATATTAAAACTGTACAATACAAACATAAACAAAATGAATGTTATATTATTTAAAATCAAAAAAAAACTTATTTAAAACTTAGTTCCGCTGCAAAAAATACAAGTACTTCTTCGGATACTAGTGAAACTACTACCAATACTACTACTAGTACTACCAATCCTACGACTTCAATCAATTCTAAGATAACTACGGATAACAAGTCTACGACGTCGTCGTCAATATCATCTTCCTTGTCAAGTAGTTCTTCTGCGCAAAGACGTCAGTTATTGTCCTCAAGAAATTTAACAAAGATCAGTTCTCGTAGACCATTGCGTACCCCAAGCTCATCGCCATTAGCTTCGAATACGCCGTCTTCAACAAGGTTTGTTACAATTATAAGCAAGATATACAATATAATATTAATGATTAATTAAAAAGAATTTTTTTGAAATCTCACATTTAAATTAAAAAAATATTTAAATATATTTACTATAATTTAAAAATATGTATAATTTATTCGTTTTCTACAGATATAAAAAAAAAAATGATAAAAAGGCAAAACAAAAGAAAGAGAATTATCTTCGATCATCATAAAAATGTACATGAATTAATATTGTGGTTTTTCTTTGTAATAATTTTTATAAATTTAACATTTTGTAACTTATTAAAGAATATTACAACTGAGTTCTCTTAACTTAGTGTGTTGCTTAATAATTTTATTTAATGTTTTTAAACTGACCAGTTCATCAATTTAATATTTATTTTGAATTATTAATTAATGCGGTAATAAATTATTTGATACCTTCGTTTTAAATACGAAAATTTACTAATAATTAAATTAATCTTTGAAAATTTTTAAAAATAATATAAATTTACAATATTAAATTTAAGATTTAAAATTAAGCAGCGTATATTATCATTAGCTGAATTAAAGAATTTTAAAAGTCTAATGAAATAATTTGGCTTATTAAAAAACAAATCCTTGCAACTTACATAATATATTATGTATCGAATCAATTAAGCTCTCTGTTATATATATGAATGATACAAGAAAATAAAATACTAAAAAAATTAACTTAAAATACAATTTTTTAATGTACATTTTTACTCGATCGTTAGCATTCTTTTAATGTATAGAAAGAATATATTTTATATAGATCTTAATGACATCAAAATTTTATTATAACATTAAATATTTACTAACAAAAGAAATTTAGTATAATTTTATAAATGTTTACCTTCATTTTCTTCTGCATTGTTTTTTCAGAGATTGGCGTTTATACAATCCAAGATTTTATCGTCCTTAAAATATGAAATTAAAAAATAAAATAAATGTATTTCTTTTAAAGCAAAAAATAAAAGAAAATAATATTTTAAAAATATATTTTGGGCACTACTCCTGACACTTTTAAATCATAACGAAAAAATATGCCGACAACATTTCATTGAATTGTAAGATTAGCTTATCTCAGTCAGAAGTATGGGCTGTATTCAAAAAGCTTTATAAAGATGTTTTAATTTTAGTTTTTAAAGTTTAACTAAATACTTAACTAAATACAAGATTTATGAGTGAAAATATTTGGAGATTACATTATATCTCCTTAATGCTTTTCCATATTGCTTAATTTTAAAACAACATCATACAGATTGTTGAAATAATGTCAGTAATAAATATATTAACTTTATGTTACAGAGTTATATGCTCTCCAACAATTTTAAATTATTGGCTCTTTATTTTTGTAAAATTGTTTTAAAACTTTTTTTCTTTGCAATTGATTTGAAGGTTTAAAAATCATATACATACATGATCTTTTATCTTGTAATTCTATTATATTTTATTTCTGAATAATTAACATATGTACATAAATAAATAATTCAAGAATCTTACCAATAAATATAACCTTATCAAAAACAACATTATAAATTGTTCTAATAATAATTATAATTGATCATTTCAAAGAAAGTTTAATTGCTTAATTTAATTACATCAACTGAATCTATTGTCTTTAATGAATTGCTTATATTTTTCTATTTTAAAATTATTACAATTATAATGGGAACAATTTTATTTCTACCGACTAATGACATACTTATGTATGCACTTAAATGTATAAAAAGTAAAATTTTTACTTGTTAGTTTGATGGAAAATATTTACGATATTAATACTTTTTTTTTTATTTTTTTATCTTTGCCAACATTTCTCTTAGTATTAGATTTTTTTTTTTAAATTTTGGTTTGTTTTTCTTGTTTGAAAACTAATTTAAAATTGGATATTTATTTATTTAATTTTTAATTTTGTTATTAATAATATTATTTTTTAACTTTATTTTTAGTGTACATCCACATCCATATAATACTTCAGCAGTACGTAGGAATTATCGAATAAAAAATCACAACAAAAACAACAATAATCATCATAGCATTGGCGCTAATAATAACCAAAGTCCAAATTAGACTAAATTTATTTTTATTTTTAAAAATTTTCGTTTTGTTTTGAAATTAATTTTTTTAACTATTCAAAACAAGAATTATATACAAAAATAAAAGAATAATATGTATAACTTTAACTACAAATAGTTATTAAAATTATATAATTTGAGAAAAAATTATTAATTATATAAATATTGTGTAATTACATTAAAAATAATCTTAATCAGCATATATTTTTGATTTATACCATGGAAATAACATTTAAATTATACAAAAAAGCAGTCTTCAACAATAACTAAGCAATCTATTTTTGATCTTATTCCATTTCAATTAATTATATGTAAAATTAAAATATTCATAAATATAATACAATACAATATGCAAAATATGTTTAAAAATTAGAAATAGCCAATCACAAAATAAAATTTAAATATACCATTATGTGCATATGAAGATCATAACAATATAAAAATGGAAATAATACAAATAAAATAAATGGTATGAGTTGCTCTAATTCGTCTATTAAAAAATAAGAAAATATATTTGACTATTATCTTAATACTATTATTTTAAATTACTATTTAGATAATAAGAATGATTTTTATTTAGATGACTGAATTAAATTTCTGAAATAGAAAAATGGAATATTAAATTTGAAATTAAATGATTCAATGTAATTCAACAAGCTATTTGAGTTTCTAATTCAAATAAACTAAATAGAATAAATATGTAATTCACATAATTGTAAAATGTAAGGTTACTTTTTTAATAATTTTTGTATTATACGAGCAAGTTATATAACAGAATTTTAGAATTAGTTGAAATATGTACTTTAGCCTTATTTTTTAAAAATTAATTAGAAGGTTTTAAGTGCTTTCTTAAATATGTTCTTTTTTTAGGTATTTCAATTTTGCAAACAATTTTGTTAGAAGTATATTTATAAATAATCACAAATAAGTAAAAAAATAAGTTTATTGATTTTATTACCTTAGAGAGAGAATCTGTAATAATTAAAAATTTGCCAAAATTTATAAAATATTTGAAATTTGTGAAATATAATTTAAATACACAATTATTGGGTTTGGAAGAAATACATTTACTAAATATACCTACGTCTGCAAATATTATCTAAGTTGTTTAAAAAAAAAACTATTAAATTTAAATTAGAAATCCCAAAAATGTACTTTACATTGTACAAAATTTAAATGAAGTGTTTGAATAAAACCGTATAAAACTTTATGCACTTTTGTTTTATTATTTTCATATGTATATAAAATGATTTTCAGAATTTTTTATTTTTTTTATAGGCAACATTAGATGGGTACTTAGTAGGTTGTTACCTTTTTGCTAAGAGAAAAGAGGTTAGGAAGGAAGGTGAGAAGATAGGACGATTACGAACTAAGGTGTTAAAGTTCGTCTTCAAACAAAGAATGCAAACAAGAGATACATATTTTAAGTCATTAATTACACTCCAACCATCAGATTGTTAAATTTAAATACTTAAAATAAATTAAAATACATTTAATAAAATAATTTCAATAATTAAAATTACAATAATTAATATAAAATCTAGCTATTTTCTAAGTGTACTTCTGATTCTCTCCAATTCCTCTGCACCATTTCAACAATTTGCATGTAGAGGGTTGATTTTGTAAAATAATAAGTAGCACATAGTAGAATAAAGCCCCAAGCTAAGTATAATAAATGATCAAATTCTCGTTCGACTTTATTAGAAAGAGGTCCATTAAAATCCTCCGAAGTAACAAAAGGTGATGGTGAAGCACTTGCAATATCAGTATGTTTCGTAATAAATTTAGCAAAATTGTAAACTGTTGCTGCAGTACCATTAAATTTTACAACTGGCCTACCTTGATGAAATAACAATAAAGTTGGTAAACCAACAATACCGAATTCAGTATTAAAACTGCGAAACCGGAAAGCATTTATAGCAGCTATTCTTATATCTGGAAATTGTTTCGCTATTGCATTAAAATGTGGTGCTACAATTGCACTTGCTGTGCATGATTTAGCATAAAATAAAATGAAAGAACAACTTCCTTCAACACTTCGTTTTGTTGAATTTCCATATGGTGCTAGCAGGGTTATGACATCTTTCACTGATTGAACTATATTAACAGTGCTATTACCTAATTTTGGTGCACATTTGATTTTAATCAATGGTCTAGAATTTGAACCATTTACACTGGAAATTTTTATTTCATCTTTTTCAAATAGACTACATTGTTTAGTATCCTTCATTGAAACATAATCAATAAAATTATAATTACACACACCATTACCAGCATTAATTATTGATGAATTTTGTATATCATCATCTGTATCTTTTGAATCTGAATCATAACTAATAAAATTTACTCGAAATTGTATTCCACGAAATTCAATTGATTGAACTTTTAAAGCTAAAAAATAAAAAAAGATTAAAAAATCTAAATAGTTTTATATAATTTGGTAAAATTACTTAATAAAAATATAAAACCAAATCTTAAAATAAGCATTTTCACTAAATTAGAATTTACTTAATTTATTTTTCAATGAAATAGTATTTTATAAAGAATAGTTTACTTTTCAATCGATGGAAAATGAAAACATTGAAAACAAAGTTAGTTTGACGTTTTGCAGCATGTACAAAATTAAAAAGTACAAGAATACATAGAATATGTAGATAAGTAGTCAAATAAGCGGATTACAGAATATTCTGCAAATATCAAAAATGACTATAATGAGTATATTACAAAATACCAATACTAGGCATAGGCTGTTAGGTAGTGTTTACACATCAATATTCTTCAATATTTACTTAAAAATCGAAAAACTACAAAAAATTTCTACAAAAAATTTTGTGTATTATAATGTACATATATAAAAGTTATATTTTAAAAAAAAGAGGAATATATAAGATCAGATGCAGCCATTGCAACAAAGTTTGTATACAAATTAGGAAAAACTAGGCATTCTAATGTTGGAAATTGTATTTTAAATAATAACAATATAATAAATAATAATATGGTGAGTAATACCAATATTATTACTCAACCCTCCATCTGTGCTATTTCATTGGATAATAATAAACAATTATCCAGCTGCGACTGAAGAAGTCTGCAAGTAGTAGACGCACGAAAATGACAAATATTAAAATTAAAAATAAAATATTCAACTATTTTGAATAGTTATGCAAAAGTTTAATTTCAAAGCTGGATTTCCATTGAACAATATTTAGAATCTAAAAAATTTTATTGGCTCTAAAAAGGGGGTAGCTTATTGAATTTTTATGTAAGAAAAAAATAGACCACTGCAAAGAATTCTTAAAATTTCTTTTTAGGAAATTTATTTTATACACAAAAAAACAACAATTCAACCGTCAAAACCATCTGTTGAAAAAAATAATTTTTTTATATACATTTCTCAAAAAATTGCTAAAAACAGTGTGGCCGACATAAAGAAACTATCCCCGATATTTTAAGAATATAATTTATAAAAGTATAAATCCCAAATTTTTTGAAAAAATCCCCAATTTTTGTGAAAATATCCCCGATAAATGATATTTTCTGTTCTTGTCGTACGCATTGAGCTCTCATATAAAATAATGTCATTTCATGTTATCTCCCTTTTTAGAGCCAATAAAATTTTTTAGATTCTAAATATTGCTCAATGGAAATCCAGCTTAAAGCTAAAAAACAAATTTTTTAAACTAACAAGTTTTCAAAAAATTATGAAAAACATACGAATAAACTTGAAACTGTAAAAATGGTTTGTCAAACATGTCCATAAAATTTTGCAAACAAAATTTGTATTTGTAAAAATTTGATGTCAAATTTTTGTTGTTTTAATTTTCCAGCAAATATTTCAAATTTAAATAAAAAGTAGTCTACCTAACCTGAAAACTTATTTATATAGTTTTTACTGACAAAAAAACCAAAACCAATAAAAATTATTTAATTTAATATTTTTTTAACAAAACATTCAATAATTCTACAAGAAATTTCAGAAAATTAAGATATTAATTCAAATTTAAAAAATATCCTAATCTAAAAACATTTATTTTTGACATGAAAAAGTTTGGAAAAATTTATGCAAATTTTGTGTGTATGTCTACTTTCTTTTTTAAAAGAGAATATTTTCAATATTCTCGAAGAATTTTATGATCATGTAAATTTTCCTCTCATTTCGAAATTTTTGCAAATTAAAGTAAACATACAGACCTATATTCATGCACATTTATGCATGACCAAAAACCGAACTAATAAAGTATTTTTGAAAAACTTTATAATTTGCTTTATAATGCTATTAAATGAACGACCGATTCGGGTAGCTGATCAGCTATACAAATACCAGCCATTTGGAATATTTCGAACACTAAACGAGTAAAGAACCTGAAAATAAATTTGTGCTTAGAAACTTTTTGAAAGATAAAAAAACGTTTTTGATCGTTTTCCAAAATTCGGACTGATTTTTGTGTCTGCCATACTTCTAGACTAGCACCCATCAAAAATATTTCAAAAATAGAGGGTCTTACAGAACCGAAAATTTGTAATTATGTAGTCTACCTTCTCAAAAAATAACGTCGACTGACTTTGCTGATATGCTAGTATTATAGTAAATATGTAAATAAAAATAAATATAAATGCATGTACAGATATATGTATGTATAACAAAAGTCAAATCTTTAAAAAACTTATTATTCATTTTAATTTTATTCTTCTTTCAAAATCCAAAAATGTATTTTAAATGTAAATATGTATGTACTACATATTAAACTTTTACTTTATGAATTTTCAACTGAATTTTGTTTTATTTTATTTTAATAGTTTACAATATTTAAAATGAAGAGCAAATATTTCTTAAAAATATTTATTTAAAATTATAGAAGTATAATTATAAATAACATATTTTTTATGTTGTGGCTACTATCCATAATTGAATTTGTTGTTTGCGTTCGCAAGGAAAATACTAACAGAGAAAATCATTACTATTAATAAAAATGAATCTAAATTAAATGCCTTCTTTTTTCTTGTTTCATGATTTATTTTTTTTCTTATTATCTTTTCATTACTTATTGTACATATACATTTTATACACTTATTGTAATATTGTTAATATATGGGGTGGTAATATTGCTTATTAATTTTGATACTTATATTTTGTAATAGCAGTAATAGTTAAACTAAATTTATGGTAAAGAAAAATCAAGATCATTTCAACAATAAGAAGAGGAAAACTAAATATGGTTTTATTTTTCTTGTTGAAATATTGGACGTGTACATACATACACACATGTATATTTTTTGTTTATTCTTTCAATAATTTTCTTGTTTTATTTACTCTATAGTTTGAATTTTTAAGAGCATCTTTTTCCATCAACAAATTAAAAATATTATTTAAATAAAAAGGAAATATTTTTTTTAAAAATCATTTTTTTTTTCGCTGTTTCAATAGAATCTATGTTAAGGGCTCTTTATTGTTATTGGGTGATTTATGCTTTGAGTTTAAAAATAAATTTATAAATATTTTTAAAGATCATTTTGATATGATTTATTTAAAATGCTTTAATGTTTAAATCAAATTTAGTGAAATCAATTTTACTTGACTTTTTTTGTCGATTTATTTAAAAATTATGAATTTCTATGTTGAATTTTTAAGTTTGAATTAAATTAAATTAATTTATCAGTTTTTATTTTTTTAATCGGATTTTTGTTTGTAGGGACATATTAAATTAAATACTTTATTGTTGTGAACTATTTAATTTAATTTACTATTGTAAATTACATGTTGTCATATTTTTTATCAGTTTTTAAGATTCTAGTGACACGATAGTGTTGTCAAATTATTTTTATTTTTTGGATGTGCCTCAGTTTCGACATAAACCAGTAATTTACATAAAACAGTAAACTTCAGTAAATTAAAAATTCAATAAGAATCTTATTCCATTAGAAATAATTAAAAAAAAAAAAAAACAATTCCACCAAATTATACTATTAAGGAGGAGGGGTAAGCTCTAACGAAAATCATATAATTTGAAGTAGAGTTTTTATTTTTATATAAGTTTAAGAGTTTTTCTTAAAATACATTTATTTAAAAATTTCTTTTTGAATTTTAGCATTTTCTCACCGTCAACAGAAAGTTTAAAACTTAAATAAAATTGTCTAATTATCGAAAATAGTTGACTATTTTCGACAATTATACAAAAAAAAATTTACTCTAAAGTTTTTATAAAAAAAATTAAATAAAATTACTCACTCTGTAATTTATATTATGGTTTATATTATGTATATGTTGCTATTTTAATTTTCCATAAAAAGTTATTATTTATTTTAAATTTTTTCTGAAAAAAATTACAGTTTGTACATGCTATTAAATTTTATTTTATATTTAAATATTTTCGTTATCATCAGTTAATTTCTTATTGTTATTATATTACTAAAAATAATTGGCATTTCGACATTTGTTTCGGATAGAAAAATTATGTTAAGGATTCTAAATACGATTATACTCCCAATACTAGATTATGGTTCTGAAGTCTCTTAATACTATTCTTAACATTTTTATTCTTAGCATTTAGAACTAGCCCCATCTCAAGTATATTAAGTGACGCTGCATAGCTTTCCTTAGATCTCAGCGAGCTACGCACAGCTATATATGGTTTAAAGGTATGCGGAATGGAAAATCATCCCCTAAGAGAGTTGATCTTTGATACTCAAACATATAATCGTCTAAGACATAAGCCTTCACGGCACCAACCACTCTATATGAAATATACCACTCTACGGAAATATATACAGACGGATCTAAAGTACTCGTTTCGAACAACAATTATATATATGGACGACTAAAGGACGAGTCCAGTATCTTCTCAGCAGAACTGTATGCCATAATGAAAGCAATCGAATATGTGTCGTTAACTCAACCAAAGGGGAAATACTTATATCATTTGTACCAATTCCCTGAGTAGTATAAGAGGTATTTCAACACATCCAACTGCTCTAAGGATCGAAAAGCTAGCTTATACACCAAACAGAAAGCTCAATTGTTGTTTTTTGGCTACCAGGCCATACCAATATCACTGTATAATTACAAGAGTGAGGATAAGACACTCGCAACTGACGCATAAGTACTTATTTGACAGACCGATCAGAAGTCTACATGTTCCTGTAATGGCCAGACGCTAGTCAGTGTTCAGCACATTTTCGAGGCCTGTTCGTCCTACAGAAATGCAAGGAGTATATATTATATCGGGTGTTAATATTCTCGCGGAGGACACTGAGCAGTCATAGAAATGTATTATTCAATTCAACAAATATATCAACATCTTCGGTGAAATCTAAATGTTTTTGTTATTTATATTTATTTTTTTTTCTTTCTGTCTATTTTAGTTTACATAATTAACTATATTTGTTTATTTTTATATTTATTTTTTGCTTATTCTCATTGTTATATGTGTACATTGTTTTAAACTTCTTCAATTTATGTTTGTAAGTAATTTGTTTAATATTAAATTTAGTATATGTTTGTTAAAAAAAATGCTATATGGCCCGCAAAACCTAATGAATCCATCGGCCCGAAATAGACTTTATTCAATTCAATTCTATTTATTGATAAAAAAAGAAAATTAGATTTTTAATTCATTTATTCATATTATAGTAAAATACAATACTTAAAAATATACATTTACTAAATAAAAAATAATAAGAATAAATATAGGATCATTCGGATATTCATTAGAATATGTGATGAATGAAACTGCAAGCAAAAATACAGGCATAAAAATATAAAATATTGTTGGGTACATACATAGTAAAGTAGAATATTAAAGCTAAATATGGAAAAACTAAAATAGCTTAAAATTAAAATTATATACAAAATAAATTTATATAAAATTTAAAGCAAAACTTAAATAATAAACGAGAGTAAGCAGAATTAAATACAAAATTATAACAAGAATAAAAAGTAAATAAATAACTAGAAGACTGAAAGAAAATTAAAAAAATTATAGTTAGAAAAAAAACTAAATTGAAGTTAAAACTAAATCGTATTAAAAACAGATTCAATTTGAAGGTGATCTAATTCAAAAAGCCAAAATCGAAGATTTTTGCAAAATGAAACAGGTGATCTGTCCGATATTAAAGAATAAGGTAACATATTGAAAATTTTTGGAGCTATATAATTATAAAAGTGGCAAAAATGAGAGGTACGGGTTCTTGGAACATTTACAAGGTATAAATTATTAATTCTTAGATGATATCCAGTAATAAATCGGTGAGCGAGATAGCCCGACCTATTGAAAAAAATTTTCAACGCTTTAAACAGATATAAATGTCTAAGTGGTAGAATATCCAACTTTTTAAATAAAGGAAAACTGGGCATTAGTCTATTTTTTTTAAAAATTATCCTTATACAGTGTTTTTGAGCGATGAGAAGAGGTTGAATTTTATTAAAATAAGAACCACCCCAGCAACTAATTCCATATTGCAGCTTAGAACTGGATAGAGCAAAATACACCATTAGCATAACTTTTAAAGAACAATACAGATTTAAGTGGTGAATGTTTCGCAAAACATTTTTAAAATAATTATTCAAATAGTAAGTATGTGCAGACCAATTCAGTTTATTATCAAGTAAAACATCCAAGTATGGTTATAATTATGATTAATTTGGTACACAAAATAACTATTTGTTGTACCAAATTCATCATAAGTGAATACTGTGGTCTGTGGATTAGTGATTATTCATTACACATGTAATACGGTTTAAATATTATATGGCTAACAGTTTAGCATTATTAATCTTTTCGATTTGATTATTTGATTTAAGATTTTAAACAATAGAAAAGACAACAGAATTTACTAGTATCACGTAATTGTAATTTTTCAATAGGATTCGTTTTTTTAAAGTAAATTTCTATTGAGAATTATTTACTTTTTTCCAAAATACTGATGATTTTATCATTATTTTAAAACAATATAAATTTTATTAAGGAACTTTTGTTTTTTCTAAAAAAAAAAAAAGTAAGTCCCAATAGATTGATGTCCTGTAGTGAAACTTTAAATTAAATTGTCTGTATATTTTGCTTTTATACATACTTATTTTTTCATTATCATATTATACATTACATATATACATATTATTATGTAATTCATTTTAGCAATTAAAATATGGAAAAAAGGCGAAAATTTTATTTATTTTCCACTTAACTATTGTTATTTTTAATTGTCTTTAGTTTTGGTTTTTTTTTTTGTAGAGTAATGAAATTTTCATTTCATAATTTTCAAATTTATATTTCGAAATGATATTTTATCACAATACAAGAACATTTTGTATAGTTTGTGTAAGCTGGGTTATTGTAGCATATAAAAACCAGTGTTTTCTAATATTTTTTTCAAATTGGGAAAATATTCTTAATAGCGTTTGGACATATTTTTTTCAGTTGTATAAAAATAGTTTTACATCTTAATTTAATTTTAATTCATATTAAATTCAATGTGAACTTTCAAAAAAGATAAAAATTTGAATTGAAAATAAAAAGAAAAATTTCTAAAATGAGTGAGGTGTAAAAAAATAGTGTATAGTGTTCCAGGTTGTTGCCTGGACACTTCGTAATGTGTTTTTTTTTGTAGGAAGATTTTTGTCAAAAACCAGTTGGACGGACAGAATAAAAAATTAAAAAGTTTTATTGCGGATATTGAAAAATAAATATATTAAAAATATTTATGATCTTCATCAGGGATCATTTCCAAACGAATTCTAGGTGTAATTTTAATAATAAAAACAAAAGCAACTAATATCCACCGTTAATGTCCACCGTTATATTTTGTTATTGAATTTCGTATACATATATATATACAAACTAGACCCGTTATAAATGACAGAAAGAACTAAAATAAATTTTTTCATTAGATAATAAAAAATTCCAAATTAAAAAAAATGCTTACATATTATCTACATTTATTTACTTTTTTATAATTCCTTTATTACAGTGGACTCAAAAATGGTGACAGTTTTCGATGATACCGATTTTCAAGTTAAGAGAATGTAAATAACATTAGTACCTAAATTTAGACTTCCTAGTATAAAAAGATAAAATTTTAATATATTCACCCATATTCTGTTAGACCCATCTCGCGAGATCGCGTGAGAATATCTCTGACGAGATAGTTTTGTATTCTGTTAGACCTTTGACGAGACGAGATAGCCATTTTTTATCTCGTCAAAAATTGTAAGCGATAGCGTATCTCGTCAAAGTATTTTGTGTTTTTTTATCAAAAAATTGAATTAAATAAATAAATTGAATAGATAAAATAGTTAAATAGAGATTAATAAACAATTTTTCATTATTTTTTCTGCATTATTATTAAAATTGTGTTTTGTTTTGAAAAAAAAAAACCATCTTTACTATTACTGTTTTACTACTGTTTATGTACTAAACTAAAAAATATTTAAAACAATATATTTATATATTTATTTTTCATTTAAAAAATATTTTTTACTAAACCCCAGAAATACTTTCCAAAAATTTTATAAACCGTATTTTGTTTATATACCAATATTTTGGTTGACAGTAAAAAATGATCAGTACTACCAACAAATAAAATGTTCTATCGCGCCGCTTACAGTGTCTAACAGAAAGGCATATTCAGCGAGACGAGACGAGATGAATTTTTTCTTCTCGTCAACGATGGGTCTAACAGAATATGGGTTATTATATAATAAATCAGATATTAAAACATGTGTAGTAAACAGTAAACATACGGTATCTGTATATGAGACTGTGTCAAAAAAAATAAAATTGAAATCCTTCAAAACTTTAAAAATAAAGTGCTTCGTGGTATGGTTAATGGACAAATAGGTATGTACCTAAAAGAGATTTCAACCGTAATTTGAACCATTGACCAATTCATTAGAGAAATTAAAAAGTGTACTATAAAACATGGACAGTATAGATTCAGAAGTGATGGCAGGATTTTTTCATTTTATTTATTTATTTATTTATTTAATTTCTCAAAATGACCTAAGAAGCTCATATCACCTATCTTTCCAAAAAAAAATTATATTTTTGTCAAAAAGTTGAATAGCACTGCTAATTGCTATACTCGTATAATTAGAGTATAATAAATTGTAATGGAATTGTTTACCTTTATATGGCTATATGAAATATTGAAATTGAAAGGAAATATTCTGCAGGGAAGCAACCTACTTTTAAGTTTCAAATAATTTTTTCTTTTCATGTCATTTTTAATGGTAAGTTAAAAGAAAAAAAAAACAAGAACGTGATTGTTGTTTTTTTATTCTGAATGTATTTACCCGGATTGTAGTAACTTAATAAATTGATCTTGACCTACATATGAATTTTTTTTTTTGTATATCATATTATAATGAAAGTTTTTATATTATATTATTTTGTCTCTCAATTTGTTGTTAAAAAATGATAAATATTTTAATACTTAAATTTATAAATGAATGATTGCTGGAATATTCATTTTTACAAAAGAATGGTTTCCTTTTTCTTTGTTTATGAAAGATTCGGTTACATTTTAATGATCATATTAACGCCAAATTTTTGCGAATTTGACAAAAAGTGTATATCGTAGTTATTAAATTAGTATTTAACTATATATATTTATAATTATTTTTGATAATAAAATTATTGATTTTTAATGATATATTAAATTTTGTAATTAAAAATCGTATTTCCTTTCACTAATGCATTAATTCGCAAACACTGATGAAGGAAAGTAAGTTGTTTCCGAAATATCGATAATTGCAAAATAAAAATTAAATTTATTAATGAAAGAAAGAAAATACGACTTTTAATTGTAAATAAAATATATGTAGTTATAATTTAATTTTGGTTACCACTTAAAAGTTTTTAAATATAAACGTCGTCAATTCTATATATTACTCTTATTTTATTAAAGCCATAGTCAGTATAGTATGGTATAAGTCACATTTGCCACATTCACTACAATAAAATAGATAGTTTGAGATTGTGTTGTTGGTTCATGAAAACAAGCAAACCAATTCACAAAATTGAAAAAAATAATTTTTTAATACTATTTTTTATTTCTTTTTAAATTTATAATTTAATAGCGCAAGTCCTAAAATAATTTTTTACATAATTAAAGAAAATTTAATTTCCTTCAAAAAAAATCCTGAAAGGCTATACGGCGATCAGTGCTACAGAAGTTATGAGCTATTTTGTCCCCACACTTCCTGTTTTTTTTACAGTAAATTTTTTTATTTTCATTTATTTTTAATACACGAATTCTTATTTTATTCATAAAAAAAAAAAACACATTTACTTTAGTAAGTAGGTACGCATCATATTAAGTGTATAGTTTTTGTTTTATAATTTCCTTTTATTCTTGATTTGTTTTTGTTTTTTTCTAATGAACAAGTAAAATCGAAAATGAATATTTTTCTATGTGTTACAAGAATGAACCACAAATTTTTAAACTATATATTTCAATCTATAATTATAATTGACAAGCATTTAGGGACCTGCGCAGTAGACACCTTTTCATTTTATTTCGATTCTCCTACTCCTTAATGAACTTCTAATATAGTATATAAGTTGTATATAAACAAAAATGCTCACACAGTTGAAAATTTTTTACTCATATGATTTTATTATTCAGCAAATACATTATGCATATGTGAGATCTTATTAAAATAATAAATAAAAGCAAACAAATCAGTTATTATAATTTACATTATGTACTTGCAAATGAATCCATGTACATATGCCAAATAAAACCAAAGAAACAAATTCATCTCAAATAAAAAATATAAAAAAGCAAAAACAAAAAAAATCAGTTGAATTGTTCATTTTTATCTTTTTAAGTAACTGTTTCTAAATTTTGGTTATTTGTAGTAATAATATAGTTTTTACTAAAATTATGATTATGTAGGTATATATATACATACCTCTTTAATGACAAAATTTTTTATTTTTAGTAATTTTATCACTAAATGCCACTTACTATAGGGAATATATCGGAAACGAAGCAGTATATGAGGGACGTGTATTTATGTGTCCTAAATAAAAAATAAAACTTACTAACCACAAAACTTTTTATTAAACACGAGTGGTGTCTGCTATATCGTGCGAAGTCTATGTCAGTGCGTAAATTACTGTTTTTTTAAAAAACTTTAAATTTGACTTCAACTTGAAATATAATTACTCAACAAGGGCCCCTAGTTTGATTATAATCATATACTATGTTATCATCTCGCTCTGCCTATTTTACGCTTATATTACGAAAAAATTGTTGCGAGATTTTCAATTAAAATTTAGCTGCCTCATAAATTGTAGCTTATCTCATCCAGAAAACATCCTTTTATAACAGCAATTATATTAAAGTACTCGTAACTTGGTCAAAAATTTTCAGGTGGAATTCAAGCTATTTATAGGTAAGTCCCAAATAAATAAGTTCTTGGTACAAATATTACATAACACTTTAGTCAATCTTAAATCTTAACAGAATTAGATGTGATAATTGCTGTTTTGTGAACTTTCTATTCAATTGGAATGCTGTGTCATCGATTGCGATTGTGATGTTTTCCGTTAAATAATACAAACATAGCCGGGTTACTAATAGTTACAAGTATTCCACAGATACCTGAAGTTTATTTGAATTAGTTTCTTGTGTTAATATATAGATAATAAGTATATGACATATAAATGAATTATAGCTTATTATAGTTTAATACTGATATATATATATATATATATAATATATATATATTTTTATTGTATCTGTTACTGTAACTATTAGATTAGTAATCCATATCTTTTATAGAACATTCATATATATTTTTATGTAACATTTTAAAAATATTCTGATTAATATAAAAATTAAAATAAAAAAACGATCCATGTTTAAATATAATTTATACTTGTACAGTAAGGTATTTAATATTTTTAAATATGAATTAAATACAAAAACAAAACGAAAATTTCCATTAACCTAAATTTAAAAAGGAAGTGTAATATTAATATTTGCATTTTTTGCTGCAAAAAAAAAAAAAAACAACAAAAATTAACATTAAAATTGAAAATGGTTTTTTTTTTTTTAATTCATTATAATGTAAATATTTAATAGCTGTAAAATAAAGTCAAAAAACAAAAAACTGGCTTCATACATGAATTTTAAGTTTTAGAGAGTTAATTATAAAAAAAAAGTGCAAATTTCAAGAATATTTGGTTTTAATTTGATAGAAAAGACATTTATACCACATATTATAATATAATATAAGATTAAATTAATGTTTTAATGTGTAATTTTTATTTATATATTATGTACTTTTTAAATATCTTAAATACCTAATTTATATTATAATGAACTATATATATGTTAATATACCGAAAAATTCTAAATTGGATATCGTTAATTAAATTTATATTTAGTTATATTTAATTGGCACTATATTGATATTTAATAAATTATTGTCACTATACACTTTGAATAGGGTAAATGAATAAAATGGAAATAGAGGATAGATTTTGGTAGCAGTATAGTTGATGGAAAACTGGTATATTTAGTGCAGAGACTTAACTGTTAGAATAAAATAAAAATTAACAAGAATAATATGGTTCTGAAGGACTGAAGAGTATGTGCCATTCCTATTACTTTATGTTATGTATTAAACGTTATATGTTTAAAACACGTTTTCTTAAGCTTAACGTTAGACTAGAACTGTTTATATTAAATCTTAAGAAAACATATTCTATGCAATAGTAGGTATAACAACCATGATTAATATTAATATGAAGAGTTGTAGAGCTAATTACTTAAAACTATAATACGTTTACGAGTATAACAATATATTTATAACACTTTATATTAAAATTTATGTTTACCGCTGTAGTAAAATTGAAATTAAATATTTTTAAATATTAATTTTACGTATCGCTATGACTGGAACCTAAATAATTAATTTTTTCATATCAATACGTCAGTTTCACCAATTATTTCTTGATTTTATAAATATAACATAATCATATAAGGTATACATACTTATATGCTACATATATCTATTTATTTATTAAAAATATCAAGTATAAAACTAAACATTTAAAACGAGATTGTTTTTATAATAAATTTAAGTATATAAGGAACTCTTTTAATAATTGAATAATTATCAAGTTATGTAATAAAAGATTGAGGTAAGAATAAGAATTACTTGTAGTTCAATTGAAAAAATTTCGTCGAATTTTATATTGGAATAATTTGAATTTTAACTTGTCAATTACAATTATGCAATTAATTTAACTTATTCAAATCAATAATTTTATATTAATATTGAAAAGAATAAAAAAATCAAATTGCATTTGTATTTAAGAAAATAAATTGTATGTATGTATAAACTTATGTATTTAATTTATATAAAAATAAAAATGGTTTAATAAAAACATGAAAACTTTAATATTTCTTGATGTTTTTTACTTGAATAAACTAATCAATTTAAACATAAAAACAATTTATAAATCTATGTATCTTTGTTAACATGTATTTATATATCGATGTATATATATATATAAAATATAGAAAATTTTGTTTATGCTTTCAATATGTAATATTCTTCTAGTTGATTTGATTCAGACAGGATATTAGTTATTAAAATCCCTTTTGAGAATTCAACATCATTAATACAAATAACTTGCCTCACACTTTTTATTGTTTGTCAATTTTACTATATAAATATATATATACATTTTGTATATATATAGATATGTATTTTATACATTCATTAAAAATATATATTTAATAATATTAGAGTGTCCTTTATTTATTTATTTGTTTATAACAGTGGGATCTGCAGATAAAAACTGCAGTCCGACTACAGGTCCTTTTCCCTTTTGAAATGTGGGCCTTTTATATATTCCAAAATTTTTCTGTCTGATTCTGTTCTATAGCTCTACTGAAACAACTTAAATTTTTTCCAAATTATGTACTCTATTAATTTCATTTGATTTGGTTAGACATAGTTTTTAAAATAAAATAAATACCATAAACCCAAGACATAAACCCAAAAAGATTTTTTATTTTTAATTATTTGAATGTTTTTAAAATTTAAAATAATATAATAAAGAGTTATTGAATGTTATACCATTAGTATAGTGTAGGTACAAAATCTATAACGAATACATATTAATTATGTATTTATTTTTAAATAAAGCAAAAGTAAATAATATAATCAACGGCGACAAAAGAAGTATTTAGAGCCCTTTGATGAAATGAATGGAAACGGTAAAAGACGTGATTTTTTTTAGGTTAGTTACAAATTTTAAGGTCGGTATTAAAAATTTTTTTAAAAAATATTCCTGATACATACTAGGAGTTGTATGACACCTACATTACAACAGTACGAATTTTGGAAATCGGTAAAATACGTAATCATTTTCAGATCTATAATGTCGTTGGTTTTTGAAATATTCTATGTAATATTTATTATGTTTCATATAAAAAAACTCCTGTTGTTACCTCGTGATGTAAACATCACAAAATACAATATATAGAGAAAAAGAGATATATTTTGAGCTGTATCTACCTGTAATAGTTCTGTAAAATTTTTCATTATTTAACTTTTATAATGGACACCCTAAAGTGCATACATAAATACACAAACATACATAATGTTCACTATTGGCTAAAACACAATATCAATTCCTTAATTTTACCTCTTTATAAAGCATGTTTCATTTGAACTATTCCAGGACTTTCTATTTAGTTTTTTTTTTAAAAAACAAAAAAAAAAACAATTCATTCTTACAAAATTTCTGTGGACTGGATGTACAAGTTTGTTCCTATATATAATATGATATTATAATATATTATATGATGATATATTGTTGTATTAATAACCTGGCTATTGCACTCTTTTTGCATTATTTCGTTTCATTCTCTTATAATATTATAAAAATAAAAAATAATATAAAAATAAATAAATGAGAGAAAAATGAATATAAAATAAACAAACATATTTATTTCTGTTTTATTAGCTATTCATTTTAGTTTTAATAATTCATCCAATTTCAACTTTAGAGAGAAAACTAACAAATCCCAAATACCTCAATCTAAAAATGGTATTATGGGGAGATTGTTATTATATAATATGAGAATTTAATATAATCAGACTTAAGAAGCAATTTAGAATTTTTCATTTCAAAATTAAATATATTCGCTTTATTCTTAGCTTCGATATAGTTATCGTATAAGTATATCTCTGCATGTATATATATTAATATATGTATAACTTCTTCTTATTTCTTAGAAAAATTTCGTTACCCTCAAATAGGCGAGTATTTTTATGGAGTTTTCATAATTGAGTAGAGAAACAAAAAAAAAAATTGAATTCCCAAAAGTGTTTTCATTATTTTATAATAAATTGAAGAGAGCAATACGAGTAATATAGTATCTAAGAAAATAGCTAGAATTTTGGGGGATGAATAGAAATAATAATTATCTTTTTTTAATATAGAAACGTCTGCAAAATAAATCAGATTTGTTAGATTGAAACCCTTAGAATATCCTAATTAATAATTTGTTAAAAAAGGATTAGATTTTAGCTCAACATGAAGGTGTTTTTTTTTTTTTTTTTCTAAAATGATATAAGATGAAGTTATGATAGATTTTATATTGTTGTGCTTATTTAAAAGAAATATAACACTTTAACGAATAATTTGTATATTAGTATGTACCGATATTTAATTTTAAATATTTAATTAAATATTCAAAGAATACTTCATTAAAGTATACTTTAAAATTCTATATAATACTTGAATATTTAATATCTCTAGAGGTTTTTAAGTTTAGAAATTAATGCTTTCAAAATTGGTTTTATTTTACAATTAATATGGAAGAGAAGGTGTAGCTAAAGATGAATTTTAAATTTTATTTGTAGTTGATTATATTTGAAATACATATTGCAATGCAATAATGGGTGACTGCAAAATTTACCAATTCTATTTGTTTGAATTTTTTTTGTTAAATACAGGCTGTAAACATGTTTGAAAATATTTTAAATTTCAGTTAATGTAACTTCAAACTAAGTTTTAAGCAATATTACTAAATAATTAATTCTATAAAATATTTCTAACTCTTCTTTCTTAGTCTAGTTCTTATGTTGAGTTGGCTCTCCTAATTTAAACATTGCCTAGATCTTTTATCTCTTTTTATGCTCTTGACAGTAACTTAGGTATAGAATCACCTTTTCATGCTTAATTAAGTACGGTACTGCAAGTTTATACTACAATATCTACAATATTTGAAGCATTTATTTATCAAATTAATATGGCTTATCAACTCATTATAAACGTGGAAAACTACTGATATTGTCAGCAACTAAGCCTTCTTATAATATAGAATAGCTTCTTTTTTATTTAAATTGTTACCAGATTATATACTTTCAATTATCTTTTGTCATTTATTTGATCCCAATGATAAAGGGTACTGGACCAGGTTGAAAAACAGTCGGTTGAAAGACTGGCGTTCTACTTACTGCGCCACCCAGCGTGTAAACATTATTACTATTTAAATATTTTTGTATGGCATTAAGCCAGGTAGTTGCTTTTTGTTTTCTAAAAAACGTTTTCCTCTTGTTTTTGTTATTGATTCTATTATTGGAGGACTCTATAATTAGCCTAAAATCTTTATCTATTATTGAAACATGTTCAACCATTTTCCTAAAAATACTATCAAACTGTTTTGGTTTTTTTGTTTTTTTTTTTTTTTCGAAAAACTTGTTTTTTAGCGTTAAAGTCAAATTTTTGTATAATTGTTGAAAATGCTCGAAGATTTTCCTTTACATTTGACTAAATATCAGGGCCGGTCCTACTATAGATGTATGATGTTGTGCAATTGTATAGAGCGTGTGATAAATATAATATTTTATATTTCAGCGTTTGATATTTCATTATACGAAACAATTCTATCTAACAGAAAAAAACAATTTTGCGGTCTTGGCTTTCTCATTGTTGTATATTCTTTAAAAAGAGTAAGCCCAAGCTTTGTCTAATTTTGGAAGTTAATATTGAAGCCATGTTGTGCAAATTTTTAAAATGAAAACCTCATTAAAGTAGTCTACCTCATGAGTAACGGGGAAATGGCTTGCATCTAATCAATTTTTATTTAAAATAATTTTTCAAAACCGCACAAGGGAATCGGATAGGGTCGACTCTGAAATATGCGAAATAAATTTCACGCATAAAAAAATATTTTCTTCTTATTTATATAATTCCAATTAGTCTATATTGGATGAAAACCCTAATTGCTTTTACATAATGATTTTGCATACACAATTACAGAGTATAATCTGGTAACAAGTTAAATAAAAATGAAACTATTCTATTTAAGAAGGCTTAGTTCCTGACAATAGCAGTAGTTTTCCACATTTAATAAGTTGATTAGCCAGTAATTTGTTAAAAAATACTCAAAATATTGTAGATATTGTAGTGTAAAATTGCAGTACCGTACTTAATTAAGCACGAAAAGGTGATTCTACCTAAGTTACTGTAGAGTAAAGTTACTGTAGAGTGTAAAAAAAAAAAAAAAAAAAAAAAAATTACACACAATCGTTTTTTCTTTAGAAATTTTAATGATATATCTGATGATATATATGATGATACTGACGCCACTCAGCGTATGTAAAAATTATACGACATGAAAGTGAAATGATTATAAATTTTAAAACAATTTTAATTTTTATTAAAATTAATTGCTATATTTTTATGCGTACTAGTGATATGTCGAATATAGGAAAATTGGTATTCACGAGTACGAATACGAATTATGAGTACAAATATTCGTGAATACGAGTACAAATAGTTGGAAAATATCAATAAATACTTTGTTTATGTGTAAAAATATAAAATTAGACATTACAATAACAAAAAACTTGCCCCTTTATTAATATCATTATTATGATGCCTTATTGTAGGGCTCCACAATAGTGTACTGCATGAATCCATTCATTATTGTGAACACTTATGAATATACTTACATTTAACATATACAAACAGTACAATACAAATAAGAAATGAGTGAAAATATCAATTATACTTATTCTGTATCTGTATTTATATTGTATTGTATTCCTTGCTAAAATGAATTATACTACTTTCAAATATAGTGAATAGAGAAAATGTATTGAGTATATTGAGTATATTGAATATTTAAGTTTTTTCAACATTAGTAATTTTATTAGATATGAATATGTATTGTATTGGCAAGTTTTTTCAGTAATTCAAAAGGAAGATGAAACCTTTGTTGAAAATGTAGTTTGTTGCCCCGGAAATGTTAGGGATTATTAAAATTTAACGGTAAGCAAACTACAAATCTTTTGCGTCACAAATGTTTTATTGAATTTTGCCATAATAAAAAAATGTAGAAACAAAAATTCTTCAAAAAGTGGGAGCTGAAGAATAAAAAATATTTTGGATTTATGCTGTAAGTGGGCTATTAGAGATTGTCGATCATTCTCTGCAGTTGATGGAGAGGGTTTTATAAATTTAGTTCAAGAACTTATTAAAACTGGAGCAAAAAATGCTGATTCTGTGGACGTCAAAGATTTATTACCCCATTCTACAACAGTTTCCGGCATGTAAATGAAACTGCCGTAAAAGAAAGAAAAAATATTCGAAAAGAAATCCAAAGTGTAGTTAATGAAGGTATTGATGTTATAACATCAGATCTTTGGACGGATAATTTTATTAGAAGAACTTACTTGAGTGCAACATTTCATTATAAAAAAGAAGCGGAAATGCAAGAAATTGTTCTCGGAATGAAATCTATGGATTTTGAAAGATGTACCGGCAATAAAATATTATCAAAATTAAAGAAATTTTGGGAGATTTTGAAATACAAAATTTTGATAAAATTGTATTTGTAACAGATAGAGGAGCTAACATCATAAACGCATTCAAAGATTATAAGAGAATCAACTATTCGGATCATCTATTCAAAACGTAAAAAAAGGCTCACGTACAATATATCAACAATTATAAAATTATTTTATTACAGTATTGATTGAGAAAAATAAAATATTTTTTTTCTTAAAAGCCTACTGATATCCATATTTGAAATTTTGGAAGTTAGAATTTCAATTTCAAAATCAAATAACAAAAAATTAAAAACAATAATATACATTCAAGAACAATTATACAGAAACAGATAAATAAAAATTAAAAATCAACTATATGTACACTAATTTATAATTATACGATTATATACTATACATTATAATTTATAATACACCATTTGATATATTGTAATCGTCAATATATTCACTATACTTGATATACACTTACTCAATAAGTATGTAAATCATATTCAACTCATATCAAGTATGAATTGATATTTCATAAATCTAAGCAAGTGTAAATTGTTGATTATTACTTATTTTTGTTTTCAAGTGGTATTATGCAGTACACTGCTCCACAATATACACAACAGGGACGGAAATATTTTACAGATTTTTTGTGTACTAATTTATATGAAAAAGTGCTTAGTAAAGTGAAAGTTTTATTTTACACACTTTTTACAATAGATTTTCAACTTACTGGACCTAGGGTAATATTGCCTCTTCAATTGGCTATGATAGCGTGTGGAAGCTCTAAATTATATTTTTCTTTTTAAATAAAAGAAATTATTTTGTTCAAAATGAAAATAAATAAAAATTTCCCCTGTATTTAAAGTCAAAACAAAGTATTATAAAAATATGAAAAGTCTCTGTTTATATTTTATCTCTCCAAAAATTACTTTAATTTTTAATAAAATTCTTAATCTTTTTGTTTTGATTTAGTTTTTTTTATGTTTTGGTTAATAATAATATGTGTAATAAGAAATGTTTTATTAAAAATAAAAATAAATTTTAGTTTTTTTTTGTATTTTTAAAAATAATCGCCTTCAGGTGAAATAAAATTCTATAAACTTGAATTGTATAACAGTTACACAAAAAGGATGTTTTTATGTTATTATAATAAAATAAGATAATTATTATGACGAAAACATAATACATAAGTACGTACATTATGTATTTACATGAAAATAAAAAATAATTATTCCATCATACATTTTGTTCCAGAGCTATCACAATTTTGTAAGAAGTTGATTTAGGTTACCTATTCTTTTTTAACAAACTAATTGCTATAAAACATATCGCTATAATTATATTGATTTATTTCTGATTGTGAAAGAGATAATATATAATAATTAAATATAACTCTTTTTAAAGAATAAAACATATAAAATTTTAAGAAATGCTTTAAATCATAATTTTCGTGGTTGTCGCAATATCGAAACAACTTAATTTATTTATTTATACTGTACGTATTCGATATACAATGAGACGAGTAGTCTAACTTGTATAATCTGAGTAAGTGTATAGAATATGATAACAATACTAAAACTAATGAAATTCGAAAAAATAAAAGCAAAACAAACTAAATTCAAAAATTAGTGAATTTCATTCTCATCGTTAAATATTTAGTATTTTATTTTAGTTACTAGTAAGTCAGCCCGTTTAAAAACAGGTGCCGATTAAAAAGATACCGAACTTTTTTTCGAACATAACCACTCAGTGGCCCCAAGAAATTTTTTTTCTAGAAACACTTTTTTGTTATATTTTAAAACAAATTAATAATTTATTTTCCATCCATTTTATTTTTTATCCATTTTTCTTTTTTTTTTTTCACAATTTAATTGAAAGGAAAAAATTTAGAAATCAAAAAATCATATAAAAATAATTGAAAGGAAAAATATTTTTTTTTAGTAAGAACAAAAAATGTCAAAAAACGTCGTTTACAAACATACAACTGTGGTCTTTTATATAAATAATAGTTTTATAGAATGAAATTCAACATGTTAAAACAAATTACAAATGGTTTCAATATAAATTTATAAAATACACCTAATTTTCAGTATACTTTTCAATACAAATAAACATGCATATAAAGAAATAATGCACGTGCATAAATTCATTTGAGATCGTATTTGTTTAAATTTTGTTATATTTTTATTTTGAACCTTTGATTTGGAAAAATATGTATTGAATGAAATATTATATCTACATGTTGATTTTGGTTACCGTTTTTTTTTTGTTTTTGTTTTTTTTTTACAAAATTCAACATGTTAAAACAAATTACAAATGGTTTCAATATAAATTTATAAAATACACCTAATTTTCAGTATACTTTTCAATACAAATAAACATGCATATAAAGAAATAATGCACGTGCATAAATTCATTTGAGATCGTATTTGTTTAAATTTTGTTATATTTTTATTTTGAACCTTTGATTTGGAAAAATATGTATTGAATGAAATATTATATCTACATGTTGATTTTGGTTACCGTTTTTTTTTTGTTTTTTTTTTACAAAATTATAAATTTTATTTTTTGCGGTATTTAATTTTTATTTTCGTTTCATTTTCTTACCCGATCGTACGCATCTAAGTAGAAAAATTATAAAAAAATATCCAGATGAGACTTCTTTGTATTACATGTTCTTTGGTACTATGTACACTATTTATTTACACTGATAATTTTTTTCATTAGGCCAAAAGAAATAATTCTGATCATATTAGATGATGAAAAATATATCACTTTTTAGGGTATGCAGAGAAGAAACGTCTCTTATAGAATGTAAAGTAGAAACATCAGTTACTAAGTGAAATAAAATGAAAACAACTGAAATGAGATGTTTGAGAAAAAAAGCAAAAAACAACAGCTTAAAAGGGATCATCTTTGGAGTGAAAATATAAGAAAAACATGTGATTCCAAAATGTAGTTCGATGTGGAAGTGTAAATAAGAGAGAATGAAGCAATCGCGTAAATAGAATGTTTGCTGAAAGGATCAACAAAGTGTTTTCGACTACCAGAACGACTACCGAAAAAGATGAATGCTATGCTGTAGCTTACAAATCTAAATTAGAACATTGTAAAATAACTGGTCCTATAGTTGAAGAGAAGAAAATATTTACTTTTTTTTTAATCGAACATGGGAGGGGATCTCAAAAAGATATTTTGTCAGAGAATCTCCAAAAATATATCTAAGCTTACTAAACAAAAACTATGTATAAGTAATTTGCAAAGTTTGAATATTTAAAATAAAAAATATTTTCTTATTAGGTTATAAACATCAATACTATCTGTCTCGTCGAGTACAAAACAGTGAAGAAGTTTGCAGTTAGTAGACGAAATACGCGTATCTGTGTTTTAAGCATATTTAGTAAAATTAAAAGGAAAATATTCAACTTATATTATATTTAAGGTAGTGGGAGGCTATCGTTGTTCTAAATATCACATTAATTTCAGGTTTTTGTTTAAAATATTAGAGCAGAATATTTCAAAAATACTGATGTGTTGGTATTCAATTTCTGAGGAATTTTTTTTGATGATTAGTGGCTAATACAGCTACTGTATATAGTCACTCAAATTATGAGCCTAATGTGTTCTATGACCTTCATGTGCAAAAATAAACAAAATCTTATATTTTTGAGTATTAAAAACATAATGTCCCACATTGTTTTTATTTTTTTTTTTAAATAAAATGAAAGTTTTGGTTTTATTTTTGTGTAGGATGAAACATAGGTATTTTGTGTTTTGTTAATTTTTGGACTTATTTAAAGAGAATTTTCTTTGTGATAAGAAAGTTAAAACAAGAATGAAAAAAAAAAAGAAAATAACAAAGTACAAGAATTTAAAACTTTGAGTTATAATGAAAAAATGTTCATTGTATTGTATTATTATTATGCCCCATAGGCATTTGTATTTTAGCGATATGCTAACAAAATAGTGAAAATATTTTTTGCTTCTTTACAATAACATTTATTTTTTGAAAATAATTATTATGATTGGTGTAATATAAAATAATTTTGCACAATTATTTCTAAATATCGTAATTTAGAGAACAATATGTTTCCGATTTTAAAAACTCCGAACAAAAACTAATTTGTGGCTTCGGTAGCCGAGTGGTAAAACTGGCATGCCGTGCCAAATTATCTGTAGGATCGACTGTTAAAATAAATAAATAAATAATTAATAAAAACTAATTTTTATATTTATAGATTGTAATTTTATTCCTAATATATATGCACTTAATAGTTAGTCATATATAGTTATATTATTTTTTAAAAACTGTTAATATGGGATTTGTATGAGTTACGTGAAGACATCATTCTATTTAATGGTCCATACTTCCCACAATTAGTTGGATGAAATTGTAAGTTAAATATATTAGTAGTAGACCATAATCTAGCTAAAGTAAGAACAAAAAATTAGCCTAACAAGTAATTGGGTAGAAGAAATGATGCCTTTTATTAATTCAGTTAAGAATACTATATCACTGACAGTTCTACGTTTTTCAAGCGTGGTATTACTATGCAGTAAATTTAATCTGTTTTCATATGGAGGTAAACTTACTGGGTCATTCCATGGGAGGTTGCCTATCTAACGATTCCTATCTAAGGATTTTTTTGGATTAATTCAATTCTGTTTATATTGAAGTTGTAGAAGTTACTCCATACCTGGCTGGCATATTCCAAATTAGGTCTTACTAAGCAAGTGTAAAGATATTTCAGTATATAGGGATGGGGATCATCAAATTCTTTTGTCCAACGTTTAATAAAACCGAGCATAGAGCTAGAGCTCCATTCAATATATGTGAGTATAATGAAGATGAACTCTTATTATCAAAAATAAATTACTACAGTTAATCGAAAAGATCATTAGAATTTTTCAGTTCATTTTTCGAAAACATAATTATGTGTTAATTTTTGTTTTAAAGTTTTATCGATGAATAATAAAAAATAATTTTGTAGAAGATTTAAAATTAAATTTCTATTGTTCATTATCTAACTTAAATTATTAATAATGTATATTTTTGTTTGGGTATAAGTTAAGTCTAATTTAAAGAGAATAATCGAATTTAAATATCCAATGATATTTATATTGGTTTTTTTTATTTTTATTTATTTCAAACTTTAAACACTTGTTATTATAATTGATCTGTATGTTAACTCGCAAATTTATTGTGCCTATTACAGATATCACTTTTTTGTCGGATCCGAGTAATTTCAGGTGACAACACTAATTACTATTACAACTGTCGCGCGCCGACTGAAAAATGCGACTCAATTGTCACTTGTAATTTATATGTGACAGGATTCCGTTTGTCTGTAATTTTGTAATTTTTTGTGTTTATATAATAATGGATTCTGAAAAGAAAGGGTATGTAAATATTTACAAATTTATTGAAATAATTTATATATATAATATATATTTGAATTTAAATTTATATTATATAATATTATTTTCTTGCTTTAAATAGAAAGTTAAGGATTTATGAAATAAAAACAAATTTTAATTTATTTCTCTTTATACTTAGATTCTTTGTTTCTTCTTCTGAATCACTATCACTAAAATATTGATCCACACTTGTAAATAAAAACATTTTTATTTTTTAAATATTAAGAACTTCAAAAATTTATAAAAAAACACAGCAACCAACTTTGTATTCTTATAAAAATATTTTTTTTCTCAAATGCCAAATGAGTTTTTCTGCCAAAGCACATTAAAAATACGTTCAGAAATTTGTTGATGTCGGATGAGACTTGTAATACGAAAATAAATTTCATTCGGGTGACTGGAAAAAAATGACTTGAAAAGTGGTGTGACAGCTGTAATAGGCGCAATATAAATTCCTGTATATTTTTACTTTTTTATTTGCACGCTCATTATAAATTTTTGAGAAATTTAAGAGAATTTTATGTTTAAAACTTAACGTCAGAGGTCTCTCTTAAATAAATTTTTGCAAATGAAATTTCTATTTGCAAAAATTTCTAAAAATTTACTGTCAACTTTTTGTTGTTCTTTTAAATGTCAATAAAATATTTTTCATATAAAAAGTGGTATACCTAAAATAAATAAAAAGTTGTATACCTAACCTGAAAACTTATTTATATAACTTTTTATCGACAAAAAGACAAAAACCATGAAAAATTATTCAATTTAATTTTTTTCAACAAAAGCATTCAATAATTTTACAAAAAAATTCAGAAAATTACTAAATTAATTAAAATTTAAAAAAATCTCATAACCTAAAAATCAATTATTTTTGACATGAAAAAATTTGCATAAATTTATGCAAATTTTGCGTATGTCTACTTTTGTTTGCAAAGGAGAACATTTTAACTATTCTCGCAGAATTTCATGATCACGTGATTTTTCCTCTCATTTGCAAATTTTTGCAAATAAAAGTAAACATACAGACCTAATAATTTATAAAAATATATTTAATTCCATATCATTTATTCAATCAATTTATGTATGTGTAGTGTATATATATATATATCTATATATATCTATATTTATATATATCTATTTATGTATATTGTATATGTTTTTAAATAATCACATTTGACAAAAAACTGCGATTTTAAATAAATGTTTTTTTTTTCTATTTAATTTCATATTTTGTAACTTTTATTTAAGTTTTCTATTTGGTTGATAAATTTCTATGGAAATTACTTTTTTTTTGTTTTTTGAAAAGTTTAATTATCCTAAAGTGAATAAATATGTATCAATTAATTATCAAAAATAAATTTCTATATTAATTACATCACCAACATCAACAATAACGACAAAAAAGTTTCTTTTTTAATTTGAATAATTGCCACTTAATTTTGATATTTTAATAAATTTTATATTTATAATGATAAAGAACAAGAAATATAATTTACATACACAATTAACTAAAAATGTTATTATTTAGTCAGTTCTGTTGAATTTTCTGAAAAATATTTGTAGAGAGTATAAACCATGTCAAGTTTAATTTTTTGTGAAATAAAATTTTTAAATATAGACAAAATTCAAAAAATCGCACTTATCATACAGTCTGTAAAAAGAGCACAAATTTAAAAAATCAAAAAGAAAATTTCAAAGGTTTTTGATTATTTCTATGCTGTACCAAATGTTTTATCTCTTGAGAGAAATTTTTTTTTTAACGTAAATCATTCGGTTAATTTAGGATGTTAGTTGGCTTAGCGATGGAGTCTGTTGAATGGTAGAAGTGAAATTGTTGAGAGGGTGTACAGCGGAAAGGCTAAGTGTGCAAAACAGGTAGTATGAGCGTTTTGTGGATTTGTACTTTGGTGTTTCGGGAAAGGAGCTTTGACCTGAGAAGTTTCGACAAATCGAAGCAGGGCTTCAAACATTCGCACAAAAATTAAATAAGTATACATAGAATATTCGGCAAATAAATAAATATATAATATATTTTGTTTAAAGGAGAATACATGATTTTCAAAATGAATTTAATATTGTATGTACATACATATAAAGTAATTATTTTGCTAAATTAAAATTTGTGAAATAAAAAATTATGCCAAATAGCATTACGCGAAATGAAAGTTTGATATATAAACTGTTTTTATGATTTTGACAGTTCTCTATTTTATGACATTTTATTTATTGTAATAAGTTTGTTTGGATTTTGTTATTAGGCTTAAATTGCAATTTACAACCATTATTATTGATAATACTGATTCAAAAAATTATATTTTTTTGTTATTTTGTTTTTGTTTTGTACCAAATTAATATCCATTTTGATTTTTAAGTTCAAATACAAATAATATATTTCTAGTAGGAAATAACGAGGGAAATTAATTTTACTAATGATGAAAATTAATGAATCCTTTCCTTTTAATCGAATTACATAATATACAAATAAATATTTATTTATATTGAAATTGAAATTTAAAATCTAAAACTCAAATAAAATAAAATAAATTAATCGCAATAAAACAAAAAAAAAAAACATAATAAAGTAAATTTGTAAATAATTGTCTTATTTGATTATATCATTAAACCATCATCATAGAACATTTTTTATCTTTATCATCATCACCATCATTCGTTTGTACTATTATCAGCCTAAAGTTATTTTATTAATATATTCAAAAAGTAAAACAAAAATAAAAATATTTGTCATAAAATAAACAATGAAAATTGAAGTGAGATTGTTTTTTTATTAAAACGTTTTGTTAATTGAAATGAATTCGCAATAATTATACCATATTTTATTACAGAATATTTTTTTAATTTGAATGGTGAACAAATGAATAACTCGTCGTTAGTTATATCAACTCTCATTTCATTTTAAAATTTACACTTAAATTACTTCAAATTTATCAGATTTATTTTTGTTTTTTTTTTTTATTTAAATTTTGATTAGGTGCTGAATACATTCACAGTTTCATTATTGTCATTTTGTCAACTTGTATATGAAACTTTTCTCATTTCATTATTTTCATCTATTTTCAAAAATAGCTACATACATATATATACATATAATATATAGTTTTTAAATAATTAATATTTACATAGCGTTATAACAGAAAATCATACTAACGTATACATATCCTTAATTCAGTTATTTTTTATTAGCAGACATTCGTCTAAATTACGTCTATTTTATGAATGGTGTGTACATTAACTCTAAAAAAAGGTAAAAAAAATATATGTGTGTGTGTGTATGTGTGTTTATTTTTTTTTTTGAACGGTATTGTGTTTTGCAATTATTAGAAAAGTTTTTTTTTCGACCAGGATATCAAAAGGTATTAAGGTATATCAACATAAGAAATGTATACAATTGTTAGCCTTTCTTAAAATACAATGCAGAAACACAAGAAAAACAAAAAAATAGAAAAAAGGAAATAAACTCGTAATGAATACTAATGAATAACGGCAAATAATATTGCGTTATGTTCTACCTTCGGGTATATAAATTCACTTGTTTGTATATCTTTATGTCTAGAATAATATTATACGATCATATATATGTATGTAGCTACATATATTTTATTTGAAAAAGTTTTCCGAGACAAGGAAATGAGTTGATTATAAAAATTCTCAATCGTAGCAGGTTAGAGAGTATGAAACATTTTTGTCGTCTCAGTTGAATTTCTTTTTTCTTTTTGATTTTTTTGTGTGTACAAAAAATGCAAATTTACAGCCACATACACTAATAGTATTGTATATATGGATGTGTATGCTTGTGAATACCATCATAAAATTAACGAACTGAGTTGACACGTTTCCGCTTTTCTAACCAAATTTTCATTTTATTATGTTTCAATTTTTTTTTCGTTTTTTGTACTCTTGTTTTTTCTTTTTTAGTCCTTGTTATGTTTATGAAAAATGATGATGTGTATGCATACATATATTATGTAGTGAGAACTAACTATAATTGACTTTACAAATAGAAGATGAAATGTCGTATTGAATTATAATTGACATATTATTAAATAGGAGAGTATGCATATGGTAATATAATAAATAGTTTTACTTTTGTTGAAAAACAATTTATTTATTTCTAATTAATTTGTTTGAAAAATTTATTTTGATTAAAAAACTTTAAAAACATCTACAAAGAACAAATAACTCTTCCTCAAACTGTTTTGTACAATTTTTTGTTTATGCAATTTCAAATGATTTGATGATAGTATTATATAAATTTTTTTTTAGATATTATATAATTATCAGGTACTAAAATTTGATATCATTCTCTTATCACTTCTTCATCTCCATCCATTTATGCTTTTTCCTATAACGTTAACTTTTTGTATATAAGTACTGTTTCCACGTTCACCTGTCTTGTGTCATATGTGTCTCGACTATGCGGCGGTTCTTCCAAGCTTCTTGCTTTTTTTTCTGTTACTTCAACTATCGTTTTCCTATCCATATTTCCCGATCGCCTAGCCATGTACCCAAAATTTGTCAGATAGAACTGGCTAATTTTTTTTTAAAATTATAATTTCACATTCAGATTGTTTAAGACTTAAATGTTCGCACAATAGTCTATCCGCGAAATTCGTATTATTCTTCTATATAAAACCAAAGCGGGTAACTTTCTATTTGTGTCCTGTCTGCGTGTTTAATTGGACACGTTTCTACAGCATATTGGAAATATAAGAGAATTCTCCACTTATATTAATTTTATTTTTTTACTAAATCTAAATGTAGGTCTTTTTATATTATTTAGTTTGGCCGTTCGTATTTTTGTAATTATGATTTTTGTTTCTAACTATTCTCTTAGCAATAATGAAAAGGATCGTATGAAAAATCCTGTGTTACAAAATCCTGAATTACAAGATTCTGAGTTATGAAAATTACTTCTTCTTAGAATTTAGTAAATCAAAATTTCATAACTCAGAATATTATAATACAGGATTTTCATAAGATACCCTTTGTTTTGACTCCTATATCCTTTTGTAATCCAGAATTTTGAATGTCAACATTTTGTTACACAGAGAACTTTAAAAAAAAAAAAAAAAAATTATTCCGA
This sequence comes from Argyra leucocephala, assembly GCA_963942445.1. NCBI lineage: Eukaryota > Metazoa > Arthropoda > Insecta > Diptera > Dolichopodidae > Argyra > Argyra leucocephala. The sequence goes on along the minus strand of OZ012681.1, from coordinate 8,158,336 downwards.
ATTAAGTTTCACCAAAGAAAAATTATTTGGTGAAACTTTTTATAACTAATTGATAAAATTACTTGAATGTTTATAGAAATCAATGTAAGTTCTGAAGCTTTTCAAAGTTATTTTTTTTTATTTACATATTTTTAGCCTGGACTTTTAGTCTAACTTTATTCCTAATGCATATACATATATATTTAACCTACCCTATGGGTATTTACAGTAAATTAGCGAATAATTTGACATTTTGTGTAGTTCTATATTGAAAAATTAGTGTTAAAATGTCATCTTATAGAAACACCCAGTATTTTGACATTTTGTATTACCCACTCGCAAAATTGTAATCGGTACTTTCTCGCGTCACCACTAGGTAACTTTATAGAGAAATTGTCTTTAAAAATATATAGCTCATTCACCAGTTGACATATAAATAAAATATTTTTGTAGGGTTAGAACTTTTTTGTTGTTGCGTATTCAAAATTTTTTAAATTAATTAAATTAATATTTTCTTTAATTTGTAATAAAAGCTGTATATTTAAATCTAAAGAAATTAAATTAGAAAATTCATATTTAGGGTGTAAGTTAATGTAATTGTAAGTTAAAATAAATTACATTTTTCTCAGTCAATCAAACTAAATCAGTTGTTATTATTCAGTCAACAGTCGGTGTTTTGTTTTCAGCTTTAAAGTTGTTTTTCCACCTTTTTTTTTTACAGAAAGTAGAAAGCAGTTGTCAAAATTTCAATCAAACAAAATTTGATATCTTCGGGTTTTATCCAATTACAAAAGACACGATACGGTATTGATTTATTTTTTATCTGTATAGAACAATTTTTTTTTGATGGGTTAAAAGTTTGAAAGCTATGGATTGTAATGAGATAATGAGTTTGGTTTAACCGAGTTCAGATTATTTGAGTAATACAAATTAATGTACACTTTGTTGCATATTTATTTGACATTTGACTTTCTATTTTGTAATTTGTTAATTTTATTATTATGGCTTTATGGATTATCCGAGGCATTATGTAACATAAAAAAAATATTCTGTATATGTTTTAATAAAATCAATCAATAGAAAAAAATAGGAAATTATAAGTAATAAAAAATATAAAATAAAGTATATACAATTTTTGATTTCACTTTCACAATATTTGTTACAATTTTATATAATATTTTCAGAAAATTTTTTTTAAAGTACCAATTTCTAAATTTTCAAATTATTCTTTTAGAATTTATTTACCAGTTTTAGGAATGTCATTCTTAAATATTTTTAAATATTTTTCATTATAATAATTACAGTGTAAAAAAATAATGTTTAACGTACTGAAGAATCAGAGATCACTAAAATTCACAACTACAACCATTTTTATGTAAAAACAGAAATAAATTGAAGAAGAAATTTATTGCTCATAGCATAGCACGACAATCCGTTTACCATTATTTTATTTTACTAAAAAATTTAAAATGTCATAAACCATCATTGTATAACAACATAATTTTGTTATATAGCGTGTAGTTAGTTGTACGTATTTATTTATAATATGGTACTAAAACCATGCGACAACATTTTTTGAAATTTACATTTTTTTTTTTTTTTTTTTTTTTTTTTTAAGAAATATAAATATAATGTTTGCATTTTGAATTCTTTAAATTTATATTCATCAGAAAAAGGATACAATATAATATTTTTTAAAGTATTATTTTTAAGGATATAAAAGAATTGCATGATGAAGTATTGTTAGTTCTGTTATGAGTTGTTCCTGTCTCAAAATATGCTATTTCCTTTTAAATTTTGTTTCTGTGTGAATTACAAAATTAAATTATTTTTTTTTTTTTCTTATTTTTTTTATGTTTACATTATTTTGTTGAATTTACAAAGAAATTATGTTAAAAATTCTAAAACAATGTTTATAAAATACATTATGTACATGTGAATAATAATATAGAAAGGAGGAAATCTCATTTTGGATCAAGGTCGTGATAAAGATTATAGAGAGATTGAAATCTAAAAAATTTTTGTGAATCATAATTTTCTTTTGCTGCTATGTAAATTTTTTGATGGATAGAATATCTACTTAGTGTGTGTGTGTATGAATGTATATATTTGTAGAATTTTATTATTAAAATGCAAGTAAATTTGAGAAAACATTTCAAAATAAAAATAAAATTATGACAGTTTATTTAAGAAATTGTTTTGGTTGTATACATATATTTTTTTTACTATGTTGCATAATATTTCGTAAATATGGTTGAAATAAAAAATTATGATAAAAAATAATTTAAAAAAATAAAAATGATTAGAATATAGTTGAATATTATTTATCATATTTAAATAATATGTATGTATTCTATTAAGATAATTAAATTAAAAAAAAAAATTAACCGTTCCTGGAATTAGACAACTTTTCTCCATTTAAATAATTTTATATCTCCTTATATTTTGTCTCTCCTATCGCCTTCTCCTTAGGTTTGGTCTACCCCAGCGTCTTTTACCTTTGAATTCAGGTTTGAAGATTCTCTGGGCTGAACCGTTTTCATTTTTCCACTTTAATTTGCTCGACTACGTTCACCTAATTATACAAGTCGTAAAACTCGGTAATATGACTTCTTCTCCAAACCTAATTGTCATTTCCAGAATCATATATCAGACGAAGAAAGTTGTTTCTCAATGACACCAAGTGAATGCTCACTTATTTTGGGTTGTGTTGATGATTCTGAGAGCGGTACCGGGAATATAAATGCTTTACAAATTTTCATTTTGTTGTGCCGACCAATGATTTGCCAATGTTATTTTTCATTGGAATTTTAAATTGATGTCGTATATGTGAAATTAACGTTGGTTCTAAGGTAGGTAGTTTTCTCACTTACCCCGAAGTTATATATGTACCGAAATCAGTGATGTTTCAATTAATATGATGTTGAAAGGTATTTTGTTTCGCTTATTTAGTCTTTTACTTTATTTGTAATCCAGATAAAAGTTTCGATTGTAGCTCGTTGTGATCTTACGATTTTATGTATAGTGCGCGCCTTGATCCTCTCTACTACTCGTATAAACTTTACTATATCCCAGTACTACATTAAAGGATACTAATTCAACCCACACATTATTTATCGGTATTACAATAGTTTTCATTGAATGTTTAAATTTAGATGCCGCTAAATTGTTTTTATGTTGAAATAATAAAAGAGTTTATTAATTTTTTGTATTTCGAAAATAATTTATGTTTTTATAATATGTCAATGACTTTTTAAAGTAACAAATTAATATTTTTGTTCAGTAAACTGTTCTAAAACTGTCCCGGCAGACCATACAACACATGGAGACGCACAATCGATCAAGAATTAACAGTCAACAATTATACCTGGGACGATATTAAGGAAGTAGTACTCAACAGAGAGGAATGGAGGTTCACTATCGAAGCCCTATGCTACCACGCGGAGTAATAGGAGAAAAAAAAAAAAAAAAAAAAAAAACTGTTCTATATCTGGAGTACAAAAAAAACACTGTTTTGTATTCAGTAGTTTTCGTTAATTGAACTTTTTTGGTTCAAAATCGTTGAGTAAATTTAGATTGGTGATTGGTGTTCAGTAGATTGTCCCAAACAGTTCTAAATTGATTTGTTTTGTTCGGTCATGTAACGTTATATTTATATTTCTTAAAAAAAAAAAAAAAAAAAAAGTTTTAGTACCATATTATACATAAATACCTACAACTACACGCTATATAACAGTTTATTTTTCTGTTTTCTAAAGTGTTTAACATTTAATTGTCATTGTTTGTCTTGCACAATTCCCTCCGATTCTTCCAATTCCTTCGAATTCCTTGCACAATTCCTTCCAATTCCTTCCGATTCTGTTCGAAATCTACTGAATAAATTTAATATTCTTTTGATACTTTTATTTTTAACTGTCATAGATAAATAATTAAAATAATGTAGAAAATATTATTTGGATTGGATATTTACAGATCAATTCATACACAAAAGATCAATTCATATACAGTTAAAGGATTTGTTTTTTATTTAGTTATTAGAAAAATAGTCAATTCTATAATTGGTTCTATAATTCTATATTATCGTAACCCTACCCTTACTAAATTTATTTTATGTTATAAAGGAAAAAAACAATCATCATGACAATGTTCAGTCAACAGTGATTGATTGTTGAGCTAACTTTTTATGGAGATTAGACATTGCATTTTCGGTCATGTTCGGATTTTATTTTAGGTTTTATTACGATTATTGTTTTTAGTACCTATAAATTGACTATGAAAGCATTGCCATAAATTTAGATAAAGTTTCTTGAACATGAATTAATTTATTTCAATACTATGTTGTAAATAATAAATTTGAAATGATGAAAAATTCGTACATGTTTAATTTACTTAAACTTTTTGAAAAATAATTAATCCTTTTTTTTTAATTAAAATTAGACATTATTGTTTTTTATTTTATTTTTTTTAATTTAAAAGCAAAAATTTACAAAAACCTATGATACATTAATCAGTGTCTTAAGTTTCTTTTTTAATCCAAAATATAAAATCCATTTGGAAGTGAGTTTTTTGTTTTTGAATTTCAAACTTTCATTATTGAATATAGCTAGAATAGAAAAACTTTCAGTTTTTTTTTTTTTCAAATACAAGTAAACTTTTTTCATTTTGAATAAACATTTGTTGAATAAAAAATGAATTCGTAGAAAGTTAAAAATTAGTTTATTATTTTTTTTTTTTTTTATTTTCAATTGAAATTTGAAAAAGAAAAGTTTAATAAATAAATTTAATGTGATATGCTGGCACACGTATTAAGCTTAAGAATTTTATTTTTAAAAATTAAATTGAGTGATGATAAAGAACCAATTGTTTTAGAGTGAATTCATTGTTCAGAAAAATCTCATAGTTTAATTTAAACAATTCTGGGTATTGGGTAATATTTGATAAAATATGTGTTTTTTTTTAAATTTTGTCACTTGAATCGAAACTGTTATTAATCTCTATTTCGTAATAGCCTACCGTTATTTGTTTGTAGTTACTCTGGGGTAAAATATACTTCATATAATCCTTATTGGACACTTGATGTGTATGAAAACTTGACACTTGTTTATGAAGACTATAATATTGTTGGAAAAGTTGAATATTCTTATTTTAGTGTCTGAACAAATGCGTGATATGCATGTTGACCCAAAAAACTGCTCTTGCTAATCTTTTTAATCGGGTTTCTATTGCTTCTATGTATAGTAACCGTTTTTGATGATATTTTATAAATAATCTTAATTTTTAGTTTGGTATGTAACTTATTGTTGGCAGAAACAATTATTTTTTCGTTTATTAAATAAAATGTTACTCGATTTACTACAACCAACCATTGACTTATTATATTTTTAAAACATTTTATAAATATCTTTTTTTTTATTTTTGTTTTTTGAGATCAATTTAATGAATTTATTTAGTTCTCCTTGAGTTTGTTATTGAGGAAGGATAAAGTTTTCTACAAGGAATAATGATTACACAATATGTTAACAATATTCTTCATTTACAATATTTTAATAAGGGAACCTGACCTATACTGGTTTAGATTTTTTTTGTAAAATTTTCGAAATTAAAAACATTTAAATCAAATGGTTTGGAAATTGAAAATGTACGAATCAAAATTTAATAAATAAATGCCATAAAAAAGATTAGGAATTGAAACTTCTAAAATAAATATTTTGAGTATTCTGACATTACATTATTTACTTGAAATATCAATCCAAATGAATTTAAATTCTTAATAAAGCTCTTTTACAGCAACTAACCTTATATATACTTAATTTTTGTGTTTTGATTTACAACTTCAGAATGTTGTTTTTAAAAAAGGCCGTTTCGGTGACATCAGAAATGTATTGAACTACCCGTGAAATCGTAAATGTATCGACAAGATCGCCAACACAATGACGTATGATCTTAAATGTCAAAAACAATTTGTTTATATTGTCTCTTGATCGTTAATTAATTTGACAGGGTATCCGCGGCTCATGTTCATGACACTGGTAGTTAAATTATGTTTCCCAAATTTTGATACATACTATAGTTTGGTACAGTTGAGTTTTTTTTTTATTAAGCAAGCAATAAATAAAAAAGATGGAGGAAGAAAATGTTTTAAAATTAAAGGAAAATAAGTACATATAAATTTTAATTTGTGTTTTAAAAATAAATTTTTAAAATGTTTTTTTTTTATTTTAATTTACTTTAATTTTAATAGGAAATGGACTCATGGAAGAAAGATGCTTCTATTAACCATAAGGCTAAGGCACGAACAAGATTTTTCTTGGAAACAACAAAAACAAATTTTTTACGAAATTGTTCATATTAAATTTTTTTCACAAAAATATCTCAAAATATCACAAATGTATTCAATACAAATATTTTAAAAATTTATCCACAAATCAGTATAATATTTTGATTTGACATTTATTTCAGAGACATATACCTCGTGATACATGATACATGATAGCTTCAAGTAAGCTTTAAGAAAACTTCAACATTATGTTTACGCTAGTTTCTTTAAATCAGCTTCATTCAAGTCATTCACAAAAATTTACTTACTTGACTTGCCAATTTTAATTGAATACTCAGTGTGAGAGCTTGAGTTGAAATTTAATGTCAAAAATTTAGTTTTGTTAATATTTAGAGTGAATTTAAAAAATAAAAGATTTAAAAGAGTAAAAAATTAAAAAATTTTAATTATTTTGTTTAATCTTTAAAGTTATATAACATCTTTTAGTTTTAGTTTTACAAAATTTTAGGTATCAAAATTTATGTCACCAAAAATATATATGTCAAACTCAAGCTATTTTTATGCGGACAGCCACTCAAGCTGATCAATCGAATACATAGCTTGAAATTTCAAGAATAATTCAAGTCAAGTACTCAAGCTGTAATGTAATCGTGGTAACAGGGTTTAGAGTGCTCGGAATTGTAAACAAAGTACATTATGTTGCAAACACAAATGTTGTTTAGTTCAGAAAATATGACATATTGACATATTTGTATGTACATTGTATCGGCTGAAATGTATCTAAAACATTGTTAAAATTGTTGAAAACACAATGTGTTTTGTAAACAATTCCGTTCTATCTAAGAACGTTATCTCTGAAATAAACGTCAAATCAAATGTCAAAAAATTATACTCATGTATGGTCATATTTATTACATATTAAGTAGGTTATATGCAACGAATTAGAATTAAATGGAAGTGGCTATCCATACAAAAAAGTGTCCAATGTTTTGGGTATATTCCTCTCTTTCTTTGGTATTTCCGATTGTCAAAAAACAGAAATAGACGAATATATTCGTTCAATATATTTTCTCTCTTTTTAATGGAAATTATTTTGATAAATAAACAGGATAGTGCTCTGAATTTAATATGCCTCAATTTGTATGTTTTTTGACTTTATTTTTTTTATTTAAATATGATGAGTAAGAATATCTAACAATAATGGATAAATTAATCAAAATTAATTAAATTAATTTAATTTTACTATGCTTTTTTAAATTTGGTATCCATTTTGCAGTTTGAATTCCTTCAATCCATCATTGTTTCAAACCATCGTCTTTTGGGAAACTACAAACATATATGTATATACTTTTTTTAAAATTATATCCAATATATTCAAATATATATATAATCCAATATATTCAAAATAAATATTTAAAATGATATTCAAAAAAAAAATTTCTTTGTCCGGATATTTAAATTATCCTAATACTACACTGTTTTGTTTAGAAGTTTTTAAAAATTCAAAAGATGTAAAATATAATACTTACATATGTATGTAAAGACACGTAATTTTCTTTTTCCAAATGTGACTTACAGCCTGGAATGATACAAATCTTCTTTTTACGTTCCATTTTTCCTTAAAATTTGTAATTTTTTAACAATTTATAATAAAAATCAAAAATTTTATTGACTTTTTTTAATATTTATTTGACAATAACAAATTTTATTTTTGCCTACTTCATTGCTAGTGTTCGTACTTTTTGAAAATTTCATATATCCATATATTACACACTACTGCTACATTTTCAATATTTCAGAAACATGAATGATTTTTCTTTTTTCAAATAATTTAACAGCAATACTTTTCTGTGTAATAATAGAATACGGTAATAGTGTAAAAGAAAGTTTAAATTGAAAAAACATTGTTATTTTTATTAAGATTATATTTTGATACCTTTTATTTTATTCATACTCAAAGCTTTTACTAATTTTCTACTTAAAAAAACTATATTGGCCTAACACTGAAAAAATTTTTTTTTTGACAATTGGAAACCAAACAGAAAGAGAAGTACTAAAAAAATATGGACAAAATGTTTGTATTTTTGTATGGGATAGCCACTTCCATTTAATTCTAATTCGTTGGTTATATGTATTCATTATATGTTTGTAAAAGAATTGAATTGAAAAATTATGTTTATATGTATGCATAATTTAATTTTTTTTAAAATTATTTTTAAATTTAAATTTATATAAGTTTCCTTTTTAATATTTAATTTTTTATTTATACTTTACTTTGTTTATTGTTTATACTATTTGTAGATAAGTCATCAACACTACTATACTATACTTACTGTGGTATTGTAAAAATGAGTTGAGAATACATTTTCAAATAAATTACCGATCATACGACTATATAAATTTAGCTTTGACATTTCAGATCATACTACAATATACTGGCTACGTTGTCGTTACATTTCCGATGTCAGGATTCACTTTCTACAGTAATGAACAATTCAATTTAATTTTTTGTTTTATATTTTAATAAAACATATAAAACACACATATTTTGATTTTATTCTTATATTAATAAATCTTTTACATAAATTAAAAATTAAATAATTCTAAATTTGACTATTTTGGTTGTTAATAATAACTTAGTTGTATATATGAGAAAATTAACTTCTCATATTTTCCTCATTAAATTACAGTAAATATTATATGATTATGAAACCACATCCCTTGACCTTAATAATATCATATTTGAACATAAATGTATGCATGTGCCTTTTTCTAAGTGCCTTTTTAAGATAATAATTATTAGTAGAACAACATAGAAAAAATAATAACAAACATACAAAAAAAAAAAGAACAAAAAAAAGGATTAAGTCAAACGAATATAATTCCTTAAAATATTATTAGATGTTAATAACCACATAATATCCTTTTTTTCCTGTTCATTTTCTTTTTTTATGAAATTTATCTATATAAAAAAAAAAAAATAGTTCCCCCCTCAAATATACATAATATATTTGTTTGAAATATCACCCCCAGCCATCTCCATATATTTTTTATTATTCGAAAGGGTTAAAGCTTTTGTTTTCATTTTATCTATACAAATTGTTGGTAAAACAAAAGAATTTCCACTTTCATACATTATATACATTTATTTGTATACATCCATATATACATGTATAAACAAATTGTTTACAAGGGCATCAAAAATTATGCTGATTATTTAGTTTTTGTAATGTATAATTATGTATGTTACATGCGATAGCATAATATGATACAAGGTGTTTCTTTGCGTTTGTATTATTTTTCAAAGATGGCTAGATGGAATGAATTGAGGTAAAAGTTATTTAAAAGTTACAGCATTGAGCCAATAATTTAAGTGAGAATCTGTTTTTTTGCTTCTTTTTACTGCTCTTAGCTTGTTTCAGTTAAATATTGCACTGTCTTCATTACAGTAAATCACATCTCCACAATAACTCTATAAACTAAAATGAAGTACATTAAATTGAATTTTTAAAAATAGAATATTGCACCTTTTGTACTTTTATATGGTAAGTGGTATATAGGTGGGTATGGTGCATGGTGCATGATGCATTAAAAAAGCAATAAAATTTAATTCAAATAATTTTTATTATCGAAGTTATACTCTAGAATGATTATTTAATTTAGTTTCACTTAAAAAATGTAAAATGGTAGTATACAAAGGTGATTGAGCTGCGTGCATTATTGAATCTTATGTAATTTTATTGCAATGATTTCAATATAATAAGAATAAGCAAAATATTAATCGTATCACGCAAACTATAATTGGTGCTATACTTATTAAATTATTTGTACTTATTAAATTATGTAAATATATAATTAGATTTACACACTAAGGTGAATTTGTTAAATTATACATTTCTATATGAAATAATGATTAATATTATTATTATTACTAGGCTGGACCATTTATACTAAACTGGACTTTAAAATTAAAATATTTTTTTTTAAAAATTGACTTACATATACCTATTTATGAAGAATTATACCAACGTAAAGAGCACCCTGTTCAGATAGAATATGAAATTGTGTGAATAGTATAATAGAACTTATAAGCCATTCAGATGGTCATTACTATAAATATTCTTTTTCAGATTTCCATTCAATAAATATATCATATTCATGTGTACAAACGTTGAATATATATAGATTGTATACTTGATTATATGTATATATTTATCTATATATATATATAATTGGGTTTATTATTTACTATTATTATATTAATAATGATATAATTTATCATATAAATATATATATACACAATATATTATGTGAGATTTTATATATTAAGCAATTTTTAGTTAATAATCCTTTTTGTGCATAACCAAATCTAATAATATAATATTGCGAAAAAGTAATTAGTAATAAATAATGCAGAAAAATATATTTTTTTATTTTACATATATTATGTACGTAATGTACATATACATATATTAGAGTTGCCATATTATCAAAGTAATAAATTTTCACATTTGATATACTAGTCGCAAATAACATCAAAAAACCCGATCGTGTTAATCTATATGTTTCAAATTTTCCAATTGTAGATCCATCAAATTAGAGAGTAAAATGGTTGATTGATTAGTTATAAATGTCAAAGCTGTAATAAATATATTTTCTGTCATTAAATTATAATATCATTTCGTTTATTTTACGACATAGAGTAAATAACATACATTTAAAAGGATTAATAAGATCATTTTAATTTCGGATACACATGGTGCTGTACGAAGAAAAACACTGAAAAGTCGTCGTAATTGAAAATAATTTTTAATTTTTAAATAAAAATTTAATCAGTTTTGAAAAAGACGATTTTAAAAATTCTGATCGAAGTCTATCGATAATTCTAGTTATAAATTAAAATAAGACAACTATTCTCACAAATTCGGATGAAATTTTTTTTTTAAGCAGTTGGAAACGCTAATCTATACATAAAACAATCACAACATTAAAAAAAAATATAATTTATTAATCTCTGATATTTCAATGTAGAATAGTTTTCATTAAAATAATAGGGTAACAATTTGAATTTTTGGTATGATAGAAAATTTTTTTTTTCAAAATTTCATTAAATAGTACTACGAGTATAAGAAATATTATTTTTGTTGAAATCAAGCGGGAATCGCAAAAAACAATATCAAGAAACGGCGGTGTTATCTATGTAACTGCGATTTTTAATATATTTAAACTTTCTTTCTTCTGACTACAATTAAGTTACAAGGATTGAGGAAGTAAGTGTGTTGCTACTGAAACAAAGGAAATTCAATTTTTATCTAAAATCTATAGTTTGATTATTTAATTTTGCAATTTATTGCAGAAATTGTTTTATGCAATTTAGAACAGTTAAATCTCTTCTTTAAATCTTTTCGCAGTCCTGTTTATAGTATACTGGATTTAAATATGCTTATATAATGTTTACTACCTGTACAGCTGTACTGTACAATAACAGTATTAATATTTTCACGTTTCATACAACTCCTAGTACCTACCCATCAGGAATATTTCAAAAATCAATTGTGTTACAGATATGAAAGCTTATACATAGATACTTTTTCACAAATAAAGAAATATGAATGTTACCCGATTTCGTGTAAATAACATTTGCAATAAGCTAATGAATTTAACACTGCTTGTTGTTGTAACACAACGATCAGTACAACCATACAAAGTATTGAAGACTTGATTAAAAAACTATTTCGAAAACGTGAAAGAAGCCAATTTCTCTCATGGACATTCTTTCTCATATGTGAGAATTCCACGAGTAGGAACAGCAAAGAACGTGTTTGTTTATACTCCATCAGGGAAAACCCGAAATGTTGTATGACGACACGTACAACATCGGGTAATTTTGCTAGTTTCTTATAAATTATATTTTAATATCTATCTCAATATGTGTCCTGATTCGGATACATTGAACTAAATCCGGCATTTGATAATTTTTACATTTTTTTTAAACCTTTTTTAAGAAAACATTATCAAGTGCAATTTCTGGCTGTATCACATACAAAGGGAACAAAATAAATACATCTTACATCTTGAATCAAACTTTCATATTATACTTTTATAGTAAATTCAACAATAATTTTTAGCTGTGTCAAAACTTCATACAGCATTGAAATTTGATTCACCTAGTTTTATCTTTGGTTTAAGTCAAATACTAAAAAATGACACATTTATTAGTTAAAAAATTCCAAATATTGAAATCCTCTAGACTTTAAAGGAACTGATGGTACAGAGAAAATAATTCATTTTTAATTATTTCAGTGAGATTAAAAAAAAAAAAACAAAATAAAACAGGTTGTTTACCGAAAATTTTCCATTATTTCCACCTAATTTAATTTGTTTAAATATCTAAAATTATTTTATTTTTAAAGTTTTTTTTATGAAAAAAAAAAATAAAAAAAATATTCTTTTTTTTTCAATTTTATGTTTATTGCGTCGCAACCATATTTTGTATTTCGTTTTAAATGTGATTTAAATTTTCTTTATAATTAATGACTGATTTAATCATGTACGTATACATAATGTAGTATGTACATAGTTCAGTGACGGGGCGTGGTATTTTCAACTGGGGAAGCACTATAAAAGGAAAAATCAGTTTGCTTTGGCTTTCCTTTTCTATTGAAATTTTTGCTAAATTCGACAGTTAAAACTGTTCACATCTATTTCTCAAAGTAGTTTTAATTCTGTTTAGGCAGAAAAAAGATCGCTCAACTGAAATAGTTGCTATAGACTTATAGCGGAAGTGTTATTATCAATTAACAAAGCTTGGACTATTCATTAAAAGAGTTGTGTAATTCTGTTTCAATTAAAAATGTTAATATTTCGCAAATACTGTTTTTGTTATTAAAATTTTCATCTGAAAATATAACTTTAATTTAAGCTCTGACTTTAAGAAAACAGTGTAAAAACAGTGTGAATTTTCTAAATTAATGTTGAAAAATACTTCGTATACGAATTATAAGATTTTATTGAAAAATGCTGATTACACCGTTTTATTGTTGTTGTTATTAGTAGATCAAGCATTGGTTTATCATCCTTAACAATTAATAATTTTTCCTCAAAACTTCTGGTAGAAAATTATTTTTTCTTAAACTTTCAATAACACAATTACAATTTTCTAATATAATTATTTATAAATAATAAAAAACAAAATGTTTTAAATTTTTAAATTTAGTAACAAATTAATTGTTTCAAAACTGCATAAAACAAAATTATGGCTGAAAATAAACAATGTAGCATTCAATAACAAAAAACTAGAGAATTACTTAACCCAAATCAAAACTACTTTCTAAAAATAACCTAAAACTACATACATTATTTATATAAATATAAATTCTCATTTAAGTCAACAACCACAATAATACACAAAATTAATTCATTCCTTGCTACTTTTTTTTATTATTATTATTATTTCTTTATTATGCCTTAATTAAATTATACAGTTGAATTATTCAATTACCTTATTAAGAGCTTATACTAATGTATTTACACACTATTCTATTTATAATATATTTTTTTTAAGGGAAAATGGCAAGCAAAACCTTTTTGATCAATTTTTTTTTAACCTAAAACTTAAAAACTAACTTAAACATAAACATTTATTACGAAAAGCTTAATCTACAATCGCTCTTACTAGCGGATTTTCTGAATTTAGACAACTTTCTAGAAAGGCAGGGAATATCTTATCTCTTTGTTCGAAAACAGTGTTAACATTTGCTATGTTATGCAATCTGTTGGTAGAAAAGTAAAAAGGTTTAGCCAAGATTAATTTTAAAATTGCATTTTGCTTTCTTTGTAGCAGATTTAAGTTTGTTTTAGCAGCATTTTTCCATACGGGAAAACCGTACAAAAGAATGCTGCGAAAGATTGCTTTAAATATTAATAGTTTGTTTTCTACCGTCAAGCTGGATTTTTTATTAATAATTGGGTATAACATTTTTATGTATAAATCGATTTTACTAACGGTTTTAGTTATATTTTTTTGAAAAGCAATTTTTTGTCCAAATGTATACCGAGATATTTTTTTTGTTTGCAAATTCATTTTGTGTCATGCGATATTTTATTGTTGTTTCCCTAGATAATCTATTTTCTATCAGATATTTTCTAATTATATCAGGTAGATTTTGAATGAATATCAGCAACTCAATCAATTTTTTTTCCTTTTGATTTTTTTTATTGTCGCTTCTCTTATTATTTTGTTGCTTTTGATAAATAGAGACAGCGTGTTTGAGGGTATGTATATTGTAAATGAGGAGAATGATATTTAATTTGTCACTATATATATGCATTTTTAATAGGCATTATTTTCAAATATTTTAAATTTGTGGTTGTTGAATATCTCTTGTTGTCTTGTATGATTGAAAGAATAATAGAAAATAATGATATTTATATAAGGCATTATTTTTTCAACATACATAATGTATTTGTTTTTGATAATCAAATTTGTTTTTAGTGATATATTTAGATTTATGGAATAAAAGTCGAGTTTGCTTTCACTAATCATTTGTATTTATTTTGCAAATATCGATATTTCGGAAACAACTTACTTCCTTCATCAGTGCTTTGCGACTAATTAATATTTACACTAATCCTTACATATAATTACATATACAATTTGAACCCTTAATAATATGCTCATTTTGTTAACATTTTTTTTTTTTTTTTTTTTTTTTTAAAAAACAATAAGTCATTTTTTTAAAAAAAAAAATACATAATGTAGTTAATATCATTCTATGCATATAATTTTAGCTTGGAAATTTTTTTCATTCGATTTGAATTTTTGTTGTTAAGTAATTTTTATATTAAATTAAATATATATTTTATATTAAGCTGTAAAAAATAATAAATAATATTTTATTTGGGGAAGCACTCATTCAACTCAATATATGGACGCTTCGTGCCTGGTACATACGTAGTTATATTTTTTGAATTATATTTATTGTTTGCAATTTGGAAAATTATAATTTATAATGAATTTTAATAATATCAGTATAATAAAGTTAACAATAAGAATTCGGGGGTAATTATATTGGATAATAAAATTTGACTAAAATTAATTAAAAAAATTATATTTCAGAGATGAATTTGTAATATGTTATTTTTATAGATTTAAGAGTTAATTTTATTCTTATTTTCCTGGAATGCAAAAAAAAAAAAAAAAATAGATTAACATAATTACTAAATCTGGAACAGAGCTATTCAAAAATGTAATTAAAAAATACTTATCCTTTGTAATTAAAATTTTAAATACAATTTTAAAATACTTTTACAAACTAGTTCTCTTGGTATGATACACATTTTAGTAAGTTGAAAAAGATGCATGTCTAGTTTCTACTAGGGCTCCAAATTAGATAGTTATTATTATTATTGAGTTTTTAAATTATATTGCAATTGATTTGTTATTGAAAATTAATTCTCTAAATTATACATTATAAAAAAATATCCTTGATTTCCTAGGATTTAACTATCTTGTAAATTTAGCATATTAGTATTTTTTTTTTAAATAAGAGAATTTCAATATTTATCTCTCTTATTCTCTTTTATGCTTGTTTACAACACACAGTCAGTGCTGCCGTTCCATAATTTGTCAGGGGAGTAGTTTTAGAATTTTCAGGGGAGTACCAGGGGGTCCCACATAAAATTTTTTTTTACAGTTATAAATAAAACAACTTAAATTTTGTGTAGTTTGAAAGTTTATTAAAATTTTTATTTTAAATAAAAAAACAAAATAGCATTAAATTCAGAATTTTTCAATATAAAATTAAAATATATATATATATAAATGTTAGTAGAATTTAAAAATCAAACCTTAAATTAAATTCTGATTCAATTTTAAAGTTTTTTTATAATGCATTCAACTTCATTCATTTAAATAAAGATTCTTATAAATTAAATATTGCTTTGTAATTCATTACATAACAGCCTTTTTACAATAAAATTAAATAAAATTTAGTATTCAATTTATTAGAAAATAAAACGTTAAAATCAAATCAAATTTTAAAACAACAACCAGAATGAAAAATTACAAGCATATTTTAAAAGTATCACAGCAATTGAAGGTACTACAACCAGACATATAAAAATGGTATCAAACTAGTGGGATACTACTGGAACCTCTGTTACTTGTTTGTAATTCCAATATCATGAATTTAATATGTATACCATTTAATTTAGTTGGACAAAATCTATTATTAATGTAAACTATTTTGGCCTGGAAATATTATAAAAATATACTATAATAGTAGCTTGACAAAAAACAAATCGAAAAAGCGATATTCATTCATTTTCAATATTTATGATAGTTTTTTAGCAAATTTTAAGAAGGTAGCCAAGAAGAGGCATCGTTTGCTGATAATAATTCTTTGGCAGTCATTAAAGCAGCTACAGTTTTTGTTTCTAAACAGTTTATTTTTTTTTTATTAAATTTACCTATGAGAAAATTCTTTCGACAGTAGCACCACTGTGTTGCAAACATAGTAACGACCCTATAAATTGTGTTACTTGTGGAAACATTTGTTCTCATAATCCATTTTTCATTTCAAAAATTTTATTCCAAAAACATTCTAAATCATCTGTTTTCAAATTTAGTAGCATAGCTAAGATTCTGTATTCATCATTTAAAACAATCGGATCTAAACTTTCAGTCAAATTAGGAAATAAACTAATGAAGGGTACTAAATTATTGGGATCAGGACCTTGTAACCCAATTAATACTTTATCATTAAAGTTAATAAGTTAATTCGTTTAAAAATTTCTCCAAAAAATTTTCCATAATAAGACATTTTAAGTTTTCCTATAATGTAATTTATTTTATTTCATATTATTGACAGTTCCATAGCTTTTCTTTGTATATTAACTTTTATTTGCACTTTAATTTTTTTTAAATTTTAAGATCAGACAGCCTAGGCTAAGATCTACAACTTACAA
The DNA here is from genome assembly GCA_963942445.1 of Argyra leucocephala. Taxonomy (NCBI): domain Eukaryota; kingdom Metazoa; phylum Arthropoda; class Insecta; order Diptera; family Dolichopodidae; genus Argyra; species Argyra leucocephala. The sequence continues at coordinate 8,141,112 of OZ012681.1, read as the reverse complement.
TTTAGTTTTAAGTTAATGAAATTTTATATTAAATTAGTATGATTGAAATAAAGAAAAAAAAAAAAAAAAAAAAAAGACAAACAACGTTTTCTGACATCTAAAATATCATCATTAGAAACACAACCGCTTTGAATGAGTAATTCCGACTTTGCTCCAAGGTAAACGTTATTTATATTCTGTAGCCAATCGGAGTTTTCTAAGTTAATTTTATTGAAATTACTGTCATCTATAAACTCTGATTTGATGAAATTGTTCAGGATCGTTTTGGTTTTCAGCAGTGGGAGTAAAACATGTATTCGAGGATATTCAGACTGAAATTCTAAAGGAAAGGAGTATAATTTAGTGCATGGGAGTATCGGAGTACCACTAGTTGGAGCGGAGTACAAATACACCGACCAGAGTATCTTCGGCAGCACTGCACACAGTGTCGAATTATTGAAAAGAGAGAGAGAGAGAAAAAAAAAAACAAAATCAAAAACATCGAAGAGATCCCATTTAATATCCATATTTATTTACAAATGATCCTTGGTGATAGTTTATCGGTTTTTCAGTTTTTCCATGTACATAATATCATTAGGATATTTTCATAATTTAAAAAAAAAAATTTTTTTAAGGAAAATTTTATTATAATAAACTTTAGGAAAAAATAAAATAAAATTTGTGTTGTTGTTTTTTTTTCACATAATAAGCAATTTTAATGTTCTTTTTTTCATCAGTATAATATTGTAGTAGTTTAAGGGGTTGTTTTCCTTTTTGGGTACCTATATGAAAGTTTCCGGATTTTTTTTTTTTTGTTTTTTTTTTTATTTTTTTTTTAGAAAAAAGATTTTATGATCCAGAAAGTAATAAATTTAGTGATTTGCATATGATTTGAATCTATAAATTTTCCTGTTTTATTTTCTTATGGGTCGTTGTGTTTTCAAGTAGCCTACTGATATGTATATTACATACATATTTACATATATATATATATATATATTATGAAAAAAAAAAATAATATTAAATTATATGAAGAAGAAAATATTTTTAAAAATTTATTTTTATTTTGAAGTTGGGTAATTCAATGCAAATTTTTTTTTTATTTTATCCAAAAATTGTTTTAAATCTATATGTACATAATAAAATAAACATATCTATATTACATGTGTATATATATATATCAGTGACGAAGCGTGAACATTCAGATTAGGGAATCAATTCATTAAAAAGTCGAAAAGTATGAACTAAGGAGAACTAGGCAGGTTTAACTACTTTACATTGTATTAAATTAAAAATTTTCTGGAAATAATAGTTTACTATTAAGCACAAATTTTTTTTTTTTCTCTTTGAAGGTGAAAATCTTTGAAAAAAGCCTAAAAGGCCGTATCACAGCTTAATAGGACTGTGAGATTTTTAAATTACTAAATTCACCTACAACGTGATATCTTAAGATTAATTATTATAGCTAGTCACTATATGGACTAAACAATTTTTCTTTAAACTTTGAATTAATAAATAAACTTATTATGATAGGAAAAAAAAAATTCATGAAATGCAAATGATATATTGCAAATTTGTTAGGTTACCATTGTTTCGTAGAAGTAATACCCAAAACAATTTATTTTATAAAGGTCTTCAAATATTTAATCACTTAACAGTGGAAGTCAGAAACGCAGAAGATTTTTTCTAAAAAATCTTGATAACTTTTGTAAAGTATAGAAACGAATAATTAAATTTGTATTTTGCCTATTGAATATTCATAAATTTTTATCTTATTTTATTTTAAATTTTGTAGTGTAAATATTTTAGGCATTATTTTGGTAAATTATTGTTTATAAATTTTAACAAAATTGAACTAATTTGTAACAAAATTGAACTAATTTGTAACAAAATTGAACTAATTTGTAACAAAATTGAACTAATTTTGTTTTATGTAATTTGAAGGTACCTAAATAGATTTAAAACTTTAAAAAAGTATTAATTACTAAAAAATGAAATGAAAAAAAAAAAAAAAATTACGTTTGAAATACACTAAAAATTAATTCTATCACAGATTATCAGACAATAATTAATATTTATATTGAAGATTAATGCTCCTTTCCTTTTACATTATCATAAAAATTCTCTGATGATTTAATTGATTTCAGTAAATCTTTTTCAGTTGAAACAGAACGAGAACTTAATCTTTCCGATCCCATTCTATTTCGCATGAAACTTTTGACTCGTTTTAAGCATGAAAAGACACGTTCTGATGTTGCTGTTATTGGAGGAATAGTAAGAATCAATTGACAAAGTTTTGTAAATTCGTTAAACACCGGTCTAATCCACACTTCTTCAAAAAGTGTACAATCTCTCCAGCATTTTTCTTACTTTGAAAACCTGAATCACTGAATATCACTTTTAATTCTGTTTCCAATTTGAATATCTCAAAATATTCCTAAGAATTTTCTTGCAAATTGCTTACAAGATCACTAGGGTATTTTTCTTCGAAATCGTTATATCGACTTATGTCAGTTAATCAATAAATTTAATTTTTTTGAGTTATTCAAAACGGTACTTAATTTCTGAAATGAGTTTTTGGCCAATATCTGTTATTAATGTTTTACAGTAATTTGGAAAATTTTTACCACAAAGTTCCCTTTTTCTAGATGCTAATTCTAGAATGTCAAATTCCTCAATACTTTTGGAAATTTTTCTTCAAAGTTCTGGATCATCAGTTTTGATCAATGAATTTTTCGAATTCACAGATTTTTCGAATACAATAGGATATATCAAACATTTTTTATTGTAAGATTTCATAAATTCATGAGTAAAAAAAATAACAAATAATAACATATTAACCGCTTTTTTCTCTATTATTCTCTTATTTATTTATGATTAATTATATACATGGAGTAGGAGATATAGCTAATAAGCCACATATAAGTTTTCATATTCATATTATTATTAATATTATTTTATTATAAAAGTTATCTTTTTTCTACAGCCAAAAAAATAGTAAATACAAAATTAATAACTCTACAAAATCTATATTTATGTATTTTGTTTTTAATTTACAATTCTGTATGCATATTGATTTGCATGCATTTATTGTTCTCTTTTTTATCATCTTTTTCTGTTTATTTCTCCTCATTATCTCATCAATCAATCATCATTCACCTATAATACATACTTTATAATTATTATAAATCAATATTAATATTATATATAGGTATGTCGATGTATATATATATATATATATATATATATACATATAAAAAAATACAATATTCCTTATAAAATAATTAATAATATGGCAAAATACAATACAATTACGCATACACAATCAAAATAAAATTTGAGAGTTAACATTGCCTATTCCTCTAAAAATGTTAAATTTCTTCTTATGTGGAATTTACTATTCACTATTATTATACAAGCTGTTAGCTGTGGAAGCGATTTTAAAATTGGTTCCCTTTGAGTTTATTTTTGTATGGTATGCTAAAAAAAAATCTTATAAAGAAAAAGGATATATAAAATTTTTTCATAGCATTTGTAAGGTTACTGGAAGCGATGTTAAAATTGGTTCCCTTCATATATGTATACCTACAGTGCTAGACTGTTACGATTTTATTTTGTAATGTAAGTTTTTTTCTTTTAATGAGTTTTATTTTATATAATGTTATGTTAAATATTTTTTGAAAAATTAAATAGTAGTAGGCTAGTAGCAAACAACATTTTTTCTTTCTAGAATTTCAATGTATGTATGTGAAGTAATTTTAAAATTGATTCCTTTGCAATATTATTTTATAAGATATGTATGGCGAGTTTTATATGGTTTTATTCAGTGGCCTACTATGACAATTTAAATTTATTTTATTTAAAATAAATTTTATTTCCCATAATAAGAGAATGAGTTGAAATGAAAAAATTCTGAAATTTATTTTTATAAAATGTGAAGTGAAATTTTGTAATGAACTGTAGAAGAATTATTTTGTAACAAAAAAAAAAAATCGTTTATGAATTCAGTAATGAAAATGTAAAAAGAAATAATGTTAATCATAAAATCAAAGGGAACCAATGGTTCCGTTGGTTCCATGGACCCTTCGTCGTTGATATATATATATATATATATATATAGAGAGAATTAATTTGAATAATTTTTAAGTGTGATTATTTGGCTCATTTTAAAGAGTTGTTTTTTTTTTTGTTTTGAAAAGGAAATATAATTATTATAGCCAAAATGTGATTTAATGTCTAGTTAAAGAGAGAAATATATAAATTTTAAGTATAACGTTTTTTAAAAATGCATTATGAAAATTTCTTTTTTTATTATCTCAAAATTTATTCACATATTTTTTATATTATTTTTGAATATGAAAAAAAAAGTTTTAGCACAAACTTAAAAATTTTTTAATGATTTTAAGGTAGTCATTATTCTGCAACTTTCCGTGACATCATAAATGTATCGACAAATGAATGGCGACAAAATGCGTCGCCAACACATTGACGTATAATCTTGAATGTCCAAAAAAAATTGTTTATACATATTGCCTTATGATCGGTAATTCATTTGATAGTGAATCCGCGAATCATTTTCATGACACGGGTTGTTAAATTATATATCCGAAAATTTGTTGATACACAGTATAGTGTGGTACAGTTGTGTTGAGCTCTTTTTTAATAACCAAGCAATAAATAAAAAAATGGAGGAAGAAAATTGTTTAAAATTAAAGAAAAATGAATGTAAGTTTTAATTCATGTTTTAAAAATAAATTTAAAAATGTATTTTTTAATTTTAACTTTAATTTTAATAGGAAATGGACTCATGGAAGAAAGATGCTTTCATTGACCATAAGGCACAAAGAAGATTTTTCTTCAAAAAAACAAAAACAAATTTTTTACGAAATTGTCTATATTAAATATTTCTTTCACAAATATATTCAATTTAAACATTTCAACAATTTATCCACAAAATAGGTATCCACAAATGAGTATAATATTTTGACATTTGATTTGACATTTATTTCAGGGACAATGTGTTTAAAGTGATCGGAATTGCAAACAAAGTACATTATGTTTCGACACGATGTTGTCAGTTTAGAAAATTTGACATATTATTGTATTTGTATTTACATTGTATCGGTTGAAATTTTTTGGATACATTTTCGATATTACCGTCTTTGTTTTTAAGTGGGACATATCATATAGGGTGCAAGAAGTAATTTTTAATGAAATATTGTAGTTTTATAATGGTTTTATTCTATTTTTAAAATATTTATTTTTTATTTATTTTACAACTTCAACGGATTTATTTTTTTTTTTTTTTTTTTAAATATTAGTACAGTCTGAATTTACAATTGTTTGATATAAAACAAAGTCAAAGAGAATTTTTTCCTACTAAAACACCCACACAAAAATAAAATTATCTACAACACAGTATACTCTATCACTAAAAACTATTCAATCTAATGTTCTTTCGTTAGTATTAAATTGTCTAATCAAAAAATTTCAAAATTGATATTAAAAAGTGTTACTGGTTGCATCGTGATTCATTAAATAAAAAAAAAATAAATGTAATTTATGTCATGTGTTAACATTATTGATAATTTATTACACTATATCATTACTGTTACACTATATCATTATGTATTTATTTAATTTTATATTATTTTATATATATATGATAAATTATAAAATTTTTATTAAAAAAAAATATAATTAATAAATAATAGTTAATTACTAATATATGTAAATTATGTATATATTTATAATTAAATATTATTATAATTTAATATTTTTATATTTTACTTGTTAATTGATGGCCTCGAGAAATAACAAATATATAACAATTTTATACTAACATTTATCACATATAAAACAAAAAAAAAATTGTTAGCAAAATTAATAATATGTCAAATAGAGGATGTTTAAGAAGTTTATATTGTGTGGGTATAAATTCTATTTTTTTCTAAATCAATGAAAAATTTGTAGATAAAAAAATGTATAACTTTGTTTTTGGAATCTAATAAAAAAGAAGAAGAATGCCAGCAATTATTGGCGTAAAACATATAGATCAAATACAAAGGTATTTGATGAAAAATAATATACTATAGCCCATGTTAAGATCTGCCCCAGAAATCTACCATCATGATCATACATAAAAGAGCTTGTAGATTTCTGCCCTTGTTACTTTCAGATTATTGACATATCAAGATTGTCGAAAATGAAATTGTTGGCAAAGAAATAAATTTTTATTATTATTCTAAAGTATACAACAATATTATTTATATAATTTTTTTATTTTATTAATATTCGATTCAAAAATTACGTTGTCAACAACAATTTCTTTGCATTTTGTGTATAAAAAATAATAAAACTTAATTCAAACAAACCAAATAATGTAATAAAGAAAAAATGTTGGAATGCTGGTAGTTATTAAATTTAGTATTATTGAATATTCAGGAAAATCTATTTTTTATTATTTTGTTGATAATTCTTAAAATGTAACTAACTATACCACCATACAGCTTAGGCTAAGGTCTGAATGTTTCTATATATTAATTTTTTCACCAATAATGAGTAATTAAATGGATAAAATTTTGGTAGATTTGCTTACCCCTTACCAAAATCACCCTTCACAATCAAGTTTTGGTAGATTTCTACCACTTTTCTACCCGTGTGAACATGCATTTATATAATGTGATAGATTTATATTAGTTGAGGACTCATTCTTCCTATGGTATTTTTAAGCCGTCGACAATTTAGATTGTCGACAACTTAGGATAGGAGATCTTGAACCCTTCAAATTAGTAAAGTCGATCAATAAAAGTTTTTTATATTAAATTAAGTTAAGAGTTTGTCCAATGTCATAATATCATTGAGGTAGTTGTGCCTATTGTCATAAGTTCTTATTGACAGCCCATGATAATGGTATAATATATATATTTTACATTACTTAAACGATAGATCAGCCTATTTTGCAAACATTTAAATTTCCCAACGAGATTTTATATTTTTTAATAATTGATTTTTAATTATTCAATTATACTAAAGCTAAAATTGAATTTAAACTGTTTTGATTTGCAATTTCTTTATTCATCGCTATGTTTTGTTATTTATTAATATTCTTATAATAATATTAATAAAAGCTCTTGTTATAATATAATTTATGAGTTTTCGTATTTCCCCATGTATTTCTTAATGTTCGCATAAGCATATTTTTATTTATTTTAAATTCTTCTTTCACATTTTCGATTCATAATAAAATTTATTCCAAAAGTAAAGTTATCTCAATTTAAGGTAGAAAGTAGATCATTTTTACGTTGATCTCAATGACGACTATATCAGTAAGATGTTTTTAAATTAAAGTACATTACTAGGAAAATAGTTCAATTATAATGTATGTAATACAATAGGCAAGTATAGTGTTTCCTTTTTTGTGCAATGCTTAGAATTATTGCCAACTCGGCGGTACGCGTTGGGATTTGTCTAATTAGACTTTAAAATGTTTTCTTTATTTGGTTCAGTTTTCTGTTAGGGGACGACGGTATCAATAGTTCATCTATTTTGAAATATTTATTAATTTAATTTTAATCCCAATTATTCTTCGATTTAATTTTAATGCTCTTAATTTAATTGCAAAAACATTGTGTTTGTTTTATTTAATATATTTATTTTATGTTTACCCACAATCATTTTTTATTTAACTTAAAGCATAAAATTTTATTTCAAATTAATTAATTCAGTTTTTATTAATTAAATATTTTAAGTATAATATATACTTATCTACCTATATAGTATAAAACTAGATATATTTTGTTTAAGCTTTATAAAATTATAATTTCAAAAAATTGTATTCGTTCAGGATAATGAATTTTCTCAAAAAATTAAAAGAAAATATTTATCTCATATTTAAGAAAATAATTTCACAATAAAAATATAGAAAAAATATAAATTTTATAGTTAATTATACCACACCAGGTTAATAAACAAAAAAAAAAAAAAATTAGCAATAAAAATAAAAAGTGAAGTTGAATAGGATATTTTTACAAATTATGTTCTTCACAATAATAAAAGAGAAAATTAAAATATTTTTTTGTTGTTGTTCCTATTTTTTATGTTATTTTATAATATTTTACAATAATAAAATTAAAATTTTCCATCATTTTCACCTGTTGTATGAATTATCAAATAAAAATATCATAAAACAACAACAGCATAACACTATGAATGAATAAACGATGACGGTGATAACATGAACCTTTCAAAAAAAAAAAAGACAATAAAAATAAAAAAAAATTGAAGGAAAATAGGTAAAATATAAAATCATAACAAGGAAATAATGTTAAGAAAGTATATATAAAGTATATAACACCAAAAAAAAAAAATATTTATATTTATCTCACTACCTACAAGTATAGGAAAATCCGACTGGATGTACGAAAGTTAATTTTCTTAATGAAAATACTAAAATATTTCTTAATTTCTCTTCAAAATCTTAATGAGTTAGATAAATGTCACTTGGTGACATGTTAAATGTCATATTGAAAATTCTCGAAAATTTTAAAGTTTTAAATTTTACGTTATTTTTGTTTGCCATTACAAACTAATTTAAATGTCGTCCTGTATCAAAATTCATTCGTAATTACCGATTTCATTTTTCGTATTCAAATTATGAACAATGAGGTAATCATAATTCAGAGACTTTTGAAATCTTTATGCATCTATCTTGTCCACTTTCGTAATTTTGTTTTTAACTATTTTGTTTATAACTTACAAAAAAAGTTTAAATTAAGATTATTAGTCGTTAGATTGTTTAAAAGAAGAACCATGGTTCATATCTAAAGCTTAGTTTACTAATGTATGACATTTTGAGTAATTGATTATTTTAAGCTCTTATTGAATCAATATTGTGTTTAATAGACTTTTGAATAAAAATATTTTTTTAAATTAGTATGCGCATTTGAATAATTGAGATAATTGACATGCTTGCGAGAAGATCTTCTCAAACTTTCGGCAACAGTATTAATAATATATTAACAGTTATCTTCTGGTTGTTTCTCACGTCATGCTTTCAGTTTTTTATACATTATTTGTTATAAATTTACTTAAGCCTTTCTTATTTTATATTCAATAATTTTAACGAATGAGGAATTTTTTTGCAAAACTTCTACCTCTGCTTGCGTAGTTTTTATGATATTTTCAGTAAAGATGTGCCTATTGTGGTAAGATTATTTTATAAAATCAAATACCCATCATTTGTTTGTCTTAATTGTCACAAATCGCAAAATCATAACATAAGTGACAGTCCTACAGTTCATTGAAGCTTCATAATCATTGTAACAAGTTATAAGTCAAAATAGTTACACATTTTGTCAAAGCAAGTTAAAATATACTGTGGAATACAGTTTATCCTGCAACATGGTAAAACTAATGATGGCATGTAAATAACCTAATAAATATCGATAGGCTTAAATCGAAATATCAAATTTGAATACCTTTATTTAGATGAGAAAAACTTATAGTTCTAAACGTAACAAAAAATGTGGGTCTTCTTTTTAAAATCAAATCTTTTTTTTTTCAAGCCAACAGAAAAGAACAAAAATTATTTTTTAAAGTATAAATAAACGCCTGTCAAATGTTTCATTAAAACATTTTTTTTACGATTAAGACTGACACGATTTTGTTATTATAGCAAAAAAAAAAAGAAAAAAAAGTGAAATAATAAACACAAGAAAAGTAATAATAAAAACGTCAAGAATAAAAAATATAAAAAGAAAATTAGAAAAGAATATTACGAATAAAAGCTTTTTGTAAAGAAAACAGAGCAAAGCAACTGAACATACCTTTTTTTGTTCCTGGCTTTTATTAACGGAAACAATAAAAATGTTATCAAATAGAGAGAGAGAAAAAATAAAGCAATGAGACAAAAAATTACAGCTGGAAGAAAAAGAATACACGGTGCGTTTTTGCAAACCTTTGAAAGAGTCAAGAGGATTGTTAGACGGGTGGGGTGAGGGTGTGAGGAAAGAAGAAACTTTAACACAGGCTCCTTATTGTCATCAGTTCTTTACTTTTATAAATATTAGAGTTTTATGCATACAAAGATTAATAACTGTTACAGTATAATAACGAAAAAAAAAAAAGAAAAATATAATTCATTTTAGAGAAGCCCTCTGCACATAAGTGTATTTCCTAAAGGAAGGATGAAATTATTTAATATTCATGTATGATAGGTATATAAAATGTTCATGAATGAGCATTTTATACATAGAATTATTTATATGTTAACATTTTTAGGAGAACAATGTAAGATTTACAATTTAAGAGAAAAAAAATTGTTTGACATTCTACTCAAGAGAGAAATTTTTTTTTTTTTTTTAGATTTTGTTTTCTTTTAATAATCCCAAATGTATTTAATAATTGCTAAGATTAACTTCGTATATAATTATTTTACGTTTTTTGCCTTGTTTTGTATTGTTACTAAAATATAAAGTATATGTATGTATGTATGTAGTATATTAAAATAATTTATTCATTGATTTGAAGATATCATCAGAATTGATTAAATTTAGCATTTGAAGTACTAATATGAGATTGTGTGTAGTGTAAATCAGTAACTATATAAATTCAATAAATTATTTTACATACACATAGATAAATAAAATCATTCAAAAAATACAAGTGAAAGCATGAAGTATAATTTGGTATAATTATGAAAATATCGAAAGAATACTCGTTGCTCATTGGCTCATTAGCAGTCATCAACAGCCTCATTGAATGCCAACAAGGAATATATTCAATAAAAAAAATTAAATGACTTAACAACGCCTCTATACTATCTAGCCAAGTCACACGAAGATTTTACCGGATTTTACCAATTGTTTCAAGTTACCATCAATTAATCCGCTAATATACAAGACGATTTTAAATTTAAAGAAAAATTTGCGATAGTAAACCGAAATATATGATTTGAAGCTTACTATAGCCGCGGAATTGTAGGAGGACTAATCGGAATTAAATCGAAATTACATTTTCGGAACATATTGTTCGTTGTTAATTTTCTCGAAATGTTATCAATTAGTTAATCATTCGGCATTTTTTGACATATAGTCAAAACTATAGTCTAAAGTAAAACTTTCTAGATGCAAATAGAAGATGGTGGAAGGAGTTTATTTCAACCCTTGTAAAACATTGAAAGAATTGTAATCTTTTAAAAAAGACAGTTAATTTAATTTAGCAAAGCATAGTACATCAGCGATAATGCATATAACAAGGAAAAGATTAAAAAAAATCATTCGATAAAAATATAAAATCAGTTTTTTAATAAAATTTAAAAAGTATTCTAAAATTTGATAATTTGATTGTAGGGCTGGATTGAACCAACAATAATAAAATGTTGTTATTGAGCTAACAATAAGTATAATACCAAATAACATATAATATACAAAAAAATTTATTTCATGTAAATTTTGCTTGAAAAATTTTTCATATGAGGGTCTTTCTATACTGACCCACATTAGAATGTGTTTTTTTGTTCTTCTGATATTATATATTCTCTGTTACTTACTCTATTACTAATGATGATACTAAGTTGAAATGGCAAATCAGCAGAAATGGTAAAGCAGTTATTTTTACAATATACTACGAAAAATAATTTTAATATATCGACACTGAAACATTGGTGTTATAAAGCTTCCATTTGACTTAATCTATAAAATTGTACTTGTAAATGAAAAAAAAAAAACGAATTTCCTAGAATGAATTGAAAATTTTGAAGTTTGAAGATGTAGTCGTGAACGTATTTGAATATTATGTATGTATTGTAGATATGTTAATATAAATTATATGTATGTAGATATGCAGATAATTTCATACACTTTAGATTATAATAACGAACATAGAATCACCTTCATCAATGTCTTATAATTTAAGTGTTAAAATTTTTGAAATAGGATTTGATTTAAGAAATGTTGTTATTTTGATACAGTTTTTGTTCTGTCAAAAATTTTTTTTTTGTTTTTTGAAAATTATTTTAAAGGTTTTAAATAAGAAATTGCAAAACAATAAAAATTAAAACGAAAATTTGGGAAATTGAAAAGTTATTTTTTATTTTACGAAAATTAAATGACAGTTACAAAATATATTAATGAAAATAGAAAAAGGTAAAAGAAGATAAAAATAAGTAAAATTATATATAAGAAAATCTGAGGATTTTAATATTTTATAATCTACAGGTGTGAAATTTAATATTTTCATAATTGTGTTAAACTAGTTGATATTTTAGTAAAGTTTTAATAATGCATGTTCATAGGGGTAGAAAAGTGGTAGAAATCTACCAAAACTTGATGGTGAGGTGTGATTTTGGTAAGGCGGTAGATTGGTGACATTTGAATTTTTCTTTTGGGGGTATATTATGTCAGTGTCAAAAATTTGTTATTATATTTTATATACAGAGTTCAAGGAAATTGTTGTCGACAATGTAATTATCGGATCGAATATTAATAAAATAAAAAAATTATACAAATAATATTGTTGGATTATCTTAGAATAATAATAAAAATTTATTTCTTTGGTATCAATTTAATTTTCAGCCATGTTGATATTTCAATAATCTGACAGCAACAATGGCAGAAATCTACCAGTTTTTTTTTATGTATGAACAAGATGATAGATTTTTGCCTCGTATAAAAATGGGCATAGAGAGAGTTATATCTGTCTTTAGTAGTAAAATTGCAGTCACATTCTATCAGACTGTATTTGAAAGATATTCATTTTATATGTAAAACAAAACTATCTATGCTACTTTAAGTTTTTTACAGTTCATTGCTGAACTCTTCATTGGTTAATTATCAATCTATGTGAACTATCATGTACTCCTTACCTTACGCATCAAAATGTCAGAAATCTTATATGGTCATTAATTTATTTTAACAGTTTCTTGAAATTATTTGATTATCTATTTATTTTCATTATCCAAGTTTCCAAGGGATACAAAACAATATTTTACATCAAAATAACAAAAAAAAAAACAAGAAAAATACTAGTTATCCCATCGATTAATAATCGTTTTACACAAAGAGATTTACACTTCTAAGCTCATTAAAAATTGAAACTTAATTTAAGATATCAAATTGCATCTCAAAAATATAAGAAACATTTAAATACAAGACTTATTTTTGCAATCCACCTTTATATTATTAAAACCCATAAAAATTACCCTATTTTGTGTCCAATTGAAATATATTATTTAATCCTCCATCCACAAAAATTTATCAATTTAAAGCAAAAAGAGAATAAGTTCGTATAAAAGGGAAATTGAACAACTCTGAGTTCAATTGCAAAGATAAAAAAAAAATATTTTTTTTTCTACAAATAAAATGAGGGTGCATATAATATGAACTGAACTTGTGCACTGTTCAAGTTGTAAAAGTACAAAGGAATTTTCCTTGTTTTTTTAATAAATATTTAAATACAAAATTTAATTCTACCGCAGTTTTACAACATAATTACGTTGTACAGGGTTTTTACATAAGTTAAAGATAATTTTAAGAATTTAATTAATTTATAGAATACTGAATGTGTATATCAGAGGTAAAAAAGGGATTATGAATTAAAGTGTAGATTTACTAATAATGATTCATAATATATTATATAGAGTGTCCAGTGTGACAGCATCCAATACTGAAAACAAACAGCAAATATTTAATGACTAGCTTTGTAACCTGTCATAAATGACGGAAGCAAAATAAATCCTAGTTTCTTTTTTTCTTTCATTAGATTCTTTATTCCGAAATTACACTACTTATTTTTATATCACTTTTTAATTTTCTAAAACACATAAAAGAAATATTTTTTTTGTAGTCAAAACTTTGCCAATTTTTTTTTTTTTGTATTTTTCGTAGGCTGGTGGGGTTCTTCAGAAAGATACAAAGAGCCCCGTAACTTGACACTGTATATAGGATTCTTACCTACTAAACCACACCCTTCCTTAAAAAAATATTTTTTTTTGAGTGAAGTTAGTTACGCACACAATAATGACAAAAATAAAAGGTATAAGCAGGGTATAAGTAGTATAATGTATAATATTATACAATTCAAATATGCTGATACACATTATGATGATATTATTATTAATAGATGAACATATTCGTTCAATATATTTTCTCTCTTTTTAATGGAAATTATTTTAATTGCTAGTGTTAGTACTTTTTGAAAATTTCATATATTCATATATTACAAACTACTGCTACATTTTCAATATTTCAGAAACATGAATAATTATTGTTTTTTTTTCAAATAATTTAACAACAATACTTTTCTATGTAATAATAGAATACGGTAATAAAGTAAAAGAAAGTTTAAATTGAAAAAACATTGTTATTTTTATTAAGATTGATTTTGATTCCTTTTATTTTATTCATACACAAAGATTTTACTAATTTTTTATTTAAAAAAACTATATTGGCCTAACACTAATCTTTTTTTTTTTTTATATAACAGAAAAAGAAGTACCATACCAACAAATTTGTATAAAATGTTTGTATTTTTGTATGGTATACTCGTACTCACTTCCATTTAGTTATAATTCGTTAGTTGGGTTCCATTTAGTATAAATTATAACGTATTAGCGTTATTGAGGCATCCGGGAGAGCAAATTCAAAAATGGGATCTTATTTTCATATAAATTTTGTCTCTCGTATACTGTATAGGGATCTTATTTTGCTATATGAATAAACTGTTATTATGGTATTGTGTTATTTTTAAAAAAATATTCAAAATTTTGTATCTAAATTGGTAAAATTTACAAAAAATACAAAAACATTTTCATCAATAATTTTCAATTTAAAAAAAAAAAACAATGTTTTATTATCCGACGTAGAAGTAGAGTTAATTATCCTACTCTACTTCTATCAAGTTCTATTGATTGAACAGTGAACCTGAACAGTGAAGTGAACAGTGAACACTTAACACTGAAAATAAAATAATATTTTTGGAATGGAGCATGCAGAACATACAGAATACAGATACAGCAAATAATAAAAAAACACAAAAATAATTTTTTTTGAGTGAAGTGAGTTACGCACACAATAATGACAAAAATAAAAGGTATAAGCAATAAAGTAGTATAATGTATAATATTATACAATACAAATATGCTGATACACATGGATATTATTGTATATAATTTTAAATAATAAGAATAACCTTTGAGTGAATTATGTTTTTTTTGTGTTAAATGCTGTTTGCCTTTTGGTTATTATACCATATTAAACTATTGATTAAATTTCTATTAGTCCTTATTATTATAAATCAAAAAAATTGTTTGTTTTATTTATATTATTATTTTTTATTTTTCCTTATTATTTGCGAAGAAGACTAACATTAAATTAAAAAAATATAGTTCATGCAATCAATTTTTCCTGCAAAGGTTCAGCATGGTAGACAGGGGTTAAAAAAAAGCACCAAAGCAATAGGTATATATATGCATTTGTATGCATATGCAATTTGTATATGTGTTGGAGCGTTCCGTGGAACTTACAAACATCCAGATAAATGCAGAATAATATATATATATATAATGCCGTTTGGATTTATATTTCTCTTAAAATTATTTTATTATTATAAATTTATATTATTTTATATTTCTCTTATATTTCACCGATATTCTGTCCAAGGAAACCTGGAAGAGTATCACTATTCTAACCAAAGAGCACGTACATCTGGACATTGATGGTTCAAAACTAAAGGGGGGGGGGGGTGGAGTCTAATCGAAAAATCTAAATATAAGTCTATCCAAAACATTTAAGTGTGTCTCAGGCGGATGTGTTGGCAATAAAGAAAGCTTCAGACTGACTGAGATCCAGCGTATTATCCTGCACTTCTGTTGACATCGTTATTCTTCTCTTTTTTTCTTCTATACCATTTTTGATGTACAAATTACTATCATATTATATTTTTCACAAATATTCTATTTTCGCTATTCTCACCTCTCTTGTGTAGATTAGATTAGATTAGTATATATTGTACTGAGTATTTCTAAACAATCCCATTCTAGCTTTGACGTGCTGGTATATGAATTAATAGCTGGTGTGGCTGTTTTGCTGTCCAAGAGAATGTAGATTTTACGTTTTTTATAATTTCTTCTTGAATTCTCTTGCACACCAGAATGCGATATATATACTTCGGCTTGAAAAACTATGTTTGTAGAGTTTAGGCTTGACTAAATATAACCTTGAGGCTTTTTCCGTATACTTCATTAATTTTCTTGGAGCCGTCAGTATACCATGATCCTTTGTCAAAATAGGGTGGGTTAGGTTTCCCACATCTCTCTGCTTGCCATGATTATATTTAAAGGTTTGATTTTTCAAAATTATTTCTTGGCAGCAGTAGTCGGATAGTAATCTTGTATGTGTGTGATGTGATTTGATCAGTTTAGACAATGACTTGTCTTACGCAGATTTTATATATTCCTTTCCTTCTCGAACATCCTGTATAAGTAAGTATTCTACATAATATTGTTAAAAAAAACTATAATAGGCAATTATTTATTATATATATAGATATAATACATATATGTACAATATATAATTGTATTCAATGAATTTATAAGGATAAAAAAACATACATATATGTACCTATATTTATTATATTTTCCGTTTTATTTTTGTAAAAAAATTAAAAAATAACTGATGTTTTAATGGTGAAAAAAAAAACAAAACAAAATAAATATGGTGAAATATAAAGAAGTTTTTCACCATTTTAATGCATTTAATATATATGATTCAATAGAGGAACTCAATTCTTTAAATTTTATTTTTATTTTTTATTTTATTTTCTACTCATACCTGATATATTTTCTGATTTTCCGGGAAAGTTGAAATTTTCTATATGTATATCGCTTCCAATAGCTTGCTTTTAATATATGTTTTTAGAACTCAAATGGAATTTTTAAATCCCAGTCTCAGAAAAATATCATTATAAATATATAAATTCATAGTTTGATATAGAGAGAATATAAGTCTTATTCACGCCCCAACAATAATACGTTATTTATTTTGATTTTTCTTTTTATTTCGTTTCTTCTAAATTTGAGGTCCTTGCTTTTGTTTTGTTCGACAGAAAAGAGGAAGAAAAAAAAAAAAACTTTCAAAATTTATTTTTGCACTTAATTTTATTTCCACCCTCTTAAGTTTGTAAGGGATTTATGTTTACGTTTAGGTTTAACATTTTTTTTTTCTATTTTTTTGATTTTTGTTATACATTTTTTGTTTTTAAAGAAAATTTCATGAAATTTAGTAGACTTGCAATGATGAAGAGAAACGCTCCTCAATATTTAGTGGTTGGGTAGGAGTGAGAAGTTGATGATGGACAAAGAGAGAAGCGCTACAATTTTATAAAATTTTAGCCAAAAAGAAAATTTTCAAAAGATTCTACAAAGGAAATAAAACAAAAACAAAAAAAAAATAAGAAAGAAAACCAAAATGTTTTATTCCACCGTTATAATATGGAATGGTATTTGGGAAGGATATATTCCCAAAGGACTTTATTTATTTAAAAATAAAAAAATAAAAAAAGAAGAAAATTACAATGTAATGTTAGTAGACCCAAAAAAAAAAAAATAAATAAAAATAAAATATGCTTTCAACCAGAAGGTATTAAATAAATCATTGAGTCGACCAAATAAATATACACAAGAAGAGAACAACAAATAAAGTGTGGTGTTGTTGTTTTTGTTATTGCTCCTAGTGGTAGTGTTTTGAAATTTTTTTTCTTATTTTTGTTTTTATTTCGTTAAATAAACAGAGACCAAACCAATATAATGTGTCTTTGTGTTTGTATGTGTATATATAGAAAAAAAATATCCTAGAAAGAATCTATCATTTTTATATTTTTAAGTATATATGTATGTATTTGAAAGATGAAGAAGGACATCATTACAGGGAAGTTGACTTTTTTTATTTATGTTTTTTTTTTTTATTTTCTATTCACATTTCTTTTTAAATTTTTTGGATTGTACATTTTCTCAGAAGATAATATTAGAAAGACAAACGAATTCCTTGATGATTTTTTGATTTCTTTTTTTTTTTTGTTTTTTTTTTTGTTTTTGTTATTTTAAGGACTTGATGAACTTTTGTTGTTTTTTTATTCTATATATTCTATACATTTTCATAAATATGAGTAAATATAATGTATAAGACAATAACGTGATGATATTGATGGTATGATGTGGATATATTTATTATATATATAGAATTCATGGTTATAGAAAATTGAAAGTAAACATCAAAATTACACTCCTTAACTAAAATAAACTATATATTGTGAGTGTGGATATGTGACCAGAGAATTTCAGAGAAATTATAATTTACTTGAAAGCAGCTTTGAAACTTGGCTTTACTTTGGTTTTACTTTATTTTTTTCAAATAATGGCTATCGGATGAGAAAACTCGTTAGCCATTTATGATGATCACATTATACTTAATTGTATTGCTCAACACTTACCCCGTTGCTCCCACTGTCTATTGGGTAGCTGCAGAATGCTCAAAACGCTTAAGATGACTTACCTCACAACACTTTGATTATTATTTTTTTGTTACGCTCTTGACAGTAATTTAGGAAGAATCACCTTTTCGTGCTTAATTTAGTATGGTACTGCAGGTTTATAACTACAATATCTACAATATTTCGAACATTTATTTATTTATCAAATTACTGGCTTATCAACTCATTAAATGTGGAAAACTACCGTTATTGTCATAAAGCCTAAATAGAATAGCTCGATTTTGTTTTCTTTTGTTAGCAGATATACTCTCAATTTCGCAGCTAACAATAACGTATATAGGTATGGCTTAAGAAATTTATTTTCTTCATGTAGTAGATACATCTGTAATTCTGAAAATTTGCGAATAAGAAGTCAAGTATCAATTTAGATACATCACTAATTCTATCAAATCTACGACGATTGGTAACAAAACCGATACATGTATTAAAGATAACATTTAATCTAGACAACTCACATACACTCATACCCCCGTAGACCACATTGCAGTAAGTAAAAATTGGCATAATTAATGACAGTATTACTTTCTTCTTTGCTCATTCACTTAAATAATATGAGAATTTCCAAAGCTTACGCAGGTGTGAGAAAACACACCCAGAAATGTGATTTATTGATTACTCCACGTAAATGTTTTATTAAATATAACACCCAGATACTTAGATTTACTTACATACTCAATAACATAATAATTCAATTTAATTTCAGGCAAAAATACAGTATTAATATTACGGACATACAGAATCATGGCTTGTGATTTAGTCGGGTTCAGTCTTAACCCATTAAATTTAGTCCAAAATGCAACAGTATCAAGCTCATCATTAATTTTAGTAACGTATTTGTAGATTGCATTCACTGGTCCACTAATATAAACATGAACGTCGTCAGCATATAACATGAATATAACATGAATGTCTATTTTGTTTGTTTTTCACTTTTTAATTGTCATTGACATGCAGGGTATTTAAACGAAATTGTTACGAAGCAACTAATTTTATTAAGGAAGCAAGTTTGATGTGAGGGTACGAAACATTTTTATGTGACATGATGAAAAATAAAATCGAAAGCAAAAAAAAATTAAAGCGAAAATATCACGAAATGTGAACGCGCATAAAAGAAAAGTGAATCAAAAAGAAGAATAGACATAAAAAAAGTTAAAAATGCGTATGGAATGTATAAAATGTTTGTGGTCGACTCTTGGTTCATGGTAATCTACGCTTTTATATAAAAAAATAAATTGGAAAATGTTTTCAATTCGATATTGCCCAATTTCAATATGCATATTTTAAACATTCAAACTAAAGTTATATTGATTGTTTAAAGATAATTTGGTAAAAAAAAAAATTATAAAGGTCAAAGAAATAAAAATAATCGTTTTATCCCAAAATAGAGAGATGCCAAGAGTTTTACATAGACTGTACCACCATTATAGTAGTACCACAATAGTAGTGATGTGTATATTGTAGTTGATTTCTTGACACTGATTTGAAATTTGTTGTTGTTATTTTTCTTTTCTTGAATTATGTTTACCGACAACTTATTGGGCTACTAATTTGCAATTTTATAGAAATCTCTTGAGGTGGTAGTGAACTTGATGAAGATTATAGAGGAACACAGAAAAAAAAGAAATAAATAAGGACATTTGATATTAAATGAAGATTAAAATTAAACATAGCAGGTTATAATTAATCACAAAAAAAAAAAAACAAAAAAAAAAAACAAGAAAAAAAAACTAGAAAAATTTGTAGATTTTATCACGGAAAATGAGAATTGTTTTTTTTTTTTTTTTTTTTTTTGTAATCAAATATTACAGGAAGGATATGTCATTTTAAATTAGAGATAATTATAAAAATAAAAAAAGAAAATTAATTTTTGGGAGATTTTTTGGAATTAAGAAAACATATTTTATTTACTTTTGTATCATGAAATTTGGTGAAAATGTGTAGATTTATTACAGAAAAAAATATTTTACAATTCTGAAATTAAATGTTTAGCTTTCTGATTATTGAACTGCTGCCTTATTGACTTTTTTTTGTTTGTTGTAAGTTCTTGCTATTTTATTGTATAAGTGATTTATTTTGTGTTACAGAAGATATTTTACTCTGTTTACTAATTGTGAAGGAAAATGGCGTAATATCTATTCATTTTTTTTTTTTTTACGAAATAGGTGTTTGGTGTACGTCCAACTTATTTCGACAAGTTGATGCACTGTTGATGCAATTTTGTTCGATCTTCAACAAATAGCTTGGCTGACCTACAGTAAATATAGTAGCAGATATAATTTTCAAATCTGTTCAATTACTATAGTGATATGCTGTTTATGTTAGATCAACAGGGACGATTGTCAAAGCCTTTAAACAGTTTAAAAAACAATTTAATAGAGAGAGTAAAAGAATAATATATATATAATGTATGTATATATATGTAACACAGTATTGATCAAAAAATTATTATTGGTATGTACATTTTCAAATATAATACCTACATTATTCACAAACAACATAAATTTGAATGTTCAATGAAGAATAGCTTCAGAAAACTATTGTTTCCATCTCGGTTCAAAGCACATTTAGAAGCTTTTATTCATGTTTTTAATTTCAAGGTCAGTGAAAAATGTATACTTGGCATTTTTTAGAAAAAATTCTTCATAGAATATGTTGTTCTTCATAGTGTATGTTGATAACTAGATTAACAGATGGCACAAGGAATAGATAACTATAGATTAAAACTTCAAGAAAACTATATGTATTATGAATTGAGTTGTTGTCTACTTGTCTCTAAACTAATAGGTAATTATGTATTAAGATATTAATATTATTTAGAACATTAAATGAATATGAAACTATAATCTATTGTTGTATGGTTGATTGCTGTATTGCATTATATATTTTTATTGATATAATTTTTTTTTTCAATTTCAGTCTTAAAAGATAAGAGAAATATTGTGGGTGAAATTAAAAAGAAAACAAAAATCTAGATTATATATTGTATATAGTTTTAAAATATGTAGGTGAACTGCATTTAATAATTTATAATAATAAATCCTTGTATAGGGTGAATAAAAATTTAATTTAGGTTATTTAATTTATTGATTTAATATTTGTGTATATAAATGGTCGATAGAAAGTGTTTGTAGAGTCTTGTGACTAATCTATTTCTATCTAAGAATAAATTTCATCAGGCTTATTTCAGTGCAATGTGTTATTTAAGAAATACAACTTAAATATATTTAAAATTAGCGGGAATGACAAAAAAATTGTAATCAATTAGGGTATGCCAAAGATAAGAAAAACATAGATGAAATAAGCGGAATATATAAAGTACCATGTTAATATTGCTGAAAAATTTATATAGAGCAAGATGATATACACTGAAAAAAAAGCTGAATGCTAAATTTGCTAAAAAACATGACAGTATAAAAATAACGTTTTGTGATGGTAATTATGGCAAAAAATACTAAATTATTAACTTCAAATGCATTGTGCACTGTTAACTTGTAATAAAATTTATTACAAAAAGTTAAATTCATAATATCATATGTAACATAACATTTTTCTTTATAAAAAAAAAAATAACATTTATAATGTTTTTAAACAAAATTAAAAATATAATTATAACAAATTTTCCATTTAATTTAAAAAGTTTAGCTATATTAACTAAAAATATTTGTTATTTTATATTACTATTTTAGTAATTTTTACTTTCACATACTGATATTTTTATAAAGCATCAGCATTGCAAATTTTCTATGTAGATTATTTATATTTGATTTGGGCACATAACAAAAATTACAAAGGTATTTATTTAAACATTGCCTAATTTGAAATAAATTGTTAGATATGCTTAATTACGGTTTTTAATTATCTTGTAACACAAATTTTCTAAAGCCACATAGCAATATTTACCAAAAATTAAGTTTTAGTATTTGTTGTCTCCCTTTTGCATATAAAATTCGTACGGTCGATTTTTTACAATTTTTCAGCAAATTCGCACAATATGAATTTGTGTGAAAGAAAAGATTTTAGTGAATACAGAATAATGCACTTTTGTTACGTATTTCAGTAGATAGATATCCTTTGATTGATTTGCTCGTGTTATAAAAAGTTGAATTAAGTGATTAATAGCTAATTTATTTAGTTAAATAAATAATTGAATATAGTATAGTGCAATAATTAATAATCATAATAAAAGTATTAATTAAATCATTAAATCAAAATAGTATATGAACTAATAAGATTTATAATTTACATTCAAAAATAATACTTAGCCTAATTGTTATGAAATAGTTTGGTTAGGTTATCCAAATAACGCATGAAATTTTCGATACAGATTAACATTGAATATAATTTATAGATAGGGGTCTGGTTTGGGATCGACAGGGAAACATTTGATCGGTCGCTGACCCAGATGCGCAACTGTCGAGTTCCTATTCAAGTGCTTACACTACCTCCACGTGGTGACCCCTGGGAACTGTTTTACATAGCATCCGCTAGTAAGCAGGCCAAAATTGTAAGTGCGCCAAAATCCTCAAATTTTGAGGTTGGCGTAAGGCTGACTCCCTTACCCGTAAAAATTACATAGTTTTGAGAGACGCAATTGAAGCCTCGGATACGATCGAAATTATTGGAAACAGACCCGGCAAACGTTTAAAGGACTCCGATTTAAGAATTTGCAGTTGGAATGTAAGAACACTCTATCATCCAGCTGCATCTAACAAAATTGAAAATATTCTCTCGCAGTATAAATCAGACATTACTGCGATACAGGAAATCCGATGGAAAGGATCTGGCATGTTAAAAAAACGAACATGCGATATATATTACAGCTGCCACGAAAAACATCACATATTTGGATGCGGATTCGTAGTGGGAAAACGGCTTAGAGGAAACGTCATTGATTTTACACCGGTTAATGAACGTCTAGCCGTCATCCGTATCAAAGGCAAATTCTTCAACATCAGCTTAATATGTGTGCACGCACCAACCGACGAAGCGGAGGACTCAATGAAGGATGAATTCTACGACATCTTAGATAAAACATATGGGTCCTGTCCTGAGTACGATGCGAAAATCGTGCTTGGAGACTTCAATGCTAAAATCGGTAAGGAAGGAATTTTCGGCAAAACTGTTGGTAACCATAGTCTTCACCCCACCACCACAGATAATGGATACCGAACAATCGATTTTGCAGCAGCTCGTAATATGGTTATAAGTAGCACAAATTTCCCCCATAAAAATATCCACAAAGCTACCTGGCTATCTCCGGATGGACGTACAGCGAATCAAATTGACCACATTATGATTGACGCCCGACATGCTACCAGTGTGTCGGATGTACGTACCTATCGAGGAGCTAACATCGACTCTGACCACTTCCTAGTTGTCGCCCAGTTCAGAGCACGAATTTCCAATGTTAAAAAAGGACGCACCAGCCATAATAGGAAGTTTAACATTGGAAGACTCCAAACACCTGAGATAGCCTTAGCATACAAGGAGCGATTAAGTAATATACTCAATACCACACCTCTACAACATAATCTCTCCGTCAACGGAAAATGGAAACAATGCGCAAACATCATCACGATGGCTGCTACACATACCGTGGGTTTTGAAACACCTCGCGTGAGAAACCCATGGTACGACGATGAATGTTTAGCAAAGACGGTAGAGAAAAATGAGGCCTACAGGAAAGCGCTGCAACGTAAAACAAGAGCAGCTCAAGAAGAGTATAGAGCGAAAAGAAGAGACGAGAAGAAAATTTTAAGGCGCAAAAAACGTTTATTCGAAAAGTCTCAACTTTTGGATATAGAATCAAACCGAGACAGAGGCGAAGTACGGAGCTTTTATAAAAAAGCCAAGCAGCTTGCAGCTGGTTTCAAGCCCCGTACACACGCGCTGAGGGATGATTCGGGAAATTTGGTAACCGATACGCAAGGGATATTAGAGACATGGAAACAGCATTTTAAGAACCTGCTGAATGGCGCAAACATAGAAAACACAGATACGCCTCGCCCTAACCCAGTCAACTCCGAAGATACAGATACACCCAGTCCTGCAGAAGTGGAAGCAGCCATCCGAAAATTAAAGAACAACAAAGCTGCTGGACAAGATAACCTGCCAGCTGAACTTTTTAAGGCAGGAGGTGAAGTGATGATTGAATTCATGCACCAAATCATCAAACAAATCTGGATCGAGGAGAGCATGCCTGATGACTGGAATTTAAGTTCAATATCTCCTATATTCAAAAAGGGCGATTCCATGTCCTGCGCCAACTATAGAGGAATATCCCTATTAAACGTTGCGTATAAGATCCTTTCCAATATTCTGTGCGAACGTTTGAAGCCCCATTGTAACGCTGTGATAGGAAACTATCAGTGCGGCTTCCGTCCTGGTAAATCAACCACCGACCAGGTGTTCGCATTAAGGCAGATCCTGGAGAAGGCCCTCGAATTTCAAATCGATACGCACCATCTTTTTATCGATTTTAAATCTGCCTATGACAGCATACATCGATCAGTGCTTTACGAATCAATGTCGGAATTTGGTTTCCCAGCCAAGCTTATCCGTTTGTCAAAAATGACCTTGGAAAACACCCGGTGTGCTGTGGTGATTGGGAGGCACATTTCTGATTCATTTCGAACGTGCTCCGGATTTCGACAAGGCGATGCGCTGTCATGTAATTTCTTTAATCTGGTGTTGGAGCATATAGTGCGACGTTCCGGTGGGAACACGCAGGGCACTATATTTTACAAATCGGTGCAGCTCCTGGGTTTCGCTGATGACGTCGATATTATCGGAACATCACGACGAGCAGTCATCGAAGCCTTTACACAGATTGAAGAGGAAGCAGGTAAAGCGGGTCTTCTCATAAATGAGAGCAAAACAAAATATATGCTGTCGACAAATAAAATGTCCTCACAACATCATATAGGACACAACATCACTGTCGGCTCATATAATTTTGAGGTAGTTCAGGAGTTTATCTACCTTGGAACCAACATCAACTCCATCAATAACATCGATGTTGAAGTAAGGCGAAGAATTACCCTTGCAAACCGTTGCTACTTCGGTTTGTCGAAACAACTGGGTTCAAAGCTCCTATCCCAAAATACCAAGGCACAATTATACAAAACGCTCATCCTTCCGGTGCTGCTATATGGTTCTGAATCGTGGACATTACCAAAAGCAAGCGAGCATGCACTTGGTATCTTTGAGAGAAAAATTCTTCGTCGCATTTATGGTCCTGTGTCTGACGAAGGGGTTTGGAGAAGAAGATACAATGCCGAACTATACCAGCTGTACAACGACATGGACCTAGCTAAAAAAGTCAGAATAAGACGGCTTCATTGGCTGGGCCATGTAGAGCGTATGGATGAAAATGCTCCGGCTAGGAAACTCTTCGAATCCAAACCCCAGGGAACGCGTCGTCGAGGGAGGCCACACCTTCGTTGGAGAGATGAAGTATCGGCAGATGTGAAAAAACTACAAATCACCAACTGGAGAGATTCCGCTCGTGACCGAAATCAGTGGAGGACAATTTTGCGCCAGGCCCAGGACCTTCAAGGTCTGTAGCGCCCAACAAGTAGTATAATTTATAGATGTGAATTTTTTAAAATAGAAAAAAGAAAATATATAATTATGTGATAATAAAATAAATAATAATGCTTAAAAAATCAAAATGAAATATAAAACAAAAAAGTTAAGTAAAAAAACAAAACAAAATAAATTAAAAAAAGAAAAGTTAAGTAAAAAAACAAGCAAAATAAATTGAAAGAAGAAAATTACAAAAATTTAGATTATAGGACCATTAGTTCATCTGTGATCTATGCGATTCGAAGTGCACAACACAAAATCCTCAAAGGCATTGCTCGCTCGACAAAAACACGTTTTTCAGTGTTTCACGTTTTCAGTACAATGAAAGAAGTGTATTTTAAAGTTATTTGTAATTGAATTAATTTTGCGTTTATTTTTTTATAATTACAACAATTTTATGTATATATATATATATATGTATAGGTATTTTAAATATGAAAAAGTTAAAAACTTGTAATTAAAAATATGATAATATTTAAATGTATAATATAGATTAAGATATATAAATAACAAGTAAATATCTTTTAGACTTAAATATCTATGATGTAAAAAAAGCAAATAAATGCACTTGAAACTTATTTGAATAAAATTTTATTATTTTTTTAATTTCAATTTTAGTTCGTACTTTTATAACACTGTAAATTTTAAAATTTAGCTAAGAACTGTCATCAAATTTTGAAAATTTCGTGAACTGTTCTTACATATGAAGGTTATTTAAATATCATTTGCTTAAAATATAAAAACTTTAATAATATGTATATGTTTCAATATTGTTAATACTTTTTAAATTACAGAAACAGAACGTTATATCAAAAAGTTTCAGCATTGCCTCCCAATTTATACGATATTTCTACAACAAAATAGCTATATTTACAATAATCTTAACTAAATCATACCAGCAAGATAAAGCTATTTATTAAGTGATGTATGAAAATTTGCAATGGTGAAAGTCAATTTCAGCTAGTATTACATTGCAGAGTATACCAAATTTAATAGCAAAATTTACAATGTTTGGAATAACTTCTTAAAATAGAACTTTTACCTAAATTTGTAAGGTAACATTGCAAGTTTTGCTATTTTTTTTTATTTGCTTCTTAAAGTTATACTAGCTGAAATTGATTTTCACAATGGCCCATTTTGATAAGTCAATTAATGAATATTAGCTTTATCGTGTTAGTACGATTTACTTAACATTATTGCAAATATAGCTATTTTATTATATAAATCCTTCTTATGTAATATACCCAATATTGATTTTCAACATTAGAGCTCGTCATATTTTGTATCTAGAATTCTCCTTATATAAGCACAGCTGAATGTGATTTTAGGCATTAAAGAGTTCCTAATTATTATCGGTAAATTTATTATATTACAAAGGAATTGATGGCTTTTCTACTAGAAATAATTAAATAATTCTTTAATATAAATTATATCATTTTATGCCATTTAGCGTCACTATCCCGATATGAGCTATATAAATAGTACATGGTATGTAAAAAAAATAGCAATTTTAGCTAATTTTTTTTTCAGTGTAATTAATATATTGAATATTGCCGAAAATTTTTGTATATTATCTAAGATGATATAATTAAGGTTATTAGATTCCAGGAACATACAAGTGAAGCAGAAACAAAAAAAAATAAAGAAAATTATAAGAATTTATATTAGAGGCAATGAAGAGCGACATCATAGTCAAATAATTTAAAATTAATGTAAGAGTTACATAAAAAATAGTAAATTAGATATGAATGAAAGCCTGGCAATATCTCGAAAACAGGTAAACAACAGAATTAATAATATAATATGATGTTGGTAGCGGGTTCTCACCATTAGAACTTCAATATAACTATATGTATTATATGAATTATATGTATTTTGAAATTATGAATATGTGTACATATTTAGATTAATTTAAAATTAACTTGTATTTAAATAGATATAATAAAAATATAAATTTATTATACAGATTTTATTATATTATTTATTTTGTAGAATTTTTTAATCTTTTCAACTTGAATTTACTTTTTTGTTTAATGTTTTGCTATACATTTTTAATCTTTGTTTCTTATTACAATGTTGTTATCTGTTTTATTATAATCTATATATAATAATATCAAATTCTCAGCAATTTTTTTTGTAATCGTGTAATTTTTAAACCACTATACGTATCGTAAATATATTTATATCATAGGTTAGATTGATTCTCCGCTTGGCTTATGTCTGTTTTTTGGACCGGTATTCTGAGTGGTTTGTATTGCTGCCATACAGCTCCCAGCACTTATCAAGAATATTTGAAAAATCAAAGGTGTTACAGACCTGCAAATTGGTACGCAGATACTCTCTCCAAAATGAACAAATATGCCTGTTATGGTTTTCCAAAATTTTGAGTGGTTCGGGTAGCTACCATACCACTTTCAGCACCCAACAGGAATATTTTAATAACTAAAGGTGTTACAGACCTGCAAATTGGTACGCAGATACTCTCTCCAAAATGAACAAACATGCCTGTTATCGTTTTCCAAAATTTTGAGTGGTTCCGGTAGCTACCATACAACTCTCAGCACCCATTAGGATTATTTTAAAAACTAACTGTGTTGCAGACCTGCAAATTGGTACTCACATACACTCTCCAAAATGAACAAACATGCCTATTACCGTTTTCCAAAATTGCGAGTGGTTCGGGTAGCTATTATAAAATTCTCAGCACCCATTAGGATTATTTTAAAAACTAACTGTGTTGCAGACCTGCAAATTGGTACTCAGATACTCTCTCCAAAATGAACAAACATGCCTGTTATCGTTTTCCAAAATTTTGAGTGGTTCGGGTAGCTACCATACACTTCTCAACACCCATTAGGATTATTTTAAAAACTAACTGTGTTACAGACATGAGAGTTTATACATAGGTAGTTTATAAAAAATAAACAAACACGTATTTTCCAATTTATGGAAATTCGGACCGGGTAGCTGCCGTACAATTCCCAACTACGATCAGATTTTTTTTTCAAAAACCAACTGTGTTATAGACATGAAAATTTACACTTAGATATTCTTTCAAAGATGAAAAAAAACGACTCTTACCGATTTGTTTTTTTTTTTATTTATTTTTATTTATTTTATTTCAAATTTGAAAATTTTTGACTGATTCGGGTCGGTGCCATACAATTATTACCAGCTATTAGAAATATTTCAAAACTGAACTGTGTTACAGTCTATAGATATGGAAATTAAATACTCTTAGATACACTTATATACTCTTTCAAAAATAAAGAAATTTGGCAAAATGGTCAAGGCAAAATTCCAGAAGACTTAAATGTCAAAATTGAAATAGCAAAGATCAGTACAACCATACAAAGTAATGAAGAATTGTTTAAAAAAGTATTTCCTAAACTTCGTCTGCAACTGAAAGAAGATTGTTTCTCTCATGGACTCATGGACATTTTTTTTCCTATGTGGGCTTTTAATGGGTAGAAACAGCAAGCAACGTGTTTGTTTATACTCCATCAGGGAAAACCCTAAATATTGTATAGTTTAAATTGTTTTCGTAGTGAAAAAAATATATTTCATAATATCTTTCATAATAATTTTTTTTTAAATTCAGTTCATAAATCAAACCTTATTGAAGTAAATTCTATACATTTTGTGTTCGACACGGAAAACGTAGGGTAACTTTGCTAGTATAAATAAATTTTTAAAAATGATTTATGTCAATACAATTCAAATTGAATTGAATTTTTGCAATGAAAGCAAAAAAATACATTTTTCCTCTTTTTTAATTATATTTTTTATTTCAATTAATTAATAATAATAATAAGTTTATTTTTTTTTTGTTCATTTCATTTTAAAATTAAAAATTTATAAATGTGGTATTATAATAGTTATTGTATTATAATAGTACTGGAATACGTACAACATAGCAACATACAATACACATTATGAAGTATGCTTCTGAATAATTACACAAATAGAATACATATTCTGTTCAATTTTAGATGAAATCAAAAATTTAAAATATATTTCACTTTCTCTTTTTTTTTATCACAAAATATTATAATAAAAAAAAAAAAAATTATTATTATATAGTCGTATATAATATTTTAATTCAAAATCAATCGACAAACCTAAGTTGCATCATTTATGGTTGCTTTCACTCAAAAGCGTGCCTATAAAAAAATTCAATAACATAGAAAGAATACAATAACTCAGATGTGAATAATAAAAATGAAAAAAAAAAAAAATTATTGGTTTATTTATCTAAATAGATATACATTACTAATACATATAAATTAAATACATCAATAATAGATATATATACATTTGGGATCGAAAAAATATACTTGAAAAAATTTAAAATTATTTAAATTTTATTTATTTATTTTATTTGAATCAACATATAAATGACCAGCCAAATGATTTGGTCATTTTTCGTTAGGGATTCAAGCCAGTATTTGAATTCTTTTACTATTTACTATATATATATATTAGGCTAATTTATATTAGGATTCACTAAGTCGTACAAATTAAAGCTATTTATTACATTTATTACATGTATAACCGTCAAAATTAATAAGTTAATCTTTTAACTTAACCACATCTAAGACCTTATTATTTGTATTATGCTTTACGTTCCATATTCGATTAACAAACTTGTAGCGATTACATTATAATTTTGTTGTGACCTTGTACATTATAATTTTGTTGATGGATGCTCAGATCAATCTTAACGAACCATTTACAACTTTTTTTTAACCACAACGTTTTTTTTTTTACCTGATATTTTTTTGATATACATTTTGTCTTATATTATAAGCTGCAGTACTTATCAAGATTGCTTAAAATATCAGCAAAGTAGTTTAAATTTACATATTTTTTTTGGGGCTACTACTCCTTTTAGTTTTTCATTTACGTTTGCTATTTACACTGTCCAAGAAATGCTTTTGTACTATAATGAATTTGACGAAACTCGTTATATATGGATTTTAATTTTGTCATTATTGCTTCTGAGTCTGACACATTTAGTTTTACTTGAATATTTAGCTTATTGTGTTGATATTGGCTAATATTTTACTTAAGCTACCGAAACCTATAATAAAAATAAAATGCATTCTTTGTGGGAAGGTAAAGATTAGGGTTGAAAAAGAAGAAGAAGAAGATATGAGGACATATTATAAAGTGTTAAATTAATTCAGACTCTATAAACCAATATTAAATAAATTAAAATATAAAATTTTTTTTTTTGACTTCTGAAGATATTTTCAGAATTCTCTAAAAACTTTTACTACAACTTTTTATTTGTCTATAATTGTATATAAAATACACCGAAAAATGGAAAATATATATAAAATTATTTTACTGAAGTTCATCCTATCGGTTTTTTTTCTATAATAATAAAAAAAAAAAACAAATCCCGTAAAAAAATTCATTCCTTTTCACTAGTATGGATCCTGTAATGTGTTCGATTATCCTTTTCTTTGGATTTTTTTTTATTTTATTATCAATGTTTTTTGTTTTTATTCTTTTATTTTCTCTACAATATCTATCATACAAGGATCTGACCATTACGCCCCATTTGATTCATTTTTCTTTTGTCCTTAAAATTCTATATATATATATATGTACGATATATATGTATATACCTATATTTCATATATATCATATTGGTAGGTACAATAGGAAATATCTCATGCTCTTGATATTCCTTTTTATAAAGTTCAATGAATAAAAGAAACAAAAAAGAAAAATAAAACAACAAAAATAAAAATGTAAAAAAAAAAATTTTTTTTAAGAGTTTTCACGTCAATGTTCATAACTGGAATTCACTGAACACATTATGGAAAAAAAGGATATTTTTTTATGTGCATCAAAATATGTAATCAATTGAATGAGAATCTCTATTTTATTAAAAGCAACAACAATACAAACAACAACAAATAAAATACAAAAAAGTAGGACTCTGTGTTACAGGCCTTTTATAGTACATTACCGTTAAGAAAATTTGATACATACTGAATGTTAACTTATATCTAACTTATTAATTTTTTGATAGAACTCTGTAGTATTTTTCCCTATTTGAAACTTTTATGAACATATTCGCATTATCTTGCATTCTGATTCGTTTATCCTGATGGTTTTCCTTATATGATGAGGCATTTTTTGCCTTCTTGTTATAATTAGTTTCAGAGTTGTAGGAAAATTTCATAAAGCTGGTTACTCTATAGATGTTTTTCTTTTGATAAATAATTCATGAACTCAAAAACATTATTTACTTATACAATATATAAAGAGGTTTCTCACAATCTAGGTAAGATCTAAATACACATTTCTCTTTCATGATTCGAAAAATTCTCTGTTTTTGGTTGGTTTGATCTTACTACACTGAGGTTGAGTACTAAATCATTCGGTGAGGTTGCTAGTGTAAACGGATGATAGTTAGGGTAAAGTTCCTGAAAAATGAAAAAGTCTATTCCAATTGATTTTGTAAAAAATTGTTGTTCTTTTGTGGTGCAACATCATGTTGTTGTTGTAAGTCAATTACATCACTAAATTTTCTTCCCGAGATAATCCGGATATTTAGGGTAAACAATTATGTTTAACCACTTGAAGGTAAGAAAGAGTACGAAAATTTTGTATGAGAAGTTGCCGGATATTCCATCGCTATCCCATTTTCACCGTATTTAAGAATTCAATAATTATAGTTTTTGTATTAATATCTTTATCATGATTGTCGAATCGAATATGAGTCGAAGCGAATATGCTAGTCGAACATTCGCGTAAATGTGATTACGATTCGCAAATAAATTTATTCACTGTGGAAAAGTCGTTGCTAACCTAACACTTTAAAATTAAATATTTTGACAAGTATATTTAGATTAATAAAAAACTTTCAGTTGAATAAGTATACATTATTTTATATTTTAAATTCAGTGAAACATAAATCGAAAAGGAAATTATAACTGGCAATAATTCAGAGTTTCGATTATTTCGGATATATTTACTGCTATTTTTCATTTTAGGTTTCTTCAAGTGTATTTGAATTTGTAACAACACTTAGAACGGCTCGCTAGATTAATTTGGATTCCATGGATTATGTACTTTGCTCAACAGAGCATCGACAGCTTGTTCCTACACCTGTTGTTTTTATATATTTTATCTTTTGCAATACCTGTAATCATATTATTATCAACACGCAGTACATAGACGAATAAACGAAAAAAACAATGATTTATTCCACTCTTTGAATTCACGTTTTGAACATCCTAATACATTTAATTCGGTTGCAAATCGATTCCACAACACTTTTAATGCACTTTTATTCCAATTTGCTGTTCCCCCAAGCCTAATCATTATTCGCTCAATTGCACCAGCTTATCAAACTTTTTTTTATAGCTGCAAATGATATCATATTATTATATTATTCATAAATTTTGTAAATAATATTCTCACATTCTTTTTTAAATTTACCCTCCCCTCCATTTTTACTCGAAAAACAACATAATATTTTTTTTTATTTTTGTTTTACGGTTGTAGAACGTATTAAGTTCCCTTTGCTAATCATGATCGCATGACAGCGAATTCGTCTACTTATACGTTCGATTCGAGAATCATGATAAGGGTATATATGTGTTCAAATAATTTACAAAGTTACTGTAAAATGTATACCAGTAATTTATTTTGCAATATTAAGATAAATTAAATATGGAAATGTTAATTAAAATGTTAAAAAGAAAATTTAATATATATTGTTACGATACTGGAGTAACTGTAATATACCTACTGAAAATTTATAATTTAATTTGAAATTTTAAATATAAGAAAAAAAAAAAATAAATTCATTTTCTACTAAATTTTCAGAATTTGAATGAACAAAAATCTTCATCAGTTGTGTTGTTGTATTCATAATCAGAATTATTCTTTATTTATTGAAAATGTATAAAATTCATTGTAAAATTTAAAATAATCAGATTGTTGGATAAATATACATATGATTACATTCATTTGATTTTGTTTTATCATACAATTTTGTATCTATCAAATTTCATTTTTCTTTTTATTTGTATTGTTTTTAAAAAATGTTTTTTTCATTATTAGGTTGCATGATTGATGTGAATTTAATTGGCTCAAATGAAAAACAGAAAATTTTGTTTTTAGATGTGAAATGAATTTGAATGATTTTATATTTAAAGTTTTCGAATTTTATTTTATTGCTTTTAAAACAATTAACTGTGTACTAACAAAAATGATGAAAATATGAATTATAGTTATTTAAGAAAGTAATATTGAAAATATAAAAATTAATGTTAAGCCCTTTTGTTTGGAACTTTGTTACACCTTTAACCTTGTTATTTATTTTTATAAATTATATTCTAAGCCCGGATTTTAATCTTTTTGTTTTTATTTATTTTATTCGTGACAGTACATATAGCCGTATGGTCTTATAATTTACATTAAAATTTAATTTACACTATAGTAAATTGATCTTTGATTAGACATTATTACAGTTTACTCTTTTAGTTTAATGATTTGTATCGGTAGCTTAACATATATGAATCGTTGTTAAACTTTTTGTTCCCGAACATTAAAAGTAGTATAGTAGTATAATTTAGGTTTGAGTATAAAATAATTAGGTTTGAGTACAAGCTTATGTTTGAGTATAAAAATTTAACATTTTTCTGCAAAAGTAATTCAGTCAAATTAACACAATTTAATTAAATTTATTTTTAACTTAATATTTCACCAAGCGCAACCTCTCCTGGAAAATATAATATTAAAATTAATTAAGACAATTGCATTATACATGGCTAACTTATATAATAATTATATAATTTCAGTTTATGACAATCACACTACATAAATTTATTGACCTTTATGAACCCGCATTTTAAAATTAAGTTTTCATTGTGCTTAATTTTGTTAACAAATTCAAATTAATTTTGTTGCAAATTTAAAATAAATAACCAATACCTACAATAAAAATGGAGCAATTTATTTTGATAATACCTTGTCCTTCACCCTCAGCCATTTATAAATTTAAACAAATCTATCTCTAAAAAACAAAATTGACAAGAGGAAAATTTTTGTGCAGCATGGAATTCATAATATCTACGTAGGTGACTTTTGCTAATGAATTTTGTGTCATATGATTGTTGCAATGTAGTTTATGAACTGTAAACAAATGTATAAATCATGCCTTATTATGACATGGCAATATTGTTTTTTTTGGTAAATAGTGACATAAGAGTAATGTCACAATTAAATTACACTCAATTTAATAACAGTGTTGTTGTAAATTTAATTAGGTTCTTAATTAGGAAGCGTCATTCTATTTAGTTTTTTCCTATCACTATGCGTTAATTAACAATTTCTATATATACATAAAATATAAAATTTAATTATAATCAAAAATATTTATATTTTATTAAAAGTCATCTTCATTGAAAACATATTTACTCTAAATAGTCTAAACAGTTTGAAGAAAAAAAAAAAATACATAAATACCCAATAATTAAATGTCAAAATAACTTTTTTTTTTAATGTTTTTATAATATAATTATCTCATCTCAGCTATCTAAAAATTATTCTTGTATTTTTCAAAACATATTATATACATCTACATATTTATATGTATGTACCTGTTTCAATTTTCATTATTTAATAATATTATTATAAAAATTCATTACACACAATTTGAAATCAACAAGCAACAAAGCAAGGAGTTTTCATTTTCAACTTTTTAAAATTCATAACATCAAAACAAAAAAGAAAAAAAACTAAAAAAAATGCTGATATTTTGTTGTAATTTTTTTTTTTGTTTTTTTTTACTTAAATTCACAGTGACACAAATTGCCTAAAATTAACTAACATAATATAAAATAAGAGTTTCCCTCTTCAACTTTCAAGAAAATCACAAAATTTTTCAAGAAATTTTTTTTCTTGTCATTCTTAATTTGCTTTCTCGTATACACCTATATTGTATACAAGTAAATTATATAAATATAATATTTAGAATATTTAAAAAAGAATCTGAAGGATCTTCTTCTCCACATTTTTTTAAATTTTTTTCTTTTTTTGTTATTTTCATTTAAAATATACATACATTTAGGACAAGAATCATTTCTTTAGTAAATCAGTGTTCAAAAACAAAAACAAAAAATAAAATCAAAACTCTATTAAATTCTTAAGCCAGAATAGAATACTCCAACCTCCAACTCTTATAGCAGATAAAATTCATCAGTAGGAAAACTTCTCACACTCTAATATTCTCAATGTAAATTTAAACTCTTAAATTTTTTTTTTTTTTCATTTCTCTGTATTTTGTTTTTTTCTTCTTTTGTCCTTTCTAAGGAAAAAATAAAAAAAAAAAAAAAAAAATTAAGATTAAAATCCCATTGCGAGAACTGTCACTGTCATTTAAAACTTTAAAAGTAAAATCAAATTACATTGTAACCGTAAACATGAAATTTGTTTTCTCTTTCTATTACATTATAATAAAATAAAAACGTTTTATGTTTGTAAAAACGATAAGAATGGTAAAAATGAACAAAATAATGGTAAATGTGTAGTAATTTAGCTACAAAAATGTAGTAAATAATTATTTAATTTAAGCTGGATTTTACTATGTATTTTTTTCAGAATCATATAAACTGTCAAAATTTCAACCAATCAAAACATTTTTATATTAAAAATTTTTCCACAGAATAAGCATGATGTGAGTGTGCATAATCTAAAAAATATTTTAAAAATGTTTTTTGATTTATGACAATTTTGACAGCTGCTTATTTAATTCTGAAGAAAATAAATTTGGAAATCCAGCTTAACATAGACATTTTTTATTCAAATAAGTGTGCTGATTTTATGTAATGTAGAAATGTAGAATTAAAATAAGTTAAACAAAAAACTCTCAGCTGACTTTACTAATTGAATATATTGAATTCTATAAAAATTGAAAATCTATTGTTCAATTATATTTATATAACACAAATTTATGTAACGTAAATTTATTTTTGTAGTTTAAACATGCGTTCTGATAAATCGAAAAAGGGCAAATGTACCAGACATCGACGAAATTAAATTCGATATATACCTATTTTGATATATATTTTTAAACTGATGCTTACCTCTAAATAATTAAAAAAAAAACACTGCGAAGCAAAAAAACTCTTGGAAAAATTAGAGCTTTATCCTAAATCCTAGACTCTTTGCCAGTAGATTTTCTCCAGTGTAACTAAATATAAGCAACATTCAAAATTTGATTTGTGTTTAAATGCACGCACACCATAAATCCATCATCTAGACGTGAAAGTTACAATATCGTGGAGGTCGAAGTGTTTATGGTAATAATTACGGAAATTAATCAAGCTAATGTTTTTGTTACTTAAAAGAAAATTTTTTTGTTAATTAAAAAAAATTATTTAATTTAATTAAATAATTTTTTTTTGGGTAGAATTAGGTGATCCAAACATTTAGTACCAATAACATTTATGTATATAAACTAGTATCAATATTATATATTTGCTTTTTATAATTACGTGTTTTTAGTATATAAGTAGTAAATGATCTACCTTTTTGTTATGTTAGGTTCTTTCACTATTTAAATTTTTGAGGGTGATCTCAAATTAAAAATTTTGAGTAAAGTTTTCCCCAGTTTGACCAGATAGAAAAATTTATGATATTTAAAATAAAAATTTCAAATTGTTAATATTTTTATTATATGATTAATAGATGCGTATAGGTACTAAATTGTATATATTACTAGGTTAGATATGATTCACTGATACAGAAAAGCTTATTGATTCCAAATTACTGAAATAATACAAATTCAGATAAAGATAACCAATTCTATTTGACTGTAAGTAAATTTAATCTCCAATTTGAATAGTACTATGAAACCACATTTATATTACTCTTGATTGCTCCCCTAAATCGAATATTAAATATTATAAATGTACAAAAACAATATGGTATGTGTATAAATAAATGAACCTAAAACGAACAAAACATTATCATATTATGGGTTTTTTTGTTTTAATTTTTCCTTTGAGTCTTTTTAATAGGTAGAAAAAAAAAATTTATTTTCATTTTCATACTTAAATATAATAAAATCCAATTTGATAACTTCTTTAAAAGTGAAATGAGATGAGAAAATCAATTCAAATTTAACAGAAAAAAAAAAGAAAAAATAAACTAAAAATAAAAATTAAGTTGTCTCTTAACTCAACTTTAAATCATCTCTCTATTTACATACATTTTTATTTATAAATGTATTTTTACAATTGTACATGTGTGTGTTTGTGTGTATTCATCTGCTTATGAATATGCCTCTTCTTCAAGCAACATTAATTTATATTCATGAAAATTCAAATTGGCACATGCTTGTCATTAAAACTTTTATTCAGGATATTTGCATATCCTTCTGGTTCGTTTTTTAAACTCATCAAAGAAAAAAAGAAAAAGAAAAACAAAAACAAGAACACAAATCATAAAAAATCAAAATAAAAAAAAAACTAAGACTCTAAGTTTCTTTGTTTTGGTTCGATATGAACTCAAAATTAGACTAACAGAAAATACAAATAAACAAATTTTCATATATATACAGTGTTGTGTTGTTTTATATGTACAGGGATACGATTTTATATATTTCTATGTAAATAATAATATAAATATGGATATTCCAATTATATAATATTATATATATATTATATACAACAAAGTAACGCAACAGTTTTCATTAAAATAAAAATAAAAACAAATATAATAAAAATAAGGCTGAATTTGCATTGTATTTATTTATAGTAAGCAGTAAAATTTTACTAAACGAGTACATGAAACAGTTTTTATTTTCAAATTCAAAACAATAAATCAAGTCAAAGAGTCAAACAGAGCCTCAATGACTATTTTAAATGAACTTAAATTTTTCTTAAAGATTTGAGCTGTCCTCATTTGATAACAATAAGTTTTAGGAGTTGTTTCATTTATCACAACACACTACTTGACTTTATCAGTAGG
The DNA here is from genome assembly GCA_963942445.1 of Argyra leucocephala. Taxonomy (NCBI): domain Eukaryota; kingdom Metazoa; phylum Arthropoda; class Insecta; order Diptera; family Dolichopodidae; genus Argyra; species Argyra leucocephala. Next base: position 8,101,998 of record OZ012681.1, on the reverse strand, counting down.
TATTTGTAGTGTCATGGTGGATTTCATTTTTATGGACGAACGTCTGGACAATTTTATTTTACACTATAATTGAAACACAAATACCATTAAAGAAAATTTTATGATTTCCTCTCAATGCGCGAAGGACTGACATTTGTTATGTATTCAAAAAAGGTTGACGTTTGAAAAATTGTTTACATGCGTTGATATTATTTTTATTAAAAAAATTTTAAATTTTATTAAGAGTAAAAATGGATAATAACATTGTAATATTCGAAAAAATAAATTGTAGCGTTTTGCGTTTATCTTAAAATATAAATAATTTGTTAGAAACGAAATAATCTTATATTAAAAAACAAAAAAAATACACTTTATGTCTTTTTCTTAAAAAACATTTGAAATTCTATATATGAATGCGTTCATACATAAATCGAGATAGCAATAAATATTTATCAAATAATTAGATATCTACCCTACCCTTTTCTTTTACTTCGTCCTTCAGCCAAAAGTTAAAAATATTTTAACTAAGAAATTGGATGAAGAAAATTAATCGGAGAGGATTTTTTGTGTATGTGTTGGTAAAATAAAATTTTTTGATTGGTTAAAAAATTTGTCCGGAAGTTCGTCCGTTAAGAGGAAATCCACTGTTAGTCTACCTATACAACTCTTGATTTTTGCTTTGATTGATTTTATAACATATTTATGTGTTATTAATACATCTGTGAGTTATAAAAATCGACTAAAATCTTGACGTAAAACCTATTATATTATTTAAGTTTAAATTCTATTATCTCGTTATTTGAATTCTCATTAAATATAAATTCCCGTTTGTCTCTTTATTTGCTCAAATTATTTTGTCATGAGAAATCGTGTTATACACCCAGCATGAGAATCAGTAGAATATAACAAATTATAGTACAATTTTCGATTTTTTGACCTATGTAATTTTTCGATGACACAATCGCTGACAATTGGTAAAAATGTATGGCTAAATGTGGTTCTATAATGCAGTTTGGAAATTTCTTTCTTTCAAATACCGGAAAATTAAGAAACTTTTATATAAAAATGTATAGTGTAGAACAGTAACTGCAAATAACTATTATCGATCAATTTTTTAATGAAAAAAATCATTCATCTATAATTATAATTTACAAGCATTTAAGGACCTGCGCAGTAGACACCTTTTCATTTTAGTTCGCTTCTATTAAATGAACTCCTAATATAATAAATAAGTTGTATATAAAACAATAATGCGCACACAGTTGAAAATTTTTTACTCATATGATTTTATTATTCAGCAAATACATTATGCATATGTGAGATCTGATTAAAATAATAAACAAATGCAAACAAATCAGTTATTATAATTCCATATGTACTTGCAAATGAATCTATGTACATATGCCAAATAAAAACAAAAAAACAAATTTATTTCAAATAAAAAATATAAAAACAACAAAAACAAAAAAAAATCAGTTGAATTGTTCATATGACTGGCCAATTCATTTTTATATAGTAGAGTTGTAGCATCTATAATTATAATTGACAAGCATTTAAGGACCTGCGCAGTATACACCTCTTCATTTTATTTCGTTTCTATTTAATGAACTCCTAATATAATAAATAAGTTGTATATAAAACAGTAATGCGCACACAGTTAAAAAACTTTTACTCATATGTGTTTATTATTCAGCAAATTTATTATACATATGTGAGTTCTTATTAAAGTAAAAAACAAAAACAAACAAATCAGTTATTATTATTAGTTGCATACAATGAAACTTTAAATTTGGCTTCAACTTTAATTATAATTACTCAACAGGGGCCCCTAGTAAGGAGTTATAATAATATCGAATAAAGTATATGTATGTGATCGGTAAGAGGTCTTTTATCGATCTCACTAAAGATCCATAAATTTTCAATTTATATAAAAAAATTAAAAATAATAATTATTCTTAATCAAAAACTTTTTCGCTCATATAAAATAGTTAATTCTCAAATTTTATCTATTTCTCCTATTTTTAATCGTTACGAAATAATTTTTATTTTTTCTATCGGTATTTATTTTTTTCCGATTAAAAAGAATTCTTATGAGCAATTTTTATTTTTTTTCTCGATTGAAATAAAAATCATTTTCTAATTCTGGAGCTACTTCATATCTTCTTGAAAATTTCCATCGAAGTAGCTCTAAGTATCTATTTTCATACAAATAATGTTGAAAAAAAAAATACTTTCGAGGAATTCGCTTCTTACCATGTCTCACTCATCTTTGTTAAACCTGATTTACCTCAGTCATTCACATTATTCACCTTCGGTTGATATTGCAAACCCCAGACCAACCATTAGGTTGGAATCCTTAAAGTTGAACAAGAAAACGTATAGGTGTTCAAAAATCAACTGGCGTCGAATTATTACAGCGGAAGCAAGCGGAATAAATAAATTCGTTGTAAATCTATGTGAAGTTGTGGTATGGCAGGATCTCTAACGTTAATGTACTTTTGCTTCTTTGTGTAATTCATGCAGGTCGTAATTGTATGAGTTATGTTCACAAAAAATTTCATATAGTTTCATAAATAAAATTCAAATTATGAATTGGAAACTAAACTAAATTAACAACATATCACACGGTAATGAAAAATCTCTTTTTTTTTTTGGTTTATGACTTTTCCGTCATATTTTTGCTGTTGTTTAATTTTTTTTGTCATTTTTATGTTTATTTGTTGTTATTTGAATTTTTTCACACAAAAAAAGGATAATGATTGGCATCCTTTTTATTTTACAATGTTATAAAATTTTTTTTTTATCAAGTATTACAAAATAATTCACTTTTTAATTAGGAAACAAAACAAAAACACAAAAAAAAAACCGAATACGCGAAAAAAAGCTTATTCTTTGGCACAAAAATTAATTATCTAGGCAAAATAACTTTTCTTTTGAAAAATACAACGAAGAACAAAAAGAGAAATAATGTTTAAAATCTTTTTTAATAATATTCAAAAAATTAATTTTAAATAAAATACAATACTCTTGGAAGGGAGAAGTTTCTTATATTAATTGTGTAGGATAGGGGTTGGTAAAATGTTGTTAATTACTTTGGTTTAAATTTCATTTTCAATTTTAATTTTTCATTTTCTTATCCGTTTCTCTCATTATGATACAAACCTATAATTTGTACATTTATTTTTCCAACTACAATACTATAAAAAAATGATATTTTCATAAATTTTGTATTCTTTTCTATAACTTTAACAAATTTTTTATAATTTTAAATTTATACAAAATTTTGTTTTTTTTTTTTTTTAATTTCTTTCATTTTAATATTCTTATCATTTAAAATTTCTTATTAAATTTTTCTATCCTTGAAATTATTCTATTCGTTTTCATTTTATTATTTTTTTTTTTTTTGTTTTTGTATTTTTGTAAATGTAACTTTAATATTTACAATTCCATAATATAATTATTATCTTGTTCTTTGAATAGAGATCTTTCATTTAAATAATTTTTTTCCCCATCTAACCCCATTTTCTCTCTAACTCGAAAATTCTCATTTCATTCTCAATTTCTATGTTGTTGTTGTTGTTGTACTCCTATATGAAATGCATATTTAAGAGTTAATTATTAATTAAGCAGGTTAGGAATTTGAAATAAAAAAAGCATAAAAATAATAAAACAAAAAAACAAAAATTCCTTTATCTCCTTGTTATAGGATTTTAAAAGGAATGAGAAAACTGTATAGCATCTGAAATGAAAATTATTTTATAATACGAATACGACCCGACCCGCTTTGAGAATATATGCTTTCGGTTTTGACTAGGAGATCATCTGAAAATATCTTTGGATAAAAGGTACAAAAATTTAGGTGTAAATTATGTTGGTGGTGATGGTGGTGTCAAATTCGAAATATTCATTCATTTTTTTAAACCACATTTTTAACCCCAAGTAGACGGAAGTACAGTAAACGTTGAAATAAGAAATCCTAGGAATTTAGGCATAGTAGAAAAGCAAAAAAAAAAAAACAAAGAAAATAAAAATAAACAAAAAGGATGAACAAGCTTGAAAGTTAAATGAGGCAATTAAGATTCCTAAAATATTCTGATCTCAGTACTTTACATTGGAATTTATTGCAATCATTTACTTTCTCTTTTGCTATTTCTTTCTCTTTTACACTCTTTTTTAGAACACAAATTCATAAAAAATATGACATGTAAAAGGAGTGATTTTCTACTATTTTTCTTTTTTTTGGTTTTGCGTTTATTTTCTCTAGTCGAGATTTTTATACAAGCTCTTTCCATGACTGTGTATACATGTTTATAAATTAAAAAAAAGAAAAAAAAAAATAAAATAAAGAAAAAGAAAAATAGGAAAGCTTCAGGTATAAATTCTTAAGGATACTAAAGTTAAATAAAATGTTACTATATTTATCAATATCTATATGTATACGTATAGGTATTATACTTATGGAGTAAATATTAAAAAAAGAAAAAAAAAATTGACATGTTTGGGCTTTAATTTCAGAACCTTAACATACATATACATATATACAGTTATAATTTGACCTCATTTTAATATACCATTCTATATTTTGTAGATTATATTATACAACATATATATGTAAAATGTCAGTCTTAAAAACAAAAAGACAAACAAAATGAATATTCTAGAAGCAACAAATTTATCTGTTTTCATAGTTGGGTATGGAAAATGAATCTAGATATGGGTTGAATTTGAATGAGAATTGACACAAAAGTAACACTATAAAAACAAAATATTTGTTTTTCTTTAATTTCTCTAGAGACTTTTAATCTACATGTAAGTATATATATATGAATATATATAATCTATACATATAAGTTATAGATAGATGTATATGAAAAAAGTTTCGTTTTTAGGTTCGAAATTTCAGTAAATTTGTTTTGACCTTACATACTTTAATTTCGTTCAAAGTGTGGGAAAATGAATTGGTTTTTTTTTTTTTGTGTGTGTGTAATTAAAATTGTTTCTTAATTTATAAATAAAATTAAATTATTAGTTTTTATATACATATATGTAGGTATCTACATAATGACGTGTGTGTTTATAAATTAAGTATATCAATAAATATTGAGGTAAATTAATGTTTTTGCATATTTTAAGGATAAGGATCTTAAGTGTTTTTAATTTTTCTTGATTTTGGTAAAGTGTAAAATTAATGTTAATTATGTATAAAAATAAATTTGCAAACATTTTTGTTTTTATTTTAAATAGTTTTGTTATCTTAATCATTTTTAATTAATTATTTATATCTGTAGTAGCTAGATACATAATTGATTTTATGTTATCGATATTGAATCTATTTTTTGTTATCGATATTGAAGGAAAATTATGAAGTTTTAAATGAAAATTTTTTTGATTTTATTGATTTAATTAAAAATTTGTTGGAATAAGATGTGCTCTGAAGCAGAGAGGGAATCTTGAATTATACTTATATGTAATAGATTTGTGAGAAAAATGTTGAGAATGACGAGCTTTGCCTTTATCCTGTATTCTGAACTTGAAAAATTTTCAGCAAGAATATTTGGAACGAATAAGAATCAAAAAAACTGAATCTAATTAGAAACACCTTGCTAGTATTCAATAAATTTGACCGAATGTATAATAATAAATTATAATTATTTATTGTTTATAGCATCCGCTATAGGTAATACAGAACATTAGCTTCATTATTAAATATTGTATGGAATAATATATTGAAGATATATATATATAAATATTGGGATTAAATAATCCTGCAACTGCAAAGTGTTGAGTATTTTATTATTATAGAAAATTTTAATATTCTACAATATTAGTTCTGTATTAATTAAACATATACATATTATATAATTACAAATAGTTACATACGGTATTTGCATGACTTATTATTAATTATCCTTTTTATTGTTTCAAGATAACTACATTTTTAAAATTCTGTGTATTTAACTTTAATATCAGACTTAAATTTAATAGCAAAAAATAAATAGAATTGAATAGAAAAACCAAAACTTTAATATACTAGTCACGTAAAAATTTCTATTGTTAAAAAACATTTTTTTTTTTTTGTTTTGCTGTTCAAAAATTAAAGTATTTTTAAATCAGTTTGTTTATTTTTCCTGGGAAATTAGGTCATGTAAATAAATATTTTTGGATTAAATTTTTAAATTATTGCAAATGCAATGAGAAATAAATTAAATTAGAATAAATAAAAAATTTCCATTATAATTTTTGTTTTTTATAAATTTTTATTTGATTTCTATACACATACATACATAACTAGTTGTTTTTCATTACCGTTCTTTTAATCTTTAGAAATTGAAAATTTTTGTAAATATTTTGTGGATTATAATTATTGATATTAATAAATATTCAATTCGATTAAATTTTTTTTTTTGAATACTCAGCGAGTTGAATGTGTTTCACATATTAAATTTTGTATCTATAGTAATTTTTGATAGAAATATAATATCGATTAAAAAAATGTTTATAACAATTTTCATTTGGCATTTTGTAGAAAATACTGTGAATCGAAGAAATCACTTGAACAAGACATGATATACTAACTAATCATTTGCCTGATGGACATTTTTCAAAAAGGAAAGCGATATATTAAAAACATGGGCATCAAAAAATGTATATAAAAAATAGACAAAATATATATACAAAATATTGAAGAAGAAAGTATGTACATAATATGTAAAATTGCAATGAATAGTATGGCTAACTTTTTCAAACAAAACAAAAATATTGATAAGCTAAGGGTTAGGAATGCAATCAAAACACTAATTCTATAACTCTAATTGGCTGGACACCAAATGGACAATTCTTTGATAATTTGAATTGGTAATAAGCAATACAAAATTTTAAATTATAAATTTAAAAAATATATATAAATTAATATAGAGAAAATATATGTAAATTATTTTATCTATATTTCTTATGTTTTCAGTTAGAATTGAGCTGTCATCAATTCGAGTTGGAGTTAATTCCAAGGCACAAACCAGAGAAATTTCAAATTAGTCTATTCTAATTGAAACTCTAATTTATATATTACAATAGATACAATTAGGTCTATATAGAATTACAATTATTTATTTCATTAGCGAGTATTTGTTCTCAAAACATAAGGTGTAGAGTACTATAGATTTAACTAAAGTAGAATAGATAAAGTTAATGATCAAATATAATGCCACGGTTGTTCAAAATGATATAAAGGAAAATTTAAAAAACTAATTACAGTCGAATTTTTCTTATGGTCTGCTGTACACAAATGTATGCAACATATATTAGAAAAAACAACAAATAGAGTTAGCAAAACCATAATAAATATTTTTATCAAAAGAAAATCCAACTTTAATTAAAATGAAAGTAATAAGATTGGGCGGTATAATTTGGAAAAAATGACCGATTGTAAAAAAATCTTATATTGGGTGAATGTCAAATTTATAATGGTACTCTTTTATTAACGCGTTTTAAGGTCAAAAGCCAAAATAGAAACCTCCCAGTGTTGATTTTCAAATTTGATTAAGTATTACCTTATATAGTATTACCCTATTTTATTCTAATCGGCTATGTCACCTTTTCCAAAGTGTAGTCAAAATAAATAATAAAAATAAAAATGTAAATTATGTAAAATTAAAAAAAAAAAATCACGAAATCAAATTCAATTTTACTTTCCTATTATATAAGTTACAACGTTAATTTGTTGATTATTTGTAAAAGCAATTTTGCATTTCTAACATTCATTTTATGATTTGTAATAAAAAAAAAAAATAAGTGTCGTCACCTGTTTACTCTAACAATAACGAAAATGTCATTTAAAATATTTCATTTCAAATTTTTTCAATTGAAATATTGGTAAAAGTTCCGAAAGACTACCTTAATTGATTTGGATGAAACTTTGCAGAAAAATTTGTCATGATGTGACATTAAGTTCTACAAACTAAATTTTTGAGCTTATAATAACGAATCAAACTTCATAATTCATGCATTAAGATTTTAAAGAGAAAAAAGCTATTATTTATTTTACTGTTCTATTTTGTCTTTTTCTAAAGCGAGATTATAAGAAATAGTTGATGTATAAAAAATCCAATCTTGTTTAATCATATAGTTGAGGTCACAAACAATTGAAAATTTCATACAAATTCAAAAAAAACTTGAATGAAAATAAAATATATACGCAAATATTGTAATAATATTTATAATAATATTTATTATTGTAATAAGTATTTACAAATGCTTTTCTTTAATTAAACAAAAAATACCATTTCCAGAAATCTTCAAAAAGGGCAAAATTTTTAACTTTTTTCGGAAAATGTATGGTACTTTTCGTAAACGTCAACGATTTGACGATTATTTGTTGTTGACTTCTGAATTTGATTTTAGCGTCAATAATTTTAGTATACATTTGCATTTGTCATTGATGTTTATGAAAAGTAATCGGTTTTCGCAAATTTTAAATTGGAAATTAAAGTTTGAAAAAATATTTGAAAAAAAATTAGTGGACGATACAAGTATATTAAATAGTTTTAACAATATTTTTTTTTAACTATATTATTAAAAAAGCAAATTTTTGAAGAGACTAGTAGTACATAGTATGTATAGTGAACATTTATATAAAGAAAAACATTAAATATGAGATTCTCCTAATGCTCAATACTAAAAAATAACAAGATTCTAAGTATTTAACAAAATAAATATTTAAAATATTTATCTTAATTCCATTTCAATCATTTTACCACCGAAAAACATCGAACAATACATTAAAAACATTAAAAATGAAAACAAAAAATTTGACTTTCCTTGCAGTATAGAATGAATCTAATGTTTTTGTTTTGTTGCGTTGACTTCTGTAAAATATTGACGATCAAACAATTTTAGAATTTATGACTGATGTGTCAAAATCGTTTATGAATTTTTGAATTTGATCATTTTGTCGTGTACTTGACGTTTACGAAAAGTACCTTATATTATAATATGTATGCTTATTATTACTAATTACTATTTAATAAAATTTGTTAGTTCTGAACAATTTTTTTTATTTTATTAATTTTTAAGAATATTTAAAAAATACCTTAATATCAGGTTTTATTCCTCCTGAAGGATTCATATTTTTTGATAAAAACGGATACATGGAAGACAATAACTTTATACCAAAAATATATCACTACAAAAGAAATGCTTCGGACAAAAAAATTATAGTAAACTTATATTCATATGAATGCAATAATAATCAAATTTACCAGTTTAATAAATATATTCCTAACAAAAATAAATTGAAATATAAAATTCCTTATTTCTGGAAAAATGTTGTCTAAGTCGAATAGCTTAGTTAATTTTAGGTTAGGCTAAGTAGGTTTAGTTCTATATTTAAAACAAACAATAAATAATGGGTTTTTTTTTTTTAAAAACATTTTTTACCAAAACATATAATATAAGTAAAAATAATTATTAAACCACATTTTAGAGTAAGCATTTGATGATATAATAAATAAATTGTTTAGAAATAGCAAATACAATACAAACAAAAAATTAATGCTAGAGCTGAAACTTCAGTCATATATTGATAAGACAATAATATAATATTCTATTTAGTTTTATTTAAGAATTATCTAAAATATTAATTGACAATAAAAAAAACAATTAAAAAAAAAAAGATATCTTTCTGCAGTTAATGTGTTGTAAATTATAGTTAAATTAATTAAGATAGTCTATCGGAATTTGCACCAACATTTTTAATAATTTCATTTATATTCAAAAATATCATACATATGTATAATCTTTTTGATTAAAATAAATATTTTTATATATATATATTATATAAGTATATGTGTATGTATGTATAAATAAAAAAAAAACCAATTTAATTTTTGATATTTCTCTACACACAAACTTTTCTTTTATTTTTACGAAATTTGAATAAATTTAATTTCTATTTCTTTTTTCTTTCACTTTGTTTCATTCTCATGTAAATTTTGAATTGATTCGAAAATAAAAAAAAAAAAATCAAAATTCAATCGAATCGAAATTGATTATATTTTTTATTTTGGTGGTTTTTCTTTGTTTTTTATTATTTTATTTTTATTTTATTAAAATATAACAAATATTTAATAATAAAAACAATGAAGACAATGTAAAGGATATAATTTAGTTCATTGTCCAAGATAATAACATTTTTCTTGTTTTTGTTTTTCTTTTACAATACACTTCTCTAATATTGGAAATACGTAATTTATAAAAAAAAAATCATAATATTATTGTTGAATAGTATACACTCATTTAAACATAATATACATTATGTAATAGAAAAATTGCCTGAGGTAGAACACCGTCTGGTCTTAGAATACAAAATTTTCCAATTATTTCAAAAAACCTGAAAAACTTTAACAGAAAGAAAATGAAAACTTCTGATAGAGAACAAATAAATTTTTTTTTCTTTTCTTTGAAAACTTTCAAAAGTCTTCTTTATTATAACCAATATAAATATGTTTATTTATAATATATGTTTATGTATTTGTATATTGTAGCCATTGGCAATCATCCAAATTTTTTATAATATTTTGTTTTTTTTTTATTACTTTACAAAGGTAGACTGAATATTTAAATAGCTGTATGTATACATATATACAATAATACGTATACATCTACGAAATATAACAATAACATTACCTTAATTCCCAAATGTATATATAGAAAATATGATGAGTGGTAGTAAAGAGTCAGAAGAGAGTTGAATTGACAGAATAAAATAAAACTAGGAAAAAAAAAAATTCGATTTCAGTTAATATTTTGTCAATCAATAAAATCAATTTTCCACAGCTGTATGGCATACCGCAGGCGACATTTATTTATTGTAAACTTTTTGTTTTTGTTATTTACTTTATTTTCAATTCTATCATTTTTAAACATTTTTAAAGTCTGCTATACTATAGATAGAACAATGCATTGAAATTTATTATATTATAGTTAAAAGTCATCATCATTATATGTGCTTTACATTATCGCCATCATTCATTCTATACTCATCATTATCAATATCATTGAATCATGATAAAAATTCATAAAATTAAATTTTTAAAAATGAATTTCCATGTCATTCTGCGTGTTATTTTCTTTTGAAAACTTTTCTTACCTACCATTTAACACGCACGTATAAATAAGAAGTCCTTAAAAAAAAATGTATACAAAAAAAAATATTGTTTTTCAAATTATTAGAGGGACTGAGTGTGAAGTGATATTAACATAAACAAAAAAAAAAAAAAAAAAATAAGTTGTATTTTGAAGTTTGAGCGAGTTTAAAATATTGTCTCGCAACAAAAAAGTTTGATTTTTATTTTTGCTTTTGGAACACAACATTGTTTTCGTTTTAAATTCTTCAGAGAAGTTTGCCGAAACAAAAGTTTTAATATAATATTAGAAATAATTTTACAGTGTAGAACAAGATCGGATTAAATAAATAACATAAAAAAAGCGTATAAAATATATGAGAAATTTTTAAAAAGTAGAAAATAAATATTTGTGTGGTTACTATACTGGTTTGTTATATTGGCAATATTGCCTGTATTGACAAATACTTTGTTCACAAACAAAATGTTACAAATGAAGTTTGTTCATAAACATTTCTAACTTAGCCATGAAAACTGCAAAATTATGATAGATAGCGCAAGACAATGGGTTGTGTTGTTGTTTTTATCTATAACACAAAACTGGAAATGTAGAAAATTAAAATTTTAAGTCTGTCAAACAAGAATTTTTTTCTGCAGTATTTTGTTTTTGCAGTATGTGTTTCTGAAAAGTTCTACTGTGTTGGAGATATTTTATTCCATAAGAATATAGTTTTTTGGGTATAGTTTCAGTTTTTTTTTGCCAAAAATTTTTGATATTTAATATCTAAACAGTTTGGTTCGGTTTGACCTGAAAAACTTTTAAGCAGGATTTTTTGGAAAATTTTAGAAAAAAACTTCTATTTACAATAATTTGATGGGGTTAATATGTTAAAGAAAATTGGATCGGATTGATTGGATTGGAAAAATAAATTCAAACCAATATTTATTCAAATGAAATGTATAATATAATGCTCGACCAATTAATATCGTTAGTTAAAAACCGTGCTTTAAACAACACTTTACTTTAGCTTGTAAATCTTCGACGCTGTAGTAAATAGTTTTTTAAATATTATTTTTCTAATCCAATATGCTTTAATCGCCCTCTGTAGCTTTGTTTTTTTAAATAGTCTCGAACTTTTCCAAAAACATTCCAAGAAATCACCCATTAAAAAGATTTTCAGATCTAACGGACCATCCTGTGCTTTTTTTAAATGAGTTGAATCATGTAATTTTTGTTGCCATTATGATTTCTACTATAAAAGTCAGAGGATTTAACATTTTTTGTCATCTTCAAAAATAAAAAAAATCAATGATAAAAAAATTTTCCATTTTTTTTTTTTTGCAATATTTGGTAAATTTGATTGCATCATATGGGACAGTTTGTTTCGTCTTCAAATTATTCGATTTGTTTTGTTTTTGTTTTGTTGTATAATTTTGGTGTCGTATATTCCATTCCGTTTATCAAAAATCTATTTGCAATTTTTGAATTTAGTTTTTTGTAGAATTGAAATTTGAATTTTTTAAAGTTTAATTTTCATATTTTTTATTTTTATGCTGTGTAAGTTGTGTGTATTTTGAATTTCTAATAAATTTAGAAGTAAAAACGGATAGAAAAAAAAATAGATGACAAATATTGTTATTATAATGTTGTCGACTTCAATATAAATTTAAAAATTGTTTTTTTTTTTTTGTTTTTGTTTTTGAAATTTTTTAATATAAAGGTGAATTGCAAATGTCTGTAACAGCAGCAGTATCCAAGTTGTTGCAGCATCTTTATAAAAATTTTATAATATGAAATTCGAATAGTAATGAGATGGAAATTTTGAATGAATGTTAAAAATGTTGAGTACCTGGTCATTGGTTGTGTACGAAAAATGAATCAATTGAATTTGAGTATACGAGATTTATTTTTTTTGTCATAGTTTTTATATTTTGTTTTTCAATCAGCAAACTGTTTCTAAGAATTTTAATTTGTAAAAAAATTTTTAATAATAAAAGTGCTTATGAATGTTGTCTGGAATATAAAAAAAAACATTTTTTTTTTATTTTTAAATTATTGAGACACATAATTTGTAATTTAAGAAGATTTTATTTTTGAAATATCTGGAAGTATTTTGAAAGGAATAAAAAAAGCTGGATATGATGTTTATAATACGACGTTGCGTTGACATTGATAAGCATATCAGAAGATTTGAACTTTTAAAGGGTTTTGTAAGAATAAGGCAGAAGATGAAAATATCCTGTAGATAGATAGATAGATTGTGAATTTCGGGAGGGAATCTATACTCTATATCACTACAGCCGCAAATGGGTGCAATTGTGATAAAATACGCTGTATATTCACAGCATATTCCATTGTATAATTTTTAAAAGAAAACTTACGACTCACTGGATGGTATTCCTGATATTGATAGTAAGGAGTTTCATTACTTAGTTAAGGAAACAGAACTGTTTAACAAGTGTAGAATTGATGTTAGATTAGTTTTGTTTTGTATAAACATTAGCGTGTTGGGATAGACAGCTTTATCCTTCGTGTTTACTTATGCCGCTGCACTGTGATCAAATCCGAGAAGAAAAATGTATTATATAAATTTTAAATTTGAGCATTACTTTTTTAACATAAAACAAAGGGCTTAAGGTCACCCAGCGGTTTCTTTAAAATTTCTATATGTATTTTATAATATTAATTTTATTTCCTTGTTTGACACCAATTCGAAAGGTGTTATCTTTTTCAGCCTTCTTGTCAAATTGGTGATCTTTAAAAGCTGTGTAGCGCCTGGGTGTTGACGTGTTGAATGGTGACGAATATTTTTATTTACTGCAGATACCTGGTCGATGTGTAGATCTCGATGTATGTCGTTATTTCTGCTATAACTGGGAGCATTGACCATATTTCTTTGCCTTGTTTTGGAATCTTTGAATGGATTCAATATGGGTAATCGTCACCTTTAAAATACCATATACCAAACCGGTTTTCGTATTTGATTATAAATCAATATTTTATTTTGTGAATATTTTATTGCGTGAATTTCTCCCTATAATCCAATACAATTTATGAATTTCATATTTAATTCTTCTTTGTTCATTTTTACATGAGCTTACCTCTTAAGTTTAGCGTGAAGTACTTATACTTAGATACTTGACTGTATTCTCTATCCGTATAGCTTTACCATTAATTCTAATAGTTGGTTTATTTTTCAAATTTTGTGAGTAAAATTAATGTTAACTAATTTTCTTCAATAAGTTTTATACGCCAGTCCCTTTGTCCATTAACGACCCTATCAATTTCTCTTTGAAGATTGTTTGACACTTCGCTTATATCTTTCCCTACAGTTAGAAATGCAGTGTCGTCAGCAAATGTAGTTATTAATAGGTTCTGCAATTTAGGCAGTTCACACGTATATAAAAAATAATGTACAGGGCCTAGAACATTGATATGTTGGTCTCTTGTTCTTATTTCTTTCAATTTCGAATACTCATCTTCTTGATTCTATATATTTGATCAGTATTTAAGATGGTCGCATTAATAAAACATGAATGATGGTACAAGTGGACAAGTGGATGGACAAGTGTTCGGCTTTGATTTAAATAAAAATCTAGTATATTATAACTGTACAAAATCGGGGACATCTTAATAAAAAAACAATTATAAAATGAATTGACAAGTATTATTTCTAATTCATTCACTATATAAAATTCAATTTAATTTAATTTTATTTATTTTACAAATACGTATATTGAACTTAAAGTAGAAAAAAATATTTAAAAAATTTCAATTTATATATTCTTTCTCCCTCTCATATAGAAAAAGAAAACACTATTCAATTACAAAATTGAAAAACATTCAATAATTTCAAGAAAATTAAATAGCAAGTTAGTAACTAGGTCAATGTAATATTTAAATTTTCTGACAAGCTCATAATAATATCCTTTTTAAAAAGGAATTCTTTCAAAGTAAAAATTTATAGAAACATTTTTTTTTTTTTTGATCTTTTATGTAGATAAATCCTCTTTTCCTCTTACTTTAAATCTTAAAGATATAAATTTCAATTCATAAGTGGTTCATTGAAATTTCAAATTCTATTAAATATAGAAATTCAAAAAAAAAAAAAAAAAAAAAAATTAGAAAAGAAAATCCTGAGGTTGAGCAATTCTCGTTTTTGAATCCGTTATATTACTTTAACCACAAAACTTAATATAATATTTGAAATATATACTCATGAAAATTGGAATGCATTTCAAAATAGAATAAAATCTATAAATTTTTACTTTTTAATAAAATTTATTTGATTTAATTTCCTTTATTATTGTTATTATTTTTTTTTTCTAAAACGTATTAAAACCTCTTGCAAATGAACATAGAAAGATCCTCTTATTGATAAAATCATAAAATTGGAAAGTACACAATATCAATAAAAGTATGTGTATGTATATGTATACATAATATATAATTATAATAATAAAATTTAAAATGGTTCTTAACTTAAGGGTGACTTTAAATGGAAAAATGTTTAAGTTTAACTTGATTGTTATGAACCTGAATATAAAAGTGATGTGAAAAAGTTTTGTAATTAAAATAATATTAAAAGAAGTTGTCGGTAGGAGTTAAGAAAGAGGTTGTATTTGGTCTGTATGTTAACTCGCAAATTTATATAAATTTACGTAAATTTATCCAAATTCCTGTATGTTAACTTTTTTATTTGCATGCTATTTACAAATTTTTGAGAAATTTAAGACAACCTTGTGTTTAAAACGTGACGTTAGACTTAGAGCTCTCTTTTAAATAAATGTTTGCAAATTAAATTTCTATTTGCAAAAATTTATAAAAATTTACTGTCAATTTTTTGTTGTTGTTTTAAATGTCAATAGAATATTTTTCATATAAAAAGAAGTATACCTAAAATAAATAAAAAGTTGTATACCTAATCTGAAAACTTATTTACATAACTTTTTACCGACAAAAAGACCAAAACTACGAAAAATTATTCAATTTAATTTTTTTCAACAAAAACATTCAATAATCTTACAAAAAATTTCAGAAAATTACTAAATTAATTAAAATTTAAAAAAATCTCAATCTAAAAATCAATTACTTTGGACATGAAAAAATTTAGAAAAATTATTGCAAATTTTGTTTGCAAAAGAGAACATTTTAACTATTCTCGCAGAATTTTATGATCACGTGATTTTCCCTCTCATTTGCAAATTTTTGCAAATAAAAGTTAACATACAGACCTATTATTTACGTCAAATGATGAAAAAAGTGAGTGCAGAAAAAGTTGGTATTGGTTTCATATAAAACGCTAGTAAAACAAATAATTAAGTTATTGAAAAATCAAGAAATTCCTGGAAGTGTAAAAGTGTTAAATAAGTATGTAATAAAAATAATTTCATGTCTGTGACTTTGATAATATGTATAAACGCTTGATGGTGGAACAAAAGAAGATATTATATGTTATATAAAAATATTTTTTTACCAATTACCTACGAAAAATTTGTATTTCTACAATGCTCTTCAGAGAAACAAAATTCAAAATATTATACTATAACATCTATAATAAGATCTTCATGAACATAATTTATTTTTTAAGCAATATCTGTAAGGGTTAATTTCGCAGTAGATGAATAATAATAAATAAAAATATAATCCGCTAGCAATTATGCGAATGTTTATATTTACTCTTATATATTATAGTATACTAATTTTGTTTTTGTCTGAAGCCTTTTATAATATGTATAATTATAATTGACAAGCATTTAAGGTCCTGCGCAGTAGACCCCTTTTTATTTTATTTCGATTCTACTACTCCTTAATGAACTTCTAATATATATAATATATAAGACTGTATATAAAACAAAAATGTGCACACAGTTGAAAATATGATTTTATTATTCAGCAAATACATTATGCATAAGTGAGATCTTATGAAAATAATAAACAAAAACAAACAAATCAGTTATTATAATTTATATAATGCACTATGTACATATTCCAAAAAAAAAAACAAAGAGACAAATTCATCTAAAATAAAAAATATAAAAACAACAAAAAAACAAATCACTTGAATTCTTCATTTTTATCTTTTTAAGTAACTGTTAAGTAACCAAAATTTAGACGTTATATGTAGTAGTAATATAGTTTTTATTAAAATTATGTATTATGTAGATATATATATACATACCTCTTTAATGACAAAAATATTTATTTTTAGTATTTTTATCACTAAATGCCACTTACTATAGGGAATATATCGGAAACAAAGCCGTATTTGAGGGACACGTGTATTTATGTGTCCTAAATAAAAAATAAAACTTACTAACCACAAAACTTTTTATTAAACACGAGTGGTTTCTGCTATATCGTGCGAAGTCTATGTCAGTACGTAAATTACTGTTTTTTTAAAAACTTTAAATTTGACTTCAACTTGAAATATAATTACTCAACAGGGGCCCCTAGTTAATAATAATAATGAAAAAAACAGTTAATTATAAATGAAGAATGAGAACTGAGAGAATAAACTAATTTTTTTAAAAGCCGATGTATTATGTATAAGTATAGGTGTAGGTAGAAGAAATTTACTTTACATTGTTGTGTTGTTGATGTTTTAAGTTGTAATGTGCATACTTTTTAAACTGCACCCAAACTTTACAAGATTAGCAATGGCATTATATACTAGTTTACATATAAAAAGTAAAACATATCAACTGCATAAACATATCTTTATAGTATATACTGCTTTGTTAACGCAACTCGACGTATCTCCATTTTGATAAGTTTTAATTTCAAAATACTTTTAAACATCTTAAAGAAATGCTATGTCTATCTACTTTTTGAGAAAGAAAAGTTTTATATTGCATTTTTAATAGTAAAAAATCACTTAACGAATACAACGTACCTATCTGTCAAACCTAAATTTTATTTAAAAACAGTTGACGTATACAACGTTTAAGTTAAACAATTGTAATTACAAATTTTTACAATTACAAAGTTTTAAAAATTATTTAGATTTTAAGTTCGATTTCGAAAATTTATTCAGTTCCTATTCAATTCTGGACGTACCGAAAATATCATGTATATTTTGTACTGCAAAATTACATCTCTGATAAAATTCAATTTTAAATTCATGTATTTGTTTCAAACTAACTTTTATATATGTCAACTTTACTTCGAACACGGCCATATAGAAAAATATTATAATAATAAAAAGAATATATTTTATAGAATATGATATGCTGTAGGCTCTAGGTAAAACATAATTAAAAATAATGATTAAAATTTATTTATTATAAACTATGTTTCACTAATTTTATTATATATCTGAATCGATTTCGGTTATTACATTAAAATGACATCAGACATGAGTCTTCTGATGATGGTATATTAACCAAAATCATTTAATATGAAACATATTTAGATGCTTTAATCTTTACTATTTATAAAAAAAATATAAAACAACGATAAGCTTGCTGTCAAGCTCGTCTGTTAGCATTTACTTGACCGAATTAACAGATAACTACAGAAATTAGTTTTAGTAGAATTAATAATTTAGTAGAGTTTTCAAACGTTTGTAATAAATTTAATAAAAAATAATATTAGTATCCAAAGATCAACAATTAGGGCTAAATGGAGAATTGAATAATATTTTAGAAAAAATTTATTTTACAAAGTCTATTTGAAAATTATGCCTTTGTGTTTATTCCAATTTAACAGTTAATTATTTTTTTTTTACTTTTTTAAAATTTTCTTTCATTTTTTACGATTATAACTAAAATGAAGTGTTTTACTATATTTTATTTTTATATAATAGGTAAATATATCTATATATACAATATTGTATATCATTTTAATTTAAAAGTAAAATAAAAAGTTTTTCTTTTGAAAATTCATAATCTCTTTACTTTTTACAAAATAGAGAAAAGTAAACATTCTACTTTACGTTCCATAAGAATATCTTGTAAGGATTAATTTTATGTACACACAAGAAAACTATACTTTTTTTTATACATTTATCCTTTCTTTTTTTTACTATTATTCTGCAACCAAAAAGAAGAAAAAAAAATTATAAAATTATTCAAAATGGTTTGTATCATGAAATGCAGTATATAATGTATATAATGTATATGTATGTATTACAATATATATATATGTATATTACTAGTAGAAAGGAAATAATGGATTGTATCATCATCCCAATAATGTGCGAAAGATGGCAGTTAATATATTTTTATTTTTAAATCTATATTTCATCATCATCATCATCATCATCATCATGATCAGTGTATCGGTTCATTTAAACAGCTGCAATACTTAAAAGTTATTCTCCTTCTTTATATAAAGTTTTCTTTACTTTAATTTTTTAGAAAAACAAAAAAAAAAAAAACAAAAAAACAAAAACCTCCTTGGACAAAATGTTTCTTGGTGGTACTCTTTGGTATATTGTAAGTATAGTTTTGTAGTTTGGTAGTGTTAATGATAAATATCTAAAATTACAAGTCATAAAATATTCTTGAAAGCAATTTTTTTATTAGTACTATATTTAGGTCCGAAAGATTGAAATTAACGATATAAAGTATAGCTATAATGTATATGTATGTATAAGAATGTTGAATTTTGAAATTGAATTTAATTTTACAAAATCATCAGTTAAAGACAATTTGGTTCTATATGCCATTTTTTGAATTTTCACTTTCACAGAAAATTGTTACTCGGTTAAATAACACCAAATATATTATTTTTATATAACGGGTCGCCATGTTAGAACCTGCTCTAATTTTATCTACAAAACGATTTGATCTTTAAAACAATAATTTTGCTCATCAAATGCTATACGAATTATGAAGATATTTAAGAATATGATATGAATATAATGTACATAGTTCCATTACTAAATTATAATAAAATATTAGAATATCAATGTAGGTACTGGATTGTATGAATTGAAATAAGTATGTTTAACAATATTAAAGGCAATGAAAGAATCACAGATTCTAGAAAAAATTCTAAAAATAATAATAAGAAAAGACTATCATGTGACCTAAAAAACGGCAGATATGAAAGTTGTGTATGAAAAAGTTGTAGCGGATGATGTAACGCGTCATCACAATAAAAAAAAATTAACGAGTTTTTTCGAGATAATTACCGTTTTTTACTAAATTTTCAGTTGTTAAAAGCAAAATTTTAAGTTTGTGCAGCTATTATTCAAAAATGGTAAGTCTGATACTCATACAACACATACCGTAAATTAGGTATATTAATTTTAAAAAAAAGTTATGAGCAAGGTGTTGCTCTAGTTTCAATTTCTTCCAAGCTGTAGTGAGTGGATATTATTTAGACATAAATTTTTTATACCGATTTTCTTTAACCCTCTGTAGCCTAGGCTAAATTTAAATTTAAATTACAATTTTTCCTAAAATACTCCAAGAAATCAACCCTTAAATTTTTTTTTGCTCTAAACCGGACTACCCTGTATAGTATGAGATATATTTAGATTTATTAGTTATACATGATTGATAAAGTCAAAAAATTTCTTTGCTTAAAATTTAAAAATATAACTACTTTTCAGTATACTTTTCAATACAAATAAAAATCCATATAAAGAAATAATGCACTTGCATAAATTCATTGGAGATGGGTGTGTGTTTGAATTTTTTTAAATTTTTTATTTTGAACCTTTGTTTTGAAAAAAAATATTGATATATATCCATATTGATGACTGAATAGTGCTGTATTTATTTTTATTTTTTTTTAAACAAAATTATAATTACTCTTTTTGCTCTCTTCAATTTTTATTTTCGTTTCATTTTATTACCCGTCCGTACGCAACTAAGTTGAAAAAAATTAAAGAGTATAAGAGGTGAGACTTCTTGTTATTATATGTTCTTTGATAGTTACTTCGATTTTTACTTATTGATTTACTGACTCTACTCTATTTACATCCGAATTATATACAAAATAATTTTTGTAGAAAGATTTAAAATCAATATTATTTTAGAATATTTTAACTGTGATAAACCAATTATTAATAATTATCAATACTTATAATATATATTTTCTTTATATAGAAGTAACATTACATTTAATATAAAATATAATATTACATTTAAATTAAATAATAAATAAATAAGTTAATCAGACTAAAATTGTTAAAAAATTATAAATATATATTTTGGCAATAAATAAATAATAAATGATATTATATTTGCATAACATTTATGAAAACTAAAATTTGTATTAGACTATAATTATTTATTAGATTGTACGGAATACTTACGAATGTTCTCGAGTATAATGAAGCATTCATTACAATATCTTTGTTTTAGAAATCAATTCGAACATCTTTAATTCAAACTTAGTATATATCAACACTTAATTTGCTAATTAATGTGGTCGGGTACCTATATTACTCACAATATTAATCAGAACATCACCGATTCGAAAGAGGTGCCTTTTTCTATGTTCTCAATCAATTTTTACAATAATTTCTCTTTTTTTAATAAGTATACGTATATGCTTCGTTTCTGGCACTTCTAACTTAATCCAAACCATCTACTCAATGTTGTGCAATTTCATTCATCAAAAAGCACTTGTATGTATAGTAAGTATATGTAATTCAATATCAAGCTGAAATTCGATATTTTCTGAGTAACTGAAAATTTGATAAAAATTGTATATGGCAAAATAGAATTGAACAGTCGAAAATATTTTACTTAGTAAAATATTTAAATAAACGAAATTTTAAAAAATTTTATTAAGTTTGTTATAATGAAAGTTAAATCTTTATAGTTAGTATTAAAAAAAAAAAAAAAAAAAATAAACAATAAAAATTAAGATTTATAGTTGTATTCAACTTATTTTTAAATGAACATTCTCTTAACCTTAAAATATTTTTTCTTATCAAGAATTTTTAAAATTTTTACCCTATTGCAATTGCAACGTTGAAAATATGTTGGAGAAAGTTGTTGAATGAAATCAAAAGAAAAACAAAATTAAATTTTTTATGAAATTCTTTGCAAGGACATCTGCAAAATCAAAAAAAAAAAAAAATAAAAAAAAAACAAACAAAATAGTGGAGATTGGTATGAATAATTTTTTGAGATTTCAAATTTTTTATTTTCTGTTTATTTGTTAACGGAATTAAAAAACGATTTAATAAATGTTTTGTTAAATTTAGTATTTAAAAATTCTATTATATTATCTGGAATTCAATTGAAGGATGAATTTGGTTAAAGTTTTTGTTTATTGGATATAATTTTGAAAATTTAATTTATTTTTGTATTTCAACGTTAGAAGAATTAGTTTTTAGAAGATTATAGAAATGAAACTTTTTCATTCACCTGTCAAAATTTGGAATTTAAAGTAATCGTTTCTAATATTTTCAATTGAAAGATGGTATCTTTTAATTATTATAATAAATTCATACTTCATCTATGGTGATTTGATTAGATTAGATTGTGTAATTTCGGGAGGGAATGTCCCCTGTCCCCTATATCATCGCAGTCGCAAATGTGCTTATTGTGATTACCCGTGTTGTCGTGTATGGGATGGTAAGTAGAGAGGTAGGTATTAGTGACTGCAGACAGTACACCGACACATTTAGACCAGTAAGGTCCATTGTTATACTACGAAAACTTTCCTCGCATAATACTCTACTGAACCTATTTTAGCTTTTTACAAAGCGCTGGATTTTTTTGATTTTAGTGCTTCAAGGTCACCTAGCATGACAAAAACCAGGTCAAGAATAGAGTAGGCGTTAGACAGTTTAATCTTACTTTACCAATATCATTATCGATGTATACGTTATGCTTCCATCTTTTTGTTTATAGCTTCGTAGTAGTAGTTAGGTTGAGGTGTTTTCCTTGGTATACATACCAAAGAAAACTATAAAGTTCATTATTGCACCGACCTCTTTGATCTGTGTAAGACGTTGGAAGAATTATACTTAAATTTGTATCTATTACTTTCTTTCACTTTGTATTGGTCTAATTATTTTCTTAAAAAATTCTCTTAAAAAAAGCTGACAAAGTCGAAATTTCATATAAAATTTATTATACTTAGGAAGTCACAATAGTTTGTTTTAGGTCAGAAACAAAAAATAAAGATTGATATTCAAAGTTGATAACAATTATTAAAAATTCTCAAAGACAAATAGTTTGAAATAGAGTATTAACGTCGCTATGGCCTTTTTTTTTATTTTTATTTAAGATTGGTTTCTAGCTGTATATCGCAGTCGCAAATGCACTTATAATTATTCTACTACAGCCGTTAGGTCTAAGATAACATTTCGCCATAGAATTAGTAGTCTATGTTAACTCTCAATGAATCTAGAGATAAGCTTTCTATGCGAAGCCGTCGCAATTTCAATCCGATCAAATTCATTAAATGAACTGATACAATTCTGAGTGTTATACACTGTTGGAGTATAGTAATATAGTTCCAGACAAATTTAGATTTGATTTTACCTTTTTTTAGGGCAAATAATGCTATTTGACTGACCAAGAGAATATCATCTCCTTTTTTTAGTTATTAACATGCTTACTAATACAGTACATTGACGAAATCATCTATTTAAATATTTATAATACATTTTAATTCTTTTAAAAAAATTTTAATAATTTAAAAAAAAAAAACTACCTTTATATTTAAAATTAATTTTTTTTTAGAGTGGCAACAATGTTTCTTTCTTAAACTGTTATTTAATTAATATATCTTTTAACAATTAATAGAAAATTGTTTATATTATATTCTTTTAAATCTCCTCTGAGGTAAACAATTTAATTCAAAACAAGAATTAATTTTTCAGAATTTATTTATTTTTTTTTTTTTATTGTTATAGAATTAAAATTAAAATTTCAAAGGAAGGAAAAGAATTATTTACGAGTATTTAAAGATTGTGAAAAATAATTTAAATAAAAATCTATATAGAAAACTTTAATAAAATTAATAATACAATAATTAAAATTGTATAGAAATTTTAGAAGATAAGTAAAAATAATTAAAATAAAAGAAAATAAATTTTATTTAATTTCAATTAAAATTCAAAACAAATTATTTTTTAGTATGAAATTTATTTATTTATTTTTTTTTATTATAAATTTTGATTGTTTGTTTATAAAATATGATGATCAGGGAGTATCTTTAAAACTCTTTATGCACTTATAGACACTTATAAAAAATGTATGTACTTAGGTAGGTAGACTGATAGTTATATCTAAACAATAATAATATTATATATATAGCTTCCTGTATTTGTCTGGATGTTAGACAGAACGTTCCAATTCATATACAAATTACTTTGGCCTGTTTTTTTTTAACATAAAACAAATATATTTCAGGATCTAGAGTGAACCGCATTTACCCATTTTCGGCCAGAAAAAAAAAACATATATTGATTATTGATGGTTTTAGGATAATTCATGCCCAAAAAATTCAAATGCGTTGTCAGATTGGGGTTAGTAAGTTCAAGAGCCTGGGAAAGGGCTGTTCGAAAAATCGAACACTGACTGCTATTTGACATTTTTTTTTTGTTTAGGAAAATCAAAAATTAGGTTTCCATTTTTAGGAATTTGACTCAATTTCAGCGAAATTAAAACTAAAGAATGAATGAAAATATAAAATAGAATTAAACAAGAACTTTATTGAGATAATTAATTTAAAAATTTATTAATAAAAAATCTTATAAATTATGAAATCTTAATAAAAAAACTATTTTTTATGATATTTTTCAAAACATTTAGTGTGTAAATGAACGTTGCACTTCTAGCACATTAAATTTAATGGCTTGCTGCTTTTTTTTAATTGACATCGACGATAATTTTCGGAAAAAACAACATGTCTATCTGATACTTTTGGTAAATTATGAGGCTGATATTCTTCTAGAGATGATTCATATTCAAATTCCAATAATAATTTTTCAGCATTGGAAACACGAAAACTTTTTTGTGGCATAGGTTTTTCATTTTTATATTTCGCTACAAATCAGTGTAGCTTCCAGGAATTTACTCAATCCACAATGCCCAATACTATTTTTTGCTCTGATATTGCTACGATAACTTGCAACTCCATTATTATGCAAATCAACACCTTCCATGTTATATACTTGTAGTTATTTAGAAGTAATGGTTGCTGATAGTTGACATCCTTCTTTTCTGTTTTCAAGCATTTAACTGTATTCATTGGTTCGATTTGGTGAAAGGTACAACAAACTTTAACCTCTTCATTATCAGACTATCGACAGAATAATAATTTTTTTGTTGCATCAAATATGTAATCATGCTTACCACGCTCTATTTTTTTATGTTTCAAATGGCGCGTTTGCCATTCGATTTTTTCGTACTGTTCCAGTGGTAAGTAAACGTTTTTCGCCAAGCAAGCTCATTAAATAGTATGATGTGAAAAAGTTATCAAAATAACTTTGTACCAATTTGGATAGAAATTAATAAAAAATTTTGGATGTTGAACATTTTTAAGTAATCGAATAAGAACATCGACATCTAAGCAAATTGGGTTATTATATAGTTGTCGCTTGAGCCACCATATTGTATGCATGAGAACAAGTATCCATTAGAAGAACATAGGCACCATATTTTATAACCGAAACAATTCTAAATACATTTTACACAAAGAGTGACGACCAAAATAAGGAACCATCTGTTCGTATATTGAAAGATTCTCAGACCAAACATCAAATTGATCTATTTCTAGCAAAATTTATAATATTTCCAAAAAGTATGATAAAATATCAAAATATTAGTCGTAAAACAAAATTTCAAATAGCGGTTAGTGTTTGATTTTTCGAACAGCAATATACACATGTCATATACACATTCTAGTGGGGTAAAATCGACCAAAAATATAAGAATATGGAAAATATGATTCTTTGACAAGAAAACCATATCATTGGTTTTTTTAATTTAAAATTTAAATTCATTTTGTTTTAATTTTCAAAAAACCGTTAAAATTACGATTTTTTTCACAGTATCACTATCTCGAGAACGAGTGAATCAATTTTAAATCTAAAACACTTAGTTGAAATCTAAAAGTCTAAAGTTTGTTGGTGTATTAAGTTTTTGTCAAAAATATACAGCTATGACAGAAAATAACTTTAATAAAAATAGGTAATTTTGCTGTTCGAAAAATCGAACAGCTGCCGAAAATGGTTTAAATATTAAACAGAATAAAAATTAAAAAAAAAAAAACAAATAAAATTTTGCGGACATAAAAAGTACCCCCATTGAAATTAATTATTTCAGACGATTCCATAATCATAGGCGATCCATAATCGACGAGACGATTCCATAGATTAGGAAATAGAAAATTTGTCATCTTACTACAAATATTCGGTCAATATGGTAATTAAAAGCGTTATAATAAAAAAATGTATGATAAATTCGTAAAAGTAAATACGTATTTATCTTCAATTTGAAATTAAAAATCTAATAAAGATAAGAAAATGCTAGAATTTATTTTGCTTCCGTCATTAATGGCGGGTTACAAAGCTAGTATTAAATAAAAATAAATCGGTGGTTCTTTTAAGTCGATTTAGCAACGTCACATTATGGATGAATGGCCGAAAAATTATACCAAGAAAACATTTGTTTTTAGTCTCCGAGAGAATTCAATCTACCAAATTGCCATTAGCAAATTTTAATCATAAATTGGAACGAGATTTAAAGAAAATTTTAGTTAAACAAAATTACAGCATTTAGGTTAAAATATCTCAGTTCATTAATAATTTTTGTATGTATTTAATTTCAAATAAAATATATTTTTTAATTTTTATAATATTAATCGATTATATTACAGTTGTTTTATTTCTACACTTAATAATTTAATGTAAATGTTTTTTCGTTCGTACAGTTCTTATCATTTCCAATCATCATTCATCAGGTCTGAAAACATTAATTTTGTAAAGAAATTACCCCTAGATAATCCATTCACAGTAGAACATGATATTTTAATAAATTTTTATAAACTGGTTGATTTTAGCCTGTTTGGCACAAATGTTTTTTTTTAGTAGTAGAACATTCTTTTTTATATAAGTCTATTGGATGAACACCCTAACTGCTTTTATACAGAGATTTAATTGATTTTGGATAATTTTCCCAATTAGTTGGAAACTTAAAATTTTTGAAAAAGTTTGGAGAGGCTGCTTCTTCTTGCTGAAGTTGTTATGTGAGTTGTCTTAGAAACTTCTAATACAAACCTTTTCAATCGGAGAGTAGAAAGTAGCTGTCTTTGAAAAAAACTTACACAACTA
Source organism: Argyra leucocephala (assembly GCA_963942445.1). NCBI lineage: Eukaryota > Metazoa > Arthropoda > Insecta > Diptera > Dolichopodidae > Argyra > Argyra leucocephala. Next base: position 8,074,646 of record OZ012681.1, on the reverse strand, counting down.
TTATTTACAATGTCCAATAAAATTGTTAGTGATTTAGGTGAACTATTCATGCATCAATTATCTGTTGCATGGTCTACGATTATTGTTTCAAATCTTTCATGTAACTATCATTGCTATTAAAAATTTATATTAATTTTCAGGGCAATCTGTATTGGGTAAGAGAAATTATTTTGTTTTTTATAGTCAGTTTTAAAAATATTATTTTTAATATTGAAGAAAAACTTTCCAAAATTTTAGACCAACTAACTATCAAATAGACTTCGTATACATGCCCTATTTATATTTTAAATCTGTATTTATAAATTTTGTTTCCTTATACTTAGGTGTTCTGTATAATCTACAAACTCAACAAATAAAATATAATATGTACATACATACATTTTTTTTAATTCTTATCATTTCAAAATTATTTTCAAATTGTAATTTTTCTCAAGTCCTGGTCTATTTTATTTTAATATATTATTATTATTATTATTATTATGTATCTATAAATATCTGGATGAAATAAAGATTTTTATAAAATAATATAAAATTGTTTTTTCTTATTGACAGATTTATGAAAATTTTTTTTTATAAATTATGAAAAAGTATGTAGACAAATAAATAGATTTCATGTACATTTGAAGTTCATAAAATATAAATAAAATTTAATTTTTGCAAAAAAATATTAAATTATTATTTATAAAAATGGAAAAAATTAAGAAGAAATAATGATAATGTAAGATATATGTTAGAATATAGAATTAGAGAAAAAAAAAAATTATGTAAAAAATTTTGTAATTTCTTTATGGGACTTGTTTGTCTATTAAAACATTTTTTAAAAATAGTTGAAAAAATTTTATATAAAAATTTCACTATAATTTAGGCTTTAGCTATCTTGTTAATTCTAGTAATATTTATTCAGAAGTAAAATATTAATAATCCAGTTCAATTTGATATATATATTATAAGTGTCAAATCCAAATATGACATGATGATGTATTTCACATAAATTAAGAATTGCCATATAGTCGTAAAACTGCTAACATATCTAAGCCGTGGTATACGTTGTTGTATATATTAAGTTGGCTGCAAATTAAAATAATAAACATGACAAGACAATAGAAAGAATAGAAAAGACAAGAATAATAGAAAGTCAGTCACATGAAATTATAGAAAAAGAAGATCAAATAAAAAAATGTGATAATGCAAATGAAAAATATAATTAATAAAATAAAGACTAATAATAATTAAATATCTCAATTTAATGTGTATTATGAAATTATTCCAAATAATAATTTACATATTTTTATTATTTTATTAATATCCCAATATTTGCATTCAAATATTCATTCGATTTTCTGAAATTTACGTTGCTATGTCATTTTTCAATTTGTTACAAAAATGGAAAAAAAACGTCAAAAAAATTTATTAAAAAATTGAAATTTTTAATTCATTAAAAATAAAACTGATAAGTTAGGGTCTACGCATCATGAACCGCACGTTATTGCCCATGTTTATACGAGACAGAAATCTAATTTCTTTTTCTTATGTAAAAAGCAATCGGTAAATTTTTGCCATTTTTTCTGCCAGATCATTGAAATTTCAAGATGGCCGAAAACGAAAAGTATTGATAAAGAAATAAATAAATAAATTTTTATTTTTATTCAAATGTAAATAATATTTGTATAATTTATTATTTTTTTATTTCATTAATATTCGATCTAAAAAGTACTTTGTCAATAACAACTACCTTGCACTTTATTGTATATAAAAATAATCAAAATATTTTGACACTGACATACATATATTCCCAGAAAAAAATTGAAACGTCAAAAATATACCAGAAATTTTAAATTTTGATAGACTTGCTTACCCCTACCGGAATCACTGTTACTAACAAATATTGCTAGATTTCTATCACTTTTCTACTCGTATGAACAGGCATATTGGCAACTCAATTGTGACGTCTTCCCATGTTCTACTGGAAAATCGTCGTATTGCATTGCTGAATCAATTACCCCAATTTATTTATTTATTTATTCGTCTACAAAGTTAGATTTTACAAAACAACAAAAAAAAAAAAATATAAAAATAAGAAAAAAACAAAAAAAGAGTACTTAAAATTATTCAAAAATATAATTAACACTATATAACGCAAGATCTTTAAATTGAGTTCTATTTAATAAAAAAAGATCAATCTTATTATTTACAGCTAAAAACTCATTAAGCAAAGCGGAACACCTTGAAACCGGTTCATTTCTACTATAATTTGTTCTATGAAATTGAGTATTCAACAAGTTCTGCGATCTAAGTAGTCTCGGTGGTATAGCTAAAACGAAACTCTGTAATAAATTTGATGAATCAATATGCGATGTCAAAATATCGCGAGCAAACATAGAACACAGAAAACATTTATAGATATTTTGTAGATGTTGACATTTTTGAAGCTCTGAAGAACTTATAAAACTTTAACTTGAAGTTCTCATTTCTAGACTGGTGGTTCAAAATCGGCTGTGGAAATTTGTTGTTGTAGTAAAATTTTCCTGAACGTGGAACATATTCCAAAATCAAATATTTAAAATGAATATAAACAGTCCTATCGAAAATATTTCTATACAATACGTCGGGATATTTTCTTTCTTCCGATTCTCCGACAGTTCAAACAGTGTATTTATGTTTAAATGTTAACGACCTAATGTTTTGCAATATAGCTATATTATAACAAAAATAACATAGCTTTATTTTAAATTTATTGAAATAATTTTCCAATCTGATTATTGATTACATTTTATTCTAAAATTGTTTTAATTTAAAACATGATTAGTTAGTTTCGTTTAACTATAAGTAGTTCTGGCCTGAACCAATAAACAAAAAATTCTATTTATTATTCATATATACATATGCACATATTAATACAAATTGTATTGCAAATAAACTAAGAAAACAAAAAGAATAAAACATAAAAATTTAGTGTTTATAAAATTAAAATTCTGAAATTGACAATCTAAATATTTGTTGAACTTTTGAAAATTTTAATTAAAAATTAAATTTCGATATTTTCTCATTTAGTATAGTTGATAAAGTCAGTATCAATTTTTGAAATAAATGTTTGGTAAAATGTAATAAATGCTATTTCTTCTATATTATTTATAGAAGATTGTATAATTTCGATTGAATTTAAAAGAAAATCAATTTTAAAGTTTAATTTAATTTTAAAAAGTGCAATTTCGTTTTTTTTTTTTATTAATCAAATAGTTTTTCGATTTGGATTTCTCCCCCCCTTTAAAATAAAAGAAAAAAATAAGTACCGGTTTTAAGACATATTTTTAGAAAAAAAACTAACTTTTCGTTATATTTTGGATATGACCTAATTTTACTTTAATTCTTTTAAAAAAATTATTTTGAAGAAAACTGAAGTCAATTCCAAAAAGGATTTCACTTCAGATAAATTTTCTGTATTTTAAAAAAAAAAAAAAAATAAATAAAAAATTTTATTTTTTGTAATTAGGTTTAAAAAGAAATTTTAAGAGCTTTTTCTATTTTGTAGAACTGTTTAATAATAGTGTAACCGATAGTAGTATATCTTCTTAATTGATAAAAGGGTAAAACAAAATGTACAATTCAGTGATAGTGTATAATAATAGTAAAGAAAACCGACTAATCAACTATTCTGAAACTGAAACACATCAAAATGGATCTGAGCAGAAAAATAACAAAAATCGAAATAGTGGAATTTTGTATCTTTCTATATTTTATTTTCCAAATTTTCAATTCAAATGATTCAACAAATTCATTTGGAGCATCATGTAAGTATCGAAGTCACTAATTTGCTTGACTTATAAAATTTATCATAATAACGATGATAAAAAAGCATTTCGAAATTGCATAATACGTTTTATATAATCAAAAGTAAATTAATGGTTATTCTGCTTAGTTTAGTGGTTATACACGATGTCAATTGTTACTGGGATTATTTTAACTATTTTGGAAAGTCAAATTACAATTTTATATGAAAGATCACAAAAAAAGCAATAGAAACTTTGTGGTAAGAATATATTAAAGAAATGTTTTGTATTTATTTATGAAACTGCCAATTGGTATAATTAAAAATTTTATAAAAATACTTTTTAAAAAATCAAATAAAATAAATTTTAAGTAAAAAGAACAAAAAAAAAACCTCTAAATATTTCCAATTTTTATTTTGGAAAAATAATTTTCTATTGTGGGTTTCTCTTATTCGGTATATATATATATATATATATATATATATATATATATATATATATGATTTAAAAACGATGTTTAACCACAGTAATTTATTTAAAATAGTATTTGAATTTAATATATATATATATATATATATACTTATGCTATCTATATATATAATATCAACAAAACCATTTTAAAATAAAAATATATAAAAAACAATTTTTTTTTTTTATATATTTAAATTAAAATTAGTCTATTTAGTTAATTTTTGGAAAATTCAATTTCATACTGAATTTTGTGGTTTCTGCGATGAAATAAGTTAGGTTATAATTGTTTTTATGTCATAGAATTTAAATACAAAATAATGAAACAAAAAAATGTGTTTTTTTAATTAAAATACAATTTTAATTTAGAATTTTAAATTGATAAAATTCTGAAATTTTAGTATAAGAGTTAGAATACTGAATTCTTTAGAAATATGAAATATTAAATTTCACATATTTATGGACATGTATACTTAGCTAGTGGTAAAAAATTAACAGTCAAAATGTTTTTTTTTTGTTTATTATTACTGCTCATGTTTATACGAGGCAGAAATCTATCGCAGATCTGTCTCAGAAACATTTATGTGGTAGACAGACTACGAATGTCAATGATCATTAAGACCTCAGATCGTAAAATTTTTGTCTAAATTACGTTTAATCCCGTCATTAAGCTAAATCTTTGATTTTATCGTAGTTAACTCATGAATGATCATTAACTTATGAAAAGAGACATCTACTAGAAAAAAAAGGTTCGAAATATCGTAATTCTAAAAAAAAATCAATATTTGCCGTTTTCACATCAGCAATATTTTCGATTTAAAAATATTTTGTTGTTATATTGTAAACATATGATTATTTCAAGTTTTGATAATAAATATTTTGATATCATTATAGAATTGTTTGAGATTGAAAATATTATTAATGATGGTGAAAGAGAACTTATAACTATTGTAAGTAAATTGATATAAAAAGAATATAATATTATAATACAAGACAACACCAAAAATTTAATTTTAACTTGAGTGAAATATTTTTTTTTAGGAATCAACTGCTGCAAATGCGCCACAACGAACTACCTTCTCAACTGCACCAACAATTTCAATAATAACTCATCATGTCGATCTAACAAACAAAATAATACTAAATTAATATTAGCATAAGCTAGAAAATATAACAAACTCCAATAAAATTATTAATCAGAGTTTTGTATTCGCAAAAAAGGCAATGAATTACTTAAAGCCATGCTCGAACTAGAAAATAAAAAATTAGAATTATAGCAAAAAATTAACTGAATATTTAATTTCAAAATTTTAAACTGTTTTAAGGTGTATTGTATTTTTACTATTATGATAAAATGTAATATAAAATATTTTTTTGCTTTTTAATTGTTTTAATAATTCTTAATTTATGTGATGTATTTAATTCTTAATATATAAAAATATATGGTTAAATAATGTGCTTATATTTTATACACCTTCTATAGCTCTAGAATTTCGTTTAAATATCGAATTTGTATGCAGTCTCTTTAATAACGAATTTTCATAAATGAAACGAATCGTTATTACGACCTGGAGAACCAATATTAATATACATGAAACAACATCTTAAATAAAAGAATTGATTATCTGACGATGTATTAGTTTTATATTTTCAATTTATCTGTAATCTACAACAGCTAGAAGAACAATTGAATGCAAACTCTTAAAGTTATAGTAAAATCTACTTCATCTTCTATCGTAGATTTTATTTCTATGTGACATCCATCTATACGTTATGTTAGAGATTTATTTTAATGAATCTTATATAAACAACGGTAAAACAACTTTACCAATGGCTTCAAAACATCGGGAAAATCCAATTTTATCAAATCCATCGTAAAATTTTTTGAAAACGACAAAAACAATTAGAACAATAAATGATAATTAAAAAATGTGGTGTGTCAGATCAAAACTTAATGATCATTAATCTATTTTAAATGATCATTTATATTTGTAGTCTGTCTTTAGCATTATATGTAAAAAAAAAAAAACTGGTAGATTTCTCTTATTGTTGCTGTCACATTATTGAAATATCAAGATGGCCGAAAATGAAATTATTGGTTAAGAAATATTTTGTTTTATTATTATTATTCTAATGTCAATACAACAACATTATTTGTATAAGTTATATTTTTTTTATATTTTATTAACATTCGATCCGAAAATTAATAAAAATATTTTGACACTGACATAATATATTCACAAAAAAAAATTTAAACGTCAAAAATGTACCAGAAATTTTAAATTTTGGTAGATTTGCTCACCCTTTATCACTAACAAGTTTTGGTAGATTTCTACCTGTATAAACATGCATACTTAGTTGATTTTTATTTTCTAATTGGAGTAATGTTTTGAGAATATGGACACATAAAGTGTTAATCAATCATATGAAATCTGTACATACGAATCCACAGTCTGAAACGCTGAGTAAATGTCTGAAAAAATATTGAAACTTAAACAAAAATGTCATACAATAATCAGTGTGATTGATTATAATAATTGCATGTTGTTAGTTACAGTACCTGTGACCTTATAGAAACCACCTAATATGGCTAATAAATATGGTATTTTATTTTAAGTTTAAAAGAAATTTTTTTCATTAATTTTATTTAATAAAACACCTTATTTTGACTTTACATTTTATTTATTTTATTTTAAACTTTTTTATTTTTTATATATTATATATTGTATGCATTTCGATACTATCATTGTATCATCATCAGCAATTTACGAATTTTTCTTTTAAACTTAAATTAATTAAGACTTTACGTTTAAACATATTTTCTAATGGTCGTAATTCTAGAATTATAGTTTTTAATAATTTTATGGTATTTTATGTCTTATTCTTCAATTTACATGATATTATCTTCGATAGAATATCCAGACGTATCTTCTATTTAATTCCAGATAATTTTCCATCTTCAAATTGAATTTGACAGCTTTAAGTTAATTTTTTTATCTTCTTTTGTCTATTTTTCTCAATAATTTACTGATTAGTTTTTTTATATTCGTGAGAATTTATTTAGTTTTTTACTACTGTCAATTTTTCAGAAATTTTACTCAAACACTTTTTAAGTAAGTTAGAAAATAAAATTGGTTTTAAAAATTTTAAAGTGAATTACTTTTCCAAAGATTATTTGCAATTAAATTACTAAAAAAAGATCCAATTTAGATTTTTCAAATTGAAGAGACATAGACTAGACCTTATACTAACAATTTCTATATTCTTTATTTAATCTCCTGATTTACTTTTAAATTTTTTATATTTTTTAAAATTAAAATTTGAATAATAGTACATTTTCTATAATAATAAAAACATAAATAAATAAAACAAAAATACTCGTACATTACCAAATTCTAGTATTAAAAATCAGTTTAAAAAAAAAAAATGTTTTGGTTTTCTACGAATCTTTGTTATGCAATTTGATACAATCACAATAAAAGATTTATAACTAGACTTGACAATACCAAAATAAAAACACAAATAAGGACAACAAGTTTTTTGTTTTTGTTTTTTTTTTGTTTTTTATATTCAAAAGTTTAACACGATAACAAAAGAGAAAGCGAAATAGTTTTATTTTCATTTTATTGTATTTATTTTTCAGTGATGCAATTTTCATCTTTCAACCAATAATAAAAATGAACACAAATTGGAAAAAAATCAGTTGAAATAGAATAAAAAAATACTAAATAAGTATATATACAAAATAAAGTAGAGAAGATCTCTAACGAAACAATAAGAAGAATTTTTTTTTTGGATGCAAAAAAAAACAATAAAACAGAAAATAATGTTATACAACAGTGTTAAAAAAAGAAAGCCATATGACGTATATAGGGCTATTTGGTCGCATTATTATACTTACAGACATTATATTTAAATTTTCATTTAGATTTTAAGGTAAAATGAGCGAGTGGGTTGTAATGTGGCGACCCACTATATAAAAATAATATTTTGAAAATTTTTATGGGGTGAGACTTCTTTTTATTATATGTTCTTTGATAAAACATAGTATCAAAATTAAATTATTATTTATTTTTAAAGTATTATATTTAAATTTTAATTTAGATTTCACAAAAATGTCAAAATTAGGTGATCGCAGTCGATAGTTGAACGAGCTGTTTAAAAATTATTTCGATTTCTAATTCTCGATAACACAACGGGCATTGAACGAGCCTACAACTTTGTTGTAAAAATGAAAAAAGGTTCGGATAAAAAAGAACAGATGCAAAAATCAATGACGGGAATATTGTATCAAATTCATGTTAACAATTGAAAATAATTAGATTCAGTCTTCTACATTCAAAGAAAACCAATAAATATTACACACAAATTTGTTGGGATACAGGTTGTTCGTTGGGAATAGTGGATATGATACAAATTCATATCAATAGCTTGGAATTACAAAATTAGTCATTGCAGAGGACTATAATTTTTTTTAAAGATATTATAGAAAGGGTGGATAGAAAATATAACTTCAGATCAAAATTTGAAGAGAAGTAATTGTTTATAATACTGTATATAACTTTGTTGAAATGATGAATTAAAGGTGAACACAGAAATTCCAATTAACAACGGAAATGGATCTGCTTCAGAATGAAATCAGTTAATTGCAGTAAACAAGTGTAATATTAATATTATATGCTATCAGGTGTTCAGTATAATTATATTACAATGAAATATTTTAATTTTTTTAAGAGCTTCGAGTTAACAAAATCCAGTCGAAGTTTCTTTAGTTTCAATTGAACTAATTCTAGAACAGTTTTTATGTCTTAAATTTCAAATAATCTTCCCATGCTGAAACTATTGCTATGGCTATTTTCTTCTCGGGAAATATCACAGTGAAAATGTTCCTACCCGGAAATCATTATGTTGAAAGTGATTCTTCACGAAAACTGTTACTATAATAATTTCATAAATACGATCGAAATCTCGACGATCGAAAAATTTACGACAAAAAAGTCAGTAGTCGATATAACGTAGATTGGTTATAATGGAAAAAGAGATAGGTAAGCTTTATTGAGTTCGATTCCTACATTATCAAGAAACAAACGCGGCTGGTGCTACTGATGTCCTTTGGGGATTATTTTTCGAAAAAAAACACATCTTATATTTTGTTATAAAGTCGGAGATTTTTAAGTGTTGTAATGTAGTCTATAATAACAATAATAGATTGGAACAATAAATAATGCTTCAAAGACTAGACATTGGAGTAAATAACAAAAAAAAACATTTAATTTCGTATATTGTGAACGAAATTCCAAAATATTTAGAGATTTCAATATAGAAAAAAAGTTTTCTTTTTGTTTTTAAATTGTTTTATAGGAAAAAAATCAAAAAATTTTATAATATATAAAGAGAAATTTTTTTTAAGGAAATGAAGACAAATGAAAATTGTCCTGATAAATGCTTCTTTCATTATTGCTTTCGCCAAATTGTGAAGTTTTGATGATGGGTCATAAATTTAAAACTATAATTTATTTTCGTTATGTATGATATATACATATATATATATACATACATATATAATTTATATAGAAAATTTGTAAACAATTTTGTTGAAAAAATATATCGAATAGAGGGAGAGGACAGAGGAAGAAAGACACAATAAATAAAAAAAAAACAAGGCAGAGGACCAATAAAATAAATAACGTGTAGTATAATATAAATACAAAAAACAAAAAAAAAACAAAAAAGGATAATCCCGAAGCGCAACAAAAAAATAAAATCATTGAAAATTGGAAAATAAAAAAAAAAAACATTTTTTTTTTGTATTCAGTTTTTTGAATCACAAAAAAGGATCATCATTTTTGTTATTTCAATTCAAATATAATTGCTTTAAAAAGGACACAATCGGTGGCATGCACAAACACACACACAATACATTAATTTAACTAACGAAAAAGGAAAACTGTTTAAAGTGAGAACATAACAAAAAAAAAAAAAAAAAAAAAATTGACTGGGAAAAGTTTTGTCCAATATTTTGGACATTATTTTATTTCTCTTCCCATTATAACAAGATAACATAAACAATAGGAAATTATTTTAGGAAATTATTGTATACAATTGTCTAAATATAAGAGAAACAACAAAACAATAAAATTTATTACCTTCGAAATAAAAGATAGAGAAAATGTTTTTTTTTTTTTCAGGAACAAATTACATCTAAAAGGAGTCTATGAGGCGGGTGTATATATATTTAATAACAGAATTTATAGAAACAGTTGGGTATTATTGAATAAAAGTTTTGTTAAGAAAATTAATTATAGCTTTTCAATTTTCTTGATTAAGATATTTTTATCCCTAAATCAGTAAATTAAAATTTTTTGCTTTATTAAGACTCACAAATCAATGATGAATTGTTAAATTTTGAAAAACTCCAAACGTATATTAATCTTAAATGAAAAGAGTGTTTCGTTCAGTAACACATTGATTAAATTTATGTATATTAATCTTTGCCAATAACAACTAAAAATTTAGTAGATTATATGTATACAAGGTGGTCCGGTTTAGAGCAAAAAGTTTTTAAGAGGTGATTCCTTGGAGTATTTTAGGAAAAAAATTGTTACAGAAGAGGGGTCTATCTTTAAATTTACCTGGGCTACAGAGGGTTAAAGAAAATCGGATTAGAAAAATTATGTCTGAAGAATATCCACTACAGCTCAGAAGAAATTGAAACTAGAGCAACATCTTCTTCATAGCTTTTAGCTTGTAGAATTAATACACCTAATTAACAGTATATGTTGAATGAGTATCAGACTTACCGTTTTTGAATAATAACTTCATAAACTTAAAATTTTGCTTTTAAAAACTGAAATTTTTGATCCTGTATTGTGTTGATGCGCTACATCATCCCCTACAACTTTTTCATACACAACTTTCATATCAGACTTGCCGTTTTTCATGTAAAGTCATATAAAATTTCATTAACCCTAACTAATTTCAATAATTTTAACTAATTTTGACTAAAAAATAGAATTGTTACAATATTCAACTCTCAGTTATTATTTTTCTTACTAAAATATGGGCTAAAATTTTAAGTTTATGCAGTTATTACTCAAAAACGGTAAGTCCGATACTCATTCAACATATTCGATTTTCTTTAACCCTCTGTAGCCCAGGTAAATGTAAAGATAGACCCCTCTTCTAGAACAATTTTTTTCCTAAAATACTCTCAGGAATCACCCCTTAAAAACTTTTTGCTCTTAACCGGACCACCCTATATAATTAGATTTAGATTGAAATAGCATTCAATTTCTATTAGTATTAAAAATAGATATACGTTTTGTAATAGAGAGATATGATCCACATGTTCTCCTGGAAAAGAGTCCTAAGCTTTGGCTGTGCATTTATGTGCAGTTGAAATAATAACATAAAATTAAATTAAATTAAATCTTTGCCTACATCGAATTTGAAAATTCGTTGACCATATATGTTATTTAATTACAATTGGTGGCAACGAACAAGTAAAACTGCAATAGAAGATGAGATCGGGAAAGAAAATTTAAGGTCTGAAAGGAGAAAATGCTATACCAAAAGTAAGAATTTGAGTTGAACCCGCAAGAAACTCATTGTGTTGAAAAACGAAGAAAAACCTGGAGGAGAAAAATCAATAGCCAAAGAGCAAAACATGATTACAAATCGGGATGTAGATTGCACGTATCAGAAAGAGATTGTTTCTGCTTTTTACAGAATAAGCGAAGAAAATCGTTGAAGACAAATTCAATATGTGAAAAGGACTAAACTACAGAGTAACAAACTTAACTACAAATAATGTATCGTACTGTAGATCACAAAAATTGAAATTAGTTTGTTTCTACCTTACAGCTCAATAGAGATTTATAAATCTAAAAGTAAAAAAGAAAAACAAACAAATTTCCGAGTTATTGAGAGAAAATGAAAACTAAGTTCAGTACAGGTGAATAAAATATTTTGATAGGAAAGAATTGTGTGAATTAGAAACACTATGTTTTATCAAAGAATATAAAAAAATTGATTTAACTATAAAAATGTTGTCATTTCAGGCAAAATTTTTGGTGTCAAAAACATATAATTAGATTGAATTCGGTATATTTTAATACTAGGGACCCCTGTTGTGTAATTATAATTCAAGTTGGAGCCAAATTTAAAGTTTTTAAAAAAACAGTAATTTACGTACTGACATAGACTTCGCACGATATAGCAGAAACCATCTCGTGTTTAATAAAAAGTTTTGTGGTTAGTAAGTTTTATTTTGAATACATAAATGCACCTCCCTCATATACTGATTCGTTTTCGATATATTCCCTATAGTGGTATTTAATGGATAAAATTACCAAAAGTAAAATATTTTTGTAATAAAATAAGGAAAAAAAATTTTTTTTTTAGAAGTATTTGCCTTCAATTTAAGCGTACTAAAACTACAAAAATAAACTTTAGAATCGCAGCTTGATATAATGTTTTCATAGCAAGTTATGATTGTAATTACCTAAAAAGCAAATTAGCCGAACTTTTTACCAAATCTCTTAATCTCATCTCAAGACTTCCTAGAATTTCGGCTAATTTGCTTTTTCCGTAATTACAATCATAACTTGCTATGAAAACATTATATCAAGCTGCGATTCTAAAGTTTATTTTTGTAGTTTTAGTACGCTTAAATTGAAGGCAAATACTTCTAAAAAAAATTTTTTTTTCCTTATTTTATTTTCGACTTTTTAGTGAAAATATTTTTTTTAATGAAAAATAATATATTTTCAAAGAACAACACATATAATCAAATGGCACTAAAATTCACTATAACGCAATTTGGTTATTATTGCTCATACTTAAAATGTGTAATTTTATTTTATATTACTGTAACAAATTTTATAAAAATATGTATATTTTTAAAGACTTTTTGGAGATTTTTGATTAGATACCTTTGAATTTTTTAATTTAGGTACGTATTAAATAAAAATTACCAATAAAAAATTACGCACTTTATAAAAAGAAACCCTGTTAAATACAAAAAATATTTGACGTAAAATCGTAGATTAAATCTGAGAAAAAGTCTGAAATGTAAACACTCATCCGACTTTATCTACGATAAAATTCGATTTTGTCCGACGTGTAAACACTGCCTAAGCATAAATTGGCATATAAAAGTATAATATATACATGCATAAATCGAAATTAAACTTTTTTTACATTCGAGAAGAGTCATTTCTAACTGAGTGATAGATAACTGATAGGTTCAAATTTTATTTTCTTCCATAAATAATGTTTGAATTTTATTTTCAATTAAACTAAGCCATATGATTATGTATGTAACAAATGCAAGCCCTATATGACATATGTACGTACATTAACATATACTTAGTGAGAGAAAGAGAAATAATAAAAGAAAGAGATTAATAAAAGAAACCAAATTAAAAACACAAAAAAAATATAATGAAAATGATGATTGAAAATAATTGAAATTGAATAATAATAGAAAATTATTGAAATATAATGATAATGATTTGTATTGCACACATTTATTTTGTATTCCTTTTTTGTTTTTTTTTTTTGCTTCTTTACACCATAGAAATGTCAATAAATATAGTGAATTTAAAGAGAAACCAAATTTTAACTTTATCAAATATCCATATTCCATTATTAGTACACACACATATGTAAATCTTATCTTAGTTGAATGCAAAGAATATCTACAATCTATATTAACAAGAATATACACTCCCATTTTACGTAAACCTAATTTTTAAGAAATACCAAACCGAGCAAAATATCATTAGTTAAAAGAGGTAAAATTTACATTTACTTATCGTGTACCAAATTTATTATGAGAGAGAAAAGGTACAAAACAGATGTTTGCCTTTTGCTTTATACTGTAAAATAATTTTGCGTTCTTATTATTCTCCTTTGGATTTGGTTACGTTTCCTCCCATTATTTATATGAGGCAGGGTGGCAAAAAATGTTAGTTCTAATTTAGTTTGTTCCCTTATACGAGGATTAATTCTGATCTTTTATTATTTTAATATTTTCGTTTTAAACATTATTATTTTCGTATATACCTATTAAAAATATTAAATTATAATTACATTACAATAATATAAAATATTATTAATATTTTTGTCAGTAATAATTTGGAGTTACAAACATTATTATTTTTTATTAATTATATTAGTAAACCTAAATATTTATTATATTGGTATACGATTATAAAATAATACTGAGGACAACATCTATTTACAAATCACAGAATTTAAAGAATATGATAACGCTGTTTTAGTTAGGTCTCCTAAAAATCTTATGCATAGTTGATACAATTTAGAAAATAATATTGTATTAAATATTTCAACGAAATTTTTGTCGAAATTTTTTTTTCAAAATTATAAACTTTATTTATTTAATTTTAGCCAACTTTTTTTGTTACTCTTTTTTGTTTACTATATTTTTTCTTTTTCTTACACGTAAAGTTCTTATTATCGTCTATTTCTGACAATGTTTATCAAATTTGCATATGAGTTTGTGTGCAAACAAATGAATACATTCATGAGTTCTTACTCTTTTTATGGATATACTTTGGTTAAATTGTTATTGAAATGGGTATTTTGTTGAATTGAAGCAAATTGAAACAAACATATAAAGTCCAAGGCAAGTTAATTAAGGCAAATATAATAATTAAAGAGGCATTATACATATTTTTAACCACAACTATATCATTACTACAAATGCCCAAAATATAGAAAACAATAATTTGAGACAGTTACTTAAAAAAAATTAATAGAATAAATTTCTTCTATACAATTTATGTATACAAATAATAAGATGTTGAATGACACAAAATTAATATATTTGATTTAAAAGTTTGAATATTATAAAACAAAATAGAAATTTTTTCAACCCGTATGCGCATTTCTGTTGTATATACAACTTATTTATATATTAGGAGTTCATTAAAGAGAAACGAAATAAAATGAAAAGGTGTCTACTGCGCAGGTCCTTAAATGCTTGTCAATTATAATTATAGATTATAAATGATGATTTGATATTTTACTTATCATAGACATAATTTTTCTTTCAATTTTAATATTATAAATTGTATTGTATACTTTTTTTTTAAATTTTTTGTTAAATTTTGGGTATTTAAATAATAAGTTTTGACTAGTTTTTCCAGCTGCCTAAAAATTTTTATAAAAATGTTTTATTAATTATCTAATTAAGTAATAAATTTTATAGAATTAAAACAAAAAAGGAAAAAAATATTCTTAATTCTTCAAAGTCAACAGCAAAATTGCGGTTGCCTAAATTTTCAATCCAGTACACTTTTATGATAGCAAAAATTGACTTTTTTCTAAAATATGAAAGGCTACTGAATAATTGACTTCATAATAAAAAAAGTTTCATTCCATACAATTTTTTAAAATATTATTTTTATATAGCGGGTCGGGTTTACCGTGATTTAAAAATACTAACAATAAATGAAGAAATTAAAAAGACAAGTTTAAAATATCAACAAAATATATCAACCCATTCTAACAATGAAATTAGCACTCTACCAGAACAAAAAAGAATAAGAAATAGACGCCTGAAAAAATACAGACCACATGATTTAATAGATTTTAAGTTTAAAAAAAAAAAAAAAAAAAAAAAAATATAATGTAAATGAATTTCAGAAAAAAATTACTATATAAAATGATTGTATAGTTATACTCTACCCAAAATGTAAGGAAAATTACTAGGTGTCTTATATTAAGACAGATGTAAATAAAAATGGGGGAAAAAAAAATATAGCGGGTCGCCACATTACAACCTGTTCTCTAATTTTATATTCAAAACAATTTGCTCTTTAAAACAATAATTTTGCTCTTCAAATCTTATTCGAATTATCTACATACGAATATGATATGAATCTAGCTAAAATATTCGGAAAATATTTAAAACATTTCTTCACAAAGATATTTTGTGTATAATTATCACCGATATTTTCAATACTAACATAAAAAAATGCGTACTCACACAAAAATTTGTTGAGAGAATTTCGCATTTCGAACTACGATTTCATTTTTATGGATACAAATGATATATCAAATTTGTTATATAAAAATTTATATATATAAATATTATAATTTTACTCCGTCATACACATTAACAGTATACTATACTCCTCTCTTTCTAAACTCCAATTTATCGGCTAAAAATTCCTCATAAGAACTATGCACAACAACGCATTCTAACTGAACTTGTGACTAATATTTTATTTTCTTTTGTTTTAGTTTTTTCTTTTTCATTTTAGGTTGAAAAGAAGAAAAATATCCAGATAAGACTTCTTATTGTTATATGTTCTTTGTTTTTTTTTTCAACTCATTCAAAATGTGAAAATAATATACATACATGCTGTCAACATACAATACAAGATAATATAAAATGAAAAAATGAATGAATTAAAATAATATTTCTACATATTCTTTCTTTAAAAAGTCATGCAACCATGAAGTATATCAATTTATCAAAATATTCAAATTCTCTTCAAATATCACATAATCTCAATATGGATACACTCATGACTCACTAGAATTGCATCTTATAGTTGACACCTTAGAATAAAATTTAATAAATTTTTATCATGATTTTTTGTTTTTGGATCCGACGAAAGTATAATTTCACTTAAAATTCAATTCAAATTATTTAATATTAAAATTTTTGCAAAGAATTTGTAAAATGTCTGAATTTGAATTTATTATCATTTTTATTGGTCGCTTGTCGTTCCACTTTCTGTTGTTTTCATTTATGAAATAAGTTTAAATGAATTTTCTTGGAAAACTTCAAATAAAACTTTTAAAAAAATTTATTGAATCATTTATGGGAAACTTTTAAAAATCATCAAGGGAAATACTAAAAAAAAAAAAAAAAAAAGAAAAACAAAAAAATTGAAGAGATTCAAATACCATCATATCCCTAGGGTACAATAATTTTATGTCATCCCTTTCATGGTAAATTGATTATATAAAAAAAAAATAAAATAATAAAATAAAACAATTTATATTCTTCTGTCCACAAAACTGCGATAGAGCTGTGTGTGAATCTAGCAGAGTGAACAAAAATATGTTTGGTTGGACACAAAATTACGCTTTATTTTTCATTTCTTCTAAGAATCTCTTTTTAAACATTGTTGGAAGTATTATAGTGAAGTAACAATAAAAACAACAACAATAAATAACAGTAACAATATGAAGAAATTGCATAAAATTATCTTTAATGGAATGGTTGATATGGTGACAGACAATGATATTCTAGAATGTATATATGTACATAGTTTTTCATTTTCATTGTTGTTTGCTCCAACTCTACCACCATTAGTCACTCTACACTAGTCATTGTCATTGATATAATCTATTTTACTGTGGTAGCATCACTAAGTTCTTTAAATGCCACCAAATATATATATACTCTTATGTATATGCATATATATATATACATGTACTTAGTTTGACTACATTGATAATCTTCCTGTCCATCTCTTAAATTGCAAAAGAAACGACAAACTATACATATATAAAATGTCCGATAAGAATCAACTAATTTCCTGACTTTAAAATGAAATGATGAGAATGATGACTATACAGTTAAATACTGAAGCGTATGCTAAATGAATAATGGTATGGTTACTTTATCTATGATGGTTAAATGGTGTGAGCTAATAGATGAAAATTTACACAAAATTAAATTGAAATTTAAATTAAAAAAAAAAAACAAAAAAACAAAAATAAAATAAAAAAATCTGTTTTGAGGCGAGGCGTTTCTGTTCAATTTTGTAGACGATTTTATCTCATTTAAGGATAAACTGTTTTTTTTTTTTTATTAACCAAATGTTGGTATTTTTATTCGGGTTATATTTTTTTTTTTGATTATTAAAAGCATTTTATTTTTTATTAAATTAAGTCTTATGAATGAATGTGTCTATTTATAAAATGTACAAGGTTAAAAATTTTTGTTAAATTTTCATAATTTTTGAGAAGCTTTTTAAATGGCACGTAGGCACCATTTGATTAACAAAAAATGAGTGCACAAACGAATAAATGTGAAGAATGAAAAATGGAAGACTATTAAGATTTCAAGGATAATCAATTTAAAACATATATGGAACGAAGAACATATTGAGCATAGCTGAAATAAAATTTATTTCAGAAAAATTAAATTCAAAGTCAGAATTTGGAACAACCTACGCTTGAAGAAATTAAAAAAAATGTTTTAAAATATTTTAAGAACAATAAAATTCTTCAATATTATTTTAAGAGATTGAATTTAAAGCCTTATTTTGAACTTTGATTCATTTTTATATAGTAAATGACTTAATTTTTCTATATAACTGCGCATATTTGTTGTCCCTATCAATAAGAACATTCCGTCAAGCATGGGTAATATTCATAAGTAATACAACAAAGCTTCTGTAGAGAAGTACCATGATATTGCCAGTCTTTCAACTGTTCCCAAACTATTTGGAAAAATTGTTGTAAATAAAATGACACCAATTTTTAAATAAAAAATTAAAAGAACAACAACATGGTTGCAGAAAAGGATCAATCGTTTAGATTACGGCATCTTTATCAATAAATTTGCAGCGTTCGGTATATCGGGTCCTTTCCTAGCATAGATTTATTTCTTACCTTACAGAAAAAACTCTATATTTAAGATTTCAAGGCGTCACACAAGGTAGCCATCACTTTTTTTCAATTATATTGAAAAGAAGATTGCAGATATCTCCAGAAGTTTAGATAATGTTAAACATATTGCTTTCGTCGATGATATTAAAATCTGCTAAGCTATTAAGAATAGCTCTGATTTATAGTAAATCTTGAATGATTTATAGAAAAACTTTTACGATTGGATCAAACATTAACAAGAGTTAGATAAATATATGAGAGTGGCTTATGCAGAAGCTAGACGGTCCAATCAAAACATATCAATAAATGAATGTACTTTTAAAGAAGTGAATCGCTTGATATATCTGCGTGCCATGTAATTTAACAATAAATACTCAAAAGTATTTTTAATTCCAAAATGTTGATCATAATAATTAAACTAAACATGTGGAAGACCCATAATATAACTGGTTTTAATGTATAGCTGCGAAGCGTAGAAGTTGAAAAATTATTAGTGATGAAAATAAATTAAAAATAGTTGTCTAAAATTTGCTTCGAAAATAAATGATTGCCGAATATCAAATTTTATATATGTAAAATGGAGCCAGAAGTAGTATTATTGAAGCACAATACATTATCAAATTTATTAAAACACAAAGGGGTAAGATGAATAAGAGATAAAGTTGAAGAAAACTTTTGAAAATCGTCGCGGAAGATTGTAAGCGACATCAGTTGTAGCACCTGATGACAAACATAATGGTTAGAGTATAAGATAGTTTCAAAAACGTTATATAAAAATGCAGAGTACTCTGTGTTGTACTGTTGTACAACAGAGGTACAACACAGAGGTAACATCAGTGATCCATTCTACACCAATATAGGAGTTAGACAAGAATGTCCAATATCACCACTTCTCTTCAACACAATATTAGATGACATTCTAAGAAAAGTTTGCACTGGAATAAACGGCATAGAATGGGATCTCTTCGGCAACTTAGAAGACTTAGATTACGCAGATGATGGTTGCCTCATATCAAGAAAACAAAGGGACCTACAGAACAAAGTCAACATATTACAGGAAGAAGCAAAGAAATCGGTACTGGAATTAAATATCGAGAAAATCAAGGCAATGAGGACAAACAACAGTGGTAGTGAGCCAATAACAGTGAGTGGACAACAGATAGAATACATAGCAGAATTCAACGACCATCATAACATCATGAGGATGGGAGCATCATAACATCAAGAGGAGGTACAACAGAAGATGTCAACAGCCGTATAAATAAGGCAAGAAGAACAAATACTGTTACTAATTTCGGAAAAATTTTCAATTAATGCAATCCTGTGAAGCAACTTTCGTTTTTTTTATATTTGATTTCAGTTTTGATGGCGATTTTCGAATTTATAAAGTTTTCTACAAGAGTTGTTCATATTCAACTTTCTTGTAATTTGTGGATTGTAATATAAAATAGGTATGTATAAATATGTAGGTAAGTATAGTAAATGCCGAAAAATTGGTATATTTAGATCAACGAAGTTAAATGTGATAATATTTTTGATTTTATATGTTCTTGACAGTAACTTAGGTAGAATTAGGTTTTCCTGTTTAAATTAGTGATGGTAAGTTCTTACCACATATTTTATTACAATATTTTTTGTGCATTTATTTATCAAATCTGGCTTATCAATTTATTTATGTGGAAAACTACTACTGTTGTGAGGATTTAAGCATTTTTAAATAGAATAGATCCATTTTATTTAAATTGTTACCAGATTCTACTCTCAATTATTTTTTGTCATTTATTATATACCAATGACAAAGAGAAAAAATATTTTATACAAATGACAAGTACTGGAATATGCTTTACAAGTCGAAAAACCCATAAAGCATTTTTTTTTACTTTATCGGGAATCGAGTTGAAAGGCAGGTGTTCTACGTACTTCGCCACCCAGTATGTAAATTTAACATATTTTGTTCACTAATAAGCTTTCATAACTTTTATCTGTTATATTGACATTTAACTTGACATTAGAATTACTGTACCAGGAAATATTTATTTACAGCTAATATTTTTGAGTTCACTTTTTTATTTTAAAATCAATTCTGTGCAAAAAAAAAACATTTAAAACTTTAAATTTCCTTATACGAGTATATAAAGAAAGACATAATTAACATTCGTTGACTCTCTCTTAAATAAAAAAAATTAAAAATAATTCAATTTGAATTGCTTATATAGTTTTAAATTTATTGTATAAAATGCATGTTCACTTTCAACATTTAAGAATATTTTTTTTGTTTTCCAAAAAGTATACAAAATTGTTAAGGATTAATTTCCATGAAACATCCGGGCTAAATAGCCATTAAAAATAGCCATTGAAAAATGGGGAAAGTTTTTCAATTAGATCTTTTAGTATTTAAAAATAATAAAAATAAAAAAAAAAATGTGTGTACCCGGAGACCAGCTGAAGAAATTCACATAATTATGCATTGGACTCATTTTTTATAATGCGATTAAAAATAATTTTGTTTTTGTTTTTTATTTTTATATATTACTAATGACTGCATTATTCTACACAAAACATGTTTATTTAATATACATTATTACTATATAGATCTCATTTCAGAAACATTGAACGATATCTAAGGTTAAGGTATCAAGGATTATTGGATTTTATAGACTTGATAGATACAATTTACTGCTTTTTTCCATTTTTTTATTACATTGAATAACCAAATTAAAATTGAAAATAAATAATTTTTATTATATAGATTTAGGGTGAGTAATGTAAAATATTTCTCACTCAATGAATCCAGACAGAAACAGAACTTTATACATATATATTATAATATTTTATAAATTAAATACTGAAGTTGTATTTGGACAACAGGAAATTTATAATTAAATAAAATGAAATAAAATAATATTTAGATGAGTTCAATAAGAGGCTTTGAATCTGTGCTGTCTGTACATAAATTGTTGTTTTATGTATGTAATGAATTTCCAACAAGTAAGTGGCTGAATACAAGAGCTAGTTTTCTAATAGACAACAGTGTACGGGAACGGAAATAGGTGGAATAGTAACAGGGTAGTGGCTGTTATAAAATTTTATAATATAGCTTAAAATTGGAACCACAATGTATAAAGGAGCTGTGTTAAATCTCTAGACTTGCGAAGTAATAAGAAAGAAGGAAAAACAAATATTGGAAATAATTGGATTCAATAGAGAGTGAAAATAAATTTCACTGTGGATAAAAAAATGTATTTTGACCATACTTATATATGCTATTATTTTTCTTCATAAAACTCTATACAGATGCACGTTATCACAAATGCTCTTAAATATTTATGTAAAATTTCAAAATAATCTTTGGATCTATTCCTCAATAAATTGACAAAATTTAATTTAAACTTGGTATGTATACATACTGTTGTTTTACATTAATATACTTAAATCTATATGTATACACGTTTATGTGTTTGACAACCATTTATTAGAACATATTTCTAAAGAGATCTAAAATATTATTGAAACAAGAATATTAATTTATTAAATGATAGATTTATGAATTCAAATGCACCAGACTATTAATTCATTCAATGATGTAGACATTTTTTGGAAGATTTACTCTAAATAAATTGTAATTTGAAACTTAATGAACAATATTTATATGTACAGAGTGTTTAAAAGATGAAAAAATTGTAATGTAATCTCTATTGGAGCAAAGGCTAGAAATACTTCATTTCTTCCTGATGATGTCATCTACGACAAAATGCATTACTTGGAGTTATGTTTTTCTTAATGATTTCTGAAAAAAACGGATTCGTAATCCCTGAAAATAAAGGATTATTTCGTATTGAAAAGCTATGATTAAGAAGGCTATATAAATTTAGAGTAAATATGGTTAAGATATTTTATAATAAAAAAGTATCAGTTTATTATGATATCTGAAACTATCCACTTAAAACTTCTCGATTGACTATTTGTTTTAAGGTTAATCCAATCATCTGACATTCCCCGAAAATGTATGTTTGTGAACAAAAATTTACAAGAATTCAAATGTTTCCATTCATAACAACAAAATTGAAGAGTAATTAGAATTATAATATAATATATAATAACTAAGATCGTGAAATCCTGATGTCTGAATTTTTAATGAAAAATTCCTAAATTTTTCATGGGTTGAAAAATGGACTGTATCTAAGAACTGCCACTTTCCGGAAACCGTCAATGCATAACAATCAGTTTCTGGTTTCGATGTCAACAGATTTAATACAGGGCACGGACTGTTCCAAAATATATTTTATAACTGGGGTATGAATTCAAGTACGGACCAAAATCTTAATAAATTAAAACAGGCTGCATAAATTAATGGTCCTCCAATAGAGAGCAATAATTTAGAATTCGTACTGCAGCGAGACAGTTACTTAAAAATTACATTTACATATTAAATGAATTCATATTTTCATATATGTCAAAATAATGACAGATATAATATTTTTGACTTTTCTTTGTTCACAACACGCATTTTATATTTAACAAAAGCATTTACATTTTCATCAGCTATTTTAGCTGTTTTTACATACATTGATGATTGATTCTGTATAGTGGTGATTGCATTTATTCTCTAATGCAATTTTGAATCAACAGATTATCTAAATTTATTCAAATTAATTATATTTTAGTAATATTATTTCCGACCACCCTATACCATGTGTATACTAGTTATACTACATTACAAAAAATCCATATGAAAATATCCTTAAGAAAGGATATTTAATGATTTACTTTCATGTTGATAATGAATAAAATTATTCTTCTTTTCATAATATGTTAACAATATATTTACAATATTAAATGTAAAATTTGAAGTGGATATAAATTATTAGGAAAAAGACAAGAGGATTACAGTAGGAGATATCTGTTAATGAAAAATAAATTTTATATAAATTAATTCTTTTATTAATAATTTGTTATGCAAAAATTTTAATATATAAAATTAATTTAGGAACAAACTTCTGATACTTTCTAATAATTGAGACTATTTATATATTTATTATATTTATTGATGAATTTAATTTTATTGATTTTGTATTTTAAATTTGATTTATGAAAATAATATTTTAAATATTATCAGTACAGTACCCATGATCAGATTATATTCCTTGATGTAATACAATTGTCATGATTATTTTGAACAATTATAGAAATATAAATTACATTTGTGATATCTGCACTGCAATTACTGTCATTCTATTAATATGTATAATCAATAGATCTTTAAAATATTGAAAATTATTATATATAAAATTATTAATAAAATACGTCTTTTAAGTAAAAGAATTAAAAGCATATTTCTTTTAGCTTAAAATTAAAGAAAATTTGATTTTTCATAAAAAATGTTTATGTTCGTATTTAATTTTTTCGTTAATTCCAATTGCAAAAAAATAATATATATATATGTAGGAAACGAGGGATGTTGACGGGCGCTGGTTTCTTTGCTATGATATATTTTTCAAACGTTTTTTTTATTTTACGCTCAAATTAAATTTTTTTAATTTAATTTTGTTTTAAACCATTTTTTGTGAATTCGCGAAATTTAAAACATCTAAAAAAAAACTTGCGAATTTTTTAATAAAGTGATATTATTTAGAAAGCAATAATAATATCAAATCAAATATTTATTTTATATAAAATAGTGTCTGCAATTCTGTTTGATAATTTGTTGTAATAAAAAAAGTTAAAAAAAAAAAAAAATTTTATATTTTAAATAGGAAATAATTTTCCTTTTTTATTTATTTTCCGTCTATGCTATGTGGACGTTTTTGTTTTTTAAATTTAAAAATTAAAATTAAAATTAAAAAAAATTTTTTTTTATTTGTGGTGTGGAAAAAGAAAGTAGAAACTACTAAAATGTAAAAAAAAATTTAATTTGTGAAAAAGTAAATCATCCGTTCAGGTATACTGTGTGTTTAAATTATGATATGCTAACAAATAAATTTTTCAATAAAACCAATTATGTGCAATTTCACAGGGGTCTACTAGTAAAATTTTATATTAGATATATGTTAATTTGATCATAATATTAAAATAAAATAATAACTCAAAACCCAAATATTTATGTGATGGTTTTTATACAGTTCTTAAATATGATTTTTAGATTTTTAATTCATTTATTCATATTATAGTAAAATACAATATTTAAAAATATACATTTACTAAATAAAAAATAATAAGAATAAATATAGGATCATTCGGATATTCATTAGAATATGTGATGAATGAAACTGCAAGCAAAAATACAAGCATTAAAAATATAAAATATTGTTGGGTACATACATAGTAAAGTAGAAAATTAAAATATCTTAAAATTAAAATTATATAATGAAAAAAATAAAATTTAAAATAAAATTTCATAAAATTTAAAGCAAAATTTAAATAATAAACGAGAGTAAGCAGAATTAAATACAAAATTATAACAAGAATAAAAAGTAAATTAATAACTAGAAGACTGAAAGAAAATTAAAAAAATTATAGTTAGAAAAAAAACTAAATTAAAGTTAAAACTAAATAGTATTAAAAACAGATTCAATTTGAAGGTGATCCAGTTCAAAAAGCCAAAATTGAAGATTTTTGCAAAATGAAACAGGTGATCTGTCCGATCTTAAAGAATAAGGTAACATATTAAAAAATTTTGGAGCTATATAATCATAAAAGTGGCAAAAATGAGAGGTACGGGTTCTTGGAACATTTACAAGGTATAAATTATTAATTAGATGATATCCAGTAATAAATCGGTGAGCGAGATAGCCCGACCTATTGAAAAAAATTTTCAACGCTTTAAACAGATATAAATGTCTAAGTGGTAGAATATCCAACTTTTTAAATAAAGGAAAACTGGGCATTAGTCTATTTTTTTTAAAAATTATCCTTATACAGTGTTTTTGAGCGATGAGAAGAGGTTGAATTTTATTAAAATAAGAACCACCCCAGCAACTAATTCCATATTGCAGCTTAGAACTGAATAGAGCAAAATACACCATTAGCATAACTTTTAAAGAACAATACAGATTTAAGTGGTAAATGTTTCGCAAAACATTCTTAAAATAATTATTTAAATAGGAAGTATGTGCAGACCAATTCAGTTTATTATCAAGTAAAACACTCAAGTACCTAAACGTATCTACACTTTCAATGTTAAAACAAGAAATACTACAAGGCGAAGAGAAGACAAAAGAGTTTAGAGACTGTATAGGAAATAAAGGAAATTTAGGACAATCAGGAGAATGATACCAAATACTAAGATTCTCGAGGAGACAATTATTAAGCCTAAATTGCATAATTTTAGTTTTATTACTTATAACTAATTTATGAACATAAAACCATTTTCGAATTAGGTCCAAGTCAAAATTTAAATCGCAAAATAAGTCAAGTAGATTATTATTGTTGTATGAAAAAGCAGTGTCATCCGCAAAAGCTGTAGGTATACCCTTGAACTGTTGTTGCAATAATGAATTAATAAAAATAAGAAACAGAACAGGACCTAATACTGAACCTTGGGGTACACCAACATTGATACTAAGAAGGTCACTGAACTTTCCATTCAATTTGACTCGTTATATTAATAATATTTGTCACGAATGACGCTTACGTAATGTTGTAATACAAATTTTTGATAATTCAATTAAAAGTTTGCCAACTTTAAATTCAGATATCTCCATATTTATCCAGATAATTAACGTAGATCGTTTTTTTTCATTTAATAGAACCTACTGATTCTTTTTCTTCTCATATCTTAATCGCAATCTTTAGGGCTAACAAACAATTTGTTGAATAAAACTACTTATTTGCAATTTCACAGGGGTCTACTAGTAAAATTATATTTTTTTTCTTTTAATTTGAAATTTAATATAAAACCAAAAACTGTATCAAAAAGAATTCTAATATTTAATAGAATATAATAAATGAAAAAATTAAAAAAAGAAAAAAAAAGAAAAACGAAGGCTTAGGAAGACTAGGATGTCTAAGTCACAATTATTGCCGGAAATTAAATTAATTTTGTAAATTATTAATTCTAACTATACTAGTGATGAGGCGATTTTGCTTAAATAATTTTATAACAACAAATAACAAAGGATTTAAATATAAAAATTAAATTTTTAAATTTCACTAAAAAAACTAAATCCTCTAAAAAATGACACCCGTATTCAATTCTAAAGAAATATGTATCTAAGTTTCATTCTATTATTTGTATCCTCTTCGTTAGTTTTATTTTAAATAGAATTTTTTTTTTTTTATTTAGTTTATTGTTTTGTTTTAAATCTTAACTGAAGTTTTCACTTTTATAAGATATCATTATTTTTTTTTTTTTGTTTTTTTTTAGTGTAAAACATTTGAAAAACTTTTTCTACACTTCGGTAAATGAATGTGAATAGAATGAGTTTATAAAGCTGAATACTTGTATTTAAAACATAAAACAAAAAAAAAATAGAAGTTTATTAAACAAAAAAAAAAAAAAGAAAAATAACAATAAAATATGTATATATAGAAAACTTTTGAGTTTCTTTCATGTTTGTTAAGCCTATGGAACAATCAACACAATTCTCTACAAATTTCTATATACACATATACATAAATGTATATAAGAAAAATCAGTCAAGGAAAAACAGTTGTAGAAAATTTTGTTTCCTTCTGTTGTGTATTATAGTCTTGTATCTTTTATATGAAGAGAATTGATGTTCTAATTTTTGTTACGAAGTATATAAAAGTTGGCAAGAATATTGTTTTCTGTATACAACCCTGATTGTATTTTAAATGGCACTATTTAAAATTTTCTATTTAAAAAACGGTGACAATTTTTTTATAACAAAAAAATAAAACATTATATATAGCTGATATGGTTAAATGTAGGAAGTAAGTATTGGGCTTATGTTTTGTAACATTTTCATATATATACACCCGATATCGCGAAAACACCCCTAAATTGAAACTCACAAGATGTGTAAAAAATAAAAACCCTTCAATTTAAACCAAATAATAGTCTCGAATTAATGTAAAAGACGTTGTTGAAAAATTTACAGTATAAAATAAAGGTTATTATGAATACAATTGAATTAGGCTTAAAACGATCTCTATGTGATCTATATAACCGTGATTCGTGAAACAAGACACAGCCAGCACAGTGATTGTAAATTAGGTTAGACAAAATTTTGCCGAATAATTTATTATCGATAAAAATAAATATTTAATAAAGAAGATGTCGAACAGCCGTATAAATAAGGCAAGAAGAACATTTGGGAGCCTAATGAAGATATGGCGGAGCAACCAAATATCGAGAACAACAAAACTAACAATATTCAGAGCATATGTTAAGTCAACACAAATATATGGCAGTGAAACATGCCTTCGTTCGGAATCAAACAGAAGCTACAAGTATTCATCAACAAGTGCTTGAGAATAACTGGAGAAGAACCGATCAACAGACAGATAAATAGAAATGGAAATGGATAGGTCATACACTAAGGATATCAGAAAGGGATATAGCAAGAAGAGCTCTAGAGTGGAATCCACAAGGACAAAGAAGACCAGGGAGACCATACAACACATGGAGACGCACAATTGATCAAGAGTTAACATCAACAATTATACCTGGGATGATATTAAGGAAGCAGTACTCAACAGAGAGGAATGGAGGTTCACTATCGAAGCCCTATGCTCCTACGCGGAGTAATAGTAGGAAAAAAAAATTTAATTGATAATTCTAATCGCTCGCTTTTTATAGTTAGTATTAGATTTAAATAATATTTATTTTAAATAAATCTATCTCATTTCGGATTGTAAGTCAAGCAGGAGAAGACTAAACCTATGAGTATAAATAACTCCAGCACAGAACATCTAAAGTTGAAAGAAAAACAAATATAATTTATAAACAACTTCTGCTACTTGGGAAATATCGAAACAACTACTGGTAGAGCTCAAGAAGGCGTAAAAAACAGATTAAAGAAAGCAAAGAGTAGTATTTGGAAGATTGAAACCGATATGGAGGAACAGCCAAATATCCAGAGCAACTAAACTTAGAATAAATTCCGGTGTTGTGTATATCCGGTGTTGTGTAATATTCCGGTGTTGTGTGTAATCAATTCTGACGGCTGTGAAGCTTAGTTAACATAAAAAATCCTCAACCAGAAATTACAAATCTTCATTAATAAATGTCTAAAGATAATATGCCGAATATTGTGGCCAAACACTGACTATTGTCAATAATTACTAAGCGGCGAAGAACCCATATCGAAGAAAATCAGAAGAAGGAAATGGAGGAATGTCAAGTGGAGCTCCCAAGATGAGTAAGGAAAAAAAATTGATTTCGGTTAGGGGGTTATCAATTATAATTCATATCATTGCTGATGGTACATGGTGTAAAATTGTCAATATATACATATCTTATATGTAAACTTGTTTTTAAGTCCAATTCATTTAAATTTTGGGTGGTATAAAATGACATGAAATAAAAATAAGGAAATTTTTCTTAAGGGTATATGAATTGTTTTTTTTTTGTTTAGTGTTGTATCCTAGTTTCTTGATTGTTGTTATTGTTTTTTGTTTTTTATTAATCTAAGAAATTTTCTCTACACTTTGATTATGTTTCAGTTCACTCGGTTTTATAGACTGCAAGTATATATGAATTGCAATAAAAAAAAAAAAAACTCCTAAAGATTTATGATTTTTTCTTTTTAGTTTTGTTGTTTTTGCTATCTAAAGTGGAACTAAATTGCCTGGCAGAATTAACAATTATTGAAGATAAGTGATGATGGTGCAACAATGATACCTATTTTCTTCTTAAATAGCTTGTAATCGTTTTCCTGAATTTAGATTTTTAAATAAAAAAAAAACAATGTTATTTTTTTTTTTTTACATTGTTTTGGTTTTTGTTACTTGTTTTGAGAATTGAAATTTGGTGTTTTTAAGTTGTTGGTATGTAAAGTGGTTGGTCATTAAAATTTTGAGAATCGTTGATTTTGTTTTTGTGCATGTTGAATTGTATTGTTTTGTGGTGAATCAAAACTAAATTTATTGAAGTTGAATACAAAAAGTGTTGTAGATGAGGTTTTTTGTTGTTTTTTTTTTTGTTATTGTTATACAAATCCTGATTACTGTATTTTGAAATTGTTCTGCCAGAAACTATTCTTAAATAAGATGTCAATGACTTCTACAATTATTTTGTATTGAAATTTTTCTCGAAATATTTTTGTATTTGGTAGAGAAATATCAGTGTAAAGATCGTTATGATTCGTATTTGAATAAGATAGTTTTTGTGTTTACATTTTATTCTTCTTTTCGATTTGTAATGGTTAAGGTGTTTTTAAGTACTTTTTATTGTTACATTCGTTTGAGGTAAAATGTTTCACTTGAAGTCATAATTTTCTTAGAGTGTTCGCTTTTTATTACTGTTTTGGACCATATTGCTCTACGTTAAGCGTTATTATTTATTTTGTTTGTTAGAGAAGTGGAGACGACGAATATATTCTGAACGTTAGTTGATGTATGTACTTTGCATGTTTGGTAGAATATGTTTATCGATTATTTTATTTATTTTATATTCAATATTTTTAAATTTTTATGTCTACAGTAAGTTTATTATATTTATATTCCGTATAGGATAATTTAATATTTAATTATGATAAATAATACAAGGTTTTTGTAATTTTTCAACATTTTTTCTTGTATCAATTAAAACAAATTGTAAATTAAACAACAAATGTAATGAAAAATAAAAATTAGAATAAAATAAAACTCGCAGCTGTTAACATACTAATAATGTAAACTCTAACTTAAGTATAAAAAGACTCTATCATTATAAATTATGTATTAAAAAGTTTTGGAAATAAACGAACTATCTAGATAGATAACTATAATCTTTTGAATATATTCGATAAACATTGCAAAGGATCATATGGTAATGCAAATAAGTTTTAGATTGTGTCGTTGGTTCATGAAACAAAATTAAAAGGAGAGCAGCCGGCAACAAGCAAACCAATTCGCAAAATTGAAAAAAAATAATTTTTTACTACTATTTGTTATTTTTTTTTTTGAATTTATAATTCAATAGCGAAAGTCCTAAAATAATTTTTTTTCACATAAGAAAATTTAATTTCCTTCAAAAAAAAAAAATCCGAAAGGCTATACGGCGATCAGTGCTTCAAAAGTTATGATCTATTTTGTCCCCACACTTCCTCTTTTTTTACAGTATATTTTTGTATTTTAATTTATTTTAAATAAACGAATTTTTATTTTATTCATAAAAAAAAAAATTTCATTTAATAGGTAGGTACGCATCATTAATATGTGTAGGGGGCTTTTTTTTATAATTTACTTTATTTTTGTATTTGATTTGTTTTTGTTTTTTCTAGTGAACATGGAAAACCGAAACTAATTTTTTTGCTGTGTTAGAGAAATGAACCACAAATTGTATGTATTTTAATTTGATCATAAGTATATCATATACAATAATAATAATAATAGTAATAAAATAGTCTTTATTTCAACAGAATTACATTTTGCTGTGCCTACTATGCTAATACTACGAAAAAATTGTTGCGAGATGTTCTACTAAATTTTGGATGTCACACAAATTTTAACTCATCCCATCCACTTAGTTAAATTGTTTCTTAAATTGTAAAAATAGAAAATATTTTTTATTTTTGTATTTCTTTACATATATTTATTTTGTTTTTGACGTTCTAAGCGCAAAGAGTTCAAACCGATGATGAACCCATGAAAAAATTGGAATGATAACATTTACACACACATATGTAGATGCAAATGCAATTAATGACATAATCTAAACACATAAGAGCTGGCTTTTTCAACAGAATTTGTTAACTACAATTGCAATTCAATGTGAATACATTCAATTATCTATTATCTCTTTATTCTCTATGATAATTCTATTATTTCTTTTATTAAGTTGGTTTAGATATATTAATATATAATTTTGTGATCAAATTTATTTAAATGTTATTGTATTGTATTTAAACTTAGTATAAAACTTTTAAGCTGTCACAGCATATTTTTTTCCTACAAATATTATTGATTGATGAATTTAAAGTAGGTAGATAGGTGGAATTAAAATTCAAATTTTTTTTTGCATTTTTGATGTCAAAAAACACTAATTTGGTGTTGTTGGCTTTAAAATGAGTACTAAACTCAGCCTGTGCGATTAAGGAAGTAGATTAGATCATTTAATGCATCATATGGCTTGTTCGTATAACCTTAAATATTGATAATAAAATTCCAGTATTGTATGAAAATATACACCCATATTCTCTTAGACCCATCGTTGACGAGAAGAAAAAATTCATCTCGTCTCGTCTCACTGAATATGCATTTCTGTTAGAGACTGTAAGCGGCGCGATAGAACATTTTATTTGTTGGTAGTACTGATCATTTTTTACTGTCAACCAAAATTATTGGTATATAAACAAAATACGGTTTATAAAATTTTTGGAAAGTATTTCTGGGGTTTAGTAAAAAATATTTTTTAAATGAAAAATAAATATATAAATATATTGTTTTAAATATTTTTTAGGTTAGTACATAAACAGTAGTAAAACAGTAATAGTAAAGATGGTTTTTTTTTTTTAAACAAAAACACAATTTTAATAATAATGCAAAAAAAATAATGAAAAATTGTTTATTAATCTTTACTTAACTATTTTATCTATTCAATTTATTTATTTAATTAAATTTTTTGATAAAAAAACACAAAATACTTTGACGAGATACTATATCGCTTACAATTTTTGACGAGATAAAAAATGGCTATATCGTCTCGTCAAAGGTCTAACAGAATACAAAATTATCTCGTCAGAGATATTCTCACGCGATCTCGCAAGATGGGTCTAACAGAATATGGGTGATAATTTGAACGAACATACCGAAAAAACTTATTAAATTTTTTGATAATTGAACTTTAATTTTAACTGTAATTAGCTCTATCACTTATTAATGTTTGTAATGAATAAAGTATTATAATATTGCACTGGTTATTGCAGTATTTTCTATTCTGCCTACTCCTTTAACAATAAAACTATAACTTCTTCATAGTGCTTTTATCTGTATTATCTAGTTTTTAATACATAAATATAATCTGTATATTGTTTAAACTAATTACATAAATTAAATTCAGTTAAGTCTTTAAATCAGAATTATAAATTTTTTTTAAAATTTATTTACACAAAATAGAAGTTTCTTTCTTTTATAAGAAGGATACCTACTTCTTATTTGATAAACAAAATAATAATTAAATCTTATAATTTAAAAAACAAAAAAAAATATTTTCTCTCAAAGGATTCAAATTCCAGCAGCAGTAACAGCAATAACTACTTTATTCATTAATGAAAAAAAGTTTATTACTAGGATTTATTCTTTGCTTTGTTGTGTTTATTATTCGTTGTATGTTTGTGTGTGTAAATTATATTATTAAAATAAATAGAAAGGTGCTTTGAAACCAGTAACACCATAAAAATGAACTTTTTCTTTAATATCTAAAATAAGTAGTATAGAAAGTCTTTAGAATATTCTGTTTGTGTACTTTCCTTAATTCCAGTATACATGCCTTATGCACTGCTAAGCTTATTCTTCTTATTTTTTTTTTCTAAATCTCATTACAAAGTTTAACTTACAGTCATTGCAAAAATATTTACATAGCAAAGTTTTATCGAAAAAAAAGAACTGATTTTAGTTATATTTTATTTGAAGTAAATTTATTTTAGATTTGTAAGTTGTATACCTGTGTAAATACAGTATACACAGGGTGATTGTACTATTTACAAAGGAATTAACTATATAAAGAATGGTTGTAAGGTTAGCTTGTCAATTACATTTTCTAATTTCTAGCAACCATAACTCTGCATATGGGTGGGGTTCTTGCGAAAACGAAATTGATATACAGTTGAGGTCTACATAATGTATTTTATGTTTTACTTAAATTATAATATACATACTTGTACTGGTACAGAGTATATCCATACTCGTATATATGGTGTATATTAGTTATTGTATTTATAACAGGCACTCTTGAGACTTTACAGTGTTGGGCTCATTTGTGAAGTATACTTAATTAGAATGATATATTTTTTTATATTGAACCTTGTGTATACTTTATAGTAGAGCGAATCGATGCATGGTGCATGATGCATGGTGCATGGTGCATGGTGCATGGTGCATTGTGCATGGTGCATGGTGCATGGTGCATGGTGCATGGTGCATGGTGCATGGTGCATGGTGCATGGTGCATGGTGCATGGTGCATGGTGCATGGTGCATGGTGCATGGTGCATGGTGCATGGTGCATGGTGCATGGTGCATGGTGTATGGTGTATGGTGCATGGTGCATGGTGCATGGTGTATGGTGCATGGTGCATGGTGTATGGTGCATGGTGCATGGTGCATGGTGCATGGTGCATGGTGCATGGTGCATGATGCATGATGCATGGTGCATGGTGCATGGTGCATGTTGTGTTACCCTTACTAATTCAGAATCAACTGAAAAATAATTGAATTATGTTTACCAGAAAGTTTATAAATTGTGAACTTATAGCTGAAAGACGTTGTTGGTACTGAAACCGTTTAGAACTGATTACGAAAATCTTCAGTTGGTATCATTAATTTTATCTTTCAGTGTATTTTATCTATTTTTATTGTAAAAAAAAATGCAGAAACATTTTAATATTATTTTTCTCACTCCCCGCCACCCAAAACCTTATTATGACAGTACAATAGTTAACAATAGATAATTATATTTGTTGGTATATTGTAATGGGTTGCAAGTTACGCAATTTAACAATATGGAAAATATTTCAAAGAAACTCACAAGCTTTTATTAAAAACAATTAAATAAAAATACCTATTTATATATGTTTGTATTGTAGGTATGTTTATGTATTGGAAATATTATTTAAAGTGGAATGAGGAGAATGTTCTTGAACAATAAAATATTGTACTACTTATATATGATTTTTTATGTTATACCTTTTTGTATTGTAATTTAATAGGATAATATTATTTTAATAAGTAGAGTAATTGGTTCCAGATTATAAATATAGAAAACGAATTGTTAAAGTTACAACAAGGTTAATTCTTCTTTAAGCTTATGAATTTTAAATTCTTAATTTAAGTAGGAGGTAGCTAGGTAAATTTAGGTAAAGGAATGACTTTTTGAACAAGCTTTTCGACTATTTTAGACAATATAACGTGAATGAATTAAATAAATAAATAAATAAATAACAAACAAGTTATAAATGAAATTTTATTAGAAATAAAATTTAAGGCCCGACTAAATATGTTTTTTCTCTTTTTTCATTTTGAATTGAATTTTCGGGTTAAGTAAATTTCAAGAATAGAATATATTTACGAATTTGTTCGGACTCATTATTTATCTATACCTTTTTTTGAAAAATATTTATATTGCTCAAAGGTACTTTTATTGTTTTGCAATGCCTATTCTCTTTCATATACACAATACACATGCACTTCAATTCTATATCTATATTCAATCGTATTTCGTATGTAAAAATAAAAATCTTAAGAAAGAAAAAAGAGGAGGAAAACGTCAAAAATATAACCATTAACATTATGACAACATGTTCTAGTATAGTCTATTATTACAAAGTTCTTCCAATTTATAGGGGAGTACAGTGACGTCACATTGCGCTATATCATTCATAATATTTAAATTTAAATGCATATCGCATCATTTTTATTAATTTTTTCAAATTCAGATTTCAGAAAAATTTTGTATAGATATAAATGAGTGGCTCAAAAAGTGATAGACATTGAAAGTGATAGCTGCAATAGGAATTTATGTATAGTCAAATCATATTTTATTTTTTTAATTATCAATTTCTCAAATTCTCATTTGATATATTAATATTTCTGTTACTCATATACCTACATGTGGTAAATTTCTTTGTAATTTTTGGTTATGATCCAAACATATAGGATATTTGCAGGCGTTATTAATAATTTCTTCATCAAAAAATTTGTTTGAAACAAAAAAAAATATTTCTTTTATGTTGAATTAAAATTTAGTTTTAGAAAAATGAAAAAAAAAAAAATTTATTCAGTAAAAAACAAAACTACTAAAATAATTGCAGTTAAAATAAAAAAGCAAAACAAAATAGAATAAATATATACATATACTAAAAATTATTATTAGCTTAAGTATACTATTGTATGAATGTGACACAAACGATTCTATAATTTAACTCCTAGAAATGTTATCCTTTTTATTTGTTTTCTTTTGTTCTTTTCAACGTTGATGCGGCAGTACAGCTCTCATTGTATCTTGGCCTCCTTATAAAATTTCTGTTCATCCATTTATTATAATTGATTTGGTTCACAGTAATTGGTTTATTATAATTGGTTTATTATAATTGATCTGGTTCACAGTAATTAGTGTTGCTATTTATGTTAATTACGCTATTATGTTAATTAATAATAATTAAAATTGATATTTGTTTTATCTAATGAAGAATTCTGTCTACACTGTTTTTTACTTCGGGGTTTTACTTCGGGTGTAAATTCTCTTGGCTGGAGCATTATTTTCGTATTCTCTGGGTGTTTGAGCAACTGCAGCATTTTAATTTTCGTGCGCAAACTCTTAGAACCATATATATGACGAAAACATTTATTTTCAAAGACACAAAGTGTATGCACAACAGACTTTGTTTGGGTAGAGTTCATGATTCTGATATGTAGAATTAGCGTGAAATTAGTGTGGTTATGGTTTGTCGTTGTTAATTTAATATATTTGACTTTTGACATATAAAATTAACCTTACTGTAATTTTTCCTGTCGCACAGTCTTCCCAAATTTTACTATCAACTTGTATAACAATTCTTTGCTCTAAATATTTTTGACCATTTGGAAAATTTACATTGGCGTTCGAAATGGTATTCCGATTCTGACTTGTTTTTAATTATATTGTTAAAGACTGTTTTATTAATTGTTCATATTGTTTCGCATCATCAAGTCGTATTTTTATTAGGTTTTAATTTTATTTTTCTCAATATTACCACAATCGTTTCTACTTTTGCAATAATTCTAAAGTTTATTGTTTCTAGATTTTCCGAGTTTGAGCCATAATTTTTCTGCCACCGATTCCTCGTTTTGTCTTTATTCGCATGGGTTTTGTTGAAATGTTAACTCTGTTCTCTAGCATTCATTTTACATTCTTTTATTATGACATATTTGGATTTTTTTTTATCAAATTTTACTATATCATGAGTTTGTACCAAAGTGGTCAAATCCAGTTATTCTGCCAATTCTGCTAATAGGAACCGGTTAAAGTTATTGGATCTTAAATCATTAGAATCCAGAATGGAGGTTGCTGATATCATATTCATTATTAAAGTTTTAAATAATGAAATTTATTCTCCTTATGTTATAGATATGATCCACTTACATATTAACAACAGAAACCGCTTTAGATCGGAAAATATGAACCTGTTAATAGAATGTTTATGTTAATAAATAAACAAAAACACCACATCGATTTTACATTAAACACAGCCGAACTAAAAAAAAAAGCTATATCTTACATATATCTTAGAGTTAGTATAAATTTATAATTTTCTAATATTCTTTGGTAATAAATTACAAAAATGTATAAATGTCAATTTTAATATTAAGATCTAGACAAGCTTAAAATTATATTTTGTTTGTTTAATTTTGTACCTTTATGTATATTGTAATATGTTTGTATTAAGCATAAATAAATAAATAAACACAGTTCGTTATATCTTATTCGGTATTCTTCAATTTAATCTAATGGGACTATAAGTTGTTCCGAGATGTAGATAGACACTACTATCTACTTATCTGTGAGTAAAACTGAAAAATAACTTATGTTGTAATTTTTTTTCAATATAATTGGGGAGTTATATGTAAGCGGACATCCTACGTTCTATTTATTTCAGAATTGTTGGTCTATGTACTTGATGAACGCTATTATTGCTTTGATGTCAATTTCAGAATCAGGCATTCAGGCAATGTGTATTTCTGGAAATATTTATATCTTTTACGATCTATGACGTCGCAAGTAAATAGAATATCAGAGGACAACTCCTCTTTTTCTAATCAGAATCTGAATGATGAGAATGTATAAAAGAAATGAAATCCAACGATTTGAGAAGAACAAGTTCAAATCATATTACATATACAATTTGTATTTTCAACTAGACAGTAGGTGTCGGTATGTAAAATAAATAAAAGTAGTATAATCGAATCACCTACAACAAACTTGAGATATCTTCCGAAGATATCTATACCCCTAAAGCAATTGGATAGCATAAAATGATGATGATGTGTTATTGTGTCACTGCACTGCATTGTTTTTATTTTGTCAATTTTTAGTACTTTTCATATTCTTCTTTTCTGTTTTTTATTTTCATACACTCGTACATACTCGTGTACATAAAAACAAAACAAAATATGAAAATATTATTATTATACATTATATTTATCTATATGTTATATATATTATATACGTATGTGTATATAAGAGAATAAACTTATATTATAGATGTTTTATAGTCTAAAAATGCAACACTTTATTATTATATCCTTTTGGGATTAGGATAATCCAAGCAAATTGCTAAATGACACGAAAAATTGTGAAAATTCTGATATTTATTGGGATAAAAGATTTGTTTTTTTTTTTTATTTTTTTTTATTATATAAAATTCGTATATGAAATGAGATTGAAATGTTATTTACTTTTTTTTGTTTTGTTTTATAAAAGAGAGAAAGAGAACTATATATAGAGAAATAATAATAATAATAAAATAATAACAATAACAAAGAGAACAGCTAGAATACAAGTTGTTTTTTATTATTTTTATTTTTTATGATAATTTCCTTTATTTTGGTTTTCGTTTTATTCAAAAGAGGGTGTTGTTCTGGTTTTTTAAGGTTCATTTCCGTTTTTTATATCCTAAAAGGAAACTATATAAAATATAAGTATTAGAAGCTTTGAAAATTATTTATGAAAATAGCGACAATCATAAAATTATAAACACAAGTGATATGGAGAGAAACATAGATTGAGAGTTGAAAGAGGGTGGTCAATTTTGATGAAATAAGTATGAAAAGAGTAAGAGAGACAAAAAGTAAAAACAAATTTTTATTTTGATTTATAAAAAATAAGATAATAAGCTGAACCCTTCTGTAGGAGATGAATTTGTAGAAAATAATAGAAAAATTGAAGTAATGATGAAGTTTTTAAATAAAAATTTTTAGAAAATGAAAAATTTTTCAATAAAACATTTTTAAAGTAAATTAATTGAAATAAAAAATATAAGTTACCACGAAGTTGAAAAGTTATTGTATTTTGCATGTATCCTACTCGGTTTTGTTTTTAGCTTTAGTTCTGGATAAGATTAAAGATTGTTTCCCATAATTTCTTCAGCCTTTGGAAAAAATTGTTGATGCCAAGCCGTCTGGATTATTTGTTTATAAAACAGTGCTCTATAATGACCACTTTTTGGCATTCAATTTTAATTAAACTTTCTAAAAACTATAATAAAATAAATTAACATTTACAATTCATATTAAATTAAAATTAATTCTTCTTCGTTTTATAGGATTAAGTCCTTTTCGTTTACAATATATATTTATGAAATTGGAACTGGATACTGCTGGGATTAGTAGCTTCAACACTAAATCTATCTTTTCTGAACTTGTCCTGGTAGTCGAGGTCAATAATTTAGATATTTTTTGCATTTTGGTTTAAGTTTTCAAATCTCTTACTGTAGAGTATTTCGATATATAGTTATATTCGAAACTTATGGGTTGTTTGGTGCGTATGTGGTTTCCAACTGTCTCCTGGTTGGACCAGGAGGTCACCCTGGTTTTTGTTTTATGCTATTGATAACTCTACTGTATTGTATCCATTTACTGTTACTAATTGCTATACTCATATCTGTGTTTGTGTTTGCTACTGATATCTGTGTTTGTATTGTACAGTTACACCGTCGTATCGAAGGTTGCAATAGTTTTTAGATATCATTTTCGTTGCAATTAAGACAGCAAACTATTTTTATCTAGTTTTCATCCATTTTCAATCTGTTATTCGTTTTAACTATAATTTTGTCAAATTATTTTTGAATATTTAATTCTGAAAACCGATTAGCATTTTTAATTTTTTAAATCCATAATTTAGTCCGCTATTATATTTAAAAAAAATAATTAATTAAGTTATGATATAAATTATTATTTACTAATTAAATAAATAAATTATTTTAATTAATTTTTAATAGTTCTAATTATGTTCATTAATTAATTTGTATTGTACTAACATTAAAATATTTCAAATACAGTTTCAAATAATTCAATTTAAATAATTTTCGAAAATATTTATAGTATTTTCTTAATGTAAATTTAATTTAATTATAAATAACACAGAGTTCAAAAGTTTAAGTAAAAATAAAAAACAAAATAAAATAAAAAAGTTTAAAATTTTTTCTTTTATTTCTGTTTTATTGTTATTACCACATGGGTACTGTTTGGTTATTTTATAAAGCCACCGCCTACAAAATTAAATTGTCTACCAACTTTACATTTTATTTTATTTTATTTTTTTTTATTTTAAATATAATTTTTAACATTGGTAAATGGTAGTATTTATTTTGTAGTATACTAAAATGTAATTTAAACTTTTATTCCCAATGTTAACGCAAAAAAAAAAAAAAAAATAATAAAAAAATAAAATACAAAAGTCTCCCATTGAGACCTGTCACTGTCACTTAAGTTTTATGTTGTTTATATTTTGTATTTTTTTTTTACTGTCTTCTTTTTATATTTTTGAATAAAATTATTATTTTCTTTCGATCTTTGCTCCAAAATAATATCAAAATAAGAAAATAAGGGAAATTAAGGTGGAATATGTATTATGGTGTTATTATGTATGTATATGAATTTCAGTTGTACATAAATACATACATTATATACATATGAGTATGATGGCTTTTTGTTCAATAAATGATTTTAAGAATAAGTTCTGAACAAGTTCTATTTCTATCTGCGTGTATACATACATATTTAAATTGGTTATGATAAAATTAGAAAAAACCAAAACAAACCAAAAAGACATTTTTGTGTTTATTTTGTTTAAAAATGTTTTGAAGTCAAGTTTTTAGAAATTTAATTTTTCTCTTTCATGTTATTTCCTTTAAGGAGTGAAAATGTTCTTTCAGTTTTCATTATTTTTTCACGGTTCCTGTTGAATAGAATATTGTAGTGTTCCTGCTAATATCCTATTAAAATTTTGTATTCATGACGAGTTTCGTGTTAAATTGTTTTATTTCTATGTAGATATTTATATATAGGGTGACACAAATTAAATAAAAAAATATAATGTTTAACAGTGAATATGATTTACGTATTTGCTCATAAAATTGGCTCATCTTGCAAATTAGCTTAGCTTGAAAAACTTACTTTAGTTTTTGTATTATTATTTAATCAATAAACTTAAACGTAACTTTGCACCATACTGTACACACTGGACATCATTGTAATTTGTGATTTGCGGCATTTTTATCATATATAATTTGCACCATTTACTTTGACTGATGAATTTTATTATGTAATATGAAAAATTTAAATCGATTTTTTTATGATTAAGTTTGCACTGACATTTTTGCTCTTTTGCACTCTTATTTTGTGTATCTAGTTTTTACTTGTTTAAATTTGAATAATTTACTTTGCACCATGCACTGTACATTATGTATTCGTATTCGCATCTTAATTTGTGAATGCCAGTATTTGTACCATATAATTTGCACCTTTGCTTTTGGGCTATGAAAAACTTAAATCAATTTTTATTAAGTTTGAACTGTAAATTTTGCACCCTTATTTTTGTATCCAGTTTTTTCATTTTGGATTTTGCATCAATGAATTTGTACTAGTAACTTTTAACCACACACTGTTTTAACCATTGTCTTTGTTTTGTTATTTGAGCGCTGTGGTATTTACAAGATGTAATTTACACCATGTTTTTTGCCCAATAGACTCTATATCATAGTTTTTGCTCTGTGAGCTTTGAAGCATGGATTTGTATTTTTTTTCTTAACATTCCCCTGCTGATATGTACTTGTAAATATTTCTTCTTAAACAAACTCAAATTCAGAATAAGGCGTTGTAGCTCAAATAAAATAGTAACTTCTAGTAATTATACTGTTGCCAAAAAATCATTTTCAAGTTTTAATAACAGGTCCTGTTGTTTGGCAATTTGGCTTCATTTTGTTTGAACTATATTTTCAATTGTGTTTGAATGAAATGAGGTTCTATTTACAATAGTTAATTTATTGATAATAGATATGTCATTCAATTTGTTACACATTTTTTAACTTTAGGTAATAAATAAAAATTTGTACATTAAGAGGGGAAAATTCAAACAAAAAAATTTATTAACGTACATAATAAAACAGGCATGGTAGAGATTTCTGCCAAGTTGTCTAAATTTTTTAGTTTGGATATTGATGGATTAATTATGAATACGGTTTTGATTGTGGATTCGGTAGAAGTGAATTTATGACGAATACGGGTTCAGTTTGTCTTGTAGCGGTTCGATGTGAATAATACTTAGTAATAGCGATGGATATGAATATGGTTGTTATACTCTTTTAAACTGACTAACTGCTACATATTCAAGTACTTTTGTTTTCTTTTTTACGTCACCCAGTATTTATACATAGAATGCTGTTTATTTAAAATGTGACAAGAAAAAAATTTCTAATAAAATTAAAATTTTTGGTACATCTTTAGTTTTTTATAAAAATAATAAAAACAAAAAAAAAGTGTTGTCGTCAATTTAATTTGAAAATGTTGTTTTTATGTTTTTTCTTTGTTTTTTTTTTCAAGGACTTTTATTATTGTTTAGCCAAGAATACATTATGAATTTTAATTTCTAATTGAGAAAATGAGATTTTCAGTTGAAATGTTAAAATGATTTTTTAATTTGTTTTTATTTTTACGTATTTTAAAACAAAAATTAATTTTTCAAATGATGATTGTTGTCGAATAGAAGAGTATTAAATATTCTCTACGTTTTCATCGTTTCTATTTTCATTTTTTCAATTTTAAATGATGAAAAATTATGTTTTTATATTAGAAAATGACATTGAAAAACTT
Source organism: Argyra leucocephala (assembly GCA_963942445.1). Taxonomy (NCBI): domain Eukaryota; kingdom Metazoa; phylum Arthropoda; class Insecta; order Diptera; family Dolichopodidae; genus Argyra; species Argyra leucocephala. The sequence goes on along the minus strand of OZ012681.1, from coordinate 8,031,583 downwards.
AGAAGTTTTGTTTTTAAACTAAGTTCTAGACATTGCATATTTTGCGAAATTAATAATCTTGTCTCAACGAGTTCAAATTCAATACATTATTATTGTTCTATACAGAAATAATAATAATGTACGAAATGTGGATTGAAACAATTGAAATTTAAGAGAAAATGGTCAATATTTTTGTTCTAATCGTAACGTATTGAATAAATTAGAATGAAAGGGAATCATTTGAGATAAAACAAGGCCTGTATATAACGTTAGTGTTCGTTCATACGTAAATATTGTAAATTGAAAGTGCAGGCGATGACCTGGAATTGTTTACGGATGTTCAGATTTTAGACTTTTTCTATGGTTCTATTTGAGACATCAAAACTTGTATCTACACCCATATAAAATTTAGTTAACTAAGAAACCGTTAATTGTCTGAAATTTGAATGTTTGCAGAGTGATCAGGTGGACCCTATATTTTTTAAATCTGATCTGTAATAACCATTGGTTATACTGTTTGTTATACTAAGTATATTTATTATACTCCAGTATATTATTGATGTGGAAACAAATCTGCCGCATTAGATCCAGTTTTGGAAATTTTGCTTGAAAATCTCCCATATCGCCTTCTGAAATTGAAATTGAGTTCGGTAACCGTAATTAATTGCATTTTTTGTTTTACATTATCTTACATTTTAATATAGTTTATTAAATTTCCTCCTACATCCATACGTATTTTTATTTTTATCATTATTGCATTAAAATCATATTATTTAATATCGTTTTACATATTTTTGAATTGAGGTCAATTAAAAATTCCATTTATTAAAAAAAAAAACAAATTATTATAATAATATGATGAGAACTTATTATAATTGTTATGTAGAACCATCAGTAATTATTAATAATCCTTTTGATGTCCATTTTATTCAATTTACCAATAATATTATATGCCATAGAGGCTATATAAATAGATTTAGCATACTGTTCAATAGATTTCTCATTCTTGTCTCTATATTGTAAGTTTTTGTTATTGTTATTATTTCATTAAAATTTATTAGAGTGCATTTAATTAATATATAAGTCTATTTAACTATTATTAGTCTTTAATATAGAAATAAATTGAATACCAGTTTAAAAAATAAAAAATAAAAAATGAAATTTATTAAATATATATATACATATATATATATATATAATATATAAATATATATATATATAATATGTATAAAGTATTCATTGAACTGATGTCAAATAAAAACTGAATCATCGTTTATTGTCTATAGTAATCTATAAATATACATAGTTTGATTTTAAAACAATATATGGGAAATAAAACAATGTAACGGAAATATTAAAGAAATATGTATAATATTTTGTAGTTGCGGTTTCATTAAAACTATAAATATTTCTATAATTATATTACATTTTATATTTAGCACAGGCTGACGACATCAATTTTATTGATTGAAATATATGGAAAAAAAATAAGTGTTGTTATGATCATGAGCTGCAAATGTAGTTTTAACAAGGGCGAATGAAAACAAAACAAGGTAAATTTTGTTAACAAAAATATAATATAAACATTTAATTTTTGCCAACTATACATTTGAAGTACTATTAAGAAGTACTTAAAAATTTTATATCTAACTGGCTACCACATAAATGCTAAATGCCAACCTAGGCATGAAAAAATGGATAAACTTTGGAAATTTTACATAACGGTACCTGTCCACGTCACAAATATTTCATAGAAGCTTCTATTTATTATTGTAGTAGTAGAAAATAAATAAGATTTAAAAGAAAAACACTAACAAGTTTTAGAAAATTTTTCAAAAGATCAATTTGACCTTTAAATGCCCTTCTCATCAAAAATTATCTTCTTCGAAATATTTGTGACATCGTTAGATACCGTTAAGTTAAATTTTGATTCATTCGAACATACTACCTTTTCCAAGGCTTATCACAAAAGAAAAATTACTCTTCTGAAGTTAAATGGACTCTGTAGTTGTAGATAATGATGTCAAAGGAAGAGTCAATTTTAACCATTGATAAAATATATCAACTGATATTTAGATATTTTAATATTGCTGCTGCCAACCAGATATTTCGTTTTGAACTCTATTCATGAGTTGCCTGAATAAAGATGTTAAGTTAAACCAAAATGTTCCAAATGTTATATTACCATCTAAATAAGTGTAAAATATAGTAAAAAAGTGAACCATCTTTGTTTGCAATCCAACAATTTATTGATATCTTTGTTTTATTTTATAGTATACACTTACAGTACCGTACTTAATTAAGCACGAAATGGTGATTCCACCTAAGTTACTGTCAAGAGCATACAAAAAAAAATTTCCTTATAAACTGTACAATATGTCTATAATGGAGACATTCAGTAGTTTGTATGATATTTGTTTTTGTATCCAAAATATAATGACTTGCGGATGAAAAACTCAATGGCTAGTTATACTCTGTTTGTATCTGTTGCGTAGTTGCAGAATGCTGTGACGCTTAAGTCAACTAGCACCATTTGAGATTGACAATATGTTTGCTAGGGTATATGGATGATAGTTTAATCTTGTTTTATATTTGCAACTTGCCATTCTGATTTCTTCATTTCTGGTTTTCATCTGTAGGTCTTAATGTAAAATATCGTTACTTACGAGCCATGGTGCTATTAGTTTTAGTACTTTTAATTGGAATCGCTGTAATATTTCAATATTAGAATTGCTGGCTATTCTCCACGTTGGCACTAATAAATAATAGTTCTGTAGAAGAAATTGTTTGAGTTTGTACAGCTAATACCCAAAAAAAAAAAAACCGCTGAACAATATTTATTTTGTTCTGTAGGCTTAACCTGATTACATCTGCTATTCTGCGTATTTGCTCAATAGTTACATTTCTGAATGATATCTTAAAAATTAAAAATATATTTAAATTCAATAAGGTGACAACACAGAAGTTCATTGCAGGAAAATCCATTAATAATATCCTGTCAAAGTTGGAAACCCTTGAAATTTCTGCAATGATTGCGATGTATTTATAGTTTGTTTGGCAAACAACGAAATGCAGCTACGGTACTAACCAAAAATGTTGTAAGAATAAGAATTGCAGAAATCTGGAAATCTGGAATGGCTTCTGATTACCGGAACGTCCTTCAAAGAAATGAAGAGAAACTTGAACCTATCGAAATTCAAGTTGGCAACTCTAGTATCTATTTTCTGGGTAATTGGCAATATATATATACATAATATAGCTCCTTTAAACGACTTGATTTGTATCATTATTAAATCTGTTTTTGTTTACAACTTTTTCAAAACGACAAACTTTATTTCTGCAAAACGTGGAAGAAAAAAAAAAACAAAATTTTACTGTATCAAAAACTGTATTTTTTTTTGTTTAATTTCAATTTTATAAAAGTCACATAAAACTTTCTGAACTTTCGATACACATCCATTAATTCAGTGTAATTATACAAGTTATTCAAATTTAAACTCTAGAAATAAAAAACTATATATATATATATATATATATATATATAATACATCATTCCTTCACTCCAGTATCACTTTTCGTTATTCATTCTACTTTGTTACTCAACTCAACTTATTCGCATTAATTAAATCATTTATTTACTCATTCCCAAGACAACAAAAACTATGGGTATACAAAAAAAAAAAAAAAAAAAAAAATAAAAATAATTTTTAAAATATTCAAAATTAAAATTTTTTTTGGTAAACTTAAAGTTTTCAGTTTTCACTATTCCTATCTAATTAAATTCCATTGATTGCAATGTCAGTACAGATAATATAAAATATTATAAATAAAAAAAAAAAAAAAAATTCTTATGGCTGTAATAGGATGCAATAGGATGCAATAGGCAGGCGCTTGAATTTTACCATATCAAAAATTATGTTATAGAAAAATTGCGAATTTGATTCCTTCATCAGAACTTTGTAGAGAAACTTGTTAAAATAAAATTCAATTAAAATTCAACAGTTGCAAATTATATAACAGTAGGTGTTATACAAGTAGTATAACACTTTCCTTTCTTACCCTCGCTTCACAATACTAATAATACTGATGATTCTAATGGTGTAATCATCTTTTTTTTTCAACATTGCATAGCTGGTTTTAACTGATAATTTAAATTGAAACTGATGAAGATACCAAAGAGATGCATATTTTACAAGAAATGAAGAATAAAAGCGAAAAAAGAACAAAAAATAAAAAATAGAATTTTTTTCTTTTTAAACTTTTGAGTCTACACTTCTTAGAGTATATTTTCTTCGTGCAAATCAACAGGTTATTCTTATTCATTATAGGTTTCATTAATAACTTTTGAGGCTCTTAACAACATTTAGTGCTCACTTGAGTCTTCCGGTTTTTTGTTTTTTTATTATTATTATTGCTTGGTTCGTTTGTACATACAAACATACATACATACGTACATTAATATTGGTTTGAAAATTTTTCTGATGTTTGAAGTAACAAAACTGAAAGAAAAACAAATATAGGTATAGAACTTTAAATTATTATGTACGGTTTTTATTAGAAAAAAAATATAGGGCACCAAGAAAACAAAAAAAGAAAAAAACTAAAATAAAAATTTTAAAAAGTAAACTAAAAAATTGAAAAACTTTCTTAATATTTTTTACTGTAACTAGTTTTGTAGCAATGGCAGCACATTGTAATTGTATTTCTATATTATTATATTGCCTTACTACCAATATTACTACTCTACTACTTGTTGATGTTTTTGTGTTCGTTTTAATTATGACTTTGAAAAGTTCAACATTTCTGGCAATATTAATAAATGAGAAACCGAAAGTTTTCCTTTACAAAAATAAAAAAAAATAAAAAACAGTAAGCAAAAAAATAATTTTGATGCAATGTGAAAAATTTTAACAACAACAAAAAAAAAAAAAACAAACAAACTTTTAGTAACACTGAAAAAAATATTTTGGTTTTGAACTTAGATTCAAAAATTAATTATATTCGGTAAATACAAACATTCTTTAGTAATAGTATGTATGTAATATGTATGTATGTAACGTATATGTAGGTGAAGTTGTTTTGATGTTTTTTCATTAAACTAATTTTGTTAGATTAGTAGGGTAGTACAAGTAATTGGTTTTTTGTTGTTTTTAGAAAAATAAACGGAAAAAATAAAACAATAACAAAAAAAAAAGTATACAATTAATTCTGAATTGGACTTTACAACTTTTTGTTACATAATTTTATGTTAAATTTTTGTTTAATAAAAACATTTTAGGAGTGGAGCAAGCTTGGAGATTCTACCAGAAAGAAGCACACCTATGTCCAACTTATTACTTCACAAAGAAGCAATCAGAGTTTCCCATTGTATATTGTTCAATTGACCTGACTGCAATATAGCCAAATTTGTTTGATCCATATTGAACCATAAACGGCTCCTTTATTTACTATTATTAATACGATTAGATATCATTAGGGTGGGGGGAGTTATCACAGCATACTGCCTAAAAGACAAGCATGTTACAAGGTTTGGGATTCATTTAAATGTATTCCAAAACAATCCCACACCTTCTTTGCATTATTTGCAATTAATTTACAAAATTAAACCGAACTAGAAACCTATTTTCTAAGCTCACTAATGATGTTGGAGATTAAATGTTCGCTATCTAAAAAGTTTAAATTGATTTTGGCCAATTGATTTTAGCAAAAAACTATATTTATTCTGTGCTATCACAAATGTACTTTTTCGGTCTAACTATGCCGATTTTGAAAGCCACTTAGGTGTGTCTACCTACTTATTTATACTTTGTTTAATAATGTTCGAACAGGAAACCATATTGGAAATTTAGAATAAATAAAAAAATAAATTATATTTTAGCTTAATTTGATTAGTGTTTAAAACTGGATTATCATGTCAAATTAATTATCTGTACATTAGTAAAATGATTAACATGTAACAAATATATTATAATGTATAAAACGCAATTTTTTTATGATCATGTTTTGATCATAACTTATTCAGAGTAGTTTTTTTTTCATACAAAAACTTTGAGCTTTTCAAATCTCATTCAAAATTATGCCCTGCCATGTGTCAGTCACCAAACGTCCTAGTGTAATTAGACTTATGTTATTATCATGTTATGCTCCCAATACTCCAATTTTGTGAATAATGAAAGAAAAATGTAATTAGACATGCCCTGTGCCAAATTTGAACAAATTACATAACCACTACACAATATATTAATACTAGGAGCCCCTGTTGAGTAATTATATTTCAAGTTGAAGTCAAATTTAAAGTTTTTAAAAAAACAGTAATTTAAGTACTGACATAGACTTCGCACGATATTGCAGAAACCACTCGTGTTTAATAAAAAGTTTTTTGGTTAGTAAGTTTTATTTACGACACATAAATACACGTCCCTCATATACTGCTTCGTTTCCGATATATTCCCTATAGTAAGTGGCATTTAGTGATAAAATTACTAAAAATAAAAAGTTTTGTTATTAAAGAGGTACGTATATATATACCTACATAATACATAATTTTAATAAAAAGTATATTATTACTACAAATAACCAAAATTTAGAAACAGTTACTTTAAAAGATAAAAATGAAGAATTCAAGTGATTTGTTTTTTTGTTGTTTTTATATTTTTTATTTTAGATGAATTTTTTTTTTTGTTTTTTTTTGGCATATCTACATAGATTCATTTGCAAGTACATAATGTAAAATATAATAACTGATTTGTTTGTTTTTGTTTATTATTTTCATAAGATTTCACTTATGCATAATGTATTTGCTGAATAATAAAATCATATGAGTACAAAATTTTCAACTGTGTGCGCATTTTTGTTTTATATACAGTCTTATATATTATATATATTAAAAGTTCATTAAGGAGTAGGAGAATCAAAATAAAATAAAAAGGGGTCTACTGCGCAGGACCTTAAATGCTTGTCAATTATAATTATATATAATTGGATCCAAGTAAAAATTATTGAATTATGGATGTCTAACCCCAGATTAAGATCTGATCTGATAATCTGTACAATTAAATGTAAAAAATTGATATTTAATATTATGTAAAAGTTAAAAATATATATTTTGGTAAACAAATAAATTATTGTTTTAAAAATTATACCATATACTCAATTGATTTGATAGAATAATTTAATTGCATTTACAAAACAAACTCGTTTCTTTGAAAATATTTCTCTCAGTTCATTATAAGAGTCATTTTAAATTTTACTCTTTATATACGTCATCATAATATGCATTCATCCTTTTCTTTATTTATTTTTGTTTAAAATGCTTTTTTATTTTACATTTTTGTGTGAATGTGTTGCTATATTTGTTTTATGTATGTGAGTATATGAAATATAATCCACAATAGAACAAGCGGAAAATAATTTTTAATTAAAAATTTTATAAAATAGGAAAATTTTCAGTATTTTTTAATATTAAAAAAAAAGTAATACAAAAGAATAAAATAAAAAAAACATAATAATAACAAAAAGAAAATAAACAGCAAAAATAAAAATTGAAAACAGTAAAGAGAGAAAGAATAAAAAATCAGATCACTATATTTTTTTTTTTTTTTGTTTATCATCTTCTTTCACAAACATTTAGTAGCAGTAGTAGTAACATACGTATGTAATAATATGCAAATTCAAGTGTTTACAAAATAATAAAAAAAATATATAAATTTTTATCTCTCATTTTTTATTCTGAACTAAAAAATATATGAAATTAAATTAAATAATATTAAAAAGAAATTCTTGAAACAAAAAACAAAAAATGAAATGTTTTATAATGTAAATATTTTAAAAAATAAAAGATAAAAAAAAAAAAATGAATTTAATTAAATTTTAATTGTTCATTTTGTACAGATTAAAAATGTTGAAGGCAACTTTTAATAATTTTAAATAGTAAAATTGAAATAAATATTAAAATTATTTAAAACAAAAATATTCTTGTGTTATTTTTTAATGTATGTTTTGAGTTTTTAATTAATATTTTGATATTAATTTGAATAAACTATGATAATCGAAAATTTTTATAATTTAAAAATTTCAGTTTAATTTATAATAACTTTATGACTTCAGAATATATCCATTTATAGATTTTATAATTCTTAAATTTGAGATTCATCTCATAGGTTTAAATTTTCATTCAATTTCTCATTTAAGTTATAAAACTACAAAATATTTATATGCTCATAATTAATATTTTTTCGTTCAATGTTTATTGAAAATGTTTTGACAGATAGAGAAATTTAACATTTAAAAATAATTTTTGGCAAAGCTTGCAGTTAGTTCTCATAACATAGGTAATTTTAAGTTATTATGTAAATTGTAATTATTTAAATTACTCAATAAATAATTACAACCTACAATATCAGAAATAACAAAAAATTGTTGAATACAAATGAAAATATGAAATGACGAAACGTCAAAAAAATTTAATGATAAGTGAAAATGTCAAAAAAGTTGTTAGAAAATGTTCGTGCCATATTTTTGAGATTTTCTTCTTCTATCTTAACTGTGAAAATAATTGTCAGAAAATTGAACCAGAAACTGTAATTGGCTCTCCTGAGCTTTGAGTTGAATAAATAAATACTAAAATTATTTTTGACATTTGTCTTGGACTAAAAAATAGATAGAATATTATCAAAAATAATACAGTTGGATTTCTTCTACTTGTAGTGTTTTATCTGGCTTTAGAATTATTAAAATTTGTGATATTTTACATAGGAAATATTTAAGTTTTGTGGTAATTTTCAAATATTTATTTAGCACTTTAGTATATACTACTCTATTGCATAAAAGTTGGCCCATCTTTAAACTTATTATCACAATACAAAATGTTGTGTAGGAAATTACTAGCTACAAAAGATTTTATTTTATATCAGATCTACTTATATCTTATGAGAAAAAAAAAAAGTGAGAAATCATTATGCCAGTACTGAAAGGGATTTAAAACACAAACCAGGTATGTGCCGACTTTTTTGCAATAGAATAGTATTTAATTTAATTAATAGTAATTACTTATGCGCTAACTATAATGACATATAACTACATATGTGAATGTCAAATTTCTTAACGAAGCTGACATGGGTGTTTCCCGAAGGATATGCTGACCCATAATGACATAGTAACATAAGAAAATATTGTTTGTTAATTAGAAGATCAAATGGAAATAAAATGAAAATTAAATTTTTAAGTTGTATCTAAACTTTTATTCTTTTATCTGTACATTATTTTTGTTATAAAATTATTTAATAGAAAAAAAAATTAATCAGATAGTATTTTATTGTTTTTTATATATTTTACATATTAAATTATCTTCGAAATATTCTTCTGCCACTTTTGCCAATCTGAAAAAAAAGAAATTACATATTATTGTTGTTGTGAAAGGCTTCAGACAAAAACAAAATTAGCATATATGTAGAATTAGGTTTGGACGGAACTTCAATGCGCTAGTTATAATGACATAGAACTACATATGTCATGGCATATGTGATATTCCGTATACATGGAAAATACATGTAAATGGCCACAATGGAAATAATATGCGACAATTAAGTTGAATCTGAAAATTCGTTAAATTTTCGTTAAACATATAGAATTTTTATGTTCAATTCCATCCTAACCGAATTTGAAATATCTTATATATGCTAATTTGGTTTTGAAGCCTTTCACAACAACCGCAAGAAAAAACATAAAATAAATAATTTTTTTTTAATGTGTTATGGACGTAGGTCTAAGTAGAAGTAGAATATAATAAGAAAATAATGTTAAAGCATTATGATGAGAGATGATACATATTTACATCTATATTATAATACACAAGAGCACGATTTTGAAGGCCCACTTTTCGTGGTTGTTCGTGTGCTTCGTTTTTTTTTTCATTCAATCAATTTTTTTGTCGATTCTCTTTTGAGTCAAATTCTTTTTTTTTTTTTTATTTATCGCATTTGGTTTTTTGCACTTTTAGTAGGAAAAAAAATTAATTAGTAAGATAATATTATTAATATAGGTTTTAATATCACAAATTTTTGTGAGTTCGATTCTCTTTTAATTCAGATTTTTTTTTTTTTATTAAACAAATATTTTTTTATTATTTTGTATTATAATAATAATTTTTATAATATAATATAATTAATAACAAAAAAAAAATTTTTTTAATAAAAAAAAAGTAATTTTTAATTATTATTTCAACAAAATACGAACCCGTTTAGTTTAAAATAAATCTAAGCATACAAATTATGTGTTCTTGCAATGTATTCACAGTTGACAGTTTTGGTACTATGATGTATCATGTACATATTTGCATATAATATTATATATTTTACACAAGGAAGGCCATGTGGGGAATATATTATATTGTAATACAGAAGATGAACGACGTGGTGAGTAAAAAAGTAAGATTAATTGAATAGTAAATTATTTACACCACAAAAATATTAAAAATTTAGCAAGTTCTTGGTGCTGAATACTTAAAACATTTCAAATATTTACACCAAATAGTGAGGGTTATTTCCAAGTTGAGCGCCATCTATACTCTAAAAGGAATTTCAATTACAGGAAATTTTTAAAAATGCTTCATAAAAATTCTGTCATTTAAAATAAACACATAAACTTATAGAAAAAACAAAAAAGTACAGAAACAAAAACACAAACAAAAATTGAAAACAAAACAGAAAAACAAAAATCAAATCAGATCATACTCTTCAAAAATTATATAATAAAAGTTAGTTTATTTGCTTATGCTATCATTAAAAAAAACATATGCAGTAAAACACGGTTATAGTCATTCATTAATATTTCTGACTATAACCTTTTTGTGACTATAGACGTAGTAAAAAAAAATTGCATCTTTATAAACAAAATCAAATTTAATAAAATATCTTTCGAATAACAATTTTAAACTTTATTTTATTCTTAAATAGCAATTCTGTTATGTAATCACAAAATATACATATTTGTAATAAAGAACAGAAAAAAACTACTATATATAAATCAGTGTTTTATTAAAATAATTCACTGTTTTTCACCTATTGCTATAACAGAATTTTGACTACAAACATTTTTGACTATAAACGAATTAAAATATATCGATCTACTATTTTGGGAGTAATGAGATTTTATTGTGTTAAGTTATATATATTGAAATTAGTGTTAATTTCGTCCTAAAGTATTATGTATTATACTGAAAACAAACAATAACAGTTATATCAAAACAAATATTTCTTTTTACATAAAATTGTGTTTGAAAGAGCTACTTCTGTGCAATTGTACAGGGGATCCACTAGTTTATTTTACATTGTTGTTAGTGTTTTGAGTTGTAATGTGAATACTTTTTTAAACTGCATACTAACTTTACTAGATTAGCCATGGTATTATACTAGTTATGTAATGATTTTGTTGTAAGAAATATTTTATGTTACGATGTCATTATGGATCGACACTCGACATGTATGCTTTGACAAATATCTATGTTAGCTTCGTTAGGCAATTTGAAATTTACATATTATATAGTTCTAGTCATTATAGTTAGCGCTGATATAGTATTCTATTTTTATCGAAAATTTAAAGAATGTTAAAATTCAACTTAATAGTGGTTTATGCCTATTAAATTTATTAATTGTCATTTTCATTTAACATTTATTTTTCCATTAATTCATGATTCCACAAAAAAATCGTTGAAAATAAAATCATTTCGAATTTTTGATTCATCATCTTTGTTGATCCCAACATAATTTGCAGTAAAGTTAAAGCAGAATAATAAAAAATAAATAAAAATAAAATGAATTGAAAAAGTTAGTGTAAGTTATATTTATAAAACTAAAACTTTTTGTGTAAGCAATAAAAAGCTAATTAATTTTGCTAAAATCATTTGGAATTTACAAAACCCAAACTTATTTAATTAATCAAATAAAAATGCTTAGATTTTGTTTTAAAATTAAAAAATAAATATTTTTATCGATTTTGATCATTACACTATCCCTTGAATACTAATTTTTACAAAACTAATTTATTAATAATAAAAATTAAAAAAAAATTAATTAATTATTGTTAATTAGTTTGGTTCTATCAAGACATTTAAAAACTCTTTGATGATATCCATAAAAATGTATAAAAAACAGCATAATAAAAAGGAAACATTTTAAAAAAATTTAAAGTACGATTAGAGCTGTATTTAGCTTTTGAATAGAAAAAGTACATAAAAAGAAAATCTGTTGAAGAGATTTTCAAAAACCGCAGAGTAAAAGAGAGACCTATTAATAAAGAGATCCATTCTTTAATCATCAAGAAAATTTTTTCATTTATTAATAATCTAATTTTCCAATCTAAATAATTTAATTTTTAAATAGATTTTTTTTTTTTTCTTTTGCTTTGTAAATAAAATCGTTCCCTTCATTTCATTTAGTTTTTGGTTGTTGTTTTTCATTTTTGTTCTCTTTTTCAAATTTTCTCATTACATAAACTTTTCTCATTTACACAGTTCTATAAAATTTCAATCATCATTACCATCATCATTAAATTTTATATTATTTTTGAGTTGAATTCCTGTTGTTGTCGCTGACCCTCCACATTAAAAATCGAATTATTAAAGTCGATAGTAATAACAATAACAACAACAGCTAAAGTTCCGATTCGCTAATCATTAAAAAGTTTTCTGTTTTTTTTTTTTTTACTGTTTTGTTGTTTTCTAAAATGTTTTTTTTTAACGATTATTATGAAAAAAAAAAAAGTTGATCCTTTTTTTAAAAAAAAAAAAAAAAAGGGAAAAGTCTATGTGTTCAAATATTTATAACTTAAAAAAAAAAAAAACTAAAAAAAGAAGAGAAGATGAATATTTTCTCATCAGTTGGAACTGGAAGCTCTGTTTTTCTTACTTTTGTAATTTTGATGAGAAATCACTCGATTAAAATTCTATCAAGTATGCAATAAAAGTTTCTCATAAAAATCGAGTTTTCTTTTTGTTATTTTTTTTTTTTGTTTTTTGTAGTTCAATCAATGGCTAACAAAACTGTATGTGAACGAACGAATGTAAACGACTGGAGACGATTAAACGACTTATTATTCTTGCATATATAGATATGTATATGTATATATTTGTTAACAATATAAAAATAATAATATTAATAATGTTAATAATAATTTTAATAACAATAAAAATAATATAAAATGTTTTTTTTTTATTTTGATTTTTGAAGAAAATATAAATTGGGATTCAAATTCATGTTAATCAATTCATCTTAAAAGGAGGGAAGAAAATTATATTACAAATTGCTAATTGCCTGTATTGCATCTATTTAACTCTGATTGTTATTGTTAAAGAAAATGTTTAACATAGAAACTATCAAAACTTTCAATTACCAGACCTGATTGTAATATAACAAAATACTTGCAGCCAAGATTGAACCAGAAATAATATCACAATCTTCTATTGTTAAAAATTTGGCTTTCAAGCGTCGTCTAGATACAAACTATTACCTTATAGTTAAACCTGTCAGAAGACTCGACTCGAACATCTTCCACATCACATTTGCATGTAGAAATGCTTTCATTTCCTGCAAATAACATTTGCAGATTGTGTCGTGATATAGACCTTACAGATAAATCTATCAGAAGACTTAAACTTCCCTCAAATCACATTTGCAAGTAGAGATAATGAAAAAAATGAATATGTCTATGAGCTAGTTCAAGAGTGATCACAACACAACGCACGTTGGTAGTTGTTATAACGGGTTGTTATTTTATTTACAAACGGTCAGAAGATTCGGGTCTCCCTACTCACATTTGCAAGTAGAGATAATGAAAACAATGAAGCTATCCTCTGCATCTCATTTTACTTTATATACTCTAAAAAAAGGCATGCAAGAGATCGCATAGATTGACTGGTTGATTTTGTGGTATCAATATTAAGGAGTTCAATGGCTTTTTTTTTAAAGAATGTGAAAAGAAAGATCGAAATTCACAGCGATCTACAAAAGGTTTATATATTCAGCTCAACAGACATAATCGTCAACACTACCTCAGATTTGTACTTTGGTATCTTCAAGCAGAACCGTTGCTAATTTGGTTTGTCCAAACACATGGATTCAAATCTCCTATCCCAAAATACCAAGGCACAATTATACAAAACGCTCACTCTTCCGGTCTTTCTAAGGTTCTGAATCGTTCCAAAAACAAGCAAGTATGCATTAACAAAAACAAGCGAGCATACACTTCGTAACATTGGCAGAAAAATTCTTAGTCGTATTTATTATCCTGTGTCTGATGAAGGGGTTTGGAGAAGAAGATACAATGCTAAACTATACCAGCTGCTCAACGACATGGACTTAGCCAAAAAAGTCAGAATAAGATGTCTCCATTGGCTAGGCCATGAGCGTATGGATGGAAATGCTCCAACTAGGAAGCTGTTCGAATCCGTGATCCGGACTTCTTGAGCAAATAACAGAAAAAGTTTTAGCCAAGACAATTTTTTAATTTAGAATTAAAAATGTAAAACATCGTACTAAACGTGGTATTCCTGAATTTCTTTGTTTTACGCAAGGGCAAATTGATAAAATTCTTCTTTAGCATTGTCTAAATTTCAAACTGTATAGATGTACCAATTTGTTTTGTTTAAAAAAAACTGTCTAGTTATCTGTCGGGACTGACAATCAAATGATATTTACATCTCTTATCTCCCAAAAAAAAAAAAAATGTGAATGTTTTCGATTAAAAGATTTAAAATTACCAACATCAATAACAAGAAAATTAAATTTTCAGGAATATATAAAGTGAGGATAACATTGGGACGTGCACGAACGTTTTTTTTTTCCATCTTAGTATTACCAACAACACGAAATTGCCCGAGTAAATTAGTAACGTTTTGAAAATATGTTCTGAGGGTTAAAAAACTTAAAGCCAAATCAGCAAAATAATATAATTATATATTGAAATAAATAAGAAACAACAACAACAACAACAACAACAACAACTATAATAAAAATATAAACGTATTAAAAATATAAAATAAAATATAAAAAGGATATCAACAACAAATCGAAAATGAATACAAGTAAACCGCTTTAACGCCTTTTTCTATATAATATATAAATGTATATATATGTATATATTTATATATATATATATATATATACCAATCTATTATTCTTATGTGCTAGCCTTTTAAGTACTCATCCACTCAGTTGTGATTGCTCTTCGTTGTTAAAAAAAAAGAACAACAACAACAACAAAAATTATACAACAATAATACCCATCATCAATGGTAATAATAATAATAATAATAATAACAACAATAATATAAAAATAAAAAAATAATACGCAAAAATAGGTACTAAAAATATCCTGGCAGAAAATCGTGATAAGAAAACTTTATTAGAATCATGTTTATTATCAAGGATACGAGCTAAAAGTGTATTAGAGAATGGGATTTGAAAGTGAAAAACAAAAAAAATTTTTTTTTTTTTTTTGTGAAGAAATTGGATTCAATTGTTTTGTCATGATGAAATCTGAAAAATATTGTCCAAAGAGTTTGTAATAATAAAACTATACCCTCTTTCCTTCGGGAGAACAAAAAAAAAAAAACAAAAACTAAATCAATTCTGAAATATGAAGGTCCTTTCAATAAAATTAAAAAAACAGAAAAAAATGTCCTTGTATTTTACTTTTATTTTATTTCTTATTAGGTTATATTGTTCTTTTCTCTAGGATTATAATTACCTTGTTTGAGATCTGATTTAAGGATGAATTTTTGTTTTGTGTTTTATATGTATGAGTATTCCATATGATTTTAGTAAGTGACTATAATGTACAAATTTTGTTACTTTCTTTTGTTTTTATAATTGTTGTTCTATTTTAGTCCTGTCTTACAATATTTTAATATATAATTAACCATATTAAATCGTTAAGAACAGAAAGTGGGTGGATAATACCCAAATTTTCATGTAAAAGTGATAATTAGAAATAAGAGAGAGATTTTAGTGGGGGATGAGGTTCATAATGGAATGAGGTTCAATGGCCTGCTAAGGTTAGTATTCAGACACTATATAAAACTTGATTGAATTATGTTAACGTTTGCGTTAATGATTAAAGTGATCATTACACTAATATAATCTAATCTTAATGATTCCTGTTTAATTTTAAATCGTGTTAATTAATATTTGAAAATTTCATGTAGACCATCAAGATACTGAAATTGAATTAAAAACTAATCAGTGAACTCACCAATACAAAACCTAATACATCAGAGACACTGAATAAGTCTTATTCTGTTTAAAATTTTAAGGAAAGAAATTATTTAAAAAACAATAGAGGTTAAAGGAAGTTATATTCAACGGCAATAAAATCATAATATTCTGATGAGAAAAGCAAAACAATGCAAAATGTGAATTGCAGCCGACTACAAAGTGTATGATATTTTCACAAATAGAAATCAAAATGTTGAGTCATTTAACCGAACCGACATGGCAATAAAAAAATGAAATCACTAGACAAATATGCAGGACAAATAGGATTGTCAATAAATGTAAGGAAAATAAAACTGATGAAATCAAGAAATCAAATGTGATGAAAATGTGATGAAAATGTGATAAAAATGTAGAAGTGGTGACGTCATTCTGCTATCTTGGCAGTATTATTACTGTAAATGTTGAAAGCCGTATCCGAAAGGCACGCGCAGCATATGGTGTTTTGAAAAGCTTTTGGAGATTTACACACATCTCACAAAACCTGAAACTAGAATTCTTCAAGTCTAACGTTATCTCAGTTCTTTTATATGGATGCGAAACATGGAAAACAACAGAAAAAATCATCTCACGCATCCTGATAGTTGTTAACAAATGTCTGAGACGAATTCTCCGAATATACTGGCCTGAGAAAATTTCCAAAACACAAAAAACAAAAAATGAACGAATTCGAAAGAAAATATTTTAACGTTCATAGCATACCAGATTTTTAAAAATATAGGCTGAGGAATATGGTCAATATGGTATCAAATATGTCAGAATGATCAAAGAATATAAGATTTAACAAACGGGCTGATTGGCGAGATATCTGGAGTGCCTATCTGAAAACGGAATTTTCCGAAAGGTCCTTGGGAAAATTCATGCGGAATTGGATAAAACTATGCGACCCAATTCTGAAATGCCTTCACAGCTGATGTACCTGACTAGTGAAGTTGTTTCAAATCTGAAATTATAAATCTGAATTGTATTTTCTTCTTCTAAAGCTTTAGACTTTGATAGTAGAATTGACGTTAGTACAATGATATAAAAAAGTATTAAAAATTTCTCTTAGTTTTAACAATTTATTAAAATTCATTAAAATTGTTTTTTTTTTTGTTTGGTTTTAAATTGGTGGCTATAAATTAATGAAGTGGAAAAAAAATTGTCCACCACACAATATGGAAGATGAATTTTTTTTATTGAAATTCATTAAAAAAATTATTTTTCTATTCGAAACATTAAGAATTTTAGACATTTTCTATCACTAGGAATTTCTTCAATCTCTCTGTATTAATTATTCTTCGTTATTATTTTTATAAAAAATTTCATAAATTCGAAATAGACAAAAAAATATTCAACATTTTTTTTTTTGATATTGCATTTCTCAAATTTTATTCTTTCATTGTGGTAATCTTTTAATTAAATATATTTGAGACTTCTGAGAAAATAAATAAGTTTTCTAAAATCGTTTGATTTAATGTACAACATCTACAAAAATTGACTTAACAATTTAATTAAAATTATTATATAAATTTTGATAAAATGTGTTTATTATTAGCAGGTGATTGTTCAGTTATTTATAGGACCTTTCTGATGTCGTTATTATGGGAAGGGGAAACGGAAAAAGTTAATTTTCTGATAATATAAGAACAAAATAAAATATATTTATCTTCTTCTTCTTATTATTAGCTGTGTTTTAAATTCTTTGGTTTATTTAAATAAGTGCGTTCAAACTTCATCCTTCCGTTGCTGCAACTTCTGAAACTGGAATATTGTTAAAACAACATTATATAGAATTTTTCAATGAACATTGTTTTTGTTGAATTTGCGGAAATTGACGAAAGGATTTTATCAGCTTAACGAAGGGATTTTATGAATTTAACGAAGATATTTTCTGAACTTAACGAAGGACTTTTCGGGCATAATTCAGAATGAACATATTTTTCTTGAATTTACAGAATTTGACGAAAGGATTTTATCAGCTTAACGAATAGGTTTTCTGAATTTAACGAACGAATTTTCACGCATAAGACCTGAATAGCCATACTTAAGTTTTAATACTTTTCGATACACTTACTGCGCCAAACCGTAAAACTACTTAAGGTTAACTAGCCAACTCAAGTTACCCCTAGTAAAACTTTATTTGATTTGACGGTTTGAAAGAAGAATCATCATTTTGAATTTTATTTATATTGATTTTTATCCACAAATCAAATGTAACTTCATTCACACGTCATTTTACTTAAGTAATCTACGAATTGAAGCTGGTAAGTTGAACTAAAAATAAATTTTTAACTTGAACAACCATCAAATATTTTTTCCTGATATTATAAGATATTATTTAAGTTTGTCTAGTGGTAGAATAGGCTAAAACAGAAATCTTTTCTTTAGGCATCATACAGAGGAGTAGATTGCCAAATTGTAAATTGCCAAAAGATAATCAACTAGAAATACATAAAAGAGGTAACAGCTTTGAAGCTTTGGCAAATCTATGATACCGTAAATATTTGTGTGTTAACGTGGTAGTATAATAAAACTCGAGAGGTCTTATCATTATATGTTATCCATTGGGTTCTGTAAAACTCTTTGATCGAATAATGGCGATGAATTTTCGAAGACAATATCTTCTTGATAATAGAAGATATATAATGAATTACCTTGGAATGTGTTTTAATCATAATGCTATGTTTTCTTTTTTCCTCATTTACTTTGATATCAATTTGTTACGCTTTATGTTCAATCTTGATGAAAGCTTCAACGACAGCCCTTTGTAATATGGCGAAATCTACTCAAAAATATTTTTTTCAAGAATTAATTTAACTTAAGCACTGCTAGTTAGGCCTATAGTTCTGACGTTGTAGAAAAGGACAATTGAAATACCCAAATAAGTCACATAATCTGACGAAAGAAAAAATGTCCCAGCTTTGAAAATGTTACAATAACGAATCTAAGCTTCGAAAATACTTTAACGAAGAAAGTCTATTCAAACCAATATTGCTAAATGCCAAATATATAATGTCTATATATAATAATTCAAATATATAATAGCGAAAAAAATTAGCAACAAGCACCTCTGGATACTAAGCAAAGAACCCATAGCGCAACAAATCAGCCTCAGTCTCACAACTCAGAAAGCCATCAAGCAAAATCGCGCGAATGAGCTTAGAATGGAACCCACAAGGTATAAGAAGACCCGGTTTTCCAAAGAACACCTGGCGGACGGTTATAAAATAAGAAGTAGAAAAAACAAACATAACGTGCTGGGAACAAGTAAAAATAGAAGCTAACAATCAAGTACGATCGAAATGTCAAGTGGAAGCGTTATACTCCCAAGTGGAGTAAGAAAAAAAAAATGTTGTGGAAAATCACACATTAATATAGGACTTTATACGCAAAATGACTTCCAACGATCTGTGGAAAACACTTTTAATATAAACCAAATCCCAATTTTGGATTGTAATGCCTTAGAAGAGAGAAAACGAGTGCTGTGGGCCAATAACATTTTTCGTGACCATTCAAATTTGCTGTACTTCTCTAGACAATAATACTTATAAAATTTTACAAAAATTTTTATTTTTACTTTTATTGTTAATTGTAAATTAAGAAAACATTTCTACGAACTTGCAGTTAAGGTAAAAAAAACTAATCAAATTAGAACGATGAAAAATTTGGACACAAAATTTTTCCAATGACGAAAATCTCCTGTCCCCAACTGAAGTTGATTAGCAAAAATGCTTATTAAAAAAAAATTCAAAGTTATTGTAAAACAAGAAATCACATTACTTTCTTCTTAAATTTTAGTTTTTTGATTTAATGTACATACATTTTTTTTAAAATAATAAAAAATATTATTTTTTTTCAATCAAACGTTGTCCATGTAATTTGTCCGCTAAGTCACTAAAAAATCGTTACAATAATATATATTCAAATAATACACTTCAAATTTCCAACGCAATATTAGAACTATATTGCAGTAAATAGGAATTATAAGTTTTTGTGAGTATTTGTGAAATTAGGACTTGTTCACCCACCGAAGTCAACGCGTGTATTAATTGTGCTTCTGCTGTGTCACAACGATTTTTCGATAAATAATTAAATTTTTGCCATTTTTTTTTATTATAATATTAACTTTTATAATTTAAGCTGGACGTACTAATTTTCGGAATTAAAATATATTTTACAATATGCAGATAATAACATTTTTACGACATTTTTCCACTACGTCATACGTCCAATTCGTCACAGTTAAAAAAGTGACGTAGTGGACCCAATTGTGACGTAGCGGAATTTAGTAATTATAAATTACTTATTTGCTATTTTTTAGTTATTATTACTTTGTTTTATTATAGCAATATTTTCAAATAACTACATATTTTTGATTTCCTATATAAAAATTTATAAAGATACCTTGTAGAAGTAGTTTTTTGCATGTTTGTTTAAACAAATCAAAATGACACTTACAGCTGCAGAACGGCAACGTCGATGCCGAGAAAAGCGCAAAGGAAATAATACTAAACATGAAAATACAAAATGTTTGTTTATAGAAAATTATAAAAAAAAAAAAAAATTATCTATGAATTAAATATTTTTTATGTTTGATGTCTTTTAGGTCACGTTTTGAGTCCAAAGCGTCACAGTTTTTGACGTGTTCCTAAGCAATTATTATAAAAATTGACTCAAATTAAAAGAAATTTTTTTAATACAAATCAAGACATAATGATGGTTTTTCTTGGGGCTACAAGTTGCAATAATTTTTAGTTTCTAAATTATTGCACTTCTATATTTAAAATTAAATGTCATAATTTTTATTTTAAAAAGTTGTGACGAAGTGGAAAAATGAATCCCAAATATTTTAAAATAAATAAAATTATAATCATACGGTAGATATTTTTTGAACGGCCCGCGAATAATATTAATATCGATAATACTAAGTAAAAGTTAATAAGTACGTATGAAGTAATAAAACGAGGTGCATAAATGTTACTTAGTGGACTTTTTTGTCCATCTTCTCAAGATATTAGCGCTATAAAATAGAGGTTTGGTTGAGTTGGTCACTGCTGACCACTTATTTACCATCTCAGATGCATAATCTATGAATTTATTACATTTGCAATCTAAATATCCAAGCCAACTCAATTTTTTACCTATGGTCACAGAAAATGTTATTGGCCCATATATGAGGACTTAAGGGGGGGAATCAAAATAATTTCAATACTCAATTACAATTCTATATTCAACAAAGTCTACTCGATTGTTCTAATCTTATAATAATATGTACATCAGTTAATGAAGAACAATTTAAATAAAATTTTCACCACGCACTGTCTGCACGATATTACCATTAATATATGAGATGAATTTTGTTTTTTTTTTTTTTGTTATTTTAATTTTCGTTTTTATTAAATTCCGTGGTAGTGAATATGAAATCGTCAAGGATAATGCAATTCAATGAAATTATTTTCTTTTATCCTATAATTTATTTATTTATTATTTTTTTTTTAAATTTTTGGTTTTGTTTTCTTTCTTTCATCCTTTTATATTAAGGCATTGACCTGTCTAAGCAGTTTTTTCATTTTCTTATTTTTTTCTAATTTTTTTGAATACTTTATGTAAGTATTTTCAATTATCCTTTTTGCTGTGATTTGATAGTGATATATGCTTGAATTATGACTTTTAAATGAGTTCGTGTACTTGAAAATCAAAAAAAAAAAAAAAACAGAAAAAAACAATAACAAAAACAAATAAAAAAAATCAAAAGAAATTTTTTATATGTTTTTATGAATGTACATAGTAGAATAATGTGTTAGTGTATGTTAAGTTGTATGACAAATTTAGACATTAAAGTGATAGAATCTAGCAATTTGTATTCAAAAATGTATAAAAAAGAAATCCGCAATTCTGACAGTCGATTTATTTGTTTGTAGTTTTATTTTTATTTTCTTTTTTTTTTTTTCAAATGTTGTTTTCTTAAGTCCTTTTTATTCAAATAATAATAATAAAAAAAAATAATAGCAAATAAAAGATATTTTTTTGGAGTCTTTTTGTATAGTTGATGAGTTGGTTGCCAGTCTTTCAAGTTTTTTCTATTATTTTTTTTCTCGGTCTTTTTTTATTATTTAAATTAGAAGATGAGAGATCTAAATCAAAATCTAAATGAAATTTAAAGAGAAGAAACTATTTTGTCGTTTATTATTTTTATTTTTTTTTTTAAGTAAAAAAAATCCTGTTGTAATTCATTGAAATCAGTTGGAAATCCTTTTCAAATCCTTAAATATAAATATGTTATTTATATACAATATTATCCTTGTTAAAAATTCTTTATAAGATCGAGGTAATCTGCTTGAAATGAACATGCATGCATTTATTATTATAATCATATGTATTTATATGTAAATGTAACTATGTATATATACATAATTTATATTTATATATATTATATGTTTAAGGAAAGAAGGATTCAAAATTTGTATACATATTATATATAAAATGTATAATTCTAACAATGAATATCCTTTAAATTCATATTTAAAATCCTTGTAGTTAGTTTTTGTATTTTTTCTGTAGTTTTGTAGTTTTTCTTTTAGATTTTTTAGAACATAAATTGAAAGAGTATAGAAGGTGGAAAAAATTTGGTATTTATGTGTACGAGCATATATGTGTATATGTATTGTATTTTTTCTAAAAGTATATTTTAGAAGACATCGTATAAGGATATATGGAAAATATGTTTTTGTATTTCATGTGAGAAAAAAAAACAAGATCACTTTTCCCTTTTTTTTTTTTTAAAATATAATTGGTGAAGCGTTGCCATATGCAAATATTTTAAGGTAACAAAATTTTTTGTTTTTTTATTTGTCAAAGACTGGCAAGCAATATGTTGTATGCATCCATGTATATTTGTGTTGTATGGATCCATAATATCCATTTGTGTACAGGTATGAACACAAATCGAATAGGTAATAGTTCAATTCATGTTGTAGGATACCACAGTGAATTTGTAACATGTAATATGGTATTGTGTCAGTAACGGATTCATGTGACTATGTAATTATGTATTTTGACATTATTGATGTTATTTTACAGAGTGAATCCGTTTCAACATATCATAGAGCAAAATGTGTGATATGAAAAAATGTATTTGAAATGTTATCATCATTAGTTAAGCGTTGTCAAAAGTTGAGTCAACTGGTGTTAAAAATTGTTTTATGACATGTCGTCCGCTGGATGTTTATGTAGCCAACATACCAATACCACTTTTTCTGAAATTGACTTTTCAATGGTCTAATTTGCAGTCAAAATAAACGTATTTTTATTCCTAAATGTTCAAACACATAAAACTTTACAATATAAAGTAAATTTCTGTATAATTTTCTTTTAACTTATTTTTAAAAATATTATTTTGATATTTTAAAATATTAAAATTATAAAACTATTTATGATAGATGTTCAAAAATTTGTATCAAATGCAAATTTTTTTTTTTGTCCAGTCAAATTTTCTATCAAACTTAAAAAATCGATTTTCTCAACATTTTACTTTTGGTAGATTAGATACATAGGATTCAGTGTTGTTAATTATAAGATTTGCTCAGTAAACTGTTCTAGAACAATAATTGTCGAAAATAGTCGAATATTTTCCTTTTAATTTTACTGATATTTTTTTTTTTTTTAATATAATTCCAAGTCTATGGGTTGAACACCCTAACTGCTTTTACACAGAAATTTGGAATACACAGTCACATACAAAGCTTTTCTATAGAATTTTTATGGTTACATCTATTTATTTAAATGTTGAAAACTATATCTATTGTAGAGTACTTCGCCTTCATAATAGCATAGTTCCATTTTAATTATGCTTATGTGAGTTTATGCTCTTCGTCACAGTATTACACATTGAATACTTTAATTTATTAAAATCTTTCTATAACATTCAGAGATTAATAAACTACTTTTAATAAGAAGAGATTTATTCTTCCTAAGCACTGTGATTACCTTGTATATGACACTCCTAGTCATATGCTAAATAATAATAATAATGAGAATGGTTACTCCGCGCGTGCGCCCACGGGAGGAGTAATTGGCCGTTGGGACATTATTATTATCATACAGATACGTGCGAACAGTTTTTTAACACTTTGTTGTGTTTATTAGCTTTCGTTAATTGCATTTTTTTTTGTCGAAAAGTGTTCTGATCGGTGTTCATTAGATTGTGCAAAGCATATTTTAAATTGATCTTTTTTGATCCGAATTTTTTTTAGAACAGTTTTGGACAACTTATTTTGTTATTACTTTTTCTTTAAATTTTGACAGTTAAACAAAGAAATTTCAGAGTAAACAAAAATTAGAACAAAAAAGTCCAAAAAAGATTAAAAAAATGTCCACTCTGTTATGAGTGGTTCTAAAATATTTGGCAGCTAATTTTCATTGTCCAAAACTGTTCGATTTTGTTTTAGATCTACTGAACAAACTAATAGATTAAAGTCTGATTTTTTATGTATTATTCACAATGGATAGATCATAAGAAAATTAGCATATTATATGTATGTATTAAAAAAATATCGTTAAGCCCTCTTGATTTAAATTTGGTGCAACTGATGAGGTTGAAGCAATGAAATGTTATAACTTTGGTTAGCTGATAAACTCTATATGTTTTAATATTTAAAATTTTGATTGCATTTTGTTTTTGTTTTAGAGTTGACATTTAACAGGATGAAAAGTTGAAATAAATTATACTTTTTGCTAACGCTGTTTGTCAAATTCTATAAGAAATTTACTAATTTTTTTGATATTTAATATGAAGTCTCATGTCAACAATTTAAATTATATTATATGAAATCAATATGCTGTTTCTTGGATGCAAAACTGAAATGGAAAGAGCATGTGAAAATCAAAAAACAAGAGCTCCAGTTCAAATATAGAGAAATATACTGGCTGATTGGGCGGAATTCTACGGTCTCGACCTATAACAAAGTTTTGATGTATAATCAAATATTGAAGCCAGTCTGGGCATACGGTATTCAAATATGGGGATGTGCTAAACAAATCCATATTCAAACTATCCAAACGTTCCAAAATAAGGTGACTGCGCAACATAGTCAATGCTCCATGGTATGTTCGCAATGCCGATATTCATCGAGATCTGAAGATCTCATCTATAAGAGACGAAATAATTAAATGCGCTGCACGGCATAAAACTCGTCTGATCCAACATGTCAATACCAAAGCTTCTAGCTTAATTGACAATCAAAACTTTGTGAAGCGACTAAAACGAACAAGACCACTTGAGTTAGGTTAAAACCTTTTATCTATTAAAACCTTATTGGATTTTGGTAGATCAAAGGTATCTATGTTTCTTTGAGTTAAATGTAAATTAATGGTTAGTCTATAGGACTAGTTTTAATGTTGCAATAATGATAGGAGTTTTTAGTGGGTTAAAGTCCCACAGTCCTTCAAACTGCCTTCCCCGGTAATAGGTAGTCCCTGAAGCCTCTTTCGATGATTTACTACTATCTGGAAAAAAAACAAAGAAAAATATGCTGTTTAAAGGTAAAATTGAAGGTAGACAGACTGTAAGTATAGTAAGCAGCTTTTATAGATATACGATATTCAAAATTGAAATGGATTAACAACATTATATGAATTGATCAACACAGTTAGTATTTGAATTTCATTACATTAGCATATAATCGCTACCATCCAAAATTGAATTGGAAATAGAAAAAAAAGATGTGAAATTTCACATCGAGAACATTTAAAAAAAAAATGGTTGCATCTGGCAACTGTAATTGATTTTAAACACTTAACATATATATATATTTTTTCCTTGTTAGTAGTCAATTTATATGTATGTGCATATATTTGTATTCTTTTCAAATATCTCCTTATGTGTACTTATTATATAATATGTATATATATATATATATATATATATGTATATAGGAGCAAATTCCAACTTATATTCAGAAATAAAAGAAATCTCAAGAAAATTTCTGAGTAACAAGAAGTAATACAGTACCATTATGCCAATATTAATACGTTTCCTCTATTGAAATAAACCTGAAAGGAACAACAAAAAGAAAAAAAAACAACAAACAAAAATCATTTTTTTTTTTTTTTTACTTTTCTGTGTCTCTGTTTATTTGTTTTCTCGTTTTCATTTTTTTTTATATTTATTTATTTTATTTTACTTTTTTTTTATATTTTTATTTTTTTGTTTTGTAATGAAAAGTTTTTTTATTTTCACCATTATGATGAGTTTTTTTTTTGTATAGAAAAAGAAAAATATTTTTTTTATATTTTTGTTTTTCGGTTTGTTTTTTTTTTTGTTTTTGTTTTTATACCGACTGAATATAGAGTAAGTCGAATTGTGCGAAATTAAATGCAATAAAAAAAAAACATCGAATAAGAGTAAAAGAGATAGATAATATAGAAAATAAAATTTATATTTTTGCTTGCTAAAAAATTATGAAATCCTGTTATTTTGAGTGGAGGGCTCCCTATAACGAAAAGAGTTTCAGAAATTCTTTTATTTTTGAAATGAGAAAGACAGAGAAATATTTTTTTTTTTTAATTTCAATGGGAGTTAGTCGTCTCTTAACGATTTGAATACAAAATGTTTTAGATGTAAAAGGAGAAAATCAGTTCTATATAATTTTTTTATTTGTTTTTTTTTTTTTTTTTTAAACCTGAGGGAAATTCTTTGTTACAAGTTTCTTTGTACCGGCTGGCTCTATATATGTTTATTTGGGGTATCTTCACTGAATAGTAGTATATTTATGGAAGGATGCGATGTATAAATCTTGTTTGTGTTTATTTTCCTTTTTTTTTTATATTATAGGAGAGGTAGGGGCATTGTTTTTTTATTTTTGTTCTAAAGAGAAGCAAATTGGAATTGAATGTATTTTTGTTGTTATTGTTTTTATAAATTAGAAAATGAGAAAATGAAAAAAAAACAAAATTTCTATTTAATAATAAAGAGAAGTGATTTTCTTTTTAAAATTATGAAATAGGACTTAAAAGACTAAAATTGCCCTTTATTTTAAAGAATGTAATTATATTGTTTGTCGGATTCTTGTTGTTTTGTTGTTGTTATTTTTTTGTGTTCAAATAAGTGACTTAAGATTATTTTTTGTTATTAGAAGAATTTAGTTTAGTTTAGTATATGTTTTTTATTTTGATTAGAAATTTATTACAAAATACTTTACTGATACTGAAAGCTTGAATATACATTTATGATAACAACATTAATCTAAAGATGTTTAATTGCGCTTGAACAAATCCAATGTAAATGTAAATGACTTAAAGTTAAATGATAACTGTTACCTATAGTTATTGACATTTTGGTTTAAAAAAAGTGGCTAATATCTTTCATGTTATTTCAGCTTGCAGGATCATTATTGATAGCTAAAAATTTTTTTGATCATTATCTATAACTCTCTATAGATGTACGCGTATTCAATTGATGCTTCACTTTTAGTTATCTCTGGGGGTTCTAATCTTTACTCCACTTTGGATATATCTATTATCCCCTTTGGATATATCAATTCAATTGATGCTTCACTTTTAGTTATCTCTGGGGGTTCTAATCTTTACTCCACTTTGGATATATCTATTATCCCCTTTGGATATATCAATTCAATTGATGCTTCACTTTTAGTTATCTCTGGGGGTTCTAATCTTTACTCCACTTTGGATATATCTATTATCCCCTTTGGATATATCAATTCAATTGATGCTTCACTTTTAGTTATCTCTGGGGGTTCTAATCTTTACTCCACTTTGGATATATCTATTATCCCCTTTGGATATATCAATTCAATTGATGCTTCACTTTTAGTTATCTCTAGGGGTTCTAATCTTTACTCCACTTTGGATATTTTTTTTTTTTTTTTTTTTTATGATCTTGACAGTAACTTAGGAAAACCTTTTCGTGCTTAATTAAGTACGGTACTGCAATTTTACACTACAATATCTACAATAATTCGAGTATTTATTTTAACAAATTACTGGCTTATCTACTCATTAAATGTGGAAAACTACTACTATTGTCAGGAACTAAGCCTTCTTAAATAGAATAGTTTCATTTTATTTAATTTGTTACCAGATTAACTCTCAATTATCTTTTGTCATTTATTAATATCCCAATGACAAAGGGTACTAGACCAGCTCGAAAAACCAATGATAGCATTTTTTTTTTTTTGCTTCATCGGGAATCGAACCCGGGACCTTTCGGTTGAAAGGCAGGCGCTCTACCTACTGCGCCACCCAGCGTATAATCTCTATTATATTATATTTTTGGCTGTTATTTTTCCGTCCTCCAAAGTTATATAACATTTCAACAGTTCTTGATGCATCCAAATTTAGAAGGTCTTGTTTGGTCGACCTTAATTCTAGCCTACTCTTGAACGTGAAAAGATTTGCGAATTTTCTGAATATAAGTTATATTAATGTCTATTTTCTTCTCCTATTAGATTTTTTTTATATTATTAGCCAAAACTTAAATCAGAGAAACCTTTATACTATTGTACCGTTTTGAAAAAGAAAAAGATAGTTAGAGAGAAGAAAAAGAATTGGACAAAAGCTTGACAGGGAGTTGCGAACTATGTTATTGATGTTCACTTTGAACTTTTGTAAATTAAACAAATAAAAGCTATCCCTCTTGGGAATGTTTGTGGAGGAATGGAATTCCACATTATAGATGTTCTGACTATAAATGAATTTCCATAACCAGTCTTGAACCAACTCGGTTTTTCAACAATGTAGAAAGTTCATGAAGCAAATAAAATAATTACAAAAATTTATATTTCAAATTGAATTTTATTTTTTATGTTGGTTTGTGGTGGGTGCATTTACAGCCTCTTGCGTTCCTCGTCAGAATCGCGGAAGGAAGGAATTTAGTTCTTACGAGTATGTGCTTATTCACTCCAACGATGCGACGATAACCAAATGGATAAAGTAATAATAAAACATTTACATCGTTAATGAGGCGAATTGGGTATTTTTGTTCTCTGTGAAGAAAGCTTATAGTCAGCAGTCTTTTATGCGCCCATCCATAAATGCGAATTATACACCATCTTGGGTCGTAGATATTAAGCAGATCTTTAGGTGAAAAATATGCCTTACACAGACTTAAAAAAACCAAATATTTTGCGGCGCTTTTCACAGTATCGAAAATATGGTCCTTCCAGAGCATATTAAGGTTTTTTGGTCGCTGTAAGCTTTCATCTTGAAATTTGGTTAGGATTGAATGGCATTAGATTTTGCATAACTATACAGATTTGAGTTTTGGAGATGCTAAAGTCAGCTCTGTTTTCTTTACCTCAGTCGGAAAGTTTAATTAAGTCTTGGTTTACCCTGCCGCCCATTACTGTTTTTTTTGGCGTAAATTCTATTTCTAACTAACACACTAATCTGGTGCTATCAATTTTAATTTTTTTTGAGCTTATAATTTTGTCTGCTTAAGTAGCACAGTACTATTGTGAGAATATCCGTTATGATGTATTTTCCATTTTTCTTCTATTTGGGTCTCAGTGCTTTGCGTTATTCTACCTATATGATATTTCAAGCACAACAGAACCAGTAACAATGATGAATACAAATAATTTAAAAACTATGAGCTATTTTAGATTTACTAAAATAAAAGATATCCCAGGATCATGAAACATTAAATTACTGTATTGAGCTTGCGAATTTTCTGAATATAAGGTATATTAATGTCTATTTGCTTCTCCCATTAAATGACCGTGTTGAGTATAGAAATTGTGATTTAAAAGTTATATTTATTATGATTTGTAAACATTAACTATAGTCAAAACTTTTTCCAAATTTGTTAGACTATTACAAAATTTGAAATCAAATGAACCTTAAAAAATATTCAAAAGCAAAAAGAAAAAAAATCTCCTTTTGTCAGTTCAGTACTGAAATGAATTTCATAAATTTGAGATTTTTTTTTGATTTTTTAACAAAATAATTGGCTTGGTTATCTGTCAAAATTTCATTGTTTTTTTTTTTTTATAAAATTTCAAGACAAAACTTGGTAAAAAAAATTAAATTGTTTTTTCTTCCTTATTATTTTAAAATTTTCTAGACAAGACTTTCTGTAATGATTTGTAATCTTTTTATGGTTATTGTTACGTTTTGGGCAATCATTCGAACTATTTTGTGTATTAGGATATTGAATTTATAAAAATGAAAAGAGTTAACATTTGTTTGTAGTTTTGATGGAAAGTGTTGTTAAGATTTCCGGAAACAATCCAGTAGCTATTTAAGTAGAGTAGAAAGAGTAAGAGTAGCTTATTTTTTTTTAATTTTGGCTGTTTGTCCGGAAATTTTTGTTTAAAATATAACTACTGGATTTGGTAAACAACTGTTTTAGTGACCAATTGTTTATACATTTTTCTTCCTCAAAGTTTAATAGCTTTTATATAGAACTGTTACCAATTTATCAATTCTAAATTTATTTATCTGAGAGGTTGTAGTCCTGTGTTGAATTTAGAATTGTACTCTGAATTCAAAATGGAATTTCGCTAAACATTTTTTCATATCATTAATATTAAATTGTGAACACAACATAATTCAAACTTTATAAGGTGATAAAAGCCACAATAAAGCACAAGAAAAACTATTCTCTGAAGAGATCATTCCAAAATTTTGTTTTGTTTTTTTTATATTCACTATACTAAGAAAAAAATTTATACCAAACATCGTGAACAAATGAAAAAAAAAAAAGGAAAAAGCCAAATCAGAAAATAAAAGAACAAAATGAAAAAAGAAAATCCAATAAATTTAAGAATATAAAAGAATTTTTCTTCTCTTTGTGTTCTTTTTGAAATTCATGAAATTTTTCCACATAACGATGTGTACTTTCTTTAGAACTAAAAAGAAAACTCAAAGAGAACATCTAAAAATTAAATATACGAAATTTGATCTTCTGTTTTTTTTTGTTGTGATGTTTTTGTTTTTTCTGGTTTTTTTTTTATCAAATTATGGGGGAAAATAAATTGGACTATGTTATGACAATTTATAAAATTGAATTTTTTTTTATTGAAATTTCCTTTAAAATTATATATTATATATATATTTATATATAAAAGGAAACATGAAAATTTGTCAAATCGTATTATATAAAAGAGAAAAATTAAAAATAAAAATAGTAAATTTTCTCTAGTTGAAAATATTGCATAGCATTAGGATGAATATTTTTCTTTTCTTGATATTATGAAAAATTATTGTTTTTATAAATAGTTAGATCAATTCGTGGGTGCTACACAGAATACAAACCTGAAGGGTTGATATTGTTTTCTATTGCAGTCCTAAGATATATTGAGATTCAGTTTGAAATCTTAAGTTTTATAATATCGGAAAATACGTCAGATCTGTAACAAAGATGTGGAAAAAAGCAATAATAAATATATTATTTAGTTTATATTTCGAACTTAACCATCATAATATGACAAAATAAATCAATTTTACGGTATTGTATATTGTTATCAATATTTTTAGATCTTCCGGGTAGTCATCTGTAAATTTTATTTTGAGCAAGTGCCAATAGGTTTACATTTATAAAACTTGAACTTTGTTTATTGTTTTTTGCTGACTTCATGTCATATATGTAGTTAAAATATTTATTAATCATTAATTTGTTGTACTCTTTATTCATTAATTATTTATTAATCAATAAGTTGTTGTAATACTTATAAATTTTACTCTAGATCATTAAGTTGTTGTATTGTAATCCTTAAATTGTCTACGCTTCGGCTTACTAATATCGACTACTTTATATAATAAGATATCGATTTAATTTAATTAATTTAAGAAGTTGAAATAAAATACATGTTAAATTAAAATAGTAAGGAAATATGTTAAATATTTGATAAATTAATTAGTAAGAAATAATCATGTTAAATCAAATAAAAAAAAAATTGATTTACGAAAAATAATCTAATAAATTTAGTTAAACGCAAGATAAAAAATAAAAAAAAAGTATGCTTCTTCCAAAATCGATTTTCGCAGTTCAATAAAACTATTAATTAAAATAAACCTAATTTTATTTATAATATAAAAAAAATGTACAATGCTTACAAAACTTTCAAAATAATATGTATACAATACATATGGCATTACATCTATATTTTATTTCCCTTTGAACTAAATCGATTAGTATTTACTCACTGATGTTATTTTTGACACGATTTCGATAATTTGGTTCATTGGAAGTATTTTTGAATAAAATATTTAATTATTCTTTTATTAAATATAAAATTAAATCTTTAATTAATGAATTTAATTTTAAATTCATAAGATTCTAAGGTAACGAAATATTTTGTTAGTACACAATGATGTACTGTTGACATTATTACTGCAAATGTCTCAATTTGTTTGATATAAAATGTCACCTGTCAAAATGTTAATTTAGATTAAATAGTGCTTAGTTTTTGAATTAAATCAAAAAAATATTAAATTTGTTCAGTAGATCTAGAAAAGAATCGGGCGTAACAGTTTTAGAACCACTTAAAACAGAAAAATTTCTCTCAAATATCTTTGTTTAAGTGTCAAAATGTAAAGAACAACAAAAAAAATTGTCCAAAACTGTTTAGAACTAAAAAAAAAATTCAGAACAAAAAAGAGCAATTTAGAACTGTTTGGCACAATCAAATGAACACCGATCAGAACGCTTTTCGACAAAAAAGTTTAATTAACGGAAACGGATGAAAACAGAAAAGTGTTCTTTTTCACTCTAGATCGTTCTAGAACTATTGACAATTCCCAAACTGTAATTGACTAATTGTTTCAATTTGTTTGATATAAAATGTCAATTTACATCAAATAATGTTTAGATCGTGAATTAAATGAAAAAAATATGATTAAAAAAATAATTTAAAATAAACAATTTGGTTTTGGTGATGCATAGTGGATTGGATAGATGGTGTTTTTGATTAAATAATCAAAATTTAAAGATTTATTGATAGATTTAATTCAAAACAAATTATTTTAAATAAAATAAATGTATAAATTTAAATTTTTCTAAGAAGAAAAATTCTGTTATTAAAATACTTTTGGAAAAATAAAAAATTAATAAATAAAATAACAACTTTCTCTTTAGAAACAAAACAAAAATAAATAACAAAAAAAAAAGAATAGAAATACACTTGAATATTTTTAATCAATTTTCTAGAATTATTTCACTTTCTATTATTAGTAAATTTATTCAATATTCACAGCAAAGTTTATATATAAATCTTTTCAATTGCATTCCTACTAATATTTTTTCTATACAATTGTATATATATATAATACATATTATTATATATATATATATATATATAGACATTTGTGTATAATGTATATTGACCTAGAAAACTAAATTGAAAATTGTATTTTCATTTTTATTTAAAATTGTATTCAAATTCTTATTCGTGTTACTGTTATTATTGTTATTGTTATTGTTAAATGTATTGAGAGCAAACTAAGAATGATAAATCAATGAAAATATATTCGAATACCGTTATACTATGTATTTTGAATATACAAGAGTTAAATAGAGTTGAATAAAATAATATAAGTAATAATCTTTTAGATAAAACTATATACAATATAAATAACAGTAGAAAGTACTCATCTAATAACATAATAAATCTGTATACAAATTTTGTAGATATAGATTATTATCAAGATTATATTTATTTCTTAATAATAAAGAAACTCATTTTTAGCACCCAAAAGAATTCAAAAATTCTTATATGCATGCATGCATGCATCTCTTATTATTCATACAGGTTTTATAAAGCAATTTAAAAAATAAAAAAAAAAAAATTTTTCTTCAACATATTTTAGCAAAGGTGGTATAAGTTTATATCACCACTGAAGAAAAATACGAATACAAGATACTTATTGAAATATTTTTAGAACTAAACAACAAAAAACAATTTTAATTCAAAGATTTGAAGTAAAAAAAAGAAAGAAAGAGAATCATGAATAAAAAAAAAATTAGTCTTAAAAATTCCTAAATTAGAATTCTTAGAAGAGTTTTGTTGTTTTGCTTTTTTTTATTAAATTGAATGAAAATAAAAATTACAATACAGAGTGAATACAAAATCTGAACAGTTTTTAAATTTGAATTAACTTTTTAATATTTTGGGGTTAAGACGTGTTAAGTAGATCTGTTGTTTAATTATGTTGTTTTTATTTTTTATTTTTCCAGTATTAACTGTAATTAGCACTTCGTAATAATTTTCACAAACAAATTTTATTTTCAACTAAGTTTTGTAATATAAGGAATGAAGTTTAAAGAAAGAGAGTAAAATATGCTACATGCAGTGCTGTCGTTTTGCAGTTATTACAGCATTTTTGATTGATTGTTTGACAATTTGAAAAAATCTATGGTAATTTATATCACTATGTTTTTATTGAGTTTTATGATTGAAAGTAATCAAAAGGTTTCCCACCAGATGTCTAAATTCTTCAATTTTTTTCATAAGCGTTCAATTCATTTAGTAAGAATTCTAAATTAAAATTACAAATACATTTTAATTTCCGCCGTCAGCTGATTTAAAAAAAATCAAAATTAATTTGTATTAAATTCATTAAATATAACATAAAATATAACAGTTTTATAGAAACAAGCATAATAGTTTTAGAGAAATGAATTTTGGGCTAAATAAAGGCTTCGGTGGGAGACCAGGTCCCCCACAATTTTGATAAAAAGTGTTGTCACCGGGATCCAAGCTGCTTAAAACTTCAAGTATCTAGCTCATCGGAAAGTTGGTCTAAATTCGATTGCAAAACTTGTACCGGACAAACAAACAAACTGCCAAAGACAAGTGTTAAAAACTATTAAATAAAAAAACGCGAAATTTTAAAATAAAATTTCAAGCAATGATCAAAAACCAAAATAACAAAACAAATATATGAACATAATTTAAAATTCAATTTAAACTTACCTTATAATACTATCCAACAGACTTGGTGGCGCTGACGACATAGCACTTTCAAAGTTCACAAACAACTGATCATTTAATCACTAATTTCTCTAAACAAACACACAAATAAAATTGTATATCCATAGAGCATATAGTATTTATGTGAGTTCATATTTTCGTTGTATATGTACACGTTGTATATGCCTTAAGCCATATACACAAAAATTTTGTTGTATAGAGCAATACAGTATTTAAGAAACAAAATTTTAAAACAACGTAAGGCAAAACAATACGAATAAAATTGTAACCAATGATTTGTATGAATATTTTAACCCCAAAAATTGTCGTATAGGACAAAACAATACTTACATTTTGATAAAAAATTTGGACGCAGCCCCCTTTAAAACCCCAGAAACAACTCCTAACTCCAAATCGACGATTTGGCGTATGGAGCAAACCAATATTCAGACGACGATTTGACGATCAAGCAACAAAAGTTTAACAATGTTAATGAAAATGCTTTTGTTTCAATTGCATTGCAAGTGATTGATGAAGTTTGACTTTTGACATTTGACATTTGATATTTGCCACAATTTTTTAACCAAAAGAATCAGAGAGATGTGACCTCGGTAGCCGAGTGGTAAAGCACTCGAGTGTAGTAATGTAACGATCTAAGGAGCACGGGATCAAACTCCGTGAGAACCGAAAATTTTTTCAAATGGTGAAAATTACTGGAAAATGTAATTTTCAATACAACCACATCGGTTCAAATATAATTTAATAATTAATAAAGATATAATATAACTAATAAAAAAATAATATAAGTATATAATATACAAAAATATATACCAAATAATTAATATAGTTTAATAAAATAAAAAGGCCCACATTTCGAAAGGGAAAAGGACCTATAAAGTTGGCCTACTGATTTATCTGTAGGATCAACTGTTAAAATAAATAAATAAATAAATAGAATCAGAGAAATTGATTTTAAAAAAATTAAAATCGCTTTTTTCTGTTTAACAAGAAATTTTTACTAATACACGAATAAAAAAAAAAATTAGAAAAACAATGAAAATAAACTGAACTTCAATGTTCCAGTCAATATTTTCACTCAAAATTGCAAAACCCTTAATTTGGAAAATTTAAAGGAAAACAGTTTAATAAAATTGTTATAACATCAAAAATTGTGTTTTTTAATTACCTAAATACGGTCTGTTTCACTCAATTTCTATTTTAATTCACAACTAGACTTCACGCATTTAAAATTTTTTTTTTTGACTAAATTGCAAGTTAATAAGATGCAAATGACGTGCAAATGACATTTTCGATTTGATGATTTTTGTGTAAGATTGACATTAAAAATTTCATGACTGAAATCAAACTGCTTAATCGATTTAGACTGCAAATGCATTTTATCTTAATTTGACATTTCTGATTACACCTTAGATTTGACGCCATTTGGAAATAGCTTTCGAGGCAGTCTCAAAAGGTAAAACGAAATGTATAATAACAATTTTGGAAAAACACTCTCCACTCACATATATCAATTCTTGAATATACGAATCAAAAGCTTCGGAAAAATTTTTAATGTTTATGTTTCCACGCCATGTGGTAAAATCTGAACGCTGTTTAATATCATTTAATTGTTGAAAAACAGAAGTATCGACAGATAAGAGAAAACAAACATCCTCTCCATCTTTCTCTCTGCTGCTTTTCAACTACTGGAATTTCCCTGGTCACATGTAAATTAGATGTTATTAATTATATTGTTGTAATCTATTCGGTCTGTTACAATATTTACTAATTCACCCAATATTACAGTTATTATTTGGATCTCCAAATGAAGAAAATGTGTTCTTGACCGGAGATAATGAGGCTTCGAATTTTGCAGAGTTGCTGTAGATAATCAGAAAGTAGTTATGTAAGTACATATCAAACTAACTGGTTATTTAGAATTTAATCATCTCCTTATTTTCTATCATTAGAGAAATTAAAACATATATATGAGTATATTTGAATTGTGAGTGAACTCTTGAACTTTACTTAATTACAGCGACCAGGAAAAAGCTATGTTGCAGCTGCGTTAACTAATTTTGCATTAATTAAAAGGGTTTTGTACATTTTTCTTCTTTGTTGGACAAAAAACACTGCAGTAGTAGTAGTAGTAGTAATAATATAGTATATAAACAGACTTCGCCACTTGGGAGCAGCATTCTCCAAACAATGGAAGCCATCCAGCATACTATTGAAGAATATACTGAGTGTGATCACAAAATCAGGTATCGTTAAGTACTCAGAGACTAACTGAAAAACACGGGTTAACACAATAAGCCCATTTACAAATGCAGTGATATAGGGGACAGATTCCTTCCAGAAATTACACAATCTACAGTATAAATACAATATCAGAAATAGCATAAAATATTGACAAAATTAAAAAAAAAAGAACAAAATACAAGTCAAAAATAAATTAAATTAAAAAATGAAAAGAAAAAATCTGAAATTGAATACAAGTGCTTATACTTAGATGGAGCAATGAGATTCATGAATCTTTTTTACCTGACTAAAGAAATCTTTTCCATTACATATATACAGAGAAATTGATTGTTCTCTTTGGGCATAAATGAAAACTTCCAATATAAGAAAAAAATGAATTTTCTTTAACCTTTTTGCTAGCATATAGATTAAAAGCTGTTACACTGTTCTTGTTTTGAATGCGTAAGAAGTAACTAACTGTCTCATCTTCTTCCTATAATACACTTGAATATATAATACACTGTAAATTCAACATTGAATGAACAGCACCTACACAATTTTTGAAGCGTTTCTTAACAAACATACATTTTTGAAATTTTTGTCTTTTTGACTGCTGTTTTATTCTGGAGGATATAATCTTGTTTTTTATCTCTTCTTTTCTTTTGTTTTCTTTTTTAATATAATAAAACCTCATGTCATGTTATTTCAATATGAAACTATACAAAAATATGTTTTAGCTTTATTTGAAAGGAAAATCACCTTCAGTTGAGATACTCACGTCTTCACTTATCATCCTTTTATATATTACTGTATATAAAGTATATATATATATATATATATATGTATATAAAGTGTATAACAACATATTATAATGTATGCATGTTTGTGTGTTGAAAATTTTAAATTGACATTTTCTTCTTTAGGATTTTACTTGTGTCATTCTTAACAGTACAGAAACTCCTATTTACATTATAATATACATTATATAAAAAGTAAGAGTAGGTTTCTTTTATATTAGTGTGCCACAGTGTTACATGTACCCAGATTTATATTTCCATTTTGAAAAATCAACTTTTAAGATTTTTGTAGTGAAAGAAAATCTTAAAATTTTTGAAATTTTCTTTTAAAAGGGAATTTTTTTTTTTGTTATTACATTATTTTTGTTTTTCTTGAATAATAAAAACCAATTTTCTTTAAAATGTGTCAAATTTTTGATAATAATAAAGTGATGCTGTTGTGTATAGATAACTTCAATTCATTGAAATGAATGTAAATATGTGCCACAATTTATTTATTTACGAATAAAATATGTATTGAATGCAGCAGTAGCGCACGTTATGAATGCAACCATAGTTTTTTTTTTTTCATTTAAAGATAGTGAAATCTTAAAAAGTGATTCATTTAAAATCTTGAACTTTAAAAGATTAAATGAAATGGCAGAATTAAGTTAGGTATATTTTAATGGTGAATATTCAGATCTATTCTATATATATATATATATACATATATATACCTTGACCTCTTTATTTTAATTTAAAAAGATAATCTGAAGTAACAATTTTTATTATGCATTT
The DNA here is from genome assembly GCA_963942445.1 of Argyra leucocephala. Lineage (NCBI taxonomy): Eukaryota > Metazoa > Arthropoda > Insecta > Diptera > Dolichopodidae > Argyra > Argyra leucocephala. Next base: position 7,992,613 of record OZ012681.1, on the reverse strand, counting down.
GAGTAAAAAGTTTGTACTGATGCTTGAGATGATTTTGTAATAAGAATTGAAATTGAAATTGAAATTACAAAAGTATAAAAAAAAAAGTCATTTAAAATTTCAATCTGGAAATGCAAATTTTGATGAAATGTAAACAAAAAAAAAAAAAATGGAATGGTTATATATAATCGTTTTAATGATGACAATTCAAATTTTGAAATTCATTCAATATATTTTATGGTTATATGTTGGTTTGCCTAGATATTTTGTGGGTATTTTATGATACATGAAATAGAAATATTAGAAAGTTTTAATAGTGCTAATCAAAAGTTTGTGTGTAGTAATAAATATTGTTGACAAATATTTGAATTGGGTAATACAGGGTGAATTAGGAATGTTAAGTTACATGCTCAAAGGTGATAGAAGAGAGAGGATGAAAAAAACAAATAATTATACAGGACGAAGAAGATTTTTTAAAAATAACCCCTAAATCTATGGTTTGTTATTCGCAATGTATGAATTATAGAACGTTAGGTGAATGAGAACATCAAACCAAATAAATAATTGAAGAGGAAGGCAAGCTCTATTCTTTAACCTTTTTTGACCACTCTAATACTAACACACTAGAGTTTCCATCCCGAGAAATCCCGGGATGGAATTCCCGGGAAATATGTAATTTTTCATTTCCCGAAATCCCGGGTTTTTGTTTTCATTTCCCGGGAAAATTAAGTTCATTGATTTTCAATAAAAATCATATTTAAAACTAATAAATTGTCATGTGAAATTGTTATTTCAAGTCTAAAATTTCGATTTTGTAATATGTATACTTCAAATATCTATAATTATAATTGACAAGCATTTAAGGTCCTGCGCAGTAGACACCTTTTCATTTTATTTCGATTCTCCTACTCCTTAATGAACTTCTAATATACATAATATATAAGATTATATATAAAACAAAAATGCGCACACAGTTGAACATTTTGTACTCATATGATTTTATTATTCAGCAAATACATTATGCATAAGTGAGATATTATGAAAATAATAAACAAAAGTAAACAAGTCAGTTATTATATTTTATATTATGTACTTGCAAATGAATTTATGTACATATGCCAAAAAAAAACAAAAAAACAAATTCATCTCAAATAAAAAATATAAAAAAGCAAAAACAAAACAAATCAGTTGAATTGTTCATATGACGAGCAAATTTATTTTTATATAGTAGAGTTGGAGTATATATAATTATCCTTATTGAACTTCTAATATAATAGTTGTATATAAAACAATAATGCTCACACAGTTGAAAATTTTTTAATCATATTGTTTTATTATTCACCAAATACATTATTCGTGAGTTCTTATTAAAATAAAAACAAAAACAAACAAAAATATAAAAAAAACAAAAACAAAAAAAAATACAAAAACAAAAAAAATTCATATGACGGGCAATTTCATCTTTACATAATAGAGTCAAAGTAGCTATCTATAATTATAATTGTCAAGCATTTAAGGTCCTGCGCAGTAGACACCTTTTCATCTTTAATGACAACATTTTTTATTTTTAGTAATTTTATCCACTAAATGCCACTTACTATAGGGAATATATCGGAAACGAAGCAGTATATGAGGGACGTGTATCTATGTGTCCTAAATAAAACTTACTAACCACAAAACTTTTTATTAAACACGAGTGGTTTCTGCTATATCGTGCGAAGTCTATGTCAGTACGTAAATTATTGTTTTTTTAAAAACTTTAAATTTGACTTCAACTTGAAATATAATTACTCAACAGGGGCCACTAGTCTTATATATAATACACAAGATGAACGACGTGGTGAGTAAAAAAGTAAGATTAATTGAATAGTAAATTATTTACACCACAAAAATATTAAAATTTTAGCAAGTTCTTGGTGCTGAATACTTAAAACATTTCAAATATTTACACCAAATAGTGACGGCTATTTCCAAGGTGAGCGGCATCTATACTGTAAAATAAATATCAATCTTATTTAAACTTATAAGACAAAGTACGAAACACAAACAAAAATTTAAAAGAAAACAAAAAAAACAAAAAGTCATATCAGCATCAAAAACTTCTGGCACCATATGTCACTGTCCTGTAATAATTTAAATTTTAACTTTTTGGATTCGTTAAAGTTATATTTTTATTAATTAATTATTACACACATTTATTATTTATTTTTGTTTAAAAAACATACAATGCAAAGGAGCTTTTACAAGTGGTCTTATTAGACATTTATATATTAGTTATAATTCTAATAATATTCAAAAAGAAATATAAATGTATGAATTAACAGGTGAACTGACTGAATTTAAAAAATTATTCAATGGTTTAAAAACAAGGCCTACATCAAGAGAAAGCGAGAGAGTATTTTAAATAGCTGCCTTATTTTCTACCAAAAAAAGATCCTTATTAAGTGACCATTCTCTTAATGTACTTTGCTTCTTGAAAAGTTATTTTATTAAATATAAAAAGTAAAATATCATAGCACTAAGTAGTTTAATAATATTTTTATTATTACTTCAATATTTTAAATCCTAATATATTGTTTTTGTTTTAAAATGTTATTATTTGTACTTTCCTTTAAACCTTTTCAGATTTTCCGGAATCCCGGGATTTCCCGAAAACCTAAATTTTAAATTTCCCGTATCCCGAGAAATTAAAAAGTGCCGGGAAATGGAAACTCTATTACACACTAACTTACTTTGTCTTTGGATCACCACACTATAGGTTTCGCCAAATTGATTAAGCCAATATTTGTATAGTTCTATTTACAATTTAAAAAAAATTAAACTATTCAGTTTAAATAATGATGAATGTCTAGTACAATAAGCAAAGCTAATGTTTTTAAAACTGAATAAGTAAAATTGGAGGATTTCAGTAGCAGCTCGAAAATATTAAGCACCAACTAAAGGTAAAAGTAATGAGGAAAGTATTGGCTGGCTGATAGGTAAAAACTCATAACAAATTTCAATGTATTTCAACAACGATTCAAATAAATTTAATCTACGTTGATTAAAAAAAGTTGCATGTTTATCAGCCAAGATTTTTTTTTTTTTTAATTAAAGTCTTGAGTCGTTTAAAACTGAACAGTTTTTCGTTTGAGTGAATTCTAATTTTTTGATATGTCAACATTGTCAACATATTTTTCAGATTTCACTTTCTTCAAGAAAATTTTAACTTTTTAAAATAGAATTTTCGTTTTAAATCAATTTTTCATCAGTTTTTAATCTATTTTGAATCAATTTTGAATTAATTTTGAATCAGTTTTGAATCAATTTTAAATCAGTTTTGAATCAATTTTGAATTAATTTTTAATCTACTTTTAATCAAATTTGAATCAGTTTTGAATGAGTTTTGAATCAATTTTAAATCAATTTTTGAATATATTTTGAATTAATTTTAAATCATTTTTGAATCAGATTTGAATCAATTTTGAATCAATTTTGAATCAGTTTTAAATGAGTTTTGAATCAATCTTAAATCAATTTTGAATTATATTTGAATAAGCTTTTGAATTAATTTTGAGTCCATTTTGAATCTATTTTGAATCAGATTTGTATCAGTTTTCAATGAGTTTTGAATCAATTTCAAATCAATTTTGAATCAAATTTAAATAAATTTTGATTCAATTTTGAATAGATTTTGAATCAATTTCAAGTCAGTTTTGAATCAGATTTGAATAAATTTTGAATCAATTTTGAATTAGTTTTGAATAAATTTTTAATCTGTTTTAAAACAATTTTGAATCAATTTTGAATAATATTTTGAATCAATTTTAAATCAGTTTTAAATTAGTTTTGATAGGTAAAAACTCATAACAAATTTTAATGTATTTCAAAAACGATTAAAAAAAATTGCATGTTTTTCAACCAAGAATTTTTTTTTTTTAATTAAAGGCATGAAATTGTTTAAAACTGAACAGTTTTTCCTTTTAATTAATTCTAATTTTTTGATATATTTTTCAGATTTGAATCAGTTTTGAATGAGTTTTGAATCAATTTGAAATTAATTTTGAATAAATTTTGAATCAATTTTGAATTATTTTTAATCAGATTTGAATCAATTTTGAATCAGTTTTAAATGAGTTTTGAATCAATTTTAAATCAATTTGGAATTAGTTTTGAATAAACTTTTGAATCAATTTTGAGTCCATTTTGAATCTATTTTGAATCAAATTTGAATCAATTTTGAATTAGTTTTGAATCAATTTTGAATCGGATTTGAATAAATTTTAAATCAATTTTGCATCAGTTTTGAATCAGTTTTAAATCTGTTATGAATCAATTTTGAATCAATTTTGAATCAATTTAAAAAAATATTTGAATCATTTTCAATTTTGAATTATTTTAAATAAAAAAATGAATTAAAAAATATTAAGAAATAAAATCTCTACAAAATTTCTTTAAAATAATTATTATTATTTAATTTTCTTACTCTTATTCACTCTCCTTCATGTAATAAAAGTTCATTTCAATTGATTGTAACTGTAAAATTTAACATAATTATAACACAAAATAAGTAAGTGTCATAAACATTTATTGCTATTGTTATTGTTTCATATTATTTTATTTTAACATAATTATAATGAATTAATTTCTCATTGTCCTTATTGTCCTTGTTAAATTTAAATGAATATTAATTTTCTTAATAATCACTATCCCTAGATACATATACCAAATAATTAGTTATGGAAGAGAAGCAGAAGATGTAATAGTAAAGAAAAATGGGCGTTTTTTAATATTATACTTAATCTCAATACTCATTTATTTTTATTTTATTTAATTTTTTGTTTTTTATTATTATTGTCCTGACGGGTAAATAACCCATTTATAGACTTTCTTAGTAAATATTATGTACACATACTTTTGGGTATAGAACAAAAAAAAACTTTTTCAAAAGTCACCTTAAAATTTATTGTTTTTAGTCTTCATTGAATATATAGAAAAAAAATATTTTTATATTAAATACGAGTAGTGTTACCAGATTATTATAATGAATAAAATGTTATTTTTAATGTTGGCTTTGGGTGGTTTTCTTTTTCTCGTCAGACTAATACTCTAAAAGCAGATGTAAAGCATTCAAATTTAACTTGGGCAAAGAGCAGGTCAAAATTTCATCCGACTTAATAAAAAAATGTTCAAAATTAGATTTTGTTTTATTTATTTTAATGTTTTGTAATTACTGTAGGTATGAAAATTAAATTTAAATTTGACGCTCTTCACGTATTATTTTGATTTAAAATTAAAGATTAAACGCTCTAGTTATATTTCTTGCTTACTTGGGTAAGCAATAGACCATGTATGTACTGGGCCTGACTCATCAATGTCCTCCATTTGTTTCAGTAACGAACGGATTCTCTCTAGTTGAAGATACGAAATTGTTTCCAATCTGCCAATACTTTGTCTCTAGGTATGATCGATTTCGATTATTACACCATTGTCAGAAAAGTTTTTCATCTTTAATTTTAAAAATATTTTACTTAGAGCCTACAGCATACCCTATAAAATACATATATTATTTTAATTTATTTTAAATTTAATTTTTTATGATCTCTATGAGATCTGACATTTCTTCGAGCTACCAGATTGTATTTTGAGCCACTTTGAGTACAGTTTGAGCTGAAAAATAAACATAAAATTTATTATCTGAGCACAAAATAAAAGGCAATTTTTTTTTGCCAGACCTATTTGATTAGATAAAGAATCTTGGCTAGAAATGTCAAAACGTCCAATAGTATAAATTGTTGTTTCTGAACATTTTGGATATATATTTTTGCTTTAAGAAATTAATGTTAATTCAGTGGTTTTTAATGTCAATTAATAATACAAAAATAACGTACGTACGATCGACATTAATTGAAAATGTATTTAATTTGAATACATTTTTTTCTTCATTTTTTAACGTAATTGTTGATACCTAGTTTGGCATAGTTTTTTAAAATTATAAAATAATTTGTAATTCCTAACAATATTTCCCAATAACTCTACGGACATTTATCTACTTTAATTTATTAATGTTCTTTCATAGGACGCTAATATTTTAATAATTTAACATTAATAATATTTTAATATATTTTGCCAAATAAAAACCTAGAAAGATTATATTTATTGGGCCTAATAATATAAAACAAGCACAATACTTATTAAAAAAAAGAATATAAGAGACTTCATCAGTTTAATTCATATAACCCGATTTTTTTCTGCGCCACTGGTTTAATCCTGTAAAAAAATAACGTCATATGGGTTAAGAAGTGCTACTTTAGAATGACTACAGTGTCTATAGATTCACTTTCGGATATATTTCTATGCTTGAAAGTGAACATAAAATCGCTTGCACATTGACGTTGTTAAAGTCTCTTGCTCTATCCATAAACGCTATTAGAATGAAAATAGAGTGGCTGGATTAACTTAATTCACATTTATAATTTTATAAAGAACAATAGTTGGTTGTTTGAAAAAGCTATGTGCAGTAACACAAAAAAAAATTACAATATTTATGAATTGTTTGAAGTGTCAACATGTCAAAAATATTAATTTGTAGTATTGCTGTAGTAATGACGCTGAATGTAAATTAAAAAATATTAAATTTGTCCAGTAAATTGTTCTAAAGTAAAAAATAGCACTTTTTTGTGTTCAGTAGTGTTTCCGAATTAATTGAACTTTTTTGTCCGAAAGTGTTCTGATCGGTGTTAATTGAATTGTACAAAATAAATCTAAATTGATCTTTTTTGTTCGGACTTTTTTGAACATTTTTTTTTGTTGTTATTTTTTCTTTAAATTTTGACAGTTAAAAAAAGAAATTTGAGAGTAAAGAAAAATTAGAACAAAAAAGTTCAAAAAAGGTTAAAAAAAATGTTCAGTAGATTTTTCTGTACTAATTTGTTCTAAAATGTTTGACAGTTAATTGTCATTGTTCAAAACTGTTTTGTCCGATTCTGTTCTAGATCTACTGAACAAACTTAGTAATCGAGAAAATAATAAGGAAATGTCCTAAAGCAGATTTTACCTTTAGCAAAAAAGTCCGATTACAAAAAATGGAAATAAATTACTACTGAGACTTGGGAAGTGATGCATACAAGAAATTACCAGACACATAATTTTCGTATACGAGAAGTTGAATCAAATTTGCCAGTAGTGGAAACAAGTAGTAGTGGAAGGTGACTTGTGACCTATACTTAAATTGTATCGATATTAAAATTAATTAATGAACTTGTTATAATAATAAGCACAATTTGAAGATCTCTGCTTTTAAAATTATTTATACCTAAACACATACATATCATACATACTGACTTACAAAAAACAGGATATGTATCGCATTATAAAATATAAGGTCAAAAATATTTTTTAGTAAAGAAGAGAAAAACTTTTCAATAAACCTTTAATTGAGTATTTTGTGAGATCTTACTTTCAAAGAATTTTCTCACTTGAGGTTCTATCCCTTACCGCTTTGGGCTCCCTCTATCATTTTCTTTCATTAACATTTAATTTTTTTTTTTGTCCTTTATAAATTTACTATAATACTTAACCATCAATATATAGTTTGTTTGGTATAGGTTAAGTTGTGTGTTTGTTTATTATCCTTTTTTGTTTATTTTTTTATTTTCTTTTTTGTTTTCCATTAGATTGGATTGGGCGTATCATTGACAGTTTTCTTGTTTGGAAAATAAACACCAAAGTTTTTCCTTAGTTTATTTTCTCATTCTTGTTGTTGTTATTTTTAAGAAATTTAAGGGAAATATACTAGAAATTTTCTTTATATAGTTGATGATGTTATAGGGTAAAGTTTTATTTTTTATTTTTTTTTTATTGTTTTTTTTTTTTATTTTGTTTTCTTACAAAGACTCTTTTAGAATTTTACTTCAGGTTTAAGGTTATTTTTAGGATATATATTTTCTATAATATCGGTTAAAGTGATATCATAATGATAGAAAAAAAAAAGTTTTCTTAAAACAACAAACAAAAACAAAAAAAAACAACAAAAAAAGAACAACCAGCGAAATTTAATCCTGACTGATTTTGGCTCCTAAAAATTAGAGGAAGGTTGGAATTTTTATTTTTTTTTTTTCATTTTTTTATTTTTTTGATAGTCTACTGAGAATATGTACGTGAATAAGGTGATTAGTATGATACTTAGTGGAAAATATGTATATGTATGTATATGTTATCAGTATATTATAGATGGAAAGGATATAAAAATTCTTTTGAATTAAATTTCAGAGTCAAATTCATTTAAATTTTAATTTATTATATTTTCCACACAAAAAATAAAAATAAAAGAGAAAATATTTTTTTTTTCTGAACAGAAAGTTGAATTTTTACAGTTTTTATAGTTTTAGTTCATTATAATAAAACTGTCACAACCAGGGTTGCCAGTTTTTCTAAATGGCATATCGGGATTTTAGTAAAAGAAAAAAAAAAAATGCAGGATATGGCTGTTACATCCAACCGGTATTATGTTACTATTTATTTTTTTTAGTTCCGTAAAAACACTTTGCTTTTCCCAAAATTAACTGCCGCATTATCAGCACAAAACGACGACACATTTTTCATATTCAGGCCATTCTGTTCAATTTTTATTTTGATTGACTCAGCAATATTCCGAGATAATTCATTATCTAAAGCATAAAATGCAAGTAGTACATTTTGTACTCCTTTTTGCTTAGTAAAGTATCTCAGAATAATAGGAAAAGTTTTAATATTTCCTTTGTTTGAGGCATCAGTACAAATAGAAAATTGAACGTTGCCACTTAAATGTTCTAAAATAAATTTTATTGATTTTGGTGCGAGCACATTAGAAACAATTTTAGACATTTTTGTCTTACCGCATCTATATTTTTGTGCTATATTTGAATCACCGAACATCGAAGGAAATAATGATCCTGCGCAATCACTAGAAATATAACTATGGGAGTGCATAACGATGTGATATGTAAAAGCAACCTCAGTTACGATAACTTGTTCATCATCTCATCATCTTTACTTGTTGTACTGTTGAAGAATTTTGTAAGTTTTGTTGAACTAGATGAAGATTGCATATTCGATTTATGGCCAACAGTTCTCATATGTTTTATTAAATCATTTTCACCGTCATGTCCAATTGAAATTTTTAAATTATTGCAAATTGTGCATGTAATGTGATGTTCTCCCCATTGTCGCACCCACTCATATTTCCTCCATTCCTGATTAAATTTGACCATTTTTTTTACTTTTTTTCTCCTATTACTGTTTTCTTCACTTTCATATTCTGACATTTTACACTAAAAATTTAAAAAAATACTTATTTAAAAGGAGTACTCACATAATGTGGCTATATTAAACTTAATTAAATATTTTACAATTATAATAATTAACTTATATATATATATAATATATTTACCTAAAATATTTGCAAGCACCGAAATTTATAAAATATCCGAGTTATAAATTTTAAAAACGAACCGTAAGTGTGTTGACCAAAAATGTCAATAATTAATAAAAAAAAAACTATTAAGATTTCAATATTAACTTGTTGCGACCACTTTCATATTAATGTCTTAAGCGACAACTGTAATTCGCAATACTGACATGACAAGTGAAACAAAATATTTATAAACATTGGAATTGGAATATGTATTCATTTGAGGTTAAAATGAAAAACGATTTTTTTTAATTATGAAAATAATTTTTTTTTCTGTTAAAAACAAATTTAGTGGATTATTGGACAATCGGGAATTAGCGATTACATATCGGGAATCGGGAATAGAGTTTCAATATCGGGAAATTCCCGCCGAAATCGAGACACCTGGCAACCCTGGTCACAACTCTCAAAAGTTTAATTTTGAAGAAAATATTTTAATCGTATTGGATTAAATTGAGAGTCAGTGTTGGCATTAGTTTAAATGAGAGTTTTGATAATAATATTAAGTTGGGTTTTCATTTAAATTCGCTGCGGAGAATATTGCTGTCAAAATTCAACTAATCAAAACATTTTTTATTATAGAAATTTTTAAAAAATTTTAACAGACCGTATATTCTTCAGATGATAGCTATGTATATTTTCTTGTTGGAATTTTACTGAAAACCTATACTTTAAATAAAAAATTCTATCTGTATTCTATATTCTTAATGCCACTCTCTTTCTCTTTTCTTATTTCTTTTGACCTGAAGTGGCATTTTATTGGATAGTCACAAAAAAAAAATAATCAAACTCATTTTTGGCATTTTGTAAGGTTTTTTTCACTATGATAGTGACAACTTTCGTTAAATTGAGAGTAACAACAAATTCGACATACGAAATATTATTTTAGCTTGGACTTTAATATACATTTTTAGTTGTTGCTTAATGTTGCTGATTTTAAAAATGATTACCTTACAAAATACCGAAAATGTTCAGAACATTTCTGATCACTTCTTACTTTGTGTTACAGCCACTATCACCACTTATCACCTTACAAAATCCCACTTCTGCATTATTAATTGAGTGTATTATGTTATCTGAGATTTTTATACCATTTATCTGTATTGTTAATCTCTCTCTTTCCTTTTTTTTATCTTATTTGATTTTGTCTGATGCTGAACATTTTTATTTCCATAGTTTTTATTTAAAATTGAACTTGTCAAATCGTTGAATTATATTTTCATGCTGCTCTCACCTGGACTGAACTAATGGACTAATTGAGTTGGTAAATTTGTGCCACAAATTTAGCATACAATGAATTATCGACATTTCATAAAAGGGTACCAATACATTCAAATACATATACATTTTGTTGAGCCAGCTATTTAATGTCGCTTAAGCCACCTATTGTCTAGTAGAAGAGACGAATTTAATTTTCCAAAGAGCTTAATTGAGGATCTATACTTGTCACATCGTAGCATTTTTTTGTTATTATATTGGTTAGACTATTGGTTGTGCAATTTAGAAAAATTTTATTTTTTTAACCAAGAAATTTGACAGCCATATGCAATTATAGCAATTGTCGTCATTGACGTTGTGGAATTTTAAAGCAGGAGTAAACTTTCATATTTTATAATTAATTTTCATATTTTAATCTTTTTCTGATAAAAAGTGTTATTATTTCACTACTCCAACATTCTTTTTCTTACCTGTCTACATCACATATTTTTTGAAATTTCTGACAATTGATTTTATTTTGTACGAACGCAGCAGCATATACGGAAAAATTTGAAAAAAAAAATCAAAAATTGACGATCACTTGCATTAGGAATGAGTATTAGAATTCATGAATTTTGCAAATTGCACGCAAATGAAAGTCTGAGAAAGTGCCGTAATCTGCGACAGTTTTGACATTCAGAAGGACATCAGGCATGTTCATTGTGACTAGTTGGAGACTATAACTAATAAAACTAGAATTAGATTGTAAAGAGGGCATGTCTTTGGACAAACTGATAGAGATCTCAAAGTTTCGTTATCAGTTTCGGAAGATGTCGCCTAGTGCCATGGCAGCAATTGATTGCTGAAGATAACTTAAACTAAGTTGAAATAACCTAAAATTACTTTTTTTTTTGACTTAGATCATTCTTCAAATCAAGATTGTCGAATTTAGTCCTAAAATTTGCAATTTTATAATCTATTACCATAATAATATTAGTGGAATGTAATAATAAATAATTGTAAATATTTATTATACATTCGAATTTTTTTAAAAAAAATTTTATCTCATAATTAATAATTCAAATAAAGATGATTCAGCAATTTTTCAATAATAAATATCTAGACATTTTTTATGTATTCGTATATAGGTTTTATATGTTTATGTGCTCATTAAAAAAAAAAAAAAATTCAATGTTAAATACGAATCGGAAATGAATAGAATAGGTTGTCACAAAGCAAACGGCCATATACATATACATATGCATATACATACATAGAATTATTTTTAATTATTTTAATTTTTATTATAGAAATTCTGAGAATAATAATTTTTGTGAATGACAAAGTTATTAATTATTATTTTTATATTTTTTTCACTGAATAAAAATAATTAATTAACTAAGTTCAGAAAAAGATGAAAACAGAAACAAAAAACAAGTATGTATGAGTATGTGTGTGTGTAGATAACTTTTTAAAAATAAATTTTTATATAGAATTTATTTTTCTATATTTTTATTTGATATTTTTGTGTAATTTCCATCAATTTAGAGAGTATGAGAGAAAATGGTGGTTAATTAATTAGAAGTTGTTGGAAAATATGTTTTATTTTTATATTATTTTTCTTCAAATTGGTTTATTTAAAAAAAAAATAAAAAAAAATTAAATAAAAAATTTTCCTATTTTGATTGGAAAACTTTTTAAATAATATAAATGGAAAATTTTACCAAAATGTATTGCGTTTTATGGGTAGCATTATAATATATTAAAATATTTTATGTTATTTTTTTTTTTTTGTTATCAGGAATTAGGTGAACAGATTTAAATGTTTTAGTGGTTTTACTCTATATATATTTTAAACTAGTATGCATGATTGAATAAAATTTATGATGAACATTTTGGGAATATATATACTTTGTGAATGAATGTGTATATACTATATGTACATCTATCGTTTTTAATTAAAATTATTTCCTATTAAATTATTTGAAATTTTGAATTACACTTAAACAATTAGAATGAGACACATTCAAATTAAAATTATTTATTTTTATTTTATTTTATTTTAATTATAAAATATTATATTATCCTGGATGAGCTTTATCTGATGATCATATAATAATATTTTTATGGCTTCGTGGTTATAATTACTGCACGAAGTAAAAAAAAAAAAAAAATTGGTAAAATATTGTAAATTAAATTTTGGATTTTGGCAAAATTTTGGATTTGGTTTATTTTTTGATGTTATTTACAATTAGGTAATATGATAATGAATTTACATTTTTATGACTTCTTATTGATAATAAAATGTGTTCGTCTAACCATAATGATTCCTTATGAAATTATATATGCTCTATATTTAATATATTTCTATTGTTAATAAGTATGTCTTGTTTATTAAGAGGTAGTAGAGGTTTAGTACTATATGGTATAAATTGTTTGGATGGGTCATTTAATAATATAGTACAATCATTAGAAAAACCATTGTGAGAAAAACGTATTTAGTTCGATAGGCTTAATTTGTTTTTTAATTTATTTGTTGATACATATATCAGTTTACCTGAATGTTAATATACCCTTTTAAGACAGGGGTCTATTTTCTTTTTGTTATTTATTTTATTCCAACTACATAAAATATTAGATCGATGGGCTTGTCGACCTATGAAGCATTTTGGTTAGAAGACATGCGTTCTATCTACTGCGCCATAAATCATGTGTAAACATTTTTAAAAAGAAAAGGTTTTTGAATTTTATATTGAAAACAATTTCTGATTCCGATGAAACCGTAAAAATGGTGAAATGTAAAAAATAAGTATAAAATGTTTGTACTGAAGAAGATTGTACTGAAAGAAGGTAAAATCATGCCCAATTGATTTGGTCAATTTATTTATTTGTTTTAATTGAGCTGAAAATTCTTGTATTGCTTTTTTTATGTCTAAAACTTCTTGTACCAATGACAAAACAACTTATATTCAAAATTTACGTTTTCAAGCTATTAAAAAAAAAAATTTGTTATTTTTTAATTTTTTTTTTTAGAATTTTACATTTGATATTTTGTAAGAATTAAAAAAAAAAATTCTCAGCAAAAATCATGTAACAGAGGAAGTTCTATGCTTAAATATTTAACATAAAAAGCTAATTTGGGTTAAAATTGGCATACCTAAAATAAATTTAAGTATACACTAGTATAATGTCATTTTGCTAATCTAGTAAAGTTTGGGTGCAGTTTAAAAAAGTATGCACCCCGAGCAGTCAAATGTCACAAAAAGGTGACAATATGTTGACAAATATTTGGTGAATTGTCGACATAATTTTGTGACAAGTTTTGTTGAAAAAAGCTCGATAGGGTTGACCCTATTTGTCACAGTTTAGATGACAATTTTGTCAACAATTTTTTTCAACATTTTGTTAATCATTTTGTGGGTTATTTTGTTGACATTTTGTGAATAATTGTCCATCATTTTGTGGACAATTTTCACAGCAATTTTTTTTGTTTACAGACAGTACAGTTTTTTCAGTAATTTAGAGGAGGATTTTTCATAATAAAAACAATTTGTTTTTTATATGTTACATATTTTATTCTATCTATAATTTATTCTATAAAAATAATTTAAAAACAAGTTCTATTTATATTGTTTTTTAATTACAAAATGCATTCCTCATATTTTTAATTAACTTTGTTGTGTTTTTCAAAGTACAAATGTCAAAACAATACCGATTCTCAAAAGTGTTGAATAGACTGATGAATAGAGTACTATCACATATAAAAATAAATAAAACACTTACAAAACCCTATCAACCAATTGTCACATATTGTTGACCAAAAATTTGACGTTTTCCAAAAGTACTTTACTTTACATTGTTATTGGTGTTTTGAGTTGTAATGTTCCCAGTAATGAAAAATTGTCATGACAAATATTTGTCAACATTTTGTCGAAAAATTGTGAGTGAGTTTACAACCACAATTTTGTAACCAATTTTTTCTACAAATTGCCATCATAATTTTGATGACAAAATGTGCACCACAATTTTTTGACAAAAACTTGTCATGACATTTTTTCATTACACAGGGGACATTACAACTCAAAACACCAACAACAATGTAAAGTAACGTACTTTTCAAAAACGTCAAAAACACGACAATGATCAAAATCGAAAATTTATAGACATTTTTGACGATCAATCAAACATTTTAAAACAGTTTGATCGTAAATTTTTTGCAAAAATCAGCAAACCGTTATTGTTACTGCAAGGAACGTCAAATTTTTTGTTTTTATTTTTAGTGTATTGTTTGGTGTTATTTAAAGTAGCATGCAGACTATAATTTCAGTTGTTTCATCATTTTTTACAAAACTGTCAGCCCAAATCAATAATTTTTGATATTTCATCATTTAAAATTTAAACTGTCATTCCATCATTTAACACTATTACACTATCATTTTAAATGACAGTCGCGGACTGAAATGATAAATGAAATGATAGTCTGCATGCTACTTAAATCGACTCAAATTGAATTAAGTAAAATAAAATATTTTGATTTTATTGTTTGTTAAAAACTTAGAATCTTGTTTCGTTCAGTACTGATGTTTAAGCTTAAGTTAAATTGTTAATACAATCCAGATTGAAATTTGAAAATGAGTTTTCAAACGCAAAAAAAAAAATAAATAGTTAAGATGAGATATTTTTGTTCTAAAAGAAGCTAAAAAGGCAGAGGAAAGACACAAAAACACGTTAGAGGTAGAGAAAGAACGCATAGATATTTTAAAAAACCTTCGTGATATATTGCAAACTATGATTAGACGAAATGGAGACTGAAATGTTAAGTACAAATATTTTAAAATGCAGTTTTTACAAAAATAAATAGATGTTATTATATTATAAGGCAAGAAGTCATTTTTAGGTTTAATTTTTTCCTGAAATATTATATTTTAAAATAAACTGTTTAATTTTTTAATATATTTATTGTGATTTATGCCATAAATAAAGGATATAGGAATATATATATATTTTTTTTTTTGTATAAATATTCATTTTACGAAATACCACTAGCCTCTTTAGCAATTTGCTTTATTAAAATGTTTTAATAATTTTATCCAATTAAAAAAACCAAAAAAAATAATAATAAATTATGTGAACTAATTTGCTTTTCAAATGATTTTCCAAAAAACAAATCCAAAAAACGAATCGTCAATTTACTTTTCATAAACGTCAATGACAATTACAAATAATTGCAAAAATTATTGACACTAAAATCAAATGCAAAAATCATCAGCAGTGATCGTCAAATTGTTGATTGATCGTCAAATTATTGTCGTTGTTAGAAAAGGCTTCAGACAAAAACTAAATTAGTATATGATATAAGATATACTACATTACGTTATTGTATGGCTTTTGTAATATTATGTGCCGATTATGAAGCTTGCTTGCATATTAATATACAAGTAAGTCATATACGATCATATGTCATCCTAAAAGTGTTCAAATCGAATGTTAATTGCTATACTGATGTACAATTAGGTCGATAACGATTACGATTTGATCGAATGAAATGTCAAAATGCAAAATTGCCATTATGTATTTCGATATCGTTCAGAAATTGTCGACGAAATCGATAAAAGTTATCGATGTAAAATTTTACCACGAAAGAGACATCGAAAGAGAGATTTTGTACAAATTATTTCAATTTTGAATTGAAAGGATAAAATAAAAGAGATACAAATATATTTTATTTATATTGGACACTTGGTGTTTTGTTTTATATTTATATTTTTTGAAATAAAATTAAATTTAAAAGTTGAAATGAAAGTAGGTATTTTACTTTATTCTACATAATAATTTTTTATTGAAATAAATTTTAATAGGAATGAAAGGTCTGTTACAAATAGACTGCAATATGAAAAGTTATAGTGTAAATAATGAGACAGCATTAAAAATTTTCCAAAGAGGTACCAGGATATCTTGCACTCACAAAACCAATTACCTGATTATGATCACATATCCAAAAACAAAAACTGTTATAATAATGTAAACTAATTACAATAAAGTATAAACTTATCAGAATTGCATTAATGCTAAAAAATCCCTTTCTACTATAACATAAATGTTGTACGTTTTGCTTCGGTGATTTAATTTGAATTAACTTTCCATCTGCTGCTCCAATCATTTCAGTAATTCTGCTTTAGTCATAAAAATAATGTTTGCCTGACTTTTTTCTTCTAGTGCGTAATGGAATTTGATCCATTTTGCACATAATTATAAACTGGAAATACATGTAAAACTTCTTGAGGAACAAAAAAAAATTAGCTGTGCTAGTCCGACATGAAAATCATTTCCTACGTTGAAAATCATTTGCTTGGTACAAACCGCACAGAATCTTAATACACTAACCAATTTAATTATATTTGGAATCGACGTATTACTTATTGGCTATTTCAATTTTTGTCCTAATTTAATAGTTTTAATAATGTAGATAATAACTCATCAAATTCATGTTTAAATAACATACGTATAATCTTCCAAAACTAGTGGATTAGAATAATCCCGAATATATGTTCGTTTGTTTTTAATTCTGCAATTTGATAGCGTTTTTCAGCACTATCAGAAATTGAAAAATTAAACTCTGCTGAAATCATTTTACTTATAAAAACTTATAATTTTATAATTTCTATTTTATTTAAACACTTTAACATATCTTCAACTTAAAAATTTCAAATATACGACTATTATTTTGTTTTTTTTTTCGTATAATAATTTGAATTTGACAGTTAAAGAATCAAACATATGTCATTTTCATCGTAGATTTGAATTTTACAATGGCAGCATTTTTAAACACTTTCGATCAAATTTTCATCGAAATACATAATGACACTAACGATCACAATCGAATAACTTTAACGATAACGATAAACGATTCGATTAATTTCGATCGAAATAAATAATAGGCACCTTAATTATTAAAAATTTAATTAATGGTATGTCATTATTGAAATCATCTATTGGACGATAGTCCAGCTAAATAAAAAAATTTAAAGAATTCAAGGATCGATTATCGATTAACGTCCCGAAATAGTGTTGGTTGGTACAAAATATGACACTGGAGAAACATATGTATATAATTTTACTAGCTGAATTTCCGGAAGAAAAGTCTTCCTTCTTTTTGATTCAGCCGCTGAAGCGACAACATCGTTGAATGAATTTTTGAATTAACTTGTTAGAAATATATTATAAGAAAATAAAATTTAATTGTATAAATAAAAATAATAAAATTGAAAATAAAATTAAATAACATTATTTATAAAACAAAAAAAAAAAACGAAAAATTGGTATACTGTAACCAACTGTAACTTAATAAATAAATAAAAGTAACTGTCGGCCCCTAACGTATCATTTCTGTCATTTCTGTATTTCTGTTATATGCAATTAATTACATGCAGTGTTTAAAAAAGAAATATTAAAAATTCATACGAATAGAAAAAAAGAATTAGAAAATAAAAAGAATAACTTCTATTTGACATTATTATGATGGTCATATAACAGCGCTCTTAATAAACACATGCAGCAAAAACAAAATACTGCAGACATTTTTGCTTTTAACAGATTTATTAAAATTTGAATTTCTTACATTTGCAGTTTTGTATTATAAATAAAAACAACTACACAAATGACTGTTATGCGATATTTACTATAATTTGACAGTTTTCCTGCTAAGTTAAAAACGTTTATGAGCAAACTTCATGCAACATTTTGATTCAATAAAATATCCAACCTAAGTGCCTAAAAGCCCATCGTCACATCGTCCTAACAATATAAATAAAAGCAAAATATTGGCAAGTGTTCTATCAAATAAAATATTATATATATATTATTCTGCATTTATCTGGATGTTTGTAAGTCCGAAAGAATACTCCAACACATATACAAATTGCAATATGTATACAAATTACTTTGGTACTCTTTTTTAACCCCTGTCTACCATGCTGAACCTTTGCAGGAAAAAATACCATTGCATAAAAGATATTTTTTTAATTTAATGTTAGTCTTCTTCGTAAATAATAAGGAAAAATAAAAAATAATAATAATATAAATAAAACAAACAATTTTTTTGATTTTTAATAAGAAGGACTAATAGAAATTTTATCAATAGTTTAATATGGTATAAGAACCAAAAGGCAAACAGCATTTAACACAAAAAAAAACATAATGCACTCAAAGGTTATTCTTATTACTTAAAATTATACACAATATCCATATACTACATATCTTTGTCTACATATTTTTTTTTTTTTTGATTTTTTTTTGTTATTATGATAATGATCATAGCATCATAGTTTTGCCATACCGTATGCATAGTCTGTATAGTACTATAGGTATATATATATACTCTAGACAGAAATGTGATGCGATGATAAATTAAAATTGTTATTTATTTTTATTTTTTTTGTTTATTGTTTTTTATTTAATATATATATATATATATATCTATATGATATATAAATTTATGATCGTATATAATATTTAGTATGTATTATGGGGTTAGGTTTTGGTTCTGCTGATTTACACATAAAAACAATAACAACCAATACATTTTCAAAGAAATTAAATGAAATTTTGTACTATTTATAATTTTTATGTATATTTGTTTTCTTCAAGTGTGTAGAAATGTATGTTGTAGAGAGTGATGAATTTTTTTTAATATAGTAGGTAGGTATATATAGGTATCGGTTAAACCATATTGATTGTTGTTCTTCTTTTTAATGTATGTTATAATTAATAATAATTATGTATGAATTTTAACATGAACAGTTCGATAATGAATTTTTTGAAATGAAATGAAATTTTAAATAACCGATCAATGGTTCACAAGTTATGAACAGTTTTGTAAATACCTATTTATTTGCAGTAAATTTTTTTATTTTAATTTTCTCTCCAACACCAGTTTTTATTTTATTCATCAAAATAAATATTATGTGTATCTACAATATTATTGTTTTTTTATATTTACAATTTTATCTATTTTTGTTTTTAAAATTGTTTTCGATCAAAGTTGTGGCTCATTATAAAATATTATTTGTTTGCTACAAACTTTGACGCTAAACTTACGCAGCGAATGTTATTGAATGTTAACAGGATTAATTTGATTCTGCATTACACCATAAATTTTCAATGTTGGCAAAAAGGATGTCGCTAAAATAATCGAGTAAATGACCCTTAGGGAATAGAAAATTTTGCACCTTACTACAAATATTCTGTTTATATGGTAATTAAAAGCGTTATAATACAAAAATAAAGGTAGGATAAATTAGTAAGCAAATACGTATTTTTCTTAAGCTTAAAATGAAAACTCTGAATGAAGGAAAGAAATGCTAGAATTTATTGTGCTTCCGTCATTTATGGCGGGTTACAAAGTTAGTTATCAAATAAAAAAAAAAGTTTATAAACTAAAGATAAATTAGCATTTCTCTATAAAATTCGGAATAAAAAGTCTAATGAAAGCAAAAAAAAAAAGCTTGGATTTATTTTGTTTCGGTCATTTGTTACGTTTTACGGGTTAGTAGTACATAAAGTATGTATAGTATTTTTCTATTCCACTTACATAGCATTTGTTTGATAAAAGTTATTATTTGAACTCAAATTATGTTCACATCATTTAACATATACAATAATAATAAATATTGTATATAAATAATACAATATATTAGTATACTTTAGCATACAATAATGTAAATATTATAATAATATAATTTTCACCCATAATAGTGGTAAATTCTTTTATTAAAACTTTATTTTTTTTTAAAATAGAATAAAAAAAACTTATTTAATGCATATCGGAAATTTTCACAAAACAATTTCTTAATTTTATTTTGTGTTCGTATGTAACGATGCTCATATATTTTTTGGTAGGTAGGTAGTGAAATCTTTTTTGTTAGTAAAAAAGCACATCTTCGAATTGCATTCGAAAACACGTTGTAAAGTTTTTTATTTTTTTTTTTTAAATGTAAATTCATTCACACATTTTTTTTTTTTTTGCCAATATGTGCACGTATGAGTATTTATGCTTATTGTTTGCAAACCCAAAATAACAAAAAAAAAAAAAACAAAAACAAAAATAAAATAAAACAAAATTAAATATACAAATATTTTTTTTAACCCTTTTTTTTTTTTAAAGTCCCTACTGGGTGGACATTTATCTTTGCATTTATTTAATTTCCAAAACTTTCTCCATAAAATTGAAAAAAAAAAAATTGAAAAAAAAAAATGTTTTTCCCAAAGAAGTCGAAGTTAAGAGTGCTGAATGCAAAAATTGTTTTTATTTTTTGTTTTGTAACTTCCGATTTTCTTTTATATTTTAAATGGAATTTATGTACATGTTTAAATATATGTACTATATATATATACACGTACATGCCTGCTGTATTCTATTTAAATATAGTTTTTTATATTTTTTTTGTTTTTTTTTTTATTTAATTTTATGAAAACTTTTAAAAGTAAAGTTCTTTAGTTCGACATTATTTTCGACAAAAAAGTTTTTTTTGAATACAATAAAATCGTTAATTTAAATTTTTATTCAAGACCAACCAAAAAGAGGACATATGTATGTATATAAGCTTTCTTTCAATAAATATATACATTGTATATGTATTATGTATATATGTATATATATTTCGGAATTTATATATTATATTAAAGGATAACAGGATAAATGTGAATTCATTCATAAGGAAATGTACAATAAAATATTCTTAAGGGAATTTAAAAATTGTAATATAATATATAGGGTGTCTAATAACTAGTGGGTGTAGATAAAATAATGAATAATGTGTTGTCACCTCAATGAATCGTCTTGGTTTACACGAATGATTTCTATATTCATATATATCATATGTCATATACCATGGTTAGTTACATGGTGGTTAACATACAATTACGTACGTGGTTTTAAGTCCAGAAAATTAGACCGAAAATTCCATTGCGATTTGACGAAATTAAAATTACTTGTTAGCTATATTGTATCGCATTTGGTTTCAAAATGATAATCTTTTTGTCTTCTAAACGTCATATCCGTTATCTTGTAGAAGTTTAAACAGACTATATAAATTTCATAAAGGAAGATTACTCAATTGAACTTGAAGGCTTAATTTTTTAGCTTCGATTAAATTTCAAATAATTTATTGAATTGATGGTTATTCATAATTCGAAAAACAATAAGTTTATAAGCTTTAAAAAGATAAAATGTGGGGAATATATGTATTTTATTTCTTTTTAGTGATCGAGCGGGAGTGTGGAGGCAGTCCAAAATGGACCCGTCTGTTATAAAAACTAATTAAATATATTATTAATTGATTGTTATTTATAGTTGAAGTCAAATTTTTGCCGAAACGGTTATCAACTAATTACAAACGCACAAATGTTCACTAATCGGGTAGCAAAATACTTTGGCATATTTTTTAAGTGTTTTTATGCGAATATAAGAAATTTGTGAAACATAAACCCTTATTGTGATGTTCAGTTTTCAATAGACTGAGAACTGAGAAATGTTACAGATTTTATTTGATATTGTAAAGTGATACTGACATAATTTTGTTCTATTGTGAATATTGAGAAAATTGACGTTTTTTTGACAGCTAAAATTTTAAATTTTGTAGTTTGTTTGTAAATTTAAATTAAAGCATTTTATTAATAAAAATACAAGTATGTCGTCAACCGTTTTGAAATTTGTGAAACACAGGCCCTTATTGTGATGTTCAGTAGACTGCGAACTGAGAAATTTTATCAGTTGAGACTTTATTTGATATTGTGAAGTGATACTGACATAATTTTGTTCTATTGTGAATACTGGGAAAATTGACATTTTTTTGCCAGCTAAAATTCTAAATTTGTAGTTTGTTTGTAAATTTAAATTAAAGTGTTTTAATAATAAGATACAAATATGTCAACAACAGAGTTTTTTGTGTATAATAATTTGTCTATTCTCCAATAATTCAACATTTCGCTTTAATCGTATTTTATTGATGCAATTTTTCGTTATTTTACTAAAAAAAAGAATGTATTTTTAATACTTTAAAGCACATAAAATAAAAAATATTTACAATTTTAATAAAACCGAAAAACAATTTAAATAAAAAACAAAATTTAAGTAAACAAAATTTTATCTTTAACACAATATATTTTGTTATGCTAAAATTTACAACTGAAAAAAATTGTTCTAAAATTTCAGAAAAACTGACTTTTACTGGCATTCTAATTGACAATACCAATTTTTGTCAGTATTCACAATTTATCAGTAGTAGTTTGCTGATAACTGATAATCACAATACCGATTTTGAATATTTACTGACACTTTTCAGATATTTACTGAAAACTGACACTTCACAATAACGGCCATACTGAGAGTTTTAATCTTCTAATTTAAAAAAATAAGAGTTAATAAAAATTTAATTTACGTTCAAATTTTTCTCTTTCTAAATGTAATTGTATGACAACATGGTGTACAGCCTGTTACAAAAATAAACAAGTAAATTTTAGTTGTTTACCGCATTTACGTTATTAATATTAAAAAAAGGTTGCATCAACATCTCACCACCACACTAATAATTGGTCAATATTAACTATTTATAGAGAGAGTTCTTAAATAAAATTTTTGAGTAACGAAATGTGGGTCTTAATATTTCATTGGTCAGAAAAGTACGATACTCTGCACTAACACATTTTCACACCCTATCAAATTAAGAAAAATATAAGAAATTTTCAAAAAAAAAAGTAAAAGTTTCTACAACAACAAAAACAAAAAAAAATATGGTGGTGGTAGTGGTGATGTACTTTTTAATCCAAAAAGAAAAACCTAACATTTCTTTTTGTTTATTTCTTTTTTTTTTGTTTAGTTCTTGCCAAATTTACAACCTTTTGCTGATGTTAAAATTGTAAAATTATTAAAGGATTTACTTCCTGTCTTTAGTCTCGATTACTGATTTTAAATTTATTAAAAATTAATTCAGGATATGAAAAATTATTGATTATTATTTTAAAAAATTTTGATATTTTTTTTGTGAATTTTACAAAATTATGATCGAGACTCGATTTTACTCTTATGCGGTTTGCTATTGTTATATTATTGTAAAGGTGTAAAATCGTTTGATTTTTGTAACATCAAATTAAAATATTAAATTAAATAATAGCAAAATCTGTGGAATGGAATATCTGGAAATGCAACGAGTATCGATTATCGAATTTGAGGTAAGACAAGGCTTAATAATTTTTTTTTTGATTTTTTTAATTTTTTTCTATTTAAATTTAGATATGAAACCTAACTGTTTAAGATATGAAAAAAAACTGCATCAAATCTAGAATAATTTCGCTTTATAATAAAGTAGTATAGATAATTAATAATAGATAATCTAAGTCTAAAAAAAATCGAATTAATTTATGTAGGTTTATCATCTAGCAGCATGGAAGCTTTAATCAAATTGGCTTATGTCAACATCAACAAACTTCTGAAACTAGATTATCCACCACGTTGCTGTTTGTGTATTAAAATGATCAGGAATCCAGAATCAGAATTTTACCCTATATTTGTTACTAAAGCATTTAAGTACTATTCGACTTCTATTTACCAGATTTAGTATAGAAAAACTGTAGTGGTCTGTTGTTATTTTACTCTGCTGTTTTTTCGAGTCTCGATGAGTTGAAATTTTTACTTTTTATTCTTAATTCAAGTTTTTGTAATTTTTTGAAAACTAAACAAATATGTTCTATTTTATAATATGCAGCCCTTTCTCATATTAACTTATATCAGCTATGAATACTTATACACTAGTAAAAAAACACTTCTCCGGCCAACTAGAAAAACTAACATTTTAAGACAAATAGAAATAAAATGTAAATAACATTTCGAATACAAAAATTTTTTCAAATAAATTTATAGAAAAATATCTTTAGCTAGAAACTAAATATATTTTGTTATAATAGAGTATAATAGAGTACAAGACAACACAAATTATATTAAGCATTTATATTATTACGAAATAATAGAGTCTCGAATAACTTCGAATAAATCTTTCAATAATACATTTTGTAAACTTTTATAAATTTATTTATTTTCTTTTCATTTTCTTTTCATTTTGGTTGGTTTTTACTATTTCAAAAATTCAGTTCAAGTAACTTCACCTTCACTCTATACTGTAATTGTAATTCTTATGCAATTTGTTCCTCACTTTGAAATTCGAAAAAATATATCCTTGCAATTATTTCATTTTAAACTGACAAAAAAATAATTTTTTATTTTATTTTATTTTATTTTCTGAATTTGTCACAAAAGAAGATATTATCACTTTTATTATCCTTTTGTTCCTTACCAACAACAGAAAAAAAATTCACATACACACACAAAAAAAAAAAACGAAATTCTGATACTGCATCATAAAGTAGAATTGTGAGACGTGAACGTGAGGGTAAAAGGTGAAGTTGTAAAATAATTGAAGAAAAATTCTGTACTTGACAAGGTGAGTGCATGTTGCATTGTGCAACAAAGCAGTATACAATACAAACACAAAGTTCATGTCCAAAAAGAAGAGTCGTTTTTTTGGTTTAACAAAAAAAAAAATATAACTTGAAATGGGATCTAATTGCTTCTGACTCTAGTTTCTCTTGTTTTACAATAGAAATATAGAATACAAAAAAAAAGTAGAAAAATAAAAAAAGTTTACAAAGAGATTTTGTAATTTTATTACAAGGACCTACCAAGGAGAAAAAAAGAATTGTTAATATTGTAGATTTATTTGATATATCAGGGTAAGGCAACCTTAAATACATTAATGATCTTCTGGTTGTTTTAAAATTTAAAACGGAATAAGATTTTTTTTTTTTTTTTTTTGCGTGGATTGGTGGGAATCTTCATAGACACAATGAGCCCCGTAGCTTCCATTGTGTGCCAAATTTTTACTGACTAAACCACACCCCTCCCATTAAAACTAGTCCGACGGACTAACCATTAATTTATTTCTATTGTTATTTTCTTAAAGAAAAAGTTTACGAAATTCTATCGTATTAAATCTAGTGGCTTAGTTCTTTTAAGCCTTCTGATATCATTTTGGTTATCTAGAAGTTGAGTGGCCTCAACGTTAACATGACCCTTCAGACGAGCCAAATCCTTTGCTGCATATCTCTAATAGAATCTCTATCATAATCTCTAATAGTAGAATAATCTTCGTCTTGTTTTATTCTGAATAGTCTGTTTTCTAGATATGATGAGAGTATATCTACGTATTATTTAGGTAACATATTATTTAGTTTATTTATTAAGCCTCGATGCCATACTTTATCGAAAGCTTGGGCTACATCTAAAAATATGGTAGAACATACTTGCTTTTCTTCTAAAGCTTTTTATGTCTGTTATTCTATGTATTTGATCGATTGTTGAGTCAATAAATTTTGAAATTATTGGTAGTAGTGATATTTGTCTGTAGGATTTGACCTCATTTATGGGCTTACGGGGCTTTGGTATCATAATTTTTCTCTGCAATTTTCCACATATTCGGCACCTACCTTATTATTATAGCAGCAACGAATTAAGATAATAATATTTTTACAAAATACATGTTCTTGCACTACCCCAACTGATTTTATAAATAATTTTTTGGAATGTTTGATACGATCAACTAAAATTTAAAATGTGAAACACTTAATTCTATATTTAATTGTAGAATAAATAACTTTGACTTCAACTAAATTTATTTTTTTAAATTTTTTGAATTTTTTGAATTTTACTTAATGTGAATCCCCACGCAGAATTAATCATATCTGAGTTTAAATATTATATTTTTGAAATGTTTTAGCATTTGGTTAAAACTCGTGACATTGATACTATTTTTACTTATAAAATATAAATGTCACGATTAATACTTTAATATTCATTGTATTTGAATTGCTTAATGAATTATTGTTAATTGTAAATATGACATTAAATTAAGGATAAATAATAAAAAAAAAAAAAAAAAAAAATATAACTTATTTCTACTTTTCAGTTAAAATTGTTTAGTTTGTTAATTGTTTGGCGTAATTGAGAATGGAAGCAAATGTTTTGTATTTGTAAAACGCGGAACAATAAATAAAATTTTAATAAAATATTATGAGTGAAAAAGAATAATTAATTTATAAAATGATATTTAAAATTAAATCGGGTCCAGTCGTTGCCATAATTTGTATGCAAAGCATCAAATGTTTAAGAAAAGTGCATATGCTTCCAATAATTGGATCAATATACTATAAACTATGCACATTAAACATCTGTCAACCAACGACGAAGGGTCCATGGAACCAACGGAACCATTGGTTCCCTTTGATTTTATAATTAACATTATTTCTTTTTACATTTTCATTACTGAATTCATAAACGATTTTTTTTTTGTTACAAAATAAAAATATTTCTTCTACAGTTCATTACAAAATTTCACTTCACATTTTATAAAAATAAATTTCAGAATTTTTTCATTTCAACTCATTCTCTTATTATGTGAAATTAAATTTATTTTAAATAAAATAAATTTAAATTGTCATAGTAGGCCACTGAATAAAACCATATAAAAGTTGCCATACATATCTTATAAAATAATATTGCAAAGGAATCAATTTTAAAATTACTTCACATACATACATTGAAATTCTAGAAAGAAAAAATGTTGTTTACTACTAGCCTACTACTATTTAATTTTTCAAAAAATATTTAACATAACATTATATAAAATAATACTCATTAAAAGAAAAAAACTTACATTACAAAATAAAATCGTAACAGTCTAACACTGTAGGTATACATATATGAAGGGAACCAATTTTAACATCGCTTCCAGTAACCTTACAAATGCTATGAAAAAATATTATATATCCTTTTTCTTTATAAGAATTTTTTTTAGCATACCATACAAAAATAAACTCAAAGGGAACCAATTTTAAAATCGCTTCCACAGCTAACAGCTTGTATAATATAATAGTGAATAGTAAATTACGCATAAGAAGAAATTTAACATTTTTAGAGAAATAGGCAATGTTAACTCTCAAATTTTATTTTGATTGTGTATGCGTAATTGCATTATATTTTGCCATATTAATTATTTTATAAGGAATATTGTATTTGTTTATATATATATATATATATATATATATATATATATATATATATATATATATATCGACATACCTATATATAATATTAATATTGATTTATAATAATTATAAAGTATATA
The DNA here is from genome assembly GCA_963942445.1 of Argyra leucocephala. Classification (NCBI taxonomy): domain Eukaryota; kingdom Metazoa; phylum Arthropoda; class Insecta; order Diptera; family Dolichopodidae; genus Argyra; species Argyra leucocephala. The sequence goes on along the minus strand of OZ012681.1, from coordinate 7,964,776 downwards.
GGTGAATGATGATTGATTGATGAGATAATGAGGAGAAATAAACCGAAAAAGATGATACAGAAGAGAACAATAAATGCATGCAAATCAATATGCATACAGAATTGTAAATTAAAAACAAAATATATAGATATAGAGTTTTGTATTTACAATTTTTTTGGCTGTAGAAAAAAGATAACTTCTATAATAAAATAATATTTATAATAATATGAATATGAAAACTTATATGTAGCTTATTAGCTATATTTCCTACTCTATATATAAAATTAATCATAAATAAATAAGAGAATAATAGAGAAACAAGCGGTTAATATGTTATTATTTTTTATTTTTTTTACTCATGAATTTATGAAATCTTACAATAAAAAATGTTTGATATATCCTATTGTATTCGAAAAATCTGTGAATTCGAAAAATTCATTGATCAAAATTGATGATCCAGAATTTTGAAGAAAACTTTTCCAAAAGTATTGAGGAATTTGACATTCTAGAATTAGCATCTAGAAAAAGGGAACTTTGTGGTAAAAATATTCCAAAGTACTGTAAGACATTAATAACAGATATTGGCCAAAAACTCATTTCAGAAATTAAGTATAGTTTTGAATCACTCAAAAAAATTAAATTTATTGATTAACTGACATAAGTCGATATAAGGATTTCGAAGAAAAATACCCTAGTGACCTTGTCAGCAATTTGCAAGAAAATTCTTAGGAATATTTTGAGATATTCAAGTTGGAAACAGAAAAGTGACATTCAGTGATTCAGATTTTCAAAGTAAGAAAAATGCTGGAGAGATTGTACGCTTTTTGAAGGAGTGTGGATTAGACCGGTGTTTAACGAATTTACAAAACTTTGTCAATTGATTCTTACTATTCCTCCAATAACAGCAACATCAGAACGTGTCTTTTCATGCTTAAAACGAGTCAAAAGTTTCATGCGAAATAGAATGGGATCGGAAAGATCAAGTTCTCTTTCTGTTATTTCAACTGAAAAAGATTTACTGAAATCAATTAAATCATCAGAGAATTTTTATGATAATGTAAAAGGAAAGGAGCATTAATCTTCAATATAAATATTAATTATTGTCTGATAATCGGTGATAGAATTAATTTTTAGTGTATTTCAAACGTAATTTTTTTTTTTTTTTTTCATTTCATTTTTTAGTAATTAATACTTTTTTAAAGTTTTAAATCTATTTAGGTACCTTCAAATTACATAAAACAAAATTAGTTCAATTTGTTAAAATTTATAAACAATAATTTACCAAAATAATGCATAAAATATTTAAACTACAAAATTTAAAATGAAATAAGATAAAATTTCTTGATATCTAAAAATTTATGAATATTCAATAGGCAAAATACAAATTTAATTATTCGTTTCTATACTTTACAAAAGTTATCAAGATTTTTTAGAAAAAATCTTCTGCGTTTCTGACTTCCACTGTTAAGTGATTAAATATTTGAAGACCTTTATGAAATAAATTGTTTTGGGTATTACTCCTACGAAACAATGGTAACCTAACAAATTTGCCATATATCATTTGCATTTTCTGAATTTTTTTTTTCCTATCATAATAAGTTTATTTATTAATTCAAAGTTTAAAGAAAAATTGTTTAGTCCATATAGTGACTAGCTATAATAATTAATCTTAAGATATCACGTTGTAGGTGAATTTAGTAATTTAAAAATCTCACAGTCCTATTAAGCTGTGATACGGTCTTTTAGGCTTTTTTCAAAGATTTTCACCTTTAAAGAGAAAAAAAAAATTTTTTTTTGCTTAATAGTAAACTATTATTTCCAGAAAATTTTTAATTTAATACAATGTAAAGTAGTTAAACCTGCCTAGTTCTCCTTAGTTCATACTATTCGACTTTTTAATGAATTGATTCCCTAATCTGAATGTTCACGCTTCGTCACTGCTGTCAACAACTTCAAATTTAATTCTATATTACAATGAATTTTGTGATTCTTCTGCTAGTCATGGGTCACGTAGAAAGAAAAAATTCTTATTTAAAATTCTTAGAAAAAAATCTTAAAAATTGAATAAAAAAAAATGTCCAGCGCTATGCAAGACAATAACATAGATCCTATTTTATAATTATTATACATGACAAACCAAAAAATTCATGGATTGCAAAAATTATATTGGCCTTGACAATGGTTGTAGCAGCATTGTTCAAAACATGAAACGAAATAAAACTCGACTTATGAAAAATCGTATTAAGTAGAAAAAGACTTACTTCAAGTGCTGATGAATGATTATGAAGATTACAAAGATCAAGAATTCATTTTAATGATTTTTTTTGTACAAAAATAGGTTTTTCATCCCTGTGCCTCATTATAAACTGTAGTAGAGATTTAAAAAATGGATTATATTTATTAGATAGTAATGTTAGGTTGTAGGATTGTTAGTATAGAAATTTGTGGTTTATATATATATATATATATATATATATATATATATATATATAATGCATAAGTTGATTTTGTTATTTGAACATCTTGAATGTGGTTAGTTCTTTTGGTCATCATCGAGAAAAGTGTTACGAATTGTCTCAGTTCATTTTGTTCTTTTATTTTTCTCAATGCTGTTTAATTTTTATTTCATTAATTTAAAAAAAAAAATACTAAAAATCATTATTTTCTTTTCTTTATGAATTTTTAAAATTATGTTTACATAAAACCACACCCTTTAGGTTTATTTTTTTTTAGAATAGCTTGCTTACTAAGGAATTTTTATAATATATAGGTATTAAGATAATTTGTTTTTATATTGCCTAGGGTAATTGTTATATAGATATCTATACATATATACATATTTATATTTAGTAGATGACAGTTAAAATGACCATTAATTTAAGTGCAACACCTTTTCAAAGTGAAAATTCATTTTTAAATTGTAAAATATATCATCTCATCATCATCATCATTTAGGAGACAAATAAAGAGATATATGTATAGAGTAAAAAAAGATTGTTGGATGAATGTGGTTGAGACATTAAGAAGAGTTAAGGGGGGTTTATTGGAAAGTAGGTTTATATTTTTTTTATTTTTTATTGTAATTATGGTTTAAATAATGATAGAATTGCAATTGAATGAATGCATTTTTCCGAGAAGACTTCTGTTTTATCATTTTGGACTCTCTCTAAACTAGGAAATTCATTTTAAGTTTTAGAAAAAAGAAAAACAAATAAAAATATAAAAAAAATTATTGAAATAAATTATTTTAAGTGCATAATTTAAAAAATTTATATTGTATGTATTATTCTGTTATCCTTGGAATGAAGGATGAGCTGAGATAATGAATATAGGACAAAGTATATTTTATGTTTATGAATACAAAAAAAAAAAATATTTGCTTGAATTTAATTGTATATTCAAGAAATGTTCATCCTGTATATGTATATTATTGTAGTCGTCTGATATTCTAATCAGATGTTTATCTAAAAGAATACAGATTTTATTTAAATAATAATTATATAATTTTGTAGAATTATTTAATTAAAAATGAACAGAATTGAATTTAGAATTAAAAAAAAAAAAAAATTATTGCAAAGTTTTGCAAATTTAAATTTTAAAACTAAACTTTTGTTAATTTAAAAGTATGTCATATCCGTAATAATTAGTTCAAACAATAATTCGATATAAATATTTTTTTTTCTTCATATTTCTCTTGGTAGCATTTTATTTGAATTATTAAATTTTCCATAATATTATTTGGTTAATTTACGGCTGTTCAGTAGACAAAAAAAAAAATAAAGACAATTCAGTAAAGTGTATAGAAGCTGTTTCTGTGTGAAATTTCGTGAGTATAAATATGAAAAAAGTTTAGAAATAGAAAAAAAAATCCATTTCAAAATTAATTGAACATTATGAGCTGCTTTGAAAATTCTATATAAATTCACTTTATTATTTCTTCAATGAAGTATTCTAGAACCCATTCTATACTTGTTATATATCGTCGACAACTCGAAAACAGCACAGATCGAAATTGCAGTATTTGCAGATGCTCTAATGGCTGTAAGCGATTCGCAAACCCAAGCAACAGAGCAATTTCAGGAAGGGCTGTATAAAGTAAACAAATGGACTCACAAATGGAAAATAAAATTAAACAAGCAAAAATCAGTTCACATTACTTACTCATTACTTACGTTGTTGTATAAAGCCATTCTGAAACCAATCTGGTTCTATAGATGTCAGTTATGGAGAACTGCTTCTAACAGTAACTTCGAAATAATTCAAAGGATGCAATCAAACATTTTACGTACCATAATCTAGACCTCTTGGTATCTAGAAATATTAATCTATATAAAGATTTGAATATACCCATGGTTACAGAAGAATTGAAAAAATGTAAAAATATATATGCAAACAGACTGATCCAAAACCATAATCGTTTGGCGAAACTGGCGAGTGATCTACAAAACATTCCAATTACCAGCAGTTTAACAAAATAAACGCTAGGTAGAAAATTGGAATGAACGAGCAAATATAAAGTGTCAAATTAATGGAATAGACCTTTCAATTTTTTAGCCATAAAGGTCATTATTGTTATAAATTTTTGTTTAGAAAGATTCAATAAATTCAGTTAAGAGGAGAAAAAAATTACTTACGTATTAAGACGAAAATAACCGCAACATTGTATATATATTTAAATGATATTTAGGTACCAAAAGCGGAAACAGTCTTAACTGGAAACAGTATACATTAAACAAAAAGCAATGCAAATCAAACAGAAAATCAGAGATATGAACTGGTTAATAAGGAGACAATCTAAGCTCAGGTTATACTCCAAGTTGCAAGTATATAAAAGTATAATCATTCAAACATATTCGGACTTACGGTATCCAACTGATGTGGAGATGAATAAAAAAAGTAAGCAAATGGACTCACAAATGGAGTCACAAATGGAAAATAAAATTAAACAAGCAAAAAGTTCACATTACGTACGCATTACTTACGTTGCTGCCAAAAAAAATGTCTTAGGACTATTACGGATGCATATTGGTATGATTCAAACGAAGATATTTACAAATATATAAAAATAAAAAATAGATGACGTAATTAGTGACTATGCCAGTAAAAACGAAAATTAATTGAATCAACATAACAACCTTAAGGCGATTGAGCTATTAGTTATGTAATATGATATTAGCTATATATATATATCATAATACTTATGACATATGAAGGCTGAAAAGGCTAAAATTGCACAATCTAGTGTGTAATAAAATAAAATATAGGGTAGCAGAAATATAGATTTCTGTAATCCCTCCCAGGTTCTGCTCATAAGCACATTTTAAAACTAGTAATAATTTATTTAAAAAAAATATGATTGTACCTTTAACCTTAAAATAAAAAAAAATATATTTTCATTGAACTTAATTAACCTTAAATTCATTTTAAAATTAATAGCTTTGTATTAACACAGAAGATATATTGAAATTAATTGAAACTATGTTGGAACTATAAATCATAATATTCATAGTTTTCAGAAATCTGATTAAAATAAAAGAAATAAAAAAATTCAAGTTGACAGCTACTCTCTCTCTTTCTCTTTCTATGTTTATGTTAAATATGTATATGTAAAAAACTTATTTGCTTAAAAGTATTATTTAAATATAGATTACATTCATTTTAATAGGTTTTAAAGTTTTTAAAACAAGTTGAATTCTTTAATATTGTAATATTTGAAGGATGAATATAATAACTTTACAAATCTTTTGAAATTCACATCAAAATTTAAATACTGATATTCCCACTATGTATGTATGTGTATATTTTAAAGTACTATTTCTAACATTATTTACACAGAATTTGTGTATGGGAAGGAAAAATTATTTATGTACTATGATTTAATAATTATTTTTACATCTAAGTTAGAAATTATAACATTTAGAAAATTTGAAAATTGTTTTTAAGCTGATTTTACTTCATTTTTAATTGAATATTAAATTTTATACTTTAATTTAATCCCAGTAAAATTTTTAATTTTTGAAATTTTAATTTAAAAACTTTTTAAATTTTGGGATTTTCAAATTTCGAATTTTTATTCGAATATTTTTAATAACCTGGTGTTTTCACGTGAGTTATGTTTATTTAACATAACCTACCCACAAATAAAAATGCGTTGGAAACACAGTTTAATGACCCTTCTGAAATTAGGATTTACACAATAAGATATAAATATTGTATTGCAAATACATAATAAATAATGTTTGAATCCCAAATATGAAACTTAACAGGCTTTAATAAAAATAAAATTGTTTCAAATTTATTTTTTTAAAATTTTTATGCTTGTTATGCAGTATAAAATGTAGCTAACTCCTATGTTTGTATAGTAAGCATAATAATGGTTAATGTACTTGAACTTGAATAATTTATAATTTGTAAACTATATTCTTTTTTCGAAATATGTACTTTAAAATTAATGAAGTATAATTAGTATTAAGAGATTTTATAATTTAAAAAAATAAAGAAAGTTAATCTAAAGAAAAGTTAAATAAAGAAAATTTATATAACAAATTAAATTTTATGTTTTATTTATATTTTAATATAAAACTTTAATAATTTGATTTTTTCATTACTGTCAAAAAATCTGTCCAATAAAATATAATTAAATAAATCTAAAATACTGTCAAAATGACATTTTTATTAAAAATACAATAAATGTTAAACTACTACAACCCTAAATAGACAGTTAAATTGTCAAAGGTAGCAGCAGTAAATATAAAACTCGTGTTCGTGTGATACTATGGATAGTAGATACACATAAAATTTGTCAAAAAATATTTTTTGAAATTCGTGACGTAGTTAAGGTATTACTTCAAAGTTTGAAGTAGCGATATTTATATGTTTTGCTAAATTGAATTACAATTGATAAAACGTTATTTTTAATGCATGTTCACGTTTTGTAACTAATCGTTGTGCGTTTAATAGCGTAAGTGATGTTTCTAAATCTGTACTTAATAGCACATTCGAAAATTATATGAATATCAAATATATCTGTTTTATGAAACAGATATTATGTAAAAATAAGTTTTTGTACATTAGAAAATCACCTATGCAATATATGTATGTAAATTATTCTGTGTCATTCTGGGTGACAAGAAGACATTTATTATTCTTTTTTTCGACAGTGACTTTGTGGAATTCTTTGTGGAGTATTATCCGATAAAATGAGTTATTAGCCCTGTTGTGGAACTTTAAAGGTAATATGGACTAACGGTATCGAACTGTAGGGTACGACGTACGACAAGTAATTCAAACAAATAAATTTTTTCAATATTTTCAAGTAAAGGTATTTAGAGCAATCGTCAACGCGATTGGTATGTACGAAACTCACTCATAAGAAATGATTTAGACGTGAGATTTAGGAAAAAGAAAATAACTGATTCAAAAGTTCAGGTCCAAGTCCAACATTTTATTTGCTCTCCTTTTTTTACTTTTAATTATTTTTAATATTTAAAGAGTTTTTTTCTGGATATGAAAATATATTTATTTTATGTTAAAAAAAAACAGACCAAAACATTTTGTATATATTTTGCAATTTGTATATGGAAGGAAGCTATATTATATAATTAATCTTCCTGCATATATCTGTTAATTTTACGAAACGCTCCAATACATATACAAATTGCAACACATATACAAAATGTTTTGGTCTGTTTTTTATATATAAGTAAACGTAGAAGTAACAATACAAAATTATTGATGTTAAGCTTCAGAGCAAGTTAGTTTAAAAGAAATGAAATAATATTGAAGTTTTAATATAAATTTGATTTTTATTTATATTGTTTTCTTTTTAATTTACATTTAATTTGATTTATGAAATTATTATAACCAAATTTGTTGATACTGAATTATTAATATTTTTGTTAGCTGAATTTATTAAATGTTTTAGATTTAAGTGTACTGCTATATTTTCTATACATACTCTTCACATATTGTAGATATAATAAATAATTGAACTAAATTGAATTGAACTATTAACAATATTGGTCTCACGTGCAATCCCCATGTAATAATTGGAAACATTTTAAATTGTATTTAAAACAATTTGTACATTTTCGAACATTTTAATAGCGATTTCCAACATCTTTAGAGATACATACAGTTTTTAAAACTATGTACACATTGATTTTTAGTAAATTTTATAATTTTTAATGTCTTATCACTTTATTTTTTGTTAATAATTGAATGTTTTATAAATTATAATTTTATTATTTATTCTTTAATATTTTATTCCGAGCATTATTAAATATACTGGATAACTTATTTTTTCATAAATTTTAATCATCTTTTTGAAAATTGTATTTTTTCAATTAATAATAATAAAAATAAAATTTAATTTTAAGTTATTCAATCACGTCGAATTTTATTACGGTATTACAAATAATAAAAAATAAAAATAAAAAATAAATAAAATCATTCCCTGTTTTTATAATTCCATTGATTGTAACCTGATCATTTGAAAGTAAATATGATAAGAAATCAACCAGACTCACAGAAAAATAATCAATTTTTTTTTTTAATTTTTAAATCATATCTCCCAATCAACCTCCTTCCAAATTTTATAAATTTTTTGAAGTTGCCAAATAAAATTTAAAAACAAATAATCTTTATTTTTTAATTTTTTTTTTTTTTTTTACTTTTTTGAATGATTTTTAAATATTTCTTTTATAGGTTTAATCGACAAGAGTTTTTAGGGTGGAAAAATACATTTTTTTATTTATATTTTTTTTCAAAAATTAAAAAAAAAAACACGAACAAAATATAACAAATTTATATTTTACCTTTTACTTAAAGAAATATTTTTTTATTGTTTTGTTGTTGTTTTTATTTATTTTTTCATATACAGCTCAATTTTTGCAGTATAATTTTTCCAGTAGGATTAATTTATATAAATTTTTTTTCAATTCACACGCGATTCAGAGTGTTAAAATGAAAAGAAGATACTTACATAAAATACATACATCATTCATTCATACATTCTAGTGCAGAGAGTGGCAAAAAAAAATACGAATAAACTTTTCGCATACTGTGAAACACAATCCCGACGAATGACGAGTGACGAATAACCAAATTTCTCACTTAGAGACACAATCACGACAAATTATTCGCTTTTTTGACACACTTCAAAACTAATAAAACAAAAACAGAATAAATAAGTTGTCGTTGTTATTATTTAGTAGAAATAATTTGGTTTGAATAATTATTTTAAAAAATAATATCAATTCAATTGTTTGCTAAAATAATTATTCAAACCAAATTATTTCTTTGCAAAATAGATATCTTTCATCTGGAAGTTGGAGAAATGTAAGTGATTTAACTTCAATAAATAAATTTGAAGCAATTCCTAGACCAAATCGATGTTCTAAGATGCAATCAAAAATGTTCAAAATATCAGTAGCCAATCAAAATCGTGTTCAAAAAATATTATTTCCAATCACTTACAATCCATTTTTCTTATTGAACAAATTTTTATGTTTTTGGAATTTTAAAATTTGTTTATAAAAAAAATGGAGGAAAATTTTTAAAAGACTTAAGGCCCAACCATAATGAACTTTAGCTGCCTTAAGCCAACTTAGGGAAATGTACGATTACATGTAAATTGTATTATGCAACCATAATAGGAATATCAGAGAATTTCGTCAAGTTTTCGTTAACTTTAGCTGGCTTAAGGAAAATGCGATTTCATTCGCACATTCTGTACGGAAATTTGACGTTTGATGTAGGTGTTGTTATTACTTATTGAAACGTGTGTAATATAATATAATAATTTAATTTTTTAATAATTTACATACTTCATGACAAATTAATTATACATAATAATAATAAAAGGAAAATTATATTTAAAATAACACTGAAAACAAAATTCAATTAATAATAAAATTTAAAATATATAAAATGAAAAACAAAATTAAAATAACAAACAAAATATAATTTATATTTAACAAAACTTCTGTTTATCTACGTATTTTTATTTATATTTATAATTTAACAATAGTCAAAATTACTTAAGTTAGCTAAAGTCTATTATGGGTAACTTAAGCAAATTACAAAACTTTAGCTGGCTTTTCGCTTAGTTTTGACATTAGCTTAAGCCAACTTAAGTTCATTATGGTTGGGCCTTTAATTTAACAAAATTTTTATTAGAATTTAAATTTTAAAAATGTAAAATATTTTTATTTGACAACAACAAAAACAAACAAATGACATCAAATAAAACCAATTTATGTTGGTATCACTGAATGTCATTCGCATAATCGCATTCGTCGACGAGTTAAATATAAATAGATCTATTTATTGAACGCGAAATTTTCGTTATTCGTCATTCGTCACGATTTACGTATAATCTCATGTATTTGAACGTGAAAAATTCATCATTTGTCGTGATTGTGTTTCCAGCGTTAAGAAGAATAAGTTACGATTGAAGTGGAAATTGGAGTCTCTTATTTTTATACTTTTCTCAAGTTTTCAAAGAGCGAGAGAAAAAGAGAGGCTTTAAATAATTCAGTTTTATGATACGCTTATGATATAATAATAATACAAAAAATAATTATATTCTACAGAAAATCTAACTGTTACTGACATAAGTGGTTGGTTAAGTTCTTTTGATGAAAATTCTATTCCGGTAATTGAGGAAAATTTTAAACATTTTGAAACAACTATAATTCACAATTATGAATTTTTAGGAGGACAAGATAATACAGTAAAAATGGAATAGTGAGATGTGTTAATATTTTTCATACAAAGTATTCTTAGTTTAAAATTAAAAAATTGATAATAAAGTTGAAATTTTGAGCTGTTAAATATGGATGAACAAAAAGGTACAGGGCTCTATAAATTAAGGGTATGACGTATTTATTTATATAAATAATTAATTAAAGAAATAAATAATTTTATTTTATAATTTATGAACAAAATAATGTAAAGTGGTAAAAAAGAGTGGTAAAGAGCACTCGAGTATAGGAATGTAACGACCGGGGAGCAGGGAGCCAAACTCCGTGAGAACCGAAAATTTTTTCTAATGATGAAAATTATTTAAAATAACATCGGTTCTAACTAATATAATATAATAATAATTAATAAGCATATATATAATAAAATTATTAAGCATATATATAATAAAAAAAACAAATAAAAAATAATATAATATACAATATTTACATAATATACTAAATAATTAATATCTGCAGATCCCCCTGTTTTAAATAAATAAATAGAAGTAAAATATAAAAACTTATGAATACTTAAAGTTTTAACAGGTTTTGCTTGTTTTTGTTAACTTTCGTTAAGTTTCGTTCAGTGTCGTTAAGTTTCGTTAAGTTTGCCGTTGAATTTCTAAGTTAATATTAGATAATAAACGGTGATCAAAACAAATACGAAAGTTGAAGAAGTACATTTCTTTGCATGTTTTATTGTTTACTTAATTGTATGTATGAATACATACGGTTAATTAAGGGCCCTGTACCACTTTGATTTGTATGTCAGCCAACAATTTGTTTTTTGCTTTGTATGAAAATTCATTAGTTTTGTTCCGTGTTTTGATAACAGTTCATTAGTTTAGAAAATTCATTAGTTTTGATACGTAAATTGATTAGTTTTATTGCAAATCTTATGTTTCAGCAGTTTAATATTATGTAAGTATACTAATTAAATATAGATATATTTTATTCAGTATGCTTTGTGTAAAATATTTCTAAATTATAAAATAAAGAAATCAAGGTATGTTTAACTAAATTTAATTAATATATTTATCGATTTCGGTTGTTACACCATTAGAAAACAGTTTTGCTTCAATCAATCGAGCAATGAAACACTCATTAATAGTTGATACGCCAGCATCAACTTTATAAAATGTAATTTCTAAAAAAGATAGTTATTTCAAATTTAAAGCTAATTTGAAACTTATAATTAAAATTACAATTCAAAAAAACTGAAAAATGAAATTTGTAAATTTTTGAAAAATAAAACTGTGGTATAATATAGTAAAATGGGCATAATTCTAATTTCGTAGTACTCTGTAATCATAAAATATTATATTATCTAAGTCAATGTTGACTTTCCTTAGACGGAAATTCAAAACTTAAAAAAAAAAAAAACGAAAGAAGGGGACAAATTATGTATCTTCTTCTCTTTTATTGTATTATACATGAGAGAAAATTGAGGTTCAAAAATAAAATTTTTTTTTATGAGTTTCCCAAATTTCACTGTATGGAGTTTGTTGTACTGATCTCTGTGTTGTACGTATATAAAATTCAAGATAGTAAATTTAATTTTTTGTTTTATTTTTAAAATCGAAATTGAACTTCTTTTCAAAAATAAAATTTTTCAAATAAAATGAAATTAAATTAAATTTATATACGATATTCGTTTTACCTGTTTGTCATATTTTTGCTTTTTTTTGTTTTGTAATTCCATTTTGAAGGAAGAACCAAACGAAGGAGGATTGCTATTAATTTGTGATGTTTAGTTTCGATTTTTATACTAATAATATAACTCGTGTATGAAAAAATTGGATAGGGAAATTTCAAGGATGGTTGATTGCAAGGATATGTTTTTTTTTTTGATTTGCGATGGAATATTGAAAATTAAGAGAAATTGTTGCCATGTGTGTAAATTTTTATATTTTATTTTGATTAGTTAAAATTTTTAGTTTTACAAAATTTTAATTTTTAATTTTTTAGATTAAAATTATTGGAAGTAACTGTGTACATTAACAAATTTTTCGTGTAGTGTATTTTGACAGTTAAAATATTTGTTTTGTTTCTTGTTCCTTATTAAATATGGCAATACTATTTTTTTTTTATAATTTTGGTTGTTGTAAATACCAAATATACTTATTAAAAGTGGGAATGAGTACGCGAATTTTTATTCATTTTCTCTTGGCTTTCCTCCTCAGTCATATTTACTATAACTGATTTTCTACAGCTGTTTTATGCATTGTTCATTGTTTTAATATGCAATGTTCGTGTATTACTGTATATATTTTTTTCATTAAACTTGAGTAGTGAAAAATGTATTTCGAAATAGAATATTATTCTGAATCATACCTATATTTCCGGGCAGTGAAAAATTGGGAAATAAATCAATTGGAGTCGATTCAAGCAAATTCGATATTAGGCCAATACAAGTAATCTCAAAATTAACTATGCAAATTTTCATTAATAATGTGTAAAAACTGCATAAGATGCTTTTATTAGAATATAACTAATAGCAAAAACAACTTTAAGTTGTTTAAAATATATTTAAATTTGGAGGAAGACGAAATTTAAATAATGGTAGGGAAAAATCTGAAATACTTTATATGGTACAAACCTGTAAACAATAAAAAGATGGAAGTATGTATGCAAAAAACGAAAATTCGTAGTTTTCTACAATATGTTCATACTTTTCTATTTTGTTCCACAAGCTCCTAAGAAAACATTGATCAATTTATTAAAGTATAAAGGAAAAAAACGAATGTTTGTTTTCTGTATATTTAAAAATAATTGTATATATATGTACATTTATTAATATGCCGATTTCATTTCATAACTTTTTTTTTAACTAGCACTATATTGCTAACTTTAAACCAGGCTCACAATGGTCCATTTCAAATTTGTTAATTAAAATATTAACATGCTGTCTATCGCAGTATGTAAAGCACCTGCCTTCAAACGAAATATCACAGTTTGATTACTGAGGAAAGAAAAAAATGCTTTGTGTGTTTTTTGACCTGGTCCACAGTAACTTTTGCCATTCATTGGGATAATAAAATATCAATAAAAAAAAAAACGAAAGTACCCTATTATGATGGCGAAGTTATTCTACAATAGATCTAGCTTTCCACATTTAAATTGGTTAGATATATAACAAAAATTCTAAAGAAAAATCTTGTGTATACCAAATTTCTGTGTAAAAGCACTTACAGTGATCAATAGGTAGACTTGAAATTCCTACTGAATTCTAACTGTATATATTAATAAATTTTTCGATTAGTGTATTTTACCATTTAAAATATTTGTTTAATTTTTTCTCCATTTTTAAATATGGCAATACTCTGTGTTTTTTTTATATCATTTTGGCTGTTGTAAATTACGAGTAAATAAATAAAAAATAAAAATAAAAATAAAAATTATAACCGAGTAAAGTTTATTTTCACATCGAATAGCTTTCATTTCACTTTTCTTTTATGCTCCTTTCAATTCAATTCAATTCATTTATTTTATTTTTTGTTTGTTGTGGGTGAAACAGAACAAAAATACAATAAAAGAATATATCTATCTCTTTTAGTCTTAGTTTTCTTTTTTTCGATTTATATTTTTTAATTCTTGAGTTTATTTTTGTTATTTTTGTTTTTGTATTTTGTTGCTTTTGTACAAATAACTTGGGTTATAATTTTCAATTTATTGATGAAATTAAATCAAATCAAACCTATAAAGATTTATCAAAAGATTTGGGAAAAAACAAAAAAAAAATAAAAAGAATAAAAATGATAAAATGAAAATAAAAATAAATAATAATAATAGCAATAATAATAATAAAACAGTTATAGTCTACCATTTTGTAAAAAAAATTTGTTGTTTGAGATATTATTTAATAGCATTTCGAGTTGGTTTTTATTCTTTTTTATTTGGAAAATTAATTTAGTTAAGTAATTTAAGAACATGATTTCCCCCTAAATATAATAGAGTTAGTATTTAGTGAATTGAATTATTTTTAAATTTTATTTCATATTATAAATATGTAAGTAGGTATATGAGGGAAGTTGTAAAATAATTTAATTTTATTTTTTGGTTATATTTTAATAAATTTTTTTCTTTTTTTGTACATTGGGATTTTGTTTGTGAATTAGGTTAGGACGAACTTTTTTTAGAAAAAAAAAACAAAAATTAAATTTATGTTGAGTCATAAAGTATACGATATTTTTACGGCTTTCCATGTTCATTTGGTGGTGCCTGTATATCAAGATTGAATGACTAAAAAAAAATTTCAATTTCATTTCTATTATTTTTTGCTAATATTTTTTGAAAAGTAAATTTTCATGTTTTTGAATCAAAATTGTTGCATTTTTTTTTATAGAAATTAAAATTTGACTTTTTGTAATTTTGAATAAAAATTGTGTTCTCGTGAATCAAAATTTTATCCATTAAAATAGTACAAGATAAATACTTCATTCAATTAGTCATTACCTACTTAGGTATCCAGGTCCACAGAACATACAAACCATAATGACCGTTGGCCTGATCCTTGGCTTGATATGAGCGTTAAAAGCAGAGAATGTTGACTCGAGATGTTTTGGCAGCAACGGTTTGCAGAGGTTATGCTTGGCCGTCCTCCACATTGATATCCTTTGTGGAATTAACGCTGGTTCCAAGGTAGGTATCATTTTTTAAAAATCAATTTATCATTCTTTTGTTTAAATTTTTAGTTTAGGTTGAGAAAACGATGTTTTGTTTAGCACCAAAAACCTCATTCCTGATAACCATTTTGTTTTCTTATCGTAATTAGATATTAACATCCCCCTTTTCGTCGTCTGGTTTTAACATATTTTACAAATTATCAAATTATAAAATTTAAAAGTTTGTAAGTTATAGGAAAACTTTTAAAAGTTTAACCAATTTTACTTTATTTAAGTCTAAAATGGTAGCTGTAGTATACACGGTAATGCAAATATTGTAATTCAAGTGAGTTAAGGAAAGTTTAATTCAATTAAAAGCAAGAGTAAATACAATCTACATTTGGAATGTACTGATTGTGAATTGATATGTGATAATTAAAGGAATACTTACTTATTTCATCTAAATAACAATGGGTAAATTTTGACATGGTTCAATATCATCTTTCAGGCGCTTCTATTCTGAATACGTTCTCTGTAATCACTAACATCAGTTAGGTTTGCGTTTACATTTCTGCGGTTGATCCAAAATTTCTTACCCGTTTTGCTACAATGTTTTCGTCCGATCGGTACGACGCAGCTAACGAGGTCGTTGTAACTTGATCCGCAGATATAATAATTAAAAACCAATAAAAATAATATAATGTACAATATACAAAAATATATACAAAATAATTGCTATATAAAGGACCATATTTCAAAAGGGAAAAAGAACTATCAGTTGCCCTGCAGATTTATCTGTAGGATCCACTATTAGAATAAATAAATATATGAACAGTTATCATATTTACTATATTCAAAATTGCATTTTCTTATCTATTTCAATAAAATTTAAAAAAATTTGTCAAATGTAAGAGGATATAGGTACAAAGACAATATTGTTGAATAAAGTTTTCGTTAAATTTTTTGCTGCTAATTTCTCTATTCTGATTTGTGTTAAAATTTAGTCAAACAGTATTTATTTACGGTGACATTGTAAACGATTAAAAAAAAAACTTAAACGTGATACAATGTCGAAAAACTGAGTTGCCAACTATATGCATACAAATAAGCTGGCAACATTGTATAATGAGAGCTTTGTGAAACAGTAATACATTTGTGATCAAGAAAAATATACAAAAAGTTTTTATTTATTTTTATTTTAAACCAAGTGAATGATAAGAAGTGTTGACGATTTAAATTTAATTAAATTACTTAAACTATAAAAAAACAGAAAAAAGCGATATGCTATACATACATACTCATATCCCTATATCTATCTACAATAAGTTTACAGTTTACCCTCTGGACAATGATTTAATAAATGCCCTACAAAAATAACAGTTTCCACTTTTTAGAAGAATCACGTCAGAATGCCATTCTGAGCTCTTTACGCATAACATATAGAACATGCTTTTGGTCTTCTAAAACAAAAATTTAGAATTTTATACCATTTAGATCTGCAGAACATTAAGCTTGCTAAATATATATAATCATGGGTTGAATTATTTTAAATCTATAATTATAATTGACAAGTATTTAAGGACCTGCGCAGTAGGCACCTTTTCATTTTATTTCGCTTCTCTTTAATGAACTTCTAATATAATAAATAAGTTGTATATAAAACAATAATGCGCACACAGTTGAAAATTTTTTACTCATATGATTTTATTATTCAGCAAATACATTATGCATATGTTAGTTCTTATTAAAATAAAAAACAGAACAAACAAATAAGTTATTATAATTACTTGCAGTAAATATAATGTACATTGTACATATGTCAAATAAAAACAAAAAAAAAACAAATTCATCTGAATGTACATCTATAAAATAAAAACAAAAAAACAAATACATACATCTAAAATAAATAATATAAAAACAAGAAAAAAACAAATCACTCGAATTCTTCATTTTTTATTTTTTTAAGTAACTGTTTCTAAATTTTGGTCATTTGTAGTAATCGTGTAGTTTTGATTAAAAATGTGTATATGTATATACCTCTTTAATGACACAATTTTTTATTTTTAGTAATTTTATCGACTAAATGCCACTTACTATAGGGAATATATCGGAAACGAAACAGTATATGAGGGACGTGTATTTATGTGTCCTAACCACGAGTGTAGTAAGTTCTTTTTATTAAACCCGAGTGGTTTCTACTATATCGTGCGAAGTCTATGTCAGTACGTTAATTACTGTTTTTTTTTAAACTTTAAATTTGACTTCAACTTGAATTATAATTACTCAACACTAGCCCCTAGTAATATTATAATTACCTATGAATATGACGAATTATCAAACCTTGAAAATATTTTTTATGTTTATTTTAATTTGGTTTTAATCAGAACGTAGCTCATTCCTTTTTCTTCTACAGATAAAAACTTACAATACCTCACTATTATAAAAAAAAAAATATTGATAGATAACCAAATACTTGTCAAAGCGGTCGCTAGACATCAGCAGTTATCAACATTCAGATTTATATTCGCTGACGTTGACACAGCAATACTAAGTAACCATTCCAACCCTAAAATAACTACTAAATATCTACAGGATCACTTAAAACTAGTTGAAAACTGGTTATATTACTGAGAATAAAGTTAAAGAATCTAAATGTGTTCAAGTAACAAGCTTATAATACAAAGTTCTATACTGTACAAAACAGTCGTATGTACATGCCCATATGGACTTATGGTATTCAAATATGTGGCACTGCTTCTTCATCCAATGTAGAAAAATTAAAAAAAATTAAATCAAAAGTTGTAAGGGGGATCACAGAAGCCCCCTCCACTGGCTTATTGAAAATACAAACATTCATAGAGATCTAAAAATTCCGATTGCCAGCGAAGAAATCGTCAGATATAGTCAAAACTATCTACGAAAAGTGGAAGGTCATCCAAACCCACTGGCAAAAAAACTAACAACAAACAGGGTTCATACAAGACTTAAAAAAAAGGACACAAAAGGTATAATCAATCTATAAATGATAATTACTTTTATTATTGTTATCTTTTTATTTATTTTTAATTTTTGTTGTTTTTACTTATACTTATCACTACTACAAATTTACTTACTCTACTAAGTGGAAAAATCAATGCAATGCAATCCATTCTTTAGGTTAAGATTTGATCTAATTATTGTGAATTTCTAGATTAGAAAAGATTCAATGAAAACTATACAAATAAAAAAAAATTTTATAAACTTAAAGTCGATTATTTAAGAATCACTATATGCAAATCTATATGTTTTTAATGTTATACATATTTCAGAATATCTGAAAACGTAATGAATTCAGAAAATGTTTTTTTACATTTTTAATTTGTTTGTTTAAATAAAAATAAATCAAAAATTTATTCAAAAAATTATTTTCAATTCTCTTAAATACCAAAAAAAATTTAAATCATAAGAGAAAAAATATCCGTTTTTAAGATTTTAAATTTTGAATATTGCACACACACACAAACAAAATTTTCAAACTATAAAAAAAAAATCTCATTCATTTTAACACACTTTAAATTGCTTTCATTATTTTTAATTCTTTTGAATGTAGTAAAGTTTAAAAGAAAAGTTTTCACCTAAATTCATACATCCTGTTATATATTTTTACTTCTTTTTTTATTTTTATTTATTTATTTTTTTTTTCTAACACATATTTATACATTTATACTTACTTTTTTTTAATCTCTTTAAACTCATTCAAGTCAGCCATGAAGTATGCTTAAACCAAAAAGTATATAGAAACGAGAAAAGAATCACATTTAATTAAAATAAAATTTAAATAGAAATATTTCATATAAATATATATATATATATGTATGCACATTAAATTTAGTTATGTGGAAAAAGGATATTTTCTTTAAGAAAGAAAAAACAAAAAATAAAATAAAATTTATATTTGAGCTTTTCATTTGCAGAATTTTCATTTTTTTTTTTTTTTAATATAGCTAACAATAAAGTCAAGAATAATTGGCTTAAATTGCAACCGATTCATTTTAATATTTTTTATTTAAGTTTTCGCTTTTTGTTCTTAAAATAAAAATTATGTCCTTGAAGAACGCCCTCAAGTATTAAAATATTAAGAATACCCAGAGATTTTTTTTTTTTTTATTTTTATTAAATAAAGAAAAATATTGAAAAGAATTAATGGAATTTAAGAGATTTTTAATGTGGAAGATTTTTAATTTTTAAATTAAAGTTATTCTTTTAAATGAACAATTTTATAATCAGTCTCAAGCTTCATTTGAACTTAGCCAAATTCAATTTAAATAAATTTTTGAAGATAAAAACAAATTTTCAATTGTGTTTAGGTTTCTTTTTTGGAAATATTTTATTATTGTTTGTGAATAGATTTGCATTTGTTTCATTATAATTGCAATCAGCATACTGATGTCAGATGTTTAATAAATGGTTCTTGAACTGTATTCAAAAAATTGTTAGAAGAATGTAAAATAAATGATCCAATTCCAATGACTATTATTATATTGATTTATAAACACGGAACGTTTAACTTCGAATTTATATTAATGCAAACTATAGACATAAAAATCATATAATTTTGGTTTGCAAAGTTCAGTTGAAGTCAGAACTGAATCAAAACATGATACATAATTAATCTTTAGCGATTTTAAATTAAAAATTTAAATCCTTACTTGTAAAGAATAATTTTTGATGATTTTGAATCAAAATTATTTCAGTGAATCAAGATTGAACTCTTGTAAAAAATAATTTTTGGTGATTTTGAATCAAGATTAAATTTTTACA
The DNA here is from genome assembly GCA_963942445.1 of Argyra leucocephala. Lineage (NCBI taxonomy): Eukaryota > Metazoa > Arthropoda > Insecta > Diptera > Dolichopodidae > Argyra > Argyra leucocephala. Next base: position 7,944,648 of record OZ012681.1, on the reverse strand, counting down.
TGTAAAAAATAGTTTTTGTGATTTTGAAACAAAATTATTCCAGTGAATCAAGAATTTACATTCGTACTTGTAAAGAATAATTTTTGGTGATTTTGAATCAAAATTATTTCAGTGAATCAAGAACTTAGAACTTCAATTCTTACTTGTAAAAATTAATTTTTGGTGATTTTGAATCAAAATTATTTCAGTGAATCAAGAACTTAGAACTTCAAGTCTTACTTGTAAAAATTAATTTTTGGTGATTTTGAATCAAAATTATTCCAATGAATCAAGATTGAGGTGCCTATTATGTATTTCGATCGAAATTAATCGAATCGTTCATCGTTATCGTTAAAGTTATTCGATTGTGATCGTTAGTGTCATTATGTATTTCGATGAAAATTTGATCGAAAGTGTTTAAAAATGCTGCCATTGTAAAATTCAAATCTACGATGAAAATGACATATGTTTGATTCTTTGACTGTCAAATTCAAATTATTATACGAAAAAAAAACAAAACAATAATGTTATATTTAAAATTTTTAAGTTGAAAATAAGTTGAAGTGTTTAAATAAAATATAATTATAATATTATAAGTTTTTATAAATAAAATGATTTGAGCAGAGTTAAATTTTTCAATTTCTGATAGTGCTGAAAAACGCTATCAAATTGCAGAATTAAAAAACAAGCGAACATATATTCGGGATTATTCTAATCCACTAGATTTGGAAGATTATACGTATGTTATTTAAACATGAATTTGATGAGTTATTATCTACATTGTGAAAACTATTAAATTAAGGCAAAAATTGAAATAGCCAATAAGTAATACGTCGATTCCAAATATAATTAAATTGGTTAGTGTATTAAGATCCTGTGCGGTTTGTACCAAGCAAATGATTTTCAACGTAGGAAATGATTTCCATGTCGGACTAGCACAGCTAATTTTTTTTTGTTCCTCAAGAAGTTTTACATGTATTTCCAGTTTATAATTATGTGCAAAATGGATCAAATTCCATTACGCACTAGAAGAAAAAAGTCAGGCAAACATTATTTTTATGACTAAAGCAGAATTACTGAAATAATTGGAGCAGTAGATGGAAAGCTTATTCAAATTAAATCACCGAAGCAAAACGTACAACATTTATGTTATAGTAGAAAGGGATTTTGTAGCATTAATGCAATTCTGATAAGTTTATACTTTATTGTAATTAGTTTACATTATTATAACAGTTTTTGTTTTTAGATATGTGATCATAATCAGGTAATTGGTTTTGTGAGTGCAAGATATCCCGGTACCTCTTTGGAAAATTTATAATGGTGTCTCATTATTTACACTATAACTTTTCATATTGCAGTCTATTTGTAACAGACCTTTCATTCCTATTAAAATTTATTTCAATAAAAAATTATTATGTAGAATAAAGTAAAATACCTACTTTCATTTCAACTTTTAAATTTAATTTTATTTCAAAAAATATCATAAATATAAAACAAAACACCAAGTGCCCAATATAAATAAAATAATATAATGTCCAATATAAATAAAATATATTTGTATCTCTTTTATTTTATCCTTTCAATTCAAAATTGAAATAATTTGTACAAAATCTCTCTTTCGATGTCTCTTTCGTGGTAAAATTTTACATCGATAAACTTTATCGATTTCGTCGACAATTTCTGAACGATATCGTAATACGTAATGGCAATTTTGCATTTTGACATTTCGTTCGATCAAATCGTAGTCGTTATCGAAATACATAATAGGCACCTGAACTCTTGTAAAAAATAATTTTTGATGATTTTGAATCAAGATTAAATTTTTACATGTAAAAAATAGTTTTTGTGATTTTGAATCAAGATTATTTGAGTGAATCAAGATTAAGTTCTTACAGGTAAAAAATAATTTTTGGTGATTTTGAATCAAAATTATTTTCCAATGAATCAAGATTGAACTCTTGTAAAAAATAATTTTTGGTGATTTTGAATCAAGATTAAATTTTTACAGGTAAAAAATAATTTTTGGTGATATAGAATCAAAATTATTCCAGTGAATCAAGAATTTACATTCGTACTTGTAAAGAATAATTTTTGGTGATTTTGAAACAAAGTTACTTCAGTGAATCAAGAACTTAAATTCGTACTTGTAATGAATAATTTTTTGTGGTTATGAAAAATTTTCATAATTTGGAAGCAAAATTTTCCAACTAAATGAAAAATGTTAAATTTTTTATATAACGGTTAAACTTTATACTCAAAGCTTTAAGAAAAAAATGTAAATGTGTTAGTGTTTATTCTAAGATTTATTTTTAAAAAATTTTAAAAAGCATCAAAAAAGTATAAATCAGAATATTACACCAGGACATAGTGTAAATTTAAAAAAGAAAATAGAAGTGAAAGAAAAAAATAAAAATTAGTACTAAAATCGAACCGAACTTTTCGTTTAGACAGTGACAAATGAATTTTCCTTCAACACAAATTTGTTTTTTTTTTTGTTTTATTTTCTTTTTGCCTTTTCCCAAAGCGAAGTTTTTTTTTTTGTTTATGTTTTTCTGCTTGTTTTTTTTTTTTTTTTTTTTTTTTTTAGAAAATTTGCCAAAACCGATTAATCTTTGATTTGTTTTATTTTTTAATTTTTCTATTTTTCAAAATTTATTTTGCATCTCGAGAAATAAACGATAAAAAAAAAAAATACCATTGACTATATGACTAAGTGACGTTACTAATGATGTTGCTTTGCTGTTGAACGATCTAGTCTCGACATTTCTATATTTTTGGCCTTTATAATATGTAGAAAGAAATTATATAAAAAAAAAAAAAAACAGCACAAAAAATAAATAAGAACAAAATGATGGTCAAGGACTTACTTTATCCTTCTTTATTTGTTAACATTTACTTTAAACAAGGGATGATGATAAAATCAAATATTGGGTTCTGTTCATTCTTTCACTATATGTACATCTTATTGTGTTTATGGTGGTTCATATATAGGGTAAAAGATTGAACATTTTCATTGAAATTAATATCCTTAAATCTAAGATCCTTTAAATTCTCTTGTTATGTTTGTATTGTTGTTTGAATTATGTTTTTTTTTTGTTTTTTCATTCTTATTATTGTTGTTGTTGTTGATTGTTTTGTTTTTTAATATCTGTAATTTTCGATCAGAATATAAAAAACAATTTTTCATTTTTCTGATGACAGGTTATGGAAATTTTATATAGTGTTAATCTGTAATATAGAGAGTAGTATTGGGAATTTTTGTTGTTGTTTTTGAAAAGCAAAAAAAAAAAATGATAGGGGTTTTAATACTATTGTTGTTAACATGAATAGTATGGATTTTATATGATGGGGACTTTATTGATGTTGGGGACTTTATTACGAAATCTAGTTTAATGGAAACTCTTTTTTTTTTTAATTTTTTTTTTAACTTAAATTGTTTTACAGTTATTTAAGTCAAAAGACTTACATAATTTGGAAAAACTTTAAAAATTTGGGTAAAAACTGTGAAAAGTTTAAATTAATATTGAAGAAGAAAGAAAATAAATTTTAATTAATAAATTGTCTAATATATTTTGTATACTGAAATTTTGGAAGAATTCTTCATTTAGAGTGGTAAAAAATAATGTTAGTAAAGATTTTGAAATTGAATTTTTCATTTTCAGTAAAATTTAATGTTTATATTTGGGAGCGGTTCAACAAAATATTTTGTGTTTTGGTCTATTGGTCATTTCATGATCTGACGTTGTTATTTTACCCACCTATATTTGTTTTTAAATTTGCATAGCAATATTAAATTTTTATAATCAAAATCCTTATCCAGAAAAGGGCTTCGGGAAAAACATTATGCAAATTATGTGTAACCTTCTGTTAAATTTATCGTGCAATCTTTCGCAATGTTTGACATCTACAGAGTACCCACAATCACATGCACTCAATATTGCCATTTTTTATTGATACCAATATTAATTACCTTAACAAAGCCTTCGCAATGAGTAGAAATTTTCTAGATTTCAGCCGGAGGTAGTTATTGTATTCGCCAGGATTTGTATTGTGTTGAATTCATAGCATATTGCTGTTTATTACTGATTAAAAAATTTTTATATTATTTTATATATATTTTATTAATATATTTTTTTTATTATTTTTTTATATAATAGATTTATTATTTAATGTATGTAATAATTACTATGCATGGTATGTAATAATTTGTGGGTCTTTATACGATTTATGTTTTCTGTTTTTGTCGCTGGATGCTAACTAATACACTCAGAGCCTGTTAGAGTTCCTTGGAGACCCAGGTCTATATGATGTTAGATGTTAGATATTGTGGCTCTCTATTAAATGAAATATATAAAAAAAATTTACTTTTTACTGATAAAAAATTTTTTATTTCAAAAATAAAAAAAATCTATTCGGAATATCAAAGTATAAAAACAAAACGTAATATTAATTCAAATTTAAAAATGCGCTTTTCGAGCCTTTAGAGCTGCAAACGAACTTATTACTTCAGAATAGTCCACATTTCTTGCAATATCGTAATTAATACTTAGCATCGCCCATTTACATGGTCCTGTAGCATGGTTGATCTTAAATAATTTTTTTCTTCGTTTGAGTACACTAAAACTAAAATTTTGACAAAAGTGTTCCTAAAAAGTCGTGAATGTGTTCCATGCCCATGGAACACATTCACGACACAAGTAGGTATAAAAATGGTGCAAATGGTCGCAAATGTCCAGGCACATGTGTCTCTCATTGTAATACAGTGTCGCGTGTATGTCGACACTTTTCGGACACATGTGTTTCATGATATTTAAAGCACATGTGCCAAGCAATTGTCGACACTCTTCGCACACATGTGTTCCTCATATTTACAGTAAATTTAATCGATAAAGTGTCGACACATTATGGACACATGTGTTTCTTGATATTAACAACACAAATGTCGAGGAAGTGTCGACAAACTTCACACACATGTGCTCCTATTTACGGCAAATTTAGTTGATAAAATGTCGACACATTTCTTTTATAATATTTTCCAAAAATTAAACAAAATTCAATTCTTCTGCCAAGTGCATGTTTACTGTACCATATTTCCAGCTAGAATAGAGGATAAAAAGATGGATAAAGTAGAAACAATAGCTTTTAACGTATTAATTGTTTTAATTATTTAATTTAAATAATTTATATTATATAATTTTTTGAATATACAATAATAATTTTGGCTTTTTTTGTTTTTGCCTTTCGTGTCTCTGGTTCCAAAGATTTCATAGCTGAACCAAATTCTCTAGATATTGTAGTAATTTCAGATTTTGATATTTTATTGAATATTTTCTTCCTTTAAATTCTTGCACTGATTTTTAATCAAATTGATTTTTAATAATGTTGTGGCCTGTCTATTTAGGAGGCCTTGTATAAGCTCTTAATTATTAAAATTAGAAGGAAAATTGTAAAATGGAATTAAGGCATAATAAAATAATAATAATAATAATGTCTTATATACTGGGTTGTCCAGACCATGCGTCTTCTCATTCCCATCTTAAAAAGCTGATACGTATGCTCTGTAACACCCGGTATATTCAATTATTAAAAATTTCTGTTTACCTTGATGTTTTTGATTTTCAGTTTTAAATTCGGTAGTAATTTTAATTGTAGTTTATTTCGATATTCAATGAACAATGATCCGTTTGTATCAACTTGGAATAAATATAAAAAAAATTTTTCAAATAAATTTCAAATGCATGGATTTGGTTCTTTTAAGATGTCTAAATAACCATAACCAAAATTAGAAACCTTTAAATCAAACCAACCATTTAATTTTAATTATTGTACACCTTAAATATTTTTAAAATAATTCTAATTATACATCTTTATACTTTATTGTATTTATTTTTTTCTATTTTTTTTTTTTTTACATCGTATCCTAGTTGAGTGGTTCATTAACCGTTCTTATTTTTAAATTATTTCTTCTTCAATTGCTTCATTTATAATTAAAATTAAGTATAAGATTTTTAGTTTAAGAGCCTCCTTATCAATTATCTTTGCTAATTGGACTGAATAACTTCTAAGGATATCAAAATGGAGAGAAATTAAATCTCATTATATACCATTTTTTTGTCTTTTTCCCATCTGAGTTATAAAAACAAAAAAAAAACAAAAAAAATATTCATTGCAGTTTCTTTAAACGTTTACTAAGTTTTAATTTTTTTTTTGTTTTGGAAATTTTTTCTTTTTAAATCGTGAAAATATGAAGATCGACTTATGTACAGTAATGAAAATTCGGTCTTATTTTCACTGACTGTTGTATAAAACTCTTAATGGAGCCGCTACTGACTGTTTTATTGTTTCGGAGCACTAACACAAAATCGGGTTATATTTTTTGTTGTTCTTTTTAATACGTTTGAATATATTGAATAATATGTATAGAAGGAAATATAGTGTGAGGGACCAACAGAAACATTACGGAAACTATGTATTTATATGTATACAATAAGATTTTATAATACAATTTTTTTTTGCTGTAATACTTGTGTTTTTCAAGTTATTTAATTAAAATATTGCGTATATTTATTAAAGGGGATGTAAATTTAGTATCGATTGATAATTAAAAATTCAAGCCGTAATATAAATTTAATAATAAAAAATTATTTGACTTGACTTCCTTTTGTCTAAACAGCGATGTAGAAATGGGTAGTATGTCATGTCCCAGAGCCATAAGTCCTTTCAAAAATAGTCCAAGATCCCATGGAAATTTTGTCTCAGTAAGGTGGGTCATAATTTTCAATAGAACTAGTCGCCTTTTTGGTTCAAATAAAATAAACATAGGATGTATGTATGAAATTGAAATAAGTTCGAATTGCTGAACTGTAATATGTACGTATAAGCTTCCTGTGATGTGCCTTTCAATAATATGTAGATGAATGGAAAAAACTGGAAAGAAATAAATCAAAAAATATGAGTGCAAAAAATATGCGTGTGTATGTAAAATACTCTTCATCCACCGTGCATGCTCTGCTGGACCTGACTTACCTACGCAAACTATCACTTATTAATGTTCAAGTTTATTCACCTGTTCTGCTATTGCCCATGCATATCATAAAGAATCAAAAATTGTGTGTACCCGCATTTTTGAACCGGATTAAAAATTCCATCTAATAAATAGTGATGATTTGTTTTATTTATTTTTTTGTTCATTAATTCTGCAATAATTGTTGATGACATGAATATTGTGTATTCAATATCTTCGTGATCTTCTTCGATTTCATTTAACAAATGGGACATATGGCTCACTTGTTTTGGGATTTTTTACCATATTAGTGGGACATAAATCCCAAATGTGACTTATGATATGCCACCGTAGGAATGTACATGTAATAATGTTGATAAATATGAAAGTCTTTTTACATAATAATTGTCAAAATTCAGTTCGGCAACACATTAATTGAATCAAAACTTTGCTGTAATTCAAATGGTTTCATTTTAGGTTGCCAACATTATAATTTTTAAATATTTTAATCGCTCTAATGTGTTATGTAAGAAAAAAATAGATCTTTTTACAAATCGACATCCAACCAAAATGTTGTACTCAATCAAATATTCACAGTTATTACATTTATATTCATATTTGATATATTTTATATCCACAGTTAATAATTTATTTATTTATTTATTCGTTCCAACCATAAAATGGCTTTATATACAAAGGGCCTTCTTATACAAATTTTTTTTAAATTTAGAAATTTAAGCTAGGTGTGCTGTTAGTACGCTGTGCAAAAATTTGACATTGTTTCATGCAATTTGTTGTTGTACAAAAATGGTAACAAAAATTTTACTTCAAATTTTGTTTTGTAGTACGTTGTTAGTATGCTGAGCAAAAAAAAATGAGCTTCTTGTTTTGACCGCCAGGTATTAAACTTCAAAATTTTTGCTCCTCATTCATATACCCGGGTATATAAAATTTGTTTTTGCTCGGCAAAATTTTTACATTAGAAAATTAACACGTTTATGGATCATGTCATATTGCTTATTAAAGTAAATCTAAAAAAGTATTATTTGATAAAATAAAATAAAATAACTTACAAAATAAAACATAAACTAAAAAAAAAAAAGAGATAATAATATTAAATAAATATAAAATAATGAATTTGGTTTTAACCTTTCTGATTGCTGAACTACAAGCGAAATTTGGAGAAAAATAATTTTCTCCCATTTCTTTTTCGATGTATTCCTCAAAAGGTTCCATTTTTATTATTATAGTTAGTATAAATAGTTTAACAGTTAGTTTTTTTTTAGTTTAAATAGTTAGATTTTATTTTAATGTTGTTGATTGTCTAATGACTAAGTAATGCCACCTGTTATTGATTAAACGAATTTCTGATAAAATTTTGTACCGATTTTGAACAATTTTGTACCGATTTTTGTACCGATTTTGAATTTTTAAAACAAAAATCTATTTAATTTTTTTATTATGGACGAAAATATCATAAATTTGATGATATTGAATTTCATGAATTTATGGTTTAACTACTTTTTTAACTAATTTTTTACGAGACATTTTAAATATCTCCAAATTATGTTTGAAATTTTATCTATAAAAAACTAATATTTTGTTTACGTTTTTGTCTTAAATCAACATATCAGAATTTTAATTAACGCAACATTTTTGAAAATTAATTTTTTTAAATTTCTTGAGTTTTGTTCGATCGCTAATTGTAACGAACTATAAATTTTTCGTGACTTTATTTCGCTTTAGTTTACTTATTCAACGAACAGTGGGTGCTTTTATAAATGCTGCAAGCTGACAATAAGTTTGCCACCAATTGGCGTACTTTGCAATAATTAAAACAAACTCCACATATATTTTAACTATGTTTGTAGAATTTTCTTTCGTAGGCCAATAAATAAATAAAATAAATAAATAGATTAGGCAGATATTTTACACTGTACAAAAAAAAAAAAACTGGAGTACCGCAAGGTAGTATACTGGGTCCATTTTTATATTTGTTATACACCTGTGATATACCCGATGTAGAAAATATAAAAATAGCAACCTTTGCAGATGACACAGCGTTGATGGCAGTTGGTTCTACTATAGAAGAAGCTACAAACAAACTGCAAAAAGCTAATGACGAAATTTCCAACTGGTGCAAAAAATGGAAAATTAAATTAAATGAAGCCAAATCTAGTTATGTAAACTTCACCTATAAAAACATAGTAACTCCTCTCTCAGTTAAAATTAATGATGTCGTAATTCCATACGAGAATAAAGCTAAATATCTTGGCATGACCTTGGATGCAAAACTGAAATGGAAAGAGCATGTGAAAATCAAAAAACAAGAACTCCAGTTCAAATATAGAGAAATATACTGGCTGATTGGGCGGAATTCTACGGTCTCGACCTATAACAAAGTTTTTATGTATAATCAAATATTGAAGCCAGTCTGGGCATACGGTATTCAAATATGGGGATGTGCTAAACAAATCCATATTCAAACTATCCAAACATTCCAAAATAAGGTACTGCGCAACATAGTCAATGCTCCATGGTATGTTCGCAATGCCGATATTCATCGAGATCTGAAGATCTCATCTATAAAAGACGAAATAATGAAATGCGCTGCACGGCATAAAACTCGTCTGATCCAACATGTCAATACCGAAGCTTCTAGCTTAATTGACAATCAAAACTTTGTGAAGCGACTAAAACGAACAAGACCACTTGAGTTAGGTTAAAATCTTTTATCTATTAAAACCTTATTGGATTTTGGTAGATCAAAGGTATCTATGTTTCTTTGAGTTAAATGTAAATTAATGGTTAGTCTATAAGACTAGTTTTAATGTTGCAATAATAATAGGAGTTTTTAGTGGGTTAAAGTCCCACATTCCTTCAAACTGCCTTCCCCGGTAATAGGTAGTCCCTGAAGCCTCTTTTGATGATTTACTACTATCTGGAAAAAAAAAAAAAAAAAAACATACTATATAAATTACACAACAGTGAGTGGACAACAGATAGAATACGTAGAAGAATTCAACTACCTGGGGAGCATTATAACATCAAGAGGAGGTGCAACAGAAGATGTCAACAGCCGTATAAATAAGGCAAGAAGAACATTTGGGAGCCTAATGAAGATATGGCGGAGCAACCAAATATCGAGAACAACAAAGCTAACAATATTCAGAGCATGTGTTAAGTCAACATTAATATATGGCAGTGAAACATGGCTCACTTCGGTCAGAATCAAACAGAAGCTACAAGTATTCATCAACAAGTGCTTGAGAATTATATGCAGAATATTCTGGCCGGCAAGAATTAGCAACGAGGATTTATGAATGATAACTGGAGAAGAACCTATCAACAGACAGATAAATAGGAAAAAATGGAAATGGATAGGTCATACACTAAGGAAATCAGAAAGTGATATAGCAAGAAGAGCTCTAGAGTGGAATCCACAAGGACAAAGGAGACCCGGCAGACCATACAACACATGGAGACGCACAATCGATCAAGAATTAACAGTCAACAATTATACCTGGGACGATATTAAGGAAGTAGTACTCAACAGAGAGGAATGGAGGTTCACTATCGAAGCCCTATGCTACCACGCGGAGTAATAGGAGAAAAAAAAAAAAAAAAAAAAAAAATATACATTACATACTATTTACACTTATATTACAAGTTGACGCACGGAGTAGACTTTAAATGTACATTTATGAACATCATTCAGAAAATTTGACAAGTGTTTTCACATATTCAGAATATACAGGTTGACTGCCGGTTTGTATAAACTAAATAGTTAACTTTGGGTTTGTTGCAATCCAAACAATTCAAAATGGGAACAAATATTATGTAACCAATATTAACCAAAAATTATTTGACTTTCTGTCACTGTACATTAAACGAATAATTTTTTTTTTGTAAGGAAAATCTAATGAAAGGAAAATTCTAAAATAGTTACACTCAATTTACTCGTTATTTTCATAAATTTTTAAATTTATTTATTTTTTTGTTGTATTCTTTTGTCATATGGAATAGGGAACAACTTAAAAAAAGTGAAGTAAATATTCAAAGGACTGAAATATTTAGAGAAAGTGAGAGAGAGAAAGGAAACAAAGCCCAATTTAAATAATAATTATGAAGAGTTAGAGGGAAAGGTAGACTATTAAAGGAAGAGCATACAAATGGTGTACGTACGGTACGGAGTACATAAATAAGTGTGATATATAGTGATAGGGTTATACTAGGATTGGTAGAGTAAGAGAGAAAAAAATAAAAATTATTAAATTGTTGCAACTAAATAGGATATCAACGATATTTTTTTTTTTTTAAATTGTTGTTTTGTTATTTTGATTTTTTTTTTTTTTATTATGCTTTGTATTTCAAATTAGGACAAGATCTGAAACTTTTCAAATATAATTTTTTGTTCTTTAATTTTTATTTTAGTATTTATATTCACTCAAAAAGATAGTTTCTCTTTAAAATTAAAATATTATTTTTTTTTTTTTTTATTTTGTTTTGTCATGTCGTTGTAATAGAAATTATTTAATTAAATCTATTTTTTTTTCCATTATGAAAGCTTATGCTTTCGTTGTGACCCACACAAATTTTATATTCTCTTTTCGATGTTGTTAAATGATATAAACAACAAGGATATCACATTTACTGAAGAAATTATTTTAGCTTGACTTATTTTGTAAAGGTTTTTTTTTTTTTTTTTAATTCTATCATTCTTCAAAAGAGGTCGTCGGTCATTTGTGTTTGGTATAATAATAACCAGTGATTGTATTCTATAGTGTTAAAATAGTGTAAGTAGAATTGTAATTTGTAATGAAAGAGAAACTAAATATTTCATTTTAATTAAAAAAGAGGAGCACTATAATGATAATATTGTTGTTGTCTTTTTTTATTTTAAATTTAATTTTTTTAAATAATTTGTTCAGTGTTGCTGTGTTAAGTTTTCTGGGAAAGAACAAAATATGGTTGTGCCTGTAAAATTTCGAAAGTAATTAAAATAAGTACTTTATAGAGTAAAAAAAAATTATAATAACAGCTATATATTATTAAATATATTAGGTCTGTATGTTAACTTTTATTTGCAAAAATTTGCAAATGAGAGGAAAAATCACGTGATCATAAAATTCTGCGAGAATAGTTAAAATGTTCTCTTTTGCAAACAAAAGTAGACATACACAAAATTTGTATAAATTTTTCCAAATTTTTTCATGTCAAAAATAATTGATTTTTAGGTTATGAGATTTTTTTAAATTTTAATTAATTTAGTTATTTTCTGAATTTTTTTGTAAAATTATTGAATGCTTTTGTTGAAAAAAATTAAATTGAATAATTTTTCGTGGTTTTTGTCTTTTCGTCGATAAAAAGTTATATAAATAAGTTTTCAGGTTAGGTATACAACTTTTTATTTATTTTAGGTATACTACTATTTATATGAAAAATATTCTATTGACATTTAAAACAACAACAAAAAATTGACAGTAGACAAATAGAAATTTCATTTGCAAAAATTTGTTTAAGAGAGCGCTCCGACGTCACGTTTTAAACATAAAATTCTCTTAAATTTCTTAAAAATTTGTAAAGAGCGTGCAAATAAAAAAGTTAACATACAAAAATTTGGATAAATTTATGTAAATTTATATAAATTGAAAATTCAAAAATTTATATTTAATGAAATGTTATGACATAAATTGAATATATTTAAGGTGAAGGAAGCAGGCTATAGTTTGAAAACAAAAACAAAACTCGATAAATTAGAGACAATTCCAAATGTGTTTGATATGACATGGATAATGTCGAAAAAAAAATATAAAAAGTATTAAGGTTGTGAAAGAAGTGAATAGAAAATGGCACTATGCAGTACAAAATGACGCGAGTAATATTAAAACTATTCCAGCCAAATGTGAAATTGTACATTTTATAAAACATAAAAAGGCATTGGTAGTAAAACATTTGAAAAATTAATAAGGTTTGGAAATATGAAAAATTTTCACCAACTCTAGCAAAGAAGCTAACTAAGGGAAGGATCAGGGTGTGTTGGACATATACAATTTCCAGAGAACGTTGTGGTAAAGAATGAACCAAAAAAATATTAGGCGCAAAGTTTTGGCAAAGAAATTGATTTACTCGGAAAAAATATGACAGCAGCATCGTGAAATAATGTTTTCAATTGAATCGTCAGATACATGGTAACCATGAAAAATTTGGACTACAACAGTCGTAACTGCAGCATAAAAGAGAGAAAGCAGCCATAACTGAAGAATTTATTTACAAGTAAAATACGATATTGCTGAATTTTTTTTACCCTATACGACACTGAAGCGGTTGCAGGATAATGAAGAAGTGTAAAAAGTCAGTAGTTAACAGAAAATATAGTAATAATAAATTGATGTAAATACAAAGTGGGATATAATAATAATAACGTTTTTTTTAAATCTTCTCAGTGATGGTAATTTTGTTTTTTTTTTATGTTTCTATCAGTAACTCTTGCAGAATTATTTTTTGAACATTAAGTACGGTACTGCAATTAATATTGCATTAAATGGAGCGGAATTTAAGTTCGAGATGTTCTTATTAGTAGGCAGATGATATATATCATCCACGTCCGAAAGTTGTTGTAAAAGTTCTAAACGATCTGAATTAAAACAAATCTACCAGCTCTGACAATATCCCTCATGATCTTTAAAAATTGTGCAAAAATCCTAGTTTGACCACTGAGAAAACTTTTCCATACATCATATACGTTTCCGTAGAAGAATACAATGAAACCAGCCCTAGATAATATCCAAAGAAATGATTGTGTCTGGCATGCTTTATTACTGAAAAGACTAGAAGCAATTGGACTGGGAAGCATTTTTAATATGTAGATTGAACATTTATTTTCAAATCGTTCAATATAAGTTGTATATCTCAAAAATCCACTATCAATGCTGATGTCAATCAAGACTCAGTCCTTTCTCCAATATTTCTATTATAATATTTAAAAATCATCTTCTGTCCTCCTCCAATAAATATCTTTTAATCCTGTCTGCAAATTTTTGTACTAACTTTTTTAATCTATTCTAATTTTGTTTATTCTTCTAGATAGTAAATCTTTTTTTCTTTCCTTTATCTTTACAAGGCTTAAATTCTGCGAATGCAGTTAGGAAACTTATCCCATTATTTTGGCCTAATATACTGACCTAATAGTTTTGTACTATATCCATAAGTGACAAATTGTAGTAACAGTACTACAAATCTAGTTAAACGACATTTCTAATGAAATGAAGTTGCAAATTATTTATTTCTTTATGCACTATGCAGATGCACTGGTACTGGTACTGCAATGCTATATACGAAATGTTATGAGAGTAAAAGAAAATAAAATGTAAACAAAATGAAAAATGGTGAGCGGAATGGGAGAGAGTGTAGCAATAGTAAATAATTCTATAAAGTTTAATTTTTTTTCTTCTTAATTTGTTTTTTTAATTTGGTTAGAAAAAATTTAATTAAAAGTAAGTGATCCTTTCATATTCTATGTAAACAAACTAAATGAAATTATTCGTCAAATTATAGTGAATTCGTCGACCTGATGTAGTTCATATGATTTTTATTATTTGAAATATTTTTTTTTTAATATTGTTTTATTTTAATTATTGAAACAAAGTGATTTTTATTGATCAAAAGAAAGTATAGTTGTAATAATTATTAATTTTGAAATTTTTTGAAAATGAGGTTAAGATTATTTAAATTGTTTAATTTCAGCAAAAAATGAAATAAATTTGAATCATTTTTTTGATTAAAACATTTTTAAAAAAAATTTTTTAACTGAAGAATTATGACCAGGCCATAACAGAGGGTGGGCCATGAGAGCCATTTGACTCCGGCCCCGAGTTGTGAAAGGGCCTCCATTGATTTTCTAATTCGGTTACAGTGTAAGTGTGAAAAATTAAATTGAAATATTATTTTGAGTTTAACAATAAATTTATTTTAGCCAATGATTTATAAAATATATCAGAAGATTATGGATAGAAAACTATAGTAAAAATTTCAAGTTATTGTTTCAATTACATAAAAAATAATGTTAATGTTGAATCAGTGATAGTATTTCTCTGAGATGGAAAATCCCTTAATCGATGAAAAAAATCCCTTTAAATCCCTTAATATGGCTTGAAATATTAATGTTATTGCAACAAACTAATTTAATTATTGAAGCACGCAATGCAACACATGACGTCGAAATGGAAAATATTGACGATCTTATTTCAAGGATGAAGATAAAACGTGAAGAGTGGGACAGATTACTCTTAAGTTCAAAAGAGATTGCCTTACTCTCCAATATGTCAATTTGTCAATTGTATATTATTGATTCGGTTATTTTAGGTTTGACATGTCGCTTTTATTCTTTACGCAAAGTTTGCCAGACTTTTAGATTCCTTTGGACTTTTCAAACTCAGACGAGGAAATAAAATCGAGAGCAAAAAACTTTGGTATAGAATCATCTTGCTGCTAAGCATTTTAGAAAAAAACCTTTAATTTAATAAGGTTTTAATATAAAAGCTTTAATTATATTTTTAAGTCTACCCGCCTCCGTTGCTTCACAGGAACCCAGTTTCAGTGTGTTGAAAAGGGTTAAAAACTTTAACAGATCTGTAATGAGCCAAGAACGGTTGAATGGGCTATCAATTTTACATATAAATTCAGACATTGCATAAAATATTTTACTATAAAATATTTTGCTAACACTAAAGCTCGAAAAGCTTATTTGTAATTATTAATTTCATTTTGCTTAAATAAATTAAAAATAATAAAAGAACTATGTAGATTTGTCTTTTTACACAAACAATAGGCCTCATATTTTTTATTGGACTGGGCCACCTCTCAGCTCTGCAAGGCCCTGACTACGACTATAATCGGTCGACGAAACAACCAACATTTACTATCTATTATATTGTTTATATTTCTATTTTTCTTACTGTTGAAATATTATTGTTTTAATAATTATATTTGGAATTTCAAATTCATAATTATAGATGAGTACTAATCGTCAAAGCTGTAAATTTTAAGTAAATTATACAATGGTTTACGTAATGATAAAAAGGAAAATTACTGACTCCAGTGTCATAACAGTTTATTCCATGGCAAAGTGATTGTCCTAACACCAAGGGGGATAACCTTCGGAAAATATTTTTAAAACGGTTGAGATCCTGACAAAGTCTACCCAATCTACTCTTTAAATGAAAAGTCAGAGTCATCAAACATCAACAGGATGTAGTGCTATCGAAAGAAGAAGAAGTGGATAATTCAAGGTAATTTCATGTCATGTATATATGTATATAGATACAATTTGCAATACAAGGAATTTTACAACATTTTGAACCAACCATTTTTGATAAGAACTCAAAGCCACACAATGCCAACGGGATAGTTACAATTAATGGTTCATAATTATTTAACTCAAATTTATATTTTTGAATATTTAAGTTGATTAGTTAAGTTTCACTAGATATACTCAGTGCTAGCCAAACTTGAATAATATTTGTTGGTTTCTGATTCCACAGAAATTAATTTTTCGGACAGCTTTACATTTATAGCAATTTAAGTACGTTTTGCAATAAATTTAGTACTACACTTATATTCGAGATTACTCACCAATATTCAAAAACAACTGCCCATACAAATTACATAAAATTTAGATGTATTCTGACATCAGATAATCTAGCATAATTTTTGTCCCATAAATTTTTAAAATTTTACAAAATTTTATTCCCATTTTCCTACTAATCCTTACTTCTTCTCTTCTAATCATTTTCCTCTGAGACTATTTTGGTTTACTTAAAAATGAAAAAAAAAAACTTTATGGAATGAATTTTCCACTTAATTTTCTTATGAGTTATATCATTTTTCTTTTGAGAAAATACATAACCTAAATATATAGAAATATTGCAAAAATTATTACCGCTGGCACTGATCCTTTTTTCATAATTAAAAACAAAAATAAACAAAATATAAAATAAAATATGAGGAATAATATTTCAAGCACAAAACAAAAAAAAAAAACAAAAAATGCTTCTAGTAACAAACATCAACAAATTTCCTTATTTATTATACACATACATCTAAAAACCGGATGTAGAATTCAAAATTAAGCAGAAATATTTTCTTTCCGGTTTAAGTGAAAACAAAACAACAACACGAAAAATGTAAGAATTATGTTGGTAAAAAAAAAAAATAAAATAAAAATACCTTAATTGAAATATCCTAAAAAAACAAAAAAGGAAAAAAGCAGGACATGATAGGAGGACCTTAAGAAAAAAAAAAAAAAAAAACAAAAATTTGAAAAATAAAATAAAAGGAATTACCGGAGGTTTTTTTATTTTTTTTTAAAAAAGGACTTTTTTAAGGTATAAATAACAGTTTATCTATCTAAAAAATAAAAAAAATCTGGGCTGTAAGAATAAAAAAATAAAAAAGTAACGGAAGTAAAAAGTATTTATTTTGGTCTCGATTTTATGAATTTACTATAGAAACTTTTATTTGAAAAATGATGTTTGCTATACGTTGAATTCGAGAATATTATGAGAAAATAAATTGGCAAATTGTTAGTCTTATACTTATAATATTAGCAGAATAAACTATTTTCTTACCAAGTGTCATATTGACATATCAAGGATAGTATATAGTAATCACCACGAGTCACTACAACTAATAAGAAGCCACATAAGTTGTACCAACTGCTACAGAGACATATTTTTGAATACTTTCTTTACAGTCTTACATCGTTATCTTTTCTTCACAGCCTTACAGCCAAGTACTATCTCGAGCCAGATCTGGACTGTAGGGAAAGCATATTTAAACGGTATAGCGAATATATCGGAGATAGATTTTACTTGAATGTAATAATCTAGGCGATTTGATTGATTTCGTTAATAGTCCAGATTACGCCTGGAAGCGAAAATTTCTACCTTAAGCAAATTTCAGTTTCATAGAAAATATTTTCAATTCAAAAATAGTTATATTTAGAAATGGAGTGTATAATTTTATTTTATATCGAAACATTTGAAGATAAATAACATAAATTACCTAGCTGATATGCCTATTGAACAAGTTACCTATTTAAAATTATACAAAAACTTTCGAGTTGACAAGTTGTAATTCGAAAGCATGAAAACCAGGCCTGTCTATACTATGGGTTCTTGTGTGACTTCATGCTTTTATATGGAAAAACAACTATATGACCACATCCAGGTGCATTCTTTTTATATGCGGTAGAAATCAACCAACAAAAAACTGATACGAACTAACAAAATCAGATTTTTGAGACCAATTTCCGAAAAAAGCTTCGGGGAAGTGCAATAGCGTTATGAATATTGTTTAAAATATAATTCGTTGGGCGTAAAAGGGAACAATACCATATAGAAAGAGTATAACAACAAAGCATTACAAAGATCATATACGAAAATAAACCATGCGTGATCATCGGTTACCAATATATGTTCTGTAAAGGGATGAAGAGAAAGCTGAACTATACAGTCATAAAGATCAAAATAGGTATTGCTATAATCGGCAGGATTATATGTCTATTTAAAGAAGAAGATGAAGAAAATGATGAAGAAAAAGAGGAAAAAAAGAAGAAGAAGAACACGAAGAACCAAAATCAAAATAAATTTCAATACCGGAATACTTACATGATATTAAAGAAATTACTCGGGGCAACTGAATTTATTTTTTTGACTTACTTAAAATCGACAAAAAAAGTCGGAATGTCGCGATTATCCATTTTCAAGTGGTTAACTTATTTTCAATTAGTCGATTCAATTTGTTTCAACTTGACATTTCAAATCAAAAATTTTGAGGTACTTATTTTTAGTGTTCACTTAGTTTGTACTGTAAATATTTTCATTAACTTATTTGTAAAGACCTTTATATTTTGTTAAGAACGAATTTTATATGGTTAGATGAGTTTCAGATGAACTTCGACGGGCAGAAATTAGGTTTTAAACATCAGAAGAGGATTAAGGGATGTGTCCAATCCGTTGGAGATGAATGAAGTTCTGTTTCATTTTATTTGTATTCATGTATTTTAAAAAAAATTAAATAAATACATATATATAGATTAACAAAAACTGTGTTCGTGATGCTTTTGAGGGAATTTGAACCTGAAAGATGTGCATCTATACCACCTATACCATCAATAAGCTTGCGTACTTATTAAGATTGTGTGCTCAAGGAAGTTATCAGATGAGCGTTGGTAATGATTATCATGTAGCGCTTGGATTGGAAGGTCCACAGTGACAGACCTCCTCACGCAATTACTCAACATTTTGAAGAACATATTTCCACAAAGTGGCTAAAATTTCGTTCTTGAGCGCAGGAGGAAAAAAATGCCCAGAAATATTTTTACTGTAAAATTGGGCTCCCGGGTATAATTGGATGCATAGATGGAACGCATATTAAAATACGATGCCCCAGTAAAAATGTTCAACATCTTTTCAACATCGAAAATGACATTTCAGCATATTTCAGAAATTTTATAATTTTTCTTATATTTTTTCGACACAATTCATTTTTTTAAATTTTTTAACATGAAAAATCAAAAAATTACTGTTTTAAACCAAAATTCAATCTAGTTAATTTTTGAAGGTAAAAAACAATCAACTAATTGATTCTTGCGATACCAAAGATTGAATTAAGTCGACTTTGATTGATAGTCAATTCAAAATTGATTCGCCCCCCACAACGACTATTAATGCATAATAAAATAAAATTGTTCAAAAACGATGTGAACCTTATGAAGGGAGAATCAAATCCTTAGTACATTTTTTTTTTTTATTTAAGAAAAGAATATAGAAAAGGATAATAATACAAAACAAAATAAAAGTAAATAAATACAAAATTAATAAAAATTCGTCCTTCCTATGAAATTTACCCAGCTTTAAAAGATCGTGAAATGAAATTTAATTCTATTCTGTGTGGAAAAACTGACCGAAGTTATATTGATTTTTTTATGCTTTTCAATTTAGTTAAAAATTCACGTCTTTGGAATAATAAGCTCATCAGAATAATCTAATTAGACGGAATGAATTTGATTTGAGAGCTAGTTTAATTTTTTTATTAAATTGAGAGCATTTTCGATTCAAATTACAATCTACGATATAAATTACAAAAAAAAAAAAGGATATTCACTGGAACTAATTGGATTTGAACTAATTATTGTTCAATTCAAATGATCTATTCAAGAATTAGACATAAATATATTGAAGAAGTTGGGTGGGGTGGGCTTTCTATTTCTAAAATAACTTCTAATAAATTTCAAAGATTTAATCCAAATCAAAGAAAATCAATATTAGGAATGTAGAAATAAATTAAAAAGCATTAGTCTAAAAAAGTCTATTCAAGAAGAACAATGAATTAATTTGAAAAGTGTTAAACAATTGTGTGTGACTGAATGGACTGTGATGTAAATCGAGAGGAGAGTAATGAATTAATAAAGAAATTTAATTTAATTTACATTTTAGTAAACAACAGTCAGTTGACCGAATTTATCTTTAATTTTTTATATGATATTCAAAGAAATTAAAATATTTTAAAATACATTACAAGACAATGATATTATTGATATTGATGATGATTGATCCTAATCGAAGAATATTTTTTGTTAAAAAGTGACATAAGTTATTATAATTCAAATTTTGTGTTCACTAAAAATTTTTAATTTAAAAGCATTCGAACTATGGTCTTGTATAGAAAATGTTAAAAATTATGTGAAGAAACACGAATATAGAAGTGTTAAGAAGAATATGGTCAACTAAGGAATTAGCGACAAATAGCGAGAGTGATTAAAGAAGCAAAAATAAGCTAACTAGGCCATATAATGCGAAATAATAAGTAGATAACGCTCCAGTTAGGGATTCAAGGTAAAAAAATTGATCAAAAATGTAGAGGGAGAAAAAAAATTTATTTGTTTGTGTAATTCAACAATATGATTTAATATGCTAAGAACGGATTTGTTAAGAGCTGTAAAATCTAGAGAAGAAACGCATATACCGCTCATGTCCCACCTAAACGAACTCTTGCGTTTCATTTTTTTCTTCTCATTTAATATTTATAATCTGAATGATTTACATAACTTATTTTATTTTTTTTTAGGTTAAGCCAAACATTAGGTTTCAAACGATATTTTTATACACGAATGTACAGTTTGGACTAATGGAGGGTTGTAGAAAGGAAAATGTTTCCTGGATCAGTTGAATAAATTTGTTAATACTACCTTAGACCTTTTGTGGATCGTACGTAGGTGTATTTTTGCATTGTAGAAACACTTTGTTTGAATATGGTTGCACATTCGGTGAAATTTGACTGCAAACAAATTTTTGTAACCAGTTTTGAGCCACCTTGGAATTTGTAGGGTGAGTAGATGGTGGGCACTTTTGATGCCTCTTGGCGGAAATGTTTGAGAGGTGGCATTTGGATTTATATTTCATCTGAATAGTGCCTCAATCTACGAGATATATATAAAATAGGGAAAGTGCTCCAACAACACGACGGCATTTTTAGCAATGTCAAAGATATGGTTATTCCAGAACGAAGAAAATTAAATTAACTAGACAAAAAATTTAATAACGGGTACTGGACCAGGTCGAAAAACCCATAAATCATTTTTTTGCTTCAGCGGGAATCAAACCTGGGAGCTTTCAATTGAAGGGCAGGCGTTCTACCTTTTTAATTTAATTTTACACGCAAAAAAAAATGCTCGTATCAATATTATTAATCCCCCCCTCCCATCCTCTTTTTATTTTCTACTTTGTTTAACAGAAACAGAAAAAAAAAGTTATTTTTAATAACGCCTATATTTGTTATGTAAATAATAACCAGCATTTGGTAAAAACAAAATATTGAATTTTGTAAACAAGAAAAAAAAAACATAACAACAAAAATTAAAATTGTTACCCATTGCAATAATCATGAAAATATATTAGCATGACATTCAATAAAAATTCAATTTTTGAACATGAAACAACAACATTTACAATAATAAAAACAAACAACAAGAAGAAAAAAGAAATAAAAAAATAGACAAAGAAAAAAAATTACTTTTGCAATTTGTTAAACACACCCTCCCATACTCATTCCTATTTTATAGACGAACATTGTCATGTTAACTCCTCTCTCTCAACTCAATGAAAATAATTGTAAACGCTTTCGCTAGAAATCGTGTATTGTTTTTTTTTTGTATTTTGGTTTTTATTGGAACAAAACATTTTTTAGGCAGAGGTGTAAAGTTAATGTTTTGCCAAATATATAGGTATATATGGAAATTTAGTAATAGATCTGAATAGGTGGGACAATTTAGTATTTCAGAAAATTTATTATGCGCTATGAAAATGAATAGTGAAATTTTATAAAAGTAATTTCGCTAATAGTTCCTAGTACATGTAGTGAAATTGTAAAATCAATCAAATTAACAAAATATTTACTATTGAGTAGGGAAGTCATTACTCTTGTAAGACTATTTTTGGACTACAATTTAATTTTCATTAATTTATCGCTTTAAGCCCTGACAAAAACGAATAAAGTCACAATAATGTGGGTATCAGGGCAATCTGGCATAGCAGGGAATGAAGCTGCAGATTATGTAGATGTGATTGAAAACCTGGATCCGTTCCTGAAAATTGTCAACAAAAATGTTCACTCCTAAACGCTCGCTCAAGAAAACCAAAACTCTTCTAAGTCTCAATAGGAAAGACGTACGTATGTTGGCAGTGATAATAACAGGCCACTGCCTAATAAAAAAACACCTTAAAAAAAATCGGTCTAACCGAAAACAACTTATGCAGAATATATGTGAACTAGAGGAAGAATCTATTGACAATTTGCTCTGTGAATGCAAAGAGGTCACTCGTAGCTGATTTCGCCCCCTGAAGAATGGGAGCTATCCAGCATACAATTGAAGAATATCCTGAGTGTTATCACAAAACCAGGTATCCTTAATCACTCAGAAACTAACTAACAAACACGGGTTTTCACAATAAGCCAATTTGAGGCTTCGGTGATGTAGGGAACAGATTTGAAATTCACAATCTGCGTATCTATCTATCCCGCTGATTATTTTCTTTTGGCCGGTAAATAGCATTGAGTGATTTTTATTCATTTTTGTTTTTTTGTTGTATTGCAAGCCGATCAACCAGTTTACGGTAATTTTTTTTTTAAAAGAGATTAGAGTAATAATAATAGAAGACCGTAATTTAACTTCAAAAATCAACTTTACAATGTTTGCTTGATATTTAGTCTGAATTATATTGTATTGACCAGTATTTTGAAATATTACTTTTTATGGACGTAGCAAGCGTTTAATGGAACTAAGCAGAATGTTTAACTTTTTGCTGGATGTTATTTATTAAACAGAAATAGGAAGGAAGCCTAAAGCATTTTGAGTAACAGTAAATTTCAAAATATTTAATATTTTCTACATCAGAATAGAGATATGAACCAATAAAATTTGAACTATTCATTAGTTAATAATTATATAGAAAATTGATCAGCTTTTATCATCAGAAAACACTCAATAGTTGAATTTTATAATTATAAATAAGTCATGGAATCTAAAATCAAAAGAAAGTAGTCATCAAGGGGTAAAATACTTAATACAAGAAATACTCGCCCATTTCAATCAGATAGCAAACACTGAATGGGATTTCAACGTGCGGATAACTTCATTTTCAATGTAATGGGCCCCATTATGTAAGAAAAACGCATTGCAAAATTATTTCACTTTTAACTTTGCGATACGTAAGTGAATGGGTAACATATGTATCAAAAACATATCGCAGGACTGTGTTCAAACAACTCGTTCGCAAACAAAAACCAAGCAAATGAAATGAAGAAACGTAAAAAAATGTGAAAGTAGCATTCTGTGATAGTTACGATGCTACTTTCGCATACGCAAATTTTTGAAATGCCTATTACATGGTACATACGAAATTCGTTTTGCCAAAGTACCAATAAATGGTGGCCCCACTTTAACTATAAAAAGATTAATCCCTTCATAGCTGTCATTTTAATATCAATCTGACACCCCACAGTAAAATTTGTAACCCTTTATGATATGTACAAGTAAGTTAAGTTGTTATAAATTTAGTTAACAATTCAATAATAATCCCATTTACTTTTTAAGACCCTTAATACATTCCATATGATTTTCCCGAGATATAAAATTTTAAAACATTAGAATATACCTGTACATAAAATACGGGAAATCCTTATCAACATTTCATTTAACAAAAAAAGAAAATAAAATAAAAGAAGAAAAAATTTATATATGTATATATATATATATTTTTTTTTTGCAGAATCTCAGCACCACTTCAACGATAATAGCACCAGGGCGCACAGGCAATTACATTTGAGAACATGACAATATGTTCATACATAAACGACTAGAAGATTATGTTTTTTTTTTTTTTTTGTGTTATTGTTATATTTTGTTCATTTTAAGAAGTGTGTTTGGGAGTTAAGGTAATATGACAAACAACAAATGTTATTCACATATACAACATAATAATATGAAGAGCCTACCTATATCAAAGAAGTAAAATCGAAAAAAAGAAAAAAAAACAACAACAAAAATAACTAAGAAAAACTGCTTAACTTTATGTTTTGTATTACAAGTTGTAGGGGATAATTTGAACAGAAGGTCGTCATCAACAAAAATAGCAACAACAACAACTAAAACACAATAACATAAGTAAAGCGTAAATAGAACGTGTATTCAGTTTCAGAATTTTGAAGATTTTTTTTTATTTTTTTATTTATATGATTAACAAAATACGACAGGATCAAGTTGCTCTTTTTATTCAAGAAGTTTTGGGCTCTGATATTTTATATTATAATATGTACTGAATATTGAGCACTGTTATATTAAATATAAAAACACAAAAAAAGAAAACAAAAAAAAGAATGGCCTACTCCATTTCAGATACCAAATTCTTAAATTCATATGTTTCGATAATGTTTTCTCATCACGAATTCTCCAGGATATTTTTTTTCTTTTAATTTTATTTTTATTTTTTGTATTTAGTACGAAGATGAAAATAATAACGTTTCTTTTTTAAAAACGATATTGTTAGTATGAGTTTGAGTAGATTTTTATAAGAAATATATATTTTTGTTGTTGTTGTTGTTGTTTTTATGAAAAAAGCAGATTACGAAACATTGTTAAATGTAATCCGATTATTCGGTGAATGTGTAGTTGTTGTTGTTTTTGCTTTTATTTTATTCTGTTAAGTCCTTGTTTTGATTTGTTGTTATTTTGTTGTATTGTTGATTTTTGTTTTCTTATTATTTTTTTTTTTTGTTCAAAAGTTCAATCCCTTGAAATACGACGTCGTACAATTGATTTTGAATTAATACTTTTATTTTGGTATTTTACATAATGTTGCCAAAGAAGCTCTGTTCTTTTATTGAATATTTTTTTTTTTTGCTTTTTATTTTTATTTTGGGTGAAATGTGTATAGGTTGTTTTCAGTATCAAAACGTAGTTCGAATAGAAGAGTGGGTGTTGAAAAATGTTTTTTTTTTTCTAAGTTTGAGGATTTTCTAAAATTTTTTTTTGTTTTTTGAAATGATTGATTGAAGTTATAAGGAGTGTTTGAATCGTTCACTAGAACAGAATACAAAAAGAGTTAAATATTTTTCATATAATGAGCAATAGAAAAAATTATAACTAGGACTGTAGCAGATTTGGAAATAGAACACTCAATGATAATAAACTGAAAATATTTACAAAAAAAAAAATGGAAAACATGTCCAAAAGCTATAGCAACGTTGGGAAGAGTATATAACACGTTTGGAAGTCTTGTTACTTTGCAAGGAAGAAAAAATGTTGGTTATGCAACAGCTGTGTAAAGTTAATAAATAATTTGAGTTTTAAAAGAATCATAGAAAAAGACTGAATTTTGGGAAATTACAAAGGGAAAGAAAAGTGGGAAGACTTTTTAATAAATGAAGGCAGCTTGAGACTTGACTTAGATTCAATTTTTTTATAAAACCGTTAAGTTACTAAACAGTTTAATGGTATATATCTATTGGTAATATTAAACTATCGATAGAAAACATGCTGTAGAGGGAAACAAACATTCTATGGAAGCGTATTAAAGACCAAAGGGTCTGGAAAATATATTTACCAAGAACAAAAACCAAAATAACCCACTTCCTGGTATTTTGCTCAATAGAGCAAACTGTAGGAAGATGGTGGGCAAACCTACTGGTCATAACCACATGAATAAAGACATGCGTATATTAGCACTAAGGGACAACCCAAACTGTGGACACTATCTGGAAGAGGAAGAAACCTCCACACATGTTGTAGGACAGTGCCCAATTCTGTCAAGACTTAGGTCTCAGGCTGTTGGACAGGATAAAACCCTTAAACCAAAAGGGTCGACTAATTTGAGGGGCGGAAGAGGGTATAAACGGCTGAAAGCCTGTGAGCCCATACATATTAGGGTCACCTTCGTACGGAAAAGAAAAAAAGAAATTGTATAATAAATAAAAAAAAATAAGAGAAAATTTACAATGCGAAATTTTTAACATCATTAAATTGTAACAGTCAAAGCCAATGAAATTGTGTGCGAAGAAAATTTTAAGCCAAAGCCAAGATAATTTTAAATGGTTGTAAAAAAGACAACTGTTTGATGATTACGAGACCGTAGAAATATCGTTTAGTTGGTCAAAACATTTTCGAATTTACCATTTTTTGATTAAATTTCATGCTGGTTTTTTTTCAATAATGTTCCTGGATTTTTGTTATGACTATATATGAAATAATTGAACATTAGAAAACAATAAATTGGTTTACAATAAAATAATGGCAGAAAAGAAGTTGAGGTGAACTGAATGGGTTCATCTTAATTCAAAGATTTGGGGTAGCAAAATGTCAACTGAATGTAATCATTTTTTTTTTATTATTTATTTCTCTACTTAAAAAGCCTATAAAGCTCGTACAGAGTTTGTTAATTCAATGTATTGCATTTTAATAATTCAGTAGATAATTAAAAATTGGATTATTTCGAAAATAAATTTAAGAATTTATGTGAAGATTAAAATTTTCATATACTCGAAATTATGATGAATTTCAATTATTTTCTGAATAAAAAACAACAATCTTGTACAAAAAATTAATTTTAATTTTATTATTTTGTCAATTATCCATTTCATGTTAATTTTTACTTAATAATTTTACACTACATTCTTTATTTTTTCTTTACATTTAATTTTTTTTATTATGTTTGTTTTCTTTATTTTATTTTATTTTTTTTTTTGTTTCGCTCAATTTTAAATTTAATTTTTCTCTTGTAATTTGAACAAAATAATCTTTTTAAAAATTAATTTAAAAAAAAAAAAATTTGAGTTGAAATCAATGTGATTAGAGAAATTTTGACAACAATTTTGACAGCTATAATACTCTAGAGAGTGTATTTAAGGTATTAAAAATTCATTTTAGATTGCATATGTGTTGGAAAATATTTTGTTCAACAATTTATTATGGATTATAATTAATTATTGCTAATCAATGGTATTATTATGATCTAATAATGGTATTAAGATCTGTATTTCTCTACAGATCTTAATTTTTGAAAGATGTATGTACATTGAATTTGTATGTGGTAACAAAATAAATTTCGTGTTTATTTTTTTAAAAAATTGATAGTTTTTCTATTTTTTGCTTACTTAACTAACTTACAGCAGTTAAATATACATTTTAATAAGAATAAAAAATTATTTGCTAAAAATTTTGTAGAATCGAAAATTTTGTTTGTTTTACAAGATAGACATACATACATTAATTTGACATTTCCATATTGGGTTATACATTTATAACGTAATATAGAAATGTCAAAAATTAATAACAAAATGTTAATAGAGTGTCAAAAATTTCTAAATTCCAAATTTAAATCATCAAATTATAAGTGTTGAGAGGTGATAATTGCGTTGTCGTATCAACTATCACAAATTTATGTTATGGAAGGACTTCTCTGCACTTATAATAATTAAAAATTGGATTTATGGTGTTCAAAGTTTTAATTTTAATATAATTTCTATATTTCTATATCAAATCACATTAATTTAAAGTCTAATTTTTAAATAAATTTAAAATTTTTATTTTTATTTTTTAATTTTACATACAAATTTTAATTTTATTATTATGTTCTTATTTTTATTTTGTTTGATATATATTCATTTATAATCTTAATGTTTTATGTGTTCAATTATTTCATTTTTGTTAATAATTTAATTTTTGAATTGTTTTTTTTTTTATTTTTTTTTTTCATTATATATATTTTTATTATATAATTTTTTTTTTATTTGTGATTAATCTAAACCTTAGTGTGTTTGAATGTGTATGTTTTTTTAAAATTATTTTGAATTATTTCAATCTAATAATAAATTGATAACTGAATTTAAAAAATGAAGATATTACAAGGTGAGTTGATTTTTTGAAGATATATTGTAATCAGGAGTACGAAAGATTGGACAAACTTAATCTGTCACATGAAATTTTATTCAATTCTATTCTTTTATATATATATTTTGTATTCTATACTTTATATACCGTCAGAAGAATATTTACACTTCTGCATTAATCGGTAATACGGTATGTGGTTGATTTCTATAAAAGAAAAGCTTAATATGAGTTCTTCAGAATTCAGCACTGAAGTAGTAGGTCATTTGAAAGAAATTTTAAAGCAATTCTATCTTTCTGAAATATTTTAATTCTAACAAGCATTCATTAAGTCAATAAAACCAGTATGTATCAATTTTAGCAACTTGATGGAATATCATTGGTCTATGTAAAGTCATAGTACATAAAGATTAAAATTCTAGGTACGTTTCATTAATTTTATTTTATATCTTAATCGATTTCAGTTATTATATCATCATCAGAATACTGACATTTGATATTGAATAAAATTAGTGAACATACCTAGAGTTTTTAATCTTTATTTTTAAAAATGTTCACACAAAGCCTACATCATTTTCTATATTTTAAAAATATATAAAATAGTTACATAATGAACTGTGCGAATGTTTATTATATTGTGTTACAAACCGAATTGTCTTATTAGTACTTCTTAGCGTACCGAAATGATAACTACTACTATTACTTATCTGTTTACCTAAACTTTATAGGTATGAAAATTATAATTTGAAGAGTATGTAACTTTATAGAGATCTAGAATATAGAAATAAAATTTTACTGGAAAACTTGCACGTGTAAATAGTTGATGGCAACTTTAGCAAATTATTTAATAAGATAGCTTTCTTGTTGTTACAGACAGAACTAAACTCACTACTTCTGTCTCTTAAACAATTCCGTCTAGGAACGCGAAAGACTGCAAATGCTTACATAATGGAAATACTAAGATGATTAAAGACAGGTTTCTTTTATATTAAAAACTTCTACAGTATAGAGTAGCATTCAACTGTATAGACAGTCCCAGAAAGAGACATTTTTTATGATTGTTTTTAGTAATCAGATTTGTTTTAAGTTATATATTTAATTTATGGAATAAAAGTCGAGTTTTTTTTCACTAATTATTTATATTTATTTTGCAAATATCGAATTTCGGAAGCAACTTACTTCCTTCATCAGTGCTTCCGACTAATTTCGAGTTGAAAAAATTCAAAATGAACTTCAGTAACATTCAAATAATTTTGGCTTATATAACTGATTATTTAATAAATTGTATTTTTGATTAAGTAAACTATAATCAATTTTCAAATAAGGCTTTTTATGTTTTTGTTTTTTTGCTTATAAATAAATCTAGTTTAGAAAAATCACGAATAATAAAACTGGAATCATTTACACATATTACATCAACATATTTTTTCCACAAATATTATTATTTATTTTTAATTTTTGCTTGTTCTATGTTTTTTTTTTTTTAATTTGTTTTCATAAAATATGGTAACACTATTCAATGCCCATTCAATTTTTTTTGTAATTAAGAATTTTTTAATCAACTTAAAAATCAATTTGATAATAGATTCAAATCTATTAGCTTCCATTCTTTTTGAATATAATATATATATATATTGTCAAATAGTCCTTTTTTTAACAAAATTAAATTTTTCCTTATCTCGACTTTATTTATTTTTGTTTTGTTTTTTTTTTGCATTTAATTACTATAATTTTATTACTAAATATCATGTTTTTCTTTTTAAATATTTATTTATTTACTTTAAAAATTTCAAATAATATTTTTTTTTTGTTTTCAATATGATTTTTGTTATTTGGTTTTTTTAATTTAATTGCTAAAGTAAAGTACATTAAACTAAATTTTAATTTAAATTAAATAAAATAAAAATCTAATATTTCAAAAGGATAAACGGTCTACTTTTTATTCAATGCTTAACGAAAATAGCACCCATATCTTATAGTAACATTTTTAATTTGAAAGAAATTTGCTTCCTGCTTCACACAATCTCCGCAGTTAATTGCAGTAATAGTAGGAAATTCCGAGTCTAGTAGAAAATCTCTGATGATGTGAAGAAACTCCAAGTAATCGCTTAACTTTCAAAAGCTAATTAGCAGCGTAGAAAAAGAAGAAATTTTAATCAATAATAAATTTTTGTATTTCGGATTATAATTATCGTCTTCTGGAGCAGTTGTATTAGGTTGTTTTTCATGAAAAATTTCAAAAATTAAAAAATTTGGGTGCTTTACAAAATGCAAATATGATTTTAATATTTTTTTTTTACAAAAGAAAGTAACTCAAACTTTAACACATTTTAAATTTATATAATTTAAACATAATTAAAAAAATTTTTAATTTATTTTTTGTTTTTATTTTTAATATAATTTTTGTTTGTTGGTTTTTGTTTTTAATTACTAAACTAATTTTATAGTTTCTTATATGTATAATATTATTCACAATATTTTTTGTTTTTTATTTGTATTTGTTTTTGTTTTTTTTTTTTAATTATTTTAATTAAGTTACAGTAGAAAAAATATATGAAAATAAAATCAATTCAAAACAAAGAACAACAATAACGCATTGATTTGTAATGAATAAAATTGAATAAAATAAAAATATGGTGAAAGCAAATTTAACTGTTAAATTGTAATTTGAGGTTAAAAAAAAATAAAAAAATGTATATAATTTAATATTATTATAACATTATATATTTCCTAATATGCAATGAAGAGTACATAATTCTGAATAAACATTCATTTGATATGAAACAGAAAACTATAAAGATTGAAAATTTAAAGTTTACTGGGAGAAAAGAATATTGTACTCTATTCAAATGTTTGGAAATAGTATTTAAATTGTCAAATTTAAGTATTAAAGATTTTATGAAATTATTATTTTTATAAAAACTATCAATAAATATAAAAAAAGTGAAACAATTAAATTAATTTAATATAATTTGTTATACCTAATACCTATTCTTCAAAGTCGTTATGCAAACTAGTTCACACTATGTAAACCCGTCAGTTTTTGACAATTGAAAAAAATAAATACAAATAAAATATTTTCATATAAAGTAGGATTTTGAAGTTTATTTTCTTCAGTTTTAAATACTTAGCTAAATTTAAGCTTTTTCTACTGATTTTATATTTTATATTGAATCGAAATGTTAAAAACAATATTTTTTAGGGCTGAGTGATTTATGGTTATTTGTATTTTGGTATCTATAAATCTTATTCTATTTCAATTTTAAATCCAACTAAAATTAATTATTTAAACAAGCGTGAACTGAATTTTATTGTACAAAATTAAACAATAAAATATCAATAACTAATATATAACTAATTTATATTTGAAAAACTGGATTTAACTAAAATTAGAGCATAATTTTAGCAAATTTAAATTAGCAAAAATAAATTTAATACAAAAATATACAAAAGAAAACATGATTGTTAAAAGTAATTTGGTATTTTATTATATTTTTTTTTTATTATAATCATTTTTTTTTTTAATATTTAATATTCTTAAAACCTATTTCCTGAATTAACGTTCATGTATCCGACCTGTAATTAAAACAAAATAAAAACAAAAAAAGAAAACAATTAAAACGAAATTCGACATTTAAAAATTTTTTTTGGTTTGTTTTTGTAAAAGGCTTTAAAAGGATAACAATGGAATGAAAGGATATTTATGAAATATAATTTATTGCTATTTTTTTTTATTTTTTTTTTTTATCCCTTTTGTTAAGTGTCAAATATTTTATTGTGTAACATAATAATTCACACCATATACATATACATACACAATTCAACTTACCAATTTAAATCTGTTAAGGGCGGTGAATGACACCCTCTAGGTGTACCACACCATTTTGATTCTTGTAATGGTGGACATGGTTTACCACCACGTCTACCATGTTTAATTATTTTTCTATGTCGATGCATTTCACCAATACCACATGTTTTACTGCATAAACTCCATTCACTCCAATGTGTAACATGACAATCTCTTGATGTGGATCCTTTGATGCGTTTTTTATGCTGTTTATGTTTATTAAAAGTTCGTTTTGATGATTTTGAATATTTGGAGTATGGAATATAATCGTAATTCTTGGCAATGTTTTTAATAAGAGCATTTTTATCATCTTTTGCAATAATATTTGATGTTATCATTGATGATGATGATGATGATGATGATGATAATTGTAATGGATTGGATTGAGAATCTGATGTTTGGTAATCAAACGTCATGTTATTTAATCTGAAAATAAAAAATAAAAGAAAATAACAAAAATTAAATGAAAAGATTTTTTGAAATTTTAATATAAAAAGTTTCCATTTACAAAGTAATTTTGAGTGGGTTTTTTTTTTTTTTTTTTGTAAATCAAGAGCTTAAGAGATCAATTTTGTGTGAAGGAAGAAAAAGAGAGATGAAAGATGAATTATTTATTTAATGGAAATGAGCAAAAAATAAAAAAAAAAACCAGTTTTCAATTATAATATTCGATTGCAAAAATAAAACAGATTTTTTTTAAATATTTAATCGATGGTAAATTTTTAATTATTTTAGCTAAAATTAGTCTGAAATTAAAGGAAAAATGTTTTTAAATTTATGGAATATGCATGAATAAAACACGAGAGTATGTTGGAAAAATCTGCAGTTTTACTCAACTATTAATTATTGAATCAAAGTCTTGGAAAAGTTTTAGAAATTATGAAACTTGTTCTTTTATTAAAAAGTCGTATGTGAAAGCCAAAATTTTGGTGATAGTTTTTTTGTTGGCTATATGCCTTTTAAAAAACGCATAATGCAATACATTAATCTCGACATGTGTTCGTAAATAATGTATGAATTTGTTTACAGTTCATAAACTACATTGCAACAATCATGTGACACAAAATTAATTAGCAAAATAAAGTCAGCTACGCATTTTGAAATTTCATACTGCATAAAACTTCATACTGCATTCTTTTGTCAATTTTGTTTTTTAGAGATAGATTTTGTGTGAATTCTAAAATGGCTTAGGGTATTATCAAAATAAATTGCTCCATTTGTATTGTAGGTATTATTTATTTATTTTAAATTTGCGACAAAATTAATTTAAAGTTGAAAACAAAATTGAAACCAATGACAGCTCAATTTTAAAATGCGTGTTCTAATTTTTTTTTTTCATTTATTAAAATTTTCATCCACCGAAGTTGGCTCAAATATATCAAAAGATAAATCCATTATTTTTATATTAATCCCTTTGGAGTTTATTTTTTTCTTTAGGTTTCTAAGAATACACCTTATTTTATTTTCGTCTATAGTCTCGAATGAGAAGGTGCATTTAAACGTCAATTATTGTAGTGTGACCGTTATAATCTAAAATTATATGATTATATGTCAGACATGAATATTGCAATTGTCACATCATACTGCTTTTATGAAAAACCCTAAATACTTAGTAAATTAGTCCATCAATTATAACATATTAACTAAAAAATAAATGTAATTCTAAATCTGTGAGTAATAAAGTATGGAATAAAATTAGTAATATATGATATAGAACAATAAAATATATCAAAGGAAAAAAGGCAGTTGGTACTGGTATTTTGGAATTTAACTAATAATTAATAACTTAATAATTTAGCTAATTATTATATAAAGCTATAGTTAAATTAGTCTACCCCAGCATTCTTCGCCAGAAGTTTGTATATGCTGAGACAATATAATTTTTGAAATTTTGTGGTAATATTATGTCCCACAGGTTTGTCACCATATGAATCGAAATAATATGAAATTATAGTAGCTGAAACTAAATGTTAAAATATTATCATATGCAGTATTGTATAAAGAGGTCACAGGAAGGGACGTAAGACTAACACCGACTAATAGATCCCAAGTATTTGACTGTGTTTCTTGCAGTATCGAAATTAATTATTTTCCGTTTTATATTTTGGAATTTTTTTACAATTGCCGAGACGTTTGGATGTTTATCACCCTAACCGTTCTACGCAAAGATACTGGGATACACACAAGTGTTTTTTTTAATCAATTAATTCAAATGTAAAAAAAAATTCAATCTATTGTAGTAGATGATAACCCAATTATATTTTAAATTAATTTTAAAAAATAATAAAAATAAATTTAAATAATATTAAGGCTTTGGGTGTGGTTCGAATCGCAGATCTTCTGATTTGTAAAAAAAAATAACATAATCACAGATACACTATATATCGGTTGGCAACAATTCAATATCCATCGAGAATATAAAAATAAACGAAAACATAAAAATTAAAAAAACAAAAACATCTTTTTACTTTAATTTAAAAAATAATTTTCTAACAAATTATATTTTTTTATTTAAATCTCTTTGAAATAATGAAAATTTTAATTTTCTAAATTTCCAATACAATTTCATGGTAAGATAACTTTTAAGAATCTTAAATATTTTTTTTTTTTTGTTTTTTTTTTATTTGATCATATAATCTATCCTAGAGTTGAATATCCTTTAAGAGTTCTTAAAAACAAATCTGGTTTAATTTTCTCATTCTTTACAACAAAAAAGTAAAAAAAAAAAAAAGAAATAGAAAACAGAATAAACGAAAATTAGAAATAGAAAAAAATTTAATTCCCTTTCTAATAATAATGAATTCCTAAAAATTTTGCTTACAAATGACCTTTAAAACCGGAAAATGTTGAATATTCTCCTGAAAATAATCGAAACTTCTGAATTAGTAATTTTTATTGATTCCACTTTTTGTTTAGGTATTTTAAGCTACATATAAGATAGTGAGTGAATAGTAATACAGTGGTAAAAATCTATATCGCGGCAAGAATACAATTTATTTACAAGCTTAGAGTTTACCACAACCATATTGTTTTTGAATTAATAAGAATTATAATAATTTAAATAACTGAATTTTTTTTTATATTATTTATCGTTATATATCGTTTTTTTTAAATATTATGTTTTAAATATATTATTGTACTCAATAAAATACTCTTATTATTGTTAGTTTTGAAAATGTATGAGTTAAGCTTTTGGAAGATAAACTTACATTAATATTTAATTTTTACCATCGACTTGACTATTTTTTACCTTTGGCCTCAGACATTGTTATCATACTAATAATTGATCAAATCATGAAAACTGTTGTACAACCAATTGTATTATATCTTTCATTATATATAGACAAGACGACGTAGCAAATCTAAATATTTGCTGTTAATTTTTCCAATTTCCAATTGAAATGTGAAGTCATAAAACTTATAAATGCAAAATTAGCGGAAGTTTTAATTTTTTCTTTAATAATCGTAAAAAATGCAGAAGAAAAAAATTCTTACAAACCGTAATGATTTTAAATGTATTTTTTAACCCTTTAGATACACCTATTTATTGTATAAATATCGCATTAAAACTTTTCTATTTGCTTTAGGTGCTTTCTAGCTAAATTTATATGTGGTATTTTATTGCCGTTTAACTTTTTTGCACTGATTTATCAAAACTGATAGCGAACCAACGTACTATAAAGTTATAAGGGGTTAGAGTAGAGACTGCAGTTACTTACAGTTTATTGTTTAATAAGTATAAAAATGCTTGAAACTTGTCAGTACTGGTAACTGTCAGATCTGCAATATGTTATTGACAGGTTATTGTTTAATAAGTATAAAAATGCTTGAAAGTTGTCAGTACTGATAACTGTCAGATCTACAAGGTGTTATTGCCAGATTATTGCTTAATAAGAATAAAAAATAATTTGGGCTTTGAACATTTAAATAATGAAAAATAATAAAAAAAAAACACATAAAAAAAATGCAAAAACTAATTGAGAGTATAATCTGCTAACAAATTAAATAAAATGGAGCTATTCTATTTAAGAAGGCTTAGTTTCTGACAATAGCAGTAATTTTCCACATTTAATAAGTTAAGCCAGTAATTTTATAAATAAATGTTCGAAATATTGTAGACATTGTAGTGTAAACTTGCAGTACCGTACTTAATTATGTACGAAAGGATGATTCTCTCTAAGTTACTGTCAAGAGAATTAAAAACAAAAAAAAAGATGGTTTGAAAAGCATATATTTAATAACCATGGAAATATCCAAGTATAATAAGATTTATTACTGCTACTACGGTACTCGAAGAAAAAGTATAATGATTAATTTTGTGTTGTACGAGATCGGTATGTCGGTATGGCCCTTGATTTGGTTTAGCATAATCGTAGGCGTAGATTGATATGGCTGTTGCTCGTTTGAAACTAAATAAGTAATTAACCACTGACAAAGTTATTGATATACATATCTACATATAAGTTAAAACGTTGACAAGTGGGATATTTACCGATAAGAAGGTATTTCGTGTAACTTCTATTATTACATCTGTAATAATGAACACAAATTAGAAACCCTAGAACATTTCCTTTGTAGCTGCCTAGCATTTCTGACTTTATATAGCGCCTCCTCTAATAATAAAGGGTTGATTGAGGGAAGTAAAATAAGTGATATAATTGACAGACTCGGTACATGGCTCTACTAGTATTAAGTTTTTTGACTGACTATTAGAACCAACAACAATAAATGGGTTACTTGTATCGTGAGCATCAAAAAGGCATAACTAAGTATTGCTTTTTAACTTTATTTCCAAAAATTTCAAAACAATTTTCTATTTATTTGTTTAGTAATTTATTTGTTCAGCAATATATAATTAAATACTAAGACTTTGAACAAGGTAATAAATAAATAATAGGTGTGGGTATTGATATTGTCGCCACTGTATTATATCTAAATATTAGTGTGCATAAAACTGAACGAAGTACACAGTTCATATTATAAAACAGTTGAAAAACAAACACAAAACAAAACAATAAAAATATCTTTATTGTCTGGCAACAATAAACTCTAAAAGTTTATAAGTAAAAAAAAAAAAAACTATACAACAAAAACTTTATCAAGTGTTTCCACTACAACGGTAAATCAAAATGAAAAAAACAGAAATTAAAAAACAAAAAAAAAAAACAAATCAGGACTTTTTTTTTCTAAGGAAGGATGAACTGTTTTTATTTTTCTTGTTTATGATGTTTTAGTTCGCCTTTCTGATGATATTTTAGGATTTTTATGGGTCAATTTATTGCCAAGAGTAGTTTTCAATATAAAGAACAGGGAATAACAATACAGCAGTGAAATAAAAACCTTTAATTGGGAAATTCAAGGAAGCAATAAAATACTAGTTAGTATTGTTTTTTTATTCTACACTGATATTTAAATGAGAAAATCTAAAAAAACAAAAAACAAAACAAAAAAAAAAAAACAAACCAGGACTGTATAGGGAGTAATTTTCAAATTTACTGAATGAGAAGCACTTACCGTATAAAAAACAACAAAAAAAATAAACCAAAGGAAAAAAGGAAGATTTTTTTTTTATTTGGAAATATATATATATTATATATATATTATTTTGATCCTTTGCTAAACCTTACGTTACGTTCTGATTATGTTGCTCTAAATAAACAATAGAGGAGAAATTTATTCAAATTTAGTTGTTAAAAAAATAAATTGGTAGTTAGATTTCGAGATGAACAATTCGAGTAATTTATAAAATAACTGTGATATGGTGAATTGTTTTATATCTTAATTGGTTTTCTGAAGGTATACTGAGGAATAGTAAAAAAGTGCCAATCTATCGAAAATAAAGTAAAAAAACAATTATCTTGATATAAATTATTATTGGTGAGTGCCAAAATTATTTGACAAAAACAATATAGTTTTGAATTATACTTAATATCTATTTTTGCATTCTAGGAGTAAATCGGCAGTAATTATTAGAATTATAATCCCAAAGAAAGTATTTATTATAAAACATTTGTAGAATCATGTGTACAAGAACTAGAAAATATAATTAGAAAACAACATATAAAAGTTAAATTACTTTAAAATAGATTTAGGTGCCTATTATGTATTTCGATAACGATTACGATTTGATCGAACTAAATGTCAAAATGCAAAATTGTCATTATTTATTTCGATATCGTTCAGATAATGTCGGAAATTTGATCAATGTAAAATCTTATTTTATCACGAAAGAGACATCGAAAAAGAGATTTTGTACAAATTATTTCAATTTTGAATTGAAAGGATAAAATAAAAGAGTGACACTTGGACACTTGGTGTTTTGTTTTATATTTATGATATTTTTTGGAATAAAAATAAATTTAAAAGTTGGAATGCTAGTAGGTATTTTACTTTATTCTTCATAATTATTTTGTATTGAAATAAATTTTAATAGGAATGAAAGGCCAGTTATAAAAAAAAACAATATGAAAAGTTAGTGTAAATAAATTATTTCAGTAATTCTACTTTAATCATAAACATAATGTTTGTCTGATTTTTTCTTCTAGTGCGTAATGGAATTTTATCCATTTTAGACATAAGCAACTTGCATATAAAACTTCCTGAAGCACAACAGAAAAAATTAGCTGTGCTAGTCTGACATAAAAATCATTTCCTAAGCTGCAATACATTTCATTGGTACAAGCCGTACAGAGTCTTAATACACTGGCCAATTTAATTATATTTGAAATCGAGGTGTTACTTATTATTGGTTATTTCAATTTTTTCCCTGATTTTTCTAATAAATCCATAAAGGTAATGTTATTTCACAGGAAATTTTGATCAAAACTGTTAATAAAATAAAGTTTTAATACTGTAAATAATTCCAAATCCAATGGATTAGAATAATCTCGGATATAATATGTTCGTTTGTTTTTTTATTCTGCAATTTGATAGCGTTTTTCAGCACTATCAGAAATTGAAAAATTTAACTCTGTCGAAATCATTTTATTTTAAACTTATAATTTTATAATTTTTATTTTATTTAAACACTTCTAACTTATTTTCAATTTAAACAAAAAAATATAACACTTTTGTTTGGTTTTTTTTCGTATAATAATTTGGATTTGACAGTCAAAGAATCAAACATATGTCTTTTTCATCGTAGATTTGAATTTAACAATGGCAGCATTTTCAAACATTTTCCGATCAAATTTTCATCGAAATACATAATGGCACTAACGATTACAATCGAATAACTCTAACGATAGCGATTCGATTGAAATCGATCGAAATACATAATAGAGGCACCTTAGTTTCCAAAATTAAATTTTGTTACTATTAAGTTTGGGATTGTAACTTTATCAAAACTCTGCCCAAGTAGATATAAAATGTTTATCCGATTGGTTGGAAATTCATTAAAAAACAAAAGAATAGAAAATTGATTACACATAATTTGTAATGTGCGAATGAACCATGTGATTTTGACAAGAAACAATTTAATAAAAATTTAATTTCAAAAAACTTAAATCTTTCAAGGTATATGCATGAAGAGACTTTTTAAAAATATAATGAACACATTGGATACCAATGTATCACCAGTGAACAATACCATTTTCATTCTCAGGTGTACCATTCATTATCTTTAATATTGAAGATTTAATTATAAAAACAATTTTAAATTTAAAGATAGCGATATTTGTCTTCTCCTGTGTACAAATTCTAACATTGTGAATATCACTGTTGATCGCGGTACCTGTTTAATGAAAATAGAAATAATAACTGGTGTTATATATTTTGTACTTGAGAGAAATTAAATTTTTGTATCATTGGTTATAACGGTAGTCCAAATTTTATTACTGGAAATGTGATTATCGTATAAAATTAATTTATATTTTAACATTTAAAACTGCCTTGCTATATAACCAATACAATCAAATATCTATAATTACCGGTAAACATCAGCCATTTGATTCAAATCTTTAGTACCTATATACTTTGTATTTACCTAAATAAAAAGTTTTCAAAAATAAAGCTCATAAAAGAAAAATAACAAATTTTTTGAATGTTTTCCAATTTCAAGTGAAAATTATTTTGTTGATTAAATTTAAAAATTTTCATAACTCTAAAAATTTCTTCAAAATAACTTTAAAATATCTTTAAGAAATTTAATTCTTACAAAAAATCGATTTATTTAAATTATATAAAGAAAAATATAAATAGAGACAAAAAGAAATAAAATGAGATATAAAATTATTTTCTTTTCAAACTAATTCCAACAAATCCATTTTAACAACAAGAAGATACAATTTAATAGTTCGCGTGACTACTAAGACTTAACTTCACTATAAAATAAATAAACATTTTTCATTATCTTTCCTATTATCCCCTTTTTTTATATAACATACATATTTCAAAATCACATTTTCCGGGGAAAAATTAATGTTATGTTTTCCAAATAAATTTCGATCAAATTTGAAATAATATGTTTAATTCGGTGTCTCCTTTTCAAAACTGATGTGTTTTTTTATTCATTTACTTATTTACTCTATTTCTCTTTCCTTCACTTTACAACACAGTGATAGAAAATGAAAATTTTCTAATTTTATTTCATTTAACAACAAACTTTTCTATACATTTGAAAATACTCTTTAATGACACATATTTAAATTAAGGGTGTTGCCTCACATTATTGAAAACGGAGTGATGCTACTACAATAATTTAGAAAATTTACTTGGTGTGGTACTTGAAGTGTGATAGGCTTATTTTATATTTATTAATGTGGTAAAGGAGAGTGTTAAATGCTGTTCATACTAGGCGTGTATTCGACCTCGGATAACTATATAGTTATATAAATAGGCATTCACACTACGGATAACTAGTTTTCATTTGACGTTTAAATCTATGTAAATATTATTTTTTTACAAACATTTTTTTGTTGCTATAAAGCAAATGTTTTTTTTGTTTATAAATAATAAATAAACAAATTATTCAATACATCAATATAATATTGACAATATTTTTTCGGGTAGAGTTTAATTTTAATTTAATTTAATTTTTATTTTACGGCCGGATAAGTCCGGACTGCCAATATTATGGCCCGAATTGATAAAAAAATATTAATATAATCGAAAAAATCGAATTAATTTTCGTATATTATGAAAACAT
Source organism: Argyra leucocephala (assembly GCA_963942445.1). Classification (NCBI taxonomy): domain Eukaryota; kingdom Metazoa; phylum Arthropoda; class Insecta; order Diptera; family Dolichopodidae; genus Argyra; species Argyra leucocephala. The sequence goes on along the minus strand of OZ012681.1, from coordinate 7,903,232 downwards.
ATTTTACTTGATTCAGCTTCATTTACATACACAATTTCTAGTTATAACACCTTGTATAACTAGTTGATCACTGATATCATGCTATAGAGCATAGTGTGAACAGTATATTAGTTTAAATCATTGAATTTTAACTAATTGGTATTGTAGCATTTGGACTCATTGAAACAGTTAAGTAAAATTGTATCAGTTGGCAGATATTTGTTGATTCTAGTTAGACATTTAAAGTCTGTTAGTTCAAGTTGTAATAAATTTGTTAGTAGGTACTGAAATTTATTTATTTATATATACATATCAGTTTTTACTGCATACTAATATGTCAGTCAAACCCATAAAACATTTTGCTTTCATCGGGAAAGTTTTTAAACAGAGATGCCCAACCTATCGCACCACCTAGCGTATTTAAGAACTGAAATGTAACATATTTTATAATAAATAAATTCAATTTTTAAAATTTAAGATTAAATTAAAAAAAAAGTAGTAAAATGACTTCATTGAAATTGTAGTAAATTTATGCTTTTACATACGAACTTTAAATGTAGTAAATTTTTTGACTTTTGTCTCGACAAGTTATAATTATAATAATATAATAATAATAATAATAAAAATAGAAATACTTACGATGGATTCATTTTCTCCAATAGTTTTGCACGTACTCTCTCTCTTTCTGTATAAGCAATTGGTATTACAGTTACTTCATTTTGACGTTCTTTTTCAATGCTAGCTGATAATTCATTATTCATTTCCACATGATTATGTTCAACTTCTAAATGGGTTCGTGTTTTTACTAATTCGTATTTATGTTCATCTTCATCAAAATTAAAGACCTCACTTAATTCATATTCTTTTAACTGTATATTTTTGTTGTTGTTATTATTGCCATTTTTTGTTTTGTTGGTTGTTCGAATTCGAAGAAAAATTTAAATGCAATGTGGAATGAATTTTTTGAGATGGAAAGAGAAAAATTTTTTTTTTATTTTATTGTTTTTTTTTTTTTTTATTATTTATATTTATGCAGTAAATAAGAAAGGAAATTATTTTTTTTTTGTTTTTTTTTTCAATTTGTATTTAAAGGATAATAATGAGAAATTTCAACAAATTACTTTTTGATTTTATATTTTGATTATATTTTATTGTTTCTGTCAATTGAACGGAAATAGCAAGTTTGTAAAATGGAATTAAGTTAAATAACCGAATCAAAAACAAACAAAAAAAAAAATGTATTGTGTCAGAGTGTGTGATTTGAAAATGTTAAAGTAAAGTTATTTAAATTAGGGTGGGAATATTACTGGAGGCGAATCCTCTACTTAGGCAATATAAACAGATTAGAAATGAAATTAGATATTGCCTCGAAAACAGAAACAGAAATGATGATACCATAGTAAGATGAAAATGTCAAGTGGATTTTAGATGCTCTCAAGAGGAGTAAGTAGTAAGTAAAAAAACATATTACTGGATTTAATTGAGACTTAGGATGAGAAAATTACTGAACTTGGATTGGATCGAATGTTTGGACTATATTGCATTTGATTGAAGGTGGCTTAACTTAAATTAATTATTCAATTATAACATATTTGGATCAGTATTCACAGTAAGACAGAGTTTTGAAGAACAGAAATATAGATTAAGTAAAAAAAATTTATTGAAGTTAGTGAAATACAAAATGACAATTCTCATTAATGAAATCATTATAAAAAATTTTGATAGAGCTGAAATCTCTACAACAACGTCGATTAGTGGCTGATATTACGTTTGTCCACCAAATTATTGCTGGAAATATCCTGGCACCTACAATTACGGACCTAATAACTTTTAGAGCGAATCCGAGTAATGTATATACGTTCCGTTAACCTACTGTTAAATATTGCTAACCAAAGTACTGACAACGGTAAATTTGAGCTTGTATCTAGAATGTTACGTAAATCTAATTCTAGACCAGCTTGTTTTGATCTTTACCTTAGTAAAGGAAGCTGTATAATTGTTGAATTATTTTAATATTATATATATTAATAATTTTTAATTATTTTAAATTAATTATCAATATATTAATATTATTTTACCGTTCGCTTTTAAGCTATAGTCATAGTTATAGTTATACTTGTAGTTATAGTTTCCTAAGTTTTTTTTTTAGTTTTAGTTCTAAGTTTGTTTTTAAATAAAAATAAAAATAATCGAAAAGGTTTTTTACTCCAATTTTCCTTTTGTCCAAGTAAAAGTATTTTGTAATCTATAATTAAGCAGGCAATGTAGTAATATGTAAAAAAAATGTAAATTGATAAGATGATTTAATCTAAATTAATATAAGTCGGTAATGTCAGTATATTTTAACTATATTTTGGAATGAATAAACCAAAATTAAAATTAAAAATTTTTAATATTATTTAAGCTGTATTAATTTAATTAAAATTAAAGCTGTATAATTGAAATAATTATTGGAATTGATATTTGGTCTTTCTCTACTTTATTTTTGTATTTGAATTTATCTTTTTAACATTCTACTAAACATAGCATGTTACCTATTTTGATCTCTTACTAACATTAGTTACTAACGGTAATGTATACTAACCCACTGGATGATGATCTTAGCGCTCAGTAACATGATGCAAGCTTTAATCTATTATGGACGTCTAATTTAATTGTTCTAAGCAACATCTGACAGTGCCATTATAGGTTGCAGACTTATTCATTTTGTGCACAAAACCCACTCTAATATTAAATAATTTTTCTAAGTTAGAAAAATTTGTGTAAAAATATAAAAATTATCATCATTGCTAGATGATCCAGGAATTTTATATTGAAGACACATGAAAAATAATACTTCAAAGTTAAAAGTAAAAAAAAAAAATGAGTAACAATAAAAACAAAAATTGATATCTTTTCTATTTCCTTTCCCTCTCTATGTATGTATATCCTGCGAAATAAAACACGAAAATAAAAACCAATTTTTTGTTTTTTTTTTTTTTTTTTTGTAAATTTCTCAAATTGATTTCGCAGAGATTTAATAGGATTGGGTACACAAGAAAAAAAAAAAAACAGAAAAAACAAAAATTTATGTACTCGTAGATTTTCAATGATATCTGGGATTTGTTTTAAGTTTCACTTTACAAAAGAAAATCAAAATCAAAAACAACAACAAAAAAAAAATAACGGAATTTTCAGGGGATTCTATTTTTACCTTCAACATACACTTATATTACATTTACACATATATATTATATATATATACATATAAATATAGATAAATAAATCTAATAGCTATCTTAAGTATACCCAACGGCGTCAGAGGGTCTCTAGAACAGATAGTATCATATAACAAGCAAACAACGGGTCTCAAATAGGATTAATTTAAAAAAAAAAATTGTTTTTTTATTTTTCTTTGTTTTTATTTTGTCCTGATTGGTCATACCAATCGTCTAGAGGTATTTTCTAGTTAAAAAATAAAATATTTTTTTTTTTTTTTTTGATAGATTCAGGGAAAATTTTAAATTCACCAATATTCAATTGAAAGAAAATACTATTAAAGAAAATTAGAATTAAGATGAATATAGAGACTGTTTTTTTTTTTTTTTTATAGAATGAGGACGTTTATCAAGAAAAGGTACATGTCTAATAATAGCATTATAAAGTTGAATTTCAAGTAAATTGGAATGGGAATGGGAGTTTAGAATGACGTAATATCGGAAAACCGAAAAATTATATTAAAAGAAAAGTAAAAAAAAAAAAAAAAATGATTCAAGTCTAGTACTTGAGAAGTTCATCGTTAAATTTTCATAATCAAGAAAGAAAGATGTTTTAAATTACATCATTACTGGAATTTATATCCTGCCTAAAACCATTTTCTTTTTTTTTTTTTGTTTTGTTATAGTTACTCAAAGACGTTTTCATTTGAGATGAAGAGAATAATGATAAAAATAAATTTTTTTTTGTGTACTTCAGTTTCACAATTGAGTTTAAGAGTTGAGTAAAAATTTTGGAGTGAGAAATATTTTTGATAAATTTTAAACGGTGTGGGAAAAAAAGGAATTTATAAGAGTTTTCTTAAGATGAAAAAAATTAGAAAATCTATGAGACAACGATATTTATAATGTTTAAATTGTATAAGGATTTTTTTGTTTTGTATTTTTTTTGATTCTTTGAATCCATATCTATAATTTGAGATTTATAACTTTAATTAAATCAATTTTTGAAAAATAAAAATAAACATAAAATAATAGAGTTAAAGTGGATACCAGAACAGGAAGGAAAAATTAAAAAGTTTTCAAATCAATTATTTTGTTTTGATTATGAAAATCGATTGATAACAAATAGAAAAGTTTAAAATTTAAATCTGAATTGTACTTATAGATACATGCAATATAATATTTTTTAATTTAATATAAAAAAAAAAAAAATAATATTTTTTAATTTTATTTTTTAATTTAAAAATAATTTTTTTTTTCAAGTATGTATATACATATGTATATTAATTCGTTTATTATATATAACAGTAAATGCCATGGAACATCATCAAAAGATAATATTCTTAAAAATACTCAAAGGCTCCTTAAAGGAAAAGAACAAAAAAACATTTTTTTTGTTTTTATTATTATTTTTAATTTTCAATTTGTTACCATGTACACGTATACATACATATATAGATATTTTTGATATGAAGATAAATTTAATTTTTTATTTGTTTGAGAAAAATATTTTACAATAAAGAAAATAATTTATTTTTTTTTATTTAAAGAGGTGGGTGTATTGTTTTTATATTGTAAAATAATTTTATATAATAATAATAATGGTATGGTATGGTATGGTATGGTATGGTAGTTCAATGAACTTTTTGATAAGGAAATTAAATTTCTGTTATACTTTTTTTTTTTTTTTTTTTTTAAATATAGAGATAATATATTTTAATTTATAAAAATTCAAAGGAAATAATATAAAATGAAATTTTCTTGAAGTAAATATTATAATAAATGTAAATATATCTAGTACAATAGCAATATGGAAAACTTTGAAAAAATGGTGATGTGTTTTTTGAACATTTTTACTTGAACTTGAATATTTTTTTTTTTTTGTAAATTTATTTATTTTAAATTTAAGCCATATATTTTTTTTTTTAAATTGAGTGTTGATTAATTGTATATAGAGTCTGAATGGAGTATTCATTTATAGTAATAAAATAATAATATATATTTTTGTGTACGATATTCCATCATATTTAAATTGTTTTATTGCTATGGTGTTTTATTGGTATTTTTTTTTTTTAAATAAGTATATTCATTGATTAATAATACTATAAAGATAGACATTTTCATACAACAGAAAATGTTCAGTTCACTTTTTCCATATTCTCTTCATTATATATATTTTCCGGAAGATAATCAATGTGTTGGAGCATTTTCTATATTCAATTTGAATTTTTAAATTTTTGAGCGTTTTATACGACTTTATTCTCTAAATAATTTGTATGTGTTTAGTTTCTCTATACTGTTCTTGAATATTATTGTTTTTAACTTTTTGTTATTTGAATTTGTATAGGTAATTTGAATTTTTTTTTAATTGATAGGTACAAAAATTTCAAATTGGATAGCATTTTTATCGAGTAGTCTTTTAAGAATATTTTTTTTTTATTTTTCTCTCAATGTACATTGTAATACAAGGATTTTTATAATTGTTGATATTGTGCATGTATATTATTTGTAATAATAAATTATAAAATTATAATATAATTTTATAATGTTTAGGAAACGAAAATATTTTTCTTGTTTTAATTGAATAATTTTCAAAAATAAAACAATTACAAAAAATTCAAATAATAGTGAACATTCATCCACGTAATGATTTCTAATATATATTCATACATACATATACATATATGTATAAATTTAAAAATAGAATCAAATTTTTATTTTTAAAAGGCTTTTTTTTTTTTGGTTTTTTCAATATGTGAATATGTATGTACGCATGGATTTTAAAATTATAACAGAATTTAAAAATATTTGAAAAACTCATCATTAATTTTTGTAAAATTTATAAAAAATCTTAACGGTAGATTAAATTGAAAAGTATATTTAATATGTTTTTTTGTTGCAGTAAGCATACAATTTATTTTTAAGATAATAAAAGCTTGCAACGCACAATTTTACAATGGTATTTTTCAAATTCAGAATTTTCTACTTTGTCATTATTTTCATAACAAGAGCATTAAATATCAATATCCAAAGGCTTGTCATGATTTACTCCAGCTTTGAAAATATATTGTTGTTGTAAATGAAATTTATCAAATTCGTAATATATTTGTAAAAATCTTATTGTGTAGGTGGATTTGTTTAGAACTTTTAATTTTTAAAGATAATCTAACATTTTCTCTACGAACAAATATGGACAATTTTTAATAGTTGTTTGTATGTATTTTTAGTATAATTTGAAGAATTTAAAGAAAGACCAGCAGTGTACATATTACTCACAACAGCAGGTTTACTTTATTACTCATTATTATATGAAAAAATTAAAATTATAATTATTTTGTTTTCGTAGCTGCATATTTGCATATGTAATTAATCGAAAAGCTAAAACAGCTAAGATTTTTTGCAAAGTACTGGGACTGATATGAGTATTTCCAATTTTGGGCAATATTTTTGATGAGCACTTTTCTCTTTGGAAACAATTTTCTTAATTATATCTCAGTTAATAATTTCATAAAATGTACCAGTTACCAAAATCATTTTTTATATAAATGAATTTATAAAGGAAAAGAAACATCTTACAGTATAAAAAGGGATTGTATAGATGGTGTGGAAGATTTAGATGGGGATAGAAAACAAAAGCTAGCAACAGAAGCACATTTCTTTATGACTCAAAGTTTACATGAAAGTTATAAGTACGCATAGGGTTACAATTTATCCAAAAATAATTTGAAAAGAGTAACTTTAAAACCTTTCATTTTTTTATCAATTTACTACTAAAATATCTTAAGGAGCTAACAAAGATTGGTTCTAAAACTGTTGCACCTGCTTGTGACTAATGCAGTACAAATCGAAATACTTATGAATTACTTGGTGTCAATAAGGTAGACTCTTTTTTTATGATTGGAATGGAAATAAAATTTATGCTTAGTTTGATATGGCATCTTATAAAATCTGTCAGAAATTCTTTTATAAAACCCGATTTTGAAAACTGGGATAATGATATTATTAGCTTTCAACAATTTTACCTAAAGTTCGTAGCACCCATATTAATTCTAACACATTTGAAAAAATGTCAGTAAAATCAGCTTTTCAATTATTTAGTCATAGTACATATGCAGCCATAAAAGCAATAAATAACACTGATCGAATTTTTTTTAATTTATTGAGTAATAAAGCCAATCTGACTGTTGATTTTGTTTTAAGAGTTAACTAGTTAATTGATTATTCAAATTCTTCAAATTTTAACACAAAAAATTTAAAATTTTGAATTCACAACCGTTAAAAATTCTCCGTTGTTATTGTAAAATTGTGCGTTGCAAGCTTTAATTATCTTAAAAATAAATTGTGTGCTTACTGCAACAAAAAAGCATATTAAATATACTTTTCAATTTACTCTACCGTTAAGAATTTTTATAAATTTTACAAAAATTAATGATGAGTTTTTCAAATATTTTTAAATTCTGTTATAATTTTAAAATCCATGCGTACATACATATCCACATATTGAAAAAATCAAAAAGAAAGCCTTTTAAAAATAAAAATTTGATTCTATTTGTAAATTTATACATACGTATATGTATGTATGAATATATATTAGAAATCATTACGTGGATGAATGTTCACTATTATTTGAATTTTTTGAAATTGTTTTATTTTTGAAAATTATTCAATTAAAACAAGAAAAATATTTTCGTTTCCTAAACATTATAAAATTATATTATAATTTTATAATTTATTATTACAAATAATATACATGCACAATATCAACAATTATAAAAATCCTTGTATTACAATGTATATTGAGAGAAAAATAAAAAAAAAATATTCTTAAAAGACTACTCGATAAAAATGCTATCCAATTTGAAATTTTTGTACCTATCAATTAAAAAAAAATTCAAATTACCTATACAAATTCAAATAACAAAAAGTTAAAAACAATAATATTCAAGAACAGTATAGAGAAACTAAACACATACAAATTATTTAGAGAATAAAGTCGTATAAAACGCTCAAAAATTTAAAAATTCAAATTGAATATAGAAAATGCACCAACACATTGATTATATCCCAGATAATATATATAATGGAAAAATTGAGCTGAACATTTTCTGTTGTATGAAAATGTCTATCTTTATAGTATTATTAATCAATGGTAATATTGATGCGCTTCTATAGGTGACAGTAAATATTTTGATGATTTCGTTAATGCGATAAAAACATCATTTAATGCTGATTGTATCGATGTTATACGATTTGCATTATTTTCTAAAGCAATATTTGGAGATTGGATCAACTGAATTGGAACTATAAATTTTTTCTTTGTGAAATTCTATTAAGACATCATAATTCCAAATAAACGGAATAACTGCAAAATGACGAGAAACCCAGAGTATTTCATTAAGAGGCCGCAATAATTACATTAAATAAAAACATTATACTTTTCGCAATAATGTAACTACTTGGCAAATAAGAGCTATACCCTTCCAACCATCATCGATTCCCAAATCCTCTCCATGTGCCACATAATGCGTGATAATTTGCTAAATTAAGTGACAAATTTCTTGTATTTATATAGTGCTTTAAATCCATTATATTCTCCCAGCATCTCTATCAGATGTTAACATTACCATCTTTTGCATATCCAGATTGAAAGTTTTATAAAAACATTTTATGGACTCCACAATTGATTTTCCGTCCTATGCATTTAATTGCATTATATTATGTTTTAGCGAAAACAGTTTTTTAATTAAAATTAAAGCGGTATTTTATATAAATAATTAACATTTTGTGAACGGAAATATCAGTGCTTTCATCCACTATTAAGCAATGGAATTGTGCCATTCTTATTTCATTTAATATTTCTTGTTGGATAATGTGGTTGATACACTCAACAAATTCAAAAGCATAATTTTTACTCCTCCAATTTTCTGAAATCTCTACATACTTCGCAAAATTATTGTTAATTTCGACTGAGTGAAGAATTCATTTTAATGGCAAGAACAACATTATCTATTAAAATTCCTAAGATTATCTATTATAATTAACCAGCTTTTGTTCTAGAAATGGTTTCTGTACGATTTTCTCTTGCTGCGATTTTGCTGATTAATTTTGGTATACTATTTAAATCAATAACAATTTGCACAGCCTAATAAGACAATATTTATTTGAATTTTTGAATTTTTTATTAAAAATTTTTTTCTTGGGACCTTTTTTTAAATATTAAATATTTACAAGCAAACATCTATGCGCAATTCAAAAAAAATTAGTGCGCAATTGCGCACGTGCGCAGCTTAGAGGGAACGTTCGTAACATCTATTTTTGGCATGAATTCTGTTATTAATACAGAACTGCATACCATTATCGCTTCTTATTGTTGTTCCGAGATATGTGAAGCTTGTAACTCTTTCAATGTTGTACTGTCCGATTGTTTTATTCTGATAATTTCTCATTTGCTATTTTCTGTACATTTTTGGAGATTTTATTTTGTCTTCATTGATTTTTAATCCTAGTTTTTTCTATGTTATCTACATTCTATATAATATCTAAACTTACAAATTATTATAAACGTAATATTCAATTGAATCTTTAGAACCTTATGTTCCTGCGCGAAATAAAAAACTATGTATTAGAACATTAAACGTAATGATAAAATTAAATACCAGATTATCAACTACGACAGAAAATTAAATATCTGATCCTAAAACGGAAATTTTAGAACATACAATTAAGTACAAAACAGTGAACAAGTCTGGAAGTACAAGATGAAATACTCGTGTATCAGTAGAAGGAAAAATTCAAAAGAAAATATTCGACTATTTTCAGCAATTTTCAACATATTTAAATGTTCTAAAATGACCGCTAAGAATGTATAGAACTATCTGAACAAAAATTGTTCTAAACTTTACAAAATGATGCTTTTGAGTAATTTGAAAAACTAAAATATCAATGGAGGATAAAATGGCTTTGAAAAATAAATGTACCAAAAACCAAAATTTTAAAAATGAAAACAGCTGTCCTCACTGAATCTAAAATTCAATAGACAGCATATTGAAGTTGAATATTTTGGTTATCATTGTATTTACATCACTTAAAAGTACAATGAAAACAGAATACTAAAATCACTCAATAAAAATAGATTTTCTTAGTTAATTATGGCAGTCAGGAAGGGCGGTGATAAATTGGGAACATATGATTAAACGTATAGACCAACGGATCAAGCATATAGATAGTATATCTTCAGGCAACATCACAAATACATTCAAATGTTAAAACTGGCAACTAAGCAACTTAAGGCCATCAGTTGGGCTCGATAAGATTTGTTGTAGTAAGAAAACATATTGAGTGTCAAACATTTCTTTTTTTAAAAACTATATACGATTTTAAGGCATGACAGGACGAAGTTTTGATAATTAATTTATTTGAAATTTATATATCTAAATTTTATATGATAATTTTTAATTGACCTATAAAAATGACTTAGCTAAAATGACCTATAAAAATCCTTAAAACTAATTTATTTTCCTTTTTTTTGCTTTAAATTCGTCCTATATGGTTCAAATGTACAAATATACAAAAAAAGATTTATTACTACTTTATATTAAATCCTGAAGATTTTATTTTAAAAATTATACTATATTTTTGAATATAATACCTTAAAATATGTCCTTGGAGTTCAATATAAATGTCCTTGGTGTATAAAAAGTATCATTTACAATAATCATTTTTAATTTTCAATTATTTTAATTCCTTCCTCTTTCACTATCTATATTTTACTAAAAATTTATACAAAATTTAAATAAATAAAACAAAAACAATAAAACACAATAAGAAAAAAACAAAAAATATGGATAATCTTTACTAATTAGATATTTAAGAATAACAAAATACTGTAGGGATAAATAACGAAATTATATTTATAAGAATATTTTTTTTTTTCGTTACTTTCCTTTCTTTGCAATTAAATTAAAATTAGTCTGGCCCCCTTGACTCATTCATTATTATTATTATTATTATTATCATTATCATCATCACTATAATCATCATCATTATAACTGATTGCTATGAAAATTACTAGTAATAAAATTTTACCATACCTCATCCCCCCCTCAATAAATTTTATTTCGTTTTTTTTTATAGTTGCTCAGATCAGCCTACCCAATATACCGCCATCAATTGTATTGTTTCTGCATAACATTACTATATACGAGTATAGAGAACAATTACTCCATCTCTATCTAAAAAAAAAAAAAAATGAATATTTTTCAATCAAAATTTATTGGATTTTTCATCACATTTTATTGTCAATGTAAATTTTTCATCATTTTAAATTTTCATTTTTAGACATAGTGAGAATAGAATATATAGAAGACGCGAAATAACGGTAATATTTTATGTAGTTACATAATATAGATATGAATATATAATATATGTATATATGATTAGAGCATTAATATAATGAGAAAATAAAAAACAATAAAATATAAAAACAAAAATAACAAAATAAGAAAAACAAGAAGGAAATTTATTAAATTATATTACCCGCAAAATAAAAATCTCAACTTCTTTATTCCGTTATTTGTAATTTACAGGATACTAAGAAAAAAAACAAAAATAAATAAATAAAAACAATGAAGATGGAAGGGGGCTTCAGAACAAATAAATCCTATGAAAAATTAATCTCAATCTTTTCGTAATATATTTTTCATCCAGGACAAGAACAAATTTTTGCTTTTGTTTTTGTTTTTCTTTATAGAATGCACGAATTCAAAAACTTTATAAAGATTGAATTGAGTTTCAACACAAGAAGGCGGTTACTTTAAAATAATTTTTTTTTTGTTTTTAAATGATGAAAACATTTTTTGCTAAATTTATTTATTTTGCAAAGATTTTGTTAAATAATTTGAAGGGATGAAATGAAAAAAATGGGGGGAGAAATGACTGGGGAAAAAATTTGGAAAAGATGAACTCTCTTAAGATGATTTCATTTTAAATGTCCACATTTCTTATTTATTCATGATAAGTAGATGAAATTTTTTATTTTTGTAATTCCAGTCGGGAATAATAAATAAATTTTTAATAATATGTTTTGAAGGATAACTAACTCAATTATTTTTATTTTAGGCTGTTGTTGTTTTTTGTTTGCTTGTTGTAATGTAACTGCTCCATTGGAACAGTTGTAGTTAGTCGAAATATCATTTTTCAAAAGAGTGTGTAAGTATAAAAAATTATAAAAATAAAATATATAAAAAGATGAATGTCAAATAGGATTTTCAAGATTAGTGCAGAGTAGCAATATATTAATAGACAAGTTTAAAGCATTTTAAATTATTAAAATATGTGAGGGGAGTAGGTATTAGGGAGAGGGGGAAGAAAGGGATAAAAGTTGATAGTTTATAGATTTGACAGGATGTATATGAATCATTTTGAAATTGCATGGAACTGTACAATATATAAAAGTAGTTTTAAGTTGAAAAACGTTGCAGAAAATTGTAGGAATGAAGCCCATAATACGCTAAAAATGTTCTTTCAAAGTAGATTAATCATCGGTGCTGAATTCAGTATTTTCTTTATTTATACATTTTTCAAATTAAAAGACTGGTTCAAGCGGGCTCAATGGAAGAAATGATTTTATCATATATACATATATACAGAGAAGTGATACACAATTCTAGCTGATGTTAATCTAATAAAAATTACATAACAATATTAACGAAACAAAGTCACAATAATAAACTAATCTTTATCATTTTACTCATTTTTGTTAAAAATATTATTTGGTCTTTAATTCGCGAAGGACTTACAGATCATCAATCATTTGTAGAATTATACGGTTTTTAGCTCATTCGACACTTTGATGATCTATTCTAGTATCCCTTCAGTATCCCTTTGATGTTCTTTTTGTTTGTGGGGCTCCACTTAAATGTTGTTTTCAATTGCAATCATTATGTTCATCTTAAAGTGTACATAATTCATTTTCATTTTTCTGAGTATTAATCCACACAAAATAAGCAACATCCTTTTTACATATCGAAGAAAAGTAAACTACCAACCGCTTTCATTGGACGGAGTTGCTATCGAAATGGTAAAGTAAACAAAACACCTAGGAATAATACTTGACAGTCATGGAATCCTCATATAGATTACATAAACAAAAAAGCTAACAGGGAATTTTTGCATGTCAAAATATGTTTGGAAAAACATGGGGATTATCTCCACAGATGACTGACTGTATTTCTCTACAAGTCTATAATAAGACCTATAATATCTTACGCGACATTTGTATGGTGGTCAAAAATAGAACAGACGAAAGCATGTGCTAAGCTTACAAAAATACAAAGAATAGCATATATTGGGACTACTGGGGCACTCAGAACGTGCCCAACTTTAGCCCTAAAAAAAATTCTGGAACTCCCACCGATTCATCTATACTTGATGAAGACGGCAGGAATGACAGCAACAAGACTGCATCTAACAAACAATTTCAAACACAAAATACCAGGACATAGCATGATCCTGCAGAAAACTAAACTTGGAACCGAAGCAATTGCAATGTCAGATTGCAATAACAAAAGCAATTGATTGTCGCATATGACAAAAGCAATTGATTGTCGTAGGAACTTCACTGAACTAATACCCAAAAGAGAAGAAGTCGAAGGTTTAATAAGAGCCTTACCTTCAGAAGCTTCAGTATGGTATACTGATGGCTCAAAAATTGGGGAGAAAACCGGTGCCGGGGTATTTGGACCAAGGTTCAGGTTTAGCGCGGCACTTGGCACATATCCCACTGTCTTTCAAGCTGAAACCTATGTCATCGAGGTATCGGCATTACAGTTCAGTAAAAGGGGGCACAGAGGTGCCAAAATATATATAATTTCAGATAGCCAAGCTGCAATTCTGAAATGAACGGGGAAGTACAATAGATCTTAAGAGGTCGCGGCTACCTAGAACTCCCCAATTTAAAAAAAATTATTTCATTTTTGAAATTTTACAGTTATTTTACAACCTTTTCTTTTTCTGTACTATGCCATGGTTCTACACTTTTGTTATTGCGTATTCGGATAATATATAATGGGATGCGTCAAAAGCATTTGTTGATAAATATATATGGATCTTTAATAGATCTTTAATAGATCCATATATATTTATCAACAAATAAATAAAAGTGATATTTAGATTTTGCATTTTTAACATATGGATAAAATAAAAAAGAAGGACAACTAGATTTGATTGCATATTACAACCTTATTGCATATTAACAATACTACAATTTCTTATTTGGTGCAACAATCTTTTATTATCATGAATGATTGATAGAAAAGAACCATTGATTGGCTGTTCAATTAGCATTAGTTTTGTTACCGCAACAGTAATGCATAGTCGACTGTATTTCTCTAAGATTTTGACTGGGATCTGCTGGAATAATGCACCAATTTATAGGAAAATCAAATACTTTCACAATTAACTTCATGCCTACTTCGTCGGAGTACTGTTTGATATGATCTGACATCTACTGAAATATGCATCAATTTGCAATGCAATAACAAGAATATAGTTCGATTTGACTGGCGTATTAACCTATAAGGATATAATTTCGTCTATATTACTCTAACATTTAGATTATGACTGGCATCTGCTAGATGGGTAGGGATAGCGAGAGGGATAGGGATTTAAATTATGAGTTGAATCTGCTGGAATAATATATTAATTTATAGAGAAATATTTGCAGAGTTAAGTAAATGCCTACGTCGGAGTCCTATTTTTCTTTGACTTAAAAATCTTGATATTATTTGAATTCAGCAAAAATTAACGGTATTTAATTATTTTGAATAAAAAGTTTAACCAAATCTATAGTTGTTTTACAGAAATGCATTACAGAAAGAAAAATTTATTAGGAAATTTTATATTCTATCAAATTAGGTAAGTATTCTATGTAAGCATTCACTTTGTATTGCAAAACTACAAATGTGTAGTGATATTTTGATAACTTATAGTTCTTTTTTGACAAATTGTATTATTTCTAGTGGTCAAATACTATTTATTCTTTTAAAAAAAAATATATATATACCTATATATGTATATATCTACATACTACTATAAATTGTCTTTAAAAAAATAAAAAAAAATATTTCATTAATATACTACTGATAAAATTTTGATAGAAATTGAAATTGATCAAAAAAAAATAATAATAAAAAAATATGAAATAAAAAATACAAACCTTTATAAATTGAAATGTTGCAATCGGTGGTAATCTTTTACTTTTTGGATAGAAAAAACTACCAGCTGGATGTGCTGGATATCTTGATGTTATCCTATAAATAACACCTTGTGGTTCTGTTGGCCAATTTGGTGCAGTAAATGTAAAACCATTATCGGTACCAGCATCTAATGGATCCATTTCAACAGTAACTGTATCTAACCATGAACCACCAATACAAAGCTATAAATAAAATTATTTGATAAATAGAAAAATGAAAATTAATTTTTTTTTTTTATTTTTTTAAAATTGGAAAATGTAAAAAAAATTGTTTGCGTTTTTTTTTTAAATATATAGTTTCTGTACTATATTGTATAATACAGATGCATTTTGTATGAATACAATTATGATTGAAAAATATTTTTTCTTTATAGATTCATCGCAGGAAGAAGGCAGTGGACGCATTCATTTGTATTATTTGGTATAAGTGAACCTAAAATGATTTAGACTAACTATACAATGTAGTTTTAGGAAAACATGGGCGTCATACAATACTAAGGTTTAACTAGGTTTTCTATCATTTTCATATAAAGCGTGGTAACGGTATATTAGATTAGATTGTGAATTTCGGGAGGGAATCTGTCCCTATTTCACCGCAAACGAAAATGGGTTTATTGTGATAATCCGTTTTTGTTAGCTACTCTCTGAGTCCTTAAGGATACCTGATTTTGTGATCACACTCAGGGTATTCTTCAATGGTATGGGGGATAGCACCCAATGTTCGTGGAATGCTGTTCCTAAGTGGCAAAGTCTGTTATATGCTTCGCATTCATAGAGCAAATGTTCAATTGCAAGATTGATCCTCTATTTCACATATTCTAGATAAGTGGTTTTCGGTTAGACCCATTTTATAAAAGTTCTTCTTTATTAGGCAGTGCCTGTTATTATGGCTGACAAGATACGTACCGGTTTACTATTGAAACTTAGAAGAGTTTTGGTTTTCTTGAGCGAGCGTTTAGACATGAACATTTCAACTTGGTAACGTTAACGGATTGGTTAGACGAATAGCCTGTTTCTGGACTTTATCCAAATGTATTATCGCATTATTAGAAGCGCCAGTGCATATGTGATAGTTGTGCTCCATTTTGGGTCGTATGAAGCTTTAAAGATTTTCAAGAGGTGACAGGAGGAGAAGTAAGTCTTACAGTGGCTAAGGAAACTTAAATATTTGGCTGCGTCTTTTGATCAATTTTCGAATTAAAGGCATACCTAATACCTTCAAACCGCTGAAGTTTATCTTCCTTAGTCGACTCTATTCTTTAAGCCTGAATTACCTATTGCGACCAAAATCATGGCTGAGGAAACTGGTTATGATATCTCTTTTGGTTGATATAGCTATAGATATCTTCAGGTTTTTAAATATCTGCAAAACTGTTGATTGAATTGAAAGTGATTTGGAGAAAATCATTTATAAAAATTTATAAAAATAGCGTAAGTGAAAGAATTTGATCCTTGGGGAACACCAGCGTTTATTTGAATTGGAATTGATCGCTTTTAAATCAATCAACTAATACTTGAACCGTACGATTACGTAGAACATTGTGGAACAACTTGATAAAATGTAACTGTTACCTCTTAAAAACTAACTAACTAAATAAAATGTATTCAAATTTTGAAATTATTATCAATTTAATGACAAGGGAAAACTTTCAAATTTAAGTATTTGAAAATTTTAAGAATTTATTTTCTACTTACATATTTATTATTACTCATGGGAACAATGATATTATCCAGAAAATATACTTAAAATTTTTTGAAATAAAATTTTTAAACTTTTCAAATGGCACTGGTCAAATACATTAAAATAATAGTTGACCATATTGTATAGTGAGAACATACATACTACTTAGTAGGGTATTTTTATTTTTCTTTTTTTACAAAGAATGTAAAATTGTAAAAAATATATTTTAAATTTTTTTTTTATAATTCTTGTATTTTTGATTTTATTGTTGTTGTTATTTTGGGTTTTTGGAAAAAAAAATTTCAAGACAACTCTTCAAAAACATAAACTTTACTTATCATATTATTTATTCATGTAACATAAATAAGCTGGGATGGCATAGAATGGTATATTTATGTGTGTGAATGTGTGATGATTGTATTGTGCATAATGAAACTATAAAAAAAAGAGCACATATCATAATTTAGTGGGACGTGAAATGTATCCTTGTTTTTCTATTTTTTGTATTCTATGATACTATGTAATATACTCATATATAAACAATGAAACATTATCCTTTTATATTATTTAATTTTATTTTGTTGTTTTTTTTTTTTGTGTTTTTCCTGCGGGCTCCTTTTTCTGTCATTGTATTTAATATCAGGATAAAGGATACATTATTATAAAAAATAACTGTAACTTCTATGTACAGATTTAAAAAAAATAAAAAAAAACAAAATATAGCTTTTAAATATGAACTGAAACTGAATTGCATGCAGAGAGTGTGTTTGTGTGGTGAATATTATATGTACATGAATGTTATGTAATTTAGTCCTTGTTTTTGGGTTCATTTTATTTTGTTTTTGTATACTGCATACAATACAATTATATTTATGAATATATATGTATGTATATTATATGAAAATGTATATATACATGATATAGTGAAATTGTCACAAAAAATTTTGAATATATAGAAAGAATTTTTTATTATTATTATAATGCTAGAAGAAGTATTGTGTTGGAGTGCGATGACCTAGATGAAAATTAAAAGATTTATAGTATCATAAGTGAGATTTCTATTTGTTTTATTCTGTCACTATCACATACTGAAAATTAATGTTAGCAGTTTTTTATTAAGGGTGATATTTTTTTTCTAAATTTAAATAAAGTACATTTAAATTGAGCCAAATTATTTTTTTTGTTGAGTTAAAAGATTATTTTACTATATTTTTTGTTTGAAAATAATTTGTCAAATATGTTCACATACGATTAGCTCTACTAAAAATAGTACATTCAATTAGTCTAATTTTGAAACATTTTTTTTAGCGAAATTTAGGTAATATTTTTAAAAATAAGATTAATTATGTTTATTTCCAAAGCGTCAATTCTTGCTATATAGAATGAGCATAAACCATTCATCAGAATGAACCAATAATAATTTATAAGCCAAGACAGTTTAAGCTACGATCGTAAAAATGTTTATGCACAATGCATGTCAAAATATAATATTTAAATTATTATTGAATCTATATATATATGTATATGTACGTATTGATTCAATTTGGAATATAACCAGTTACTTCAAATATCGTCATGGAAGATAATCCAATAACATTAGATCATACAATTTTGTAGGCCGACTTTATAATTTTCAATCTTACTGAAATTAAAATTTTTTCACGGAGATCTCCAGGAAACTTGGAAACAAATAATCATGTATTATGAAACAGTAACGTATCACCATTGACAGTATAATTCAATTTTGGCTCATTGTTTACATTTTTGAAAATTTATTCTACTCTACTCATGGCAAAAGAACTGTACATACAAAAATACTGAAAAACGAAAAATTTTAAAGTTATACTCTGTACCAACAGACATTCTATAATTGATCTCATTTGAATAAATAAATCATGATTGATAGGGTTACAATCCGTGGGGCATAAAGCGGAATAAATAAATAAATAAATCGATTGTTAAGTTAAACGCGTCGAGAAATTTTCCAAATTCCATTACATTTCCCTCTATATTTGTCAATTTTGTTTGCTAACTTAACAATCGATGTATTTATTTATTTATTCCGCTTTATGTTCCACGGATAGGGTTACAGGACAATGATGATTTATTTATTCAGCTCAAATGAGCCAAATTATAGAATGTCTCTTGGTACAGAGTATAACTTTTAATTTTTTTGTTTTTCAGTATTTTTGTATGTATACAGTTTTTTTGCACTGAGTAGAGTAGTACTATTTATTTATTTAAATAAGTTAAATACCATAAATTTCATGAAGTGTGTTCTGTAACTTTGGCCAACAGAACATTAATTTAGGAAGTAAATTTCTTCATTGTATTCTACAAACGGTATTGCGATATAATTCTTTCCATGTTATTGGGTCAAATTTTACTAAATGTGAAAACAGATGTCATTCATTATATATCAAAGAGCTGTCCCTACAGAAAATTTTATCTTTAGAAAAAAATCACCCTTTAAAATTTTTATTTTATTTTTTATTGTTTTATTTAAAAAACCAAAAAAAAATTGTAGTTTAGAATAAACATAAAAATGAAATTTGGGTTTATTTTAAAATTTAAAATTGTTTTCTTTTAGCGAAATTTTGTGAAAACATCAGATAAGAATATTTACTTATGGGAAAAAAGCAAATGGAAATTAGTTGCACTGACTACAATAAAAATGTATGAAGTTTTTTTTTTTCATAATTTGTGTACGTATTTTTTATCTAGTTAAGCTCTTTTGAATTAAATAAGAAAAATTAATTAGAATGTTCTGCTCTGTGTTTCCAGCAGCAGTTTTCAGTAAATTTCACCACACTTAGATATTTAATTTTAAAATGTGTCATTTTTGATAGCGTGGATAAGGTGTGGACTGTTCAGCGAGTCATTGTAAATACAATGGGAGCTTAACTAATTCTACGACTAAACACTTGTATGCTTATAAATCTACAGTTGTCATAGTTAGTCTATAGTTATTTGATATAATGTATCCGAAAACAAACGTCAGATGCTTTGGAAGTTTATTGGTTGTTGGTTGGTTTATAGGGTGGATATAAGAACCGTGATCCCAGACTATCCACCATTGTATGTTTATAAAGTAAACTGTATTAGCTATGAGTATTGTAAAAAAAATGTTATTAAGTTGGAGGAATATTTATATTGAATTACTAATGGTAAGAACCTTCTAATTAAAACAATTTATCTATAATTTATTTACAGTATATTAAATGTTAAAAAAATTTTTGCATCTAAAACACAGGTACCTGTTGAGAAGAAATTAAGGAGTATTACTAATTTTTAAACGTTTTGCGCAACATGTACAGACTGTTGTAAAAAATTGTTTTTATGTCAAAACTTTTTCAAATAAAATGTTAAATAAAATGTCAAATGAAATGTCAGAAGAAATGTCATTAAATCAAACTATGTGAAACAAAATGTAATGATTTCAATTTTTAAACAAATCTATTATTCTAGCCATATGTGAAATTAAAAATCCATTACCAATAAAAAATTATAAAAAGCTTTTTCTAGAATCAAATGACATTTAAAAATTGTGTAAAAGTTATTTTGCATATTCATTGGGGTAAAAAAGTGGTAGAAATCTAACAAAATTTGTGGTGAAGAGTTATTTCGCTCAGGGGTAAACAAAACTTTCAAAATTTCAAATTTCCGGTCGATTTTGACGTTTGATTTTTTTTGTTTTGAGAACATATGACATTGTCAAAATATTATAATTATTTTTTCTACACAAAGTGCAAGGAAATTGTTGATGACAACGTAATTTCCGAATAGAAAAATAATAAAATAAAAAAATATAAACTATACAAATAACTAGGGGTCCCTGTTGAGTAATTATAATTCAAGTTGAAGTCAAATTTAAAGTTTTTAAAAAAACAGTAATTTATGTAGTGACATAGGCTTCGCACGATATAGCAGACACCACTCGTCTTTAATAAAAAGTTTTGTGGTTAGTAAGATTTATTTAGGACAAATAAATACACGTCCCTCATATACTGTGTCGTTTCCGATATATTCCTTATAGTAAGTGTCATTAAATGGATAAAATTACTAAACATAAAAAATTTTGTCATTAAAGAGGTATATACCTACATAATACATAATTTTAATAAAAACTATATTATTACTACAAATAACCCAAATTTAGAAACAGTTACTTAAAAAGATAAAAAATGAAGAATTCAAGTGATTTGTTTTTTTTGTTTTTATTTTATATATATACATATTTTCAGATGAATTTATGTTTATTTGACATATGTACAATGTACATAATGATCACTGCAAGTAATTATAATAACTGGTTTGTTTGTTTTTGTTTTTTACTTTAATAAGAACTCACATATATAATATGCATAATATATTTGCTGAATAATAAGACCATATGAGTAAAAAATTTTCAACTGTGTGCGCAATATTGTTTTATATACAAGTTATTTATATATTAGGAGTTCATTAAATAGAAGCGAAATAAAATGAAGAGGTGTCTACTGCGCAGGTCCTTAAATGCTTGTCAATTATAATTATAAAACAAATAATATTATTGGATTGAGATTAGAATAATAATAAAAATATTTTTCTTTACCGATAATTTTATTTTCGGCCATTTTGATATTTCAATAATCTGACAGTAGCAATGGTAGAAATCTATAAGTTTTTTTACGCATGAATATGAACGATAGATTTCATGTAAATACTTCATGCTTCTTATAAACATGGGCATTCAGATCACTTTATATAAAATGTCTACGGCATAGACGAGAGATTAGCGAGAAGGAAATACTCACTCTATATTTATTAAATTCAATTATGTCCACTACATAATTTTCCTCTTTCATTCAAATAGTCTCATGTATCTGATGAATTTCGAACTTAAAATTAATAAAATTTCAAAAGTCTCAATTAAGAACCTTATTTTTTAAATATTTTAATTATTATCTTACTACTAAATTAAAAACTCAGTGTGAGGTAAATTTTATAAATTTTTAAAATCTTTTTAAATGACTCAATCATGATGTGACAATTTCTAATATAAAAATTATTTTTCCTTTTATTTTTGCTATTTATTTAAAATTTTTATTTTTTTTTATTTTAACGTGATAAGAAAGATTTCTAAAATTTCACACTTTACTCTTCTGCTGATGGTTATTATGCAATACTTTAAAAACATAAAAGACTAAATAGAGAGAGAGAGAGAAAGAGATAGAAAGATAATCTAAAATGATTGTGTTATTTTAATTAAAAATTTTTGAAGAATTATCCTTTTTCAAATACTTTAATATTATGGTTCATATAATTCAGTTTCTAAGTTGTTGTTGTTGTTTTTGTTGTGTCCTACATTAAAATTATCAATGTAAATATACCTTTTCTTTTATATTATCTTAAAATATTTTCAAAAGGTTTACAATATAAAATATTAAAACAAAAAAAAAATAAAAATAAAAATCTTTCATACCATCATTATTATGGAATAGAAATACAGAAATAATAATAATAATAATAATAATAATAATAAAAATAATAATAACAATAATAATCTCTTTTAAAAAAGGAAAATAATTTTCTAACCTCTTTAAATTCTTTACAAAATAATTTTATGGTAATAGTCTCCAATAATATATATATACAATATACAATATATATACAATATACAATATACATATATTCAGAATAATTTTATAAACATTCCTTATTTACCTGTAATGAATCAACTCCTATAAACCAGTCGGGTGATGGTACAATTCGTGTCATTAACGAAACTAAACTGTGATTACCATCAACAAAGAATTTTGCTTCATTTCGTCCACCACCCATTGTGATTGCTGGTATGTCAAACTCATCAAATATACTATTCTCAGCATGTTTTATGATTTTTAAAGATGGTGACGATGATTTTGATTGTGATTGCGATGAATAACCAAAAGGAATTTTATTGTTATTGTAATTATTATTATTATTATTGTTTTTGTTTATATTCTTGTTATAACGGTTATTGTTGTTGTTGTTGTTGTAGTTATATAAAGATGATATTGATTGTGATGTAGACATATTAAATGTCATCATACTAGATGATATTGGTAAATTTGATCCTACTATATTTTCTGATGATGTTGATTTTGATGATGAGGATATTTTTGATTGTTGTTCCCATTGCTTTTGATTATCTAGTATATCAATTTTACCAGATTCAGCAAATTGTTTTACGCCTGGTGAAGCTTTTTGTCCAATATGAAATAAAGCAAATGATGAATCATGGGATTTACCTGAAAATTATAAAAAAAAAAAGAAAATCAAATAATTAAAAATGAAAATCAGTTTAGAGATATTTTTTTGTTGTGTAAACAGAAATATAATAATATAGCTATCACTTTTTCATATATATATACATTCATTTTATTTACTTTAATAATAATTATTTATGAGTTGGAAAATAAAAGTACATGTTGTTGTTGATGTTGAAAATATCATTATTGTCAATTGTATTTGTGTATAGGTATGAAAAAAGAGAGAAAATAGATTTGAATAGAATAATAAATTTTTTGACAATTACAATTATTAAATGTGAAAATATTTTATACAGGAGGATTTTTCACAATAATAAAATATTCAAAAAATGTGGTCTACTAGAAATAATGACATCTCTATGTGTAAGTGTATAATATAGATATTATTTACAAATTATAATATTATGGTTAAATAATGATGATAATAATAATAATTTAGAATTCCAAAAATTTTATTACAATAGAAATAATTACATTTTTGTTAAAATACGAATAATTAAATTTTGATCACTTATACTACCACACCATTACCAATTGACCGCCATTATAATACCAAAGTCATTTTCATTAATTTTAAATGTAGATTTTTGTTTAAAAATTAAAATTAATTGTTTTTTTTTTCGTTGTAGTTTAAAATCAGAAATTCAAAATATTTTACAAATTATTATAATGATATTCGATAGACATTATAATAATATAGAGGTTATTATATGTATGTATATAGAAAAATTGGTAATTTGTGAATTAAATAATGGCGTTTAATTGATTGGAATATAAATTATTGTAGTTCGGTCTTAATATACTGGAAATATTTTATTTATATACGATGTAATAAAATTGATATTTTTTGTTTTGGTTTTTTGTTTCTAGTAGAATGATTTTATTTTATTTGTTTAATTTAAATATTTTAAATCCAATTTATTTTTTTTTGTTCTAATGTTATAACATTTAATATTTGAAATAATTTTTAGAAATATAACACCAATAATTAATTTATTATTATTATTGTAACAATTAATTTTTATAAATGATTTTATAAAGAAAGTCAGTTGAAATATTGAAAATTTTATAGATTTAGTAAGCTATTTAATAGAAATGATATTTATTATTTAAAATTGTTATGCTAAATGTATACCCCGTATACCCAGCGATGCAAAAACAAGAATTTCTAATTCACTGGTTATAATATTACGTACTTATTTATTATTTGTATTATATTTAACATACTTAAATGGAAAAATATGAAATAAAATTATTGAATTGAAATTATTTTTGTTAAAATAAATTAACAAAGAATAATTATTTATTTACCGTTATATAATATAATAATTATTGATACCGTTAAGTTTATTTTATTGCACTGGTTTCTTTGTGTAAAGGTTTAATTGCGGATCTTTATTGTGTGAAAAACGCACATGACATATCATATTGTGTCAACATTAAATATTTTTTCGTTAAATTTTTCTTTTAAAAATTTTGACAGATATCGAAATTTGACATTTAATGACATTTGCATAGTTTCTCTTGTTCTCGGCTATTTCTCATAATATAAGTAGGTTATTTTTGGTTTTTATCTATATTTTAATTTAATAATAAAATACCTCCTAAATAAAAAAATTGCAAAAAAATGTCAAAAGTAAATATAAAATGATGAAACGTCAAAAAGAATTAATGAAAAATTAAAATGTCAATTAAGTTGCAAGAATTTGCATATTTTTAGATGTTCAATATTTCATTCCATTTTTTTGATATTTTCTTCATTTTTTTCTCAAATGTGAAAATGAAATGGTAACCATAAATGTCAGAAAATTAAATGAAAAGCCGAATATGTTGGGGGGATCCGTAAATTAAAACAAATATAAAATTTTCAAAATTCCTTCATTTGTACAATTTTTTATTTGTTTTTAATTTTTAATAAAAATTTTGTTTGAAAAAAAGAACCTCAATTTAACTTACAAAACATCAGAATATATACATATGTATATAGATAATAAAAACCCAATTAAAACATTCATATTAAAAATATTTAGATGACAGATGATAGAAATTATTTGATTGGATTATATTTGTTTTTTTTTTTTTTTGGTTCAATCAACAAACAAAAAGACTTTAAAACTTAAGTTCATATCAAAATAAAAAATAATTTTGCTGTAAGGCCTAAAAATATTCAAATAAGCTTATAAATTATTTTATAAATATATTTAATATCTTTTTATATATTAATTTTTTTTTGTTTTGGTTTTTGTGTTTGCTTTCTATATACATACATTCATATATATATATATAAATATGTGACGTTATTTCAAATTTATTGATAATATTTTTTTTATTTTATATAACATTTAATATGCGAAATTATTTACTTAATATATTTAAATAAACAAAATGATTTTACTTTGATCTAAAATCTCACATTTTTTTTTTTCTTAAATGAATTAAGAAGCGAATTTTTATGTAAAATACTTCAGTGCAACATTTTGAAAATTTTATTGAATAAAATATAATTATTTAAGAAGTTAAGAATAACTAATTGGAAAAAAATGATTTGATTTAACATTTAATGAGAATGAATTTATTACAACAAATTTTTACATATAAGATTTCCAATGTATATCTTTTTTGTTGTTGTAAACTTTGTATTCTAAACTAAACGTTATCTAACTAAATGTCTAAACCATGTTATTAAAAATGTCAAATTTCGATATCTGCTAAAATGATTGGAATAAAAATTGAACGAAAAAATATTTACACAACAGTATTGTAAATACGTAATAAATAAAAAACAATATTCAAAATTAAATCTAATCCTTTTCAGGTCATTGGACCAAAATTAAGTAATGGAAAATAGTGAAAAAAAATTTACAGATTAGAGTTGAAAATAATATTTTGAGTTACGGTGGATTTTGAATACGCAACTGTCAAAATTTCAACCAATCAAAAGTTGACAGCTGTATAAATTTCCTAAAGGATTTTTCAGAGTGAATTTTCATCTTTTCTGTAGCGATTTGGTGAAGTATTATTAAATGTGTTATAAAATATAGAAAATTGTATGAAATTAAATAAAATCTAAATTTTAATATAAAAATGAAATCAGTCTTTAATTTTTAAACAAACAAAAATATAATAAAAATAATATTAAAAATGTGGTATTTTACTGCAATATCACATTTATAAATAAACTTAAAAAATACAAAATTTTCAGGTTTCTACTTAATAATCATATACATGTGAACTTCATAAATAAATTTCAAATAAAAAATAAACAGTTTAATACTTAGGACGTCTCTGGACATCTCGCACTTCGTACTTGCACTTTCCGAAAACACTAATATTTTTCGTATTAAATTTTTTTCCGGATTTAAAAATTTATGACAGCACTATATTTTTAAGTGTAGAATCAGAATTTACTTTGTATATTTTTTTAGCATTTTTATGTCAAATTTATTTTGACAGCAGCAGAAAAGTGCTTTTACATATTTTATAATAAATAGTCTTTAAATATTCATTTTAAATTTCTTTTATAAATTTAAATTTTTATCTCTCTTATTTTTTGTCGATATTTAGTGTGGTAAAAAAAACACTAAATTTTGAAAGGTAAGAAAGTGCGATATGACACGTTTAGTAATTTCACACTTTCTCGCAGTTTTTAGAAATAAATTTAGTGCGATTTGACAGGTTTAATGCGAGTATCAATTGTAAGTGTTAGAGGTCCGGAAACGCCCTTAGTATATAGATACATTTTAGAAAAAACCTACTAAAATATTATAAATATTAATTTTTCTCCCCCAATTTGTTTTAAATAAGTACACACACACACAGCCTTTGTGTTGTGTCAAAAAATCCGAAAATAAATTATCGGATTGGTTCAAATTTTGACAGTTGCGGATTAAAATTTGATGAATTAATATAGTTCACAAATGACAAATTTAACTTCAAATTAAGTGTTTGCAAAAGACATAAAATTTGGTTTATTTTGATAAATCTTGTATTTAAAAGTCACTTTACACTATACCGCTAATTCTTCAATGTCAACGAAATTATTCCCGTTTCATGAAATTGTTATTTTTTTATTATCTTTTTTGTAAATATATTACACTCAATAGGAAGATGTAGTAGTCCTTTGAAAAATATTGTGATTTAATTTTGTCAACTATACAAATGTCAGATTATCAACAATCATAATATTTGTCAACTATTTAAATGTGATTAAATAAGGAATTGAATCAAAGAGCACGTCATAATGCATCTAAAATTATATTCAACGTTTTAGAATATTATTACTCTTCTGATCTATTTATAATTTGATAAAATAGTCTGTTTGATGAACATAATGTTGAATGATGCTCAGCAGTTCTATGTGTATCATCTGAGTAAGTAAGCTTGTACATACTTACATATTCAATTTAATCCAGATTTAATTTATACTTGACCTAATTTTCAAGTCCTTGAATTCATTCTCAGATTAAATGTATGCAATTATCTCTTATATTATAATATGCATTTATATTATTTTATTACTAAAGTTCATTTCAATTTATTTACTTTAAAACAGAGTAGGTATGTATATTACAAAGAGAAGAAAATTATGTAGTATGTAGGTACGTATATTTTGTATTTAAAATAAAATAAATATATAATTTTTTTTAATATTGAAAAATAAAAAATATATATACATAGGTATATTACGTACCATATTTAGAAAATTTAATTTAAAAAAAAAGAAAATATAGAAAAAAGTTTTAATACGGTGGTTGGTATTGGAATGAATGTAATTCAAAATATTTAAAAGAAAAAAAAATATATTTTCTTTTTATATCTTACTTTGTATACCATAGGTATACATAATGCAAATTTATATATTAGTTATTTATAAAAAAATATTCTTTTTATAAAATAAATATTTGAATAATATACATAATTGCTGTATATATACCTACA
This sequence comes from Argyra leucocephala, assembly GCA_963942445.1. Classification (NCBI taxonomy): domain Eukaryota; kingdom Metazoa; phylum Arthropoda; class Insecta; order Diptera; family Dolichopodidae; genus Argyra; species Argyra leucocephala. Next base: position 7,874,891 of record OZ012681.1, on the reverse strand, counting down.
CAGATCATATATAATTTATTTATGTAGAAACTTATTAGGTTGATTAAGCTAAATATGTGTAAGTAGTTGTATTATATAGTATTGAATTATTTTTGTTCTTTTTTTTGTTGTTGTTGTTGTTTTTGCATAAATAAATAATATTTAATATAAAAGGATTTATTCATTTTTATATACGTATATACATACATACGTATGTCATTTATAAAACATTATATAGGAATTTAAACTTTTACTTTAAATACTTCTACAATGCTTAACTTATTTTAATATTCTGTGGTGTTGTAGTCCTTTTTCGTCAAACTCTCTTGTGTAATATTAAAGTTTATTAAAGTAAGGACATTCATATTATTTATCTCTATGTTAGTAAAGGCAACAATAATTTTAAAATTTATTTTTAGCCTTGCATTAATTCCAGTAATAGTAATGCGCCTGAATTCTTAAAAGCAACAGTTTTTATCTCTTTTTAAACATTATGTTTATTCAAGTTTACATGAATAGTTATACTGATTAAAATAATTTTTAATTATGTTTTAGATAGTAAAGGATAGTATATACATTACTATACATAACATAACTTTTTATTTAACAAAATACGTATAAAATTTTTTTTTCATTTTTAAAAATAAAATTTTCTAAAGTAGAGACTGTATCATTGAAATATCCTTAGATACTTATATTTTTATAGATAACCAATTTGAAATAGGAAAAGAAGAAAAATATCTTTTTTAAATTTATTAAATTAAATTAGAACAAATAAAAAGAAAAAGCAATTGAATTTTTATAAAAAGAGAAAATATATAAATTACTACCACTTGTGGCAGCACTACTTTTAAATTTACTTTAGTTCAATGTTAATTAGTTTATATTTAGGTAAACTTTAAATTAAATTAATTTTAAAGTAAACCAAAAAAAAATTATTAAATATAGTAATAAATGTTTAGTTAAAAAATTAATAAGAGATTATTCAAACGTTAAATTTTTGAAATAATTATATAAACCATTGATATATATAATAGAAGCTAGATAATAGTTAGACTCATAAAACCCTAATTTCATATTTGATTATACAAACTTTCTGCAAGTTAGGGGAATTTCTTATCATGGGTGATAAGAGTTGATAAAATAAATATTCGTCTCGGCATTGAAAATGTCCTACAAACCATTCACTATGAACTATGTAGATACTCAATCATGTTTAATGCACCATGATTAATTCATCTTGCAATAAGTAATATGTACCATATTTTCTTTTTTTTAAAATTCAAAAGAGCTCGCGTAAAGTATAAGGATAGACCCACAATATATCCAATGCACCATGCACCATGCACCATATACCATGCAATCACGATTCCCTGACATGAAGAGGAGAACAGTTTAAAAAATATATTAAAACCAAAACAAACTATTCTATTTAAGAACGCTTAGTTCCTGACAATAGCAGTAGTTTTCCACATTTAATGCGTTGATAAGCCAATAACTTGTTAAATAAAATCCTCGAAATATTGTAGATATTGTAGTGTTGAATTGCAGTACCGTACTTAATTAAAGCACGTAAAGTTGATTCTACCTAAGTTACTATATAAGAGTTTAAAAAAAAAAATAAAAAAAAAAAATTGGGTAACTATATAACAGTTTTAGGTATGAAGATGATATACTGATATACTTATAATAATTTAATATACAGTTGTACAAAGGAAATCCTTGAAATATCTCTATAACTACATATACTTTTTTGAACCACCGTTGTAAGACAAATTTTAGTACATATAATCATTCTCTAAACAAATTTATCTTCCGGCTCGCTCATCCTCGGGAATATTTATTATAAAACGTTTTTCAAAATTAATCGAATCAGAAAACATTCCAAATTTTTAATTTTATTTTTGAACTTTGAATAAATTTTTAATATTTTTTTTTTTTTTTGACTTTTATGAAAATATTAAATTTTCTATTTTTGTAGCTTTTCTGTTTTGTTTTTATTTTTATATTTTTCTAATATAACCTCACATCTAACATTGAATAAGTATAATGTACATTTATTTGTGTACAGTAATAACAACAGGAAATTTTTATTTTTTATATAATGGTATAGTTTAATGTCAAAATTTTGCTCGTATATGGCATGGTGTATGGACATTAAAAATGGAAATATGATAATAAGATTCAAAAAGCGTTTCAGAAAACACATGTTTTTTATCATAAAAATCATAAAAACTTAAAACCAGCATATCCTGTTCTAAAAAAAAAAAAACGAAAAATATAAAAAAAAAATTTCAAAATATTCAGATCTTTTTTTTTGTTTCTTTCGTTTTTACCTATTTTAGTTCTTATTTTTTTTTCGTTTTTTTTTTTTTTTTGCTTTAATGAAAATTTAGTCATGTTCAACTAATAAAAACAAAATCTAAAAAAAAAAACCTATTCTACGGTTATGAAAAAATCATCTTCAAAAAATTTATTTTTATATCATGTGCATAGCTCCACATTAAAGTAATCTCATATTATCTAAAAAGCTGTAAGTAAATGTATATTCATATCCGTAAAACTTATAATAAATATTAGATATCATGTACTCATTTTAAGACCAACAAAATTACCGGTTCTTAAACAGAACCACCCACCCTTTGAAAATTAAAGTAGCAAAAATTTACTTACTTTATATTTAGTACATATACTTTTAGAACGTAAAAGAGTAAAATAAAAGAGAACTGGAATGAAGTATTTAATATTTTTTTTTTGTATATATACAAGTACAGGGAGTTTCTAAATTTGTTACACAGGTCATAACTCATTGATTTTGTTTTAATTGAAACTGTTGTGACCAAACTAGTACATAACTTAGTAATACGTACCAAAAAGTACTTAACATTATTTAGCATCATGCTCCGCGACTATAACCACAAACTTAACGAAAGTATTGAATTGTAGTATAGAGAAATGCGCTAACTATTACTAAATATACATGATAGCTTAAGTACTTGACTTGAACTGTTCTTGAAATTTCAAGCTGTGTATTCGGTTGACAGTGGCTGTTAGCTTGAAAATAGCTTGAGTTTTACATTTGTATTTTTGGTGACATAAATTTTTCGTCTAAAATTTGTAAAATTTTCTGTAAATTTGCAGATATAGAAAAATGTAAAAAATATAATATTAAAGTTTTTTTATTTATTTGCTCTTTTAAATCTTCTTTTTTTTTAATTCACTCTAAATATTAACAAATTTTTTGTAAACTTTAAACGTAAATTTTTGACATTAACTCAAGCTCTCAAGCTTTCAAACTGCGTATTCTATTGAAATTTTCAAGTCAAGTAAGTAAATTTTTGTGATTAACTTGAGCGAAGCTGATTTCAAAAGACTAGCATATACATGTATTTGTAGCTTTGTTGAAGCTTAGTTGAAGCATGTATACGGGGTAAAAGAATATGTCGACCCATAATGACATCGTAACATAAGAAAATATTTCTTAGAAAAACAAGAACAAAAAATAAATTACATAATGTCGACTTCAGTTTGGATGGAATTTAACATAAGAATTCTATGTTTAACGAAAATTTAACGAATTGTCCGATTCAACTAAATTGCCATATATGTCGATTGTGGGTACTTACATGTATTTTATATATACGGAATATCACATATGTCATGAGTTCTATGCCATTATAGTTAGCGCATAATTGTAGATTTAGTTAGTACTTAGTTGTTAATAAACTACTAAACGAAGAAGATTAAGCCCAGATTATGCTTCCAATAATAATAGCATATTTATATAAAGACACTAAACAATTCTTTGAAAATAGTTAACCAACTCAAATGAAATTAAAAAAAAGTGGTTAAACGATGTTAAAGCGTGGAGTTATTGTTAATTTAAATGAGAATACGTTTAAAAAGAAAATTATTATCCACCTGGGCATGAAGTTAGTGATGTCATAACTAAAAAGAAGTGACAGACATGTAATATTGGTATTGTAATATTGGTGATATCATAATATCGTACATTAGCGATCAAAGGTATAATTTTATAATAATCAATATGGCACTATCTGGTGCTCTGATGTCTGGTGGCAAATACACTAGTTTTTTTTTTAATTTTTAGTACAAAAAAAAATGTCAGCTGTTTTGACATTATTTTAAAAATCAAACAAAAATTTAATTAAAAAAAAATTATATCAATTAAAAATGTATACAAATAAAAAAAATTAGCAAAATTTAAATACAATTTAAAAAAAACTAGGGGCCCCTGTTGAGTAATCATAATTCAAGCTGAAGTAAAATTTAAAGTTTTTAAAAAAACAGTAATTTACGTACTGACATAGACTTCGCACGATATAGCAGAAGCCACTCGTGTTTAATAAAAAGTTTTGCGGTTAGTAAGTTTTATTTAGGACATATAAATAGACGTCCCTCATATACTGTGTCGTTTCCGATATATTCCTTATAGTAAGTGTTATTAAGTGGATAAAATTACTAAAAATAAAAAATTTTGTCATTAAAGAGGAATATACATATACAGATTTTTAATCAAAACTACACGATTACTACAAATGACCAAAATTTAGAAACAGTTACTTAAAAAAATAAAAAATGAAGAATTCGAGTGATTTGTTTTTTTGTTGTTTTTATATTTTTTATTTTAGATGTATGTATTTGTTTTTTTGTTTTTATTTTAGGGATGTACATAATTTCAGATGAATTTGTTTTTTTTTGTACATATGTACAATGTACATTATATTAATGTACATGTATATAATGCATTTGCTGAATAATAAAATCATATGAATAAAAAATTTTCAACTGTGTGCGCATTATTGTTTTATATACAACTTATTTATTATATTAGGAGTTCATTAAAGAGAAGCGAAATAAAATGAAAAGGTGTCTACTGCGTAGGTCCTTAAATGCTTGTCAATTATAATTATAGATTATTATATTTGTTTTTTTTTCATATTTTATCTTCCATTTTTCATCTCATAATATTTAATATGACTAATAGGCTTGTGTCTGTCATACTACTTTGGATATTATGATATAGAGAATATTAGAACATTGATATCATAATATCGATATTACATAAGTTAACATATTCTAACTATAAGCTTTTTGATCACCCTGTATAAATTTGCATATTATGTATACATTTATACCTAAACAAAAACAAGTGCTATTAATGTCCTTTACCAATTTTCACAAAAAAAGAAAAAAAACAAAACCAAAAAATGTAAGCAAACATAATGTGGGGCACATTCTAAGGATCCATTTAAAAACTCACGCATAAAATATAATAATAATAATAATGAAGAAAAAAGGATATGCTATGATATGTGCTTATTGATTTGCATATTTATATGTACACACACATATATACAAGCCACCAATAAAGGTAGGACAATATAACATTAATAAACATTTTAATCTTATATACACAAGCAACACCACCCATATCATGAAGATTAAAGACATTGTTCGAGGACGTCATTATTCAAATGATATGTAACAAAGTTTACATCAAAATGTACTTCAAACTTTCAATATTATCATAATAATTTCTATATAATATTTCATTTTAATAGCACTCCGCCCCTGCCCAATATGTTATTTAGAAAAAAAAACAAAAAAATTATAACATTCCACAACATAAGAAACTTCAAAACGTACAGGAAGAAAAGATTTGAATGACATCATTTTTTTTACAAAAAAAAAAACAGTTACACACGACTTCAACTAAAAAACAAAACTCCAATACGGAACTAAATGATTTGTGTAACGTGAATTTTCGTTCGTAGGTATTGAGTATCGATTACAATTTTTTCAAGTTATTTGTTATATTAAATGATAAAAAACAAAAACAAAATTGAACGGTAAAATTGAATATGAAAGTGAAAAAGAAAAACATAAAAAGAAGGGAACCACATCAGGAAGAATTGCGGTTCATTTGTTAGAAACAACAAAAATTCCTTGTCATTCATACAACAACCTGAAGTACCAAAACAACAAAGCAAAAAAAAAAACAAACAAAAACAAAAACGCAAAATAAAAGGAAATCTAAATGGAGGAAGAAAAAAAGAACATAAAATAAAAAAAAAAATAAAACAAACAAACAAAATATTTGGAGTCCTTTTTAGTCCTTACTACATATAAAAATGACATAAATGACATGTGAAGAGGATTTAGTCACACTTCAGTAAGTAAAACAAAACAAAACAATAAAACGGAAAAGAAAATTTTAAGAAAAAATTTCTTTACCGTTATTTATACTATTACATTTAGTATTTCAGATCCTTTAAACGAACTTTAACAGTAAAACAATATTGGTAGAAAAAAGATGGAAAAACAAAAATGAAAATCCTACTTAAATTACGAACATAATATGAAAGTGTGTGAAATTTGTAGTTGTTGTTGTTGTTGTTGTTGCTATTGGTATGTGGTGTTATTATTGTATATTTTGTATATTATGATTTTCGGATTTATGAAAATTTGTTTCAGGAATAGTTCAAAAAATGGAAAATTATAAGAAACAAAGAAAAAAAAAAAATTAAATGGCCTGAATTGGACCATATGTGGTTTATTTGATCATTTTAAGGATTCAGTGTTAAAATGGGGAAAAGAAAGATGATTGAAAATAAGAATTTAAAGGAATTTTCATTTTAAGTAAAAGGAATTTTTGTAAAAAAAAAAAATATTTTCAAATTTATTGTGAAATTTTTGTTTTTGTTATTTTTTAATCAATTTTGGAATTTTTCATTTTTAGAATTTTCATTACAATTTTGGGAATTTGTTTTTTTGTTTTTTGTGTTTTTCTTATTTCATATTTAGTGGCTTTATAAAAGGTTCACTATGAATTTTCAAAATTGATTTACGTATAACTTTTAAGGACATTTAATTTTGTTTTGTTTTTTTTTTTTTGTAAATTTAAAGACTTTTGGTACAAAAAATAAAAAAGTTTGGGTTATTTTTTTATGGAGGTTAGCAGGTGTAAGTACGTAGTTAAATATTATTAAAATTTTGAAGTTTTAATTTTCTGTGATTTCTCTAAGGCTGTTTTTATGTTATTTCAGTTGGACATAGCTTAGATGCTATACTATTTTATAGCTTACTTCCTTCTTTATTTAATCCAAACGAAATTTCAGGGTAAATTCATACCCCGTTCCTATCCATTTCATTTTAACATCTTTGTACAATTTTTTTGCTTAGATAATAGTTTTGTTTACTGTTATTGGAAGCCGGTATAAACGGATACTTTTATTGTGGCTTATTTCATCTTGACTTGTAATTAATTGCGATTTGAATTATCTAAGCTCACTGTCTTTTCGACCCACTCTTCACATCTTATTAATTTCAATTATACACTTTTATTTTTGACTGAAATACCAGTAATTTATTTATTTAGTGATTTTTCATTAATTTCTGATTATTTTTTGTACAAATTTAAAATAAGATAGAATGTAATGCATGGCAGGTAAATAGGTGAGTAGGTGGTTGGCAATCTGCACACTTAAATCAAATATGTTTATTGTGAGCAACTATGAAATTAATTTAATATAAATGCTCAGTATAAAAAGATAGTTACTAAATTGGGTTTCCTTTTATAGCATAAAGAAAAGTAGATACAGACAACTTGTACGATAATTTCACCCTATTCCTTATTTTTACAAACTCTACAAAAATCATTGGAGAGAATTCCAAGCTATCTGGAAAATTTGTTAATAAGGCAATACAATATACATTTTGTAAGAAAAGCAGGTACAGACAACTTGTACGATAATTTCATCCTATTCTTCATTTCTACAAACTCTACAAAAATTATTGGAGAGAATTACAAGCTTTCAGGAAAATTTGTAATAAGGCAATGTAATATACATTTTGTGAGAAAAGCACGTACAGACCCACTTGTATGATAATTTGATCCTGTTCTTCATTTATACAAACTCTACAAAAATATTGGAGAGAATTTCAAGCTTTCTAGAAAACGTGTTAATAAGGTAATGTAATATACATTTGGTAAGAAAAGCAGTTACAGACAACTTGTATGATAATTTCATCCTATTCCTCATTTCTACAAACTCTACAAAAATCATTGGAGAGAATTTCAAGCTTTTTAGAAAATTTGTTAAAAAGGCAATATGACATTTTGTAAAATGTTTTTATTTAAATATACATTTTATGAAAGTTAATTTAAATCTCCATAAATAGTTATTTAGGTGGTACCATCAACAAAGTCTATCCACAAAACTTCTTTTTTTTTATGGTCGTTATAGTAATTCAACTTTGAATACTGAAAGTAAATATAATTCAGATTAAGTTATTAATTATTATTTATTCTTAATTTGCATCAGTTCTAAGTAAATCAAACCTTGTAACCAATATTCTATAAAACCTGTAATTTAAAAAGCGATTGAATAAAATATAACCAGCTAAAATTTTATAACACTATAATAATGAAAAACATTAAAATGAATGAAAATTATTTCCTAAATTCAATGTTTCTATTTAAACTGTATATATATATATATATATAATATATATATTTAAATTTTGTAACAAAAAAATATAAAAATAATTTATTTTCATTATGTTATTTTTAAAAAAGTGAAATTAAACTCATGCTTTAAATATTTTCAACACCAGAATTACTAAGTGAAGCCATCTTTAAGAAAATATGGCAAAAATAGAAAATCAAAGTGAGAAAGTAGATCCTTAAAAATATAAAAAAAAAAAATATCAAATAATATAAAAAGGAAATTTCGTTATTATTATTATTATTACTACTGTTATTTTTATACAAACATCTTCAGCACTTCTTGTATCGTATTTTCAATATAATCCTACTAGTTAATTTTTCACGAAATTCACTTCTGTATATTTTTTTTTTTTTCTAAAAATATTTTTCTATTCGACTATTTTCTAGCATTTATTATAGCTGCTGATTTAAAAATTTTAGTCACGTTCTTTTGAAGTTCTTCTTTATTTACATGAATACATACTAATTTACATACATACAAAAATATGGTGTCAGAGTGTTATAAAAGTAGTGGGTTAAATTAAATTTTTCTTCTTCAGCTGCATATCCACTATTAGATGAACCTCTCTATATCCCACGTTGCGTGTATTAGTTCTCCCACAGTTTCGAGACCCGTCCGATTGCTCTTAGCCATGACATTTGTTTTCTGCTTTATATTTTACGATGCAGAATTAATTGTAGATGATGATATTTGTCATTTCGCATCATATGACCGGGATAAGTAGTTTTTCTGCGTTTGAATGTTAATAACAACTAACGTTTTCTACTAAGAACCTCATTATTGTTCACTCGATTACCCGTGATATCTTCAGTATTCTACTGTATACATATTAAATCAAATATTGGTGTTAAATAGATTGAATTGGTGAAACCCTGAACAGTATATCAATTTTTTTCTCACTAAAAGACCAATTTTTTGACTTAGCCCGAACTCTCAATTATTGTTAAGTAAAATATTATATTGCGAAATAAAAGTAAAAAGGAAGTGCATTCATTTTTTGTTATGGCTCAGAAAAATTGATAATGGAATGAATTTTCAAAAATGTTTAGAACAGTTTTATATAGTTGTTAAATGAATGCACTTTGATAAATTACTGGTCGTTATTGTATTGTCGATAAGTTGCACGTTAATCAATATAATCAATATTAAGTATTGAAAAAAAATAGGTAATAAATTATCGGTAATTCAACCACTAAATGGACTAGGAATACGTATATAGCTTCAATATCATTAGAAAACCTAAATAATTGTTTGAAGAAGATAAGTCTTTGAAGAAGAAAAGTCTATCTACATAGTCTCACATGCCTAGGGTAACAAAACTTATAAATATCTGTGTCAAGTTTATTCTCTTGTTTGGTAGTGAGCATGATTCACAAATGAAAATAATGTACTGCACTTCCAAGTACTTGTAAATAAATATTTTCGAATAATATGTCACAATAAAAACAAAATAAAAAGGACAATAAAATCACAATAAAATCCCAATAAAAACAAAATACCATAGAAAAATAAAGAGGGGAAAATATAGATCATAAAATTAACACAATCGATCCCGGTCGATATCAAGAAAATCATATGAATGGAATCCTGACAGATTGTTGGTTGATTGATACCATATTGAAGAAAAAAATTGAAGGAAAAGACAAATATAGACTTATGTAAAGGAGATATTCCCAATAAAAATTCGTTGACTGATTCGTTGTACATTCGTAGCAGACTTCCGTCACTTGAGAAAAGTGTTCTCCGAACAATGGGAGCTATCCAGCATACCATTCAAGAATATCCTGAGTGTGATCACAAAATCAGGTTGCTTTAAAGCTTCAGAGATTAACTGACAAACACGGGTTATCACAATAAGGCTATTTATCCCTGCGGTGATGATATAGGGGACAGATTCCTTTCCGAAATTACACAACCTAATCTAATCTAATCGTTGGCTGATGTTTCTGAATTTGGTTCTATGTTAGCAAAGCGAAATAAGACAAAAAATGCAATGCTTAAAATACGCTCAGTATGTAGAAAAAAGGACTGCATAAAACGTATCAACTACACATCCAACAAAATCATCATGAAATGAGAAATATATCAATATTCAATGTTTCAAGCAAAGACGTAGCAAGTTGAAACGCAGCATTTTGAGACTTATATATTGAGCCAGACAAAAATTTGCTTTATCTCTGAACATTATAGAAAAATTAATATTAAAATTTTTCAGCATCTTTAAAATTGAAAAAAAAAATTTCCGGCCACCATGTACAATGGTATACATATATTAGTGCAATTATGTTGTGAGCATAAAATTTTTAGTCTAATTTTGAAATTCTTTGCTAAAGTCACTTTGTATTTTTGAATTTGTTAATCGTACTGCTACTGGTTGTGTAGAAATTGTAAAATAGAATTCAACAGAAGAAGAGAATTTATTAGAAAAATTTGGTATTGAAAAAAACAAATGCAAATAGCACGTAAATTTCTTTAAAACAAAATAAAAAATAAAATTATTTAAAAATTTTCTTTACATTCATTTTCTATATAATAACGGTATATATAAAATGTTGCCACTAACTTAAGTTAAAAAACAAAGACCTGTGAAAGGTGCACCCTTGCACATTCTATGCGATTCAATAAAATTTTTGAAAAAGACTTGGCACTTGGCATAGGAAGTATAAAAAAACGGAAAATATTGCTAGACTTAAAAAAACAAAAATAAAAATATAAGAAGATTATAGAAAATGTAACGGTATTTGGTTACATTGTTTTTTTTTTTTTTGTAGTAATTTTGCAAATTTACTGTTAAAAAATTCTTTTTGTTTAGCCATGTCCTTTGAAGATAAAATGAAGTGATTTTATCATTATCTATGGTAATAATGATGTTGATAAAATGTAGTATCTAAGAGGGTAGATAATAATATACAAAAATAATGTATATATTTTTTATTTAAATGATATTTTTCATTTTTCAAATTCACCAACATACATTTTTGTATTGAATAAGTTTTTGGATTTTGTAATAGAATCTATCTGTTATTGGGAAATTAAATTTTATTTGTATATAGCTTACAAATTAAAATCTCAATTACAAAGCTTTAAATATGTAGAATATCGCTAATTTTAGTAATATCATATTATGTATTCGAATTTCTGATTTTTGTAATGGAATTTGAATATATTTTGAAAGAAAAATTGAATCAGCTGGTCTGCATTAAATTGATTTTTATTTCGATATATTTGAAAAACCTTTGATATTGACATCATGTAGAATGGTATACATGTAACATACATAGTAAATACTCTTTAAATACCTTTATTTATTTATTTTATTTTATTTAAATTTTTATTAGCTTAATATAAACTTTTAGAATATACTTTATTTCTTATTTACTACTACTAATAATTAAATTACTTTTATACATATATCAATTCATTTACTTTATTTCATTGTATTCAAACTTAAACTAATTTTATATATCAATTAATATAATTTTATAGTTTAAATACTTTATCTATTTAAGTTTTCTAGAAATTTTCATTAACATATTTTACTAACAATTTTTGAAAATTACTTATTCTACTTTCGGCTTTTATTAAACCCGGCATTTCATTAAAAATTTTTAATCCAATATACATTATCTGATTTTGGGTCCTTGTGCTTTTTGCTACTGGCAATCTAAAATCATTACAGTTCCTTAAGGCATATGGTTGAGTATTACCTATGTACGTAAGATTTCTAGTTAAGTAGTTAGGAACCAACCCATATTTTATTTTAAACACAAAAAATATTGTTTTAAAATATATCCTCTGCTTTACGTTCATCCAATTTAATTTATTTAACATACATATACCTATTACAATATAAGATTATCCTCATTGCTCTATTTTGAAGTATTTGAAGTCTTTCAATCATATTATTATTACACATAAACAAAATGGACGAACAATAATCAAAGTGCGGTAATATGGTTGTGTTATAAATTCTAATTAAGCATTCTCTAGTTATCTTTCCGCGTATTCTATATAAAAAATTAATTGTTTTTTGCTATTTTTCCACATATATTTGTTACATGCTCTCCTAGTTTTAAATATTTGTCTATTTGTTATACCTTAATATTTAAAATCGTTCACACATTCAATTATTTCATCAATTATTCTTATATTTACGTTTATTGGACTATTTATCATCATACATTTAGTTTTATTTATGTTTAATATTAATTTATTCTGGTTCATCCAATTAAAAATTCTATCAAAATCTTTATTTAAATAATTTTCGATTTCGTTAATATTATAACCTTCCATAAAGATCAATGTGTCGTCAGCAAATAGCATTATTCTTGTATTCTTCAAAATTTTATTAATATCATTTATATATAACACAAAAATTAATGCATCAAGAATTGATCCTTGTGGTACTCCTAGCTTAACATATTCACTATTTGATTTATAATTCCCAAATTTAGTTATTTGCTTTCTGTCTTCTAAGTAACTTTGGAACCATTCTAATTCATTTAATTTCATTTAAATCCGTTACCCTTTTCAATAATAATGTTATTACAAATAATAATTGTGTTTTTAATTTTTCATATTCATTATCGATAGTAATACAGTTTCTTTATGAATTTCTAAACCAAATTCATTGAACTTTAAATTTTTCATTCACTTTTGGTACTATAAACCAAATGCAAATTTAAATCAATTCGATTAACACCGTTGATTTCAATATTGGTTAGTACTAAAGTACATATTAACTTTTTTTTAATTTAAATCACCCATCTTTAAGTTATAATATACGTTATTTTTGATGATTTCAAGATCGTTTACTGGGTTAAAAAGTGTCAAAGTGAAAGATTATAACCATATAGTCAATCTATGGTGTCGATGTGGTTACTAATCAAGATAAATTATTTGAATTTATAATTAAATTAATCATTTTTAAGATGATAACTTATAGTGTAGCAAATTATTCAAAAGTGTTCACAAATTTCACTTCAGAGAATATAACTCACAGTGAAAATATATAGAAACAAATCAGTATATAACATTTAGAAGTTATGATCAAACTTAATAAAAGATCTTTACATAATAAATAAGTTTTTATTAATTGTTAGTTAGACAATTTTAACTTAGGTTCAAGCCCCCGCCAGAAGAGTGTACACTGTTAATGTTGTATAACAAAGAAAACTCCATAATTGGTAACAGTAATACCATAATTTCACAGACAATACCAAAATTTCACAATTGTGACTGATTTCAAATCTGCCAAAACCGATACAACCATCAGGGCATTTACGACCATCTACACTTTTATAAATCGAAATTCAAAAATTTGCAAATGAAAGTCAATTATTATTAAGGAAAATAATTTTTCAACTAATACTGCTTTATGAAGCATCTGTTTGTGGTCACTGTGCAAAGAAGCATAGATAAAATTAATTTATAATCTTTATTTTTACTATTTGACCATTAAACTTAATTTCATTAAAAATTTTTATGAAAATTATAGACAATAGGATTTCATAATTAAAATTAAAATTTAACCAACCATAAGCTATTATCAGTCATGCCAATTTCAAATAGGTTTAAACATAAGTTACCTCTAATTTTATTTCAAACTGATTTGTTTTTGCTGAAATATTCTGGAATCAAATCTAAACTCTGTGTAAATATTTAAAATATTTATCTATATTTAGGAAAATAAATGTTATCATTATTATTATGAAAACAAATCTGCTCAAGTCATAAAATGTCATTTCATAAATGTTCCTAGAAAATTTGATATATATCTTCAACAAAATGAATAAAATTCACAAAAAATGTTATTAGAGGTTAACATAAGGTTATTTCACAATAAGGTAGTGATAACCTTTCATCTTATATATATTTTTAATTAAAATTTTTCAATTTAATACAAATGAAAATAATATTTTCATAAATATACATATTTTCTCATCTCAGAATATCTATTTATAGTAAGTCTTAAGGAAATTGTAATGAATGATGTCAATAAGTATTAATTTTGTATACAAAAAAAAAAAATAATAAATAAATAATAACAATTAATAACGGTTTTCATATGAATTACCTCTAATTGAATTCCCAGATCAAAAACAGAATTTCTCTGAATAACCTACCTATATATACATACTCATATTAATTTGAAATATATATATATAGCATAATATGTAATTAGATTTATAATCCTCAAATAAATTATAAATATATGTGCAGTGGTAAGGTAAATTGATCCAGTTTCAAAGTTATATAAAAATATGTATATAATATTAATATTACATATATATATATATATATAGAAATAATATATTTTTGTATAGAAAATAATTATCCAACATTTTAGTTGAATAATCATTAATTAATATAGGAATTTAGTGTTCGAAAGAATTTATTATCTTCAAAAAGGAAATTTTTTTTACTTTGAATTCAACTATCGAAGTACCATAATCCTTAATAGGACTAATATAAACTGCAGATTAATATTTATATGTATATGTGTATATACCTAATGATTTTTCAATATACATACTTATTATGTGAGCTTATTATTTTGTTTGTAAGAATATTCGACAAAAGTTTACTTTAATTAACAGTCTGAAATTTACTATTACAGATAACTGTAAATATTTGAAATAATTGAATGTATGCACTACAAAATATTTTACGAAATATAGTATTATGTAACTGTATGCTTTGATGAAAGTTATTTCCGTGACATCCAAGTAATCAAAAAAGTTTAATTATAGTAGTAGTACCCGCATATAAAGATAAAGTACTTATACTTGGTTTACAAAACATGATAAATTTTAAACTTTATGTTTTCAATACTTTTTTGTATTAATGCTGTTAAAAAAATAACTGAACGAATAAAAAAAAATATATATATTTCACTACTTAATATTCAACCTTAACACTACATTCATGATCATAATACTTATATAAAAAATAAATATATAAATTTTGTTTGCATTTAGGATCATAATACTTTGTATTTACTATGCAGTAATAATCATTAGTTACATTTTGGATGTGACAGTTAATTCTTCATCTGCCATTTTTTATTCTATCAAATGTTTGGCCTAAAAAAAATTCGATGGCATTTACTATTTTTGTGTTCAATTGTCTGAGCTACGAAATTAGAATTTCCGAAAATAGACATAATATTAATACATTAAATGCAAGTGTGAGCTGAGATAAAAGATAAAACTTTATTGAGTTACAGCTAATTCGAAAATATATAAAATCAAATGAGAAAGCGTATAGCCTAGCTAGTTAGGAGGAGGCTGTCATTGATATAAATATACTTCCTAAAAATAAAGATAAGTTCATTATAAAATATTAACTCGCGATTTGGTTTTAATTAATAAAGTCAAATTAAATTATATAAAAACACAAAATTGATTGAGAATTGCACTGTATTGCACTCATTCTTTGACATTATTTGTAAATTCGGAAATGAATCAACATCACGCATCGTATAAAAGTTTCATATTTTGAATGTGACATTAAAACATTGTATCAAGTTCTTTTTTGCAACATTACTGTTTGTACAACTTGAACAAACTATGTTTGCTATTGTAATAAATATCTAGTTGACACTTCAAGTCTTATTTGACATTTCATTCGTTCATATTGTTTCACTGAAATACGTTTTCTGCGAACCTGCTAATAATTTTAAATTAATTTTTTGTTTTAGGTACATATATTGCTTAATTTTTTTTTCATTGATTCTATAACAAATTTATGAATTTTGTTTTTTAACAAATTTTGATATTCTAGTAGTCATCATATTTTGATGGTTCACAATTTTCTAAAAATACGTTTAAAGCGATATTAAATATTTTTTTCATTTTAAATTTTCAAAACATCACTGTCAAATTCTGATACCTAAAGATGTATTAATTGCATTAGCAACACAAATAATCATTGCCAAATTGCATCATGAATTTTGTACTGATACAATAGTGATATACCTAATCATGATTCTGATCAACATAACCCTTTTTTTTTTGTTTTGCATGCTTGTTTTAAGCATTAAAAAAAAAAAAATTACTGGCAATATTGCATTTTCGAATTTACCTATAAATACATTGTAGCAATACAAAATAAACAATACAATGTAATACAACAGAATTAATAAATTGTGATTTATATCTTAATTTATTTGTATATTTACTTGACATTTAAGTTTTTGACATTTTGTTATTAAAACATACTGTCAAACTTCAAAAATCCAAATGTCAAGTTTGTCTATTATCTTACACATGTACTGTACATACAATTTTTTCATAATAATATGTCATAATATGATTTTGGTTTTTATATATATATGTTTTTATTCTTAGCTGGATAAATTACCATAAAAATTAATAAAGAAGAAATAATTTAATATTATCACCATTATTTTAATATTATGTATTTACGTTTCAACCAACAAAAAAAAAAAAAAATTTGATTTTCAACAAAAAACAAAAATTCAATTTTATAACATACACTTGACATGTTTCACAAAACCAAAAAAATTATTTTTTATGTAGTCAATGGAAATTATAACAACTCTTTCTCATCTACTTACATTACATCCATATCTCTTCAACAATATACAATTATCTGTTTTATAACTGTTTTCTTATGAACATTTTTGACTTGAATTAACTTTCCCCTCACTTTTAATTTTTTTTTGTTTTGTGGAATAAATATTCAACATTTTTGATTTGTTGTGTGAATATAAAAGCGAAAAATGAGTAAAAGAGAACAGAATAAAATTGTTTTTTTTTTTTTTTATTTCTTTGATGATAAATTGAGGTAATAAAACATTACGATCGCATTAATTTTCACATATTTTCATTTACCAATCCCACACATACAAACATACACGCACTCTTTTCAACAAAAATATCTATTTTCATAAAAAAATAAATAAATAAATATATTATATTTGACGTTCATTTATTTGTTAATTTTCATCATAGGACAAGTATTATAAGATACGTAGTTAAGTGTAGGTGTCTATATTAGATTACATACAGGCCCGGCACATAGTCTTATAGAAAGGCGATCTTAATTAATAAATGAATCCACTTCAATTATGTTAGTTCTAAAAAGTTTTAGTCGTATGCCTGTCATTCCTTAGAGCAAATTAATAACGTATGTCTTCGAAGCTAAATACTCGGAATAGCAGATGCAGATTGAATAGGAGATTTAAGCTCAGAAGTCAACAAGTTGGACAGGAATTATTTTTCGATATGAAAATTATCTTCAAAAGCACAAATATTTGTTTGCAACACCAATTTTCAATGGAAGACATTTTTACTTTGTTTTCACCATTCTGGTATACTTTACATTTCTGGTAAATTTAATCCATTGCAAGTCAAACAATGAAAAGGGTAGGATTTTAGAAAAATATATATTGAGTATCAAAATAGGACAAGAATACAAAAGCAAAACAACAGTTGGTAGAACAGTATATGAAATTTATACCAAATAAAATTTCAAAGCACATCAATTAATGAAATGTAAATAAAATGAATGTCGGACTATTTAGTATAGCTGTTTAGTATAACTAATGTAAATAAAATAAAATTAAATAATGGTCAGTATTATTAAATATTAGGGTGCAAATCATTAATTATTAACAAGTACAGACCTCATTTTGATCAAAACAAAACTACTGACAAAGAAAGCACACTATAGATAAAATGATGTCTAGTCGCATATGAACCTTATAACTTCAAATGAAAATCGGTTATAAATACTTTTGGAAAATATTAAAAATAATAAAATATAATTAGAAAATATAGATAGAAAATATTTTTGGTAATAAAAACCGATAATTTATTGGAAACAGTAATATCTAGTTGAAGAATTTAGAAAAAGAAAGCATTTAGTTCATTTCTTTAAACCGCAACATCTTCAATTTGGCACATTAGATGACAATAGAGCATAATGTAAAACATACAATATTGTTCTATACAATACTATATTATGTGAATTAACCAATATCAAATTTAACAGATAATATCGAGTAAAATACCAGGATTTTAAGAGTGCTGTATTAGAAAACAGTTGCGGAAGATTGGCTAGACAGTTTTGAAGAAATATTGTGAAGAATAAAAAAGTTCACACATCAGAACTAACTGTATTGCAGAAAGAAGAAAGAAGGGAAAAAATAATATCAAACCTTTTCGACATTATACTCAGATATTATTGTTCTGAGATCGCTTACAGTTGTCAATTATCATTATTTTCACAAAGTAGTTGCACATATCAACACATATCGCCACATCGACAAATCAAGACATATTAGAGCGAGAGGTGATTGATGTTGCAGAAATAATCCAAAAAAAAATATGGGAGATGTATTCGCAGCCGATTAGGATTTATGAAGGTCTACTGTTCCAATTCTATTTAGTGTCGTTTGAATGTCTAATAAATTTTCCATTTTATATTTATTTCTGCATACGATTTTAATACTCTCATGAGTTAAGCTTACCAAGTCTTTTTTCACAATACATAATAAAGCAACTTCGAAAATATTTAATATATAATTTCAAACTAAATATTTAGACTAGTTTTAAAAGTATAAAATTGCAAATACGGTCTTTTTGAAAAACTAAATTTGTAAAGGCAGAAAACAAAAATCGCTTATGGTTAATTCGCACTTTATTAAAAAAATAAAATGAAAGTTACGAAACATGTGCAACACACCATCAACGCACAGACTAGAAAAACAAAACATGCCCCAAGCCTTATTATTATATACCTCAAATGGATGTGATATATTATCGTATATTATATGTAAGTATTAAAATAGGATAAGAGATGTGAGCGCAATAATAAAAATAATAATAAAATGAAAAGAGACAAAAAATAATAATTTCTCATCAAAATGAAGGACAATTCTTATATTTATTATTATATTTTCAATGTAATTTATATTAAAAAAGATGAAATATATATACGTAATATGTATTATATAAAATAGTATGGCTATATATTAAAACAAAAAAAAAAATATTTCAATTTTTTTCCTTCCTAAAGTTATATAATACATATACATAATATATATATATATTTTTGTTTGTTTGATTTTATTCTATTTATTTTTTTAATAAAATTCGCAATACAAAGTCATATCAGGATATTAAATGACAAAATTACTTCATATTTTTTTCTTTTTGTTATTATTATTATTATTATTCTTTGGGTTTATTTTTAAGGACAATCGACTCTTTTATTTTTTTTTTGTTGTTTTTATTTTTCGTTTTCGTTTTCCTTGAATTTTGAAGAAAAATCACTTTGGGTATTATTAGCATAACAAAATAAACAGAGTGAAACAGTGAATTTTTTTTGTTCTAGTTTTATTGTTTTTATTTTCTTTTATGTGAAAGAGAAAAGGAGATAGAAAAAGAAAAACAATAAGAATAGAATAGTATAGTGTGAAAGAGAAATTATATTGTGGAATGAAATTAAATAAGCAATTTTTTCTCATCATTTCGCATAATTTACCACGCATATACCCACGCATTTTATTTTTACACTCTCTAACTCCTCCAACATTTTGGGGACCAATTTCAAGTACATATTGTTAAGAAAAAATTTCAAATTTTTATCAAAAAAATTTTTTTTTCAAAATTGTTTTTTATTTTTTGTTTTTTTTTTGGTAATAATGAAAATCAGAGATTGTTCAATGTTTTAGCTCTTGAATTTTAATTTAGCTTTTGTATATTATGTAGAGTTATAGAAATTTCTGAAATTTTAAATTTAATTTGCAATATATTATTACAGTCATTGGCATTATGATGATAAATGAAAATAAATAGAGAAATTTTTTTAAATGAATTATTGTTTAAGGAATTGTCATTGTTATGACAACAAAAAAATTATCGTGTGCAACATACACTTTAATTAAATTTATTATAACAAGGGGATTTCGTGAACGTACCCTTGTACTTTCGATGTTGTACTCGATTCAAAATTGTGACAGCGGCTTGTTTACATATTTTTTTTCTTTTTTTATATTATAGCCAAAACTTAGGTTTTGAACCTTTTAGCACTTGCGGTACGTTGACCATTTGAAAAAGGAAAGGATAGTTAAAGGAAAGGAAAGAAAAAGGAAGAAGAAAAGTTTTGTGGGAAAGAGCGAACAATGTTGTTAATATTCGTCTTAAATCTCTGTAAATCATAAATAAAAAATCCTTCTCTCATTGGGAATGCTTCGATTGGGATGCGATTCCACAATCGAGATGTTCTTACTATAAAAGAATTTCCATAGCCGGACTTAAACCATCTCGGAATTTCCACTGTGAAAGGGTGTGCACTTGATGCCTCTCGTGTTATGCGACAGAATTGCTTGAGAGGAGGAAGAAGTGACTTTAATTCCTCGGAACAAGTGCCAACATCAAGTAGATATCTATAAAATAGAGAAAGTGCTCCAACAATACGACGATGACCAAGTGGTATAAGGGACCTATAAGACGAATGGCGCGGTTTTGAACTTTGTCCAAAAAATTTAAAGCAGTTTTTGGTGCACCTGCCCATAAATGTGAGTTATACTCGAGCTTGGGTCGTATATATGCTTTATAGATTTTTAAGAGGTCTCGAGATGAAAAATAAGCTTTGCAGCGACTTAAAAAGCCCAAACATTTGGCGGCACTTTTCGCAATATCGAAAATATGCTCATTCCAGTGCATATTTTGATTCACTCGCATCCCGAGAATGTTCAAGTCTTTGAGTCGCTGAATAACTTCATTTTGAAGCCGGAGAATTGGTTCGAATGTTGTTAGCTTGATACTAACAAGACAGCTTTGAGTTTTTGAAGTGTTAAACTCGACTCTGTTTGCTCTACCCCAGTCGACAATTTTGGCTAGGTCGTGATTGAGTGCACCAGCCATCATTGTTCTTTTGGAGTTGACTGCTGAAGCTGTAGCATTATTTGTTTTAAGAAAATCATATGATGCTACTAGAGTGCTGTCATCGGCCAAACTATGGATTGGATTTAAAGTTAATTTGAGAAGGTCATTAATGAAAATGAGAAATAGGGTGGGTGAAAGGACGGAGCGTTGTGGAACACCAGCATTGATTTGAAGTTGGTCGGAAAAGAGAAAGCTTTCAATCCATTTAGAAAAGGTTGGACCGAGGCCT
Organism: Argyra leucocephala; assembly: GCA_963942445.1. Taxonomy (NCBI): domain Eukaryota; kingdom Metazoa; phylum Arthropoda; class Insecta; order Diptera; family Dolichopodidae; genus Argyra; species Argyra leucocephala. The sequence continues at coordinate 7,853,229 of OZ012681.1, read as the reverse complement.
ACAGCATTGCATTTTGCTATAAGAGCAGAATGCCAGACTCGATCAAAAGCCTTAGATATATCCAGAGCTACAACAGCAGCTTCACCAGATTGATGAAGACTGGTGTTAAGCTTTTCGCAGAGGCATGTCATGAGATCACCGGTGGAACGCTGAGCTCGAAAGCCGTATTGACTATCATGAATTATACCTCTACTATCAAGATATTTCTTCAACATATGCATTTAATTTATAATTATGAGAATAAATTAGAAATAACTTTGTTTTTTTTCAATTGGTACAATTACATTGGTAAAATAAGTCAATTAACATTTTGTTTCAATTTAAATTTTTTATTTAAAAAATTACCTCTGTATTTATCGCCATTTTCCAGATATATGTATTTTACAAATGTCAAACTTGAAAAGTACAATGTCAACTACAGTACAATACTAAAAGTATAATAGGTTTGAGTCTTGTCTACAAGTCATATAGAATATTTTTTCATATAATTTTACGATGGCAATACCGCACCTAGTACAAGACTACACCTTCAATCTGTAGGTGTAGTCTTGTGACACTTTTAACATGCCTTTTGCAAGAAAAACATATACAACTTATCAGACATCATAATTAGTAGGCTGAGATTGTGTAGATGTTTCACAAAGAAGAATTGAGATTAATTTAGAACTATGTATGCCAAATGTCTATAGTTCTTTCAAAAATAAACTAGCAAAAATAACATGAATTATGAGTTATTTTAAGCATGTCGAGTTGGAATAATTTTTTGTTAAGCAAATGAGTAAACTGTATAAAAGCAGAAATTGAAAAATCATTGAGGCTAGATGAAATGAGGCAAATAGTCACTCGTAATGAAAAGTTGTCTAAGATAGATTCAAACATCTCTAGATCTCTAGATTGACAAACCTAGAAGATAAATCAAATGTTGGACTTTAACGTTGTAGGAGGGCGAACTAATTGCAAAAAAAAAAATAGGGAATGGCATAAAAAACACAAACGAAAAAGAATCAGAATGAGAGGATAAATTAATGTTATGAGTTACATGTGTATTTTACAGTCTGAAAATGTAATTGTATGTAATATTATCAGCTATGCAATAGATTACTGCAATTGATGAAAATATTTGAATAAGAAATACAAAAATTTTTTAATTAACTTCCCAACTGACATGAATTCATTTCTTGTTTGTAAATTGTCTGCTTTGCTAGTAAAATCGGCTTAAAATACCATCGAATAGGTACACAGAATTGCACCTGAAATCAGACATGCGTATGAGCAAAAAAAATACTGCTCAGCCAGATATCTAAACCTCATTCAGGCTTTCGACAGAGTTTGGTACGGTGGCCTAATATATAAAATTAAAACTCAACTACTTCCTGTGGATCACAAACTATTAGAAATTTATCTGTTCTATTTCAAGTCAAACACAAATCATTCGTATCTAAAGAACATTAAATTAAAGCTGCTGGCTAACCACAAGGTAGCATAGTCGGACCAATTCTGTACTTAATATTTACCTCTGATCTCCCAATCAAGTGTTCCTATCTACTTTTGCAGACGACATGGCAATCTTGAGCACTTACCAATGTTCAAGAATCGCATTCCAACGGTTACAGTCCCAACTAGCAATAATTGAAAACCGGCTCGAGAAAAGGAAAATTAAAGTGAATGAAAATAAGAGCATCCACATCACATTCACATATTGAACAGAGAAACATGCCCACTTGTATTCCTTAACTGTATAGAAATACCTCAATCCAATGTAATGAAATACTTAGCAGCTCATATCGATAGAAGACTAACCTGGAACCAGCACATAGTGACAAAAAATGCAGCTTAAACTAAAAACGATCTCTATGCACTGGCTAATTGGGACCAAATCATGGTTGAGTAATTGAAAGTCTTCATCTAAAAAGCGATCATAAAACCAATATGGATACCAAATCTGAAAAAACATGTCCAAAAGTAATCTGGAGATAAACAAAAGATTTCAGTTGAAAACAATGAGAACGATTACTAATACGCCATGGTACATTAAAAATTCCAGCTTTCATAAGGACCTAAGCTTACCTATTGTAGAAGAAGTTATTGAAAGAGAAACAAAAAAATACTCCAGAAGAATAGTATCCAACCTCAACCTGCTAGCAAGAAATTCAACAAATCTGCCATCAATTATTGTAGACTGAAAAAAAAAATTACTTAATTTAGTTACATCAATAAAGTGTTCTGTACCCCCACTGGGGCAGACCCAATTTAAAGTAAAATTAGTTATAACATTTTAACACTTCTTGTAATCTTTAAAATTATACTTAGTATCCGAATTTGTATAAACAACTACCTCTTCCCATTTGATTTCGGCCAATTTCAGTAAATTTCGGATTTAAAAACCCATTTCCGGTTGGAAGTTCCGGAAGTTGAAAATATCACCAATCGATAGAGCACCTTCGATTTAGTTAATATTTGTTTTTCCTTCTCCTTGTCCTCTTAAAAAACTCAGACGCATGCTCTGGAACACCCGGGATAATAAAACAATCTTCATTAATAAACTTCATTTCAAATACTTATATTTTAAAGGCCATTATGCATGACCCTGCATTATGTTTAACCCTTAAATGCATGATTTTTCCTGGTTCATTCATAAAAATATTTTTAAGTAGATTTAGACTTCCTGAACCCCAAAAGCTATTTAAAAATCAAATTGAGCCTCTAGATGGGTGTGATACAGATCTTCTACAGTATGCGCTTAAGGATTAATCTCAATCTTTGAAACAGGTCCACATTTATTAATTGTGTTTTGCCATTTAACTACCATAATATTAATGTCCCGCTGCCGTTACATATATAGCTATATTTGCCCCTACTATCTTGCTAGCTACTCTCACGTCAAGACATTGGATAATTATCATATAAATTAATCAAAAAGTAATTAAAAATTAATATTCAAAATAACCGTAGTTCAACCATTGAAATGATTACCGTTATCTGTAAAAATATTAAATTTAATTAAAAAGGATTAATATAAGTTAAAAAATATTTTTCTATGACAATCTTAAGGACATGTGAATGAATATGTCAGTGTATGGTTTTGTTTTAAAATATTTTTAATTATTTTGTTTTGAATGCAAGTTGCGTCCTTCATTATGTTTTTTTTTTAAATTAAAATCATTGAAAATAGAACAAAAATACAATAAACAGGAAACTCATACATTTTACCATTGAATTTTAATTCTTATTTCACTTCCGGGATTTTCTTTATGACACAAAATAAACGCAAGATCTTTATACATATTTTTTTTTGTATTTGTATTGTGATACAAAACTTAATTTATGAGCATTTTAGGCAAATTTTTATGTTGAAGTTTTTTTTTTGTTTCATTTTAGTTTTTTTTTTTACTTATTTTTATTACTTTAAAACCGAACAAGCAAGGACATTAAAAAAAAGAAAAGAAAATAAATACCATCAGGAAGAAATATGTTGCTATGTATTTATTGTTGTTTTGTTATATGGACCAGAAATAATAAAAAAAAAAAAAAAAAAAATTAACATGTCTCATTCTTATTTTAATGTTACTTTTTTTTTTATTTATTTATTGTTTTTGTTTTAATCTGCGGTAATAATTTTCCTGAAAATTGGTGTTTTAATTTATGAATCTGGTTTTTTTTTTTGTGTCAGTTTTATTGAAGAATATAGTATTGAAAGAAATTTTTTTTTTGCCAAATCTATATGGTCTCATTAGATTAGAAAATGGAAAATATAAAAGAATAACTGTTAAAACGAACCGACTGATAACAATTGAGAAATAATGAGTGAAGCAACAACCACGATAAGATGGGTGTGGTGAGAGTATGTGAGAGAGCAAATACCCGCTCAGAATACTTCCATCAAACCCAATACGGTCAAGAAGTCGATTAGCAGATCAAGAAATATAAACAGAAAAAAAGGTAGAAATTTGAGAAATAATAGATTTGAAGCCTACTTAAGACATGCCCGAATTAACCTCTTCGTAGGCCCTAGGCCCTTTTACCTTTAACCCTATCGAATAGTTTTTTGCCAGTATCCCTAATGAAGTCAGCTGTGGTTTATTTTTAAAATGCGTTAATTTAATTCCAAAGTGTTTTTGTTTAACAACACTTTATTTAAATAACAAAGTTTAGTTTCATTCCATATTGGTTTATTTTATGAATGTTATTTTGTGAATATTATATTGGTGCCTTTATTTCGCTTTATAACGTTTTTCTACTACGACCGAAATTACATGAAGATATGCTTATTTCGTATATGTATGACGATGATGAGTACCAATTATTATACTTTAAGTCTTTTGTTTCTAGATTTAAATTCCACGCAATATACACTTTGTTTTGTGCATCACCACAAAGATGGTCCAAATTTAAAGACAATATGAAAGAAAATACTTGTGTTGTTAAAAATTTATCAGAAACCAGATGGTCTGTTCGACATGATGCTACTAAGGCTCTATTTATGAATTATTTAGAAATTCAACAAGCATTGTTTGAAATAACTGAAAGCGAACGTCAACCTGCTGTGGCTGTGCAGAAAGCGAAATCTTTAATAAAAAAGCTGAACAGTTTTGAAACAGCATTGATGTGTGTTATTTGGAATGATTTATTACAAAATATTAATATTGTCAATAAAGCTCTGCAGGAGACTGGCATAGAATTATGCACTATTGTAAAATTATTTGATACTCTCATAGCTTACTTTCATGATATTCGTTTAGAGTTTGATAAATTTGAAACCATGGCAAAAAAGCTTACATCCTCCGAATATAAAGAATATACGCAACGTAAACGAACACAAAATAGATTTTTTGATGAAGTTTTAGACAACACAGATCCTAGCTTGAGGCTAAGTGCAAGTGACAAATTTCGTATAGAATCTTTTTACATAATAGTAGATAGACTTATAATTGAAATGCGTAAGCGACTTGGAGCATATCAAAGGTTATATCAAAGGTTTAATTTTTTGGTGGACAGAAGTTTAACAAATCATGAAATAGTTTCGAAAGCAAACCAGTTAGTGCAAATATATTCTTCAGATGTTGAAGATGCATTTGTTGACGAGTTTTTATTATTTTCACGAATGTATGGGAATAAAAAATCAGTGAAGGAAATGATAATTGCACAAATAAATGATAAACTAGTTACACCAGTTTTCCTAATGTAAATATTGTGTTAAGAATTTATTTATCGATATTTGGAACGAATGCGGAAGGGGAGCGGAGCTTTTCAAAGCTGAAAAGAATAAAAAATTTCCTCCGATCAACTATGGGACAGGAACGATTATCATCTCTTACGCTTTTATTAATTGAAAGTGATTTAATGCGAGAAATTAGTTTCGATGATGTTATTGTCGAATTCGCCAATAAAAAATGTAGGAAGGTTTGTTTAGGTAATAATTAAATAAATTGTTTACTAAATTAATGATTTTTTTTTGGTTTTTTGAAAATAAATTTTGAATTATTTTGGATTTGAAGTGAAGTTTTTCTTTTCATGCTTTGGTTGAATATTTATTATATAAATTTTTCGTAAATAATAATATGTATACATTTTCGTAGGCCATTTACAGTTCGTAGGCCCTAGGCCCTGTGCCTATTGTGCCTATGGGATAATGCGGGTGTGACTTAAGATATAGTGACAGAAATTAGTAGGGACGACAATAATATTCTGTTAATAAGTGCTAATTTGAAGTAGATTTTCCTTTGTATTGTAGTTTTGTTTACCTCTGTAATTATATCTTAGGCTTAGCTTAAAAACGCTACAAAAATACATATTTTCATAAAACATACTCAACTGGTTTTCCAATTTGTTACATATGGCAGATGTTTTTTAACATTACCTATCATTATGTATTATTTTACTGACCCTTATGACCTCTTTCAATATTTCTCTTACTTAGGGCACACTTAATAAAATTTATTTAAGAATATAACTTTTTATATTTCAATTTTAAACAGTTTTTTTTTTTTTTAAGTTAAGCACGCACTAGGTTTAAAACAATATACAGTTAGGACTAATTGAGGATTATAGAAAGAAAAATGTCTCTTTTATCAGTAGGGCCTTTCTGTTGAATATGCCAAAAACTGTTATCTTTAAATTATGATATATTATTGTGCCATAGCTATTGAGATTTATATTAAATTAGAAATTATATGAAACGTTAGTCCATAGATTTCTCTTCTAATTGTATGAATGATCCATCCGCTCGTCCATATCTTGGCTGTTCCGATGCTCCGCCATATGCTGGCTTTTTCTTTCGTTTGTTGTTAACCATGCTAAGCTACGACATTTTCAGAAGTAGATAATTGCTCTAAAATCTTTCGAATTTTTTGTTTAAGTTAATACATTCCTATATATGTCCGTAACAACTATAATAAATTTATTTTTATTTTTTTTGCAAAATTTTCCTCTTTACTTTTTTATTTTAGTTTATTACAAATGATTCATAACACAACCCATACCAAAGAATAAAAACTACATTGCCATAATTTATTTCTATATATACATACATATTATGTATTTATGTATATATAACTCTATACATATTTAAATACATAATATATATACATTTATTTTTATTATTTTTAGCGCTTTTCAGGTGAAATGTTTTGAATAAAATTAGCACGATTATCATAGCATCATAACACAAACCAACAAAAAACAAAAAAACATAAAGAAAAAAAAAATAATGAAACATGATTTCACTTCTAGTATACTCGTACTACTGTTGAAATACAAAGTATGTCCTGAAATAGCACGCACATAAAAATAAACATTAAAAATTCAAAACTTACTAAAAACATACAAACATTAAAATGGAAAATTAAAAAACAAAAAGAAAAATAATAAGCAACAACAACAACAAAAAAAAAACACGCATTTTGAATATCTTGTAATAAATTCCAGACTCATAACTACCTAAAGAAAATAGAAAATTAGAAAAAACAAAAAAATATAAGACAAAAGAAATTTAAAGCCATAAAAAAATAATATGAAATTTTTGATAGAGTCTGGAAAATTATTATTATTCTAAAATATAGAAAACCTCCAACTACAGTAAACATTTTTAGTCTGTTGGTTTTTATTGTGATTCAGTAAAAGTTTATTTGTTATTATGTGATGAATAAATGAAATGATCATAATCATTGTTATGTAACCTCATCCGTGGGGCATAGGGCGGAAATTAAATGTTTTCATTGGCTCCTATCTGAGGCTAACCTCTTCAATTTTGGCCATATTCTTAGTTGGGTACTTGCTTCGACTAAAACTGTTATTTTCCATATCTTTTTCGGCCTTTCAAAGTGATGTATACCCTAAGGATTGCGTCAAGGTATCATGAGAGTATGCCCGATCGTACGCCATTTCCATGTCTATTTGTTTTTGATTCGGTTTTTGTCACAACGTTCTGTTCTGTAGAATGCGCCGGAGGTATCTATTGATGTACGCTGGTGATTTTCTGGTGATATTTACTAAAACTTTCTATGTTTCACAGGCGTACAGATAAGGAATAAAATTAAATAATTTAATATATTTCTATTTAGAATAGAGCTCTCACGACTAACTACTAGAAAAGATTTGTTGATTAGCAACATAACAATTTGGCGACCTGCGATTTGGCGGCAACTGATCTTATTAATTTAGGTAAATAAATTTAACCGCAAAAGTATTCTGCACCTGATTTCTATCATCATCATTATACTGTAACCATTTACGTACTGACTTCCATAGCATAAAAGTAATGGAATAAAATCAATTCTAGGGATAGTATCATAGGGATAGTAAATATCATAATCATATATCCAAATATCCAAAATCCTATAAATACCCAAATAGTAAATATCACAGGGATGAATAATAACTGGATTATTACATTCGAGAGTGTTTTAAGACACACTGGACCGTTCGTTCAACATACCTTTAACTATACTGAATTTCACATTTGACATTGACATTGACGTTTAAGCATACATCAGGATATTTCAGCACAATGGTATTATTTTGTGCAATCATTTTATTTTATTCACCACGATATTAGTTTTTGCGACGATATTACGCTGTAGCTACAATAGGGTAGGTAGGCGTGGGACAAAGTTTTCAGAAATTTTTGTTAATTCCTATTTTTATTACCGAATGCTTCACTGCTTATTTTTATTACAGTCTGCTTCTGTATGTTTCCCTGCCAACATATTATTAAGCTTATAAAGCCAAATTGAATTAGATTTAACAAAAATATCAATCTGGAATTATACTCGTATAGTTTTTGTACATTTAAAAGTCAAATTCTTAATTATATACTTTTATATTAACTTTCGGATGTCTATTTATACATTTAATTACTTATTTTATCTATATTATAATACACAAGAGCACGATTTTGAAGGCATCTTTTTCGTGGTTTTTCGTATGCTTCATTTTTTTTTCATTCAATCATTTTTTTTTTGTCGATTCTCTTTTGAGTCAAATTCTTTTTATTTTTTTTTTATTTATCGCATTTGGTTTTTTGCGCTTTTAGTAGGAAAAAAAAATTAATTAGTAGGGTAGTATAGGTTTTAATATCACAAATTTTTTTGAGTTCGATTCTCTATTAATTCAATTTTTTTTTTATTATTATGTATTATAATAATAATTTTTTTATATATTATATTATATATAACAATATTTTTTTAATAAAGAAAAAGTAATTTTTAATTATTCTCTTTTCAATTATTTCAACAAAATACGAAAGTGTTTAGTTTAATATAAATCTAAGCATACAAATTATGTATACTTATTACTTATCCATACATGGAATGTTGACAATTTTGACACTATGATGTATCATGTAGAAGTTTGCATATAATATAATATATTATACCAATTAGCATTTATCCTATCTATATATGTATACTCAAACAGCTAAAATGTAGGTACAATAAATATAATATAATTTGTACTGTATTTTGGTTAGGAAGTCTTATTAGTATATTGGTGAAATGTTATGTATATCGAACCTATGTTAAAATTTTATTGTTCAAATTTATTTTACAGATTTTATAATATTTACTTTTAATAAAAAAGAAACATATCATAATTTATGACTAAAATTTTTAAAGACATAAAAAGACAGGGGAAAGCTACTGACAACGACACAGTAACTGACAATTTTGTCATACGAGGATGTTGACAATATGACAATGTTGCATACCAGGTCTAGAATTCTTCATTTGATCCAATTGTTTCCTATATGATGAATTTTAAAATTCACTCATAATAATTGGGAAACGGTACTAACCCATAGGTATGATTAATAGCTTAATAAAATTATCGGAAACTATTTTTTAATAACATTCCGACACACGTTTTCCCAATTAACGCGACAATCAATTAATCGGTAATAATATCAATTATGGTAAAGGGTTTCGGTGGTTTTAGTGGGTTAGTGTTCCACATAGTTAAGTACCTATTTGCGCGGTCTGCTTAGTATTTTTCGAGGCTTTCACCTTCCCCCGAGAAATAAAAAAATCTTACAAAGAAAGCTTAACTCTATCTGATAGTTTTGATATTTTATTTTAAAATTAATATTAACTTAAAATTTTGAACATTTTCTATTTTTTTGTGGTTTGCAATTAATATTACTATTCTATATATTGTTGTCAGATACTTACAACGTGTCAAATGTATAATTGTATTAAAAAACATTTTATTGTGCCGTTTCACAGAAAAATTACTTTCTTTTGCTCAGCCGGGTATGTACCCGGGGGTTTCTTCTAGTATTTATATATTTACCATTCTGATTTATTATTTCACCCCACATCATTTTTTGTCTGAAACTATTTCCAAAATTGTAGTATATTTTGTAAAATTTTTCACTTTTGACAATTAATATAACGGTTTCAAGTTTTCACTCTTTTCGTTTTCTACTTAGTTTTTATTATTTTACGTTGCCACTTGTTTTATTGTTGTTGTCAGAACAATTGTCTTACTTTGACAATATAACAGTGTGTAAATAAATATGTTTATATAAAATAATAAAAAAAAAAACAATAACAACAATACTTTTGTTTTTCTCTCTCCCCGTGGAGAGGAAAAAAATGTAAAAAAATATATTTTTTTTATTAAGCTATAAGGCGGAAAACACAAATAATCAAGTGGAAAAATTCATGTTATTCTGTTCCCTGTAACATTACACACAACTGGCGTTATTATTGACTCTTTCTTATTTTTTTTTTCTGTTATTTTTGTATGCATTTATTTTTTTTATTTGTATTTTTTTTTTGTTTTTAAATAAAAAAAACACCTAGATATTCGTAACATGATCCTATAAAATTCCAAATTTAAGTTTAATCATATATATACTGCATGTATATTTACCACCCCCATCACTGCTAAATATCTACTTTAAAATTGAACAAAACGTGTTCACTACCACAAATAACTTATAATATTTCCGTAATTGTTGTTTGTGTATGGTTCTTGTCTAGAATAACTAAACTTTGACGAATTTTTTATTTCCATCATAGAATTAGATGAGTTATGTATGAGGGGGAGAGGGGAGGATACAAATCTTTATAAAAAACAACAGGAAATTAGTAAATGAGTATGTAGATGGTCTATTTTATTTATATTAGAAAAATATCGAAGGATGGGGTATGGTGCTTTTACATTTACCTGTAGATTTTTTAAAAAATGAAATTAAAAAAAAAACAAAGAAACAAAATAAAATAAAAGGGAGAAATAAAGAGAGAAAAAGAAAATAATATATATTTATATATGTACCCATAAGTGATTAAAGAGATTTATGAAGCGTTAAGCTGAATATTTAAAAACACTGGTAAAAACGGTTATTTATTTTATTTTATTATATATTTTGTTATTTTTGTTTAATGTTTATGTACATATATGTATGTATGTATGTGTGTTAAATAAAATGTCAAGGTGATTAGCGTGAGTTGTTGACACAAATAAGGCGTGATTGTTAATTGACTAATTAGTGCTCAATATAATAAAAGAGATTTAAATTACTTTAATATGTATAGGAAATGAGAAGGGAAAGAAATAGAAAATGGAAAATTAAGTATAGTATGAAAATTAGTATTAAATTAAAGAAATATGAAAATTATATTATTGTAAAAAATAATTTATAAACTTTCCGGAAATTTAGTTAATATTATTGTTGTTGTATAATATATTTTCAATTAGTATTTAAATTGATATTTTAACAAATATTTACCAAAAAGGTGTTAATTTGTTCGTATATTAATTAAATTAATTTAATTATATTCATAATGTATATATAGTAGAGATAATTATAATTGTAAGTTAAATACTAAAATATTGATTTTGTTTTAATTTTTATTTTTATTATTTTTATTTTATTTAGGTAAATGTTTATTTGAAATTCTGTGTATTTTGCATACTATTTGATATTTGAACCATGATAATGAAGAGAGTAAATACTGAATAGGCAAATAAATCATATAATAGATGTGATGCGTGTATATAATAGTTAAAATCTCAAAGCTGTATACATAATTCCATTGTTGATTTTGTTTAGAATGCTAATCAATATTTCCTAAAATTTATTCTAAATAATTAAGTCAGATTAGTCTAAATAAGTATAAAACAATTTTGTATGAAATTAAAAATATTGTACAAATACATTAAGGCAATTAAAATATGTATATTTTAGATTCAATTAAGCTGTATTTAAAAAAGTAATAATAATTGAATAATTGAAGTTGAAAAATAAATATAGAAATGTATTCCTTGAACTTTTGTAAGTTTTGTATGTTAATTGTGCAAACATACCAGCGGAGAATAAGATTCGATATTCTTGAATGTCGGATTATGAATAAATTTCAAACTTGGAACTTCTACAATACGCCGGGTGAGAATCTAACTGTCTAATAGCACACTTTTTTGTGAAATTGAGCTATTGATGCAGTCTACGAAATTTTGCTACGCTATTTCTGAATAAATTCAGAGAATTTCGCTAGCTAGCATAATTTAGGAGATACGTTGAATGTTTTTTTGTCCTACAGCACAAAAAGTCTAATTTTTTTCTTCCTTGTGTATTATTGATTTGTCTGCGATCAATTTCGTTTGATATGAGATATTTTCATAAATGAATTCTAGTGTTTGGCGATAGTACATTTAGTTGTAGCACAGCATATGGAAAGCAATTGGGACAACAATTTCATACAATTTCTATATAGCCAGCGCACTTATCAACATTTTGAGAACAATTCATTTAGACCTACCGGTAGTCAAACATTTTATACTTTGGTCTGATCCCTATGCATTCCTCAAAATCGGAATAGAATAATTACGTCTTTGGCCGTGCTGAAGTTTCTAGAAAAAAATAATATAGACAGTATTATGCAACGTTATTCTGTTTCTGGACATTCTAGAATGCAGTAGATAAACGCGGTCAATAGATTATGGTAAAGTGCTAAAATTATGCAATTCATATACCAACGGATTTTTTAAATTATAATAGTGCTTTGGTAAGACTTAATTGTGGCAGCCCAAAATATTCTCAAGCAATCCAAATTTTTTATAAAAAAAAAAACAATTTTTCCTATGTTAAATATACTATTAATAATTACGAAGGTACAGCAAGATTTATTGTTTAAAGTGCCTGTTTTGGTCAAGGAAATCGTCGCAAAACAATAATCTCTATTCCACTGAGACTACCACGAGTAGCTTTTAGAATACAAATCCGATAACAAAATTGATCGTCTACTAAACATATTGGATGTGTTCTATATTTCTTTTCATTATTGTATCCTGTTAGTTTTTAATATAATTTACAAATTGTCCAGAGTGAATTTGTCCAGAGTTGCATTGCATATTTTACGATTTAGGGTTAATTACAAAAATATTAAAACCTAAAAAATCGTCTTCAGTAAAATTTTTCAAATTGGCTGTAAGACATAATATTATTTTCACAGGGCTATAATTTAGAGATTGCTAGATTCTATTATCGTTTTGAGTTGGAATTGTTTAAGAGGAGGAGACAGTTCTTATATTTATCCTATTCATTTATGTTCATATACAAATATACTTTGATAGGAGTTTTTCACTTGCTGGATTTGAAATCTCTCAAAATAACATTGTAAAAACTACAATGCTTGTAGTGAAATACATACTATTTTTTAAAGTGTATGAATGAAATAAATTATTAAATATTGTATAAAGCAGAAATTTTGCTCAAATTATACAACGAAATCCATTAGAAGTTGGAGTTATATTCACCTTTGAGTCGCCAATTCGATTAGTACTATTGTAAACTTATTCAAGATAGTCTAATGCTGTAAGAGAAGCATATTTGGATTAATTTTATTGCAACCAATTCAAAAGTAAATTGCGAAACAATGTATGGATGAGTGTGAAAAATATTCATTATTAAAAATAAAAGACATTTTCATAAACAAAAAAATATTTGAAATATTGAGAAACATTATATATATCATATTCTGCATTTATCTGGATGTTTGTAAGTCCGACGGAATACTCCAACATATATACAAATTGCAAAATGTATACAAATTACTTTGGTATTCTTTTTTTTTAACCACTGTCTACCATGCTGAACCTTTGCAGGAAAAAATACCATTGCATGAAATATATTTTTTTAATTTAATGTTAGTCTTCTTCACAAATAATAAGGAAAAATAAATAATAATAATAATAGAAATAAAACAAACAATTTTTTTGATTTATAATAATAAGGACTAATAGAGATTTTATCAATAGTTTAAAATGGTGTAATAACCAAAAGGCAAACAGCACTTAACACAAAAAAAAACTTAATGCACTTGAAGGTTATTCTTATTACTTAAAATTGTACACGATATATGCATATGTGTTTACATATTTTTTTTTGTTTATTTTTGTTGTTATGATAATGATCATAGCATCATAGTTTTGCTACCGCATGCATAGTCTGTATAGTACTATAGGTATATATACTCTAGCCAGAAATTTGATGCGATGAAGATTTAAAATTGTTATTTATTTTTATTTTTTTTGGTTATTGTTTTTTTTTTTAAATATATATATATATATATAACTATATAATATATAAATTTATGATCGTATATAATATTTAGTATGTATTATGAGGTTAGGTTTTGGTTCTGCTGATTTACACATAAAAACAATAACAACCTATACATTTTTAAAGAAATTAAAAGAAATTTTGTACTATTATTTTTTATTTCTTATCTTTGTAAATTTATAATTTTTAGGTATATTTTTTTTCTTCAAGTGTGTAGAAATGTATGTTGTAGAGACTTAGAAAGTGACGAATTTTTTTTAATATAGTAGGTAGGTATATATAGGTATCGGTTAAACCGTATTAATTGTTGTTCTTCATTTGAATGTATGTTAATATAAATAATAATTATGTGTGAATAATTTTAAAATGAACAGTTCGATAATGAATTTTTTGAAATGAAATGAAATTTTAAATAACCGATCAATGGTTCAAAAGTTATGAACAGTTTTGTAAATACCTATTTAATTGTAGTAATTTTTTTTATTTTAATTTTTTCTCCAATACGAGTTTTTATTTTATTCATCAAAATAAATATCATGTGTACCTACAATATTATTGTTTTTTTTTTTATATTTACAATTTTATTTATTTTTGTTTTTAATTGTTTAACGCTCAAAGTTGTGGCTCATTATAAAATATTATTTGTTCGCTATAAACTTTGACGCTAAACTGACGCAGCGAATGTTATTGAAAGGTAACAGGATAAACTTGATTCTGAATTATACGATAAATTTTCAATGTTGGCAAAAAGGATGTCGCTAAAAAGATCGAGTAAATGACCCTTAGGGAATAGAAAATTTTGCACCTTACTACAAATATTCTGTTTATATGGTAATTAAAAGCGTTATACTAGAAAAATAAAGGTATGATAAATTAGTAAACAAATACATATTTTTCTTAAACTTGAAATGAAAACTCTAATGAAGGAAACAAATGCTAGAATTTATTTTGCTTCCGTCATTTATGACGGGCTACAAAGCTAGTTTTTAATCATAAAGAAATATTGCTAAACAAGTGTGTTCATAAACATTGCTTAGTGAGTAGATCTAGATAAACCTACAAATTATGTCAATATGAGCAATATATTTGACTGTCTTTTTTTAACTTTTTTCTTTTATTTTAGTTTTTATCAAATCAAATATTTAATAATTATGCTTAAATGTACCTATAATTCTAACCTTAAACACTTTCCGTTTAATACGAAAATAGCCTACAAAAATATAATTAGCCATTCATTACATTAATGTGCAGATTTTTGAAATTTATTTTTTCTAAGATTTTATTTTTACTTTTTTTACATGTTGCATTCATCTCTTGTCCTTTAGATTAATTTCGTTTTTTTATTTTGTTACATTGAAAATAATAGTATATATTTTGTTCCTCATATTATTATTAAGTATAAATTTTTATAATTTTATACAATATTTGTTTTTTATTTTTTTTTATATGTTAATAAAGTTTTGGAACTGTTTCAATTATGTGAATAAGATATATATATTTAACTAGATTGGATGGAAATAAGGAAATATTATGCCACTGTAGCTAATATTGTTTTTTTTAATGTGTTTATGAAAATGTCTAATAATAAGATCAAAATAATGCAATCCGTTGATATACGAATATTTGAAATATTTGAATTCGAAATGTTTTCAAAGTAAACAAAAATAAAAAAAAATTTCCATTAAATCTCCAAAATTTACATTTTATATACCATCAACTTATTTCGCCCTAATGCTTTAATTAAAATATTACTTCACCCCAAAAGCGAATTCAAAAATTTTTTTTTAATTTATTTTTAATTTACATAATTATTATTCTAAAATTTGAATTTATTTTTTAATTTTTCAATTTCCGTTTAATAATATAATTAAAAAAATATGTTTTCAAAATAAGTCCCTAAAATATAATGTCTTTAAAAATAATTCATATATACGCCGGTATACCTATTCTCTTGTATTATTCGTTTAAAATCACTGTACCTCAAAACTATGTCTCATGTAAATAATGAATAAAATAAATAAGACAAACTCAAACAATAAAATCAAATTTCTTAGATCAAAACTCTCTCATTCAAATCTACAAAAAAAAAAAAAAAAATAACAAATATATTTTCTAATAAAATGATGGAAAACAAAAATAGAAAATCCAAACTTGAAAAATAAAAGAAAATAAACTGAATAAATAGTGAATGTAAGGGGGGGTAGGGAGAGGAGGTGAAAAACTCTACCACAAATATTTTCTACCAAAACATTACGGTTGAATTTCACCAAAAAAGAAATAAGTAAGTCTTTTGTAAATATTTAATTTTCTAATAGAAGTTTTTTTTTTTCAAAATAGAAAATAAAATAAAAACAAGTACATTTTTTTTTTTTGGAAACAATTTTTTCTTCTTCTGAAGTCTAGTGATCACAAATTTTTCTATTTTATTTTTATATGATGATGGCGTAATTCAACGAACTGTAAATATTTGTATAGAAAATATATATATATATATATATAAAAATGAAAATTTCAACTTAAACTGGTGAAGATGAAACATGAAACTGATGGAACGATGGTGCCACCATTGGAATCATGAAAATATTATTACTTTATTTTGAAACAAGAGAAGAAAAAAAAAAATTGCAACTTACCGAAATGGAAATTTAGAACTGAGATTGAATGAATAATGTTTATATGGAAAATTGAGTCGTTTTTCTTTTTTTGGAAACTTTTTTTTTTCTTTTTATTTTTATTTTTTTTTTTCTATATACGAGAATTCACGATTTTGGAGTAAGACGATGGACGGAGAAGTGATGATGCTAGTTAAATTACATTTGAAATCAAAATTATTAAATAGAAGAAAAATAAAAAAAAAAAACTACTTTAAAAATAATAAAATCAATATTGATGATATTGATTGTGACGATGATGATGACGTTGATAATGTTGATATAGTGATGATTTATATCTTTAAATAACTTTGTATTGAAAAAAAAATATTTGTTTTTTAACAAACATTTTTTTTAATTATAAGTTCTTCAATCTATTTAAAAGTGGCCAGATAGTGTTTTGCATTACTGATTTATTGTGACTTATTGATTATATCAAACTGAGAATACTGTACAGTGAAAGCAGCTCTTCCATATATTCAGCCGTACCGGTGAATTCGATCGATTAAAAATCGAGTACTCGTTCGTAAATTTTCAACAGGCGAATTCGATTTAAAAAAAATTCAAATATTTTTGATCGAAAATTGTCTCGTTCAAAATTTTATAATATTATTTTTATTTTTTGTGTCTTATACGTATGTGTATTTTAATAATTTATTTCAAAAACTATATTTGAACTTATTTGACATAAAAGTCATTACATTTCGTTATATTTCTTATTCGATTACATTTTTTGAAATGAGTACAAAATTAGTCTTTCGATCGAATTCACCGTTAAGAAATTCTCATCGAATCGAATCGAGAAATTCGAATAATTTTATATCGAATCGAATTCACCTGATTCGGCTGATTTTAAATGTATTTGTTGTAGAAAGATATTTCCGAGGTTAAAATTAGATTAAAATTGATAATTTCATGGAAGTCCGTTTGAATTAATTCACAATGGAAATTCACAGTTGATAAACATTGGCTTTGAACACTAGTTTGTTCTAAAATTTTCTCGAATTATAGTACCATATAGTACTTCAAACAACTAATGTGTTTCCAAAATACTGATATATTTCCAAAAAGTCTAGCATGCTGAAATTAAATTCAACATTGACGTAATTAATAGATTTTAGAATAAAATTATAAGAATGGTGACCGATACTCATGGATTCATTCCAAATAATTTGATTCACAACGAATTGCATGTTCCTTTAGTATACATAATGAAATATCAAAATATTATATTTTGATACTGAAGCAAATAAATTCAATTAGAAGAAACATAAGGTGATCGAAACATAAAATGCAAGACAACCTATAATATTACAGCATAAATAGTGAAATATTATTATAGGATACTCTTCTTCAAGCTAGTAAAAAAAATTATTTAACGTATTGAATTTTAAATTATTCAGCTTGTAAATTTTAAATAGAAAATAAAAAAAAAACTATACCTACATTATATACTTTTCAAAGATTCAGTAATCTTCGTAAATAGTATCGAAAAGTATTCCCACTAATAATACTAAATATATATAAACTCCTGTTGATCCACTTAAGTATTAAATCCGTCAATGCGCTAGCTTAATCGAAAATGTTAGGCTAGGCGCACACATGCAATTTTTAGTTTTGCAACTGTTTGATTGCAAAAACTTCTTGCGCGCACACATAAGCAACCAAACTATTTGATTTTCTGGTACCGCGCACACATACCAATTAAACAGTTGCATTTCATATAGTTTGAAAATTAATTTGATAAGGAATTAGCATGCATTTGTGCTGTTGAAATTAAAAGAAGAAAAAAATTAAGGAAAAGGACATTGCAGGTTCACCTTTTATTAAGCCATAGATTAATAGCCTCATTCTGTATCTCACTCACACACACTTTCACGTAAAATTCTTCACTCACCCTTAAAAATATTTTATATTCTGTATCTCGACATAATTTAGGTGAGAGTGAATGGATATGTGATTGGAAACATACATATGTCCAAAAGGTTTGTTCAATATTATAAATAATTTTTAAAAATTGTTCGGGCTGGTTCGACAGTCCGGAAGTCGGGACAAAAGCACCTTGAACAAAAAAAAAACAGTTTTTTGTAGTTGTGTTGATACGTAATGAACATTATTGACATTTTGATTTTTGGAAAATTTTTTTGTTCAAGATCTTCGGTCCCGACTTCTGAAACGCGGACCAATCCGAAAATTTTTTAAAAATTATTTATAATAATTATTAATAACTTTTTTTCAGACAAATACAATTTAAGCACGTGATATAGAGTTTCGGCTTTCTTATAACTAATGGAACACAACAAATAATGATTAGATGCTTTCATATAAACTAACAGAACACAAACGTGCAATCAAACAGTTACAAAACTAAAAATTGCATGTGTGCGCCTAGCCTAGAGGTTAGATAAAATTTTCTATAAAACTTGTGACAGCAGATAGTTATAATGAAATATTAATTTATGCTAAAACATTGAGATTAAAATATGGTGAAGATAAATCATTACATATTAGAATTTAGACAATTAGATTTTTTTTATTAGAATCGATACAAATGATTGAGATATCCATATATGTTTATTTTTATGTCTGGCTTACTGCCTATTATCCATCTGTCAAATTCACTAAACTATTTAATCGATTTCGTAGAAGTTGACGGTTTATTTTGTTGAAATAGATGATAAAATTGTAGGCTCTTAAAAATTTTGACTGAATCCGGTAACTGTAATACAACTCCTAGCACCAACATCAAGCATATTTCAAAAACCAAAGGTGTTACAGACCTGAAATTTTATACCCAAAAATAAACAAATTAACGTTTACTACAGTTCTTGATTACATTTAAAAAGTTGAATAGACATCCTTTGGATGTAATCTAAATTCAAAATTGAATTGTAAAGCCAAAATATAATTCTTCATTATTGCTGTTGGAATAGTCTACAATTGAGAAATAGTGTAATTTGGTTGGTACGAATCCTAAATGTATTATCAAACTACTTTACTTATAGCGCTTTCTGAATATTCTAAATATCCCTTCTTTATAACGGGAAGCAAAATTAAAGATGTAATTGATTTTCATAATTGCGCCGAATAGAACTATTATAAAGTTTTTATAAGATAGACCTACAATTGGTGGATCACTCAAGTCCTGACATTAAAAATGTACAGTCAAGGGCTAATTAGTTTTGCCGAAGTAAACAATTTTTTTATTATATTATAATTCTAAGTCTATGGGATAAACATTGTAACTGCTTTTACACAGATATTTGGCGTATAAAATTACATACAATAGTTTTTTCGTCCGAATTTTTATGATATACAAACTGATTTCAATGTGGGAAACTATCTCGGTAATAGTAACAGGGCAACCAAAAGCATGTTTTTTTTTAAGTGTTATTGAAAATGGGCTGGGTATTTATCCGTTTAATCAAAAGTTATGCATTTTAAGCCATATTTGTTAGAGGTAGATTTTTGCATACCTATTACGCCTGTTACCGCATATTTTGGCGTATTTTCTCATTATATTTGCAGATTTTAGCATTTCAAAAATATTTTTTTTCATACATTTTTTTCCAAACTTTGTAAATTTGTAAATTTGAAGAACGTTTTAAAACCAAACTGTAAATTGCTTTCATTTGTGCCGATGAATGTTGCTGAAAAAATTATATATATCAACTATATTTGTTATCATATAATTTTTCACAATATCAAAGCGGAACTAGGTTTGTATTTGTACAAGGTCGAAAAACCCATACAAGCATTTTTTTAAATTTGTTTTCGTCAGGAATCGAACCTGGGGTCTTAGAGAATTGAACCTACTCCAGCCAGTATATTATAACTTTCATCTAGCTTCCCTATATTCTATGAAAAAAATTTTTAGTATGTATTCTGAACATCAGAATTTGAAATGTTGTAAATCATTAATTTGAATGTAATATTTAAAACTATAGCAAAGTACAATTCAAACCCACCAATTCTCTGCTTTTGCTAAACCAAATACTCAAAATGCACCAAAAAATATTTTCAAATAAATTTCATTAAAAATTTCTATGATTCATCCTTCTATTGAATTGAACCGGAGTGAACAGAACTACTGTTTAATATTTTATATTAAATTTATTCATTAATACAGTTTCTGGATATGTTCTATATATGTTGTATATATATAAATCTAACCAACAATCCCATTCTTAAATTTCATTGCAAATTCAAAATTTTATTACTTTTTATATATTTTTGTTTTCGATTAATAATTTTAATTGCCTGAAGGTCATAATAAATAGATTTATTTTAATCTATAAACTTTTGATTTTCAAATATTTGAAAATATTGGGTAATTCATTAAAAATGGAAAATAAATTTTGTTATTTTAATTTTTTTTTTTTTTAACAAATATGAGATTAAAAAAAAAAAAAAAAAAAAAAAAAACAACTAAAAATAACTTTGTAGAGAATTAAATCTGATTATATGGAAACAAATTTCAAAAACAAAAATTTAACTTTTTTTGTTGTGTTTTTTTTGTTTTGTTTTTTTATTTTGCTGTCGCTTGAAGTCACAAATTTCACTTTGTTTTTAACGGATTATAAAATATATTATTTTATGGACATTTATTTGCTATTAAATTTTTATTGAATTCAATTCGATTGTCGAATATTAAAAAGGATTTTAATTTTATATTGTACAATTCTTTAGGGTATACCCTTACATTGCTCTATCGACGAGGCAAAAAAATAGTAAAGATTTAAAGATTTTTGTTTTAATTCGCACGAGTCACTTATTTTTTTGATCACCCCTATAATTATTTTTTGTAATAATTTTTTATTGCTTTTTGCAATGGGATAGTGTCCACTTGTTTTGGGAAAAATTTCAATAATTAAAGTTTGTTGATAAAACATGATAATAGGTTTTTGGATCCCGATCGGATATTATGAGACAGTTTGTAGAACCCGTGAGAATTAGCGTATATAGGATTTATAGTCTATTAATTTTTTCATGGTCTTGACAGTAACTTAGGTAGAATAACATTTTCGTGCTTAATTAAGTACGGTAGCACATTACTGTCTTATCTACTCATTAAATGTGGAAAACTACTACTATTGTCAGGAACTAAGCCTTCTTAAATAGAATAGTTTCATTTTATTTAACTTGTTCCCAGATTAACTCTCAATTTATCTTTGTTTCAATATAAACTTTTTGGCATTTAAAAACACTCAGGACATTTTTTTTCTCATTCTTTGTGAGCATAGCGCTACAAAGTTCTTCTACTTGACTCTGTTCTGCGCTAGATGTTTAATTTCATTCTATGTTCTATTGTTATTCTCTATTTTTTTGTGGATTAATTTGCGCCATGTTTAACAAGGTCTCTTGCTCTTTTATCCTGATGCGGATTCAAATCCAATGCCTGCCTTGCTATACCTATTCTTCGTACGTCTTCTCAGTGTGTGGCCTGCCCACCTTCATCTTTTACGCTCAGGATATGGGTGTTGTAAAAAAGAAAGTTTTTTCATTTATTCAAATTACCTGACATAAGTTTCATACTTTTTGTTGTAGAATCCGAATTGGCATAAAAAAGTACCTCTTCCCATTTAAAAATCTCGTTTTCGGCTAATTCCGGCGAATTTCGAGCTTGAAAAACTTTTTTCCGGTATTTTCCAGAAGTTGAAAATATCACCAATCGGTAGAGCACCCCCGATTTAGTTAATAAATTTTAATATAACGGTTCCTTTCCCTCTTAAAAAGCTGATACGCATGCTTGGGCACACCCGGTATTATTAAAAAAAAATAAACAAGTAAACCGATATAAAATAAAAATTTCTTAGTTGTGGTACCAACCGTGGAACTAAGATTCACAATTAGTTGTTGCATTAATATTCGCATGATTAAGATGAAATAAGCCCAGAGGTGAAAATCACTGGAAGCCGCAGGAATTTCAATGTACTAATATCTCAAATGGAAGAAGTCGAAAGTTTAATAACACCTTTACCTGCAGGAGCTTCAGTATGGTATACTGATGGCTGACAAATCGGAGAGAAAACCAGTGCCTATCGAAACCTATATGCTGTCGAGGTATCGGCATTATAATGCGGTAAAAGAGAACACAACGGTGGCAACATATTCATAATTTCAGATAGCCAAGTTGTCTTAAAGGCTCTGGCTTCCCCACCTTTCAAATCAAAGCTTATTTATAGCTATTACAGAAGTTTAGAAGTTAGCGGAAGGAAGCAGAATTACTCTTATGGGGACTTCTGGGCATAAAGGAATACAAGGCAATGAAGAAGTGGATGTTCTTGCAAAAATAGGTGGGAAGGATCAATTCTTAGGACCAAAGCCAAGTATGGCTCGTTCAAACGCCTACCTTTGTTAAGGAATTGTTACCAAGTGGGATGCTATAGAAACCCTAAACATATGGGATAGTTGCCAAGGACGCAGTCTAAAGCCTATTTCAAACTAAGTATTCAAGTAACTGAATCAGGTAATCAGGAAGACTAGATCCAATGCTAGAATGCTGATATGATTTGTCACAGGTTATATGGTGCATTTAACAAACATATGTTCACGATTGGTACATGAAAATACATCCATCCGTTCTTTTAACTCCTCCAATTACTTCTGCGATCTCTTATTTCCAGTCCACTATGCTTACCATATATAAATTTAATTTTCAAAATTATTTTAATGAATATCCCAAATTTTGTTTTTGTTTTTAGTAAACCCTGTCTGTATATTTCTACTATTCAACACAATTTGTTAGAATTTCATTCATTTAATATAGTAAGTATACGTAACGTATATGTACCAACAACATTAACCACATCCATTGTTATTTTCATTTTGTTAATGAAAATTTATTTTAATTTTAAGGATAACCTAAATGAATATTCATTTCTCATTCCCCCCTCCCATACCTATATTCAACCTACTCCACCCCCTACTTGTACTTAAGTTAAAGAAAGCATAAAATCAATTACATTAACATATTCTGAAATTGATGAAATAAGAGGTTTTCACCATTTACTACTTAACTTACTTGCAATATTTATACACATTTATAAAATTAAAATAAAAAATAATAATAAAAAAAAAAAAAAACTAACAACAAAATAACACCAACAATAACAAAAATAGAATAGAATTAAAATAATATCAAAGAGATATCTTTCTGACTTCCTTATTATAAATATACTTATAATAGGATACTAACAAATACAGACAGCATATAAAATACAAATTTATATAACTGAGTTAATGCAATTAGCGAAATTGTTTTAAGTTGTAAGAATTCAATACAACCTCTTTGCTCTCTTCTATATACCGCCCTTTTTATACATTCCGCTTTTTGTACCCAAACCCAATATACGATCTGTTATCGTTATCATCTACTTACAGTATTAAACACAATTATTATCTTCATTTTGCCTCTAAGGGCATATTTTCAATTTAACAAAGAATGTATATGAATGTGTATGTAAAATAGAAATTGCGGAAATTTAAAGAAAAATAAACTAAAAAAAAAAAAAAAAACAAAAGAAGAAAAAAGTAAAAGTAAAAAAAAAATAATCGGAAAATAGAAATCTTTAAATTTTGTAAATATAAAAAAAAAATACAAATTCTATACATATATATTATTATTATTATATTTATATATGAAAAAGGATATAAAAGGATATTCATTTGTATTTATGGTTCTGAATTTATGTGTGAATGGTTTGAGATTTTTTTTTTTTTTTTTGCTTTGTTTTGTTAATCTGTAAAGAGATTTAAATGGGATTTTTAAATTTCAACACATTAAAAATATTTTCCTTTTATAAATCTCTTTAGTAATTTAAAAGCAAAAAAAAAAAAACAAATACAAATTAATAAAAAAAAAATTTTGTAAGAATATTTGTTGCAGGATTAATAGTGACAACAAAACTGAAGGTTGTCTGTATAATTTTGAAAGATAATTTAAATTTTTATATTTAAATATTACATACCAGGTCTGTTTCGGGTTGCAAATTTTAATTATGTACTTCAAAAAAAAAAAAAAAACAAATCCGAATTTTATTTAATGTTTCAATTTTCTGGGATGCATGCGGTAAAAACATGGATTAAAAAACTCGACAAAATGGAATTGAATCAGTTACATAAAATTTGCAGACAAGCAGCTGTTTAGATTCAAATCCGCATCACGTAGAAAAGCATGAACAATCAAACTGTATCGTCCAGTTTAATTATCACCAGACTCTTATCAGTAGAGTATAACAATAATGATACCATTCAAGTGTTTCTAATCTGTGCTTAACCGTTAGTAATTGTCACCAAAAAGGTATAGAAAATGTTATTGAATTGGCATCATTTTGAAGCTTGGGGAGTGAATGCTAGATAAAAATTGGTAACTAGTACAAAATCGAATACGGTAGAAGAAATTGTGGATAATCTTTTATGTATTCAGAAATAGTGACAGAAGAGATGATGATGATGATATTGTAACATTGATATAGATACGAATTTTAGTTAAATAATTCATTTGCTTAATTAGATGAAAATTCTGGATTATGAAGGGATTTATTTTAATATAAGCCAAACTAATGCCATCCAATCAAAGAACCTAAACCAAATTAACATTATCGTTTAATCGCATGAACAATACAATAAATTTGGTTAGCAGATGGGTAAGAGTAGATTTGAGTAGATTTTTTTTTTAGTTAGGTGCTGATTTCATATTACTGAAGCCGCAAATGGATTTATTGTGATTACTCATTTACTACTTATACATTAAGTGATACACTACTACTACACCACTTCTTATACATTAAGTGTAATAGCAAGCATATTCTTTGCAACTACCTAACTTTAGCGAAAATTGAGCTATGGTGATTGGAGAAGTATTGTTTGACAATCCAATAGCTATCTTAAAAATCTTTGACATTGGAAACGTATTGACAATGTTGCTGATACAAAGTTGCAAAATCTGAAATGTCAAAAAATAAAATAAACATTGTATCATGATTGGAAATTCATTTGACAATGTATTCGCATGGTAATTTTACAATATGGGTTGTTAAATTGTGTATCCAAATATTTGTTGATATACGTAGAAATGTTGATGACTCAAGTAATTATTTAATGATAAATAAAATTGCAAAACTACAAAAACTTATTTTAAAAAAAAAATTTGTTTCCAATTTCCATAATTTTTAATTTTCGTTTCACCCAAAAATATTCAATTTTAATTTCAATTTATAGGTATGTGGATAAGTATATTTTTTTTGGCATTTGATTTGACGTTTATTTCAGATACAAAGTGTTTATAGTGATCGAAATTGTAAACTGACTAGATTGCGTTGGCAACACAATGTAGTCAGTTAAGAAAATGTGATGCACTATATTTATGTACACCTTGAATCAGGGTGTTGTTCTTTTTTGTATACATTTACGATGTCACCGGCGCATACCCACATATTTGTCACTGTCTCTGTTAGATATGAAGAATAGTAATGTTTGATTTGTGTTAATATTGTAGCTATGGGTCTGATAAGTACGTAAGATAGGTAATGATTCAATTTGTAGTCATATTGTATTGTGGGGAATTACTATGAGGTAACTCTTGTTCTAGAAATGTTATTTATTTATTTTTAATTATTTATTTATTTAATTAAATGTACAGAAAAGGCCTGGGCTTATAAAGTTGTACAAATTATCGTTACATCGACGGATTTCTGTGGCGGACACATATTCTTTTAAACAACCTATTTAACTATTTCGGTAACTTAATTTCCATTCATAGATATGGATGTATTGTCCTCTTCTTGGGCCTTTCATTCAGTCTAAATAACGATAACCTACTATGAATTTACAAAAAATTAAAAATGTTTTTTAATTTTATTTTTATAATCAAAACCTTACAGATTTAAATTAGTTCAACATACCATTAAATAATTAATTAAGAATTTTCACATTTTAGACAAATCCATATTGTAATCACACGTCAGTAACAAAAATAGTATGCCCTAAATATTTTAACTTCTATTTGAATATTAACCATACATTCATGAATACACAGGTGAGTGACTCTTACAGTCTACTTTCATAGAGTTCTATAAACATTTTGACCGAGTTTAATAAAAATTATTCTTAAGTTATTAATGCCCAGCGATTTCATCAATTCAATCCATTTGTTCTAATTTTGATCATTTTAATTTTTTTGTTTTACTTTACAATCTTTTTTATTTATAAATTTGAAATTTTCATTATACAACAATAATTGACCTCCATTGTCTTTCTCATTGTTATAAAATATTTAATACAAATCTTTTCAGGTTTAACAAAAGGTTTATTGTAAATTTTTAAATTCGTATCGATTCAATTTTTGCTTATTTATTATTTCTAGCGTCAATTTTGTTTTTCTTTTTGAAATTTTCTTCTATATCCTTAAAGTATTTTTAGGTTTAATTTTAAAATACCATCATCATAGTTTTATCTCTCTTAAATTCTTTTAAAAATTAAAAGTCCTTTTTTGCATATTCATATATTTTCTTCTTTAGTAAAAATTCCATTTATAGGACACAATAGTGGTAAAAAGGGACGAAAAGAAATTTGAAAATGAAAGGAATTTTTATTTTTTAAATTTCTTGTTAATAGACAGGGTTGGGAAAAGTATAAATTTTCATATGTGTATATATGTATTCATCCCAATATTTTTATGGTAAAATGAATGTCCTTACATGTATGGAAATCGATAAAATCTAATTTTTTTTTGTCCTTTTGTTTTTGTTTTTCATTAGGCTGAAAGGTTTATTTTTATCTTGAATTGACCCCGTACTTCTCTCAAACATTTGCTCGAATGATGACCAAAAATTAAATCTCAGGAGAGAATTTTTTGTTTTTATTTTTGTATTTTTATTTTTTATTTGTTGTTTTTATTTTATTTTTATTTTTTATTTTGTTAATGGACATACCAGAAATTATACATAGTACATACATATTCATATCATATTACAATTACATGAGTGTATTTAAATAGACGAAATATAAAAACATAAAATTTTAATCCTATTTAAAAAAATATAAAAAAAAAAATTTTTGTCCCTTAATATAAAATCGAAATAAATACAAAAAAAAAAAGTAAAACAAAAACAAAAAATTAAATTAAATGATACTCGTGTAAAGTGGTTGGTAATATTTTTAGACTTATTATTATTACAGAGTGAATTCCATGTTCAGCCGTAATCGTGGCTTGAACATTGTCTCGCAAAACCCATATAATTATTTTTTTATTCAAGAGGAAGAGAGTCAGCCTTACCTCATGTCAATATTCGTTTTTTACTCAGTTCATTCGTAATTGATTCCTGAACTAAGTCTCACAAAGTGCATAACTATGTTTTTTTAAAAGGTAAGAGAGTCAGTCAATTTTCGTTTTACACTGAGTAATTAAAAATAGTTATCGCATTTCTGTCGGGAGTATTTTTGTATTCCTGTTGAGTTGAGTATCTGTTGAAAATGTATATCTGTTCAATAAATACTCTATTTGGAGTTATCGCTGGTGCAATTGACTTTACATTTCTACTTTAAAATTTTTAGTATTTTCTCTGACTTTATATTTATTAAATTTTTAAATTGAAATAGTTAATGAAGTTTAATAAATCAAATAAAGATATATGTATGGGTTCGAGTATACCAATAGATTATAATTCAGTACAATACATTTATAATTCAGATTCTAGTTAATGTATTATAATTATATCTTATAATTTATACCAATTTTGTTTTTGTCTAAAACCTTTTATAACAACAACAATACTAATAGAAAAATAGTTCATGATGAATGAAAGAACGAGCATTGAGAGAATAAATCAATATTTTTTAATGTATTATGGAAGTAGGTGTAGGTAGAATGTAGTGAAAAATATGAATGCATTATGATAATAAATTAAAAATATAATATATATAATATAATGATAATAAATAAAGCTGTAGATTTACTTTATATTGTTGCATACTTTTTTAAACTGCAACCGAACTTTTCTAGATTAGCAATGCCATTATTCCAGTATTGTAATATAATGGATTTAAGTTTAATTTTAAAGAGATAATTAATTAATAATTAAGACTTAAATAAAAATAGTTATAAGAGAAAGTAAAATGTTGGTATGTTATGAATATTTGATTACTGTAGAAATTGTTTAAAGTTATATTTTTGCCTTAATTAAAAATTAAATATAAAACAACAATAGAAATTGCGATGGCAAATTTTTGCAAATACAAATTTTATTTGTAAAAATTTATATAAGTGATGGTTCTGACGTCACGTGTAAATTGTATTCTTTTCAATTCCACAAAATTTGTAAAAATCATATAATATGCAAATAAAAAATTAAACATAAAGAAATTTGTTCAAATTTTCGAGTTAACATACAGAACTGTCAATTTTAAGTGTCAAAGTGTTATCTTAATATGATATTATTGTTTGATATGTAAAATAGCGTAACATATAATTATGATGAATGGATATTCAGAGTTGATTCGATTTTAATACTATGAAATTAAAAATTAATTTCAAATGATACACACTGTATTTTATACATTTAACAAAATTAATATTTACATTAACTTAATAATGCATAGGTGACATTTTCAATAAGTTTTATTTTTGTTTTTTTGTTGTTGTTGTTTTTGTTGTTGGTGAAGAGAAATTACTTAGTACTATAAATGGAATTAAATTAAATTTGTATATAATTTTTGAACAGGTAATTTAGTTAAGTACACGCAGGTGTTCTATTTATTTTAAGTACATACATATATACACTTATATTAAATATAAAATTATTGGTTTACTTGTATGAACTAACACGAAGTCAATTACTTTATTTAGATTTGATAGGACATGCATGCAATTGTTATTATTTTGGTTTGGTGTATAAAATGATACTATAAAAAAAATTTTAAAAATAAATTTTTATATTTTTTATATTTGTTAAATTAAATGAAATTACATATTTTATAATATATGCGTATAGTTTTTAATTTTCAATGTTATTTTAAAAGAATTGATTTTTAATTTTATTTTATTTTGCTTTTTTTCTATTTGAATATCATTATTACCTTAATTATATATTTTAATAATAATGTTGGGATACTTAAATTAATTTACTATTTTTCATTTAATTAAATTTTTATTCACTAATGAATGTAATTTATTGATAATAATTATTTTAGAGGTAGATAATATTATTGTAGACAGAATAAAATTAAATTTGTTGGAATGATATTATTAAAGAGCAATAGAAATATTTAATATTAAAGAGGAATGAATTGTTGAGATATGTTATGAGTGTGTTGTATTTGATTTATTTATTAATTATTTTTTGAACATAAGTATTATATAAATTCAATCTTTGGATATTTTTAATATGTGGACCACTATGTGATTATGTGTGAGCATCTTTTATGTTATAAAAATATTTATAATATTATATTTATTATATTATTTATTAATTTAAAATAAATGTTATTCAGGGTCCTTCGATAAGACTAGAATAGACTATTACAATACTATTACATACCATTGACAACCACCCTGCAAGCAAAAATTTATTTTTCATTTTGACAATTGGTAATTATGCTGTTGTCTACTGATTCGTACAGTATCACTTGACAGCAGGGTAATTATAGTGCAGTATACCGATTACTTTTACATGCAAACTTAATCAAAATCAACATTTTACATCTAAAAAAATACTAAATTACTTTTAGAACAAATCTGTATAGTATTTATTTAGAAATTTTCTAAAGGTTTTGAACAATTTCGGATTTTTATCAAAATTTGTATGTAAAAGTAAACTATACGTGATTAGTGCGTGTCTAAATCAGTTAACATCAGCTTTTTTCCAATTGTCAAAATGAAAAATAAACTTTTTTTGGCAGGGTATATATAGTTGTCAATTGTATATTTGTATGCAATAGTATTGTATGCAATAGAGACGAGAAAAGCGTGAAAAAAAGAAATGAATTTTATTTATCTTCTTAAGAGTAATCAATTGCAATTGTATTTTGTAGAATATTTTTGTTCTTTTTTGTCTTTTACTAGGTGTATAATTCTTGTCATACTAGCGTTTTAATTTACTTAAAAAACTATTGAAAACACAGTGAATATATTTGATTGTATAAATCTCTACTATTACATATATTCAGCTGCAGTAAAATTGAATTAATTACAATATATTCGTCTCATTATAAATATATTAAAAAAATTAAATATTCACTAAAATCCTTACAAGGTTTGTTATTGATTTTAATTTTAAATATTATTTTAATTAAATAATGTAATCAAACTTAATTAGTTTATTTTGTTTATTAGTTATTATACATTTCAAAGTTAGTATATTTTGTTTTAGACAAAAGTACTTTCGCAATATTTCGTAATCCTGAATGTCGATAAAATATGTCAAATTATCTTTTGAACAAATGTGTTTAAATGGTATCATAGCAAATAGTACGACAGGACAACGTTGATTACAAAAATTTGATCAAGCGACATTTCATTGTGACAGTTCTAAATCATCCTGAGCTCCATACATGTTTAAATCTGTTTAAAAACTTGTTTCGAAATTTAATTATTTGTGGGGTTGTTTTGAAACAGTTTCTTAAACAGTTTACAAAATCAAAATAATGGTATAAACAGAATTGGGGCGACTAGCGACAGATACAGCTACTGGCGATAAATACATAGCTGGTATAAACAAAATTGCGGATACAAAGTAAAGCTACAAAAACTACTCCATTTACTAAATTTACTAATTTTTCCTCAAAAGCCATTTCAAAGAATGTAAAAGAAAACAGATTTACTTTTAATATTTTAATGTTTGTTGGAAATTTTATTCGATTAGCTGGGCGACGGATACAAAAATATAAATTTTTCTAATTTGTATCCGTCGCCCAGCTACAGTACCAGAAATTGTGTTTATGGGCATATAAAATGTTGGAGCTATTTTTTTTTGACAGAACTTGTAGCTTTATCTGTCGCTAGTCGTCCCAATTCTGTTTATACTATAATACTATAGTGAAGTTTATGTGTTTGTTTAAGCAAAAATTTCTTAGTGTGTGGCGAACAGAGAAATTAGTTTCGAAACAAATTTTTAAACAGATTTAATCGTGTATTGGGCCCATTAAAATAAAAATGTTTTATTGTAGTTTTTAAATTGTTGTTTAAAAATTAAAATGTCACATTCATTGGATTTGCTATGGGACATTCTATATCGACAATCAAAGCCGACATTATACAACGTATACATGATAGGTTCAGTACTTGACTCGATATCTTTTTGAAATTTCAAGCTGTGTATTCGATTACCCAGCTTGAGTTTGACATGTATTTTTGATTTTGATATAAATTTTGAAGCCTAAAAGTTGTTAAACTTTCTATAAATTTAAAGATTAAACAAAACAATTAATTTTTTTTGATTTATTTACTCTTTTAAACCTCCTAAATATTAAATTTACTCTAAAACTTAAACAAAACTTCGTAATTTTTTGACACTAAATGTCAACTTAAACTGTCAAGCTTTTAAGCTGCGTATTTGGTTGAAATTTTCAAGTCAAGTAGATAATTTTTTGTGATTGACTTGAGTGAAGCTGATTTCAAGAAATTAGCTGACGTAGTAAATATCGTGTCGTTTTTAGTGAACTTCGGGCTTTAGACAATATAACTGGAACAAATGTATTGCAATTTTATTGCATTTCATTTTAAAACTGTCAACTTTGCACAATTTTTTCTAATAACATTCATTGTAAAAAATTTATTCCAAATTTCTGGACAGATGTATACCCACAATACGAATAAATTTTCATATTTACAAATTAAGTAACACAAGTGCTTACAAATTATGTTACACAATATTTAAGGAAAATTATTTTAAGTGTCAAACAATTAAATATAAAAATTTTAAATTGTCAAGTCATGTTATTTTATTCGATTATTCGATCTCTCTTTCTCTCTTACTCTAATCCATATATATACATAAATCGTAATTGTTATAAAATATGTTCAAAATTATTACTTTTATATTCTTACGAATGAATAAATTTTTTATTTACTTTAAAATTTTTGTTTTATTTACAAAATAAAAAAAAAAAATTTATAATCGTAAATTTTGTGTAAATTTTCTTATTTTCATACTGAATATCTTTTAACGCGATATTATTACAAATCGTTAAATTGTCTTTAAAAAAATAAGCAAAAAAAAAAAAAAACATAAAACAAAAATAAGCGACCCTTATCAGATCGCTAGGTTTTATTGAGTTATTCCCTTGTTATTTTTTGTTGTTTTGTTTTTAATGTTTTTATTTTGCTACAAAAAATTTTATTTAAGGAAAAAAAAATTCATCTCTTATTATTGTTGTAATAATATGCGTGCACCTAAAAATACCCTACACTACACCATATCCTACCCTACATATTTTACCATATACATGGGAATACATATACGTACATGTATATTATTTTTGATATGAAAATCCTTTTTCTTTATAAAATTCTTAGAATTTGGATGTGTTTATTTTTGTGTGTAGTAGGAGAAAAAAAAGGTCCTATAATGAAACCACAAAATTTCTTTCATTTTTGTTATTATATAATATATACATATATATTTTTTATTTGCATCCTATTTTGAGTATTTTGATGGCGTATAAACCAAACAAATTTTTAAGTGCTTTCATTTTCTTATATGCAAAAAAAAAAAAACAAAAAATATGTGGAAAAATTATGGTTATTTTACAACTGTTATCCTATTTGGGATATTATTTTTTGTGCTTTCTTTTACAGCACTCCCAGGAAGCTACTCTAGAGAATTCGTGTATTCTATTAATAACAGAGTCCTTTTTAGATTCACTTTTTAGAATTTGGATATTAGAACTTTTGATGTGCGGTTACAAAATTTGATGTTTTTGATTAATTGGTTCGAGTCTAATGATTATACTTTCATGTTTTAACTTTTCTTTTTTTTTTCTTTTTTTTTCTAATTTCATGATTACGTACGGTTAATCTTCTTTTAGTCGTACAAAATTATCTAGACATTTCGTTTTATGTATGACAGAACTTTAGTAGATTTCACATTTGTTTTTCATACCTCGTATCCGAATCAGTCTTATAAAATCTTATTACTGCGTTACGAACCTTTACAACATCTTACCTACGGCTTCGAAATATATAGCTATATTATTATGAGGTTGTGGATTTAGTATAAAATAAAATCTGTGATTAATTTCATATTTTTTGGTATATAAATTAAGCGTAACTCTTATCAGTTAGTCTTTCTGATATTTCAGTACTCAACAATCAAATCTCTCCAAACCTTAGTACATTATGAACAAATTCTATGCAATTTTTAGTATCTGACAAGACATGAGTGAGAGTGATTCAATATCGTATACATACTTACTATAAATAGCTATAAATTTACCATGATTTTGATATTGCTTCTAAACAAGAAAATAGTTCAATTTGTAGGATCTAGGGGATTTAAACGCAATTACAAATTATGCCGGAATTAATGTGCAAAAAGTCAGTTTTATCTGCGATACTGATGGTTGTATGATAAAATGTATGATAAAAAAATGGTTTCAAGGATACCATGTCAAAGCAAGAACAGTAAATTTCATCGGTCATTATCATTTCAAACCCATTATGATATCGATTTGTTTGAATATGGTAAGGTACTGCGCCCGAATATTCTTTTTGTCAGCCTTTGATCATTCAAACTTATCATATCTTAGTCTTTTTGCCTTAAATTCCTATCTATTAATGCTTTTAACTGTTTTGCTGATGTTATTTCGTATTCACCATCGACATTTATTTTGATGCAAACAACGGAAGCCACATAAACATAACTATTAAAAACGACTTTATGATCAATCTGCAATGAAATTCCTGCACTGCCGTAAAAAAATATTTAATTTATTCGTAGGAGGTCACAGCATCAAACAACATTGTAAAATTTTATTATATTGGCACACATTTAGATATAAAAGAATGCAATATAAACCGACGTAAATAGCTGCAATGTTAGCTTGAATGAAATGCAGCTGAATGAATGCAATGTAGATTGAATGAAAATTTCACTGTCATATATAACACATAAATCGTTATGAACCTAGTATTCGGATAGTATTCTAAAGAAAATTATAAAACATAAAAGAGGTCTACTTTTATAATATTATAGGTTCACTGTTTAATCTTAAAATCTTTGTATTTGTGCATCTTCAAGAAATTATTTATGGCGTTTGAGGTATTTTGGTACAAAGGCACAATTGAGTGCTAAGTGATTTTCCAATTGAAATGACTACTTCTACCTACCTACCTTGAAATATTTTAGTCCAAATAAAATATTTGATTTTCTATGTGGGGTACATGGGGCATATCTTCAAGAAATTCTTTATGGTGTTTGAGGTATTTTGGTACAAAGGCACAATTGAGTACTAAGTGGTTTTTTCGAAGCAATGGAAATGACCACTTCTACCTACCTACCTTGAGGTATTTTGGTGCAATAAAATATCTACTTTTCTATATGGGGTATGAATAATACATCTAAAATTGTTACTTAAAGCTCATGCGTTAGCATTTATCAAAGTAAATAACAATTTGAATTACTCCTTTTTTATAATAAATTGTTCGGCTAGCTCAATTAAGCAATGTTATTCAAAAAAGATTTCGATCTATAATTCTGATGCTCTACAACATTTTTGGACATTGTTTTTTTTGTCCACTTATTATTCAGAGCTCATAATCCAAAAATCTTCTAAGTCATATTTTAGCTTAACTCAAATATACTGCTGATACTAACAATAATATTGTAGGTGCTTCTGCTTATTTTAAAACTTCAACCGCACACCTAGAGTTATTGGTATTGGGTTGATCATCGATTAGACTCATATAAATACTTATCGTCTCCAAGAATACATAATTATACAAAATTTTCTCTGTAGTGAGTATTTATAATCTATTTTAAAAACTATCAGAGATATTCTTTTTCTTAGTTTAAACAGATGATCTTATCTGGTGTGGTTACCATATTATATAAATAGGCTTAAAAAAGTCGTATTTTAGTGGTCGATAGAAATATTTCTAATGTGGTTATTCTGCAAATCTAACAAAATATTTTCTTTAAATATATTTTTAAGGTTTCATATTATTATAAACCTCTGCCAATATACTTCTTTACTATAATATGTTGGGAATAGATTTAAATTTTTTTCCTTAAACCAAACATAAACAAAAACACACAAACATATGTTAATAAATAGTATATTTAAATAAATGAAAACAAAAAGCAAAAAAACAAAAAGGAAAAAGGATCTTTTTTGTGGTTTCTTTTTGTTTTTGGTCCAAAGATTTTTTGAAATTTATGAAAATATTTTTTAATGAAAATACAAAAAAAGAAGAAAAAATAGAAAAAAAAAAGGAAAAACAAACCAATTCAGTAGATCAAAAGATTTTCTTAATTTTCTTCCATATTTAATGTTTTATTAACCAAAACCTATAGGCAAAAATATTTGTCTAAGAAAAAAAAAAAAAGATGAAAAAATAATAAGAAAGAGAAGAAAAATATACAAAATAAAAAAAAATATGGTTTATTTCTATTTGTAAACTTAGGTCAGTCCTTTAAATTTGTAGCCGATGTCATTACAATAATTAAATGAAATCGAGATATATTTCAGTGTTCCATTCAATAAAAATAAACAATATAAGAGGGAATATACATATACAAATTAGGGTATGCCATAGAGATAATAAATAAAAAATCAACTTTAAATATTCATATATGTGTGTATGTGTGTGTACTTTATGCATGTGTGTATACTGACTCTTAAGATTTTGTAATCAAAAATTTCATTCTGTGTACTTTGTATATTTTTGAATGGGTTCAAAGAAAAAAACTATATTAAACTTTTGTTTGTGTAGAGTGTAGTCTTCCTGTTCTGGGTTTTTCCTTTAACAACTATTTTTAATATGATGTAGGCATCTATGGTAAATTAAATGATTACACACTGGGTGGTCGAGTAGGTAAAGCATCTGGCTTTCAACCGATATGTCCAGGTTCATTCCCGATTAAGCCAAATGTCCCAAGCGGATTATCCTAGCTCATTTCGATAAGCCAAAAATGCTTTATAGGCTTTTCGACCTGATCCAAGTACCATTTGTCATTTGGATAAAATAAATGAAAAAAAAATAATTGAAATAATTGATAACATATAATCTGATAACAAATTAAATAACATGGGGCTACGTTATTTAAAAAGGCTTAGTTCCGGACAATAGTATAAAATTTCCACATTTAATGACTTGATAAGCCAACAAATCTATATATATATATATAAATACTCCAAAAACAATGTAGTAAAATATTGTAGCATAAATTTGTAGTACATACCGTACTTAATTATAAGCACGAAAATGGTAGCTCTACCCAAGTAAAATACTCCCTCCAATAAAAGAAAAAAGATTTTGGGATTTCTCAACCTGGTGCAATACGATTTGTGACTGGGACAGGATAAATGGCAAAAAAATATTAATTGGCGCAGATCCCGAAAGCAAAATTCGTTTGACGCCGGGAAAAGAGTTGTGTGTTTTGTTGAGTACGCGGAACAATATCATGGGAGTCTCACATACCCCTTAAGAGCGGACTCTTCATAGATACCGGTCAACATTTTACACCACCTACCTAAGCAAAAAAAACAACAAAAAATTATATAGCGATGAAACTGTTTTAAAAAATATAATAAACTTATATTTATTTTACTAAATTGTTTATTGATGGTTGTTTTTACACATGCCCATATTTCGTATTAACAACCAATAATATGTTGTTTCCGTCAGCGTAACTTCTGTTTATCTCTCGATGGTTTTCTTATCTATTCTACACTCCAAACTCCACAAAAAAAATCTGGAGTAATGATTTTTTCTACTACTGTCAATCTAGCATTGAATGTTTTTTATTTACTTCTACTTTCTTTAAATATTCTTCGAATATTACTGTTGCAAATCTCTTTGTATAACCGTTATACATTCCTCTCATATTTGTTACAGGATATATTGTAGATTTGGCTTTTTTTCTGTTTCTCATTTGTATCTTTCGTAGATCCCAGTATGGCTTTCATTTGATATCGCTTACTGGTACATAGTTTAAGCCAGATATACCTTTATTTGTTATTAGCAAATAGATATACTATATTATATTTAGATTTCAATTCATCCAGATTTCCATAATCAATACAATTAATTTTTACTTCTCATTTCTATAATATGACATTTATGACGTATTTGCGATTGAAATTTTTATAATCTATTCTTTTATGAGAGAAAAATTCTTCGTCGCATTTATGTTGCTCTATCTAACAGAAGGAGTCTGAAGAAGAAGATATAATGCCAAACTATATCAGATGTTCAAAGACATGGAGCTAGCCAAAAAAGTCAGTATTGGACGTCTCCATTGGCTAGTGATGTAGAGCGTATGGATGAAAATCCCAGTTTAAGAGCGTATGAATGAAAATCCAACTAAAAAAACTCTTCAAATCCAAAGAGGGCAATTTTTGCGTCAGGTGCAGGACGTTCAGGGTCTGTTCAAGATTTTAACAAGTATAAGTAAGTAAGCAAGTATTCTTTTTTGCATTTCCGTTGGATAAATTTATTATATATACTTAGATCATCGCTTTTTATATATCCCTTTATCTCTTAATGACTTACTTCAAGAATGATTGGTATAATTTAGTACAAAACAGAGTGTATTAAATGCGCAAAGCATTTTGATTGCCCAAATGTATACCTCAATGCATACCAAATAAGGTGGTTGCCAAGGACGATTTTGCTTTTAAACTTAATATTAACCAATTAAATTAGGTAATCAGGGAAAATAGATGCAACGTCAGAACACTGATATTGCTTATCACATATCACGGTTCTTTCATTTGTTCAAGATTGGTAAGTCCAACACATTTATCTTCTATTTGAATGCAATACCATACTTAGTCAAAGATATAAATATTTCCACATATCTATATATATATATAGCTTGATTCAGAAAGGTTAGTAAGTCCAACAGTAGAACAGTAGAATCTTCCAATTATCTTCTATTTGAATCCGGTACCAAATCTAACCAAGGATATAAATATTTCCATGTATGTACATATATCCCTTGATACAGAAATTGATAGTAAGCCTAAAATAGAATTTGCAAATGAAATAGACCTGAAATGTGTCATTCAAACAAAGATCTACAATAGATTAGTAAAGCTAGTGTCAACATAGAACTCTCCATTGTCAAACAAAAAAAAAATATTAAATATACCTCAGTATCTGTAAACAGAGATCAAATTATGACTACTGATATTGAAGAAATTAATTTGATGACAGTAAAGTGTTTAAAGGACTGAGTTGACAGTAAGTCAGTAATAAATCCCATAAAGCGACCGGTAAATAGGGTTAAATCTAAAGATTTAATAAATTGTTATATATCAATCTGAACTGGATTTGTTCTTGTAAACAGATTTTGGTCATTGCAACACAATTTCAAGATAAAGTTATGCGAAATTCCGATATAATTAAGATATGTTTTAGCCGAAGCAAATGAAGGTGTTAGAGTGGAGTATTAGAGTCCCAAATTTGTGTTTTTCTTCGTAAAAAATAATTTTTCCAAACAGCTTTTATTTATTAATAATATATTATAATTTATGAACTGTTACTCCAGCAGTTTTTGTTTTTGTTTTGTTTTTAAATTTAGGCTTCAAACAATATCTTTATACACGAATGCACAACTTGAACTAATTCAGAACTGGAGAAAGAAAAATGTCCTTTTGATCAG
Source organism: Argyra leucocephala (assembly GCA_963942445.1). Classification (NCBI taxonomy): domain Eukaryota; kingdom Metazoa; phylum Arthropoda; class Insecta; order Diptera; family Dolichopodidae; genus Argyra; species Argyra leucocephala. The sequence continues at coordinate 7,813,693 of OZ012681.1, read as the reverse complement.
TAGAGACATTTTGAATTAATTTTGTAATACTACTCTTGAACGTTTGGAAATTATATGTAGTAGGTATATTTTTGCATTGGTGAGGAAACGAGTTTGTTGGAATATGGTTCCATATTTGAGAAAATTTTAATACAAACGAATTTCTATAATCAGTTTTGACCCAATTTGTACTGAGTAGGGGTGGGATGTCTCTTGTTTCTCGGCAGAAATGTTTGAGAGGTGGCATTATGATTTGTATTTCGTCTGTGCCTAACCTTACGAGATATCTGTCAATTATAGGGAAAAGTATAAGCGTATTTAAGCAAAGTCAAAGCAAAGTCAATACTAAAAAAAAATATTCGGTAAACATTTTTTAAACTACCTTTTTCTAAGTTAAAATTATGTAAATATTTATTTTCAGACCTATGCCCTACGAATAGGGTTACCAGACAATGATGAAATATTTATAAGTAGGTACAGTAACTTAATCAATTATGCTTTAAAATTCAAACTTAATTTTATTTTTTTAAATTAAAAATTTATTTTCGGATGTAATCTGAAAGTGACACAATATAAGAAATGGGATCGTCATCATTTCTATATTAAGTACAGATTTTTTATTTATAATATCAAAAATCTTACCACAAAAAATTTTTTTTTTTTAAGACATAAATTGCTTTCGCCTCTTCATTTTTTTGATTAATTTAAATTTGTGGTCAAAATTAAATTTATTGCAAAAGAATGAGATGAGAAGAAAATATTTTGTAAAGAAAATTGGCAACTTAAAAAAGAAATGGGAAAATTGGTTTTAATATTTGCTAAGGCTTTTTTTGTGTATATGATGATGGGTTTTATATATTCTTACATTAGGATGTTATTCTGATGAATAAGTTTCAAAAAAATGTTTTTTTTTTTTTTATTTCGAATATTTTGGAAAGAAGAGAAGATAAAAAAAGAAAAAAAACAAAATATTTAAAACTAATTTCATGGCTGGGATTGAAGAAACTTTAAATTTGAAAAGTGGTGTGAATGGAATGGGTTTATTGGTATTTTTTGATAAAATTTAAATATCGCAAATAATTTTTTGTTATTTAAATTAGGATTTTTATTTTTTTTTTTTTTAATTTAATTTAATTAGAATGTGACCGCATTCAAAAGTGGTTTTATTAAAGAGGAGAGGTAACTTTTTTTTTTTTAGGTTTGTGGAATTTTTTTTTTTTTTGCCTGAAAATGGAAAATTAATTAGGTGAAAATTTTACGGTACGGGTTTTCTTTTTAGTCTTTTGAAATTTCGTTGTTTTTTTTTTGATTTTGTAAAAAAAAAGTATGAGAGTCAAATTAGATTGGTTTTATTGAAATTTTAACTGGAATTAAATGGCTTTTTTGGTTGGTTAAAATAATAAACGAGGGTCTTATTTAGTTTTTGTAAAGTTTGAACTTAAGTAAATTCATTTGCAAAATTGATTTATTATCTTTTCGAAATTTATATATATATATATATATATATATTTTAAGTCCTAAAAAACATAAAAGAGGCTGTCAGTCTGTATTTGAGATTGAAATATTTATTTCTTTGTTTAAAATTAACTGATTTTTTCGAAATTTTTGTTATTTATCTATTTAGAGGGTATTTCAATTAAAATGATCAAAAATACTATTAAATTAGTTGGATTTACATTTATATATTTTTTTTTCTTTATTTCAATTTTAATACAATTTACTTAACCTAGTCTTAAACTATATAATACATTAAATAAATCAATGGGTTGTGACCTAGCCTAAGCTGTCTGGTCTAATTATTTTCTAAAACAATTTTAGTTTTTCTAACACGAATTAAAAGTCGCACGTAATTTTATAAAAGTAGTGTAGTTATTTATTTTATTTGTCTCAGATATTTTAAAATTACCTATATATATGTTCTCTTATTAATTGTTTAAATATACTAATTTTAATTTAATTTTTTTATGTTATGTGGTAATTCATTGAAAAGTTGTACTCCTCTGTATATGAATGAGTTCTGTGTGATATGATTGTTTTGAATAAGAATATTCTAAAATCTATTCGTAAATAATAATAACCACCAACATACTCAATATGTTTCTGTTTGTAATTGAATGGATAGTTAATTATACTTTAGTTTAAAGATAAGAACTAATGGGCCAGAAGCGAATCACTTTTTCGCTACGTACCGGTAGAGCATCACAATGCATCACATTTGGTATTTTGAGAAGCAAATAATACCATATTTTGCAAAACTGGCAGCATTGCTCGTTAAAACTGTCAAATTTTTTTTTTTATGTTATGACATTTTTTATTTTAATTTTTTGTTTGAAAAGTGAAATTAAGTGAAGTCAAATTAAAATTTTATAGTTATTAAAAAATGACGTTTACATATATTACGAAACAAAATATAATAAAAAACATTTTAATTGTTTTTGATAATCAGATTTGTTTTTAGTGATATATTTAGATTTATGGAATAAAAGTCGAGTAAATAAAATTAATTACTAAATAAAATTAGTCGCAAAGCACTGATGAAGGAAGTAAGTTGCTTCCGAAATATCGATATTTGCAAAATAAACACAAATAATTAGTGAAAAAAACTCGACTTTTATTCCATAAAAATCTAAAAAAAATTTGTTCAATTATATATTTTTTTTTAAATTCATTAAGTATTTCAGACCCTCGAAAGAAGCCTTTGCAATGATCATAGATATATTAGACAAGAATATAAATCCGGCAATTTGTTCACATTCAGTAAAACTCATTATAAAATTGGTTGGAACATTGCGCTTCCCTGCTGAAGGAAGTTATCAAGAAGGCGTGGGAAAGAGTTTTTGGTAGGTTCAGCTAAATTAACTATTTCTAAAATATTAGCCGAAACTTTTTCAATATTAGAGACGGAATTGCGTCGAGATTGTATACAATTTCCTAAAACCGAAGAAGAAAAATCATCCATCAAATTGGGATTTTATAATAAATTTGGATTCCCAGGAATTATTATATGTTGGTGGAACACATGCAAAAATCATTGCACCAACAAACATTCAAATTGCCTCCTATTTGTAACTTTTCTATAATTTAAAATGTAAAATAATATTTATTAATTATTTTTCAATATATATATATATAAATAAAATTAATTTACTTGAATTTTACGTTAATTATATATTTACTTTTTCTCATTCGCCATCTTTCACTGCCTTTTTCTATAATGATATATTTATCGTTTTTTCTGACAGCGAACAAAAAAAATCGATTCTCGTAATAATATGAAAATCGAAATGTTGCGATAAAAACCGATCAGTATCGCTATTTCGCTTCGCAGAATACCAAAAATTAAATTTATCATATTTTTCAGTACGTACCGAATTTACGTATCATATTTTTCAGTATGATTTCGCTTCTCAGAATAAGACCCAATATTTTGTACTTTAATTTACTTCTAATATCCATCCATTTCAATGTACTTAGCATATCTGTGATACGAGTTCTAATTCCACATTTTAAAATAATTTTCATCGATCGATTTTGTGCAATTTTAAGTCTGTTCAATTGTGTTTCATTAGTCATTAGCAGTAGTTTAAATGTGGCAGTATCAGCGTATTATACAATACAAATGGCACAAGTTTTGATCTTATTCTACATAAAAAATCTATTTACAGTGCATATTAAAGTTCAACATTTTATCTATAATTACTAATCCTAAGTATTTTATTTCATTAGCATTGTAAATTTTTTTTCCACTTATTTCTATTTTTGGTTTTTTATTGTACCGATTGTTAAACATTTTGTTTCAACCAACTATATTAGAGTTAAGTTTATTTATATTCAACCATAAATACAGTTTTTGAAATTTTCATTCATTTTTCTTTAACATTCAGCCATTTTATCCGCAGCCACATATAAAAAAGTTTTGTTAGTATATACATTTGGTATGTTTCAGGCTGAAGTGATGGCTATAAAATAATCTTTAAACTGTTTTAAATTTAATGTAATTGTGGTAGAAATATATACAAATATCATCTATAGTCAAACAGCAATTAGATCATTAGAAACGATAATTGTCAACTCAAAGGCTATGACGAACTGCCTCATTTCTTTCTACGAAATTCTGTATCGATTCAATATTTGTCGTCTGTGTAGATATTTGTTTTAAGAATACAGATGTAGTAATCTAGAAGCAAAGATTGTACAAATTATACTACTAGTAATGTTTAACGAATGGCAAATCACAATATTGAAATATATTGTATTATGTCTGGAGATTTTTTTTTGATTGGTGTAGACACGTCCTTAGATCTATTATACTTCCCCGTTTGTTATTTATTATAATATATGTTTTGATTAACGATATTATTGCTTTGATGTCGAATTCGATGTGTATTCCTGGAAATATTAATGTCAGTGTTGTGCTTGTTGAGTGTCATTGTGTTTTTTATGCATAATCAATGAGATCTATAGGTGGTTAGGTGACACTAAAATAGCTTGTACATTCAACTCATCTCCATGAACAGTGAAAATTGGCATGAACAGAGCTATTGAATTTGAAAAAGAAATAATTGAAAAAGTCTGTGAACCTCTGATATTTCACCACAAATTTTGATACAGCTGTGAACATTTACTGTACAAGAAAAACATATTTTGTATGCTGTACTGTATTCTTTTATTGTGTCAAAATTGTTTTTTTTTTCCTTTTTTTTTATTTTTTCTGTTACTATTTCATCATATCAAAGAATGTACCTACATGATGCTTAGCAGTTTTACATATTGATCTATTATAATTTCAAAAACAAAGAACCCTTCAAAAACGTAAAAATTTTTGTGAAAAGTGAAAAAAACACACATTATGTTGCTTTTCATTTACTTTTACAAAAATAAAACTCTCCAGTTATTTAGTCTCTATCAAAGAATAGATATTAGAATTTCAAAATTGTAATTTTATATTAAAATAGGTCAATTGGTTTGAGCATGGATGTAATGCACGGTTTAACTTAATAAAATCAATTTAGAAAAATATTTTGTCCAATATGATACCAAATAAGGGAATGGGGGTTAACCTCGAAAAATAAATAAAAATAAAACAAACAATTGAGTTGAGTTAAATTTTGTTTTTTTGTTTTTTTTGTTTATTTTACACCTTCAATAAACATTTCAATGCAATAAATTACAAAAAAAAAAAAAAAATAAAAAAACACACACAATTTGTATGCAATAATTTTCATATGGTTGAAATCAATTTTCACATTTTATTGTCCACATTTTAACATTTATTATTTTTAATGTTATTCTCAGTTGTGTATATCCTGTCACGTCTGTTTCATATGTAAAACTAAATTTGCTGAGCTGATGGTATGATAACCACAATTTTGTGTTCAATGAAAATATTACTTGTAAAAAAAATAAAATTAAAATAAAATAAATATCCCTTAAAACGTGTCACAATGCAGTCAAAACAATATAAAACAATATATTCTGTCTACACTAGGGATTCGGATCGGACTGGGTTTAAGATTTTGTATACAAAATTGAATTAATTATAAAGTTAACAGTAGTCTTATAAATTAATTATACTTAACTAAATTCAATTTATACGTAATTTTGGAGACTATTGTAAAATAAAGTTTTTTGGTATATACTTATTTTCCCTTCATTTTACAAAATAAATTATTTTTTACAAAAGTCTCCAAGATCTTGTAGAATTTAAAAAAATTAGAAATATTAATTATATTTAATTCGAGTTGGTTTATTAACTTAAAACATATTTGTTTTGGAGTTTAATTAATGATATTTTTTCTAAAGTCTTCAACATTTTGTAGAACTTTTGAAGAAATATTTTTTTGAATTATTGTACATATTTTGTAATTTTTTCGTTTATAACTTTTTATTTATGACTTTTTTCAAATAAAACAATATTTGAAATAAAACAATTTGGTTCGACTTGGAAGTAATAACTTTGTGAAAATCTATTTTGGTAAATTTGGAGACTTTTTAAATTAGTATAAATCAGGCAGAAGTTTGTATTATATTTGCTATTATATATTAGTCTGTTATTAGAACCCCAAATCTATTATTTTGCCGTTATTTCAATATTGTGAACGAAATAAGTGGTACATATGCATTGAAGTGAGAGCAAATTATTGTATAACACTCTTTTGAACAAATAATTGGTTTACAATTGTGAAATATAGAGTGAAAACGAATAACACTTTGTCGACCCACATACACATAAAATGATCGGAAAACAATTAAAATAAAAGTAAGGAAAACACAAAACAATCAAATAAATTTCACGTTTATAAATAAAAATGTTTTTATTTTGTTCCTAAAGTTGGAAAAAACGATATTAAAAAAAAAGAAAAAAACAAACAACAACAATCAAATAAATTCAGTTTCCACATTACTGAAAATCTATTCGGCCGGAAAATTTTGTAAGACCTCAAAATATACTGTAGTTGTTCAGTTCAGAACTTTGTATAAAATATTTTTTTTTTTTTTGTTTTTAGCTTGCTTTGTTTTACAGGATTTTTCCAATATACAATTCAGTGACCTGATTTTAATTATGAATGTGTACAATTGACACGCAGGAACATAACCTATGTTTTTTTGTTTTATATTTGTATATTCCAGCCATTTTAAGGTTTTTGTTTTCCTGTTTATGGTTTTTGTTTTTTTAATTTTATTGTTTGTTAAAATCTTTTTTCTGTGAATTTCTTTACATTTTAAGTGATTGAAAATTTTTATGATCTGAAGAATTCATTTGTAAAAAATTTAATTTTGATAGATTATTTCAGTATATTCCATTCAGCTCAGTCGGCTGCACGTAACCTATTAATTTACTATGTATATATGTATATGAAATTTGCATTGATGTCGGATGCATTTCAATATACAAAATATCAATGTTAATTTGTGAAAGAAGAATATAGAGGAAAATTTAACAATTTAAAAATTGAAAATATTTTTTGATATATTTTGAATATATAGCTATATTGTATATATATCTATATATGAGTGTAAGAATATATTTAATGAATTAATTATATTAAACTATTCGCATCGTGCTACTGCTTGCAACTAAGTTCGTTTTTTTTTTAAACAGAATCTATTACTAGATTGAATTCGCCAGATCCAGGATTCTACTATAGTTCTGCTATTTTAATCCTTCGATTTTAAATCAATTTGATTTCAGTTAATTCAAATGAATTTGTTGTAAGCTATTGCACTGAAACGACATCAAATATAGCACATAATAGAGCTAGAGATGACTGCGATGGTCGAAACAAATAAATAAATGTATTGGGTTTTCTATTCTAAACCGTTTAGAAGAAATGGAGCCTTAAATATTTTTTGTTACATTAATCTGGTTAAAAATGCATATAGAATTAATATAAGGTTGAAATAATAAGTAAATTTAAAAAAATTATTTTGATTTTCATTCAAACATATAATCAACTATCCAGTGGTGTAGTAATTTCACAAATTTTTCACTTCCATTATTGTGTTATATGGATCATTGCCTTATATATTGTTTAACAGTGTACAAAGCAATGTATGGATCAATGTAATGAGTTCTAGAATCTGCTGCTCCTAGAATTTTTTAATAATCTGGCTTACTTGCAGAATATGTGCTTGTTTATGTAACCAATTAACAAAATATATATCATTCATTATTGATTTTCCATTTTGTTACATAATATCGTCTCTGTTCATTTACTTTGAACAACTGACTTCATCAAAACTTTCAACAATTATTGTCTACTGAGAGTAAAATTGAGAGAGAGAAGGGCAGGATTTAAGATATTAGGTTCGTTCAGTATAATTAACCGGTGGATCTGGAATCCATTTTGGAACTATGTACCATGGATATGGCCACTGAACGGAATTTACCACAAAAATCTACCGCAATACTAGCGCCATCACCGGAAAATATAATGAGTACTTTGAAAAATAAATTAAATAATGGAATAATATTTATTATCAGACATATAATTTATTTTTTATAACTCTTAATTTATGTTTTATGTACATAAATCTTAAGAATTTAAATTTTCACACTAATTCAAAAAATAACGGCGATTTAAATTTAACAACTTTCATAAAAAATATAAACATTTAATTTTTCTTCCAAAAGATGTCACAACACTCAACAAAAAAGTTGTTGTTATTGTTTTTACATATAAAAAGTCAGATCAATGAAATGTATCTAGAATTTTTCAATTCCATTTTCATTAACCGCGATACATTAACCGGTACATTTACCACACTGTTCAGTAAACAGATCCATGGATCTGTGGATTTCAGATCCATCAGTTAATTTCTCTGAACGCTACCATTATTGATTTTTTTTTTACTAACTGAACCCTTTTCCGCCACAAAATATCTGTACACTGTATTCTCTCATATTTTAAAAACTATTTTCATAGAATTACATATACACGCTTTTGGTCTAATAATATTCCAATTTGCTTGGTTTTATATTTGCTATCCATGGATCCAAATCCTGTGTATATGTTTGATATACTTTAAAAAAATATTAATTTTATACAAACAAATTGTTAAAAATAAAACTTTGTTTCACAAAAACGAAAAAAAAAAAAAAATTAAAATAAAATTTAATTTGATGACAATTAAACTGACATAAAAGAGATCAATGAAACAAATGGAATTAAAATTCAAACAAATTTAATTGTTGATGCTAAAAATTACTTAACAAAAAAAAAAAATGTGTTTTGTGTTTTTTTTTTTTTTTAAATTGTAAAATTCTACACAATTTGCAATTTTTCATTTTATTTTTATTTATTTATTTTTTTTTTTGAATAAAGTGTAAAATAATGGTAGTTCGTAATTTGTTTGTAGTTTAAATCGAATTAGAATAAACGTATATAAAAATCGATTTCCGCCATTTTTTTATTTGGCTTGTCAATTCCACATAAATAAACATACACAAGTACAATGTCAATATATATATAAAATTGATATTATTTATATATGCATGTAGATAGGATATAAATGTTTCCTAAACTGATGGTGTTGACATCAAACTATGTATATTTATTTTTTATTAAAGCATCTGACATATTATTGTGTCTGTGATGCGAGTTTAAAATTATAATAGTTATAAAAACAAAAAATTTAATGAAAATATTTAAATTGTTAAGGTTAGGTGTTTGGTTTTCGTTTTTTTTTTTTTTTTTTTTGTTTTTTGTAGTTTATCAATTTACGCGGAAAATTGAATTTTTAATTGAATAGTTTCAAAATTGGAATTCCTGAATGAAAGAGATGAAGTTAGATATATGTAGAGTATGTAAGTACTATGTGTAGGCAGATAGGGATACTATTTTGATTAAAGAATAAATCAATTTGTTTTGATTGAAAATTTTTCAAGTTTTTAAAGGAAATTTTTGAAGAGTCTTGTGATGTGTAGGTGGTTTAAATCAATATTTTAACGGTTTAAAAAAAAATATAAATTGGTTTTTAGAGGTTAAAACAGTTTAAAGTGGTAGAAATAATTAAAATTTATAAATTAGTGAAGTTAAATCTAAATATTAAAAAGTGTATTTTAAGTGAAATCAATTGAAAATCGATATATATGTTATAATTTGAAAAATTCAAATTCCTTACGATTTAGTATGTTATGCGGTTCAGTTACGAAAAATCAGAGTGCAAGAAACAAATAAACAAAGGTATACTTTTATTAATTTTGCATTAGCTCATTAATTTGAGCAGTTAAAACTTATTTATTTCAACAAAAATTATCAATAAATATCATTTTTCAACATGTCAAATTTCAGTTTATGTTAATTAGGTACATTTTTGGAATTACTGTCAAATAATCAGTAAAGTTGTTTAAAAAATAATTTTTAATTCAATTTGGTGCCCAAACAGTGTTAAAAATTAAACCCGTATATACATTTTATTAATGAAAATTATATTAGTTTTCTATCAAAACTATTTTCTCTAAAGGATAAGATAAGAAATATGTCTCTAAGTCCCAGAATAAATAAAAACACTAACAGTGCATATAAGCAAAGAACATATAAAAAAAAGGAGTCTCATTCCATACAAATTTTTAAAATATTATTTTTATATAGTGGGTCGCCACATTAAAACCCCTCATTTTAATTTCAAAACAATTTGATCTTTGAAACTATAATTTTAATCTTCAAATCTTATATGAATTACATATTTACGAATACGATATGAATATACATAGCTAAATAACTAAATAATAATAAAATATTATAATATCAATGTGGGTACTAAATTGTATGTATCAAAATAAGTATATATACTTTTTTGCAGTCAAATTTAACATTTTTTTAAACAAATTAAACAATTTTTCATTCAAATTCAAGATTTTGTCAAACAATTTGTATGAAGAAATGTTGAATTTGAATGAAAAAAAGTATAGATAAACATACAATAGTAGAGTCATTCAAAGAATCACAAAATCTAGGTAAAAAAGAATGAGATATATCAGTTATGCATTAAAAATCGTGAACTGTTTACGGAATACAGTTTTAGAACTTGTTTTCAAATAAAATCATGCCTACAATACTGTTTTATAATCAGTTGTAGTGAAAACAAAATAATTATTGGAGATACCAATCACCCATCGTCCTAATGTATTTAAGTCCTAATGGATTTAATCACTATTTTGTCATTCTAATATATTTATGTGATGTAAAAAAAAAAAAATAATAATATTGTTAAAAAAGCTCTTTATTGTGTCTTAAAGAAAAATTTGTTGAAGATGATGCGCGATTTAAGCATTGAAATGCATTTAATATATAATAAATAAATTAATATATAAAAAATGTAATGTCAAGAAGGCGTTTAATTGAGATAAAAAAAATACGCTTTTTTAGAATAAAATTATATTGTGTTGAGATATTTTTTTTTTTTCAAATCCCTTCTGTGCAATTGCACAGGGCATCTACTGGTATATTTATACTATTCTTATACACATTGTATTTGTATATAAATATTTTTACCTATGATTTTTATTATAAGAAATCAATTCAAATCAATATTATTTCTCTTATAGATCTCTTATAGATCCATACACACAGGGCGTTCTATATTACAAGATGTGTAAATAAATTAATATATAAAAAATGTAATGTCAAGAAGGCGTTTAATTGAGATAAAAAAAATACGCTTTTTTAGAAAAAAATTATATTGTGTTAAGATATTTTTTTTTTAAATCACTTCTGTGCAATTGCACAGGGCATCTACTGGTATATTTATACTATTCTTATAAACATTGTATTTGTATATAAATATTTTTACCTATGATTTTTATTATAAGAAATCAATTCAAATCAATATTATTTTTTTTGTTTTAATTTGCATTCTCTTACAGATCCATACACACAGGGCGTTATATATTACAAGATGTCAAAAAATTTGTTATCTAAATCACGAACTAATCAATATTCTTTATAAAATTTAATAACCTTCATATTAATTTGGAAAATTTTCATTTGAATTTCAATTTGAATTTTTTTCATTTCTAAACTTTAAGTTAAATTTAAAATTTATTCTAAAATAACACAACATTAAAAAAAATATATTCTGTTTATAATCAAATTATAGTTTTAGTATTCAAAAGATGTTGCCACAACCACTAAAGCCAAACCAAATGTATAATAGAAAATTTAAAATTTCTCTTTTCAAAATTTTCTAAATTTTTGTTGTTGTTTTTTTTATTTAAAATTTTTAAAATATAAAAAATTTCAACTTTACTCTCTACTATATATGGTATATGGTAATGGTAAATTAGATCCCTACCAACTTATGATGAACATTTTTATTTTTATCAAGAACCCACCTTCTATATTATAAAAACTTATTTGTCTCGGTATACGATGATAAGATCTTGACGAAAAATTTTCAAAAAACTTTTTTTTTTTGTTTTTTACTGTTTTGTGGATTCCCGAAAATTTTGTAAAAAAAACTTTTATGATTGCATTCCAAGAAAAAAAGAAAACATAAAAAAGAAAAATTGAGAAAACCATATAATGTTGTTGTGACTCCCTTAAAAATCAGACCCTTTAATTTTGTTATTTTATATTTTTTATTCGTTTTTGGTATAAAGATATGTAAAAACAAGTTCACTAACCTTATGTTTTTATTGACTATCAGGAGACAGTTGGATTCGCAGTAAATATGTATATATATTTTATTTTTTCTTTTCTCTTTTTTTTTTTTATTTAATTTTGTATACAACTTAGATCCCAATTTATACCATTTACGTGGGGGTGTATAAAATGTCTGTGATGATGAAAATAAAAATTTTGTTTGTAGGTGGAGTAAATCTCCTATCTTTTAGTTTTATTGTTATTATTTAAGAGACCCATCATAATATACATACATAAACCTGTGCAGCAAAAATATCAAATTTAATGTTTGTGTTGTGAGTATAGAAGTCGTATAGGTATAGTGTTTTTTTTTTTGTTCGAAAATTTATATGATTTCCATGCCATCATATCATCTCATATGTCTTTGCATTCAACTAATTCCATATATTAGTATTATTAAATATATGATATTTAGATGATATGAGAAGGAAAGAAGCCTAAGTCATAATATATGCATAAATATAAATAAATTACAGAAAAAAAAAAAATAGTTTCAAAGGAGGTCATGAATGAACATAATTTTTTACTTAGTCTATGCCCCTGAGAAATAAATTTTGTTATAGTGGATGTAAAATTAGGAGGAGAACTATAATGACATCAAATAAAATTATTTAAAGTCTTGTACTATGAACATGCAAAGGCGTATTAAATAAAGTAATTTTTCGGAAATTATAAGCGAGAGAGTTTTCTGTTGTTCATCTTAGCATTGAGTTTTCAAATATCTTGAATATTTTGTTAATTTGAAACATTTCTTCATATTATTATCCCTAGACCAACTATCGCCTAGTAGAAGAAGCAAACTTACTCCTTTGGTAGACAATAACTCCTACGAACTTAATAGTATACAAATCTAATGTAATATTGAATACCTAATACCTAATACCTAATATTATACCTAATGTAATATTTATGGAAAACTGCTTTAAAATTCATTTTTTAATTCGTTTAGATTTACAACAAACATCAGAACTGATTTTCATTCATAATTCGGATAGTTAAAAAATTTAAAATTGCAATATTGAAGAGCCAGTTAAAAAATTTATTTAAATGTAAGCCTTAATCACTTTGAATTGAAATTATTCTATTAATTTAATCATGTACAACACTTTACTCAACCTTAACATAAATTCGTCAGACTACAGTCTATTCTACATCAGGGAAGCAAAATATAATTCTTCAAATTGGCTTGGTTTAATTAGCAAAATGGTCTGGCTATGAACTATTCTGCTTGTTAGATTAGAATAGATAACATTATAGATTAGATTAAATTTGGTTAAGTTCTGACACCATTTTATCGTAGCTGAAAAAAAACTTTTTGTGAATACCCATTGATTTATTGGTTGACATTATTTAATAAAATGTTCTTCAACTTCCAGGATATTCATTTTATTGCAGATAGTGAAAGTACGGATTTGAATAGATTAGATTAAATTACATTTAAGTTAGTGTTATGTACTGACTTCATACTACTGCAGCCTCAAATAAACTTTTTGTGAATACCCATTGATTTATTGATTGAAATTATGTTCAAGGAAATAATCGGCAACTTCCGGGATATTCATTTTATCGCAGATAGTGAAAGTACGGATTTGAATAGATTAGATTAGATTACATTTAAGTTAGTGTTATGTACTGACTTCATACTACCGCACCCTCAAATAGACTTTTTATTAATACCCATTGATTTGATTTATTGATTGACATTATTCACGGAAATGTTCGGCAACTTCCGGGATATTCATTTTATTGCAGATAGTGAAAGTACGGATTTGAATAGATTAGATTAGATTACATTTAAGTTAGTGTTATGTACTGACTTCATACTACCGCACCCTTAAATAGACTTTTTGTGAATACCCATTGATTTATTGATTGAAATTATGTTCAAGGAAATGTTCGACAACTTTCATTATTCCGGAAATTCTATTCCCAGATCCTAATAACTTACTTTACGGGTGAGACCATCTCCTTCACAATATGTTCAATATATATTTGTTATTTAATTTACACGTTATATAAACGTTGTTTTCAGCCAACCAAATTCTCTGTAGATGCTTCTTCACCATCATACAATTACAAAATTAAATTACAGTTACAAAAATATCAAAATGTCCAGATTCCAGGATTTTCTTTGATTGAAGGGTTTTTAGGTTATTCAAGATAAGTATTTAAAATTTGATATTTAAGATTTGTATTCCAGAACATATATTAGTATTCGTATATTACACTAGTACAAGTACGCTACAATGAATCGGCTTCATTGAAAATAACTAATTGAGTATATTCTGATATCAGATTTTGATTTTGTACAAAATAGTAGAATTTTTATGTATTCATGTCGGTTTGATGTTGTATCACCCATATCACCGTAGCTACAAGTTAACGTGCAGTGACAAAATATTGAGTTAAGTAAGTTAAACCGATTATACTGAAAAGGAAAGTAAAATGGTAATCGAGAACATTTTCAAGCTACTATATTTAATTTAATTTTTAGCTTCATACCTCATTATAGGGGTTGCATAGGACATTGACGGTGATGATGATAATCATAATAAATTTTTGTCAAGCTAGAAATGTTGCCATTCAAAAAAATAACCAATAGAAAATTAAAAGTATAAACGTCTAAATTAAGTTGCCATTTTTCTATTTCTATTTGTGGCTTAAAGATGTGTTGAATTGAAGCGTGACTATACATTGTGCAACATCCCGTTAATACTAATATAAATACGAAATAATTTCCTTTAAAAGCAAAAAAAGTTTAAAATTTATTCCCTGAAAATTCATATAATTACAAATATTTTTCTACAAATTTGAAATCTTGTAATAATTTAAAAAATTTATATTTTAGAAATTTCTTGGAACTTCAAAAGACCAAAATTGGTATTAAAAAAAATTTATTATTTATTTTATTATTTTTTGTAAATATTTTTTGAAATTTTCCATTTTCTTAATTTGCAGGTAGGTGTATACAAAACTTTTATTTTCTATGTTTTGCTATAAATATTATATAAATTTGGGTTCTCATATGGCAAAACCGTATTATTGATTGTATCCCCAGTCAAAACAAAACGGACAACTTTAACAAAAAAAAAAAACAAAGAAAATGATTTCTATTTTCTTTATTAAGTCCTAAATAAGAAAAGAGGATGATATAATTATAGAAAATATACCCCCCAAACCCAACTAAAGAATAAATTTTTTGTTGATGAATTCAATGGAAATTCCCGGAAGTTGTTTTTATTTTTAGATAGAAAAATTAGATTTGATGTCATTTTAAGTTTTTATTTTTTTATTTTATGTTGTCTCTCCAGATTTTGTCATAATATGATAATTCATCGCATTGAAAAGATATTTTGTTGTTGTTGTTCGTTCGTTCTTATTATAACGCCACCGCCAACTATGTCTTTTGTTGCTGTTTTTGCTTTTAAATTTCTTTTGAAGTTTGTGTGGGAAGTTATGTAATTTTGATTTGGATATACATATGTATATATATATATATATATATATATATTTCAGATGTTCATAAAATTTTTCTGAAAAAACATAATATATACTATGTATCTTAATTTTCTTGACCCGGTTTTTAGAAAAGAAATAAAATAGAAAATAAAAAATTTGTTTTATCAATGATAAATTATAGTTCGAGGTGAATTTCGTGATTAATAGTGAAGTTTTGATTTTTTTTATTTATTCTAGGAATTCAAAATTGTTAAAATTTTAAAGTGTAAGATTGACAGATTACATATATCAGTAGAATGACATGATGAGTGAGAGATTCTTGAGCACTCCAGAATGTTGCGTATATCGAATAAAATTATTCAGTATATCTATAATTATAATTGACAAGCATTTAAGGTCCTGCGCAGTAGACACCGTTTTATTTTATTTCGATTCTCCTACTCCTTAATGAATTTCTAATATATATAATATATAAGATTGTATATAAAACAAAAATGCGCACACAGTTGAAAATTTTGTAACCATGTGATTTTATTATTCAGCAAATACATTATGCATAAGTGAGATCTTATGAAAGTAATAAACAAAAGCAAACAAATCAGTTATTATAATTTATATTATATACTTTCAAATGAATCTATTTACATATGCCAAATAAAAACAAAGAAATAAATTCATTTCAAATAAAAAATATAAAAAAGCAAAAACAAAAAAAATCAGTTGAATTGTTCATATGACTAGCAAATTCATTTTTATATAGTAGAGTTAGAGTATATATAATTATCCTTATTGAACTTCTAATATAATAGTTGTATATAAAACAATAATGCTCACACAGTTAAAAAATTTTTAATCATATGGTTTTATTATTCACCAAATACATTATTCGTGAGTTCTTATTAAAATAAAAAACAAAAACAAACAAAAATATAAAAAGACAAAAACAAAAAAAAATCATATGACGGGCAATTTCATCTTTACATAATAGAGTCAAAGTAGCTATCTATAATTATAATTGACAAGCATTTTAACTTTATATTATTTTTTCAATTTACCAAAAATATTCTTAATTTATAAATAAACACGGTTTTGGTTAATGAAAATATAGACCCAAATTTACTTTTTACTTTACTTTTATGAAATTACGCATCTACATAAATCTACTTCACTCATATATAAATAAATAGTATATAGTATATGTACATTTGCAGTAGAAGAAACAGCATTTATTAGATGTACAATAATAAATGTAAATTGAAAATTTTTGATTTAAACTTTTAAATCAATTTTTTTATTTTTATGTACATAATATGTATATAGGTACCAGGCAATATTTTATTATTTTTGTTTGAATACATAACATTCATAACTAACCGCCAATTTTTATTGTACTATATGTTAATCATCTATAATTATAATAGACAAGCATTTAAGGACCTGCGCAGTAGACACCTCCTCATTTTATCTCTCTTCTCCTTAATGAACTCCTAACATGTAAATAAGTTGTATATACAACAGAAATGCGCCTACGGGTTGAAAAAATTTCTATTTGGTTTTATAATATTCAAACTTTTAAATAAAATATATACATTTTGTGGCATTAAAATTTTTATATATATTTAAAGGAAATTTATTCTATTAAGTTTTTTTAAGTAATAGTCTCAAAGTATTGATTTCTTTATTTTGGTCATTAGTAGTAAACATATAGTTTTGGTTAAAAATATGTATATGATGTATATACCTCTTTAATTACAAAAATACTTTATTTTTAGTAATTTTATCCATTAAATGCCATGTTACTATAGGGAATATGTCGAAGCGAAACAGTATATGAGAGAGTAGTATTTATGTTTCCTAAATAAAACTTACTAACTTCCAAATTTTTATGAAAACATGAGTGGTTTCTACTTTATCGTAAGAAGTGCGTAAATTACTGTTTTAAAAACTTTAAATTTGGCTTCAATTTGAGTTATAATTACTCAACAGGGGCCTCTAGTCTTATATATATTACACAAGGAATGCCATGTGGGAAATATCTTATATTTTAATAGACAACTGGTCGACGTGGTTAATAAAAAAGCAAGAATAATTGAATAGTAAATTATTTGCACCACAAAAATATTAAAATGTTAGCTAGTTCTTGGTGCTGAATACTTAAAACATTTCAAATATTTACACCAAAGTTTGAGTACAGATGGCTCTCAGCTTGGAAATAACCGTCACATTTCCAAGTTGAGCGCCATCTGTACTTTAAAAGAAATTGCAACTATGGGCAATTTTTAAAAAGGCTTCATAAAAATTCTGTCACTTAAATAAACATACAACATTCTTAAATAAACATACAAACTTATAGAAAAAAAGTATAAAAACAAAAACACAAACAAAAATTGAAAACAAAACTAAACAGAAATCAATCAAATAAATGTTAGTTCATTTACTTCTGCTATCATTAAAAAAAATATATATGCAGTAAAACACGGTTATAGTATTCGCTAAATTTCAGTAATATTTCTGACTATAACCGTTTTGTGACTATAGGCGTAGTCAAAAAAAATTGCATCTTTATAAACAAAATCTATATTCTATAAAATATCTTTCGTATAACAATTTTAAACTTTATTTTATTCATTAATAGCAATTCTGTTATGTAATCACAAAATATACATATTTGTAATAAAGAACAGAAAAAAACTATATACAAATCAGTTTCTTAATAAAATAATTCACTTTTGACTGTTTTATTGGAAAATTGCGGTTATATTTTAATGTGACTTATAAAACAACATCGATTGTAGGAACTTATGAAGCTTATTACTTTCTTTCAAACAAATTGTTGACTATATTGCTATAACAGAATTGTGAGCACAAACGTTTTTGAATACAAACGAATTAAAATACTACGTGAGAGTAATGGGATTTTATTGTGTTAAGTTATATTGAAATTAGTATCAATTTCGTCATAAAGTATTAGGTTTTATACTTTGATTCCATTATATATATATTCAATAATCAAGCGATTCAGAAAACAACTACAATTATACCAAAATAAATATTTCTTTTAATATAAAAATGTGTTTGAAAGAACTGCTTCTGTGCAATTGCACAGGGGATTCACTAGTAGCTATATATTATTTAGATGATGATGTTATAACCACATCAACCACCGTAACTAAAAATATTTTGCATAAACTATTGCATTAGTTTTTCTTCGTCAGCAGTAAAATATATATAACATAGTGATATTCGTACCGAAACACAAAAATGATTACTGCGGTCAAGTATCTTACACGATACAAACTAATTGTAAATTATAAGATTGTGAAACACGAAAACCCCACCACAAAAAATCCGAAGAAAAAAAATGCATAAATTCAAAGTGTCCATCAAAATCAAAATCCCGATAGACATAATTCCCAGAAACGGAATTTTCGAAGAAGTGCAGCTTTTTTTGAATACAAGAATAAAATAAATTTTCCTCTTTCCGAAATTGACAAGATTTGTTTATTTTGCAGACCCTCTGTTGATTACAAAAAAAAAATGAAATATCTCTATAGAAGATTTCAAATCCTCTTCGAATGTAATTTAATTGTTTAAGATTTATTCCAATTTTTGTAAGACCTCTTGAGTCTTATCATTTCCATTATTTGGCTTTGATGTTGTTCGAGTCTGTTGGTTGATTTGATATGTTTGGATCAGCTAATTTTCTTTTACTCCTCTTATACCTTTGCATAAAATACAGAACCAGAGTTTCTCAGTATCTGGTATATAACTTGCAAAACTTTGATATCCCAAGTTAGAACAGCTTTTGCAAAACTAATTCTTATATTCGTCATCACATTGCAGTTCTCGATTTTTTTTATTATCAAATTTTATATTGCACACTGATTCCAATTTATTTTTAACATTTTTGACATTTTTGTACATTTTGGTAATTTCGTCTTGGTGATCTTATAATTAAAGATCTCGTACTATTTCGTATACCTAACCCGATTGGTATGCCACATAGTTCTAATATATTTATTAAAAACAAAATTATGTTAACAAAACGATTTGAATATTTCAAGCGTATCATTTGAATCAACAAATTTATGAACCGGTAAGTTAAGGTCAAAATATGTAAAACATATGGGCGGACAATTATTATGATATACACAATTGATGCTAAAATTAGTTTTAGACAAATTCAAAATATTCTTCGCATTGCATTCGCATCGCAATGGTTAGAAATCAAAAAGATTTTAAACAGACTATTAAAAACTTGGGGGTTTCTCTAGATCTTTTAAAAATTTTTGTTTAGTTTTAATTAATTAATTTTGTTGTAAATAAATAATAAATAAGAATAAAAGAGAAAAAAAAATATTGAATAAGAAGTTTCAATTCCAGGTATTCAGGTGGCTAAGAAGTTAAATCCAGAAATATAATGGATAAGAAGAAGTATCAGATAGAAGCTAATGCCCAAAAAAATGAAATCAGACCAGTTGGCAATATTTTACATATTCAAATGGAGAAGAAGTATGGAAAAGTAACCTATTTTCTAGATGTTGAGTAAAGAATAACTGAAAGGGCATTTGACGGAATACGAGAAAGCGAAAAACATCAATACTGGGATCGTTTTCGAAAATGTTGCAACAGGCCGAAATCAGTTGGATCATAAGATTTTTAATACTCAAATTAATTTGTGAATCACAAACAAAAGATTTTTAAGTTAAAGTAAGTAAACAAAACAAACATATCAGAGTAATAATAGCATTCATCAAATACATATAAACCTACAATTCTCTACAATTATAAGATAATAAACAATACAATAGATCTTAAGAGGTTGAATTAATAAAAGGCACATTAATAAAATAAAAAAATAAAAATGCAATCAAAATCTTGGGGTTGCAGTTTAATGTGTACAACATCACAAGGTTTTATACGGAAATAAACGAAAGTATAATAAAAGAGGAGAGGGAAGAATAAAACCAAAGTTAGTAATTTTAATATTTCAAATATCTTTTTCTCTCCCCCCCTCTCTCTCTCTCTCTCTGTTTCTCTGATCATTCCGGCCTTACAAGGCAATTTTTATTTGTTTTCCACAATAATGAATATAAATTTTTGTCTGTCGACAGTCAAAATATAGTGATGCTAGAAGTCACCAGAATGTTTTAAGGTGAAATATTTATTGATTAATCCATATCCATTTCGGAAGTATATATCATCGTTCTAATATATTACATGGCTCTAATCAGAATATCATACTTAATTTACACATATTTCTCATTTGATTTGTAAGTTTGTATTTTTGAAACCAAAATTTCCTTAATACATTGTTCAATATAGTAAAATAATACAATTTTATAACACCATTAAATTTTTATTAAAATTATTGTAATGTAGTAAAATCTCATAACCACCTTTTATGACTCCATTTTATTAAAGAAATTTTTGAAAGGTTAATTTTAATTCTTTGAAATAATTTTCTCCCCTAAAAAAAAAAAACAAAAATATTCAATTTTGTGGTAGTTTTTAGTTTTGCTTTCTTATAGAACAAACCAATATTTTTGTCGTCATAAATTTAAAATTTTACGATAAAATTTTCTTTAATTTAATATGAATATAATAAAGTTTTCCTATCAACATGTTTATAAACATTAAATTTTAAATTAAACAACAATTGAAATGTCAAAATTACTCCAGAAAATCTCTTTTGTAATAAAAAATCTTTAAAAAGTTTAAAATAATCAAATAAAAATTGTTGTAATAAAAAATAAAAATAAATTTGAAAATTTACAAAATTTTTATGACTAATTAAATTATTTAGTACTTACACTTGTAGTAGTAGTAGTACCAAGTACAGTATAATAATTTCTTAAATCGAAATTTTGAAACCAAAAAACTGAATTTTAATAAAATTTATTTGAATTTTATTGAATAATTATTATTCTAATACAGAGTGATATAAAATTTGAAGATGAAGTTTTCATTTTGCATATTGATTTTTTTGTTTGTTTACATTGACAGTTAAATATTGTAGAAAAGAGTGATCTATAAAAATATGCTTCTGACAACATCTTAACCCTTTGAACCCTATTGGTACAACTAAAATTAATTAAAGATTCCTAAAACTAAAAAATTGCATATAGATTATTGGTCAGAAGTAGTGATGTGCGATATCCAAAAAACATATCGATATATCGATCGATATGTATCAAAAGACAATATATCGATACATACCAAAATCGGAATCAAATATATCGATATATCGATTTAAATCGGGAGAATAAGAGTTCTAGATTTTGAGTTGAGGATTGCGATATAGCGATATCCGATTTCCTGAAAAAGCCAATAGTGAAATAAAACCAACCAATTGGTTTTTCATGAATTAATATTTAAAAAAATTATTTATTTATTTAGATATATTTAACTGAACATAAATGCCCAGCCAAATAATTTGGCTCTTCTCCCTGAGGATATGGGCCATTTTTAAATTAGTTAATTTTTTCTTTTTATAGAAATACAAATTTAATTTATTTTAAAATTAATTTTTGTGGTAAAATTTAAAACAAAGCGTTTGTTTTATTTCCCGTCGAAAAGAAAAAGGCAAAATTAAATTTCTTTATGTGACTGTTAACCATTATGTATGTATAACAGAAATATTTTTAAATAGTTTTAGAAACGATAATTTATATATTAATATTAATTCATATTTACTGTTTCAACAATTTTATTACTTTTTATCATAAATATTAGAAAATATTGAATAATGTATTAAATCACTTTTGAATTTTTATCAAACTAACTTTATTTAAAATTATTTTTTTTTATTTTAAAAAGACACGCTAGTCAAGGCAATAATGAAAAAATTTAAAACGGATACGAAACGAATGATTTGAAATTTGTGTTTTCTTGTTTCTTTGCTAAATTCCTATTTGCTTGATGCTTGTATATCAGTTTTCAGTACTACCACCTAAAATTTGAAATCGTTTAAAAATTAACAACATTTACGGCGTAAAAATATACTACAGTACAAACTATAACACAATGTTCATTTATTTTGCTGTCAAAGTGTCAACAATTTTTTAAAGCTCAAAAAAAATAAAATATCGATTCAATTAAATAACATCGATGTACTCAAATATCGCTAACAAAAATATCGAGTTAAAAAATCGATATAATGTAAGCAAAATATCGATAATATCGGGAACTCGATACATATCGCACATCGCTAGTCAGAACCTATACCAAATCGTTCATGAAATGTGAAAATATTGACAAAATAAATTAAAATAAAACAAATTTTAGTGTCATAATTACAGAAGGTAAAGCTTTTATAAATATTGTTTATTTTTATATATTTCTACACATAGGACATAAATGTACAATCCGTCTTGAGAAGTGGTACATATAAATATTGCACAATACATTATGTTTTGTTGTATTACAGATATTTAACAATGTGTTTTCATTAAATTTTAGGTGAAGTCCCGCTTTGCAGACAGACTTTGAACCAAAAAAATGTATGTCAGAGTATGGACGTAAGATATTCTACAAATAAATTTGATCCTTACTTTGTAATAATACTTCTAACTAATTCTTTAATTTAATGTAATACTAATCCTGACTAATTCGAAAGCCGGTTCGAGAAGTTTAACAGAAAAAGATAATTAATTGAAGACTATGGGTGATCTACGGTTGAAATACTTATTTAAACTTTTAGTAATAAAGGACAGTGCTAAATATATTTCAGACTTCAACTTTTATAGAGACGACTTCTTTTTAAGACAAGAAAAAAAAAACAACTATACAATTGGAATCGCTCTATTTATTTAAAAGTGATTAAAAACTCGGCTATAGTACAGTTGGCCGACTCTTGAATGAATAATTAACATTAACCAATATTTTATTTTTATCAAAAACGATATTGATGCAAACTTTTATTAAGCCTAAAACAAAAATATATTTTATAAAACATTACAACAGGAATAGAGGAAGTATCTCTGGGATGTGAGAGATAAAAGCAGTGTAGCTGTCGTTACTGACCACTATTTTTATTACGCATTTATGTATGTAGTTGAGGCGGTCAGACAATATAATGTTTATTTAATACAGCCATTGGAAAAAAACCAAGTTGGGCCGGGACTGGTAAGTGCAATCCCATCTCAATAATATAATGTTTTTTTTCCATACAACCACTTTTATACTTATGTACCACTTAGCTAAGATAGATCTATGGATGTTATTTGGCATATCGAAAAGCATTTATAGAAGAGCTTGTTCCGAACAATACTTTCGCTTTCTAACCAAATATATACATATCAATAACAATCTATGGATCAAATTTGTGAATACGAACTACTACAAAGAAGTAAATAATCTTCGAAACCAAACTGCATCTAAATTCAGATTACGAATGTTGTCGGGTAGATTCGAAAAATTCATAGAGAAAAATATTTATCTCCAAACACTCCAGAGTACACTACGCATTGCAAATTTCTTGCTTTTCAAATAGAATATCAGTTTAATTGAAAAAATCAATTATCAAATAAATACCCAACAAAAAATTTAGCCGCAACTGAAGAAACTTTCCGCAGAAAAAAGACGATGTAAAAAAAATATTTCTATTCTATGTTCTATTGATGATGGGGTTACATTTATGATGAGACATTTCAAAAAAATATTTTATATTTACAAAGCCACAAATATTTCTACATATAAAATATAATTTTTCAAAATATTCCATTTTAAATATATCTTTCTATGGTCTAAAGAAAGAGTTGAAACAAATATGACAGGCTCCCGATCAAATCTAGTAGAAAATAATTTTCGTCTATTTTACTAGACGATAAAACAAAGTATTGGAAAACATTGTTAATGCCCTTGGTTTGCTCGCAATGCTGATATTCATAGAGGTTCAAGTATCCTCTTTATAAAACACGTGTTGAAAAAAATTGACTGTACACCATAAAAGTTATCTTTCTCAACATGAAAAAGTCGAAATTTCAAGTTTAGCTTAGAATCAAAACTTTGTTCGACGGCTTAAACGAACGAAACAATTTGAACTATGTTCGGTTGAAATATTTTATCTCTCAAGCCCTTAATAGGATCTTGTTTGATTAAAAATATCTGAAGAAAAGAGCCAAAATTGTGTTAACGGTTAGTCTTAAAGACTAATTTTAAATTTTAACAAAAGTATGGGAGTTTTAGGACGTTAAAGTCGGTACGGTCCTTCACTTCGTTGTTTCTCGGTACATAGAACAGAAGCTGAAGGCTCTTTTGATAATTTTCTTCTATCTGAAAAAAAAACCTAGAAGGTAGGTGTCATGAACGACACTAAGTAGAATAGTAGCAAACTTGTGCTGTGGGAAATTTTAATTAAAAGACTGTAAACAATTTCGTATGCTCTCAATAAGAGTAAAAAAACAACAAAATAAACTTAAACGTTTCAAATAACCCAAATGTCAATACATATTATTAGAATTCATGCAAAAAACCATCCGACATAAAGTGATGCTCCTCTTGTCTCAATAATCACTAAAAATTGTTTAATATTTCAAATATGTTTTGGTTTTTTTGGGCTACCTTTTATTTAATATTTCTACACCGCTTACATTATAGCACATACACACACATATATACATATTAAACTTAAAATAATTGTAGACAATATAAATATTAAGTTTTGCGTTTATCGCTACCAAAGAAACACGATAAAATTTGCAATAAATTTTCATTTCTCCTACAAATTAAAGAACTTTTAATAATAATTCTCAAAAAATAATACACACAATAAACAATTTTTGATATAATAAAACAAGGAAACAAAATTTTAATTAAATAAAAACAAAAAAAAAAAAAGACATTAAAAAATTTTACAAAATTTTGTTAGTTTAATTTCATATTAAAATATTTCTATAGAAATCGGAATGCATTTAGAAGAATCCTTAGCAAACAATAAAGTATAAATAAAAATTAAAAGAAGTTGATTTTTTCTATAAATTTAATTGCAAAGTGGGTAATCCAGTAGATGTTATTAGATTTAGTTATTTAAATAATACAAATGAAAATGGATGATTGGTAGATGGGTGAGACAATGAAACTCTCTCTATTTTGTTGTAGTAGTTGTTTTTATTACACTAAACTAACACTTTTTCTTTAAACAAAATTAATGACCCTTAAAATGTAAATGTTTTTTAAAATATTTTAATAAATGTTCTTGAAACACTAGAACTGTTAAATTATAAGTTCAATTAATTAAACAAATATAGACACAGATATACTAGAATAAAAGGTAAACCTAAACGAAAATGGCTGAACGAAATCGAGCAAAGATTAGAGTTGAATGGTAGTTGATAAAGATATTATACCAGATTAAGGCTGTCTCCGAACTGCAGGACAAACAGATAATCATAAGTAACTTATCTTTTGGATAACCAGTATGCCCTAACTATTTCATTGAATTTTAAAATTGTTAAATTGCATAAAATGAAATAATCTATAATTATAATTGACAAGCATTTAGGGACCTGCGCAGTAGACATCTTTTCATTTTATTTCGATTCTCCTACTCCTTAATGAACTTCTGATATATATAATATATAAGATTATATATAAAACAAAAATGCGCACACAGTTGAAAATTTTGTACTCATATGATTTTATTATTCAGCAAATACATTGTGCATATGTGAGAACTTATTAAAATAATAAACAAAAGCAAACAAATCAGTTATTATAATTTACATATGTATTTGCAAATAAATCTATGTACATATGCCAAAAAATAACAAAAAAACAAATTCATCTAAAATAAAAAAATATAAAAAAACAAAAACAAAACAAAATTAGTTGAATTTTCTTATGACTGGTAAATTCATCTTTATATAATAGAGTTATAGCATCTATAATTATAATTGACAAACATTTAAGGACCTGCGCAGTTCATTTTATTTCCGTTCTTCTTAATGAACTCTTAATATGTAAATAACTTGTATATACGACCGAAATGCGCATACGGGTTAAAAAAAATTCTATTTGGTTTTATAATATTCAAACTTTTAAATAAAATATAGCCATTTTGTGTCATTCAACATCTTATTATTTGTATACATAATTAAAGAAAATTTATTCTATTAATTTTTTTAAGTAACTATCTCAAATTATTGTTTTCTATATTTTGGTCATTTATAGTAATAATATAGTTTTTATTAAAATTATGTATTATGTAGGTATATATATATATACATACCTCTTTAATGACAAAATTTTTTATTTTTAGTAATTTTATACACTAAATGCCACTTACTATAGGGAATATATCGGAAACGAAGCAATATATGAGAGACGTGTATTTATCTGTCCTAAATAAAACTTACTAACCACAAAACTTTTAATTAAACACGAGTGGTTTCTGCTATATCGTGCGAAGTCTATGTCAGTACGTAAATTACTGTTTTTTTAAAAACTTTAAATTTGACTTCAACTTGAAATATAATTACTCAACAGGGGCCCCTAGTATAAATTGTAATTTATAAGTTTTTAATAATAAAATAAAGAATTATTATTTTTATTATTATTATTATGACGATGATGAATTAAACATAATATAAACACCTGAGACTTAGACTCAGCAAAAAGTAAAAAGAAATAAACTAAAATTTAAGATGTAATCAAAACCACTGAAAAGAGTCTTAAAATTGATCGAAAGGTCAGACGCAATGTGAACTAGATCTTTTAATGAAAATCTGACAGTTTAACAGCTACGATGACATTCGACCAACCCTCAAACAAAAATATAATATAATAAAAACTTTAAGATATACATATACATATATTGTATTATAAAAAAAAACAAATTTGAAATACCCTGCAAGTACAAAATTCTGTTATTAAAATCTATTTTAAACAAACCTAAAAATAATTTAGTGGCAATGCAAAAAATTATTTTTAATAGAACCTGAACCATTCAATTAATACAAACAGATTTATAACGAAAATTCGAAAATCATAAAATGCATAAAAATGAACTAGAAAGATTTGCTATAAAATAATACTGATTATAACCATCAGACTCCCCATTATTATCGTTTTCGGATCTCATTTTCTACTGTAATTTTGATTCGTTTGTCACGAAAATCAATGGGATACCGTGTGCGAACAACAAATTTTCAAAATGTGACATAGGCAATGGGAAATATGCAAGGTTACTGTTTGTCGATGATACTTATCATTACTTTTTAAGTTTCATATGCAAGTAATAAAATATATTTTATATTGATTTCAAACAATGTTAACTTGATGACGGTTGTGTATGTGTAAATGTAAAGGTGTATGACATTTTAAAAGTGATGTATATTGTATACCTGTCATATAAGAAACTATTAAAACGAATGAACAAAACCTAGCGTCAAATCAATAACTTAGATGCCTCTATATAGTTTAAGTATAATTTCAATAAACCTTCTAAGTCAACTAACTGATTGTGAAAAATTTAAATCTTGTTTAATTTATTTTAGTCCCGATGCATACGGGCATGGAAATTAATGAAAATACATCTGAAAATATTTATGAAAAATCACATGTCAAACAATCTTCTGTACTTATTCTTCATAAGAAAATTTAACGTCACGAAAGTCAAATAAATTTTCAAAAATTTTTTTTCGTATTAATTAATTTTTCGGAATTAGCTTTAAGTCCATTTACGAATCATAACTTTTTTTGTTCTTGTAAACAAGTTTCAAACTTGGAAGCTTAAAAACAAATGGTTTTTAATGTTTTTTTTTAAATTTAAATTGACAATTGATTTGACAGCAAATTAAGATGAATGTGCCTTTGTAGATCAGTATTTCACTTACTGTCACTCTAGTGTAAATTGGTATTTTTAATAGAAGTTAAAGCTTGAAATGTTTGAAAGTGTGCGTCAGAATTTAATTTTAAATTTGTTTTGAACCAGAATGTACGACTAAAATGTTTTACTAATCCATACAAAAGAAATTCTTTTTTTTAGTATTCACGATTAGGGCACTCACGATTAAGGATAGTTTAATGTAATAGGTGTAGATTAACAATGATTTGTACAACAAAGCGTAAACGCACTCTTGTTGTGTTCAATGTGGAATTGTGACAGCGGCTTATATATATTTTTTAAATATATTTTATAAATAATATTTTTAAACATATTTTTCTTTAATATTTAATATATTTTAATATATATGAATTTAATTTATAATTATGAGAACAAGTGAGAATTAATTTCCTTTGTTTCACTTGTAACTACATTCATAAAATAGTTGAATTAAAATTTTGTTTCAATTTAAATTTTTTATTTCAAAAATTACCTCTAGGCGTGTTCGTAGTTGCAGTAAAACATGATTTTTTTCTCTGTCACTATGAACAAAAAAATTTGCGCAGGCGCGCAGAAAATTGTTTAGCAGTCATTTTTGTTCATAGAAGCAGCACATGCACAATTCGTTTATATAGTAGTATTATATTATTTATAATTATATTATTATATATTTTATATATATTTTTTAAATATATTTTATAAATAATATTTTTAAACATATTTTTCTTTAATATTTAATATATTTTAATATATAATTATATTACTTATATATTAGAATATATTATAATTATTATATATTTATTCAATATATTTATTTTATTATGTTTATATTTATATATATTATATTATTATATTATATTATAACACATTTATTTTATTTTAATAATTAATTTTTATTTTTTACTTAAATATTTTCTCACGATATTCTTATTTATTACATGTTAGATAACATGCACTTTAAAATTCATACTAAAGCAGGCGCACTAAAATATCTGCACAATCTGCCCGACGCCGACGCCACACCGATTACTATTAACACAAGCGCATGCTTTTTATCTGCGCAGAATTTTTGATGATATGCAACTACGAACAAAAAATCTGTCTTTATCTCATGCCATTTTCCAAATATATGTATTGAATTTACAAAATGTCAAACTTAAAAAGTACAATGGCAACTAAAATGCAATACTAAAAGTAAAATATTGTGTCTTGTCTTGTTGAATTTTTTTTCATATACAAATTTACAATGGAAGCACACTTCTACACCTAGTACATTACTACACCTTCAATACCTATTTGTCAATTCCCTTAGTATAATAGGTATTTTAGTAGCACGTAAAACTCTCATTTTACAAAAGCTCTTATGTTTATAGATCGAAGAGTATGCATGTGAGAGAAAGCATAGTATAAGGTAGAATCAAGAAGTGAAAATACCAATGCGCAAAGACACAATGAAAATTTCGTTCATGTTGCAACTTTTTAGGCAATATTTTTTCTGTTTCTTTTAATGATAAAAAGACAGAAAGAACGAGTAAAAGCTTAAAAAGAATCAGCAAATTTAGTTGAAAAAAATATAATAATAATTGTTAAAACTCTATATGCGTCTAATCATACACGATTTATTATGTTCCTACCTACCTATATTCAAAATAAAATATTATAAGTATTTTTAAATTAAGTACTCTTTAATTCTCTCATTCTTATTTCTCATGATTACCCAGTACCCACTAAAAAACATGAAACAAAAATTTTAAAACCACGCATAACCACTGTCAGTATTATAAATTCATGCGACATGCTACTGTCAAATATTCAGCAAAGCAAAGATTTGCTTTTATTTTCTCCTTTTCTAAATGATTTTAAAATTCTGAACGAGTCAATTTTGTTCGTTGTGTACTTTATAATGAAAATATTAGCTACATATATTTGCTATATATACATATATATGTATTGAAGGAAAATTTCTCATTTTATTTTCGATCGAATTCTAAACACTAACAAACATACAAAAATAAATTTCTATCGAAAGAAATTAGATTTAATTTATTTCAATTTTCTCCTGTCTATGAGAATATTATTCATATCTTAATTTTAAAGTTGTTGTCAGTGGCTGACACGTGATGTCGTCTTTTTTTATATTTTTGTTTCTTTTATAAGAAAATTCAACTGATGATAACAAAATAAAAGATATTGACAATTTATTTTAACTTTTTTTTTTGTATTTTTTTTTTTTTGTTTTGCTTGAATATTTATTCAACTACACTCTTATAAAAATAAAATTAGATTATTGTCTTCTAAGAATAACGGAATTTTTCATTTCTAAAAAAAAAAAAAAATAAAATTTATCAAAGTCAGCATAGCATTTTGAATAATAAACTAATTTAATTTTTCGTAAATTATTATTTAACATTTTAATAATTTATAGATGTCGCTATTGTTGACACTGTTACCCTATTCTATGTATTAATAAATTAAATTTGGCTAGAATCTATGAGGTAGTATATTTTAAGAAAATAGAAATGAAAATGCTATAATATGATTAAATTATAATGATGTAAAATAAAATTGAATTATTTTAGATAAGATTAATTGTGTGTTAGAAGGGCTTGTGAAGGTCCAATGTGAAAACTGTTTCCGGTGTTCACTATACTCTAGTAAAAGACAGTGCTAACAAATAAATTGCTTTTTAAATAAAACATAATTAGTAAATTGGTAAGCCAGCAAAATTGGTAGCACTTGTGGAATGCCGACCCTGTTCTTTCTGAATATTGTAGAAAAATTGAATTAAAAACAACTGAAGAATTATAAAATTTTGAAAACATAAAAACAAAATTAATAACACGTGTCGTGTCATAAATATTTCGTAGAATTTTTTACTAAGGATTTTCTTTGTATTTAAATAAAAGTTGGCAATTTTCTTGTAAAATAATTTTATTGAAGTACAATTCTAGATTAAGGAGGTTTGATGTTAAGTTGATGAATTCAAGAATTTTTTTTTGTAGAAATATTATTATTAATATAGTAGTGTACTTGTACGGTATGTAGTGTAAAATGCTTAAAAATCAACACAATATAAACGAGGTGTGTAATGAAGAAGAAGAATTCATATAAATTTGTTTGTAAGTCTCGACTTTTCGATTTTCTTGCACACGCTCTACAATTAAAAATTTCAATCTACTATTTTATGTCGGGTCTATTATATTCATATGTCTTTTTTTTTGGTTTTCAATTCTATGCGATTACATTTAGCACCGTGGAATACACATTTTTTGCTTTGCTATAATGAGTTCTTACTTTACCTACCCTTACTCGACTGACAGATGAATACCAGTAAGATTATGTGTTAAATAATTTTTTCTAGAGATCCCGAAGAAGTATAGATTCATTTTGTAAACGACAATTATTGGTCATTCACTCGTCAAAATAGCAAATGCATTGATTAAATATACAAGAAATGCAAGTTTGAAGATAAATGTATTAAAAATTAAGATCTAAGAATCAATACAATTATCGCAGGGGCAAAATGAATATAAATGGGGACAAGGAAGGTGGAAAAGGTGAATCTAGATACTATCTTGATAGCCAAGAAATAGTGGAAAAGAAAACTATTGCAAATTTGACAAATTTTAGGTTCTCGCAATTCGATTATGGCAGTTACAAATTTTTTCCAAACATAATGTTCTCTCAGTCCTATTTTATGGGTGCAAAATGTAGAAGGGTATACAAAAGTTTTTTTTCGCTTTCAAAATTTTGTATGGACTACTTCATACAATCTGGCCCGACACGGGTTGTAATAAAGAACGGACCAACTGTACAAAGCTTGTCCTATTATGGAAAAACGTAGAAAATGGATATGACAATGGGTAAAACATCACTGGATTGAAACCCTCAAGGGTGAAGGCGTCAGAAGACCAAATTGGGTCTACTTATTATTGCCAATGCAATCGCTACGGTAATAAAATGGTTAAAAAAAACGGTAAAAAAAATTCTTGACATCAACCTATGTAACCATGGAACACGATGATAATGAAGTAAAAAATTACCGTCTGTTTTTGCTGAAGTTTCTGACCGTGGAAAATTTTTTAGCGTTTCCTTAAAAAAAATTTACATTTCTGATCCGTTGAAAACTCCTTGTGTATCGAAAAATATGAATAAAAATGAATTGATTTGAAATAAACGAGTTCGTTCGGTAATCACATAAAACGCTTTTAACACAGAAATAATTAAAAATAGTTTGCTAAAGTATAGGTTCAAACGTAGACTTATCCAGTTTCACAACTGTTGAGATAATATTAAAATTGGACTTTATTGAAATGTAAAAATGATTCAAATTTCAATGGCGATCAGAACGATTTGTTTCGGGATTAGTCGCTAAATCCATAAAAAAATTAAATCCCTAATAACTTTTGCCACAAAAGAACAATCCACAAAACAAATTTACAAAAAAACAATCCAAAAAAAAAACAATCCTTGTTATTGCTTTTATTCATTTCAACTTATTATTTATGGCACTTTTTTACTACAATATTTTTTTTTTCAAGTAATTTATCTTATAAAATTTTTGGCTAAACATATGGAAAGCTCGCCAATCAAAATACAAGTGGGGACTTGGAGGCTGTATCCCCCTTTACTTTTAATTTTTTATATAAAAGATAAATAGTTAGGTAAAAAAATTTTCCACAATATTTAATTAAATAATTTTTATGTGTAGGCGCTGTTGGATACAAAAAAGAGGTTATTTCCTTTTTCCAGGAATAATCTTGCCATAATTGTATTGATATTGACTTTATGGATTTTGGCTTTGTTGATTTTGGATTTTTTCTTATTTTCAGTTTGTGGATTTGGTCACCAACACTTTATTTTCATTGGAGTAAAAATTGCTGAATACGGACAACTTTCTATGCAAAGAACGACAATCGATTTTTCTTTAACGAAACAATATGCCTGCCCAATAATAATATTGTTAAAAAAATGGTGCATACAAAAAGTAAAAATATAAATTTGGATTTGCTAAGCTTCTTCAAACTGTAATACTTTTGAATTTGAAATATTTTAATTCAGATATTTTTCTTTAGGACCAAAAACAACAAAAAAACGAAAAAAAACACACTTAGGATAATATTTTTAACTAACAAAGCTCATTTAATTTTCTTTTAAGCAATATTTTACTTATTTTTGACCTACCAATAACCTTTTGCAAATAATTATTCACCCTTAGTCCGTGGACACACTGCTTATAAAAGTCTTGTCTTAATTTGTTCTGTATTAAGGCATTTTGTATCTAAAATATTCTCTGCAGTGGATTAAAACAAAAATTTTAATTAATTTTTTTTTTTGTTTTCTATCCTAACGAACAATTTCATTCCTTAAGGAACTTCGTTCTGTAATTTACGTTTTTAATATTTTTATATGTATATTATATCCGTCCAAGAAACAAAAAAAAACAAAAAAAAAAAAACAAATTTTGTATTTTTTTTTATTACTCAGAAACGTAAAAGAATATAAATCAAAATTTCTTTTTCTAACTCATCCCTTCCAGCCCCCCCTTTTTTTTTTTTTTAATATTTCATACAAAACATCCCAACAAAACGCAAAAAAAAAAAAAGAACATCATGGAATATAAAAATTTATTATTTTATATTTTGGGCTACAAGAAACCTTGAAGATATTACCTCCTACATATTTTGATTAAAACAGAAAATACCATCAGCATTACCACCACCACCAGCCACCACCAGCCACCACATTATCAAAAAACGCATAATTAAAATATTTGGTCCGAATTGAGAAATTTTCACAATTTTCTTTGTAGTTTCCTCCTTCTCATAAAATTCACACGCAAAAATAAGACATAGGAGATATGAATTCATAAAAACCCAAAGATTCCTTAAAGGCAAATAACAAACTTCCTTCGAATACGTTATTAAAAAAAAAATAAAATGAATTTGATTTGAAGAATTGGAACACTATATCAGAAAGATTATGGGGGCAAAAAAAAGGCCAAAATAAAGAAAGAGTCCTAAATCCCGAAGTATGTAAACGAATGAATGAATGGATTTTATATTTTATGGAGAATTATGCTTTCCTGTTTGGCGAAAAATAACAAAAAAATAAAAAAAAAAAATTGGTTTATTATTATTATTTTTATTTTTTATTCGTCCTTCTTACAATTCATAAATGAAGAAAATAAAATAAAAACAGATAATAGAAAAAGATATCCTTGATAATAATACAACCAAAATTTCCAATTATTTTAAATCATAAAAATGAAAATCGCAATTCGATGGAATTTACAAGTTTTACGCAAAATATTGTAAAGGTGGTTAACGTAATGTACAGGAGGTGACAAAAATGGATTAATGTGAATAAATTTTGTTATTATAAAGTCCTTCGTATAGCGATTATTTATTTATTTATTATTATTCTCTAAAAGATTATTAAATTGTTAAATGAAAACTATCAACCAATGATCAAATATTCTGCTCTAGTTCAAAGAAGCCCAGATTGTGCATATTACAGAAAATCGTGCTCCAAGACAAATCTGCGTAATTACATCTACAGACAAAAAACTTACACTACTAGTAACATCTGTAATAATGTGCTAGATACAGGAACTGGAGGAATCCAATACATGTACATGGAGATACCAATGACTGGCCAACAAAGCTCAAAAATCAATCAATCTCAAAAGTCAATATCAAGTTTAGTGAATATAATCTATAATTATAATTGACAAGCATTTAAGCATTTACCTGCGCAGTAGACACCTTTTTATTTTATTTCCATTCTCCTACTCCTTAATGAACTTCTAATATATAAATAAGTTGTATATAAAATAATATTGCGCACGCAGTTTAAAATTTTTTACTCATATGGTCTTATTATTCAGCAAATACATTATACATATGTGAGTTCTTATTAAAATAAAAAACAAAAACAAACAAATCAGTTATTATAAAATTACTTGCAGTGAACATAATGTAACTACATTGTACATAATATCAAATAAAAACAAAAAAAAAACAAATTCATCTGAAATAAAAAATATTAAAACAACAAAAACAAAAGAAAATCAGTTGAATTGTACATGTGACTGGTAAATTCATCTTTATATAATAGAGTTATAGCATCTATAATTATAATTGACAAGCATTTAAGGACCTGCGCAGTTAATTTTATTTCGCTTCTTCTTAATGAACTCTTAATATGTAAATAAGTTGTATATACGACCGAAATGCGTATACGGGTTAAAGAAAATGTCTATTTGGTTTTATAATATTCAAACTTTTAAATAAAATATAGCCATTTTGTGTCAGTCAACATCTTATTATTTGTATACATAATTAAAGAAATTTTTTTAAGTAACTGTCTCAAATTATTGTTTTCTATATTTTGGTCATTTGTAGTAAACATATAGTTTTGGTTAAAAATATGTATATGATGTATATACCTCTTTAATTACAAAAATATTTTACTTTTAGTGATTTTATCCATTAAATGCCACTTAGTATAAGAACATGTCGAAACGAAACAGTGTATGAGGAAGCAGTATTTATGTTTCCTAAATAAAACTTACTAACCTCTAAATTTTTATGAAAACATGAGTGGTTTCTACTATATAACGTGAGAAGTGTATGTCAGTACGTAAATTGCTGTTCTGTTAAAAACTTTAAATTTGACTTCTAAGGAGCTCCTAGCCTGTAAAGAATGAGTATTCGTGTCACAAAATTGGAATCAAAAGGTAATAATATGTGAAAAGGTACAAATTCCAAAGGACTGTTGGATAAATAATAATTAACTAGCTTTGTAACCCGTCATAAATGACGGAAGCAAAATAAATCCTAGTTTCTTTTTTTCTTTCATTAGATTCTTTATTCCGAAATTACAGTACTTATGTTTATATCACTTTTTATTTATTTTTATTTATGTTTATATTGGCCTAACACTAATCTTTTTTTTTTTTATATAACAGAAAAAGAAGTACCATACCAACAAATTTGTATAAAATGTTTGTATTTTTGTTTCGTATACTCGTACTCACTTCCATTTAGTTATAATTCGTTAGTTGGATTCCATTTAGTATAAATTATACCGTATTAGCGTTATTGTGGCCTCTTGGAGAGCAAATTTAAAAATGGGATCTTATTTTCATATAAATTTTGTCTTTTGTATAATGTATAGGGATCTTATTTTGCTATATGAATAAACTGTTATTATGGTATTGTGTTATTTTTAAAAAAATATTCAAAATTTTGTATCTAAATTGGTAAAATTTACAAAAAATACAAAAACATTTTCATCAATAATTTTTAATTTAAAAAAAAACAATGTTTTATTATCCGGCGTAGAAGTAGAGTTAATTATCCTACTCTACTTCTATCAAGTTCTATTGATTGAACAGTGAACCTGAACAGTGAAGTGAAAAGTGAACACTTAACACTGAAAATAAAATAATATTTTTGGAATGGAGCATGCAGAACATACAGAATACAGATACAGCAAATAATAAAAAAAAACAAAAATAATTTTTTTTGAGTGAAGTGAGTTACGCATACAATAATGACAAAAATAAAAGGTATAAGCAATAAAGTAGTATAATGTATAATATTATACATATTAAGCATATTTGCTGATACACATGTATATTATTGTGTATAATTTTAAGTAATAAGAATAACCTTTGAGTGAATTATGTTTTTTTTTGTGTTAAATGTTATTTGCCTTTTGGTTATTATACTATATTAATCTATTGATTAAATTTCTATTAGTCCTTATTATTATAAATCAAAAAAATTGTTTGTTTTATTTATATTATTATTATTATTTATTATTTTTCCTTATTATTTGCGAAGAAGACTAACATTAAATTAAAAAAATATAGTTCATGCAATCAATTTTTCCTGCAAAGGTTCAGCATGGTAGACATGGGTTAAAAAAAGCACCAAAGCAATTTGTATATATATGCATTTGTATATATTTACATTTGTATACATATGCAATTTGTATATGTGTTGGAGCGTTCCGTCGAACTTACAAACATCCAGATAAATGCAGAATAATATATATATAATACTAAATATTATTAGTTACATAACCTAAGCGATCTATCAATTATTGTATACCTTTATAGTCTGTAGCTTAATCGGTAGATGGGCAGCAAAAAATACAATCGAATCATGTAGCAAAGACATTTCATTTCTTCTACTAAACGACAAGTATTATGATTGAAAAAAAAAAAACAAATTTTCATTACTATTCTTTAGAATCCAAGACTTCATACGCCATATACTTCAACCCAAAAGGGGTATGCAAAACATTTATACATTTATTTAGAAAATTAATACCTTTATCATGATTCTCGAATCGAACGTATAAGTATAGACGAATTCGCTGTCATGCGATCATGATTAGCGAAGCGAATTTAATACGTTCGACAATTTGTCGAATGAAAAATTTAAGTGACAACCGCAAAACAAAAATAAAATAAAAATATTTTGTTGTTTTTCGAGTAAAAATGGAGGTGAGAGTAAATTTAAAAAAAAAATGTGAGAATATTATTTACAAAATTTATGAATAGTATAATAATATGCAGCTATAAAAAAAAGTTTGATAAGCTGGTGCAATTGAGTATATAATATAATATTTGCAGCTATAACAAAAAGTTTGATAAGCTGGTGCAATTGAAAGAATAATGATTAGGCTTGTGGGAGCAGCAAATTGGAATAAAAGTGCATTAAAAGTGTTGTGGAATCGATTTGCAACCGAATTACATGTATTAGGATCTTCAAAACGTGAATTCAAAGAGTGGAATAAATCATTGTTTATTTGTTTATTTTCAGTCTATGTACTGCGTATTGATAATAATATGATTACAGGTATTGCAAAAAAAAATATATATATATAAAAACAACAGGCGTAGGAACAAGCTGTCGATGCTTTGTTGAGCAAAGAGCAAAATCCAGAGACTCCAAATCAATCTAGAGAGCCGTTCTAAGTGTTGTTACAAATTCAAATACACTTGAAGAAACCTAAAATGAAAAATAGCAATAAATATATCCGAAACAATCGAAAATCTGAATTATTGCCAGTGATAATTTCCTTCATCGTATTGCACAGACTAATGTTACTATTGGTAATATATTCCATTTGTTCTAATTTAAGGCTTCGATTTATGTTTCACTGAATTTAAAATATAAAATAATGCATCTTTATTCAACTGAAAGTTTTTTATTAATCTAAATATACTTGTCAAAATATTTAATTTTTAAGTGTTAGGTTAGCAACGACTTTTCCACAGCGAATAAATTTTTTCGCGAATCGTGATAACATTTACGCGAACGTTCATGAATCATGATAAGGGTATAAATAGCACTCAATATTTTCTTTGTGAACAAATTCCCTGCTAATATTATTTATCTATAACCCATAACTGTTCGAAACAAATGTTCAAGAGTTCGCCTCTCATTCACATTTTTCCAACGTCGATACCTTGTATTTAAATAAATTTTTTAATTTGGTTGAACTGATTTCTAACATCCTTGATATGGCAAATGTTGATCTGATTAACATAATTGAAATGTCAAATTTCATCAAAATTTCAAATTTTCAGAATCAAAAATTTACATTTTTCAATTGCGTCAAATATTATTAATATACAATCTCAATCCCATTTGTTTATTTTTTAAATTTAATAATTTTAATAAAAAAAAAAACATGTAAAATATTTTTCGAGCTTACTCTACATCCCATATCAATTAACTTGATAATAATTTCAATATAAAAATCGCCTTAGACTATTTCTCAAAATTGTGTCCTTCAATATAACATCCTCCATGTGTATAATGT
Organism: Argyra leucocephala; assembly: GCA_963942445.1. Classification (NCBI taxonomy): domain Eukaryota; kingdom Metazoa; phylum Arthropoda; class Insecta; order Diptera; family Dolichopodidae; genus Argyra; species Argyra leucocephala. The sequence goes on along the minus strand of OZ012681.1, from coordinate 7,774,438 downwards.
TTATATAGTGTATTATATATATATATGTATTATATTATATATATATATAGTTAACCAAAATGTCTGTAAAGTAAATATTGAAATTGAATGTAGTAGTCGGTATATATTCGGAAATTTATATAAAAAAAAAGGAAACAAAAAATGTATCTCGCGGCTATCCATAAAATTCGTAATTCAGTTATATTGGTGTTGTCAGCTTCAACTGTCAAAATATTTTCAATATTTATTTTTTTTATTTTGTTTTTAGGTACTTGGATATTTTATTATTGTTGCTATTTTTTGTTATCCTGAATATTTTTTTTTTTGTTTTCCTGATCCTTATTACTAAAGAATAATAAAATTTCATCGTTTTCTCTTATTTTGGTTTCAATTTTAATTTCGGTTTCTGTGGTATTTTCTGATATTTTAATATTTTATGTCACCTCAGCTTTTATGTTAAATGTTTTTTTTTATTTCTTTAGGTTTTTTTTTTTATCTTTGTTTTTTCTAATTCTATTTTGAAGAGACATTTTTGTATTATATAGATAATATATTATGTCATATATGAATATGTATGTTACTTTTGATTATTTTAGAACCACAACCATCAATATGAGTTATGTTGACAGCTTCTTATTCGGTTTATAGAAACATTTTTTTTTAATTTCTATTTGAAGAAACAAATTGAAACAGTGTCGGGGCAGTGAATTAAAGTTGTGCGTACCAATAATAGAGATTTAGATTACAGATCTAATTTATGTTTTTCACTCTCTTTGACAGTATAGGGTTTCGGCATAACATAACTAAAATATTATGTATTTACAGTTACAGTATTCTCCATTTTTACAAATTAGTGGATTAGTTTAATGTTGTTTATGTTACTTTCGCCATCCATCGTCTACTAGAAGGAACAAATTTTATCACCCAGGCGGTTTAAACCCATGCTTGTCATATCGTTATATATCATTTTTTGTGCCATCCTACCAACATGGTTATAGCGAGATAATTATTGTTATATAACACATTCATTATTAGTTTCTAAATTTATGTTCAAACCCATATAGACACATTTAATTATTTTAAAATTTTTATTTTTGCTTATCTCCAATCTATCTCCAATTAGTTTTTTCTTTTTAATAAATTTAAATTTAATTTTGTGTTCAATCGTTTGAGTGATTTTGTATAAAAACAATTTTAATTATTTTTTTAGATATCAAATTTAGTCAATGTCAATGTAATTTTCAAAGCTATATAGCTTTTTCAACTATATTGACTTTTTCATACAATTTATTTTTTATTTTATCCATCTTACACTAAGCCATTATTATAATGATACATTCAACCTGGCCATCCTGCATTATTTACATTTGCTTGTAATTGTAAAAATAAGTTCTGCTTGAAATATTCCCAACCACGCTCTCTGAATTTTTGAATGAATAGATTTTCAAAGAAGTCGAGTTTTTTTTACTGTTTTTCATATTCGTATTCGGAGCATAGCACTTTCTTCAAATGCTTATAAAGCCTATGGATATGAAGACGTATGACTCTTATTATGGTTCAGGATATTTTAATAAAAGAGACAAATGTGATCCATCTAATGTGAAATCAAATATTAAGAGTAATATAAGGCTTTGTTGGACCCTTTGTTTGTTCTTTATGGATCTGTATTACACTCACAATCGAATCAGAATAAGAATTTATTCATATCAGAAAATTGAATGTGGATTTTAAAAATAAATACCGAACAAGTTGGATAAAGGAAGATTTCATTTGATTTATTTTGTTATTCTGAATAAATTCAAGAATTCTACTCAGGTCAGTTTGAGACATCTATCGTTTAATATAAAATTACAAATTTTATATCCAATAGGATTTGAAATCACCTCTGCCTGATCGTTGCATTTGGTATTACTACTGTACTATCGTTTAGGCTGCAAAAACGTCAAGTATTCAATTGTCAGAAGTGAAAATATCAAAATCGTAATCGTTATGCAACAAACCAGTGATTTTGTGATTAATAGATATATGAAAACAATACTGTGTCTACATGTTGAATAAACGGTACTTCAACCCTTTGGTGATATGGGACCAGTACTATCTGAAATCATTGAGAAAGTTGTTAATAAACAGCTAACTTGTTTGCTGGATAGAAAAGATCTATTAACTAAAAGACAATATGGCTTTAAAAAAAAATCAAATACAGTAACAGCACTAGTTGATATGCAGTTCCAACAGTTCCAAATTTTAAAGATAAAAAACAACTAGTGGCAATCATGTACATGGATTTAACTAAAGCTTTTGACACTGTAGATTATGAAATTTTACTTAAAATGCATAGTTTCGGCGTAAGAGGAGTTGCCAGGATAAGTGGTTTAATTCTTACTTAAGTAATCTTTACCAATTTACTCAAATAGGAAAAGTTTCAAATCTGAAAGATAATATAAAATTTGGAATACCACAGGGTAGTATTCTCGGACTATTCTCTTTTCTCTCTGTATATTGAAGGCATAAAAGAGATTGGACTTAGTGCTGAAATATTTCTTTTCGCTGATGATATTTGTCTAGTATTTGATGATATTACATTATACAGATTTACAAAAGAAAATTAATTTAGAATTAGTGAAGGTAACAGGGTAGATAAGTGATCACAAACTAACAATCAACACAAGCAAAACAAAATATATGATCATTTGTCCCTCTGCCCCAACTCTTAATATAAGAATTTCGAACGCAAGGCTTGATCAAGTAACAAATTTTAAATACCTTGGATTATGGATTGATTCTAATTTAAGTTGGAAAACGCACATATCATCACTATGTAGTAAATTGTCATCAGTTGCGGGAGTATTTAAAAAAGTTTCAAAATTTATACCTGTTGAAGTTCATACATCAATATTTTACGCACTTTTCCATAGTCATTTGTGTTATGGTATTAATTTATGTGGTGTGGCAACGAAACAAACTGTTGATCAACTACAGGTCATTCAAAACAAAGCGATAAAAAATTTGAAGATATATAATAGGGTGGAACATACAGAATATATCTATTGGCAAAATAATATACTGCTTATAAAGGATTTAATTAATTGTAAGCTCATTCTTCACAATTATGATTTATTGAATTGTCATATTCATTCGACGATAAACTTGACGACCAGAAGAGATCTCCATGAAATAAATACAAGAAATAAACAATCAATTCATCTGGGGAAAAAAAAGAACATCTAAGCTTGGCACATCAACAACATTGTATGTAGCAATTAAACTGTATAACAACATTGATTATAATCTCAAACTGCTTACTAAATCAAAGTTGAAAATGGAATTACGTAAACTATACATCAGCAAATATACTAATAAACCAAAAGTACTACCTGCAGTTATTTCATAATTTTTGTTTTTTTTTTATTTTTCTTTCTTTTGTTTTTGTTTTTAATAAAAATAATTTTAAGTAATATTAAAATGATATTATATATTTTATACCTCTGAAGTGTAATTTCTAAAAATTTTTATTTTTTTTTGTTGTAATGGATTTTTTTAGTTCTTTTTTCTCTTACTTTATGATCTGTTATTATAATTGCTTTTGTTTACTAGATTTTTAATTTGTAATATTGCATTTGTAATTTCTATTTACTTTTTTTTTTGTTGCACTTATTAATTGTACTTCATTTGTTATTTTTTCTATATTTTATAAACTTTATATTTATGTTAATATAGCCTTATCTTCAAAACTTGTCTCTTTAGGCATTTTAAGTTGAATTAAATAAATAAATAAATAAATATGGGGCCAGATCTTAATAATCAACTAATAGTTCAGTCCTGTACAATCCACATATAACTATCAAATCTATAAAGCATATATAGAAAAATGTCTCTAAAAACAAGAATCAAATTTTGCCTTAGGAAAAGTCAAAAGACCAAAAAAATTAATTTGTAATTAAATTTAAGAACGACTACAAGAATAAGTTTTATTTTCTTTTCTCTTTATTATTTTATTTTTTTGTTTTTATTTCGAAATGAACTTTGAATAACGAACGAATTTCGAGAACTGAATAATTTATGATTTTATCTTGAAAAGAAAATACGAAAATAAATGAAAATTCTCAATGTCTACCATATTTTTGCTATAATATACAATTCCTTAAAATAATAGATTTATGTCTATTCTAGATTTACTCATTTATACATACACTACTACATATATTCAAATATCCAGGATGAAGTATATAGTTATAAAAAAAAATAGAAAAATTCAAAAGGATATTAAATTTCAGAATGAAAATTTACTCAAATCTCCTGTTCTGTATAAAAAGTAATGAATCCAAATGGTACATTGGTTACCATAATATCATATTCTCTACTATGTACGTACACATACATCACATCTATTTAACATGCTTTTAAAATATTCATTAATAGCTTTATTATCCTGAATTTTTGCACATCCAAGTATACCAATGTGCTTACATGTTATTCTTAAAATGTTTATGTCATAAAACTAACTGTAAAGTTAACAAATATTGACGGTTTTTAGGACTGTTCTATTCTAATGACAGTAAAATAAAAATATAAGAGCATATAATTTTATATACATTTCAAATATGGAGATTTGATTCTTAAATGGTAGAAAATTTAGCAGGACTTTGATTGTAGAATAGTAGTCAACAACGTAAAAAAAATAATAGTATATATTTTCAACGCAATGGCAGAGGTAAATAAAATTTACTCATTTTTGATTAGAGAATAAGAAATTTGAAATAGACTTTGGTACACTCTCAATAACCAGGTATTTTTTTAATAGCAATTATTCAACTTTATTTAATTAAATTTTGAAATATCGGTGACTAAAAGTGTTTTTCAGTTGAGTATCTATAACTGCTGCTCTACATTACTTATAATCATTAATATAAATTAAACAAAGATTAATAAATCGAAAAAGTGTTGAAGGAGATGCACTGTGATATTTTATGGTTCATATCTTCTTCTTTTGTTCCTCTGGGACTTCTTTCTGGATACCAACGGTCGTATTATTAGATTTTTGCAATAATGTTGGTTTAAAAGCAAAATTTGCCCAGCTTATGGTAGTAAATTAATTTATCTACTCTTTTTGTTCCGATGAAAGTTATATTCTGCAGCCCTTACATTCGTTTTACATTAGCCTTCTTCTGACACCGTGTGTGCCTCAAATGTATCCTTCAATGTTTTAAAAGTATTCATATTTAACCTAGAAAACCTAGAACAATGTTACACACTTTTTTTTTTTATCAAACATTTTACTGTAAGTTTCTATTGCTAGATTAAGAAGCAAGCCGATAGCCCTGGCACCTAGTGTTTATAAATTACTGTTGTGTATAATTGAAATTATATTCAATAAAAAATTAGTATAATAATAGATTAAAAGCTTTCCAGATTTTAATGATCACTTTTTTGAGGCCGAAATTGAGTGATGCTTCAACAAATATTAACTGGCGCATGAACAGGGATCACTCGATGCTCATTCAAAAAAATAGTGCTGTTGCTTACCTGAAACAAAAAGAAAAAAAACAAAAAATAAATAAGATTATTTTGAAATTTTAAAACAAAAAAAATTGGTAATTTAGTTTGTTAGTGTTATTTATTTTACGAGTAAATGTTGACACAAAACAAAACCCCTTTTCTATCCCAGTCATGCGGTACGTTAATATTAAAAGTCATACTTTAGTGACATGCTGTTAAAAAAAACGAGCTGTCATATTCTACCATTTATTCTGACACATTAAAACCATTCCAACCGGATATCTAACGAAATTTCGCCTCAGGATAGTACCGCTTTTATTCAATTTCGACAGGGTTTTGCTTAGTCTATAGAATATGACTGATAAATGATAAGTCCATTACTATTCAAGCTGTATATTGACAAAATATAAACAACGTTGAAGAAACTGGGCATGGTTTCAAAACTCATAAAACATAAATTAAAATTGTCTATTACGCAGATTAAGCAGTCATAATTTACAAAAGTGAAAACGGCTTACAAAAATTACTATTTTTTTTATGTAACTATGCATTTTGGGATCGGTATAGTGAAACAAATAATGTCAATCCATCGAACACCTTTCAGCCCTATGCCACGCGAACGGGGTTGCAGGACATTGATGATGATGATCGAATACGTCGGACTGAAAATGTCGGCAAACCAAGATCGCAAAGACGAAAACTATAATTAGGCCGCAGCAAAAATATCAGAATATGCTCATTTTGAATAATAATTTTATGAGGCGGGAGTCTAACGTTAAAAAAAATAAAACGGGTATCATTTCAGTTATGATATATGCAGTAGAAGTTCGAGCTGAAACCAATAAAACAAAAAACAATCTTCGTATTTCAAACGGGAAAACGCCAAATCTTGGATAATCGTAATTATAGAATCCCTCAAAACTAAAACCGAGAAGCAGGTCAGTTGTATTAAAATTCAAAGAAGAGCCTTGAATGATAAAATGTGCCACGGATCGATTGTAAAAGAGTTGTTGAGATAGGACGCGATGACAGATCAAAAAATTGCCATCAGATAGTGAGGCGAAATATTGGAAGGGACATTTTAGTCTTTGCATTTCAACACGTGTAATATGATTAAAAACAGATTTCATCCGAAAATAAATGGAAGATGAAGAAAAAATTTTTTAATTATAATTAATTATAAACTATGGCAATAATTGTTTTATTTGTAAATTCTTGCAATATTCTAATAAACTAACCTATGTATACCTTTCTTAGCTCTCCTAACCTATGATTGAAACAAAAGTGTTAAAATCAACTACGGTTTTAAATCTCATTTAAAAGAAATACCATACCATACCATACCTAATATCTTTATTGTTTATGTGGTGAAATTGTTATCTTAATAGTTCAAATTTGACACTGCAAATCCCTTTTTTTTACAAAGACATTTTAATATTATCCCATTTTTTATTTATATGTATTTACAGGATATTTTATATTAAGATATCAAAGTGAGTTTTACTTTTTTTTATCCCCATTTCAATATCGGCTTTGAATAATCCAAAATTTTCATGATTTTCGCTCTCCCATTTTACTTTAAAACTGTGTCTATCACTCGAGAAAAATGTACCCTTCTTAAAGTAATTTCCTGTAGATTAAATTGAAATTTTTTATTTTTATTTGGTTTTTGTTTTGCTTCTCCAAAAATTATTTAAAACCATTATGACCAGTTGTTCTGTTCTCTTACTTTTTTTGTTTTTTGTCATTGCATCACACCACACAATCATTTAGCACAAGAAAATAAAACGACCAACAGTTAATAGATAAAAAAAAATAACCGTTTTCTATATAAAACGAATTTAACCGAACCAACCCGAATAATAATAATAATAGAAAATAAAAAAAGTTGTTAATGGGAGTCTATTGTATGCCATGCATAGTAAATTTTGTATGGTTAGTGACCTTATCTAGTATAAAAATCTTGTCACCCCTCCCCTTTTTATATTCTTTAGCACAATACCCCCAACATTTATAATAATATAAAATTTATTACCATTTCAATTTCACACCCTCATTCTGTTGTATTTACTCATTCTCCAATAATTCTCTGAATCAGTACAGTAGTGGAGAAATAAGTTTTTTTTATTGTTTATAACCGTACACAACAGGCGATCGCATAACAGTATATCCTTTTAATATTAAACAACAAAGTTTTTCTAAAATCGTAATATCGATTTTTTTTTCTTCTTCTTCTTGAAATATAGGGTAGCGTTGCGCCTGCTTGTAACCATATTACACGTCTTGAAACGTAAAAACCCAACTGCCTCTCCAATGTAGAAACGATATAATATCAATCCGAGACACATGTACATTCTGGGCCTTTCTTCTACTTCTAATCCATCTGATCTGAGTAAAAGTGTTGAACACAAGTGAGACTTGGGCGATCCAATTTCAAAATTGCAATTCAATTCTACTTTATTCTTCTTAAAATGTTACATTTTTCTTAGTCTAGGGACATCACTTTGGTAATGCATGATCGGAATCGATAATCTTAGTCTAAGGACATCATAGTATTTGTAATGTATGATCGGAATTCGATAATGTAAGGCAAATTTTCGAATAGTCGATTTGCTTGAAGATGTAATCGACTCCCAAAACCGTAAGTGATGGTTCTAGTATTGAAATTTTTATACGAAAACACCTCTAGAAACAAATAATAACAACAAATGAGTTAATCAAGTGGTGGTATTAAAACCGCACAACTTATTACTAATTGTATTTTAGTCGTTTCCACTTACTCCATAACTGTAATCGTCTTTTATTAACTTATTTTATTTTTATCAAATTACTAGAATAACTATTCAAAATAATTAAGCAGAGTTCTCAACCGTGTAACAACGGGATAACGGGAACGGGAATAGTTAAAATCAAAATTTAGAATACTTTGAAATTCTATTATGGAATAACTTATCAAAGTATCGTTACAATAATACAATTGCTAACAAGTAACAAAAGAAGAATATACACCATAAATTGCTGAAAGATTAAATTGTAAAAAATCTGTATTAAATATCACAACCTATAATAATATATACGACTAATTTTACAGTTATATTCTTTATATTTCCATCACTGTAGAAGTTATAGTTCAATTTTATTTTTATTTATTTCCGCTGCAATTTTAAGGGGTTTTGGTAACATTCTCCCAAAAGCCTGAACAAGAATAAAAACAAAACAACAATAAGTTAAGACCATTTAATTCACATACCCTTAATTTTATGATCTGACATCTAGTACATATTAAAAAATAAAAAAAAAATATAATATACAACACACAACGCATATACGAAAATATAAGATTAGCAGTATTTTACACTTTTATAGCAATAAATAAAACCGTTATTAAATTGTTTGGTTACAACGCTACGTTACGTTAAAATCAAATGGTGTATTAACAATGAAGTCATTTTAAACGCATTTTCAGCCACACAAAAAATATCCTAGACATTTTAAATTTTTTTATTTTATTTTTTTGTAGTGGCGGGAGGTAAAACTTGCTATAAAGACTGAAAGAGATGGAAACATTATTGCCTTTGTTATAGTTTTACGTTTTTTTTGTTGATAACTGATGGTTTTTATATGATTTTAACTGAAGTAACAATTTTGTGTCGTATTCATAACTTATATTGTTTTCTTTATCTCACTTTACTTTTTTCTCTCTCTCCTAATTTTTTTAAAATTTCAAAATAAGATAGGAAAGACAAGAATTTCCGCAAATTCTTTTTAATAAAATTCTTCGGTTTTGTTAATGTTTTTATCGTAGGAAAAAAAAAAACCGGGAAAACGAACGTATAGAAAATTTTTACCCTTTTTTTTTGTATTAAATTTGATGCGATTTTTTTCTGATCTTTTTTTTTGTTTTTCAACTTTTAAAATAGTATTTTCCATTAAATTAAGAATATTTAAAAGCAAAAAAAAAAAAAAAAAATCTATGAAAGTTTTGTTTATTTTATTCCCGTTAGCAATTTACAAACTATACAAATTTTAATCTTTTCGAAACAAAAAACCTTTACTCAAAGTGTCAAAGGAATTGCAAGATTCCGTCTGGTGTTTCAAAAGATTTCCGAAAGTTTTTTTTTATGAGGTTTTTTCAAAAACATTTTTAAAGAAAAATGGTTTAGTTTTAAAAAATTATTTTGTAGCACAATTTGAAAATATAATGAAATACGAAATTATTTGTGTCTATTTGTGTTGAAAAGAACGATTTGAGGAATGCAAAATATAAACATAAAATGAATAAATGTAAAAAATAGGTCGTGGCTGCGGAATATTTGGCTGTAGACAAAGAAGGTGAGCAATATGAGTTACCCAACATCTTACGAACATTTCAATATTAAATACGCTTGGTGGCTTGGTGGCACAGTAGGCTTATCAATCGAAGCAAAAAAAGAAAAAATGCATTATGGAATACCTGAGTCAGTCATTGAAATAAAATGTCATTAAAATGTTTTCTAACCATTATTGTCATTGGGATAGAATAAATGACAAAAAATTATTGAAAGTATAATCTGTTAACATCTTAAATAAAATGGGGCTATTCTGCAACTTAAATAAAATGGGGTTGAATTCCTGAGTATAGTATAGTAGCTTTCACAATTAAATAAGTTGATACGCCAGAAGTTTGATAAATAAAATGTATTCGAAAAACATTGCAATAAGTTATTAAAGTTTAAACTTGCTGTACCATACTTAATTACAGTATATGTGAACTAGTAAATAAAATGAATCTAGTCATTACTATATCATCTTTACAAATGTTTTGTGTGACATTGTGTTGGTGAGCATATTTATTGGTATTTGATACTAATAAATGGATTATTTAATCGTTAAATAAAATACTAGGGGCCCCTGTTGAGTAATTATATTTCAAGTTGAAGTCAAGTTTAAAGTTTTTAAAAAAACAGTTATTTACATACTGACATAGACTTCGCTTCTTCGATATAGCAGAAGCCATTCGTGTTTAATAAAAAGTTTTGTGATTAGTAAGTTTTATTTAGGACACATAAAAATACACGTCCCTCATGTACTGCTTCGTTTTCGATATATTCCCTATAGTAAGTGGCATTTAGTGGGTAAAATTACTAAAAATAAAAAATTTTGTCATTAAAGAGGTATGTATATATATACCTACATAATACATAATTTTAATAAAAACTATATTATTACTACAAATAACCAAAATTTAGAGACACTTACTTAAAAAAAATGAAGAATTCAAATGATTTGTTTTTTTGTTGTTTTTATATTTTTTATTTTAGATGAATTTGTTTTTTTGTTTTTTTTGGCATATGTACATAGATTCATTTGCAAGTACATATGTAACTTATAATAACTGATTTGTTTGCTTTTGTTTATTATTTTAATAAGATCTCACATATACATAATGTATTTGCTGAATAATAAAATCATATGAGTAAAAAATTTTCAACTGTGTGCGCATTTTTGTTTTATATACAACTTATTTATTATATTAGAAGTTCATTAAGGAGTAGGAGAATCGATTCATATCAATTTACAATGATCGATTCATATCGAATGATCGAATCAATCGATTCATATCAAATTACAATGTTTATGCAGATGATACTAATCTGATAGCAAAAGCTAAAACAATGAAAGAGTTAGAAGTTATATTAAATACAGACTTAAAAACCTTATGCAATTGGCTGGATTATAACGAACTATGTTTAAATGCTAAAAAAACTAACTACATAATATTTAAAACCCAGAATGAAAGGTATAATAATATTACACTTAAGGTAAAAGAAAATATATTACAGAGAGTCGACAATATTAAATATTTAGGAATTATAATTGATGAAAATTTAAGATGGGACAAACATATAAAAAAAATGAAACGAAAAAATATTCCTATAAGTGTAGCTATAAAGAGATCTGGTGGTATTCTTAATTATGCAGCCAAACTTGTGTATAATGGGCATATCTTGTCAAGCATTACGTATAATATATGCAGTTGGAGTCACTGTTCAAATTTTCATGTAAAACAGATTGGAACAGTAATGAATAAAGGGCTTAAAAGGTTTATGTAAACTAAACCCCAGAACTAGTACTAAGGAGGTATTCAAATCAATTAATGTACTGGATATAAACCAACTAATTTACTTTGAGAAATGCAAATACATATACAATATTCTAAATAATAAGTTTAAATCAAAATTAATTCTTAAAAATAGAGAAAGTATACATAACTACTTTACTAGAAATAGAAAACATATTGAAATACCTAAAGCTAGAACATCCAAAAAACAAAAATGCTTAAAATGTAGTGCTATAAAAGTTTTCAACACTCTACCCTTAGAAATTAAAAATAGTAAAAACTTGGAAATATTTTAAAGCAAACTTAAAAAGTATATTAGCAATTTTAGAAATAGTTAATAAAAAAAAAAAAAAAATGTAATTTTAAAATTATAATATTTTGGAAATGTTTACAATATGTAGGTTATAAATTAATCTTTAAGTTAATATTAAAATTTCTTTCTTTTGTAGTTTATAATTTCTTATACATAATTTTATAATAAATATTGTAAAGTTATCTGAAATTTGAAAAATAAAGAATTTGAAAATTAATTAAAATTAAATAAAATGAAAAGGTCTGTTGTCTACTGCGCAGGTCCCTAAATGCTTGTCAATTATATTTTTAGATTATTATACTAATAATTTGAGTAATGCAACAATCGATTTTTTGGCAACATTTTGACCAATTAAATCACTAAAAACTTATACATTAAAAACAAAATTACTTTTGTTTTATTATTCACTATTTAAGGTTATAACAACCTGGCTTAACTACAATGGCTTTTTTTATATAAATGTCAATAACTACAAATAACTGCAACATGATTCGAAAGTGTCGGTTACATAACAGTTTGTGTGTTATTTTTAATGTCCTGCAGAAATCTATTTTCCCATTTTCCGTAAAAACCCACTTGGAGCAAACAAAAATTGGCCAAATTATATAAACATTTTTTTTATTTTATTTTTAAAACTTAAACAATATAATTTCAACACCAAAACCAATGAAAAAGTATTTTGATAACTTATTGTGATCATTTTAAGTAGTTGTAAGAATTCTATAGAATACCAGGCGGCGAAAAATGTGATTCTATCTAAATTACTGTCAAGAATATAGAAAAAAATTAAACGATTTTAATGCGTTTAGAAAAATTTGAAATAAAATATTGGACTATTTGAAAGTGAAATTTTGACAGTTCTGAAAAAAAAAATTTCCGAAAAATTTTGGGCACATTACCAGACAGTCGGGAATAATTGAAAAGCTAATAGTTGAAGGTAGAAGCAACGACAAAATAGCAAGGGATTGATCCCATTACCAGTTATTGGACAACCCATTCACAGGTCCTGACGGGAAGCATCTCCGCAGAATTCCCACATATAGCTGAATGTAAGTCAATCTGCAGAAAGCATGTTCAAAGCACGTTATAAAAAAATAAAAACAAATATTGTTACTACGCCATGAATGTGGTAAATGGAAGAGCAGTAAAAGATCTATTCTAGAGGCAATCTAGAACAATACAAATAATTAATATCATTTTCTTTAATTTATACAATGATATTGAACGATAGCTCATACCTCTATAAAAGCTGTTAAAACTGAATACTGGATTATTTTATTTTGTTGTAATCAAATCAAGTCCAAATCACCATCAGAGTCGTAAATTTTAGCATAGTCCATTAGAATATTATGAATTTGTTTTTAAATTTAAATAAAATATTATTATACATATTTATAATAATTGTTTTCTAATTAATTAATTCAGTAGAATTATAACCAATTGTTTACGACACTTCTTAATTTAAAGGTAATTTATGATATTAATTATTATTATCCTCTATCCCATTCTATATATTCTATTCAAATCTGATAATATTGTTCTTATAAATTTATTTAAAAAATATATATATATATATATATATATATATATTATATAATTGTATATATACTTTAAATATAATATAAATTACGTCTAATAAAAAATAACTCTTTAATCCTTAAAACTCCTTTCAATTTTGCTTATACTTCTCATGTTCAAAATATAAGAAATCTGAAAGAACCAACGAAATGTCCTTTAATGCTTGTAAAATATAATAATAATAAAGGACAAGGTATAATTAATTAAAATGTTAAAAATAGAATAAAAAAATAATAATATAGGAAAACAAAAATGAAAAAAAAAAACAAAAGATTTGACAAAAAAATAAAAAATACAAAATAAACACGAAACATTTCAAAAATTTTATCACGTTCCGAAATCAATTTAGAGTTTTATTTAATGGAGAAAAGGTGGAAAATGGCAATAAATTTTAGAAATTTCAACAATAGAATTTTCACGGGTCAAAAACCAAATTATATATAATATTTATATATATACAAATATATTATGTTTCTATATATTTATATAGACATCTTTTTCTATTTACCTTTTGGTCTAAGTTCTTTTAAAGAATTTTTATTGGTTTAAGGACTGTTTTTTTTTTTATATAGAAACTACCTTTTGTATACCTTTTGTGCATTCGGTCAGTGAAAAAAAAAATTAGATTGTATTCAAGAATTGATTTTCGTTTATAATTTATTTATTTATTAATTTATTTCATTCAATTAATCTTCAAAAAAGCTTAAAATGGTCTGATACACTGTAAAAAAATTGTAAGTCTGTGAAGTGAACTGTTTTTTTGTTTTATTTCTTTATACAATTTTCTTCTACTACTTTCTATGCGCTATAAACCTTGAACGCCCAAGACCAGGCTCAATATCAGGGGTGGCTATACCATATAGGCAGCATAGGCGGTCGCCTATGGCACTGAACTGTTAAGAGCGCCAAAATTCGAGAGAAAAAATAAAAATATACTTGTTTTTTAGTTATACGTATTTTAAAAACTGTTGAGGGCGCCAAAAAATGTTGACGATGATAATTTGCGACTTATTAAACAACAAGAAAATGATTGGCAAGGAGTAATAGTACGTTTGATCTCTTTAGTTCGGGTTCTAGGTCAACAAAGTTTAGCGCTACGTAGTACTGGGAGCGGTGAAAAAAAATTGTTTACTAGTGGCAACGGAAACTTTTTTTATTTTGAAAATTCCTCAGCAACGATTTAAAGTGAATTTTTACTTTGCAGTCCTTGATACTGCTATTAACTCCGTCAGTGATAGATTTGAGCAAATGCATAATCTTGAGTCAGTTTTTGGATTCATTTTTGACATATATAGCCTACAAAATGTAACAGCACAACACCTTTATGCATCATGTGCTAAGATTGAATCTGCATTTAGTCATGATTGCTCTAAAGATATCGAAGCAGTGGATTTTTGTACACGTATTGAACAGAGTTCGTCGCCGAAATATGTCCTATATTTTATTTGTAAAAGAAAGTTGACCGATATTTATCCAAATTTTTTATCACCTTAAGAATCTTTTTAACGTTATCTGTTACTGTAGGAAGTGGTAAAACAAGTTTTCCGAAACTAAAATTAATTAAAACTTATCCTCGCTCAAAAATGGCTCAAGAACGGCTTGTAAGCTTGGCCTTCATGGAGCAAGATTATTTTCTTTACGTACCTGTTTTCATTAGTATACAGGGCCACAAAAAAGATTGCCTAGGGCACGACAAAAAAAAAATATTTTTGAGCCACCGCTGCGCAATGTTATTCTCCAATGACTGCGGCCTACGAGCTGATTCTCTTCAATTAAAAATATGAAGTTTTTCCATACTCGCCATTCATACTACCCATCTCCCCAATAAAAGTGAGGTTTCTTCAAAGACGCACTTTCCAAAATTTTGTTTGAAAATTTTCTAACTGTTTTTTTTTTATATTTATTTACATGACCTTGAATTATTACTTCATACAATTTGCTTCTACAATTTGCTTACCTACTTTCTGCGCATTACAAACTTTGAAGGGCAGGATCACAAGGATATTCCCTTCAGTTTAAAATATAAATTTTTCACATATTCGTGGCAACTTCATCTCCCTAATAAAGTCTCTCTCAAAGACGCAATCCCCAAAGTTTAGATTCGAAGAGTTTATTACCTGAAGCATGTTCTTGTTTTTAATCTACATGGCCTAGCCATTAGAATTTTCTAAGTAAGTAAGTAAAAAAAAAAACAATGCGTGAGATCGGTATATGAATAGAATTTGACATTTTACAATATGCCATATTTTAACAGATATTATTTTTGCACCGAAGTAGAAATTTAGAACTGCATGTTGTCGGTGTAAGAATTTTAATTAAAGGTATCCCGAAAGAGTGATTTTTTAAACTTTTATTCTTAGGTTTTGAGGCTTACGAAGGTTAAACATGAACTAGAGATCAAATTTCAAATAGAAGGGTAAAAATTGATTTGAGCAAATACAAATTGCGTATCAATCCAATCCATACAATCCAATAAATTTAACTTTAGAAATTTGTAAAACTATATACGAGCTTGTTAGCTCTTTTGAGTACTGAATAAATGAAAAAATTTAAATTAATCAATTTTGTCTTCTATACTTGCTTTATGATAACACTTCACTGCATATTATATATTAATACAGGTTGTATTTTGTATTACATTTTACGTTAGAATCACCCAAGATCATTTCCAAGAATTTGGAATTGAATATTTGTAAAAAGAGCTTGCAAGTCGTTTCGAATTTAATTATTTGGCACGAAACATGGAGTATCGACCACAATTCTTTTTATCGACCATTATTCAATAAAGTCCTGTTCTGAAATTGTTAAATTATGACAATATTGAAGCTAGCTACAACGTTGCTGTAGAATGAGCAGAAAATTAGAACTGCTTTTTTTTATTAAACAACAATTTTATTTAGGGTCTGTGAAGTCGAGTTGAGGGTCGAAATATAATCTACCGAAATTAAATATTCATGGTAAAATCAAAAATGTAGTATATGCTGAATTCATAGATTTTAGTTGTGTCACTAAAAATTTGATTGTCAATATCATAAGTAATATTATTGAATTCGTACATACTGAAACAAATCGAATTGCAAAAAATATTGTTAACAATATTCATTAATAAACAGCAAAGATAGACAGAGAAAGAAAGATATTTTAGTAGATGTATATTATACAGTAAAAAATAAAATTCATTTACTTAATTCCAATCCATTCTCATAAGGATATCATTTGATACAGTTATGTAATAATGTAATATTATTTTCTAATTTTTGTTATTTTTTTTTTTTCAATTTTATTTTTTCTTTTTTCAGCAACAAAACTTAACAATTAATTAGAAAAACTGATTAATAATAAAAAAAGTTTTACTAAAAAACAAAAAAAAAAAAACCAAAAACAAGTAACGTAATCATTTATTTAATTAATGAGTAAAACTATACTCCTATTATTGAGTATCGATTTCAATCTGATTCACTTTGTAATAAATTTTGTTAATTAATGGAAATTATCAAGAACTTTAAGGACATTTTCCAACAAAATGGTAATTATATTGAAGTGTATATCCATATATATATAAATATATATATATAGGTAAACTATATATACTTTGAAAATATTATAGTAATAGAGTATAAAACAAATTAGACTTGATTATGTTAATTCTAACTAATGGGGTTCCCTAAATAGATTTTTATTATTTTGTTTATTTTTTTGCAATTAATTTTATAATTTGGACGCATAGGTAGGTAGTGATCGATAGATTTCTATTATGGTAGCAGTTACTTATTTGATTTAAATTAATTAGAGATTTAATTTAGAAAATATATAAACGAAATTAAAGTGCATTGAAAAACATTTTATTGTGGCTTATTGTAACCTGAAATTAATGATGTTAAAATCTAGATTGGTGTTATAAAATTTAAATATTTATAAGGTAAATATTGTTATAGAACCAGGGTACACACTATTATTAATTGTATTTTTGTTTGATTAGTATTTTTGATGTTTTATAATTTTTTTATTGAATTGTGAATTTCAAATGTATTTACGAGATTAATTTGAATAATAATGTGAATACACAACACAACACTGGTAGCTTACATAATCAATCTGCAAAATGAAATGCTGTGTTTTTT
This sequence comes from Argyra leucocephala, assembly GCA_963942445.1. Taxonomy (NCBI): domain Eukaryota; kingdom Metazoa; phylum Arthropoda; class Insecta; order Diptera; family Dolichopodidae; genus Argyra; species Argyra leucocephala. The sequence goes on along the minus strand of OZ012681.1, from coordinate 7,756,851 downwards.
TTTTTTTTTTATTTTCTTTTTACGATAAATACAATTTTGGGTTCAATATTTATTTATTCTTACTTAGTTCAAGTGTTTACAAATTACAATATTAAAATTTACAATAAAATCATTTTACATTAATAAAATATAAAACGAATACAATTAGTAATTTAAAATAGAGATTCCTAATGAAATTATGAAATTACATTAAATATGGATTCTTTTACAACATCTTTACTACTATCAAAATTTATTGTTGTATTGTATTGGTTTGTGTTTATCAGCATTCTGTTAATAGGCTCATATTTTCCGTAGTTAGTCGTGTGAAATGTAATACAAAATATGTTTTCATGCCTAAATCGTCCTCTTGTGGTAATTGTATTTCTTAAAATGTTATCAATATAACGTGAATCAATATGTTTATTCAGTACTTGGGTTATAAAAACAATACCTAACACAAATCTCCTACCTTCTAAAATATGCATATTAAGCAACTTAAGACGTTCAATGTAGGGGGCAATAATAAGGGATTATTCCAACTCAAAGCTCTTAATGCAGACCTAAGAAATTTTTTTTGAATACTTTCTATTCTATCAATGTGTTGGCGATAAAAAGGGGACCAAACTCGGTTAGTATATTCAAGAATTGGTCTGACTAATGTCGTAAATAACGATTTAGTAACATAAGGATCATCAATTTCCTTAGACCATCTTTTTATAAAACCAAGCATTGAGTTTGCTTTGTTAATGATCTTATTAATATGTATGTTAAATGTAAGTTTGGAATCAAAAGTCACGCTAAGATCATTAAATTCGATGACTCGTGTTTATATACATTGCAATTGAACTGGACAATTGAAGAACTAATCATTGAAGGAAAAATTGAAATTAAACTTGACTTAATTAATTCAAACTGTCAGATTAATGCTTAGAGCAAGCACATAAGATGTCTATTACTAGACGAAAGCTTACTTCAATTTGATATCAGCATCTAAAACATCGCTACTTTTGTTCAGAATATACTAAAAATAAACTAAACCACATACATGCTGTTAATAGAAAACTAAAAGTCATAAGTTAATACCTATGTCAATAATTATACATTAATTAAAAATATTTACAAAAGTTTGGCCGAACTAGTAAGTATCAAATCTAAAAAGAATTTGACATTTTAAACAGTTGTTAGTTAATCTCAGTTTTGTATGTACATTAAAACGTAATCGTTTTTTTTTTTTACAGTTAAAACACTTAGTTGTCGATCAAGAGAACTATAATTAGAATTTACTTCACTGGCTCGAATCTACCATATTCAGCAGGGTGTAAAGGAATGCAGAACAACTCAACAGTTCAGAGATTATGCCGATTGGTTCTTTCAATCGATTAATTTGAAATTTTTGGTACGTTAGGCGAACATATCTAGTAAATAAAAAATATATCTGCAATTACCCGACAATCAGACAATGAATGTAACTGTGGCAGTAAAGTTGACCAAGCTACAATGGCTAGATTATGTCAAACATGCGGACGAAAATAATGTATCGAAAGACATGCAATTCTATGAACTAAGTTAAGCTAGTTAACATTGACTTAGGTGCCTATTATGTATATCGATAACGATTACGATTTGATCGAACGAAATGTCAAAATGCAAAATTGTCATTATGTAATTCGATATCGTTCAGAGATTGTCGAAAGTTTATCGGTGTAAAATTTTATCACGAAAGAGACATCGAAAGAGAGATTTTGTACAAAATATTTTAATTTTGAATTGAACGGATAAAATATAATGATGATACTTGGACACTTGGTGTTTTGTTTTGTATTTATGATATTTTTTGGAATAATAATAAATTTAATTGTTGAAATGGAAGTAGGCATTTAACTTTATTCTTCATAATTATTTTTTATTAATAAATTTTATTAGGAATGAAAGTCCAGTTACAACAAATAAATTGCAATATGAAATAAATTATTTCAGTAATTCTACTTTAATCATAAAAATAATGTTTGTCTGACTTTTTTTTTCTAGAGCGAAAAGGAATTTGATCCATTTTGGACATAAATATAAACTGCAAATTTCATATGAAACTTCCTTAAGCACAACAGAAAAAGTTATAGCTGTGCTAGTCCGACATGAAAATCATTTCCTACACTGCAAAACATTTCCTTGGTACAAACCGCACAGAATCTTAATACACTGGCCAATTTAATTATATTTGCAATCGAAGTGTTACTATCGGCTATTTTAATTTTTACCCTAATTTTTCTAATAAATCCATAAAGGTAATGTTATTTCACAGGAAATTTTGATCAAAACTGTTAATAAAATAAAGTTTTAATACTGTAAATAATTCCAAATCCAATGGATTAGAATAATCCCGAATATATGTTCGCTTGTTTTTTTATTCTGCAATTTGATAGCGTTTTTCAGCACTATTAGAAATTAAAAAATTTAACTCTGCTGAAATCATTTTAAATATAAAACCTTATCATTTTATAATTTCTATTTTATATAAACACTTTAACATATTTTCAACTTAAAAATTTCAAATATAACAACTTTGTTTTGTTTTTTTCCTATAATAATTTGGATTTGACAATCAACGAATGAAACATATTATGTCATTTTCATCGTAGATTTGAATTTAACAATGGCAGCATTTTTAAACAAGTTCGATCAAATTTTCATCGAAATACATAATGGCACTAACGATTACAATCGAATAACTTTAACGATAACGATGAACAACTCGATTCAAATCGATCGAAATACATAATAGGCACCTTAATTAAGCGAATTAAAATACAATAACTTCACTGATGTGGTTAGATTATATAACGCGTATAAAATGACACACTGTAACGAACAGAACACAACTATAACATGTTGACTTATTTAAATAAATCAATATGGCGCAATCAATATGGCGTAAAATTTTTTTTTTGTTATTCTTTCAAATTAGTTTGTAGCAGAATTATTTATTTACAACTAAAATAAAATTGAAGTGTGTTTGTCAATGTGATTGATATAAAATTAAATAACAAAACTTACTGTATATGATTGTTGATGAAACCTATGCATAAAGCTCTTTAACTATTCAACACATGATTTTGTTAATTAAAAAAAAAATTCCAACGGCTTCTGTCATGGCTAAGCTTTAGCAAACGTCTGCATAAACACAGTTAAGCGAATCAAATTACAATGACTCCGGTGGTTAGATCATGTCAAGCGTATTGACGTTTTATTATGTACTTTATTGACATACAATTGATTATGTACAACTAATTACAAGCCTTAAATAAAATTCGAACTTTGTTATATCACACCATATTTTAAATAACATATTCATATCAAATGAAAAATACAATTAAATACTAAAAAAACACAAAACTGATTTGAAATCATTACCAAAATAATTACAAAAAAATAAAAAAAAATTATCACCACAAAATAAAACACCTTCTTTAACAAAAAAAAACAAAAAAAAAAAAAAACAAAAACCAAAAAACCTTTCAAATCATCAATCACTCATTAATGGGTATTAAAATAATGTCAAATACCTTCGTTCATTTTCTTTTCAAATCTAATTAAGGTTACTTTTAATTTTGTGGCTTTCTCTATACATTTTTATTTTATTTTATTTATTTATTCATTTAGATTTAATGAAATTGTGGGGATTTATTATTTTTTTTTTTATATAAAATACAAATAAAATTTTCTTTAAATCCTATTCAAATTCAATAAAAATAAAATAAAAATTAATACAAAGTAATAACAGCAACAACAACAACAACACAACTTAAACTAATAATTTTAACTACATAATATGTAGAAATAAATAAGTAAATTTTTAAACGAGTCAAATTGTCACTGTCATTGAACTATAATGTCGTGTCAATTTAAATATTGAAGAAAAATGTTATAAAATTAGTAATGGTATACCTTTGCAGCAACGTAATATAATTTAACATTTTTGATTAAATGGAATTTAATTATACTTATACATGATTGTACATAAAAATAAATAGGTACAGTGGTGGTAATTTTAATGTTGTATATACTTAAAACTATACTTTGTAAAAATAAAATTCTCTTTGTTATAAATAATTTAAAGTATAATCCTGTCGTTTTTGATAATTGATGGAACAAAAAATCTCGACATGCACTTGTCTCGGCAAACAGTTTAGTTGACAAAAACATATAGAAGCAAAAAAAAACAACTATGAATAAAATTGAGATCTTTGCACTGGCTTGTAGAACCCAAATCGCTTTTTACATCACATAACAAGCTGCTTCTATATAAAAAAAAATCACAAGGACATATGAGACATAACTCATATTGTAGGACTAACTCTCAATGTCTAAATCATCAATTGTAGCGCTTTCAGTCTTAACGAATGTTCGAAAAAGTTTAGCTAATGTGCATACTCCTCGATATGTTAGCAACAATATTATTCACCAGGATATTTTTGGGATGCTTACAGTGAAAGAAGGAGTTAAACTTTTTCATATAAAATTCAAACATAGGCTGCAGAAGCATTTAAGCATTCTTGCCAACAATTTTTTGGTGATAAATAAAATTATGCGAAGAATCAATAAAGCTTCCATACAAGACTTAGAATTGAGATTTGTTTAATATGTACATAAATGATAGATTAATATTACTTTTATGTCAGAAATTGTTAATTTTTTTATTACCCGCTTGCTTTATAATTTTTTAGTCTTTGGTTTTAATTTGAAAAAATTGAAAATAAATAATCGGTAAATTAAATCCGAATGTTGAAAATTTACCAAAAGTTACGACCGACGGCTTGCAGTATAAACAAAATATTGTATTAAGAAAACTTGATAGAAGTATTTTTAACATCGAGAAAGAAGCATCAAAATGTTTGGGATTACTGAGTCGATGTCTCTCGAAAACTCTCTTTTCATCTTCAGAACTTCTTAATAGCTATAAATCATTTATATACAACCCAAAATGGAACACAATTCACACATTTGAGCTGGCGCTTCCCTTTAAACCTTAGGCTACCTTGATCGCGTTCAATATCGTGCAATTCGTCTAATCAACGACCTAATTGTAACTTCATCCTTAATTTTTCTTGGACATCGTCGTATAGTAGAAGCGCTTTCTCTGTTTTATAGATACTTCGTAGGTGTTGATACTTGCTCATTAAAAATCAAAGAACTACTCCCTTCTCTTTAACAGTTACATCGTCAAACAAGAGAAGCCTCTGATGCCAATCCCTACACCAGTGGAAATACCTAGATGGCACAAAACAGATAACGAAAATTTGTTCATAGTCCGAATATCACGAATGTGGAATCATATCCCTTCTAGTGTATTTCCACATTCAAATAACATCATAGAACACAATTGCCATAGAACACAATTTATTTTAATCCTTTCTTTTCCTTTTTTGACTAAAACTAATTGAGAACAACAAAATAACTCGAGGGTGTTTAACCAACAGATGATGATAGGTACGGTAATAGTAGCTGTCTACAGACACGCTTGATTCATTGTGATACCATGGGAACTTTCCTTGCATAATTTTCTACTCGTTGAAGCATTTGAAGCTTTTTACATAGCATTTGGTCGGGGTCTTTGATTTTAGTGACTTCAAAGTCACCTAGTGAGTCCAGAAAGAAGCGTTCTAGGTGGGTTTCCTTTTTATGATAAAGATCAGGGCAGGTGCAGAATGGTGTCGGACAATTTAATTTTCCTCCACCTGTCTACACATTCTGTAAAAATCGTTTGAGGGGAGTTCAAGCCCTCTGGCGTTTTTATCAATAAGACAATGACCCGTAATGAGCCTTACCATAATGGTGATGTTACGTCTTTTCAAAGATCATCATCATCATCTTATAGCGCTACACAGCTCTAGGTGAGCTTTGGCCTTCATCACTATGCTCCTCCAAAAAGGTTAATCTTGTGCCGCTTGTCTCCAATTTGGGATTTGTAGGGTTTGAGCATCGTTTTTCACGTTGTCTGCCCATCTGCTTCTTGGTCTTCCTCTATCATGGCTGCTATCAGGCTTTCTATTCAGCACCACTGCTTTTTTTCGACTTTCATGCATTCGACTTACGTAGCCAGCCCATCTTAGTCTGTGGGCCTTTGCAAACCGTCCTCACTATTAATCATACTATTGTAGTATAATAGTGCTCGCTGTTGCTTCTGATTATATATTTATCATTCTGTAATCTTTTTGGGCCGAGTATTTTTTTTCCTTTCAAAGATAGTAGGCTAAATTAGATGATAACTTTAAAAAAAAAATATTTTTCTAAGCTGGATGTTTGAACATTATTTATATTTTCGCCACTGTATACACTACAATGTAATTCGGTAATACCATAAAATACCATACTATTTTAGTAGTGATTAATTGATAGATACAAAAACCTACATTTTAATCTTTTGTTTTTGTTGCTTTTTTTCTATTTAAATCAAATTCTGACACATTGATTTCAGATTGTTTAGCTGAACGGTAAAGAAAATCGAAACAAAATCAATAATCAAAAAGACAATTTAAACAAAAATAGATGACGGTGGTTGTTATAATTTATAAATTATTCAAATGAGTTTTAATTGTACTACTCGTATATAAAATTTATAGAAATATGTAAAATTGTGTTCAATTTTAATTTGAAGAAACATATTTCTTTGAAATGCTTTTTATTTAACATGACTCTTTTTTGGTGCGGTTTTAATAATGATATAAAAATTAAATATCTGTAATAAATAAATACGTAAGTCACATGTTATAATTATCCTGTATAGTATCTGAATATTGTTTTGGATATAAGTTGTTTTTTTTTTCAAGCGAACTCAACACTAGGGAGGGTTTGTTTTATACAAAACTATTGTAGGTTCGGGTATTACTATTGTGGTCCCTTGAGGAAGACATTCACTGTCCAATGAGAGTCGTCAAGGAGCGCATCCATCCATTCATACTTTCGGGCCAGAGCGACTGAAAGGTGGCATAGACTAAATACCTGTGCGACCTCGAGGAAAACGTGGCCCGCATATAATATTAATAAAACCAAACAACTCTTAACCAGATCCCGCACAGATATAGCAAGAGTAGTATCCATCAGTACGGGTCACTGGCCAATAGGAAGCCACGCTGCCAAGCTAGGTATTCCTTTCAATCTCCACTGTCGCAGTTGCAAGGATGAGGATGAGGCAGAAACTCTTCAACACTTCCTTTGCAGATGTCCAGCATTAGCTAGAGTCAGACTCCGGACTTTAGGTGAAGCTTTCCCCAGCAATATAGGTTTTATTGCGGAAAGCAAAATAGGAGATCTAATCAACCTTCTTAATCTCACAGGGTGGCTCTAGTACTGAGTCCCTGGGGAGAGTGAAGATAAGAGAACGCCCACCTATAACAACTGACAACATGAAATAGGTCACTCGAGTCGTGGTATCAAAAATGCACAATTAAGTGCTAATTGGTTTTTCAGAAGTAACTGGAATGGCCACTTCTACCTACCTACCTACCATTACTATTGTATGAGTCGAATACAAGCGACCGGTGGATACTAAACAGAAAAATGTAATTTTTCTTTTATATCGCTTGAAAAATGAATAGAACAGTTGCACGACAAAACTGAGATGGCTTGTGAAGGGTTGATTTGGTTGCAGCTGATGTATCGTTACTGCAAAACATCACAAAATGGAGAGTGGTGCTAGACTTATTATAGGTGCATATAAAACTCGAAGTTTCTAGCGAGTTGTAGCGCCATGAAAAGACAAACATAATTTCTATATAAGTTTTGTATAGATACATGTGAATAAATAAATGAAATCAAAAGCCAACAAGAATAAATTGAGATTACATCGCTCCTAGTCTTATTCTATATTCACTTTTTCTACTCGTATATTGATCATAGGTTTTGATGATTTATGTATCAGAACAAGTTAGTGAAGACAAATAAGCTATTCGCCAAGTAAACCAAACTACATAACATAAGATATGAGCTTAGAGTGAAGCACCTACTACAGGAAGAAGAAAACTATAACAGGCCCAAATCGAACAACACATTGGTGATTTTTTTTTATAAAAACATTGAAACCTAATTTGAATTTAATTAAATAATAAATTATAGATAAAAATTTATAAAAAAAAATTAAATTATTTTTTGTTTTTTTTTTCTATTTATATTTAATTGCTATGGCCTTCAAATTTAAATTGAATTTTAGAACAATATACCTATGTATATTTGGTTAGCTATTTTAAATTTATAAAATTAATATAATAAATCAAATATAATTATTTAGAATCGTAAATTAATATCATTAAATTTATAATGAAATTATTTGTTTAATTAAATTTTAAATTATATTTATACATTATTTAATATTTATTACAATGTATCTGTCTACATTGTTGTGGTTAGATATTGTGGATGGCATTTATTTAATTTAAAATTAACATTTGTTGTTATTAATATAAATTTTAATTATATTTATTTTTTGATTATTTTATATTTTATCAGTATTTTTTTTGTCATAATAAATTTTGATATACAATAATTAAGTGTGATATATATTTGACATAAATTGGGTTAAACAGTTTAAGTTAAAAAATAAAAAACCCGTTCAAAACCAAACCATCATCAGTCGAATTATTACTCATAAATTTTTGATTAATTTTTGTTGTAATAATGTATATGGTTTTTTTTTTGTTTTATATAAAATGTCCTTTCGAATAATTTTAAAATGAAATGTCTTTTCAAATAAATTTTATATGTATATCAATTTATGTGTATGTCAATTTACATAAATATATCAATTTCATGTATCATCAGTAAACAGTAGAAAATATTGGCATGCAAATGATAAAAAATTATATAGTTAAAAACTAAGGCCGGCCTTGAACATATTCTAAAACACTTTTGGTTAATAGACCTATGCTTTAAGGAATATAATTATGACGAATGACCACAATTGAACAAATTATACTAAATACTAAAATAAAATAGATATGTGAAATACAACGACGAAACTAAAGTTCATTAGAAAATACATAATTAAACATGAAATACAAAACTTAAGCCTTCTGCAAGTAATTCGATTGTGCTTTACCAAAGCATTAATAATTCTCTTCATCGCATATGCATTATGTTATTTAACATAATTCTCCAAAATATATGCAGTTTTTCATAAATAATTTCATGAATCATTTTTTTTTTAATTATCCGTTTTAAATGAGACAATTTTTCTAAATAATTGTCCAAATATATGAAATTTTTTTAAGAATAATATCTCTGTAAATATACAATTAGTTAAATAATCATCCGTAAATTATGCAATTTTTTTCCAATAATGCTCCTAAATATATGCAATATTAATAATCATAGGATTTTTAGTTTTTTTTAGAAAACAACTTTATATGCAAATCTTTAATCGAAACTTTTTCATATAATGATCCTATAAATATGCAATTCTGATAATGTGACAATAATCCTAAATATATGCAATTTTTTTTGTTTGTTAAATTAATATTAGTTTTCAAGAAAATATTAACGTCAATCTAAAAAAAGACTCTCAGCAGTAGTAGTATACTTCAATATGACATTTCCCCTAAATATATGCAATTGGAGAAATATCGTTTTTGAATTTATATTTTTTTGCGTCGTTTTGCATTCTTCATTGAATTACATATACAATTAGAAAAATACAAAACAACATATTTTTAAAGTTAGTTTATGGAAAAGATATAAACTTGTTGAGAAATAAAAAATTTTAAGAGAAAAATAAAAAAATGTTCAATTGTTCACAAATAATCAATGGCTTTCAATCTACGCTACGCAATCTATGCACCGAAAGAATATCAAATCTAATTAACATCTCGTAAGCTATTATTGGGTGATATAGAAAAGAGTTATCAGAGGAAGAAATTTATTTACTTATTTTGCACCAGCTTAAGTCAATCAATTGAAAACTTTTTCTAAAACAAAATATTACAGTTACACAATCAGAATCATAACAAAATTCTAACAAAACTTTGATAAGAGTCATCGAAATAATATTTAGTCATTTTCTTGTTATGAAAGACTTTAAGTTTACAGAGAGAACCATCATAAACATGTACACATTAACAACTGGTCATCATCATCAATGTTCATATATGATACACAAATGAAGCTTCCGTACATCTTCGAATGTGAATACGATTTTTCGACTCAAAAAATGTCATATATATTTACGTAAATTTTTTTTCATATTATGGCGAAGGCATTTAAAACATATTTATTGAAAATAATAAATAACTTATAAATTAGTTCTAAAATTAGTAACTAAAAAATTTCATGTACATAAAACATCATACAATAAATAAATAAATAAATAATAATAAATAATTAAACTTCAACATGTGAGAGCAATCTAAATAAAAAAAAAATAACAAATTCAGTCTGATATGATATTTATGTAATTAAATCAAAAATTTGAATTTGAATTTGAATTTGAATTAAGTAGAAAACTTTTGATGTTTAAAACATAATAAATATCAAAATTGCATACTCTTAAATTATATCACTCGATATCTAAGTTTTAAGTGGTCTCAAATTACAAAACTTTGTATATAAGTATATATTTCAGTATATATATTTAAAAAAAAAAAACAACTCTGATTTATAATAAATGACCAAAAAGTATTTTTTAAAAAACTTTTTCAACGTATACACAATTCAAAAATAATTTTATTTTATGCTATTTGCATACAAATTTTGAATAAATTGGCAATAAATTTCATTCCATTTTAATAGCCTTTCCATGTTATTAAAATACTTTGCATATACAATATAGCTATATATATATATACCGTAATGGTTATATCACATATTTTTTACACTCTTACTCTTCGGCATTCCAGCCCGGTGTATATTTTTAGTATTTTATAAACTGCCTAAAATGACAAGTCACATTTTGTTGTGAAATATATAAACCCTTTTTTCCATCATGTTTCTCACTTAAATTATTTTGTTAAATTTTGCATATTTTTTTTTCATTTTTTTCTTTTTTTGTTATTTCTGCAAATTTTCTATAACTTATTCCACAGTTATCGTAATTGGAAAAGAGAAAGGGTAAAATAATATAAAAACAGAATTCTTCAGACGAAAACATTTCATTTTTATTTCGATTTCGTAACAAAATAACCCAAACAACATATTTCATTTTTCTTTTTTTTATTTAAAAAAAAAAAAATTTCCTAGTTGACATTTCTATAATTTTTTTTCTTTTTTTTTTTTTTTTTTGTACAATTTGACATTCGTTACAATTAAAAATCACCATCACCTCTTACCTCCTTACGACATGATATATTTTCTCATTTCATTTTAAAAATTGGTATTAACTTAGCAAAACTCTAATCCTTTCATAAGATTATTTATATGCAATTTAATTTTAGACTCTTCACAGATCTTTGCACTCTTCCTACAAATAAATGGGAAAATTTAATTTCAGAATTTTGTAACCTATTTTTGAAAATTGCGTATCCAAAATACGAAGTGGGAAATTTTTTTATGGAAAGAATTAAATATTAGTGTCGACTGAGATGTTCAATATTATCAATACGACAGTATGGCACGTTGTATATATAAAATAGCAATCCCTTTACCCCATCACATTTCGAACTGAAGTTTCATCTACGAATATCTGCTGAGCATACTTTCGGTAGATTCGGGCAGTTGCAAGACGTAATGCTTGATGCCGTTCTGATTTTCAAAATCTTTGATATATTTGATAGTTATGATTATTGACAAGCCCCAGTCGCATTCCGTACTTGTTAAGTAAAGAGTGACCTGTCAATATACCCATTAACGTCCAAATATTTCTTCTATTAACCTGAAGTAATTTCAATCTGCGATTGAATGCATCAGGTTCCAGCCATAATTCTGTGGGAGTTTTACAGCACCTTATTGTATGTGAGTCAAAGTTCGCCTGTTATATTCCAATTTAAGTAAGGTAAGATGAGTAGTTATGAAACTGTTAAAAATTAAATATTATTGATTCGATGACATTTAATATAAGGGATATACAGATATATTATAAAGGGCACTGCTATGACAAAAATTAATAATCCTAATCAAATAAAAAGCTTTTATTCTATTATACTTTGTCTAAAAAATATGCCTAATCGAAAGATTTTTTTAGCCTATAATCTTACTGCCAAATCTTACTGGTAAAATTCTTACCGTAGACTTTTATTGTTGCCGGAAATTTATTTCAAATTCGATAGAGACCTTTAGCAAAAACCGTAGTCGTAATAGGACATATTAACCATTAGACTACAATGTAATGAGATATACATTTTCAGTTTTCTTGTTCTTTCCTTTTAAATCTATCAGATTTTAAGCTAATAAGAAGAGATAGTCTTAAAAAATGTCAGGGTATATGAAAATGGGTACTCAGAAAAATGTTGGCATCCCAGATAACAGAGCTTACAGAATGCTTGTCGAAAAAGCTTTTGCAACCGCATTTTCAGGAACAAGATTCTTCTTCCGGCTATCACCGGTACACAGTCAAAATGCAGATATCTCTTTATTAAATTATTACTTAAAGTGCAACTTAATACTGAAGGCTCTGCACCATTCATTTGCCATTTGGAACAGCTCAATTAATTGATTACTCATAACTAAGCCCATAGGTTTGTTTATTATTAATATAATTTTTATTATTAATGGGTAGCTCTATATAATCGTTCTTGGTCTTGGTACTAGGTCTTTGTCCTAGGTCTCTGTCCTTGATATATGCTATTATTGTTCTGATGTCAATTTCAGAATTAGGTAATGTGTATTCCTGGAAATATTTATATCTTTTACGAGTTATGGCGCCGCAAACAAATAGAATATGAGAGGGGCCTTTTCTTCGAAGCAGAATCTGCATCTGTATGTGCTCGATCTATCAATCTTGAACAGATGTTTGTAACAGCTATAGTTAAGCTTTGATTTAAAAACTTGGGAAGCCAGAGCTCTTAAGGTAGCTTGGTTATCTGAAAATGTGTATATGTTGGCATCTTTGTACCCTCTTTTCCTGCACTGTAATGCCAATACCTCGATGGGATAGGTTTCAGCTTAAAAAACAGTAAGATACCGCGTTAAGCTTGAACGCGCTTTTTTTAATTAAAATGTCCAAATAGGATGAATTAGATTCAGCTCGATTACAATTATTTGTTATAAGCCTCATTGTCAATATATAATTAATTTGATTCAGATCGATTCTAGTGATATATGATAAACCTCATATGGCTGTCAATAATTATAAAAACTTCTATTTGGGTTTTAATTTGATAACAGTAATGTGGCACTTGATTGTAGACAATCCATTTTTATAATTAAGCTAAGTAAAAGCATTAATTGATTACTTTAAAATCGTAGAAAGAGAAAAATTAAAATATTGTATAAAGAAATTGAAAGCAATATATCAGGACAAAAGAACCAGATGGATCAAAAATGATTGATTCTTCAATGGCCCACAACCAATTTTCCGTTGACATACAATTTGTAGAACTCTGTTTTCTAAACACTTTAACAATTTTATTCAACAACAACAACAAAAAAAAGAGAAAATATTTTAACTGTAAATTGTTATAGTTGTAAATAAACAAACAAGGATATAAGGTTTAACTGCAAAAAATAGAATAAAAAAAGAAAAAATAAGACTTGTAACGTGTAAATCGTCCTTATTTTTTTTTTTTTGTTGCTTGCTGCCATTGTTGTTGTTATTGTTGTTTACGTTGTTTTTTATTACGACTACAAGAGTTATTTTTAATTTTTTTTATTGTTTTTTTTTTTTATTTCTAGTGGTCATTTTAGGAAATACTTTTTACTTTTTTTTTTTTTACTGTTATAACATTTTAGTTTTATAAATTATAACAATGTACATGGATATAACCAGGACTATTTCAAACAAAAATGTAGCAAAAAAAAAGTCCAAAACCCTCTTGCATACGAACACACACTTATATACACAATATATAGAATATTCAATCTGGCGTTCAATAAATGCGCACCATCATAAATTGAATGCTCCCTTTCGGCTATAAATAATAACTTTTTTACCGTATGGTTGGTTACTTAGTTTTGTTATTTTTATTGCACTTTTTTTCTATAGTATGATGCATATTATAACGGTAAGAAATAAAAAAAATAGTTATGTAGGGGAAAAAAATGGTGGTTGAATGCAATTTATTTGGAAATGGACAAACAGACTGTAAATTGAAGAAATATCCTTAAATTTTTTTTTTACTCTGTAGAATGAGAGGACATGAAAAATATGTTTAGGATCCACTTGGAACATTTTTATTTCCTTTATTAGATTGGACATTCTTACAATTTTAATACCCTTGGAATTAAGAGGTTAGTTTTGTAACAATAAAAAACCCAGAAATAAAAAATTTTGATTGAATGAATATTGTAGATGGGAGGATATCTGTATGATAATCATGTTTTGGAAGAGCTGTGAACACGTTTTAGGTTAGCGTGTATATTAGTTAAGCAAGTTCATGCTTTCTTTGAAAATATGTTTACAAAAATTAGGAGGCAAACAAAATTTGGTTCAAACTACAAGCTGAATAAATTTAAAAACTGGGAAATTCAATGCAATACCAATATTAGGTGAGGGTGAAGCGTTGGTAAGCAGACGAATATTTTTTAAGTTGGTGCAGTGGAGAAAACTTTTATCCAGATTATTCGAAAGATCAAACAAAGCATTGTATTTGAGCTTAAAGAAATAGTTTTACTTCTCTTCTGTGTGCTTTATTCGTAGGGCACGTTATAATATTTGGGATATAATTATTTTATATCACAATTTTGCGATATTTTTCTATAGTAATAAGGAAAATGCAAAAAAAAATCAATTTAACAAGTGCTTGTCACAAGCACGGATTCAAATCAAATTCGGGAGATAAAATTAGTCTCTAGTACTATAGGCGATAGGTAGTGCGAGCAATACTATGTAAAGAAAAAATGGACTAATAAACTAATTTGCAAAAATTTAACGATTGAAGGGTAATCCTATGATTCTTTCCAATGCACCACACAATATTATATACATTGTGATCAGTGATTTGTCCTGTTTGTGGAGTTGTGTATGTTTATTCACTTGATGGCGATCAGTGCTATAACTGATGAATTAATTTATTTACATTTATAAAATCTTTGTAGATTTTTTTCAAATATAATAGTTTAACACGAATACATCGATAAAGTTTGTCTACTTGGTTCGACAATGTATAATTAAGGACGCTTAAAGTACCAATAATTTTGTTTAGGCCTGTATTTTCAAAATAAAATCAATTTAATTTAAAAAAAACTCTGTAAATTTATTTTCTTTAAAATCCAATTTGAAATGAAACCAACAAAAAATACTAATATAACAATCAATCCTTAACCTGAAATTTTTTATTTAAACAAAAACAATAATAATATATTCTAAAGATTACAATTGTATAATTATCATCAGTTCAGTGTACACAATATTTTTAGTACATGACTCTTAGACAATATCAATTCTAAAAATCTTATAAAATTTATCTAGACAAAGATTATAGTTATCACTATGTTAGTATGAATGTATAACATTTAAAAATTCTCTTTAAAACCATATTTTCAACATAAAAACAAAAACAACAAATTATTTCATGATTCAAAAACCCTATACAGTAAGACATTTATTTTATCTGTTTTAGCAAACTGAACATAATAATATTTTAGAAATAAAAACATAAATGTGAATGAATCAAATGTCGTAGGACCTAAGTCTGAAGTATATATAGCCGCAAGTTATTTACATTTGAATTTTTATTTTTTTATTTTGTTATATTCAAAAAGTGTACATAATTTTTAAAAGGTAGTTTTTATAGTTTTAACAATTCTCATCATAGTCATTAAATTCACCAACATTATTTCTAAAATAAAAAAAAAAAAAATAAAAAATTGAAATGTTTTGAATAAAATAAAAGTATAATAAAAAGGATTTCATATATATGTAGGTATGTTACTCTTTTGTAAGTGAAGTGTATAGTTTTTGTCTTTTTGTTTGTGTATTTTGATTGTTTTACTTCTATCATAAAATTAATGTTTAGTCTCCTGTACACAAGTATGGGCTATGAATTTTCTAATAAAAGAAAAAAAAAACAATGTGTATCCTATATACGATTATAATAAAAGGATATTCTGAATTTGTAAATGTACATATTATCTAATATGCTCCTATGTATATCAATAGCTATGGAAAGTGTCCCATTTTTTGATGAGTTGTTGTATTTTCATGTTTATTTTTATTTTTGCAATTATTTTGAATATGTTGACTTATTCTATTCTATATTATAATATGTACATACATAATATAGTTTTTGTACTCACCTATTTTGAAATTGTCAACATTTTATTTCAACTTTTCTAATTAGATACATATATTATATATATATAGAAGTTGGTATATAAATGAAATAAATTCATTTACTTTATAAAAACTTTTACGCA
This sequence comes from Argyra leucocephala, assembly GCA_963942445.1. NCBI lineage: Eukaryota > Metazoa > Arthropoda > Insecta > Diptera > Dolichopodidae > Argyra > Argyra leucocephala. The sequence continues at coordinate 7,740,378 of OZ012681.1, read as the reverse complement.
TTAGATTAATTAAATCTAAAAGTAATTACAAGAACAGAGATTGGTCAACAAATTGGCACGATTTATGTTTTGAATGAATTCTTGATTTTTCTAATTAGGTATAATATGATATTTTGTAAATGACAAGGTAAATATTTGTGATATAGTCTAAGATAAGTAAGTCAGCTGATCAAGTCAACTTATAGGCTCTTCGAGTTAAACCTGATTGTTTTAGTATTATTTTTATTAATAAGCAGTTAATAAAATATACTAAGTTTATTTTGAAGTTACAATAAAATTTTGCATTTAAGAATTTACATGTTACATTATACATTATACATTATACATTATGCATTATACATTATACATTATACATTATACATTATACATTATACATTATACATTATACATTATACATTATACATTATACATTATACATTATACATTATACATTATACATTATACATTATACATTATACATTATACATTATACATTATACATTATACATTATACATTATACATTATACATTATACATTATACATTATACATTATACATTATACATTATACATTATACATTAAACATTATACATTATACATTATACATTATACATTATACATTATACATTATACATTATACATTATACATTATACATTATACATTATACATTATACATTATACATTATACATTATACATTATACATTATACATTATACATTATACATTATACATTATACATTATACATTATACATTATACATTATACATTATACATTATACATTATACATTATACATTATACATTATACATTATACATTATACATTATACATTATACATTATACATTATACATTATACATTATACATTATACATTATACATTATACATTATACATTATACATTATACATTATACATTATACATTATACATTATACATTATACATTATACATTATACATTATACATTATACATTATACATTATACATTATACATTATACATTATACATTATACATTATACATTATACATTATACATTATACATTATACATTATACATTATACATTATACATTATACATTATACATTATACATTATACATTATACATTATACATTATACATTATACATTATACATTTTATGATTTAGATATTACATTTGCTTCCAATTATTTCAAAAATTATAAAAAAAAAATCATCACTAACAAAATAGTTTCTTAAGAGTTAAGAAGCCTGTAAATTAGTACCAGAAGACACCTATTCGTGAACACTTCTTAATTTAAAAACTATTTTACTTTAATTCAACAATACATTTATTTTTATAAATTTTTACTCACTACCAAAATTATAACATTTAGGTACTTATGTGGTTCTCACAAAAAAAAAAAACGTTCACCAATACTTCCGCATTAAAATGCACTAAAATTTTTTTTATTTATTTGTATGATACGTTGATTGTTATTCTCCATCATGAAATACTAAACCAAATAAATACAAAAATAATATTTACATTATCCATAATATTTTGATAGTAAAAAATTTTGAATAGATGATATTCAATTTTAGAATATGTAAGTCTATAATTGAAAAGTTTTTGAAACTTTTACCTAGAAAAATTATAATCAATGTTAAAATTAAAACTTTATAATTAAAAAATTGATTTTGATTAAACTTTTGATAATATATACAAATACTTATATACTTCTGTATATTTGAAACAGAATTTGAATCAGAATGTATATCTATAGTAAAAATGTGTATCATGACAACTTTTTAGAATTTTCAATTAAATAATTAATTAAAAATTTTTGCATTTTTAATATGATGATTTCTAAAGTTATTTATTTATAGTGATAAAGAAAATAATGTTCAATTCTGAAAATAATTAAAAATTTTTATATATTTGTAATTATGTTATTATTGTTCGGAGAATATTATATTATTAATTTTTAAAAGTTTTATACAATTTTCATAATGAACTCTGTGTATTGTCAGTATTGTTCATCAAATTAATTTAATCAGTTTATTACATTGTGTATTTGCTCAACAACAGAAAGGTCAATGGAAATTTCATTTGATGATGTTAATCTCACCAATTTTTTTAATAATTTAAACACTATATCAGGTAAATCAGTTATTCGGACCATTTTGAAAATTGGAGCAAAAAGAAAACCTATTTGAAGTTATCGATTTTTTAAGCTTAATAAAAATAAGAATTTTTTTCTACCGTTCAACTAGCACCTCACTCAACATTTGAACACAATTTTGGATATTTAAGCACAGTTTGATATTCGTAGATAAAAATAGGAACGTGTGTTATGCTTCTTTAAAAACTACCATAGTTAGAGTTTATGGAATTTTGAAATGTCTAATTGAAGCTTGCAATGTCATCACATCTAAAATCTAAAATATCGCTCAACGAAGTTTAAAATAGATTCTACAATGTATACATAAAATGAAGTATACACCGTAAACAGTTATAAAATGCAAAAACTTAAGGGATAAGAATTTGAAAAAAAAAAATTTATTGCATTGCCAGTACAGAATAACCTTATTTTTCTTTTTACACACCGGAGTAAGATTTGGTTAGTAATCATTAAAATCAAATTAAATTATGAATTATAGAAAGACCTCAACGAAATTCCTAGGCAATAGTTTATATAAATTAAATGAAGGGAATTTGTATAAAAATATACACAGTTGTCTCAAATATTATTTGTGTATAGAAAAATTTCAATAAAAAAGACAATCTATTTTGCTAGTTATTTGTTGACTTACGATTTATCGTTCTTCCATTAACGTTTTAAAAAAAGTTATTAATGTTTTTACTTCACATTTAATATTTAGTAGTAGTAGTACGTTTTACTTCACATCTATATATAGTATTTCTATGAAATATATTACTTTCACATAATTCTGGATTTTCAACATTGTAATTAGCCTTTACTACTAAATAGTAGCATACAGTTTTTGTAATTATTATTTTTACTTATTTCGACACTTAAAAATAATATTTTAGACAATTTTCTAAGTTTTCTATATATATATTTTTTTTTTTTTATGTTCTTGACAGTAACTTAGGTAGAATCACCTTTTCGTGCTTTTAATCAAGTACGGTACTGCAATTTTACACTACAATATCTACAATATTTCGAGTATTGTTTTTTACTTATATACGGACATGGAAATACCGTATACTGACAGAAAAAGAATAATAAGTAGATGGATCAATAAGTATAGTTTGAAATTAATTCGTATTTGCTTTACTACATAAATTTTTCAAACAATTAATTTTTTTTTGTGCTGGTGTTTTATTAATTATTTCACTGTTTATAAACATGTCTGATATATAATTCACAATGTTTGTGTGTAGTATGTTTCACAATACTCAGATATGTTTATTGAATAGTGAATTACACCACTAAAATATTGAAATTTTAGCAAGTTCGTTTTGCTGAATACTTACAACATTTTAAATAGTTACATCAAATAGTGACGGTTATTTGCCAGTTGAGCGACATCTATGCTCTAAAATAAATTTCAATTTTATTTAAACTTATAAGCAAAAGTGCAAAAACGAAAACAAAAATCAGATCGGATCCTACTCTTTAAAAATGATATAATAAATGTTAGTTCATTTGCTATTTAAAATAAAAATATATTCAGTAAAACCCGGTTATACTCATTCGGTAAATTTCAGTAATATTGCGGACTATAACCGTTTTATGACAAAAAAAAATAGCATTATAAACAAAATCAAATTCAATAAAATATCTTTCGTATAACAATTTTAAACTTTATTTTATTCATAAATAGCAATTCTGTTATGTAATCACAAAATATACATATTTGTAATAAAGAACAAAAAAAGACAATATATAAATCAGTTTTTTAATAAAATATGTAATTCACTTTTGACTTATTTTTTTGTTTTATTGACAAAATTGGCATTATATATTAATGTGGCTATAAACGACATCGATTGTATGAACTTATCAAGTTTATTTCTTTCTTTCAAAAAAAATGTTGACTATAACAGAATTGTGACTAAAAAACGTTTTTGACTATAAACGAATTAAAATACATTGATCTACTACGTTGAGAGTAATGGGATTTTATTGTGTTAATATATTGAAATTAGTCTTAATTTCGTCATAAAGTATTAGGTATTATACTTTGATTCCATTATATATATATATTCAATAATCAAGCGATTCAGAAAACAACTACAATTACACCAAAACAAATATTTCTTTTTATATAAAATTGTACCTGAAAGAACTGCTTCTGTACAATTGCACAGGTTATCTACTAGTATATATATATTTTTCTATTTCAACAATGATATAAAATAACAGTAAAAATTTTTCATTTCAATGGATATTAAAATTAATACCAAATTGATTTTTTTTCACTTCTGATTTCAGTTTATATTACATTTTTAACCCTTTCTCTTTATTTTTAACAAAGTATTATTCATATACAAAAAAATAGAATTAAAAATTTTAATCTATAAAATGTTGTTTATTACCTTACTAATTATTATTATTATTTCATGAATAAACAATTACAATTTCATAAATTATAATCATCTTACAAACATATTATGTATATTAAACATACAGTTACATACATATCCATCCATACAATTTGCTTTAAAAAAAAATAACTTTTTTACCTAAAAAAAAATTTCTGATTATCGTATACATGTATAAAAACAAAATGGAGTGAGTAGTGAGAACAACATTTTAAGATACCAAAATAACTATTATTGTTATTATTATTAGTTAAAAAATACCTGCTGGAATAATTAATTATCTTAATCTGGTAATTTGTCATGAATTATTTTTATTTTTGTTAACACACAGACACGTTTATTTAATTCGCACAATATATTTATAAAGTTGATATATATGTGTGTGTGTGTGTATAATAAATTGAATGAAAAAAGTTTTCCAACCCTTATCTCACCTAATTTTTCAATACTTTTTTTGTTTTTTGTCTTAACTTGTAATATGCCTGCCTACAATTACTAAAAATAAATTATCACCCTAAATTTTTGTTGCCAAAAAAGTGTATACACATTCTTGTCTTAAATAATATACGTTTTCAGATCGTATCAAACAAAACTTACATACGTATACACATAATATATAAACACAATAAAATTATTTTTGTGGTATTTATTCAGTGTATGAGTAGTTTTGTGTGGTGCTAGAAGATCCTAATTAATGAAAATTTCTTCTGACTGATGAGGAAAAACATTTTTTTTTTTTTTTTGTATTTTTATGAAAGGGCATAAAATTCTAATTTTTTATTTTATCATTTTTTTTTTTTATTATAATTATTTTCTTATAAGTTTTTGTATTAGTTAGTTTTTCATTCATACATATATTGTTTATAATATATATACTTGTATATGATTGTTTTAAGTTTAGAAGATTAATCACATCACAACTAAACAAAAAACAAATTTGAAGATTTCTGATAACTCAGCAAGGCTTTTTTGTTGCTCAAAATAACTTCTTAGTTTTATATTTCATTTATCTTATTAATACTTGTATACTGTCTATCTTCTTTTCTCTTCATTATGTTTATGTGCGCCTTTAGGCTCTCTCTCCCTCTTTATTATACACAGTTTTTCTTACATATTATATTCCATCTTAATATCTGTCTTTTGTGGTTCAACAATTTTTCAATTAAACAATGTTTATCGTATAGAAAATAAAGCTATACGCCACTGAACACTAAATACATTGTTAAAGCGTAAAAAATGCGAAATAAAGAAAAAATAAAATCAAAAAAAAAAAAAATGAAAGAAAATATAATATAACAGTTAAATATATTTTTTTTTTGCGATCAAATTGCTACTGTTTGAATTTTTTTTTGTTTTAATGTTGATGTACAGTGTGTTAACAAAAAAAAAAATTGGAGATTTTGTGTTTTTGTTCAATTTTATGTGAATGGTTGAATTTTGTGATTAAAAAATGTTTAGTATTGGCTTTAGAGGTTCTGGTGGCTGCAAAAGGATGGAAATAGTAATTAAAGTACTAGAATGGTACCAGTAACAGAACTTAGGCAGAAAAATATTTTTTTCAATGAAAGGATTAAGCTTAGGTAACTCAACTAGAATAACGATTTTCTGGACTGACTAAAAAAATCTTCTCATTTTCAGGTTTGGAATACGAAAAGTTATACCTCTTTTTCTACCTGAATTTTGATTTGCTTCTCTTGCGCACACTCTTGAAATTTTACTTAAAATTTACTATGCAGATAGTTTTTATATTCCAAGAACCACCTCTTGGTACATAAATTATTTACAAAATTGATTAATTGTCCGGATATTTAGTAGTTTTAAGTAAACAAACACGTATTTTACCGTTTTCCAAAATTCTGATTGTTCAAACATTGATAATTATATTGAAACAAATGCTGTGGAGATTCAAGCATGTCTTTCCTCATCTTTGTGTCATGACACAACACTAAGATTTTAAACTTTAAAACTAATATGGTATTTCAGTTGTAAAATTTAATTAACAACGATACAATCACCAATGAAAGCTAAACCAACAACAAAATTCTAAATTTATTGCATTTGACAGATTTTGACATTTTTTACTGACCAACTAGAGTCATAAATAGCAGCTTCAATCTACAATTATGATTCTACGAAATTTCAATCAACCAACGGTGTATGGAATAATACTAGATAACAAAGTTACCCTTCCTATTTAAACAGTTTGTTTTTATACTGGGTTTAGGTAGGTAGGTAGTAGTGGCTGCCGACAGTACATCGACACACTTAGACCGGTGAGGTCCATTGTGATACCACGGGAACTTTCTTTGCGTAATACCCTACTCGTTGAACCAATTTGAGCTTTTAACGAAGCCGCGGAGGTTTTTGATACCAGTGCTTTCAAGATCACCCAACGAGTCCAGAAAGAAGGCTCCTAAATGGATTTTCCTTTTATGGTAGAGACCAGGGCAGAAACAGAGTAGATGTTGGACAGTTTCATCCTCCTCCACCTTTCTACAAGTTCTGCAGAAGTCGTTTGAGGTGAGTCCCAGTCTTCTGGCATGTTTACCAATCAGACAATAACCCTGACAATGATGATATACTGGGTTTATTCATCAGACAATTTACAGTAATTTATATAAAATGTTCATAATAAAATAAATGAACTATTTTAACTATAGTAATTTGAATTTAGGATGCTATTTTGTTTAAGAACACTCTTTAATCGAGCTGTGTATTACACAATACAATTTGACAACACAACTTAATGTTCATATTATAAATGACAACCCGTAGTACTGGTAAATATGCCTCAGACAACTTAAATATAAACTGTGTACTTTTATTTATTTATTCACCAAAACAAGGCATTTATAAGTAGATTGTGATGTCAATCATAATAGAGAATCACAATAAAGTTTTTATTTACAACTTTTTGTTTTAGGCTGTTTGGCTGTTAATCATAATAGAATCCTCAGCATTGAATTTTATCTCAATTTATACATGTTTAGTCAATAATTAATTCAATCTTAGTTTTACTCATTCAAATTAAAGTTATTTTTTTCAATTTTGACTGTGTATTACTCGACATACGATCGCTATATTTACGACTATTCACACTTACGATCGATTACTTTTTCCATATCTTTTATAACCGATTTTTTTTATATTAGTTTTCATTGCACTTTAGGAATATGTTATATAAGTTTCGACCATTATGTATTATTTCGACAGCAGAAAGCGCTGATAAAGTATATTTTGTTTTATGATGATTAACGTTGCTCTGATTATTGCTCAGGGTTATCATTGAACTTCTAATTTGTCCTTTTTAAATCAAAAAATAAGCAGTACTTGCTTATTAAATAATTAATAATTTCTAAACAAACAACTATTGTTATAAAAAATGTTTGCACATATTTACGTTTCTCCTAAATGTATGCTAAATTTTCGCTATCGTATGCCATTGAAAGCTTTTTTTAAATCGAACAAATGCGGAAATTGCCTTATGCTACTGACAGACATGTAATATCAATATTGTAATATTGCTGATATCATGATATTCCTATATGTGTGTTACCTAATATCATGATATTATTTCAATATAAACGTAGTATTGATATTACCAAACAAAGGCATCATATCACGAATCAACGCGGCAATGATGTACATCAGCGTAGTCTATCGCCAAATAAATAATTAAATTAGTACTAAAAAATAGTTGATTTGACACATTTTAAAAATTAAACAAAATTTTTCATTGTCAAGTCAAAATGCAAAATGAATAAAAATAAAAAAATGGAGGCAAATTTGAAATTTAATTAAAGTAAAAGACAAATTTTAAATATATATTAAAAAAAATGATAATTTTTTTAATAAAAATATGTCATGTCAAAATGAATACTACGTTAATACTACGTTAATGTCTGTCAAAGGGTAATATCTTGAATATTACAATATTGATATTATAATATCGATACATGTCTGTCGAAGGCATTATTTATATGAATAAAGTTGCAATTTAAATCCAATGAAGAGAGGCTTTCAAAAGTAAGTCAATTATTTATATCAAGTAAGTAAGTAATTTTGTCCATATGTAATTTTGTCCCGACACCCAAGAAAATATACCATGTTATTATATGAAATTTTAATTTTTATGATTTTTAATTATTATATTTGTTAATTTATAGTTGATTTGTGAATTTGATTAAAAATTTAATAACAGCTTTTTTATTTTTTATTTTAGTGGAATTAGACTTACCACCAAATCGACTTACGACCGAATGTCTAGGAACCTATCAAGTAATACCTGTACTACTGATTCAATTTTAGCTTTGTATACCCAAAAGCATCTACATGTTTATTTTACAGTTTTGTTGTTAATTAAAAGCAAATCTTAATTATAATAAATTAGTAAGTGTCAAACTTGGAACGTCGTGGAATATCTATATAATAAATTTTCTGTCATTTCATATTAAATACAATTCACCTAAAACATTATCCATGCCAATTTATAAAAAATATAGTTTGATCAAACAATCAACCTAAAACATCTTAAATTACAATTCTTATTATATTCTAAATTAATATTTTGTAGTTCCAAATTTTCTATAGGTATACACAACACTTTATAGTTTTATAATAATTCAAAAGCTGACTCATACCAAATCACTCTGTACATATTATTTATAATGATTTTATAAAATTTTATGAACCATATTACAAAAACCAAATAACTACGTATGTACAGTATAAAAACAAAACAAAACAAAAAAAAAGAAAAACAATATGGCGTACATAAACGGTATTATGTTGATGTCTCAAGTTTATTAAAACATAAAAAATGTGCAAAAATTAATTTAATAATCTTGCAAAATGAGAACAAAATAAGAACATAATAAAAATATTTAAAAAACAAAAAAAAAACAATAATATAGGTACATATTTATATTCCATAATTTTTTTTTTTTTTAACATTTTTAACCCACAAGCCAGACATATTCGTATTTCAGGTGAACTTACTTTAAAAAAAATAAAAACGAAATAAGAGAAATAAAAAAAACAAAAATGTAGTCTACAACTTTTCGTTACTTCTACTTCCTCTTCCTAAATACATATACATACACTCATAATCTATATTTTATAATAACGGTAACATTGTAACTGCATACAAAAACAAAAACCAAAAAACCTATTAATATTTTTGGTATATACGTTTTTGTGTTATTTTTATTATTTTTTGCCTTTTATATTCCCATAAACATTCAAATTGAGAATATTATAGAAGATATAGGAAAAGGTAGCTGAGGTGAATAGATTGAGGTATATTTTGCGGTATATCAAAACATTCAGTATATATATATACATATATACATTTTCAATTGCGAATAAAAATATTGCGGAACACACCATCAAAAAACAAAAAATAAAAATAATAAAATATACTCCCAATACAATGTTTTAACATACCTCAAAGTTATGTAGTCACTGAATATCCTTGTATATTATTACAAGTATAAGCATCATAAAAAAACAGTACATATATTATATATATATATATATATGTATACATATATTTAGAACGGTAGGTTATATTAAATTGAAAAACATTTTCATAACTGCAGGAGGTCTTTCATTTCACCAATATACTGTGTATATATATATATATAAGTAGCATAATATACGTATATATATATCATTCATCCATGTTCATGGACTCGTATATTGAAATTTGGTAACGGAAAATTGAGTAAAATCAAATTATTACGCTGCTCATGTGGAAACTATTTTTTTTTTTTTTTCATACATATATATAAATATATTTATATCTATACATAAATTAATCTTATACTCGCATATATTTGCTATAAAATCTATTTTAAAATTTAATAATAACAAAAAAAAAAACAAAAATAAAAAAATGAAAATATTTTCTTTTTTATAACTTTTAGGGTTAACTATCAAATTAATTTTTGAAATCAAATTAATGCTATTTGTTCCTGATGCAGATTTAAAAATATCTAAATTGGAAATAATATTATATGATGTACCGTTATTAAATTTTTAATCTCAAATAACATAGTTATTTAAAAAATAACTAACTACATAATATTATTATAGTAGTATACATTGGAATTTGTATACACTGAAACATAGAAAATTGCTTTGTAAATTCTTCGAGTTTTACGTTGAAAATTTGAACTGAATCGATGAACCAATTTTGTTACTCAACTACGTTACATTATTATTTTAATAAAAATTTTGAGAGTTGATCAAAAAATACTTGTTTTAAGGATATAGTAGTGTTTGTCAGTTTGATTTATTTGAAGTTAAAACATCTATTATAATACTAATTTTAACTATTTTAAAATCTGGCCATTCTTATATTCACAGTGTTTAAAATAATTCAAATTATATCATAATATATTATTATATCAGTATAAGATTTTCCAATATCACTGCTACCAATAATATCAAAATTATTTGAAAAACTATTATTGCTACGAATGAGAGCGATCATAGAAAATAGTAACCTAAATTTTAAACTATCAATTTGGATTTAGTTGATTATTTTACTTATTTTCATTTTCTAAGTAAATTATTGTTTTTAATCTGTAAATTAAAAAAAAAATACGGTACAAATATCTGAACCATTTAAAAACCGATTTTTATCAATATTTATTTGAATGATATAGATATAAAATAACATATTGAACAAATACATTAAGGCAATAAATAAAATAATAATAATAAAATTTAAATATTTTTACAAATTAGAAATTTTCAATTTAAAATGTAGCCCCATATAATATAAGTAAGTATCCGCATACCTATTAACATACATAAAAATTTAATTTATCAAATTGCCATAACTGACCTACGTACAGAATTTTCTTTTCGCCAGAAATTTAGTAATATAAATTTTTTATAAGAACATATTATGCGGTTGTTGTCTAAGATAAATCAATAAAAAAAAAATCATGAAGTGCAAAAAATAAATTGAAATGATGGAAAACGATTCATAACAAAATATTGGAATTTCGACTTTTTATCTTCGAACTTCGTGGAGTTGGCGAATACTGGTTGCAATTTAATTTGTAAATTAAATTGTTTTATTATAAATTAATAAAATTATTTTAATAAATAAAATAAAACACTTGTTAATATTTCACTGATTAAGAAAATATAATTAAATTTTCTTATATATTTTATTTTAATTTAATATTTTAATAAAAATAAAAAATAAAAATATGAGCCGACATGTTTCGTCCCACTAAGACATTATCAAGACTAAGTAAATAACATAAAATTTAAATTTAAAAGATGAAAAATTAACATGTAGTACAAGTATACCAGTATAGAAAATATTAACTGGTAAATTACTAGTAAAAATTATACATTTATTAAAAAACACACATATGATTTTAATATTAACTAAGATTGACATATTGAAATCGACAAAGTTTACAAAATACAGAATTTGATTTACGATTTCAGAAAAATTACTATTAAGTAACGGGCTCTCATTAGTTAGGTCTAACTGATTGTTTAATAAGTTGACTTTTTTTAATTTTAATTTATTAATATGAAAAATTTCATATTTGTCCAAAACTCTGCTACCTGTTAATTCCTTTACCAATTCCAATTTGTCAATGTCGGTAAAGCGGTCTGAATATTTTAAGTTACGAGCAGAGGCTGATGACGGATAGGGGGAAGATATCGATTTTATGTGTTCGGTAAATCTAGTTTGGAGGGTTCGTTTTGTTTTGCCGCACATATACTCCATCACATCCTCCACATTGGATTTTATAAACTCCACTTTTTGTTAAAATATTATCTGGCTTCGGTTGTCTTATTTTATTGTTAACAAAAATATTTTTTAAAGTGTAGTTGTTAAAAAATACCGGTTGTATATTAGCCGCCCTAAGTGGTTTTGTTAAATATTCGGAAATGTTTTTGATATACGGTATTTTTCTATAAATAATTATTTCCTTATCAACGTAAATTTTTGGAGATATCAAATTACAAATGTATTTTCTAGATTTAGATTTTAAAATTTTGTAAACCAAGTCTTTTTTATATCAATTGTTTCTTGCAATGTCAATTATAATATTAAGCTCCTTTTTAAATTTATCATCAGTTAATGGTAAGCTAATTAGTCGGAATATTAAATTATGGAAAGTTGACATTTTAGTTGACCAAGGATGATTTGATGACAGAGGAATAAGTTTCTTTTCGATAAATGTCAAAAAACAATTTGTTGTTCGAAATATTTATGGTCAAATCCAGGAAATTAATTTTTTCCCCTCCATATTCCACAGTAAATTTAATATTTTTATCCAATTTGTTCAGACATTTTTCAACAAAAACATGTAATTGTCTTTCCGTGCCTGTCCATAGACATAACACATCATCTACATATCTTATCCAAAATGTAATATTTTTCATCAAGTAATATTGTTGATTAAACAAAGTAGTTTCAAAATCGTTCATAAAAATTTCAGCTCCTAGTGGTGAAAAACTCGAACCCATGGCTAAACCATCAGTTTGTCTATAAAATTTGTTGTCAAATTCAAAATAATTTTGGTCAATACATAAATTAATCAAGTCCATTAATTGTAACCCTATGTCTCTATCTGAAATATTATTTATAATTTTTAAGTACAAAATATCCTTCAATTTATTAATAGGAATAGAAGGAAATAATGACTTGATACGTCAAAAGACACTAATTTCACATTTTTGGGCAATATTTTTATTGCCTTAAGCTTGTTAATTAATTTAATAGAGTTTTTAACTGAATACTTTGGTTTAAAATTAAAAAAGATCAGATACCATTGAACACAATTTCTTAGCTAATTTTTGAGCTGGAGCCATAGCCTTATGAGATTTAAATTTAATTTTTTCTTTTAAGTCAAATATTAGATTAGATTTATTAATTGAAATGTTTATAAATTTTTCAAATTTTTGAGTTGGCTCATATGGTAACTCTATTGTATTCATATCTTTTATAGTATTTAACATTTTCTCAATATACGATTTATTGTCCATAATGGAAATTGTATTATACCTTTGTCTGCTTTACATAAAATTAAATTCTCATTTTTTAATTTGTCTTTAATATTTTTTATATATATATTGAATTATTTTTTGAAACTACTTTCTCTTTATTATTAATTTTGTTAGTTTTGAATGTATACCACGTAAATTTAATTGTATTTTAAATTAATATATGAAATGTAATACTAAATTGTATACTGTTTGAGCTAAATAATATAAATAAATAAATACCATTAACATTAATACATACATATTTATTGTAAGCGACCTTCAGAGCTTTCGCACACTCCAATCTACATTCTCTGTTAGTATCAGGAATAACCGCGTCCGTATACACTGCAATCTCTGATAACTCTCTTTCTCCTATTTTTTGATGTGTGGAAACAAATTTTAATCCGTTGTTTAACAGATTAATTCATTCTTCGGAGAAATTAATATTAGAAAGATTTATAATTCTAGCATAAAATTTATTTTTATTGTTTAAGTGTTCATGTTTAATGTTGTGTTGTTGTTGAAAAAGTTTTTTTTTAATTTATGTGTTTGTTTTTGAAATTGTATAAAAGACAGCTGATTAGCCTTTTTATTTGCACCTTTTTGTATTAGATCACATTCAATATTATGAAATCGAAAAGAGAGCTCAAAATGTAGAATTTTTATATGTACACTTAAATTATCTCTAATATGATAATGTTTTTTAATTTTATGTTTTAAGAGTTTAATTTTTGCGTCATACAGAATTTTTTTTGGCGAATTTAGAATTGATGTTATATTTTAAATTAATATAGCTAGGAAAAATTTTGTTTTTTTATGCATTGAGTATTAAACCAAATATGATTGTTAGTATATTTAAATGTTATTAAAAGTCTTTAATAAAACACAATAATCTTGTGTTATTCAAGGTTCATTAAAAAATCCAAAGATTTTTTGTTAGGTACACTTGGCACATTGTTTTTATAAATTAATAAAATTATTTTAGAATTTAGGACTTCAGAATGAAACTAAGCCAACAAGCAAGAGGCAGAAGAAATAGAAAGAAGAAAATAAATATAAACAACTTAAAAAATCCGCAAGTAAGAGCTGACATAGTTACGGCGTTACGAGAAAATATTAGAAATAATAGAGAATACACTTGGGAAGAGATTCTGGAAATTTACAACCAAACAAGCGAACAAAATCTTGGAATTTCACAACCACAAAGAAAAATCTGGATAACCGATAACACATGGGCCTTGATTAAAAGAAGAGGTGAAATGAAGAAAATGATAAACAACAGGATGGCATCAAGAAGAGAATATGAAGAAATAGCGAAAACAGTAAAAAGAGCAGCAAGAAGAGATAAAAGGAAATTTCTACAAAATTTAGCCGGAGAAGTAGAAAAAGCAGCACAGCAACATAACCTGAGAGAATTGCATCGCATAATCAAGAACTTAACAAACCAGTCGGAACAACAAAACAAACCAATTAAAGATAAAAATGGTGCGCTCATCACAAACTTAGAGGATCAATTAAAGAGATGGAGAGAACATTTCCAAGAACTGAGCAACGAAGAAAGTACAAATAATGAAGCAGACATAAGAAACAGAGACAATGAAAATATCTAACCAACTGAGGGACTGCCAATATCTACTCAAGCTCCAAATATAGAAGAAATCAAAGCTACAATCAATATCCTGAAGCACAACAAAGCAACAGGTGAAGATAGAATTCCAGCAGAAATAGCCAAACTGGACCCTGACTTATTCGCAAAAACAATTGAACCCCACATCAGGAAAGCATGGATAGAGGAGAATATACCACCATCATGGAAGAAAGGAATGATTGTCAAGATACCTAAGAAAGGAGAGTTGGCAAATTGCAGCAACTGGAGAGGAATCACGGTTCTAAATACTATTCATAAGATAATAGCAATTATTATAAAGAAAAGATTAGAAGAAGTACTAGAACCAATACTACGGAAAGAGCAGGCAGGTTTCAGACCAAACCGAAGCTGTGTTGACCAGGCAAATACTTTACGGGTCATATTTGAACAATCAGTAGAATGGAATGCCCCACTATATCTACTATTCATAGATTTTAAGAAAGCATTCAACACAGTCAAGAGATGCGCAATATGGAGAACACTTACAAAGAAGGGAGTTCCTGAAAAATTCATCAACATCATCAAAGCAATGTATAAAGATGCAGAGACAACAGTTCAACACAGAGGTAAGATCAGTGATCCATTCTACACCAATATAGGAGTTAGACAAGGATGTCCACTATCTCCACTTCTCTTCAACACAATACTAGACGACATTCTAAGAGAAGTTTGCACTGGAATAAACGGAATAGAATGGGATCTCTTCGGAAACTTAGAAGACTTAGATTACGCAGATGATGTATGCCTCATATCAAGAAATCAAAGGGATCTACAGAACAAAGTCAACAGATTACAGGAAGAAGCAAAGAAATCGGGACTGGAATTAAATATCGAGAAAACCAAGGCAATGAGGACAAACAACAGTTATAGTGAGCCAATAACAGTGAGTGGACAACAGATAGAATACGTAGAAGAATTCAACTACCTGGGGAGCATTATAACATCACGAGGAGGTGCAACAGAAGATGTCAACAGTCGTATAAATAAGGCAAGAAGAACATTTGGGAGCCTAATGAAGATATGGCGGAGCAACCAAATATCGAGAACAACAAAGTTAACAATATTCAGAGCATGTGTTAAGTCAACATTAATATATGGCAGTGAAACATGGCTCACTTCGGTCAGAATCAAACAGAAGTACAAGTATTCATCAACAAGTGCTTGAGAATTATATGCTGAATATTCTGGCCGGCAAGAATTAGAAACGAGGATTTATGGATGATAACTGGAGAAGAACCTATCAACAGACAGATAAATAGGAAAAAATGGAAATGGATAGGTCATACACTAAGGAAATCAGAAAGTGATATAGCAAGAAGAGCTCTAGAGTGGAATCCACAAGGACAAAGGAGACCCGGCAGACCATACAACACATGGAGACGCACAATCGATCAAGAATTAACAGTCAACAATTATACCTAGGACGATATTAAGGAAGTAGTACTCAACAGAGAGGAATGGAGGTTCACTATCGAAGCCCTATGCTACCACGCGGAGTAATAGGAGAAAAAAAAAAAAAAAAAATTTTAATAAATAAAATAAAACACTTGTTAATATCAGTGAAATCAGTCAGTGAAATATAATATCTTAATCAGTGAAACAAGTGTTTTATTTTATTTATTAAAATAATTTTATTAATTTATAAAAACAATGTTTCACCAAGTGCCTAACAAAAAATCTTTAGATTTTTTAATATTTTATTATACTGAAGAAAAATATGAATCCGACATCGAAGTATGGAGTGAACAAATAAATGAATATTTAAAGAAGCGAAGCTTATAATCATCGGATATTATGAACAATAAATCAATTTTATTCTCAAAAATCATACGAAATCTAGACATATGTATTCTACATCTAGAAAACTTAGGCTAATTATGTTTTTATAAAAATTTAATTTTCAACTATAAACTTAACATAAATGCTGCAAACTGATTGTAATTGAATTGAGTGAACATACTTACTCTAAATTCAACAGATATATAGGGATTAAATCAATTTAAAACAATTTTAATATTAAATTTAAAAGTAAAATAGCTATGCTTAATTCAATTGAACTAAAATAAAAGAAAAATATATTATTTTTTTTTTTTTAAATAATTGTGAATTATAATAAGACTTTTATTATTCATTTCAAAATTATACAATTATAAATGATAAGTCATATTAATTTGGATTGATTGACAACTTTATGATAATAATTATGAAATAAAACATAAAATTATGCATGAATTAATAAATATCCGTTTATTAATAAAATTATTCAAGCTTATAGGTGAAGTGTCATTTTAATTATTATAATCATACAATATGTTTTAATACAATATGGGTATAATAATTTCTCTCACGCTTCTAGGTTACGTATATGATAAGATATTTAATTATATATGCAATTATACGTGATTAAATATTTCAAATCTCAGAATTGTAAAGAAATACTGTTCCACATTTGTTGCTTAACTACCTTAATGTACTCTAAAAATGCGTAAAATGTTTAAGACTATTTTATACTCCGCGGGAGGGGGTTTATGATAGTAAATTGCTACTTAATTTTGTTATATAGGTATATAAAGTTTATTGCAACACAAAATAAAAAGATTAATGCATCTACTACGTTCAACACTCGTAGCCCGAATGCTCTTTTAATTTAATATATACACTGAAAAAAAAGGATAGGATATATGGCTAGTACCAGATCAACAATATTTGTTTGTCAAAATAACATTTATATAGTTATTGTATACATATACAAATAAATAACTTAGAGATTAATTTATCATCAAAAAATGTTAAAACCAAAATAGGAGCTACTCTATAGAGCATTTCTAACTTAAAAATAACTTATTTATAATAATATTTGTTACTGCTTTATTTTGATGATAAACGAATCTGTAAGTTATTTATTTGTAGGCATACATTAATTACCCTACAAGTTAAATGTGGAATCATATCTTATATTATAAAAACAAGCAACAACTATATAATATATGTGGGTATGAAAAATAAATGCATGATATTATTACAGTTAGAAGTAAAATAATAATAGTCTTGTTAATTAACAATTAATTTATTTTATAGCATTTCTATTATTTGAAAACAAAAAAAAAAAATTAAATTCATTATTACAATCAAAAATTTAAAATAAAGTTAAAAGTTTTATTCAAAATCATACAAATAAAGTTGAAAATATTTAAAAAATGTTCAGACTTCAGCTTCTGATTGTTCCAGCTCTTTGGTTCATACTGTTTTTTAGATTTAGATTTATTAATTTATTTAGTTTTATACTTGTAAATATATAAACTATTACAATACTACTTACAATATTTTTTACATTAATTTTAATTTAATAAATAAGATGTTTTTATATTTTTAATAAATTTTTTTTTATACATTTCAATACTAGTTTCAGTTTTTATTTCCGGAGGTAAATTGTTAAATAGCTTTAACTCTTCATACATTAAATTCTTTTGAGCCAGATCCGTTCTAAAAAACTGTAATCTAAAGTTGGAGATGTTTCTTAAACTATAATGTTGAGCATCACCTACATATGTTAATTTTTCTGATAAATCGGCATCATATTGTGCTTAATTTTGAAGATGAGCACAAGTGTATTAAATATTTATCTTTGTTTAATATTCAGTCAATTTAATGATTTCAACATATTGTCTATATGTGTTAATCTATTACATTTCAAAATACTTCTCATATTTTTATTTTGTAGCTTTTGCAACCGACTTATTTGTTCATTATTTAAAAATGCTATTAAACTCGAATATAGTTCAAAATTAGGCTTAATAATTGCATTGTATACTGATATTGCACATTTTTGAGACATTTTATCTCTGATTTTGTTGAAGAAGTATGTTTTTTTCGAGATTTTTTTGCATGTATAATCAAGATGCTTATGAAATTTTAATTGATCATCTAGTATTAACCCTAAGTACTTAATTTCGCTTATTTTTTCAACAGGTTCATCATCGATTTTTACGTGGTATTCTGAACTACCATTAATTATCATGAACTTTGTTTTATCTAAATTTAGCTTTAATTTATTCATTCTTAGCCACTTGTTGACTCTTTCCAAATCATTATTTATTTTCTCTATGCAATCATCAGCTGATTTTCCTGAAACATATAGAAGTGCATTGTCCGCAAACAGAATCAGTTGCGCAAAAATTACAGCTATCTCCATATCATTTATGTATATCAGAAACAATAACACCCCTAATACAGATCCTTGTGGAACTCCCAACAAAACTTCAATTGCCTGTGAGACTACACCGTTGACTTTAGTTTTTTGACTTCTATTACTTAAATATGACTTAAACCAATTAAGTTCTATATTTTCAACGCCTATTGCTCTAATTTCGATAATAGAATATTCCTGTCTACTGTTTCAAATGCTCTTTTTAAGTCAAGGAAGACCGCTACTATCGTTTGTTTTTCGTCTACAAGCTGTTTCCAATTTGCTACAATCAGATTCAGAACTGCTTCACAATTGTGGTTTTTCCTAAAACCTGATTGAAATTTAGATATTAAATTGTTCTCATTCAAATACCTTTCAAGTTGAATATATACAAACTTCTCAATAATTTTTGACTCTATGCTTGTAATATTAATTGGACGGAATTCACTGCAAATTTTTGTGGTTTTTACTTTTTCTATTGGTGTTACTACTGTTTCCTTCCATGCTTCTGGATAAATTCCCATATGTAACGAGCCATTTATAACTTCAATCAAATTATGTGTTATTAAGTTAAAAACATCCAATAACATTTTACAGTTTACATGATTAAAGTCCTTTTTATTATTTATTTTTTTTAAAATACTTTTTAAATCATCTTCCTCCATTGTTTTAAAATTAAACTGATTTGTATTATTTCTTAATATTAAATTTTGGTAAGGTATGTTTGGAATACTATTATTAATTTCTACTACACTATTTACAAAGTATGTATTAAAATTTGTTGCTATATCCATACTGTTTTTATAAATCAAACCGTTAAACTTGACTTCGATAATGTTACTTTTTTTTTCTTTTAGTACTAGCGTTTAAATTATTTATTTAATAAAATAGTAAAATTTATTTTTTTGCTTCTTCAAATTATTTGCTATTTTTAATAAATGTTTTATTTGCAAAATTAAATAAAACTAAACCAAATTCATTAATAACGCAAATTAAATAATTTACTAGTTCTATTAAAATACATAAGTAAATAAATTTTAGCTTTAAATATTTCATATTGTTTAGTTTTTTAACTTAATTCTAATATCTTTTTTTTTTAAATTTAATTCTTCAAAATAACTTTTTTTATTTTATTTTATTTAAAAATTTTGGTCAAATTAAGATAAATTTTGTCAAATATACAAATATTGATTTAAAACGGTTTTTTGTTAGGTTAACAAAATTTTAGTCACTTGGATAAAAATTATTATTTTTTTTTTGTCTATTTTACAAATTATAAATTTTGGAAAAATTATAAAAAAGTATTCACAAATTAACAAAAAATTGTTGAGCAAACAAACGTTTTTGATAAAATAGAAAAAAAATTGTTGTATGAATAAAAAATGTTTGTCAACATTTTACAAAATTATTTTGTCAGTTTTAGTAAGAAAATTTTTTCAGTGTAACAAAATATTAATAAATAGTGTTAGGAATTCATTTTTTGATACAATTTGCTGCTACAATATATAATTGTAAGTTTAAAGATGATATTTTATCAATTTTTTTTTTTTTTTTTTTTTTTTTTTTTTTTTGCGACAGATAGGAGGTAATCCCCGAAGGACATCAAGAGCTCCAACCGCGTGTGCGTCTTGATAGTGAATGACTACTGTAATGACTTTTTTTTTCGTATATTTTCGGTCGCGTGTTTAGGAAATTATTATAGTGATAGTTTCCGTGGAGGATTGCTAACATCATAATAATTACCGTGTAGGAACTTTATCACTATGATATTGCCCGTGAAGGAGATAGCCACAGCAATAGTTCCGCGTGGGAAGATTATTTAGATTTTTTCGCAAAGGAAAATTATTGAAATAATAATTTCCCTAAAGGAAACTATTATCGAAGAATTTTCCATTTTAGGTAGTGACCAGCTCGTGGGATTTCGTTCTCTTGAGTCGACGGATACTGCTGTCGATATGAAGAACTGCTGCCATTTCCGAGTTCACATGAGTTTGCAGTCTCTGCTTGTGTTTGACTGCATGTTTCTTGATCTCTTCCGTGACTGTTTCAATGTGCAAGTCACGGTGGAGATCTTTGTTACGTACGTACCACGGAGCAATTTATTTTGAAATTTTTGCAACATTTCGATGTTGGTTTTCTTTGCGCAGCCCCATAATTGGATACCGTACGTCCACACAGGTTTTAATATCTGCTTATATATCAATATTTTGTTCTGTACTGATAACTCAGAACCACGCCCAAGTAACCAGTAAATTTTTTTGAGTCTAATGTTTAGCTCTTCATTTTTCTTTCTTATATGTTCCTTCCATCTTAGCTTAGCATCAAGTGTCATTCCCAGATACTTAGCTGTATTGGCATATGGTACTATTTCGTTATTGATTGAGATAGGAATGGTTGCAATCTTTTTATATGTAAAATTTATATGAGTTGATTTGCTTTCATTAAGTTTTATACGCCATCGTTGGGTCAATAAGCTTATTTTATTCACTGCATTTTGAAGTTTTGCTGTGGAGTTTTCGACAGATACGTCAACTGCAAGAATCGCAGTGTCGTCTGCAAAGGTAGCCATAAAAATGTTGTCAATTTGTGGGATATCTCTTGCATATAGCAAGTAAAGTATTGAACCAAGAACACTTCCCTGCGGGAGACCAGCAGATATTTCTTTTACTTCTGAATATTCTTTGGCATAACGTACACGAAAGCATCTATTGTTCATATATGATTTTAATATTTCGTAGAATTGTCTTGGTAAATCACGATGTAGTTTAAATTCAAGACCTTGGTGCCACACTTTGTCGAAAGCCTGAGCAACATCTAAGAAGATTGCTGAGCAGACTTTTTTATCTTCGAACGCTTTTTCCACTATATTTGTGATCCGATGCACTTGATCAATTGTAGAATGTTTGTTTCTGAATCCAAATTGATGGTTCGGGATCAGATCTCTTTCTTCAATAATCGGGGCAAGTCTTTTGAGGAGCAGTTTCTCAAATATTTTTGATATAATAGGTAACAACGATATTGGACGATATGATGTTACCTCTGAAGGCGGTTTTCCTTGCTTCGGTATTACTATTATACTTCTGCAAATTTTATCAATTAAATTTCAAAATAAATGTAAACTTGTATCCAGTTGATTTTTTCGTAAATATAAAAAATACAAACTGATAATATCCAATAATAGATGCAACAACTTGGACAATTTTGGTAGGTATACAAATGTACGAATGATGATAGTCGATGATTAGAAATATTCTGTAAAACTGATTATTCTATTCATTAACAAGTAAAATGAATTTCATTCATGATTTACAAGATGAATTAATTTAGTTGGTGATCAAAATTCCCTTCCCAAGTTGTACAAAAAAATTATAATGATGATGAAAATTTAAAAATTATAAAATTAAAAAAAAAAAAAAATAGCTAGCTATGTATATATTTTAAAATATAATATTTTTAGCAGGAAATAAAGGTTGCAGCCGGTTAAATAAAATTTTTAATATAATTAATTTTTTTTTCACTGCCATTTATAATTTTTTTGTTCAGATTTCATTTCGGATTTCCAATCAATTATTTCAATAACAACGGAAGTAAATTTAATGCAAAATCAGGTTTTTTTTTTTTTTAATTATAATTAAATATTTAAATTAAGAGACTTAAATGTTGAAAGCATTTTTTTTTTTTTTTTAAATGAGTTTTATATTATTGTAACTATTTTTGTTTTCATTGTTGTTTTAATTCAATAATAATAAATATCCTGAATTTTATTATTTAATATTTTAATAATAAAACTAATAATACTATTACGATTGATTTCATCATTAAATACATATAATATTATTAAAAAAAAAAAAAACTGCAAATTTTTAATAATATTAACAAAAGCAAAAAAAAAAAAAACACAAAATGAATGTTGAATGTTGAATGGAAGGTTTTATAAATGAAATGAAAAGTTATGATTAAAAGAGCTTGTTATTTTCTACTTTATTGTTTTGTCTCAGCTTTTCTGTTTTTAAATTTTTTTTAATAAGTTTGTCAAAGTTTTTCCAATGAATTTGATAATTTGTTTTGTCATTGATTGTCAGTGCATCAAAAAAATTTATCTGAACTGAACTGAACTTTGTTTTAACGCTTTAAGTTTCTTAAATTGGTCCTAATTGCCACATTATTTTGGTCATGCCCGCTCTCTCGGATTATTCAGCTTGTGGTTATAATTTGCAAAATTTACTACAAATCTACAACCACTTTGGCTGATCTGAAATCTGGAGTGGTATTTTGTAAAGATGATAGTAACAAAAAAATAATCACAAATTCTGCATTTTGTAAGGCTTTTGTCACTGAGAATTGAGAGTGGCAACAAGTTCGTTGCCACCGGCATATGAAATATTATCTTTTCTCTTCTTACACAATTCAATATAGGTATACATCAGTGACGGGGCATGGAATTTTCAACTGGGGAAGCACTATAAAAGGAAGTATCAGTTTGCTTTGGCTTTTCTTTTTCTATTGAAATTTTTGCTAATTTCAGCAACAGTCAAAATTGTTTACATCTACTGCTCAAAGTAGTTTTAATTCTGTTTAGGCAGAAAAACGATCGCTCAACTGAAGTAATTATTATGAAGTGTTATTATAAATTTACAAAGTTGGGAATATTTATTAAAAGAATTCTTTAATTCTGTTTCAATTAAAAATGTTAATATTTCGAAAATCCTGTTTTTGTTATTAAAATTTTCATCAGAAAATATAACTTTAATTTAAGCTCTGACTTTAAGAAAGCAATGTAAAAAAAAGTGTGAATTTGAATTTTCTATATTTATGTTGGGAAATATCACGTATACGAATTAAAAGATTTTACTGGAAAATGCTGATTACATCGTTTTATTGTTGTTGTTGTTATTAGTAGAGCAAGCACTGGTTTACCATATTTAACAATTAATAATTTTTCCTCAAAACTTCTAACCGAAAATGATTTTTTTTTAAGCTTTCAATAACTTTATTGGAATTATCTATTTTAATTATTTATAAATAATAACAAAAAAAAAACATTTTAAATTTTTACATTTGTTAACAAATTGTTTCAAAACTGAATAAAACAAAATTATGGCTGAAAATAAACAATGTAGCATTCAATAACAAAAAAACTACAGAATTACTTAACACAAATCAATACTACTCCCTAAAAAACCAACCCAAAACTACATACCTATATTATTTATATAAATACTTTTAAGTCAACAACCACAATAATGCACAAAATTAATTCATTCCTTGCTACTTTTTTTTATTTGTAAATTCATTTTGTGTCATGCGATATTTTGTTGTTGTTTCCCTAGATAATTTATTTGCTATCAGATATTTTCTCATTATATCAGGTAGATTTGGAATGAATATGAGCGACTCATTCAATTTTTTTTCTTGTAAGATTTTATTTTATTGTCGCTTCATTTATTATTTTGTTGCTGTTGACTAAATAGAGACTGTGTGTTTGAGTGTATGTATATTGTAAATGAGGAGAATGATATTTAATTTGTCATTAAATTTTTTTGAAATTATTATTATAGCTATGTTGGTAAGAGAATAATGATTTTTAATAGGCATTATTTTCAAATATTTGAAATTTGTAGTTGTTGAATATCTCTTGTTGGCTAGTATGATTGAAAGAATAATAGAAAATAGTGATGTTTATTTAGGCATTATTTTGTAAACATACATAATGTAGTTAATATCTATGCATATAACTTTTACTTGAAATTTTTTTTTTGCATTCGATTTGAATTTTTGTAGTTAAGTAATTTTTATAATTAAATTAAATATAAATTTTATATTAAGCTGTAAAAAATAATAAATAATATTTCATTTGGGGAAGCACTCATTCAACTCAATATATGGACGCTTCGTGCCTGGTATACATACATATTTGTCATAAAACTATTTATTTATTTTAACAGTTGGTCCTACAGATAAATCTGTAGGCCAACTTTGTAGGTTCTTTTCCTTTTCGAAATGTGGGCCTTTTTATTAAATTATATTAATTATTTGGAATATATTTTTGTATATTATATATTTACTAGGGGCCCCTGTTGAGTAATTATATTTCAAGTTGAAGTCAAATTTAAAGTTTATAAAAAAAACAGTAATTTACGTACTGACATAGACTTCGCACGATATAGCAGAAACCACTCGTGTTTAATAAAAAGAACTTACTACACTCGTAGTTAATAAGTTTTATTTAGAACACATAAATACACGTCCCTCATATACGGCTTTGTTTCCGATATATTCTCTATATAGTAAGTGGCATTTAGTGATAAAATTACTAAAAATAAAAAATTTTGTCATTAAAGAGGTATGTATATATATGCCTACATAATACATAATTTTAATAAAAACTATGTTATTACTACAAATAACCAAAATTTAGAAACAGTTACTTAAAAAGATAAAAATGAAGAATTCAAGTGATTTGTTTTTTTGTTGTTTTTATATTTTTTATTTGAGATGAATTTGTTTCTTTGTTTTTATTTGGCATATGTACATAGATTCATTTGCAAGTACATAATGTAAATTATATCAACTGATTTGTTTGCTTTTGTTTATTATTTTCATAAGATCTCACTTATGCGTAATGTATTTGCTGAATAATAAAATCATATGAGTAAAAAATTTTCAACTGTGTGCGCATTTTTGTTTTATATACAATTTTATATATTATATATATTAGAAGTTCATTAAGGAGTAGGAGAATCGAAATAAATTGAAAAGGTGTCTACTGCGCAGGACCTTAAATGCTTGTCAATTATAATTATAGATGTTTTGCTTGAATTTATACCTTTTTAGTTGTTGCTTAATGCTGCTGGCTTTAAAAATGATTATCTTGCAAAATACCGAAAATGACAAACAATATTTCTGATCGCTTTTACGTTTTGTCATAGTTAACTGTCAATTATCACCTTCTGGGTTTTTAAAATTTTGTTTGTTCCCTCAATTTTTTTCTGGAAATTCAGATTATACGTAAGATTTGTTCCAATTTTTTTTTTGCTAAATGTCAGGATGCAAGAGATAATAATTTTTATCATTTTCCATGCTTTTCTTTTTTCATATAAAAGAACTGGGAAAACTTTTTGGTTTTTGAAAATGAAGTGTTCAAATGCAAGGCACTGCATATCCTTGCTGTGTGTTTCGAATACGAATTTAAAATCGAACATCCGCTTCACCACCTATACTGTACCACAACTAATATGTAACCCGTTATCAAGATTCTACGCCGGATATTTGGATTCTTGATTCGGATATTTGGATTTGAATTTTTGGATTCTTGGAAAGGCCGATAGTGCCCGGAGGAGAAGATAAATGCTGAACTCTACATGAGCTGTATATGATGTTAACGTAATAACAAAAATTGAAATCAAAAGAATACAGCGTGGCTCGTAAACTTATAGCGGATGGATGAATAGTGCCACAGAAACAAGAATATTTGAATCCAGACCCGAAGGTATACGATTTTGGGGCAGACCAAACCAGAAGAAACGAAATATCAGCAGACATGAAATAATTTCATGATTGATTAAAAATGAAAAAAGTTGATGGGTCAGTTCCAGGATCTACATGGTTTGTTGGCGTCCTAAGTAAATAAGTAATCAAAGATTGATTCTAAAATCTTTGTTACATATCGAATTTTTGTATTTGTATAAACCTACTTATCCCAAATAACTCTAATTAACATTTAATTTCTTTGTTACAGTCCAACCTTCATGAGACCAGTAAACCAAATATTTAAAATTGAAACTGTCTTTATATAAACAACTTCAATTGGAATTTTTGTATCGATGTATAATGGTTCTCATTTTCGGCTTTTTAATACTTATGACTTATCTTTTTTTTACATTTTAGTTCGTTAAAAATAAATTTTTGGTATGACGTTTATCGACCATGTTAATTAGGTAGGTATTGGTAAGTAGGTATATAGTATGTTAATTAAGTAATGCAAGTTTTCTATATTATACCGAACAAAACAGCATTGAATAGATCATTAATGCCTTTATATTAGTTAATTTTGCTTACTTCCTTTTTCATCGTTGCTATTTACTGTGAAATATCATTACCAAGAACTATCGCTCGCTTCTACTGCAAAATTCCATAGCTATTTTGTTCTAAAAACTTTGTGTTTTGTACCGGATGTTCCAGAGCATGCGTATCAGCTTTTTTCTTTTCTTTCATTTATTCCAATAATTAATTATTTAACGCTATATGATTATTACACATTATTTTGAATTTTTGTTTTTTTCTTTTTTTTTGTGGGGATTGTAGAGCTTATTATTTCTGTAATTGTTATACCGGGTGTTGACCAGAGCATGCCTATCAGCTTTTTAAGAGGGAAAGAAGCCGTTATTTTAAAATTAAATAAAAATTTTATTAACTAAATCGAGGGTGCTCTATCGATTGATGATATTTTTAACTTCCGAAAAGGACCGCAAACCGGTTTTTTAAGACTAAAAATCACCAAAATGGGCTGAAATTAAGATTTTCAAATAGAAAGGGGTACTTTTTTATGCAAATTTGGATTATACGACAAAAAATAAGAAACTTATGTTAAATGATTTTTTTTTGTTTTTTCATTTTTTTTTTTTAAAATTAATCAAAATAAATGAAAAATCCATCATATTTTCCTTTGGTAAACTAAAATTAACAATGATCATTTTGATAAATAAATTTGTTTTTCATATTAGCATAACATCTCAGATTTGTGTACCTACAAAGTTTAAACTTAGAAAAAAAAAAAAAAGTAGAATCCGAATTTCAGAAAATCTCGATTTCGGCCAATTTCGACGCTTTTGGACTTAACAAACCTTTTTCCGGTCCTTCCCGGAAGTTGAAAATATCACCAATCGATAGAGGACCCTCAATTTAGTTAATAAAATTTTTATTTACTTTTAAAATAACGGCTTCTTCCCCTCTTAAAAAGCTGATACGCATGCTCTGAACAACACCCGGTATAACAATTATAGAAACAATAAGCTCTACAATCCCCACAAAAAAAAAAAAAGAAAAAAACAAAATTAAAAATAATGTGTAATAATTATATAGCGTTAAATAATTAATTATTGGAATAAATAAAAAAAAAATTAACCGAATCAGAAATGATTTAAAATATTGATAGATATAATTTTTTGCATTTCTTTTGGTTTTTCAAAACTTTATTAAAATATAACATCAAAAATTATATTTCATATGATCCGTAAATTTTATTTTTAATAAATATTAAATCAATATTAAAAAAAAAAAAACAAAAACAAATAAAAATAATATTCAATAAAATATGTATTAAGTTTAATTTAAATAAAATTTAATTAAAATTTAATATAATCCTTATAATATGATTTAATTTTGTTTAAATACTGAAAACCTAAGAAATATTTAAAGTAGAAAAGTTGTATATGAAATTGAATTTAAGTTTTAATTATAATTTTTTGAATGCATACATGGTCCCTAACCAGTGACAGACAGTCTAAATGTAGTTTTCTAAATCTCAATATAAGTAATGCTTAAATCAACAATTTTTTTTTTTGACACAATCAAGCGTTAAGATGATTTGTACTTGCGTATCGTTTAAATGGGATAGAACAGGTTAGGAAGAAAGAAGAAAGTTATTGAATGAATTGTTAAGAATTTACAGAAGGAAGCTATTGTTGTTTTTTTTTAATAAAGGATATGATTGCACATTAGTGAAATTCGGACTATTTTCTTAATCTCTTTTGTGCCATCTATAGGTATTTATACTGTTGAGGTATAAGCATCTGCTGCTTCAAGTGTTTAACAATGGAACTGTTTCACCTTCGCTTGGGCGACAAATTAAATATACGTAAGCGGGCAAGATTAATATATGTTAATATTTTTGGTTTTTCCATATATTTTGTATGGAGAGTTTTTTGACAAAAATAAGTGGTTTTTATGTTTTTATGATTATTTTTGTATGTGCATTACTGTTACTTTTATATTTGCTTTTATTACCTGCGAATATCTATCCTCTAAGATCTTTTTTTGGAAATACCGATATTTTAGAAAAAGGAAGTGTTACTGGGGACTTCCGTTTGTTACAAGGTACTTATAACTGAGTTAGTAGTTCCGACAACAACAGTGTGTCTATTTCAGTGAAATAAAAAAAAAAACTAAATAAAATAATATATATATTTTGGAAAGATTATTTATTGAATTTTCAATATTTGCAACAATATGGAAGATTTTAAAATTTCATGTGCCGTTCAGGTAGGCAGGTAAGTAAATTTTGTAATTTTTAGTAAAAGCGCAAAAAACACAAAAAATGAGTGTTTTTCTCAAAAAAACTAATTATTTAAATTTACTATATTTTGGTGTAAATATTCATAAATTTCTTCGAAATCAAGCAAAACTATTCAAAATATATGAAATTTAAAATAAAATGCCGTTACAGGTATATGACACTTTTTTGTTATTGAGTTTTTCTATGAGATGGCACAAAGTGGAATAAAATTTCATAAACATATCAAAGGGCTAGACAACAAAATATTTTCCGACAAAAATCGATAGGTCCGATATCCATTAACAAAAAGTATAACTGATTACGAAACATTTGCCGCAATTTTCAATACATCAATGGTTGACATAAATTTTTAATTTAACTTCGTAACAGAATTTTTCTTTTTTATAAAATACCAAAAATAAAATTTACAACAAAATTTTTTTCAAAAAACTTGTGGCGCTTTATTTACTTTATGTTTTAAAATATATTAATTTTAATATATTTCTATTTCAATTTGAAATATTTCAGAACCTTTTATCTTATTTTTCAATTTTTATCGAAATAAATACAAAAATTTTATAGAGTACCATACATTTTGTATGAATATAAATAAAAATTAACATTTATGTTAATCTTGCCCAACAACGAAGAAAAAAAATTTAAATGCCGAAAAATTGGTCATAGACACATTTTTCTGAACTTTTTTTTATATATTCAATATCTACTCAAAAAATTAGGCACTGATCTCTGATTTCATTAAGATCGGCCAAATAATGAAGTTTTTATGCAGAAGTAAAAAAGTAAATATTAACATACTTTAATCCTGCCCAAGTGAAGGTTAAGATAATTCTTGGTTACATATCCAGTTTTCCTTATGTAGAGTACCTAGTCCGATTTAACCATGGAAATCTGAAAACCGTGTGAAACGTGATTTTTTTGTTTAGGATTTTAGTATAAAGATGAATGAAAGACAGTCATTTAAGCAATATTTATTATTTTTTAAATTAATTTAGACTAAAAAATGTTGGATTTTTATTTTTAAATTTGACCTGGACTAAAGGGAAAACTTTTACACCTTCACTTTATTTCCGAAACTAACTACAATCTATCGCTTCATATTCTAAGGAAGATTGAGTGAACAATACTTTTTCTTTCACATTTTAATTTCACATTTCGTTGAAGTTGTATGATTTTATCTCTGTATTGCAGGTCAAATTTCAAAATATGTCAATTTTTTATCTAGAATAAATTTCTTCGTAGAGTATTCTTCAAGAAATCATTTCGTAAGGAGTTTACAGGTTTAACCAGACCATCCAACAAATCACTAAATATTTAATTTAATAATATTTCAATACCATTTTACTGAATACAGAAGAAATGAATACTGAACGGAAATTTCACATACGTTCCTGCATTTATATCGCAATATGGAATACTGTGTTTTTTTTTTAAATATTTGTGACTATTTATTCAAGCCTAGATTCTATAAACACAGTTTTTCAAGCCGAAGTATATGCTGTAGAACTCTGTTGCTTCTCTCTGTTGCTTGCTGTAGAACTCTATGCTGTAGAACTCATCAAATCTACATTTTCTCGCACAGTAGCAACCATACTAGCTATTAGTTCATATACCATCATATTACAGCTAATATGGGATTATCTAGAAAAACTCAAAACCCTGACAAAAACAAATAAAGTCACAATAATGCAGGTACCAGGGCATTCAAGCATATCAGAGAACAAAGCTGCAGATTATCTAGGAAGAAAAGCATCGGATACACATTTCGTGGGGCCAAGTCCGTTGTGTGGAATTCCCCTCAGCATAGATAAGCCAAACTTTGCTGGAAATCGTCAAGCGAAAATACTCATGCTTAAACGTTCGCTCAAGAAAACCAAAACTCTTCAAAATTTCAATAGGAAATAGGTACGTATCTTGGCAGGGATAATAATAGGCCACTGCCTTATAAAGAAACATCTTTATAAAATGAGGCTGACCGAAAATAACTTATGTAGAATACATGAAATGGAGAACGAATCTATTGGACATCTGCTATGTGAATGTGAAGAACTCACTTGTAGCAGACATCGTCACTTGGGAACGTTGTCCAAACATAGGGAGCTATCCAGCTTGAATACCCTGAGTGTGATCACAAAATCAGGTATCCTTAAGGACTCAGAGGCTAACTAACAAATACGGGTAATCAAAATAAGCCCATTTACGGCTGCGGTGATATACGGGACAGAATCACTCCCGAAATAACAAAATAGAATCTGATCTAATGTTTTTGATATTATTTTTAGAAGAAATGACGTATTTATTGGTTTGTTAGACTTTTTCTACCATTTCAAATTTGCACATCCGATTTTTTTATTTAATTTTTTTTTAATAGTAACAAATTTTACGAAAATAAAACGTAACCATTTAAGTGGGATAACAGTGGCAACCTATAATCAATCCAGTTACAAAATATAGCTATATTAATATTGTATACAGGTATGTATATATAGGTACTATTATAAAAACAATTTTAAAAAATCCTAATATTAAATTTGAAAATAAATTGAGTACACATAATATAAAAAAAAAAAACAAAATTATATATGTATAACGGTATATAATATTATAATAAAAAAACATAATCAGAATAAAACAAGTAAAAAACTTATTTATCCTCAATAAATATTTCTCATTAAATTCAATTTACAAAAACAAAAAAAACAACAACAAAAACTGATATATATTCAATATTTCAAAAGAAATTTAAAAATTAATTTTAAAAAAATAAAAAAAAACGATATTTTTTTTTCTTTAAATCACGATGTTATTATAACGATCACATATTTATTTTTCGATTATAATCAAAAATGCTACCCATTCTCAAAATTGCGTATTTATTTAAATGATTCAACATTAATACACTCATGGATAATATTTTTTTTTTTTTTTATACAACTTAACTACATGTACATAGAATACATAATAATATTTAGTACAATAATGAATGTATGAATGTGTAGTCAGTCTACTACTATTAAATATTGAAATTTATAATTTTTTGTTTTTGTTTTGTTTTTTATTAAAAAAAATTTTCGTTTAAAATTCATTTAATTTTATTTTTTTGCAAATCATTCATTTATAAGCTCGATTTCAGCTTAAGGATGTGAAATAACACTCAGTTCGAAAAAAAAGGATATTCCTACCCTGTATGACGACTCTATACAAAGACAACAATTTATATGTGTGGTGTATGTGTATAAAAACATATTTTCCATTTCTTGCTCCGCATTTTTTTGTAAGAAAATTCAATTTTTTTTCGTCTTGCTTTTTATTTTTTCAAGATGAAGAAGAAAAAAATGTCATTTAAGATTTATTTACATATATAAAATCTGAAAATATTTTTTAAGATGTTAGTCACAGTGCTCGTGAGTTTTAAATGATTTACTCTGTTAATTCTATACATGAAAGCATAGTATGGTATATCAGAAAATGATTTTTACTGGTCGAGACATTGTGAATGTGGATTAGATTTTATTATTTAAAAAAAAAAAAAAAAAATAATAAATAAATCCAAGAGTGTACAAGTGAAAGCATAAAAGCTATAGATTTTCATAATAATAAATATTTATTTATTTAGTTTAGCTCAAACTTCATTACAATTAGTATTATTATTTTTTTTTTTTTTTTACAATACAACATAACACATTCAATTTACAAATTAAAATTATATCTAACTTAGAACTAGTTAAAATACATTGAAATAAATTGCACACATATTTTAATTACTACAAATTACTTATATAATTTACGTTTTTGAGTCTGTTTCGAAAGTGTGAAGTCAATATAGTTTATGTGTTTATTACCAATTAGTAACATTCTATGAATTGGCTCATAATTGCCATAATTGGTCCTATGAAAACTTAATGTAAAGAAGTTTGTATTTCGTAGGTGATTATTTGAATTGATGTTGATGTTATTCAAAATCTGAGGCGAAGCAATGTTTCCTTTAATAATTTCAGTAAGAAAAATAACATCCGCCACTTCTCGTCTTAATTTCAAAGTTTTCAAATGAATTAAGTACAATCTATGCTCATATGGCGGTAAAATTAGTGGATTTGACCATTGGAAATTACGCAAAGCAAATCTTAAAAAATTTTTTTGCACTGCTTCAATCCTGTTAATATGAACATCATAGAAAGGTGACCAAACTTGACTAGCATACTCCAAATTTGGTCTAACGAGACTAGAATACAAAGATTTGAGAACATAGGGATCGTTAAATTCCTTTGACCAATGTTTAACGAAACCTAGCATAGAATTAGCTTTATTGATAATATTACAAAAATGTGATTTAAAGTTAAGCTTGTCGTCAAAGTAAACCACTAAGTCTTTAATTGAGCTCGTTTTGGAAAGGCTAATACCATTTATCGAATAATTAAAATATACCGGATTACGTCGACGTGTGTAACACATAAGTGCACATTTATTCACATTTAAAAGAAGATTATTAGCTGTACACCATTTAAAGAAGTTATCTAAATCGTCTTGTAGGAGTAAAGCGTCTTCTAAAGAAGTAATTTTTTTTTAAAAATTTCATGTCATCCGCGTAAATTTTCAGTTCACTATTAAGAATTACTGAACAGACATCAATAACCGAGATTATAAAAAAAGAGCGCTCCTAAATGACTGTCTTGTGGGACTCCTAAATTAGCATAAAAAGACTTAGAAGTATTTTTTCTAAATAATAGATCTATCAGTTAGATATGATTTAACCCATTTCAGAAAGAATTCTGGGAAACCAAGTATCCTTAATTTCAGAAGTATTATTGCATGTGGTAAAACATCAAAGGCTTTACTATAATCCGGTATAGATAACATCCGTTTGAAAACCTGCTTCCATATTTCTCGTAAAATTTGAAACTGACTCAACAAGATTAGTAACTGTGGATTTTTGATCCACAAAACCATGTTGGTTGTGAACTAAAAAAGATTTACAGTGATAATAAATGGAATCATACAATATTAACACAAAAAGTTTAGGAATGGAGGAAAGTTTCGCGATTGGTCTATAATTAGTGATTTCATTTTTGGCGTTCTTCTTATGAACTGGTCTAATAAATGAATGTTTCCAAATAGAGGGAAAAACTCCTGAATTTAAAGAAGAGTTGAAGATGAATGATAGTGGAATTGCTAAGGCACTTGAACATTTATTAAGTATAACTTCGGGAATACCATCTGGTCCAGGAAAGTTATTAGTCTCAATATTGTCCAAATATTTTTTTATTAAAGCTTCATTAATATCAATATTAGAACAAGTCGTTTTAGGAAAATCATTTAAATGAGAAAAATCATCATTATTTGGTGCGAAAATTGAGTTAGTGTACGCTGAACTAAAATATTCGCGAAAGAAATTAGATATTATTTCTGAATCATTACTAGAAATTTCATTGTATTTCATATGAGTAGTAAACTTTATGAGTAGGAAATTTTAATACTTTAATTGTTATTTTTATAACTTTTATTTGTTTAAAATTGTCTATAGTTTTTAGACCTATATTTTTTTACAATTTCAATAATCGAGTTCATGACAAACACATCAAAACAATTTCCAAATGTATGAAAATGATGAGATGACAGGGGTGTCTTTAATTGCAAATACATCTTATTTGTGGGATATATTCATACAATATATATATTTGTCCGATATATATATATATATATATATACACAATATGTGTGATATACGGTATGTATTCTTATTCGTATAATTTTTATAATGGCATTGCAAATAATACAAGTAATTATATAGCTTTTCTGATGACTTTAAGCCAGCGTTTACACATCAATATATATTGACAGTATTTACTGATGAGAGAGAATATTGAAGAAATACTGATGTGTAAACACATATTGATATCAATATACATATATTGAAGAAAAAAATAGAAATAATCCTATTTTCTACAATATATTGAGAAAGACAAAATTACTTGATTAAAACATTTTTATTTTTATATTAGTTTTGGTGAATATATAACAAAAAACTGACAAATAGTTTGATAGTTTAAAAACTGATGTGTAAACATAATTAAATGCTCTCTCTTCAGTCTATAACCGTAAATATTGAAGAATATTGATGTGTAAACGCTGCCTACAATTAGTAAAACAGTTCTTACAGTTCATTCGTGATTGTAATATATTTCAAAGTAATTTAAATAATTTTGCTCAATGCCAAATAATCAATAGAATTGAAACAAATTCAGAGTTAGTTCATCACATTCAGAGTTAGTTCATCACATTTAATATGAATAATTTTGGAACACAAAGTTAATGTTAAAGTACTCTATAACTCTATTATTATAAATTAACTCAATGCAATGTTAATTCTTATTATGCATTAGTTTAAAGAGTTTACG
This sequence comes from Argyra leucocephala, assembly GCA_963942445.1. Taxonomy (NCBI): domain Eukaryota; kingdom Metazoa; phylum Arthropoda; class Insecta; order Diptera; family Dolichopodidae; genus Argyra; species Argyra leucocephala. The sequence goes on along the minus strand of OZ012681.1, from coordinate 7,704,321 downwards.
TAAACCTACATTACAAAGCACTTATACATTATAACTATATCTGAGTTGTATACTGGAATATGACCTTCAATTATAATCCCTATACCGCATTGCTAATATAAAATTTATTGAAGCGGTTCAACGCAAAAAATTCACGTTTTGGACTACTCAATTGTTGATTGGCAGACCCATGCATTCTCTATGAAAATAATCTCCATTTAATAGACCTGAAATCTCTTTAGTTACAGTTGTAACAAATGACAGATGTAACATTTATTCATAAAATTATTACAAAAAATATTTCAGTATTAGCAATCTAAAGTAAATTTATACTTTTAGAAAAAATCCTAGTAATTAACATTCAGTTTATTTATTCCATGGCCCCAGTACTTGCAAGTTATGGCAAATGAAGAAAAATCCATGAAGAAAAGAAATTTCAAACACCACGAAAAATTATAGTGACTAAATAAATATAATTTGATCTTATAGAATCCATTGAGTTCTTTCATTTCCGTACATATCTAAAGTACTGCATTTCTACATATTTTTAGTAATACTACAGAGTAATATTGTTATAGTTATTGTTAAGCTTACAATTCGAATAAATCCAAATACGAATCTAATATCAAAAAATATCTAACTCTTTAAAATATTCAACGCATTTTTGATCTTCAGAGGTCATACGAGTAACCTCATTATTTCTGCAAATTTGTTATAGCAAATCTAAAAATCATTTTTGTTTATTCTAATTTATAGAAATTAACTTGATATCATTAACCCTTCAAATGCTTCAATTTGAATACTTGTTGGAACACTCTTTAGCTTAAAAAAATTTGATTTAGGGTGGCAAACATTTTTAATTTTATAAATTTATTTTTATATTTCTTTTTCAAAATTAGGGGAAGCGTTACTCATCTACTTGGGGTCTGATGGGATATATGATAGGGTCTGGGATTACTAACAATCATCCAATAAGATTTATTTTGAATTTTTTGTAACTAAGCTAATGTATATTAAGTCAAAAATTACCCATATTGTCGAGTAACCTTGACAACAGCCAACTCTTATTTTATTTTAGTGATAACCAAATCGTATTCCCTAGATTAATTTGAAAGGAATAGTAGAAATATATTTTCATAGCATTCACATTCATTAAATACTTGTATTATTAGTCAGATCGTGTAACCGATTTATCATCGACTAATGATCATTGATAATGTGACATGATCATCACCTACAAATTATTTAATTAGACAATAATTGTCCGAAGAAATAAATTATATAATAGTCTTTACTGAAAATAGATTATGTACATTTTTTCAAAAACGAACATATTTTACAAGAAGAAGACTTGATTTCCGAGAGTATAAACTTTTTCAAGGTCTCCAAAATACCATATGAAATTATTTGGAGTTCATTGAATCGATAAAACGTTGATATCTTTATACTTACATTTCCATAATTAAAGTCTACGAATTACTTTTACCAGGTAAGATTTCTGAGAAATTCTTATATTACTTAGTGTTGTTCTACGACTTTGAATTTTCTATTGAAAATTGATTTTATTTTTTAAGAACACCTACTGGTGAATTTATTGATAGTAATCTAGTAATTAACTAATTTTCTTTAGATCTTAATTGGCTACGTTTTTAGAGTACAAAGTTTTATTCGTTTTATTCGTTTATATTCGTTTTATTCGGTTTTATTCGTTTCAATCTTTCTGTTGTGTCTTTATTGTGCTGACAACTTACTAAGAACTAAGATCTACTTTTTTATGTATATGTATACATAATGAAATGAATAAATAAATAAATAAGTTGAATAGCTTCGGCACTGATTACTTTTTGCAGTATTTTTTGATGACTTTGTGCGATCGTTTTGATAACAATGTCTAGCATTTTTTACACCCAAATCCTTAGGTATGTTGTAATTACGAATATACCTCAGCGCATTGACTATAAGGTTAAAAGCAGAACACCCGCAAAACTAATGGAACACAAATGTACAATCAAAGCAATCCAACAGTTGCAAAATTAAAAATTACAAATCTGCGCCTAGCCTAGCCTAACTCGTAGTAGTTTATTTTAAAAACGTTTTATTATGTTTCTATTGCTGTGACTGGCACAACCCCACAGTTAAATTCCATAAGGATTTCAGGACTTGTTGGACTTTAAAGATTTGTTGATTGAACTTTATAGGACTTCTTAGACTTTGATTAGGAGTTATTGGTATAGCAGACGCTTGTTTGTAGTTGAGAGAACATATTGTCTACTTTACTACCTGTACATTTTCCTGTACATTAAGTTTAGCTTTTTTCATTGTTTTTTACATGACGTTTCCACCTGAGCTTTGCATCGACTACCATGCTTCGATATTCGGTTCACCAAATTAATTTTCTATTTTCTTATTTATAAATTTTGAGCCAACTGAATTGAAATAAAAATTTTGCCAGAAAAATTTGTCCAAATTAAAAAAAGAAAAACGTAAAAGAAAAATTGATGCTTGTAATTCGGTTTTGATTCAAACCTTCGTCATATTATATTTATTATTGCTCCCACAGAGACTCATATGCAAATATGAAAATTCTAAATTTTGTTTTTATTTTGTTTTTTTTTTTTTTTCATTTTTTTTGTTTTTCTATTTTTATTTTTCGTTGAAAATTATTATGTTAATAATATTAAAGATTTCTTTATTTATTTTCTCATTTAAAAATATAAAAATAAAAACGAAAAAAAAGCAACAAATAAGACCTACACAACACAGTTAAACATTTTTTTTTTTTTTTTTTGTATCCATCCATTTTTATTCTCTCTTGGACTTAGAATTGAAAATAGAAACGAAAAAATAAAATCACAACAAGATAATAACAAATAAATTGTAGTCCTTTTTTTCTTTAGCATCCTAAAAATACTTCTTTTCATGTTATTGTTTTTGTTGTTTTTATATTGGTGTTATTCTATCTTATTTCTACTTTTAGATCCTTTCCAAAGAATATTACCTTAATCCCGTGGGAATACAATAATAAATACAAATTTTTTTTCGTTAAAGAGAAAATACGCATTAAGAGAATCTATATATAAAAGAGTAAAGAAAATATGTGGAGAAGAGAGAAAATATGAAATTCATAACGGTACAAAATAATATTCTATATTTTATAATGATATGTGAATATAATGGGTCGAATTCATTGGGTTTGGTTTAGGTTTTTTTTTCGGTATTTTCAGTTTGGTTTCAAAATTAGGGTTTCTGTTATGATAATGTTGGATTTACCAAAAACAAAAACAAAAAAAAAAAAAAAATTCTCTATTTTATGGGTGTTATTCCGTGCAAGAAAAAGAAACAACATTTTACGTTGTTCAATTAGGAAAATTTTTATTATGATGTTGTTGTTGTTGTTGTTGTTTATGTTGTAAATTTTTTTTTTTTAAAGATAAAATAAAATAAGTTGGTATAGGTAGAGGGCATTATTATTATTATTATTATTATTAACGTTCCTTGTTTTTGTTTGTTCTTTATTTATTTCTTTTTGAGGTTTTCTTCTTTATGAACTAAAAATAATTTTAAATAGGAAAATATTATATTTTTAGGAAAACAATTTTTTTTTTTTTTATTTATAACAAAATTTTCAAATTGATGGGATATAACAGCTCCTAGGTGAAATTTTATAATTTCAAACAAAAAAGAAATTATTTTGTTTCTATAGATTGTTTTATATCTATGTACAATATTAAATTAAAATGAAAGAAAAAATGAAGATATTTTTGAAATTCTTTGAAAACAAAAACTTTTTCAAATATAATAAAAAAAGAAAAAAGTTGATTTAATCTGATAGCAGTGGAAGATCATCAAAGATCATGAATAGTTTGCTTAAACTTCATCAATTCACAATAAAATTAGAAACTCGGGGTACGCGTAACGTAACTAAGAGTAGCCCTCACAATTTGCAAATTCACTGTGGAACTTAATCCATTTGTCCATTTCGACTGGTCAATATCCCAATCATTGGAAAGTTGCGCTTAAAAAAATTGAGTTGAGTTTAACTCAAAACTGTCTCATTTCAAACAAACTTCAACGATTTTAACTTCAATCTCTACTTCCAAGGTGTTACTTTACAAAAGACGGATAGTCTAAAAGTGTTAAAAGTATTTTCCTAATGATTTGTCTGTTTATTGAAAAAAAAAAAATACTGAGTTTAATACATATCTTTTTCGGTTATTCTTTTCTGTAACATCGTGTCGGAAGACAACTGAAATATACCTAGATTTACCAATTTTATTATTTATAAATATTTTATCTAGAACCTTCAGCATTTTGTATAGATTACATCAAAGCATTTTTTTTTTTTTTTTATTAGTTTTGTATAAAACATTATATAATTAACATTAACAATAATTTAATACTAATTTAAATAAATTTAATTCAATTAATTCAATGCATCAAAAATCAAATTCTATATATAATTTTCTGTATTTATCTGGATGTTTGTAAGTTCGACGGAATACTCCAACATATATACAAATTGCATTATATATACAAATTGTAACATCATGTAATTGTCATAAACATAGTATATGTTTTTTGTTGCTTATATATGCCATCTGTCATTTGTCATCTGTCATCTGTCATTATTTGATTTTTAAATATTATTTGAATTTAGTATTTCTATATTAAATTTAAATTGAAATTATCTTTTTGACTAACTTATATTATAATTAATTGAATACAATAGAATGTCTAAGAATATTGATTATTTAGAATTATTGAGGCCTTAGGATAATATATGTTTAAATTTTCAATGTTGGCAAATAAGATGTCGTTAAAATGATCGAATAAATAACCTTTAGGGAATTGAAATTTTTTCACATTACTACAAATATTCTGTTTATATGGTAATTAAAAGCATTCTAATAACAGGTATGATATTGATAAATTAGTAAGCAAATACATATTTTTCTTAAACTTGAAATTAAAACTCTAATGAAGGAAGAAATGCTAGAATTTATTTTGCTTCCGTCATTTATGGCGGATTACAAAACTAGTAATCAAATAATACCAATTAAATTTTATCAGCAAAATAAAAACAAAATAACTTTAAAATTAATATTCTAAAATATTACTATAACATACTTTGAAATAGTATTTTTGAATCGATTGATGTTCCTGATACACTTCGATCTCATTCTGCAGTGAATTAAACAACTGCAATCCTTTTACATTACAATACAGTAATTGGTTTTGACCTGCTGTTCTGTTGAATCGTGCGACTCTAAATCTTTCTCCTCTCATCTCAGATTATACGACTGGCATTCACTAACAAGCTGTAAGTTCCTTGTGACATATTGTGGGAGTAAGTTGTACTTCAACTTAAAAACAAAAAATTAAAACCTTAAAATGTATTCTTTGATTTATGCTCATGCAATTTAGTGTTTGAAGCATAGATTCAATTCTTAATCTATTACTACATTTTAGTAATATTCTCATTCCTTTGTTTTGCGGCTTTTGCATCCTGTTCAGGACGTGTTCTGATGACCCGGAAAACATGGCTGTTGCACAATAATCAAACTGAAATAAAATAATCGCATTATACACCATTTTCACTGTTGCAAAAGAAAGACTGCTTCGAATTCGACGTAGAAAGCCATTTTTTTTGTTAATTTTTCCGCATACGTAGTCTAAATGTTCACGAAAATTTTGGCTGTTTATTGAAAAAAAAAAAATACTGAGTTTAATATACTTGCATATCTTTCTCGGTTATTCTTTTCTGTACCATCGTCGGAAGACAACTGAAACATACCTAGATTTAGCAGTTTTATTAATTTATAAATATTTTATCTAGAACCTTTAGCATTTTGTATAGATTACATCAAAGCATTAGATTTAGTATAATTGTATATAGGAGTCCAACTAAATCGCAAAAAAAAAATCCCAATGATACAAAATCCCAAATAAATCAAAATCCCAAAAAAAAAACTCCAAATTACAAAATCCCAAAAAAAAAAATCCCAGTGATACAAAATTCCAAAAATTTTTTTTATATTTTTACTAAAACTGTGCCGTATGAGTTTACTTGCCGTCGGTAAAAACAGGGTTCCAATAAATGAGTAGTCGGGGCTTGGGGGCGGCAGCGATACAAAATCCCAAAATTTTTTTTTTATATTTTTACTAAAACTGTGCCGTATGCGTTTACTTGCCGTCTGTAAAAACAGGGTTCTAATAAATGAGTAGTCGGGGCTTAGGGACGGCAACCCCCAACTTTAAAATAATTCTTTTCTTCAGTACTAAAACTGTATTGGTTTACCTGCCGTCGGCAAAAACAACTTTAAAAATAAAATAATTCTTTTTTCTATATTTTTAACTAAAACCGTGCTGTATGCGTTTACCTGCCGTCGACAAAAACAGCGGGTTCCAATAAATAAGGGGCATTTCAAGTTAGATTCAAAATCAGAGTTACACGTCTTTTACAAAATATTTATATATATGTATGTGTATGTGAGATTTTGAATTAGGAGCATTTTAGAGTTGGAGTCAAAAATCAGGGTTGGTCCTTTTTCTACAATATTTATCTTAATTAATTTTATGAGTAGCCGCTGTTGGATGCAAAAATGGATATATCCCTTACCTTAATTATTTTTTTATTTCTAGAAAAAGCAGCTATCCAGATTAAAATTCAAAATCCCCAAATCAAGTGTTTGTTTTTGGTTTTAAGGAATTTCGTACAGCCGTTCTGTCATTTAATGATTCTCAGAACCAGAACAAGAATTTTATTCAAACTTGAAATAAAATGAGTACAAACATTTAATTAATGTTTCTTTATATTGCTAATATAAGTAAAACAAAAAGCTTTTTCTAGATAACAGTAACATAGAAAGCAATAGAAATGACAATATTGTAGCTCGGTTAATTTTAAGTTAATTTTTAATTTTTAATTAATGCATAAAACTCATTATTTTGTAATTTGGGATTTTTTAACATTGGGATTTTGTGATATTGTTATTTTCTAACACTGGGATTTTTAAATTTGGGATTTTGGGTTTGTGATTTTGATTTTGGGATTTTGACTTTGGGATTTCGGACCCAACCTATTGTATATTGTCCGCTTTTCGATTATCCAGTTCAAGTGATTTTAACTTGTAATTGAAGTATACAAAATTTTCATTTTAAAAAACAATATTTATTAGGGCATGTATTGATATATTGATCAATCAGACAGTAGTTTCTTGAACGAAATTGTCAAAAAGAGAAATATTGGTAAGCCGAGAAATATAAACATCTAGTTCCAACCACATATAATCAAATCATTTTTTCCATCTTATTTTTTTTTCAATATACTCGTATCTAAAATGTTTAATCAACTCTCAACTGGAGCCTAATCGTTCATATTATGGATAGAGTATATAATTACAAATTATTTAACTTAATATATAAGTAATATGATGGCTTTACAATTTAAACAAGTAATTTAAGGTCAGATAGAACATTTTTGAAAAATATTATATAAAAAATATTGATTATAATAAAGCAAGATCAATTTAGTTCCAGACAAAATACTTGAACCAATTTGCATGTAGAAGTTATTCTAATAATAATATATATTAGTTAAAAATTGGCTCAAGTATTTATCTTTATGCAGTTTGGAACTAAGTTATATAAAGAAGTTTAGTTTATTATGCGGCTTCCAAAAAACTAAACGCTTGTATGCCAAAGTTTTGCAAAGCTAAAAAATTGAGTTCTACGAAAACAAGCCGAAAAAATTCAAATTAAAATTTCAATGTGTTTTCTAACCATGTTAATATTCTACATTCTATATTTCATTGCAACGACCGAAGTAAATACATTCATATATTATTTAGTGAATGATAATTTTTTAAATCATTGTCAATGCTTTTTACTTCATGTAATAAACTTTCACCCATATTCTTGAAGACTCATCACTGGCGCATTGAAAAATTGAAACGCCTGCCTCCATGTCTAAATAAATTTGTATTTGTTGTGAAAAATTGTATGCCTTGTGAAAAATTTCGTTATGTTGGCTTCAAAAAAAACGCTAAAGCGTTCATCAATCGAAAATGTGAATTGTTTAAAGACTCCGTCAACGAGCGTGTCGTATAAATTGTAAGTTTTTGATTGAGATATAAGTACAAGTTTCATAATAACAACTATGTTTCAGATTAACAAATTCAATTTGTATTCTTCTGCATTTATTCGTGCGCAAGTTAAAATTAAGTTACAAATTAAACACATCAATATTTTTAAGATTCGTAACTCATGTGACTCATCTTCTTATTCGAATAAATTTTCTAGATTTCGCAAAATGCGTTAATTAGATTTATTTGAGACATCGAAATGTTATCGAAATGATGAACAAAAAATTATCAGTACAGTATAAAGATTTCGCCCATCAAAGAACAATCAGAACCTTCAACAACTTCCATGATTCGATTATTTCTATCCATTAGAGCTTAGAACGGTATAATTAAATAATTCAAAATATATATGTTAACGATATAAGAAGGGCACTGTTGAACAGTATATAACACTAATAGAACAATGAGCATCGTATAGTGTCATTTTTGTCTTTATTGTTCAGCGAAATTTTAGTTTTAATTATTTGCCAGAATTCAAAGTAACATAATTTACCCAAGACAATTCTATATTTAATTTCAAGGCTGGTGATTGATTATATATGAACTACGGTCTCACTTCTACTTGTCTTTACCGTATGTTTTTTTTTCTGAATCGTTGACCCGATTTTACAACGTGACACAAACATTAAAAGGTTCACAATATCTGCTTTATTTCTATTAACAATCATTTTCTTTTTGTTTTTAAACACTGGCAGTGGGGTACATATTCGTTTTATGAAGGTGAGAGAATATTATAAAACTGGTTGTATAAGGTATATTATATTTATTTTTTTAATATAATTTTTTTTTTTTTTTTGTAGGATATTTATGTCATAATATATAGTATGTAATTTATTAAAATATAAACATAAAAAGGAATATTTTAAAGAAAGGAAAAAGGAAATATTTTTTTGATTTTTTTTTATGAAAATTCTTCTAAATTTTAAGAATGTGTTAAATTTTAATAGGATTTCTTTGTTTTTTTTTTTGATATTTTTCCTTAGTAAAATTTATTTATTAAAAATGTCCATTAAATTCAAAATATTTTTTATAGACAAAAAAGAAAAAAATGTTTTTTAAAAAAATCAGTGAATACAAAAACATTAAAAATGTTATTAAAAAACTGAATTTGATTTATTTTATTATAAAATATGTGAATATACCTTTTCAAAATAACGTGTTTTGTTTTACGTACCTGAAACGGAAAAATAAAATTAATTATTAATAAGATTTTATAATATTAATAATATAAAAATAGATAAATTTTATAAGTAAGATAAAAATAAATTAGCTTTGAGAGTAAAAATAATAATTAAAATTTAGATATACCGACTGATTTCAGAGAATGAACGTTAAATTTGAATTCAATTTCATGAAATTAGAGCCCACAGAACAAAAACTAATTTTTGTTGACTTTCTAATTTTCAATCTACTTTTTTGATAACTTTCATTTTGGTATCAAAATTTATTAAATTTTTTTTATACATTCATTTTTATTTTTAAATCAAATTTAAATATATTGTTATAAGATAATATAAGTAATTTAAGTAATTTCGGGCAATGTTTTTTATATAATATAAATTTAAAATTTCAAATACAATATCACTAATGCTATTTACTTTTATTTTGCAATCTGAATTGTACAAATTACAATTTCATAAATAGTTTAATTTTTGGTTAATTTTGTCTTTACGTAATTAACTAAATAAAATTAGTTCTTAAGTATAATAAGTTTAAATATGTAGCTAAGTAATATACATTTAATTTTATTTTTACATATAAGTTACATTGAATTATTCATTCATTGGTTTATAAGATTGAAATAAAGAAAAAAAAAAAGCAATTGAAACGATTTTTATTTTTTTTTTTATAATTTTCCTATTCCAAATAAGACCAATTTTACTTTTAATATTATTTATACTAGTAAGTCAGCCCGTTTAAAAACGGGTCCCGAGTAAAAAGATACTGAAATTTTTTTCGAACATAACCACTCAGTGGCCCCAAGAAATTTTTTTTCTTGAAACACTTTTTTGTTATAATTTAAAACAAATTAATAATTTATTTTCGATCCATTTTATTTTTTATGCATTTTTCTTTTTCACAATTTAATTGAAAGGAAAATATTTTAAAATTTAAAAATCAAAAAATCATATAAAAATTTTAAAATCAAAAAATCATATAAAAATAATTGAAAGGAAAAACATTTTTTTTTCCAGTAAAAACAAAAAATGTCAAAAAGTGTCGTTTACAAACATACAACTGGTCTTTTATATATGCTGTGTTTTTTTAATGACCCGGATCTATATGGATCAAAGAGCTTTTTTGAATTTCATACAAATCGCTAATCCAACTTTTTATCAAATTTATAAATTTCCCATTATCTATGCAGATTATGTGAAATTTATAAATTTCCCTTTTTTGACAATAATATTTGACAAAATAAAATGTCAAAGTAAATTGTTTATTGTTTATTGCTTACATTTTACTTTTTGTGTTAAATATTAGAATATTATTATTTTAATATTTAATGTTTTATTGTGATTTAAACCTAAGCTCTATTTGAAGTTTTATTATATTTTATATGTATTTTTGTTCTAGATGTAAGTGTGAAATTATTATTGTTCTTTAAATGGTTGAGAATAAAGAATATGAAAAAAAAAACTGAACTGAAAAACTAGAATTTCATGCAATTAAGATACTTTTTTATTTTAATTTTTCTTTATTAAAACATTGCTTGATATCCACCCATTTTCAAGAATTTGCCTTCTGTGCTGCGCTACGAAAATGAGACTTAGTCATTTTCAGAATATTTTTTATAGTCATTAAAAAATTTGTTGGAATCATTGACTCTTTCAAGTTAACTTGCTATTGAATTTTCCGAAGAAGAACTACTACCGAACGATGAAGAAGACAGCACTTTTTCTGTGTTATGTAAACGAAATTGCTAACCTAGAACTGAATGGGAAAATATTTATGTATGCTGATGACTTAGCAATTGTGTATACCGAGAATAACTATGAGGAATTGGAAAATAAAATCAACCTAGATAATGAAATCTTATTTAAAGTAATCAACAAATACAAATTAACTGTAAACGCAAACAAAACAAAATACATGTTATTGAAAGCACCAATCGGTCAAAATCTAAAATTGTTCTATAATAATAACATTATTCAGAAAGCTGATAACTTTAAATATCTTGGTTTGATAATTGACAGCGATATTTCATGGAATGTACACGTCATCGAAGTTATGAAAAAATGTAGAAGAGCAGCAGGAATATTCAAAAAAATATCATATAATATACCACATACATTAAAAAGGTCACTATATTTCAGTTTATTTCACTCAAATATTGTGTATGGGCTAATAATATGGGGAACAAGTACGTTGCAGAATTTGAAAAAAATCCAAACCTTGCAAAACAAGGCTATAAAAAACCTGTACAACTTAAATATTAGAACGTCTACTAACAGTTTATATGAGAACTTTAAGATCTTAAAGATGCAGGATCAAATAAAATTAGTACAAGTGAGTCATATATATAAAATAGTACACCAACAAATAATCACCAACACAACACTTCAACAAGGTTCAGAGGTTCATCAACATAATACAAGAAATGCGTCTGATTTTCGAGCAAGAAGAGGTATAAGCAACATTTATAGCACATCGGTCAATGAATATAATAAAATTCCAACTACAATCAAAAATAAAGATTATATAAGTTTTAAAAAATATATAAAAAATTTTAATTAATCAAATTATTATAATTTTCTTTTTTCTTTTCTAATAATTGAATTATAATATAATTCCTCAATAATTGTTAAAAATTTTCTATTTTGTAAATATTCTATATATCTTATTACTATGTTTTCTCTTTTCTTTTTTATAATATCATATTTTTATTTCTACTTCTATTTCCACTTGTTGTTTACTATGATGTATATTTAACATTTAATTTAAAAAATTTAACTAATAATAATCACTCTGTATGAGCTAACGCTCTTTTTGAGAATAAAACAAATAAATAAATAAATAAAAAATAAAAAAAAAGTAAATTGTTTATTCTTATTGTTTGTTCTTAATAATCTTCTAAAAGTTCCTAAAAATATAGTTTTTTTTTATTTGGTAGTCAAAATAAAAATAAGAACAAATATTTCTACAAACATTCAAATCGATTTTTATTTTTACAAATAAAATTTGAAAATTTCCAATATTTTTTATATTTTTGTTTTTAATACAATTGTTTAATGCACAATGATATAAATTTATAATTATGTGTTTAAATAAAAATCAGAATTATTTCTCTATTGTAAATAAATCTTTATTCTTTTGTTTGTTTATACACAGCCTGCAATTGCCAAATTGCCAATGGTGTTATTATAGGTTATGGTTTATAACTTACGGAAAAAGCTATTTTAAATTGTAATAAAGCTTCAAAATTGAAGTTTTGGTTATGTCAAAAAAATATTTCCCTAGTCGTTTTTTTAATGATCTAAGATCTATATGGATCCGGATCATTAAAAAAACACAGCTATAAATAATAATTCAAAAAAATAATAGCTGAAAAACAAATTACAAAAAATTCACAAAAAAATTTCATATGATTTTTCAGTTGGTAAAATCAGTTTTTGTTCTGGGTCGAAAAACTGAATTAGTTCCCAGTCTGTCCTCAGTCGATGTTCTTTCTGTTTTAGGCTTTATTGTAAAGCTCTGCTATAAAATAACACTAATTTATTTATTTATTTATACTATTTAGCTCAAACAGTTTACAATTTAGTATTACATTTCATATATTAATTAAAATACAATTAAATTTACTTAGTATACATACATTCAAAGATAACAACATTCAAAATACAAAAATAGTAATATTATTTTTTTTTTAATATAAATTAAAAAGGTCAAGTTAACAAAATATTCATTTAATTTCATATAATTTTCGTCTTAATGTATCTTTAGATATTGAAAAATTTATACTATTCTTATATTTATTACTAATTATTAATATTTTATTAATAGGTTCTTATTTACTATAATTCAATGCATGACATAATTCAATGAAAATTTACCAATGTTCTGTGTAATGTTACTGTAAAAAGATTTGAATGGCGTAGACGAGTAATTGTGTTAATGATAACTTTATTTAAAGTTGAAGGGGAAATAATACCGCCTTTAATGATTTCGAAAATAAATAAAATATCAGCTATTTCCCGTCTTTTCTACAGAGACTTAAGATGGAGAAGAAGAATAAAAAAGCAAAATAATATCAACATCGAAACTTCGATAGAAGTTCGCTTATTTCCATCCTAGGGTTGAGTAAATTTTTATTCGTTTAAAAAAAAGATGAGTAAATGTAAAGCTTGAATTATGAGGCATTAAAAAATTGTTTTTATTTTTATTATTTTTTTATTTGCTATAATTAAATTTACAGTAAGAATCAACTCCAGTTACCAGAGCTATCGGCTTTTTGTTTTTATTACATAAGTGTTTAACATATTTTGGTTTTATATATATTATATACAGATTTTATAAATTTATATCTACACTAGTGAATCCCCTGTGCAATCTCACAAAAGCAGGGTACGATTTTATTTCCTTTCAGTTACGATTTTATATAAAAAGAAATATTTGTTTTGGTATAATTATAGTTGTTTTCTGAATCGCTTGATTATTGAATATATATATATAATGGAATCAAAGTATAATACCTAATACTTTATGACGAAATTAAGACTAATTTCAATATCTTAACACAATAAAATCCCATTATTCTCAACGTAATAGATCAATGTATTTTAATTCGTTTATAGTCAAAAACGTTTATAGTCACAATTCTGTTATAGTCAATATTTTTTTTGGAAAGAAAGTAATAAACTTCATAAGTTCATACAATCGATACCGTTTATAGCCACATTAAAATATAACGCCAATTTTGTCAATAAAACAAAAAAATAAGTCAAAAGTGAATTACATTTTTTATTAAAAAATTGATTTATATATTGTCTCTTTTTGTTCTTTATTACAAATATGTATATTTTGTGATTACATAACAGAATTGCTATAGTTATTTATGTATAAAATAAAGTTTAAAATTGTTATACGAAAGATATTTTATTGAATTTTGTTTATAAAGATGCATATTTTTTTTGACTACGCCTATAGTCACAAAACGCTTGTAGTCAGAAATATTACTGCAATTTAGCGAATGACTATTGTTTTACTGTATATATTTTTTTAAATAGCAGAAGCAAATGAACTTCATTATATGAACATTTATTATATCATTTTTAAAGAGTATGATCTGATTTTTCTGTTTTGTTTTCATTTTTTGTATGTGTTTTCGTTTTTGTACGTTTTGTTATAAGTTTAAAAAATATTTAAATTTATTTCAGAGTATAGATGTCGCTCAACTTGGAATATTATTTGCAACGGTATTTATTAACTTGCCAAAATTTAATTTAAAGAAGATTTATATAGAATTTTAGATTTGTTTTTACGTTTAACTTAGTTAAAATACCTAATCTTTTTGTTAATATTTAATTTTTAATTTTATTCTTATTTTTATTCTGATTAATTTTTAAAAACAAATTAAATTTTTTATTTTAAAATTTGTGCTTTTTACTTGTTAATTTTTTTTTTCTGTAAAATATTTCAAACTGAAACAGCAAAAAATATGACTCTGGAATTCAAAATAGAGCGTACAATACAACTCTATTGGTGCTAGAGAGACTCCCTGAAAAGGCGCAGAGTATCTAAATTTCATCTAAACAAAATAAATTTAAAATTTTTTTAAGTTTGTAAATAAATCCGAAAAACATGCAGTCGAGCCAGAATCGACAGTGACAAACAGTGTGCAAAATATTGCAAAACAAATTATACAAGCCATCAACTGGTAAATGTGTTTGCAAGATAGAAATTAAAAAAGATGAAATATTTTGACCAAAACCAAGAATGAATGTCAACGCAAAGAAAATGACGAATCACAGAAATACTTATAATTACGAAGTCAATTAAATCAATTTTTAAAGCCTATTCGACACGACTTAAGAAATAAAACGAAAATAGTTTTATAACCTAAAAACTTGTTCGTATCAAACTGTTAACAGAATTTCACCAAAGATAAATAATTAAAATTATGAAATTCCAATTTTATATAATTTTTCTATCACAAAACTGACATTTATTCCTATTATTTCTTTGGTCGTATCCAAAAAACCTTGAACTAAAAAATTTCAATCAAACAAAATTCACTGCTTAATATTTTCATAACAAAATGTGTTTTTCCGCATAAATTTCAATTTTAAAATATCACAAACACAAATAGGTACAAAAATATTTTCGATTTAATTTTCAGATAATGCAATAATTTAAATTTATTAAGTTAGATTTTCTAAACTATGTATTTATCTTTTGAGCGATATTCAAAATATCTCCTCCTATAGTACAACAAATTATTTTAATATTATGATGATTAGGTGCCGAAATTCTACGCAAGATTTAATCGATTATAATTCTGTATACTTCCTATTACTTCCAATTTTCTATTTTTTTTTTTTGCTGTACAATTTTAGCGCTGTTGCTACAAAATATTATTTCTATATTAGAAGATTATCCACATAAGAAAAAAATATATATATACAATATACATATAGGTATATATAGTTTTTTTGTTGGTTGAATAAAGAATGATGATATTTGAGAAAATATTCAACATTAGAATGGGTATACTGTATACAAAATAAATTCCAAAAAATCATCATTTTTATCGCATAACGGGATATGATCTAAAAAAAAAAACATACAAAAAATAAAGTAAGTACATAAAAAAAACAAAAACAAAATACGTTAACAATAATTTTCCGCGAAATATGTTTCAGAAATATTTTTTCATTATTATGAAAATTTCTAAATTTTTTTCAATATTTTTCTATATTTAAACAACATATCAATAACGATTTAAGAATATATATATATATATATATATATATATATATATATATATATATATATATATTTGCCTATTTATATTATGTACATATATAAATGTTATAAACAGGATGTATGATGAATATAAGGATCTCTTCAAAGGATACATTAGATTTTATTCGCATATTATTTGGTATTTTTATGATTTTTTTCTTTTTCGGTTCCTAGCTTTTTTCAATAATTTTTTTTCTTATTATTTTTTGTTTCATTTTTTGTCATTTTCTTATTCTTTTTTTTTTTTTTTTGATTCGGATGGATAAATTTAATGTTGATGTAATATTGAGTTTTTATCTTCATGTAAATTTATGATAATCTTGTATTATTGATCCCTTTAGGCTTATAAATAAAATATATAATATGAAATGTAAATACCGTTATGTGTTGTACATATCGTTAGAAAAAAGAAAACTTGATATCATCTCTTTTCTTTTGCTTGTTTTTTTTTGTTTTTGTTTTTTGATTATTGTTTTTATTTTATGGGCAACCATGCAAATTAAAAATGCCCTTTGGGATCAATGTAAAATGATCGAGTTTTAGTTTTTTGTTTTGATGTAAATTTCTGAAGTTTTAAGTGATGCTTAGAGAAATAAAGATTTTTTTTTTTGGAGGTTGTGGAGATCATAGAGAGAAATTGGATGCAAATATTACATTAGTGGAAGAGTAATATTTTATATGAAAGAAACATAAAATATAAATTATACCCAGAAATATTAACATAATATAAACATAAATATTGTACTTATTGGAAAAAGATTATTTTTTAAATAATTCAACTTCCTCGTCTTTAGAATAATTATTGGTTTATTTTGGTGTCGTTTTGTTATTTTTATTATTTAAAATAATTGATAGAGCTTAGAACGGAATTTTTATTCTCACACTTTTCCTTTGAAATGCAATTTTGATACGTCATACAAATTATTTTTTGTTTTTACATATTTCGTATTTGGTACTAATTGCAATAAACTTGTTTTTCTTAATCAATCTAATTCGGATACTTTGGCGTTTCAACATGCGATTTTGCTTTTTTATGTAATGTACGTAATTTTGTATAGCTGTTATATGATATTCTATTTAAAGCATTATTAACCAGTTCGCTAATTGAACCTTTTTCCATTAAATTTCTTAAAATATGCAGCCATAATAGCTGTTTTTACCATCACACCCCATGTTGGTAGTCAACATAACGAATTTTTTCACAAGTCTCAGAAAAGCAAATTTATTTAGATGTGGACGCTATTCAATTTTTTATCACTGACCAGATGTGTATTCAAGAAAATGGGCTTATCCTCTCGCATGATGTAGCTAGTCGAAAAATACAATTTTTCGATTTATATCGTTAATAAAACTTTTTTACAAAAATAAAAGAATCTTGTTAATTTCACAAAATTACTTTATTCCGACACGTGTTTCGACCTTTCAGACATAATCATGGATCATAATTGGATGATTATGACCGTAATTATGATCGTGATTATGACCGAAAGGCCGCAACACGTGTCGGAATAAAGTAATTTTGTGAAATTAACAAGAGTCTTTTTTTTTTTAAATTCACCAAGAATGTACAAGTAAAAGCATAAAAGTTAATAAAAAGTTATCGAGCTGCTTCGACTCTATGTAAAACTTGTTCATTCAGAATGTTTTCGGTCTGAAGCATTTTTATAAATATTTTATTTATCTACATTTTGAATAGATTAATGCGATTCAATTAATTATATGTACATATATATTCGAGCGACCATACTTCATCGTCATTAAAGAGCGTCGATCAAACATATAGCGTTTTATGGAACGTATATGCAATTTTAACACAATATCTTAGCTGCCGAAAATTTTTTTTGAATGTATTTCTAGTTATTTCTACATGGTATTTTATATCTTTATTTAAATTTTAATTATTTTCACTCAATCATCAGGTGAGATATTTAATATAATTGGACAACAATAGAAACGCTCTACCTAGCCGAAAGGTCCCAGATTCAAATCCCAATGAAATTAAAATACTTTATAAGTTTTTTGCACTTGTCCAGTACCCTGTGTCATTGTGTGGATAAAATAAATGACAATAATAAAATAATAAACACACATCTCGAAAGTAAAAAGGGCCGCAAAGTCTTACTGCATATTAATATTCAGGCAAACTGATATATAAATAAATAAATAAATCTATTTTACATACTATAAAATTATGTAAACAAAATGGCTTTGGATGATAAAAAGGATTCAGGACCTCTTGAATCGTAGTATACATTTCGTTGTCGACAGTTTTACGCCCGACAACTATGAAATAAACGCTTGCGCTCCACAAGGCTCTGCCTTATCACATATTATTTGCTTGCTTTTCATCAACGACTTACTCTCTTCAACCAACAATCCAATTCATAGTTTTACTGATGGCAGCATATTGGTGGCATCCTACGACTTTTTCAGGAAAGCTAAAGTCAGCTTCTCCTCAATCAGCTTGAAGAGAAAGATAATGACTATAGCTCACTTAATCACATGACTCAGCAGCCGATTGTGGTAACGTAGATAGAGTTGAGTTCAACACATTCAAAAGTTAAAGATGTTTGAACTCTTGTAAAAGACATCAACTCGTCCCAACCCTGCGATTTCAACGAGAATATTTACAACGGTCTGAAAGCCTAAATATTTTACGCATACAGCTAAATCAAAAAATGCAGTGTAATGAACATATTTTTGATACATCAATCAATATCTATAAAGCTTGCATCCGACCTGAGATGAAGTACAAATCTCACACATGTGATGGCGCCCCCAAGCTTCGCTAGATTACCTAAACAAAACCCATAATCGCGCCTTACGCCTAATTGGCGAACCCGTTATCCATTAAACTTTTACTCCTCTTAATAGATATCTTTGATAGATATCTTGTTGAAAATGGCACTTGTTCTATTGAAATAAATCAATAATGCCTCCATCTCACGTGTTCCCCTCCGATAGAAATAATATTTTTATTTTAGAACGACAAAATTTTAAAATTATTTATCGTTGGTCATTATACAATTTAGAACTTTTCAAAAATTAACTCTTCAGGTTCATCTCCAGCTTACCCACCGATTCTCCTCTAACATCAAATTTCCCTTCTAATCCACACCTACAATAATTTTGTATGAAGGTAGCTTGTAAAAACAAAAACGAAAAAAGAAAATAGCGATAAATTTTATTTGACAGAATTTGACAGGTTGTGTCAGATCGTATTTTTATTTTCAAATTGTATATTAATGATCGAATATTTGTAGATTATTATTTAAAAATTAATGCTCTACTAATACAATTATCCTTGGGTACTCTTAAGATTGCCCATTGTAAATATACAAATATTGTTTATGTGAAACAGAAAGAAAGACTTTAATTTTTATTATTATTGTTATTTTTTTCCTCTCACTCATATTTGGTCATACTCTCTCTCACACCTATCACAATTTTTATTTTAATATTAGCTGTACATACATATACATTTTAGTTGTTGTTTTATTTAGTTGCATAGTTTTATCTTTTTTTTTTTTTTTGTTTTTATTATTTTCATTGAATATGTTGAATATTTTGAACATAAAGATTATACAATTGTTATGTTATAATAGTAAAAAATAAATAAATAAAAAATATAAAGAAATAAAATTCCTGTGAGATTGAAAAATTAGAATATTGATAAAAAAAAAAAACAAACAAAATTCGCAAGCAATGACAAGAATGAATGAATGAGAAGGACAGAATAAGGAGACAGAGAGAATAAAACAATAAAAAAAATGAATTTAAAAATTTAAAAAGTAAGAATTTTTATTCAACATTTGTTACTATTGTCAAAAAAAAAAAGAAAAAACATTATTAAAATATAAAGAGGCTCCCAATTCCAACTGGATAGAATAGGTAAGAAGCCATTACAAAATTTTTTCAAAAAAATTTATAGCAATGACGTTTTATACAACAGTAATGCAAAATTAAAACGTCAATAATAAAATATTCTACAAATAAATATTTCAAAACATTAGAAGAAGAGTACTAGCTATATCAGTAAATAAATAAAAATGGAAAATAAAGGAAATAAAATGGAAAATAAAGGAGAAATAAAGAATTTGGCTACATATATAATAACGTAAAATACAATTCAGAGTTTCAATATATGATTTAGTAATGTTGTTTTTTATATTGAAATTAAAAATTTACCAAAGATAAATAATTTAAAAATTTTGTCGTTCTAAAATAAAAAATATTATTTACTGATAGATACACAATACACATATTATGTTAGCAGTGCCAGTAAATAATATTTTACCTATGTATAGGAGAAGAAAATAGAATTGCGATAGAATACAAAAATTATTTTCAAAGAAAATAAGTATATATAAAATAATGCATAAAAACTAGTTGCAATTGTTGCAATATTATACCCAAACTACATACCTACATACATTGATTTCGAATACAAACACAAAATATAAAATATTTGAAATAACTTGTAGAGCCATGAATATTTTTTTATATTATTTAATTTACTAATACATCTTGGGTAGATAAACTCTATAAAATATTCATGTAGATTCGTTTTACCTTACTACCGATACCGAATATACAATACAAAATGTAGTTGTAAATATTTAAATTAAATATAAAAAAAATATATATAAAAAGATAATAAAAAAATATAATGTAAATATTTAATAAGGTTATAAAATCAGAAAATATTTGATTGATTTCAGAATGAAATTGAGTTAAAATAATGAATAAAAACAATGTTTTGTTTTTTTATTTTTTTAAATTTCCAATAATTTTTGTTTTTATTTTATTTAAAAAAAAAAGAGATAAATATTTTTGTTTTGTAAAATAGGTATACCGACAGAAAAAAAAACAAAATATTAAATATTTTGATTTCAATTTGAATTTTTAAGAATTTCAAAATAAAAATGTTTATTAAAATATAATTTTTCTTCTGTAAATTTACAATTCATGAAAATTTTTCCATTGAAATTTTTGGTTATAAACAAAATGTTTAATTAAGAGTTTCCGATTAAATTTTTACATATTTTTTAATATTAATAATATCAAATATTAGATAAGATCTGACAATATTCAGGTTATGATGTAGTTTTTGTAAAAAAATGTTTTAATTAAATAAAAAGAACCAATCAATTGATTTAATTCAAATTCAATTGTTTTTATAGCAAATTATATGTTAAAATATTTGATAATTCAAAATTAAATGAAAAAATTTACAAAATTTAATTAAGTTCTAACTAATTGTACACAACACTTGACTATAGCTTCAAATATAAATCGAAGGGTGTTTGGTTTACTTATTTGCTTTCTTAGTTTGCGTTACATCCTTGAGAATATTTTAGACTCGTTCAATATCTCCTTCTAGCTACCCTGAGCATGTCATTTCCATTTAGTTGGTTACCACTAGTGTTAAAATATTTTTATTTACTTCCACCAGAAATTTTATCCACTATACCAGAAACACTCTTCCATATTCGAATTGGTCATCTTTTTTGACATATTTATCTTCTTCATTTCATACTTGATTTCACATCATATATTTATCTTGATAGGCATATTTCATAAAATAAATTTCATAAAGTAAATAAAAATATTCAACTATTTGCCACAATTACTCGATCTATATAATTACATAATCTATAGCCAGCTGAGTGTTAACTGAACCCATTCAATTATGTATATACGAATTATAATATGAAACTCAACGCCAATACGAATATGGCCTATTATTCTTAGGATAATTTTTCTTTCTGTGACTGTATCCAATATTTCGAGTCATGAATAGATAACTGTATTATCAGGGGTGGAACTCTGTATTGTGATAATCACTCTACAGTTGTAGTGTTTATCACTAATTGTGATAATCACTCTACACTATTCTATATGGTGATTGTCACAGTGATAGTCGCTTTTTTTTTGTGATTTTAGGATGACAGCTGGAGTGGCATTCTGTATTGTGATAAACGATAGTCACCCTTGTGACACTAAAATTTTTTGGTATTCTGTATTGCGATCCCTTGAATAATTTAAGAAATCGGCAGCATTTTGAAAAATACAATTCGGAAATGCCAGCACAAGTAATTTATTAAATGTCAAAGTGTCAAAACAATAGAAAACAAAACTAAAGTTTTTAATTTGATTAGTGCAACAAGTGTAATCATAAACTAAAATTATAAAAATAAAAAAAATTATTAAAAAAAATAACTTAAAAGTAAATTTCATAAACTAAATTTTCAAATACTAAAAAAAACTTAAAGTGAAATTCATTACAACTAATTTAAGAAAATGAAAAAAAAAAATTGTGTTCAAATTTGATTAAAATTCATTTGCAAACTTATAACTAATTAATATATATATCTATACATGTAATTGAAAACCAAAATAAAATTCAAACTTATTAAAAAAAATATTAACACATAATTACAGCATTTTTTATTCAATTCCATTCTTTTTAAATCATTTGCATTTTTCGCGACTTCATTTTGAACTGAAAATCCTATCAATAAACTTATTTCTTATTCAACTTAAAAACTAATAATTTTATTACACAAATTAAAATTATTACAACTTAAACAAAACCTGAAACATAAGTTTTTTCTGTTTAAGGTTATGTTTAAGTTTTAATAATTTTAATTTGTGTAATAAAATTATTAGTTTTTAAGTCTACGAATAAGAAATAAGTTTATTGATGGATTTTCAGTTCAAAATGTAAATGTTAAAAAATTCGAGTTTTAGAATTAGAAGTCGCTTAAATTGCAAATGATTTAAAAATAATGGAACTGAGTAAAAAATACTGTGATTATGTGGTGATATCTTTTTTTAATTAGTTTGAATTTTATTTTGTTTTTCAATTACATATGTATACATTTATATTAATTATTTATAAGTTTGCAACTGAATTTTAATCAAATGTAAAAATAATTTTCTTTTTCATTTTATTAAATTAGTTGTAATGAAATTTACTTTCAAATTTTTTCTCTTTTAATAATTTATTTTTATTTTTATAACTTCAGTTTATTGATTAACAAGTGAAATGCGCTAATAAAATTTACAACTTAGTTTTGTTTTTTCTTGTTTTGACACTTTGACATTTAATAAATCACTTGTGCTACCATTTCTGGCTTGTATTTTATAAAATGCTGCCGTTTTCTTAAATTATTCAAGTGATCGCAATACAGAATACCAAAATTTTTTAGTGTCATCTTTGACTGTCGCAAGGGTTACTATCGCTAATAACAATACAGAATACCACTCTGGTTCTATAAGAATTTTAATTTCGTGTTATGAGAGAGAACTTCACTTAAGAGAGAACTCAATTGTTTGCTGTGGACAAAATAGAATTTGTTAGTAAGACTTGTTCTTCTTTAAATTTCACAGGTGATGTTTGGTTGATGGTTGTAATATTAATGGTTGTAACTATAAGAAATTGGAATATTTTATTTCTTTTAATTTATCGATTCTAACAGTGACGGGTTCTTCTAGGTGACTAAACGAAATACATAAATTCTAAAATAAGCAAATAACAATGGAAGAACCCGTCACTGTTAGATTCGATAATAATTTACCATTAAATTCATTTTAGTTTAGTCTTTGTCGATGCTAGTGACAGCAACACTGTTTCGACAAATATAAGTAGAATATAAAGTGGAGTAAAATATTACTATAAAAATATTTTATTGCAACAAAAATTCTTCTCAACAAGTAAAAGAAAGATATCGCACAAAGCTAATGCTTGTCAGTAATCGATGAAAAAAAAACCGCTTAAATAGAATACAATTGCGTTTTAAATTAAATTAAAATCTAAAATAGCAAATGATAATTAAATAAGTCTAGAATATTTCTAATTAGTTTTTTTTTATTATAATTTCAAAATTTACCACACAATATCAAAATATATTAATCTAATACTTTTTTACGGCTAAAAACTCTAAAGATTAAATTAGAAGAGAAAACATTCAAATAAAATACCAAAATTTGCAATTAAATTTTATAAATTATTGATTAGTTAAAAATCTTTTTGATTGACACCTTTAGGAAATATATTCACTAACATGTGACATTAAATAATTAATTAAATTTATATTCAATTATTGAAATTATTTGAAAATAAAAAAAAATTATAACAATAACATTCCCGCAATCGTTAAAATTTTAACTTAAGAAATAAATGACTTGTAGCTTCTTTTCATTTCACTCATTTCACTAATCATGCAGCATATACTCCTATATAGTCGTTTTAATACCAAAAAAAAAAACCATCAGATAATAGAATTCTTCATTTTTATTTCTTCTTTCACCACGCACGACATTCACCTAAACTGAATATCAACTCTCTCTAAAAATATAAATTGACAGCTGATATTTTTATTCGTAATTCCCACAAGCCTCTTAAAAATAAAAAAATAAAAATAAAAAATTAAGAAACTTTTCAACATTTATTTCCATTTTCATCTTATAAGCACCTCTTCATCATGGTTTTCATTTAATTTAACCCTTATGTGGTTATATCATACAAAATATGGCTAATTGGAGAGAATAAAAGGTATTAAAAACAAATCTGATGTTCATAAACGTAGTAAAATCTGCGTTGTTACTTCACAGATTTTATTTGTCTGATGTCTATGAATATGCAATTATCTGCAAATGAAAAAAATACCATAAAAAACCTGTGCAGGTTTTTATATTATGAACATCAGCAAAAAGCGTTTACTCGTTATATTTTATCATATTTCAGTGCTAGCGCTTACAAAATTATATTTTTCTTCGTTTATATTTTTGATATTCAGATAATTTGCAGATAAAATGCAGTTTATATTAATTGCATAATTTTATGTTTTTTACCTTATTGTTGATCGCAGTACATTTCATTCAGTTTATCCACAGATTCAGATTCAGTTTATCCCAATGACAAAGGATAGTGGTGAACCAGGTAGAAAACCCCATAAAGCATTTTTTTGCTTCAGCAGCAATCGAACCTGGAACCTTTCGGTTGAAAGACAAGCGCTCTACCTACTGCGCCACCACAGTATGTAAAGTTTTTATATTTATATTAGTACTTTGAATCAAAAAATAAGCTCGTTACGATTTTAGTAAGCAAATCGTTCACTTTCTACATGTTCAATAGGATGCATAGAATACTTACAGTGTGAGTTCTAATTTCTTTGTAAACATTTATAGTTAAAAGTAGTTTCTAAATAAGAGGTTTCTTCGAAAATTCTCATTTTTAAATTAGGTTGGATAATAAAACCATAAATAGACATTGTATAAACCAAATTTGGGAAAATAAAATTACTTTAGAATTATTACAGTACTGCCCTTTAAAATCAGAATCATCATCCATTATAGCCAATCATTTGTGCTTAGAAAAACCTAGATATTCAAATTTTTAGAAGAAAAAAACATCTTTGTGTGTTCTGCAATATTTATGTCATAGACCAATATTCCACAAAGAGTGCTAACGCCATGGTTAACATTCGATTCATATCACTTTGCCAACAAACTAAGTTTGTAGAGGGGATTTTTGTAAAGAAAGGGATATGAAATTATATAGTGTTTATAATTATGACTTGGGGTCTAAATCCCCAAAAACAAAATCCCCAAATCAAAATCCTCAAATCTCAATCCCCAAACACATAATCTCCAAACACAAAATCCCCCAAAAAAATTCCCAAACACAAAAAACCCCAAATAAAATTTTTTAAAGTTTGTAATTTTATTTTTAAAGTCGAGAGCTGCCGCCCAAACCTCCGGTACCCATTTATTGGCACCCTGTTTTTTCCGACGCCAAGTAAACGCATACGGCACTGTTTTAGTAAATAATATAAAAAAACAATATTTTTGTTTTTAAATTTGGGGGCTGTCGTAAGCTTCCGCTCCATGTTATTCAAACCCTCATTTTCCAGGCGGCAGGAAGATATATATGGCATGACGAGAAAAAATTTAAATACAATACAAAATTTCACATTCCCTTGATTTACGTTATAAATTTTGTAATTTGGCCGATATAAATTAAAACTTTTTTTTGAGTATTTTTTTGAAAAAAATGTTTTGTGACTTTTATTTTTGGGGATTTCGTGTTTGGTGATTTTTATTTTAGGGATTTAGGTTTTGGGACTTTTTAAAAGTTTGAGGATTTTGTGTCTTGGGGATTTTGATTTTGGGGACTTATAATGACTCCGTATAATTATTTGTATAATACCTGTTATTTACCGCTATATAGTCTGTCAGAAGAACTATCATTCCCTCTCTCTCCAGTTGCTAAATTAAAACTTTAAATTGTTCAGACAAATAATTATGAGTTTTGTCTGAATATAATACATAAATATTTGTTATTTTTAAAAGCAAAAGGTATTACAAGACCAAGACCCCCTCCGTCTGTCATTAAGAGTTAAAAATATAAATTCTTGCCGAATCATTTCATTTCATTCTAAATATTAAAAAAAAAAGTAAAAAAAAATAAAAATATAAAAACAAACAAAAAAAAGGGAAAAGGATTCTTTAAAGAATTTTTGTTGTTTTTGTTATTATTCACACCACTCAATTTCCCACCTTCAACTTAAAATTTATTCCTAACGCATATTATGTTTTACCATCCATCCCATACTATTTCCATTAACCAACAACCGTTGTTCGGGAGTTGAAAGTTTCTTCTGTTGTTAAATTGGTGCACCTAACAATATGTGTAGGTACTAAAAGCGTTCAGAAGATAAAATGAGCAAAGAAATGAGCACACAGCCACCAAACAAAAAATAATAATAATAATAATAATAATAATATGGTATATGGGATAAAAGATTTCGTCAATTTATTTGATCCCTTGAGAAAGGATAAAAAATTATATGTGACATTTACCTCTAAGAACACACATTCATTTCTATATGCATACATATACCTATCTATGCAAGCACAATATCCATTCATATATCAAAGAAGAAAGTTACATTAAGTTGAGTCAACATTGAGTGGTAATGTGTATATAAATGTATGTAATGTACACATGAACGTGTATATGTATGGATGGATGGATATATATAGTGTTGCTTTTAGGTTTCTTCTGGGCGAAAGAGCAAATTTTAATACAAATATTAACATACATATATACGGGTATATAGAGAGATATAATTTTATTTGTTATGTGGGATTTTACGAACTTAAAAACAGTACACCTAAAAAAAAATCGAATCAACATTTATAATATTATAACAGTAAATTACAGTGGTATATTGATTAATAGCATATTTTAATATATTATGTTCTAAAATGAAAAGATAAAAACAGTATGTTTTATTTTTTTTTTTACCACAATTTCACCCAGTTTTTCAGCATACTATATATAGAATATCTATATCAAAATGAATGCAATGATTTTGAATTTCTGTATGGAATTGTTTGAAATAAAGAGTTCTTGCAGTGCAGAAGATTTTTATAATAACGTTTACGTAATGAAATTTAAAATATTAAGATCAATTTTTCATTATCTATTACGTTGCATTGTTCAATTTCACAAGACTCCATATTAAGTTAGAAAAAGCTTAGAAAATCAAAAAATCGCACCAATTGAATTTGCAAGAGTTATTGACGAAAACAAATTTCCCTGAAGACTAAAAATGATAAAATCAATTTTAGTACTCTTTTTTATAACAGAAATAACTAATTTTATTAATATAACTAGTCGAACTAGCGCACGGTTTAATCATTTAAATAAATTTAATCACATAATTATATTTTAACTTATCTAAACCAACTCTCTTTTATTAAAAAATAATAGAATTATCATAGAGAGTATACATCGCGCAGTAATTGGATGTGTTCACATTGATTTGCAATAGTAGTTAATAAAATCTGTTGTAAAATGCAGCTCTCAGCGTTTGGATTATGTTGTCAATTGTAATTTCATCTTTATATGTGTGCGTAAATGTTATGATTGAAATTTTTTTATCGGTTCATCATCGGTTTTAATTCTGGGCGCTTAGAATGTCAAAAACAAAATAAACATATGTAAAGAAATACAAAGAAATAAAAAAAAATATTTTCTATTTTGACAATTTGTAGTGTAGCAAAAAAAATTATTTATTTTCGTAAATCATTGCTACATATTTAAATTTAATATATACATTTTGACTATTTTGTGAACTGCTTTATTTAATCCTATACTCATTTAATCATATAATCATTTAGTTACCTTACCCTCCAATTAAATATTTTACATAATAAGTTTAATAAAAAATGGCAAAATATCTAATGATTTTTTTTATTTTGCTTCTGTTCTCAACCCAGTTTTGTTGGCCCCTCTGTAATTTTTAATATAAAAATAATTTCGTGTGTAATATGAACAATTTTCTGACCTATTAAAACATTTTATGGCTGTTTTAAGTAAGTTGAAGAGGCACCTAAATTTTCAACAATTTGTGATACAGTTAAATTTTAGTTGAAAATCTCGCAACAATTTTTTCGTAGTATTAGTGTTGTAGGCAAAGCGAAATGATAACATAGAATATGATTATAATTAAATTGAAATACATAAAATTTGTGGTTCATTTTTCTAGCACATATAATAAATTAGTTTCGATTTTCCATGTTCATTAGAAAAAAAAAAAAAAACACAAATCAAGTACAGTATAAGTAAAGTAAAATACAAAAGTAAAATAAATTATAAAAAAACCATAGAAATAATATGCGAACCCTACCTAGCTACTAAACGAAATTTATTTTTCTTTTAATGAATAAAATAAAAATTCGTATATAAAAAATAAATCAAATTAAAAAAAATTACTGCAAAAAAAAAGGAAGTATGGGGACAAATTAGCTCATAACTCCTGCAGCGCTGATCGCCGTATAGCCTTGCGATGATTTTTTTTTAAAACAAATTAAGTTATTAATTATGTGAGAAATAAATTATTTTAGGACTTTCGCTATTGATTTATAAATTATAATAGTAAAAAAAAATTTTTTTTTTCAATTTTGTGAATTTGTTTGCTCGTTTTTCGCTGCGCTCCTGTTACTTTTGTTTCATGAACCTACGACACAATTTCAAACTATCTATTTACATTATATATAGATTAAAATTCTGGTACTGCCAAGTTAAAATAAAAAGACATAATAACAAAAACAAACCTATTAAACAGTGGTATATTCCATGTTGTGAGTACAAATGAAAGCCAGGAAATATTTTGATGCTTCACAGTAAATAAATAAGAAGTAGATAACTAACCATTTAATAAAGTACTGTAAATTAAGACATAAAAACAGTAAACCTTAAACCAATTAAGTACAACCAAAGACAAAAAAAAAACAAAGTCAATAAGTTCAACCAAATTTTACAAATTGGTCTGATGAAACAGTAGGATAGATGCCAGATAAAACTAATGTCATGAAGACAAGAAGAAGAATGCCAAATTATAAAATTATAAAATTAAAAAAAAAAAAATGCATATACATTAAACTATATTATCAAAAAGTTTCCAACGAAAATGTTTTATCATGTGAAAATTTAGTTTAGTTTTTAAAACTCACATATGAATTTATTTTAAAAGAAGTTATAGAACTAATCAGAATTAAACTTGGATTTAACTAGGTACTTCCACACTACAATATAACTAGTTATGAAATACAGTAATGTTAATGAACCAAAACCCTCCTTTAATTAAAATATTATTAATAATAGATGAAAATTTGTTATAACAGTGGAACAAAATTTAACTGTAATTTTTCTTAATACTTTTTAACGGTAATGTAGATTACTCTTTTTTTACACTCTTTATTCTTATCTTCACATTATATTGCTATTATTATGTTATTTTCATATATATATTATATTTGTATTATATGCATTCAATGAATGTGTAGTTTACAAGGATATCAAAAGGATATCACTTTATAAATAGTAATATAGCAATATGATATATATGATAGATAAATTTGTTGTTATTTTAAATATTGTGCAAGTAAGAAAAAAATCCCCAATTTTTTGGGGGTTGTATAATTGTACTCAGAATGTTTTTTTTTTTCTGTGTGTATTGAAGAAAAAATATTATTTGTATGCTGTTGTGTGAGGAGAAGGTGAATTGCAAAAGTTTGAAGAAATATTTTTATATCATGCAGGAAGCATGATGGCGGGATAGAATGAATAATATGGTGGAGGTGTAAGTTTTAATATAAAAATAACAAAAAAAAAAAAAACAACAACAGTATTTATTTTGTGGTATTTGATGTTTCAGTTATTTTATCAACAACAAAAAAAAAAAAAATTAAATTTATTTTTTTCTTTTTTTTTCATAGTCATTTTGGGTTGCTGTGGGGTTTTGGTTAATAGGGTTTTTTTTTTATTTGTGTTGTTACTCTTCTGTTCATTTTTTTTTTTTTTTTTTTGCTTCAAGAAAATTGTATTTTATGGTGTGCAATGTATTATAGTTTAACTTAATTTACTTTTCTCTTGCTATTTTTTTTTTTTTTTTTCATTTTATTTTTATTATTTGTATTCGTTTATAGAACTTTTTATTATAAAAGAATTCATGTATATGCAAAGGAATTGCAAAAGGATATCCAAAGTTCAATTTTTAAATGAGATGCTTTTGTTTTTTTTTTTTTTTGTTTTTTCAGTGGTATGTCAAATGTACCAGAATGTGTATATGTAATGAGTATACAAGTATATAAACAAATTGGTATTTATAAGTATATATATAGATGTGTGTGCGATTGTTTAGAAAAGAATTCGAGCAAATTAATTGAATTACTGAAAGAATAAAAAAAAAAAAAAAAAAGCAAAAAAAAAAATATTTTCTTTGTTTTATTCGAAGTTGTATTATTTTAAGCGAATTTTCTTTATATTATTTTCTTTTACATCTCATTTTCCTAACAATTTTCTATTTTGTATTTTTGTTATTTGTTGCCTTTAATGGATAGAAGGTGTTAGAATATGTGACACATTTATTAATATTAATGAGAGTGAGAAAAAAAAAATAAAACAAAAATAGGAACAATAGCAATAAATTTCGTTTAAAAAGGATGTATGTATTTTTTATTTGTTTTGCTCATTTTTTTTTTCTTCTATTTGTCTATTAAATATACAAGTAGAATAGAGTATTTGGTAAAAATAAAAAATAAAAATACAAGACCAAGGTGGGGGGCTTAAATTGTGGCTTTTAATGTTCATTATTATCTATACAAGAAATACCAATTATTGCTGTTGTGAAGAAGAAAAACAAAATATATATAAAAATAATCAGTTAAAAAGTAATTTGAATTATTTTTTTAATGTATAGAATTTTCTTTGTTTTTTTTTGTTTGAAAATATGAGGGTGTTATATTTTTTATATTGTGGTAAATTTTATTTCGTAATCTGATTAATTTTGTATTATTGTGATAAGTTTTAAATTTAAATTAAACATTTTTTGTATTTATAAAATGTATCATATATAAAATGTATTCACATCCTTCTATCCTTTTTAGGCTTGAATATGAGAAAATATATAACATAATTCACTTAATATTATTAATAAAGAATGACGCCGCACATTATAAAAAGCTATTAAAGAACTTAATGCAGACAAGTAAATAACCAATCAACATTAAAATTTATCAAAATATCTATATTAATGTATAACCTCTACTTATTCTTCAATAAAAACTATTAAACCTATTAAAACAACACATTTGGAGTTTACAGAAGGATTTTTAGTTAGTATCACAAATTGAAGTATCAATAGAGTTGGGAAAATTTGACGAAAAATAACTAATGTTGCTTTAAGCTGGATTTTTATTGACCAATATTTAAAATCTTAATGACATTATAATTTGAAGGACATTATTTTATATGAGAGCTCAATTGCGTACGAAAATAACAGAAAATATAATTTACCGGGGATATTTTCACAAAAATTGGGGATATTTTCAAAAAATTTGGGATATTATACTTTGATAAAGTATATTTTTAAAATATCGGAGATAGTTTCTTTATATCGACTACACTTTTTTAACAATTTTTTGAGTAAATGTATATAAAAAAAAATAATTTTTTGCAACAGATTGTTTTGACGTTTGAATTGTTGTTTTTTTGTGTATAAAATAAATATCTTAATTAGAAATTTAGAGAATTCTTTGCAACGGTCTATTTTTGTCTTACACAAAAATATTCAATAAGCAATATCTCCCTTTTTAGAGCCAATAAAATTTTTAAGATTTTAAATATTGCTCAATTAGTTTGTCAAAATAAAGGATTTTCCAATAGTGATGATACAATTTAAAACAATTAAACTGGCAACACTGCGTATTATTTTTTGACATTTATTATGTCAATTGATTTCAGTTGGTTATGCCATTTAATCATATAAATTATGTAAAATTACAAAATACACTCTTGAACTGAATTCACTCTTGAAGTGAATACTGAACATGATTAACATTTATGAAATTGATGAACATTTTTATCGCAAAATTTTATTCACTTATAAAGCTCATTTTTGTTTAAATAGTTTTTTTTTTTACACTCTTACAGTAACTTAGGTAGAATCACCTTTTCGTGCTTAATTAAGTACGGTATTGCAATTTTACACTACAATATCTAGAATATTTCGAGTATTTATTTAACAAATTACTAGCTTATCAACTCATTAAATGTGGCAAACTACTACTATTGTCAGGAACTAAGCCTTCTTAAATAGAATAGTTTCATTTTATTTAATTTGTTACCAGATTATACTCTCAATTATGTTTTGTCATTTATTATATCCCAATGACAAAGGGTACCGGACTAGGCCGAAAAGCCTATAAAACATTTTTTTTTGCTTCATCGGGAAGCGAACCTGGGACCTTTCGGTTAAAAAACAGGCTCTACTACTCTACTAATTTGCTCTATATACTGCGCCACCCATCGTATATGTAAACAAAGATATTGAAGAATTTGGAGTGATGAAAATCCACACGAAACTGTTCAAACACCATTACATCCAGAAAAATATGCTGGTGAACTGATTTGTGATTCAAGTTTTTGTGCAAAAAAATGTGTCTCACTGAAAATTTATGGTTTTGTTTTTAATTTTTAAATTTTATAATCCCTATTTGAAAATGAAGTTGAAAAATGTCAAAATATCAAATTTCAAATGTATAAAAAATATTATGACATTGTTCATAATTACAACATTGTTCTACAGATGAAAATCGCAAAATACTGTACAAGACGTATATTTTTTTCTATTATTGAATACAAGACGTATATAAATATTCAATATTATGTGTTCGAATTCGAAAAGAACATTTCTAGTAAAATATACAGTTTTCGAAAAAGACAAAGTAAAACTAATTCCCTTTTTTATTTTTATTGATTAGTTACAAACACTGATCCTATATGTAAATTGCTTCCAAAATATCGATATTCACAAAATAAAAATTAATTTATTAGTGTAAAGAAATTGGACTATTGATTGCGAAAACTGATTCCTGTAATCCTGTAATTCCTGTAAAAACAAATATTGAAGCAATCAATTATGCTTGTAGAATTATATGTGAAGAAACCTTATCTAATTAATTTTTTTAAACTTATTTTAATTACACTTTGAATACCTACTCAAAATCTATAATTAAAATTCATTTGATTTTGTTTTATTTTTTTCATTTCATTTCATTTATTTATTTAATTCAAAATATACAATGTTTCTCTTACTACATACTATATATTTATTATTTTTTACAGAGGTTAGACTAAAGCAAAATTTTGTCTTCACAGCTGAAATATTTCCAAATTATGATCAAATAGTTAAAGCTAGATTTGATTTTATTTAAAAATTTATTTGAATTGTGTAATTTTTTATGTTTTAAATCTATTATTTAAACTAGTTGGATATACTAGTAAGTAGACGGCAATAATCTGGTGAATCTAAGAGTTCATTTAAAGTACAGCAAATAAGAATGTAATTCTTTGCGTAACAAAAATGTAATCAATGTCTTATAAGACTCGCTTTTATATGTATTCAAGGACAATTTCTACTATTTCTGAAATGAATTTTCAATTTTGTGAATTTTCTCAATTTTAAAATCATGTTAATGTTTTATTCTAAAAATAATTTTTCATTTTCAATCGGTTTTATTAGGGTAGATCATTTTCAATCGTTCTTATCAGATCTATACAAAAGTTTTTTATCAGCTATACTTCACTAAATCATTTACTAGGCTACCGATGTTTCAAATATATAAATATATATTTAAATTGTTTATAGTATATTATTATATATTTCTAAAATATCTATTTATTTACCTACAATCAGTTATTTACCTTTATTTTACATAAGCGATTTGAAAAAATAAATCAAATTTCCAAATCAACACAACAACAAAAAAATGTCAAAAATATTCAAAATTATAATATCTATTCTTTTTTTTCTATTCTAGATAGGTAATACTCAGGTGAATTATTAAAATTTTTCAATATAGATTTCCCATCAGGACATATCAGGATTCGATTTATTCAAAACATTATTTTCATTTTTTTTTTCGGTTTTTTTTTTCTGATTTTTAAATCAACTCAAAATCAATTTGTAATGACAAGGCCAATACTAAAAAAAAAAAAAAAAAATATCAAAAAAAAAAATGTTTAAATTTGATTATAGAATAATGTTTTTTGTTGGTGTCTACAACCAGATAAAATAAAATTCCTAAAGATAAAAATTGTTTTTGATTATAAAAATTCCTTTTTTTTGTTGTTTTTTCTTTTTTTTTTATTACAAAACTAAAAAATATAATCTGATATCTAATAATATTGTTATTAGAAGAATATAAATTTAATATGTTTATTGTACTGGGTGTCAATTATTTGAATTTTGAAAATTTAATAAATATAAAAGAAAATGAAATAGACCCGATTTACTTGAAAAAGTTTTAGAACTTGGAGCGATCAATTCAATTATTTTTAAAAATCTAAAAAGTATTTTCCATAATGATTCATTCTGTAGTTAATAATCTACCAGATAAAGTTCGACCAACCTACATTTAATTTGTCCTCGAATTATTTTATTATATTTTAATTATACAAAATTTAATTTATACAAAACGGGGTCCGTCGACAAGAATATAGACTAATTAATCGTTATTTAACAAAATTCTGTCTTAAATTTTCATACCATGCTCCAACAAGAGTCGTAAATAAAATATGGACATATTTTAATGTTAGAGAAAGAATGGAAGAAAAGCGCTAAGCAGTTATTATTCGTAAATGTACACAATAAAATGATCTTGATAATTTTAAATTATGTTATGTAAAACAAGCTCGACGTAACAAGCTCATAAAAGTTGCATTCAATGCATTAAAGAATATCAAAATACGTTGGTATACCTATTAAGCTCAAAAACTTAGAAATCAAAGCTAAAAAATAGCTTAGAATTAATAAAAAGAAATCATATTTGAAATAAAATTCTTCTCTTCTATTAAACGATAGGTAATGCAAGCCATGTCAAGTAGAAAAGCACCCGTAGGCGTAATCACTTTGTGAAAGTCATATTTACTGAAACTGAGAAACACAATATCTGAACTTTACCGAAACCCTATACTTCCCCAAAAGTATTAAAAATAATAAAAAGTGATTATAATCTATAAATATATTGATTTTGAAAATAAAAATAAGGGATTTGACTCAGCTAAGTTGTTCGAAAAGAAATGACCCAAGTAACACAAATAGGTTGTAACAACGTTGTACTATCGTTGGCTAAATAACTACTGGTCGACTACATGACGTTGAAATAACTTTCAGATAACGTACCGTAGTGAAAATAACCATTATCCGACTACTCAACCGACTATGAAATGACCAAATTAGAATAAAAGAGATAGATATTCAACGAAAAAAAAAATTATTTTTTAAAACATTTCAACAATAGTGTTGTCCTTTTTTCTCTCACTATAATTAAATTATAAATATGTTAATATGTATTATAATTTTATAAATATGAATTTATTATTGTAAATTATAATTATTGGAAATATTTTCACGAAAATTGTGCTATATATGACATCTTTTTACAAACGAATAAAGATTTTTAGTGAAAATAAACATTTTATTCAAATAAAAGTTTATGGGCCTTAGAATTTTTTAAAATTTCAAAATCTTTAAATTTAAAAAAAATATATATTTTCTTATTATTATTTATTATTTGCTCACATTCAATTAAAATGTTTTTAAAGCAATCCCCTTATTAAAATAATTAAAGCAATTACTCGCATTAGTATTAAATTTGGGTTTAGAAGCTAAAAAAAATTTTTTTTTATTTTCTCATACAAAATATATTTTGCAGTAATAATTTTCGCCATATTTAAAATGGTGGAACTGTGGAAGTTATAAATATCCTAAAAATTACCAATAAATAACCAAAAAGTTATGAACATATTTCATCATAACATTAGCATATTTTTAATTTAATTATAGTGAGGGAAAAAAGACAACATTATATTAAAATATAATCTATTTATCTCTTTTTTTGTTCTAATTTGGTCGTTTCATAGTCGGTTGAGTAGAGTAGTCGGATAATGGTTATAAGATATAAGATATTACGACGTTATAAGCAAGAAGTCGGTATAACGTTATTTCGGACACTTTTAAGTGTTAATAGTTGCGTCATAGTTATAAAATGTAAAAAAAGTTGTAAAGTAGATATAAAATAACTTTGTGACAACTGATAAAATAAAACGTCGTATTGTAGTCGTAATGACGGATAAATTATAACTTTTACATTTTTCACTATAAAGTTATTTTTCTTAAACTTACGACGTTATAACGACGTTGGTATGAAGATATTTAATTTAATAGTTATTTGGTGTTACTTGGGGATGGTTTAAAAAATTTTAATCATAGCTTAACTATATGACAAACTAATTTAATTGTAAAGTGACAAGCAATATTCAAAACTTAGTTGATCTATACGATATATCAATTTTAAACACAGCCTTCAATAATACTTTGTATGAAACCGAAACCTAATACTCCCTGTAGTTAAAAAATATTTTAAATAAATCTGAAACCAAAATCAAAATTCATAGTTCCGTTATACCTAAGTATAAATATACAATTTCAAATAAATTTTTAAGGTTCTTAGTAGTAGAGTAGTCATGCTCATTTTAAAAATACCGATGTTCATTTAAGGTTATTTGAAATAGAAAAACAAAACAAACAAGTAAACATATAGAAAGAAAAAAATACAATTTCCACCTCATCATTATTCTATCGTCATATTATTGTTGTATAGGAGAATGTATATTATAGGTAGACTGATTTTGCTTTTTACCTTAGCTTTTTATTCGAAAGTTTTTACAGTTTTTTTTCTTCTTGCTCTTTTCTACTTTTTTTTCAAACCAAATTTAGTCCTTTTTTGAACATTTTCTTCAATTTATATTTCCTTTGTTATAGTAGTTATGTTTTGAAAATAAATAACAAACAGTTTTCAAGCTGATTATTGATTTTCGATTTATCGGAAAAACTCTTTAAGAAAGTTCATAAAAAAATCCTAGTTAAAATAGAAAATATTTACTTTTTAAAATTAGTTTTCCAAAAATAATGTATAAAGTAAATAAATATTATGTCAAAATGTTTCGTAAAATTTAATCTTGATGGCAAAAAAAAAATAGATTTACTATTAAAATTTGTATAATATTTAAATCAAATTTAATTAAAAATATAAATTAATATCCCAATACGTTATTTTTATACTTTTACAAATAAGTTAATAGATATAACATAGACCATAGTCGATCAATATTATGGCATTTATCAAAGCTAGGAATTTGAAGACGTATTCAATTTGGCAAAAATGTAAAAGTTACATGTAAAAATGTTGGATCATATACATATCAAGTATAATAAAATATCTCTTCGAAATGTATAATTTATTTGCATATATATATATATATATATATATATTTATTATTTATCTGTTTGATAAGATATAATATAGGGTGACTTCCAAAATACAGTATAAAAAATTTAAATACAATTTAAATGTAGTTCTACTACCATTTTAAGCTGCTATAATAACAACTTCATTGTAAAATATACAATAAAACTTTTGCTACATTTTGGAACACCATTTTGACAATATAATTACAAACATATATTTTGACATTTATATTATAATTTTGTGTTTTTGTAATCGGTAATAATTTGACTTTTCATTTATCTTTCCATAAATTTAATTTTGTTTTATCTTTCATTACAGAAAAAATTAAAATTGCCAGATCTTCTTATAGTCAGCACATATTTGCGGTGAAAATATATTTTGCTACAAGAGCTAGTTCATTTGACAATAAACTTATTTTTCCGCCGAAAATATATGCTAACCTATAATTTAATTAATTCTAGTAACTTCATCTATGACATGCTTGTATATACAAAATGTAGTCCAAATTTTTACGCTACACAATCTACTCTTATTTTACGCTTCCGCTACGTGTTTTAAACATTTTGGAATAATGTAGAAAGTCAAGAGCTTTGGATATACATTTCGGAATATATTGCATTGCAAATTTTACGCTTTCACTGCATTTTGGAAGTCAAGGATACTGTTGCATTAATAGAGAAAGTACATCAGATGTTTATTAATTGATAAAAGCTTGTTATATTGATTGTGCACCAGCAGGGTTAATAAAACATTGACACCGTTAATGAAAAAACAAATTTTAGTGAAATAAGCTAAACCAGATATATGTTGTTAGTGGACAATAGTATAAGCTATAAATAAATAGATTTGTTAGTAATTAAATTAATAAATTAATATAGGTACAGTAAAAAATTAGGTCCAGTTGTTGTTTTATCTCAATCACATGTATAGGATTGCCCAATCTGTTTTTAGGAGAAGATATTTAGTGTTGACGATCAATAGAATTAGGTTTAACTTTACTTATGTTTGGCTTAAAATCTGTCATATTTAGTAGAGCGAAAGTAAATGTGCTACAACTCAACGTTTCTGAGATTATTCCGATTGGTTTTTTCAACCAAATGCTTTGAAAATCCAAGGGCTAACGAGTGAAAATTATTGTTGCTAAATAGTAAATGGCTTAAGATGGCTAAATTGTATACAAGATTACAAACCAAATTGTAAAGCGCAATAGTAAATAGCATCAAACAATCTTTGACGACAGTAGAAGGTTGTTGATATTCATGGATGATCCACTCCAAATATGTCAGGATTATTTTCGCAAATTATTAAGCGAGTAATTTGTAGAACAAAATGTATTCAGAAGCTCTCCCCTAGGTCAACAATGCGCAATTCACTGAATTTAAAGCACCGCTAAATCTCATGTTTGCAAATTTTGAGAAAGCATTCGATAGAATAAACAGGGAATATATTTGGAAATTGCTACATTCGATTTGGAAGTCAAAACATCCTATCCTCCTTGAAAAAACGCTAATATCAAAGAGGTGAGTGCCTTCAATTACCTTCAATTACCTGGGCAGCATCGTGTCATCAGATGGTCATCAGTACTGCTTTCGAGATTCTCTGAAGAATATGGCAGGCAAGCAAAATATCTCTGCGCACAAAAATAAGAATATTCAACACAAGTTAAAATCTGCTCTCTTATACACCTGCGAAACATAGAAAGTTTCAGTAAACATGACCCGAAAACTCCAAACTTACATCAATAGTGATGTCTCCGGTGCATCCTAAACATTCGTTGGCCACAAACCATTTCGAACAGCATGCTGTGGCAAAAAATGAAGCAAAAACAAATAGACGTGGAAATCCGGCAGAGGATATGGCGTTGGATCAGGCAGTATATGAGGAAACCTGACAACAACAACGCAAAACAATGTTTGGAATGGATCCCTAACGGTACACGTTGCGTCGGAAGGCCGAGAAAAACATGGAGAACAATTATCTTAGCCGAAGCAAGTATCCGGGAAAGAGCATGGCCACAACGGAAGAGGTTTGCCGCAGATATGAACAAATAGAAAGATGTTATTTTCGATGATGATGACTTATGATGATAATTATAATGGAATAACCGAAATCGATCATGATATAAATTAAAATTAGTTTAATAGACGTAAAGCTGTTTATCTTTATTAAAACAAAAATTTTCACCTCCTAGTACCCACAGCATGTTCTATAAAATTCAAATAAATAAAATTTGTAAAGTTCTGAATCGACAAAAATTTTGTCTATTTCTGCAAAATAAATTAATAATGTTTGAATTTTTGATATAAGACTACAGTTTAAAATCCCACTTTCTGTTGCTAAGCGTCAATATTTTGACTTTAAACAAATTCAATCAAAACTTTACACTGAACTAAATAAATAACTAACTTTGGACAATTTTAGAGAAAATTTTCTTATAGTGGATAATCTCCACCTCTAATAAAACTGAAAAAAATTCTAAGCTATGTATATATAAGAATCTAAAAATTCACTACGTAATTCTAGATTTCATGAAGTATTGAAATTTTTCAAATATTTTGTTATTTTATTTTTTTTGTTTGACATTTTCAATTCTGCGTATTTTGAAATTTTCTTTTGCACCTATTTTAACATCACTTTTTTTCGTTTTTTTGTTATTTCCACATCTCAAACGTGACAACCTACAGTGATAAGACAGTAATAAACATAGTAATAGTATAAAATACAAAAAAAAAAACATGAAAAAGGATATTCACGTACGTACAAAAAAACAAACAAAATCCTTGAATTTCACTAAATTCTAAGGATACACAATAATTCCTTATATTTTCTATATGATAATATTATATGTGACACCAGAATGAATTTAAAAAAAAAAAAAAAATCAAAACTAGATTGGCTTCCATCAATTTCGATTTCAACCAATATTTCTATGTAAATAGATAGGTGAATCTTTAGGATCTGATATAGATATGGTGGATACATGTATTGTATTTTTCGGAAGAGAATATCAAAAAGATTCAATAGAATTGTAGTTTTTTTCTCAAAATTTATTTTTACATGTTTACAACAACAACAAAAACAAAAAAAAATTAAAAATATACCAATCATTAAATCTGTTTTGATTCTAGTAATTCTAGAAGGATTCATTTTTTTTTTCATTTTCTACATTCAACACTAAAAAAAAAAAAACGGAATAGAGTATTCGGAACATTTTTTTTTTTTATATAATGTATTCCTTTGTAGAAACAAACATGTCCTTATTATAAAATAAATAAAATTATTTTTTTTTTTTTACCTTCTAAATTTGTAAGAGAGAACATATCCTTGAAAAATAAACCACACAAAGGTGTGGAAAAGATTCAGTTACAATTGTTATGGAAATCAGATGAATATTTTAAGGTCGCCTATTACGTTACATGAATATTAAAGAAAACAAAAAAAAGCTCTCTTACTGAAACTGAATGTCTTTGGCCCGACAACAAATACAAGAAATGTGAAATAAAATAAAAAAAAAAACAGTAAAATAAAAATAATAAAAATGATAATAAGCAGTAGATAAAAGCATCCTTGTTGAAATTTTTTTTTTTTTGTAATTTTTCTTTCACGTGCAATTCGTTGTCATACAAAGTAATTCAAAAAA
Organism: Argyra leucocephala; assembly: GCA_963942445.1. Lineage (NCBI taxonomy): Eukaryota > Metazoa > Arthropoda > Insecta > Diptera > Dolichopodidae > Argyra > Argyra leucocephala. The sequence continues at coordinate 7,662,702 of OZ012681.1, read as the reverse complement.
CAAAAACTGAATTGAAAAATTACAGTGTGTTTCAGTTTCTATCATTAGAAAAATATAGGCTATTCCATAGGCTAAAATCGATCATATGGTATGAAAAATATATATATTGTCGAACTCTATCAGCTCTATAATGGCATCAAAGTGAAAATTACTTAGTGGAAATCAAAAGGTTTCACTGTTTGGAACGTTGGTAGAAACAATTGATATATAGGTTTTTCACTTCTAATTCAAGTTTTTTTATTTCAAATTCAATATTTGTAAATTTTATTATTTTTAGTTTTAAATTTTTGAAATTAAATTTTTTAAACAAAGATTAGATTTATATTAAATGTAACAGTTAATGTGATGGTTGAATTGGAAATAAATAAATTTGAATTTGAAATAAATAAAATTGAATTTGAAATAAAAAAACTTGAATTAGAAGTGAAAAATGGTTGTCCAACTACAGCCAATGGTAATTTCATTGCCATATCCACGTAATAATTGTTGCAATCGGCTGAGGTAACAATTGCCACGGATGTTTCTATTACATTTACCAAATTTATATTAGTTTGTCCTAATATAACTGTTATGTTAGCTTCAGCTAGTTTAACAAATAACTCATCAAAGAATGTAATACAAATTGTTTGAATTAACAGATGAGTTTGCTATTATTTGACTATATCTTATTCCATGTGAATTCATAACTGCTATTAATGAAACATGTCGCCATCTTACAGTTGGTACTATGATATGAGCAGCAGTAACGATTTATTATCAGTTATAGCAGTTTTTTGTAACGATTTATTATAGACATGGCAGTATTTTTATTGATTGACTCAATTATGGTTTTGCCTTCTTCATAGCATTTTATCATGATCTGCTTTTCGTCTAAACTAGTTTTACTGTATGGTTCCCTATGGTATCCTCTACGACGTACAACCAAGTTAGATGTAGTTTCTACACTGCTGTCATCGGAGAATATTATTAGTCGATAATTCCGTCCTGATGAAAGGACTCGATTCTATGGACGAAGTGTTATTAATTTTTTAGATTATCAAGACTAGGTACTGCAAATGCTAAAACTTATTTAAAGGTTGTTTGTTTAAAAAATCTATTTTTGTTTATATATGTATTTAGTTTGTTTTCTTTCAAAAATTTAAAAATAAAAATTACAAAATTTACAAATATTGAATTTGAAATGAAAAATATTGAATTTGAAATAAAAAAATTTGAATTTGAAATAAATAAAATTGAATTTTGAAATAAAAAAATTTGAATTAGAAGTGAAAAACCTATAATTTTCTAAATATTCAACTATAGACCCAAAGTAACAAAACACCAAAAAAGACTGAACGAACATTTTCGAAAAAAAAATAAATAACAGTATATGCAAAGTCATTTTGCAACTCCAACTGAAGGTGTAAGCTTTGAAATCAAATGTTCATTAAAAGGAGCAATTATCGGCAGTAGCCATAAAATACTGAATTTCCAAGAGGTCGGAAAATGTTCGAAATCGGCAACAAAAAATTAAATCAGGTTTAACATACAAGTAAAAACATGTAAATAAAAAAATAATCGAATTTGTAAAGAACAGTAAGAAGGGTTCAATTATTGGGACAAACGGAATTGCACTCATATTCCACCTGTCCTGAGCGCAACGTAACTTAGTGACTGTAGTACTTAAATCAGTGGACAACAGCTGATAACCATATTATACCTCCAGCACCACACATAATGGATAATGATCGATTTGTGGCAATTCATTGAAAATTATTCATAAATTTCACTTCAGAAAATATAACTCACAGTGTAAATAAATATAAAACGGTATATGGCATTTACGAATTATAACCAAAAATTATAAAAAATACATATTAAATAAATTAACATAATAAATAGTTTTCTCTTATTAATAAGACAATCTTGATTGAGGTTCTAGTCCCAACCCCGAAGTAAGTGCACAGTTAATTGTGCAGTAGTTCGTAATATGCAGGAAAAATATCCCTCACCAAAATACCGATAAAGCAACCAATCTATTTCTTATAGAACATAGATATTACATAATTACAGACATACGACATTCTACCACAGTGTGTCCGATGTACCTATCTATTGAGGAGTCAATATCGACTAATACAACTTCCTAGTTATAGTCCGGGTCAGAAAATTAATATTTAATGTCAAATAGCCTTCAAACACCTGACATAATATGCAACTAACGAATAAAGAATTCATTTTAAATGAAACACTCAGTTACTGTCATTAACGAAAAACCAACTTTCATTTTCAATTATGAAAGACATTTGGTATCAATTTTTTCTTCTTTTTTTTTTTTATTGTCATTTTAAATTTTTGAGTTAAAAATCCTGAATTCTTAATTGTTTGTTTATTTCTCTTTTTCTCTTTCAATATATTTTTTCCCATTCTATTTTTAAATATATATATATATATTTTTTTTTATTGATTTCGATGAAATTTTGCATTATAAAAAAAAAGAACAATAAAAACAAAAAAAAAAACAGAAAATAGAATTGAAATTTTTCTTTTGAATCCTGACGAATCCTTAAAATATTTAGAAAAATAAGAAAAACTGTTTAAGCTTAACATAGGTCTAAAGTAGAAATATAGAGTAAAAGAAAATATACAAGGATTAGAATATTTATGTATATTAAAAAAAAAACAAAAAGAGAAAAACATAACACAAACAAAGATAACAAAGGAAATGTGTGTACAAAAAAAAAAAAAAAAAAAATTGAAATATAGAATGGCATGGGTCTGAAGGTCCTTTCACTTTTTGTTTTTTGTTTTTTTTTCTTCTCCAGCAAGGAGATAATTTCTAGTGAATTATTGAAAAGGAATATTTATAAAGGACATTTTAATAGAATTTTATGTTTATTTTAAAAGAAACCAAACCAGTTTGAATAAATAATATTTTGCATGTATGTAGATGTGTATTTGTCATGTGGTATTATTTTAGAGATGGATAAAGGTCGAAAAATTTATTTTTGTTAATTTTTTTTATTTCTGTTTCTTTTTTGCTTCAATTTTATTTTATTCTTATACTTTTTAGAGTTGTTTCCAAAATTGTCTGACACATTTTGATAAGCCTATTTATAAGTAAATCAATTTTTATCTATGTATTGGTATTAAGTGTAATTTTTATTGAAGAAAATTGATAAAAATTTGTTTTTTTTTCCATTGGAAAATATCCTTTTTTTTTAAGAACTTTTTTTTTTCTTTAAATTTCGATTTTTAAATTTTGAATGTTTTAATAAGAATAATAATAACTTCAAATATATGATATTTTGAAATTTGGATTAAATAGAGTTTGACAAAGAGAAAATAAATATTTTATTATTATGGGGTTTGACAATTTGAAGGAGTCTGTATATGTTTTGAGTTGACAAGCTGTATTGTTTGATAATAAAGAAGAGAGTTATTTTATTTTTTTATTAGACAGTTTTTCAAAAATATATGTAACATTTTGACCTGCTGTTCATGTAATTGAATTATCTAAATTTGTAGCCATTTTTAGAGTTTTTATAAAAATTATGTCATGCTAATTTAAAATTTTTTTTTAATAAAATATTTTTTGTAAATAATTTTAGTCTTTTTTCTGTTCTTTTTCTGCAGATCATAATTGAATATTCACAATTATTTGGTACGAATGATCTATTGAATATTATCAATAACATTGGCATATAGTTATTTTTAATTTTGTCTGTGCACTAATTCACCGACAATTCTGCTTCATAATTCTATTGCTGTACACTGGGGGGTAATTAAATATAGAACTGACTTTGTAAAATATACAACGACAAGTTGAATTTTCAAAACATTCAAATGTGCGATATTACTTCAACTGTTAAAATTGACAAATACACAACGCCTGTTCAACTTTCGTATGATATTCACAATCGGTAGACAATACTGTTATACATTTTTTGCATCCGGTAGCATAATATGATTTTTTATACTAAAATAACAATATTTTGTTTCCCATTTTTTTTTTGTTTTGAATGTACCTGTCATTTTAGCAATGTTTTAATTTTTAATATATATTATGCTCATTATTATTTAAATTTAATTAATATTTTTTTGTTATTTACTGTACTATTATTTGAATTTATATTTACAGTTTTGAATTTTAAACAGTATTGTTCTGATTGTAATAGTGACAGATGTATTTAATAATTTTATTTAAATTTTATTTAATGGCTAAATAGATTAGTCATATATTGATTTTGTCGGGTTCACCAATTCAAAATTGTAAATGTAAAATCAAATAATATAGTACAGTAAATAACAAAAAAAATATTAATTAAATTTAAATAATAAAGGGCACCACATATATGTATATATAAAATATTGAAGGTATGGGTTTTATTTTAATCAGTAATTTTGTTCGTTTGAATTTTCAAAAAATGTTGAGACTCTATACAGTCTATTGGAAGAGATGAATTTTATCTTGTACGAGATCCGAGCTCAATTTGATCATATCATTGAATTACATTTTTTTTCATTTATTAGAGTATAGAGATATATCGCAATATGGCTGAAAACTGACTCATATTTAAATGTCAAAATAATCACACTTCCATTTATCAAGCATATTTATATTTTATTGAAATTAATATCATTTTGAACAATATTTACCATTTTATTTTAGTCACATAACTCTGTCCTGTTAATCAATCATGATTTAATATTTAATAAAACACCTATCATAAAATTTCATTATAGTTTACATAACAAAAGTTTCCAACTTTAATATAAATTTTTTAAATTGAAAACTAAATCTAACTTTATTTTTTCCAATTTTGTAATTACATAATCCTTTCATGCACTATACACAATCAAAAACACAAAAAAAAAAAAAATAAAATCATTTTTGATTTAAATATTTAAATTTAACCTAACTAATTATAAAGCTTTTTCTTGCCCGAGGATATGACACTGTTTTTTTTACAAAAATTAAAAATAAAAATTAATTTAAAATTTATAGAAAATTATGGAAAATCCCACCTCAATAAAAATAATTATGAAAAATTTAATCAAAAACTTTACATATATTATAATTAATTATTTAATTTCCTAATTCAAAAGGACAAAGGACATTATAATGTAAATGTATGAAACAAATAATATAAAATGTGTTTGTGTGTGTGTGTGTGTGCATATATCATTTACATTTTATGAACAAAAAAAAATAAAACTTTATTCAGTTTATTTAATTAATTAAATATCTCAATATATACACTCACATTATATACAAATATTCTCATATACTATACCATATATTACTATACAATATATACTCTAGCTATATATAAAAAGAGAAAACTTTCCATTGAAAACTCATTTAATACCAAAATGAAAATAAAAATAAATGATCAAAGGATGGGTTGCTTAAAATCTAAAAGGATTTTGATATCCTTTGAACTAACTGTACTGTAACGGTACTGTAACGGAACTACGTGTACACAGAGCTGTTTTTTTAATTAATCAAATCACATAAAAATATAATACATATATATACGTATATATATAAAAAAGACAAAATAATAAAATAAAAAATAAAAATTGTTCAGTTTCATTTATATTTTTATCGTTTATACCTCTGTGCTTTTAATTTACTTTTTTTTTTTTTTTTGCTTTATTTTTTTGCTTTATTTTATTATCATAGTAAATAATTTCGTTTGAATTTTACACTCATATGTCCTGCTATACGCAAAAACAAAAAAACCAAAAAAAATAGTAACAAATAAAAGAGGAATGAGAAATAAAATTTTTCTTAATTTTTTCCAAAAAAAAAAAAAAAAAACAAAAAATCGAGAACAAAAGAAACAAAATCAAAAACGTAATAAACATACGAAGCGAAAAGGACTTCATTTATTTCAGTTTTTATAGAGAAAATTTCCCTGCACTTTTTTAAATAAAAATAAAATGAAAGTAAGTTGATTGATTTTAATTTAATTAGATTTCTAGTTGTTTATTTAACTGTATAGACGGGAATGGTACGAGAATAAATCGAAAAGTTTGTTAAACTTCACCTATGGAGTTCTATAAATTATTTTGCTGTAAAACTGATGTTCTTTTATGATGAAAGTATGTAGTAAACTACTATCAAATGTAAATAAAATCAACAAATGAAAATTGTTGAAAAAAAAAAAAACAAATCGAGTAATATTGAATGAGGGTGATTGAATAATTCATTAAAATATTTAATTACATATACATACAGATATGTATGGGTTCAATGTATTATGATAATCAATATGGAAACTTTAATTGCTATCTTTGAGATGTAAATTTGTTGAATTAATAAATCCATTGAAATAAGAAATTCATTTCTCTTCTAGACTTGTTCGCAAAGCAAAAACGTTTTTCCAAGTTCAAGTTGTTTGGCGTCTTATTGAAATTAGAAGATGGGGAGTGGAACTAATATACACCAGTTATGATGATAATGTAAAAAATTTGAATATTAGTCTTCAAGTAGTTGAACTTTTTTTTTTTTTTTATATCTTTATTATTTCATCTTATGTAAAGCAATTATAATACTTAAGTTAAATTTGAACAAGATTACAATATTAACATAGAATAAATAATAGTAGAAAACCATTCTGTTACTATAAGAGTAAGTGTCGAATGGTCCACAAAATTAAATTGCCAACTATAAATTTAATATAGAACCATACATATTAAAATTCATATACTTAGTCTTTGGACTAATTATAAGTTTATGCTTAGCAAACCATTTACTTAGTATATGTAAATCGTGGTTAATATTTAAAGTTGTTTCATTATAATTAGAGGTGGCATAAGTAAATGCTGTGTCATCTGCGAATGTTGTTGGTTTACCCTTAAATGGCTGTAAGAAGAGTGAATTTATATAAATTAGAAATAAAATGGAGCCAAGGACTGAACCTTGAGGTACCCCAGAATTTATGTATGCTAAAGTACTAACCGCATTTTTAATTTTTACTCTCTGTTTTCTACCCGTTAAGAAACCAATCGTAAATTAAACCTCTAAAATCTATTACAAATAATTTATTCAATAATATACTGTGATCAACAAGGTCAAAAGCTTTTGTTATGTCAATAAATAAGGCTGAGATTGATTTACCTGTATTTAAAGTATCGTATAGCTCAGAACAAAATTTTAATTTTTTTTTTTTTTTTAAATGTTCTCTTTATTTTTGCTTTTATTATAATTTCTTAATTCTAAACAAAACAAAACGAAATTCATCTTATAATTATTACAATGTACATGACTAGTTTAAATCCCATTTAAATTTAATAATGATTTGTTAATATTACATTATCTATTTTAATTATTTTTTTTAGTTTAAACTTAAATTATTCTATGTAATTTTACTTTAATAATTGATTTACAGTATTGGAAAAAAATTGCGGCTAAAAACCAATTTTTTTATTTTTACATTTTATAATTAACTTACACTAATCTTAACCTAAATATTACAAACTAGACTTAAACTAACTACTCTATTCTATTCTAGCTTAACCTACTCATTTCCAAAAATAAGGATTTTTGTTGATTAATTGTGCAGAATTAGGAATAAATTTATCAAATACGAATATTTCACAATTGTTTAAATTAGCAGTGTTTAAGTCTAGTGGAAGCTTTTTATTTGATGCGTGCCTTTTATAGTGATAAATAATAGGTACATAGGTACTATTTTCAATATAATTATGTTTGTCTGGAAACACAAATGCCTCTGGTGGAATGAATCCCGAATCGAGTGTACTTAATATGTATTGATCTGATTCATACCATGGGTGACTTATTATAGTGGATTTTCTATTCATGTAATACTTCTTTGAATGTGATTACGTATGAGACGAATGATAAAATTATCGATTCTTATTATTTTTGCATTTTCGTAAATTGTTTTGTTGGAGAAATAATGCGTGTAGTTAGATGTTGGTTTTCTATTCAGGTTTGTGCATGCGCGTATGGTTAGGTTTTCTATAGTAGAAGCACTTATGTTAAACCATATAGGACAACCATATGTTAATATTGGCCTAATTAAGGACTTGTAGCATAGTAACTTGACTTTGCTACACAGGATATTAGAGAAAAATAACCTTTTCAGAGCCATTAAGACTTTTTTTGCTTTTGGTATTTGGTTTTTAACATGCTCGTTGAATTTGAATAAATTGGTGTATGAAACCCCTAAGTACTTAAATCTGTTGGAATTCGGTATTTTAGTTCCATCTGGGGCTGTCAAGTAGAGCTTTCTCCAGTTTCCTTTTATTGTGCTATTTGACTTATTTATTGTGTTTCTAAATAAGACAGTTTCGCTTTTTTTATAGTTAATTTTTAGATTCCAGCGTGTACTATATGCAACTATTTTATTAAATGTCTGCTGTAGGTTATACTGGGCAACTTTCAAATTGAAATTTGCTGTATAAATTGTTAAATCGTCCGCAAATGCAATGCTGTGATTATGCTCTGAGCGTTTGCTTAGAGAATCAAGCAAGTCACTTACATATATATTGAATAGTATTGGCGAGTTAACTGTACCTTGCTGCAGGTCATTAGTCAATTGGAATTCTTTAGATATATTCTTATTGAGGAAGGATACTCTAAAAGATTTGTTGCGTAACATATATTGTTGATTAAGTATACTAGATGTGGAGGATATTTATATTTGAGTAGTTTGTATATAATACCATCAAGCCAAATAGTATCGAATGCCTTTTCAAAATCTATAAAACAAGTTGCTACACATTGACCATTGTTTATATGCCAACATATATATCTGACGATAATTTGGTCATAGCATTTATAGTACTGTGTTTGTGGCAAAATCCGAATTGGTTGTCTGGTATGATATTTTTTTTTTTGTTGTTTCTGTTATTAAAGATTTATTAATTAATATTTCATAAATCTTACTGATATTCGGTAATAGGCTGATAGGTCTGTAGCTACAGGAATCGGTGGGGTTTTTCCCTGGTTTTTTTATTGTTATGACAATTGCTTTCTTCCAAGGTTTTGGAAAGTAGCTTAGATTTAGACAATTGTTAAATATTATACAATATTTTTCGATTATTGTGTAACAAAATTTTAATAGAGCTCCTTCGGTGGACTTATTTCTTACAAAAACCAAATTGACAATTACTAAAGAAATTAATATTATTTAGAAAGCAAAGCATTTTATGTTTTATATCTTTTTCAAAAACTTTGGACAATGTAGAGAGCAGAGATATAGGTCTATAGTTGTTCACTTCAAATGAGTCCCCTTTTTTAAACAAAGGTATGACCTCTGCAATTTTCAAATTTTCAGGAAATGTCCCAGTGTATATGCTTGAATTAAACAAATGTAAGAGAATATTCACTATATAAAACGAAATCTTTTTTACAATCATACTACTTATACCCGTACGAGTTCGAATTTTTAAGATTAGTTATAATTTTAATTAATTCAGAACCAGTAATTGGTTCAAAAAAGAAACTGTTTACATGAAATGGTTCTTCAATCAAATTCCAATTCGATAAAGAGGTAAAATTATGATTATCATTTAATATTTTTGCAACATTAACAATGTATTCATTGAAGTGCTTGACAGTTTCAGTGTGTTTATTTATAAAAGTATTATTAATTTTTAAGATAATATCATTGCTTTGTGTTTTTCTATTTAATAGGGAATTAACTACTTCCCATTCTTTTTTAGTGTCTCCACTGACCATCTCAAATTTATGGATGTAGTAATTTTCTTTGCATACTTTAATTTCATAATTTATTTTCTTTCATAATTTTTTGTAATGATTTATCAGTCTAGGATTGTTAGCATCATTTTTTAGAATTTTTGACAACTTATTACGATATTTAATTTTGTTAAAGATACTTGTGTTCATCCATGGTTTCAGCTTAGTGAAATCTTTGTTAGTTTGTTTAACCGAAAAAGTGCACATATTTATATAATTAATTAAAATGTCTGTAAAGATATCGAATGCAATTGAAATACCCGCTTCACAATATACATCAAACAATAATATGGGATAAAAATACAACAAGGAGTGATTTTAAATTTTATGTTGGCCGACTTATTCGTTTGGTTATTGAAGATAGCTTAAATCAATTGTCATACTCTGATTATTGTACTGAAACTCTTACTGAAGCTTTATAGTATAAAGGTTTAAAATATAGATCTGAAAACTGTGATGTATCAATTATTCGGTCTGGTGAAGCAATGGAATAAGGTTTGAGAGATTGCTGTCTATCTATCCGTATTGGAAAATTTTTTGTTGAATCAGATGCAGCATGTAGCTCGTGTGGTCGGATGTTCAATTTCCAGATGATACAGTCGGAATATAAGTGTTATTAGTGTAATAATGTCGACTGGTAATACCATTTTACAAACAGTTAATGTATTAAAAAAGCATGAAATTCCATGTTGAGAGCTAGAATCTATTTGCTACACTTGCTGCAGCCAAAATAGTTCTAAGTGATTTTCCCCAAATGAAAATTTCAACTTCTGAACTTCATCCTATAGCACATAATAGTTTCGGCATAAATGTTTTGGTACTAGTTAATATTATATTTGTTATTTTACATACATTTTTTTTTTTTTTTTTGTAATTTGTTAATCTAATAATAAACCAATGGATTGTATTATTAGGTCCACCTAGAGCCACTAAACTAAAATTAATATACTAATATACTAATTTTTATAAATTAAACTTTTTATAAAATTTATATAATATTGTGGGTCATATTTTAAATTTTAAATTGTAATACTAATTTGTAATATTGACAAAAATATGACAATGATACAATTTTGAATACCATACATTTTGTTTTTGTAAATGTCTTTTTTGGCTAAATAAATAAAAAAAAATATTTAAACCAATATTGCAAATTTACAATTCTTGTTCATGAAAATGGAAGAAAACTACTTTTTCGAAGCCTTAAGCAATGTTATAAATAAAAATTGGCAACATTAGAGAGCACATGAATTTATTTTGGGTGTTGCAGTGTAATTGCAGTGCAGTGCAATTGAAGAAGAAGATAATTCATGAAAATGGAAAAAGTGCAATTTTACATGAGATCTCCAGCAAATTTTCAAAAGAAAGGGAGGTATGAGAGTGGGAGGTAAATAGAAGAGATTAACATTCGATTTGGAATTAAGCACTATTGAAAAAGAATACAACATATTTTAAAGGCTAAAATGAGAGTAGTTGCAATAAATAAAATTAAATAATTAAAAACATAAACACAATAATCAAATTGTTTATACAATAAATTTCTAAAACAATTTTCTTTTATTAAGTAATTTAATGTTTTGATGAACTGATCTAAATTTTATAACTAAATATTTTTGATCAACGATTTGTTCAATAAATTCATAAATATTTTTTCTGTATTGTTTTGGAAATGGTTACAAAATTTTTTGATTGCAATTTAATGTTTCAATACCCATACAAAATTCCATGGTTAAAACATTGATAAACTTTCTATATTTTGCATAAAAAATAATATAAGTTCAATTTAAAGACACATTAAAATTGATTATGATCTAAAATTTGGATTCACTCAAATATTTTTTATTCAAAAAAGGTTTACAGAAAATTTATTTATAAATATTAAAAATTGTTGAATAATTTTTTTTGAATTTTTCTAATATGATTATTATTCAACACGCTGGGTGAAGCAGTAGGTAGAGCGTCTGTCTTCCAACCGAAAGGTCCCAAGTTTGATTTATTTATTTATTTTTTATTTATTTATTTCATTTCTCAAAAAGAGCTGTGTAGCTCGTATAGAGTATATATATACATGTATGTGATTTAACATATCAAAAATAAAAGTATTCAAAAGTATTCAGTGCAACAGTGCAGTGCAGTTTTTTTTTTTTTTTTTAACAATTCAAATATAATTCAATAAAAAAGTTTTTTTGAATTTCTTACTGGACATATTTTTTACACTCAATGGCAAATTATTATATAACATTATTGCTGTATTCATTATAGGTTCTATACCATTCAAATTAGCACCTGCATTGTATCGTAAATTATTATTGCTTCTGGTGTAGTGTTCATGTACGTCATTATTTGACACCAGATTGGTGTTTGTTTTTATTAAGTTATTCCTCATATTATGTATTTGATTCATTTGTATTACTTCTTTATAGTGTATTAATTTTAGTATTTCATATTTTTTTATGAATATAATCAGTTGAGGTTCTGTGGCGCAGTTGAAATAGGTTTTTTATTGCCTTATTTTGAATTTTTTGAAGGCTGTAGATATTTTTCATAAATGTGTTACCCCAAATTGCTATTCCATACGTAATAGTGCTATGGAATAGACTATAGTAGGTAGAAATTTTTATTCTTTCTGGAAGCCGTTTCCCAATTTTCCTAAATAGTCCAGCTATTCGTCTGGTCTTCAGAATTAATTCATTAACCTGTTTATTCCAGTTTAAATCTGCATCAACCCAAATACCTAGATATTTATATTCATAAACTCTATTTATGATAATATTGCTATAATATATGGACATGTCTTCATTCTTAGATTTAACTATCAGATATTTTGTTTTATTAACATTTACCGTGAGCTTGTGTAAGGATATCCATTTGTGTATGATTTGCATGTCTTGATTTATTCTTTCTTCCATTTCGTTAACATTATTTTCAGTGTACACAACAACTAAATCGTCAGCAAACAAGAACGGTTTTCCCAACAGATTCAGATTTGAAAATCCGCTTATATAGCATGAAAATAGTGCTGGACCTAAGGAGCTCCCTTGTATAACACCATAGTCAACATATTTATACTGACTTGTCACTCATTCACATTCTGTATACTGTTGTCTTTCATGGAAATAGCTTTCAAACCATGGATATTCTTTGCCTTTTATCCCGCATTCAAATAAGATTCTAAGCATAATCTTGCGATCCAATGAGTCAAAAGCTTTGGCCAGATCAAAGAATACGATGAACGGTGATTTCCGATGAACGGCAAGAAAATGCTTTCTGAATTTTCCGAACTGGTCCAGAGTCAGTTCCCTTTGCTATTGGGATAAAATAATTATAAAAATTAGATGACAGTTTTGGTTGTCATTAAAAATGAAATACAACTGCTATTATGAAGGCGACGTACTCTCTATACAAAATATACAATTACATTTGCAATTAATAGATATACCATACAAAAATCCTAAATATTGTATGTATATGTAATTGTGTATTTCAATCTCTGTGTAAAAGCTGTTAGGATGTTCATTCCATAGACTTGGTATTATATAAAAAAGATTTGTGTATTTTCTGTACTACTTGCAAACTTGTCAATTCCTTTATGATCAACTAAAACTAAAGCTGAACCTCAAATTAAACTCTACCTCATATATCCAATTTGTTCAAAAAAATATTTGTTATCATCACTATATAAAATAAAATATGGCAACAGTAAAATCAATGACAGCAACAGTGTCAAAGTAAATATTAAAAACAAAAAAAAAATTATTTTTATGAACAATAACAGAAATGAGCATCAGCGACAGTACCAGCGGTAGTATTCGCATACATTTTTCATTGATAATTCAAATTTTCAGGTAATAAAAGCGTTAAAGTTTCAATTTCGAAATCAATTTGAATTTGTCCATTTTTTCATAAAAAATATATATAGAAGGAAAGAAACATTTTTGATTTTTTATTTGTGTCGTTCAAATGCAAACACCGATAAATACATGTTAAGCCATTCTGAGAAAAACATTAAAAACCTATAACATATTTTTTAAATATAGTTTTTTTTTAATTTATAATGGCTAGCATATCTAACAATAATAAAGCAAAAAAAATAGCTTTGGATTTAAGCATAATATTAATTTGAAATTTGTAAATATCGGGTTTTGAAATTGACACATGTTTGTATTGGGATTTGCATTTTATATATTGTAATTTATCGGGGTTTGATTTTAACAACTCACATTAAGTGTATTGAAAAACAGTTTTTTTTTATATCGGAAGTATATTTCAAAATAAACTGTGACATTGTAAATGTCTTAAAAAAAACTTCAACATGATATAATGTAAAAGAACTAAGTTTTCAATGTTATCTTTAAAATAAATTGGCAACATTGTAAAATTAGATCTTTCTTAGACATTGTGTTTTAATTCATTTGTGATCAAGCAAAATGAACAGACAGTTTTTATTAACACTGTACAACATTGGGTTTTTAAAAAATATTTTGTAAACCAAAATACCTGTCAAATCGGTCGCGGAGACATCCTCAACAACAATTGTGATCATGGAGACAATGTCTCAAGCTTTTGTGAGCTTTTGTAGACATCTAAGATCATGTGAACGTTTTATTCAGCTTTGTGTTGAGACATTTACGATGTCAAGGAAACTGATCTTGTTCTTATATGTAGAGTAAAATGCCTTGACAAATCTCATAGCATCTTGTGTCTTAACAATGCTGCATTTTAAACTTTTGTCTTTTTGCTGAACACAATTTGGAATTACTGGAGGACTTATCTAGCTGTTTATATCTTGCAGACAAATTTGAAAACTTAATAATTCCACAGTTTATTGAAAAAATAATAAAAATATTTTGATTAACTTAGATTGTTCTCGTTTTGTTACATTTTTCGCTTTCTTTTTAGGTTTTTCTCCTTTCGAATTGGATGATTTTCACTCATCATTTTCTAACATGATTTTAGGGAAATTATTGTATACCCAGATAACATTGATAATATTTTAAAAAATTTTAATCACCTTTATTTTAAATCACGTCTTTTTTCAATGAAAAATAACTTTGCATTAACATTTATTTAAATTTTCAAAAATATTATTTGTCAAATTTTGGCGCCAAAGTATTTTAATCATATCGGCTTTTGAAAAAAAACCAGTTAAAATATACTTTAATATATCGACTTTTGCATTAGACCTCAATTTAAAAAAAAAAAAAAAAAAAAAAGGCTTTAAAATATCGGGATTTGATTCAGTTTTAACAAATAAGGTTATAGATCTACAAATTACGCGTATTTTGATATGTCAACATTTTTGTCAAGTGTAGTTATCGGTGTTTGCATTTGAATGACACATTTATTCAAGGTATTTTTTTAATTTATCTGTTGTCGGTCTAACTTAAAATTTTATAGTTATGGTCCTATATTTTGCCTTAGAATGAAATTTTTTTAAAAAAAAATTCAGTTTTTATTGGACTCACCTCTACCACCTTATTGTGAAAATATATTTGAGAGCAATAAATTATCCACAGTTTATAATATTCTAATATTCTTCAGTCTATACAGTTATCGATTTACCAATTGGCATTGATTGTTACATGAAAAATTTTTGCCAGAAGGTATTTAGGAATTTCAATGTTTATAACTCATCTTCATATGTTCAAATGGACGACATTATATTATCAATGTGACACTCATTGAATTCTATTGCCTTCCGTGGCCTAATCGTTTAGAGCACAGAAATGTGTTTGAATTACGATGTGGTAGTCACGGATTCGATGCCCGTGGGGGGTATAAAATATAACTAAAAAAAATAACAAAATATTATATATAAAATTTATAATCAATAAAAATAATTAATATTATTAATACTTTATATCACTAAAAATATTACCTCTATCAATATCTATATCAATACGCATATATATCATACAACACCACATATAATAACCACACAATAACACAATAAATAATATTGGACAAACACTAATAATAATTAAACATATTTGTCAACCACTGACAAAAGTATGTGACATGACGTACCCAGTAAACATAGTAACGTCAAGCATCTTAAAGAAAAAATATGACATCGTCTTACCACGTAGGCGCAGATAAAGTTATCAAAGTGGTCTTCTACAGTAGGCCAATCCCCTACTTATACAAACAGATTAAAAATGAAATTAGACATTGCCTCGGAAATTAAGTGAAATTAACAGCTCGAGTACGATGGAAATGTCAAGTGGAATACCTATGCTTCCAAGAGGAGTAAGGAGAAAAAAAAAAAAAAAACTCACTGAATTCTACTCATGAATTTTTTTCTCAAAGTTTTAACCCTTTTGTACGAAATCGGAACATATGGCATGGAAAAAATTTGTTTGCTATTTTTTGGGTTATTTAGGCTTTAAATAGCACAAAAATGTATTTTTTTTTTGAATTTTGTTTTTATTAACGGTAATACAAAGTGCACATTATAATGTACATTTTTCTTCAAAGGCTGTACTTCACCTTCAATTTTTCTGTTTATATTACTTGAAAAAATGCACTCTTCATTTTTTTTCATCTAATTTCTAATTATATTCTTTTTTGATTTCTTTTACTATATCAAATAAAATATTATAAATATAATATTTATAAAGCATAAAAGCATAAAACATAAAATTATAAAAATATAAATTGAAATAAACCTGCAAATTGCGATGACATTTTCTAAAACAATCGTTGTTTTTTGTTATACATAAATGTATAATACATTTGTCATGCACCATGGATGTGTTCTACCCTTACACATTGGCTTTTTTTTATGTTCTTGACAGTAACGTAGGTAGATCACCTTTTGGTGCTTAATTAAGTCCGGCACTGCAAGTTTTATACCACAATAATCTACAATATTTCGAGCATTTATTTATCAAATTACTGGTTAACCCATTAAATGTGGAAAACTACTGCTATTGTCAGGAACTAAGCCTTCTTAAATAGAATAGCTCCATTTTATTTAATTTGTTACCAGATTATTCTCTCAATTATTTTTTGTCATTTATTTTATAACAATGACAAAGGGACCAGGTTGAAAAATCCATAAAGCATTTTTTTTTTTTGCTTCATCGGAAATCGAACCTAAGACTTTTCGGTTGAAAGGCAGGCGCTCTACCTACTGTGTCGCCCAGCGTAGTTTTACATCTAGTCGCTTCCTTTTTATCATCTATATGAGGCATGTGAGCCATCATCTATATGAGGCATAAAGGAATATTCGTAAACAATCTTTTTTCAATTGCATTTCGTCGAGGACAAATTACAAAATTTGGCTGAGGTCTACCTCATTTCGCGCTGGTTGCTTTTCCGACGTATATCAAGTTATTGATAATATTAATGCGGAAGTCTAATAAGTCTATTAAGCAACACTTTTGTTGGATACTAAAAATTTTAAAATAATTTTTATACTCTAACCGAAGTTACTGCCAAATCAAGGAAATGACTGAAGAGTCGCAGAATCCATTTTCTTGAGAAAATTTCAGAATTCCAGAATTATATAATTTACTTATGTCGGAGCTATTTATTATCTCGTAGGACTTGGACGCTTTGTTAAAGCGTCTTGCTTCATCTTGCTCCCAAATTCCAACAAAATTCGAAGCAACATGAACGTATCTGTTATCTTCCCACTTAATTAATGCAGTTGAACCTGGATATATGCTTGTTATTAAAAGCTCTAAAAATATTAGTGATACTATTCTTACCATTTAAAGATGTGACAAGATTGCTTGCAACTCTCGGAATTTTTCTCATTTCTTTATCGGAATCAAATAGAGGATTGCAAATAAATCTGTTAAGGCTTACTGTGCCAGCTAGGAAGCCTAAAATTGGTTCAAATCTGACGGATCCACAAAATGAGCAGCTCCTTGATAAAGAAAAAAATTGTAGCCCTAGTCAGATAACCCATATAAAATATAAACTTTTATGCCCCAAGGATAAGGCTTTCCTTTTATGTACTATATAACCCTTTCAGGAAAGATAATTATATTATTTTGTTCTTCACCTTCCAATTCAATAGAATCTTCTAAATCATCGTCAGAATTATTTAAATAACCTACAGGGCTACAAGTTCTTTTTTACTCAGTTTAATTTTATTCGTATTCAGTTTTCTAAATTGGAACGAAATGAACATTATAATGTACATAATTTCAAAGAAAAACAGTTGCATTTTACACTCTTAATGAAATATGTACATTACAATGTACATTAATTTGTGTACATTATAATGTGCATAGTTTATTTACTACACTGATAGCTATTTGTACATTTTAATGTACAGTAACTTATCTTATTAGTTTTACGAAAAATATAAATGATACTAGTTATTATTTTATTTTATTTGAAAAATTAGTATTTTTCTTATTAATTTCATATATTTTTATACAATTTGAGGTTGTAATTATAGGTTTTTTTTTATAAAACAAAAATCTAGAAATTGGACACTGGTATAAATGCTCAACTGGACTGACAATTAATGCAATCATTTTTGTATTTTTCGTTAAATATTAAAGAAATGAGTACTAGATAATAAATATTTAAATAAAAAAAAATTTAAAAGGAATTTCATTCAAAATTCGTCAATATATAGTAAAAATATAAAGGTTTTAATTTGTGCACATTACAATGTGCAAATCGTACGAAAGGGTTTTAACCAATGTTTAATATCACTGGAAGATTGTTGGGTTGGTGGGGTGGGGGTTTGGGTCGATTGATAGGATGATATATCGTTTATATTATTTAACATCACTGAAAGATGCTGTGAATTTTTGATTTTTTATATCTGTCAATTGGTCAACGTAGTATTTTAACCAATTGGGATATGAACAGTTTATACCTACAACAAACTTTGGACTAACCATGCATTTGGACATGTTCTCATTAATTTATAGTATCCATTTGCTCGAGTATATGCTTCCATTAATGTTGAGAATTTTCATTTTCTTGAATTATACTAAATTTGTTAATTGCAGTGATTAGTATTCCATTTCAGTGTAACACTGAAACTCAATTAAATTTAATATAAATTTTTATGATATCTTCCATGAATTTTCATTATTCAAATTTATTAAATCATGAAAAGCCAAATAATTAACAGAATAAAGACAAAATTTTATTTCAAAAATTTTGAATTTTTAATCATATTGAAAAATTCTACATATAGTAAGTATACATACACATTCAATTGTAACTTTTTTAATGAAATTCATCATGGTACGATAACATTGTTAGTAACTTTCATTTTGAAAATTACAATTTTGTTAACTGATAATGGAAAAAAAAAACTTAATATTATCTATCTATATAGATGATATATAATTATTCATGTACATGTATATAGATCCAAAACTACATACTTATATTTGTAATATTTTAAAATGACACAAAATTTTATCCTGTTTCCTCCTTTTTTTTTTTTTGTTTTTTCTTTTAATTTATGCTTACTCTGAATCGTTCTGATAACCTTAATATGCAGTAAAAAAATAATGTAAGCAAAAACTGCACCGATTGGGTTTAACCTTAACCAAATCCAAAGCCTATAACAGTACATAACAGTCATTATATATCTTTAAACATAACCTATTCAAACATATTTAGTATATGTATATATATATACATACTGTAATTGTACAAAATAATATCCTAAAATATAGAAACAAAAAATAAATTTTCTTTTTTCTTTAAATTTTCTGAATTTAAAATTATTTTGTACTCTGTGGTTATGAGATGGTAATTCGTTGTGTTTCAATTTTTTTTTTTTTTTTTTATTCTTTATTTTCTGCTAAAATGCAATTCTCTGCAAATATTGTACTTTTCGATGTACAATTTACAAAATGTACTTAAAAATTTCAAATATTTTCTTTTGTATTGTAGATTTTAACCTATTAAAAGTTTGGGAGAAATGAAAAACTAGCTAACAACAATACTTTAAAAGTAAACCACCACCACATAGAAAACAAAATACAACTTTCAGTATAAAATTACAGAAATAACAACAAATAATTTTTATTCAGTCTATTGTCCTTTTGCCACAAAAAAAGAACAAATAAAAAAATTAAAAATAATATTGTGAATGAAGATCTGGAAAAATTAAAGAATTCAAACAGAGTGGTGGAATAAAATTAAAAAATATTTTGTTGAATATAAGCGAACTGAGCCAAACAAATTTAAAACCAAAATGGGTATGTATATAATTGCAAAGACAGGTTCTTAATGAAAATTTGGTATAATTTGGAGTATTTAGAGAGCAACAAATATACAAATTTTATTTAAATTTTAAAAAACATTTTAACAGTAACATTTTGTGGCGTATCTGTTGGTCAAGAAAAAATTGTGTTTTTAGCAATCCTTAACTTAAGTAGAACTCCATTTTCAAACTTAAAATATGTTATTGCAATTACGTAAAGTGAAATGAATAATGTTTAACTATAGTATATTTATTACTCAATTCCAAACATTAACTAATTAAATGTGCAAAACTACAACAAAACTGCTTTATAGTATATAGATTTTCTTAATGAACTTAGTCCTATATTATTTAAGTTAAGTTTCAACAAGCACTCAATACATTTTATAAAATTACATCATTTTAACAATAATAAAATAATAAAGAAAACTTCAATAAAACATATATGTCCTAGGTAGAATTCGAACTGTCTGAATACTCGATCAAAATATACTACACACTATACTAAATCGGATCATATTGGTTTTTCTCAGGCTGTTAGAATAGACATCATATACCAGATTTTAAAATAATATGCACTGATACCTTGTTTTCATAAATGCAAACCTGCAGTCAATCTGCATATTCTAAATTAATGAACATGCTTGTCAGATTTTCTGAATGCTGTTCATAAATGCAGACTCAAAGTGTAATGGGCGTCAATTTGGCAGAATAAATTTTTAGTATGCATAAAATTTTTTAAAGTAGTTTTCTTTGTTGTTTTGAATATTTGAGTTTTTATTTTGTTATTTAAAAAAAATTGTTATTTTCAAAATGAACAGAATTAATGAACAGAAACTTTGCAGAATTGTCAAGTAAATGTAGAATATATGTAGAATTTGTATTCATTATTGCAAAGTACGCCAAGTGGTGGCAAACTTGTTGTCAGTTTGCAGCATTTATGAATAATTTTAAATAATAATTGCCAATTAATAGATGACACAAAATGTGATGATAGTAAGAAAACTGGACTGTTCTAAATATTGATGGTAGAAAATTTTATTTTTTGATTTCTTTAAGGTCTACAACCCTACAACAAAGTTAATTAAGATTTAATAAAGTTAAAATAAAGTGCTGTAATAAAATTAATTAAGATTTAACAAAGTTTAGGTAAGGGCTACAATAAAGTCAATAAAGAGTCATCTTTGGTGGTTAAATCAATAAAATAAATAGATTATCTAACTTTAGAACAAGGCTTAGGGTAAGTTAGGTTAGCATAAGTTTAGTTAGATTATAGATGTAGCTTAAGTAATTTAAGTTAGTTCTAAGGTTTTTAATAAAACAAATTTAAACAAGTTTTGGTTTTTTTTATATTTTCCAAAATATAAACAAATATAAAATATTTCTTTCACAATTATAAGAATGAAGTAAACTAAATAAATTTAACGTAGTCTTAAGGTTAAGTTATTATAACTTAGAATAAATATTAGATTTTGTAAGACTTTTTTTCTAATGGTAACACAAAAATGAAGTAAAAATAAAAAATAAAAAGTTATAACAAAAAAAAAAGTCAATTAAGAGTTAACAAAGTTAAAAGAAAGGGCTGCATAAAAGTTAAGTAAGCGCTGCAACAAAGTTAATTTTTTAAAAAAATATCTTTGATTAAATTTTCCATTGATTTTCATTTTTGTCTGTTTCAAATTAATTAAAGTCTAATCCTCAATTTTTATCTAGTTCATTTTAAGCCTTGTTCTGAGCTAAGCAGTTAACCGGCTTAATATATTCCCAAAAGAGGGTATAATTGCATATTAATTATTTATCTACTAATTGATTTTTAATTATTCAGTACTGTATATAACACGACAGTGGAATAGATTTATTACAAATATCATTGCACATTGATATTTAGTATATCTTCCGTTCTACCTATCCCTTATTTCCTGTGTCACACCTCTTTTTATATATTTTTCTTGCGATAGTTATTTTATTTGCAAATTTAGTTAAAAAATCATAAGCTAACGAGTGTTTTTTTAGAATGATAGAACTTTCGATAGGGATAACTGTGATTTGACAAAAGATAGAAGCCATGTAGTTTTGACATTTCTGTTCAGTAAGCATTGACAAATTAGCATGAATAGACTCACGCCGCAACAACGTTTACAAATTGTTGAAATGTATTTTCAAAATCAGTGTTCTATTCGCCAAACTCAAAGAGCACTTCGTGAAATTTATGGTTTACATAATCGTCCATCAGAGCAGATTATTCGTTGAACTATCGATAGATTTCGGACAACATTTTCTCTACTCGATGCAACAACAACAACAACAAGACAAAGAACTGTTCGTACAGAAGAAAATATCGGTGCTGTAAGAGCTAGGGTTGATGAAGATCCAAATTTGTCTATTCGTCGACGTTCACAACAAGTTGGACTGTGTGCAACCATCACATGGAAAATTTTACGTAAAGATTTTGGTCTACACCCATATAAGATTCAACTGCTTCAAGAACTAAAGCCACTTGACCATAATAAGCGTCGTTTGTTTGCTGATTGGGCTCTAGAACAGCTTCAAGTTGATCAACTTTTTTATGGAACAATTGTGTTTAGTGATGAAGCTCATTTTTGGTTGAACGGCTACGTAAACAAGCAAAATTTCCGTATATGGCGCGAAAAAAATCCTCAAGAAATTCTGCAGGTTTTATTGCATCCTGAAAAATGCACCGTATGGTGTGGTTTACACGCTGGAGGTATCATCGGTCCATATTTATTTAAAAACGATGCTGGAGAAAATGTTACAGTGAATGGTGCTCGTTACAGATAAATGATCAATGATTTTCTGTTTCGAAATTTGATTGGGATCGACCCGGAAGTGTTTTGGTTTCAACAAGATGGTGCTACACCTTATACTGCTACGGCAACAATAGATTTAGTGAAAGAAAGATTTGGTGATAACCTTATTTCGAAAAATGGTCCAATTAATTGGCCTCCAAGATCATTCTTCATAACACCATTGGATTATTTTCTTTGGGGTTATGTGAAGTCATTGCTTTATGCTGATAAACCAGAAACAATAGATTCTTTGGAAGCCAACATAACCCGTGTTTTTGATGAAATAAGGCCTTAATTACTCGAAAAAAATGTGCAAATGTGGTCAGATCGAATGCGGTTCCTCAGAGCTAGTCGTGGTGGATATATGCCGGAAATTATTTTTAAAACCTAAATGTCATAAAATTATCTTCCAAATAAAAAAAATGTGTCTTCAATCTTAATTTAAATGTGTTTTATTTCAATTTAAAGTTATATCACTCTATAAAAAACACCCTTTATAACAAAAACTTTAATAAATAACTGTATGTATTTAGAACCAGTTTAAGATACCTATTTTAATAGTATGAGTCTACTATTAACCGATATGGTCCGATTTAGTGTTCGGTTCGAATTCTACTTAGGACATGGATGTTTTAATGAAGTTTTTGTTTCAGTCTTATTATTGTTAAATGTAATTTTATAAAATTTATTATGTAATTTTAGATTTTATGTATTGTAAAAATAATTTTGCTTTACTAAATTTTAAATAAGTAGATTTTTGTTGTTGATTTTTTATTCAAATTCGATGGTTAATATAATTTATAGGATATGCTGTAGGCTCTAGGTGAAACATTATTAAAATTAAATACATATTAAAACTCTAGGTATGTTTCACAATTTTTATTAAATATCTTAATCGATTTCGGTTATTACACCATCATCAGAAGACTGTCGATGGTTAACCAAATTAGTAGGTATATTTAATATTTTTATATCTGCTTTATTTAATATCATTTATACAAAATTTATTAGAAAATAAAAATATTAACATTAATAATAAATAATAAAAGTTATATTATATTCAAGAGATATTTGGCAGAAAAGGGCTACAAGATTGACCCATCAGACCCTATAAAAATGAAACTTGAAACCATTCGCCAATATTATTATCTAAATTCTAATATTTAGCTTTTAAATTCATTAAAATATTTGATAAGCGGCAGGGTTTTAAGTAAAACTATTAATTAATTAGGAATTCAATTTGTTCTACTCCTACATCAATCATTTTGATTACCTGTATAGTTCCTTTAATTAATTTTAACCAATTTATATAAACATTTTTTGACGATTTTTGCTCATGTTGAATACTTATATTTTATAAATAGAAAATCTCAACATACTGTTTTGAAAAAATGGTCTGCTTACAAAAAAATCAATTTCTCAAAGATTGTATTCAATGCAAATATACTTAAAAATCTGTTTAAAAGAAGCATTATTGCATTACTAATATAGCCAAAGAAAACCTCCAGTTGATGATTTCTAATTGATTGAATATTAAAAATAATAAAATCGTACTTTTGTATTGCTTAAGCAAATCAAATTCGATTAATTCTAATTTTTTTTTAACATGATAACTACTGTTTACTACCGTCTACGGTTTTAAATCAAATTATTCATCAGATTCTATCCAAATTAAGATTTTAATCTTTAAATTTGTCTAACGACTAGTTAATAAAATAAACATTAATTCTCATTTTTTTATCTTAACATTAAATCACCCTGTATTTGTCAAATAAAGTAATTATTCGAAATAAATTTTTTTGAAATTCATTTATTACAAATTTGAGCATTATACACACATATGTAGATATATGTGTGCAAATATGTAGTAATTTTATTTTATATATGCATATATAAATTATATAGATATATATACAAACTTACCAATAGTTTTTGTCCATTGGGCTTGTGGCCGCCAATCTGGATAATGTTTTGGAAATAAATTTCGTGTCCAATATGTATGCAATACAACCTTGTAAACCACTAGACGGTCCGGTGAACAATCACTTAAACTTTGTAAATTTATATTATTATCATTATTATTATTATTATTATTATTATTATTTTGGTAATTTTTTGTATAATTAAAATTTACATTATTATTATTATTATTATTATTATTGTTATTGTTATCATTATTTGTATTTGCATTTTTATTTGTATTTATATTTTCATTTATATCATTTGTATTAAATTGTAATGGATATGTTGATATTGTTGATATACCATTAATATCATAACTACCATCATCATCAACACTACCATAATCATTATTTGATAGAGATGATGATATTGCTTGATTATTATATGTAGCTGCTACAACTGATAAACATAACGGTGAATTAATTTGACAGTTAAATAAAAGAAATGATAAAATTATTAAATTTGAACGAAAATATTTTAATGAGAACATTTTAACTGTTAATTTATTTTTAGATTTTTTCATTTTTAAATATATATATATATATATATTTTTTATTACAATTTCTTTATTTTTATTTAAAAACTTCTTGTTTGTGTTTTCTTTTTTTTTTTTAATTTTTATCTTAATTAAAATTTAAAACATTTTATTTTTATTTTTTGAAAAATTTTTAACATTTTTTTTTTTTTTTTTTATGTAATTATGTGAGGTTCCATTTATTTCTGTAAATATTAATAAATAATTTACGTTATAATTTGAGTGGGAAATTTTTAAATTTAATTTTTATTTTGTAATAAATAATAATGAAAAAAAAAAACAAAAAAATTAAGGCGTTTACGTGACTTAATTTTAAATTGTACCGAATAATCTTAATGTAAGTAAATGAAAATGCCATATCACTATCATAAAGTTTGTAGAGAGATATAATTGCCTATAATTTATTTTTATAAACTTATATTTGCTTTGGAGTCTGTAGAATTTTATATATGGTTCAGATAAAGTGACGTGACAGCATCGGATGTCATTTAACTAATTATATAAATTTGTTAATTTAAATATGAATTCCAAATTGTGGTTTAGATAGACATCGCTGGATGTAGTCTACATTCAAAATTAAAATAATTAAAGCCAAAAAAAAATTGCTCATTAATCCTATGGGACTAGAATGCAATATAGGAAGGGTGCGGTTTAGTGGGTAAGCATCCCACTGGCAATGCCAAGCTACGGGGCTCATTGTGTCTCCTGAAGATTCGTATCCTACATATTACAAAAAAAAATTATGGTTTATTTTGGGAGCAGAGCTTGGAATGCCGCTTACAAATTCTTAATTTATTTGACTTTCACTGATCCTGAATTCGAATATTGATAAATTAAACAAAACGATCCAATTCGGTTATTTAAACTATTTAGGTATTACTAAATATAAGGTAATTTAGGTATTACTAAGTATAACTAAATTGTATTAAAGATTGATTTGAGGTCTGGCAAAATAAAATAATGCAGACTCAACTGGTACAGACAAATATTATTGGGTAGAATAATCATTATATCGTAAATAAATATCTATAGAGTATACGGAGCTTAAAACTAAGGGAATAAAAAACAGAAAGGCAAGGATAAAGCTTAAAACGAATTCAAAGAAAGCAAAGACAGACTAGATAGACTATCCCAGTGATTAAGGACCAAAAATACTGAATTAAAATAAAGAAAGAATAAAGTAAAAAGAGAAGAAAATAAATATTACTTAATTATATAATTACCTCCTCCTAAGCTCCTAAAGAGAAAACTACTGCAAGGATTTTATATACAAATAGAAAATATAAAAATTCAGAACTATAAAAGACTAAATATCACTTAGAAGAGTTTTGAATTAAATTAAGGATAGAGAAGTATGTGAGAATAAAAGTGTGAACAAGCCTGAAATTGTTTGGTCAATTTTGCTTACCATTTATTGTGATTGTTAATAACAAAAAAAAAATATAAGAAAGTTGCTAATTTAGGATTATTAATAAGAAAAACTTCATAAAATCAAATTACATTAAAATTCGAAAGAAATATAATAAAAGACAGCTTTTTCAATAATTTTTAATATAAATCAAATTACCTACACTCGATATTAAAATATCAATATCAAAAAAATTAATGTATTTCTAACAAATTTCATAACGTTCTAAATACACTTTATTACAAGTATCAAATCGATAATATGACCACCTTTCTAATAAAATAGGCCTGAAATTTCCACTTCTATTATAATACAAACAAATTTAAATATTGAAATTGAAATTAAAATTAACCTACAGTTTCCATTGAAATTTAATGATTTTAAAAATTTGTACTCTTGTCAATGAACATTTTCTCAAGAAATTCAATAAAATTTCCATCAAAGTTAATTTAAATTTTCTAGAAATAATAATTTTTTTCTGGAAATCTTTCATGATTATTATTCCAAGAAATTGTTTCAAATTTTTATTTAGAACTTGTCATTCACAAAACAAAAAAAAAAAAATAAAAAAAAAAAACTGTTTTTCAAATGAAATTTTCATTTTGGCAATATCTTTATTATTTTCATTTCCAATGAAATTTAATACTTTCAAAAAATAATTTTCTTTATTTTAATGAGACTGAATTTACTGACCTCTACCAAAATAGTTTCAAAGGTAAATTTTAATCAAAGAAATTGATGAATCATTCATAATCATGTGGGATAGAATTGTCAAAAAAATTCAAATGGAGTTGTTTAACTACAATAATGTAGTAATTATTTTATTTGTTTTAGAATAGGCATTTGTAATGTTCTGAATAATATTTAAGTATTGTTCTATATATAAATTATTCCACCCACTTCTTCATATATTTTAATTGTGATATTAATATCCTGGTGGATCAATAAACGGTACACATTTTAGTAAAATAAGGACTTTGTTATACTCAGATTATATTATCATAATTTAATAATAAGACATTGATGTATTCTGAAAAAGCTAATATAATAGAAGCTTGATATTGATCTAACGATATCGATCTGTTATTTAAAATAACGGTTGTCTCTTCGGAAACCAAACTTACAATAAAAAATTAAATTTTCATATCATTTGAAAATTTATACAATTAATACAATTAAGCGCTTTTTATTGTTTGTTACTTAAATTTGTTGTATTGTTTTACTACTTTAATAGAGTAAGAAACTAGTTATGAGCAAATATTATGAAAGTTAAAATTTACAAAAATAAAATTAATTGATCATGCTGTATAAATAATATAAGGAATAAACATATTTTTTGCAATGTCAGGAGATCTTGGAAAATTGAAACAGCTGTTTTTGTTATGGTTTTTCTTTTATCTTAGTATGTCTTTCTAGTGCTTGTGATACCATCACAACTGTAAATAAATAATACCAGACAATTAAACACCGAGCTCCATACAAAAATGTTATCTAACAAGGTCTACATAATGGAATATAATATCATCCACAAAAATACCCTGTGTTTTTTTTTATATAACAGAATATCAATTATACAAATCCAAGGATATATGTGGAAATAATTATAACTCTATAAAACTCAAATCAAAAACTCAAATTGAGTTAAAAGCCATAATACGTTTTAAAAATGTGACAAGATTATTTTTTTTTAATGTTTGTTCATTTTCTTCAAGACTAGTTAATGAAATTAAAATATGTTGATATTTTTATTGTATCCCTCATGATACATTGATATGATTGTGATTACATAATTATTATAATTTCATTAATATGTAGCGACTCAAATCAATTTTCGATTCCAATAAATCATCTCAATTCCGTTTTATACAAACAAAATAACTTCATAATTATTGAATGAACCAACCTTACGCACGTTTCAAAGATGTAAAAGTCTTGATGGGCTTAAAGTTAAATGTAATATTATAATAAAATATGATAATGTTCTAGCTATATTGATACTAGTTCATTCGATATACGATGTTGGACTAACTGAAAAAATAGTTGGACGAAAAAAATTAAATAGTTGAAATAATCATTGAGTACAATATTCGTATGTCAAAATTTTATTAAAAATTACTTCGTACAAAAAGTAGAACGTAGAACAACATTTTTAGAAATCAATTAAACCTAATGTTAGAAATTAGCTGTTGAGAAATTGAGTTAATTTATTTTATTGATCAGAATTCATTTTCACATACAAAGTTTCGATACCCCCCCGATCATTAAAAAAATACTTGAGCTTCTAATCAAAATTAAATAGATTTAAATAAATGATCTACTAATTAAGTTGACATATTTTATGCACTACACAGCCAATGAATGAGCTAACTTAATGCCTGATCTCGATTTACTTCAAATACTTGAATAACCAAGGCAAATTAAAAATATTTTTTTAACAGAGTAGATATATGAAGTATTAGAGAGACGCAATAACCTTCTAGAGCTGTTTAATCCATACACAGTTTTAATTTAAAGTCAATTATATATACATATTTTTGTTTTTGTTTAAGTTAGTCCAAACATTTAAAGTAAATTCATTTGAGTAATGATGTTAAAGTCAGTTAATTTAAAGCCATATTGAATTGACATATTTTTATTTTTGTTTAAGTTAGTCCAAACATTAACACACGAATGCACAACTTTGACTAATCTAGTATTGGCGAAAGAAAAATTACCCTTTGACCCCCCTCCCCCCCTTTAATACTTGAAGCGTAATTGAAAAACTTTAATACATTTATAATTGAAATAAAAATTATGTTTATCTTATCATTTTACATAGAAATACCAATAAAACTAATTATTTTTTTCATAATTTAAATTAAATTCAATCATTTCCAATTTTTACAATTCTAAAATTACTATTTTTTATTTTAAATATAAATTTAGTAAAATTGTCTAACTACACTTTAAAAATTAAACTTTAAATTTCAATCAAAAAATTTCAAAGAACACTAATTTTTATGTGGATGGACTAGATTTTAATATTCAATAATCAAAATTATCAATAAGAGTTCTATGCATCCAGCAAAAATATTTTTCGTCTAACTTTCAATCTTAATTGCATTTTCAAAATTCTTGTATTATACTTCTCCTCATTCCATTGAGAATATTAACTTTAACGAATTATTTCTACAAAACAAATATTGAAAACTCCCAAATTACAATTAAAAATAATTCTCTTGAATATCTTTGATCTCTTGGATATAATTAAAAATACATATCTTATCCAAGACTACATAATACTAATACTAACATATCACCTTTATATGAAAAATCTGAAAAATCTTCTCAATCCCAAGAGTGTAATCTAAAATCAATTCCAAAGATTACACAATAATAATGCATTTATTATTTTATTACGATGTTAATCACATCTGAGAGTATTAAAAAAAAAATTGTGAAAATCAACCAACCCCCACATAATTGTATGAAAATTTTATATCCAAAATTCATCTTTTGATAATATTTGTACAATTTTATTAATAATTGAGAGATTTGAAAATTTTTATATAATCTAACATTACAGTAAATTAAAAAATAAAAACAAAAATCAAAACATTTGAAAAAGATGAAATGGGAAAATTATTTTTCTTCTACACATACTTTAAATGCTATACAAATTACAGAACAACCATAACTAATCTCAAAATCACTGTTTAAAGTAATCCAAAAAATGCCGGGCACCCCCTTTAGTTATTATTATTTTTTTATTTTCTTTTTTTTTTTCTTTTGGATTTTCTCTTCAGTATTTTTCCAATGATAAAAAAAAAATTTTCCGGAAATTTTTTTTGTTATTTTTGTTTTTTTTTTTTTTTGATTTATTATTATTATTTTATTTTAAACATAGTTTTTCACAAATTTTCAATTTAATATAATATGTATCTCTTGGATAATTTATTGCTACTATTTGTGTTTATTGTGTGTCACTTGAAACAATTTTCACGGAAAATCCTCCTCTAAAACTAACAACAACAACAACAACAATTTGAAAATAAATTCTTAAGTTTAATCACTTTTGAAATTTTTCAAATATTTTGATTATTTTGTTGTTATTGTTTCAATTCATTTTTTTTTTCAGATTTTTTTCTTTTTAAATTTTATTTTAATCCATTTAGTGATGATGAAAATGAAAATTTTTGTTGTTAACAAAAATATTTTCACTATCATAAAATCAACAAAAAAAAAATAAAAGAAAATTCACGCGAATCGCGCTCTTAAGATTCTTCTCATATAAAAATAACGAACGAATTTGAACAACGAGTCGAAAGCAACTGTCCCATACAGAAGAAAATGAATTCTATTTTAACGGTACATACAATAACAGAGAGTAACAATAAATATACTTATTTTTTTGTTTGTATTGTCGTTTTTTTTTTTTACTCTGCTTCTACTAAAACAAAATATCAACAATATAAAATGAAAATATAAATTTTCCATATGATTTTCACAAAAACAAAAAATTCTGTCTGTAATGTTCTGATTACAGAATTTGAATGCTTTTAGCAGATTGCTGAAGGCAGAAAATATTGTTTTTTTTTATTATTTTTGTTCTGTTGTCTGTTTTTTGTTTTTGTATTTACATCATTTGTGGAATGAATTCGTTCTGCACAATTTAGAAAATTCAATGCATTGAATTGAATGTAGAGTAGAGTGCAATAGTAAATTAATTTTCAGATTGTAAGAGGGGAAATTTCGAAAATAATAAAAAATGTGAATGAACCGTAACATTTTGGAGAAAAACAAATTCAAATATACGAAAAATGAAAACATGTGCTTTTTATTATGGTACATAAATATATTAATATACTGCATAATATGTATTTTTTTAAATATAGAAGTATGCTACATACCGTTTTTACATTAAAGTTGAAAATTAAAAAATATTATTTTTGATTAAATATTCAACAAAAAATTTTCAAGTCAATCATGAAAATTGAAAAACAACGGAAAATGATATGCAACTAATGATCTGGAAATGTTATGAAAATTCATATAAACTTGTGGTACATTGAATTTCAATTTGATGATATAGTGTATGTTTTTACATTTGTTTTTTACTTTTCATTATAGTAGTTAAAAATATTTTTTTAGAAGTTATTAAGAAAAAATTAAAACAAGGTGTTTTTTTTTCGTTAAATTAATATATTTCTTCGAAACCTATTTAAATTTGTTGAAATAATGTATAAATCTAACTGTAATAATACACAATATATTTTACTTATATAATATTTATTTATAACTAGCTTTGTAACCCGCCATAAATGACGGAAGCAAAATAAATTCTAGCATTTCTTTCCTTCATTAGAGTTTTCATTTCAAGTTTAAGAAAAATACGTATTTGCTTACTAATTTATCATACCTTTATTTTTGTATTATAACGCTTTTAATTACCATATAAACAGAATATTTGTAGTAAGGTGCAAAATTTTCTAATCCCTAAGGGTCATTTACTCGATCATTTTAGCGATATCATTTTTGCCAACATTGAAAATTTATCGTATAATTCAGAATCAAGTTAATCCTGTTACCTTTCAATAACATTCGCTGCGTCAGTTTAGCGTCAAAGTTTATAGCGAACAAATAATATTTTATAATGAGCCACAACTTTGAGCGATAAACAATTTTAAAAATAAAAATAAATAAAATTGTAAATATAAAAAAACAATAATATTGTAGGTACACATAATATTTATTTTGATGAATAAAATAAAACCTCGTGTTGGAGAAAAAATTAAAGTAAAAAAATTGACTGCAAATAAATAGGTATTTACAAAACTGTTCATAACTTGTGAACCATTGATCGGTTAATTAAAATTTCAAAAAATTCATTATCGAACTGTTCATATTAAAATTCATACATAATTATTATTTATAACATACATTAAAAAGAAGAACAACAATCGATATGGTTTAACCGATACCTATATATACCTACCTACTATATTAAAAAAAAATCATCACACATACATTTCTACACACTTGAAGGAAACAAATATACCTAAAAATTATAAATTTACAAAGATAAGAAATATAAAATAATAGTACAAAATTTCATTTAATTTCTTTAGTTATCGTTTTTATGGGTAAATCCGCAGAACTAAAACCTAACCCCATAATACATAATAAATATTATATACGATCATAAGTTTATATATCATATAGATATATATATATATATTAAAAAAAAAAACAACAAACAAAAAGAATAAAAATAAATAACAATTGTAACTCTTCATCGCATCACATTTCTGGCTAGAGTATATATACCTATAATACTTACTATACAGGCTATGCATACGGTAGCAAAACTATGATGCTATGATCATTATCATAACAACAAAAATAAAATAAAAAAAAAAAAAAAAATATGTAGACACATATGCATATTGCGCATATAGTTTTAAGTAATAAGAATAACCTTTAAGTGCATTATGTTTTTTTTGTGTTAAATGCTGTTTGCCTTTTGGTTATTATACCATATTAAACTACTGATAAAATTTCTATTAGTCCTTATTATTATAAATCAAAAAAATTGTTTGTTTTATTTATATTATTATTATTGTTTTTTATTTTTCCTTATTATTTACGAAGAAGACTAACATTAAATAAAAAAAATATATTTCATGCAATGGTATTTTTTCCTGCAAAGGTTCAGCATGGTAGACAGGGGTTAAAAAAAGAGCACCAAAGCATTTTCTATACATATTTCAATTTGTATATGTGTTGGAGTATTTCGTCGGACTTACAAACATCCAGATAAATGCAGAATAATATATATATATAATAATATATTTAACAGTGAAAATAGTCGAATATTTTCCTTTTAATTTTACTGATATGCTTATCATACAGATACGCGTATTTCGTCTACTACTTGCAGACTTCTTCAGTGTTTTGTACTCGTTTTGTAAGTCGAGTACAAAACACTGAAGAAGTCTGCAAGTAGTAGACGAAATACGCGTATCTGTATGATAAGCATATCAGTAAAATTAAAAGGAAAATATTCGACTATTTTCACTGTTATACCAAAATTTTACTCTAACGCTGGAAAACAAGTTTTTATAAAAACTAATAATATATTTGTTTATTTCTATAATATTTTTCGTTATAATTGTATTATATTTATTTATTTATTTTTAAATTAATAACATAAATACAAAAAATTAAAACTTAAAAACTAATGGCAAAAATTGTGAAATAATTAAAATGTTAATCAACGGTTAACAGTTAAAAAAATTAATAAAAAATTTAACCATCCACAAAATATAAACAATAAAAAAAAAATAAATAAATAAATAAAATACTCTATTTGAAAATTAGTAGTTATGGGTTAAATTAAGTACTTTAAAAAAAAAATTAGCTACTGTAAAAATATAGACCAGAAAGTTTTTTGGGAGGTTACCAATTTAAATCTCTTCGCATATATCTTAAATTTATAACTATTTCGAGATTTTAACCAAGCCCTAGCCTAAAGGTATATTGGTAACAGCAAGATCATTTAGTGACGCTATAGGAACTTTGATACGATTATTGTTTAGATATTTTTTTAAAAGTAAATGCGTTAGGATATGATTCCTAGCACTTAACAACATGTAGCTTGGTTGAGATGGGACACGATAAGATGGAAAAAATAGAGCTCAAATGCGTAAAAGATGCAGGATGATAAATATTTTTTTTTTTCCTTTATTAAAATGAATTTATACAATTATTATTTTAATCTGAATATTTAGTAATATTTACGGTTTTGAAATTCTCGTTCGCATTTATTATTAAAACTTATAATTAAGCATTACAGCATGAATACAATTTTAGAAAAAATAAGTTATTTAACTGTAAAGTTCCACTCGGAACTGTTCATGTCAGAAAATCCTCTAATCAGAAATTATTATATCCTCTGAAATAAATTTAGTTCATAGGTAGGTTTTACTGTTTAAGTTAGCGTTAAGTTTTACAAAACAAAAATTCAAAAAGGTTTTTCATCTCCAATTTTCCTTTAAATTTATACTAGTAAACTCGAAAATTTCTAAATAAAAATAAAAAAATACAAATCAACTGTAGTAAAGATAATTATATATCTGTATGTAAGTAAATAGTTTTAAAAGAATTAATTGTACAATTTATGGAGCATAATAAATAAATAAATAAGTAATAATTAAGCATTATATTAAGCATTATAAAAGAAAATATTTATATTCGATTTAATAAAAAGAAAAAGAAAAAGCAAAAAATTAAGCTTAAGATTAATTGTATACTAGGTAATTTAAAATATAAAAATAGAATTTTAAGACCTAGCCTAAGCTGTCTGGTCGAATTGGATATATATAAGCAATTTTCATTTTCCTAATACTTATTACAGCAATCCCATGTGAATATTTACAAAACTATAAAACAATGCATTTTATTTACATATAAACTTTATTTAACTTTTCTTACATTTAAATTTTTATTGTTTTATTACTTTATTTTACTTTACCATTTATATTAATTATTAACTTTTGACATTTTTGAATTTTTATATTAAAAAAAAAAAAAAAATAGAAACCCTGAAAAAAGAAGACAAGAAAGCAAAGAATTCAGAATTTAGAAGAAAAAAAAATAAAACTAAAAAACAAAAAGAGAATTATGATAACACAATGGAGAATCAGTATTTACGTAAAAAATTTTTTTTTTTTTAATTTGTTATTGATTTTTTTTTTTTTTAAATGTGTATATTAGATATTCTATTCAAAAAATAATATTTTAACTCATTAACTTTAATTAAAAATGCTTTGTACATTATTAAGTTTACTTTGTACAAAAAACTTAATTAAACCGTATCTAACAGTAAACTTATAAATCGTTAAATAAAAAAATTCTGTTAACAAAACACTTATTCTTGACATTTAATATCCGAAATTGCATTCAGATTAATTTAAAGTAACAAGAAAACACCGGTCAAAACTGGCAAGAATTAGGAATATCAAATATTGTATATAAAAGAAAATAAAATTATATATCATAAAATCGAAAAGTTAAAAAATTTATAAAAGAATAATTTCGTTAAGTTTTGTAGATATTTTTTCCTTTAATTTACAAAGCTATTTAGATTTATAACCTTTTCTAAAAAAAAATCGTCAAAATTCGAAAAAAGTTTCGTGAAATTTTCAAAAAGTTTCGTTAAGTTTTGTATTTTTTTCTTTAATCAACAAAGCTATTTAGATTTATAACCTAACCTAATAATTCTTAAATAATTCGTCTTCTTAATTCACCAAGCTTCGATAAAAGTTTCGTTAAGATTTTAAAAAAGTTTCGTTAAGTTTTTTTATTTTTATTTGCTAATTATAGTATGAAAAAACATTATTGGTCAACAATTTTGATATTTTAATTTATAACAGTAATTGACTTCATTTTATTTATTTACTTATTCCGAACTTAAATCAAGCAAGTTACAATATATATTTATTTATTACAATTTAAGTTAAATTCAATTAATAAAAGATTATAACTTAAGAAAAAGAATTATAAAAACTGAATTTATATTACTTGATAGAAAAAAAAAGACCAAAATCAAAATAGTTAAGAAAAATACCTGTGTTAAAAATAAATTATAGGTATTCACAATTAATTATTACATTTGATTTAAAATATTAAAGTTTAAAAATATTAATAAATTTAAAAATAAATTTAAGGTAATATTCCAACTTTCACCCTATGCCTCACGGATGGGGTTACAGGACAATGATGATGATAATATTCCAACACCAATTATGTTTAAAAAAAATCAAAAATTGTTTTTGTTTTGTTTTTTTATACATACATTCTTTAAATATTTTATATTTCAATATTTTTGTACAATATTGTAAGCTTCAACAAAACACAATATTTTCCCTTACCAACATAACAATTATTTTTTATTTTGATACTTTTAATATACTAAGAGTATTACGCAATTTAATTCCATTTATCTACTAATAACCCTAAAACATCATCTATTACTGAAGGCAAAATCCCAAAAAAATAAATAAATTATTAGAATATCACCTTCTGATACCTTCTTGTTACATATTATTAACCTCAGCTTATCTATAAAATAATTTAGAAAACCCGATTATTTAAATCTGCTTGTTATTAGTATTTTTATTATTATAATTTTTTTTTTCATTTTATTTTCTTTTTTGCATTTACATCAATTTTTTGTTTTCATTCTTTCCTTATCAAAACAGAGCATCACATCATCTCACCTATATGTACTTAAAAATTCAAGTACTTACTACAGGTGGGATATAACAATTACACAATTAAAGGTAACTTTAATGTATACAGTAGAATATTTCATCTTTTCTGATGATTACTGAACTTTCTCCTACATTATTTTTTAACATGACACAAAACAGAGGAGAGTGAGAAATCCAGATTTTTAAAATATGCACACCTGAGTTTTTATAAATTAACAACAAAGCAATATCGTTTGGAAGCTTTCCAAAAATTTCTAAGCAAAAAATATTATAAAGCTTTGAACAGCTGATTTCTGGGAGAGTTCTATAGAAAAGAAAAAAATTATTTCCATTATTTTGTAATATTTTGTTAAACGCATGTTCTCTTGGGACATCTGATTTAGATTGTGCAGAGTAAAATAGGTATGCAGAATCTGCATAGCCTAAAGATATGTAATATAAAATATATTTTTTTTGTTTATATCTTCTTGAGGATGAAAAGAAATTCTTTTTATGTTGCGATAAAGCTAAAACCATAAAAAAGAAAAAAATAATTCATTTCTAATATTGAAACAAAAAAAAAAAGATTAAAATTTAAGGATAATAATTTAAGGATAAAAAAGTTTTTTTTTCATGTTAAAAAAAAAAAACAATTTTTTTTTTGTTTCAAGGTAACATTTTTTAATAAATTGGAATTGATAAAAATAAATTTTCCTACCTTCAGAATATTACGAAACATAAAATAATGAATATCCTTTCATTGGAAAAAGTAAAACCTAATACCGAAAGATTAAAACAAAAAAAAAAAAAATTAAACAAGGATTAATTTTAGTGAAAATTTTTATGAATTCATTTTTTTCTGTATTTCCTTACTTTTGAATGATTTAAATCCGGTACTATGATTCTCTTGAATATTTGATTAAAACAAATTCCAATCGTCGTTTTAATATTTAGAGAAATTTAATTTTTAAAATTTAAAAATTTATTGAAAATAAAAAAAACTTAACGAATGTTTCAAATTATTTGTGAATTCACCCGAAACTGATTTGAAAAAAAAAATTGTTTTAGAAGTAATAGAAAACGTTTCACTCTGATATCATTTTGGTTATCTAGCAGTTGAGTGGCCTCAACGTTAACATGACCCTTCAGACGAGCCAAATGCTTTGCTGCATATCTTTTTATTGTATTTTCTATGCAAGGAAATTTTAGATCTTTGTGCAAGTCACTATTGCGAACATACCAAGGGACATTTACCATGTTGCGCAAGACTTTATTTTGGGATTTTGGTATACAAAGTACATTGTGTTCGTTTGGCACATCCCCATATTTGTATGCCGTACAACCATATCGGTTTGATTATCTGATTATATAACAAAATCTTGTTATGTATAGGTAATTTAGAATTTCGACCTAAGAGCCAGTACATTTCTCTATATTTATTTTCAAGCTCAAATTTTTCAACGTGCTCTTTCCATCTAAGTTTGACATCTAATTTCATTCCTTGGTACTTAGAATTGTTTTCTTGGGGTATATTTACCCCATTCAGATATACTGATGGTGATTTTCTATATTTTTATTTGTAAAACTTGCATGTACTGATTTTAACTCATTGAGTTTAATTTGCCATTTCTTTGTCCAGAGGTATAGCTTGTCGCTTGCTCTTTACAATTTATTTGTAGCATCGTCAATATTTAATCCTACTGCCATCAGCGCAGTATCGTTAGCAAATCTAGTTACAGTTATATTTTCCATTTGTGGTAAATCATTGGTGTAGAGCAAATATAGTATGGGACCCAGAATACTACCTTGAGGCACACCCGTTTTAATATCTCTAATAGTAGAATACTCTTCGTCTTGTTTTATTCTGAATAGTCTGTTTTCTTGATACGATGAGAGTATATCTACGTATTGTTTAGGTAACATATTATTTAGTTTATTTGTTAAGCCTCGTTGCCATATTTTATCAAAAGCTTGAGCTACATCTATAAATATGGTAGAACATACTTGCTTTTCTTCTAAGGCTTTTTCTATTATGTCTGTTATTCTATGTATTTTTCTAAAACACCAACAACAATGTAAAGTAAACATGTATTATCTTTCACCATAATGCATTAAAATTATTTTCTCACTAAATTTTACTTCTACCTACACCTACTTCCATAACACCTAAAAAAAAGTTGTTATTTTTATTCTCTCAATTCTCATTCTTTCGTTCATAATTAACTGTTTTTTCATCATTATTGTTGTTGTTACAAAAGGCTTCAGACAAAAACAAAATATTGGTATATTATATAAGATAATTGAGTCAAAATGACAACTAAAACAATATTAAAAAATTTAACTCTGTTTTAAAAATATTAAACAGAGAATACAATTAAACTAAACTAAATTAATATTAGGAATAATATAAAGAAAAAAATAAAAAACAAAAATTATAAAACTAATATTACAATTAAAATGAAAGTAAAGATCTTATAAATAAATAAATAAATAAAATGAAATTTATTTGAAAGAACGTTATAAATATCAAGAAAGTAGTTATTAAATAATACAGACAGTATAAATTGATTACATGTATTTATTGGCCTTAATTTACAAAGTTTAACAAATTGAATATTTGATGCCGTAGAGGATTAGAAAAGTGCAACTACAACATAAAAAAGTATTTAGATATTATAAAATTCAAACAAGAAACAATGAATTAATACAGCATAAAAATAGTATGAAATACTTAGGCATAACTCTTAATGATAGACTTACCTTTAAAGAACACATACAGAACCAAATAATAAAGACAAAGAAAGGCATTATAATGAGCAAAAATTTGTTTTATAATAGAAATATAAACAAAAACGTTAAAATAATTACTTATAAATCGTTCATTAGACCAATTTTAACATATGGATGTCAAATAAGATATAATATCAGTGCAACAAATTTTGAGAAAATTAGAAAGACAGATACTTAGACCATGTTTTGGTAAAAATAGAAATCCAGAAACCAATTATAAAAATTATTTCCCTATAAAAATTTCTACCCGAATCAGCAAAAATTGAATGAATTGATTAATTTGTACTTAAACTGTTAAGAATGCATTTCGTAGGCTGAGTCTAAAAGGCTCTATAAGTCATTTTTACGAAATGCATTCTTTACAGTTTAAGTACAAATTACTCATTCATTCAATTCTTTTGCCCTGACTTTCGGGCTAGAATTTTTACTGTTTCGGAGATATTTAGTTCTGGATTAACCCACATCAACTTTTGTAATACTTTGTTAATTATAAAATGACTCATACGCCAATTTTTTTTAGAAATGGATCATTTTTGTATGAAGTTTGAAGTCAAAATTGGCTTATTTCTGAAATTCCCCATATTCATATGTTTGACACATATGCCCAACAAATGATCAAAACTATCTAAAAGCATTATTAAAAATAAAATAATTGTGATTGAAAACGTACGCTTTTATTATGAGGGGAATAACCATTGATGTCAAAAACGTATGGTTATTCTCGTCATAATAGAACCGTACGTCTTCAATAGTTATAAGTTAAGGTATACCTAGGTAAGGTACATAATAAAAAAATTTTTTAGTAATTTAATCATTGTTTTATGTTATATTGTTTTTGTTTAAGATTATAGTATTGTTAGAAGAGAATGTGATCTCAATGAAACTAAACTGATTTTTAATTTTGAAATTTTTTAATATCATAAATATTTTTTAATATGTAGTGAACCCCACATTTATTTGTAAAGTTTAGTGATAAAACGACCTATATCCAGGGAAATTTGACCTACGTGCTTGGGCTAAAATCAACTTGTTCAAAAAAAGTCGTTGGGTCGTTTGGGAATCGATTTTGAAAAATAAAAATGCCTATAACTTATAAACTAAAAGGAGTAGGCACTTGTAAGTCTCCGGCGCATCCTAAACATTCGTTGGCCACAAACCATTTCCAACAGAACGCTGTGGCAAAAAACGAAACAAACACAAATAGACGTGGAAATCCGATAGAGGAAATGGCGTTGGATCGGGCATACTTTGAGGAAACCTGACAACAACTTCGCGAAACAATGTTTCAAATCGAATCTTCAGGGTACACGTCATGTCGGAAGGCCGAGAAAAACGTGGAGAACAACTGTCTTAGCCGAAGCAAGTACCCAGCAAAGAACGTGGCCACAATTGAAGAGGTTAGCCGCAGATAGGAGCCGTTGGGA
Source organism: Argyra leucocephala (assembly GCA_963942445.1). NCBI lineage: Eukaryota > Metazoa > Arthropoda > Insecta > Diptera > Dolichopodidae > Argyra > Argyra leucocephala. Next base: position 7,621,634 of record OZ012681.1, on the reverse strand, counting down.
AGAATTTACTTCCGCCCTATGCCCCACGGATGGGGCTGCAGGACAATGATGATGATGATGACTTGTAAGTAAAACAACAAAATAGGTATTAAATTATTGTGAAAGTTACAAAAAAATGTATCGTACAGTTTTTTTTTTTAACTGTAAACTTAAAATCGCGTTTACTCGAAACCGAGTTGATGGCATATGGGGCCTGTCAGAACTCAGACGGCGATTTTAATAAAAATACAGATATAGAAGGCAGTACTTTTATCTGTCATATTTATTATCCTAATACATAGTTTGAAAGGTCAATGAAAAACGGACTGGTCCCACCAGAAGCACTCACATATTTAAATTCCAAAGGATGTTAACAAAATGACGACGGCCTGCCAATTATATATCATATTTATAGAAGAAGTAAGAACAAAAAAATAGAATATAATCTATTACATATTAATTATGAAAATTAAAGATACAATACATATGAATATAGCTGAATATAATAGGAATTTTTGGTGGAGAGATTAAGGCTATTTATAGCTCAACAGTTCTATTTTATTTTTTAGATTTAGTAATAGAGAATTATATACATTAAGCCCATAAAAGAACAAAATTAACATAAAACATAAGTAAATAAATTAAAATTAAAATAGACATAAGAAATCCAATGTAAGAGACAATATAATAAGAAAAAATAGAAATAATAAGAAACTAGCTATTAAGATTATTAAATTTGTAGTATAAACACAAATAAAGCAAGATAAAAAAAAAATATATGATGTAATAACTTGTTTTAAATTTGAAAGTGAATTGGATTTTGAATTTTAATTTTGCCACCCAGCGTGCTCTACAAATACAAATTTTGACACCAAAGTATTGATTACTTCATTAATTTGCAAAGTAAATATTCCTTAACTTCTATCATAAATTCTTACTGATCCAATATGTTTTTTTTTTATATTAAATTTCATAATCCAAACTTATAATTTTTTATTTCAATTTTAATTTTTAAATCACCTTTAAGAAATCAAACCACTTTCAAAATATTCTTTAAAAATCTATTTCGGATACAAAAATTGTTTTTTAATATATTCAAAATTAAAATCTAAAAATAATAAAATGTCCTACATTAATTTCTAAACTATCATACATAGTGTATACCTACCTATACATAATAAAGAAATAATATTTAAATTGTAATAAAGAGATTTTTATTTAAAAATTAAAATTTCTTAAGGTCAATTTTATACTCGTATAGGTGGTCTCAATACCAACCTATATACAATTATTATTAAAATGCTCTCTATTTATTTTCACTATTTTGTTCAAATTAAAGCTTACCACACATACACCTACATACTTAAAAATATATAAAGTTAATATCTGTTATCCTTATTTTCTCTCATCGTGTCATTCAATTAAAAAATTTTACAATTTTTGTCTTTGTTAGTTGAATATTAAGAAATCCCAGAAGCAAAAAAAAATGTTTTTCTTTAATATATAAATTCGCTTCTTTAATAAAAACATTCAAATAAACTCTATACATATCTACATATCCTAAATGAATATCTTCTAAATTACAAGTAATGGTGGTAGTAGTAGTAGTAAAGGACTATTAAAATATCTAAAAGAGTTGGTTAGCCAAAAGTCATAACCATATTCTAGAATATACAGTAGGTAGTTATAATAAAATAGAATAGTTTAATTTTAACAAGTCATCTAATTTGCATATACATATATATATATATATATATATATATATTATAATATACATAATATTATTAAATTTTACATAAGTTTAGAAATCAAGAAATCATTTCCTGATTTTGAAATAAAGATTTTTTGCAAAAAAATAACAACAAAAAGAAAGATCATTGACAACAAAAGATTCTCATATTCAGGACGATTCATTTAAATTTATTTAATAAAAAGAAAAACAAAAAATAAAAAAATAAATTTTGAAACCCTAGAATATAATCATTTTCCTGGTGGTTATTGTTTTGATTATTATTGTAAATTTTTATTATTGTTATTATTGTTATTTTTTGAAAAGGCTAACTATTATTAGAACATTTCAAATATTTTATTTAATAATATTATATATATATATATATATATATATATTATCATATTTAAATAATTCTAAATAGTTTTGGATAATTTAGAGTTACCATATATACTTTGATGCTCATATCTACATACTAATCTTTTCAAATATTAATAAAACCGAATATTGAATTTAATCCATTGGCGGTTTAATCCATTCAGCAACGGATCGAAACATTTATCAGCAAATTGTTGTCAATATCATATGACCGCTGACATGTAATTATGTATAGACAATATAAGAAGAAGAAGAATATTTAATACGAATATTCCTATACAGTTTTATGGTTGTAATGAATTAGAACTAAACTACACAATTTATGTTCAGTACCAAGCTTTGTCAATTTGAAGATTTTATAACTGAAATACATGAAGTCGTTATAATAATAATAAAAGTAAATGGAAGAGTAGATAAAGATTCTCATCACATGGTAAATGTGGTGTGATTTAAATAGAGCAAATTGACAGATGTACTAGCCGACAAAATATTCCGCTGGAGTTAAGTGCTTTAGTTTAAAACTTCGCTTACCATTAAAAAGAAGAATTAAGTAATTTGTATTCTTGCGAAATATGGAAAGGTTCAGTAAACATCACTAGGAAACTCTAAGCGTATATCAGTAGATGTCTCCCGTGCATTCTAAGCATTCGTTGGCCACAAGCCATTTCCAATAGAACGCTGTGGCAAAAAACGAAGCAAAAAAAAATACGCGAGGAAACCATACTCTGAGCAAACCTGACAACAACTTCGCGAAACAATGTTTCAAATCAAATCTTCAGGGTACACGTCATGTTGGAAGGCCGAGAAAAACCTGGAGAACAACTATCTTAGATGAGTAAAAGTACCCAGTAAAAACGTGGCCACAATTCAAAGGCTACGTCAATATGAGCCGATGGAAAGATTTTATTCCCGCCCTACGTCCCACGGATGGGGTTACAGGACATTGACGAGTTCAAAATTTATTTTTAAGACCAGCAAGAATTTATAAAATTGATAGCTTAATGCAGAACAAACACGGAATACGATACAAAAAAAAACCACAAAAAATATAACAAAAATACAAAAATGGAAGTGTTAAAAAATGTTCCAATATTTGAGTTAGAAGAAAATTAAAAGGATTAGGAATTATGTCTCAAAAGTAGACCAACTGCTGCAAATAGAAAAGTAAGCAGAAAAATTAATAGCACAATCCCAGCTACTTGGCTTCAACCCGAAACAAATAATTAATTTGAAAAAAAAAATACTGAAATACAAACAGTTATATTGGCTATTTGGGCGGAAATTTACGCTTTCGATGCGTTATCATGCTAAACAACTATAAATTCAAACTATCCTAACGTTCCAAAACCAAAGTATTGCGAAACATTGTTAATGCCCCCTTCCCTCGTCTATTCACAATGTTGATGAGATCTTAGAATCCCTTTCATAAAAGACGAAGTAAAAAAAATGGCTGTACGCCATAAAAGTCGTCTTTCTCAACATGTCAATGTTGAAATTTCACGTTTAACTGACAATCAAAACTTTGTAAGACGACTTAAACGAACTATTAACCGTTTGAACTATATGTTATGTTAAAATTTTTTGTCTCTCAATAATTCCTAATGGGATCTTGTTTGATCAAAGATATCTGAAGAAAAGTGCCAAAATTGTATTATTGGTTAGTCTTAAAGACTAGCTTTAATTTTAATAAAAGGATGGGAGTTTTTGGTGTGCTAAAGTTGGCACAGTCGTTTACTTCGTTACTAGAAGCAGAAGGCTGATGATTTTTTTCTTTCGGAGAAAAAACAAAAAAAAAACGGTACGATAATTGAAGAGAAATAATTTTGCATACATTGAAATTTTTACAAAAGTGTATAGCAAAAAAAGTAGGTCAATGTCACGAACTTGATTGTTGCGGGTCAGGAACCGGTAATATGCAACCTATCAATCCCTAGCTGAATTGCTCTGGATTTTCAACTGGAGGAAAGCTGGCTGTGACTGGTAGTAGTAAAAATGTAAATTATTCAGGCCCAGTACCTATGCAGTCTGTTCATTCCCTTAGAAAATAACCTAGTAAGAGGTTATCTTTTGTTCAAAATTTAATTTTGTTCATTTTTTTTTTACAAATTAGAACTGAACATGACTATTGTATAATTTTTGCCTGTGTCTGTTTACAATTTAAATTGTTAAAAATATAAAATAAAAAATAATTATTCACCATTTTATTTCTGGTCAAACATTTTTGAATAGTTAAGTTGGTCAATCCATTTAAAATTGAATAGAAACCAAAACCTTAAACAAGATCGAAAATTAAAAGAAAAAAAAGTACAAAACAACAAAAAATAAAAACAAATAATAATAATAAATTCCTGAATGAGGTTCGTACAATTTGACAAGATTCTTTCAAAATATTATTATGCGTTAAGGATAACCAATGATTTAAATTTTTGTCTCTCATTTTCCCTCATTTTGTTTTTTTCATTTATGCAAATTAAATCAAATAAGAATATTCAAGGATTCATTCGTTTTGTTTTGTTTTCTTCTTTCATCTTAATAATTTTATTTTTTTGTTTTCGTCCTTACATTGAAAAATATATATATTTTTTTTTTGTTTTTTTTGATCATTTCTTTATGTAGTAGACAAAGTTGACTTGTTAGGTTTAATGTGATTATCCTACTGAGCCAGACAGAAAGGAACCCAAACTAATTTTCAAAAGAATCAAATTAAAAAGGAAAAAAAATAAATTTTTCAAATGTTTTGGTTATCATCTAACAGAGTTTATATAAATTATTAAAATTTTCTTTTACTACTTAGTTTTCCTTAAAGGATATATTATATTACATGGATATACAACGTGTGTGTGTGTGTATATATTTATGTAAATATGTATGAATTTCCTTAAATTTTGATCGTTTTGGTCAATAAATGATGGTAGAATATTTTTTTTTTTATTTTTTTTTTTTTTTGGGATGAAAGGGGAAGAAAATCACAACACTTATAAGAGACATTTGAAGAGAAAATATAGAATATACAAAGAAGAACTCTCCTGTAGAGATGTAAAATGTCATCAGAAAATTTTTATTTAATTGAAATCGGGTTCTTCAGGTTATGAATTTTTTTATTTTTTTCTTTTTGTTTTTGTTTTTGTTTATATTTTTGTAAAAGGTATCTTTGAGAATTATAGAGAAATTTGAAAATTAAAAAAAAATAAGATATTCTAAATTAATAATTAAATAAAATAAAAATAAAAAAAGGATAAAATAAAAAAGAAGAAGAAGCAAAAAAAAAATATGATATTTATAATTAAATTTTTAAATAAGATTCAAAATGTTTTAATGAACCATTTTCTCAGCACGAATTTTCAAAGTAGCCTTAAAAATGTCCCTAAATTAATTAAGGTTTTAAAACTTTTAATTTAAGTAAATAATTTAAATATTATTTTGTTTTTTTTTTTGGTTTGTTTTGGTTCACTACAATGAATAATAAATAAAGATAAAATTTTAATGTGTTATTATTATTATTTTTTTATTATTAATTTTAATTTAATAATTAAAGTATATTTTACTTCTTTAAGAAATTTAATTTAACTGCATTGAAATGAAAGTTTGAATTGAATTATGAGTTTTAGTTTTGTTTGGCTTATCATATTGGCTACATAGATTTTATGTTCGTATATAAAACTCAAATAGAAAATAACTAGGGGCCCCTGTTGAGTAATTATAATTCAAGTTGAGACCAAATTTAAAGTTTTTAAAAGAACAGGAATTTGCATGGACTGATATAGAAGTCGGTACTTTTCTAAAACGTCAACAATTTGACGATCACTGTTGATGATTTTCGCATTTGATTTTAGCGTCAATGATCTTTGCAATTATTTGCATTTGTCATTGACGTATATGAAAAGTAAATTGACGATTCCTTTTTCGGATTTTTTTTTGTAAAATTGGGAAAAAAACATTGAAAAAAAAATGAGTGGACAAATTAAATATTTTAAATAACTATTATTTTAAAATGGATAAAATTATTAAAAACATTTTAATAAAGCAAATTGCTGAAGAGGCTAGTGGTAGTACGTATAGTGAACATTTATACAAAGAAAAAGAAAGAATATATTCCTATATTAAATTGTGGCAGAATTTAAAAGATACAAGAAAGATTAAAAAAGTTAAAAAAGCATAAATCACAATAAATATATTAAAAAACTAAGAATTTGTTTTTCTATAAACATAAATAATTTATTTTAAAACATAATATTTCAGGAAAAAATAAAACATAAAAATGGCTGCTTGCCTTATATTTATAATAACATCACATATTTTTGTAAAAACTTAATTTTAAAATACTTGTACTTAACATTTCAGTCTCCATTTCCCCTAACCATAATTTGCAATATATCACGAAAACTTTTTAAAATTTCTATACGTTCTTTCACGCTTCTTTGTGTCTTACCTCTGCCTCCTTAGCTTCTTTTTCTAAGAACTCCAATATTTCATCATTTTTTTTTTTCTTTAGTGTATGTTCGTTTTCTTCAGCTAAACTTTCAGAAACGCTAGCAGGACTATCTTCTAAACTACTACCTATGTTTTGTTGTGGAGGCTGTACAAAATGGGAACTACCATATATTTCGTCAAAATATTCAAAAAATGGCCACAAAGACGCACTATTCCGAGTTGATGAATTCCTTTTTTTAATTCGTTTGTATGTCGTCATTAGGTTTGTAAATTTTGTTTTGCACGCTTCAATTTCAAACCTAAATGTTTTATCAACATTTTTTATTTCCATTAATAGAATTCTCCACATAACTATTTTTTTCCTTCTTCCGTTGGAAAATTCATTTTCAAATTTCAATCTGGATTGTATTAACAGTTTAAGCTGAGCATTACGCCACCCTTGAACATCAGTACAATAACAAACAATTATATACAAATATTTACCTTAACTCAATTTCAGCCATTTTAAATAACACCAAACAATACACTAAAAATAAAAACAAAAAATTTTTCGTTCCTTGCAGTAGCAATAAAACGAATGCGTTGTTGCGTTGATTTTTGCAAAAAATTTACGATCAAACAGTTTTAGAATTTGTGATTGATCGTCAAAAACGTTTATGAATTTTTGATTTTGATCATCGTCATGTTTTTGACGTTTTCGAAAAGTACCGTAGTTCCAACTGGATACTCTAATCAAATATTAATAATTTATGTGCAATATTTTGAAACGGTAAGTTTAAAAAATATTCGTTGCATGTGATTTTATGGCCCATGTGTAGTTTTATATAATGACGTTATGTCGACACCCGTGCCTGCACCACATCGCGTACAAAATGAAACAATGCAAGTTGGCGCGGTAAAATATTTTAAAGGATTTTTTACTACATTAAATATGTACTAGGGACCCCTGTTGAGTAATTATAATTTAAGTTGAAGACAAATTTAAAGTTTTTAACAGAACAGTAATTTACGTACTGACATAGACTTCTCACGATATAGCAGAAACCACTCGTGTTTAATAAAAAGTTTTGTGGTTAGTAAGTTTTATTTAGGACAAATAAATACACGTCCCTCATATACTGTTTCGTTTCCGATATATTCCCTTATCCCGCAAATATCAGTGCTCTGATTATCTCTTGAGAAAATTTAATTTTACTACTTGGGGTAGGCTTTTAATATTCCATGTCGGGACATTAATTTTTTCCGAGATTTATTTTTGCTTCAGAAATAAATTTCGAATGTAAAACAATTCTGTTTACTCTATCAAGCCTGTTATCCCATTTTATACTTTCTACCCCAGACTTAAAAAAATTTCTTCAATAGTCGGATCACATAGTCGAATAGTCCAATATACTTTCATACATATATAGTTTCATATCTGATTAGAAACATCAAAACCTAGACGAAAAAATTGCCTTCTATAAAACATATATCTATCAAATAATTGATGTGATATTCAAGTGAAACCTCTCATACTATTCCACAAAAAAAAAAAAAAACATCTCTTAATTTAACACTCAATAATGGATTTACAAAATTTATTGATTTTTTTTTTCTTTTCAAACCCCTAAAATTGATGATGATTGAGTTACTACATACTGATCATGATAATAATCATGATTTTTTTTAATTCAACTCTAACCATAGTTCATTCTTACCAAAATTAATTTCAAAATCTACCACACTGCTCTCAATAGAATGAGTTTAATTCAAAAACATTTGTTTTTTTTTTTTGTTTGATTTTTTACCATTTTAAAATTGAAATGTCTGAACATATGTCAATAAATTGCTATAAATCTATTTTACACCAAACTCCCATATTATTAATACATGAATGTATGTACATATACATACATAATCGAAAGGATATTTTGTTTTAAAAATACATTATGTACATAACACTGACTGATTTTAAATTGAATTTGAATGCTCTTAGAACAAAACAAAAACAAAAAAAAACAAAAAAAATCAACAAAATAAATTCCAAATGGATTTAAGTTATCTTTTAGGTTAATCGGAACAAAATAAAACCTTTCATTAGATGAATCAGTGTTATATGCAAATATTAACAATTTTTTTTTAATCTATGTTATACATAATTTGGTTAATTCAAAAGGATGAATATTGAATACAATAATTACAACTAGAGAATGAAAAAGTTATTGACTTAAATATAATTTAAGGATTTTCATATTTTCATATATTTATAATTAAAATTTTCATTTTATATTAAAATTGTACTTTTCATTGATCTACAATTATAAAACAGTACACTACACAAAGGAAGCTTTTCCAGCTAATTTTTTTTTTAATATATAGATCATAATGATATATCTATACTATTATACTCACTATATATAAAAAATTCATCTCACTTATGTGTTGCCAGTTAGTGTTGAGGATGATGGAGTCTTGTAACCAAACCTTTTGATTAAAATATAATCAATCTGAAAGGTTATCAATAGTGCAATCTGCGTCTTTGTTGACTTGTATTTTATAATTTCATTGCTAACTGACTTAAATTTTACTGTGTAGTCGAATTCAGTACTTTCAACTGTTCAATTTCTGATTCTTCTTCTTATATTAGCCTTGACCTTGTTTGTTATCTTATTATACACTTTGATATATTAGTTTTGATAGTGTGCCTAATTAATGACGGTTATTTTGTGATTTTATGTTCTATCTTTGTTATTGTTTGATAATCCATCTGTGACGTATGATTTCATTCAAAGCTTTTCTTTTATTTCTAATCCACCCGATCCCACCAAATGTGTTGTCCTTTTTTTAGTTTTCGTTGTTTCCTTAATTATTTTCTAATCATTTTGAATGAAAGAGAGCTTAGCCAACCGCCTTGGCATATTCTGGTGGAAATTTTTATTTCTTCAGATAATCTCATTTAGATAATTAGCAATTTTATAACTTTGATTATTTTTCGGGATATTTTTATTTCTTGACAGTAAAAAATCTTACTGAATCTGACTAAAATATTTTGACAGTATTCATCAATAAAAACAATAAGAGTGAAAAATTGTTAAATTATGTACATATTGGCTTTAAAACAAAATTTGGTTAGGAGACTTTTACAAAAAAAAAATTCAATACAACAAATAATTTGCTAAATCTAAACTATTTAAAAAAAATTAAAATAAACAACATTGTCCTGTCAATTGATTTCAGAAATACAAAACGAACAATTGAAAAGTAATACGAATTCCCCCTTTTATATTTTTATTAAAACATGAAATAATTTGCTCATGTCTGTATAATACACTCACAATAAAATGAATGCACCATTTTAAATTAAAATCTAACTTATTTATTATTAATGAAATATTTAAGATCAATTGATTGCATTATGTTATGCACTAAATGTATACTTTGCACTTTACTATATATTTTCAGTAAATAAACAGAAACAAGAAACAAAACATAAATAAAAAATAAAATTTAAAAAAATATTCAATAAATATAAAATAAGAGAAAATAAATTTTTCATATACAGAGTGATTAGGATACTTATACTTATATTTTCTTATTTTTGTTGTTTCGCTTAAAAGAAGGGGGAATACATATCAATTTGTCATAACACTAGCTCATGTTGTCCCAGTCCTCATCATCCACATAGTGATCCAATGCAAGACGAGCTGAATCATAATCTATTGTCCAAACAGATCCGTAGCTGTCTGTGAAAAATTCTGTGAATAATGTGACTATCCTGGAATTTTTGAGTTTTTATTATTTAAAAATTGTTTTTTTTTCGGGTGAAAAAATTTACAAAAAATTCAAATTAAAAGTATTGAGTTAAAACACCAAAAATTGTTTAATTTTGAACTTAAAAGTATGCAAACGGTTTTAAAAAATTTTAAATATTGAAAAATTTACATTAGAAAATTACATGTTACACTCTTCAGCTTCCTGAATAATAAGGCTATGGTCAAAAGGCATAGTGGTAATCCATGTCTTCCAGCACCTGATTAGACATACCCGACCCCCAACTCTAATATTAAATACTATGAAGTAATCAGTTTTGGTTAAATAAAATAATTTTCCTGTTTTAACAGCTGTCAAAATTAACAGCATGATATAGTTTTCACATATAACTGAAATGAAAAAAAAAAATTGTTTATTCTTTGCAACACCCTGCACAAATAAGTAAAAATAAATTTTGTATTTATTTACTAGAATCCATAATATTTCGTATTTTGAATTTCAATTTTCACATTTAGATATTTCCATATTTTTTAAAATGATACTTGAAGTTAAATAGAACAACATTGGTAACAAATTGATGTTTTTTAAAGTGTATATAAGTGAAATGTTGAAATTGGAATAAAATAAAATTAAAATAAAAAAAAGGCTAAGAAAGCAAATGCAACTAAAGAAAAAACAAAACAAACAACAATACTACGAAAAAAGATTTGAAATTTATTTAAAATTGAATTTACAAAAATTGAAAATCAAAGTAAAAAAATAAATATAATATTTATTTTAATGTTATTTGCAACTATTGGGACGATAGTATAATTTAAGTGCTCTGATAGGTACATGATTTTATAGTTAGCAAATTGAGTGGGTGACAAAGATATCCTTAGGAATTTTTTAAATATTACAAGAAGACTATTATTATTTAATATATAGAATCTCTAAGACATGGGTAATTTGAAAAACAAAAATCAATTTAAAAAATAATATTAGAAGTAGCTATCAGTTATTTTAAATAAACTCTTCTGGAAGTTAAAATGTTTTTTATCATAAGGTTATTTAAAATTTAAATATTTAACTACATTTGCATATATCAAATATTGTTTATAAAATTAATAGAAAATAGATTATAGTTCGTAATCGAATCATACACTTAGGCTAAAATCTTAAATAAAAATTGTTGCAATAATTGTAAGAACTATTAATGTATTGGCTATGGATGAAAATGTTTCAGTTCAAAAAATCTTCTTCAATACCTTCTTAATTGGAGAAATGAAGTATTAGTGGATAGGAAAATTTTCTTATCTCCAATCGAACGAATCCGTTTGCGCTTGCGCTTCAAATACAGTTAGTGAAAGACAATATTGCATCATATTCAAGGAATTCAAGGTATTTACTGTTCGAAGTAAAGTACGTAATTAAAATTGTTGTAAATACAAGTCGACCCAAACAAATTGATCTAACTTTAATTATTTGAATATAGTAAGTTTATATTTCAACAACATATAACCGCTATTGCACTAAAACTGTAGGCAGTAAATTTTTTAAATACCCATATTTGATAACATTCAAACTAATGAGAGAAGTTAAAAACATTTAAAAATTTCTCATTCATCGTAACTTCAATTTGCAATTATTTGTTGACCTTGATCTTTTTGTTGACCACTAGCGGCTTAGTGTTATGTAGTATATCTATTGTTGTCCCAACCAAGTATAAAATACAAAAGCAAATATACAGCATCTACTTGTATCCTATAAATGTATATGATGAATCAAATAAAAATTTTCAATTGAATGATAACGAAATAACTATTGTTCATTAAGCTTACTAAGCTAAATTTTAAATTTATGGTATTCCTAGACATTATACTGTAATTGCATAAGTCGCTATTAGTTCGTTTAGTTACATAAACCGTTGAGCATTTCAACCGCTTCGACAAATAAATTATCAAGCTAACATTAAGGGTTGTCAAACAATTGAAACATTATACAATTTACGAATTTATAACAAACCCGAAAAGTTAATTACATTTAATGTGAAAATGGTCTACCCCACGGATTGGCAAACTGTTTCATTTTATTTATTTCAACATTTTTTTGTTGCTAGTAGATAGTTATATCTCGTTTTGTGGCTACCTATATCTTATACAATTAATATGATAGTCCATTAATTAATATATAACTTGAATGGAAGAATATTACTCCTCAACTCACATCATACGCAAACTGTTTCTAAATAGCAAAAACATTATCTTAATCCAACAATCTACTTTGAAGTAAATGAGTACAGATTTTTGTTCCTAAATGTGAATTGTAATTACTTTTTGTTTGTTTTTCAAATTATAATTAACTTTTTAAACCAGTCTTGCAATTCAATGCTGAATATAAATTTAATTTCAAGTTTTCAAGCGAACCTAATATCAAATTTCAATCATATTAGCTCTTCATGATTCTCATTGCTAAAAATTTGTTTTCTGTTCAAATAAATTCAAAAATCCTTGAATTCTTTCCATTTTTCAGTTTAAATCAAATTGAATTCATCAATTTTAATGTTAAGTTGTCTAAACAACAAAAAACCTTGATTTTATTTTTGTTTGTATTTTTTTTTTTTAAATTAAATTCTTCTTCTATACACTTATTATTGCATGTGGTTATTATCTAAAAACACACAATACTTCTAACATTTCAGGACATTAACCAAGGATATTTCTATTATTTTTTTCTTTTGTTATAAAATCATTTTTATTTTTTTTTTTTTTAAACAAATCTCGTAAAATAATAATAAATAATCTTTCATAAACTTGTATTTAAACAGAAAATAACAACAACAAAAAAAAAAAGAACAAGTAAAAGTCTTAACCATATAATTGTAAAATTTCGATATTCGATAACAAAATAACTATACTAACTATAACCATCACTATTTTTATTCTGATTTTATTTTTCGTTTTCTAAAGCATTCCGAATACAGTCTCTGATGAAATATACTGGACAGGTAAACAATTAGTTATCAATATAATTTTCACACTTCTTTCGTAGACCAAGTATTTGATTTGCATCATCTTTCAAAAAAATAGAGATAGTTTTCAGTAGGTATATGGTCCAAGTAATATAAATTTAAGTATGACGAAGGGTTCTGTTTGAATATTTGTAGCATAAAATATATTACCCCATCTATAGTGAAGTCAGTACTCGCATATCTTGGTCATAATTAAGGTAAAATTTGGTGAGTGAAACTATCTTATTCTCTTCTCTCTTACTACAAAAATTTTGTTTCAAAATTAAAAACGATTTTTGTTTTCGTTCTTCACTGTAATATTTTGTTTCCCTTATTAGCCCTGTTTTCACGAATCATCATGATGCTGGCTTTAGCAAACGTTTCATATCCTCTTACCAACAAACAAATTTTGTAGAGGGGATTTTCTGTATTCACGAAAAAGAGAGTATTGAACAAAAAAAAAAAATTTTTTTTTGAACGACCATCTAAAATTTTAGTTTATCAGATAAAAGTTTTGAGTAGGGTTAGAAAAATGTTATGTTTTCGCTTAAGAGGCCCATTATAATGACTTCTAGATTAACACTATTTTATTTAGATATCTCTGCAAAAAATACGTTTCAAATTTTGAATACATTCTCAATTTTTTGCTTTAACCACTTATATAGGAGCTCTAACGATTCCAGACCGTCACATAAAATCTATTTCGAAACCTATATCTAATACTGATAATTCTGACAAGCGATCCTTTCAGATTCAAGAAAAAAATTCCAATTCGATGTGTTGTATACAACTGCACTATTGCAGTAAAGAAGGATTTCATCAAAACGTAAAATCACTTACGACGGACCTCAAATCATTATATCCATTTTCTACTGTCACCCTACTAATATGTTGTGATTTTTTTTCCAAATTTTTTAGTTCATCGACAATGTAACATGACTTGCCATTTTAAAAGTTTAACTGAACATTGTTTATATAGAATTTTTGATTTGGGGTTATACCGTTATTTGCGCTATATTCATGTGTCCCCCAATATCAAATTACATTTAAATCATTTTATGAACCAAAAACTTGGGCGTCCATTACATGTATAGAAGATGAATTTATATAAAGACGATATTAAAGACACCATAAATAAGTTTTTTTTTTTTTTTAAATAAAAAGAAAACAATACAATTGAAGAAAATAGCACAAGATATAAAAATAGAAAAAAAAAAATACTAAACAATTGATAACTGCAGGTAGGTAGCTAAAAAGACAATATAATAAGTAACATAAATGAATAAGCATATAAAAAAGAATAACACCAATGAGAAGATACGTGTAAAAGTATAAAATATACAAAAAGTTAAAAGAATATCTTTAGAAAAAAAAAAATGAAACTAACAAAAACAAAAAATAAAAATTAAAATAAACGTTTTTAAAGCTCTTTTGTTGTAGCTAAGCAATTTGCTAAGGATAACAATGAAATCCAAGCAATTTTTTTATTTCTTTTTATTTTTTTTTTTTTATTTTTTTTTGTTTTTTAGATATATTTTTTTTCTGTTTTATTTTTTTTTTTTTTTAGTCTATTACTTTGTATGTACATATAATATTCTCCAGTTGCAATTGTATGATTGTCGAAAGAGTTTCTATTTATATATTTGTAAGGATTAATTTAAAGAGCATTACACACTTGACAGTTATTTTGTAATACTTATTTATTTATATAACAGTGGGATTTGCCGATAAATCGTTAAATTACACGTCCTTTTCCCTTTCGGAATGTAGGTCGTTCTTTTTTTTTGTAATACATTGTAGTACATTGTTTACTTTTCTGTTATTTTATCGTTTTCTTCTTAACTTATCTACATCTATTAGAAGAGCTGTTTCTTCTCAAATTTTATATCTCAATGCAATTCAATTTTTATATTTAGCTAAATGGAATTTGTTTAATGGTTTCTGTAATGGGAGATCGTTGATTGTTAATTCGTCTTCGAATCTGATTAAATTCATTCGGCGTATTTAACAATACTCTAATTGTCAAATATTGTTGATATTTCAAAAGTGAAAAAAATTGTAAGTCTGATAACTCCTAAGGGATAAACCCTGGAATAAAGGAATGAACATAAGACATAATCTAAACCCCCTCAAATGTTAATTTGTAAAAAATAGTAATTTGTTAATCAAGCGGGTTGGTGACTAAATCCACAAAAAACGAAATCCATAATGACTTTTGTTACAGAAAAAAAAGCTACAGAAAAACACAAAAATCGCCGAAATAAACTTAAAGAAGGTTACCAGCCTGAAAAAAAACTGATATTGTCCTTTGCCATAATATTAATAAATAATAACAGAATCAATTTATTTAAATTTTTATATTTATTTCCGGAAAAGGGTAATATATTTTTTTACTACAGTTTGGTAATCCTATCCTGTCTTAGTTAAATAATATTTTTTGTGGATTTCAGTTTGTGGATTTAGTCACCAACCCAATCAAGCTCTGTAATCTTCTATATAATGGCCATACAATTCGTTATACCTTGGTATACTAAAAATGTATAGGTACTCGTGAATATTTAAAAAAGATTCGAAATACCACATTTTTGACGATATTTCATTTTCCACATTTTTTTGTTGCAATTTCACTTTTCGATAGGTGAGTGGAAGTGGTTATTTCAGTAATATTTACTTACTGAAAAATAATCAATACTTTGAGGCTATGACCCGAGTTCATCTTCAATCCATCCGTTATTTTTGTTTGTTGTATAGATGAATATTTCGTTTATCTTCATTTTAAAGCAAACCAGAGTGCGGTTAAGTAAATCACATCTATATAGGAATAGGCAATATAGGAAGGTTGTGTCTTTTGAAGATTCATTGCGTCTTTTGAAGATTGAGTATAAACAAAAAAAAAAAATGAAAGCTAAGCTAATTCAAAAGAATTAAGGTGTAATATTATAACTCCAATTTTCTCATTTTCCAACCAATGACATCATTTGCAGTTTCTGTTTGAAATTTTGATTTTAAATATTTTTTTGTCAATCTGTTATAAATTCTCTTCAAGCTCCCTGAATTTTTTCACTTTGTCGTTTTTAGAACTTATTTTTGTATTTAATCATATTTAGGTTAAAAATGATATTTTAATGTTAAATAAATTTTACTCTGCTAATCTTAATAATAATAATTAATGTTAGATGTAAATAAAATAGTAAAAGCTCTAAAAATTTAAAATTGTTAAAAAAAAACTGCAAATGTGTAATATTTTTATTTATTTGCCAATACAATGGGTTGAACACTCCATATGCCTGTCGTATCATATATAAAAAAGTATTCAGTGCTGAAATCTTGGCTTAACTATTAACTAATTTTAATGCGGATAACTACATTTATTTTATAATAGGCAAATTTAGTCTCATACCAGCAAATTTCAATTTTATTTTAGATTCGTTCTTTTAAGTCAACAAACATTTTTCGACATGAAAAACTTCTGTCATTTTCGAGTTTACATGAATTTGCTATCACTGTTTGTTGTTTTACCAAATTGTATTTCCAAATAATTTTAAAGAATGAATAAAGTTCAACAAAATTGATGCTGTGAATGGCATTCGAACATACTCAGATCATATCTAGAAGCCAGATGACGTAGCAACTATACCATAACGGTTCGCAAAGTTTGTCTGAACTTTGAAATGCTTGAAACGTTTCATTTTTATTTAATCTACACATTTTTTTCCTATATCAGAGGTAAAAGTAGGTATCCTAGAGATAGTTATGCTCATCATCGTTTTTCTATGTTTTTCCAACTTTTTGTTTTTTGCCTTTTTTTCTTTTTGTTTTACATTTCTTTTTGTTAATATGATTTTAAAAATCTTTTTATAAAGTTGCAGTTTGCCATAATAATATTACCTACATATGCACTTTTATATAAATCGGAAAACTTCTATACAAGACGTATATAATTATGTATTCATATAGATAATTTATAAAATTGAGAGCAATGTACCAATAGTAACGTACTTTTAATATTAAAAAAAAAAAAAAAAAAACAAAAAACAGACTTATTCGTAAAGAACGTTGCTGATGTTATAGAAAAAATCAAATGATTTGAAATCTTTTTTTGAAATAACTTGGTTTTATCAAGTTTTTTAAAATTTAATTTTTCTTCTTCAAATGAATATTATAATATGTAAGACTTGCAGATATTTATCAAGGTAGTTATGGCTTCAAACGAATATATGTATATTCAAGTTTTGAGAAATAAATAATTTTGTAATTTACAGAAGAAGGGTAAAAATTGAACTACTTTGGATTCGCTCATTTAATTTTTTTTTTTCAGTTCAAAATACAAACAACAATCAAAGTAACAGAAAAACGTATACTCTTTTAATAAAAAATAAAAAACTAATATACCCTCGATCGCAATACCATCAAGCCATATCACATATATTGTAGTAAATTGTTTACCGCAGCAATACAGTAGCAGCACTTTAAAATCGAACAAATTCAATTCAACTCAATTTGTATTAAATTTTTTTTGTTTTTTTTTTTTTTTGGTGTTTCAAAATACTATTATAGCTGCACTTAAGGATCTGTTTTATAGATATATTTTTGTTTTTGTTTTGGATTTTCTATTATTTTGTTGTTATTGTTTTTTTTTTATATCTGTTTCGTGTGTTTTTAAAATGTATAAAATAAAATTTTCGTTTGATTATGTGAAATAACTAAGAGCAAACCATTTCATTCTTATTAGTTTATATATAGAAGTACATATAGAAAGTATAGATATGGTAGCCAGGGGAGGTATATATAGCATGTGAATTCCATTTCAATTTTTAAAACTATATCATGTAATAAATCGTAAGCCAGATAAAATACCAACAAAACAAAACAAAAGATAAACAAAATAAAAAAAAAAATAGCAACACTAGTCAAAGAAACAATTTGGATTATCGGATTTTATAATAAAATAGTTCAATTCATTTGATACAATAGATTGGACCAATTAATTTGTCGATTGAAAATTTCATATATTTTGATATAGAATGGAGTTAATTTTATTTGATTGTTAGTATAAACAAATTATTTCCAATGTGCACAATCACACGGTCAGGCGTTTTAAAAACCTTTATTTTGTAACCATTTTTTCTTCTGTTAGTTCGACTCATCTTAGATTGTTGTTTTGTAGGTTTTTTCTGTCTCTCTACATAATGAATTCTCTATACTTTCTTAAAAGCATTTATTAGAAGCAAATATTAGACGATTGAAATTCAATTTATCCCTTTCCGCCCCAAGCAAAAATTTTGTATTCAATCGGTTTTACACAACTCTATACATAATCTATTTATCTATATATATCTATATATTTACATATTTGTGTATCAACATCTCTTTGTTCTACATGGTGTCGGGACAAAATTACACAAGACAAAATTACATAGATACAAAATCACATATGGACAAAAAAAATTCATATTAAAAAAAATGACTGTGCGCGTATGCGTTTACCTGCCGTAAGTAAAAACAGGATCAATAAAAAAGTGCGGAGGTTTGCGGCAACCTCCGACAATGAAAGCAAGAGGTCCGGCGACCTTGAAATTTTTATTAAATTAAATTTATAAATAATTTTTATTAAATTTTCGGATAGGTCCGCGGTTCAGAAATCGGATGGTTCTTTGAACAAAAAAATTGTCAAAAAACCAAGATGTCAATAATGTTCTGTCAGTAATTTTTTTTAAATATGAAATTTTGTCCATATGTTATTTTTTGTCTATTTAATTTTGTCCATAATGTAATTTCGTCTTGTGAAATTTTGTCGATATTTAATTTTGTCTTTTGTAATTTTTTCCCTATGTAATCTTATCTTACGTAATTTTGTAATTAAACCGTTCTACATATCTAGCAATCTACATTATCTAAATAAACAAAAACTATATGGATGGTTTTGAGATTTAACACAAAATATCAATTTTTATGGAGTGTAGTAAAAATTTAAAAAAAAAAGTTTTTTTTTAATTTCCTGACTTTTTACCCCAATTTTGCCACCAATTTTATGAAAACTTGAAATCAGAGGAAATTCAAGATGTGGGTATTTTTAATAGTTTTAATAGTTCGATGCCTAATGATAATTTCGTTATGGAAATGAGATAAAATTTTTGTGGACCTGAAACGTACATCATCGTCAATAGGTACATGAAAAAAATAAGAATCTAACGGTACTTGGGTACCCAGAAAATTTCTTATCATCAAAATATAAAATAAGAATATTTCGCTAACTAATGCTTATTTATGATGCTATCATACAAGACTACACTAATGATATTGATTTTTCAAAAATAGAAAATGAAATTATAACCCTTAATTCTGATATTTTTATAAAAGGAAGAGCTTCTGAAAATAGTTATTGCTCGTTGCTACATGAAGATAAATATCCATGTTTAAGAGGTATTGCTTTGCAATTGACTACGTACTTTGGTTACACCTACCTATGTGAATCGGCATTTTCTCATATGAAAATAACAAAATCGAATTAAAGCAGTACACTTACAGATGAACATTTAAAAATGTATCTACACTTAGCACTGACCAGTTACGTGCCATCGTTTGAGCAGCTTACTGACAACATGCAATGTCATGCGTCAACATCTAAGGACAAATATTAAGTTCATATTAAAAATTATTATTTAATATTTATGATTATGAACTGAATAAATTATAAATATTCCGAAAAATTTCAAGTCGATTTTGCATTCTAATTATCAGATTGGGTCGATTTTCATTAAGAAAGGTCTGGCCACAGCTAGAGTATAGAATGATTTATTTACATTGCACAATAATTGAAAGTGGGCCTTAAAGGGCTTTTTGAATACCTTCGATTACAGTCCTTGAATGGATGTATGGTTTTCTATTTTGGCAAGCGTATAATAAATTTTGTTTTTCACAAATTAAATCGCAATCCAATAGCTTTGCTATATGTATTAATCATGCTAACCAACTGTTGTAAAACTATACTAGTATCGAACAAAAGTATAATATCTGTTAATATTCTTTGACTGAAGAATATCTCTTTACAAATTTAATTTTCATGGAGCTAAATTTTAGTATTTTGAATAACCAAAAGTTTTTATTCAAAACTATGTCAATTATTTCAATATATTCGTTTATTCGAATGTATCACTTACCTCTTTGATAATGACAATAATATCCAATCTTTAAAAAATTGTAGAAAGGATTCACGTATTAAATTTATCAAATTTAAACTACATTCTGATTATGTCATATTAAACCCAATTGTTTGATAAGCTCAAAGGCCAACTTGATAGAAGTTATAATTCTTACCTTGTTAGCATAAAGTCATATATGACCCCGCCAAGAAAAAATGTCATAAATTTATCAGTACTAAACGTAAAACCGATGAATATATGCCACTCTAAATTATTTAAAAGCTTGCATCTTGATCCAAGACTAGTATTGGAAATATTTTTTGGCATAATTTTTCTTTCTCAAATAACGCCTTCACTACTAACAAAACCTATTTTAAAAATCTAAATGAATTCTTCTGTCACAATCACGATGGTGTTTGAAATCAAACACAATTATTGTTGAAATATTATATTTTGCTATTAAAAACTGAATTTTTTTCTGAATCAGACGTAATTGATCCTCTGATCCTGCTTAATAAATGTATAACTTATTGTAAACCATATAATTAAGTTATTACTTCAATCGGTCACTTTCCCCTGTTTATATTAACCCAGTTTACAAAAAAGATGTCAGAAACGAATGTACCAATAATAGGCATATCGTCAAGGTCTCGTGTTTTAAGTATCGTCGTATTTTCTAACTGTTTGAACGGTAAATATATATATATTTTTTTAAAAAAGCTATTATATAATACAATGGGTGCGTTCAGTGCCATTAACCGGTGGATCTGGAATCTACAAATCTATCAACTGAACGATGCAGTAAATGTACCAAGGTAAATAAAAATGGATCAGAAAATTTCAAGATATATATACATGGATCTGACTTTTTATATGCAAAAACAAAAACAAAAATTTGTATGTTGAATATTGTGACATCTGGTGTAAGAAAAATGAAATGTTTATATTTTTTTATGAAAGTAGTTAACTTTAAATCGCTATTATTTTTTTTAATTGTGAAGAAGCTTAGTGTGAAAATGGAAATTCTTGATGAAGATTTATGTAAATAACACTTAAATTAATATTTATCAAAAATAAATTATATGTACCTATATTATTTCATTCAATTTTAATTTATTTTTAAATTTTCCGATGATTACTAGCGCCATCACCGAAAAATATAATAAGTACTTTGCGGTAAATTTTTGTAGTGAATTGCGTTCAGCTAATGGAATCATTGTACATGGATCTAAAATTAATTTCAGATCTACCGGTTAAGCCTCTAAACCAACCCAATAACAAAACGAAAAAAAAAAAAAAAAAAATGTAGACCACCCTAATTTTTAAAACGAACTTAAAAAAAAAATATTCCTTACGTTTTCCTTTTCGAAATCTCTACTAAATCTTAAGATTTCTCTTTAATTTAAAATGAAAAAGGATGAATGAATGTTAAGAATTCTTTTGAATTATTTCCTTTATGATAAATCAACAGAAGAAAAGGATAACATATTGTGACGCATTCTTCAGTTTAAGGATACCAGCATTTTTGTTTTTCTCCAGAATTTGCTTTATTTTTTCCAAATATTTCTTCTATTTTTTATTTGCTCTCGAGCTATGGTGGTAGATTTTATACTTGGGCTTTAGTTCAAGTTAACATTGTACTATATGTTTTCTACTAATATATCATTAGTAGTTCAGTTAATTCACTATAGATGGCTTTTTCTGTAATAGATTTAATTTCTTATTAAATTGAAAAAACAATTGAAGTAGAAAATTTCAATTCGACTTCGTATTCGTTATAGTGTGGGTTTTATTCTGATTTTTTGTTGTTTTTTTTTTTTTGTTTCTGATTATCTTGTATAGGTCATCAATATTAATTGAAGGTCATATTACAATTGAACATTGTTACATATACCACTTAAATTTATATTTGTGTTAATATTAAATAATACATTATGTACATATATATAAGATCCAAATTGGGTGAATGTCCTTACAAAATCTAAAAATTTTGTAACAAAATAAAAAAAAAAATAAAAATCTTGTCTTAACATGATAAATCTTGATCCTTGATGCTGTTGACATTCCAATTTCTAAAATAATTCCAAATTTAATATACATATATATAGACAATCATCACTCAATACCAAAATATATTATAGCCCTTTGTATCAATTGCTTTTGTTTTTTTGTTTTTTTTTTTTTTTTGCTTTCGTAATGTTTATTAAAATTGGAAAGAATTACCCTGTCTATTTATTTATACAATATTCTGTTACTGAAGGATATTCATACATGTATGTACGTACATAAAATGTATACTAATGTATAGTCATTTTGGACATTTCGATCTCGATTGACTTAAATTTTGAATGATATTTGAATGGATTTTCGAATAACAACCAGAACAGGAATAATGAAAATAAAAAAGGATTTACTGCATGTGTGTTTGTTTTTACTTTTTTTTTTTAATTTTTCGTATCTTGATTTTGAAGAGAATCTGAAATACAAAAACTATAAGTATTTCCAGGATAAGTTTTTTTTTTTTTTTTGTTTTGATTAAATATTGAAATTAGAATCATATTGATTGATTTTTATTATTAAGAATAGGGTGGTTATGATTTTGATTGATTTGATATTTATTATTGAAATGTGATTAAATTTTGTTGTGATTTCAAACAAAAAAAAAAAAAAACGAAAAAAACTATAATCAAATAAGGATAATAATTTTTTGAGTGAAATATTTGATTATTGATATTACTTTTTTTTATATTTGCTTTAAAAGCTCAATAAATTGATGCATATATATTGAACCAAGATAAAACACTCAATCAGAATATTTTAATTCAGTTTCCGATTGAGAAAAATTAGAAAAATAAAATTGATTTTATAAGTAGAGAGTAATACAAGATGGATAGTATATAATTAAATATCTATAATCGTTTAATCCAAACTGGCAATCAAAAATTAAGTACACATCACATTCAATATTAGTACGAAAAAATTTATATTTTTATTGCAATGTTGATATCACAATTAATTCAGTAGTATGAATTAGTTTAAACTATGTTAGTAATAATTTATAACTCAGAAATTGCTTAATAAAAAGGTTAATACGGTAAAAGAAAAATAACAAAATTGAATTCATCAAAAATGCAGTCTATCGTTAATTAACTAATTTTGGCATCATTTTGATGGCCACAGACGTATCTCTATATAACGAGCACAACCCATGAATACATAAGTAGTTAATTAAGTAGTTGAACTATTTCGTCCGGAGAACTGCGACAGGCCAACACAGTTCTTGGGTTGATGGTTACCGATTCCAGTGCTTTAATTGCGGCGTGACGGTGTGTGGGTATCCAGATATTTCTAATTAATATATAATAAATAAATAAATATATACCGGGCGTTCCAGAACATGCATATCAGCTTTATAAGAGGGGAAGGAGCCGTTATTTTAAAATTTAAAAAAAGTTTGTTAACTAAATCGAGGGTTGATAAAGCACGACTCCTTCCCCTCCTGATCACAGCTGATACGCACGCTCTGGAGCACCCGGTATATTTTTTTTTTATTATTTGATTGTTGCAGATTTTTTTAATAATTTGGAGTGCGAGTCTGAGGCTTCTTTTATTGGGATCATCTCCGCCTGAAACACATTGCAATGTTTTGGTAAATTGAAGGGTATAAATATATTTAGGTTTTCCACCCCCCACTCTGTTATTCAGTTTTGAACCGTCAGTGTAAAGGTATACGTGCTCTTTGGTTAGAATCGTGCTACTCTGCCACCTTTCCCTAGACGGAATATAAATATGATATGATTTCTCAAAGAAGTATCCTGTAAGACTCAGATCTAGGTTTTCTGGAATAAATATAAGTTGTATTCCATAATAGCAGAATGGCCATTTAATTGTGGTTTCCACTACGTATTCGCTTTAAGCATGATTGCTGTTCTGGATGCCATCTCTCTGCCTGTAGATAAAATAGTGTATCCAGTCCCGCGGAAGAGAAAACTCCTGTTATTATTTATATTAAACTATTCTATAATTTCAACTTTCTTTACGGATATTTTTGTTTTGACATTTAACAGTCCTAATCAAATTGTTAAAATTTTTGTCTTTTGAATAAAATTATCACTCCAAAACTACCCTTATTACACTATATTTTTTTTAAACAGTATCTGGCATTTATCAACTAGAAGTAACTATATATTCAATTTGACTTGGAAATGGTAAGGCGGTATATATATAGGTATATGGTTTGTATATATACACACTATATCTTATATCTAAATAATTACTTGTCGTCACATTTCATTTAATTTCATATCACCACATTTCTTTATCTTCTTTTATTTCTCTCTATCTCATTAAATTATTTTATATTTTCTAAATAATTCACCAACCACCCCTTTATAAATTTTCTTTCTTTCAAGATGTTCTCTGATTATTTTTTTGTATGTTGGTGTCTTTTGCATTTACTTTAATTTAAACATAAAATTACAACAAAATATTTACCTAACTATCACTCACACTATAATACAACCAACAATGAAATTTACTTTGATCTTAATATAAAAACCAACAAAAGTAAAACAATAATGCTGTACAACAGGAATATGATGACTTTAACCACCCAAGTCTTAAAATACAATTAAAAAGATAAAATTGAGTCTCTAATTTGATGACATCACCCCCATCTGCCGTTCTTGTATTTTTTTTGCTGCTTTTCTTCAGATTCTACTTACACTTATATGAACATCAGTTGTTTGTAATGAAAGTCAATTTTTTCCACACAATTTTCTTAAATGATTTTTGTTTTTTTTTTTTTTTTAATTTGAAGGATATATTTTTAAGATACATTTAACAGGATAACGTTCATTGCACTCTTTTCTTGTTAAATATTATTATATGTGAATTGTTTTTTTTTTTTCTTTAAGAATAATGACAATATAAAACAATATGGCAGTTGTTATTGAAAATTATGAGATAAACGTAATGAATTTTCTAAGAATTTAATAATATGCATATTGATTGCGTGATATGAAAGAATTTATTTTTTTTTATTCTAAATGACTTTTTGTTATCTGAAAAAAAAAAAAATACAAAATAAAATGAAAATTACTATTCGAGAGATCATTGGTCTCTGAACGGTCATCCACCTTTTCACAAAATTTAGTCTCTTCTCTAAATTAGATCAAAGTTTTGAATATCACGAAACAATGTTTCGAAATGTATTCTGTACAATGCGGCATGATGCGGAGAGCAATGAATATTATCAATTGATTGCTATCCGCGTTATGGGGATTTGAATTGAAACAGGACAACAAGCAGTCTATTCCTAATATTGATTTTACGATGGTTAAGTCTACTATAGGCTGCTATAAGTTATATACAAAACTCCATTTCGGATTCGGGGGTACAGCATATTTAACTGCATATCGGATTTGGGGGTTCGGTCTCTTTGATGTCCATCAAAACATCGTCCTATCAAAAATGAAACACTGTTACTCAATTATTATAAATTTTTGTTATTTATTTATATTTAACGTCCTGGGATTAGGAAAAATTACAAATAAATTGATTTTCTAGTTTCCACGAGCAATTTAGTTATATTATATTTAGCGAGAGTCTAATCAAAAGTAACGTACTTGTAAATGCCACCATGTAATAACTGGAGTGATCCCGAATTTCCAATGGAAAGCAAAAACTAGCCAAGACAGCTGTAACAGTAAGTCTGGCAAACGCCAGAAACGTTGCAGGGACATTTGGATCTCTACATCTTGAAATGTGCAAATTGGTCATAAATAGCCTCAAACCTATATAGTACAAGAGGAAGAAAAGGAAGAATAAAAATAGCAAAAAATAGGTAAGAAGAAGAAGAATAATACCTAACAATATATAGATGGGCATAGTATTTTAAAAATCGTACTTCTACATTTAAATAAGTTTCTCAATTTACCTGATTTATTCTTGCTGCGGTTTTCAAAAATTAATTTTGCTCCCAAAACAATTGACAAATGATCTGATTTCTGAATTTATATTTTTTTGGCTTATATCCTTCAGCAATTTTCTATATACGACTGTGCGCAAAGAAATATTACTTTAAGAACAAATCATGGATTCCAGCATGATGGGGAGTGTAAAAAGTGATTCTGCAGCCAATGCTCGTCATTGGATATTGAGTTCATACATGAATACTCACAGAATGTAGAAAAAATCTCGTTTTGTTAACAATGCAAGTTTTTACACTTCAGCGGTTAAATACACTAACTGATGAGAGCAGAAATGAAGTTCCAGAGGATACAATTGGTTATCGAGCAATACACAATAAACTCGACACCATAATTCACAATCAAACATATCAAATATCTGATATCGAAACCACACAAAATGATGTTAAAGACTTAAAAGCTTATCTTGATTCATTGATTGAAGACAACATTATAAGATTACGCAATGAGAATAACCAGCTTAAGTATGATGTTGTATACACAACAGAATCGAAGTGGAAAAAATAAAACAAGCTTAGTTAGATAAAGAGATAGAAATATGTGGTTTAGCAATGATATTCCTGAAGAACATTCTCACTTATCATCTACCATCTTCACTTATCAAATAAATTTCTGAAAATTTTTAATTGGCTCTAGAACCCAAAGATATTCAGCAAATTTATAAGGATCGCAAAAAAATGTAATAAATCAGGTGAGACCGAAAATATACATGATTTGCTGATAAAGAAGTGCAAAATAGGAAAAAAAAATATTAAAAACAATATAACAGTTAATTATACAAGCCAAGCTAATTGAAATGTAAAAATTTCAACTAAACAAAACAAACAAAAAATATATTAAAAATGACTAAAGTGTTCCGAATTGAATTATTTATGAAAAACCATTACAAAAATTTAGATTCATTGAAAAATGTCGAAAAATTTACAAAATATTTCATTGAATCACAAAACTTAAAAAAAAAACAAAGGTAAAATTAATAGCACGAAAGTCATTGCGGTAAGCGATGGGATATACAAATAGCATAAGTGTCATTCATATTATATCGATATGGTATAACTTTTAGTAATTGAGATTATATTTAGGTTAGACTTAAACCAAAACCAAAAACCCAACCAAAAATCAAAGAGAATCAGAAAGAGACGTGTTTTTTTTTTTTTAAATATAAACAATTTTAATCTGTCATTGTTAAACCTTTTAAAAAAGAGTCCCGTTGATACTGAAAAAATTCCTGTTGTGTAAATTTTTTTTTTTTTCTAACTATTTTCTTATCACAAGTTTCATTTTTCCTATCACATTGCATATATAGTAAACATACGTTAATTTTACTAAAACTAACATACACATAAAATACAAAAAATATGCACAACACTGTAATTTTTATTGTTCAAAATAAGGGTGGCGACATCTCGTGGTATTTTTTTTTTTATTTTTTTTTTTTGTAACTATTTTCTCTTTTGTTTTATTTTATTTCTTTATTGTTTTTAAAGTTGTTGCTATTTACCATTTTGCTGCGTTTTACAAACTCAACAATACTATTTTCTACAATAAATGTCCCCCTTCTCCATCTCCCACTTTTTCTCTTTCATTCTAATTAACTTGAAAAAAGTGGCAATACTGGTTTCTTTACATGGTAATCACAAAATTTAACCCGTTTTCTCCCACTTTAATTCTAAATAAAAAACAAAACCCTTTCTTTAGGGATATTTTATTTGTCAACAAACAGGAAACTGAAATTTAAGATAAAGCGTGATAAGAGGCAGAGGAAAGACCAGAGAACAAAAATTTAATTCGTGGTTTTAAAGTGTTTTTTGTTTGTTCTGTTCTGTTATTGTTGTAAATAATATTATGTTGGTACATATTGTACACACTATCATCATAATATTGAATATGTTTTGTAAACGGTGATCCATTTGAAAATAATAGCGGATTATTTTATTTTTAAATTAATTTATAACTGTATTTCCGTGGGTTTGATAAAATATTTTATATTTAATAATGTATTTTCATTACTTAGAGTTTATATTACGTTCTATCAAATTATTAATATACTATTTCAGATCACTAACCTCATTTTGTAATTTGGTAAAATCGGCTCCTAATGATTTTTTATACATCAGAATCTGTTCCAGTTTTTATTTACTTCATCAGCAATTTTTTCACAACTTTTACTTATAATTTTCTTGTTTGAAGTATTTATTAACTATGATGCATTTGTTGATGTTCTTTTGTGGCGCCTATTCTTGTACAGTATGCGGAACCAAATTTTTCAGGATCAATTCATGGATTTTTTTAATTTTTAACTTCTATAGCGGGCTTCAGTACCACTCTTTACAATCCCCATCACATTATATTCCAGCATTTTATCTCAAATTAATTTTTTCTTGCACTGATAACAATATTTGTTGTTTGTCATTTGGACGTTTTGACGTTTTAACGTTTTTTTTTTCCATTCGTATCGTTCAAACTATTAATACTTGTAAAATATTTTATAATGTATATTTTTTGTAATAAATATTATGTTGTCGATTCGGCACTCTTACAAACGGTCAAATGTTATTTTTTAAATGTATTATTTTTATCAAAAAGTATTGAATGAAGCTTCGGCTAGTATTTTCACCCGTATTTCACTTTCATAAGATAATAATTGTGGTATTATGGCACAATATATCTTATGAAAGTGAAATACATAAGGTATATTGTGCCATAATCAAAATTATGGCACAATACAATCAGAATTAATATTATATTGATCAGAAAAACAGTGTTGACGATGAGAACCGAATACTCAGCAAAAGAAGTTACCGCAATTCAAGAGATAAATCACATATAGAAAACTCGTATGAGAGAAGTTTATTTCCAACCTATGTCTCATTGATTATAGATTACAAAACAATGAAGAAAAATATTATATTAAGTATTTCATATGATTATATAGAGTAGATTAACAAATGGGTAAATTTGATAACACATCAGTATCACGCATTATAAAATTTAATGATACAAAAATAAATAATTTCTTCATGCATTTTCTAATTACAATTTTAGGATTTTATTAGTTTAAAACAAAATAATTAACTTTATCAATTACCTATATGGCCACCAGACCATGTACATCCTTGGCTGACTCATCAACGTTCTATATTTTTATTGGTCACAAACGAATTCACTCAAGTTGAAGATATAAAATTGTTTCATATCTACTGATATTTCGTCTCTACAACGGTGTTTTCAACCTTCGGGTCTGGATTCACTTGGCTCAAGTATTTTTGTTCCTTTTCATTAAAAAAAAACATAATTACACATATTTCGTTTACTGAGTACAGTCGAGGACAAAACACTGAAGAAGTCTGCAAGTAGTAGACGAAATACGCGTATCTATATGATAAGCATATCAGTAAAATTGAAAGGAAAATATTCGACTATATCCACTACTATACCAAAATTTTACTCTAACGCTGGAAAACAAGTTTTTATAAAAACTAATAATTACACAATTTACTTACTTTATTTAAAAATATACGTAAATATTTTTACGCGGTTTGTTATTTAGTGAAACACTCTACATTTACTATGTTTCTATACATAACTAGTGTATATTTTTGTATACATAAAATTAAGTTGAACAACATTTAAACTTAATAAAAAGTTATGAAAAATAATTGTGGGTGTTCGTTTTGAGGTTAGGTAGGTTTATTTGTTGTTTTTATTTTTTTTTTTTGTAATGATATTGTTTAGCATCAGTTAGAAATTCATTACTCCATTTTCATTTTTCTATGTATATTAACAGTGCTGTGAAAAAATTAAAATACAACATCGTGTATGATAGGACAATTCTGTACTGTCTTTTACCAATTAACTTTTACTAATATTCGCCCACTACTCGAAATTCGAACAAGTTTGATAAATAGTCGTACTCAATATTTCAATATGAATTGTTTTGCATTATTTCAGTTCATTCAGTTCATTGCTATACCATTTTTTATATTGATATATCTTAGACAACAACCAAACGTAATAATTTATTTAAAACAAAAACTTGCATCATAAAGTAATCATATATAGTATAGATAGAGCATTCATGTAGAATAAAATTTATTAACTCAACTTAAAATAATATTACTCAATTTTTGAATGCTTATAAGTTGAGCGCAATGTAAATCTACTTAAAGCTATTTTCAATAGGTACGTAAGTATTCCCAAATAATATTAGAAATCAAAGTATGGAATTTTTTTATTAGATTAGATTATATGATTACTTTGTGATTAACCCTTAATCGTTGTTGCAAAAAAAAAATTTATTAATATTGTTATAGGTCTGTGAGACGTCCCATACTTTAGACTTCGAAATTTAAAAGGTCTTAAAGTGTTTATGTAAAATTAATTCATTTTTTTTATTTTATTTTATTACACATATACATGAGATGACATTTTAAATTAAAATTTCTAATTGAAAATTAATTTTAGTTTCGCTACGTCTCTTTTCAAATATAATATATCATTTAAAATAATAATAATTAAAATCGATTGGGGAATGGTTCAGATAATTGTACCGTGATAATTTTTTCAATTTACAGATCAAATATAATGGATAATTTTTTGGAGCAATTACAAATATATCATGTCAACATACATCTGTCAAAATGTTTTGCAAAAGCATTTTAAAATATTTTGATGTCTAGGGTAAACCTATTTCACATTTTAATTTTATACTTTGATAGATGTTATGATCGATCGATTAAATCATTAAAAGCTAATTATGATGTACGTTTAGGTATTTGTAAAATAATTTTATTATAAAGGCCCGCTAACAAATAAATTAGTTCAGAATAATTTATATTAACTATAAAAGTTGTGTGCCCGATCCAAATGGATAATAAACCGCATAATAAAGCAAAAAATATAAAGGAAAAAAAAGCTATATACGGAGTTCAAACTGTATGTTTTATCTTTTAGAATTAACATTTTCTAAATAATATCGTCAAGAGAAATTTTCACTGCTCAAGTTTAAAATTTTTCTTGGCCGATTATAGTTATCACACAGTAAATTATATACAATTGAAAAGTATACTTGTATATACTGAGCTTCATTCAAAAATAAAAACACAGTTTGAAACCATTTTGGTGATTTTTGAATATCACAACATAAATTTAGCTTGACGCTACAGTGATAAAAAAAAAAAAATCATGAGGTATGAGCTAAAACTTATTACAAGCCTCACATACAAACATTGTCCTATAACCACATCATTAACTACGTATACATAACAACTTGAGTACTTGACTTGAATTATTCTTGAAATTTGAAGCTGTGTATTCGATTAACCAGCTTGAGGGGCTGTCAAATTGAAAATAGATTGAGTTTGACATAATTATGTATTTTTGATGACAGAAATTTTGACGCCTAAAATTTGTAAAATTTTCAATAAATTTAAAGATTAAACAAAACACAAAATATAAAATTAAATTTTTTTTATTTATTTACTCTTTTAAATTTTTTTATATTTTAAATTAATTCTAATCATTAAACAAAACACCAACTCCAAATTTTTGACATTAAATGTCAACTTAAGATCAAGTCAACTAAAGCTTTCAAGTTGCGTATTTGGTTAAAATTTTCAATTCAAATAAGTAAATTTATGTGATTGACTTGAGTGAAGATAACTTCAAGAAATTAGCGTGTACATGATGATGAAGCGTACTTTAAGCTTTCTTGAAGTTATTATGTATAAAAAATAATTGTCTCATCTCATCATCATTGTCCTGTAACCCTAAAACCTGTTACAAAACAAAAACCTTAATTTCATTGAATACTCTCTATCTCATTCAGCTACTCAGCTAATATCACTAAAGTTGTAGATTCGAAAAGCCAAAAGTCTCTGCAGCTAGTGCTTACAAAATTGGCCTTTTTGGTATGTTTGATAAATTGGCCATTTTGGAAAATTATGGTATATTCAATAATAATAATAAAAATAATGTAGAGGCGAATTTTACTTTAGACATTTAAAAATGTAAACAAAATTTTTGAACAACACTGTTAACATATATTTTACTTAGCTACAAGCAATATGAGGAAATTCTTTGTTTATTCCTTGGGAAAAAACAAAACCAAAAAACAGAAAAGTTTAAATTATTGTTTATAGACTGAAATTAAATGATCAAAATTGCCGCCACTGAAATATTACTGTCTAGGGTAGTGGGTAGAAAGGCATAATATTATAAACATAAACTTATTCTATATAATACATATATGTACATATGAATGTGTTTGATAAAAATGGAAGAGTTAAAAAAAAAGATTTTATTAAAAAAAAAAAAACATCGTTTGTGTGTTTATGTGATATGGGTAATGAGAAAATTTCTAGATTACCACCAGAATAATGTTAAAAATTTGTAGAAATTTTAAACTTTATATTTCAAATAGAGAGTACCTCTTGTACATACACCAAATAAATTTATGAGAGTAGGGTTCAGTGTAATAAACAAATTTATATAGAAAAATTTAGGTTAAAAATTATTAAACGAATTGCTTGAGGTGGGTAATAATGGTTGAATAGTGGTGGTGGTGGTGGTGGTGGTGGTGTTACTGCTGATGATGGTGGTAGATTTAGCCAAGTGCTAAGAAAGTTATAAAATTTTCATTTTCTTTAGATCAGCGAAATTTTTAAAGGACATGTTCGTGTATTATATAAGTATGAATAATTTTTCAAAAACAAAAAAAAAAAAAAAAAATAAAAAAAAATAAAATTTTGTACAATACCGTTCTAAGTTTATACTTATGCTATTTTGGTGTCATATGATAAAATTTATGTTTATGCAGATAATGATTTTCTTTTATTTTAAATTTTCGAATTTTTTTTTTTTTTGTTTTTATTTTCGCTTCTCTTTGTTTATTCAATGGTAGTGGCTGGTTATTGGTTTTTATATTTCTTGTAGCATTTTTCAGAATTTTTAAATTGTTTTGAATTCAACGAGTAGTAAGAAAATATGTGAGATCAGAAATGTTTGAGGTATATAGAGAAGAATGATGGTAGAAATATAATCAGCCAGCAGAGGCTGTCTTTATTTGTTTGTAGATTTGTTAGAAAAGTTTTAATGAACTGTGTTTATTATGTGTTTTACATGAAATTTTAATAAGGTAAATTTCTATTGGGAATTAAATTATGTGGCAAAAAAAAAATTTAAATCTTTAAACGGATTCATTTGACAGTGTTATAAATAATGAACATCATGTTAAAGTATTTAATTTTTTAATATAAATTAATGAATTCAATATTTGGTTTTTATATAGAGTTCGTTGATATTTCAAATTAGATTTTTGTGAACAAAAAACTAATTATAGATAATTTTAATGGAATTTTTATAAACCTGAACAATTATAGACGATGATTAAAATATTTAGAAAATATTAAGAAAAAAATTGAGAGTTAGACAAAAACTGGAGAGACCGTAAAAAAATTTAGACAGAGATTTTAAATAATGAAAAATTCGATTAAGTTGATCAAATTATTTCAGCAGAATAATAATGGGAAAAATAAAATGGACAACAGTTTAATTTGATATAGCTGAAGACTACATTGAATATATTGAATATTTCATTAATACGGGCTGAGAAACAATTCTTTATACAATTGTAAGTTGTTATGACAGTACAGGTCTCCTGAAAATTTCACATTTTACAAATTCGCAAAAAAAATAAAAATTAAATTAAACTTTGAATATATATTCTGATGTTATAAATGTGGCAATTGTGATTGTAGCAATATACTTACGGTACACTGTAGAGGATGTAGGATCAAAGATTAATAAACAACAAAATTCCAACGTGTAATCCCTAAGACCCTTGCGCACTCTTATAACACTATTATAAGCACTCTTATGTCAGTATTAGTATTAATTTGCTCCACAATTGTTGTGAAACGTTTTAAATAAAACGATATGGAGAATCCTATAAGGCACCAGAGCCATTGCTGTTATATTGTTATATGTATACATATGTATTAAAGTATACGTTTTTATTTTGAAATGAAAGTCTTTTGAAATAATTTATGTTATGCGAGAGTGAAATAGGTATCATTTTTTATTTTAAAATAATAATTTTATAAAGTTTATTAATTAAATATTTTTATATTTGTATATAATATAATATAAAAAATGTCTTACTAATAAATAATATATTCAGGGTGAAAATAATTGTTTTAATACTAGCTTTGTAACCCGCCGTAAATGACGGAAGCAAAATAAATTCTAGCATTTCTTTCCTTCATTAGAGTTTTCATTTCAAGTTTAAGAAAAATACGTATTTGCTTACTAATTTATCATATACCTTTATTTTTGTATTATAACGCTTTTACCATATAAACAGAATATTTGTAGTAAGGTGCAAAATTTTCTATTCCCTAAGGGTCATTTACTCGATCATTTTAGCGATATCATTTTTGCCAACATTGAAAATTTATTGTATAATTCAGAATCAGTTTAATCCTGTTAACATTCAATAACATTCGCTGCGTAAGTTTAGCGTCAAAGTTTATAGCGAACAAATAATATTTTGAATGAGCCACAACTTTGAACGAAAACAATTTTAAAAACACAAATAAATAAAATTGTAAATATAAAAAAAACAATAATATTGTAGGTACACATAATATTTATTTTGATGAATAAAATAAAAACTGGTGTTGGAGAAAAAATTAAAATAAAAAAATTTACTGCAAATAAAAAGGTACTTACAAAATTGTTCATAACTTGCGAACCATTGATCGGTTATTTAAAATTTCATTTCATTTCAAAAAATTCATTATCGAAATTCATACATAATTATTATTTATAACATACATTAAAAAGAAGAACAACAATCAATATAGTTTAACCGAAACCTATATATACCTACCTACTATATTAAAAAAAATTCATCACTTTCTACAACATACATTTCTACACACTTGAAGTAAACAAATATACCTAAAAATTATAGATTTACAAAGACAAGAAATAAAAAATAATAGTACAAAATTTCATTTAATTTCTTCAAAAATGTATAGGGTGTTATTGTTTTTATGTGTAAATCAGCAGAACCAAAACATAACCCCATAATACATACTAAATATTTTATACGATCATAAATTTATATAATCATATAGATATATATATATATATATATATATATATATATTTAAAAAAAACAATAAAGAAAAAAAATTAAAATAAATAACAATTTTAACTCTTCATCGCATCACATTTCTGGCAGGAGTCTATATATATACCTATAGTACTATATAGGCTATGCATACGGTATGGCAAAACTATGATGCTATGATCATGATCATTATGATCATGCTATGATATTATGTTTTTTTTGTGTGTTAAATGCTGTTTGCCTTTTGGTTATTATACCATATTAAACTATTGATTAAAATTCTATTAGTCCTTATTATTATAAATCAAAAAAATTGTTTGTTTTATTTATATTATTATTATTATTTATTATTTTTCCTTATTATTTGCGAAGAAGACTAACATTAAATTAAAAAAATATAGTTCATGCAACCAATTTTTCCTGCAAAGGTTCAGCATGGTAGACAGGGGTTAAAAAAAGAGCACCAAAGCAATTTGTATACATATTGCAATTTGTATATGTGTTGGAGTATTACGTCGGACAAACAAACATCCAGATAAATGCAGAAAATTATATATATAATTTATAACTGTAGTGAAGAAAAGACTAAATTTGGCTGGAAAATAAATACCATTGGCACTAATTATGTAACAATACTTCAAAAAAATACATTGCCCTTTAAAAAAAATCAATTTTTAAATAAATAAACGAAAACATATTTTAAAATTGCATCTTTCAAGTGTTAAATAATGTAAGTTTATTTTTTTTTAATTGCTTTATTTATTTATTTATTTCTAAATTCAAAATTTTCAATACTTTTTACTTTTTACATAAAAAATTTCGAATAAATAATTTTAATTAAATTTGACGAAATGCATAACGTCAAATTTTATATTTAAATAATTATTCTTTTAAGTAAAAATGATATTTTTACGAATATAATGCAAAATAAAGTTTTTTAGTTTTTGTTTATTTACAAAAATGTTTCTTTACCATGTTTGTGAAAATATTGGCCATCGCAAAATATTTATTCTAAATATTTATTCAAAAGCAGTAATCAAAGTAAGTCTATGAGTAACATCATATAGGAATACAGTAAAGTAATAACACTAGTACTGTTATTTTAGCAATTCTATTCTCATAACAACACTTTAACTCTTGTTATAGAATTACGAACTTTTACACTTATTACAACATTGTTGTAGCACTTGCTGAAAATCACATTATAACAACTTCCGCAATTGCTATATTTATCACATTATTAACATAAAAACATCATTCCCATAATTAAACACCTTTAGTGCTTATCGGAAGTCATATAAGAGTCTTATAGCACTAATTTTGTTTATATAACAATAAAATGTTACGTGGGATACAATTCTATCAATGGACAAAAAAATCAAAATCAAGTACTTTTGTTTATTTTATATGAGATATTAGGATTATTGAAAATGTAACTATAGGAATATGAGAGGCATTGACTTTTATATATTACAATAAAAACTAACTCAATGATAATGAGTAATTAAAATACAGAAAAATTAAACGTTAGTAACACTGCGGCTTTCCAATTTTTATATTTTGAAATATTCCCACCATACTAAGGTTAGTAATAATACATCATTTTTTGATTGATTTTTTAACAATCTTGATGTAATTTAAAAGAACTATGATGTGAACCATATCGACTAAGTCATATTTTTCGGCACTATAATAATTGAAATAAATTTGAATGAATGAAAATTAAAATACATTGTACACAATAATAAGATCAATATTTTGTTGCGAATGCAAAAGCCACTCTCACAGTCTCACCCAAACGAAAAAATATTTACCCATTTCAAAGAAGTATTTTTAGATATGTTGCAGCCTTAGCAATAAAAATATAACAAATGATTTGTTTAATTTATATGCGACAACAATCTTTGTGTTAATAAAAATGCACAGAATAAATGTGAGCAACAGACAAAAACCACAACAATATGAAAAAGCCAACACAGGCGGTGAAATATGCAATTTGCTAAGATATATAAAATGAAGAAAGTGGTCTTTACAGACGGGATTTACAACCGGCCGAAGATCTATTGGAACTGTCTATCCAATAAAAAAATTACTATATTGATTTACTTTACTTTTGATAATTTAAAATTCAAGATTCAAATTAACACCTCTTAATAATTTTCACAATTTATCTTTTAAAACTATTTTCTAAATAAGTAGTTATTTATATAGTTTTTTATTTCATTAACAGCTACAGCTAACTTACATGCTAAATTCACAAAGTAATATAACAAATTAATTCAAATTTCTTAGCCTAGTACTTTAATGAAATATATATATATACTAGCTTTGTAACCCGTCATAAATGACGGAAGCAAAATAAATCCTAGTTTCTTTTTTTCTTTCATTAGATTCTTTATTCCGAAATTACAGTACTTATTTTTATATCACTTTTTAATTTTCTAAAACACATAAAAGAAATATTTTTTTTGTAGTCAAAACTTTGCCAATTTTTTTATTTTTTTTATTTTTCGTAGGCTGGTGGGGACCTTCAGAAAGATACAATGAGCCCCGTAGCTTGACACTGTAGGATTCTTACCTACTAAACCACACCCTTCCTTAAAAAAATAAATTTTTTTGAGTGAAGTTAGTTACGCACACAATAATGACAAAAATAAAAGGTATAAGCAGGTATAAGTAGTATAATGTATAATATTATACAATTCAAATATGCTGATACACATGCATATTATTGTGTATAATTTTAAGTAATAAGAATAACCTTTAAGTGCATTATGTTTTTTTTTGTGTTAAATGCTGTTTGCCTTTTGGTTATTATACCATATTAAACTATTGATTAAATTTCTATTAGTCCTTATTATTATAAATCAAAAAAATTGTTTGTTTTATTTATATTATTATTATTATTTTTTATTTTTCCTTATTATTTGCGAAGAACACTAACATTAAATTAAAAAAATATAGTTCATGCAATCAATTTTTCCTGCAAAGGTTCAGCATGGTAGATAGGGGTTAAAAAAAAGCACCAAAGCAATTTGTATATATATGCATTTGTACACATATGCAATTTGTGTTTGTGTTGGAGCGTTCCGTCGAACTTACAAACATCCAGATAAATGCAGAATAATATATATATAATATACAAATAAAATTTAAACTATACAGTAGTGAATTCACACTTGTGATGTATAGTCATTTAAGTCATTCTTAATTTTACTTTTCCAAGAAATTAATCGTGGGGTTCCAACAAAGATTAATACTAATTTAATAATAATTTTTAATCTAATAAAATACAATAGAAATTATGTAAGTTATTATTTTTTTTTTTTTTAATAATAAAATTTGTTTATTGCTAGAACATAAGTGGATAAGTAGAGCCATAAATAATTTAAAATTTCTTTGAACATAATTTTATCATATACATCTATATAATTGTAATCGCAATCTAAGTAAGATCTAGCGTGTATTAAAGAAGACCAGAAGAAGAGAATTTCTAAGCAAGGTACTTCAGGTCAGATATATTATTACTGATAAACCATTTATAAAAATAGATTTCACAAAATTTAGATGAAAAGCGGCTTCTAATAGTTCCAATGCAGTTTGAAACTAGAATAAATAATCTAATTGACGTAATTTACCTTAGTGGTTCAATCTCAATAAGTAACAATGAATCACTTACACTTTGATATAAAAAATGAGACGTGAGATCTAATTTTTAGTAACAATTTAAAAGCAAAAAACAAAAAAAATACAAAAATCTGGTACTTACTACCCTTCTTACAAATATTTTTAATCCCTTTAAAATTCAATATAAATGTCATCATCATTTAAAATTTATATTATTAATTCTATTTTTGAAATATATACATATATATTTATATATATATAATATTTATATCATCATTTTTCTCTCTCATTTCAAAAATAAAATTTAAAGTCAAATTAATGTTATAAAATTAAAGTTGAAAATCTCAGCAACATTTTTTGAATTTAAATTATAAAAAACTTAAAAATTTAACTAAAAAATCTTTTTTCCTTATCATATTTTATAAAAGAAGATTATAATCCTTTCAAAGAAACAAAAAAAAAAAAAAAAAAATTCCCAAGAGGTTCTTTCTGTTATTTTTCATCCCCACTTTATTTCTACGCTCATAAATTAAATCAAAATATTGTAATTTAAGAGACAACGTCTCGACTTATTGCGTAGACTACCAGTATTTCTCCCACATTTTGTATTTTTCTGTTTTTTTTTTTTGTTTTTGCTTTTTAAATAAAAAATTAAATTAAATTTTAGACAGTAATTACTTTAAGGATTTAACCAAACTCAAAAAATTTCATCTTACTCTTTTATAATTGCCATATATTCTAACTACAATAATACTACCAACCATTCATTCATTTATATTAAATCCTTAGCAACAACAACAAAAAATAAAAATAAAATAAAAATCAGGTCACATCATTGTTCAGTAACCACTCAAAAAATACAACAATAAAAAAAAAAAAATAAGTTTTATTTTTTTTTTTTATCTTTATTTATAGCTAGAATCCTTTTAGAATCCTTTTTTATACTTCATCATTTTTATTTCT
Organism: Argyra leucocephala; assembly: GCA_963942445.1. NCBI lineage: Eukaryota > Metazoa > Arthropoda > Insecta > Diptera > Dolichopodidae > Argyra > Argyra leucocephala. The sequence continues at coordinate 7,581,520 of OZ012681.1, read as the reverse complement.
CCTTTGTTTTTTTTTGTTTTTATTTTTTAGAATGTTGCCTTAGACACAAACTAAATTAAAACTAAAAGCACTGCTCGTTCTTACCACACTTGAAAAGTCATTTTGTTTTACTTTTTGTTACTGCTACTTAAAAAAAAAACAAAATCAAAAACAAAAACATAAACTCAAAAGTAAAGACACAGTGGGTGGTATAAAGTGGCAACTAAAATTTTTTCGAGGACATTTTTATTTAGTAAAAATATTCTAACTAAAGAAAATTGCGTATTTCTTATGATTAACTACAGTTAATAGTTTTTGTATATAGTAGTGATGGTAAATGGTATATAGTGATGGTTGTTGTTTACATTTAAAAAAAAAAAAAATTACTTCAAAAACTTCGTCCTTGTTAAGAAGAAGAAATTATCAAAAAAAAAAAAAAAACACACTAGAATGGAAACCACGTACAAAACTATATGTGCTGATGATATTTTCAATGTTTTGCAAAAACAAAAAAAAAAAAAAAACAATTTTTTTTAAGTACGCGTTCTGTAGTAATTGTACAAACTTACATGGCTATAACATCAAAAAAAAAAATCATATACTTAAATATCCTTAAGGATGAATCAAAAAAATAAATACAGTTATTTGCGTAATTCAAAATGAGTATCTTTGGATACAGTGACATTAGTGTGCTTTTCTAGTCTCATTTCTGGCTAGTCAAATTCTGAATAGAAGTAAAATTTTATAAACCTCTTATTATTATTATTATGTTAACAGATTCAGAGGGAGTTCAAATTATCTTTTTAATAGTTGGAAATATTCAAAACTAGCAACTCAACTGGATTTTCTTCTAAAATTGATTAAAAATTTGTTAGCCATCCAGTTCATAGACAAGAAAATACTGATGGACAACAGTTTTAATACTGTCAAATTAATGTTTAGAGCAAACACATCATTTGATTCTGCAATATATCATCTTCCAGTATGGTTTGTAAAACATCGCCCGCTTTGATTAGAAAGATAAACAGACATGCTGTTAGTAGAAAAGTAAAATTCATAAGTTAATACCTATGTCAATAACTCTACATCAAAAACTTTCAAAAGTGAGGCAGAACAACAGAGTTAAAAATAACAACAGTTGTAAGTACGTTAACAGTTTACTTCATACGAAGCCAAATATGGCTTTTTGAAATAATCATCAAGTTTCGATACGAATAACTAAATATAACAAAACTTGATGATCATTTCAAAAAGCCATATATATATATGACTTCGTATGGGTTGAAACGTAATCGTTTGTGTACAGTTAAAACACTTAATTGTTGACCAATAGAACTAAAATTAGAATTTACTTCACGGAGCATTCATAGTGATTGCTAGTGACAGTAGGATAGAAGAGAATGTGAAAATGTACTTTCGACCAAATAATTTTAAATTTCAGGGGCTAATGTTTTAACGGAAGCGAATACTCAGTAAAGAACATAACCATAAAATTCGTTAAAAATAGCAAACGATGAAAGATTTTGTTTCTGGTTTATTTTCAACCTTAACCAAACCCCAAATGGGATGTTCACTCTCCAACGGAAAGCATTCATTAGTATTATCTAACCAGACCAAACGAAAGGCGGCATAGGCTAACTGTATGTGTAACCTCTAAAAAAAATATAGTCCTCGCATAACTTCAACAGAATCAAACAACTTTTGGCTTAGTCCGGTAGTCAAGAAAAGTAACGATCATGAGAAACATCAAGAAAAGTAGTGATCAATATGGATAATTGGTTCACAGGAATCCTCGAAACTTAACAGATTTCAACCGCCATTATCGCAATTCTTGAACACTTTCCTAGTAGCTCTCCAATGCTAGTTAAAGCATAGATTCTGGATTTTAGATGGCCTCCTCTCTATAACAATATAGAATACAATCCGGGAAGCAACATTGGTGAACTAATGGACTTTATAAATCCCACAAGGTGGCTCAAATACAGAATTTCTTATGAGAGTAATTTTCTAAAATATCCAATAACAACAAGTAGACCCTTCGATACGTGGCATCGAAAAGGCAAAATTAAGAGCCAACTGAAGCAACTGCAATTGTCACTTCTACCTCAATCTATTTTATATTCCACAAAAACCGTCGCAGAATATTAACTTAGATTCTTGATTCGAAATCGAAAACAATCAAGAACAAGCAAAAAATTAATTAAATTAAATCATATTAAATTATATCATACGGTGCAAAGTGGTTCAAGAATTATTAATATTTTGATATGAATTCCCAAAGCCTTACGGTTAATAATTCGAGATGATTCAAACACCAATTTGAAACCATATGCTTCCACACAGCTTAATACAAATAAAACAGACAAATTCCACTCAAAACAATTCACAAAATTTCATACATTTTGTTAAAGTTTTTTGGTGCAAAATGTTGCACCACCATCTTTGATCGATTAAAATATTTTCTAAATTCAATGCATAGTACAGTAAGCATTCAAAGTACCGACCCTGGATTTATATCTTCCCATTATACCTATATTTTTGAAGTATTACTAATACAATAAATACATATTCATATTAAAAGGATGCTCAAAGTTAGTTTTTTCATCATTATTTGAATTGAAGAAAAGATTTTCCCATTATTTGTAAGTTGAAGAATTTGATTTTGAGAAAAATTTACTTACAAGAATATAAGGCTATTTTGAAAAAGGAATAAAAACTAAAATATGAACCGGAAGTTAAACATTTTTTTTTTTTTTGTTTTTAGTTTTATAACTCATCATACCATCTGGTGTTTGGTGTTTAGTTAGTCATTCGACAACATTTCAACTGAAATTAACAAGGAGGCTTCTCCATATTGTTCTCTAATACTTCCTATAACGTTTTTTTGATTTCCTTTTTTCATTTATTTTTCTTAGTCACTCGTAAAGGCTTCCTTAGAAGAAGTTAGAAAAAAAAAAAAAACAATTTTAAGACAAGACATTATGCCAAGTGTCATTTGTTTGACTTTTAAGTACATGCGAGAAACTGAAAAAACTCTTTTTTTCTTTGCAATTTGTTTTGTTTTTTTTTTTTTTAAAATTTACGTGACTTCTTTTGAAAACTTTTTACATACACATTTTTCTTTTTTTTTATAACTCCAATATTCATTTTTGATATTTCCTTTGAATTTTACTACTTAAATCCTGAATGGTTCATGGTACTAGTTTTCATCTCAGTCCAAAGAAATCAAAATAGAAGAAGAGATTTTTTTTTGTTGTTTTTTTTTTTATTTGTAGAAATTTAGAACCTTATGGCGGTTGATTTATTTTCGTTATCCTCGTATTATTTGTCCTTGCTTGCTGTTATGATCCTACATACATATATAAATATATATATAATAATATATATATGTATAGAGAGAGAAAGGAAGCAGCTTTGTCTAATTTCCATTATTTTTGTTGTTTCCAATTGTTTGGTATTTTTTAATTTATACTTCTTGCAGAGAGCATGAAATGATAAGGAAGAAGCCTATTTTAGTTACGCTTTAATACTTTTTCAGAATATATTGTATTTGCTTCGTGCAAATTAAAATTTTTAAGAAAACATTCCTACAATTTCAAAGGATAATCAAGCGGTGTTGATGGTTGTTCAAAAAATATTAGCGAACAAAATATATTTTTCTTATTTTTCTATATTGTAGGCTCTAGCTGAAATATTTTTAATCTGTTTTAAATATTTTCCTCTTTCTATGAATATAATAACTACAAGTTTAGGCACTGAAGAAGACATTCAGAATCGATTAAAGTCACAACTTCACATCGCCAGGGGCACGGAACTTAGAATATATGATGCTTTCGTCAAACCAACCCTACTGTATCGTAGTGAGACATGGGTGATAAACCATAATTATATAAGGAAAATGTAGGTCTTCACTAGCAAATGCTTGCGCATAATATATAAAATATTCTGTCCTTGTACAATTAGAAGCAATCAACTCTGGGAAATAAAGCCAAAAAAGAACCAATAAACACACAAATAAAGTAGAGAAAATGAAGGTAGATAGATCAAACCCTTAGAAGACTTACGAACAGTATTGCAAAGGTAGGTAGGTAAGTAGGTAGAAGTGTTCATTTCAGCTACTTCTGGAAAACCAATTAGCACTTAATTGTGCCTTTTTGATACCACGACTCGAGTGACCTATTTCGTGTTGTCGGTTGTTATAGGTGATCGTTCTCAACAGTATACCAAAAGAGGCATTGAATTGGAATCTGCAGGTTAAAATAGGAACAGTTAAACCGCGGGAAACCTGACGCAGATCAATCCATAAGGAAAAAAAAGAGTACAATAGAAAATTGAGTAAAATTAAACACCTAGCGCAGAACAGAGTCAGATGAAAAAGCTTTGTGAAGACCTATTATCCCAAAAGGATTGAAAGAGGGAAGGTCAAAAGAAACAGAGCTTTATCAATTCCTAGTGATACAACAATTACAACAATAAACATAAAAATTAAAAACTATTTCAGATGAAACATGAAAAAATAACATGAGGTTTCAGTAGCTTCTACACACTAAGTTGACAGAAAAAAATTGATTGGTAATAATTGAATATGGCATAAAATGTAATGAATTCAACTGGTTCAAAAGCTACCTTACTAAGAGAATGCAGTATGCAGATGTAATGGAATAACTAGCAGTATGGAGAAAAATTAGTTCGGAGTTATACAGGTAAGTTCGCTTGGGCCTACATTATTTTCCGTATACATAAGTGGTTTGCTTAACCTAAATTTAAATGGCAAACCGCACATGTATGCAGATGACCTGGCTATAGTATACGGTGAAACCACCAATAAAAAACTAGAAAAAATTATAAATGAAGATCTTGTAGTATTACAGAAGTGGATGAATAGTTACAAGCTTACGCTAAATATAAAAATAAAAACAAGTACATAATCTTCAAAAGGAAAGTAGCAGATATACTACATCTAAAAATTGACAACTGTAATTTGGAAATGGTGAGTTATTACAAGTACTTGGATGTAATAATAGATGAAAATCTTATTTGGGAGCAACATATTAATGAGCAACTAATTAAAGCTAGGAAATTAGCGGGTATATTTAGACTTGTAAGTTATAGAATTCCACATAAACTAAAAAGTTCCTTGTACTTCAGTATGTTTCATGCCACAGTTACTTATGCTATACAGATATGGGGAAATGTGTATAACAAGAATATTAAATTAATTCAAACTGCCCAAAACAAAGCAATAAAAAATTTATTTCGATACAATAACAGAACGGCAATTCGACAGATTCATTTGAATAATAATATACTACCAATAAATTCATTAATTAAAAATAAGTTGGCAACGCACGTGCATTATATGTGAACTAATAACATTATCACAAACGTCAAGTTAATTGTGAACAGTCAAGTACATAATTATAGTACTAGGAATGCAGAAAAATTACGAATCACATCGTCTAAAATTAGATTCAACAATCAGGACACAATATATAATAAAGCGTTTACTATCTATAATGAACTGCCAGTAGAGCTCAAACAAATAAATGATACCATAAAATTCAAAAGTAAAATTAATGATTATTTTATCCAGATGTTTTTACTGAACTAGTTGTTAATTGAGTTAAACAATAATAAAAAAAAAAAAAAAAAAATTTGTTTATTGATAGTCAATTTTGTGTTTATGAATTAGTTGTATATTGTTATGATAAATTAGTCTGATAGAGATAATTTTAAAAATTACATGATTTTATTTTCTTTTGTAGAATATTAGTTAATAAGAATAAATTGTTATTGAATTACTTGAATTATGAATTATGATATAAAATACTATGAATTACTAAGCTCTGTGCGAGCTTTATAAGCTCATTGAGTAGAGAAATAAATAAATAAAAAAAAAAATAAAATATAAAATTTTGATTAAAAAATTGTGATTAACGAATATAAATGGCTCTTTTTACAGGTAAAATTGCAAGTATTTAATTCATTCAAGCCATTTTGAAATTACAGCTCATCCGGTGAATATTTTTTCTTCGAAATAATTTGTAAACGTTTCATTCGTAAAATAAATTTAAAGAATGAATGATTTTACATTGGTCCATCAATTGCACTAATGTTAAGTCGGCAATAGTGAAGTGTACGAGCACCTAAAACATAATGGTAGCAATTAAAAATACAGCAATATAAGCAATAAATATACCGCCATAAGTTTTGGCATAATTATAAGTATGGTAATTGTAACAATTATTGCAATAATTAATACAACAAACATTTTGGCATGTCAATCGTTGAGGAAGCCAAAAACAGTCGTATATAACGTTTTATTTTCCTATTTTTAGCTCACTGAAGAGAAACCTTAGATAAGTTCAAAAATATTTTCTCTGAAATAATATTCTAAATACAATTTGTTAAATTTATTATTTCAGATCAAACATCCTTTTCTAAAGTGAAATCGTATAATTCAACAAATTGAATTTGATTCAAAATTCCCACAAATTGTTTTGGCAGCGAAAAATTATTAAATTTTGATTCACTAGCTCAGTTTTAAAAGAATAATTATTCTCTGTAATTGTACATTTTCAATTCACTGGAGTAAATTCATTCAAAAATTATAAACAAATCATTTCATTTTTTATTAAATAAACCGGATAGAAATTTTGGATTGTATCAATTGTATCAATCAATTTCATTTTACATTTCGTATTTTATCTTTATTTGGTCTGACAAACCGAAACTTAATTTCATAACAAATTATTTTTAGAATTCATACAACAACGATGGAAAAAAAAATCTTTTTAAACAGGCATAAAACATAAAAACTTCTTTTATCATTTTGGTTTCGGACAAAAAAAAAAAAACAGAAAAAACAAAAGTAAAAACACTAGATATTGTGTTAAGAAAAGCTTTTACTCACCAGAGAGACAATTTCTTTTTTTTTTCGTTGTTGCAAATAAAATGGCAATTTCAAACAAATGTTCAATTCACACTTGTTTTTTATTTGTTTGATTTTAATATGAAAAAGTTTTTTTTTTTATGCATTTTCCAATAAATTGCTTTTTTCCTTTTTTTTTTTGCTTTCTTGGTATACATGCGAAACATGAAAAATTGTCACCATCTTTCAGGTAATTGTGACAACACAAAAATACAAAATAAAAAAAAAAAAATGTTTTTTTCTCATTATTATGACTTCTTTCAAATGTGTTATAAAAATATAAAAATTTTAAGGACGATAAGGACAATATGTTAGAATTACTTTTGAATGTGTGTGCTTTCTTAAAATTAAATTGAGAATTTTTATTTAAAAAAACAAAAATAATAATATTTATTACTTAAATTTTTTAATAACAAAATAATAATAAAAATAATAATGATAAAATTGTATTTGTTACGTGATTGTCTTCGATATTTGATTTTTTTATTGTTTATTTAATTTTTTCAATTGAAATTTTTATCATTTTTTTTTGCTTTTTGCAATAAATTTTGATTTATTTCAAATAATTTGTCAATATTTTTTTAAAAATGAATTTAAAATTTCAATAAAAATTTAATAACATTATCAAATTTAATAAAAAAAACTGTTTTTTTTTAAATGTTTCATTTAAAAAATGATTAATTTTGATAGGGGTTAGTATGAAATTCCTTGAGCGAGTGATCACATAAACAAATAGCAATTAGTAGTAACAAGTAATGACATTAAAAAGGCACAATTTTAATTTCCAGAAGTATAAATGGTTTTCTAGAAGTATATGCAAAAGTCAGTTCCATCTATATAACCAGCGCCGTAACTAGGCAGGTGCAACAGGTGCAAAAGCACAGAGCCCTGAAATAAACTTTTACTTATTTTTTCTCTTTTAGATTATAACCTCATAAGACTATAAAAATAAATAATTATGAAGGGACAAATTAAAAATAGTGGTGTCAATATAATTACATACTAAATAAACGCAATAATAGAAAACTGCAATTTTAGTTCACGCGTAACTACAAAAAAATGCAGCTTTAAGCGATAAACACAATTGGAAATACCGACAAAAAATTCGCGACGAAAAAATTAAATCTAAAATGGTTCATCTTTATAAAAAGACAGCATTGTAGATTTAAAAAAAGCGGCTGTTGATCTTGCCATTAAGTACAGGAAAGATTTAAATATGTACGAGCTCGCATGTGAAATGCAAAATTTTAAATTTGAATCATTGATATTAGTAGACAATTTAAAAACTGCAACACCACTTGAAATTTTACAAGGTCTACGTGACTTTAGATTAATAAAGTCTTATCCAAATATTAATATTGCTCTACGACTATTTCTTACTCTGTATCAATTATTGCTTCATGTGAGAGAAGCCTTAGCAAATTAAAATTAATAAAAAATTATTTAAGATCAACTATCGGACAAGATAGGTTATCCAATCTTGCCATAATATCTATTGAATACAATATAGTTAAAGATATATCATTTGACGACATAATTAATGAGTTTGCCGAAATGAAGGCCAGAAAAATCAAATTAAATAAATATAATTAAAATTTGGTTAATTAATGTTTTTTAAAAAAGTTATCTTACACATTTTTATATCATAATTGTACTATAACTTAATTTTTCCTAAAAAAATAAAGGGCCCGAAAAAAAATATTACACAGGGCACTAGAAAAGTTAGTTACGGCGCTGTACCTACCTACTTTGATAACACTTTATATTTGATTAATTTAAGTAATTTATAAATTTAAAAATAATCACGTACCAAGCTTATTCTGATTCATCATTTTAAATACGACTATGTTTTATCTATATAAACAATATCTATATAAGCCATACTGCAGTTTCTTGTACTTAAAATGCTTAGATTTACCTTTACTTAGATGTCCTGGCAATCAATGGCCACTTTATTTTGTTCAAACATACTATTTTTGCCAGCCTATGATGGGACCTCGTTTTTTCAATATGATCTCACCAATCATCTTCTTTAGTTATGTCCATATACGATTATATTGCACAAATTTATTTGAAATACAAAACAATGCTCTACTGAAGATTAAATGAAATAGAAAAAAAAATATTTTATTTGAAATCATACCATGAAAAGTTCAGAGAATATTTTAATATTATGCACCAGGATTGATTGATAATCATGAAATTCAAAATTTCATTAACAAAATTAACAACAAAATTTGGATAGAAAACGTAGTAGATTTAAACATAGAAAAGTTAAGTTGAAAACTGAAAATGCTACCAACACTACAATTCATCACAGAATTGTATATGTATACTATTGTACTAAGTCCAAAACAAGTATAAATAAAACAAATTTAATTTTCTCTATTGCGTTCATTTTGCAATTCAAATTGTTTAATTAATTCCAATTTGTGGATATAAAATTTATTAATTCGATGATCATTTGTTTTGCTAATAAGTTTACCATTATATTCTAACTAACAAATATTTCCAGTAAATAAAAAAAGAGTGATAACAACAGTTATCTATTATTCGTTATGTTGGTATAATACAACATATATAACAATCTCCTTCAACTCAAACCGGACCATAATCAATTCAAGGATGATGACCGTAATCAATTTGTTATCATATAAATATAGTATCTCAGAGATATACGCTAAGTTATCGAACAGATAGCTCTCCAGTTACGCAAATCTGATTTCCATTATAGTTCCGTTCAGTCTCATACCAACTATTTGTACATGATTACAGACCTGTGCATGTTTATTGAACAAAAATTAATCTATCAGTACTATACTCATTACTAATTTCGTTTTACAAATTTTTCTTTCTTTCTCCCCCATCAATTTTCAGCCAAAACCCCTTTATTTTTCATTCCATTTTTTTTATTTTATAATTTATTTTATCTCTAAGTATTTCACACGATTAACCGCTACTCCTAAAATATTTGAATTTTTGATTAATTAAAATTTTATTTAATTTACCAAAAATTTTCTTTACAAAATTTTTAAATTACTCATTAGAGTTGTCAGATGCTAAAAATTATTTTTTAAAGTTAAAAAATCAAAGTTTTAAATGAATATGAAACAAAAAACAACAATTTAACATTTAAAAGGATAATTGTTAAGTATCTATGTGTACAATAAAATACATATTTACATACATATATTCAAAATATACACACAAAAAAAAAACAACAAAACCACAACTAATTTGTCAAAAAATTTTTAAACAAAATATCTCAATGTTATCTCTATGTATATATATATTGTATGAAAGTTTATTTTTTATTGTTACTGATAGTGACATTACCACACAGCAAAACGATAACAAAAAAAAAATAAAAAAATAAAAAAATAAATAAAATAAAAACAGATTGATGTCAATGTCCTTATTAATTTTTATTCATTACAATTTTCTACAATAAATTATCCTTGATGGATACATATAAAAATGAAAAACAAAAAAATTTATATTCTGAATACATTTGGTATTATGTAGGTACATTTTTTATATATATATATACATTTAATAATTATTTTAAATGCTTTTAACTTAAACAGAATATTAAATTAAAATTAAATATTTTCATAATTCCAATTCACTGAATTTAATTTTTTCTTCTTCTTCTTCGCCCCCATTTTCCAGTCAACCAGAATTAAAACTCAAATCAAATAAATATTATACACACACATATATAATATATAATTAGGATCATCATCATTTTAAAACAATTAATTAATTAAATTATTCTAAAAAAAAAAAAAAAAAAAAAACAAACATACAAAAAAGATACACCTACAGAATTTCTAATTTAGAAAAAACAAAAAAAAAAAAAACTCATTTACCTAGTTACGTTACAACCTCATACTTTAATTTCATCTCTTTTATTCTCCAATTTATATTACAGTTTATATACATTTCATGTTAAATATAATGATAATGTCCTTACATATGTTTAAATGCCTATACAATATAACAAAAACAATTATCCTTTTAATTATCATCAATGTGTGTAGGAGCAAAAAAACGAAAATTAAAAATTTTGCCAAAAAGGATTCCCTGCTGAAATTTACTCCATCTCTTTTTACACACATTAACAGCATTCACAACATTCTAAACTCTTGTTCTTCATTAATTGGTTTGGTTTCATTACTTTTTTAAGTTCTCTGTTCTGGTTTTAATGTGTTTTTTTTTTTATTATTTTTTTTGAAGTTTTATATATTCTGGTTGATACTATCATGTATCATCCAGTAACACATATGTATACATTATCAATTTTCTCATTTCATTCCAAATTTAAATTTCAAACTGAATGTTGTAATGGTTAACTAAATTTATATCAAATTTTAAATAAATTTATCCCTTCTATTTCCATCATTAACATTGCTGTCGCGACTCTCTTGGTCATTTAAAATTCACCTCCTCCCACAAACACTAAATCACATCAATTTTTCATTTCAAATTTACCCCTAAACTCTTGATATTATTTAAATATATACCGGAAATTACAGGAGCTCTACTTTGATCTGTTCATTTACAATGTTTAAATAAAATGAGAATTTCAACAGCCTAAGAGAATAACTAATCATCAAGGTAAGAACAAAAATGTACTTTAATTTATTTTTAAATCAAATACACAATAAATGATTTCTCTTCCTATCGATTTTTGGCTTAATGTTGACTTATTAACTTAAAAAAAGAGAGGGTATGAGAAAGAAATTGGAAATTCTGTGGTTTTAAAACCGATTGAATATTTCGGTTTATTGATGAACCATTTTTAATATAAAATAAGTTAATTTAAAGGTTAACGAAAAGCTCATTTTATATGATAATGAATTTTTCAACTTTGATGTTTGTTGTGAATGACCATTCAAGTAATAGTGTATACATATATGGGTAGGACCAGAAACGAAAGAGAGACAGAGAAAGAAGAATTGTATGTCATTTGATTGATTTGCATATCTAATCACTAAATATACTTTTTAACATTATAATAATATATAGATACACACTCAGACTCAATTAATTTTATTTATAAATTGATGGTACTTTATTCTAAAAAAGGATTCTTGAAATTAACTGAAATCCATTCAAATTAATTTGAATGTCCTTTTTGATAATTTTTTGTTTTGTTTTGTTGTGTAGGGTGTGTTAATAGAAATATTTTTAACTATTTTATCATACTGTTATCATTTCAGAATAAAACAAGAGTATTCAACTATCAGAGATTTTAAAACGGGTGTGCCTCAAGGTAGTATTCTGGATCCCATACTGTATTTGCTCTACACCAATGATTTACCACAAATGGAAAATATAACTGTAGCTACATTCGTTGATGGCAGTAGGATCCAATACTGACGAGGCTACACATAAGTTGTAAATTCCAAGCGATAACCTATACTTCTGGACAAAAAAATTAAACTCAATGAGCTAAAATCAGTACATGTAAATTTTACAAATAAAAAATTAGAAAATCAACCATCGGTAAATCTGAATTGGGTAAATATACCCCAAGAAAACAATGCTAAATACCTAGGAATGACAATAGATGTCAAACTTAGATGGAAAGAGCACGTTAAAAAGAAAAAAATTGAGCTTGAAAATAAATATAGAGAAATGTACTGGCCCTTAGGTCGAAATTCTAAATTACCTATACATAACAAAATTTTGTTATATAATCAGATAATCAAACCGATATGGTTGTACATAATGCCTCTTAGTATGTTCGCAGCAGTGACTTGCACAAAAATCTAAAATTTCCTTGCATAGAAAATAAAATAAAAATATATGCAGCAAAGCATTTGGCTCGTCTCAAGCGTCATGTTAACGTTGAGGCCACTCAACTGCTAGATAATCAAAATCATATCGGATGGTTTAAAAGAACTAAGCCACTAGATTTAATACGATAGAATTTCGTAAATTTTCTCTTTAAGAAAATAACACCAGAAATAAATTAATTGTTAGTCCGTCAAACTAGTTTTAATGGGAGGGGCTTTAGTCAGTAAAAATATGACATACAATGAAAGCTATACGGGGCTCATTGTGTCTATGAAGGTTCCCACCAATCCACGCAACAACAAAAAAACAATACTGTTATCATACCTAACAACAAACAAACTACCATTTCTACTTTTGCAGACGATACAACAAATTTTAAGATCGAACGCGTGTCCGGAAATAGCTTTCACATAATATGTTTCCAATACTTTAGAAGAAATAGAAAAATGGCTAAATCTATGGAGAATCAAAGTTAACGAAACGAGGAAAGTTCCCACATAACTATTACACTGAGAAAGGGAACATGCCTTCCTGTTAAAATCAATAATAATTTTATACCACAACATAATGATGTCAAATATCTCGGAATGAATTTTTGGACCGAAGACTTACATGGATAAAATATATTGAAACAAAAAGAACTCAAATGAAATGAAAACCAACAAAATCAGATGGCTCTTGAATGGAAAGTCTAAACTAAAATTAGAATAAAAAGAGCTTCTATATACAAAAGCATAATCAAGCCTCGCCCAATGCTGCAAAGCACAATGCTCTCTAATAGTGAAAAAATTAAAAGAGCTCATTCCAAAATATTAAGAACCACACAACGGCTACACCATGGTACCTATGTAAAAAATGCGCAAAGATTTCAATATCCCTACGATCGAAAAAGAGATATATAGGATTGGAATAAAATACACATCAAAGTTGGGAAATCATTCCAACTCATTAACAAGGAATCTACTACTTGACTTACCGATTAAGCCACCGATTAAAGAGAATAAATGTGCTAAACAATCAAATAAGACTATAAAACTGTTATAAAAAATGGCAGGGATCATTATTTAAAGTTAGATTATAAGATTTGAAAACAACTTCTTAGTTTCTACATAAAAGAAAGAGACAATAAATAAAGGAAAAATAAAAAAAAAACTGTTACCATTAATATTACAAAGAATATTTAAGACATCGGTTAGAATAATACATCAAGAGTGACAACCCTAATTTGAGTAAATTGACGTGATTGATATAGGGGTTAATAACAGCAATAACAATGTCAGATTGCAAAAACTACGGATGCCATATTTTAGGCACAATAAGCTATTACGCAGGTTCATACGGGAAGAAAAGGGATAGAAATCTACTAAAACTTGATGGCGAGCTGTGATTTCGGTAAGGTATAAACCAAATCTACCAATATTATTTCTGTTAAATTTTTGACTTTTGCATTTTTTTTCTGGAAACATACATATGTCAGTGTCAACATTTTTTTATTATTTTTTATATACAAAGATGCAAGGAAACTGATTGTTGTTGACAACGTTATTTCTGGATCGAAAATTAATAAAATAAAAAATATAGGAATTATACAAATAAGATTGACATTAGAAAAATAATAAAAAAATATTTCTTTACTTCATTTTCGGCCATTTTGATATTTCCAAAATTTGACAGCAACAATAGCAGAAATCTATACCAGCTTTTTTTACGTGTGAACATGTTGCTACATTTCTTCGATAGATATCTGCCTCGTATAAACGTGGCCATTAAAAACTATAATTATCTCTTCTTATATAAAATTTATTTTGTAGTACCGTCAAAAAGCTAAGACAGTCCAAAAGTATTTTCAGTAGAAAGAAAAATAAACCGAAAAATTGTTTAGCTAAAAAACGAAGAGTATTGACGAATAGTTCATATTAAAAGTATGATTATATGATCAAATTAAATTAGCGAATATTACAACAACTATACATGACTATTTGGATTTACTTAAGTGAATAACATGACTCGCTAGTTAAGTTATGTCGAGTGTATTAATGAAAACTCTACAGCTAAGAAGATATTGAATATATAATGGAGGGATGCCGCAAGAAATATGAATTAAATCTTCAATTTAAAATTCAGTCAAATTAGGGTTACTTAGGATTATAGTGAGATCAACTAAAAAGTGTAAGTATACTTAAACAAAATAAATATAAAAATAAAATAAAATGGAAGAGAGATGTTAAGTGAGGAGATATTATTTTATCGAGATTTCTATGCTCCAGCTTAATTACATTAAAATTCCTATTATTTCACTTTTAACATGGACTCTGTATTGTGTTGTTTACTTCAGTTTATTTACTTCAGTTTGCACATGGCACATGATTGTTAGACTACCTATAGAAATATAACTCCTGATTTTTAGTTCTGATTGATTGTACAACTTATGTCAAAACGGTGTAAACAATATTTGTGAGGTAAAAAAATTAATCAAAATATTTACCTATAATTGACATGTTTTTGTTCTTTAATTAAAAATATTTTTAAAATAATGTACATTTGACTTTAATTTCTAAATAAACATTTTTTTATAAAATAGAAAACACGCTGCGGGTGTAGTAAGTAAAGCAAAAAAATCGATAAAAGCAAAATCCTTAATTAGTTTTTCGACCTAGTTCAGCACCCTGTGTCATTGAAATAAAATAAATGATAGTGAAAATAATGGCCCTACATCTCGAAGTTAAGAAGAAATATGGCCTAAAAGTTTACTTTCATTTTGATATATAGATAAACTTTTTTCTTTTAATTGAAGCCAAAATAATTGGATAGGCGTAAACTGATATGTGTATAAATAAATAAATAAATAGAAAAGTACGATTCAATTTTACGATAAAATTTTAAATCACCCTGTTTAATCAATATTTAATTTCATATTCGTTCGATAATTTGTTTTGTATTATTTACTATATATATACATATATTATATACTCTGTAACTGATATAAATGACTTTTCCAATTACTATTGGAATACCTTTTATACATTATAGAATTTTTAAATTGCAATAATTGACAATTTAAAATGTGAGTTTAAAATTTATACAAAAAAAAAAAATGAAACACAAATGAAAAACAACAAATGAACACTTCTTTTATCGTATAAAATCACGTCAATTACAATTATTATTATTTATACACCTATATAAATGTAGTGTATTTATGCCAGTGTCAAATTTGTCATAAATTTTGACATTTATTTGTGTATTTTAAAAAATAATAACAATACAAACACAAAGTTATAAAATCAAGTAGTGTACACGAACAAATGAGTATAAGTATATGTGTATGCATGCATTTAATTTTTAAAAAGGTAAATAAACTCAGAGATAATAAAAATGACATTGAAATTTCGAGTCTTGAATAAATTTATACAAAAAACTCAATTTTTTGAATTTAAAAATTTTTATTTAATGCAAATCGCTTTAAAAAAAAAATAAAAAAAATCTTTAATTTTTAATGACATCTAGAGTTTTTATATTATTGTTATAATTTTTTGTTTTTTTGTCATATTAATTGTTGATGACAATTTAATGATGTGTCAAAATTTTGTGATTTAAACTTTGATGATTTTTTTGAAAATTTTGAAGAATTAAATAAATAAAGTGAAATTATTGTTTATATAGACATTAAAAAATAAAATAAATTTTATGTAAAAATAAAATCATACATGTAAGTATGTATGTTAATTAGGTTGTTAAAAATTTGTGATTAACATTATTTTAAAGATAATAAAAAGATGACATTTGAATTTTACATATTTAAATTATGCTTAAACAGTTTCAGGAAATGTTAGAACATGGGTTCAAAAAAAACATTAAATGAAAGCCTGAGGATAGAAAACTATGATACAGTTCAAAGCAATGTTATGATTGTGATAGTATGTTATAATATTACTATCTCATTGATGTAATACTTTGTACTATATAATAGGACTTTCCGCGGAAGCCAAACAAGATGGGGTAACAGAACAATGATGATATAATATTAAAATAAAATCACAGTGAAAGTTCAAATTGTTCAGTGAACTGTCAATGCGGATACATTTTAAATTTAGCTATTAAGTGACATGTTTAAATTATTTACAAAAACAGCAAAAACAATATGTGTTTAGGTATTCATTATCCTTTTCAGTGCCATTCGATTGGGTCTAGAACCTCTTTCATCGAACCTAAAAAATTTTTTTTTTAATTCATTTAATTTTAGTAATTAATACTATTATAAAGCCTTAAATCTATTTGTTTTCAAATTACATAAAATAAAATTAGTTCAATATGGTTATTACACAATATTAAAAAATTTATACACAATAATTTACCCAAAATAATTCATTAAAAATTTAAACTACAAAATTTAAAATAATTAGAAAATTCAAAATACAAAATCAAAATATAATAAGATAAAAATTTATGAATATTCAATAAGCAACATACAAATTTCATATTTCTTTTTTTTTTTTTTTTTTTTTTTTTTTTATTTATTTTTTAACATCAAATATTACACCGAAAAAAAATTATTTACCAAAACGGTGGCTATTTCCTTATTTAACTAACTTAATGTTAATGAATTTTTTGTTAATTTTCGTTCAGATTTTTACTTTAATATTTTTCTTATAATTTATATTTATACCAAGTTTCCACTTAACTTATGTATTTTTAATCTTTGCTAAATATTTATTTTTGGCAAAATTTTACTAAAACCCAAATTAATTCTTACAAAAAAAAATCTTATAAACTAAAATAAAACTTAACTTATCCTAACCTAAACTTAAAACTACTTTGTATAGTTAAACTATCCTAATCTATTTAATGGAGCTTCCACCAACCACCAGTAATCCACTTTATATCTTTTGTCCCTATCCGGGATGAATATATCAAATTTTAATTGATCCTGAATTAAATTTCGAGGATCAAAATCGATAATTTTACATGTAGTCCGTCTATTATAGTGAAATAATATTGGGACATAGTTTTGGTTTTGTATATAACCATTCTTATCTAGATAAATAAAGGAATCTGGGGACACAAAACCTTTCTGTAGGCTATTTTTTATGTATTCATCATTATGATAATATACATGTGATATTAAGCCATTTGCTGTATTTCTCATTGCTCTATCGAAATGCCTACGAATCAGATTGATAAAAAAATTATCGAATCTGTTTATATTAGCTAATTTATATATAAACTTGTTAGAATAATATTTTTTAAAGTTCATAATTCGTTATACTATATAAAAGTTATCAAAAATTTATTGAAAAAATCTAAATTTTCTACGTTTCTGACTTCCACTGGTAAGTGATTAAATAATTGAAGCCCTTTATGAAATAAATTGTTTTGTATATTACTCCTACGAAACAATGGTAATTCAGAGTACATCCAAAATTAAACAAAGCTTAAAGATTTTTACAACAGTGCAAACTTTTAGAAAAAACTATAGTCACATTTACTCTATATACATATAACTAGAGTATATAGGTACTCTGTGAACTCTAGATAAATAAAGGTAATCAAAAACCCATCTTTAACTATGCTTCGTATCAAAATTGAATTTGTTGCTAAGAATTTATAGCTTAGAAAAATCAACTAGCATTTATTTATCGGTTCCGCAACAAATAAGTTTAATTTAAGCGGTCCTGTGGGATTTATCTGTTATTTTCATGATTTCAGAAATGATAAAGTTATTTTATTTAAATACATAGTCGACCAGGGAATGTAATAGGTAAGTTAAATTAATATAATTTTTCAGTACCATTCATTTAAAATTATAAAGAGAAAAATAAACATATATACACTCATATTCTGTTAGGTCCATATCGCGAGATCGCATGAGAATATCTCTGACGAAATAGTTTTGTATTCTGTTAAGCCTTTGACGATAAAAAATTGCTATCTCGTCGAAAATTGTAAGAGATAGAGTATCTCGTCAAAGTTCAAATTCTTCAGGGAACTGTCAACGCGCATACATTTTAAATTTAGCTCTTAAATGACATGTTTAAATTATTTACAAAAACAGCAATAACAGTATGTGTTTGTGTTTTTTTTTATCAAAAAATTGAATTAAATAAATAAATTGAATAGATAAAATAGTTAAGTAGAGTTTAATAAAGAATTTTTCATTATTTTTTTTGCATTATTATTAAAATTGTGTTTTTGTTTTAAAAAAAAAAAACCATCTTTACATTACAGTTTTACTACTGTTTATGTACTAAACTAAAAAATATTTAAAACAATATATTTATATTTATTTTTCATTTAAAAAATATTTTAAAACTAAAGTCCACTAATACTTTCCAAATATTTTATAAACCATATTTTGTTTATATACCAATAATTTTGGTTAACAGTAAAAAATGATCAGTACTACCAACAAATAAAATGTTCTATCGCGCCGCTTACAGTGTCTAATAGAAATGCATATTCAGCAAGATGAAACGAGATGAATTTTTTCTTCTTGTCAACGATGGGTCTAAGAGAATATGGGTGGTAATTTCAAAAATAAAGCTCTTTACAATTACATAAAATTTAACTAATACTATACAAATACAAATTAAATAAATAAGCTCACCACAGCAAAGTTAATCATCCCTATGTAGACAGAACACATAAAGATTATATGACTTTATTAATATTATTGTTTCAATTTATTGGCTCTTAATCCCAACATATTTATAAAAATAAATAAATCACTACCATATATATCAAATATGTACTACATATTATTATAATATTCTATGTAGTTTCCAATAAAACTAACATTTAATTTTTTTTTTAAATTAAATTTGAAAAACTTTAAAATAAATTTTTTTTTTTGTTTTTTCAAATATTTTTTTTTAAATAACATGCAATTTCCTAACTTTGAATAAAATTTATTGAACTTCATTCAACGCATTTTATAATAACAAAAAAAAAAATAAAGGGAATAATTTCTTCAATAAAACTTACTAGATAGACTTTGGTATACAATAATGTAAAAAGGAAAACTTTTATAACAAAAAAACTTTACCGTTTTAAGAAAACTTAAATTTAGTACAGTAAGAAATTGACATTTCCGGTTGATTTAACTGTCAACCTTACATATATGCATATTAAATAACATTTTTTATTATTTTTTTTTGTTTTTATTTTCTTTTTTGACTTTTACAGTATTTTAACTTAAAAGAAAAACTTTTTAAAAATTGTAAATAAAGCTCTTAATTCGTTATTCGTATGTAAGTAAATAGTTTAAAGTAACAAAAACACTACCTAACGTCATCATATCTTTCAATTCCAATCAATAAAATGTAGCTTTGTATTATGCTTACTCTTTCTGAGAACATATATAAATTGGCGCTAAATAATTAACTCTTTAAGGCTCAGATTACGATACAAGTCAAGAAAAAAATCAATATATGTGACGCATTCACTGTTTGAAGGTATAAACTATATCATTAAACCTTTGATGTACGGTTTACGATACATTGGTCACCATAATTATTGGGATATAAAATGTTGCATACAAACCAAATAAGTTGAGTTCATTATGATAATTTTTTTTTTTTTTTCAAATTGAAAATAAATCAAATATTACGCTTTTTGATACAAATTATTATTTTCTATATTTTCAATAAATATGAATCATGCATCTGTTCCATGCACCTGTTACATGTGAATCATGCACCTAAAATCAAACGTACAAAAAATTGTCCTGAAAATATCCAAATAAGAAGCTACAAATTGTTTGCGGTGTAGGTAATATTCTAGTTTGGATTATAGGGGATAGTTAGGAATGGTTCTCACGGGCACCCTCTTAAATATTTACTAATTAAACCAATGCGACTTCTTCAATCTAGTACTTGAACGTATAATGCGACGAGCGAAAGTAAACACGGCCGGCACCATATTTTTCAAATCTGTTTAATTACTAGCGTATATCGATGATATTGACATCATCTCCAGATCACAACAGGCGGACGTCAAAGTCTTTACACAAATAGAAGAAAACGTGGAACGAATTTGTCTCAAAGTAAATGAGGAAAAGATAAAATGTATGTTGTCAACAAATATAAAGGCCTCCCAACATGATATTGGTCAAAACATATAATTTCGAGGTAATTCAAGGGTTTACCTACCTTGAAACCAACGTTAATCCCACAAACGACATCAAGGTGCGGATATGGCGAAAAATAACCTTTGCAAGCCGTGCTGCTTCGGTTTGTCAAAACATCTCAGATGTTTGATCTTAAAGCTCCTTTCCCGAAACACCAATGTACAAATCTACAAAACGATCATACTTCCGGTTTTGCTCTACAGATCAGAATCATGAACACTGCCAAAGACATTATGTGTCTTCGAGAAGAAAATTCTTCGCTGGATATATGGTCCTGAAAACGACGATGCGGTCTGAAAGAGAAAATTTAATGCCGAACTATATCAGTTGTATAATGCGGTGGACGTAGTCACGAAAATTAAAGTCAAGAGACTACAGTGGCTCAGACACGTAGAGCGAATGAACAGAGATGCTCCAGCCAAGAAAATTTTCGAATCCAGACCCGAAAGTACAAGATGTTGGGATAGCTCAAAGCTTTGTTGGAGAGATGAAGTATTGGCTGATTTAAATTAATTTCGCATCTTTAACTGGACAGAATCCAACCATGACAGACAAAACAAAAGGACGTTGATGAGTCAAGTCCAGGACTTATGATCTATTTTCTACTTAAGTAAGTAATTACGTAAACCAACCTTGTTTTTTCTATATAAAAATATATTGAAAACCAATGTTAGTTTCTCACTATTGAAAACATAATAATGTTTTGCTTTAAAATATTTGCAATGCTTTAATCGATTAATTTTCTTGTAATTAGAAATCAATTTAACCTTAACTTGGGCAGGATTAAAGTATGTTAATATTTACTTTTTTACTTTTGTATAAAAACTTCATTATTTGGCCGATCTTAATGAAATTAGGGATTAGTACCTAATTTTTTTAGTAGATATTGAATATATAAAGAAAAGTTCGCAAAAACGTGTCTATGCCCAATTTTGTTGGGCAAGATTAACATAAATGTTAATATTTTTTTTATTCATACAAAATGTATGGTATTCTATAAAATTTTTGTAATTATTTCGATAAAAGTTGAAAAATAGGATAAAAGGTTCTGAAATATTTTAAATTGAAATAGAAATATAATAAAATGAATATATTTTAAAATATAAATTAAAATAACTAAAACACCAAATGTTTTTTGAAAATTTAAAAAAGAAAAATTCTCTTATGAAGTTAAATTAAAAATTTATGAATGTATGAAAATATGAAAAAATATATACTTAAACTTTTTGTTAATGGATAGCATATTTTTATCGATTTTTGTCGGAAAACCTTTTTTTTGTCTAGCCCTTTGATATGTTTATGGAATTTTATTCCACTTTGTACCATCCTTATAAAATATTGATTTGAATCAACAATGTGATTATTTTCTACTTGTAATTTTGATTCATATCATCTAGTGACTAATCCTCAGAATCATGACCATCACTTAGGCTCTAAGATGTATTTTTTGAGCATTTTGCGAAATACAATAATCTTCATTTTCAGCTTTGTCATCATTGTCATTACTTTCGACTCTCGAGAGACCGGCAACTGGTTCAAATACTATTTATTCCGGTGGTCCTACATCAGCATGCTCATCATCTAACACATTAGATCCACCAACTTAGAGAAATATGCTTGTTCTTCCTCAAACGATAACCTGTAAAAATAAGTTTTTTGTATCTTTTGTGTGCATTTTTTTATTTTTTTTTTATTTTTTGTGTTTTTCATAGTAAAAGTTTTGCTTGATTTCGAAGAAACTTATGAATATTTACACCAAAATATAGGAAATTTAGAAAATGGGTTTGTGTTTTTCGCAATTTTACTAAAAATTACAAAATTTATTTCTAATTTTTGCCTGAACGGCACATAAAATTTTAAACTCTTCCATATTATTGCAAATATCGAAAATTCAATAAATAATCTTACTAATATATATATATATATATATATTTTTTTTTTTTTTTGTTA
Source organism: Argyra leucocephala (assembly GCA_963942445.1). Classification (NCBI taxonomy): domain Eukaryota; kingdom Metazoa; phylum Arthropoda; class Insecta; order Diptera; family Dolichopodidae; genus Argyra; species Argyra leucocephala. The sequence goes on along the minus strand of OZ012681.1, from coordinate 7,558,730 downwards.
TTTCACTAAAATAGATACACTGTTCTTGTCGGAACTACTAACTCTGTTATAAGTACCTTGTAACAAACGGAAGTTCCCAGTAGCACTTCGTTTTTCTAAAATACCGGTATTTCCAAAAAAATATCTTAGAGGATAGATATTCGCAGGTAATAAAAGCAAACATAAAACTAACAGTAACGCTCAAACAAAAATAATCATAAAAACATAAAAATCAGTTATTTTTGTCAAAAAATTTTCTATACAAAATATATGGAAAAACCAAAAATATTAACATATGTTCATCTTGCCCGCTTTCGTATATTCCATTTGCCGCCCAAGCGAAGGTTAAAAAACTTCATCATTTTGTTTGTCAATTCTATGTAAAACTATGATCTTTAAATCCCTGCTACCCAGTTCATTCACTTCTTCAGCTTGTTGCAATATTTGCTTTCCCTTTACATATTTATTTCCTCCTCTATAGATTCCCTGTGAACTGTGAATTCAACTTAGAAGCAATTTCATTTAACAAAAATTTCAAAATCCTAATAGGAGTTACAAAAAGGGTTAAAACTTCAAAAAAATATATAAAAAATAATAAAAATTAAATTCCTCATGTTTTTCTACTTTAAAGTTCTTATCTAATTTCAGGGATAACGATTCACTTCTTAAAACAAGTTTTGGTTACAGAGGTAGAGTAAAGCAAAAACTTCAAATTCTTTTACAACTACAATCTCAGGATTCTTTAATAAGACTTTACTCAAAATACAAAAGTATAGTTTCATTTCCTTTTACTATATGTTATTTTCTCAAATAACAAAAAAAAAATGTAAATCCTTTTTGTGAATTTCTCTTTTATTTCAAATATAAAAAACGGTAAATAACAGACAAAAATAATTTAAAATTCTTAAATATAGCCATCATAAAAGACCATCATAAAAGAACGGAAATAATGCGTTAAAAGTTTTTCAAAATGCCTTTAGTTATGCCATATAATATAGTTATTGCAATAATTGCATATAAAAATAATAAAAAACAATAAAATAAAACAAACAAACAAAACAAAATCGCTTAAAATTTCATTCTTAAAACTAAATAATGTTATTAAACATTTTGTTTGAATGTGTGGGAGAGTACAGATTATCTATACATATATTATATTTAAATTTTCATTTTGGATTTTCATAGTTTTAGTTTAAAAACAAACAGGATTGGTGAATTTCTGTTCGTAATTTAAATTTTTTTCAGATTGAAGGTTGGCGTTAGGTTAACTACCTAACCCATAAAAAAAAAACATAGTTATGAAAGACTTAAAACAAGCCTCGGATATGGATGGATTAATTGGAAACAGACCCGGAACTCGTAAGGATTTTGATTTTAGAATTTGCACCTGGAACGTTCGAACACTATACAGCCCAGGTGCATCTAACATATTGGAAAATGTCCTCACGCAGTATAAAGCTGACATCACTGCGTTACAGGAATTGCGTTGGACAGGAACCGGAATAATAAGGAAACAAAAATGCGATATATACTATAGCTGCCACGAAAAACACCACATATTTGGATGCGGTTTTGCAATCGGAGACAGGCTAAGACGAAATGTTATTGATTTCAAACCAATTAACGAACGTCTGGCCATAATCCGCATTAAAGGCACCTTCTACAACATCAGCCTAATATGTGTGCATGCTCCTACTGATGAAAAAGAAGAAACAGAGAAAGAAGACTTCTATGACGCGTTAGAAAAAGCATACGAAGCTTGCCCGCAACATGATGCAAAAGTTGTGCTAGGGGATTTCAACGCTAAACTCGGTAGAGAGCAAATTTTCGGCAGAACAATCGGTAAACATAGTCTCCATCAACACACCACCGATAATGGTTACCGATTGATCAGTTTTGTAGCGGCGCATAATACGGTTATAAGCAGCACCAAATTTCCCCATAAAGATATTCATAAAGCCACCTGGCTATCTCCAGATGGCCGTACAACCAATCAAATTGATCACCTTATGATTGACGCACGCCACTCATCGTGCGTGCTGGACGTACGGTCATACAGAGGGGCTAACATCGACTCTGATCATTTTTTGGTTATAGCACTTTTCAGAGCCAGAATATCTAATGTTAAAACAGTGCAGTCACATCATAATCCCAAATTTAACATTAGTAGCCTGCAGTCGCCCGAGATAGCCAGAAGCTTCAAAGAGCAAATTAGCCTAAATTTAACAGCCACACCTCCTTCAAACCATTCTTCGATTGATGATCAATGGAAAAACTGTGCCAGTATCATCAAAGAGGTAGCCGCAAACACAATTGGCTTCAAACCACGAAATACCAGAAATCCATGGTATGACGAGGAATGTGCATCAAAAACGTTGAAGAAGAACGAGGCGTATAAAAAAGTACTGCAACGGAAAACAAGAGCAGCGAAGGAAGAATATAAGGCTAAAAGAAGAGATGAGAAGAAACTCATTAGGCGGAAAAAACGGGACTTCGAAAAATCTCTGCTCATAAATATCGAATCTCATAAAAATAGAGGCGAAGTGCGGAACTTCTACAAAAAAGCCAAGCAACTGGCAGCTGGCTATAAACCCGCTACACACGCGCTAAGAGATAATATGGGAAATTTGGTTACCGAAACGCAAGGGATATTGGAGACATGGAAGCAGCACTTTCAGCAGCTGCTAAATGGAGAGCAACAACAACAACAAGAGCTAGCAACACCAGCACCAGTCATTACCAGCAACCCCCCACCACCCACTGTAGAGGTTGTTGGCCAAGCCATCAGCAAGCTGAAAAACAACAAAGCTTCTGGACCTGATGGACTCCCAGCTGAATTATTTAAAGCTGGAGGCGATGTTTTGGTTAACTGCATGCACCAAATCATTGGCAACATCTGGAAGGAAGAAAGCATGCCAAATGACTGGAGTACCAGCTCTATATGTCCCATTTTCAAAAAGGGCGACGCCATGTCCTGTAAAAACTATAGAGGAATATCCCTCTTAAATATTGCATATAAGATCCTGTCCAACATTTTGTGCGAATGTCTGAAGCCCTATTGTGACGCTGTTATTGGCAGTTATCAATGCGGCTTTCGCCCCGGAAAATCAACAAGCGACCAGATGTTCGTACTTAGACAAATCCTGGAGAAGACCCATGAGTTTCAAATCGACACACACCACCTATTCATCGATTTCAAGTCTGCGTACGATTGCATATACCGCAGCGAGCTATATGCTGCTATGTCGGAATTCGGTGTACCAGCCAAGCTCATCCGATTGTCAAAAATGACACTGGAAAACACAAGATGTGCTGTGGTGATTGGAAATAACACTTCTGACTATTTCCAGACGTGTACCGGATTTCGACAAGGAGATGCACTATCATGCGACTTCTTCAATCTAGTACTGGAACGTATAGTGCGATGAGCGGAAGTAAACACGGCCGGTACTATATTTTTCAGATCTGTTCAACTACTAGGGTATGCCGACGACATTGACATCATCGCCAGATCACAACGGGCGGTCGTCGAGGCCTTTACCCAGATTGAAGAAAAAGCGAAACGAATGGGTCTCAAAGTAAATGAGGATAAGACAAAATATATGTTGTCGACAAATAAAAAGACCTCTCAACATCATATTGGTCAAAACATCACTGTCGGCACATATAATTTCGAGGTAGTTCAGGAGTTTACCTACCTTGGAACCAGTGTTAATCCCACAAACGACATCAATGTGGAGGTACGGCGAAGAATAACCCTTGCAAACCGTTGCTGCTTCGGTTTGTCAAAACATCTCGGGTCAAAGCTCCTCTCTCGAAACACCAAAGTACAAATCTACAAAATGCTCATACTCCCGGTTTTGCTTTATGGATCAGAATCATGGGCACTGCCTAAGGCAAGTGAGCATGCACTTGGTGTCTTCGAGAAGAAAATTCTTCGTCGGATATATGGTCCTGAAAACGTCGATGGGGTCTGGAGGAGAAGATATAATGCCGAAATCTATGAGCTGTACAATGAGGTGGACGTAGTCACAAAAATTAAAGTCAAGAGACTACAGTGGCTCGGACACCTAGAGCGGATGGACGAAAATGCTCCAGCCAAGAGAATCTTCGATTCCAGACCCGAAGGTACAAGACGTCGGGGCAGACCAAACCTTCGTTGGAGAGACGAAATATCGGCGGATTTAAAGCAATTTCGAATCTTCAACTGGAGAGAATCCGCCCGTGACCGGAAAAAATGGAGGATGTTGATGAGTCAGGCCCAGGACCTACATGGTCTGTTGGCCACCTAAGTAAGTAAAGTAAAGTAAGTAATATTATATTTAAATTTTCATTTTGGATTTTCATAGTTTTAGTTTAAAAACAAACAGGATTGGTGAATTTCTGTTCGTAATTTAAATTTTTTTCCTAATTTTAATGGTACCAACAAAAGCGTGTTCGGAGCAAATACAAAAATTTTTTCTTCATCTCTATAGGTTTTGGATATGTCTTAAGAATATAGTTGAAACCTTCTAGAATGCATGAAAATTAGGTAGCTTTATGGTACAACGATTACCACCATGTTGGTATATTTATTTAATAGTGATAGTAGAGTATATTTCTGATCCAACCAAACCACAATCTCGTTGACAGGAATGCGTTAATCAAAAATTTACTATTTACATGCATCTAAAATGATCTTAATTTTTTGTTTGTGAACTTAAATGAAAAGAGTGTTTCGTTCAACAACACTACTGGAACTTACCAGTATATTGGACCACCTAGATAACTTCTAGCTTAAGTCTGGTTAGTTTTACAACACAAATATACGCTGAATGGTAAAATGCAGTAGGTAAAGGGCCTGCCTTTCAATGGAAAACGTCCCAGGTTCGATTGTCGATGAAGAAAAAAAAATTGCTTTATGGGTTTTTCAAGCTGGTCCAGCACTTTTTGGTACCTATATAATAAATCTCAAAAAATAATTAATAGTATAATCTGTCTGAATCTAGAGTGATCTGAGATGAGAAGATTTAAGAAAGCTTATTTCTTGATAATTGTAATAGTTTTCCACATTGCATAAACAAAAAAAAATTGATAAATGCTCCAAAATCATTATAGTAAAATATGTATATTAAAACACTTTCAGAACGGTACTTAATTTAAGTACAAAAATGTAGTTATACCTAAGTTAGTGTCAAGAATATACAAAAAAAAAGATTTAAACATTATTTTAGATTTAAAATAAATCCGTATGTGAGTTATAAAAAATAAATTAAATTATCATTAAATAAATATTAAAACTCTAGGTATGTTTCACAATTTTATAAAATTATCACTTGTTAAAACTTCTTTGTTGAAAATTTAAAGTGAAAAAATATATTTAGAAATTCATGAATAATTTCTCATTTATATGTAGGTTCTACATTTTATTAATTTTGTTTTTAATAAATAAATGGATAACTTTAATTTATTTGCCAAAAACAAATTTACATAATGATAACTATTTTCAATAAACGTTTGTGATGACTTAAATAACTGTCTCAAAATGACTATACATATTAGCAAAGAACAGTATCATACAATTCAGAGCTAATTCTCATCGATAACATGTGTACCCATAGACTATTTAGATTACATGTGTACCCATAGACTATGAATGTATTTAATTATTTTTAAATACATTCATAGTCGAAATACAGTCATAGCAGCTTAATTGACACTTTATTGACAATTTCACGACATTGTTTTTCAATTATGAAAAATATGTTAAAATGGCTAATGTTATTTCACAGTTAATCTATATTATACAAAATAAAAATTACAATCGTACCAGATACTGTTATAGACTATGAACTACATAGGGCGTTCCCCGACCTCTCTGAAAATACTAATTTATCGCACTATTTTTCACTACTATTTGACAGTACTATATATATTTCTAGGAGTAGAATTCGTATTCTCTTAATGCACATTTGACAGGTTTAATGTATTAGAATATCAAGTGCAAATGCGAGAGGTCCGGAAACGCTCTTAGCGTTATATTTTAGATTTTTTTATGTGAAAGTTCAAATCTCATCGCTTGCAACAGACCAATAATTGTCATTTCCCTCCATAAATTTAGTCTATGTTATTCCAATTTTCGATCTATGCCCAACGAATGGGGTTACATCACAATGATGATAATGATGTTATTCCAATACATACATTCAATGAACTTATAGATAAAGAAAACCGTGGCACACGATAAAATACCAAATATAGTACTTAAAAAGTTATCCAGGATAAGTTACAAAATCTTTAAAAAGTACTTAAAACTAGTTTGTTTTCCTAGTAAATGAAAGAAGCCTAGAAATGGCTTTAGTTTCTTGCATGCCAAAACAAGCAAAAGATCACGGAAATATTGAGAGCTTCCAATTACTCTCTTAAGCACAATCGAAAAACTATTTGAAAAACTCATTAAAACTAGACTCGAAAAATTTATTAAAATTGCTAATGTTCTATCAAATTAGCAATTCAAATTCAGGAGTCAAAATTCATCTTCAACAAATTTGTTTGTAGAGTTCAAAAATACATCAAACAAAACTTAAACGATAAACATTCAGTAGGTATGCTAACGCTCGATATTGAAAAAGTCTTCGACTTGGCATAATGGCCTTAACCATAAACTTATGATGTTTAATACTCCCATCTACTTAACAAAAGTGATAAAAAGCTTCCTAAGAAATATATATTTTTTCAACAAAATCGATCCTGAAGCATTAATCACTAAAGAAATTAAAGCAGGAATTCCACAGGGCTCATCACTTTCTTCTTTATTATATAATATTTTTATATCAGATTTTCCAAAGTTACCGAACTGTGAGTTTATCCAGATAATACTGCTCAATATGTCCAAACGAGATAATAACTAATTTTGAAAATGGTTTTTTTCATATTCACAATTTGTATTACAAGTGGAAAATCAAAATTAACGGTGATAAAACCTGATTCGATTTTCTTCACAATCAGGGAAAGAATATCTAAATCTAAATATAAACAACTCTGAAATAGTTTAGGAAAATGAATTTATTACCTACCTTGGCATTCATTTAGAATAAAAATTGCTATTCAAGTCACACATCATATGAAAACAATTAACAAGATAGACTTTTACATTAGCATCTGTTATGTCCATTAATAAATCGTAAATCTAATCTTCATGGAGAAAGTAAACTTTTTCTTTTTAAAGCAATTTTTCGCAGAGCGCTCACTTACGAGCACTCCATTTGGGCAGATACCGCTAAGACAAATTTAGCAATACACCAAAATACAATCTTAAAAATGATACTTTCTAAACCTTTTTATTTTTCTACAAAAAAAAACTAAACGAATTATCAAATGTAAATACTATGCGAACAAATTGATAAAATGCTACCCGGTTTTTTGGAATGTTGTCAATACTCAGAAAATCCCCTTATTACAGAAATCATAGATTATGTTATGTTAATTTTAGCTATAGGCTAAATAAACAAATTATTTTTAGAAATTGTTTCGTTCATCATAACACTACTAGAACTCATCAGTAGGTATTTATAGTGTTAGACTACCTATACAACTCCTGATTTTTGTGAAAATAGTCGAACATTTTCCTTTTAATTTTACTGATATGCTTATCATACAGTAGTCGAGTACAAAACACTGAAGAAGTCTGCAAGTAGTAGACGAAATACGCGTATCTGTCTGATAAGCATATCAGTAAAATTAAAAGGAAAATATCCGATTATTTTCACTGTTATACCAAAATTTTTAAAAACAAACCAGTCGGAACAACAAAACAAACCAATTAAAGATAAAAATGGTGCGCTCATCACAAACTTAGAGGATCAATTAAAGAGATGGAGAGAACATTTCCAAGAACTGAGCAACGAAGAAAGTACAAATAATGAAGCAGACATAAGAAACAGAGACAATGCAAATATCTACCCAACTGAGGGACTGCCAATATCTACTCAAGCTCCAAATATAGAAGAAATCAAAGCTACAATCAATATCCTGAAGCACAACAAAGCAACAGGTGAAGATAGAATTCCAGCAGAAATAGCCAAACTGGACCCTGACTTATTCGCAAAAACAATTGAACCCCACATCAGGAAAGCATGGATAGAGGAGAATATACCACCATCATGAAAGAAAGGAATGATTGTCAAGATACCTAAGAAAGTAGACTTGGCAAATTGCAGCAACTGGAGAGGAATCACGGTTCTAAATACTATTCATAAGATAGCAATTATTAAAAGAAAAGATTAGAAGAAGTACTAGAACCAATACTACGGAAAGAGCAGGCAGGTTTCAGACCAAACCGAAGCTGTGTTGACCAGGCAAATACTTTACGGGTCATAGTTGAACAATCAGTAGAATGGAATGCCCCACTATATCTACTATTCATAGATTTTAAGAAAGCATTCGACACAGTCAAGAGATGAGCAATATGGAGAACACTTACAAAGAAGGGAGTTCCTGAAAAAATCATCAACATCATCAAAGCGATGTATAAAGATGCAGAGACAACAGTTCAACACAGAGGTAAGATCAGTGATCCATTCTACACCAATATAGGAGTTAGACAAGGATGTCCACTATCTCCACTTCTCTTCAACACAATACTAGACGACATTCTAAGAGAAGTTTGAACTGGAATAAACGGAATAGAATGGGATCTCTTCGGAAACTTAGAAGACTTAGATTACGCAGATGATGTATGCCTCATATCAAGAAATCAAAGGGATCTACAGAACAAAGTCAACAGATTACAGGAAGAAGCAAAGAAATCGGGACTGGAATTAAATATCGAGAAAACCAACGCAATGAGGACAAACAACAGTTATAGTGAGCCAATAACAGTGAGTGAACAACAGATAGAATACGTAGAAGAATTCAACTACCTGGGGAGCATTATAACATCAAGAGGAGGTGCAACAGAAGATGTCAACAGCCGTATAAATAAGGCAAGAAGAACATTTGGGAGCCTAATGAAGATATGGCGGAGCAACCAAATATCGAGAACAACAAAGCTAACAATATTCAGAGCATGTGTTAAGTCAACATTAATATATGGCAGTGAAACATGGCTCACTTCGGTCAGAATCAAACAGAAGCTACAAGTATTCATCAACAAGTGCTTGAGAATTATATGCAGAATATTCTGGCCGGCAAGAATTAGAAACGAGGATTTATGGATGATAACTGGAGAAGAACCTATCAACAGACAGATAAATAGGAAAAAATGGAAATGGATAGGTCATACACTAAGGAAATCAGAAAATGATATAGCAAGAAGAGCTCAAGAGTGGAATCCACAAGGACAAAGGAGACCCGGCAGACCATACAACACATGGAGACGCACAATCGATCAAGAATTAACAGTCAACAATTATACCTGGGACGATATTAAGGAAGTAGTACTCAACATAGAGGAATGGAGGTTCACTATCGAAGCCCTATGCTACCACGCGGAGTAATAGGAGAAAAAAAAAAAAAAAAAATACCAAAATTTTACTCTAAAGCTGGAAAACAAGTTTTTATAAAAACTTGTGATTTTTATTTTGATTGATTTTATAACTTAATATAAGATGTCATTAGTACCAGTGTTATCACTTGGATACTTTTGTATACATTTGGATACTTTTTTCCAAGATATTTCATATTGGATACTTGGATACTGAAAATGTTTAAAACAGCCAAAATGGATACTTTTTTTGTTAATTACATTAACAACATTTGGATACATATTTATCAAATTGACTCATATCATTCAAATGACATTTTTTGTAGTCGTTATTCATTTGCTTGTAAATTAATGAAAATTATCTAAATTAGTTGAAATTCAAATTCAAATAGGTTATTTAAATTAAATTCTTCAACTATACTCCATTACTTCACTCTAAATTACTTTTCAAACCTATTAAGAAACCATAGCAAAAAAGATGAAATTACAGATCAGTTCAGATTGAACTAATAAACTAAAAATAAAACACTAATATCGAAGAATTTTCGTCAAAACTTGGTTCGATAAAAAATTGCTTAAATGAACTAATTTTTGAAAATTTATCTAATTTAATGATAAGTCTGATGAGTTTATCGCATAGCTCCGCCACCGTCGAACGGATTTTTTATGATCTAATTTTAATAAACTAGATTTCAACTTGAAACAACCGATTCAATGATGGTCCGAATCGAATGATGATTTGTCCGAAAAAAAAACTCCTAAAGATCGAATACAACAAGTGAAATTTGGATACTCGTCCGGAACATAATTTTAATTATCGGACAAAAAATCATATTAAATGAATATAACTACTCAATTACTCAACCAAATGAATTTATAATTTAATTTTTTATTTTAATTACCATGTGCAATGAAGATTATTTGTACATGATTATTGCATCCTATTTGTACCTCTATATATGTAATTTAAATATATCTTACACAGCGTTTTCTTTAAGAAAAAAAAGGATACCTTTGGATACTTTACTTTTTTAGAATTGGATACATTTTTTTTTTTGTCGAGTGATAACACTAATTAGTATATCTGTGAGTTATAAAAATCAACCAAAATTTCACCGTAAAATGTATTTATAAATGCAATGGTGATATAAATTTATATCTATGTATCAATGTTCAAATATTGAATATTAATAAATCGACTAATAAATCTAGTGGGATAAATTTAAGTAAGTTTAAATAAAAATTAAGAAGGTTTTGTACAGTAATTTTTTCCTTTTTCCTTAAATATTAAAAATAAAAAATAAAAGTATTGCAATAAGCTAAATAAAAGAATCATAATACATAGTATAAGCTCTAACTAAAAGTAAACTCAAAATAACATATTAAAATTGAGGCGAAATAAATAAATAAAAATAAGGTGGTTATGCTGAAGTTCGTCGGAATGTTTAATTCCGATTACATTCCGAATTTGGTATGCTGAAGTCCGAAAGTATTCCGCAGTCTGCAAATGTCATTATTTATCCGAAATTTTAAAATTTATGTATGCTGTAGTTGGGAACGGAAAATAATTTGAAAATTGTACGCCGGAATTTCTCATTCGAAAGTATTAGAATGGTTCGGAAATGAATTATAAAGAATACAATTTTTGTATTTAGAATATTCGGAGAAGTAGAAAATGTAATAATAGTTTTTTTTTTTTCAATTTTTTTTTCATTTATGAAAAATATTTTTTTTTTTTTTTAGGAATAAAAAAGCGCTTCAAAAGAATAATATATTTTATTGTTAAATTTGCCTTAATTAACTTGCCTTGGACTTTATATGTTTGTTTCAATTTGCTTCAATTCAACAAAATACCCATTTCAATAACCATTTAACCAAAGTATATCCATAAAAAGAGTATGAACTCATGTATGTATTCATTTGTTTGCACACAAATTCATATGCAAATTTGATAAACATTGTCAGAAATAGACGATAATAAGAATTTTACGTGTAAGAAAAAGAAAAAGTATAGGTTTACTAATATAATTAATAAAAAATAATAATGTTTGTAACTCCAAATTATTACTGACAAAAATATTAATAATATTTTATATTATTGTAATGTAATTATAATTTAATATTTTTAATAGGTACATTATAAGAAAATAATAATGTTTAAAATGAAAATATTGAAATAATAAAAGATCAGAATTAATCCTCGTATAAGGGAACAAACTATATTAGAACTAATATTTTTTGCCACCCTGCCTCATATAAATAATGGGAGGAAACGTAAATAAATCCAAAGGAGAATAATAAGAACGCAAAATTATTTTACAGTATAAAGCAAAAGGCAAACATCTGTTTTGTACCTTTTCTCTCTCATAATAAATTTGGTATACGATAAGTAAATGTATATTTTACCTCTTTTAACTAATGATATTTTTCTTGGTTTGGTATTTCTTAAAAATTAGGTTTACGTAAAATTGGAGTGTATATTCTTGTTAATATAGATTATAGATATTCTTTGCATTCAACTAAGGTGAAATTTACATATGTGTGTGTACTAATAATGGAATATGGATATTTGATAAAGTTAAAATTTGGTTTCTCTTTAAATTCACTATATTTATTGACATTTCTATGGTGTAAAGAAGCAAAAAAAAAACAAAAAAGCAATACAAAATAAATATGTGCAATACAAATAATTATCATTATATTTCAATCATTTTCTATTATTATTCAATTTCAATTATTTTCAATCATCATTTTCATTATATTTTTTTTGTGTTTTTAATTTAGTTTCTTTTAGTAATTTCTTTCTTTTATTATTTCTCTTTCTCTCACTAAGTATATGTAAATGTACGTACATGTGTCATATAGGGCTTGCATTTGTTACATACATAATCATATGGCTTAGTTTAATTGAAAATAAAATGCAAACACTATTTATGGAAGAAAACGAAATTTGAACCTATCAGTTATCCATCACTCAGTTCAAATATACCTATTTTTATAAAATTTGTTACAGTAATATAAAATATAATTACACATTTGAAGTATGACCAATAATAACCAAATTGCATTAGAGTGAATTTTAGTGCCATTTGATTATATGTGTTGTTCTTTGAAAATATATTATTTTTCATTAAAAAAATATTTTCACTAAAAAGTCGAAAATAAAATAAGGAAAAAAAAATTTTTTTTTAGAAATATTTGCCTTCAATTTAAGCGTACTAAAACTACAAAAATAAACTTTAGAATCGCAGCTTGATATAATGTTTTCATAGCAAGTTATGATTGTAATTACGGAAAAAGCAAATTAGCCGACTTTTTTTAGACTTTTTACCAAATCTCTTAATCTCATCTCAAGACTTCCTAGAATTTCGGCTAATTTGCTTTTTCCGTAATTACAATCATAACTTGCTATGAAAACATTATATCAAGCTGCGATTCTAAAGTTTATTTTTGTAGTTTTAGTACGCTTAAATTGAAGGCAAATATTTCTAAAAAAAAATTTTTTTTTCCTTATTTTATTTTTAATATTATAACATAATATGTATATATATTAAAAACGATACATATATCTTTTACATCCTTTATAGAATTTTAAATTTTCTCTGATGTAACAAAAAATTACTATTACTTTAATTTGTATATATATACATACTACATATGTAATTCAGAAAGTTATAACTTTTACTTTTAATTTATATATGCATATTGTATATATACATTATGTCACATACATTATCTATTAAAAATTTTTTACAAAATAAATAAAAAAAATTTAAAATAAAAATGTTTGAAATGAATATGAAAAAAAAAAAATCTTCCGAAACATCTGATTTTGATTTCTATACAGACTTTGCAGTCGAATGGATTTCAGCATACCGATTTTTTCGTATTCGAATTTTTTTTCGGAGAAATTCCGCTTCGGACTTCAGCATAACCACCTAAATAACTTAGAAAAAATTTGCAGTGAATTTGCTAGAAAAAATCCTTCTGTGGCTTAATGATTAAATAAATAATTTTCTAAGGTGCCTTTTACTTGCCAGTGCTTCACATTTTATCAACTATTTGTTATACTGTTTCCTCTACAGTACTAACAAATATCATAAATCACTTTTTTTTTTATTATTTTGTTATGTTCTTCTACACCATATTAAATTTCAAATGAAATAATTTAAATGAAATAAAATCATCTCCTACCACACCACTTTCTACCATTCAAATTTCAAATGAAATATAATTAAAACTATTTAAAAACAAACTTATTCTTTTGTTGGTTTTCTCTTCTTAAGAAAAGTCCATTTTGATTCTTTTAATTAACAACGGGAAATCATTTAATTTTTGTTAGATAAAACTTCTCAATACAAATACACATACACTTAACAACAACACTCTACAAAACAAACCTAATGCACTTGATCTATTTTTAGTGTAAAACTACTTCAGTATCAAAAATTTTCTTTAAATAACAATTTTTTAGTTGTATATACTCGTATATATATATATATATATACCGTGTTAAGATGAAACTAAAATAATGTTCAAGAATTATAAAAACAAAAAAAAAGTTTTCATGAGATTTTCAGGAAATTTTTCAAAAAAAATAATTTTTCATTTTGGAAGACAAAAGCTGTTATTATTTGAACTTTGAAGACAAACTCTTTAAATTTAGTAATATTTTTTTTGTAAAATTTTTACTACTTCTTTATAAAATGAAATAAAAGTTTTTACTACTTCTTATTTAAAATAAAATTAATTTCAATTAGTTGATTATTTGCTCATCTTAAAAAATGAAAAAAAAAACTATAGATTGGGTTTCCTTGTTGTTTTTAATATTGTCAGGGTTTTTACTTTTAGCTGATGAATATAAAAAAAGATTTCTTCACACAAAAACAAAACTAAACATTAAAATAAATGAACATTAACGGGATATCATTAAAGTTTTGTTTTTCACTAAAGATTTTTAGTCAACTAATTAGAGTTATTAGATTCTTTCAAAATTAGGAAATTCATTTAAAAAATAAATAATGTTAAAAAATTGTTTTTTGTTTTACTTGTTTAAAAGTTGTTAGCAATTATTGCTGATAAGTTAGAAAAGAAACGTTTACCGGAATTTTGATTTGATTACAGTAGTATTTTAGTATTTTTTAAAATAATATTATGTACTATTCAAATAATATAAATTGATTTTTTTTAACCCTCTAACTCGCGCCTGACCAACCTGCGGCGCATTGGAATATAATTTGGGGCTCACAAAATAATTTTATTTGTAAAATATTCCAAATATACTAAAAGTACTTAAATTTAAAGCTATATTGTTAGTATGAATAAAACATGATATGTATTCATTTTTATTTCCCCCTAAAAAATGCAAAATCAAAAACAGCATTTTGTTTTTTGCTAACCGCTGCAAGTATTGATTTTTTAAATTTACACATACACTGTAACTTCATTAATTTTTGCTTACTATTACCAAAGATAACTTACATGATTTTTTAAGCCTCATATTTTCCGGATTTTCATCAACAATATTCCAGCTAATTTAATTTATCTTATAATTTGTAGAATATCAGGAATGACCACCATCCAACGTTCCCTCTAAGCTGCGCAAGTGCGCAATTGCGCACGGATTTTTTTTTTAATTGCGCATTAAAAATTTGCTTGTAAATATTAGTTATTTAAAAATAAATCCAAAAAAAGCTTTTTTTAATAAAAAATTCAAAAATTCAAATAAATATTTCCTTAGTAGGCTGTGCAAATTGTTATGAATTTAAATAGTATAGCCAAATTAATCAGCAAGAACGCAGCAAGATCGAGAAAATTGTACAGAAACCATTTCTAGAACAAAAGCTTCAAAACATCAAAATTTTATTAGATAATAATGTTCTTGCCATTAAAATGAATTTTTCAATGAACTCATTCCAAGAAATAAAAAATCATTTTGCGAAATATGAAGAGATTCCAAAAAATTGAAGGAGTAAAAATTATGCGGTGGAATTCGTTGAGTGTATAAACCACGTTATCCAACAAGAAATATTAAATGACATAAGAATGGCACAATTCTATTGCTTAATAGTGGATGAACGTACTGATATTTCCGTTTGCAAAATGTTAGTTACCTGTATAAAATACCGCTTTAATCTTAATTACAAAACTGTTTTTGCTGGTAAAAATAAATACAATTAAATGCATGTGATGGAAAATCAATAAAATATTTTTATAAAACTATTAATCTGAATATGCTAAAGATGCTGTAATGTTAACACCTGATGGAGCTGCAGTAATGCTGGGAACCTATAACGAATTTACAGCTTTAATTAACACAAGAAATTGGTGACTTAACAGCTCACCATTGTGTGGCACATAGACAGAATATGGGAATCGATGATGCCTGGAAGGGTATACCTCTTTTTTCCCTAGTAGAAACATTATTGCGTACAATATATACCATGTTCCATAGTTCATCTCTTAAAAAACATAATTTTGAAGAAATGTCAGGTGTAATGTATTGTGAAGTTTTGATGTTCCGGCCTCTTAATAAAATAGGCTAGCTTTCTCATCATTTTGCAATTATTCCGTTTATTCGGAATTGTGATGTCTTAACAGAATATTGCAAAGAAAAGATTGATAGTTCCAATTCAGTTGATCCAATCGCAAGATAATGCTTAACAGCTTTAGAAAATAATGTAAATCGTATAACATTGATTGGATTAAGTGATGTCTTGACCGAATTAACAAAATTATCAAAATATTTAAAAAAAAAAACTGTGGCACCTATGGAGCGAATCAATATTCTAAATTGATCATCACAAAGTGAAGAAGTCAGTATCTTGGTGATAAATAGTATCTTGTAAATAATATGAAAATATCATCTGGGATAATTTTATTTGTTGAAAAGTTCTGCTACCATTTGGATAAATGATTTCCTGATGCTGACATGGACCGTTGGAATACTTTTGATCAAAACGCTATTGTCAACATGGGTTTAATTATGGCAATGAAAACTTAAAACAAAATAATTATGAAATATTTAAATCTAAGTCCAAACAAGGATATTAAGATAATAATGGATGAGCTTGAATGATTTAAAATATTTATTTACGGAAAAATTCAAAAACAATAGTCGAAATTTGAAGATATTTTTCAAAATATAAGAATTTTGGTTGATATTTGTGGAACCTTTCAAGCGTCGAGTGCTGATTGTGAAAGAGGATTTAGTCTGATGAATTTGATTAAAACTTAGAAATAGGTTGAAAGTAAATCACTTGGGTAACTTAATAAGAATAAAGTCACACTGAATAGCGAAAATATTATTGACTTGGATATTATTGACTAGAAGAAAAACAAAGACTTAGAGAAAAAAAAAATAATAATGTAATATGTAATTAATAAAAAAAATTTAAAAACAATAAAAAAACTTAAAAAACTGCAATAAAAAACTTTTTTTTTATAAAATATCTAATTGACCAAATTTTTGTTTAATTTTTTAAACATAGCGCAATTTATTTTTCTTTTGCTCAGCTAAAAACAAAATTAAAGGGAACATTGCCACCATCCATTTTATTTTGTAATAAATTATGTTAGTCGTTATTGCCGAAATACAGGCACTCTACATTGGCGTGCAGTAACAGGAATATTTCGCTAGTTAAAACTTACAACATACTAAAATTAGTATATAAAAAATGTAATCATGGAATTTTAATAACCCGACGTTTAACTACCGGTTACATTTTCATGATAAATAATTCCATAATATCAAGGAATATACTCAAACAACCAACGGTTGTCTTATCTACTACCGATAGTATACTATATGGCCCTATAAGCAGTAGATTAAAATTTAGAAACAGATGCCAAATAAATTCATATTTTGTGTGACAGCAAAATTCTTCTCGAATTAGTCAATACAACAATGTGCCATGCACGGACAAAACATATAAATGCACATAAATTTTTATATTAGAGAATTAATTATGCTAGTAAAAAAAAATTAAATGCGAATATGATTAATACAAATGACAACATGAACAACTAGGCACATGTTTTCACCAAGCCGGCTGCTTACATAACCAAACAAATAAACTTTTAAGTAAAAATGTTTGGCATTTTATTTTGTAAATTGTTTTGAATGTATTTTTTTAAATTATGTTATTTTTTTTAAACACTTTAAAAGTAGTAGTGTTGAAATATTCAATAAACTTCTACTACATAATAATATTATATGTCCTAACACTGTTCGTAAATGTCAGATAATTGTAATGATGAACACATTAATAAATTTCTTCCCTTTTCTGGGGTGGCAGCACGTAACTTGTTATAAACATAATGTCACGCTATTTTTGAAATACGTTAGCACGTAAAATTGTTTCGCCACATTTAATATTGTTTCGCTACTTTTGGCAGCATGTAACATTTGAATGTTTACGTAACATTTGAAATGTTTCGTAAATTTTTTTTTTGTTTCAATCCCAAAATAGCGTTTCAAAGTACATGCTGCCAAAAAAATTTTGTGAGGCTGGAGTTTTGTTACAAAAAAAAGCGTTTGTAACAAGTTACGTGCTGCCACTCTTCAAACACATAACATAAAACGAATTTCTATATTTACCTCTGCTAACACTTTTGCCAGGAAACATAGAGCATCGATTTTTCATTTTTATTCTCTCATTATATGATTACGAGCTTAAAAGTTCATTAATTTTTGTTTACTACGCATATTTTGTATTATTTATTGCAATATTAACAATACACTATGGGATCTGTTTTCTTATTGGTGGTAACAACACTGGAATTATCAACAACTGAGCATTGATTACAGAATTCGTATTCGAATATTAAATTTGTATCTTGATGTTTTTTAGCCATACTGGGTAGAGCCATATGGATTCAGTAATATCCAAAATAATGAATAAATAAATGTGTGGCCATTAATTGATTTAAGCGAATTATTGGGTCTGGTTTTATAGGTAAATAGAATAGATGGCTGGCAAAATCGGTATAAAATAGCTGAATATATTTTTCACCGTAATTTATTGGATTGCTGCGTTGGCGGCAGAAAAATGTAAACCGTACAACTTTTAAGGCCGACGTTATAGAAAACTAAAATGATACAAAAAAAGTTCTGTAATAAATATAAAAATTTCAAATTTATTATCAAAGGTGTAAAAAAGTGGCCACTCAATATAAATGGAATTTTGATTATAATTTTTTGTTATAAAAAAAAATTTCAATTTTTTCGATATTATGCGAGAAGGCATAAAGTCCGTTTGTCAGATATATTTCACCAACTGCAAGGTTTCTAATGCGAACGGCACTAACAAAAATAGTAACAATCTTATATATTAATACGCTTAAACGTCTGTTAAACTTTTCACAAAGCTTTTACAACACAAAGCTTTTTTCAACTAGATTAGACAACTTTATTAGAACTATTACGAATTACAGACATAAACCACAAAACAATAAAACCAAATAAAACCAAAAACAAATTAAAATTAACCTAAAAACAATTCACCTATTGAGCAGTAGCATTAACTTACCGTTAAAACAAATAGTAAATTTAGAAAATATATTTTTTACCTCACCCATGTTCAGAAATTCCAACGATTGAAATTTATTTATTTTATTAACAAATAATTCAAAAGTATAAATTCAAATTCGCAGTAGCATTGAGTAAATATTATATTGTGCATTGAGAATCATAAAACGAAATTTACGATCTGCTAAGAACAAGAAAACCAAAATATGTTATGACATATCAAGTTCCAATTCAATACACGGCAAATTTAGTACACATAAAAATTAAAAAAACTTCAAAAAGAAAAATCACAGACTACCCTTACCTACATCAGAGATCCTAGCGGGGTAACAATATAACAATAAGAACTGAAGAATAAATCCTATAAATAAATGTTTTTGTTTTTTTATTTTGAGTTTTGAAATAGTTATTATAATAATAGGGCTATTACAATAATAAAAAAAAAAAAACACAAAAAACGTGTCTATGACTATTTTAATGTGTTTTTAATGTGAGTGTGGTATGTATTTAGTTTAAATGCATTTAATTTCATATCTATACTGCCAGCGACATCTCTGTTCGCCACATTTTGTTGAAATGTACGTCTCTATTAATAGTATTTGTTAGGGAGCGTTTAGACATCAGATTTTGTTTCATGAAAGTTTTGTTTTACTTATTTTTATTACATTTACAAATTTCTTTGCAATTACATCAAATTTTATTTTAAACATTTCAATCACATATCTCAAAGACAAACAAATATAGTTGCAAAGTATACTATATTTCTTCATGCAAAATCCACTTTCTAAATTTGCAAAATACGAAGATACGAATATGCATTACGAGTACTAATAAAAAATACTTATAAACAAATATAAATATACAGTGTAATTTCAGAACATTTATGAAATATAAATATTTAAATAGTAAATCGAATATTCTAAGTATTTGTATTGATAAATAATAATCAACTTGCGAAATACAAAAATGCGTGTCGAGCACTATTATTTAAAAAAAAAATAATGATATTCTATAACAAAGTCGGGTGTCAAACTTATATGAACATCATTTATACGTTATAAACACAATTCAAAAACGTATAAACGCTGCCTTATATAAAAGTTTTCTTCAAAACTATTAGCGGTCAAAATTAATTTATAATAAATAAATAAATACCTAAATAAAAAATATAAAAAAAAAATAGTTATAGATAGATCAAACAATATTGTAAATTACTAGCTATTCCCGGCGTAACATTCGCTGGTCTAGCATTAGCATTATAAATGAAACAATTTATTTTATTTATTGATTTTCTTTATTTTCTTTATTTTCTTAAAAAAAATCAATGTTTTACAATTATAGTTTTAAGTTTTTCAATTTAACTTATTTATTATGTAATAAAAAAATATGTAAAACATTGATTTTATTTAAGAAAATAAAGAAAATAAATAAATAAAATAAATTGTTTCATTTATAATGCGCTAGATTGGCGAATGTTACGCCGGGAATAGCTAGTAAACTAATTATTTTACTTTGTTAATATTCTTTGAGTCAACAAAAACACAATAATATAGGCAACGAGGTTTTCTAGCAATGCAGGAAATCAAGCTAAAAGAGACAAAAGCATCAGTTTCGCTCTTCATAGTCCAATCCTGTTTTTGCAGGATTGCTCTAAACACATGAAATGAGCATACAAAATTTGGATGGAGTAAAAGCTTAATTTTTGTACTAAAATACCTAGCAATCGTCAAGCTAAAATTTGTCAACATACTCGCTCGTGAAAAATAAAGTTCTCTTAAGTTTTCACAGTTCATAACAGAGACGCGCATCATGACCGAGACAATTGGCCAATACCTATACTATTTTACTATAACTTTACATCATCATCTAAAATCAAACTAACGTAAGAAATCAATTCTTGTGGAGAATATGTAAAGTAGAAGAAAAATCTATTGAAAATCCACTCTTTGAATGCAAAGGTCTTACTCGTAATAGAATTCAACATATGCGAGTAGCATTTCCCGAGCAATGGAAGCAGTTCAGCATACAAGGGGAAAATATACTGAGTGTAATCAATAAAACAATTATTTTTAAAGTTATTAATATGGATATTCACAAAGGCAGCTGCAGTGATTGTGGGGTAAACTACCTACCCTACCCGTTGCATATTATAAATCTAATCCAATCTAAGAAGATCACATTAAAAATAAATTTAATAACACTAAAACGATTTAGTAGGTAGAACGTAGGTCAAATAATTGATAATTAAAATCATATTTTTTTCCTTCATTTCCTTATTACTACAAAATAATACCCTCAGTTCCCAATTTCATACATACAAGTTCAAATTTATATACTAATGGTAATAACATCAACTCTTAAACCAAGAACGTCCTGAATTACGTTTTTTTTACAAATATTTTTAACAACAATAAATTACCATGGGATTTTTCTTTTATCAAAAATCTCTAATTTCATTCCATTATAATAAATCTTGGGTGCGTTATATGATAATTTTTATGTACATATATAGGTATATGAATGTTACAAGCTCCAACACCCAAAAAAGTGAAAATTCCAATAATATAATGTTTGGAGGATATAATTTTGCTTGAAAATCTGACAAATTATTAACACATTTATCTGTGTAGAACCAAAACAAAATATGTGTCAACTATACGAAAGGCATATCACATATCACAAGACTCAGAGTTCATTAAAAAATTATCAAAAAAAAAAATAAATAAATAAAAAAGAAGCTAAAATATATTTTCTCTCTTCCCCAAACCTTTCGTGAAAAACCCCAACCAAATAGAGAACCATTTTTTAAAATAAAAAAAAAACATTTCCCAAAGAAAGAAGTTAGAGTTGATGGGGTTGATACCCTGTTATTTTTTTTTTTTTTTTAAAGTCAAAGTTTGTTCCAATTAAACTTTTTTTTGTTGTTGTTTTTATTTTTTATTTTGTTGTGCTTTTTGAATAAGATACGTATGTAAAATAACATTAATTTAAATTATTATTTAAAAGGATAATATTTTCATATTTTTTTTTTGTATATTATATGAAAACAACTTAAAATACAATCAACTAGAACCGTAAACCAAAACAAGGAAGAAAAAAAACGGAGTGGTGTAAATAAGGTTTTTACATGAAAAATCATATGATTAAAAAAAAAATTTTTTTTAAAGCATAAACAATATAAAGAATTATAGTGCATAACGGTAATTTGAATTCTTAAATCAAAATTATAGCAGCAAAGTTGAAAATTTGGACTAGAATTAAACTAAATTGTATTTAATAAAGGAAATTAGATGTTCGAATTTAAATTTAGAAGATACCTGTTTGATATATCTTTGTTGATGCTTCCTAGCCATGTTGAAATAACTTCTTCTTTTCGTTCATGGCCTGGTAGTCATTTTTGTGGTTCAATCCTCCCAGTTCTGCGGTGTCAAAAAACTCAGTCTTAAGTTGTTCCTGCGTCCATTTTTTCTATCTTCATATCTTTGTTGATAGTTTCTAGCCATTTTGAAATAATTTCTTCTTCTCGTTCAAGGCCTGGCTCATTTTTGTGGTTCAATCCTGCCAGTTCTGCGGTGCCAAAAAAGTCAGTCCTTAGTTGTTTCTGTGTCCATTTGTTCCTTCTTCCTATCTTTGTTGATGGTTCCTAGCCATGTTGAAATAACGTTTTCTTCTCGTTCATGGCCTGGTTCATATTTGTTGTTCGACTCTTACAGTTCTGCGATGACTTGACTTGTTTCCTCATCCATATTTTCTTTCTTCATATGTTTTTGATTGTTTCGCAGCCATTTTGAAATTGCCTACCTTGTCGTTTACTTAATTCTGGTATATCCTTAATATTTTTTTGCACTATATGCTTCTCTGTTCATCAAACCACCCTGAAGTATTTTTTAGTTAGTTTATCTTTTACATATGCGACGCCTTGAATGAAGAAAATTGTAATATTTTAATAGTTCGATTTAATGCTGTGTTTTAATCTTAATTTTGGTTAAAATGTAAAATTACATCTTGAGTCCTATGTAAACCAAAACAAAAATGAATGGAAAATATACCATGAAAGGCAATAAAATCAAAATACTATTCTACCCCGATATCACCGTTATTTTCAGAGAGAGGGAAGACTATCTACTTCTGCATATAGCCAAAACTTTTATTATTAGCCAAAACTTAGTTCAGAGAAAACTTTATGCTTTCGTAGTGTTGGTTTTGAAAAAGAAAAGGGATAGTTAGAGAAAAGGAAAAGAGAAAGAAGTAGCAAAGAGACTCGGTGGACAGTTGCAAGCTTGTTACGTTATTAATATTTACTTTGAATTTTTGTAAATTAAACATATAAAAACAACCCCTTATTGGGAATGTTTTTATGGGATCAGTTCTTCCACATTTAAGAAGTTCTGACTATAAACGAATTTCCATAATCAGTTTTGAACCACCTTGGTATTTTCACGGTATAGAAGTGAGCATTCAGAAATGATAATAATGAAGAACTGATTCAAAGCTCCTATCACAAAATACCATGGCACAATTATACAAAACGTTCGTCCTTCCGGTGCTGCTATCCTTCTGATGCTGCTATATGGTTCTGAATCATGGAAATTACCAAAAGCAAGCGAACATGCACTTGGTATTTTTAAGAGAAAATTCTTCGTCGCATTTATGGTCCTGTATCTAACAAAGGGGGTTGGAGAAGAAGATTCAAAGGCGAACTATACAAGCTGTTCAACAGCATGGACCTAGCCTAAAAGTAAGAAAAAGACGTCTTTATTGGCTAGGATGAAAACGCTACAGCTAGGAAACCCTACGAATTCAAGTCCTGCAAGATTTTTAAGAGAAAAATTCTTCGTCGCATTTACGGTCCTGTGTCTGACAAAGGGGTTTGAAGAAGAAGATTCAATGCCGAACTATACAAGCTGTTCAATGACATGAACCTAGCCAAAAGGTAAGAATAATACGTTTTCATTGGCTAGGATTAAAATACTATAGCTAGGAAACTCTTCGAATCCAAGTTCTGAGAAACGTGTTGTTGAGGAAGTTCACACCTTTATTGGACAGATGAAGCATCGACAGATATGAAAAAACTTCGAATCACCAACTAGAGAGATTCCGCTCGTGGCCGAAACCAGTGGATGACAATTTTACGATTAGACCCAGGACTTTAGAGGTCTGTAGCGTCTAGCAAGTAAGTAAGTAGGTGTGGGCATTTGCAGCCTCTCGTGACCGAATTGCGAAGGGTTGCCATTTATTTCTTGATTCTTATTATCAAAACAAAAAATTAAAGTTAAGTTAGAAGAAACATATTCAAATGTTGAAGCGTAAGCGTAGAAAGACTCGTGCAAGTTCGAAATAACATGTTTAAATCGATTACAATGTATAAAAAAAAAACGTTTGGATAGTGTGAGAAAATAAATTTTCACAAAAACATTTTAATTGTGTGATTGAATGAAAATGAAACAAATTTCCTACTCGCGGACTACCTAACTAATACATGTATATACTAAAACCTTATATGAGTGAAAAACAAAAAAAAATCTTAACTGTAATTGCCTACTTCCACACGGATCAACTTTCATCACTTTTTTGCTTTCGTTTCATTCCCCCTTTTCTATAAACTAATTTTGCTATTAGAAAGGGGGGAATGAAACGAAAGGAAAAAAGTGATGAAAGTTGACCCGTGTGGAAGTAGGCATTAACTTATTGAAATATTATTTGTTAGCAAAACACTGAGCTTATCATGCCAACTTAATTTAAGGTTTATTATTATGGCTTTCTAAATTAAAATGTTTTTAAACATCACGAGAAAAACTGTTATTTTTTCGTTAAAGAATTCTAAAAGTCCTTTGTTTTCGGCCTTTTATTTAACTTTACACTTTAATGTTTTTGAATCACCCCAACAACAACAATTTCAAAAATCAAACTTTAATTAATTTATTTAAAATAAATTATTACTTTATTAAATGGATTGCCCTACTCAGTTAAACTAAATTAAAAGTTGTTCATGCCTTCACCGATAGTCGCCTTCCCATATTCTTTTCCTTCACATTGAATTTTTGTCCGAAAAAAACACAAAAAACTATATTTACATATTATCATTCATATATCCATCCATACATGTGTATATGTATGTGTAGTCAAAAAAGCAGATTTTTTTAATTTAAACTTTTATAATTTTTGTAAATTTATTTAGGTAAAAATACTCTTGATAAAATTTATTCCATAAAAGTTTTTTGTTTAGGAATTTGCAAAAAGATAAAAAGAGGTAACATGAGAATTCTAAAGTTACAACAATTCAGTGTTACATTTTTAACCTTGTATTATCCTTTCAATGTAAATAGTTCAAAAAATATATAAATATTTCACATATTATATAAAAAATAAAGTAAAATAAAAAAATAACTAAATGTTTTATCTCTTTCTATCATTTTTGCATAACTCTTTATACAATAACAAAAAAAAAACATAACAAAATCTGTTTCATTCTGCATCTAATTCAAGTCGCTTTTAATATAATCAAGGTAAAAATTTAAAACAATACATGAGCTACACAAGGACATTTGTACAATACATCTGTATAACAACATATATACATAATATGTATATATACAGTACACATATATTAAAATTTCTATCATCTTACATAATAATAAGCCCATGAATATTAAAAAGTGTCAGCTTCATTAATCTCAAAACATCATGGGGAAGATTTTTATCACAAAAAAAAAAAAAAAACAAACACAAAAACAAAACAAGAAGAAAAGTATTATTATATGTAACAATAACATCGACTGTCGTAATAGTAGCATCAGTAGTAGTAGTAGTAAACCAAAATGATCCTTTTGATCCTTGGGTTAAGTACAATGATAATATAAATAATACCAAAACCCCAAAAAAAAAAAATATCTCGTGGATAAAATCAAAAAAAAATTAAAATAAAAAATAAATTATTTATGTACGTAGATGCATATGATGTGAAAGAAAAATATTATCGCTCAAAAAATATTTTTATTCGAATTCCTTATTCTCCTATTTCTCTGTAAATTACGAGGTATACGTTCTAAATCACACATACTGAATTTGTTTTTATTTTTGTTTTATAAATAACCTAAACTTAGCTTTACTCTTGTAACTTTATTTCTTATGTTTTGGTACCGTGTGCAGGAAAAGGATAGGTAGTTTGAGAAAAAGAGAAAGAAAAAGAAGTCAAATTTGACCGAAAGTTGAGAAAAATGTTTTAGATGTTCGTTTCAAATTTTTTTATATAAAATACATATAAACGGGAACTAATACCGTTATTATTTTGAACAAAAATAATAGACAAGTTGTTGTTTATTCTACGTGGACTGTCAAAACAGTTTTCGTACTTCGTACTAAATTTACTTTTAATATATTGACCAACCACATGTCACATGTCATTACACATGTCATTATATTTCGAAACAGTTTCAATGCATTCGCATTATATTTTCAAATTATAATAAAAATATAAAAGTTTAATCAACAAAATAATTATGGAAATGGAAGAGGGAAATCATCAGAACTAACTTGAGGGAGTAGTTGCAAATTTGTTGCTAAGTCCAATAAATTCTACACATTCTTGGAAATGCCAATAATATAATGCAATTCCATATTCTAGACGTTCTAAGTGTATTCATTTATTTTCGTAACAAGTGTTGAACCACCTAAGCATTTCCATTATGGTTTGAAATGGGCATTTACTGCCTCTCACGTTATAGAACTAAGTCAAATTGTTTGAACAATTTTCTTTTCAAATTAATTAATTTACTACTACAAATGTATGTTAATTGAAAAGTTTAGTTGTTTAATAAAAATATAAATCATTGTAAATACATCGTTTTATAACGTCTTTCCGTTGATTGCGCCAGCTCAAATACAGTTTTATTATCCTCTATCAATTCAATAATAGGATTTTTAACTCTTGTGTTTGGAGTTTTATTAAATGAGCGGGTATGCATTGTTCGGATATTATTACCAACCTCCAAATACCAGCCTCAGTACTTACAATTTTACCTAACAACCCCTTTTGGATAAAGTATCATTAGTATGGTATACTGACGACTCCAAGAAAATGAATGAAGTAGGATCGAGCGTATATGGAAAATATTTATTCAAGTCTAGACTCTACAAACACAGTTTTCCAAGCTGAACTACATACTATAGAACTCTTTGTGCGAGAGAATTTACAAAAAATGTAAAATCTACATTCTTTCAGATAGCAAAGCAACCATACTAACTATTAATTCAAATATCATATCACATCATAGCTAGTATGGGATTGTTTATAAATACTTAAAATGTTAACAAAAATAAAGTCACAATAATGTGGGTACCGGGGCATTTTTGCATAGCAAAAAACGAAGTTGCAGATTATATAGCAAAAAAAGCATCGGACATGCCTTTCATAAGTCTGTTGTGGGAGATTCCCCTGAGCATAGCTAAGATGCAATTAAAAGCCTTGGTAAAGCAAAATATGAATGAAAATTTCTGGGCCAACGCTCTTGGAAATCGTCAAGCAAAAATGTTCGTGTCTAAGCGCTCGTTCGAGAAAATCAAAATTATTCAATAAAAATCAGGTACGTATCTTGGCAGGAATAATAACAGGCCACTGCCTAATAGAGAAACAATTTTATAAAATGGATCTTACAAAATCAGGTATCCTTATGGACTTACAGACTAACTAACAAACACGGATTATCACAATAAGCCCATTTCCGGCTGCGGTGATATAGGGACATATTTCTTCTACAATTTTATTTAGTTCATAGTGATCATCCCATGGATGTACAAAAATCAAATGGATTAAAGAGTTACGCCAATCAATAATTAATCAATGATTTCACTGTTTACCAAGCCACTGATAAATTTCTATTTACAAGCTCTTAACATAGAGAGTGTTTTTTTTTATGATTTTATTATTTTCAGTTATAAATCAAAAAGGTGGTATTCGCATTGAACAAACAAAAATTTTCATTAATCCCAAAGTTAAGTATAGTCCAAAATTCAAAGATGGAGCTTAGCTGACCACCTATGAAAATATTACTATACCGGGTGTTCCAGACCATGCGTATCAGCTTTTTAAGAGGGAAAGGAGCCGTTATTTTAAAATTTAGAAAAAAGTTTGTTAACTAAATCGAGGGTGCTCTATCGATTGGTGGTATTTTAAACTTTCGGACAGGACCGCAAATCAGTTTTTAAGATCAAAAATCGCCGAAATTGGCCGAAATCGAGATTTTCAAATGGGAAGGGGTACTTTTTAATGCAAATTCGGATTCTACATCAAAAAATAAGAAACTTTTGTAAATTAAATTTTTGTTTTTTTTTTTTGTTTTTTTTTTGTTTTAAACTTTGTAGGAACCCAAAACTGAGATATAATGAAAAATATGATAACATGAAAAGCAAATTAATTTATAAAATTGATTATCATTAATTTTAGTTTACCAAAGGAAAATATTGAGCATTTTTGTTTTACTGACATTAATTTTAAAGAAAAATACTAATAAAACAAAAAAAATCATTTAACATAATTTTCTTATTTTTTGTCGTAGAATCTGAATTTGCGTTACAAAATACCCCTTCCCATTTAAAAATCTCGATTTCGGCCAATTTCGCCGATTTTTGATGTTAAATAACCAATTTTCGGTCCTTTTCGAAAGTTGAAAATACCACTAATCGATAGAGCACCCTCGATTTAGTTAACAAACTTCTCTCTAAATTTTAAAATAACGGCTCCTTCCCCTCTTAAAAAGCTTATACGCATGGTCTGGAACACCCGGTGCACTCCGCCTGAAATACTCCGTATACTCCTAAACTATTTAGTTCCTGGAATTCCTATGACCACTTTATGAATATTGACACGAAATATTATAAATATTAATATTTATGAAAGAACATTCAAATTTTAACATAGCTCATGTTAAATACTTCCCTAAGTGCAATCAAAACTTAGTGAAACATAAAAATAATGAAACTTTTAAATTTATCTCGTTATTTATATTTTCTTTTGTTTATTTCATTTTTAAATACAATCACTCGACATATTCGAATTTTTTTCATATTATTATTATTTTTCTTATTGTTTTATCCCTGTTCTATATTAACACAACAAAAAAAAAAAAAACAAAAATACTTCTATATTTTGAAATATGAATAGCATACAATAATAACAAAAATAACAAAAAACAAAAAAAACAATGAGAACAAAATGGTGTTAACTCTTTGGGAAATGAATTTCCCACATGAATTTAAAACAATACTTTTTTTTTTTGTTTCACAATAAATTGTATTTGTGTCAGAGCCTATTTTGATAGCAGGAAAAAGAAAAACCATAAAAATTATTTAAAATATAATATAGGTATCACAAGTTCAGGTACAGTATATTAAAATATACACCTGTATTTTCATTTCAACTATAATAAATAGTATGAGGTACATGAAAAGAATATGTAAATAATAATGAATCTAATTATTTTATTTTCTATCAAAAATTGAGAGGAATGGAAAAGAAATTGTAAATAATTGAATGGAGACTGAATGGAATTGACTCTCACTATCATTTCATTGTAATAATTTATTTAATTTCATTTTTATAAGTCAATATTGATTGGAAACCTTTTTTGTATATTAATATTTTTTTTTCAATACTAGAGCGAAAAAAGCAAGATAGAAGACTTAAAATTTAAATTTATAAAATCAGAATATTTATAGAACCGTTTATACATAGAACCGTTATTCAAATTTTGTTAATTTTCGACTTTTTTAAATTAAGTTTTATTAATATTCTAATCCAGTCACACTGCTCAATGACAGTTCAATACTTCTAGAGTAACAGTTACAAATTAAAATTTTTTTATTTCAAATCTAAATTGACAGGTTCGAAATAACACCAGTTGTAATACCTAAATGACAGGCTGAGAATATGTAAATAGGTATATTGTAGAAATAAACTGTATACAAATGGATATTAATAATAAAAATTGTTGGAGCTTAGAATAATAAATTTAATTTTGTTTTAATATTTATTATTTAGAATTAATATTTAGAATTAAAATATTTAAATTGTACAAAAATGACAGTATTTTAAATAACAGTAACAATCTTATATATATATTACACAAGGAAGGCCATGTGGGGAATATCTTATATTATAATACACAAGATGAACGACATGGTGAGTAAAAAAGCAAGAATAATTGAATAGTAAATTATTTACACCACAAAAATATTAAAATTGTAGCAAGCTCTTGGTCCTGATATTCAACTCAAAACATTTCAAATAGTTACACCAAATAGTGACGGTTATTTCCCAGTTCAGCGACATCTATACCCTAAAAGAAATTTCAACTACGGGAAATTTTTAAAAAGGCTTCATAAAAACTCTGTCATTTTAAATAAACACACAAGCTTAAAGAAAAAAGTACAAAAACAAAAACATAAACAAAAATTGAAAACACAAACAACAGAAAAACAAAAATCAGATCAGATCATACTCTTCAAAAATGATATAATAAATGTTAGTTCATTTGCTTCTGCTATCAATGAATATATGCAGTAAAAGACGTCATTCGCTAAATTTCAGTAATATTTCTGACTATAACCGTTTTATTTATATATATTCAATAATCAAGCGATTCAGAAAACAACTACAATTATACCAAAACAAATATTTCTTTTTACATAAAATTGTGTTTGGAAGAACTACTTATGTGCAATTGCACAGGGGATCAACTAGTAATAATATATACTACAACTAAGTACATAATATAGTTGATGTCAGTAACATACAACTGAGTTATTTAATAGCTACTTATGACCTTATGATCTATCTATAGCACCTTAAAAATAGCTAAATGAGCTGTTCTGATATAAGTATATACTTATACTCACTTTTTGTATCTCTATTTTGTATGGTATACCATTTTAGTTTCTCTATCACTATTTTGTATTGTACAAATATCAAAATTTCATTTTATTTTAGAATCTGATAATTGTCACTTCAATTGGCAGATTTTTGTCGCATTAAATTTTTATATACGTATTTAATGAATCCTCTTAATCATGTTCTTTATGCACGGCTTAGAAAATTCAAATGCATATATAGAAATAAAATTGAAAATTAATCAATTTAGTATTTATTCTCTTTGACACAGCTACAATATATTATACTATATAATAATTTATATTCTCAAAACAATTTCAGTGTTGTCAAAATGCATGTTCATACGGGAAGAAAAGTCATAGAAATCTCCCGAGCAGCCAAATGTCACAAAAAGGTGTTAATATGTTGACAAATTTTGATGAAGTATCGTCAAAATTTTGTGACAATTTTTGTTGAAAAAAGGTCGGTAGGGTTGATCCCATCTGTCATAATTTATTTGACAATTTTGTCAACACATTTGTTGATGTCCTCATTTTGTGGCTTATTTTGTCTACAGTTTGTAAATAATTTGTCATCAATTTGTGGATTTTTTGTTTTACAGACAGGACAATTTTTTCAGTAATTTAGGGGTGGACAATTTGTTTTTTATATATTACATCTTTTATTCTATCTATAATTTCTATAAAAATAATTAAAAAACAAGTTCTATTTCAATTGTTTTTTAGGGTGCTATTCCCATTCACAACAGTATTTAGTTGAGTTGTCTCTACACAACTGAACCCAATAGACAACACAACTGAATTTTGCTATTCTGAATGACAACTTAAAAAAAATAATAAATTATTACTACATACCTCTCCTTTTCTAATATTACGTCTAAAAAAATCAACTACTTAGAAAATATTATTAATCGAAATAAAATTTTTAAAAATAATAAA
Source organism: Argyra leucocephala (assembly GCA_963942445.1). Lineage (NCBI taxonomy): Eukaryota > Metazoa > Arthropoda > Insecta > Diptera > Dolichopodidae > Argyra > Argyra leucocephala. Next base: position 7,526,937 of record OZ012681.1, on the reverse strand, counting down.
ATATTACTATACATACCTTTCTTTTTTCTTTAATTCTAATAATATAATATAAACACAACACAAGCACAACTGCTGTTAACCAGTTGTAACGTTTTAGTTGTCTCATACAATTTAAACATAAACTGTTGTCAATCGAAATAACTGTATTTGCAGACAACACAACTTAAATATTATGTTGTGTAGTTTTGACAGATAATTAGGTTGTGTTGTAAATGAGAATAGAGAAAGACAACAAAGTTGTCAATTACAACCTACTTTTAGGTTGTTTTGCGAATGGGAATAGCACCCTTAATTACAAGATTCATTCATATTTTTAAATAAACTTTGTTGTGTTTTTCAAAATACAAAATAATGTCAAAACAATACCGATTCTCAAAAGTGTTGAATAGACTGATGAATTGTATGTAATATTTATTACATAGAAAAATAAATAAAAAACTTACAAACCCTGTCAACCAATATTGTCACATATTGTTGACCAAAAATTGTCATGACAAATATTTGTCAACATTTTGTCGAAAAAATGTGAGTGGGTTTACAACCACAATTTTGTAACAAATTTTGTCGACAAATTGTCATCATAATTTTAACGACAAAATGTGTCTACAATTTTCTAACAATATGTTGACAAAAACTTATCATGACAGATTTTTGGTTACTAGAGCTACCAACATTTAAATATTCTGACGTTTGATTTTTGACGTTTGAACTTTTTTTTTTCTAGGAATCTATGTCAAAAGTACTAAAATTAATAAGTTGTATGTGTAAAAATTTGATTATTCAACCTACACGATCTAATTGTAGAAGAGTTGAGTGATATTAACGATTGAATTATGACGAACAGTGTAATACGTCGAAATAAAACTTTTTTTTGAACTGTTTTATTGAACTGTAGTGTCACAAATTTAAATTTAGCTATCCACCTCTGGCACAAATAATTTTTGTTTTATTATAGTTTTAAATTTAAGTTGTAAATCCAACAGCTTCTGGTTTTATGTATTCAAATCGATTTATATTATACAACATTAATGATTTCAAGATGTTTATATACATATATTAAAATGATGGAGGTGTTAATTAGAAACATGATTTTCAACTTAATTATTTATTATTATTCAACTTTATCAGTAATTTTTATTTTCATTGTTATTTAAATTATTATTATTATAATATTATTATTGCTATTTCACTCAATTTTTTCTCTCACTCTTTCTGCTCCTTAAAAGATAACATTTTTTAGTTTCTTATAATTGGATAATATTTTTTGACATTATTTAAGAAATTAATTTTTTATTTACCTATAAAAAATATTATTTTAGTTAAGACAACAACCGAAATTATTATTATTATTATTTCACGGAAAACACTATAATAAAAGATAATATAATTAAATATTTTAGATTTTTCTAAAGGATTATTGTTGTTGCTTGTATTATTTAAGGAAGGATATTAAGAATTGTTGTTGTTTTTATTTTTTATTTTATAATTTAATAATCATGATAGAATTTGACATTATTCAAATTTTATTTTTGTTATTTTTTTTCAAATGAAAATTTTTCATCTCATGAAATATAAAAATCCTTTTGGAAAATTAAGGATTACTCTACAACAAAAAAAAAAAAAAAGAAAAAAAAATAGTCTCAACCTTTTACACTTACTTATTTACTTACTTAGTAATGTAATACGAACCGTAATTAATTATTATGATGTTAGGGATTTGTGAATCCTTTTTTTTTCTTATTTTTTGCTGAAATTGATGAACATTAATTATTTTTATTTTTATTTTTGTTTTCTAAAGAGGAAAACAATGTATAGGTAAAAATTTTAATATGTGTAGGATCTTAAAATTATTATGTTTAGATATAATTTGTTTTAATCAAAACTAGGATATCTAGATTAACAAAAAAATGAAATTTTTATTAAATTTGTTAATTTAGAGCATATTATTTTCATATTATATATGTATATATAAATGTGTGTGTTACAGTAGGGTTATATCTAATTACGAACAAAATAAAAGGATTTTAGGTTTTTTTGACTTAAAAAAAAATGGTAAAAAACAAAGCAATTTTGAAAAAATATTGCTGTATTAAAAGTTTAAAAAGTACTTTTTTAGGACTTGATTATTTTATAGTATATCTAAACATTTATTTCACAATAACAAAAAAAAATTTTCATTTTATTTTAATTAATTAAAAATGGTGGAGGAGGAGAAAGAAGGAAAGTTTAACATTTTTTACATTATAAAATAAGAAATTGAAACTAATTTTTAAGTAATTAGAAACCTTTTTAATTATTTATAGTTGCTGTGTAGAAACATGTATTGAAAAAAAAAAACTATTTTAGTTTTTCAAACAAAGGCACTATCATTTTTACTCAGTGCGGCCATTTTGAATTATTTGTTTTACAACTCTTTGGAATTATTTGAAATAGTTCTATTCGCGTACTTTCGTAGCAAAAACTTGAAAATGAAAAAAATACATGTACTGCTGTCTATATCTAGAAAAAGTTAATTATTATGGGACTTACAAAGGCAGTTCGAAAAGTTCACTGTACTCATATTAAAACACGATTATTTTTTTCTTTTATTTTTCAATATAGTCTCAACATAAAAGTGAGTATTTCGATGTTGATGAGATCGAGGTCGATGCTTTGTAATCTGCATCTTTATTTATATACAAAAAAAATATTCAGAAATAAAAAAGCAATATCCATGCCATTACATCTTAAGATTTTGGTGGCATGAATTCATTGCTGAATCGGTCTCCTACACTTGTCGAACCAACTATCTTCTGCTTTCGTCTGAAAATAATAGCTGAATTTCGTCCTGTTCAACCCTAAAGCTCATAACACGAGCCTATCAGGCTCATTTTTTTTCAAAACTACGTATTTTCTAAATTTTTCGTAATATTATAGCGATTCTTCTTTCTAATCTTCATTTAGGTCAATATTTACATATTACAATTACAAAAATACATAATTTTTTTTTTTTTTTTTTGCTTAAAAAAATAACTTCAAACATGAGCCTGAGAGGCTCTCATATAATATTTCATAATCATTTCTTAATAATGCAAGTTTTGAGAATAAATGATGATGAAGTGACTGACGACATAGAATTCGATAATGTGGCAATTGACTCTGAAGAGGATCATTTATCTGAAGCTTCAGAAGCAGAAAATGAATTAACTTATGATTCTGATAATAGCGGTGAAATTATAATTTCTCATGGAGATTTTTTTGCAAAAGATGGTAAAAAATGGTCTCAAAGACCATAACGCTTTGTCTAAATTAATATTTTGCGCTGGAAACCATTTGTCGCAATTGCACGCCTTCTTCGAAATCAAATAACCAAAGTTATTGATCATTTTAGGAGCCTATGGTTCAATTATATTCAAAGCTATACTATAGACGTAAACCGCTTTGAAAACGTTATATTAGATTTGATGAAGAAACCACAAGAAGTAATCGACGTAGATTTGACAAATTAGCCCCAATAGAGACGTGTTTGAAACAATAATAAGAATTTGGGAAAATATTATATATACCTACAGAAAATCTTATCGTAGACGAACAATTAATGCCAACATATGCAATCAAAGCCTGACAAGTATGGTATTAAAATTTGGTGGCTTTGTAACTCTCAGACGGCATACCTACTCAAAGGAATTCCATATACTGATGGGAACAAAGATAATAACAGAGCAACAGGACTTACTCCAAAATATAGCGGAGAATTTGTTACAATGGATAACTATTTCACAACGTTGGAACTTGCAAAAAGTTTGTTATCTAATGAATTGACGATTGTAGGAACTTTACGTCGAAATAAAAATATATTCAATTTATTCCAAGTAAAAATAGAGATCAACATTATTTGGACAAAACAATTTCAATAAAAGAAATTTATTTCAAAAGGGCTCTTGGTGAAAGTTTAGTAAATTCTCTTATAAAAAAGCTTGCTAGTACTAAAATCTGGAATTACACCATCTAGTACTGCAATTTCAAAAACGGTAGCGGTAGAACGGTAAAATTTATTAAAAATTATTTTTTTATATTACATTATAAGGTGAGCCTGTCAGGCTCATGTTATGAATTTACGTGACGAAATATGGTATGAGGTTTAGGGTCAAATATCGTGTGTACTCTTGCCTTTGCAAGCCTTTTGTACCTATGTATTAGCTTCAACTCATGCTTATTGACTGAACAATGTGTATTTTTAATCCTTCTTTCAATTCCGTTTAAATCGTATCAAGCTGAATGGAATTGTGGTTCTTCTTGTGTTATACAAATCGTTTCGAATTTATTTTAGACGTTTTGAAGCAGGTAGATATCGGACATATAAATATGTGTGAAGAACAAAAAAGTCTTCTGAATGTGTAAATTTTTATAAGTCAATATTTCACTTGCATATAAACCTTATGGGGAAAATATTGCTGACGTCACATATTTCCCCTAATTTGTACAGAAAAAAAAACTTAATATTTAAAAGGATTTCTTGTAAAAGCTTGTATCAGTTTTGGTAAGTTGTTAAAAACTTATCGTACGCGAATGGACACAATCAATATGTTTAACAATTTCACCGTTTATTCCATAACTCAAAATGAGTACAACAATATAGAATAGTAATGTAGCATTGGTAGGATCATATGCAATTTTCCGATATATTTTTATTCTCACTTTCCAATTTCACTGTTTCTGCATGAAAAGTCCATCTAGTGGGAATGACATTAAACAACCATTAAAACCATAAAACTGCATAATTCTATAGTCTAATCAGCAGAATGGTGGAAATTAGGGGAAAATACAATATCGACTCGAAATACCGTGGTATATAAAATTCATCCCTGTATATTCATCCCATTCATCGTGATATAGAAAATTTTATCTCCTTTTAAATATGATAAGACTTTTAAAAATTGCAGACATTTCTTTTTACTAGTAGATATCTATATAGATACTAAAATATTTCATATTTTTATTTAAAATGCATCTTAAAATTATAATAGTACTGTATACAGCTCCACAAAAGATAACAAAAAATCACAGACAAAAAAATCGATTAGGTTCTTATTCAATTTACCTCAATTACCAAAATATTCTCTCCTGATACGTTATTGATATATATTCCTTACAAATACCATTTCATTTATCAAATACTCACTAGACTTCAAATTTCTTCCAAAAATATTCTTTTTATATTTTCTATTTTAGTGGAATTTCAAGGAATATTTTGACCTATTAGAAAATTTTATTTGTGTTTTTTTTTTCTATTGCAATCTTGGAATTTTGCTAAGCACGAAAATATTTCCAAATCGAAATAAAGCAATTTTCCTTTCAGAAATTATGAAAAAAAAAATCACAGGGTGGTGAATGGATAAAAATGTAATTGTAAAGATAATTAATCTAAGCCCAATTACAATTTTTGACAAACAATAGAACACCCCCTGTATACATGGCCTTTTCAGGCCTATGATGTTTCAACTTTTGCTTAAAACTGTATAGGTACCATATCCTCGGTGAGCGCTATTATCGCCTTTAAATATTTAATTTCAAATTATAAAAGCTTATTAAAACGTTAAAAAGATATTTGGCCTAATAAGGTAACCCGATGGTGTAATATAAATATACAGGTAAAATGTTCAGATGACTGACGCATGTTTCCAAAGTGGGACAGTATTATATGTTTAAAAACTTTAAAACCCGGTGTAGAGTGGTAAGCTCTAAGACCAAGAGTGAGAAGTATCATGTTAGAAGCTAAATGTAAATACCTAGAGAAGGTAAGATCGGCCAATTTAGAGAAGAACTTATTAGGAGATTTCAAATATTTTATATAGACATATATAAATGTTTTATATAGACCTTAATATGATCAGTAAATAAATACATATGAAATGCAATATAATTTGATTCAACTTTAGCAAATCTATTGTTTTATAACTTTGGCTAACCCCAGGAGATTGTTTTGTGTGTTTTCATTTCAAAGTCATTTACATACACCACAAATTTTATTATAAAGATGAATGGCCAAGATTTAGTAAGCCCAGAGCTGCATTTGTTGAATTAAGTTCAATTTAGAAGAATGACCAAAGGAAAACCAGGATTATAATATTCAAATCATATTTAATGTCAACATTTATACCGGGTGTTCCAGACTATGTGTATCAGCTTTTTAAAAGGGGAAGGAGCCGTTATTCTAAAATTAAAAAAAAAAATTATCGATTGGTAATATTTAGATTTTCCGGGAAGAACCGGAAAAGGGTTTTAAGTTCAAAAATTGCCCAAATTGGCCGAAATCGAGATTTTTATATGGGGAGGGGTATTTTTTTTTGGAAATTCGGATTCTACGACAAAAAATAAGAAAATTATGTTAAATGATTTTTTTTCGTTTTCTTAGTATTTTTCTTTAAAACTAATAACAATAAAACAAAAAGGCTCAATATTTTCCTTTCATAAACTAGAATTAATGATAATTTTTATAACTAAATTTGTTTTTCATGTTATCATATTTTTTACCTCAGTTTTAAGTTCCTACAAAGTTTAAACAAAAAAAAAAAAAAAAAAAAAAAAAAAAACAAATGCTTAATGGGTTTGTCGATCTGGTATAGCACCCTTTGTCATTGGGATATAATAATTGACAAAAAATAATTGAGAGTATATATAATCTAGTAATAAATTAAATAAAATGAAACTATTCTATTTAAGAAGGCTTAGTTCCTGCCAATAGCAGTAGTTTTCCACATTTAATGAGTAGATAAGCCAGTAATTTTTTAAGCAAATAATCGAAATATTGTAAATATTGTGGTGTCAAATTGCAGTACCGTACTTAATTTAGCTGATTCACCCAAGTTACTGTCATGAGTGTAACAAAACAAAACAAACCACAATGACCCTAGAATGGAACCCCCCACGATAGCAGAAGGCGATAAAAACCCAACAATACTTGGCGTCGAACTACAACTACTGAACTAACTAGATATTGACGAACTTGGGAATAAATAAAAGCACTGAGTACAACAGAGAACAATGGAGTAGATAATTTGATGCCCTATGCTCCCACGAGGAGTAACAGGAAAAAAAAATACTCAATAAATGATCCAAATCAAATTGTATCTACGATTAATGTGGCAACAACCTGTATTTTTACAATATATAAAAACATATTCGAATACATTTATTATGCACTTTATATTAGAAAATATTTTTGAAATAAAAATTTAACAGAAAAACGTTTATAAGAAACAGGAAATTTTTTAAAATTATTTTATTTTTCAAAATTTAAATTCTCAAAAAAAAAAAAAATATTATTATCTGAGAATCAAAATTAAAAAGAAAACCATTTTAAATTGTTGATTTAATGATAAATTCAAGTAAAGTAACAAGATGATCAATATGATACAAACTGTTTTTGTTAGTGTAGCACAAAGTAACAATGAAAGACCAAAATTAAAGAGAAATGAAATTTTTCGATTTTCGATTTGGTCTCAGAGATTTAAAAAAAAAAATAAAAAAAATTAAAAACGAAAATTCACCACAAACACAAAATGTCAGTTTAAAGTTACCTTATATCTTTGATTGAATTTTAATGAAATTAATGGCATGGAAAGTCCATTCAATTGCGAGTTTATTTTTTATGGTTTTTTCTTTTTCTATTTTATTTACTGTCACTGAAAGTAATTTCGGAATTGAAGAAATCTGGTGAATTAAAAAGGAAAAGAATTACCAAAATAAAAAAAAAATTGAAAATAAAACACAAATTTAATTGAAATTTATTTAAATTGATTCTGTCATTTGGTTTTGGTGTTTACTTCATGTCTGATTGTTTAATACAAAAAAAAAATAAAAAAATAAAAACAAAAAAATTTAAGATCATGGTGATATTTTGTTTTATTTTTTTTTTTGTTTTTTTTTCATTTCCTTTTTTCAAAAATGCTATACAAGAATGATATTTTTAACAGAGTTTTACATTATTTTAATTAATTTTGAAATTACTTTTGTTCTATAAATCGTGTACTACTGCGGGTTTCTGCTCACGAGAAAATAGTTTTCAACTTTTTTTCTCTCTTTCATTTAAAACTATAAAACAAAAATGTTTTATAATACAATTTCTATAAAAAAAACAAAAAAATATTTATATATTAATATTAATTCGTTCACGCTGGAAACAGTTTGTTCTACCCAATGCCACAGAAAGGGTTAAACGAATGAATAAATTAATAAATAAAGAAGGAATTTTTACAACAATAATTAGTCATATGCCTATATGATTTGCTGCAACATTTTATGATGAATCCATGATGTATAGTCCATCACTCATTCGGATAGTTAAAAATAAAATTTATTAGAATAGTCACAATTAGTGGGATACAGAAACAGAAATTCGATGAAGCAATTCAAAGGTTCAAGAAAATAATAATTTTGGTATTTTTAAGCCAAACAACGAAACAAAGAAATAATACAATTATTGAAAAAAAAATTAAAGACTCTAGATATATTTCAATCATTTTACTAATTATTATCTTAATCGATTTCGGTTTTTACTTTCATCATCAGAAAACATTTCTGTGGCATAATATAAAACTGCTTAAGTCAACTTAAGCGAAAAAATGAGATATTGTTATCATCGTATTCTACATGCAAAAATCTGTCTTCCACAATAATCCCGAGGCTTTTAATGAGTTTTCAAAGCTGACAAAATCGCATTAATTTATTCGTCTAACTGAGCTAAACTATGTATTGCGCATGATATAACAGCTTACACCAACTTAAGTTGTTATAACATACTCAATTATTATCTACATGTCAAATATTCTATAGAAAAATATAACAGCTTATATTAAGTTTAACAGTTATATTAAATTTTGTTCTGCTAAACCATTTTTCTAAAATTGACTTAAACGATAACATCCAAATTTATTTTGTGATTTTATTTTACTTAAATATGAATAAGCGTTTATAATTGTAATTGAATAAAATGTAAATTGTAATCATAACTGAATACTATCTTTAGTTCAGAGTTTACAATGTGCGCATGTTTAGTTTACTTTCAGACTTAAGAGTGAAATGACGTAAGAAATTAGTGTACTTATTTCGATTTTATATTGAATTTTATTATAGTGCCACATTAAGTTTAAATAATAAATATCAATTTTATTGCCGCTGATATGGATGTCAAAAACAACTTTATTGTAATATGGAAGAAAATGATTTTTTTTAACTTAGCGACTTTTTTATAATCAAAATTTATGTCGAAAATCGGTATCAAATTGAAATCGAAATCAAACCAATATTAAAAATAATGCTAGATGGCTGCGATATGTCAGAAATTCCCCCGGAAAAATTCTTTACAAAAAAAAAATTGATTTGATGGCAAGATCATTTATTTCAAACTCCACCAAACATTAATAAACGTGGTATAACAACAGCTCACTTGAGTAAATTTCCAGTCATTTAAAAAAAATTAAATGGAATAATATTGTATAATGACAAATATTTCATGGAATTTCAGTAGTGGGCTAATCTGGTTTCAGTGCCTGTGAACTTCTTGTGATGTGCACTTGAGTTCTATATATAGTGGTGATATAGTTTAATATTACCTAAAGTAATGGTGTTTGAAATAGTTTAAATTAAATTGGAAATTGTAATCCTTGGATTGACTGAGTCATGACTAATATTTTATCATATTCTTCTTGAGATACCCAAACTTTTCAAGTGATTTGCCTTGACAACAAATGAATGTATTAATCGCAGTAGGCATTGAACTTTTCAAGCAAATAATGGATAACTTCAATTTATTAAATTTAATCGGTAAACACCGACCACGAACTACCAACGAAATTCGCTTCACTCAACCAATTTTCGTCAAATTACACACAATTTGTAGCGAAATGAAAAAAAAAATAAACAAACAAAGTAGAAAAGCAAATGTCGGAATTTCAAAATGAAAAAATCATTTTGAATAATTTATTATTATACATATTATTATACATACATCGTTAATAAATCTTCTAAATAAAATCTGCGAAACGCATTATGTACTTATATAACTTAAAAATTAATAATAAACAACACTAATTTAATAATAACTAACTAGGGGCCCCTGTTGAGTAATTATAATTCAAGTTAAAGCCAAATTTAAAGTTTTTAAAAGAACAAGGATTTGCATGGACTGATATCGACTTCTCATTAAAAAGCAGAAAACACTCATGTTTTAATGAAAAGCTTTGAAATTAGTATGTTTTCGTTAAAATACCTTACTTCTCATTTTCTGTTTCGTTTATACCTATTTCTTAATGTATTTGGTGAATAATAAAACCACATGATTAAAAAATGTTCAACTGTGTGCGCATTATTGTTTTATATACAACTTACTTATTATATATTAAGAGTTCATTATGGAGAAGAGAGATAAAATGAAAAGGTGTCTACTGCGCAGGTCCTTAAATGCTTGTCAATTATAATTATAGATGATGAACATATAGTACAATAAAAATTGGCGGTTAGTTATGAATGTTATGTATTCAAACAAAAATAATAAAATATTGCCTGGTACCTATATACATGTACGTATATACGGTCATATACATGTACGGTCTATATTTTTATTAACCAAAACGGTGTTTATTTATAAACTAAGAATATTTTTGGTAAATTAAAAAAATAATATAAAGTTAAAATGCTTGTCAATTATAATTATAGATAGCTACTTTAACTCTACTATGTAAAGTTGAAATTACCCGTCATATGAAGAGTTCAACTGATTTTTTTTTTGTTTTTGTATTTTTTATTTGAGATGAATTTGTTTTTTTGTTTTTATATGACATAATATGTACATATAGGTTCATTGCAAGTAATTATAATAACTGATTTGTTTGTTTTTGTTTTTTATTTTAATAAGAACTCAAATATGCATAATGTATTTGCTGAATAATAAAATCATATGAGTAAAAATTTGTCAACTGTGTGCGCATTATTGTTTTATATACATAGAACTTATTTATATATTAGAAGTTCATTAAAGAGAAGCGAAATAAAATGAGAAGGTGTCTACTGCGCAGGTCCTTAAATGCTTGTCAATTATAATTACAGATAACTTAATAATAACTAATATTAGTGCTAATATTAAAACTTGAACTTATACTATTAAATTATAACTTATATTACAGAACTTATATTATAATTAGATTAACATAAACTTAAAAAAAAAAAAACAAAACAATTATTGATATTCTAATATCAGATTCCACTATTTCAGAATAATTGTTTTATTTTTATTTTTTGATGTTTAAAAAGGTTGTCAGAAATGTCAAATCCAACTACCATCGAAAAAAATAGAAAATAGCCTTATTTCGACAACAACGAAATTGTAGTTGAGCGGTTGTAGTTGCGATTGTGAGCAAATATGTACTTAAGACAGTATATATTTTAATTTTTCATTGGTAGTTCCAATTGTATTTACCGCTTTAATTGATTTTTTAAAATGTTCATATTTTGGTGTTGTCACACCACAACATATCGATTAAATGGAATACTTCAATATTAAAAAAAAAATATTGAACATAAATTTTTAATTAAAATTATTTCAACCTTCACTATACTTACAATTTCAAACACAACATTTTTCTCAAATCAAATTTAAATGTTTCTAACTGATGTTAAGTTAATAGCATATATTCATTTTACATATACAGAAATAATAATTAATGATTTTTATCTTTAAAAATATATTATAGTATTTTTAAGTCATATACCTAGATTTACATTATAATCCATTATAGAAATACAAAAAAAAAAAAAAACAAAATAAAAAAATTGTAATGCAAAAAACCTCTAAACTTTTTGAAATAAAATCCATTTAAACTGCACTTAGATGGTTTTAAAAAAATATGTTTTCTCATTTTATTTACGATTACTGCATTTATTCTAAACATAAAAGCAGCAACAACAACAACACATTGCACAAAAAAAAACCATTTTCTTTTTCTCATTTACAGCTATAAAATTTTTTCATAATAACAGTACCTATACATTTTTATATAAATAAAATGTACACCAATATAATCAGCACCTACCATTTATTGTAGCTAAATTGAGGCAATATTAAAAAAATAAAAAAAATAAAAACACTATTTTCTTAATAACGTTGATGGCGACTTTTCTACACAATAAACGATTTTGCAATTTGCTATTTTCATAAAAATTCGCTTAAACTAACTGTAATGATGCTAACATTTTGATTTTATTTTTAATTTTTTGTTTTTTTTTTTTTTACATTCTAAATTGAAATCAGAAAGTTAAGTTAAAAAAAAAAAAAAAAACGAAAATATAGAAATCACATCTTTTATAAAATTCGGTTAAAATACTAGCAAAAAAAAAATTTAGCCTTGCACAAGTTCAGTATTTTCAAAATAATAACAAAAAAAAAACTTAACAAAAGAAAATGCTGAAAAACTGAAAATGTTAGGCAATTGTGCCGAAAATTCTCTCACGTTTTTTTTTTTATATAATTCCAAGTCTATGGGATGAGCACCCTAACTGCTTTTCTATAGAATTTTTATGGTATACATATCTACTAATTTAAATGTGGAAAACTATATCTATTGTAGAGAACTTCGCCTTCATAATAGCATAGTTCCATTTTATTTTTAGTGATAACCAAAACTCTCAACTATATATCATTTAATTTATCCCAATGATAAAGGGTACTGAACCAGGATGAAAATCCAGAAAGCGTTATTTTGTTTTTGCGAACATGGAACCCTTCGGTTGAAAGGCAGGCGCTCACCTACTGCGCAATTTTTATTAACACTGTATACAACATTGGGCTTTTAAAAATTTTTGTTAACCTAAATACATGTAAAACCGGTCGTGGAAACATCGTTAATAACAATTGTGATCATGCAGTCAATGTCTCAAGCTTGCGTGAGCTTTTCTAGACATTTAAGATTATGTGGTAGATTATTGTATTCACCTTTGTGTGGAGACATTTACGATGGTCAAGGTTTTTCTTTCTCCTTCTTTCCTTCAAATCAAATTTGTGGTTGATTGAAAGAGGATGAAATAAAAAGTATACAAAAAATGTATCTAGAACAGCGTGCAATATGTTCATTGAGTGATCAAAAGGGAGCTGGACCACTTCACTACCGATTTTCATATAATAACTACGGTATAGTGAAAGTTTTAAGTTCATATGTATTCAAAATAACGGGACATTTTTCATACAAAATTATTCAGCCATTTTGAAAATTAAAGTGGCCAGATCAACTACTTAAGTAATTTTTGAAATGGCTAAATAATTTTGTTTGAAAAATGTCCCGATATTTTGAACACATCTGAGCTATACTGTAACACTTTCCCAACATTACCATTACATCCTCAACAGTTTCATAGTGCTAAATTCAAAGAAAATATGATATATACAAACTTTTCGGACTAATTGCCTAATTTTCTAAAAATTTTATAAAATACAAAAACAAAAACCTGTTTTTTTTTTTATTTTACTTTTTTTCTTTTATTTAACGAAACCATTTTATATAAAATTACAGTTTTATTTCTATTTTTTTTTTTAACATTTAATATTTAAAATGGCGTCATATTATTTTCTTTTATTCACTTTCTTATATTCATGTACCTGAGATGATGGTATTTTTGTTTTGATTTTGTTATTTTTATTCCGGATAAAAATAGTGGCGGATATAATCAGTGTGGTAATTCAAAAAGAATTGAATAGAATTTTTTCCAAAATTAAAAAAAAAAAAGAAATAAAAAAAATAAGGAATTTAGAAAATAGATGCAATTGAAAGAAAAAAAAATAATAGTACATAGTTTAACTAAATTGCAAGAGAAAAGGGAGAAAAATTTTAATTGGCTGAATTACATTTAATATTAGTGACATCTGTTGGAGATTGCACAAAAAATGTGTGTGTGTTTTTTTTTTAAATTAAATACACAATATTTACTTAAAAAATAGTGCAGATACACATTAAGATATTAAGAGGTTATGTATTGTTGATATAAAAAAAGAAATAAAAATCAAATTAAAATAATAATAAAAAATTATTGCAATTAAATTGAGTTTTTGTATTGTTTTTAATATTTTACAGTAATTAGCATAATATTTTTTTTGCTTTAATACATTTTTAAGAATGTGAATTCTGAAACATAAAAGTATAAAATTAAAATTCAAGAATTTAAATTTGACATGTTCAATTTCATGTTATGAAAAATAAGTCGAAAGACTTTTAACAGACAATTGGAAAGACATACGAAAAATTTCTTCTTTTTTGACAGTTTGACATTTTGCACGACTGGTAAAATTCAACCATAACCGACTGTTCAACACAAGTTCACTCTCTTCACTCAAATTCAATTATATTCCTTCCGTGGTCTAATCGGTTAGAGCATAGAAATGTGTTTGAATTACGATGTGGAAGTCACGGGTTCGATTCCCGTGGGGGGTATAAAATATAACTAAAAAAAATAGCAAAAATATTATATATAAAATTAATCAATAAAAATAATTAATGTAATTAATACTTTTATATAACCAAAAATATTACCTCTATCAATATCTATATCAATACTCATATATCTCATACAACACAATAAATAAATATTAGACAAACACTAATTATAATTACACAATTGTGAACAGCTGACAAAAGTATGTGACATGACGTAAGCATAGTAACGTCAGGCATCTTAACGTCAAAGATGGATAAAATCGGAGCAACAACTTGCAGAAAAATATGGCGTCGTCTTACCACGTAGGCGCAGATAAAGTTATCAAAGTGGTCTTCTACAGTAGACCAATCCCAAAGTATTGTCTTAGTCAAAAAAAAAAAAATCAAATTCAAAAATCCCGGTAAATCACTGTATATCAAAAACTTACAAAAAATAATTTGACTATTTCTTGTACAATAATCCCTCGACATCTTTTTATCTCTACAATCTATAAGTAAAAAAAAAAAGTATATATTCTAATTTTTTTGACTAAGAAGGCTGTGATTTTACCCCAAAATCTGATTTATTACTAATTTGATTATGTTTAACTTGATTTGATCACCCTTTCAATTTCATTTTCATCCCAATATCTGATGCTTATTTGGATTAGGAAAGCGCTTTATCAATGATCGTATTTTGTTTATTTAAAATAATCGAAAAATATTTAATATGCGTATTACCGGGTATTAAATACAAAGTATAGTTAATTCAAAATACAAACTGACAAATAAAATTTATATACCGCAAATTTTGAGTATGCATAGTGCGCATAGAATTTTTTACATTTTGTCAAGTTATAACTTTTTTTTGTATCTTTTTTACTGATTTTCAGTATGAATCAGCCATTTTACAAACGCATAATTGCAATACATTAAGCTCATCATGTGTTCGTAAATGATTTATACATTTGTTTACAGTTCATAAACTACATTGCAACAATCATATGATACCAAATTCATTAGCAAAACAAAATCAGCTACGCATTATACGTTATATATAATGCAATTGTCACATCATACTACGTTTATGAAAAAAGCCTAATTTTACTTTTTTTTGCTCTTTGAATATATCAAAAGTTTAAAAATATTTAAATTTATGATCCAGAAAGTTAAACTTTACATTGTATTTATATGCAAAGTATGAATACCGTAATTATGCTATATATCTATAATACGGCTTTAGCACCATAATTTCATATGAACTTTAGCATATTTAATATTCTTATATTCTGACAGCATTCTGGAAGCTTCTGTGAATTTCCAAATTTTAATCATCCCACAACCGATATCAAACGCAACAAAAATGCACGAAAAAAAAATTAAAATGCTTTGTGGATCTAACCTGTGACTGTATATTTTAATTATAGCAACTCCATATGTATAAAAATTTCAACAACAAACTTGAAGCCTTCGAAATGTGGATCTACCGAAAAATGCTAAAAAATATCGTGGACAGATCACATTACAAACGAAGAAGTTCTACGTAGATCAAACATAGAAAGGGAACTATATTTCTAAGACTAAAGAAGCAAAAAATCTCCTACTTTGGGCATATTATGCGTGGAAATAAATACCAGCTACTTCAGTTAATAGTTCAAGGAAAAATTTAAGGACCAAAAAGTAATTGTGACCACGCAATTACTACTTTGCGTTGCACCACTTTCGAAACGTGGATGTCATAAAATCGTTACTGTTTCGAAACACTGTGTCCAAATAGTTACATTTTTTGTCACAACGACGTCGTGGCAACTTAAATGTAGAATGAAATTCTTGTTGGGAGGTATAGGAAGAAAACAATTAACATGGTTGTGCAAAATTAGAAACTGGACAGGTATCAGAAACATTGGCAATTTAATCCAATCAGCAACCATGATCGAAACATCTATCAGGTCATCGTTGCCAACATCATATAACCGCTAACATACAATTATGGATAGGTAACAAAAGAAGAAAATAAAAAATACACTTGAGTTATTCTATTATAAATTATAAAGATACCATTTTGGTTAGAGATTCATTGTGTCGCTTATGAAATATATTTAATAATCCATTCACCTCCAATTCATTTGTCTTTTTAAGTTTTCTCAATTAAAACCATGATAACGGTAGATCATATAATTTCTTTCTCCCAAGCGTATTTCTTTTTGATCAAAATTTTCCAGTTTCATTTCAGATACTTCAATTGTGATACTCGATGAAAATGTGAATGATAATGTAGTGTTATTTATGTTGAAGAATAGTAAAGTTATAAATTTCATAAAGAATTGGTGAAATTGGAATTAACAACCAAAAACTATTATATAAAAATTTCTAGGTGTTTGGATTCTTTCAAATAAAAATTAACTCAATTCCCTATAAAAAAAAAAAATAATTTATTCGCTATCAAGCTTAAACCTAACATATTGAAGTTTTCAAAAAAGCCAATATAACAAAATAGCAAAAATAACGGATATCCGTATAACATAAAACCTTTACAAAAAAAATATATACATATATATAATACATGAAATAAAAACATTGAATTCCGGTAGACAATCCTACTCACGTAAACCTTATGATATATTGTCTCCCACCTCTTATGAAATAAGTTTCAGTCTAACAAATACCAAAAAAAGAAGCAGAAATTTATTAGAATTTTTTTTTTGTATTAATACAGTTTATTATAAATAATATACGTAATATATATATATATATATTTATTTTATTCCTTCTATATGTCTATTCCACACTCTGGGGGAGTTATCATAAAAATATGATATATGAAATTTTATTAGAATATAAATCATTGCCAACAATATCGCACCCACTTTTAGTAGCAAACATCATAGAAAGCCATAGAAGCAATGAACACCTTTAAAAAAAAAACAACATTTCCCTCCTAAAAAATATGTTATAACTTAAAAAAAAAAAAAAATAACTATAGTATAATATCAGAAATCAGGATGTTGAAAAACATTTTTTTTTTTTGCATAAGCGAGGGAGGGAATGCGAAGTGAAAACAAAAAAAAAAAACTTGTTACACAAGTCATCATACCCATTCTATCTATACGTAAATATTCGCATACTATGCGGTTGCTATTGAATTTTCGTTTCAAAAAGTAAACTAAAAATTTACACGCATCTTTTCCTTTCAATTCTCCAACATCATTTCATCTTCTCTCGATGATATTCGAATCAGTTCACTCTCAAAGAACATTTATGTTATCCTTGTAAGTAAGGATGCGTAAGGACATACAATATATATATATATATGTATATTTTTAATAGACTTTTCCAGTTGAAATATTGCCATGTCAAAATTATTTTTGAATATTGATACACAGCTAAAAAAAAAAAAAAAATCTGATGGTGAATACATATAAGTAATGAAGCATAGCAAAGTTTTTTGACACCTTTTCTTCAAATCAAATGAAATAAAATAAAAAAAAATGAAAGAAAATAAAAATAAAAAAAAAAAATAAAAAAAATATGAAAAGGCTGATAAATGAATTGAACATAAGTCTCTTGTGATTCATAATAATACTGAAATTTACTCAAAAAGACAAACATTTTTTATTTATTTGTACATATTTCAAAAAAAAAAATTAAATTTTCAAATTATTTCTTCAGATTGATAAATGGCAGAAAAGTGTAGTATTAGTTAGTATTCAACACCCTACATAGTGTTCAGCGCTCACAATCAATTTAATTAACCAACTCAATATCCACTAATTCATACTCAACCAACAATTAACAATTCGATATAAGCCACATTTTGTGGATTATAATAAATCCACCACACATACGTTACAAAATAGATTAAATCGCAGCTTATAAGAACAAATCGAAAAAACGAATTCAGAGCCAGCTAATACTGATCAAATTGTAATCTGCTACATAGTTCTGAATTAGGGAATTTCAATTTCCACTTCCTCATAATCCCATGAATATAAGCTGCAACATATTTTGCAACAAGTACATCAGATTGCATTAACAATACTTCCTAAATTAAATGGCTTAGACTGGTACTAATGGAAAATGAAAGTCTGGGTTGGCATTATGTAACTTTGTTTCAAACATTTCGGTCGAAACAAAATGTTGTCGAAACAAAATTTGGATGACCAGTGTGACCATTTTAGCCGTATCACGGCTCAATTTAGCCGTAAAAATTTATCTTTAGCCGAAGAAAATAATAGCACTCGGCTTAGCAGTAAAACATTTATTATAGGCGTGTTATTTTTTTCTGATTTAACGAAATACAAACTCAGTATAATATTTAACATTGATAAAATGGAAAAATACAGAAGATACTAATTCCTTCTGGTTTGCAGTTAGCATTATAAGGATGCTTCAAATAAAAATGCCTTTTCTGAATTCGCAAATTTTGTCACATCTCTTTTAGTTTTACCGATTTCAAATGAAGAAGTGGAATGTATTTTCCGTCAAATGAATCTGGTTAAAACCAAATCCAGAAACAGGATGCAAACAAAAATGCTAAATAACATTTTTGTTATTATAATCTATTAAAAAAAGATTTGTGGTGCCATAATTTTGCAATACCTAACGAAATACTTAAAAAAGTTGGCACATCCAAAATCTATATCATGAGGGAAATGATGAAGCAATTGAAAGCGCTTTAAGCGAAGCTCTGCGAGATTTAGATAATATTTTTTAATAATATGTGAACGTAAACCTAATGTTTCTTGCATTACAGAAATCCATATCTTGTAAGGTTTGGTTTATTTGGTTTTAAATGGGCCCAATTGATTTTTCGTGATTCAAATTTCTGTTATTTTGTTTTTATAAAAAATTGCCAAATTTATTTAATATAATAATGTAGATTATCTTATTTAAGAAGCTCCCATAATTTTTATAGATTTATGAATTTAAGATGAATCCAATGGATTTTATGGGATTCTTGTTGTTTTTGATTTTAAATTCTTTTAGTTAGAATATGAAATAAAGACGTAACATATTAATATAAATAATATGATAAATAGTTTTATTTTCCTAAAGGTATATCTGCAATATTGGCTAAAATTTAATTTCTTATTTAAATTTAATAAGAAAAATTACTTTTGCGGAATTTTTAGCCGAATTTCAAGGCTATTTTTCTTTAGCCGAATTTTTAGCAGAATTATATCATAAAATCGACTTCTAACGCGGCTAAACTTAGCAGAATTTAAAAAAAAAATATGGTCACACTGGACATTACGCAATTTGAAACGTTAATTTATTTTGAAACGCTCGAAAAAACAGTGAAACACTTAACATAATTTCATTTTTGATTTGTTTCGTTAAAATTTCAACAATTACTGCTAGAAAATAATAAAAAAATGGAACTAAAAGAAATTGCAACTAGATACAAGTAGAAGAAGCTAATAATAATACCAACATTTTTTGTTTTTTTTTATTCTGACGATGTTTCTTCTTGAAAGAAAATCATTATAAATTTACTTAATTATTCATTTTATTGGAATTTTTATTTCTGTGCGTTTCTAAAATAAATATTCCAATAAAAATCATGTATTAATTTATTATTTTTTTTAAAATTTACCTAAAAGCGTCAACTATTTTTCAATTGCCAAAATTTGGTCGTATCAAACGTAAAAAAAGTAGAGTTTCAACCTTACACAATACCAAAATATGTCGTACCAATTTTGAAAAGATTGAAACAAAATAAAAATGGTTGAAACAAAATTATGCAATGCCACTTTTTGGAAATAGTCCAAACAAAACGACGTTTCAAATTACACAATGCCACCTCTGAATGTAAGATTATATAATTTTGTAAGAATAATAGCGATAGTTGAAAATATGTTTTGTTAATTACTTCTTAAAAACTTAAAATTTAATTCCAGAATTAGAACTCTCACGTAACATTTTATTGGTATAAAAACAAAATTAGTGCTTTAAGACTCGTACATGACTCCCGATTAGCACTAAAGGTGTTATAATGATGTTTTTATGAAAATAATGTGATTGGTATTGCTATAAGAATGTTCTTATAGCAACAGCGAGAGTTGTTATAATGGGGTTTTCAGTAAGAGCTACAGCAATGTTGTTACAAGTCTAAAAGTGCTTAATCTCGAAGAGTTAAAGTTCTGTTATAAGAATAGAATATAGCTAGAATAACAGTAGTAGTGTTATTATTTTACTGGACTCTCATACTAATAATCTTACTGTAGCTTTTGAATAAATATTTTGCGACGGCCATTATTTTCTACAAACATGGTAAAAAAAATTTTTTGTTAAATAAAAGAATCATTATTTAAATATCAAATTTGATGTTATGCATTCAAAGAAAAAATTTTAAAATACATTTTTTTTTTATTTATTTAAAAATTAGTTATTTCTGAACGGCAATCAATCTTTTATGAAGTACATATTATTATAATAAATGTCAATGACATTTCTTTCCCAGTCAAATTTTTGATCACAATAATTATAAATGTTAATACAATTATTCTTAACTGCAAAATATGATTATATATATTAGTAAGACATTTTTTATATTATAAATCATTTGCATACAAATATAAAAATATATAATTAACATATATCTCTCTTTCTCAAGAAATAAATATAAACTCCATAAAATTATTATTTTAAAATAAAAAATAATACCTATTTCACTCTCGCACAACACAAATTATTTCAAATGAATTTTATTTCAAAATAAAAACATATACACTAATACATATTAGTATAACAATATTACAGTAATTGCACCGATGCTTTATGTATACCGTGGATTCTCCATTTTATTACTATAGCGTTTCGCAACAATTGCGGAGCACTCAAATTAACAGTAATTGGATGGAAAGAGTGTTTATATTAGTGTTATGAGAGTACGCCAACTATAGACTCTTATAGCAATAAAATTGTTACGTGGGCTATTATCAGAAGCTTCTTTGCCCGTCCAGGAACAAGAACTTCTTACATATATCTAACACTCACTTTCAAAGTTCCATTTCAGTATTAATTTAATAATCTTAATTTACGATCTGCTAAGAACAAGAAAAACAAAATATGTTATGACATTATTATCAAGTTCCAATTCAATACACGGCAAATTTAGTACACATAAAAATTGAAAAAACTTTAAAAAGAAAAATCACAGACTACCCTTACCTACATCAGAGACCCTAGCGGGATAACAATATAACAATAAAAGCTGAAGAACAAGAGAAAAAGCATAGTTATTGGCTTTATCCCTAAATATATAATAAATGGCCTCTAGATTCGATATAATTTAACAAATAGCCTATAGATTTAATATGATTTTTTTATTTTGAGTTTTGAAATAGTTAGGGCTATTATGATAATAAAAAAAAACACAAAAATCGTGTCTATGACTGTTTCAATGTGTTTTTAATGTGAGTGTGGTATGTATTTAGTTTAAATGCATTTAATTTCATATCTATACTGCCAGCGACATCTCTGTTCGCCACATTTTGTTGAAATATACGTCTCTATTAATAGTATTTGTTAGGGAGCGTTTAGACATCAGATTTTGTTTTACTTATTTTTATTACATTTTCAAATTTCTTTGCAATTACATCAAATTTTATTTCAAACATTTCAATTACATATCTCAAAGACAAACAAATATAGTTGCAAAGTATACTATATTTCTTCATGCAAAATCCTCTTTTTAAACTTGCAAAATACGAAGATACGAATATGCGTTACGAGTACTAATAATAAATACTTATAAACAAATATAAATATACAGTGTAATTTCAGAACATTTATGAAATATAAATATTGAAATAGTGTAAATCAATTGTAATAATAATAATATTTAATACACATTTTTTGTTTTTTTTTTTAATGTATATCTTTCATAAATTTGGCATAACACAATTAGAAGTTTATAAATACCTTTTCTTGCAAAATTCACTTTTTCAACTTGCGAAATACAAAACTGCGTGTCGAGCACTATTATTTAAAAAGAAAAAATAATAATATTCTATAACAAAGTCGGATGTCAAACTTTAATGAACAATACGTTATAAATACAATTCAAAAACGTATAAACGATGCCTTATATAAAAGTTTCCTTCCAAACTATTAGCGGTCAAAATTAATTTATAATAAATAAATAAATACCTAAATAAAAAATATAAAAAAAATAGTTATAGATAGATCAAACAATATTGTAAATCACTAGCAATTCCCGGCTTAAAATTCGCCGGTCTAGCATTAGCATTATAAATGAAACAATTAATTTTATTTGTTTATTTTCTTTATTTATTATGTAATAAAAAAATATGTAAAACATTGATTTTTTTTAAGAAAATAAATAAACAAAATAAATTGTTTCATTTATAATGCTAATGCAAGACCGGCGAATGTTACGCCGGGAATAGCTAGTAATATTATAAAACCAATAACATCTTCAAATCTGAAATTGCCATCAAAGCAATAATAGCGTTCATCAAGGACATAAACCTGAAATTCTAAGATAATAACCAGAAAAGTACAATAGCAAGAATATCTAACTACATGCTCGAAGTGTCTCAATTTAGAATAATAAATTTATGAACTAAGAGGTTACGAATAAATTATATATAAACATACGGTAGTACTATTATGGCATACTACACGCAGCTAATACCAGTAAAATAAAAAATATGCTTCCTTCTGAAGAAATGAAAAATCCTAAAACAAGAGGAAGCAGAAGCAGAAGAAGAAGAAACAAATTTTAAAACATGTTATAGTGTTTTCAACATCACCCTACACTTATTAATTTTTTCCACTATATTAAATCATATCCGTATTTATTTTCTTTTTTTATTTATATTTATAACTCAATTATTGTTATAGTAACTGATATGATCCGCCTTGTTTAATATTCGTGAGTATGATGCAGAAGAAGGAAGGAAGAAAAAAAAAATTAAAATAAATTTTTGTTTCCTAATAAGATCATCTTTGTTCGGTTCGTCATCATCAGCAACTTTCTTTAGTTAAATTTTTTTTTTTTTTTTATTCCTTTATATCTCGTCCCCATCCCCCATACGTTTTGATACTCAATTCAAGGAAATGTATTTGTTTGATTGCTTGTTTGTGCTGTTATAAGGATTTTTTTTTTCTTCTTTACTAACCAACCAAATTCTATTGGACTGTTTGTGACAGATTTTTGCCAATAATTTTTATTTTTTTTTTTTTTATATTCCATTATATTAGCTCTGCTGACATATTGAAGTTGACAATAAAAAAACTAAAAAAAAAAATAAATAAAAAAAAAGTGAAAAGATGACCTTCTTGTTAACGATAAAATTCTAGGTATCAAATATTATATCCTTAGTTGATTTGTTTTGTTTAGGTTTTTTTTTATTTTCTTATTCCTATAATTTCTTCCCCCCTCACCCGTCCATTCAACCAGAATACTTTCAGAATATCTTAAGTTATAAGAATTGAATATAATAAAGAAAGAAATTCAGTAAATTAGGAAAATAAATGTGTGACTGAATGTGAGTTCCAATTGATTCATTGTTTGTTTATTCTTTATTCTATTTTCTTATGACTTTAACAAGTGTGAGGGAGATTTTCAGTATTTTTTCTTACTTTATTTTTTTTTATTTTATTTTTCTAATTTGCTAAAAAAAAAAAATCTTTTTATTTTATTACTACTTTATTTATTTATTGATTATTAAATATAATAATTTCCTTTCATTTTTTTATTTGTTTGTTTGGGATATTTTTTTATAACAAATTTTTGGTTTTGTTTAAATAATAAAAAAAAGAAGCATATTTTTTTTTTTTGAATTTTGGTAAAGGGGTAAATTGGAACACACTGGGTGGTTCTGTACGTAGAACACCTGTCTTTCAACCGAACATTTTCAGGTTAAATTTCCGCAGAAAGCGAAAAGCAGTTCTTTATGGGGTTTTCCAACCTGGTCTAGTACCTTTAAAATAAATTCATAATCATTGATTCTGTCGCTTCTCGTGAGAGCATAAGGCATCAACAAGCTTTCCGAACTTGGTTTTGGGCAAGTGACTTGATTTCACACCTATTTTTTTTCCGCATGTGCTTGCTTCATTTATTACTGTTCGGTTTTTGGACGACCACGCTTTCTTTCACCCTGTTGATTCCATTAAAGAGCTGGTTTTGAAAAGTCTTCTGTAGGTCGACGAAGTATGTGTCCGATCCATTCCAATTACCTAAGTTTAATCATTTCTCTGATGCCTTCAATTTTGTTCGTTACCTCAGCTTCTTTTTCGAAATTTCCTCTGGCCAGTGTATTCGAAGAATCCGTCTCAAATACTCTTGATAGCAAATATATGGATGCGAGAGAAGATTATATCTGTTGTTTATCATGTTTCGTATTCATGTAAAAGAAATGAGATAACATTAGACTTAAAGAATTGAAGTTTCAAGTTTTGTGAGATGTTTGATAGATCTCGAAAAGTTTTTCAAAACACCATATGCTGAGCGTTTTTTTCGGACAGTAATAAGACTGCCAAGATAGCAGAATCACGTCAACTCTTTTTTTTTCTTTATTTATTTCAATTCTTACTTATATCTAAAATATTTACAAAAGTAATATATTTATAATTATAAATTATTCATAAGTAGTGAATTTATAGGCCTTGGCTTTTAGCCATCCGGCATTTCATTTCTACATTTTCATCACCAATTTGTAAGTTGCAAGGGACTGCTGTATTGAATCGCTTCAGTTTTGTTTTGCTTACATTTATATCAACAATCCTACTTGCGCCGCATATTTGATTAGTGACTACAGTTTATTTACCATGTCGCTAGCCTGGAGAACAGACGCTAATAATTGGTAGAATCGCTTCAGTTTTGTTTTGCTTACATTTAAATCAACAATCCTACTTGCGCCGCAAATTTGATTAGTGACTGCAGTTTGTTTGCCACGTCGCTAACCTGGGAAACAGACGGTAATAATTGGTAGTAATTGATCCTGATATGGTAGTTAATAACATCTTGATATGGTAGTTAATAACATCATCAAATTTTTTTTGTCCCATTCTATTTACGTAGCATTTCCATCCTCTTTTTCTGACCCTTCCCCTTCAAACTATTATTTGTTGCATCACATGTTTTTCATATATAATTCTTATAGTCTGAAATTTTTTTATTAAATTTTTGCTTGCTGTTTGCCTCAGAAATATCTTTTTAGTATTCCCGGCTTGGTAATTGATATATCTGCTTTGCATTTTATGGTTTAATGTGACTTACGCATGTTTTCTAGAATTTAGTTTTGTTTGTTTCAATTGAACATAAAGTGCTAGAAAGCAATTATTTGCTCCACTGTACCCCTGCTTTCGGTAATGCTGAATTGAAGATCAATCAATTAAAATTTCATGCGGCCGGTCAACTGTCAAATCGACAAATGCACACTTTTGACCGCGCGCCGTCTTTGATATTACCGAACATAAATTTTTGATTTGTGAATTGTAATTTATTATGTGTCTTTTTGGTTTTTATTTAATTTTAAATATAACCAAAATAATAAAAATTACAAACAATAGATTGAAGTTACATAATTTCATATTTAAAAACTTGTAGAATCATTAAAAAAAATTTAACTGCACCATCAAAGAACAAAACGAATGACGATCAACAACTAATCATAAAATTTTTTACTGTTTTGTATGCTCAAATTTGACTGCCATTTTACATAACCGAAAGCATGACGATCGTCAATTGTCGTCAACTGCATAAACAAAAGTGTGATGGATGACAGTTGATTTTTTTACAGTTGCACCGCATACGACATTACCGAAAGCAGGGTATATAACAATGTCTTCATATGCAAATATATGGTATTGGACTATAAAAAGTGTAGATGACTATAAAACTAACTGTAAATGAAATGGAAATATTAAATTAGGTTTGTAACTGATGGAATTACATATATTAGAGCGATTTTTATCAATCAAAACAAAGTATTTTACAACCACTGAAGATGGACATTGTGCGAAAAGCAAATTATTTTCATCATTTTTCTATCTGTGTATATAATTTCTACTGTAAGAGTTGGCAAAATTAACTAATCTAAATTGGAATGATAGTATTTTATTAGAACCTACTAATCTACTGTGTAAAGCTTTCAAAATGAAGTATATCAAACGAAACCCCAAAATAGGATAAAATCTATAAATCTCAATGCTATTCTATGAAAATATATTAAGTATAGAAATACTATAATAGTTTAAGAGTACACTTTCTACTTATGATATTAATATAAGTACTTGTATTATTTAATTAAATTATAAAATTATTCAACGTAACTTCTGAGGCCTAAGCTCTTTGTTATTGATTGACTCTAAAAAATTTTCTGCTTTGTTTTTATATACAAACAAAAGAGAATAAATATTATTTTTTTAACAAGTATTGAAAATATAAAGTGTCAAATATTTCAAATAATTCTTAAAAGTAATTTCAAAATATCCAGGAAGATAACACACAACTCCAAACAGAATCAAAAACAAAAACAAAGCTGATATGAAGTATTTTACTTTTGATCCTTCTGATTGAATTATTATTATCGATATTGTTAAAAAATATAATATTATATTATGTATACACACAAATATTTTAATATTAAAAAGAACATTATAATTTTTCGATGTAATCCATAAAAATAACTTTAAAATAAAAATTATCATATTAAAATGTCATTTGAGTAAAATTCAATTTATTTTCTGTCTTTATAAATTGCTTACTTAAACCTTTTATTTATGATATCTCATATTATGTACATTTATATAGGTAGGCGTTTGTATTCTTTATCTTTTTTATTTTTAATGTTAATTTTATTACATTTCTTTTTCAATTAAATTTGTTTTAATTTTGTTTTTTTTTTCAGTTTCTACCCACGCTTAAAATGTCAAAAATTCAATATTCAAATTGACATTTTATTCCTACACAAATATTTTAACAGTTAATACTTTCAAAATAAAAATTGACAAGAAATTTTTCATTTTAACATGTAGGTATTATTTGTAGGATAGGGTAGTAAATTTTTTATATTTTGCTTTTACTCATTTAAATTGAAGAAATTTGTTTAGGAAAGGTTAGTTAAAAGGTTAAAGAGTACATAATTGTAAATTAAATAATGTTTTGTTTTGAGTAATTTGCATTTAATTTTAAATAATGATTTTATTATTTTTATGTCATTGAAGATTTTTATATATTTACATTATGCTTTCTATTTTGGTATCGGGCTACACTAATAATTATATTTTTACGAATATTTTTCATACTAAAGAAGTAAGTAAGTCAAATTTGTGGGATTTAAGATGTTGTGAAATTTGAAAAAAATGGTATACTAAACTGACACATTAAAAAAAAATGACACATGAATGAGCTTGTATTAATACTACAAAAAGGTGAAAAAAAAATTTGTTCAGTAAGTTGTTCTAGAACGTTCTAGAATAAAAAACCACACTTTTTTTCTATTCATTAGTTTACGTTAATTCAACTTTTTTGTCCAA
Source organism: Argyra leucocephala (assembly GCA_963942445.1). Lineage (NCBI taxonomy): Eukaryota > Metazoa > Arthropoda > Insecta > Diptera > Dolichopodidae > Argyra > Argyra leucocephala. The sequence goes on along the minus strand of OZ012681.1, from coordinate 7,498,987 downwards.
AAGTGTTCTGATCGGTGTTCATTAGATTGTACAAAATAGTTCTAAATTGATCTTTTTTGTTCTGAATTTTCTTCAGAACACTTTTGGACAACTTTTTTTTGTTGTTTTTTTTTTTAAACTTTGACAATTAAGCAAAGTAATTATTGAGAGTAAAAAAAATTAGAACAAAAAAGTTAACAAAAGATCAAAAAAGTGTTCAGTAGAGTTTTCACTGGTTCTAAAGCGTTTGACAGTTAATTGTCATCGTCCAAAACTGTTTTGTCCGATTTTGTTCTAGATCTACTGAATAAATTTAATGTGAGTATTAATCTAAACATATTTTCTTTAAACAATTAGAATCAATTTAATGCTCCTAGAATAACTTTCTGACACAAGATGCACCAAAGACGATCATAAAAATAGACCAAAACATGCTAACATCGACGAATTGATAATTTTGTGTCGTTTCTCTACACTTTCACTTTAAAGTATCAATATTTTCAGCTGAACAGGGGCCACAATAACATACAGACCTCATCCTATCTCTAGTTATTTCGGCAGAACAAATTTGAACACGTAAACATTGGGTAAGCAACGATCTATTTCGTAAATATGCTGTTACAAATTAAATTTTTGACATTTTATAAACACGTGTTTATTGACAGATGTTTAATTTGCAGTGTTGCCAACATACAAAACTTAAAAACTATTCAAAAATGAACCAATCAAAACACTATTATATTTAATTTTAATAATTTTATAAAATAGTAATAAATTATTGATTCAAAGTAAATAATAAGCGTTAAAAATTCTAATACTTGACAAGTTTTTTATTATAAAAATTTCTAAATCAATATTTTTATTTCCCAATCTAACAACAACAAAAATATTATTCTTGACATGTCGTCGTTTATTATACTTTTCAATTACAGAAAATAAATTAAAGAAAATAAAAATTTCAAAATATATTCATATTTCAAATTTAACAAAGGATAACCGTAATCATTCGATATTTTGAAAAGAATATAGAACAAAAAAAAAGGACTCAATAGAAGTCACAACACAAAACTGTCAAAGAATTGCCAAAACAAAAAAAAAGTTCTAATTTTGCTCTCAACTGATGATGATTTCTTTATTTTGGTATATTTTTGCCCCTTTTTTTTTTAAATACAAAAAGGATTATAATGGCTCAGACTTTTGAATAAATAATATATAAATGTTATGTGTTCATTTAAAAATTAAATAGGCAAACAAAAAAATAAAATTCGTTTTGTTACATAAATAATTTTATTATTCTTATTAAAATAGACAAATAAATAAAATATATTTTTTACAATATGAATTAATATTTTAATATATATGCATATTATGGTCGTTTAACTTCATTCTCATTTCACAAAAGTCTAAATATTTGTTTTTGAATTCAAATCAAAGTTTAGTTTTTAATTTTACGTTATGTAACAGGCATTAAATTCGTCTAGTGTTGAGATTATTCTAATTAAATTTAAGAGATATTTTTTTTTTCAAATTCAAATGCAGAGAAGATTCAGTGAATATTTTATTATTATTTGAGTCACGGCTACAATTTTTTTTTTAATATGACTAGCAATAATACTTTAATATTTTAAGATATTTAATATTAATATCTTTAAAAGTTTATCTTTTAAATTATTGCAAAAAACCAAAGAATTTTATTCAAAATATGTAACTTAAAGTTATTGAAATCTAAACTTAAATTTATTTTTGTAGTAGAGACACAAACCATATAGCCTTCAAATGTTTTGCTAAAGTAATCGCATAAAACGTATTTTAGTAGACGAAATTTAAATAGTTTGAATGTATGTTTAAAAAACAAATTAAATTTTATGTAAAGTATAATTTTTAAATGAATTAAATTAGAATATATTTCAACTACATATTAAGTAAATTAATTTTATTTATTTAGTAATGTATTAATATTTGTGTAATTATAAATAGTTTTATATGAAGTAAATAAATTAATAAATAATAAATAAATAATAAATAATAGTTATCATAATTGACAATCATTTAAGGAGCGTGCAGCGTAGTAAACATCTCCTAACTTCGCTTTGATAAGAACCAGGGAAGCTAGTTAGTTAAGTTATGTACAATATAGTAGTAATACGTGTATGTATTTGCAAATTTTCTATTTTGTATGAAAACTTCTTAAACTATTAAACTATTTATTTTAATTGAATTTTTACATTATGCGTCATGCAACAAATTATTTTTATACATACCTAATTAAATAAAATTTGCTACAAAAAACAAAGTCCGAGTGAAGGTTAGCCGACTTATTTACTTATTTATCAATAAACATCCCCTTAATATTTTTTACGTCCTTTTCGTTAAAAATGCATTATTTGCCATATACTCTTCATTTATATTATCTAATTTACGATATCTTAACCCTATTTGGAGTCGGAAAACACAAACTTGCATTAACAGACTTGAAATTATTCACAAAAAATCAATAAAATATATTAATTTCTATCAAAGATTACACCTAACAAGTTTGCTCTACTCTGGGAAGTATCTAAGTCTATCGAACATTAGTAAACAAGAGCTGTATATGATGGCCTTTAAAATTATCAACAATTTGATCAAGCACAATTTCATTTCGAATAGAAACATCGATATCCACAGCCATAATACGAGAAACAGGTCTAACTTCTACTTAAATTTATTCAGAACCGAAAACAAAAACAATAATTGACTGTGTAATTGCTGAAAGATTTATAATGAATTACCAACGGAAATAAAAGAAATTAATAATATTGGTGTATTTAAAAGGAAAATAAGAGAAATGTTGATTCTATAATGTAACTAAATTCTCACATTTAAAAAAATAAAAATAAAACAAAAATTAAATTTTTTGGATTAAAATTATTTGGAATATTAAAATGATTAAAATGAAACTATGTACATAATTAACTAGGTTTATAATTTAATGAGCAAAAAAAAATATGTATGTATGTATGAGAAATATTTGGTAACGAATCAATAATAAAATTTAGTAATTTAGGAAAATAGAAAATATATTATATAAAAACATGTCTAATAGTCAAAAAATTATAAGACCAGACAGCTTATGCTACAATCACTATAAAAATAATATTTAGATTTAGAATGTAAACATTTTTTTTAAGTATTATGAAAAATTTAAATTACAAAATTACATAATAAATGAATTGTATGTGAAACATCACATTAAAAAATACAAAAAAAAAAAAAAAAAAAAAAAACATGAATGTTTTCTGCTTTGTAATGATAAATTTATATAAGTCCATGCAAATAAATCTCAACTCTTTTCAAAATTCCAAATTTGGCTTTAACTTGAATTATAATTAAGCAACAGGGGCTCCTAGTCTTATTATATTTTTTAACCAGTATATCATCATCCAGAGGGATTACTAAATAGTCTAAACCCACTAATAGTAAATTGTACAAATATATATCAACTCAGAGAAACTAACCAAAAACATCAGATAATATTTTTATATCTTCCAATGTAAAGCAAATTAATGACACAGATTTATATTATAATGCTATTGAAAACCATAAATTCAAATAATACTATCAAGATTGAATAGTGAAATTCGTAAGAGCAATAGAAAATATGTTTTCCGAAATAAGATTTAATGATCATGTTACAATATATAATAATATAGGATTCAAAAATTATAATGAATTACCAGAAACAGAAACCAAACCGACATATAGTTTAGATAAAAAAGTTTTAATGTATATTATTTTTGTCTTATTAAGTAATTCAATATGTTTTATTCAAACAAAGCTTAGCTAAATCCAAACTTCTATTCATTGCAAAACGCAATATTAATGATCTAATTAACTTCTTCAGTAGCCTAAGTCAGTTCTAATACTGAGTTTGATCTAGTAATCACTTAAGCAAAAACAATAACAACAAATGGGTCACTCACTAGGATAGTTTTGGGACATCAAAAAGACGGAAATAAATGTTAATTGTTCCTTCAGAAGCAATTGGAACAGTCAGTTCTACTTACCAATATATATTACACAATAATATATACATACATATATAATAAAATATCTAATGAATTGAGATTTGTATAAGAAGTCTGTGTGAGAAATAATTTATTGATATTTTCAGTCAAAAAAACTTAAAAATAATCGTAGAGCAAAAAAATATAAATTATAATTTTAACTAAAAATAATGAAATATTTGAAAAAAAAAAATATATATTATTCAAAATTATCACACATAATTTATTAAATATTCGAAAAATTTTTTATTCTGTTACACAAAAAAAAAAAAAACAACTACCCACACTTTAAATATGGCGCGAACATGGTAAATTTTTCTTAACAAATATTTTTTTCATTTCTCTCATTTTCTCTCGCTCTCTTTCAAATAATTTATTTACTATACAAAAAGATATCCTTGAGCAATTAAGAAAATTCTTTCAATATTTCCTCTTCTATAGCCTAGCAATCTAGCATCATAATTATTATTAGGAAACCGATATAAATTCGTTGCTCAATTTGCAGTCTACACTATAATTTAAGGCAAAGTCATACCAGATTAAACAGCGTAAATCCTTCAACAATTGCTATGAATGTTTTTTTTTCTTCTTTTTTTCTTCTTTTTTTTTGTTATTTTAATTCTTTTCTTTTTTATTTTCATTTTTCTGATCATTAAAGTTTCATGGAAAGATGATTCTTATTACCATCCATCTATTGACTCTTCTCTATAATATAATTCTTAATACGGCTAACATACATTCCTATATATACTACATTATGTATAAATGTAATATAAATGAACACATGTATACACCTACTGCGAACATCTTGGATTAGAATGAACACAAATAATATATACCCTTCTATAAAAGTTATATCCTTTGTCTTATCGTATTATAATGGTAGTATATATATATATATATAAATAGTATATGAGATGAAGAAGGAAATAAAGATGAAAAACTTTTTGAATTTTTCTCTGTTCCAATTTAATTTCGTTGGAGGGGGGGGGGAGGAGGTTATTAAAGTGTGTCATCGGTCGTTCTAAAGTAATATGGTATTGGGTATATGTATGGGATTGTAGCTTCTTTTATTAGCAGTTCTCGCGCCATATGTTTTTGATACGCAGTTAATATACTTAATGACCTCGATGATTTAACTGATGAAGTAGCATATGGTCATAATGATTTGGTATTTATCAATTTGTTTTTTTCATTTATTTCTTTTTTTTCTTTTTTTTTGTACTTTTACTTTGTTTTTCATTTATTTTCTAAAGAAAACCGGATGGATGGGGAAAAACAAAAAGAAAAAAAGAAGGTAAAGTTTCCTTTTGGAAGAGGCTATACTGTTAACATTATTATGTCCTTAAACTGGTAATTTAAAATTTCATTAAATTTTGTAGTGGGTGCTAAGAATATAAGTAAATAAAAAACATAAAAATAAATAAATAAATATAAAGAACTCTTGAACTTAAACGTTCTCTTAGAAAATTTTCACATTTTTCATATTTTAATTTTTTTTTTTTTTTTTTTTATTTTATTTTATTTTAATGGCACAATTTTCAGTCCTTTATTATTTAAAAAAAAAAAAAAAATTATTTATATTCAATGTTGTACATATTATATAGTCAGCGATATTTATTAAAGGTCATTTGCATTTTTCATTTCAATGTCCCTGCCGTATTCTGTGGATCATGAAGATCCTAGATATAAACACAAGATAATTTTTTTTCATTTAATTCGTGTTAGATGGGTTCTCTTCAATAATATTTAGATTTAACATAAGTCATATCCATCTAAACTCTAATTCTGGCTTATATCAGACCTCTCTCGACAATATGTTCTCAAGTAAATTAGAACGGCTTTTTACAGTTAAAATTACAGTTAGTTATCGATCAAAAGAACAAAAGGATCTGGTGGTGAATAAAAGAGATATCAGCAATTACCCGACGATCAAAAATTGATTGTAAGTCAATGCCTACTTCCACACGGGTCAACTTTCATCACTTTTTTCCTTTCGTTTCATTCCCCCTTTTCCATAAATTAATTTTGCGGCAGCCATTTTCGTTCATCACTTTGTTGACAAAATTTTAGCTAGTGAACGAGAGAATCTACTAACACAAACAAAAAAGTAAACAAAATTTTATATTAGGTTCAGAAAATGTTTGTGTATATGCAGGAATTATTATTATTAATAATAAAATATTTACACACACATATAAAAGTGATACTAGTTTTTGATGAATCGTCTGGAAGTAAGAATAAATATGTTGAAAGTTGAACCGTCTGGTTTGAGCCAATGAGTTTAACACGGTTGAAACGTAAAAACTTTCATTGAACCGATTCAATTCGATTAATGTCAGTTACGTAATGTGGGGACCATACTTGACTGTCACATTCAAGGGTAGGCCTTACATATGTAACATAAAGATGTTTCGTGAGGTATCAGGGATCGGAAAATTCTTCAGACCATCGTTTAATGGAACTTTTGAGAAGAATTGGCTTTGCTCACTATTTTATCATAATGTAGCATAAAGCTTAGCTTGGGGTCACGTGTTAGCCCGTGGTCTATAATAGAATTTACTCTTGAAAGTCATTTAGTTGGTAGTTGAACCAAACTGTATGAGCAGAATTTGTCCTAGAGTTTTATTTATATTCATCCAATTATTCAAAATGCATTTTCCGTTTTTGGTTTTTGTTTCACTTTCGCTTTTTTGTTTTGTTTATTTTCTATGTTCATGTAATTGTGCAGTTCATACAATTTGGTGTTGGTATGATAGCAAATATAACTTCAGGTCAGCAAAGAGTGGAATTTGTGCAAACGTATAGACTACTTGTCATTATATTTTTATAGGTAATGTATATATATAATGTTAATGAAATCTTCTAAAACAACGAATAATTATTTATTTACACAAGACTACCACACTTATATATGTTACACAACCGGTTTAAAAAAGTTATACAACATTAAATAATTTTATCCAAATTTGAAAAATTTCCCAGTATCACAAAATGTGTAAAGATGGTTAATGTAATTTTTAACAATCGAATAATGATAAAATGAATAAACATCATAAAGTGATACCAAAAAACAGGTAGGAAGAAATATCTAGTTTAGGAGGCTAAAACATTGTCCTTTTGATAATAACACTAAAGCTGATTAAAGCCAGTTTGAAAGAAATTAATTTAATTTGTAATTTCTCTCTTCGAAACAATATATGTATTACTTGGAAATAGTTTATAGATTTAGGGATTGATGAATTATTCAAGAGTGAATTTTTATTTTATACACTACCCAAAACACTAGGAAAGGTTTTTTTATACAAAATTATTTTAGGCTTAGACAGTGTGAATTAAAATCATAAAAATAGAATATCTCAAGCTCTCATATATTGATTAAGTACAATAATTGACTAATATTACTAACTTCTTAGAACAACATAAAAATTCAAATATTCTTTATTTTAGTATAAAAACCACTTGATGTTTCTAATTAATTGTTTTAAACTGTACTTACACTGTATATACATACACAGTAAATTAATAATAATTTAGGCTACCAAATGTCAAAATTTTAGTAATATTTTATAAGATTGAACGAATAACAGCCGGCTTAAGGACATCTCAGATTAGTGACTAATTCGTGTTGCCATTTCTATAACGGAAATAACAAGAAAATCATATTAAATAAAGTCATTAATCATAAAAAAATATAAGAAAATATAATAATAATAAAAACAGAACAAAAAAAAAATTTAATTTTCAATAATAAAAGATTTTCAACATCCTGTCCTCTATAATAATAATACTGAAGCACATAATAAATAAATATTAAATTTAAAAATTCATCGAAACGTGCAAATTATTTATGTTAGTAATTTGAAGATTTCAAATTTGAAATATAAATGTACTCGTATATATGTATATTATATCTATACAATTTATTTACGAACAGTAAAAGTCACAATATGCACGTGTAAACAATTTGCACTAAATTCTTATTATTGTTACTCGAACCGAAATTAGTTTACTTCAATTTACGTATTAATTACTGAAGTTAGATATTATCGCTTGTTATAAATGTTACATATATGGCCTTATTGGGACGTAAAGAACATGCAATCCAATGATGTAACAAACTAAGACTGATATCCTGTAGGATATAAAATTATTTTCTTTGACAGACGATAGTGCACGCTAACAACACTAAATATGTAGATATAAATTGATATTTGATTTGTTCCGTAAAAAACAATTTATAGTGTAATGAATATATGAATATAACTGTATACATAAATCTTTAATAAAAAAACTCTATATTCATTCATAACTTTGCTCAATATGATAATTAGTACATATGTTAAATATTATTTTCATTTGTAAAATTATGCTGACTAACATAAATATTAATATTGGAATTTACTATAGTATCATTCTGAGTTCAAATGCACTAAAAAAAAATTTGTTATTCTTAGTTAAATAAGTCATGAATAAGGCAATGAACTTTGTTTAGTAAAATACTTATTATAAAATTAATGTAATTTATTTTATACTTAATCAGCATATATTTTTATTGAATTTATTATTTTTAATTGTAAATAACTAAATTAAGATTTATGTAAAATTTGTATAAAAGGGCAGGATTGTCCAGAACAAGAATCATTATTAAATCAAACCTTGAATAAAAATAACTCTTTCTTTTATTTAGTATTAGTTTAAATTGAAAGATCTTCTCATGAAACCATACACTTTTAAAGATCATTTCAATATAAGTGTATAGTCTTTTCAGAGCCATACGCTCAAAGATTATATGCAGAACAGAACTCTAAGAATTGTTTAACAAAGCTATACGCTTTAAATCTTACGAGGTAAAATATAGCTTTACCCAAGCAATTCGCTTGAAAGCTATATTGACATAATACTCTATAACAAACTAACCCATCATAAATTACGTGAATCACAACGTAAATTACAATATTACTAAATAGTACTTTTGGATGCCGCACAACTTGAATTTGAATGATCTAGTTGCTGATATATTTGTTGTTCTTAATAATTTTAAGACGATATTAGAGTTAATCAGTTATTGAAGGTCAGTTCTGCTCTTCAAGAAAATGCATAAACTGTTCGGCAAAGATTTTAATCCATAATCTGGCTCAAATTAAAACTGTGCAGCTGTAAAGAAAATATTCAAGAGTGTCATTCTAGTCTCCCGTCAATTTTGTTTCGACTTTATTCACCAGAATGTATATAGAGACAGAGTCTAATACTTTAACAGCGTTTTTGTAAGTACTTGTAACAGTAAACTTATCATCTGTGTTGTGAAAATTTAACTATTAAAAACACAAACCAGTGCTACCAAAAAAAAAAGTGATGGCAACAACAAGTTATGAAACAATTCAACCTTCTTAAATATTAATCTTAAGCTTTTTTTCATTCAAAGAAAATCATTTTAATAAAGTAATTGTAATTAATGTATTCTAGGAAGAAAGAAGTAACAAAATAGTAAGTATAAATTAAAACCTCAATTCAATTTATTCTTTTACTTAATCTGTATTAAACCATTTTTCAATCGAGATTAATTTATTATATATAATTTTCTGCATTTATCTGGATGTTTGTAACATCATGTAATTGTCATAAACATAGTATCTGTTTTTTATTGCTTATATATGCCATCTGTCATTTGTCATTTGTCATTTGTCATCTGTCATCTGTCATTTGTCATCTGTTATCTGTGTCATTTGCCCATCATCTCATAATAATTGTCATATCGTCATTCAAGTCTTAAATTTAGATGTCGCCATAGAACTTTTTACTTTTATTATGTCTTAATTAATTTCATTTTACAATTTGAATTTTACAGTAGAACGCGGCTTTGATTGTAAAAATATAAAAATATTGTAAGTTTATATTATATAGTTAGATTTTGTTTTCATTAAAAATATTATTTGAATTTAGTATTTCTATATTAATTTAAATTGAAATTATCTTTTTGACTAACTTATATTATAATTAATTGAATTACAATAGAATGTCTCAGAATATTTATTATTTAGAATTATTGAGGTCTTAGGATAATATATGTTTAAATTTCGAATGATGGCAAATAAGATGTCGTTAAAATGATCGAGTAAATAACCCTTAGGGAATTAAAAATTTTGCACCTTACTACAAATATTCTCTTTATATGGTAATTAAAAGCGTTATAATACAAAAAAAAAGGTACGATAAATTAGTAAGCAAATACGTATATTTTTCTTAAACTTGAAATGAAAACTTTAATGAAGGAAGAAATGCTAGAATTTATTTTGCTTCCGTCATTTATGGCGGGTTACAAAACTAGTATTTACTATAATGATTTACTACATTTTATCAATAATAGCTCTTATTTCATCACCTGTATTAACATATTCAACTGGAGCTCCAAGAGATGTCTGTGAAACATTAGAATTAAAACATGGCACATTAGTTAGTCAAGAAAGTACAGTACCATATCAATTAGAATTAAGTTCAACGTCAACTAATCCTAGCATACCAATTGATATTACATTAAAGGGTAATAGAGATAAAGATACAATTTTAGGATTTATTATTCAAGCTAGAATCAATGGAAAAAGTTGGTAGATTTGTACCTAGCTCTCATTCAAACACATTAGGCTGTTCAGCATCAGATGATACACTTACTCATACAAAGATATTGCAAAAAATTAATCAAATTAATGCACAATGGATTCCTAAAGAAGAATTAAAGGGACAAGAAGTACAATTTGTTGTACAACGTGCTGATATTTTCTGGGTACAAAAAATTAATAAATCTATACCAGTAGCTTAAAATTATTATGATATTTAATTGTGACCAAGCCAAAATTTTGTAAATTTGTTTGTGTAATAATTTTTGTTCTTCTTTATTTTGTGAAAACTGAAAATTATTAATATGCTATGTAAATGACAAATATTTAAAAATATAGTAATAAAGTTTACTAAAATCAAAATGATGTACATTACATGCATATTAAAAAAAAAAAAAACACTATGTCATGGTTTGGATGAAATTGCTATACATACATATACAAAACTATTTGAATTTATTATAAAAAAAAGACGGTATTTTTTTATTTTATCTTAATTAAAACACCTTATTGACTTTACTTTTTTTTTTTTACACTCTACAGTAACTTAGGTAGAATCACCTTTTCGTGCTTAATTCAGTATACAGTACTGCAATCTTACAGTACGATCTACAATATTTCGAGTATTTATTTAACAAATTACTGGCTTATCAACTCATTAAATGTGGAAAACTACTGCTATTGTCAGGAACTCAGGAAGCTGCACAGCCTTCTTAAATAGAATAGTTTCATTTTTATTTAATTTGTTACCCCAGATTATACTCTCAATTATTTTTTGCCATTAATTATATCCCAATGACAAACCAGGTCGAAAAATCCATAAAGCATTTTTTTTTTTTTTGCTTCATTGCGAATCGAACCTGGGACCTTTCGGTTGAATACTTTTATTAAGTTTTATTAATTATATACATTTCAAAGCTTAAATCGCATCATCTTTAGCAATTTTTTCTTTTCTTTCTCTAACTATTTGAATGTCTAAAAACAGTTCCAGCAATAATCTCAGTGGGAAATAACAAATACAAACTTTAAAAATTTAAGTTAAAAATATTTTTTTTCTTTTAGTAGGACTATGTTATTTTATTAGCAATATACTTCATTTGTGGACTCGTATAGCTACTGTGAGCTTCAGCTTTCTCTCCATCTCGTCAACTTGATGGCTATCGGTGACTATCTGATATACTTTATCCATTTTAGTTTAACACAGTTTCATTGAATCGTCATTTTATTCCAATTATTTCGCTATTATACCTATCCTGGCATTAAAATTACGAATCATCAATAAAATTTATTCGCATTTTATTAAACAGTGCATTTTTTAATCTATTATCAATAAATATAAAATACCTTTTCTATATTTTATCCTTTAAATTATTGAAGCATTAAAAAATGTCTGCAATATTAAAGAAAATTTAATTTAAATTATTTTAAGAACATAAATAACTTTATTTCAACTTTCATCTCATAAATATGCCGAAAAAAATGCATTAACAAAACAAAAAACTATTCGATAACATTCACTTAAACATTCTTCGATGAGAACGGCGCACTTATTGTGCAAATATTCATAAAATTATTAAATTATCGATATCACAACTATATTCCCATGAATTTGACAACCAAATAAGCAGCATTTTAATATCATGTTTTTATAAAATTTATGCTCAACGAATAATTTTTAAAAAATTCAGATAACATTTCAATATAAAAAAAATCCTTTAAACTTTATTTTAGATTTTTAAAAAGGAGAAACAAACCTAAAACTAATTTACAAAAACAAAAAAAAAATTATTTTATATTTAAACTTTTTTGATAGTATGTTTTAGAAATTAAAAAAGATATCTTGAGACTACTCCCTCACACATATGGTACACTAGAATATAACTTATAAATTGCCTTTGAACAGTGAAAGCGTTAAATAAAGATAATAAGCTTACATTTAGAATTTCTTAAAATCTAGATTGGCTTGAACAAAATTGCTTTGCAAATAAGAGTGAATTCAAACAATTCACACTCAACTTAGGACATTACACATTTCAAGGTGTCATAAAATATAATTATTCCTATAACAAACGGTGAATGTAAATGTACACCTTGATCGAAAGCTTGTTAAATATAGAATTCAGTCAAATGTACTGGGAAATAAGGGTAGAAAAATATTCAATTTTGAAATTGTCAACCAAACTTGTAATGGTTCTATTAAAAATTAAGTATTTTACTTTACTTTAAAGACATTTTCAAACCGATATAGACCTATAAAATGCCACGGTTGGGAAAAGCTTCTGTAATATAGAATCAAATTCTGTTCTTCAGGATCACTTCTACCACCTCATCTCGCCTCAGCTGCTCTAAATCACTTTCAATTCAATTCACAATTTTGCACACGACAACACTCTATAGTGGCCGCCTGATTTTCAAAAAAAAAATCCGCTACCGCTGTATCAGCCAAAAAAGACATCTTGGCTAGTTCTCTCAGCCAATTGGTCGTAATACTAATTGAGGCTTAAAAAACCGAGTTCAGTTTAACATTTTCAAAAACTCAAGGCTGTACAATCGCGAGAAAAATATTCATTTTTTGATCCTGTTCGTTTGTTTCAGGAAGACAAACTTTAGCGGCTTGAAAACTTAAGCATGTTAGGTTAAATCGAAAAATTATCTGGAATGATCACGTATTCGATGTTGCAAAAAACGTAGTCACAAGTTTAGGCTTTTCTTATCCGCTGTAAGACTTAATTCACTTCATATTGACCTCTTGAAAATCTATAAAGCTTTTATACGATCCAAAATCGAGTACAATTCTCAAATATGGGCTGGCGTTTCTAGTAATGCGTTAAAACATTTGGATGAAGTCCAAAAACGGGCTATTCATCTAATCAATGACCCAAATGTAACTGCTCATCTTGATCCTCTAGGGCAGTGTAGTTTTTATAGATATTTCGTAGGCACGGGCAGATGCGCAGTGAATATTAAATCAGTATTATCTTCACTTAAGCGTTTTCCTGGTGAAATACGAAGGGCAACATGTGGTAGAAATCCGTAGATTGCAGAAGACAAGTTATGGAAATTCTTTTATAACCTTAACATCCCAAATGTGGAACCAAATTCCATTTTAGGTGTAACCGAAACATGATATTTATGACCTATATAAATTCAGTACAAACATTAAGACCTTCGTTCAAAATAGTCCTCCTTCCCTTCTACGTTCCTCCTCTTCCTAACTTTCGTTTCCCATCCCACCCTAGTCGAACGTACCAATCGGTATAAAAGACTACAACGGGTATTTTGAGACTATGTATAAAAAAAAATAATTAAAATTAGTTGACTTTAATTCTGTAAGTCATTAACTGCCAATTTAACTTGACCCATTACTATTCAACTATTATCTAATCCCAATTATTATGAAAATATACAGATTGTGAATAAAAAATGAGAGATTTTTGAAAAAGTTTTTATCAATAAAAAAAAATTAAAAATTGATTTATTCATAGTTCTATAGAATAGTTCTATTCCCTATACCAACTTAATATCGTCCATTATTTTATTACTTTTTAAATTGTGAATTTATACTTAAAATTAAAATTTAACTAAGAACTAACCTGCAATAGAAAACAAAAGAAAATAAAAACAAAATTAAAACACAAAAAGAGCATTTGATTTTTACCTGCCCACTATACTTCTGGTCTTTCTAAATAAAAACTTTCTTTTATCTTTTTTTTTTTTTGCTTTTTTCCAAATTAGGTTAGAATGAAAAACTATTGCGAGTGTAGATGTAAAATTTCAACTGCATAACATCGATTTATAAAAACAAAAACTAAAATAAAAATTTTTTTAAATTCTTAAATATTTTTCAGGATTAAACTGATTTCAATGGAATTTTAAGCATGCGGAAGCACCTGTATTCAAAAATTTTAAATCGATATTACAATGTACTACTGATTTTATTCCCTATTTAAATTGAAATATAATATGAATGTATGAATGTTTGTTAAAAAGCAAATAAAAAAGAATTTAACTAAATTGTAAAATTCTCTAGGATTTTAATTCAGAAATTGATAAACTTAAGGTTATGGCAGAGAAATTTTCCAAATAGGAAATATAGAAAAATGCAGTGCATTTGTATGTTTTTTTTTCGTGTGTTAAGGTATTTTAGAAAATTTAATATTTTTTTTTTGTAATATATGCTATTGCTCAGATTTTATTTAAGGTAAATACAAAAAGGATAGTTATTTAATTGAAATCAGGAAGTCTACATTAGAAATGATTTATTTAAAACAAAAAGAAAGTACAGTTATTTTAATTTTATAGCTCCATAAATACAAACCATGAACACAAACCAATTTTACAATTAAACTCTATGACTATTATACACGGCCCTTATTACTTAATATAGTTTGGCATATATTAGAGATAAAAGGATAATATATAACAGTATAAAGTGTGTGGATACAAAAAGCAACTATTCCAGTTTTTTTCGGGATATGAAATTAGCACTATAAGTTGTGCCATTTTGATGATTTTAACATAATTCAGAACTATTTGATAAAATATTATTGATGGTGATGTGACCACAAAATATGTTTTTATTTTAAATTTCTGATGGTAGTTGAATGATTAACTAAAGTTTATGTAGAGTTACATCTATAGCAGAGCCAGAACTGTACGTTTCCAGTTTTATCATCATCACAATTTCCCTGTGATCCCATCCGAAGACTTCCCCCACTTGTGAACATCGTTTTCTGAACAATGGAACATACCCACCACACCATTGTAGAATATCCTGAATGTTATCACAAAATCAGATATTCTTAATAACTCAGACACGGGTTAACCCAATGACTAATAAACACGAGTTATCACAATAAGCTCATTTGCGGCAGCGATGATATAGAGAAGACAGATTCTCTCCCGAAATTCATAATCTAATGTAATCTGATATCATTTGTGGTACATAGAGCGAAAACTTTACCAAAAAAATTTAAATTTTTGTTTGTAGTTGAACACTAAAATTAATGACTAATAGCGAGAGAAAATACATTAGAAAAAAACCGTACTTTTATAGTCCATCAAAGTGAGTAGTTAAAATTGTTAATATTTACATAAGTCAAAATATATTTCCTCAAAAAGTTTTCCAAGATAAATTTCACTTACCGAAAATGAATTAAACTTTTCTATTAATTTTGTTTCTTCTTCTTCGTCTTCCTCTTTACTATTTTGCAATTCTTTATATACAGAAAAGTATAACATTTCTTACCAAAAGATTTCGAAAATATTTTTCCGATTTTGTTATCTCGATATTCCGGTCAGTACGACATTACAAAATACACTGTACTACAAATCTATTGTGTCGTTTATTACAGGATGCAGAACTGTCATTGAATTTATCAATATTTCGAAAAAGCTAAATTTCTTAAATGAATTCTCCATCTCCAATTAATACTTCTATCGTTATCCAATACACTTCCAGCACTTTTTCTTTCTACTACATACACCACCACAAATTGAAACAAAACCGTTGATACAAACTACTAGGTTTAACGGGTTACAACCATGTGAAGATGAAATCAGAAAATTAGATAAGATGAGATTAACTAGGGCATACAGCAACTATACGATTCATCCCCATCGCTGTTAGAGCTCCAAAATTATTCTGCAATGTCATTCTTTTAACAATTTTCTTCTTTTCTTTCATTTGTAGGACTTGAGTTGAATTCGTCTTAAGACTTAACATACAAATATTTAAAGAATAAAAACGTTTATCACCAATATTTTTTATTACACCACATAACCACTGGCTTTACGCCCCAAAAATTGTCTTTTTCAACATTCCAATGTGGAAGTTTTACGTTTAACTCACAAGCTAAATTTAAAAACGGTTTGTAAACTACTTAAACAAATGACATCGTTTGAACCGTGTTGGGACTAAATGTTTTATCCCTCAATAATTCTTAATGAGGTTTTGTTTGATCAAAGATATCTGAAGTAATAGAGCTAAAGTTGTAACAATGATTAGTCTAAAAGATTAGTTTTAATTTGAACAAAAAGATAGGATTAAATAAATATTAAAACTCTAGGTATGTTTCACAATTTTATTAAATATCGATTTCGGTTATTACACCATCATCAGAAGACTGAATATTATTTAAAAATATTTAAAAATTAATGACTTATATTATGTAATATATATATTGTATTGAAACACGGGTAATATTTTGCAAATACATAAAATAATGAGCGATTTAATTTTAACAATGTTTCACCTAGAGCGTACAGCATATTCTAAAAATTACAAAGAAGACAGAAGTTTTGATTTCGTTAAAGTTCACACAGTCCTTCACATTGTTCTGTCACGGTAAAAAAGGGCAATAGATGAAGGCTCATTTAATGAATTTCTTCTATCTAAAATAAAATATTATTAAAACTAAACGATAATATATGCATTGTTATATATACACGATATATATATATATATATATTTTTCTTGATTGTTGTTATTTTTTATCACCATCTTAATCTTGACTGCAACAAAGTACAAATCCACAAAACGATCATATTCATTGTTTTGCTCTACGGATCAGAATTATGGACATTGCCGAAGGCAGACGCATGATGTTGCAAACGAAAACAGACACTTGGTGTTTTCAAGAAGAAAATTCTTCGTCTGATATATTGTCCTGAAAACGACATAGAATGAAGTCTGGAGGAGAAGATATACGATCCGAACTCTATGAGCTGTATAATCAGTTGGGCGTAGTCATGAAAATTAAAGTCAAGAGACTACAGTGACTTAACAATGAAATAATTAAACGCTCATCCTAAAAATGCAATGTTTCTTCCTGTGACTCATTGGAAAAAGCTGATAAGAATGAGACGTTGTTAACAATATAATTTGTTTGGTAAACTTATAAATGGCAATTAATTTTTTTTTTTTTTAAACTCTTATTTTGATAATATGTACACTCTTATTCTATCTTTAACCTACAAAAACAAAGTTTAACAAAACAGGTTCTTCTGATTTTAAAATCTTCCACATTAAAAACAGTTTTTTTTTATGTTAATAGTCTTCATATAATATAGGTGTAATTTTTAAATGTAACCATACTTAAATTGTATCTAATCTTCTATGTAATTCATTGTAAAAATATGACAAAAAACAATGTTAATCTGTTTGTTATAATAAAAACATCTTAACCTAACTTATACCTATTCTTAAAACTAATTAAATTAACCTTACAAACTAAAGAATTTACAAATTTATTTAAGTACTTTACCTCGCTTTTATTTATTTGTCCTATTTTACGAAGATGTTGACCACCAATGATTATTTCTTATAGTTTTGTCTTTATTGAGTATAGACATGTCGTATTTAATATTATCCCTATCGATATTGCCTGGATTGTATTCAATTTTTTTACATGTGGCCAGTCTACTATAATGAAATAGTATAGGGACATGAATTTGATTTTGAATGTAACCATTTTTGCCTAAAAAGATGAAATGCTTAGGAGCTATGAAACCTGTGAAGTGAACATAGTCTTTTTGATGTACTCCTCATTGTGGTAAAATATATGTGATATTAAACTATTTTCAGGAGTTTTTAATGCTCTTTCATAATTGTTTCGAATTAATTTTATAATAAAATTATCGATTCTTATGGTTTTTGCTTCTTTATACAAATATTTATTAGAATAAAAATGTTTGTAATCAGACTCAGGCTTTCTATATTTATTAATGCAAACCCAAATGTACTTTCTTTCGAACTTCCGTATTTTTCTATTGAGCTCGCGCTAATGTTATACCAGATAGGTACATCATAAACAAGCGTTGGCCTTATTAATGTTTGGTAGCATATTATTTTAACTTTTTTACTAATATTTTTATTTTAGAAGAGGTTTTTTGCTGCCATAAAAGATTTATTACCATTATCTATTATTGCACGTTTTACATTATCAATTAAGTTTAAGTTTCGATGTAAATGAACCCCAAGATATTTTATTACTTTTTTGTTCTCGAGTGTTGAAATAGGCGATTTAATACTAAATTGTTTCCAATTTTGCCAAATGTTTGAACTAGTTTTATCCACAGTATTGCGAAACAGAATGGTTTCGCATTTGTTTAAGTTCAATTTTAATATCCATACTTAACAATAATCTAATACAATAATGAACATTTTTTGGACTTTGTGTTCGCAGTGTAAATTGTTTATTTTTTAATCGTATAACATATATTTAAAAAAAATTGTATTGCATATATTTAGGGGTAACGAAGCGTTACATACCGAAAGACAATAATATATCACGGAAACCATAGATTACATAATAAGCATATAAAATATTATAATTATTTTATTTTCTAATTTTCTATAATTATTTATCTGCAATACATTTCCTTGATTAGTTTTCAATTTGTCATAATATTTCACTCTAACTTTATCAACAGGTATTTTTGCTGACATATTTAAAATCAATAAATTTTAATAATAAATTAATAAATTAAATTTTTCATAATTAAATTTATTTAAAATTATCATTTCAACTTAGAATAAATTTATTTATCTTCATCAATAAAATTAAAAATTAATTTTGCTAATTCTCTTTTATGAAAAATAATTTAAAATAACAACAATTGAATAATAAAACAGAAAATTCTATTTTCATAATCATAATTAAAGAAAATTCAGAATTTCTTTGAAATTTAATGAAAATTATTATTATTTATTTCCTTACTGCGTAAATCCATTGATTTAGATTAAACCTATTTATAATATAATATTTCTAATTAAAAATTTTCATTAAGAATCAATTATAGAAACACCACCTATAGAAAAGCAAAATCAAGGACAAGGGCATTTGAGGTATTTCCATAAATATACATATATATACATTTATATGATATATATATAGCTATACATAATTTATTTTTGAATTTTAATATATTCAAAGAGAGATGAGATTCAATGTGATTAATAACAATAAGATTTGATATCAACAGCATTGAAATATCATCAGGATATCTCATTAATAATTTATTAATATAAATGTGATTTAAGCCTACATGAAAATATTTTAGAAATATATTTTTCATAGTTATATAATAATAATATACTATAATATAATATTCTTTAAAGAGTTCTTATTCGTCTATAAAAATTGATTATTTTTTTTTGTCTCGATTATCTTAGAAGGTTTTTGGTGACTTTTGGCATTAATTTTTTTTAATTAATTTAATTAAAAATGCTACTATAAGCTAGTACTGTGGCAAGGAGATCATAGAGATATCAAACAAAAATAAAGTCCTTGTTATGCTTAACAAAGTTTAAGTGTTATAGTAGTGTTATAGTAATCTGCTTCTTTTCGGGCTATAATCTGCACCAAAATTTATTGCAAAGCATTATGAAAAATATTTTAATTGAGTTTATATTTTTATCCTATTATTAGTAACTTAGGTAGAACTAACTTTCCACATATTAAGAATATGGTATGAACTATGTTTATGTACTTATTGAACATACATAATTGAAACACGGGTAATATTTTGCAAATACATTGTTATTTATATCAGTTTTTGTGTTAGATGATAACTAATGTAATGGGACTTTAACAAAACAGGACCTGATTTAGGATCTGATTAGTATAATCAGTTGACATAACCATTGCATCATAATGGTAAAAAATAATATACAAATATAATTAACTAGTAAAACATTTAGCATGGCAAAACATCTTCAAACCGTTTTATTTCAATACTATAACTATAGTTCTATGATATTTAATATATGCTTGTATAGGTCTAACTAAAGCAAAACTTTACAATAAATTGAATAAATCAACTTGCGATATCAAAAAATTCCGAGTGAAAATAATACAAAAAACAGGTTTTCCATCATTAAATAACTTGTTTTAAATAGTTTTTACTAGTCTTACCAGAAAAATATATACATAGTACATACGCTTTTAATATATATGGATATGTGGTTAGCTAAAATAGTTAATATTTACAATAAAAATAGTTCAAATCTACAAATAAATTCCAGTTATATAATACCATATTAATATATAACATATATGACGTAACCAAATTATATATTTTAACACTTTCTTACAACTCATTTTAAATACCTGGTTCAGAAGACAAATGTAAGCTCTGCTTTTCAAGTTTCTCAGCTATAGATATAGCCAACAAGCTCTGTACTCTAACTTAAGTCTACCTAATCATTGTATAGAGCCGCGGTCCCAAACTATGTTCCGCGGAACACAGGTGTTCCGTTGAAGATCATCAAGTGTTCCGTGTAAAAAACAAATTAATCTCGTTAGAAAAAATAATTTTTATTTATCATTTTATTCGTTCTTTACGCTGAGTATAAAGAAAAAAATATAAATTTCTTTAAAAGACAACTTGAGTTACTGGACAAATTTCAACATCAAATGATAAAACTTGTGAAAACTGAAAATGAAAATGCAACAGAAGAATTTTTTCGCGTGAGTTACCACATTGTTCGTAATGGTGAAGCTCATACAATTGGAGAGGCGCTTATTAAACCTTGTGTAAAAGACATTGTATCCTGTATGTTAAATGAAGAATCCGCCAAAAAAAATTGATGCACTACAATTATCCAATAATACTGTTTCACGCCGCATTAAAGATCTTTCTGCTATTAATCGACTTAAAATTTGTAGTGAAAATGTATTGCAAATGGATGAATCAACAGACATTACCGGTCTCGCTGTTTTATTAGTATTCGTGCGGTATGTACATAATAATAGTATTGAAGAAGATTTACTAATGTGCGCATATCTGCAAGAAAAAAAGACTGAAGAAGATATATTTAATTGTTAACAATTACAATTACAAACAAAACAATTACATTACAAAACACGAAATCGAATGGAAGAATTGAACTGATATTTGTACAGATGGTGCAGATGCCATTGTAGGAAAGATGAAAGCAGTTGTAACACGTATTCTGCAAGTAGCTACAAGTGCAACAAAAAGCCACTGCGTTTTGCATAGACAAGCATAACAACAGTAACCAAAAAATGTCGCCTTATTTAAAAACTATTTTGGATCAAGCTGTAAAAATAATCAATTTTGTAAAATCACGACCACTTCAATTGAGATTATTTAAAATTTTATGCGATGAAATAGGTAGCGACCACAGAGCACTTTTATTACATACCGAAGTTAGGTGGCTGTCCAGAGGAAAAGCATTGGCGAGACTTTTTGAACTACACGAAGTGAATTATTAGTTTTCTTCTCGTCGAACAATTTGGCAAAGAATTTTATTGACTTATTAACCACTCCTTCATGGTGGATAATTGTTGCGTATTTAGCAGATATTTTTACTAAGTGCAATGAAATTAACTTTTCATTACAAGGAAGAAATATTACAATTTTTAAGGTACAAGATAAGATTGCATCTTTTAATAAAAAATTAAACTACTGGATTTCTGAAGTTGAATAAAATAATTTTGATTGTTTTCCCACATTAGAAGAGTTTTTAATTGAAATAAATTGTAAAGTAAATGATAAAGCCTCCAAAAACTTTAGAACATTTGCATAACTTACAGTCGAGTCTATTACAATATTTTCCAAAAATTCCCCTGAAGATAACTCTTGGATTAAAAATCCTGTTGTAGTAACAAATGTGCCAGTGGGTTTTAGCGCAAGTAATTATGAAAACCTAATTGGTTTAATTACTGACTCTAGTTTAAAACAAAAATACAATGATCTTCCATTAAATGAATTTTGGTTAAGTTTAACAGAAGAGTATTCCAACTTATCCTAACTAGCTATTCATGTTTTACTTCCTTTCACAACTACATATTTGTGCAAGGCTGGATTTTCATATTATGCTGCAACAAAATCGAAGTACAGAAACCGCGTGAATGCTGCACCAGACATAAGAATTATGCTTTTGAGCCTGATATAAAAAAAATATGTAATGCAAAGAATCAAAAACACCGCAGTCATTAATAATAAAAATTATTTTTTTTTTACTTATTCATTTTATTATTTTTATGTATTTCGTATATGTGTAATTGAATTTCAGAAAAATATACTATTTATTTTGTTTGTAACTCTTATATATATATATGCATATTTTTAAATACACAAACTTATAGCTTATATAAATAAACATGTGTTCCTCTGGAATTATTAGTTTTGCGAAGTGTTCCACGACACGAAAAGTTTGGGAACCGCTGGTATAGAGAATTTCTGAGAGAGTAAAATTAGATAACTTTTTTAATCGCTCTTGTATCAATTTTACACCAACGTTTCTTAGAACCAATAACGTTTCTTAGAAGAACAAACAACAAAAACCAATTGGTCAGTCGCATGTCATTGCATTAAAAGAGACAACATTGTAATAGGCACTTCCAGCTAACTATACGTAATTCAATTCATGTTCAATTTGTATTCATATTACTTTTTACATAATCCAGCCATTTTTACATTACGAAATCATTTCATTGTTTTCCAAATTATAATTAAATTTATTCGATTCAATTTCATTATTAACTCTCACAAATCTTTTTTAGATCATAATTCAGTCCATAATAATTGTTTTTTTTTTTTGTTACTATTGTTATTAAATCCCTATAATCAAAATAAATCCTTTAAGTATATCAGAAAATTTTTATTCTCGTAAATATTTTCCCACATTTTTATTAATTTGAATACATTTTTTTCCCTCATACATTTATTTACATTATAAATTTTCTTTAATGTTTCTCCATCTTCGAAATATCATAAAGACTAAAATTAATTTTATCGGAACGCACTTATATTATAAATAATTATCGCTATTAAAATCCATTAAAATTATATCATCACCATATAATCTCTAACTCAACCCAAAATAATAATAAAAAAAAAAACCGAACTACATAAAAAATATATGACAATGAGATAAAAAAAAAGTAAAAAATTGCATTCAATATAGTCAAAAAGTAATGTTTGGGATCCAACACCAACGCAATAAAATATAAGTAAATAAATAAAAAAAAAGAGAATACAGTTTGAATATAACCATTGATAAAAAAAATACACCGTTATAAACGAAAGATTATAATAATTTTTTATGGTTTTTAAGACATGCTTTTAAATAACAATTCGAATACTAGTGAACGCTACTTTGAGTATATTCTTTAAAGTATAACATAATCTTAGAATGACATGGATCTTGAAATTTATCTTACACTGTAATAGTTATACAATAAATATGAAACTGGATCAATGGAATACTAGAATGGGTTTAACTTACCCAATAAGATGACGGATCGGTTCAACATTCTTTAATGCTCGATTTTGGGTCAAAGTAGCATTTCAGGAAACTGAAAGTAGATGAAGTTGCTAGAATTGGTATACAGCTTTAGAGATACATCTAGAAACAAGAAATCTGCACACACAACTCTAGCTACATGTAACCTATTGCTCCACAAAGAAGATATCAGAGTTTGCAATCGAAAATAATCCAATAGACCTAACTGTAATATACTCATACTTATTTCACCTATACTGGACAATAAACGGTTTCTTAACCTACCTTCATTAACAGATGGTAGAAGTTATTTCTATTATAATACAACTTATATTAGGCCCCCATTATACGGTTTCAGTAAAAGGATGATAATGACTGCTTTATATATGCATGTCAGAAGCCTGTGCTCCACTCAAAAGACTTCTGTAGAGCCCGCAAAGATAAAGAAAAGTATAATTTATAGATTATCTATATATAACGAAATTGTTCCTAACATTATACGGTTTCAGTAAAAGGATGATAATGACTGCTTTATATATGCATGTCAGAAGCCTGTGCTCCACTCAAAAGACTTCTGCAGAGCCCGCAAAGATAAAGAAGAGTATATTTTATAGATTAACTATATGTACCGAACGTGTTAATACCAAAATTAAGTACCTCCGTCACATAGGAAGATCCCCACGAACAAATTTTATTGTTTCGGTGTACCACAATGAACTTCTTTGGTTTAAATGTACCGAATATGGTAGACTATTTACAAAAATGATTTTTATTGAGAACAAAACAAGTTATTTAATAAAATTATTTCTCGTTGAGAATGTATTCATTACTTATTTCTCCCCCTAAATCACAAGAAAGCCGTTAAATATGAATCTAAACAGATTTCTTACAACTAGCGTTATTTTTGAATCAAACTAAATATTTTGGGAACCCATCTAACCAAAAATAGCGATCCTTGAAATCCGATAAATAAATTATTACATAATATTGGTAATATTCTAAGAAATTTAGATGATAAAAGAGCTCAAATTGACCAACGAGTATTTCGTACCAAATAAATTTGATATTAAAATTAATGTGTTGTTCTATGATCAAATACGGATCAAAGGAACTAAAGTAAGTTTTAAATTAAAATGAATTTATTGAATCGGAATTTTAAAATAGGCATAGGAGATGATAGATCCTAGACAGAGATGATATAGATCCGAAAAGATTAGAACTGTGCTTATTTAAGAAATTTATCCAATTTAGACAAGTTAAGTTTGATAAAAAAACAACTGTCTTTTTTTCTATTGTTGATTGATTTTCGATACGAAATTTACGAATTTTGTAATAAGACCAACCGATGCTAAACCGATGGTATTAAAATATGAATAAAAATATATATATTATGCTGACAATGTATTAATAAATAAATATACATATACATACAAAAATAAATGTTATTATTCTTAGTATTATTATTTTTATTTATATCCTTTTGATAAGAGTGAAAATTCAACATAATTTTCCTTTTTTTTTTTTGTTTAAAAAAAAGGGATTCAATTTTTGACTGAAATCAAACAAAAAGCCTATAATTTTTTGGTAAAGATCTTACCCATCAGAATTAATAGCTCTTCTATTGAAAATACAACTATATATACAGCATAAATGAATAAAATATCCTTAGGTTATATATATATATACATATATAAATATAATAATCAATACTATAATAAAATGCAGATATAGTATTTAGTAAATGGGTACAATATTGATAGGTTTCGTAGACAAAAAATATTTAATATGACAAAAATATAGGTCAAAGGTATTATTGGTTTTAATCGCGGTATCACATAGCTTTTCTACTTCTACTGCGATCCGATTTCGAATGATGTGATATTAGTTAAGTAACCCTTTGATATGCGATACTATCAACCCAATTTTATAAATAGATTTTTCCAAATATATTTCCTGAATGCTTTGTTCAGCTCGCATTAGTCTAAGCCATTATTACCTACCTTGGTTAGCTCAACGATTTTTCTTTTCGCAGTTCACTGTACCGAACACTCATATTAATCTAAATAGATATGAGCAATTATTATATTTTAATTATTAAGTCGCGTTTTACTAAAGTTTTTGATTTGATTTGAATATCGATATTTTGGATACAACAAACTTTCTTCGTCAATATACTCTAAACTTCATTCATCGGTTATATTTATCTTACAACTTAAAATTACTATTCTTGGAAATTTTAATTAAATTAATTTTCAGTTTTCGAAACTCATTGGAAACATGCATAAATGGGCTCGAATAGGCTAAACAATATTTTTTATATTAATATTTAACCAATACCATTTCTGTCGACTATAGACCGAATCATTTTTTTCCGGTTGTTCTTCAATTTCATAATTGTGAAAACAAAATAACTCACCTTAAATATTTATTTATTTATATATCAGTTTACCTGCATATGGAGACAAATTTTCAGACCATTTCCCTTTCGAGATGTGAACATAATAAATTTTATTATCAGTTATATTAGCGTTAAAAAGTTATGCGCTCTACATACTGCACCACCTATACCGTGTTTTAAGCCAATACTCATATTTATATACATTTATTTTCAGTTTTTCTTACAATGGTACCGTTTTTTACGAATATCACCACTGGTACTTAACAAAATTTGAATTTATTTCAATATAAATATTAGTTAAAGTTTGTATGAGAGTTTGAAATTTTCTATTTGATTTTCTAGCGTATATTATGCGTAAATTTACCACCTATTATAAAATGAAAGGGTATACAAAGGAATAAATATTAAACCCTATCATTAAAATATCTTTTATCTCTTTATATTTTGTTGTTGTTTTGTTGTTGTTTTTTTTTGTTAATAATATTTATCTATTGGAAAATTACTATATTATATCGAGAGATTATTATGATTCTGATGATATTGACCACTTATATATAAATTTTGTTTTTGTTATTATTTTTTTTTTTTTTATTATTTTGTGGTTAATATACCATCTAATATTTTAATAGAATTCTGGAGCCGTTTATTATCACATATCTTTTAATGAAAATTTCAAATTTTATATAATATGAATTTATTTTTATATAAATGTAAATTTCTTATTAAAATTGATTACTTTATGGTAAAGAATATTGAATATTGTGAATTTATTGAGAATGTTTTCTGGAAATGGATTTATTGATTTTTAATAGTTCTAAAGCAATTTGGTTATTTGAAATAATGTTTGTATATTTTTGGAATGAAATCGATTGAAAGATATAACAAATAAACCCGCTCATTTAAAACTCATTGCAATATTATATGCTTGCACCATGCACCATCCATCGTGCACTATGCACCATCAACCATGCACCATCACCATCCATCATCAATCATCCATCCATCATCAACCATCCATCATGTACTATGCACTCCATTTTCCATTACAATTTGATTGCATGCCTGCAATCAATTTCAAACTATTAAATTGTAATTATTTTTTCTTTAAATTACATTTTTTTTTTTTTTAATAATTAACAATCTAAAAATTAGAGTTGTAATAAAAATATTAAAACCGATTTATTGTTGCATAATTTTCAATAACATATTTAAAATTCATTTATCAATACAAAAATTTAACCTCACCACAATCCTAAAATGTCAAAGTTTTTCGACTACAAAAATTTTCTATTATTTTCAACAAAATTATTTTAATAAAATTATTAGTTCAAAGCAAAAATATTTTTAAATTATATATTTTCCAATATTCAGTATATAAATTTAAATTTTCAATTACTTGGCGCATCAGATTGTGTTCAGTCAAGAACATCTGTCAATTAATTTCAAATGTCAAATTTATATTAAAATACAAAAAAAAAATACTTATTGAGCACCCAGACTCATTGTAGATAAAAATCTAACAATCCAATCAAGTTTACCTTCGTTTTTTTTTTTTTTTTAATTCATTTCTATCAACCTAAAGTTCTGTTTTTTTTTCTGTTTTTTTTTTTGTAAAACATCATTTTTTATATTTGAAACTCCCCTGAACAAATTTATAAATTAAATGCAATGCATCTTCATAAATATTCGAACGACATGATGGGCTGACATTTAATGCAAAACTATAAATTAATCAATCATGTCAAATACTATGTTTAGTAATTTACTTTAGATATATATATGTATATATTATATATGTACATAAGTGTATACATTATATATAAATATAACACACTCAAAATGCAATCCTTAACCATAATATAACACACTATACTATCATTTGAGATTGTGTATATAGAGTGTGAGAATAAAAGCATTTCCAGTTTCATGTTTTAATGAATACTGTCCATCCTGCAGTTTTTTCTTTTTTTTGTTTGTTTGTTTTGTTTTCTATTTTTGACATTTAATATTAAATATATTTGTGAAATCTCTGTAACACACCCTCATTTAAAATTGCAGATGAATTTTTACTCTACATTATTATTATATGAAAATTTATGACAGACGTTATTATTTTTTGTTTTGTATTGGTATCCTATATTTAATAAGGATATAAAAAAAAGGTATTTCCATAATTGAAAAAATGAATTTTCTTTCAAATATACAAAATATGAATTAGCTAATAGGATGGGTGCCATCATATGGTGTCGCCGCCGGATAATTTAATATGCAAATTGACATTTAAATGAAAGTACCTAACCAAAACATGTCAAAATTGTCATAAATTTTTGAATATACTGATGAGAAAATTCTGCAAATATTGTCTTATATATACAAAAAAAAAAAATAATTTACTGTTATTTTAGAAAAAGCAAAACGGATAAAACAAAAAAAAAAGCTCTTAAATTAATTGCGTGTATGCGCAGTATGAAATTTCGAATTTTTATTTTTTTTATGATTTTGGATAATTTTTTTTTTTTTGTGCAGAAAAAGGGAGAAAATTATGTGGAACATAAATTTAATTTCTGTACAAAGAAATTGTAATTCTGTGAAAACTGCAAAAGGTTCAATAAATAATTTTTCGAAATATTAATTTTCTATTAAGTTTCTTGGTTTTTTATTATTATCTACATTTGGTTATTTTATTATAATTTTTCATTTCATCCAGCGAATGAAACCATCCGTATACCAATAAAAGACGTTTAAAGTAATATTAATTGACACAATTACCGAAAAATAGGTAAATTTTGACTGACATAAGATTAGATCCTATGAAACTTCCAAAGAAGATATGACCGAAATTTAATAAAGTAAAAATAGAAATTTTTTTCAGCTTGATAGAGGGAAGCTTAGGATGATAATGGGTAAATTACAGGTTACTGTTTACATAACAAACAAGCAATGCAATTGAGACTTGTGATTATTCATAATTATAGAATCTGCGAAGATCTTCACACGAAGGAAGACATCGAACATACTCTAAAGAATAGTCTATGTGTGGCGGCGAAAAATAGGGTCAGGTTAAGGAAGGTACATGTACGACACCCTCACATCTCAAAAGCTTCTTTTCAAGATATCAACCCCATTTATCATAGTTACGGATCTATTCGAAGAGTGAGTAATGGTTCACTTCGTATTGAAGGGGAGAAATATGCGCCCCCATGCCATGTTATGATTGTCATACAGTTTTAAACTAAATTAAACTAATGGTTTTATAACTTAGCAAAAAAAATTCAAAACCAGCTTTGAAAATGTATAATCAATGCGAAACCATATTTAACAAACAATAACAAATGAGTCAATTTACCCTGACAATCTATCTGAAAACATATTAACAGTAAAATATAAGAGTATAAAGTTATAATTGATATTGAAATTAGAAGAGGAGTACGACATGGTTGCGTATTTTATCAACTTTACTGTTTAATCTGTAAAAGTGAATTTACTCCAAAGTAATATTTGAGGATTTTTTTTTCAATTATTGAGGACACAAATATGGAAGTAACAGTTCAGACTATCGGCTATATTCAGAGTTAATATTAAAGTGTAAGATTATATATTCAAAATAAGTGTATCTTGTTTGTATTGAATTTACCTTTTTCGTGTTAATTTTATACAAATATTTTAAATTATAATAAAATACAATATAATAATTTCAAATTTTTTTAATTTACCATCAAATTTTAATATAAAATCCTACATATTTAATCAAATTCATCCTTTCTCATTAAAAATCTCATTTTGAATTGTTTTTGTTTTATTATTTTTTTTCAATTTTTTATAGAATTTTAAATTTTTAAATTATTCAATAAATATTTTGAAAATCTTAACCCTATAAAAATTTAAATTGACCTTAACAAAGAAGAAAAAAATAATAAAAACAACAAAAAAAAAAATTATTCATAACCTTTTAAAATCTTCATATTAACCATTTTTCTAATCCTTATATCCCTTATCTTGTAACAAACACATATGAGTCTTATAATCTAATCAATAACAAAAAACAAAATCAAAAATAAAAATCAACAAGACTATAACAACAACAATGTGAAGCCTTTAAGGGAATAAAACAAAAACAAACAAAAAAAACAAAAAAATCTAAAATAAAACTAAAAAGTTCCTAAAATTATGTACCCTTATATATGTTTATTTTAGATATATATATACATATTTGTATACACATTTATTTATATATATACATATATATATACATATAATAATCCTAATGATTTTCAATTTAAAATAACTTTATTTCACAAAAAATTCTTACAATAATCTATTCAGAATAGTATATCCTTATTTTAAAATTTGAAATAGGCCCCTCAAAATAGCCTCTATAAAATTCTATAGAACCAAAGTTTTCACATATTTTATTTTATTATATTATTATTTTTATTATTATTATTTTGTATATTATTTTTTTTTTTTTTTTGTTTTTAAAATTCTTTTGTTTTTATCAAATAAGAAACAAAAAAAAAAAGGTCCTGACACAACGACACAAAACAAAATCATAAAAAAAAATAAATAGAATCATCGATTTGACTCTTGATTGAATGAAAATTTTAGTAAAATTCTACCAATAATCAATTTTACCATTTTATTCCCATCATCGTAGTCATTCTTCAAGAAAACAATAAACATAAATACAGAATAAAAAAATAAAAATAAAGTATCCAAAATATTCAATAAAAACAAAAACAAAAAAAAACAAAAAAAAGGACATCATTGCCATGTGTTGCCTCATCAATAAAATCATCGAAACCATTAAGAGGTATTAACTGATTCATTCATGGAACCATATGGGCTATATCGTATTTATTTCTAAGCGACCCCCTAATATTTTATCAATTTATCCTTGTTGCCTGTCTAATACTTTTGAAAATCAATCTAACCGAATGAAATTTTGTTTCATGTTTAAAGGATATGTTTTATCCTAAAAATAAAAAAAATATAAGACAAAAAATAAAATCTTTGATTTACAACTATAGGCTGGTAAAAAGTTTTTCTTATTTAAACGAAAACAACAATAATGATAACAACAACAACAGCAACAACAACAATAATAATATTATTTTTTAAAGGAGACTGGAAAAGAGAAACAAAAATAAAATGAAACCATTAAAAATTGGTTTGTTTTTAGCATTAGCAACTAGGATTAGGTTACAGTTCTAACAATTTATTCTTTATATTCATGTATATATATATTATATATAGATATATAATGCACAACCCATAGTCTTACTGAAACTCATACATATCGATACAATATGTATATATATAGGTATGTGAATAAAAATATAATTTATAACAAGTTTTTAGATGAACTTTGATTTAGTTTTGTTTTTGTTTTTGTTTTTGGGGAGCACAAAAAAGTGATTGATTAAAAATCAAAATTGATTTTTGATATTTTGATCTTTGTTTTATTTTCTTTTTCTTTTTTTTATTGTAATTTTTTAAACCGATAATTGAAAATTCAAAAGAAATTCTTAAATCTTTATTAATTATTGTGTAAACCTCTATTGAAGTGATTTTCAAAATAATTTTTCTATTTCAATGTTAATTAAAAATGATGGTAAAAACAAATGTCACCACGAAAAGCTCATATGTATTCAACCAGTTATATTAAGTCCAATATAGGATCTAGAAAGTGTGGATAAGTGTTATGTCAAGTGAAGAAAATTACCAGAATAAGTAAATGAGAATTAAATTCTGCTGCACTGAGTCTCAACAGGGATTAAATTACAGAAAATTTTGAAGTATTTAATTGGGTAAATTATTTTTTAAATAAAGTGTGGTGAATTATGTTACGAATTATGTTGTACTCAGTACTAAAACACCTTTAATTTTACTTCTCATACAAATTATTTTATGGCTCTATTAAAGAATGACAAATATCATACTATACAACTGATTCTGCAAAGCAAAATTGAAGGCAGAAGACAAGTTGTGTTAGCAGAAGAAGGTGTTGGCAGAAAACAAATATCATAGTAAGAAACATCAGGACGAGTCTCCAAGCGGTGGGAGAACTAATGCATACAGCGCAGGATAGAAAGAGCTACAAAAATCAGATCGCAGACATCCATTAGTGGATATGCAGCTTAAGAAGAAGTGCAATAAACAGACTGCAATGAATCTGAAAAGATTTTTACGGCTCTATTCTAGATAACACATTTAATCAATTTGATTCGAAATTTGACTTAATATAATCAAACCGATAACTATTTGACGGTTTTACCGTAAATAGCGTTGAAAATAAAAAATATTTTTGTAAGAGGTGGTTATATTCTCAGTTATTTAGGATCTATTGTGTTTTTGAAATTTATTTTATTTTACCAGTCGTTATGGTTTTGTGGTACCATCCAATGAGTTTAATACGGGGGGAATAAGGTGGAAGTCGCAATGAATCATTCCATGAAAAGTAAAACCTTTCGCCGAACCGATTGCATTAGATTAATGTCGGGTCGGGACCACACTTGACTGACATATTCAAGGGTAGGCCTTACATATATCTTACATATAAAGATATTTCGTAAGGTCAGGATCAGAAAATTCATTAGACCATTGCTTAATGAAACCTTAAGAAGAATTGTTTTAACTTACAAAGCTTAAAGCTCTGTTTGGGGTCAAATGTTAACCAGAGATCTAAAATATAATTTATTCTCGAAAGCGAACATTTAGTAATTAGTTGGTAGTTGAACCAAGCTGTCCGAGCAGAATTTCTCCTTGAAAAGGTAATAATTTGGCATTTAGAAATATTCAATTCAAATCTAATAACACCAAGGAGTGAAATTTTTAGATTTAAGCAATCAGAAAAAAGAAGCTGTAAGTCATCTGCAAAACTAAGAAGTTTAAAAAAACTTATCACTTTAATAGCATCAATTGTTGAAACTATATATAAGACTAAAGGATCCTATATGACAACCATGAGGAACATCAGAAGACGCTGAGTATTTCCACCGTTATTCCACCGTCATTTCACGGTCATTTCACAGTCATCCCACCGTTATTCCACCGTCTTTTCACAGTCATTCCACCGTATTCCCAACGTCTTAAATAAAACTGAGTATTTCTTAAAAGAAAGGTAAAACTCAAGTCAATTAAGGCTATGTGGTAAAAAAAATGTTATTAAATGATTATTTGTACACCACGATTCTGTACAAAGCAATTAAAAAATGCAATCCCATAGTCGTGAATTATTCATCCAAATACTTTTAAAAGTAGAAAATAATATGTAGACATTCGACCGCTCAATAATTTGATAAGAATTAGGTAATATAAATTTTATGGCCACAAACCTGTTTATTCATTCAAAATTATTGTCGTTTATTAATATTTTTTGAGCTGATTGTCTTACTTTTGTGCTAAAGAACATGTTGATAAAAAAAAAACCCCAGATTCGATGTAAGAGACAGAAATTAGAATTTTTTTTAAATATTTTAAAGTGTGTTCTTTTGTGTCGTAGGATTTTCATACCCTGTTTTTAAAAAGCTGAAACATCTCCAGATTAACTCCAGTATTACTTCCATCCTTTTAGTGGTTGTCGTAGAATTCGCTGGCCACCTAGTTTGCTTTCATTCATCAATTTCGTAAGTCTGTCTTTGCTAATTCTACTGTAGTGGTCTGACCATTTTGTTCTACTATTCCATCGCACTACATACAAGGGTTTTCTAAATATTGAGATTTCTAATTTTTTCAATTCTTATTATGATCTCTGAAAGTTTTTTTTTTTTTCTTTTTTTTTAAATCCAGACTGGATAAGAAATAAAAATAAAATTAGAAAGTAAGCGAAAAGCAGTAAAGCTGTGGTAGAACAACAGTAGAACATAGAGGTAGTTTTCTGAACAATTTGCCTTCAGATTTAAGTCCTTGTGTGGATTTTGAGGTTCCGCTCTAAATTTTGCAGTATATGTCATTACGGGTCTAACGCAAATTTAATATATAATGGGGTATGTGATGGTGTATGTTTTCTTGCACTCAGTTTCTATATGCCATAACTTTAATTATGAGGTAGGTACACACACCCCATTACTTTTTCGATCAGTTTATTGTGGACTTGGATTAGTTTTCCTCGGATTTCTCTTTTTGGAATTAGTATAGACTTTATTTTGTTCTTAGCTATTCAATTGTATGCTGTATTATTCTGAAATTGTAGTAAAGGCAAATAGAAGCTTCTGATGAATATCATCTTAACTATCGCATCTCATGCAAAACAGAGTATTTTGATTTTACTGCCGTTCATGATGTCTCCTTTATTTCCTAGACAACTTTATTTAATATAAAGTTAAGCCAGGTGGGCTTCAGACTATCTACGTTGACGTATTCCGTTTTAGAATTCGATTTTTATTGTTAATGTTATGTTTTTATTGTTCAGATTTCCAATAGCATGAATAATTTCAGGATAAATATTTTTTTTCACAATATTTATAGATTCTTTTTTATTTTTTTTCAGTAAATAACTATTAAAATGATTACTTTTGAGTATTTACCCATAAATTTGAATTTTTTTTTTTAATTTAATACAATAATGCCGCCGAATAAATTATTAAAATATCTTTTTATTTCATAATAATACATTACGTAATTGTATTCTTACTATTTTCAGATTGAAATATTATTTATACATATATATACATATATAATATTTGAAATATTATTCGAAAAAAGATGTTCAGATCATTAAAATATGTATATAATATTTTATTTCTTATGCAAATCCATCAGTGCTACATACGAGTGTTGTACATATTATACACAACATATATCAGTGGCGAAGTGACAATTAAATTTTGTCTCAAAATTGATTGTTTTAATTGAAATCCATAGAACAGAATGAATTTTTAAAATTTACTTCAGATTTATTTCTAAGTACGTTGAATTATTATTTCAGGTCCTTCAGATGAAAAATTATAAGACTACGGTTAAATACTAGGAAAATTTATATGTTTTGTTTTATTATTTTAATTATTTTGAAACTAGCTTTGTAACCCGCCATAAATGACGGAAGCAAAATCAACTCTAGCATTTCTTTCTTTCATTAGAGTTTTCATTTCAAGTTTAAGAAAAATACGTATTTGCTTACTAATTTATCATACCTTTATTTTTGTATTATAACGCTTTTAACTCGATCATTTTAACGACATCCTTTTTGCCAACATTTCAAATTTATCGTATAATTCAGAATTAAGTTAATCCTATTGCCTACTTCCACACGGGTCAACATTCATAATTTTTTTCCTTTCGTTTCATTCCCCCCTTTTTATTAGCAAAATAATTCTATAGAAAAGGGGGAATGAAGCGAAAGGAAAAAAGTGATGAAAGTTGACCCGTGTGGAAGTAGGCATTAACATTCAATAACATTCGGTGCGTAAGCTTAGCGTCAAAGTTTATAGCGAACAAATAATATTTTATAATGAGCCACAACTTTGAACGAAAACAATTTTAAAAACAAAAATAAATAAAATTGTAAATATAAAAAAACAACAATATGGTAGGTACACATAATATTTATTTTGATGAATAAAATAAAAACTCGTGTTGGAGAAAAAATTAAAGTAAAAAAATTTACTGCAAATAAATAGGTATTCACAAAACTGTTCATAGCTTGTGAACCATTGATCGGTTATTTAAAATTTAATTTCATTTCAAAAAATTCATTATCGAAATTCATACATAATTATTGTTTATAACATACATTAAAAAGAAGAACAACAATCAATATGGTTTAACCGATACCTATATATACCTATCTACTATATTTAAAAAAATTGATCACTCTCTACAACATACATTTTGTACATACTTGAAGAAAACAAATATACCCAAAAATTATAAATTTACAAAGATAAGAAATAAAAAATAATAGTACAAAATTTCATTTAATTTCTTTAAAAATGTATAGGTTGCTTTTGTTTCTATATGTAAATCAGCAGAACTAAAACCTAATCCCATAATACATACTAAATATTATATACGATCATAAATTTATATATCATATAGATATATATATATATATATATATATATATTTATTAAAAAAACCAACAATAAACAAAAAAAATAAAAATAAATAACAATTTTAACTTATCCATCGCATCACATTTCTGGCTAGAGTATATATACCTATAGTACTATACAGACTATGCATGCGGTAACAAAACTATGATGCTATGATCATATCATAACAACAAAAATAAACAAAAAAAAATATGTAGACACATATGCATATATCGTGTACAATTTTAAGTAATAAGAATAACCTTCAAGTGCATTATGTTTTTTTTGTGTTAAATGCTGTTTGCCTTTTGGTTATTATACCATATTAAACTATTGATAAAATTTCTATTAGTCCTTCTTATTATAAATCAAAAATATTGTTTGTTTTATTTATATTATTATTATTATTTTTTATTTTTCCTTATTATTTAAGAAGACTAACATTATATTAAAAAATATATTTCATGCAATGGTATTTTTTCCGGCAAAGGTTCAGCATGGTAGACAGGGGTTAAAAAAGAGTACCAAAGCAATTTGTATACATAATGCAATTTGTATATGTGTTGGAGTATTCCGTCGGACTTACAAACATCCAGATAAATGCAGAATAATATATATATAATTCGAAAAAAAAATTTTCACCAATGATTTTTTGTAATATCTCCCAGTTCAATCGAAAACACTTAATTGAGAGCACCCTGTCTATTTATTATAAATATTATATATTTTTTTTTTTATAAAAAATGATTACCTCATATTAAATATACATGTTTCGTCTCTGAAATATCATATTATTATTTATTTACCCACACATAAAAATGATGTATCAAAAATGACAGTAATTTGATTCAGTTTTCTACTTTAAGTTCATACAACAATTAATATCAAAATATATGGATATGTGTATATTGTGTACATATATACTTTAACAATAATATATATGAATCCCGGAAACAAAAGTAAAAGAAAAATAAAATAAAAACAGTAAAAGACATTAAAAATGATTTAATTGCTTTGACCAATGATGTTGATAATTCTGATAGATGATGCTGATAATGATGATGATGATATCCTTTCAGGTTTCAATTTTATAAT
The DNA here is from genome assembly GCA_963942445.1 of Argyra leucocephala. Lineage (NCBI taxonomy): Eukaryota > Metazoa > Arthropoda > Insecta > Diptera > Dolichopodidae > Argyra > Argyra leucocephala. Next base: position 7,461,569 of record OZ012681.1, on the reverse strand, counting down.
AATAATTATTGTATTTTTTGTTTTATTTTTACTTATATTTTAATGTATTAAATGCAATTTTGTACTTAAATAGTCACATTACAACAGCATGTTGTTAAATCAACTACACCCTATTTTCCACACAGGAATGGTGAAGTTTAAATACATTTTATTGTATTTTTTGTTTTGGGTCAATATCTATAGTATAAAATCTCTACAATTAGAAATAATAATATTGAAGAGATTTTTATAAAAATAATGGGCTGTAAAAAAATAAATGTAATTTTGTCATTTATACATAATGAACTTTGTGGTTAACTGTTGCTATATGCTCTCTAAAACAAGGGAAAAAATAATAATAGAAAAAATTATATTATGAAAATGTAATTTATAAATTTAAAAAATTAAAATTATAATTCTGAATTAAATTCTGTATTATTGTATAAAAGTCGAGTCGAGGTATAGTTAATAATACAATGAATTTTAATTTCAAACAGTTTTTATGATAATTTGAAGATAAATAATAAATAATACACGACTATCTATATACAAGTGTACTAGCTACTAGTTTAATCCTATTCTAGTTGATATAATTCCTAAAGAGTCTACCTATAATGTGTTCTTGTACTAAATTATTAAATAATAATATTAAATTTGTTTCCCGGTGGTTGAATAAGCAAGTGCATTCGTAATGTGAAGTGCAAATTCTTATGAAAAATCGTTTTAAGTTAAAAGAGGGTTGTTGATCAAAAATGAGAGCTCTCAATACGATACGATAATATATAAGATTCTATATAGATACTATATACTATATTCTAGATACTATATACAATTCTTGATTTGGTCGACTTCAGATTACCAACAACCAAATTTCACTTTTCTGTCCCGCCCATTAATATTTTAACATTTTACCGTTTCATTTTCGTTTTCGTACATCACAATTTTTTGTTTTCTTGTCGTCTAAAATTTTCTTGTCGGCAGCAGAAGTAAAGTATCGTTAAATTGAAGAGAGGGTTTCAAGACGGCAGTCCCCTTAACAAAAATTTAATTATTTTTATTATATTAAAGTGAAAAATTACTCTTGCGTTACTACTTTAGTTTTGTCTAAACAAGTGGATAAAAAGCACCAATTTTGAAATACCAAATCACAACTGAACAAAACACTCATCCATCCGGTACTGTTATACTGATTCTGCAGCGTCAACACTACAAAAAATAACTGAATATGCACTTGATATTTCGAGAAAAAAAAATTATTGTAGAATGGTTCTGTTTGATGTGTCTGACGAATGTATTTGGAGGAGAAGGTACAACGCCAAATCATATTAAGTTGTTTAACGACAGTATATCTAGCAAAAAAAAAGTCAAATTAAAACGTTTTGACTGGCTATGCTTTCAGATAAAAAAACATGCGAATCCAAATCCTTTGGAATGCATCGTCGAAGGGATACCACACCTTCCTTGGGATGAGTTGACGTATTGCCGGATATGAAAAAACTTAATATTTCTAACTGGAGAAAATTTTCTCGATTAAGGAAGCTCAGAGAGTTCAAGAGTTTTATAGTTGGCTACAAATAGTTAATGAGTAATGGTATACTAACGGTGAATCATAATGGAATATCATTTTGTCATCAATCATTTGAATCAAAATGTTGATTCTGCATTTTTCAATTTTTACTATGGTTTCTCGAAAAAATGTTGATCTAAAACCAAAATCGTGTTCGTTTCTAAAAAAAATTCTGCATTTAAATTCTGCATTTTCTGACTTTAAATTTTTGATCTGTACAATCAGACAATATAATAAAAAAATTTAAAAAAAAAACAAAGAAATATCAAACGTCATTATTTTAAGTAAATAAGTGACTAGTAAAACATAAATAAAAATGTAGAACAATGCAAAAATAATTTCTGGGATAAATTTTATTTAGTCGCAGTTTTTGGATACTTACTTCATCTTCATCTGATGAAGAAATTTTTATTAAAACAAAACCAAAATTATATAGAAAAGCAGTGCAGCAAACATGAAAAAACAAATGTAGAATTTTTTTTTGTTCGTTTGTGAAACGAAAAGAGTTCAGAATTCTGTGTTTTGAAAGCAGAACTGTTAAAATGTTGCATTTAAAAATGCAGAGTTTTTTTCGACAAATGAATTCACCGTAAGACGAATTTGTAGGTTATTTGCTATAATAGGATTTTAAACAAACAATGACGTATTGACAGTATGTTTTATGTGTATTGCCAGTTAAATGACGTATTGACAGTTAAGACTATGTTTAGGAATCTACTTGGACTGTTAAAACGTTGGTAATGGTTGTTACAACATTTCTCCACACTCTTTATTTACTTAGTTGTCAGATTATAGAATAGAATTATACAATATAAATATGAATATGAATTGTGACATTTGCCCACCAATCAGTAAAAAATTCATAAATTTTTACTCAAATGTTTTCTTTTGGATGGCTATCTACTTACTATGCATATGTTTATTCAAAATATAATAATAGCTTTTCTTTAAGTGTGAAAACCCAAACCTTTCCCAAAAAGGATTAATGTAGAAAAAAGCAATAAAAATAACAATAATTCTTAGTTTAATTTTTATTTATATTTTTATTTTGTAATTTCATAACGTGATTCTTTTTATAGGGTGCAATTTTTGTTTTTTTATTTTTTTTCTTTTTTTCTTTAATACATAAATAGTGCTATACATAATAATACATTTATTAATACATGTATATGTATATATATTTATTTTTAATATAAATATATATATTTGTATGTATATATATTATAATATAAACAACATTTTAATATTTTTTTTGTTTTGTTTTTTTCTTGTTTTTGTTTCTTAAATTATTTTGTAGTTGTATTTTTTTTATATAATAGTTTTTAGGTAGGTAGCATTAATTTTTACATTAAATAAATAATATCCTTATTAAATAGTCTTTTCATTTGCAATTTTTATTTTTTTTTTTTTTTATTATTTCTTAATTTCTATTAATTACTATGGTATTATTTTTTTGAAGGGTTTTTCGTATGTTTATTTTTGTTTGTTTTTGTTTCTCTTCTACCTTTCATTTCCTTTTTTAATTTCTGATGGTAAATTTCAGTTTATTTGGCAAAGTTTACACGCTTATTTTTTTTTTATTAAATTTTTTTTTATTTATGAATTTCATTTTTGACTACTAGATAGCGTTTAAACTGGCTATCTTATATTTATGTAGATATTTTGATTAATATTTGGATCAAGGATTAGAATAATTTAATTGTATAATAAATACAATGAATACATATATATATTAAGAAATTCAGCTTATAAATGAACGAGCTACCGTATCTATTTCATAAGCATTTGGAGGCAATCATTCGGCATTCGATTTTTATATTTCATAAAAATATTTATGACATTATGTCATAACATGTATCAGCTGATAACTGAAACTAAAAATTGCCTTTTTTATATTTGTGATGTCTGCTGTACAATACAGTTTTCCTGTCAATTTTTAATTTATTAATCTAGTTTAATTAATTAATTATAATTAATTATATTTAATATAATTAAATATATAATATATAATAAAAATATAATTAATTATATAACTATGATTAATTATAATTAATTATTAGTTAAGTCTTATTAATTAAAGGTTAGCATTGACAATGTATCTTTAAAATCCTACTTTTACATTTAATGTAAATTACACAAACTCTCTAATATGCTTGTACCTCTCTTGTAACAGTTTAAACACCACTATCATAGTAATGTCAAAAATAAATTAAAAATGTAAGCTATGTTTTTTGACAGTTTACCAATTAAAATTTTTTATTTTTTATTTAATATCTATATATTATAAACATTGCTTTAATTTTTTTTTTTAATTTCTTAAAATTTTGTATTTCAAAACTTGTTTTTCAATTTAAATTTTTAATAATAATTAATAATTACAATAATAATAATAATTATATTTTAATATTAAACGTCAATAGTAATTTTATACCTAAAATTAAAATATTATCTAAACAAATTAAACTATTTAAAATCAATTTACATAAAAATATTTAATTTAATAAATTTTCTAAATAAAATTCATATATATATATATATATTTAAAGAAATTGATGAGCATGAATGAAGATTAGTTATTTTGTTTTGATAGATATATATGAAGTAAATTTGGAAATATACATACATATAAAAAATTTAATTTATCTAAATGTTATTTTATTAAAATTTTATTTATAAAAAAAAATAATTTTGTAATAGATAATAATTCAAAATTGAGGTCAAAAAAGTAGAGACACGAAAAGTTTTGTATCTATGTTACAGGGTTAACTCTATAAAACAGGGTTAAATCTATGACACACTTGCTTACACGGCAGAAAAATATATAAAAAATATTTTTTGTTAAATTAGTATCGTTTTTTTAATGACCCGGATCGATATGGATCACAGATTATTAAAAAAAAAACGAAGGAAATTATTTTTGACACATAAAACATGACGTTTCTATCAAGATTGATGTTTCATTTTTTTTCTCAACTTTACAATTTTTTTACCTTTCATGCAGTATACACAAAGGTTTAAAGTAAATTAATAATGATTTTATTGCATGAAATAAAAATAATATTACATAATGTAAATGGAATGTAAAAATAATATTACTCATGTATATAGGATGATGTACTTATGTATTTTATAAATTAATTTATTTTGCTGTACCTATATCAATTACTTTAAATATTATATCATCCATTTAATTAAACTTCCCTTAAAAAAAAATATTTTATTAATCTTCATATTTTATTTAATTATTTTACTATTCATTAGCCAGAATATTTTTTTTAAATATCTGCATTTTTAAAATTTTAATATTTTCTTTTTATAAAAACAAAATAGGAAAAAATTACAATACAAGCATTATTGACTGACATTCATACATTCCAGTATTTATTACATACATATATGTATTTAATTTTAATTTATATTTTATTCATGATTATTGCAAATTGTGGGGTTATTATTATTATTATATAATATTTAGGTTTATTTTCCTTTTAAGGTATAATAGGTCTTTATTATTCTTTTACATTTAAATTACATTACATTATACATTACACTACATTACATTACATTTTTGTTTATTGATGAAAAGGCATTTTAATATTATTATGATAACAATTTAATGTTTTTTTTTTTCTTTGTTTATTTATTTGTTTTCAACTTTAAGATTGAGCACTATTCAAAAAATTAAATAAATTATTTTACTAAAATATAGATTTTAATTCAAAATTATACATAACACGGTTGTGATATATTCTTTGATGATATTAATTATAATATTTTAGTAGAAATTGAAATACTTATAGTTTTAAGAGCTTAATCAACATAACAAATGAAATACTCATATCATAATATTGAATACCGTTATTAAAATATCAACTAATTCAAAATTTGTTCTGTTGAACAAACAATATCATTTTTGATTGGATTTTGTAACTCACAGATGTACTTATAACATTTTGTTATCAAATCAATCAAATTAAAAATCAAGACTGTTGTAAGATCATAAAAAAAAAATTATACCAGTCTTTCAATAAGTTTTAAAACAACGTGATAATAGCACCAGAATATATCACAGTTATGAAAATATTTTTTTAAGTAACCCACAAACTCACTCAGTAATATTGAACAACGTTTTGCAGTATATTTCTAATGTTTTGTAAAATTATAATAATATTGCATAATAACTTGGTTATAGTAAAATGATCTTGAGCATAAAAGTCAAACTTATGCAATATTAATATGTTAAATATACATGACTCAAATACATAATTCCAATGATTCACACTCACTCAATATATTATCCACTCTCAATATATAGTGCAATCAATTAATTATAGACGATCAATTGTATTACAATACTATTAAGTGTCAGTGGGTCACTTTAAATAAATATCTAGCTTATGAAATTAAAATTTCAAATTAAATATTTTAAATTATTTAAAAAAAAAAGAGTCGGTCGGCTCTATTCACTGCTTCAACATATTACTTTCGCCCTAAAAAAAAGTTGAACATTTGAAAAATGACGGAAAAATATTTTTTTTTTAAAAATCAAATTGGTTTTAGTTTTTAAAAACTAAAACAAAATGAAATTAGAAAAAAAAAATATCCTACTTCCAAAATCCAAACTAAAAGTTAAAGTCTTTCAAATTCAAACTTTTTTCTTTTTATTGCACAAAATTTTAAAAATGAGATAATTCAAATTTTCATACAAAATTTCTGTGCACGCAGCTGTTTTGAAATAAATTGCTGAAGTAATGAATTCACCATAATATCAATATTTTTGACATTTTGACATTTTTAGAAAAATTAAATATTAAAATGTTTTAAATTAATAATTTTAATATTTTTAATTTTTCAAATTTACAATTTTAAAATAGTTAATTAAAAATTTTATATAAAAACCAAAAAATTTATATATTTAAATATAAATAATTATTATTATGAAAATTAAGTATAATTTTAGAGCTCAATAACATAAAATTGACTATACAAATCAAAAATTAAAATAGTTTTTGATATACATAGATATACAATGATAACTAACCACAAAATTATGTTGTTGAAATATGATTGTCGTGAACATAATTTTGTACATTTATTTTCGACATAATGTTTGTACAACAATGTTATATTGAAATTAAAAATAATAAAAATGTATGTACTTACATATTGGATAACTCAAAAAATAAACAATTAAATTATAAAAATTAAAATTTATATTAAATAAAACAAAATTATTACCTAATATTTAGGATTATTTAAATTTTATACAAATAGTAAATACACAATATAATTACTAAAATATTTATTAATAATATATTAGTAAAATTTTGTTATTGTAAATTTATAATTTAATTTAATCTATTAATTTTTAATTATCAATAACATTTCATATTCTTTGCACAAAAAATGCAATTTTAAAAATATTAATTTTCCAAATTTTTTAATATTAATTTTCCAAAATTTTCAATTTTTAAATTGTTCCTACATATTATAATATGTATGTTATGTACCTACATTAGGTCATATTATACAATGTTGTAATTGATTCTTCTTCCACTTTGTTTTTTTATCAGCTTTGTTTATTCACAAAATTTAGTTTGTGCAAAAGAAGGTTAAAACAAAGTGGTAAATGATATAACTACAACAGCGTGCAATATGGCTCATTGTCATGACAAAATGTTGTAGTTTTGAGGGTTTTTAATTTGTTAGGTATATGAATAATTTTATTAATTTTTACTAATTTCGCCATTTGTCTTTATTTTCTAATTAATTCAATAAAAGAAAAAAAAATTATATAAACTTTGTTATTTTGAGCACTCTTGTTCGCTTATTTTCGTACAGACAGTCGTATAGGCCTGGTGGTATGCAATTAATTTGACGAAATAAATAATAAGCTTTTGTTTTCCTCCTTTTTTCAACCTTACAATTGTAACAAAAAACAGTTAAAGAAAAACGTTGTTTCTAATAAAATTTTATTTATAATGTGTTTTTAAAACCGAAATTGAATGAAAATAAATATTTTAACTGTAAAAAAAAACAGATAAATAGTATTACTTATCTGTCTGTGATAATAACCAATAGTTTTCATTTTGAGCTTTCACCTTATCATGGCAAACGTTTAATTTTTAACATCAAATGTAATTACTATTGTTATTAGTTTATTATTGAATACTTTATGTTCTTTTGTAGGTTTTTCTCATATATTTTCTCAAAATGGCAAGGTCTATTAAAAACTCGCTAACATCACATACTTTTTAAGCTTTGTGTTAAAGATTTTTTTATAAAATCGATGTTTTATTTTTAGAACCGAAGTCTAATCAACCAAAATGACATTTTCAAAATGTCAAATGACAAAAAACAAATCAATTTTTCATTTGACATCTATTTTTTTCAATTAAATCTTTATTTTTTACATTTTATATTTATCATATAGAATACTATTTGTTTAACATTTCTTTATTTTATATTTAAACAGTTCGTCACGAATTTTTAAAAAAAAATATTTATTTATCAAAGTCCTCTCAACTGGCTTCCATTTTGTTTTTAAACTGTCAAAAATTACCCAAGTTTTACAATTATTTTGCAGTGTGAATGAAATCAAATTCTTCTCGTGATCAATGATTAGTACTGTAAACACGTTATTATAACACATACAATTCGTAAATTATATTTTTTCTATAAAGTATTTTTGATAAAAAATTAAATATTTAATAAACCTGTTTATACGAGTATTCATGATGACAGCTTTAGCATAATATGTTTTATAACTCCCTCTTCGAAATATTTTTGGTGGAGAGTCGTTATGGAATGTACCCTAACGCTGTTATTATGAATAATAGTTAAAACAGACCCAGCAAATAACCTCAAAAATATTTTGACCCAATTCAAATTATTTTTTCTAAATGATATTGTTAAAATTATATTTACAAAATAAACAGTAAGTTATTATTATTTTCCATTTTTCATTTTAATTTTGATTTTTTTTTTTTAATTATTAATTTAAAATTGCAAAATTGAACAATTAATAAATCCATTTAATTAGCTAGAAAAATTTTGTTGTATTTTTTTTTATTTTGTTTTTTTTTTTTTGTTTTTCTTTTTTATAATTAATAAAATTTACATTTATAATACTTATTATAATTTATTATAATATCTAATAATATCAATAAAAATACATTGGTTTTTACTTTTTTAGTTATTTTATATATATATATTTTTTTTTTGGTTTTTGTTGTTTTTATTATTTTTATATTTTGGTTTGTTTTGGTTTTTATTTAATATTTTTGTTTTGTTTGAAAAATATATTACATTTCTTTTACAATTATTATATTATTTTAATTATTGAAATTATAAGTAGGTATCATTTTTTTTTGTTTTTAAATAACAATATGTATATTGGTTTATTTTCTTTTGTTTTTTGTTTTTATATATAATGATTTTTTTTTATATAATAAATTTACAATAGTTTACTTTATTAATATATTATAAGTATGTATATATTAAAATATGCAATAATGTTTTCTATTATATAGTTAAGTATATATATATACATGTATTGATGTAATATTAATGTGTGAATAAATTATTGTATGAAATATATAATATGCATATTATATTATTATGTACTTGTATATAAGTATATGATATATTATATATATAATGTATAAACGTTGGTTATATTGTTTTGTTTTGTTCTATTATATTTGAATTTAGTGTTTTTGTTTATTTATATATATTAATTCGTATTTTGGTATTCTTGACTATTTCGTTATTTTTAAAAATGATATGAAATTGATAATAAGCATATCCATTTACGATTAAAAACGAAAAACAAAAAAAAAAGTTATTTCATATAATATTGTATTATTTTTATTTCCAAATATTTTGTTTTACGGCTCTATTCATTCATATATTTATAATATAATGTTTTTTCTTAATATTGTTGTATTATAAATTTTAATAAATTAGAAAGAGATAAAAAAATATTATACATTAACTTTTTTCAATTTTTATATTTTAATTTTACCGTATGTTCAACAACAGAGAAGTTAAGGGAAAAAATTAAATTAATTAATTTAATAATAAATATTTTATAATTATTACCATTATATAAAAATTAATTAAAGAAATGTAATTGTAGTTCAAAATTTAAAATTTTGTGATTAGCTAGTTTTTTTTGTATAGACAAATATAGTTAACAGAAAACTTTGATCTGCTTAACAATTACATATTAAGATTTTATGCAAAAATCTATCTTTGTGTGTATTGAAAAGTAATTTTCGGGTCACCATAATGGATTTATCTTAATTTATTTATTAATTTTAACTTTTAAATACATAATTCATGTATACAAGACTACTTAAAGGATCTGAATAACACTTAAAACACTTATAACTAAAATTGGATTTATATACGAAGTTTAAAAATATAATTTCAATACGATTATAGGTATGTATGATTGGTTAGTAACACATAAATCAAATCTATAAATTTCAGCTATATCATTGTAATTATTTAATAATTATTATACTTGCTGAGGAATTAATTTTGTTATTTGATTATTTGGAAATCAAAACTTAATTACTTTGTATAGGAATTTCAAGCAAAATACTAGATTATTTTTACTAAAAAAGAATTAATTACCAGGTAAGTTATTAACAACTGTATTCATTCTACCAATTTATTTATTCAGTATATAATGTATTTAACCAATTTATACCGTACATAACCATAAACTGTATTCAATTTATACTGTATTTAACCAATTTATTTATTCAGTATGTTACAGGTGTAACAACTTAACAAAACAAATTACAAACTGTTAATAACAAATTATTATTAATAAAAATCAATAAACAAAATACAAATTACAAGAAAATAATATTCTTACACATTTATCTCTTTCTAGTCATATAAAATGTTATATAAAATTCGTTTATTTTTATTTTATCTGCACTCGTTTTTTTTTTTATTTATTTAAATTTAATTTATTATTTATTTTTATTTTATTACAATTAATTATTACGTGTATAGTATATCTCATTTAAAATATATATGTATTTATATATATTTATAAAATAGTTTATTTTTTTTTTTTTTTAATGTTTATTTTTTATTTTATTTTATTTAAGTATTTTTTTTTTTATTTAATAAAAAACTTATTTAGTATCACATTGAAATTAAAGAAACAAAGTTGGCATTTTTGTTTAGGTACGGTTTAATTACATGAAAAATAATGACATTCAATGTTTTTTTTTGCTCTAATATTGAATTTACTGTTATTAAATATTAATTGTTTATTTTAAATTTTTCTGTGATAACAGATTTAAAAATCAATAACATATATTTAAATGTCATAAATTTTTCAATTAAGAATATGTGCATAGAGCCAAGTTAACTTTATATTGCGTGCATTCATTTAAAAAAAAAAAAACAATAAAATAAAATAAAATCAAAATTATATGGAAGGAACAACGTATTTGGTATATTTATAAATTAATTTTAATTTTTGGAAAAACTTATGTATTCTTTAGCGCTAGAGTAAAATATGAGTAATTGTTAAATATGGTCGAATATTTTTTTTTTCAATTTTTATAAAAAATCTTATCATACACTAAGTAACGTGTATTTGGTGTACTACTTCAGTATTTTGAACTTTTTCAATCGATTACCAAAACACTGAAGAAGTCTGAACATATTCGACTAAATACGCGTATTTAGTAAAAGTAAAAGGAAAATATTCGATTTCAACAATTAAAAATATTTAAGTTTCAATTTTGGTTTAGATGTATGTATGTAAATAATATTTCATCAATATATTATGAATATGTTTACAATTTCAAATAATTATTTTAACTTTTAAGTTTGCACCAAAAAATTTTAAAATGCATTTAATAAAATTTAAATTAAAATGATAAGCCATTCAATTATTATTATGATTTATGAAATCTTATTTTAATAATTTATATATATTTTTTCATTTTATATTAAATATTATTCTTATTATTAGAAATTATTATTAAAGATGCACTGCAGAAATAAAATCAATTATGTATATAGGTATATTTTAATTATTTTTTGTTTATTTTTGTTTGGTTTTGATTTTTATTTAATATTATACATAATATTTATTATATATACATATATATATATATATATAATGTTTATACATACATAAATAATAATTGCAATATATTTTAAATATAATTTTTCAAATTTCATATCTCAATAAAAAATTTTTGAAAGCTTTATTTAATTATTTTTTTATTTTTAGTTATTTTGTTTTGATTTGTTAAAAAATGAAAAAGCAAAATTAAATATTTTATATTTAATAATTAAATATTAAAATAATTTGATTTATGTTTTTTTGCTAAATAATAATATTGTATTTAATAGATATATTGTTTTTTTTTTTTTTGCAATTAAATATATATTATTTCTTTTTTTTAATATAATAATAAGTTAAGCGTTGATGTTCAGTAAATGATATGCATATAACAAGCCATTAATTTCATTTTAGAAACTTAATAAAGTTATTTAATTTTTTTGTTTTCTTTTTTTTTATTGTTTTTTAATATTTTTATTAATATATTTTCATTTTTAAAATTTACTTAAACTTGATGATTACTTAAAATATTAACTATTTAATTAAATAATTTAAATTTAATTTTTTTTTTTTTTGTAAAGTCACTAGATAATTTTAATTTAAAAAGTGGAAGGTTGTGTAAACTAACTAAAATTAAAATTAATTTATTTAATAAATAATTTTCTTAAATATATGTTTAAAATTAGTAAATATTAAGAGTTAACAAAAAATTAAAATTTAAAAAATAAAAACTTCCATTAAGATTGTATTAGTTTTAGTTAAAAATCGTTTTTTTTTTCGAGTTTAAAATTAAAATTTAAAAATTTTATTATGTGCAACTTAATTTTAAAATATATTTCACATTATAGTTTTTGCCTTGATTTTAATAAATAAATAATTTTTATATTTTAATTTATACTTTTATACAATATTTATAGTTTTAAATTAATCAAAAGTGACATTTTCATTTTTTAACACTTTCTTTATTCATTTTGTCAATTTAGTGTAAATTTTTTTTTCCCTTAAATTTTGATGTTTAGAATTCTATGTTTTGTTTTAAATTTTTGAATTTTTTAATTCTTATACTAATATTTTCGGATTCACAACTTGGTTTTTTTTTTTATAGTTTTTTTTTTAATATTTATAATATTTTTAATTTTTTTTTGTTTTTTTTTTCAAATAAAAATTATTTAACTTTCTTTTTTTCTTTGTAAATATTTTTTAAAGGAATTTTTTTATTTATTTAAATATTGTTGTTGACGGATTTTATTGTTTTAAAAATGGATTTGCAGCTCCACCACCACCACCAGGAATATCAAGATTACCACCAACTGATGTTTGATATGTGCCATATTGTTGACCATTTAGTGGTGCATCATTTAAACGTGAACTTGATAATGCACGAGGTATTGGATTACTTGGCACACCATGAGGCGCTAAATGTGATGTTTCTTCAGCAACCTTAAAATGAAAAATGGGGAAAAAATTAATATTTTTTAAAAAGTAAAAAAGAAATAATAAAATAAAAACAAAAAACAAAAATTTAACTTACTTGATGTGGATCCTCTGTTGTTGGAATTTCTGAAATGAATCCCTGTTCTTTCCTATAAAAATTAATAAAAATGAATGCAGCCAATACAATTGCGCATGCCAAACCGTAACCACGGAATGTTGCTGTTGTACCGAAATTAGCAACAAACATACCACCTATAACAGCTCCACAACCCCTTCCTAATCCATGATGTATACCCTGTAAGACACCTTGTGATGATCCCCTTAAATGTTGTGGTGTATTATGAGCAATATATGAACAGCAAGCAGCCCAAACAGCAGCATGTGTAATACCCTGCATAAATTCAAATGGCAATACCCACCATGGATTTGTTAACCATGATATATACAAAAATCTGACAACATTGCCAATCAAACCAAGACATAAAACTTTAACATGACCAATTTGAGTAATTAAACGAAAACTAAAGAAATATGCAAATATTTCTGACAAATGATTAATAATTGATGCAACACCAAATAATGTTGGTGAACCACCATAATCTTGTAAATGCCAAAATAGAAAAGTAAAAATTAAACCAATACCAAAGCCCATAAACCATGCAACAAATAAAAATGAAACACATTTTAAATCTTTAAAATGTGATAAAACTGCAACCCATTCAGGCATTTGTCTTATTGTTTGAGCAAACATTTTCGATTCAGCACCCATTTGTGGCTGTGTACCAGGCATACCACCACCAAAATCTTCACCACCTGTACCCGTTTTTACGGCTAACGATGGTAAATTTAATTGTGCTGCTAATTGATTTTGCATTTCATCTTCGGCTGCTTGCTTTGAATTATCAAGTGGTTGAACATTTTTTTCTTCTGATGCTGGATCATATTTGAAAGTGATTTGTGAAGCTGTAATAATGGCAGCTGTCATTAATACGGAAAATGTAGCAAAACATATTGTATAGTTTTTTTCTTGTTTTTCTGGTCCACATGGATGATCTGGAAATGATGTTGAATGATCTAAGGCTATACCTACTATAAACATAGATAAACCCCAACCAAGTGATCCAAACATTCTTTGATGACCATATTTATCAGCATCATCACCTAATAATGTTATTACAGCTGAATCAGCTAATGTTATAGCCGGTGCACTAAAGAATTCTCCAATTAAAATCAGTAAGAGAAGTAGAAAGAATGCTTTTTGAATGTCCTAAAAAAAAAAAATAGCAAAAAGAAAAAAGATAATTTCATTAAAATAATTTTATTGAAAAAAAAAATATTACCGGTGTTCTATAAACCATTGTTGAAAATATTGGACTAACATAATCTTTGTGCGCAATAGCATCATAGTTTTTAGCAAAATTTACTTGTATTGGAGATATACCAGCACTTCCGTGGTAAGGCAAAAATGATCTTCGATGTCTATAAAATATTTTTTTTTTTTTATTTTTATATTTCCTGCTATAAAATCTTTTATTAAAAATTCGCTCACCTAATCCTAGTTTCATTTGAATAATCAGTTTCATTTAATTCATCTAAAAGATTTAATCCCTTATCCATTAATTCAATATTTTGTACAGCACTTAAATCTCTTCGGGATCTTGTTGTTGTTATAAAAAATTCAGTTGCATTTCTTTTTTCAATACATTTAACAGCTTCTGGTTGAATAAAACCTAATGGTACTGTAAATATAATCCAAGATGCTAATGAAGCCAAAAGTAATTTTTTTCCCTGTTTACACCTAAAATATAAAAATTAAATCATAATAATGTAATTAGTCATTTCTAATAACAGTTTTAAGACAAAATAAAAATATTATTTCAGAGCTGAACTTATTGGGGCCCGATTATAATAACGTAAAAAAGAGTAAATGTACTTAAAAATCTGTGACAACAGAATTAAAGGCCATCTAGAAAACCAATAAGCACTTAATTGTGTCTTTTTGATGACATGACTTTAGTGATCTATTTATTACTATTAGTTTGTTATTTTAGGGGATCACTCTCCCATTTTTATTCTTCCCGGAAACTCAGTACTAAAGCCACCCACAGACAGAAGTAAAAGTTTCAAAAATTTGATTCTTTTTATACTTCATAACAAAATTCTAAAACAATATTACGAAAGCTGTAACAAATTTTTATTTGAAAAACTCATTAATTAGATTTATGGAATAAAAGTCGAGTTTCCTTTCACTAATCATTTGTATTTATTTTGCAAATATCGATATTTCGGAAGCAACTTACTTCCTTCATCAGTGCTTTGCGACTAATTAATATTTACACTAATCCTTACATATAATTATATAATTTGAACCCTCAATAATATGCTCGTTTTGTTAACAATAGTAATTCCTTAATAGTGCTACCTAATCTATAGTGTTTTATTTATTAAATTTTTTTTTTTTTTTTTTTTGTATAATTATTATTTATTGCATTTAAACCAGTCTTACGCAATAACCCTTATTCTAGTATTTATGATCTTAATTCTACCTGAACCTGATTTTTAATTTTAAAGTAATCTAAATAATGGCGAGAATCCACTACCTAAATCATTATTAAGTCTGTTGTTAACAGGTTCTCTAGATATTGCCAGGCTTTCATACATATCTAGTTTATTATTTTTGTTTACCTCTTTTATTAATTTTAAACTATTCTTATTTATATGATGTTCTTCTTCATCTATATGTTGCGCTACAGCTGACCTAAAATTCGTGTAGTTTCTTTTCCTCGCCAATTGTGCTTCCCTCATATGCCTAGAATTAGATGCCAACCAAAAATTCACAAAGATGGAAATGAAATGAGGGAAATAATTGCAGATTCCAACTCACCAACATACAACATAGCAAAATGGTTAGTAGCAGAGTTCAAAAACCTAGGAAGAGAAATGAGCACAAGAGCTATAAAAAATACAGCTGAACTGATCGAAGCAATAAAGGATACCGAAATAGGGGAAAGTGAAGAGCTAGTATCATTTGATGTCAAATCACTTTTCCCTAGCATACCAGTTAAAGAAGTCATTATAAAACTAGAGGAATGGCTCAACAAAATGGATGATTCGAGGGAATGGAAACAAAAAACCAAATGCTACATCAAATTGGCAGCCCTTTGTATGAATGAAAACTATTTCATGTTTAGAGGGAAGTATTACAAAACCACAAAAGGCACAGCTATGGGAAATCCACTATCCCCTATATTGAGCGAAATCTTCATGAATTTTATAGAAGAAAGGATAGTAGAAGAAGGAATTATGCCCAGGATCTGGATGCGATATGTAGATGATATTATCGCAGTAGGGGAAAAAACCAAAATGGAAAGTTTACTTGTTAAACTCAATAACATCCATAACAACATAACTTTCACAATGAAAAATGAAAAAAATGGCGAAATTCCGTTCCTAGATATCAAATTAATTAGAAGGGAAGGAAAAATAAATTTTGATATCTATAGGAAAATTACGACAACTAAAAGAACTATCACTTCCGATTCAAACCACCCCCATGGACAAAAGATGGCAGCATATCATACAATGATTAACAGACTACTGACCACACCTTTATCAGAAGAAAACTTCAAAAAGGAAAAATTATATATTGAGGACACAGCAGAAGTAAATGGATTTATGAAAGAAAATGTTGAGAAAATAATAAGGAAGAAGATCCATAGAACTGAAATGGAAAATCTCTCAACTTTATTCGAACAAAACAAAAATATGGAGAAGCCAAAACGAATCTGTGTAGCACATTCCGCATACACAAAAAAATTTAGCAATATATTTAAGAAATACAACTTAAATGTAGTCACTACTAGCAGAAATCTCAAATTATGTAATCTGTTAGGATCTGCTAAAGATAAGAAAAGCATAGAAGAAGTAAGTGGTATATACAAAATATCATGCCAAGATTGCACAAAAACTTACATAGGACAATCCAAGAGGTTAATTACAGTTAGATTCCAGGAACATATGAGGGAAGCACAATTGGCGAGGAAAAGAAACTACACGAATTTTAGGTCAGCTGTAGCGCAACATATAGTTGAAGAAGAACATCATATAAATAAGAATAGTTTAAAATTAATAAAAGAGGTAAACAAAAATAATAAACTAGATATGTATGAAAGCCTGGCAATATCTAGAGAACCTGTTAACAACAGACTTAATAATCATTTAGGTAGTGGATTCTCGCCATTATTTAGATTACTTTAAAATTAAAAATCAGGTTCAGGTAGAATTAAGATCATAAATACTAGAATAAGGGTTATTGCGTAAGACTAGTTTAAATGCAATAAATAATAATTATACAAAAAAAAAAAAAAAAAAATTTAATAAATAAAACACTATAGATTAGGTAGCACTATTAAGGAATTACTATTGTTAACAAAATGAGCATATTATTGAGGGTTCAAATTATATAATTATATGTAAGGATTAGTGTAAATATTAATTAGTCGCAAAGCACTGATGAAGGAAGTAAGTTGCTTCCGAAATATCGATATTTGCAAAATAAATACAAATGATTAGTGAAAGGAAACTCGACTTTTATTCCATAAATCTAAACATATCACTAAAAACAAATCTGATTATCAAAAACAATTAATTAGAGTTACAAAATCTGGACAGATTTTTGTTTTCATATAAAATAATTTTATTTGCCAACTCTATTTTACTTTGTTCATATCCTTTTAATATGCGCAGGTTTTGACATGACCAAGGGGCCTTAAGGCAAATTTAGTAGAGCTGCATCATTCAGGCATACTGTCAATTACAAACGCAAGTTCATAATTTTTAAATTCATCAGATTTATCATGTTTAGCATCTTTCAGCTCACCTTACATCATCTTTTTCCAGAATCTAATTCTAATACAAATATTAATATATTACTGCAGAAAGTAGGTGGAAGTGGTTATTACACAATACTTCAGAAAAGAGAAATTATAACTACATTTCTTGGCGACTACACCTCTCGAGTGATTCATTTCTTTTTACTGATTGTTTTAAAGAATTTTACGTTTGAACTTGACTCTGGAACCAACTGATATGGGATGAAGAAAATTCAATCAGATTTCCAATTTTCTTTTCACCGCAAACTATACTCGTTTAACTTTTTTTTTTGTAATTCATTGATGCATTAATAGAAGATCATTAGTACTGGCTTCTGTTTCTAGCTTTCATGTATGTTTTTTCTATATATATTTTTTTTTCCGCCCTATGTCCCACAGATGGGGTTATAGGATTAGAATGGTGATGATGATGATATATATTTCAGTGTTAGAATAGCAAGAAAATCCTATATAATGTAATATAATGTAAAAATATTGTAACCACAACTTCAAATTTTCTGGGACAATAAATTCATCGTCTTTATTAGACGTTGGGCATTGCAAGCGACTTTAAATCGAACAGTAACAATAGATTAATCAACTAGACTTTGTGAAAATATTGATAAGTAGTAGTGGCTGCCGACAGTACGCCGATACACTTAGACTGGTAAGGTCCATTGTGATAAAAATAATGATAACACGAAACTAAAGTACTGCAGTCTAAGAACCACACTATTTTTTTTATGCTGAATAAAATAATAGGTCTTTCTAGTACTTGAAAAAGCCTCTCCACTATAAATACTAATCTCAAATACGTTTTACGCCAGAGCGAAAATAAAAAAAAAACATCAAAGAAAACAGATACATGACCACTAAACTATCACTTCATTTGTTGTTACACATTTTGTCATGAATTAATGTTATAATTCTAAAGTCGAACAATTTCAAAATACTTGTACCAAGTTGAAAAGAAATATATACTACAAACAAAGAAAATTCAACTCTATTCAAATTGTATACACATAATTTTTATATCCGTAATGGTAATAACAAAAATAAAAACAACAACACATTAAATTGTCAAAGAAACAATATTCCGTTATTTGTTTTTTTTTTTTTGCTTACCTATCAGCATATCCACCCCAAAATGGTGCTGCTAAAAATTCCACAAATGGTCTCATACCAATTAATATACCACATTGTCCTGCATTCATACCCATTTGTTTAAAGTATATACCCATCAAAGGAAATAATGAACCGAATGCTGAATAGAAGAAAAAATAAAAACTTTTTACTGTAAGTAGTTCTTGATCCACTGGTCCACAAAACATTTCTATAATATCTGATTTTCCACGAATTTTATGGGTTGCTTCTTTTGCTTCTGGATATCTAAAAAACAAAAATAAATGAAAAATGGAAAAAACAAAAATAACATTTCATTTTTAAGGATATTCAAGGATATTTTTTCTAAAATAAAAATAAAATGGTTGAGTCAACAGGTTTTTTTTTATTTTTTTTTTTTTTTTGTTTTTTGTTTTCTTATATATTTATTTTTTTTTTTTGGTATTATACACTTACAAATTTGGGTCAACTTCTCCTTCAGCTTCAATATCTACACGTGGTCGAGCACCATAAGCTTGTGGTATTTGTTGTTGGCCATCTCCGTATTGGTCCCCACCACCATACTCATTATAACCGCCACCACCACCACCACTACCACCAAAATTATTTGAATAATCCATTTTTAATAGGTAACGATTTGTTGATTATGGACGTAAGAAATTATTCTTTATTTTTAGTTTTTGATGATGAAAAATTGGAACAATCTAAAATAACAAAAAAAAAAACAAAAAAATAAAAATTATTTTTAAAAATTATATTAAAATTTATAAAGAGAATTAGAATGATAATAAATTTAAATTAAACTGTAATTTATAAATTTTAATATATTTTATGATGTTTGTATTTGTTATGAAATTAAAAAATAAAATAATTTTTAGTTTTTTATACTTAATGCATAAATTTTATAAGATCTAATGAAATATTTAAATGCATAGTTTCTCTAAAACTAATAAAATCCAATAAGAACATTTGTTCGAATTGAGGGTATTGCCACCATCAGGTTAACACTCACAGTACTTTATTCACTCTTTCAGCAACTAATTAGGTAGAAATTTAGTTATTTCAGTTGCTTCTGGACAAATATTAGCACCAATTTATGCCTTTTTGATACCATAAATCGAATCGACGTACCCATTAAACAGAAATTAAAACAATAACAAAGTATTTATATTTTGACTTGACAAATATGTGGCGTGAATATAAATTGACAATAAATTGGTATTATAAATAAACTCAAGGCATTCAGATGATTTGAAGTTTGTATTAAATACGAATTCAAGTCAAATTTAGTCAAATTTAAATTATTGTTCATATCATACCACTCAACTTTTAAATGAATACCTTCACTTAAGCAACGAGCAAACTCAAAGTGAGCTGTGAATTGACCCGTTTATAGTTATAGTTGTTTTAATTTGAGTCGCTTACAGCCCTGAATTATTTATATTTTATTTAAGCTTAAAATAAAACTGGTGAAGCAAACAAAATGGATATATTCTAGAAATTACATATAGGGAATTTCAAACTGGTTTATTCCTTGTCTATCATAAGAACAAATGCAAAGTCGAAAATCTGTTTTTAAACATAATGTTCTTACAACGTTTCTTATAAACATCCGTTATTCGTGTCGTATACCATTTGTGGTCTTCCAATTGAACGTTTAAACGTTCTGATATTGCAAATGGAAGTTGGTATTCCAATTTCTTCTGGAATGACAATCATCACTAATTTGTATTTTTTTCATATTTGATACTACATTTCTATGTATATTATTTCTCCAATTTGATGGCTCAAATTTAATTTATTTAATTACATCCTGGGTTTTAAATTATCTGCTCATCCTTTCGAACTTACTCTCTTTTATTTATAATTTCAAAAAAAAAAAATGAGAAAAGTGCATTACAGACAGTCTAAAGAGAATGAAAAATTATTCGTAGATGGCATACGATTCGTAGGGTATACGACTACGATTTAATGTGGTAAACAAATACGTTGCTACGCATTTAAGTGGTATTTCCACTTTCTTCGAGAGTATGTTAGAGATTATTGGTTTTTTCACAGCTGAGACTGATTTTAGTTTAGTGACGGTGCTACTTTTCGACCGATTAACTTTTAACAAAATAAGTACATAATTAATCTACCTACTCTGCTAGTCTACATAACAAACTTCAAAAGTCTATCTGAACACATATTATATATATATAACTTTGAAGTTGATCCGAAATTGAATTGAATCAAAATTGTCAAAACAAAAAAATGCGAAATATGATAAGTGCGTGCTCATGGTGAGTGCATAAAATATATGATATATGTACATTGGACTCTCGACATAAATATTGTTAACGTATACTAATTTTGTTTTTGTCTGAATCATTTTATAGCAACAACAATAATAATGAAAAAGTAGTTCATGAAGAAATGAGAATTGAGAGAATAAATCAATTTTTTTTTTGATATATTATGGAAGTAGGTGTAGGTAGAATGTAGTGAGAAATATTAATACATTATGATGAGAGATGATACATATTTATATTGTTGTTGGTGTTTTGAGTTGTAATGTGTGCATCCAAACTTTATTAGGTTAAAAATAATATTAACTAGTATAATAAAACAATTTACATTTAAACATTTTAAACATGACATTTGGTAAGAACAACACGTTAATGCAAACGCAACTACATAATTTTATTTTATCAAAAAAATCTAGTCAGAATACTAAGCCGTACTGGTCCTTTTCAATGAATATAAAATAATAAAAAATTAATTAATTGTTAGAGTGCCGTTATGATTGAAAATGCATGATAAATTTAATATTTCACCCGCAAAGTATGCAATTTCAATCGCATTGCTAAAGACATAATAAATAATGACGTTTATCCGGACTACAAACATTTTTACTCTAATAAATGCTTGTACCGAAAAGCAAATATTATAAGATTCGATAATTTTTTAATAAAAATTATTCGCAATCATTTTGAAAGATCTCTTAATACGTTAGAAAATGGTCTTATATCCAATATATACTACCACAACGAGGAATACATTAAAAATACTTTAAAAACGGGGTTCATTGCGCCCGAACACTTTATATTACTTGACTCTAATATTCAAAACCACGAGTATGTCCCTCTATTATATCACTATAATAGAAGGGCTACATGCAAGTGTATAGAATATAACCCACAGAATATTGAGACTAATCTACTAAAATATGACATGTTTATTCCTGAAAAGGATAAACAATTATCAACAAACTATTGGTGGTTACATAGTTCATGAAAATGAATATAAAAGTTAAATATATCAGTAGAACAAGTTAGGGTTAGATTAAGCGTAGTTCTAGTTTAGTTTTAAGCTTTATTTTATAAAGAAAAAAACTAAAAGATTTCTGGTTTTTATCGAAATTTTCCAGAATAATAAAAATCTTAATAAAATTTTTGCTATTAAAAATAACAAAATATTGATGGTGTATAAATAATACTGTAAAAAAAACTAAACAAATTAAATAATTGTTAGGGCTTTAGTTTTAAGTAAATTAAGAAATAATATTAGTTTTATAAAACTTTTTTTCTAATTGTAAATAGAATGAAACAAGAGAATAAAATAAAAGTTAACTAAAAAAAAAAAAAAAATAATTACGTTTTAATAACGTTTATCGTCATATGGTATACGTTTGTTCATTTGCATCTTCCATTTTTTTTTTTTCGTTTTATTTGTTTCATATGTATTACAATTAGCAAAAAAGTTTTACAAAACTAATATTGATTCTTAACTACTTAACTAAATATTTTAAAACTATATTTTATTTATTTAGTTTTGGTCGGATGAAATTAATATTACTAATCTGTTGAGATATTTTGAGTTGAAAATTCATTTTATTTTTTATTCGCAAAATTTTGGAAAAATATAACAAAACCAAAATGTATTTATTGTTATTTTTTTTAAAAAAACTTATACTATTTAAAATCTAATTTACACCTACTCTAATCCTAAATTAATTAACTCTAATCTAAGCTTAACTAACTTAATCTAAATCTAAACCTAATCTAACTTAATCTAGAGTTACTAACCGTATCTGGTTTTAATTACATTACGAATTATTTACCCACCAATAATTATTTCTTAATCGTTTATCCTTTTCAGGAATAAACATATCATACTTTAGCAAAGTAGCCTCAATACTATTAGGGTTATATTCTATACACTTGCATGTAGCCCTTCTATTATAGTGATATAATAGAGGGACATGACCGTGATTTTGAATAAACCCTTTGGAATCTAGGTAGATAAAATGTTCTGGAGCAATAAACCCCGATTTTAAACTGTTTTTAATATACTCTTCATTATGGTAATATATTTTGGATAATAAACCATTTTCATTTGTGTTTAGAGATCTTTCAAAATGATTGCGAATAATTTTTATTAAAAAATTATCGAATCTTATTATATTTGCTTTGCGGTACAATCATTTATTGGAATAAAAATGCTTGTAATCCGTTTCTGCTTTCCTATGTAGGTTTACGCAGGCTCTTATACATTTACGTTCAAATTTCCTAATTTTCTCCATTTGGCTTGCGCTAATGTTGAACCAAATAGGTCTCGCATATGAAAGTGTTGGTCTAATTAAGCCTTGGTAGGCTAAAATTTTTACTCTTTCATTAAGCGTTTTGTCGTAAAACCATTTGTGACATGCCATGAAAGCTTTTGTTTCTTTTTCTAATGTTTTTTGGACATGGAAGGTAAAATTAAGATTTTAGTGCAAATATACACCCAGATATTTAACTACCTTACTTTTATTAATTTTTATATCAGATGAAGATTTAATTTCGAATTCCTTCCATCGCGTTTTTATGTTATTGTATCTATACAGTATCACGGAATAGTATCGTTTCGCATTTTGATGGAATGGAATGGATTTTTCAATTTTGATCTTCCATCATAGCACCAATAGTTTTATGTATTTCATACGCGATTGCATACTTTGAGGCTAGTATTTAAGAATTTGATATGCGATTGCATACTTTAAGGCGACGGGTTTAAACCTACCAATAAAAAAGAAAAATTTTTAATCTAGATATTGAATAGGTTGTATTATTAAAATGGAGAATTGGCTCTCAACAATCGATAATAATATACTCTTCCGTCTGCACTACTTCTTTCTTATGTATTGCATTATGTATTTGTGAAAACACCTATGTCATCTGGATTCTGTATTTTAAAACTCAACGTTCCAAACTTGAAAACATCATATTTAATTTACATAATTATTTAAATATAATTGTGTATACTTTATCTCTACAGTGTAAAAACTAAGTTGTTACAAAATTTCGAACGTGAAAGAAAACCCATTTTTACTTGCTTCCAAATTTTAATATAAAATTATAAATGTCAAGTCATCCCCATAATAATTACAACTGTTGAAACATTTTAGAAATCAAAATCAACAATTACTCTAAAATAAACGATTATTCATCGAATTCATCAAAGTAGATTAAAAATCAATATTGAAAAAAAAATCAAAATAATTTCAAGTAGATATTATTATACTTAAAGATATACAAATACAATTCTATAAAATGATCCTTGATCAAAAAACAAAAAAAAAAAACAAAAATAAAAATAAAAATAAATAAATAAATCATCAGAAATTAAAATTTAATTTCTCGCATTTCAATGCGAAACATCATGAATTAAGTCCTTCAACTAAAAATGAAATTTTTGATAACAAAACAATAGAAAGAGAAAAAAACAAGAAAAACAATAAAAAAAAATTTTTTTGCAAATCCTTCACATATTTTTTTTTTATTAAAATGAAATTCTCTAGAAGAAAAAAAATTCCAAAAATATATTAAGGAAAATGGAAAAATGAATAAAAAACATAAAATAACAACAAAATAAAAATATGAAATAATAAAAATCGGCTTTATTAAAACCGATGAATAATAATTTCATTAAAAGGACAAAAATGAATTTTTATATGAATAAATAAATTAATATATACATATATATATATATATATATATATATAAAAATTCCACTAAATGTCAAATTTTCTTAAGAGAGCAAATAAAAATAAAAGAAGTCGGAATAAATATTTAAATCTTTAATATACTTAAGTATATATATATATATATATATATATATGTGTATATGTAATAATAAACGAAGCTTTTTATTATTATTATTATAATTTTATTATTCATTCCTATTTATTGAAATCATTTTGTCAAACTCAAGATACTCAAACTATACATTATATAAAATTCTGTAATAATCAATAAAGACCACATAATAAGAATGATCTGTTTTTCTTTTCAAAAGCTTTTCATCTCGGTTTCTTAATATTATATTTTATATATACATAGTTATATATTAGAATGACATATTTATATAATACATTATGTATATAATGAGAATTAAAGAAAATAAAAGAAATTTCGATTTATTTTCTTTAATCTAGCGGATTTGAAGAAAATTTTTTAGACTTATAGAATAGAAATAAATTATTTACAATTAATTTGTAGGTACTTACTTATAAATTTTCTTTTGTGATTTACTTTACATAATGACTTAAAATGTTTTAAATTGATGAAGCATAGTAAAATGTATTAAATTGATGGAACCACGTATCACAGTTTGAAAACAAGGAGATTAGAAGAAATGTTGGATTTTGTTAATTTTGTTTTTACAAACCAGTGATGGGCCCGCAAGAAATGTCAGCGGATTTTTATTTCACAAATTTTTTTTTTTTGTTTTACAGTTAAAATATGGTTAAAGCAAAATTTTTAATTATATGTTTAAAGGACTAATATCGTCTTCTATATAGCTGAATAAATGAAATCAAATAAATTGTGGATTTAGGACTCATTGTAAGAGCGAGTCATCATATTACCCTTAAGTACTAAACAATTACATTTTTTCCATCCCTCCATTGTAAACAGAATAATTTGTCTCTAATGGAGACATTCAGTAGTTTGTATACTAATTTTTGTTTTTACATGTAAGCAACATATAAGTATAATGGCTTGCAGATGAAAAACCCAATAGCAAGTCATCCATGACAATCTAGTTATTACTCTAACACAGTAGTATCTGTTGGGTAATTGCAGAATGTTGTGACGCTTAAGTCGACTAGATCTATTTGAAACCAACAATTTGTTTACTATGGTATTTGAATGAGAAGCTAATATTGTTTGGTATTTGCAGCTTGAACTTCTGATTTCCGCCTCTATAGTTTTCATCTGTAGGTCTTGACGTAAAATATCGTAGCCTACGAACCATGGTGCGCATGATATTAGTCTTAATACTTTTGACTAAAATCGCTGCGATATTTAGATTATATTTAGAATTCATTTATTTCCTTAAATATATATTTTTTTTTTTTTTATTTTTACAAACTAAATCAAATTAAAATTGAATATTAACAAAATAATAAAGCTCTTAAATCTAATAAACTAATATAATGAATTCAATAAAATTAACAAAAATAAATTCAATATTTTCAATAAATGAATTGCTGGCTACTCTCTAATTGAATTCTGTATGTCCATATTGTCTTTAAAATAGTTTTATAAATCAGAAGCCTGTTCTCCAGCAACATTGATGAGTTGCGGCTAATCATCCAATATATTTTATGTAATTTCATCCCCCAGTTGTTTTCATTTAACTGGATATGAATTTTTCATATAAATCTTTTAGCACCACCGTCGGACAAGTTTTTCTCTTCAGAGTAAATGTGACATGTGTTGATTTTGCGCTATTCACTCTGGTAGTTGTCTTACTTGATATTAGTAAGTCTGCAGTGTAGATTATTTGTATAAAACAGGACCAAGGAAGCTGCGCTGTAGTACGGCTGACATAATTTCATTGGTCTGAGTAGAAGCACATTGATGCTTCTTCACTAAACAATTATAATATAATAAAAATACCGTTACTAATAACTATAAGCGAGTTGAGTATACAGACATTACAATTGG
This sequence comes from Argyra leucocephala, assembly GCA_963942445.1. Classification (NCBI taxonomy): domain Eukaryota; kingdom Metazoa; phylum Arthropoda; class Insecta; order Diptera; family Dolichopodidae; genus Argyra; species Argyra leucocephala. The sequence goes on along the minus strand of OZ012681.1, from coordinate 7,434,518 downwards.
TCTTCTAAAACAAAAAAAACATAATTCAGTTGTTTTTTGTTGAAATCAAATCTTTAAAAAATGTCACTTCTTCTGGGTAGGAATATATTTTAAGTTAAATAATCGATTATGACAAACACATTTTTAGGTCATATTGACATAACCGATTATGTACCCTAGCAAAAATGGAACTTATAATTGTCAGAACCAAGTCAAATTTTGGCAGAAAATACTTTCGGAAGTTCTGAATATGGTAGATAATTTATTTCGATTTTTTCTAATGTCGACATAAGTGGTTATGATAATTTGTTGGCACAGAAATAATCCTTTCATAAAACAAAATAAAAAATAACTTATCCGTTTTTTCAGATATTTATAAAAAGTATATTTTAGTATAGTACGAATCCATAAAGTTCATGAAAAATTTGAACCCACTAATAAATATCATATAGTAGTACAGCACATGTGTACATATGAACCACTACATGATGTAATGATGATGTAATGGGAAGTCACCAGTGACCTAAATTACAAAAGGCACCGAAATTGTAAGCTGGTGCTGAATGTTCAAAAAGCTGATTCTGTCTAAGTTTATTTTATAAGATTCTATTAATCAAGGTAAGAAGTCATCACTTATGGTTTATATATTATTACACTAATGAAGCTGCAGAATGGTGAAAATTATGATTAATGAAGTCAAAAACAGTTTTAATATGGTTAAATGAAATTAATTTTAGCTATAGCAACTAATCTACACGATTCGATAATTAACCATAGTTTAGTTAGGCTAAAAAATTAAAATTTATCGGGGCATAATAGGCAAGCGTGCCTTCCAAATCAAAGCTTAAAAGCTTATCATATTTAATTCAAAAAACACTCAACATTTGAACTTAATTGATAAGTAAGTCACGGAATAGAAAACCGAATAGATGAAATCCCTCACGGGAGATCCTACCTGTATTCAGGAGTTCCTAAACCAGTCATATAACTCAATCGTACCGAAATAAATACATTAGCTTACCCTGATGTCCTGAAACATGGGTTAAGAGCCCAAAGGTAAAAAAATATAAAGTATTGAGCAATGCAATATTTAGTTTTAGTAATGCATTTTAAATGTAAAAAATAATTTTAAAAATTTTATCATTACTCAACTTTAAATATTCCGATTACAGAAATAATAATTATTATCTTAAGTCGGATTGGGACATGTGCACATAAACCAAATTTGTCATAACAGTTCTTTAAAGTAAAATTATCCGAACCAACATCAATCATAAATAACAACATAAATATAAAAGTCAATATAAAAAACAACATATAGACAATGAGCATAATCAAATCAGTCTTTTCTACTCTTGAACAATTCCAACGCAAAACAACAGAAGTCGATATTGCCTATACGCATATAAAAGAAATATATTATCTAAGCCTGAACATGACAAATCTGTTCAACTCATTTATTTATTTATTTATTTACTCACATATCACATGTATTTATCAAATTATTTATTTATTCTCAACAGAAGTACAAAATACATTAAAATATACAAAAAAAAATTGACATACTCATTAAAATAGCAGCACAGCACAGAATTCTATTTGTTTTTAAATAAAATTTACTTTGAGGCAACTGAAATGAATTAAAACTAGACTCACATCAAAAGCAAATACAATTTATCAAAATATATTTATGCAATTTATTGTAAATTAAAAAACAAATAAGTACAAATAAATTGTATAAAAAATGTGATTGCTCAAGTTTGCTCATTTGAGCAATTTGAAAAAAAAAATATATTTTTGAAACGGAAGCAGATGCTTAGTAAAAATTGTTTTAACTTAAATGTATATAGTATGATAAAATTATAATAAATAGCAGCACAGTAGAATTCTATTTGTTTTTAAATAAAATTTACTTTGAGGCAACTCAAATGAATTAAACCTAGACTCACATCAAAAACGAATACTATTTAACAAAGTATATTTATGCAATTGATTGTAAATAAAAAAACAAATAAGTACAAATAAATTGTAAAAAAAATGTGATTGCTCAAGTTTACTCATTTGAGCAATTTGAAAAAAAAAATATATTTTTGAAACGGAAGCAGTAGCTTAACAAAAATTGTTTTAACTTAAATGTATATAGTATGATAAAATTATAATAAATAGCAGCACAGTAGAATTCTATTTGTTTTTAAATAAAATTTACTTTGAGGCAACTCAAATGAATTAAACCTTAGGCTTACATCAAAAGTGAATACTTATTTAACAAAATATATTTATGCAATTGATTGTAAATTAAAAAACAAATAAGTACAAATAAATTGTATAAAAAATGTGATTGCTCAAGTTTGCTCATTTGAGCAATTTAAAAAAAAAAATTATATTTTTGCAACGAAAACAGATGCTTAACAAATAATACTCATACAGTATGATAAAATTAAAGTATTTTAGTCACATATTAGTTAGAAAAGCATAAATAGAAGACTCATTGTACATTTGATGTTTTACATTTAATCACACAAAACCAATAAAAGTCGTAAATCATTTAGAACTGTCTATAAAATATTGTTGCAAATAATCGAATATTGTCTTATGTTTTTACTCGTATTTCCTCTTAGTATACATGCAAATTTCTTCAGTATTTTGTACTTAAAAATAAGTTGCAACAATTATACTTTACTCTAAATAATAAATTTGTCTTAACAATGTCTTAAAAAGATTCTATTAATCAATTATCATCAGAAGACATCACTTATGGTCTATAGATTATTTATGTAAGTCTATTAGTGAAATTCTTCTTCGCCCTATGCCTCACTAATGGTTATAGGTTACAGAACGGTGAAAATGATGATTAGTAAAGTCAATATCAACTATTTAAATACGCTGGGTGATGCAGTAGGCATCTGACGTTCAACCGAAATGTCTTAGGTTCAATTCTTAATATCTTTTTGCTTCAGTACATTTTATTATTTGAATAAAATAAATGAAAATAGAAATAATAGACGCAAATCCAGAAAGACAAGAGTAAAGGGCTTGAAAGTTTGCCTGTATATAAAAATATGAATAAATAAATTACCATTTCATGTTTGTGCTTTGTTATTAAGTTTGTTTTGTGCTCAGAGAGTACCTTTAAAATTATTCGTTAAATTTTATTTAGCTAAATTTAGATTTTATTAAGATTAGGTACAAAAAAACTTTCAAACAGGAATTATCTGAGTCATAGTTTCGGTATAACTAAATTATTTGAAAAAAAAAAAATGAAAAACATAAAACACTCTGTTCTACATATTTCTAATGTGTTCTAATATACTTTTTAAAAAAAAAGTTATAACATCAAAATGATAAGGCAACAAAAAACAACTATTTAGAGAGTATCAGGATCAATTTCTCATTTCTTACTATTTTCTGAGATCTGTACGTAAGTTTTTTCTTTGTTGTTTGAACTGACAGTTTTATTTTTATCCTTTAAAGGACCTTAACTTAGAACAAAAAAAAACAAACAAAATAAAATAAAATTAAAACTATAATAATAAAACAACAGAGAAAATAGAAAATCAAAAAACATAAATTTATTAAAGACTGATAAAACCTTGAAATTAGTGTACATATATGTAAATTTATAAATATGTATATATATATATATATATATATATATATACAATATAAAAACAATGGTGACAAATTTTTATTATATACAAATCTATATATTATAGTACGTATTTATATAGTGTGTACATATTAAGTATATTATATAATATGTAATTTACATTATATACCATACATTGTTATATCACAATGAAAACCATGGCCATAATTTTATATCAATTACTACAAAAATTGTTTAAAAAACAAAAATTGAACATTTAAATGTTATTTTTCTTAACATAAAGTACACTCTATAATTTTTTTTTTTTTTGTTTTATAATACATAACATGTTTATTATGTACATAATATATAGTTCTAGTTCATATTATATTTCATATATGGATATTCTTGACCCTGATAAATGAGATTACACCAATTATTTTATTTATTTCCTTCTTAGTTATTGTTTTTTTTTTCTTTTAAATTTAAAAAAAGAACATACATCTATGTAACTTAAAAAAATATTAATAATGTATATTATAATGTATTATATACAATTTAATATAAATATATATCTTTTTTGTCAATAAATGAAATTTTTTAGATTTGTAAAATTTTCAAAATTTAAATTTGTATATATTTCGTTTAAAAATTTCATTATAAAAAAAAATGTAAAACTTAAATTTATACTGTATATAATCCATACTTATGTAAAAAAAAATAAATAAAGAGTTACTTACTTAATATATCAATTTTTGAAGTGACGATATGAATATTAAAATGAGTATATTTAAAAAAAAGAAAATCTTTACTATTCAATTTAAATATAATATATTTTTGTATATATATATATATAAGTATATAGTTAAAATTGTTTTTCTTTTTTTTTTTTTTATGTTATTTATATTTTTGTATCACAGATTTTTCGAAAAAACATTTTCGAAATTTAAAAATATTAAATTCAATATTAAAAGTTGAACAAAACTGTTTTTCTTGTAAATTCTTTTTGCAATTTATAGACACTAGTTATATATATGTATGTATGTATATATATAAATCCTTGAAATCACTTAATTTGAATATAATTATAATTTTCACAATTTTTTTTTTTTTTTGCTTTATCAATTTTAAAAATTTTATTTATTTTTAAATACAACCTTTTTTATTTTTAGTTTTTACTCATATTTTATTACTTTTTGCTTTTTCATATGGAAAATTCAATAAAAATTGAATTTAATTTATAATGTTAAAAAAAAACAAAAAAAAAAAAAATAAAAACACTAAATAAAGAAAAAAAAAACCAAATAATAATAAAAAAAAAAAGTTACGATAATAACTTATAAAAGAGCTGCTTAGGTTATAAATTCATAACTTTTTATTTTGCTCAAAAACTTTTTTTTTATTATTTTTCAAAGTATATTCACTTTATATTTTCTATTTTATTTTTTCTATTATCTAAAATTTTAAATTCTTTTTTTATATTCTAGTATATTTTTAAAAGACACCAAGCAAAAATAATAATTTAATATATAGAATTTTTATAATTATTCATATGGACACAAAAAAATCGATTGAATTTTCTACTTTTTCACAATTCATTTAATATATTTTATTATACATATGGGTTCCTGGAGTACACCACCAACAACGACGACGAAGGCGACGACTACGACTACTGCGACAACAAATTTTATAACTATATAAACTACCAACACAACCACCACCACCACCACTATGAACAGCAACAACGACGACGAGTTGAGTTGATGTGGAATAATAGTATGAATAAAATTGAAAGAAGAGACAAAAAAGGAAATTGTGTATATTTTTGCACCTTCGAAAAGCTATAAGAAACAAAACAAAAAAAAAAAAAATAAAAACAAAAAATGAAATAAGAAGGCTACAGTATAGATTAGTGATGCCTGTATACATTTGTATTCTTTCCAGAAAACTTTTGTTTTTCTCCATTTTCCTTTTTCTTCTATACCATGTACTACAACATTATTTCAAAGTTTGGGTAATTTACGTTAACGCATTGTGCTCACGTAGATTTATTTAAAGTTATCGAATTACCATTAACATGTTATTTTTTACGTTCACGTATGTATTTGACAATTCCATACGTTTACGTAAATTAACGAAAATTTCTATTTTAGATTATGTGCCGTAGGATTGAAAACGCGTAACAAATTTAATATTTCATCCGTAAAGTATGCAATTTCATGATTAGAAAGTTTATCACCCTTCTGTATACGTTTTTACGTTTACGTCTTCCATCATAAGCCCCTTATATTCCATTTCAAATTAATTCAATTATATTATAATAATTTAAAATTATTATTTAACAATACTTAAAGTTAAATAATTCATATTAATTTATTTATTTATATTTTAGAGGGTCAGGCCTTTTTGTATATTCAAAAGATATTCAAAGAACCATGTTGTAATAAATGAAACTTCAAAGAATACATTCATGACAAGACTTAATTTACAAAATAATTTTCTGTAATATTTTTTTTTAAAGAAAATAAGATAAAGAAAACAAAAACAATATAAAATTAATGTGGAAATCGAATCGAAAAGAAAATGTTGAAAAAAAAGCTTTGAAAAAACAAAAACAAAAAAAAATTAAATTTGAATTTTGGAAAATTTATACCATAATGAAATTTTGTTTTTCAATAATAAAAAAAAAAAGCTTTTTAAATTCAATTCATTCTAGGGTAGGTTCATAAAATACATGAAAATTTAAACTGATGGTTATAGTACGTTTTCAAGCTCATGTTTATGGATAAACAACTAGCTCATAAACCATCCAAATGTCAAGTGTTCACAAGGTTTTTATGGAAAACAATCAGCTGTTTCACATATTTATTATTATATAAAAAAAATAATCATCATTTTAATTTATTATCTCTTTTTCCATTTGAATTGTTTACTTATATATAAAGCCTTATTATATATACATTTTTAATATAAAAAAACTGATTAAATTAAGTGAATTAAAAATAAAAATTCATCTTTTAAAATATCCTTTGTTTTAATTCTTCTGTTAACTTTCCATGTAAGTCTTGTAATTTCTCAATCATTTCTATAACTCCATAGAATTTTTCTTCACTTTTTTCTATTAAAGTTATACAAGATTGTCCAATTAATCGTGCTGATGATAATTGAGAATTTATACTTGATTTTTCGTTTTTTTGATGATCATTAATTGAAGCTAAACTAATTTCACACAAATTCACATAATTTCATCTATTCTTGGTATTTTGATTTCTTTTTCTTTTTGTTTTTTTTTTTTTTTACAAATGACAAAATGAATTTATGACAAAAAAATCAAGGGTCATGCAAAAAAAAATTTAAAATTGACAAAAAATCGAAATTTCATGGATGGGTTACATGTTTTTGAAGTGGTTTATTATATAAACACCTCGATACTTGTTTATGATTTTCAGCAAATTTGTATGGGAAAACCACTACGTAAACAACATGTTTATCCATAAACATGAGCTTGAAAATGTACTATTACTATTTTACTGATGGAACTTATTTTTTTTATTTTTTATTATTATTATTAGTTTTTTTTTTTTTTAATTTTATTAATAGATTTTGAACTTGACTCACACCTAAGGGGATTCTAATATTCTCAGTGATGCAAATATAAATCTTAATTCAAAAAAAGTTGTAAACAATAAATTTTTAATTTTGATACTGAACAGAATATAGTCGATACCCTTGGATCATACTTATTCCAAGTTCATAATAAAACAGCAGCCGAAGTTTCTCCTATAAGTAACGTAATTACAGCAACGATAAAGAACTTCAGCAGTGTGAAAAAACGTTCCGAAACTCATAATAAATCATTGATAAATTTCACAAACGAAACTCGTGCAAACCGATTAACAAAAATTGAAACAAAAAACAATTATTTTACGACGTTTAAAGAATTAAAAGATATCTTCTTAGTAACTAAACTTCAGCAAGTATTGACGAAATACCTAATATTGTTCTAAAACATCTTCCCGATTCATTAAAATTGCACAATATTTAATAACTAGCTTTGTAACCCGTCATAAATGACGGAAGCAAAATAAATCCTAGTTTCTTTTTTTCTTTCATTAGATTCTTTATTCCGAAATTACAGTACTTATGTTTATATCACTTTTTATTTATTTTTATTTATGTTTATATTGGCCTAACACGAATCTTTTTTTTTTTTATATAACAGAAAAAGAAGTACCATACCAACAAATTTGTATAAAATGTTTGTATTTTTGTTTCGTATACTCGTACTCACTTCCATTTAGTTATAATTCGTTAGTTGGGTTCCATTTAGTATAAATTATACCGTATTAGCGTTATTGAGGCATCCGGGAGAGCAAATTTAAAAATGGGATCTTATTTTCATATAAATTTTGTCTTTTGTATAATGTATAGGGATCTTATTTTGCTATATAAATAAACTGTTATTATGGTATTGTGTTATTTTTAAAAAAATATTCAAAATTTTGTATCTAAATTGGTAAAATTTACAAAAAATACAAAAACATTTTCATCAATAATTTTCAATTTAAAAAAAACAATGTTTTATTATCGGGCGTAGAAGTAGAGTTAATTATCCTACTCTACTTCTATCAAGTTCTATTGATGGAACAGTGAACCTGAACAGTGAAGTGAACAGTGAACACTTAACACTGAAAATAAAATAATATTTTTGGAATGGAGCATGCAGAACATACAGAATACAGATACAGCAAATAATAAAAAAAAACACAAAAAAAAAACAAAAATAATTTTTTTTGAGTGAAGTGAGTTACGCACACAATACAGACAAAAATAAAAGGTAGAAGCAATAAAGTAGTATAATGTATAATATTATACAATACAAATATGCTGATACACATGTACATTATTGTGTATAATTTTAAGTAATAAGAATAACCTTTGAGTGAATTATATTTTTTTTTTGTGTTAAATGCTGTTTGCCTTTTGGTTATTATACCATATTAAACTATTGATTAAATTTCTATTAGTCCTTATTATTATAAATCAAAAAAATTGTTTGTTTTATTTATATTATTATTATTATTTTTTATTTTTCCTTATTATTTGCGAAGAAGACTAACATTAAATTAAAAAAATATAGTTCACGCAATCAATTTTTCCTGCAAAGGTTCAGCATGGTAGACAGGGGTTAAAAAAAAGCACCAAAGTAATTTGTATATATATGCATTTGTATACATATGCAATTTGTATATGTGTTGGAGCGTTCCGTCGAACTTACAAACATCCAGACAAATGCAGAATAATTGCACAATATTTAATAATTGTTTAAATCTCAGCTATTTTCCAAAAGATTGGAAGAAAGCAATTGTTATAACAATAAAAAAAAAAAACCAGGAAAACCCCCGATGCTCCTGATAGCTACAGACCTATAAATCTATTACCTAATATTAGTAAAGTTTACGAAATTATAGTAAATAAATTTTTAACCCAAGTAACAGAAAAAAGAAATAAAATTCCAGTTAACCAATTTGGTTTCTATTATAAGCATAGCACCATACATGCTATGACGAAACTATCTTCGGATGTTTTATAGATTTCGAAAAGGGTTTCGACACCGTGTGGATAGACGGTATCATATACAAGCTATAATCAGTTATCAGTTTCCTACACATTTAATATACTTAATTAGTAACATGCTAAGCAAAAAAATCTTTGTTTCTTTAAATAATAAAGTTTGTTTTAAAGATTATCACGTCTTACAGAAGGGCCTTCAACAAGGCACTGTTAATTCGCCAATTTTATTCAACATCTTTATAAGTGACTTACTTAATTCGCTAGACAAAAGTCTAGGTTTAAATTATAGTATTGCCTTTGCTGACGACTTAACAATCTATACAGCTGATTCCTACTTGGAAATAGCCCAGTATAGCCTACAAAAATCATTGAATAGTTGCATACAGTAAGAAGTGGAAACTGAAAATCAATTACAGAAAATGCGAAACGATTCTGTTTAGAAATAATAGCTCCAGATACCTCAACAATTAAAAATTCCATCAATTTCAAATACTTAGGAACAACGTTCTCTCGAAGTTGCGCACGGATTTTTTTTGAATTGCGCATTAGAAATTTGCCTGTAAATATTTAATATTTTACAAAAAGTCCCAAGAAAATTGGTTTTAATAAAAAAATTAAAAATTCAAATACTTTCTTAGTAAGCTGTACAAGTTGTTATGAATTTAAATAGTATAGCCAAATTAATCAGTATGATCGAAGCAAGATCAAGAAAATCGTACAGAAACCATTTCTAGAACAAAAGCTGGTAAAAATAATATCAAAATTTTAATAGACAATGTTGTTCTTGCCATAAATCTGAATTTTTCAATGATCTCAGTCCAAGAAATAAACAATCATTTTGCGAAATATGTAAAGATTCCAGAAAATTGTAGGAGTAAAAATTATACTTTTGAATTCGTATGTGAAAGTGTTGTGTATTTTGAAAGTGTATCAACCACGTTATCCAACAAGAAATATTAAATAAAATAAGAATGGCACAATTCCATTGCTTAATAGTGTATGAAAGCGCACTGATATTTCGGTTCACAAAATGTTAATTATTTATATAAAGTATCGCTTTAATTTTAATTACAAAGCTGTTTTTGCTGGTATAATACAAATAAACGCATGTGACGGAGAATCAATTGTGAATTCTATAAATGGATATGCAAAAGATGGTAATATTAACATCTAATGGAGCTGCTGTAATTCTGGGAGCCTATAATGGAGTAAACAGCACTATTAACACAATCACACATCAGACTGTACAACACAATTTCGCATCAGACTGGAATAATCTTATAATCAATGAAACTTCAACAGCAATCCTCGTTAATATTAATAACTATCATCCCCCTATTAGCTTCACCTACCGCTACGACAACCCCATTAGTGTTACACCGACTATATCTTATCGTTATAACTTCAGTAACACAAACTTCACAGGTCTTAATAACTTTTTATTATCTATTGATTTTAACACATTAATGAACAATGTGACCATTAATGTAGCGCTTTCTAAGTTTTATGATGTTTTATCACATGCTTTTTGCTTATATGTTCCGCTATCCAGAGAAAGAAATCTGAATTCCAGTCCCGTTTGGATTAACAGGGAATTAAAGTTATTAAGGAACAAGAAAAATAAGGCATGGTCAAAATATTTAAGAAACAAAAAATAAAATAAATATCATCAATTCGTAATTCTCTTTAATTCTTATAAATCCCTTTTAACCACTAATTATACAAATTACCTTAACGACATGGCATTTGAATTTAAAAAGAATCCTAAGTTATTCTGGAAGTTTGTCAATTCAAAACGTAATTCAGATCAATTTCCAAATATTATGGCTCACGAAAACATAACTTCTAATGATTCAAAAGTAATCGCGAACCTTTTTAAAGATTTTTTTTTCAAGCTCCTACATAAATAACTCTTATGTATTAAATATGAACAATTTTCATGATTTAGAAAATTTTCCTAGAATCCCGCTCACGACGATAGACTTTGAACCGAGTAAACTGAAAAAATATTTGGAAAAACTTAACGATGATTCATTTCCTGGACCAGATAATGTACCAGAAATTATTTTAAAAAAGTGTTCTGAATCTCTCTGCACTCCTTTATCAATTTTATTTAAACTCTCACATTCTCAAGAAATCTTTCCTGATTTTTGGAAAAAATCGTTTATTAGACCAGTTCATAAAAAAGATTCTAAGAATGATATAAAAAACTATCGCCCAATTGCAAAACTTTCAAGTATTCCGAAACTATTTGAATTAATAGTATTTGACTCTATTTATGATCATTTTTCAAACTTACTGTCCCCTAACCAGCATGGTTTTATGAAAAAAAAATCCACAGTAACCAATTTAATAGAATGTTGTTCTAAATTCAAAAACTATATGGAAGCTGGCTTTCAGACAGATGTCATATACACCGATTTAAGTAAGGGCTTTGATCTTCTTCCTCATTCCATTATTATACTAAAATTTAAAAAAATGGGATTCCCTCCTTCTTTTACCAATTGGATTAATTCCTACTTAATTAATAGGAGTTACAACGTATTATTTAGATCCGCTACTTCTGAACCTTTTTAAGCAAACTCTGGCGTTCCACAAGACAGCCATTTAGGTCCGTTTCTCTTTATTATTTCCATTAATGATGTAACTTCCATCATTAAGCATAGTAAAATTACTATTTATGCAGATGACATGAAAATTTACAAAAAAATTACATCAGCAAGGGACACATCCCTTCTTCAACAAGACTTAAACTCTTTTTTAAACTGGTGTAAAATTAACAATCTGATCTTAAATATTAATAAATGTGCTTTAATGACTTTCTCTCGCTCTTCCGAATCATTAATGGTTGATTATACTTTTGAAAATAAATCTATTGAACGAGTCTCACACTTTAAGGACCTTGGTGTACTCTTTGACAATAAATTATGTTTCAAACAACATTTAAACGTCATAATAAATAAATCTAACTCCATGCTAGGCTTCGTCAAAAGATTTTCTAAAGAATTCAACGATCCATACGTCCTTAAATCACTTTTTACGTCTCTTGTTCGACCAAATCTGGAATATGCCAGTCAAGTGTGGTCGCCTCATTACCTCAATCATATCCAAAGAATTGAAGCTACACAAAAAAATTTTTTGAGATTCGCACTGCGTAATTTACACTGGTCAAATCCAGTTATTCTGCCACCTTATAGGAACCGGTTAAAGTTATTGGATCTTAAATCATTAGAATCCAGAAGGGAGGGGTTGCTGATATCATATTCATTATTAAAGTTTTAAATAATGAAATTGATTCTCCTTATGTTAGGGATATGATCCACTTACATATTAACAACAGAAACCGCTTTAGATCGGAAAATATTTTTCGTCCAATATTTCATCGTACCAATTATGGTAAATATGAGCCTGTTAATAGAATGTTTATGTTAATAAATAAACAAAAACACCACATCGATTTTACATTAAGCGCAGCCCAACTAAAAAAAAGCTGCATCTTACATATATCTTAGAGTTAGTATAAATTTATAATTTTCTAATATTCTTTGGTAATAAATTACAAAATTGTATAATTGTCAATATTTTAATATTAAGATCTAGACAAGCTTAAAATTATATTTTGTTTGTTTAATTTTGTACACTTATGTATATTGTAATATGTTTGTACTAAGCATAAATAAATAAATAAATAAATAAATAAATTTGTCACTTAATTTCCGAATTTGGGAATCGATAATGCCTGGAAAAGTATAGCTGTTTTTCCCAAGTAGAAATTTTATTGCGAACAGTATATACAAAGTTTTGATGTTTTACCAAGTTAGAAGTTTTCATGTTCCGGCCTCTTAATGAAATACGCTGGTTTTCTCTCGTCTTAATAGAAAATTGCAAAGAAAAGATTGATAGTTCCAATTCAGTTGATTCAATCGCACAATATTGCTTAACAGCTTTAGAAAATAACGTAAATCGTATAACATTGATTGCATTCAATGATGTTTTTATCGAATTAACAAAATTATCAAAATGTTTACAAATGTAAAAACTGTCACCTGTAAGTGCATCAATATTCTAAATCGATCATCACAATATGAAGAAGTCAGTATCTTGGTGATATAATTTATTGAAATTCTTGAAGATAATTAAAATTGTGATAATTTTATTTGTTGAAAATTTCTGCTACCATTTGGATAAAATGATTTCCTGATTCTGAAATGGACCGTTTTGATCAAAACGCTATTGTCAAGATAATTTTAGTTATGGTAATGAAAAATTAGTTTTGAAATATGGAAATTTTATCCCAGACATGGATAAAAAAAATAATAATGGATAACAATGAAAGATTTAAAATATTTATTTAGGGAAAAATTCAAAAACAATAGTCGTAATTTCAATGATCTACTTCAATTGGTTCTTCGTAAAGAAAATTTTCAAAATATGAGTTTTTTTTTATATTTGTGGAGCCTTTCAATCGTCGGGGACTGATTGTGAAAGGGGAATTATCCTGATATATTTGATTAAAACTTAGAAATAGGTTGGAAGTAAATCATTTGGGTAACTTAATAAGAATAAAAACACACTTAAAATATTATTGATTTCGATATTATTGACTGGAAGAAAAACCAAGACAGGAGAGAAAAAAAATAATAATGTAATATGAAATTAATAAAACAAATTCAAAAACAATAAAAAAACTTAAAAAACTGCAATAAAAAACTTTTTTTTTAAATAAAATATCTAATTTATCAAATTTTTGTTTAATTTTTTAAACATAGCGCAATTTTTTTTTTCTTTTACTCAGCTAAAAAAAATATTTGAGGGAACGTTTTACGGGCTTAGGAATACATTTTAACTACCTACATAATTTTAAATACCATATAAAAAATCAAATTAAGAAGGCAAATAATGCCTTTATGCTAATGAAAAGTCTATTTTACTCCAAAGTTTTATGTTACAAAGTTAAAATACTTTGTTATAAAAGCTTAATAAGACCTATATTATCATATGGTTGTCCTATATGGTTTAATATCAGCGCGTCTATAATGAAGAAAATAAGATTATTTGAACGCAAGTGTTTAAGAGCTTGTACAAATTTAAATAGGAAACCATCAACGGACCACTTACACTATTATTCAAATAAAGCATTATATGAAAAAGCAAATATAATCAGAATAGATAGTTTTATTATTCGTCTCATACGTAACCACATACTGCGCAGTAGTGAACCAATATAAAATTCATTAATTTGCCACCCTTGGTTCATAGATGACCAATATATTAATACATGCCTACACACAGGCTTTATTCCCCCAGAAGGCTTCATCCTTCTGGACACGAATAACCAAATTGAAAATAACGTGTTTATACCGTTAATTTACCATTTTAATAGGCATGCATGTGACAAAAAATTTGATCACAAATTTAAATAGTATTGATATTAACAATAACGATCATTTCAAGTTTGATAGTTACATTCCAAATAGTAATAAGCTCATTAGTAATAAGGCATATTTCTGAAAACAGTAGGTTAAGTTAGGTTAAATTAGATTAAGTTTAGTATAGAATTAGGATTTAGATTTAAATTTTATATTACATAATTGTATTAAAGTTGGTTTTTTCCTGCATTATACTTTTTACCAATACTTAATTCATAATTTGTTTATACAGTATCAAATCATTTAAATTATAAGCTATAGTTTTCTAGTTATAGTTCTTACATAATGTAAGTCACAATGTGAAATAAACTTTTATTAAATTAAATGGGAGAGCTGTCATTTGACAGCCACGTACATTTTAAGCTAGATATTAAGAAAAAAAATTCATTTTGTTTTGTTTAGAATTAAAAAAAAAAATGATTTTAGCTATACTAAAAGCTTTTTACCAATTTAAAATATGTTTTTAAATTCAACTGATGAAAACAGCATTCATAAAACTGAATTTAATATTGTAATTGTATTGTATGTACAATTTATACAAATTAAATAAATAAATAAAATAAAAAATATGTAATTTAAATGTCAAATTTATTTTGTGAAAATAAGGGAATATTTTCCTTTTAATTTTACTAAATATGCTTTTCACACAGATACGCGTAATTCGTCTACCACTATGTATAGTAAAATTTTAAAATTCAAAAATAAAAAATTAAATTATTTACCTATTCAAAAATGTCAATAGAACCTGAGTTCCTCTACATAGCAATTAAATTTGAAGCCAAAGCACAAACAAAAAAGCGTTTTCATTTAAAAAGCACATGTTTTGAATAAAAAATTCTATTTTATTTTCATTTTTTTCATTAAATTATTCCCCTCTTTTGATTTTCTTTTCTGTCTTATATTTTTCTCATAATAATAATCAAATAATATTATTACATACTACAAATACAGTTAACGGAATTATATTTATAACGGTGTAATTATATGCGCATGGCAAGTTTTAAATTTATTTTATTTTATTTATTTTTTTTCATTCTATTTTTACGATATCCTATATTTTGATATTATTTTTAAATATTCGCCCTTATTATGAACATCGTAGTTGGCCGATAAACGACTAAAAATATTTATCGGATATCGTTTATTTTCATATTACGAAACGGTATTCGATAAAATTAGTATGTACGATAGAAATAAAAGCTATATAGCTTTTTTGTTTTAAATATTGTTTGTTTTTAATTTAAAAAATTTTCTATATAAACAAAATGTAGAAGCATTTGTTTTATTTGGATGATGAAGATGAAGATTATGAACAAAATGAAGGAATTATACGGAGGCCCATCAGAGATTCTTCTAATTCTTTAGAATCAGAAAATAAAATGTAAATTAAAAAAAAATCATTGCAATTTTGATATATTTTTTTTTAGATTCACCCGAAACTGCAAACAAGAGTTCCGGCGTCCTAAGTGTCGGGACCAAAAACCTTGAATTTTTTTTTTTTTTTTCATCAGTACAATGGTCAAACAAACACGTGATATAGAGTTTCGACCACAACTCCTTGGCTCCCCGACCTATTGTCTTCATCACATTTAAGGGCCATTGTACTGATGAAAAAAGTTTTCAAATGGTAGCACGGTTTTTGTTTCGCTTTTCGTTTGATTCACTTAAGTAGAGATCGGCGATAAACGATCCCAAAATATAATTATGCTAATTTTCAAGTATGTTTTTAAATAGCTTCACAATTGTCTTTGAGCAATTTACCTTCCTTTTATTCCTTACTACTTTATTCCTGTGCTTATATAGGTATATTTGTAATAAGCACTTAAATTTATAAAAAAAATTCTTCTAAAATTTACTTATAGATATTTTCTAAATTATTTTTTCATCGTCAACCAAATTGAGTTCGATTAAAAAATTATAAAAAACTGATAATTTATCATTTTCATAATACGGATTCAACGACTACTAATATTAAAAAAAAGCTTTTTCGATTACGATAAAATTTAAAAATTTACGATGTTTGTAATACAAAGCAAATATTTTTACGAAATATTATCGTTTATCGGCCGACTACGATGTTCATAATAAAGGCGATTATTAAAAATATCGTAAGAATCTAACGGAAATTTCAATTTTGAAGTTTTAGGAGTTATTCTAAGCTAAAATTGTATTTGGTAAACAATTCAATGATATTAAATGAAAATATTTAATAATATCGATAATAGTGAAATTAGATAATCAATCGTAACTGTTAAATATCAAAAACCTGTTATGATATGTTTTGTTATAATTTCAATTACAATTTAATGAAAATTTAAAATTCTAGTATTCCCATTGGAAAACTATTTTTCTTTTTTTTTTCAAGTGACGACATTTTTTCATTTTACCTGTTGAGATGGTAAGGGCAATTTCCCGTACTCATATTAAAAAACTTTTTTTTTTTATTTTCTTTTTTTATTGTAATAACATCTTCCTTCCAACTCAATCAAATTTTATCAAACGTTTTTCAAGCTTTATAATTCAGTCTGAAAAATACGATTCGTCAAGACTTTCGAAAAATGCTTCCGTTTCAGCGATAACCATTTAATTTGATGGAAATCTCTTTCCAGTAAGCCATTTTTTTAAATTCAGAAACAAAAAGTAATCACTTGGGGCTAAATCTGGACTGTATGGCGAATGTGGAGCAATTTCGTACCGCAATGCATTCAATTTTACTGTTGTCAAGCCTTGTGTGTGTGTGTGGTGGTTTTTTTTTTTTTTTATACTAAATATGGTCTTTTTTTTCTTGATTTTCATCATTCAATCGATCCAATAATTTTTCCTTTTTCAGGTTAGTCGATGAATACTACACCTTTTGCATCCCAAAAAACAGTTACCATAATTTTTTCTGCTGATTTTTCTGCTTTTGCTTTTTTTGGAATACTTTCACCAGGTTTGCTATCCATTGTTTGAACTGATTTTTTATTTCTGGTATATAGTAATGGACCCAAGTCTAATCAACAGTTATAAATCAATGTAAGAATTTATTTGGATTACGCTGACATATTGACTAAAACTCCTTACAACGTGTCCAATGAATTATTTTTTGTGGCAATATTAATAAACGCGGCACCCATCTTGCTGATAGCTTTTTCATAATGAGTTCATCATGCAAAATGCGTCCAACGCTATCTTTTGTTATTTTTAATATGTCTGCCAACTCACGAACTTTTACTGGGCGAGCGATTGTCACTACATCATGTAGTTGTCTTATAATTTCAATGGATGTACCTGTTTTTGGTCTGTCACTTCTTTGTTCATCATTTACACTTGTTCGACCGCCTCTAAGTTCAGCTACCCAAAAACGAATAGTTTCAAATGATGGTAATGAAGTACCTAAAGTACTATTCACATCCTTTTGGGTATCGGTGGCTGATAAACCTTTCAAAATATGTGAATGAATTGCAGTACGAATTCGAAATTTATCCGTTATCTGAAAAGAACAAAAGCTAACTGATTAGAAACTGTTTAGCAATAAACTATATTTGACAGATCAATTGGAAAATTTAACAGATATACAACATAAAAGATTGTTCTTTGAAATGGAAATAATAAAAATTTATAATATTCACAAAAGTATGTCGTTACAGGAAATTTTTAGGACTGCCCTTGAATGTCTGTCTGTTGGTCATTTTCAAAAGCCAATGATTGATGTCTTTTTATGTATCTTCAAACTGGTTCTATTATTTTTTATATATTCTTCATACCATTTTAATTCTAAGGAATGAGTCCTTTTTGAAAAGCATATCATCATTTTATCCCTTGGAATAACCGTTATTCTATTATTTTGGATTGCTCAAATTAATTTTATACTGGTTTGCTCAAAATTAGTTTTCAATTTTGTTTAAGTCTGTCTAAATTATTACTCAAGTCAATCATGCAAACTATGACTATTGACAAATCTTTAATTCTAGATCTAGATTTTGAGATTTAATAAATTTAATTTTGCGATATCTAGTGTACTTGAGACTACACTAAAGTTTTAACAACAAATCAAGTGCGATTTGACAGGTTTAGTGTGAGTATCAAGTGAAAGTGCGAGAGGTTCGGAAAAGTAAGTATTTTTTTTTTTTTATAATAAAAAGAAAACACTTTTTTAATTAATTTTTCTATATTTTTATTTTATATTTGAAAATTTTAATTATTCTAAAATAAAAGTATGCATAATAAACATTTAAATTTTTTTTTTTGAACAGCATGCTGCAAAATACCATCAATTTTTATTGAAATGAACTTTTTTTACATCTTTATCAAATTTTAATTTATCATCATTTCGCTGTCTTAATTTGTCAATTAGCGTTGGTATTGATACAACTAATGATCCTGATAATAAAAGAAATAGCCCACATAATACAAATGATGGTTCTGTGCTATCAAATGCACTTGCTAATGTTCCAGCTAAGTTCAAACCAATAAATGAAGAAATACCAGAACCAAAATTTATTAAACCATAAGCATTTGTTAATTTTTCAATACCTAAAACGCTTATTAATATTGCAGAACGTAAAGAATTATATGCCGCTGAAAATATTTAAATAAATAAAATAAAAAATAAAATTATTATTAAAAAAAAAAATTATATATTTTTTTTTATTATTTGAATTTCAAAATAACTGTTTTCGCTGAATTTTTGTAGATTTAATTGACCAATTGACGCGGCCAAAACTATGATACTAGATTAATAATTACATTCCATTGAAGCATAAATTATAATTGATTGTGGAAAAGTCGAAGATCTTTTTTTCCTAGAATACCGCTAATATCATTAGAAGAACCGTTTGAGCATATACGCTTACAATTTCAGATGAGAATAAGTTTTGTCACATTCATTAAACAAATTGCAAGGACAAACTCTAAAACACTTTTTTGTACTGCAAGTACAAGAAGCTAGTTTTCTATCATATACATAACTATATGTGGAATGATCACGGGTAGGAACAGCAAAAAACGTGTTTGTTTATACTCTATCAGGAAAAATATTGTTTACAAAGAAATATTAAATTCTATAAATTTTGTGTTCGACCCCGACAATGTCGGGTAACTTTGCTAGTATAAATTAAGGTCAAATATTTCATTTATTGTATACCAATTAAAAAATATACATACCAGGAGCACACACAAACATTGCAATATATAAAAACTCCAACCAAATTATATCATGTGGAATAACACAACTCATTAATACACCAATTCCACCCAAAATTATAGAACAACCACATACATATGGTATTTTATTTTTCAGGTAAAATGCAATTATTCCTAGAAGTATTCTTATAACAAAATTATCTATTCCAATGGATGAATGAAGCCAACTTGAATATACTTCTGGAATTTTAGTTCGAGCTAAAATAAATTAAAAAACAAAATAAATACAATAAATTAGAAAAAAAAAATTAAATTTTTGAGAAATGAAAAAATCATCTCAACTTACACACAATATACAAATTTGGTATAAACATTGCTAATGTACAAGCGAAAAATGCAACTTGTACGATATTAAACTCAAGTGAACCTAATAATTTCAAATCGAATGTTCTTACAAGGCCATCTTTAAGTTTTTTACGAAATGTAGACCATTCTTCAGCAATTTTTAAATCGAGTTTTTGTAATTTTTCTGATGAGACCATAGAACGTGCCATGTTAATTCTATAATTGAATTCTTTTGCCTAGATGTTTTTTTATAAAGAATAATTTTTTAATTTAAATTTATTTTACAATTATTACAAAATGTTAATGAGAACACTTACAATACAATACGTTACGAAAATTAAATTACAAAGAATGATCAAAGGTTCAATATATCATATCTAAATGTAAAGGGCCCAAAAAGTGGAATTATAATCACTAACCAATAAATAAACAAATAAAATAATATGTATAATATACTAGTGGTGAAAAAGGGACTTAGGAGTACACCAGCAAAGACGGAATTTTAAATCGCAAGATTTCTTTGTGATGCCGGGATTTTAATTTGCAGTTTTTTATTTTATTGTCAACCTTTTAACTATTATACAAAATTTGAAACTATTATTTTTTATTCATCGAAACATTTGGGATTCTCTTATGCTACTATAGTTTGGGCTCTTTCTTGGGTAGAAAAAGAGAAAGCGAAAAAATTCAATTTCTGTTGTATGAGACCGCTTTAGGTCACAATTAGCCTATTGTAGTGATATTGACTGTCATCGATTTAAAACTAAATATAATATCTTATAATAATATATACTAATTTTGTTTTTGTCTGAAGCCTTTTATAACAACAACAATAATAATCCAAAAATAGTTCATTTTTAATGAGAATTGAGAGAATTAAATCAATTTGTTTTAATGTATTTTAGAATCTGATTGTAATGTATTTAATGTAGATTTAGAATGTCAGTATAGTGAGAAATATTAATGCAATAATGTATGATGAGAGATAATACCAGAAATTATATATACATACATAGATGGCTCACGTAGAACAAAAAAATTAGACAGTTTTTCAGTTATAATATATTCAGTCATATTTTATTTTATTTTTATTCTGGTTTTTGTTTTTGTTGTATGTCAGTCGATGTATGTACGTACAATGTACAATATGTATAAAAAAAATTTTAATTTTTTTTGTTTGTTTTTTTTTAACGTATCAAAAAACATATAATAACAAAAAAACTCATCTTGATATTTTTAAATTTTTTCAGCTTAGATGCGTACTTAGAGCAATAAAGTGTAATTATAATTTTGTTGAAAAAAAATACAACAGCATCATTCAACCCATCCATGCAGATTAGATACGTACATTTCATATTTTTTCAAATCAAAGGTTCAAAATAAATTTGGATTGAAAAGTATACTGAAAAGTAGATATATTTTTTAACTTTCAGAAAGAAATTTTTTGTTTTGTTAATTCAAGAACAATGGGTTATTTCATCTATTCCTAAATATGTACAAATTTACATACAGACAGCCACTTATATTATATACATACAAAAAAAGAACAAAAAAATATAAAACAGAAATATTTTTTTTTAAAAATTCGTTCAAATTATATAGAAATATATATACATGTAGATATATGCATAACTGACATACAAAACAACAAAAAAAAAAAAAGACGGTCTATTTGATTTTACCAAATACGATCTTGGGGTGATTTCAAATCAACAAAATTGACTAACATTTTTTGTTCTGCGTGAATACTCTATGTATATTTTATGAATACATATTTACTTTATATTGTTGCATACATTTTTAAACAGCACCCAAACTTTACTAGATTAGCACGGGTATTATACTAGTAATAAAATATAATAGAACATCATACAACATTTTTTTTTCCGATTCACTCCTATTGATTTTATAAAAATTTATAGTTTCCGAGATATTCAACACAATTTAATTTTTACTTTAATTTAAAAATTTATTTCGTAACGTATTTCATAAAAGACAGAAGGTCAACTTTAATTTGGGTTTTGAATAAATATATATATATTTTTTGAACAACATTGATAAAATAGAAATTCCACAAACCTCCTGCTCTGTACCGGAGACAATTTTCGAATTTTTTCTAAATGTATTTTCAACTTTATTATAATCTGGATTATGTGGTGAAAATATATCTACTCTTTCAAGTGGATCAATATTCATAACAATTTTTTTCTCATTTGTTGCTGATGATTGTGAACATCTTTTAATTTTTTCAGCTGTTTTTATAGCGTCGCAAGAAAAAGAAAATATAAACATATTAAAATTAAATTAAAACCTTTTGAAATCAAATCCATACCATCTGGTGTTTCTGAGACATTAAGACCCGATTTTGCTTGATTTGCAGTTTCATCGTAATAAGTTGAAAATCTAATTGTTTTCATCTCAATTGAATCTGTAGATTCATCATCCTCTGGGGTTACCTGAAAATATATATATATGTAATTCCAAATCTTATATTAATCTGGAATTGGTTTGTGTCTTCACTTTGATCATGCTCTATACGGTTTTGTGCTTATATCTACTTGTGTAGATTAATTCAGTATAAATTAATAATAATAAAAAAATAATATGAAGTTGCTTTTTAAAAGCTTTCAAGCGATCAAATCAATCTTTTGATTTTTTGGGGTATTGATTTGTGGTCAATTGTAACCAGCATTTATACATTCACAATTTCCGCTAATCTGATTTATATAAAATGGTACTCAATCGAAGATAGTTTTTAAGTTAGTACTGACTTAAATTTTGATATTTATTACACACTACCCAAACATTAGGAAGGGAATCCTTTACACAAAATGAGGGTCAAAATGACGAACTAATGATATACACAGATTAAGCGAAAAAAGATAAAAACTGTGGGATAGAAATCTTCTGCGATGAATTAGGAATCGCGAAATCCAAAAATTGATAGGAAAGGCTACTATTTTGAAACCATAGCCATAAAAGCAGCAACGGAATTAATTCTAAGTAAAGGAATAACCGAAAGAAGCATTGTGCTTTATTCGGATAGTTAAGGGGCGATTAAAGCATTGAACAATATAATAACAAAATCGAAAACAGTATCAAAAGAATGTTAAACTCTCTAGGAAAATTCAACGAAGTATTACTTCAATGGATCACCAGGCATAGAGCGCAATAACAGAACAGATCAATTCGCAAAGAGTATACGAAGAAATGGGGACCAGAGAGTGTTGTCCGTAGGTATAACACTTCAGGCAGTAAAAGATTACACATAAGAATAGAGATTGAATGAATAGACACTCCGTGGGAACTATCCATACAAAGAGGAGAGAGGAGAACTATCCCTACTTGTGGAGAGTAACTTTATGTAGGGGGTGCGGTGTAGAAGAAACAGTGTCCCATATTGTACTATGCGTTTGTCCCAACGCAAAAAACAAAGATGGCAAGAATCCTAGAAGGGTACAATTGGAAAAATTTCTCAAAGGTAAGGTACAAGAAACCTAATGAAGTGCTTGGGTTCATTAAAAGTCTTAGCTGCCTCAACATCGGAGTCTGGTGAAAACCAGAAGTGAAATCGTTGATAGAGGGTACAACGGGTAGCAAGACCTAAGTGTGAGGGATGAATACTATTACACCCATTTAACCAACCAACCAATAACCAAGATTCATTTGATAACAATGATGGCAATCATCCCGAATAGAAATAAATATTAATTAATACACTTACATCAACGATTCTGCAAATTTTTGTTGGATCAATTCTTCTAAATGCAGTACAACACATACCACACATAAAGAATGAAACTGCCATAAAAAGTAAATTATTAGACCAACCAAATTTCTTACATAGGCTAGAATTAATTTGTGCATATATTAATGTACCAATACCATTGCATGCTGATTGTAAACCAACTGCAATTGTTCGATATTTTTCAAAATAATATGCAACAATTAATTGACTAACCATTCCGACCAAACCACAACCAGCTCCAACTATAAATTTAAAAAAATATATACTTATATTTATTATAAAAAAATAAATAAAAATTAATTATAATACATACAAAAAACTCCAAAAAATAATGCTAAAGAGATTAGATCAGTGCAAAATGAGGCTATAATCAAACCAATTACAACAGATGATGCACCAACATATCCAACTTTTCGAAAACCAAATTTATTAATGAAAGCACTTGAAATTGGACCAATACAATAAAAAGTTGCTACAAAAATAATAAATATAGATTTCATTATAAAATTTTAATTTATATATGGATTAAAGTTGTTTTTTACAAAATTATATACATACTTAGGTACTTGTATCCGTAACTGTTAACATTTTAATTTTGGACTGGAATAAGTTGTCAATATCATTTGTGTGGTAAGTATGAGCATTAAAAGTACATACATATCAAATACGTCCTAGCCTGGCATAAATGTTGATTATGTACTTAATAATTAACTCTAACATACAGTAACATGTTTAATTACAATACACAAAGCCATCAGAATCAGAATCAGAAAATATCCAATTCATGAGATTATACTCAAGGATATACACTGTCATCTCGTAAATATGAAACTAAATAATATTTAAGTAGAAGAGATAAATGATGAATATGAACATCAATTAAGAATAATATGTAATTAATCAATGGTGTAAATGGTATTGTATAAATAAGAAGAACCAACAACGCCATTGGCGTAATATGAAATCACGGTTCACGGATATGTATTTAATTTATGTAAACAAATAATTATAATACTAAAAATATTTTCATACTTGTTTGAAGTGAAGCTATAAAAGCAGTTGCACTCTTTTTCATATTCAAATTTTCCTCAATATTTGGTAGAATTAAACCTTAAATTTTAATATTCCAATGTGAAAAATTACAATTTTCTAAATTACATTAATGTACTTATATACCTGTAGTCATTAGATTTCCATTAATAACAATATTACATATGGATGCTGCAAGTAATATTATCCAACCGTAACCACCATCAGGTGGTGTTGTCATATAAAGCTAAAATTAAAATATTTTCCAGATATGAGATAAAAAAAAAATTTTTAAATTATTTTTGCCTTACAAAACCTTCAGTTTGACGTAAACAATGTCCATCAAAATCTGGTAATGAAACAAATGTTAAAATATCTTTTTTAGAATCGTTTTGTTTGATATTTGAATTTGATGATGATGATAAGTACAACTGTTTATTAATTGCTTTCTCTTCTAAACTCATATCACTTTCATTTTGATTGGAATTCCCTTGTTTTTCAACGTCAGCTACTTTTCCAGCATTTCTTTCATTCTTACGAGATGTCGATGGTTTATCAGAACCACCAGAAATACGAGTTCTAAATAAGGAAATTAAATTTCTTTTGTTTTTATGCTGATCGTGGCTATTGTTCATTTTTATAAATTTTTCGTTCTTTGTATTTTTGAAATGAAAAAATTGTTTTTGATTTATAAAATTTTTTAATTATTTTTATTTATTCTGATTTGATTTTTAATTTTTAAATAATTTATAAATATGGATGTAAATGTATAAAAGAAAGTCAAATCAGAAAAAAACAAATTTTTTTTGTTCCAAAAATAATATGATCGATTATTCAATGTCTATTATGCCAACAATAATTAATGTTTTTATTTGTGGAAGGCTACTTTGAATTGAACAATATTGAATGAGAAATTAGCAATATCTTAAAAATTCAAAAACTATTGTGAATCTCTATGTAAAAGTAGTTAGGGTGTTCCATCCCATAGATTTGGAATCATTATGTATAAAACCGAAAATTCATTTGAACTTGATTTCACATAAATAACCCCTCTAGACAAAATAAAATCTTTAATGAAATAAAACTAGCGATAGACTCGTAATAAATAATAAGTTCTAAGTCCTGTTTATTTTATTTTTTATTTGATATTTTTTTGTTACAAATTAACATTCCATCTTAAGTGTTTCTTAAAAAAATCTAAAATATTTATCGCTGTAATAACAATTATTGTATGTACTGAAAAAAATGATTCACCAAAGATTTTATTTTTAATTTTAAAATTTTTTATTGTTATGTAATTTATTTCGAAAAACAAAAAATGAATTTAACAAAGAAAAAAATAGAATCATTTCCAAATTGATTATAGTTTAACTCTACCTGAATTTTACCATGAATATTATATTATTTTGTAAATTTTGAAATATTTGTATTATTTTTATTTTACTTTATCACTTGATATACAAAAAAAAACGAATATTTATGTTTATTTATTTTCTATTTAAATAATTAATTTAAATTATCAAATATTTATTTTAGGTAGTTACATTTCAAATTTAACTTTCGTTATTGGATTATTTTAAATTTTAAACAAAAAAAAAATGTTAAATTAAAATAAAAGTCGAATTTTGTTTCTGTATGAAGTTATTTAAGCAATATTGAGAAGTAATAAAAAAGTCTACGATAATTTTTTTGCTTTCTGATACAAAGTGTCAACTACTTTTCCCATATTTTGAATTGTCTCCAAAACACGTTCATACGTTTTATCAGTAGGTGTTTCTTCGAATACAATTAACACACCTGCACCTTGATCTAATATTCCACTGAATTTTTTATCCAAAATCATTTGCGATAATTTTTTTTCTACCTGCGGCATTGCCAATTTAATTGATTCAGCAACATGTTGCACCTAAAATAAAATTAATGTAATATTTAAATTTATTCCATTTAGTATTTTACATAATTGATTGAAACGCATTTTTTAAATGAAAAACTAAAAGAAAATATGTAACACGCATTTTCGAACTACGAAGTTTATTTTTGAAAACAGATAAAAATAGAATAAAATTTGAATAATTTCTGAACAAAGAAAATTTTATACACTTACTAATTAAATGTAAATAATTATAAATTTTATGACATATTTAATGAGATCAACTTACTTGTACTCTAGAATATGGTTCGATGATTCTACATAAATTCTGTTCTAACATTGTATCATAGAGTGTACCTAAATGTGCTTCAACAATAGGATCTTCTTCCAATTCTTTTCTGTAGTCTTTTAGTGCAATTTGAAAATCAGCCAATGAACGTTTATGTGAAGCTTCAGCAACTGCTTTCATTGCATCAATATCTCTACCTGAATAAGTGATAGCCTGTAAATTTATAATTAATTTTACAATTAAAAACCAAAAATAATAAAATTAATAATAATTAAAAATTAAATAATAATGAATTTTTTTACCATTTTTCCGCTAACAATTTGATTAACATCATCCGAATGACCCAACATTATTTTACATAGCAACATATATTTTAAAGCAGTCAATGCTTTTCCATTTTCAACACTATCAAAACTCTCAAAAGCTTCATAAAAATATGAAAATGCTGTTTTAAAATCTCTTTCGTCTGCTGCATGCAATATACCAGATTGCAAGTCAAGAGCACCTTGCATTTTTGGTGGACAATAAATTGCATTTGCTGTTGTTCTGGCAGAAGTCAATGAAGCTCTGGCTCTTGGTAAATTGCTAAGCGCATGATAAGTCTTACTTTCAAGTAATTGTACTTCAACTAGAAGATTTTTATCATCTAATTTTTTTAATTCTCGTAATAATTGTGAGCCTAGCTGCAATGAGTCTGTGTACATTTTTGTGTCAAAAAACAGTGCAATCAAACGTGCTTCTAATGATTGGCGTAAAAATGTACGTTTTTCCTGTTTAGACCATTCAATACAATCTTTACATAATTGAACTTCTATACCGGTACCAGCTTCCATATCCAAAAATAAGTCAACCAATGATCTTACAAGTTTTGCTGCTTTTGCTTTACTTATTAAACTTAAAAATGGTCTGGTTACCTTAATTAGGTCGGCAAGCTCTTTGGCTTTACCTTCCTGTTTATAGAGTTCACCTAATTGCATGATTCCCTGTTCTTTTATTCTAATAAGTTCATCATCATTTTCTGCTACTTCTTGTTCACGTACAATTTTATTCAACAAAGAAATGCCTTCTTCACGGTTAACGTCTGTAAGAGCTTGAGCTCTTTCGAATAATGTTGCTCCAGCCATATTGTTTTAAAAACTTTTTCCTATAAATTTTCTGTACTTTTTTTTAAATATTTATTTTAAAAAATTCTATAATTTTCGATAATTTTCTAAAAAATATTTTGATCTTAGCAAAAATTACTTGTGCTGTATTGTAATGTCAAAAAATTACTATCATCAAATGAAGCGCTAGTCATTCTCACAATGCTGCAAACCTACAAGAATTAAAGAAAACTCAAGTTGACACATATTATATTTAGTAAGCGCTTAGAATTTTGAAAACGTCAAATATTTAGTTAAGTTTAAAAATAAATTATTAAAATTTATTTTAAAAAATAATAACTAAATTCAATAATTTGAATAATATAAAGAATAAAACTTTTATATTACAAAATTTTGTGATTTCTTTTATCTTAAAACTCAAAGTTACATTTTTTTAAATAATATTTCGAGAATCGAATTAAAACATCGTTAACTACTAGTTCATTTTTATTAGTTAAATTGTAGTTGTAGTTGAAATTGATTGGTAATACAAAAACAAATCACAAAATAAAAATTTTTCAACGAAGTTGGCTATTTTGGATTTGGTCGGATTGATAAAAGTTTTTCTTTTTGTTGTTTTTTCTGCACTTTTTTTTGATCATTCAACAAAGTATACAGTGAAAATTTTTTTCTAAAAAATTGTGGAGAAATTGTGAAAAATTATTTATTTTAAAAATTTTCATTTAAAATATAGTGAAAAGCAAAAAATTAATAAAATTCATTAAAACAAAAACGTTTAATGCCGGAAAGAATGAGTGGCCGTGAGGTAAGATGAAATAATTTTAAAGCGAAGCCATTTAAAGTGTTGAGTAAAAATTTTGCGGTTGCTACGAAAACCAAAAGCCTAAAATTAATTTATTTATTCCAAATAAACTATAAATGCAATGGCTTGTTCAATATTCAAATATTGATTTAATTTTTAATATTCATATTTGAGTAGTGTAACAAGATGCCTGCTTTATTTAAATTTGGAAAAGTAAAATTTAATTTTTTTTATAACATAACCTATAATGCATTTATAAAATATTTTGTTGTTCCTTGTAGAATTCGAGATCAAGCCCATTACAAAAAAGTCCTTCTAAGTCACCCTTATCATCAACATTTGAAAGAAAAAGGTATGTATATTTAAATTTAGTAATTTATGAATGAAATTTTAAACTAAAAATTTTATTTAAAGGGGTGAAAGATCTAGAACGCGGTCACGAAGTGTACGGAAATATAAGAATCGTCAAAGTCGGAGTAAATCAAGGTTAGTATTTTTATTCATTATTAACAAACGTTTAATTTTAATAATAAATTGAATTTCATTATTTAAAATGTTTCCTTCCTAATTTAACTTAATTAATTTACTATGTAGACTTTTGAAAAATTGTTTTCAATGGATCTATTTCTTTTCTGGGTATATAAAATTTTGAATCGATTTTTTCGATACAATTTAATTGTAAATATAATTTGAAATAATAAAAAAAAAAAAAAAAACATGTATATCTTGTACATTGAAAATAATTTAAAGATCATGTAAATAATTTACGAAATTTATTTTAACCAAGCCAATAAAAAATTTCTTCCAATATTTCCTCTAACCTATATCTTATTCCTATTTACCTTTAATCCGTGATTCCAAAAACAATATTTTAAATAAACGAAAAAAAAAAGTATTGACAACAATTTTTTTGTCTGTGTAGTTTAAAATTGAAAAGTTTGAATAAATGAAGAATCAAAAGATCTATGTTCATTTAGTAAGTTTCAAAATATTAAAAACAATTTTTTTCACTGATCTGATGAATAATTTACAATGAATTAACGAGAGACCAAAAATCTTGAGCAAAATAATGTAAAGTTATTTTTCAAAAGAAAGTTTCATCTGAAAGTTACTACAAAAAAAAAAAAAAAAAAAAAAGAAGGCAAATTAAATGCATTATCAAGTTGAACATTCTCAAATCGTCAATCACAAATTATTGAAAATCTAAAATTGAAATTTACAACATTACATACACATATAAAAAAAAATTACTTCCACACTATTTTTAAAAATAGTTGAAGAACATAAAAACTAATGAATTAAATTTTAAATTTTTCTTTCCTTCAAAAATCTAAACAAAAAATAATCCTATAAAAATCTTGAAAACAAATTTGAATGCATATCCATCCAGGTCAATATCACCAAGACGTCGTTCATATTCCAGAAGTCCCTACAATTCACGTCGTCGAAATGTAAGTAAAAAATTTAAACTAATGTTTTTAATTAAAATTTATTTGTTTTTTTTTTTAATATAATTTTTTTTTTTTATATATAGGAACGTCCACGTCCATGCCGCTGTATTGGAATTTTCGGTCTAAGTACATATACTGATGAGAATAAAATTCGTGACATCTTTGAAAAATTTGGTCCAATTGAACGTGTACAAATGGTCATTGATGCTCAAGTAAGTTTTTTTAGTTCAAATTTCAAATTTAAAAGTTTTTATGCCAAACAATTTTTATAATTTTGACTAAAAGAATAGAAAATAATTTCATTTTAGATAATTGTTTGGCTTATAATAAAAAATAAGAAGATATTTAGACAAAAACAAATTTATAGTTATATTTTTTTTTGTAAAGGCTTTCTTCTACATTATTACTTAAATCATCTATATGATTTATAAATCAAATTAAATTAATTTGAATAATATTTTTTTTGTTTTTTTAATTTTTATAGTCTGGTCGTTCTCGTGGTTTTTGCTTTGTATACTATGATGATGTTACTGATGCTAAAGTAGCTAAAGAAAAATGCTGTGGTCTAGAATTAGATGGTCGGCATATTAGAGTAGATTATTCAATTACTCAAAGACCACACACTCCAACACCAGGTCGATATATGGGTAGAACAACTAGAAATTATAGAGAATCTGGTGACAAAAGAAATGGGTAAATTATTGTATTTAAAATAAAAATTATATTTGAAATACTTTTCGTCATTATTTTAGTCGTTCACCTTCTCCAAATTACGATAGTAGAAAACGACGTTATGAAAAAAGTCGTAGCCCTGTTTATTATGGAAGAAGCCGTAGCAGGTCGTATTCACCGAGAGATAGAAGAAGAAATGATCGTAAGTTATTTTATTTTTATAATTTTTAACTTTTTTAAATTTAACTTTTTGTAATTTTTGCATTTTAGGTCGTTATCGTTAAGATAAAAAATTTCAGAAAATTTAAACAAAAACTAAAACATGTTTCTTGTGTACACACTTTTTTCTTTAATTTATTAATATGTACGGATCTAAAACTTAATTTTAGATTAATAAAAAAAAAAAAAAAATAATCCTTTATCTTTGAGAAATTTAAATTAAACTGGTATAGTATAATCACCTTTTTTACAAAAATTTCTTTTAAAATTCACTTTTTATTTTGTTTTTGTGCATTTTATTTTTATAAATTGTAAAATTTTAAAATAAATGACTGAATTAAATTTTATGAAAAAAAATTTATTGGGAAAAAAAAACGATTGTTCTCAAAAACTTTAAATTGCTTATTACATGAAAAAAAAACAAAAAATTTGTATATTGCTTTTCTTAATATAAATTTTATATAAATTTGTTTGTTGAAAAATATAAATATTAAAAACAAAAAAAAAATTAAATTTATAAAATCATAATAAATGTTTTATTAACAATTTTATTCAGTCATTTATAAAAAGGAAAAACTGATTTTCAATCAGTCAAAACTGAATTTAACACAAAAAATTGATAAAAACAGACGAAATATAACTATGTATTTAGAATTTATAGATTATTATATTTTATTTAAACACCAACAACAACATAATAAAAAATCTCTATTAGAAATAGATGAATTCGTAACATTTTCTAAATAAGTGTATAAATATTTAATAATAAATAATTAAAAATTTATTCAATATATGTACAACAATTAATTTTAACTTTTTGAATATTAACATTTAATTTTTGTCCTTAATTAAAAATATTTTAAATAAAATTAAATAATAAAATACATTTTTGGTTCTTTTTTGTTCTAGTTTACATTATTATTTTATCAGTTTAACATAAAAAATATAGATATTAATTGGAAATACAATTAGACTATTTGCAATAAATTATAAGATTTTTATTTAATATTAAATTTTAAAATAATTTTTATTTTAATTAAAATACAAATCAAAATATTTTTTTTTTTTGTTTTTATACAACAATTAATCAATGAAATGAAAAAAAAAAAAAAAAAATTAATTGTTGCTACTTTATTTTACGTGTGACGTTATAAAAACCAGATAATAAAAATTAAATTAATGAAATCATTTGAATTTTGAATTGTACAGAAATTAATTATTAAGAATTTAATATAACATAAAAATATAAAAACAAAATATATTTTAAATACGTTCTATGGATTTTGTTTTATTTAAATATTGAATAAATAATTAAATATGTGAGCGGATTTGTTCTTGCTTTAATTAATTTATAATTTTTCAGTTTGTTAAAAGAATTTTGAGACTGTACTTATATAATTTGACTTGTTTTCTAATTGGGGGAAACGAAATGTTTTTGAAAGTGATAAGACTACACCTTCTTCAATTGTAATTGAGAAGTAGTGAATTGCAATTCAGAGAAGTCATTTGCAATTCGGAGAAGTTTGAAATACACAGATTTACAATTTAGAAAATATTGAAATCTATAAGTTTAAAACTACATATACCTTTTGAAATTGTAGTTCAGAAGTATTCATAGTCATTTGAAATTACAATTTAGAAAATATTGAATTCTATAAGTTTAGTTTTTGTAAACGAAACGAAAAAATTTTAGCAGAAATCATAGAAAATTATAAATAATAATATTGAAAATTCAATAGAATATAATTTTGTTTAATTCGTTACAGTAAATAAAATTAGGTACATATTTCCTAAATTTCACAATTTGTTCATGTTATTTCAAAGCATATTTTTTAGTAAGATGAGATTAAAATATTTATTCAAATACAATATTTTTGTATTTTCGTAACATGCAGTGTCATCAAATTTTCTTTAACATATGTATTAAAGCAAAATGTACATATGTATATCAAATATCAAGAGCTCTATATGTAATTGTAGTAAATGTATGAAAAGTCATTATTATGTTCTATATAAGCATTTAATTTTTAAGCAAATAATTCAAAATATTTGGGTTCAAAATTGTATTGAAAGATAACCTATTTCATCTTTATATAAAACATTAAATAAAAGTGCATATTTAATATATATTATAGCTTCTTCAAAATTACATATGTATACATTTCCAAAAACGAATGGGTTTTTATATATCTCGATTTCGTTACGTTTTTGTTTTTATTATTAAAAAAAAAACACAAAAATTATGCTAACGAAATACAAATTCAATTACGTATGATTTGTTTACAAACAATTTATTTGTTTAAAGATGCATGTGTATTTTTATTGTTTTGAAAGTCAAGAATTAAAGAATATTTACTAAATTCTATAATTTTTATTTGATAGTGACAATTTTCTACATTATTGAAAGAAGTTCACTAAACGCCACAGCTTAGTATAGAAAAGTTTCAATAGATTTATTTTGTACTATAAAAATTGAATGATAGAAAATAGAAGTGAAAGCGACTGTGAAAGGAATTCCATATAAAAGTAAAATATATTTTTTTTGCTTTAGAAGTATGTACTTATGTGTGCATGAAAAAAAAATGATACAAAAATATTTTTCAGAAAGTAATATTTCAATAATTTTAAAAATTTAATAATGTGTTATAGCTTATATTTTTTGAGAAAATACATTTTCATTTTTCTTTTTTTTTATAGTATAGCTTAAAAAAAATATGTAGTTGTAGTTGAGAGTAATTTGAAAATATGTAACATTTTTATATATGATTTTATTCTTTCGTAGCACTTTCAGAAACCAAGTGAATCTGAATGTATTAGAATGTAATGTGATATGACTTGGACGAAAAGGGATGAGAATTATAAAGTCAAAAATGCGATAAGACTTAAAAAAGCATGCAAAAATACGTTCGGTTTGTTCGAATAAAAATAAATCAAAAATTTGAAATTGGCAGGATTGAGTTAAACGGTTAAACCAGTTAAACCAATGACTATAAATATATAACGTATGTATAGTCATTAGTTATTAAAGTAACATAAATTGCCATTTTAAAATAAAGTCTGCAAATTTGCCTACAAAAATTTTTAATATTAAAATTTACATTGGAAAACACTTTTGACGTTTAAAAACAACAACAAAAATTTTTTGTACATACATATTTTCAAAATGAGACTATCGAAATGGTTATTTTGAAATGTATTGAATTGAATCGAGTCGGATCGGATTGATTATAATTCGAACAAAAAAACCTTTACATTAAAGTTGTGACATTTTCTTTATTAACTTTGAAGAATTATTGAAAATTCAGCTAAAACTACATACACCTTTTACAATTTGCTCTTCTTTTTGCCAAATGCAAATTTGGAATTAAGGCGATTCATTGAATAGATATATGTAGGTATGTTAGTCGTATGTTTTTTTTTAATTGTTTAAAAAGTATATTTAAAATACGTTCATGATACAATTATGATGCATGTCATGTTTTTAGTTATGGATATTCAGTCCAAATGGTTCCAATTCAATTACTTTAGTTTATTATTATTCGAATATACATACATACATACATACATATAAATAAATGCATAAAAAATGTTTTTTATAAAACAGATTTTTCAAGCTTCAAATTTGTATTATTCGTTTCTTAGCGACGCTGGAACGGAAAACAATTTTAGCAAAGAATTACATTAATTCTTTAGTAACCGTTAATATTTATCAAAAATATTTATGAACTACTTTATCAGCAATATTATCAACTAACCAAATATCTTAGCAACTAAAGTTGAGCAATTTTGTTGATATGATTACAATATAGTAACAACATAAATAATAAAAAATTGTTCAGTAAACTTCTAGAACATGCTAGAACGTTCTAGAACAAACTATAGTAAAAAAAGAACACTTTTTTGTGCTCATTTAGTATCCATTAACTGAACTTTTTTTTGTCCAAGATTCTGCAAAACAGTTTTAAATTGATCTTTTTTGTTTTGAATGTTTCTGAGAAGTAATAGTTTTGGTCTTTGGACAACTTTTTCTTTTTTTGTTGTTGTTTTCTCTTCGAATTTTGACAGTAAAAAAAAAAAAAATTTCAGAGTAATAAAAATAAAGAAAAGTGTGATTGTTTCGAAACAATTTCTTAAACAGTTTACAAAATCTTGATTTTTAATGGGCGGTTGTTAAACAGATTTAAACTTGTATGGGGTCCATAAAGTGTATGGTCCCCATTTGCCATTAACCAAAACTGTTCTCTCCGATTCTGTTCTAAATCTACTGAACAAATTTAATAATTGTACAGTTTGCACTGTTCGAACTAAATATATTTTTAATTATTTAGCTCGCATAGCTTAACTGAAGTTTAACGGGTCTAAAGATATACACAAAAAAGGGGCTAAAAGGTATTAAATGTATAAAATGATCTAGAATTCATATGTTAAAATAAACTGTCAAATAATGTGTGTCGTGCGTGACTCGTGATAGTGATAGCTCACCTTTAATAAGAAATTATTATTATGACATTTAAAAAATTTGACATATATTTTATATTCCTTTTTAATTATTTACATTTCAATATATAATTTTGTTACTAATTATTATTATATTATTTATTTATTATATATTGATTATAAATTGTACATTTAAATAATTAAAAAATGCTATCGTCTATGGTTAAAGAACACGAATCTAGAAAAGAAATAAAAAAAGAAGAACAAGGTAAACCAAAAAAAAAAATCCAATATGTAACTTTCATTTTAAATTTATTAGAATTAAACATTGATTATTTTAGAAATTCGAAGAAAAGATGCTCTAGATGCATCAAGAGAACTAACACAAGCATTAGTTGATCATTTGAATGTTGGGTAAATATATCATTACAAAAAAATGTTTGAAACTAATACAACTGCTCTATAACTATTTATTTCAGTGTTGCACAAGCATATCTTAATCAAAAACGTTTAGATGCTGAAGCCAAACATTTACAAATTGGAGCAACTAATTTTGCTAAACAAACTCAACAGTGGCTTCAATTAATTGATAATTTTACTACAGCATTAAAAGTACATAAATATTTATTTAAATTATTTAATGTTTAAAATTTAATAAAATCAAAAATTCAACTGTCTGTTACATATAGGAATTGGGTGATGTTGAAAACTGGGCTAAGAGCATTGAAAATGATATGCATATTGTAACAGATTGTTTAGAAATTGCATATAAAAAAGTAAGACAACCAGTACCTTCTATTACAAGTGGTGATCTTGTACAAAGTGGACCAGGTATTCCAAGCAGTTCTGGTGCGAGTTCATCTAATTACTCAGGAATATTATGAATTTTTTTTTAAACCAAATATATAATCAGATATAATTATGTACATATTAGAATTGCATACAACATACATAATTATTTCCATATTAAGATTAAATATTTTTTGTGCTAAAGTATTGTATTTAAATGTAGGTAAAAAATATTTATGTTAATTTTTTTTTTTATTACAAATCAAATTTAATCAAAATCTATCAAAATAGTAATATTTAAAAATAAGAAAATGTGTCATAATAAAATCAAATATTTAAATAGTTAATGCTATAAATGTTCGAGTTTAAATTGAAAAAAATAAAATTCGAGTAGAACTGCATTAAATTTTTTTTAAATAAAAATTTGTATTCATTTAAATGTATGTGACTGACACAAAACTGACCTTCAGCCGGAACAGGAGAAATAAAAACTATATAATGATTAGTTCAAATGCTTAAGACTAAAGGATTTTAAAAATTCTTGCAAACCATAAAATATTGAACTCTGTTTAAAAGCATGTGGGGGACGTTTAAAACTGCTTCATATCTAAATATTTTGTAAAGACCAAATCAAATTTTTTCAAATAGAGATGTTTTCCATAACTTGATTTTTTTACAATTATTTAATTAGTTGAGGAACTTTAAAGAAAAAAACCAACTTAGTACGTCGCTACGTATTTCATTTATTGACAGACAACTTCAATTATGTTGTGTTACAATACTTACCTCTGTAGTCTCTTTAGTTTTTTCTATCTACAATAATTCTAAAAGACAGAATGTGATATATAGGAGTCTGCTGACAATTAGTATGGCGAGCCAGTTTGTCTTTTATATATTTTTAAAGTTCTGTAACCGATCACAACGTATACATACTAAAAATAATTTTTTTTCGTAAATATTAGGTTGAAAATAATCTATCGTAAACACAATTTGCCTTTTAAAATGTCTCAGGGGGGAAATATACCATTAATTTTATTCAAATAAAAATTACAAAAATAAATATGTACATATGTACATATGTACATATGAATATTTATAGTTTATGTGAAATATGAAATAAAAATTGAGGCTTAATGTTTTAATTTCTTTTATTACTTATTAATTTTTTGTTTTATTTTTTTCTTCAATTTAACTTATCATAAAATTAACAATTTACATAATTTACTAGTAAACTTTCAATTTTTTTTTTTTTGTTTTTTTTTTATTATTTTATTTTTAATTTATATTATTAAATTTATTTTACATCCAAAATATTTAATTAAATTATTACAAATGAATTTTAGGTTTTTAGGAAGAATTTTTTATTATGTTTAGGTGTGTATTTGAAATTTGGAAAAAAAAGGACAAGATAAATTTTATTTGAAGAATTTTAGGGTTTTTCATAAAATTTTGGTTTTGTTTTAAAAATGATTTTAAATGTATAATTAGAAAATTGAAATTCGTATTTAATATATTTTTTACACCTTTTTTATTACATTTTGTCATAATATTTTTTTTTGTATAATGTATTAATGTTTGCATATTTATTATTTTAATTAATAATTTAATATTAACCTGTAATGAAATGCAATTTTTTCTCTAAATTAATTTATTTATTGTTTTAGTAGTAAGTTTTTAATTTAATATATTTATATATATATATATATATATATATATATATTTCTGTATAGATGTATATTTATATATGTATAAGATTTTATTATTTATTATTATTATTTTGTATTTCTATCACATTTATTAAATTCTGATAAAGAATTAATAATATATACTATTTTATTAAATAAAAAAAAAATAATGAAACAAATGAGTAAAAATAAAATTTAAATATTTTTATTTAACATATAAAGTTTCAGAAAATTTTCAAAATAATTTCAATAATTTGTTTTATTTTTTTATTAGAGGGTTATAACGTTATTTATTTTTATTTTTTAATTAATCATGTTGTTGGTTATACAGTTTTATTAATTCATTTTTGTATTATATAATTAGAAACATACTTAATGTTTTTTTTTTTTTTTTTAGATTAGTTAATTAATTATTTTATTTCTTTTTTAATAAAATTATTAAAATATTTAACAACAAAGAATACAACTTTTAAAAAGAAAACATTAATTACAAATTTTTATAATATATTTTGTTTTATTATTATTATTATATATTTTTTTTTTTTTAGAATAACTCATTTATTAAGGAAGGGAGAAATTTAAATATTTATTTATGTATTAATATGTAAATAGTTCGAGAACATTGGAGTTTTAAAAAAAGTTCGAATTTTTAATGATATGCGATTTTTATAAAGTCGATTCGAAATAGTAATGATCGTCACACAAATCAAGGATACTTTTCATAAATGTTAATATAATACTTGATCATTTAACAATATCAATTGTTATTTTGTAGTAATCAATGTTACTAACCATTAAAACATCATATGTTGTAATTATATGTGTAAACTTGAATAAGTTAGTTGAATTGTTTGTTTTATTTTTTAAAATTAAGGTAATTTTACAAAACTTTAACAATTCAATAATAACCAACGAAATTTATTTAAATCATTTATTTTATCATCATGTAAATAATTGATTATTATAATTAGATAAATCTAGGATTCTAATATTTAATGTATATTTAGTAGTTATATACATACAATTAATAAATTAAATTGAATTAATTTTAATGATCACACAACATCTCTTTATAACACAAAATATAGTGTTATAGAAACTGTTAGAAAATTTCCTATGTATGTCTGTATATAATCTGTCTTACCTTTTAGTTTAAAAAATACTCCAATATAAAATATTTTCACCTAATTTTGAATTTAATTTTTGTAATTTGATTGCATTACAGTAAATTCTTATGGTTTTGAGTTGAAATTTTAGATAATTTATTCATTTTAGAAGATTAATTTTCCGAATTTTTGGATGATTTATTTAATTTACTCGTAAAATGTATTTCTTACAAAATATCAATAGGGAGTTATTTTCTACTTTTTAGTTGTTTCTCACATCTATGTATATTCATGTAAACTACCCAATCTTTTCTATTTTAAATCAAATTCAGTTTTTTCTTATACATACGTTGACACATCAAATGTATATGTTCCATACAAAAATCTAATACAATAATCTATCCTAGAAAATTATTCAAAGTCAAATTTACTCTGTTACAAGTTTAATTATATGCATTATCAGTTCAAGGAAGTTAATTACGTTAAGTTGAATTCTATTGTACTCGAATCGGTTTGAATATAACTTTGTATAAAACGTAATTTACTTGATATATAGTTTATAAGCACTTCTACATTTTCTAATGAGTCCTTTAAACGTCTATGATAAAATGTTTCATATCATCTGATTGTGGTAAAGTTTCATTTTAAACATCGAAAATATTTTGCTATAACTAAATTAGACTTTGTTTTTAGATTGGTAAATTAATGATTTTAGTTAAACGACTATTAGGATAATTTTTAATTTATGAAAAGTACTCACGAGTTCATTGTATGTATATATTGCTTTTTTACTAATAATGTAAAACAATTAAAGATTTAATATTCTTAGGCGTGGTTTTTTTTTTAAATTAAATAAAATAAAGTACATACATTCTTTTATTTTATTTTTCTTAGAAATATTTTATACACAATAATTTCAAATTTTTTAGTTTTCAATTATTAAAAAAATTTTAATATTATAAACTATAAATGAAATAATTTTAGGAAAAAGAAATAAAAATGAAAAATAAAAAATTATTGTTTCATTTTCATCGTAAAATTTGTTTTTTTTTAATTCCTTGCTTGTCCTTCGCTCAAATAATATTTCAAGGCATTTTTTTTTTTTTTTACTTCTTAAATATTAGATTTTTCCTAAATATTAATTTCAAATATTTTTAGGCACTAGGTTTTTAATTTTTCAAAAATTGTTTTTTTAAATGATTTTTTAAACAATTGAAAACATTATTATTATTTGATTTTTATATTTTGTAATTTTTCAATTGTTGTACTTTATGATAAAAATTTAATTTAATTGTTTTCTTAGACCACGACTAGAATAAATTTGATTTAGTCACCGTTTAATTTTTATTGTTACTGTTGTTTTTAATTTAAGTTCTAAATTCAATTGATTATTATATTTTAATTAAAAATCAAGTTTCTTTCTTGCAACTAGCTCTTTAATTTTTGTTGTAAGAAATTCCTATTTTAATTAACATATGAATTACTAAAAACAATTCTGATCAATAATAAACATTAATTACATATATTCAAATATAAATTGAAATTATAGGAAATATTGTGAATTAAAAGATATTTTCAAATTGTTGTAATTTTGAATTTTGTAAATGGCAAACATTCAATTTCTTTTTTTTTTTTTTTGTTTTAACGTAAAACAGACACTTTAAAATAATTAAAAAAGTTATTAAATCTACATAATGTGTATATATATATATATACATTTTGGATATTTTATAGTTTTAATTTAATTTTTCTACTTACAATTCCTAAAAAGCTACAAAAAGAAAAAAATAAAATAAAACGAAACGAAGAAAACCTTTCAACTTAGTTTTAATTTTTCCCTATTTTTTTTTTATATTGTTTTTGCTAAATTATTTATTTAAATTTAATTATATATGATATAAATTCCCTTTTTTCAACTTTGTAAATGTAACTTTTTAACTTTTATAATTTCTATTGTTCCAATTTTATTTATTTATTTATTTATTTATTTTTTTTTTGAATAATACCCTTATTAAATATAAGTACAGACTTTTAGTTTTAACCGTTTTACAAAATATTTTTACATTTCCGTTTCCTTTTAAGACTATTTCAAATTTATAATTTTTTTTTTTCATTTTAGAAAATTTCAAATTTTCTAATAATTTTTTTCAGTTTTGTTGTGTGTGCGATATTCAAATCTAGACTAGATATTATTTTTCAAATTTACTTGATATATGTATATCCATATATATATATATATATATATATATATATATATATATATATATATATTGGCCAACAAAAAAAAAAGAAAAACATTATCATCCTAACAGTATGATGATGTATCACTTGTTAATGTTGATTTCTGGTCATTTAATTGTAGATAATAGTGCTTCCTAGACGCCGATGGTGGTAATTTAGGGGGGTCTGGTGCTCTTGGTTTAATTTTATTTTCGGTCACTAAAAATTATTTTTATTAATTTTTATATAAAATTTAATGAAATCTAAAATTTAAATTTCAATCACAAAACAAAAAAAAAAAAAAAAAATTTAATAAAAGAAACGCGGTTATAATAAAAAAAAAAAAATTATATAATAATAATATCTACAGAATAAAAAATTATATAAAAGCATGCAGATCAATTTTGAAAGCGTTTCATATGAGAAAACCTGCAACCTTATTATGAATTACGATATAATAAATTTATTGTTTTTTTATATTTCGATTAAACGGAACATTGTGGATTATGAAAAGACAAAATAAACACAAAAATTATTTTGGATTGTATTGGCTTGTTTCACACTTAATTGTATTTAGTCTTTTAATTATAAATGATAATATCACACTATCGGACACAATAAAAATTACAATACTTGGCAAGCGTTGGTTAAGCTAAGAAAGTTTTGAGTAAAAAAAATGGTTAAACGAACCTTACGAAAACTTAATTAATTCATTCATTCATTGTAATACAAAATTTGTTCAGTATGTGTGATGTTTTAATAATGTACATAGAAAAGACTGATACTATAAATTCAATAATAAATCAAACAAAATAACATAGAAAATTTGCATGCTTTAAAACTATTTATAATAAAAAATAATTTTTTATTCATTTTTTTTTTAACAGAACGCTCGTATATATATATAAAAAAAAAAGAAAAAAATACTTGTTTAAAAAGAAATTAAACTCATAAACTAATAAAAGCTGTAGATAACTTTTAAAATTATATTAATTTTCAAAATAAACCATGCACAATCTCAGACCAATTACAAAATAAAAATAATTTGAAGAAAACAAAAAAAAAAAAAACAAAACAAAAGAATTAAATTAAAGTTTTTAATACATTTTTCTTTCTTTTATTTAACATTTAAAAAATTTTCATTTTATTATTTAAAAATAAAAATAATTTTTTAAATTTTATTCCAAATAAATGTTTTTATGTAATTTTTTTTTTTTTATAATTTTTTCATTTGTTGTTGTTGTTGTATTATGCTTCACCATAATATTATTTAATTTTATAATACATATTTTTTATTATAATTTTTCATGCTTCAATTAATTTATTTAATTTTTTATTTTTATATATTTTTTTATTAATAAAAATTCTAATAATTTATTTTGATAAAAATTGTTAAACATTAACAATAAATGAAAATAATTAGAAGCCTTAATTACACAGGATTTAGGAGAGTAAAACTAAAGAGATTTATTAGTAATAGTTGCTATTCATTTCATTCATATTTCATTTTTATATAATAATACTAACTAAGGGACCAATAATAATAATAATAATTTGGAATAATAGATATATACATCGATTTCATTCAATCATATAGGTTAAGTATTGAAGAAATAGTTCGAAAAATAGACCACTTTTAAATGTTATTTAACGTATTTTTTTTTTTTTTTTTTTTTTTTTTTTTATAATTGAACATCATTAAAAGTAAAAATAATTCTGATAATTATAAGTTATCTGAAGTGGTAATTAATAATCTCAATCAATCAAAATCAAAAATTCAATTGATAATCTCATCCTATGTAATAGAGGCTTAAAAATTTTGTTAAATTAAAAAAATGAAATAAAATTTAGTTTTTATATCTTTTTCTTATAAATGATATTTTTTTAAAATCAATAAAATATAAAAGAAAAAAAGAAAAAAAAAATAATAATAGCTAATACAAATTAAATTAATTTTCATTTTCGTATAGTTTTAAATTAAAATTATAACACTTAATTTTCATTTTTTTTTTTTTTTGTATTTTTTAATTTTTAAACATGTTAATTAATTAATGTTTTTTTTTTTCATTATTTTTAAAGTTTTATATATACGTAAAAAAATAGAATAAAATTAAAATAAAATTCAACAAAACTATTTTTGCTAAAGCAAGTACACACAGTTCAGATTTTTAGTTTCCGACCTGGAAAAAAGATAACAATAAAAAAAAAGAATAGTTAAAATAAAAATATTAAAATAAATTAGTTGCATTTTGCCGAATAATTTTAATTTTTGTAATTTAGAGAAACTATTATAAAAATAGATTTTCCGCACAATAAAATATAAATGTTGTCTTTAATTTTTTAATTGAATTATAAACTACTAAATAATATTTGTATAATTAATAAAAATTTTATGACAACAATTACATATCATAGCTAACCGTTGTCATTTAGGTTACATATTATAAAATTGGAAAAATTTCCTAATTTGAAATACTTATTCGTTAATATTATTATAACTTAACTCTTTACCATTATAACAAAACTAGTCTTTGAGTGGTAATCAATCTCTTATTTATGAGATAATATGACATGCATGAAACAGAAATTGAAATTGTCAGTACCACAATAAGTCATTATATTTAATTAAAAAATTACCATTTTCTCCTTTTAAACCAAATAAATTTTTTGAATTGTGAGTTGAGTTTAAATTTAACTAAGATAAACAGAGTGTATATTAAATAATTGATAAGTTAAAAAAAAATGTGCACTTAAAACTATGTAAATATTTTTGAAATGAATGTAAGTGCTCATCGCTAAAGTTACTCACTTTTTTTTTTATATGAATATGGAAAAAAAATTTTATATAAATGAGTGATTCACAAAGTACTGCTGCGATAGACATAATATTAATTTGAAAATTGTACAAGTAATAAGCAATACTGTTTAAATTTAATTAAATAAAATTATTTATTAAATTTGTTTGTCTTTTTAATAAGCGTTCTCACGATTAATTGTACTGTATTTATGATATTTTTGTGAAAAATTTTACCAACCATTGGAAATTTCACATTAAAGAAGATCATTTAAAAATTATTTCATACAAAATAAGATCGTAAGTGATAGATTAAGTCATTTAAAATTTAAATTATTTAGAAAATTTTTTTTTAATGATAACGTAATTTTCTTTAACATATTATTTAAAAGTATAAAACATAAGCATAACTCTGAAAATTTGTTCTTTTCTACAATTAAATTAAAATTTCATTCACAAATTAAATTTTATTTGTGAATTTGAAATAATATCCAGTAAACATAAATATAACGAAATTATGTCAGGACAATCAATGTATCTACATAATAAAATTTTAAACAAGAGTATCATGAGTCATGAATGACAATAAGGTTTTGGTAGGTACCCTGAGTTTCATATTGTATTTAAATTTTACTAAATTTTATAATGTTTTACGTTTTTAATTGTATGGCAGAACTATTTTACAATTTTGTATGTTCTGAA
This sequence comes from Argyra leucocephala, assembly GCA_963942445.1. NCBI lineage: Eukaryota > Metazoa > Arthropoda > Insecta > Diptera > Dolichopodidae > Argyra > Argyra leucocephala. Next base: position 7,389,562 of record OZ012681.1, on the reverse strand, counting down.
GTACATAAAATGGATTTTTAAAAAGCAGCAAAAAATAAATCGTAAATATTTTTTTTTATTTACATTGAGTATATATACACCTTAACATTTAATCGTGAATACCGGTAGTGCCTTGAAAAAAATAGCTCAAAATTAATCTAAACAAACAAATGTAGCAACATATTATTTTAGCTCTATTTTTAAGTGTTACTCAATATCTCTATACCACAACTCGGATAACTGGAAAACTAAAAGTCGGACTTCCATGAAATTTGAGTAAAAACCAGTAAAAGAAACTAGTTTCAAGTTATTCAGATCTGTATGATATACAAGTATGTGGTACTGAAGTTAATGAAATATTAATAGTACTAATACTAGAAATTTTTTTAGTGAAAATATTTTGTAGTAGTTACTAATACTAAAATAATAATTATTAGTACCAGTAATTTTTTTAAAATTTATTTTATTATTACTTATTTTTTTTTTCAAATTTTTAATTTCATATTATTTATAATATTTAACCCATTATTACACTCTTGTATACCATATGCAACCCTTGTATGTCATATTTTAAGGCAAATCTCAAATAAATGCAAAATTAATTATCCGAAATGTAGAATAAAGTCATGTGAGTTTAACATATTTTATTGTGCAAAAATTGTTCAAAAGAATTTATTAAAAGAAAAATTTAATTTGCATAATATTTACTTAATCTTGTTTTAGCTCAGTGGAAGGAAGAAATAGAATACATAAATATTTTCTAATTAAAATTTATAATTTTAAATTTTGAATCAGAAGAATATATCCCAAATTTTACAAAAACAAAAAAAAAAAACCAATAACAAAAAATAATAAATGAAATATTTGAAAAAAAAAAAAAAAAAAATGTAACGTATGAATTCTTAAATATATAAATGAATTATAGCAACAGAGTAGTATAGTTTGTAACACAGTTAATAATTTAAAACAAATTTTAAAATTAAAATGATTTCTTTGAATGATGAAATATTTAGCTACACACTAATTAAGAACATTTCTAGCAGTTCAGTTTAAAAGCTGATTTTATTTTAAAAATTTATATTAAAAAACTCACAAAAATAATTTGAATTTCTTTGAAATTAATAATAAACTAATTTATTATTTAATTTAGCTAAAAAGCAATTAAATTTCTTCATTAAAATAATAACCACAAGAAGAAAAAAATTTGAACTGTTGGTACTATAATGATGATCTAAATGCAACAAAACAAAAAAGCGAAAAACTAATTAAAATTACTTATAAAATAATAAAAGATCTTAATAAAAAGCAACGTGAATACTAATAAAGAATTGAACTAAAAAAAATTAATAATAGTGATATTTATAAAAAAAAAAAAATTATAATAAAAGTAAAGAATAACAAATAAGAACATTTTTTTTTTTTTACATACCATTAGTTGTTTTAACATTATTACGACTAGCATACGTTTTCACAGTATTTACATATGGTGGCGGAGCTGAAAATTCTGTAACATTATGGAAACGTTTTCCAAATTTTGATTCCAAATCAATAATTATACGACTAACTGATACGCTACCACCAGTTTTACCATTATTACTCACATTACTTGTATTTGAATGTGATGTTGTTTGATTGTTATTATTAATACTACTTGTATTATTATTTATAGCTTGTTGAGTTCGTATCGATGAATGCCGTTGTGGTGGCACCGGTGGAGTATTTGCTTGCTAAAATTATTATATTTAAAGTTTAATTAAATTTTTATTTTAATAATTATATAAATTCTTACATTATTATTTTGACGTAATGGCGGTGGCGGACAACTTCTATGTGGTAGTGGTGGAGCTCCTATTGTTTGTGCATTACTATTGAATTTATCACTTGATCCAATACCAACACCTCTATTATTAATTGGTGAATTTAATTTACCAGAACTACTACCAACCGTATTTATATTTGATGTTGTTAATGTATTTGTTGATGGTGAAATATTTGAAACATTACTAGCTGAATTTGCATGACTTATTTGACCGCGTAATTGATCTTTTAATGTTGCAACATTTGTCGTTGATCCAAATGATGAACTAACTGATGATGCACTATTTACATTTAGATTATTATTATTATTATTATTATTAGCACTAGCACCAAATGATGGTGATGATGTTGCTGCACTTAATGGAAGATTACTAAGATTTGTATTTGATACACTTCTAGCAGGTGTTGGGGGTGGTGGTGGTTTTACTGATGGGGGTTTTGGTGGCGCAACTGTTGGTCGACCTTTTATAAATAAGATTTAAATAAAATCAATAAATATGATATTCTAAAAGAAAAAAAATTTTTTACATACCTATTGGAGGATTTGGTGCTTGTCTCATATTTGAACTAATTGACTCATGTGATTGAAATAGCTGCGATGGATTTTTTAATGTAGCGAAACTTTGTATACCTGATGGTGCAATTGGTGGTGACCTAAAATTTATAAAAAATAAAAAAAAAAAATTCTAAATTAAATTTTCCAATTAAAAATAATAATTATAATAATAATAAGCACATAATATAATAATAAATTATTAAAAAACACACTCTACAAAATAAAATTATATTATATAATAATATTAGAAGCAAAACCATTTTATTAAATAAAATAAAATATGTTAATGAAGCGGGAATGAATTATTATTAATTACGTATTAGAAATTAAGTGGTGTTGGTTTTTATTTTTATTTTTTTTAATTTTAACTTTTATTCTACCTTGGTGATTTCATACTATGATGTCGTTGAACTGTTGGTCTTTGACCATTTGCTTGAACTAATTGTTGAATTCCAGGTGGTTTTGGTGCACAATTTGGTTTTCCATAACTAATTGGTTTCGGCGATGTCGATGATGTTGGTGTTGACGTTAAATTTGAAATGCTACCACTACTACTACCTATGCTACTAACAGTACTACTATTTAAATTACCAAATAATGACGATTTATTTGGTAAAGGTGTTCCAGATGCTAATGATGAATTTATTGTCCCAGATGATGAATTGCTATTATTGCTATTTACATTTGAATTAACTATCGAAAGACTATAAGAAAATAGATGTTTTTTTTTTGTTTTGTTTTATAAAAAAAAAAAAACAATAAAATTAAAACAAATTAAATAAAAAATAAAATGGAATGATAAAATATAGGTTTTTAAAAACAAAGATATAACATTGAAGGGAAATGAAATTTTTATGATTTACTTGTTAAAATTATCTTTAAATATGAAATAATCAAAAAAAAAAATTTAACACTAAAAAATCTAAATATTATTTTCAAAGTTCTAATAAAGTTTAAAAACAAAACACATATTTTTTTTTCTTTTTTTGAATTATTAAAAATTAAGTATAATCACAGACTATATAATAATTACAATCATTTAGTCTTATATCACAAACTTTTTTAATTAAGTTAAGAAAAATAAAACACTCATTAAAACACGATTACTTTGAATATGCATTTTATAATTTAAATATTCTCTGGAATCATACACTATTAATGATTAAAAATTATTAAATTATTGTAGAAAATAAAAAAAACAAACAAATTCATTTAATAAATATTAAATACTAGTTTTATTTATAATTAATTTTTTAACTTAATATTATATGATTCAAGAGTAGATAGAAAAACCTAGTCATATTATGATAAAAACATGAAAATTTGAATTAATATTTTACCTTAGATTTGATGTATTCTTCTTCGCTAAATGACTGCTGCTACCACTTTTAACGCTTCCTTCGGATAATGTCGGCGATGAAGCTTTTCCACCAACTGATGATACTGATTTCACTGAAGAGTCAGATGTGCTCTAAAATGAAAATTAATTTCATTTTTTTTTATTTTTAAGTTAATCAATATTTATTGCAATATAATTAAACTAAATACATAGTTACATAATATTATAATGTGGTTAAATTTAAAATTCAAATATGTATAATGTATACATATATACATCATATACATGTATAAAAGTATCAAAGTACCATAGAATATAATAAAAAAAAAAAAAAATATTAAATTACAAAAAAAAAAAAAAATTTATTTAAAACAATTTTTTAAATTAAGTTCAGAAAATATATTTTCAAATATTCAAATAAATTCAGCTTCAACTAAATGTAGTAGTATTATCTGATATTGCCAAAGAATATTGTGGTGAATAACTAACATCAACATTTTTTTTTCTTTTAATATAATTTTTCTTGTTTTTTTTTAATGTTTGCAATTTTTTTTACTAATAATGGGGTTTAATATACAGATTCTGTTGTTAAAATTCAAACTTCTGAAGCTAATTTTTATTAAAATTTTATTTTCAAATTCATAATTCATAAATTGAAAAAAAACATTATTATTTAAAATAATGAATTATGTATAATATAATTACATTCACTACAAATAATATCTTCTCTATCGAAACGGATGATAACCATAACCCTTCACCATTTTCATAAAAAATCATCAAATAGATAAGTAAAATTATTATAGAGATGAACATTTTTACATTAGTTATCCTAATATAGAAATTATGAATTTTCCTGCTAAAATTATTTATAAATAATTTATGTTAAAGCAACTAACAAAAATAAATTTAATTCATGGAAACTAACTTATTTATAAAACTTTTTTTTTGTATTTTTTTTTTTTTTTTCAATTTAAATTGGGAAAGGAAATTTAATCTTCTATAATTTCAATAAGCCGGAAAGCTTTTAAATACTATACCATATGGTATATTTTATAATATGTGTACTTGTATTTACAGATGTTCCACATAATATTATAAAAGTAGTAAAACATACCCAAAAATATTTCATTAGAGAGAGAGAGAGAGAAAAAAAAAGATACTAACCGATGATAAATTATTTTTTGCTTGTACCGGAGGCTGTGGTGGTGGACCTCTATTTGTTCTCAAATTTGCTTCAGTAGCAATTACTTGTTTTTGTTTTTTTAATGTTAAATGTTTGGTTAATTCAGCATTAAAATCTAATGGTCCATTCGATGTTTGTTGCTGTTGCGGTTGTTGCTGTTGTTGTTGCGAACTTGTATTATTTATCCTTTTACTATTATTACTAGCAGATGTTGTATCCGCAACATTTCTATTACCTGTCGAAGGACCTTAAAAAAAAAAAAATTAAATTAGTAAATAATTTAAAAAATAAAAAAAAAATATTTTTTTTTCTTACCTCTTCCATTCACTGGTTTTAATTTTGGCATCGTAGACATACCTTCAAATAAACCACCTAATTTTGGACCACCGTTTGCAATCGGTTTATTAATATTACCACTACTACCACTTGTTCCAGTTGTATTATTTACAGAACGTTTTGGTGATGTATTATTATTATTTGTTTCACCACAAACTTTACCCGATAACGCTGGACCACTTTTATCTACAGTTACAGTTTTCTTTAATTTTGTGCCCTTTTGTATCGATTGTAATAAAGCAGATCTAACATCTCCTCCACCAGCTTTAGCAGATCCACCTAATTTTAAACCACCCATTGCTGGTGGTGGTGGTGGCCCTGGTGGTGGTGGAGGACCTGGTGGTGGCGGTATAGCCATGATTTATGATATCTGAAATTTAATGATAAATTCAATTAAACAAAAAAAAAAAACAAAATAAAAATAAAAAAAAAATGTTTTTTATTATGAAGTAAACTATATGAAATATTTTGACAAAGAGTTAGCTCTCATCCGAAATTTTGAAAATAACGAAATCATATTGCTTTGATAGTATAAACAATAACATAAAAGATTAATTGGGAATATTAGAGTTGTAAAATAAAATAATAGACATCTTAAATATAATTTTTCTACTAAGTACTAAATGTCAAAAACATCAACAAAATTAATTAAATACAATTAAAATAAATTAATAAATTTAAAAAAAAAAAATGGTTTTAATTAAAAACTAACTGATGGATTAAAAATAAATCAAGTGAATTTACTTGATTGCTTGAGAAGAAAGCACAAATCAATATTCAGAAATGTTTGTTGAAATAAAGTATGAATTCAAACTGCTTACTTTTATTTTTTATTTTTTTTGTTTTCAAAGACTCGTCTATTACGGTTTAATTGTTTAATTTTGAACAATTGCAAATCACTGAAAAACATATTTTTTCTATATAATTAATTACATATTTTACCACACTTATGATCACACTTAAAGTTATTTATTATGTGACAACCGATATCCCTGATAATAACTACTTTTTGTTGCAATTAATTAATTTGTAACTAATAAATAAAAATAAGTGTACTGAGCTTTATTAAACAATATTTTTTAACATCTTTATAGGTTAGAACACAAAATGAGTTTTAAGCTTCATGGATATAAAAATAATACCGTTTGAGACTGATATAATAGGAGGAATCAAAACCAAAAAAAAAAAAAAAAAAAAACAAATCAAGTAATTGAATATGTATCGATATTTCGTTATCTAGAAGTTTAAAAATACAATTGTTTTTTAAATGTATTTGTGAATATGATATTTATGATTTTATTGAATTTAGTAAAATTTATACCATTATTGAATTGGAAGTAAAAATAAATATTGTATGTAAGTACACAACTATTACATGATATACCTACTTAATTCTGTACAAAATTATATTCTATATTGAATCATGTTGCACGATTCAATGTAAGTCACCTTGTTAATAAGTTACTCATTACTTAATTATGAATTCTTATCATGTTTCTTTCAATTCAGCAGGTATTTGATTCATAAATACAAATTGAAAAAACAAAAAAATGTTTTATTTAATTTTATGTAATTTAACCATACATCACCTTTGTCCTTTATACGTTAGAAGGATATTTTTATGCCCAGGTGCTATTCAAGTTGAAATTTAAATTAAATACAAATTTATTCACTATACAATTATTTCTCTTACTAACTACTTACTCCGCTTCTACCTTCAATTTAATTTTTCTAATTTTACATTATTCCTATCATGTGATATTTACCTAAATATCAAAAACGTCAATAAAATTGATTAAATTTATTAAAATATATAATTAAAATAAATCCATAAATTAAAAAAAAAAATATATAAGTTTTAATTAAGAACGAATTATTGATGGATTAAAAATTAATCAAGTGAATCACTTGGTTCCTTGAGAAGAAATTACAAATCACTGTTTCAAAAAAGTTTATTGAAAAGGAACTACGAATACAATTTGCTTACTTTTTTAATTTTTTTTTTTTTTTAATGAAAATGAGTATGTTGGTATAATAGTTAGTAAATGAATAATAAATTTGTAAACATTTTGTTACTGGGTGGGTTAAATTTTTCCTAATTAACAAAGAAATAAATAAACTTGTAGGCGATCATGGATCGTTTTGCAAATTTTTTGATGGCGATTTTTATAATTTAAAACAACGAAAATTACATACGAGTTTGTGTATAGACAATGTATGTGTGAGCAATTCAATTCTGTATTTTTTTTTCTAGCTATTTCAATAATTAATTTTGTTGTATATACAACTATACACAGATAAAATTTACTTAATTGCATATTATTAATTAATATATAAAACAATAAGTAAGTATATATATATATATATATATATATATATATATATATATATGGATATTTAAATAGTCATAGGATTATGAATCAATTTCTTGTAAATGATCATTAATAAGTCTGTTCACGTATTCATTCTGTCTCATAAAAAATTAAAAATTAAATGAAAAAAAAATTTAATAAAATACAACGCACGGTTTTTTTTTTAATGAGTTGTTAATGAGTACTTTGTTTTTTAAATTTAATTTTAAATTATTATTTAAAATGAAAGGTGGACCAAACTTCTAAGGAAGAACAAAAATAAAGCGTTGACCTCTCATTAATTCGTGTTCCAAACTTAAGACGGCTATCTTAGGATTTTCTACTTCTATACTTGTGATTATATGTAATGTCAGTTTTTAATATGGGGTCAATTATAACAATTTTTCTAACAAAAAAAGTCAACAAAACTAAGTCACGCAGTCATGAAAGTCTACTGAATGAAATTGACTTGACTATAAAAATGTTGCCATTGTAGGAAAAATTTTCATTGTCAAAAAACATAATATTGGTTGAGTAAGGTACTTAGTTACAGTTTAATATTATGAAATGTTTTTTAAATACGCATATTATTTAAATTTTGTGTTTTCCTAAAAATGTTTTATTAATTATCTAATTATGAAATAAATTTTATAAAATTTAAAAATAAAATATACTTATACCTATATAACTAATGCCTGATTCACTGATTCAGAACGTATGTTCCGAACCCATGCGCGCGCATATTTTTTGTATGAAAATTTTAATTCTCTCAATTTTCAAAAATGTTCGGAACATTTTTTTCTTTCCGGAACAAAAGTTGATTTAACTTTAACTTTGTGTTCAGAACAATTTTTTTTGCTGTCATTTTTAATTTTTTTGACATTTCTCACATTACAATTTACAAAGCATAAACAAAAAAAAAACAAACAATTCATAAAAATATTGAGAAACAAATTTTTTTAAATTTTATAAATTAACAATTATTTTATATTAAAAATTATTTTATATTGGTAATTTTATTTATTTGAATATTAATAATTTTATTTATTTGAATAACAATCATTTGCTATCTTGAGATTGAAATAAACAAAAATTTTAAAATTAATTCAAATCAAATTCAAATATTAATATCTGCTGTTTAAATTTTTTTTGTTCTGAATCAGTGAACTAAGCATAAGTATATATATATATGTATTTTTAATTCCTCAAATTCACAGCAAAATTGTGGAATTACTTGAAATTATCAACCCAGTGAACTTATAACAACCCAGTAAACTTTCATGATAACAAAAATTGACTTTTTTCTAAAATTGAAAAAACTCAAAACCCAGTAGACTTTCATGATTGACCCCATAATATGTATATTACAGTATATATTACAGTATATATTCTGTTACAAAAAAGTTGGCCCGTACCTTGTTTATACGTATATTTTTAATCTGTTTCAGTTCTGACATAATGATTTCTCATTTTGTTCTCATTTTTCCCATAAAATCTCAGTAGATAGTATCTACCAGATACGATGTAAAATCAAATCTTTTATAGATAGTAATTACTTATACAACATTTTTTATTGTGATGATAAGTTTAAACTGGATGTACCAACTTTTTTTGCAATAGCATAGTAACTATATTTTTATTTCCACAAATATTATAAATGAATTTGACTAAAATTAATTTTATTTTATATCACTGAGTCTTGTTAGATTTTTCGGGCTAACTAGTTATATTTGAAATGAAAAAATAAAATGTATAACTATATAGGTTTATAGAAAAAACACCCTGTACTTAGTTATAATAAAATTTATTATCATACATAATACTGATAGAATATTTTACACATACGTATGTTGGCTGGCAAATATGTAGATAATCGAAAACTGATTAGATATTAACAAAATAAAGATTAATTATTACTTATATATGTACATATATAATATATAAATACCAACATATAATAAGGGTATTCAATTCACGATTAGGTGTGGAAGTGTGGTAGATGTAAGTAGATCTATAATGATTTTGTACAACGATTTTATGAACGCACCCTTGAACTTTTGATGTTGCACTAGATGTAGAATTGTGACAGCGGTTTGTTTACATATGAATTTAATTTATAATTATGAGAATAAGTAAGAAACCACTTTCTTTTTTTCACTTGTAACTTATTCATAAAATAAAATTTTATTTCAATTAAATATATGTATTGATATTAACCTTACAAATGTCAAATTTAAAAGTACAATGACGGCTAGAGTATTGTAGACTATTTTTTCATATATGTAAAAATTTTACAATGGCAATACACTTCTTCACTTCTACACCTCTACATACCTGGTACAAGACAAGACTTCAATCTACAAATATTCGTGAATACCCTTTAATATTTCGCTGTTTTCAATGAAATCACAGAATAAAAAGCTTGCACAAAAATATATTTCATACCTATATTATATAGTTATCGCAATTTTTTTTTTTTTTTTTTTTCAAATTGTTTATTTAAGTACAAATAATTTTATTTAAGGTAATAACAAAGTAGTTACCTCAAACAAATTTTTTTGTAAAAATTATATACAACTTCTCGTAAAAGCTTTTATATAACTGAATTATTATTTTAATTAAAAAAACAAAAACTTAATAAAATTCTTTAGGATTGCACACGGGCATAAAAATATCTTTCTAACGTATATAGACGTAATGTGGTTAAACTATAAGGATGTGTGTATATGTATGCATACTTGAACAAAAATCTGTAAACTAAATTAACCTAGTTTTTATTGTTTTATTTGTGTTTATTTTTCTAATTTTTGTGGAAGCACCCATATTACAATCAAAAATCTAAATCTAAAACGTCATAAAATCAATTTATTCCTATTATTAAGTTTTAAAGGTGGGTTTATATTGAATATGATCGTTTTTGTCCAGTTCAGTTTATTTTTTGTTTTTTGTTCCTTGTTTAAAAAGTATTTGAGTAAAGAACTTAAATGATGATTCTATAACTAAGTAACTCCAATATATTGATTGAACTTTCCTTTTAAGGTTCATGAATATGCAAAAAAAAAAAAATTAAATTCCTAACTGACAAACAAATAAAAATGAAACATCACTTTATTTTATAATAAGTATCTAGGTTACTTTATTCCTTATTCCTTGATAATATAAAACAATATAAATAAAATGTCATCCATATTCTATCCAAAATACACCTTAAATAGTTAGTTATACCATCGCACCGGTATTAAACATAATAAAAATTATATGAATAAATTGTTGTAGGTGAATATGAAATAATGGAAAAACAGCAAATGAATCAGCAAAACCTCACATGTATTTTTTTTTTTTTTTTTTTTTTTTTTACTTTTATTGTAATTCTTTATCATAGCGAATATTTTTATATTTAAAGAGAATATCGTTATTAGTAATAGTGAAATTTGATGTATTTTAAGGATGGGGCTTTGTTTTTTTTTCTTTCTATTAGATTCTAACAAAACGATCTATAGTCAATTTGAATTATAAATATTTTTTGAAATTTTAAAAATATTTCCGTATAAAAAAAAATAAAAATCAAAAGGAGTCATTGTAATCAATGAAAGAATATAATAGGTATAAACATGTATAAAATATTCAATAAAAGAGGGTTGCCATATTGATGTTATAATTTGAAAAAAGAAAACAAAATTTTATGTTAAGATTTTTGTAGTAAGGTGTGTGTGTGTGTGTGTGTGTGTTTCAAATGTCATCGAGACAACTCACATAGTCATCAGTATTTAAAGTAAAAAAACCCTGTGTGTGTTTGTAAAGGTTAATAAGTGCTTACACGTACGATTTAATCCATGGACTTGATTCAAATGTCAAAAAATCGTACGTGTAGGAGCTGCTCTTATGAATTTAATCATATGAATTTTGTGAATCAAATTAGATGACCATCCAATTTTCATTCAATCAAATTTGACAGCTCATGAATTAAATATGTCGAATTCGTGAATTTTTATTTCAATATTTTCATCTGGAGTTTGACAACAATTTATTTTTTGTTGTTTGTATGCAGGTTGATTTTAATAACAATGATTTTTTTTTATTTTAAAGTACTGATAGTTTTTTATTGAGTTTGATTTTTAATTATGTATAGTTTAAATGAGTAATATTTAACATGGAGAGTTTCAATTTTATCAACTTCTATAAAGAAAAAGAAGTTTTGTCGAACATTATTTCAAAAAAATATAAAAATACCTTTTTGAGAACCACAAGCCTACGAAGACATGCAGTTAAATTTAATATTAGAACGGAAGAAGCGAAAAAAAACGTTTTGTGGACAATATTTTTTTTGTGAAATTAAAAATGTAGGTATGTGGGTTTTAAGTTTTATTTTATACGGAACATTTCTTTGATTATTTAAAAATTTAATACATGCTATACTTTTGTCATAAAGTATTGACATTTACTTCAAAAAAAATAAATGGATTTTGTTTAAAGTGTAAAGACTAAATGGATTTCATCGTGAATTTAATTGTGAATTTCCGTGGATTAAATCGTACGTGTAAAAGCCCGACATAATAGAAAAAGCTTTAGAAGAAAAGCAAGTATGTTCTACCATATTTATAGATGTAGCTCAAGCTTTTGATAAAATATGGCATCGAGGCTTAACAAATAAACTAAATAATATGTTACCTAAACAATACGTAGATATACTCTCATCGTATCAAGAAAACAGACTATTCAGAATAAAACAAGACGAAGAGTATTCTACTATTAGAGATATTAAAACGGGTGTGCCTCAAGGTAGTATTCTGGGTCCCATACTGTATTTGCTCTACACCAATGATTTACCACAAATGGAAAATATAACTATAACTACATTTGCTGACGATACTGCGCTGATGCCAGTAGGATCAAATATTGACGATGCTACAAATAAATTGCAAAGAGCAAGCGACAAGCTATACCTCTGGACAAAGAAATGGAAAATTAAACTCAATGAGTTAAAATCAGTACATGTAAATTTTACAAATAAAAATATAGAAAATCACCATCAATATATCTGAATGGGGTAAATATACCCCAAGAAAACAATTCTAAGTACCAAGGAATGAAATTAGATGTCAAACTTAGATGGAAAGAGCACGTTGAAAAATTTGAGCTTGAAAATAAGTATAGAGAAATGTACTGGGTCTTAGGTCGAATTTCTAAATTACCTATACATAACAAGATTTTGTTATATAATCAGATAATCAAACCGATATGGTTGTACGGCATACAAATATGGGGATGTGCCAAACGAACACATGTACTTGGTATACAAAAATTTCTAAATAAAGTCTTGCGCAACATGGTAAATGTCCCTTGGTATGTTCGCAATAGTGACTTGCACAGAGATCTAAAATTTCCTTGCATAGAAAATGAAATAAAAAGATATGCAGCAAAGCATTTGGCTCGTCTGAAGGGTCATGTTAACGTTGAGGCCACTCAACTGCTAGGTAACCAAAATGATATCAGAGTGAAACGTTTTCTATTACTTCTAAAACAAGTTTTTTTTTTCAAATCAGTTTCTGTTATATTTAGAGTAGTACAGAACAAAAAAAAAGTATACAGATAGGATGTAAAATAATTTAATCCTATTCCTCATTTCTTATATCTAGATGTTGCATCCTTTGAGATGTTTGCAACATCTATATGAAATGAGGAATATTGATGGTAAATATGACAGAAGACCAGTAAGCCTTTTGTCATATTTACCATCAATATTAAAGTAATTATGCTAGTAAATATAAAAACTTAAAGCATTGAATGAAGTTTAGAATTTTTCTTTATCTACGTAGTCTTTACGTAGTTTAAGTATCATCGAGGTAAAATCAAATCCGAAAATGCTACATTACGTTAACAACTCCTTACAATATATTTGAAAATTAAAAAATTATAAAAACAAAATAAAAGCAAAATCTCACCACCAAAATTAAAACCAAAAAAAAATTATACTTAGTTGTTGTATTAAATAGTGCTCCTACACACGTTCCATTTTGCATTCAACTTATTTGATGCTTTATGCAACGTCATAATATTTATTCTACTTTTAATGTTTTAAGACTGGTGACATTGGAAATGTATCCAAAAAATTTAACCGATACAATGTACATACAAGTACAATATGTCAAATTTTCTGAACTGACAACATTGTCTCTGTAATAAAGGTCAAATCAAATGTCAAAATATTATACTCAATTGTGGATAAATTTTTAAATTGTTTAAATTGAATATAACTATTTGTGAAAGAAAAATTTAATATGGACAATTTCGTAAAAAAAAATTTTGAAAAAAAATCTTCTTCGTGCTTTAGCCTAATGGCGATATGGTTAATAAAAGCATCCTTTCATGAGTCCATTTCCTATTAAAATTAAAGTAAATTAAAAATAAACAAAACATTTTTAAATTTATTTTTAAAACACGAATTAAAATTTATACTTATTTTTCTTTAATTTTAAAACTTTTTCTTCCTCCATCTTTTTTATTTATTGCTTGCTTAATAAATAAAACTCAAAGCATCTGTACCAAACTGTGTGTACATAATTACATAATATACATAATAGTTTACATAATTTAACAACCCGTATTGTAAAAGTAAGTTGCTAATACATTGTCAAATTAAAAACTGATCATGAGACAATGTAAACAATTTTTTTTTGACATTTAAGATCACACGTCAATGTGTTGGCAACGTTGTCGATAATTTATGATGTCACGGTAACGTCTTTAAAAATTTTTGACATTTAACAGTTTTTGCAGAGCTTCTTTTGTCTGAGAGAGCATTCTCAGAAAAAATAGCAAAAATTTTTAAAAATGTGGGTATAAAATGACAAAAATGATAAAAAAATGAAAACTGAAATGAAAAATTTGACATAATTGAATGAAAATTCTAAATCCACTTTTTCGACATTTAATTTTTTTTTATCTCTTTTTATAATATCAAATGACAAAATGCGATGACAACATACTTATGTGTCAGAAAAGTAAATGCATAATGGAACGTGTACTAGCACGTGTACTAGCACGTGTACTAGCATAAAATATCGTTGAATATTTTTGATATTTTTGAAACAACAAAAACGTTTGTCGACAAAAATACAAATCCCACTGTCCGAAAACCTTTACGTAAAAACTCATTGATGAAAGATAAATTTTAATTAAGTAATAGAGTACAAAGAACTTATTACCGTGTTAAAGTTTATAAGTCCACACACAATAGAATACATACAATTGGTATCTCTACAATTTAATAGTAGTTAAAAGTTTTCGGAAGAAATAAAATAAGATAGGAAAAATAAAATAGAAGGTTCACCACCTGACTTATAATATTTTAATAAATATATGAATGAATACAACAGGATATGATGTAAATAACTATATACATATTTTAGTTTATTTTAAAAGGTTATTGATTGTGAATATTCTGAATAATTAAATATGATTTTTATATGACTGATTGGCAAACATTTTAATATTATAAAAATAAATAAAATAAATTTAAATCAAATTTCTTTAGAACTACTTATGTATGTATTTAGAATTTGATAAGATAAAGTTTATTTAAAAAGAAAAAAACAAAATTTTTAGTAAAATTTAAGATTTAAAATAATTTGAATTAAATTGAAAACATATAAATTAACTTGATATGAAAGGCTTGATAGTATTTTCGTATTTAAGTGATTTGTTATCTTATCTAAGTAAAAAAGTATATATTCACAAGTTTTTCTTTATATACATTTAAGTATATTTGTTGTCTTCCTTTGAATATTCAGGTACAAGTAGTTTGTTGTAGCTCACGAATAACTCGAAATAGTTGATAATTTTATGTAATTTTTACCATAATTTTATTAAACTATTATAAAAAATTATTAAATTTTAAATATTTTTGATTTAATCGGTTTCTTGTTATCATTAAAATTAACTTCTAAACTATAAATTTTGATATCACTTGCGTTAGCGACGATTTTTTAATGTGTTTATTATAATTTAATTTATAGTTTTATGATGGACCCAAACTCCTGGGTTTTGTTGGGCGGTGTCTATTATATATTTCAATAACGATTTCGATTTGATTGTTTAAATTTGGCAATATTACTTAATTGTAAAGTTTCAGTTTTGTATTTCAATATCGATTTAGATACACCTAAAAACTCAGAGGAACGCTATATTTATTTTATATACGAATTAAATTTAAAAAAATATCATAAAAAAATAAAATATTTTTTTTTAATTTCAATAAATTATATTTTCTTTGGATCTAAATCTATATTATGTATATATATGTATAAGTTTTAATTTGTCAATTTGCTTGAAATTAATTTTTTAAGGCCATTGAATCGTTTTTTAGGTCGCAACAATTTTAGTATGTAAACATTTTTAATTATTTGTTTATTAAATTTATACCATTTGATATATTATTATACTATTTTGGTTTAAATAGTTTAACATTCAGTAGTATGTACATATAATGTACATATGTATATCATTCATAATAATTGAAATACTATTAAATTTACTTGGTATATAGGTATACATTCAAAAAAACAAAATTCAAAACACAAATTATTACATTTATTTAATAGAATCAAATTGTCAATGATTTTTTGTATATTTTGCCAAATCTTTCAGCAAAGTAAATACTGAAAACACAATTTGTGATGTGTGTCTGATGAGTTGACTAATTCCAATTAATGACATACTTTCATACAAAAATTAGTCATTAAATTAGAATTGGCTAATTTGAAATTTTCGTGGTTTGAGTCTTTGATTAATGTTTCAAATTAATGACAGTTCTCTTTTACTTACAAAATATAAAAAAAAAAAAATTAATTTATAAATATATACATATATATATAAATATTATATTTATATATTTTGAAATTAACTTACGTATTTGTTATTGACAATTTAAAATTTTGTATTGTTTATTGTCAATTTAAATTGTCAAAGAATTGCTCATTTGGTGTTATTCAAATTGGAATTAACGTATTAAACATCTTAATTTTTATTTAAGGTATTTTCAAAACTAAGCACAGTCTCATATATGTAACTAAGTTATAAAAATAAAAGGTTAATTTAGAACAAAACTTTTAAATTTTTATTTAAATATTTAAATTAAAACTACATAATCTGAAATTGATTTCAAATCAAATTCAATTATGAATCAAAGTACATTTTCTTACATACTACTTTTTGTTTTTGTGTGATTTTACATAATTTTAAGACATTGAATAAAATCTCCATTCCTTTACTTATTTTATGATTCAGTTTGTTTACAAAAGAAAAAAGAACGCAAAAGAAAATCATAAGACAAAAAATTATATTTTTGTAGATAATTTTTTTTTTTTTTTTTTTTTTTTTTTTTACAATTTCAATGTCAATAATGAAACAAGTCTCGATTAAAAAAATTTTCTTTTATTATTTAAATTAAAAAAAAAAAATTTTTAAATGTATAAATCACTGAAAAATTATTTAGATTTATTCTTATTATATTTATTTACTAATTAATGTCATTACCTGAACTTGAGACAAGCTTTGTTGTTGTTGTTTGTAATTTTTTACTAAATTCAAATCAAAATGAAAACATATGACTTTACTTAAATGACTCACTCACATGTAGTATTAGAATTTGTGTATTTGTATGCGTGCAAAGTTTAGAAAAGAAAGGAATAATATTGTGTAGATTATTAATACAGTTAGTTAGTATATATAGAAATCACAGTCAGCTTACTTACAACAATATTCAAAAGATGATATTTATTTGATTTGACTCAACCCAACCGCATTTCTTTAGAATTACCTCATTTATTTGATTTGAAAAAAAAAAAAAATATTTATACAAAAATGGAATTTCTAAAAAAGTTGTTTTAAATAAATAAAGATATTTAATTAATTAAAAATTTTTATTTTATTTATTTTTACTTAGTACTTTAAAACGCGTTAGATTAGATTTTTAAAAAACGCAACAACTTGAAGAAATCGTTCAAAAACGAATTTTGACAACCTCTTCAAAATTTAAATTTTATTTTTTATTTTGTTAAGGTTGATATAACACCGTGAAGTGAACTATACAGCGGGGTATATACTGTAGGTATTAGTAAGTTGAATACAATGTAAAGTACAGTATAAACTATCAGATGGACAAAATCCAAACAAAAAAAATTACCAAAGTTTATTTTTAAAATGTATATAAATGCTGTAAATGTCAAAAAAAAATTTAGCACGGGTTCATACCGCTCGTTGCTATAAATTTCAAAATGAAAATGTTATTTTTTTTTACGAAATAAATTTTATATCGAAACTAATCATTCTGTAAATTTATGTCTTGGGACCTAGTTTACTTAACTATCATCGAATAATTACATTACTCTCCTGTTAAGCATTATCAAAAATAATGTTATTATTTCCCCATCTGTCAAATTTGTGAATTTTCTTCTTTTCCCCATTTCCATTCTATTCAATTTTATATAAATTAAATAATAAAACAGTACACAAACTTACAAAAATATACTTACTTTCTTTTATAAATTGTGTGTTTTAATTTTACTTTGACGTTTATTTTGACACCTGTAAAAATTTTGACGTTAATACCGTGCTATATTAGCTCAGCTACGTAGTTTATCGTAATTTGTGTTGCTATTTTAGCTAGCAGTACTAAAAAAATATCGTGTTCATACCGTTGTCACAAATGTTAATTTAGCTTAGCAGTGATATTTTAGCACCGGCATGAACGAAACATCTATTGGACACAAAATAAGAAAATATCTCCATTTGCGAATTTTGTCTAGAAAGTTTCGGGATGGGTATTTTGTACCCAACCCAGATTAAATACATACAGTGGACATACGAGATAACTTGAACAGGTCAAATTTTTACTGTTAAAGCAATCGCGTGTTTGTTATAATATGACAGTCACTATTTTCATACAATGTCAAAATATACATACAATCAATTCTTTATCAACACCATATAACTATTTTGCTGTCAATTTTTAAAAAAATAATCTTTTTTTTATTGTTCAAATGTACATATTTCTATTTAAGGATTCCACTTCCTCCTTTAATTGTAAGCCATCTTAACATTTTTAAATAACAAATAAAATGATTACACATTACCTAAAATATAATCAAAATTCACTCAATGGCACGTGCAGAAAACCAAAATTAAGTTTACGAAATTTTGACTTGTCTTTTCTTTAATTCATATCGCAAAATACACACATACACATACTTCAGTTTTGATTCTATATTTACCAAATCTATAATTGATTGTTTAATTCATTTAATTTTCTAAAAAAAAAAAAAAAAAAAAAATCAAAAATTCATCACGCAACGAACTTACATATTTTTTATATTTTTTTGTATACTTATACATAAGCATTTTTATGTTTTTTAAATTTGAAATATAAAAACTTTTCATTTAATCTTAAACAATTTGTTTTTAGAAATGATGTAGATACTTCATTTTCGATTTCAATTAATTTTCTTAATTAAGACAACTTACTAACTATATAATTTATTATTTAATTTAACCACAATTTACTTTATATTGGAAATGATTAACGCAATTGACATTTTCATTAATTTTCTTCTTTTTCTTTTCTTTTTATTGTTTTTTGTTTTATATTTTGACCTACATTACATTACAAAAAAAAAACAAAAAAATCTACAACAAATTAAGATATTGAATGAAATCTAATATACCCTAGATTGAATTTCCAGATTAAACTTTAATAAATACATTTGACAGAATAAGTTAAAAAAAATATATGTATGGGTAAAAATATAAGGGTAGGTAAACGTGAGTGGGCGATATAAAACAATAATTAATTAATTATTTACTTACTTACTAAGAGTTAAAAATAAAATTCACAATTATATTAACAGCAAAATAAATATAGCAAAAAAACATTATTTTCTATTTTAAATCACTTTTTATCAATCCTATATTGATCAAAACATAAAAAAAAATGCAATCTCCATTGCCACCACTTTCCTTCTTCTGTTCTTGCTACATATATTAATCTTCTAAATCACTTAATAACCTTATTTTGTATTCTTCTTCGATTCTACTCCCTCTCATGTTCTAATTATATTTACTTGTAACTACAAATTTGTAAAAATAAAAATATAATGAAAATGTGGGAAAACAAGTAAACAATTCTTAGGCTGACCAAAGCAGAAGAAGAAGAAAAAGAAGAGAGTTAAGTTATGTGGAAAACAATTTATTTTATATTTTGTTACCTATATATTTTTATGTTGTTTTTCTAATTTTATTTTGTTTTTTTAAATAACTTTATACTCAACTATCAAAACCTAATAACAAATAAACCAACCGAACAGGTAAAGTCATTGTTCTACATTTTGAAAAATAGAAAAAGAAAATAATTAGCAAATGACAACATCAACAGCAGTAGCAGTACGATGGTTAATAACAAACAACAATATAATAACCATTTTACTAGACTTTAACTAACTTACTTTATAAACTGATTTCTGTGTAATTATTTTTTTTTTTTTTTTTGTTGTACAGTATTTATTTCTACATTTTTATTTTGCAAACGTAATCACAACATCGTTGTGTAGTCCAAAAATATAACAAAAACAATAATATTCTTTTTAATTCTTCTTTACTTCTAGGAGGCACTGTAGTGTTGCGAAAAACACAGTTATAGATATATATATATATATATATATATATATATATATATGTATATTATACCCAGACCCAGTTAATATAATTTTGGTATTAAAATAACATTTTGAATATTAAAGGAATGTAGTTACATAGTCATTTACATATATATATATATATATAATATATATATATATATATAATATATATATATATATTGTACTCTATTTATAGTATCTATCTATACCAACAACAGGTAAATTACAAAATTCAATAGAAGAGTAATGATGAGATTAGAAAATGTTAATAACAGATGTGTTACCATCAATACATAAGCAAAAAAAAAAAAAAACAATAAAAAAAGAAGTGCACAAATAAAAATAGAATCAAATCAAATTTGTATCTAATCAAAAAGTAAAATGCATTTTTAATGAAATCATGCACAGATCATAAAAATAAAAGAAGTGAAGTTCGAATTAGTATAAAAATTTGCAAAAATTAAAACTATATATACATATATACAGGGTGGTCCGGTTTAGAGTAAAAATATTTTAAGGGGTGATTCCTTAAGAGTATTTTAGGAAAAAAAAAATTGTTTTAGACGAGAGGAGTTTACCTTTAACTTATATCATATCATATCAGACTTGCCGTTTTTCTGCTAAAGTCATATTTAATATTTGGGTAACCGGTGTTTTAGTAAGAAAAATAATAACTGAATATTGAATATTGTAATTATATTTTTTAGTCAAAATTACTGAAATTAGTTAAGGTTACTGAAATTTTATATGAATTTACCTGAAAAACGGCAAGTCTTATATGAAAGTTGTTTATGAAAAAGTTGTAGGGGATGATGAAACGCATCAACGCAATAAAAAAAAATTAACGAAATTTTTTCAAGATACTCAACGTTTTTTACAACATTTTCTGTTGTGAAAAGCAAAAAATTTTAAGTTTTTGCAGCTATTATTCAAAAACGGAAAGTCTGATACTTATCCAACACATACCATTAATTAGGTGTGTTAATTTGAAAAAAAAAAAAGTTATGAAGAAGATGTTTCTCTAGTTTCAATTTCTTCGGAGGGGTAGTGGATATTGTTTAGACATAATTTTTCTAATCTGATTTTCTTTAACCCTCTGTAGCCAAGGTTAAATTTTAAGATAGACCACTCATCGTTTAGAACAATTTTTTTTCTAAAATACTCCAAGGAATCACCCCTTAAAATATTTTTACTCTAAATCTGACCACCCTATATATCAACACCAAACATAAATAGTGTTACTAATTAATAAGTAATAAAGTTAATTTAATGATTTACAACTTTAAAATTGTTGAGTTAAAAAGGACATTTTAAATGTCAAATTATATTTATGAAAAATTTTAGTTATAAGAAAATCGAATACAAAGTAAGTAGTTAATTTTAAAACATTTTTCAAGCCCATAGCCCTGGCAGCTAGTGCTCATATTTATTGTAATTTTAATCATGGTAAATAAAGAAATAATAATAATAAAACAATTTTTTTTTTTGTTTCTCTGCTTTCCAGGTCATGAACCGGCTGTCACGACGGTAGAGGTATTACTGTATTATATTAGTATAAAAATGGAAATTTAAATATTTTACTAACTAACACTTAACTTTCTCAGCTATCTTTTATAACTGACATGACTTTTTCAGAATAATTATGCAAAACAGTTCTAAATTGATCTTTTTTGTTCTGAATTTTTTTTTTAAGAACAGTTTTGGACAACTTTTTTTGTTGTTGTTTTTTCTTCTAATTTTGACAGGTAAAAAAAGAAATTTGAGAGTAAAGAGAGTAAAAAAAAATTAGAACAAAAAAGTTAAACAAAGATTAAAAAAGTGTTCATTAGATTTTGCTGTTCTAAGTGGTTCTAAAGTGTTTGACAGTTAATTGTCATTGTACAAAACTGTTCAGTTCCGATTCTGTTTTAAATCTACTGAACAAACTTCATGAATTAAAGCCTTATTGATTTTTTTTGGGATACATATTTGTAAAAACGTCAAGCTTAAATGTCAAAAAATGTATATATAAATAAATATATTTTAATAAGTGTAAGTAATACTTAACGATTCTTTAAAATATATTTAATTAAAGGGTTATTATAATTTAAGTCATTATCGATTTTTTATCAATAATCAATAAATTTTACTGCACTTAGATGTGGCTATTTCAAACTATATACAAAGCTTGTCAATATTTTTTTCTGTTTTAACATTTTAGTTTAGTATTACGTCACAGATAGTTAATAAATATTTTTTCCCAGTCTATATGTGTACCTACTTTTACGTCGAAAAATCAGATAAGAGCAGCCTCTGTTCCTTATTCAAATATTTTCTTAACAAATGAAAAAATGTAGTAACGTTACGTTGATAACGTTTGTAAGGTACATAAAATTGGAATCAAAATCATACAGAATTCTTATTTCTGTAGAACAATTGAATCATTTTAATGCACTGAATGATGATCAAGTGATAAATTTTGTAAACGTATTGTCACAAACTTATATTTGACATTTTCAAAACACGTGCTCATTGACCATCTGATGTTCGACTTATAATGTTGCTAACATAGAAAACTCAAATTGAATCACATAGATTATAATTAGAAAACAACAAATACGTAAGTAACTGACATATGTTCTTATGATATCTTGATGTAAATATTAGAATCAGAGTTCAAGACTAGGAGTTCTATAGGTAGTTTAAGACTGTAATACAATACCTCTTGATGAGTTCAGTAGTATTAGAACTATAGATGAACGAAAAACTTATTTTATATAGTTATAATTATTTAGTTATTTTATTGCGAATTTAATCTAGTGCGACATTACAATTTAATTGTAATGCTCATGTAACATGTGCGTTCAAGAAAGATATGATATAAAACAATTTAATTGTGTGTTCAAGAAATATATGAAATTCAATTTGAATTACGTTGTGAAACTGGTCTGAGTAGAAATTTGAATTTGATTATATATAGCTAGTAGAAATCCAGAAAGTTACGTAAAAATTATAATATTAGAAAGAACTAAGTATAAAATAATTCGTAAAAATTATAATATTAGAAAGAACTAAGTATAAAATAGTTCTCTTTTTGTAATATTGACAAAACTTGTACGAGAAATTTGCTATAATTTTTACAGATTTAAAAAAACAATTTTTAATTGAATCCGTAAATGCTATAAGTACCCCAATTCAAATATGTTATTTTATTTATATAGACGTCTTCGATATCAGTCATTTTGATAAACATTGAAAACAATCTGACACTAAACTAAACATAACCTAAAAAAACTAATCAGAGTAGTTAGGTATGTACTTTTTTAAATTTATTTTTTTAAATACGAAGAGAAATGAGAGATAATTAAAAAAAAAAATTCATTATTTGCATCTGATTTGAGAAAACTATTTTTAATATTATTTTTTAGGTTGTCATTTTCAATTATTAACCTTGATTTCATTTTTATTGCTTTTTTGCTGATCCAGAGACAAAAAATAAAATTCACCACGTTTTGTTTTTGTTGTTATTATTATACCTTGTTTTTTTTTTTTTAATACAAGAAACCACAACATTAAATTTTTTTTTTTTTTTTTAAATTTCATATTTTCATTTTGCTCTTATATGAATTCTCTTTAAATTCATAAGCCAATACAAATTTTGTGATTATGAATACGAATCGAGTTTTGTAATATTTTTGCATAAATTTTTTTTTTTTTTTTTTGCTAAAACTTAGATTTGAAAGGATTTATTTTTAAACAATTGGTATGATTCATAATATGCTGTCACTATGGCTTGGTAAATGCAATTATTACCATCCATAAATATGATAATTTCTGAGAAGCGATAGATTTTCATAAAAAAAGAAAATAAAAAGTTTTTAAGTTCTTAAAAACAAAATTAAATAATATATGTATGTAAATATGTAATTCTTATATGAAAAAATAAATAAACTTGATTCAATTCAAGTTATTTTTATAAAATGATTTTTTAACTTTTGATGAGTCATTTTCTTAGTAAAAGGTCAACACAATTTTAAAGTTGACACATTAAAAGTTAGTATTTTTATTATATAATATATATGTATATTAAGTATGTATATATGTATATATATATATAATGGAAAAAACTTATTAAATAAAAATTTTTGAATTGATAACTTTTTTGAAAAAGCTTATTGTTAAAAAAGACAAATAGTTATTGTTGGGTAGTTATTTATTACAATAGTTACAATGTTTTTAATTACAACATGAAAAACCAATAAAATAAAAAATTTTAAGTAGCAAAAAATTTGCAAAACGAAATCAAAGAAATAGAAAAAAAAATGCGAAAGCGGTGTGATATTTTAAAAAATTTGAACCTAATTTTTCATTATTCAACATTGGTAGTTTAATTTAATTCAACATAAGTACCATAATTTAGTTAGTACCTACCTGATGTAAATAACTAATTTCCATACTGAAATACTTAGTTAAAAGTTACAATACAAAATAATTTCGGTTTTAATGAATGAATTATGAGTTTAAAATTCACTATAAACGTAAATTAAAATTGTATATATATATATATAACAAATATTGCACGTCAGTAGGTGGTAATAACTAATAACACGACAAAAAGATAAGCTGGAATATAACTATGAAATAGTTAATAGTTATATAAATTCAAAATAATGAATTGAATGTTTTTTTTAGAACCACATAACCACCAAATTTCTGTTTTATATTCATTGCAGCATATACGTAACTATTGCACAAAGAAATATCGAGAATGACAAATTGCAAGGTGTTAATACTGTTAATCAACAATAAAATTATCTACTAGTTATACTTATTGTTGTATATCACTTTGGAATGTAAAATCTTATAAATTTAATTCTAAAAAATGAATAAAGATGATGTTTTAATAATGCATGCGTTGCTTCCTTTACTTCGTTTGTATTTTCGAAGTATTCAAAAAAAGGATAAATGAAACAAAATAAGGTAAGGTTTATGTTTCAACATTTATTTTGAAAAGTGACTTTGACATTTGAAATGTCAGTTTTTGAAAAAAAAATTATTAGGTTTGTATGTTAACTCGCAAGTTTATATAAATTTGCGCAAATTAATCTAAATTCTTGTTTGTTTACATTTTTATTTGCATGCTATTTACAAATTATTAAAAAAATTAAGAAAATTCTCTTAAATAAATTTTTACAAATAAAATTTCTATTTGTAAAAATTTTTTGTCAAATTTTTGTTGTAGAATTTTTTTATATTATTTTATTAATATTTAAATTTATATTTTTTTGTACAAATTAATTTTGTACATATCAATTATATGATTCATTTCTTTATTACAACTATCACTATTCACAAAAACTGTTCACTAATCTGTGAATCATCAAATACAAAGGAATCACATTTTACAAACTATGACTTGATGTGGTTGGTTAGAATTGCTTTCTGTGTTTTCTACAATTACCGAAATTTAAATCTGTTATCTCTTCTAAAATGTATTATCTCAAATCTGATAGTTGATTTTTCTCTGCAATTTTGTCTTTGGAAAGACGTATTTTTTTGTGTATATTATTAAGGATTTCTAGAATATTTCTAACTAATTTTAATTAATTATACTTATAATATAAGGAAAACGTTATCTATAATATATCTCATCTTGGGTTCCGATCATTTTCTAAACAATGTCATGGAGCAGTTCAGTCAACCTATATAACTATTTTTACACTTGCTCAAGCACTGAAAAATTCTATACTGGCGATCTACATTATTGCAATTATTATGAATCAGTTTAAAATGTAAAAATTTTTGCTCTGGACCTTTACTTAATCTTTTTTGATAATGTAGGATTTGATTTTAGTGTTTGTATTTAATACTTATTTCAGAAATTACATAACTCTACTTATATCTTAACTTTTACCTTACTATACTAAGTAGTTATATATAATATACTTAGTTAGTATACACATTGTTACTAATTACACTAAGTATCTGTTATACTGGTTATACGTATATATATTGTAAGCTACTAAGTATCTATAAGTATATTATATATACAATACATATTTTATATAATTGATGTACAATGTGCCTTTCAATCATAAGGTTTTTAATCTTTCAGAAACTCCAATTGACTCATAAAGAAATTGTTTGAATGAATCATTCACTCATAATTTTTACTCCAATAAGTTTGTGTATATATACTTATGTATTTATATAAGTAGTTATGTATTTTTAATAATTCTATTTTCTAAATGTCTTTTATGCTTCCCTCATGAATTCATGAAAATATTATTTAATTAATTAAAATATTATTTAATTAATTACTATATATTTCCATATATGTATATGTATATTGTACATAATAAATTATATATTATAAATTATATATTATAAATTATATATATATATAACTATATGTATAATATCTCACAAAATTGTCCCAATTTACTTATATCATATAATTTATTTAAACAACTTTATTGCACCATTTTTTGTTTTATTATTACATCTTATTTACAATTCATAAAATTAATATTTTATATATTTTGAAAATATGTAAAACAAAAACAATTACATACTTAAATATTATTCTTTTTTTATTTCTTTAAAAATTATGAACTTTTTTTTATTTTTTTAGTAATTTATTGATGACACATACCATAATATATAACTACATATTGTTTATATATAACTATATATACATATTACATTGACAACTGAAATATTAATAAAATTGCAGAGATATAAACCGATTCTTATACTAAGCCTGTAATATTTTGGCGAATTCAAATAGAAGCAAAATGAAGCTACTTATAACTTACTTTTAAAATGAATTGGACGAACCAAATCAAAATTAAACTATTTTTAATAAAAAGTGTTAAACAGAACCGTAAATCAATACAGTACACCCTCGGAAATGATAACTATTAGGAACTAGATACAAATGCTGAATTTGTTGTTATAGAAACAAAGCTGTTATCGAATCAAAAAATTAAATAAGTATTAAAATTTGATCCACGTTTAAACATGTTTTACAAACTAGAAAGTCAATTTTTAGGAATTTGAATTAAGCTTTTAGTTTGTTTCAATTCCAGCAAACGTCTTTTTAGTCTTAATAATTTTGTTTTTGTTTTTTTAAGCAACGCAGCAGATTCGAAAAAATCACACTTTTTTCAAGTTTTTCGCTATTTTATTTTAGTAAAAACATGTGCATTAACTGTCAACCAACATAACTGTCAACATAACTGTCAATAAAACTATAAATGATGGATAAACATTGGTTGTGATGAATTTTAACAATAACATTAACATAAACATTAAAAAAACAAAGTGGCAATTATCGAATTAAATTTTTTTGACGTGATCAATTATTAAGGGCTTACTACATATTAGTTCGATTTCAATTAAATTTTTTATTTATTTTTTTCAAGTAATAAAGAATTATTTCTGCAGAATCTGCAAAAATGAAGAAGAGGACGAAATAATCTTACATCTTCTTTTCATCTGCCCAGTATTAGCTTACAAAGGAAAAACCTATCTAACAGCCTGCTTTCTGAACTCTTTGAGTGATCTTTCGAATACGAAAAATGAGTGCATCGCTTTGCAGAAAACTCAACTTTGTTTTGACAAGTATGATCCGCACGGAGAATAGAGATTCTGAAGTATCACAATGGACCTTCTCGGTATAAGTGTACCGACTTAGGCAGTCATTCATACCTACCTACCTAATAAAAAAATAAGAGTATAGAAATTGAAAGTTTTGGATATTGTTTAAAGTGAAAATGGAAATTCAATTGTTTTTTTTGTAACGAAGCATTTTTCATTATGGATACTACACAAGTTGTTTTCTAGTGTGCTCTCGTTAAATCAATTACTAACAATTACTAACACTGAATCAAAAAATATTTACAAAAAAAAAAAATGCTTGAACCAGAACCGAAACCAAAACAATAATCCAAAACTTAAAATGAAATTTAGCATCTTAAACAAAAACTGAACAATTCGGAAAATTATTTTGGTTTGCACCTCTGAATAAATAATAACTATCTACAATAATGAAAATAATTAAAAGAAAATTGATGAAGAAATAGATATAAATTTTCTTAGAAAAGAAATTTTTTTTTCTATGTTTTTGGAAAATATGATGAAAAACTAAGGCAACAGAAGCAAAAAAAAAATATAAGTAAGTAACAGAAATTTTCCAGACCGACATTGATACCAAAAACGGATGAGACATAAAGTCACCCAGTGACAAAAAAAAAAAATAAATAAATAAATAAATAAAAGAACGTCACTACCGTTTAAGTACATTTAATGCTCACAATATGAAATGATGATAAAATACTGTTAATATTATATTGCTAATAATATATTGATGTTGATTATGATGATATTGATTAAAATGATGATGCTTAATCAATGTTATTCAATTCAACTAAAAATGCTGCAATTTTTATATACATACACATAATATACGTATAAATAACATATATATATGCACACATGTATATCAACAATATTATTTACAGCAAATTTACGCGATTATTATTGTCTGTCATCTGTTCATTGAAAAAATAAAACTTAATGATTTTTTTTTATTTTTTTGTTGTTTTTACTAACTTTCATTCAGAGATTTTTCTTCTTTTTTTTTTTTGTGTTTTGTTTTGTTTTTTTTTTTCTATAGAAACTCAAATATGCAGCACGATATGATATGATATTATTTATAGAGATATAGAATACATTTAAATACATATGTTTATAGATTTGTATCTAATAAATGTATCTAGTAGTATTAACATACTAACATAAATGCCTGAACATAAAATATACCCGACCAACCGATACATTTGAAGAATTATAATGGAAGAGCAGGATTTACTTATGTTTTTTTTTTTTATTTTTTTTTGTTTTTAATAAAGAAAGGCAAATTTAAAAAAAAAAAAAATAGAAAGAAATTTTTAAAGAGTTATTACGGTTAAATATAGGATATAAGAAAATTATAAAACAAAAAAAATAAAGTGATAAGAAATTTTTAATTTTTTTTAAGTACCTAGTTAGAATTGGAATTATTCCAATTCGGATAGTTGGAAAGAAATTTTTGGTGGACAATAAATAGAAATATATGTACGTCATATATAAGTGTAGTAAAATGCAGAAATGTTTAATTGTCATGTTACAAACATTTTTATTACAGATTTATTATAAAATCAATAAAATTTATAGTTTTCTAGAATACTAATAACCTTGAATTGACATTTGAAAAAAAAAAAAAACTTGAGAACTTTTGGAAAAAAAAACATTTTTTTCTTTTAAAATGTTTCCAATAATTAGGTAAGATAAACACACCTTTTTTGGAATTGAGAATATAATGTAGTTCTGTACGTACATAATATAATAATTAAGTAGTTGGTTGAGTGTATTTTAACTACATTTTTTTTTGGAATAATTATCAACAAATTTAAGTGTAAAAAGACTAGAAAATTATTTTGAGTCCCCTTGACATCGGAAATATGTAACGACAACGTTGCTCATACAAAATTGCGAGATCTGAAATGTCAATTATAAAATAAACATTGTATCATGATCGGAATTTCATTTGTGTGTCCAAAAATTTGTTGATACGTACAAATATGGATGAATCAAGTAATTATTAAATATGATAAGTAAAATTGCAACACTTCAAAAAATTATTTAAAAAAAATTGTTTTCCAAATTCCATACAATTTTCTTTTCACATAAAAATATTCAATTTCAATTTCAAACTCATTATCAATGCGCATAAATATAATTTTTTGACATTTGATTTGACGTTTATTTCAAATACAAAGTGTTTATAATGATCGGAAATGTATATATACATAAATATAATGTATACATTGCTTGAGATTCTTGTTTTTGGATACATTTTCGATGTCACTGTCCCATCATCATAAATCGTGACTTTCGAAACGCCAAAAAATACGATTGTGAGCCGGGTTGTTAAACTTTTATATATATCACAATATCAAAATCATGTGTTTGATTTGTAATGTCTATGCAATGTATTATTTGGCGTTAATAAACACTTTTTGCAATTTTACAAACATTTTTTTTTTGAATTTCATAAGACAAAAAAATTAATAAAAATGTAGCACACATATTAATTAATATTATATTTGATGATTGTTTTGCATCTAAAAAAGCATCGAAAATTTAAGCATGAATTTAGCGAGCATTGATTCTATAAAATGAAAGAAAAAAAATTCAGGAATCATATCGGTCATTTTTAGGAATCGTATGCCCCTACACCGTACAATATGTTAGGAGTAAATAAAACTGTGACCAAACGGTCTGAAATTTCAATTTTAATTAGTTTGATTAAATTATAAGAATCAGTATTTTTTATATATAACTATAAAAATCGATAGTTAGAAAATAAGTGTGGTTGCTTATGTTCTGGCATACGAACAATTACATACTACCATAAGTTATTGATCTTTTGAATTTTTGTTACAATTTTGTGAAAAAAATGCATCTATTGATGAGTAATTTTGCCTTTATAATTGCTTGTCTGTTACATTGTTGAGTTAACTACTGGCTTTATTGAAACCATTCTTAAAACTAACAAAATCCCTAACTATAATAGTCATAAAGCGTCATATAACATCATATGATTTTGTAAGTCAATAAGGCATTTCATTTAAGGAACTATAATAGTCATAATAACCATCATTCGTCAAATCATAAGCATACGAGAAGAAGCGTACAAATCATAAGCAATCATAAGTAATTTTGACAGCAATGTAAATAAATAAAAAATAAATTTGTATGCTAATTGCATTGTTTTTTTCTTCTAACTAAGAACTTTATCCAAATCTCAAAATAAAAAACAAAAACATTTGTTTATGGAATTTATATTTTTATTTCACTTCTTTTAACTTTTGGTTTTGACGTTTTGATATGATTAGGTATGGTCATTATAGTTAAGGTTATGATTGGAATTTTGTGAAATCATATCGAATCATATTGAACATTTAACGAAGTATGATATGATATCATATGACTATTATAGTTAAGGCTATTGGCAATATTGTAGCTTGCGACATTACTACAATAATAACTATTTGTTTTCACAATTAATTTTTAAAGAACTACATCCATACTTTAAGCGGGATTCCACATAACTTGCTACACACGATATCAATCGGTAAAATATTAAATTGTCTGGCACTTTTAGCTACCTATTTGCACTAATATTCAATGTAAATAAAATAAATTTAGTGTGATAAATTCTTGCAAAATATTTACTTAAATATTTGGAGTTATAAACATATTAACTATTACAAATAAAATTGTGTTTTTGCAATTTTAAACTACTACTTGCATACATGCATATATATAGAAAAGACTTGTTTTATTTGTTGTAAACTATTTATTTTTAAATTTACATTAAATATTGTTTGTTTTTTTTTGTTGTTTTATAAAAAATAATTTTATAACTATTAAATGAAATGAATTTTTATATAAAAAAAATGTGTAATAATTGTAAATAGAGTACAATATTGTTTCAATAAATGCACATAAATGCAATATACATTTTTTTGTAGTTATTTTTTAATTTTAATACATTTTTATTTTATTTTTATTATTTTTTTTTTGGATAAAAATGTCAACATCCGGTTAAAAATAAAAATATAACAATAACCTAAAATCAAAATAAGATAAGTACCTACTTATATATATTAATTTTACATGAATATTTATGCCTACAGGGAGTTTTTATTTAATTTAAGTACATATACTTATTGCTTTTGAATTATTCTTAAAAAAAGGGAAACAAAATAAAAACATTAAACAAAACAAAAATGATAATAAATCGATTTTATTTGATATTGACAGAGAGGATGCCTAAGTATACCATCTATACGTTTATCGAAGATTAAAATTTTAATTTTTATAAAATTTGAATTAAATTTACTTTCAAAAATTTTTTTTATACATAATGGCTTGTCATGTAAGTTAGTTGTTGCAAATAACTTATATGAAATAAAGTACACATATTATATAGATGTAAAAAGATTGCCAAAAATATATTTTTTACTATCCCTACATTTGACGTAGTGGACGCGTTTAGTTGAATGACAACTTGCTACAAACTTCAAATTTCGAGATAGTGACAGTTGTTGACCGTATGCAATTATAACAACAAACATTTTCGTTTTTTAGATCAGAGCAGAGCACGATCTGTCAAAAAACGATTTTTTTTGCTCAGAGCGTACTCTATGTACTCGATTTGAATTGACAGAACACGTTGAGCGTGTGAATATTAAATGTCAAATAGTGATTTAGTAAAATGAAAAATAAATACTTTGAAAAGCATATAGTTAAACCATTTTAAAATAAATATCAACAAAACAAAGTGACTCAAAATTTAAAGTTTAAATTCGATTATTGACAATTAATTTGAAAGAACAATAAAATAAAAATGGCAGTTCACTCAAATCGTATTTTTTTTATTAAATCTGAGCGCTCGGAGCGTATCTGTACATGCTCTGTGATCAGATCTATGCTCTGATTTCAATAACGAAAACCCCTGATAGTTATCTCGATAGTTTTCGATCACATTAAAACTTAATTATTATCAAAATAGTTATAATGTATAAAATATATGATGCGAACTGATTAAGCAATACGTAAAAGCTTACAAGCAAAAATATTTTAAACTCTGTACATTTAGGTAAAAATATTAAATTTAGAATTATTTCCACTTTTTTTCCTTCTTTCATTATGAATACTGGACTAATTATTATACCAATAAATTAATTAAAATATTTAAATTAAATTCCTATATTATACCTACCTAATTTACACATTTAAAATTCAACCACAATCAATAATAATATATTATTTATATACATATATACTCTTTAATTATACAATTATTTTTATTACCAACTGACTTAATTTGCTAAAAATAATACTGAATTAACTAACTATCCAAAATTTGTTTACTTATGAATAATTTAAAAAAAAAAAAAAGTAAATAAAAAAACAAAAATATTTTCAAAACTCAATTTAAAAATAAATAAAATAAAATTTAAATCATTTTGAATCACCACAACATTCCATTTTGGGAAATTTTATTTAACATGTTTTTTTTGTCTTTCAATTTTTCGGCAAGTAAAAGAATTTTTCGGCTACGCACACCATCCTCCATATATAATACACACATTTATTCATTGACATTTAATGAAAATAATTGACCACCCCAACAACATACATATTTTATTTTCAAAAATATTATAGTGGTGGGTTTTTAATTTATATTTTATTCACCACTAATGAAACTTTATTTATTTTTTTTTTTTAATTTAAACAAAAGTTTCAAAAAAGTATTTTATGTATATTAAATATCTTAGCATGTATATAAATTAAAAATTATTTAAATTATTGCCGAGGCCATTAATAGTATACTTGTTATACTTAATATACAAAAAAAAATTATATTTTTACTTATTACTTAATTCATATTCATATTGAACTTAAAAAGAAGCAATATTACAACCTATATAGTGGATACATGTATGGATCAAGTAAAATATGATATCGTAATGTTAATTACCTATAATGAAGTTTTTGAAATTTTGAAATTGTGCAAATTCAATATATTAATTTTGCTAACTAATTATTTTGGTAATAATAATTATTAAACTAATGTTTGTATGGAAATTTGAAAGACCAATTCTAGTAATAGAGATAGTTTTTATTATTTTTTCTTCACAAATAACTATTTACATCACTAAATTTACTTAGCTCCATGTTGCTTTGAAACAATTTGATTTGCGATTCTATCTAAATCACGTTAACCAACTGGAGTTAAGTTGCGGCCACCTTCTGGATGTTTTTCAACTAAACGAGAATGTTCTAAGTATTGAATGTTCTAAGCTTTGCGAACACAACCGTCAGCAGACCCACAATAATGTGAATGATGAACCATGAACGCTTAAATTCAACTCAAAGATAATACAAAAAAAAAAATGTTTTATATAAATAATAAATATGTGAAATTAACAGCTGGTTGTTTTCCAAAAAAGCTTGGTGAACACTTGACATTTAACTGATTTATGAGCTAGTTGTTTAGCCATAAACATGTGCTTGAAAAGTACTATTACTGAACCAACACCAGCCGGATTGGGATGATATAAATTTCTTAAAATTGATACACATCTAATATAAAACAAAGCTGTGTCTGTTGGTGCTATTTCTTTAAATTTAGCTGTTTTATTAATATGCATTTAATCTGTAGTTACCTTTAGTTTGCCAGTCTTTTTCAAAAAGACAACTACAGCTTTAACAACTTCGTGTTGAGTTTTTGTGTATTTGATTTTTTTTTTTTATTTTTATTTTATTCATTTATTTACTCAAATGAGCTCAATTGGTCGCACAGAGTGTTTTTAGTTTTTACAATTTTACTTATAACTAATTAATTTTTAATTCAGTGCATTTTTTAATTTTAAAATAAGAAATTTTTTGGTTTTTTATAGAAGGTATATATTTAAATTTGATTTTATATATATATATATATATTAAGTATTATTTACAAAGTAAACAATAACATCATAATCTCCACCGCATTTTTCTTTCTACTTCTCGCTTTTGCTACAACTAATTATCCCTATTTCTTTTTCTAGCAAATAACTACTAAGAGAATAATATAAAAATTCATCTAACGTAGCTTAAGTTTATATATAAATATGTCGTTTTTTAAATTGCCTAGAATTTTATATTTATTAAGTATACTTATAATATTTGTTAAGAATAATAACTTCTTTTTATTCTCTATACTTACCTAACTATAGTTTAAAAGCCTAACGATATTTCAATTTTTTGAATAACTTTAGTTTTTATTTCTATAAATTTTGCTAAAGTCAATTTAATTTATTCGGGTTTAATAAATCCGCTTAATGTGGTGATAAGCCCTTTATAAATAAATTTATAAATAAATAAAAATTTAATTGAGTCAATTCAAACCAGTTTTTGTAGTTTTGTACATAAAAAATTTTATTTAGACTAACTATATACCTTAAAAACAATTGACTACCGTTATTTTTATTATATATATATTTCAAAAAAATTTTTTCTTATTTAGAGTTACCTAAAATTATCAAAATAATATTTAATAAGTTGAATCAACATCCAACACCCACAATTGTAATACAACAACATTTTAAACTTTACTTTTGAAATTCGCTCAAATATCTTATCTATACAATCACATCTTTATGTATTTTAATTAATTCAAATAAATTTTATTTCTATTATTTATCATAGTTTGTAATCAATTTTTGTTTTTGTCAAATTTTTCACATAACTTTCTGATCAACTATTCTTAAACATGTTTTATTTTATTATAACTACTTAATTAATTATATCTCAATTATTTTGTTTTGTCTTTGATTCAACTATCTGCAAAAGTTCGAAGTTTGCATCAGATAGTTTGGCCACACTATAAAATCATTGATTCGAACTGAAGCCGAATAAAATTCAATTAAATGGCAAATGTGGTAAATACTAATGTCCACAATGTATAAGATACACGAAGCAGAAAACGTCAATCCATAAAGACATTTAAAGTTTATAACCCCAAAAAAGTAAGTAAGTAAATATTAGGTGTTTAGAAATAGTATTTTGATGTTTAAAAAAATATTGAACTGAACCCTGTTAAGCTCATTTTTGTATATAAAGATTAATATATCAAATCAATATATTTGGCCCCTTTAGGAGAGATTTATTTTATACATAACTCACGTGAAACGCATTTTTATTTTTTAGATTAAAAACAAGACTTTTAGCACTTGGACTTACTTGGTTTTTATGGAAGTATCAATTTAATTCTACTATTAAAGTACTTAATTTTTTTTTAAAAATTGTTCTAGATGATCCCTAGAAGTAAAATTGTAGCAAATAATTTACATAAAAAAAAAGTGTCACAAAATACTAATAATTAGTTAATTATGCATTTATGATTTATTCTAAGTACTAACTACTATAAAAATAAATAAATCTAGATAAAATCTAGACTGTATAACAACAAAACTAAGTGGTGCAAGAAAGCCAATCACGTAAGTTTACCTTAACCTCAAACTGAAATAGTATGAATAGCGTGTCTGACAGATTGCTAAAATTAAATTTAACTCAAACTTAACTAATAAGTTCAAAAATTAATCAACGTATGTAGTTACATACATAATTGTTAACAAACATAATTATTGCACCATAATAAATATTGCACCATAAAAATTGCACCAGTTATATTTTTTTTTTTTGTAAATATTTACAAGTTTTTTTTTTATTGTTTGCATTGCTACCGCATTGTAACTACATAATTTAACACTTCCGACAAACTCTCACCAGTTGACTGCTTAATCGAGGAATGCAAGAAAATGAAAAAAAAAAACAACAAAACTCATCTTTCTATTTGGGGGATATTATAAGATAAAAATAAATTACTTGGAACTTTGGAAGTTGGAATATTTTATGTAGTAGTATTTTATTTTTTCGCAATAAAATTATCTTTAAAAAAAGAAAACCAAATTAAAAAACAAACAAAAATAATTTTCAAGTAATAAATATATTGCCTAAAAATAATGGCATTCCATATAAAGAGAGACTCTCCAAAAATAGAAAACTACGTGTGTGCACTAAATAATAATAATATAAAAAAAAAATTATCATACCAGTTAAATTTTTGTTGTTTGTTTGTTTTTATTATTCTTGTTTTCTTGTTATATTATAAGCTGGGGGGTCAGAGTTTTTTGATAGTATGTAATTACGCATTTTTGATTTAATTTTTTTTTTTTTTGTCTTTATACATATCACAAGAGTGAAAGATAAAATTAAAATAGTAACTAGAATAATAAAAGAAAAGAAATAATAGAATATAATATATGTATATATATATATAAAAAAAAATATTAAAAATAATAAAGTAGATAATAATGAAATCTTTGTACAGAAAACAATGCAAAATAAAATAATCACATAACAAAAATTTTGTTTTATAAAGTAAGTAGGTGGGTAGTTATAAAAAACCGGCTAGTTATAAAAGATGAGCAAAAGAATTTGTTAAAAGTGATGGATAAATTAATTATACAGTATTTTCCAAGGATTTATATACTATTACTATATAGTTACTAATTGATGTAGATCCTTGGTGAGTAGTCTTAAACCAATCAATGCAATTAATGTAATATTTTGTACAAAGACTTTAGTTTTCCTCATTGTTTTTCCAATATTGGTAATCTGCGCTTTCATTGTCATCAAAAAGTTTGACCTCACTTTATTGTGCCTTGAATTTTCTAATCAATCGTTTGTTTTCAATCACAAGTTCCGAACCGATCTCTTCTAAGAATATTATTGCTCCATTTTATCCTTATTACTTAGACAGTAGGTATTTGATTGCATTGAGAACACGTTCCCGACTAATTGGAACCAGAAATAATTCTTCTTCACTCTTTATCCAGGTTATATTAGGAAGATTAAAATCACCACATACGATTATTTCATCCGAAGAATTGAGATTAGAAGAAACAAAATCTATAGCCTTAATGCAAGCATTAAAAACATCGACGTCAGAACTGGGAGGGATAAAGCAATTTATGTATTTTTGTATAATTAAATGTTTTTAGCATTTAGTTTGAATCTTAACACCAACAATTTCCAGCGAGTTGGAATTGAGCAATATATGGAACTTGTATTAAATGAGCTTTTGATGGCAAATAACACTCCACCTCTTTTAGGAGTGTACGAGCAAGATTCCTATTGATTAACTTGATAACGACTGAGGCCTAAAGACTGTAAAAATTGCGTTAAACAATTCAAGGTCATTTATACTTGGAACAATTCAAGTTTCAGTTAAAATGTAAGTATATATAAAAATCTAAGATTGTTGAGTTATTGAACACTTTCTTAGTTTTAGTGCGAAGACCACGTACATTTTGATAGTAGAGATATATTTAATAAATTAACATGTGTAGACAATTGTGGTTGTTTGGATGTATTTATTGCAGTAAAATCATTTTTTTGAGGTACTACTCTTAGGTAAGGGATGAAAAAATTTGTCATGGTTGTCTGTAACTTTTTGAAGATAATTAGTTCTTTCTGATGGGATGTGGGACGCGCAAGGTCCTATCGGATAAGATATTTTTTGGTATTATACCAAAATTTTGATGGAAATCTTGAGAGTTTTTTCACAGAGATTTCTTCTGAATTTTGTGGGAAGAACTTCCTGTTCAATAAGTATTTTAAGAGATGTATTCATTTTACCCCCTATGCAAATATTATCAGGTTTATCATGGAGATAAGCTAAATAAAGCGTGATGTTGTCTTCTTGCGTGGATTGTTTCGTCCACTTTACAACCGGAGGAATTAATGGATGAAAGAGGTAAAAGTGGGTATTGGTGACCTATGTCAACTAAATTTTGACTTTTTCGATGCGCTAAAAATCCAATTTTCAAGATAACTTTCTTAAACTATCATTTTAATTTACTTTATTTAATTTTTTGCTAATAAAATGTAATTTTTTTGACTTTTTATTAATAGTTTCTAGAAAAAAAAAATAAATTCCATAAAAACTCAAAATTTCAGCCTCGCACCAATTTGTGACGTAGGGTGCTCCAAATTGTGACTATTTGGTGTTGGTATTTGTGACTATGAAAAATAATACTAAACTCAAAACTTTAATTTGATCTGCGAAGATATTTTTCCTTAACGAATTGGTTTCCTTTTGCATTGACTAAAACTGGTTCAACATTTTTATTAACAATGTCACCGATATTATACCACAATATATTATCTTGTTCTGACCACTTCCAATTATGACCGCTAATTACCATAGCTTTGACTTGATAGTCATCGTTTTTTGTTTCTAAAACATCATCGGGGAAATATTCATCTTCGTATTACAAAATGACGTATGAATTAACTTTAATATCGGATTTTGATTCTATTGAAGAACTTTCGTTATGTTTATTTTCTACCCTTCTTTTCAAATAAAACCATTTTGAGTTGTCGTTAATTCATTTGTGGTTGTTCTATGTTTTATTCAAAGCTTTATTCTTTTCTTCATCTTTTTTTTGTAATAAGCAATCCATAAATAACTTAGCTAGCTACAGATGGAAAATTTTCTTTAAGCCATTTGTTGCTCTTTCGTTTTTTTGTATCTTCATGACTTGTGGGCCAAAATAGAGACTTTTTAAATGATAAAATTTATATACTATAATTACCTAGTTACTACTTACTTATTTTTTTTCGTGCTCTTAAATTTTTTTGTTTTATATAAAAAGATAGGTGGCATATTTGTGACCGTTTTGAATATAATTATAACCGCTGTAATGTTTAATGATTTTCAGCTTACTTTATTAAATTTTGTGTAGGTCACAAAATGAGTGATGATTCCTTATTTAATTTACAGTAAATAAATAGACATGACCAATATAAAATTAAATATATTAATTAAATTAATTCTAAAAAACAAATACAATTTGGAACATGTAATTCGGATACATTTTGGTGGTAATTCGGCGCCAATAATGCTTAAATTTGTGACCGTTGTAGTAGTTTGACGAAATGAGGCTTTAATCGACACATATTGTAGGTCACAAATTGAATTTTATTTAGCAAGTACATAATACTTCCCAAATAAAGTAATTCAAATTTATAAAAAGTAATAAAAAGTTAACTAACTATTTGGTTATACAAAAGCTCACTTCAAAACTCTAATTGTAAGCTATTGGTCACAAATACCTCAACAGAAAAAAATTATAGCTTATAATTCGGACCGCTTTTAATTATTTAATTACTTAGCTTATTTACAAAATAATCACATTTTTCGATCATTTTACGTTAAAAAATCTCTTGAATTTTATTATTAGGCATGAATTTAATTTTATAATAATACCAACCTTTTGCTATAAATTAAAAACATTTTTATCAATTTCTCACTTCAAAACCTTGACGAAAACTGAAATTACGAGAAAAAATAAGGTGCTTAATGACAAATTGGTTTTTTGGCACAAAATTTTCTATTATCATATTAAAGTGCTAGTTCAACTATAGTAGAATAAAATAATTAATTTTTTGAAATAAATTCCCAAAAAGTATTCTTTTAGAAAATACATTTTAAATCAATTTTAGGCTGACTAGATCACAAATACCCACTAGGTCACGATTATCCACTTTTACTATATACCGCCCGTTGTCTTCTTGTGTGGACTGTTTCGTCAACTTTACAAACGGAGGAATTAGTGGATGAAAGAATAGTGGAATTTAAGTAGAATTTGCATTCAAAGACGAGGGTTTAGTTAATTGTCTCGAAGGAGGTTCAGTTGCTGAATTCAACGACGAGTTTGCAACATCTTAATATACCGTTTTTTTTAACTATGTTTTCTTCAAAATTTTCTTACATAAATTTTTCAAAGAATTTTTCTTTTAAAGATTACAAGGTCATACTCGCTTTTGGTAATATACACGATTCAGAACCATATAACAGCACAGGAAGCAGGACTTATTTTGGTGTATTGAGCAAATATAGTTAAATAGTTATTTTAAGCATAATATCAAACCAAAAAGATGTTTTGTATGACAAGTGTTTGACATTTATCGAACAATCTATTGTAGAATAAAAAAAATAAAAAATAAAACCGTTAGTTACAGCATAATTACAAAATTTTCAAAACTAAATAAAAAGAAAATAGTTATACTTATACTTATTTTCCAAAGACATTTCAAATTTCTCTGAGTGAATACCTCTGCGGAGTCATAAAAAAACAATGATAAATTCTAAATAATTTTTCTTTTAAATTTATGAGTAGAAAAGAAAAACAAATTATTGTTTGAAAACAAAAACAAAAAAAAAATATCTTCACATGAGGTAAAACTAAACTATACTTAGATATATATATATATGTAGCAGATATTGGCATGTGTGTTGTGTACTTACATTCTCGCAACATTAAAAAGAAAATTGTATGAACTGGACCGTTTTTTTTTTTTTTTTTTATTAACACATAAGTATAGTTAAATATGATTATATTAATTTATTTCAAAATGACATTAAGGCATCTGTTATAGTTATTCGTTTTTTTCATGCCTCATGCCCTTCTCATAATGTGATCGAATGTCATTTCTTTCTTTAGTCTTGGGTCTTTTTTTTTTGTTTGTCTTTTACGCCTTTCAATTCTTTCAGTTCTTTATGATTAATGAATACAACAATTTTTTGATGGTATAAAATAAGAGATTACAGGTGAACATCAATTGTGTACATCAAGGATACGAAAATATTATGTATTTTTGTTTTAATATAAAAGTTGGTATTTTTTACTAGAAACACTGATTATATTGGTGAATATATTTATATTCAATATATAACTATACTTATAATACTATAAATAATTATATATATACGATGGATACTTAAGAAGTCGTCTGGAAATTATAGATATGAAAATTGAGGGAAAATTTATAATGAAATACTTAACTATAAAGAATACGTATTTAAATATATATCTATATATTTGTAATTATAGTTTCAAGAGATTGTTTATATAACGTGATTTCATCCTAAATTAATGAATTATAAATTTATATTTATTTATATTTAACAATTTAATAAAAAGGAGAAGAAAATTTGCCTTTATTAAGTCTTAAATTTGATACAGGCAAATTATAACAAGTATTTAGAGTACAGGGTGTTCCAAAAAATACACTTTTTATAATAAAATCTATAATTCGAGGGAACAAAAATGTATTCTTGATAGCATTGAAGTTAAGGTAAAATTAATCTTATCTAAGTTACTGATAACAACATAAAATAGTAAACAAAGAAAAAAACAGTTTTTAAAGATTTTCTATGATGTCTGAATATTAATAATACTTTGTATGCTATTGAAGTTCGACTAAGCAGGATAAACTCTAAAATAAAATAGATTTAAAAACATAACAAATTTTTAGCTTCCTTATTTTGC
Organism: Argyra leucocephala; assembly: GCA_963942445.1. NCBI lineage: Eukaryota > Metazoa > Arthropoda > Insecta > Diptera > Dolichopodidae > Argyra > Argyra leucocephala. The sequence continues at coordinate 7,347,331 of OZ012681.1, read as the reverse complement.
GTTATCAGTCTAGTTTATAAATAAATAGATCATTTAAGAGATGATTATTTTATTTTATTTCACTAAAATAAATTAGTCCCATTGTAAAGACACCTAAGTATAATATTAAATCACTCTAGAGCTTTATTCTGGAATTAAGAATGTTAAAAGATCTTATAACCTTCTAATTTTAAAAATAAAAGACTTATATTTGATAAGTTGAAAAATATTTATAAAAAAAAAAGATACCGATATTTCAGATACATATATAATTATATTACTTATGTAAGAATAAAATAAATTTGTAATATAGGTTTATTATAATAATCGGTAACACTCCAGTTGTGCAAAAAGAGTTTGTTGTAAGATAACATTTAATTTATAAGTTGTAGCAATAGCTGTGGTTCTCAAATCAAGCTCACTCAAATTTAAAAATTTAACTAAGAACTAAATTATATAATTACAATATTTCAAAACTTATTTTTTTTTGATACCACAAATTATGTTTGGTAAAAACTCTTACATGTAAGTACATTATTTTCGAAACATACTGTATAGACTTTATATATTAAAAATATTATACGATGACATGCTATTATAAATGAATAATTTAAAACAAAAAATTTATAGTGTTATATCCTCACATATTTTGCAAAGTCATAAGGTTTTTCTTTTCGCAAAATAAAGGAACTCATCAAATGAAGAGATTATTAAAGGTTTTGTTTTTATTCTAAATATTTTCTCATAATTTCTAAAATAAAATAAAATAAAAATATTATTTTAATTTTTAATTTTTTTCTTGTGAAAGTATACTTATGTTATTTAGCCGCGTCTATTCATAAATCTTTAATTTGTGTAACATGGGTCAAAACATAAAATTTGAAACATTTTTGTAACATTTGAACCGGGTAATAACTTGAATCAAGGACACATTTCACTTATGTAAATTTATAATAGTTTTTTTTTTTAATATGAAAAAAATGTCTAACATACTTAAGACAATAATTTTTTTATTAACTAACTACTTAAGTATTTGCTATTTTTATGTAATATTTATGTATTAAAATAATTAATTTCGTGAAATAAAAATACATGTAGTTATAGTTATAACAAATAGAAAAATATAAACAGTTTTATTGTATTTTTATATGGCCAAAATGACCATGAAACGTTTTGAAATCAAGATATTTTTTTTCCAGGTGGTAAAATTAAAATAAAGAGAAAAGAACAAACTTAAAATACATATCAATTGCAGACATGTTACAGAGGCTGATAGAAAAGTTGGGTCAATTTGACGCATATTTATGACTCTATTCATATGTTAAAAATATGAAAATAGTTTAAGTTGATCTAGATAATACTTAATATATATCAGATTCTAATAGTTATATTATTGTTGTTGTTGTTGTTGACTAGTGATAGATTTCATATTCTATCTAAATAATTTGTATTCTTTAGTTAATAGTTGTTTCTTTTAAGCAAGTTCTTCGACTTTTCGTATACTTAAACTGATTAATTTCTAATAATATAATAATTCTGTTGTGATATAATGCTAAAAATATGCTTGATAAATCTTGATTCAGTATACTTAGTGTTACTGCTAGAGCCAGACCTTCTTTCTAGAATCTTATTCTATATCTAAATACTTTCATATTTCTTGCTAATTTTTATGCTTTGTTTTTACCTTTTTAGTTCCTTTTTTATAAGTAGTCAATTGTTTCTAAAAATTGTTGAAATAATATAATATACTTGGTTACATTAAGGTTAAAGCACATTCACCTCTGCAAACTATAGTTACTGTTTTTTATTAACTACGTGAAACTATTTATCAAAATTAATACTAACTAACTATATAGTTATGTACTAGACAAGTGGCATCAGTTTTTGATTTGACTAATTTTTATTATACAAACTGATAATTAGTTAAAATTATATCTGCAAGTATATTAAATTTAAGTACAGGTATTAAGTATTTATTTAAAGATTTAAAGAATCAACTATTTTATTGCCTAACTGCTGATATATGTGAATTTCATACGTAGATAGTAAGTAAGTAGTTATACTTAGTTAACTATGACTTTAAGTTCTGCTGTAATTTTTTTTCATTTAACTATATATAGAACTTTTTTTGTTATTCCAACACTTAGTTAAATAATGTTTCGAAGATATTAAATCAACATTTCATTTCATATATCTTTGAATTCTCATATTCTCTTATGCAAAACAACTGTTTTTGATTGTTGTAATTATATGCTAAAATACATAACATAACATTGCAATTAAATTATTAAATTAAATAATATTGAAAATAGGCTTGTTTTCATCGGATTTCTGTTTAACGCTATACTTTGAGATGAATTCTATTTTGCTTTGGTTCATATACATACTTAACTAGTTTTTGGTAACTATAGGTTATCTACAAATAAATATAGTTAGTTAGTTATATTTAATTTATGATTTAAATACAACAAAAAAAAAACAAATGTAACTTATTTATCTTAAAATATAATATATAATACTTATAATTGTATAGAAAATTTCGAAATAAAAACACCTTTAAAAAACAAAATATGTAACTATATAATATTTATTAAATAACATATCTAATCAATGTATTGATTGTTCACTGATATTGAGATATCAGTCAGTCTAATGACGCATTAATAATGAAATTTCCAAATTGTTTGTTCTTAAATTATAGGTAGGTTTAAAAAAATAATCAAATAATATAACGAAGTAGTTTTTATTAACAAAATATTTAATTAACTAGTAAGATATAAATACATACTTATAAAATTAAGTATACGTGCCTACCTATTACAATTTCAATGCAATTCATAAAATTAACGACATATTTACAATTTAAAATTTTTAGTAATTTAAGTATTTAAAAATTAAGTCATCAAGTCAATCAAACTTATATATTATTTTATTTATATATATTCTTATATTTACTTATTATGGTTTTTATAATATTTATGTGTACCCAATTGCAAAAAAAATATTTTAAATTTGTTCAATAGTTATTACCTAAGTATCTAAGTACCAAAAGTTAATTTTTTTAAATACCTAGTAACTGAAAGTAAACAAGATAATATTTTACATAGTTACTTAAGTATACATATACTTATGTTACTTATATAAATGAACAAGTAAATAACCATGTTGATAAATTGATATTTAATTAAAATTGACTAGGTACCTACCTACTTACTTCGAGCACAAACTTTTATTCCATTTCATAAAATTATTTTTTTTCTTTATATTAACCATTAAATTAAAGGGCCCAAAAATTTTACAAAGTAGATACTTATATGTACAAAGATGCTTGCAGTAACTATATTATTACAAAAGAAATAAAAATAAAATTGCGAAATATTGACTCTCTTTATATATAACTAATTGAATAAAATTTTAAAAAAAATATACCTAAAATTGAATTAAATTTTGATTTAGGTAATAATCAAATTGTTTTTCGAATTTTTGAACTTAATTTTTATAAGATCTATAATTCATTGAGCCATGAAATTTAATGTGAATAAGTAAATTTGAAAATAAAAGTTAATATTTAATATCACACCTTCACCTTTGTTTATTGTGTTAATTTAAAATTTTGTGATTTTGAGTTTTTATTAGATACTTAGTTAGGTACCTAAAGTTAAAGTGCTCACCTACACATAATTTTACAATTTTTTGTTTTGAATGTTTGATTTTGTTTTTATTTTTTGAAGCAGATGTTTAAAATTCCAATGATGGTTTTGCAAAACTTTTATAGGTATTAACTATATATATATATATATAATATATATTTTTTTATATTAAATTTTGATTCCAAATTGGGATGGGATGTAAGTAAATAATAAAATAAAATGTCAAGAAAATATCATACAATGAATTCATAATTTTCTTTATATGAGTAGACATTTCCACTGCTTCTTATTTCATTTTTTTTTTTTTTGTTTTTTATTTAAATTTAATTCATTGCATTCAAATTAAGTAAAACATCCATTCACTTTGTATTCAAATGTGACAAAAATAACATTAAGAAAAATATTATTTGTTTTCAGATATAAAATACATAATAAGAAAAAATTTAATGTGGGAGGCCACTAGTTCTCAATGAATATTGCGTAGCGTGAGATATTTGCTTTGCAGCAAGTTATTACAACAAAAACCAACATTTTAAATTAAGGTCTCTCTTTCTGGTTGGTTATTTTTTATTTGTAAATTTTATTTGTTTTGATTTCCTTGTAATTGCCCTTCCTTGGCTAGAGATTTTAGAATTTAATATTGAGGGTTTTTTTTTCTTGCTTTTGATGTTTTTTATTTACATAAGTCGGAATATCACATAGTAATCTAAAAAGTAAAGTTTGTTTTGATAAGAAAAAAAAAATTTTTTATAAGATTTATTGTTCAATGTTTTTCTCCCAGTTTATAATTTATGAATGTTTCTTGTTCATTATCATCAGGTTAAACTAATAAAAGAATAAATTAGGTACGTAAGTAGTATTAAAATAAAAAAGTAAAAGAGATTAGATATAATTACAGAAATTAGTAGTGTAAATTCCAATCATGAAATACATTTTTTTCTATTTAAAACATCACTATGAAATTCATCTTCATTTTTATTGATGAGAATTAGAAATTCTAGCACATTTTTTTTCCCTTTTTGACATAAATAGTTACCTACAGTAATTAGTCACCTTAGATTGCACAATGTGCAGATTTCTTTTGATATTTTTGTTACTTTTTAAATCAAGGAACGAACAACAATAATTATTATAAAGAAAAATTTAAATAATAAGTAATAATGTGTCATCATCGCCATGGTATGCCAGTCTAACATACACAAAAGCGGTAGAGTGATACAATATGAACATACTGAAAAAAAGCACCTTGAAATTTTTTTTTTTTTTTTTTTTTTTGATTCGCCATAATCAAGAATTTTAAAAAAGATAAAATATAATTTTAAGAGAAAAATATCATTCATTACGAATTCCCACTGAAGAATTTTAAAATTTTAATTTTTTTTTTGGTTTGTATTTTCTGCGAGAAGTTGTAGTAGTTTTTAAATATCTTACCTTTTTTGAATTTTTTTCAATTTTTAATTTTGTTTGGTTATTTTAAATTGAATACACTTGTTTTTGTTAAATTTTGATGTAAATAATATTGAAATTATTTGACGGTGAACACTTGATTATTTTGTTTTATTTTTTCTTCTTTTTTTGCGTATTAAAATTTTGACAATTTTATTGCTTAATTTTTCACACATCTACAAATTTTTCATCTTGTTTTACTTTCTTTTAAATAAAAAAAAATTTTGCAATACGTTTTCTTCTTTTAATCTTGCTTTTCTTTTCACGATGAAAAAACTTTTATAAATCGAGCAAAAAATTTTTTTTTCACATTTGGTAAATTTTAAATTTTCATTTTCTTTTTCATAACTGCACTTTATTTTTAGAACAATAGTATACTTTTTTTCTTTCTTATTTATTATTTACATTAAATTATTATGGAATACATTTTCTTCCAACAAACAAAAAAAAAATGTATTTAGCTAATAAAATAATTTTCTTTTTTAGGATAGAAATTTTTCAACTCGCTGTCAAATCATGATCTCTCTTCATCCCCAACAACACGAACTAATCAAAAAGCAGCAGATGGGTTTATTGAAAAATTATATTTGTGATTACTTTTTCAGATTGATTACAAAAATGAGTTTATAAAAATAATTTCTAATGAGTACAATATATAACTGATTACTTTTTTAATAAATAAAAATTAAATTGTTAAATTTTTTGATTCAAGTAATATAATACTTTAAATATTTTAAATTAAATTTGCTTTTGAATTACTCTACAATTTCTTAAATTAAAAGAATTTTTCAAATTTAAAAAATTTTTTAACGATTACAAAATAATAAAATTGTTCTTTGTAATGATTTGATTACTTTGCAAATTGTCAAATATTAAATATAAATATTTTGACATTAAACTTTCTATCGATCTTCTCTTGCTTACACCAATAAGATAGAAAGAGAAACATCTTTTTAATGACATTTGTTGAGTCTCGAATCTCGATATACTAATTAATATTATTCAATGGGGTTGCCAGTAATTGTTATATATTCACTTATAAAGTTTTGTCAATACTCACAATATATAGATAATAAATTATTATAGATTTATTAAAATAGTTAGTATTTCTATTTCCTCAGCAAATTATGTTTTTTTTTATTTATATTAAACATTTATTGTAATATTCTTTAAGCTAAATTGATGTGAATACTTAAATCAAATTATGTCAACTACGAAAACATGTTTTTTCATAATATATGCTTTGTTTATTAAGCTCAAAAGAAAAATTCATATGAGGTAAACATTTAATGCAATTTATTTAAGTTTCAAATAATTATAAAATTAAATGTAAATAATAGAAATAAATGTATGCACTATTAATTCTACAGAATTTGAAATTCTGTTTTAAAATATTTTTTTTTATTTCAGATTGGTATAACTCTTCAATTTTGACGTAAAATAACGAAAATATTTTGACAATTTTTTTTTGCAAATATACCAAAATCAGCTGTTTAGTTGTCATTACCTTGTTTTTTATTATTTGTATATAATTGTTAATTTCAACTAGAAAATTATTTTTCTTGTCTTCTACGAATATGGCTGGAGCTGGACATCAAGTGGTTAAGGCTACTGTACGACAAGTACGACCAATTTTATCAATTGATCGTGAAGAAGCTAGAAAAAGAGTATTAAATTTGTACAAGGCATGGTATCGTCAAATACCATATATCGGTAAGTATATAATCCGTCAGAAGGTTATGTCGCAAATTGTTATGTCACAAAATTTATTTTATTTTTATAATATTTATATAATTTAATCCATTAATATTTGATATGAAAATAATTTAAAAATGAAATTAGTTTAAAATTGTTTTTGTATAATATTTGCTGATAGCACCCTAATTATTATTATTGATTGTTTTAGCAAATCCAATTATGTACATACTTGATCTTTTAATCAATCTCTACTATCATTTATACAGATGTATTTAAATTTAAAAATGTAAAATTATTGTTTTAGTTATGGATTATGATATTCCAGTATCAGTTGAAGATTGTCGTGAAAAGCTTAAAGCAGAATTTGTGAAAAATAAAAATGTAACCGATATCCGCGTTATGGATATGTTAGTTATCAAGGTACAGAAGTCTTTATAATTAAATTTACAATTGAATAACATAAATTGATTTGAATTGTTTAAGGGTCAAATGGAGCTCAAGGAAGCAGTACAAATTTGGAAACAAAAAGGACATATTATGAGATATTGGAAAGAAACCGAAGAACCCAAACCTACTGATTTTCTTTCTAAATTTATAAATAATCAAGTTTAATTAGTCCAAATGAAATTAAATCAAAATAAAATAGAAAATTAAAAAAATTATGTTCGTTATACAATTATATAATATGATTTATTATTTCATTCAGATATTTTTGATTATTCAATTTATTTTGGTATTTTAAAGAGATAATTTGTAATTAGAAATTTATTTAAAATTTGAAAGTTTGTTTAAAGAACTATTATTTAAATATACATATATAGAAGAACTAGAATTTAATAATTATTCAATATAAAAATATGTTTCTTTAAATGAATTTAAATACGTACACAATACATAATTTCATTAATTTGTAAATATTTTGCTCACTAACAGAAAAGAATCTTACCAACTTCCTCATATTTATATAGAAGGTTGTTTCTTTTAAAAAAAAAATAAATTTCAAATATTGGTTCACCGTACATTGCTAAAACAATAGCCAGATCTGTGATAGATTTTTCTTATCTTTATCAAAACTTATCAAAACAATTTAATAATCGAGATGAAATAGCATCAAAATCATATCAAAATAGAAAAAAATAATTGCTTAATGAGTGAATATTCATATTTAAAGGTGAAGTTTAAAAGTTGTTGTAAAACAAATGAAGATTTAAATGAATAACACAAATTGAGGAAATGAGCATTGACCCTGAGGGGCACACACTAAAATTATAATAATATGTACATACATTATGTATGTATATAAGACTTTCAGTTCTTTTTCGGATCATTGCTTAAAAGTTTTAATACCGAAAAACGGTCAAAATTTTTAATATCGAATATGGAACAACAAATAAATAATTTTCAAAACCCTCACTTTAAAATTGTTTGATTCATAATTTTATTTATTAACAAAATTAAAACCTTTTGTTATTTAAGGCAAAGTGTATATATGAGCATAATATGTATGTATGTATATATTTTAAAATTTTCCAAATCTAAAATCAATGATATTGGTTTTGCACTATTATTAAAAAATCTCATTTCTTTAGTAATAAATAATTTTAATGACATCATCATCATCATCATCATCAAAATGATAATGATCATTATTAAACAAAAAAAAAAAAAAAATGTTTACCGTATTATGTATAATGAAAAATTTTAAGAATAGTCAAATCGTGTTCATAAAATCATAAATATAAATCATGAAACAAATATATCACACCACACCACCAACACCATAATAAGGGCATCATAATTTTTTTTTGTACATAAATCGGGGTCAAACAAGTTATTCAGTTTTTAATCATAAAAATTATGTTGGCGCTGAACTGTTGCCTATATTCAAGAAAAACTACTCTATGCGACTCTACTGAAATAAAAATGGAAATAAAAAAGAAAAACAAGTTGAAATGTAATCAAATCAGATCACCAAATGAATTTAAATTAGATCGTTGGGTTTTGCTTTTGTTTTTGTTTTTGGAAAAGAGCTTTCAGTTATTGCATAAAAAAACACATTAAAACTATATACAAATTTACAAACTCTGTTCAAAATATACAAAAGTCAATTAAATGAAATGCCTTTAAAAAAAAACATATGTCCGATTGATCGATCCGATCTTTTATAAGACTGAAATTACCTATTACGCTTCAATAAGTTTTTTTTTTTTGTTTTTTGATGCAACAGAGAAAACGACAAAATTAATTGATGTACATGTACATAGTTTGAAAGTAATAGAGTTATTCTTTTGGAAGTAAATAAAGAGAAAAATTTCAACATCTAAGTTGATTCAATAAAAACCAAAAAATAAAAATAATGCATTAAAATTTTTTCAATTTTAGAGACCATCAAGGTGATTAATATTCAACAGGAATAAATGTTTATTGTGTCATATATCCATCCCATACACATATAAGTAACTACTAAAACATTTTGAATTTTTAGCTCGAACTCGAATTCTGTGGAATTCATTATTTATTATTACATATTTTTTGTTTTTATTAAATCAAATTTAATAGTATTGAAAAGTGAAAACAAATTGAAAAAATTAAGTCGAATGGAATTGTTGTAGGAGGACGATGGATATCGGTTTTCGTTAAATAAAGTAAAAAAAAAAAAAAAAAATTAAAGTTACAAATTTGTTCATGCCTACAAATTAAAAAAAAAAAAACAGAAAGGGCTACATAATATACTACTCTGTGACTGGGCGTTGAAATTAAAAGAAAAATATGCAGATTAAAATAATAAAAATAAAAATTAAAATGAATATAAGTATACCTCAATGAATTTCAGTTGATTGAGTCAGAGGAAAAAATGTTTATATGGGAATATGTACAGAAAACAGGATTCAAAAATCGAAATTAATTAAATAAATATCTTATGATTTCTTTAGTATAAATAAATATGTATGTAGGTATATACATATAAGTATATTTACAAATACGCCTCCGGGTGAAAAGTATTTCATCGTTATTTCTTTGTTTAATTAATATTTTTATAAACAATGAGCAGTTTTTTTTTTGTTTATTTGGTTTAGTAGTAAACACAATCCTTTTATCTTTATAATTTTTATATTGTTTGTACATAGTAGAATACAGACTATTTAAAAGATTGTAACTAAATCCTTGAACTAACGACGATGGCTGATTGTATTATTATTATTGAAATAATAAACTTTAAAGTAATAGCTATATTTGAACAGAATCTACTAAAAATTGCTTTACAGTTGAGCAATGAACTTTAAATCAAAATGCAAAGGTATGTAAATTATAATTCCATAACTGGTTATAATACACTTGAGTGAATTCTAAATTGCAAAATAACATTTTATCTAATATTTTTGGACCACATTTCGAAAGGGACTATAAAGTTGGCTTTCAGATTTATCTGTATAGGATCCACTGTTAAAATTAATAAATAAATTTTCAGCATTTTTCAATTATAAAAAAGTTAATTTAATTTTTTTTTGAAAATCCCGTTATTATTTAAATTTTTAATAAATATTTTTATTTAATTGTTTACATTGCGCTACATATTGTAGTTTTTTTTCATTTTAACAGCCAAAATTTTTAAAAATTACTTATTCCGTTGACCGTTAGTTAAATTAGATTTATCGCAAAAGAAAATATTTGCGATAATACAAAATTTGTAAATTATAGAAAAATAAATTCCTGAAAGTCATTTATAATTCACAGCTCCTAAGGACGAACAATTGAAAATAAAAAAATATTCATAATTTCTACAAAAAATTTCAGTACAAGAAGTTCAACAAACCCCAGTTAGCCAAACTCTAATCAATTCAAATCAAACTTTGAATAATTTTGTAAATTCCAGTACAAATAAGTGAGAGTAGTTATGATTGGATTGCAAAAATACGACATGTCAAGTGAAGTAATTGCGAGTAATCACAAGTTCTTGTGATGATTAAATCTAAAAATTTTTGGAAAATGGTGCAATTTGAATTAAACCCATATTTTTACAATCACTTTTTTTACATTCCTAGTAAATTGAGAAGCATTCCTCTGATTGTTATGTCTCAAATATGTACATTCGTTCAGTAATTGTTTTGTCATTACCGTACAGATGCTAGTTAATAAATCCAACTCCACGGGTCTAACCGCGTAAAAAACTCAAATACGCATAGTGTGCGAATTTTATATGTAAATATGAAATGTATTCGCACCGCGTAATAAATGCCCATACAAACTACAATACGTACTACAAAAAATACGTAAATATACCGGGGGTATTCCAGAGCATGCGTAAACAAAAAATTACTTTACAGAAGTTTCTTATTTTTTGACGAAGAATCTGAATTTGTATAAGAAAAGTACTTCTTTCAATTTGAAAATTTCGATTTCGGCTAATTTCGACCAATTTTGGGTGAGTTTAAAAAACCCTTTTTTGGTCCTTCTTGGAAGTTGAAAATATCACCAATAGATAGAGCACCCTCGATTTAGTTAATAAATTTCTGTCATACATCAAATAACGGTTCCTTCCCCTCTTAAAAAGCCTGACGCGCATGCTCTGAAAGACCCGGTATAGTTTTTAAATGATTTTCGCAATACATCAATGCTAATTTCGCAATACAGAGTACAAAATGTTAATATGAGAAAATAATTTTGCGAATAAGTAGTAATACGCGGTTAGGTAGCAGGTAGTAAGCAAGTAAGAAAACCATTGTCATTTTGTCCGTTTGAAATTTGGTAATTTGCCCAATTGCTTTAAATCAGATCGAGACTATTATACATATTTATTTATTCATTTCCCCGGAATCCGTGATAAAGTACTTTTTATGGCATTAGGTCAAACAAGAATATAAGATATTTTTTCCAAACTGATCGGTTCTTTCTTTATAATATTTGTACTATTACAATACAACAGTCAACAATAATCAACAATAATAAACGATAACTGATTCTTTTCAATGAACTGAGAAAATCATAATAACTGAAAAATAATAAATATTTATTTTAAAAATAAAATTATCAGAATTAAAAATAAAATAAAAATAATAAAAATTTGCATTCCTAATTAAACAAAATATTTACATAGAAATGAGGTTTACATTTTTTTGTTATCATCATGATAGTTTATTTAGTGAATTTTTGTGTATTTGAATTAAAATAAATAAACTATAATAATTGTAAGAGAGTAAATTATAAGCATTATATTGTGTGGATGTAAAATGGGCCGCAAGGCTTAAGTGCGTAGGATATAAGCCAACCTGGTTGACAGTTCTTATTTCCACCCTATTAACCAACCAAGTAACCAAATATTATGTAAGCATTTTAAAAATATTCCTTATTTTGGAATATAATATATTTCAGGAACTTAAAACTAGAACAAACGACATCAATGTGAAAATTTGAATAAAAATTAAACCTGAGAAATTGCTGCTAAATCAGTTTATCAAAATATGTAAATTCAAAACTGTTAGAGTCTGATAACTGATATCGGTTAGAGTCCTATATATTGGTGTACAATTACGCACTTATTATTTTGCAAAATATAAAAATTTTTAACGTGTTGAGGGTGTAATAATATCTTCTAGATCTCCTAAAGAAAAGGGTCACTTAACTGTAAAAGAAATTATAATACCACCATTACACCAGAATTATATTGGAAAATTTTCGGGTCCTCACCATGTTTGTTATAATGAAACTGTATTATCTACACAAACAGTTCCTACTCTACAAGGTTTATTATCAGTTAAATTTCCGGATATTTTAAGATGCTGATTTTCGTGTGATCTTGGAAATTTATTTTATGACAACCCAACGTGAAATATTACCATAATTAAATAACACATAATTATCAATAAAAAATTATCAATAACACATAATTATCAATAAAAATGTTCGAACACCAAAAAGGAAAGATTTTGAATCTCGTCTTGTAATGCCAATAGTACAATCCCCAGTTGAACCAAATGTTGTTCGTACACCCACCCTCACTTGTACAATATGATTTTGCTATATATTCTCTTTACATGAAGTACAAAAAAATACATGGACATAAACTAAAGCTTCTGATGTTTCATATTTAGAGAGCACTGTTAATATGAAAATAAATATGATTTTTAACGATGTTCAAAGATATGTTCGGCTTCGGACCATGGCATAGAAGAAGGTGCTATTTAAATAAACATGTTTTAATCTATTGGAAATATCCTAAAGATGAAAAGAAATGTTGAACTGATAGTTCGAACGGTTTCGTTCAATATTTCGGTTGTTAATTATACGTAAAGTAATTACATAACGTACCGTGATTAAACGTAACGACATGTTGACATGGAAAAATTGGTTCAATTGAACACAAAGGAACAACAGCACTAAGAGATAAATTTACTAAATTAAAACAATTATATTGAAATGCAAAACATATTTTAAAGATGATATAACAACCACAAAATCATCATTGATGACAGCTATGAATGATGATATAACAATTTTACGATATCTTTCGTCAGCAGACACAAAAGAAGAACGTAATAAATGGTGTGCATATTTAAATAATGCCCTTGTGATATTGAGAACATGGTCTTCTGATAAAAATAAAGAGCTAAGGTATAAAAGGTAGTTTGGTTGATCGGACGGGAGTACAATACAACAAATTTTATAATCAAATATTGAAGTCAGTTTACGGTTGGGTTATGTTATTCAATTATGGGCATTAACGCTAAGCAATTTCATACTCAAAGTACACAAAAAATTCTAAATAAAGTATTGCGTAATATAGATAACGATCCCCGGTATGTACGAAATACTCATAACTAACACATAATGAAATCAAAAGATGCACTGTCCGGTATAAGATTCGTCCATTTCAACATGTTGTTATGTTTAGTCACGTTACGGTATGTTATTATGTTATACCGAAATATTGAACGAAACCGTTCGAACTATCAGTGTCAGTGTATAATAATCATAACTTATCATATGATATCATATGATTTTGTATGCCAACATGACATTTTAAGCAACTATATAGTCACAATTATGCCATCATTGCTTATGATTTGTACGCTTCTTCTCGTATGCTTATGATTTAACGAATGATTTTGAAATGACAATTAGTTATGGCATAGTTAATAACTGTATAGTTAGTTAAATGAAATGCCATGTTGGCATACAAAATCATATGACATCATATGATAACTTATGATTATTATACACTGACTCTGACAGTTCGAACGGTTTCGTTCAATATTTCGGTTTGTTAATTTATGGCTATTATAATTTGGGGTATATGTAGACATGTGTGGTAGTTCTATGTCATTATAGTTAGACCATTAATTCTTTAAAAAACATTCATTCAAAGATTATGTAAGCAAATAAATAAGAATTTAGAATTTATATAACTATACAGTGTCCAAAGTGCGCACATAATTAGTACCAAATTATAATTATTTAACCTCCTATAACATGTTGTGATACCAAATGTCACAATAATAGAACAATACAAATTCTTTCTACGTAATTAAAAGTCAATAAAAAAAAACAACAACATTATATCCATCTGGTAACCTTCAACTTAAAATTTAATTTGTTCACAACAAAGTCATCCAGATTTCAATAACATCTAAAATATATAACTAACAAATTTTATACATAATATTATGTAGTAGTTAAAAAAAAATTTTTTTTTTTATTATCTAATTTTACTTACTTTTTTTTTATTTGTTGCTTATTATTACTCTATAATAGTTTAGGTGGTTCAAGCTATTCACAGTTCAAGATTATCAGCAAAAAAAAAAATTTCAAATTCAAAAAATCAAAAATAAAAATTAAAAAAAAAAAGCCAAATAAAAATTCTCTTTCGATCCAAGATGCATTCATAAATAATTATTGTAAAAAACAAAAAAAACCTGAATTCGAAATGTAGAAAAAAACAAAACAATAAAATAAAAAACCGGTAAATAGTTGCTAGATTAACCGGCTTTTAACGGAATATTGCACATTTTACCTTTTTTTTTGCATAGATAATATACATTTGGAGTCACTATGTACAAATTTTAATGTGGTTACCATTTATATTATTGCGTAGATTTTCATATCCAATGTAAAGTACGTACAGATTTTTTATAACTGAATATTTTTTTGCAAAATAGAAAATTCTAAATTAAAAAAATTATTAAATTCAAAAATTATTAAATAGTTTTCCATGTAATAAAAATGTTTTTTATTTTTTTTTATTTTAATGATTCAAATCTAACAGTATATTCTTCTTTGAATTACAAAAAAAAAGCAAAAAAACAAAATTAAAAAAAAAGTCTTAAAAATATTGAGAGAATCTGGTTAAAATTATATATTAGTATCTAAATTCGCAAACTGAATTGATTCGTAGAAAAATAAATTTGTATATATTTTATTGAATTGTTGATGAGAATAGTTGAAATCTAATAAAATAATTTACGTTATTATATTTAAAATGTATGGGCTAAAAGAACCAGTCAAAGAAAATAAAATAAAAATAATTAATTTATGTGTTAGTACCAATATGGGACATCAATAACAAAATCGACACTACGAAACACCATTATAACAACATTGACAATATATATGAGGGTTTCATCGATCACGTCTTTGCGGTATACCGAATCGTTTTGCGATTGAACATCTTAAGAAAACTCATCATTTTCTTAATTAAACTTACATAAAACATAACTAAGAACTAATCAAATTTATTAAGTGTTGTAGTGATATAGATATAAAAGGTAATCACTCAAATATAACCTATATTACAGCATCGAAAATTAGATATTAATAATTTGATATGAATGAATAAGATATCAAATATTAGAATTATTTATGAAAATTGACTAAAGTAAATTAAAGGAAAAAAATGTCCCAAGCTATATATAAAAACGAAACGATGAATACCAATTTTTCGATCAACGAGAGTACACATTGCAATTAGATTTATTAAAAATGTATAATAAAAACAGTAAATAAAACAGAATTGAAATCCTAATAAAAGTTTTGTTTTTATTTATTACTAGCTTTCATATATTCTAGTTTATTTTTTGCTTTCATTCCGAATTTTTCAAAAATTCTAATTTAGGTTCATTAATTTTATTTTACATGAAAATTAAAATTACCATGGTTTGTGTCTCCAACTGATTTCACCACAATCAATATTGTATTTATCAGTGGTGTATATAATATAATTTATTGCATACAGATAGGATGAATATATTTTTTGTAATATAAATGTGATTAAGAGAATTACATGAATTACATGAAAATTAAAAATAACATGGTTTGTGTCTCCAATTGATTTCGCCACAATCAATATTGTATTTATCAGTGGTTTATATAATATATAATTTATTGCATACAGATAGGATGAACATATTTTTTGTAACAAAAATGTGATTAACAGAATTTCGTAATTGAAAATTAAAATTACCATGGTTTGTGTCTCCAGTTGATTTCCCCACAATCAATATTGTATTTATCAATGGTGTATATAATATAATTTATTGCATACAGATGGGATGAATATATTTTTTGTAATATAAATGTGATTAAGAGAATTACATGAAAATTAAAAATACCATGATTAATGTCTTTAATTGATTTCACCATAATAAATATTGTATTTATCAGTGATGTGTATAATATAATCAGTGTGTATAGTATATATCAGTGACGTATATATTATAATTTATTGCATACAGACATGATAAATATGTTTATAAATGTGATTTAAAGAATTACATGAAAATTAAAATTACCATGGTTTGTGTCTTCAATTGATTTCACCACAATAAATATTATATTTGTCAGTGGTGTATATATTATAATTTATTGCATACAGACAGGATAAATATGTTTATAAATGTGATTTAAAGAATTGCATGAAAAAATTAAAATTACCATGGTTTGTGTCTTCAATTGATTTCACAACAATCAATATTGTATTTATAAGTGGTGTATATAATATAATTTATTGCATACAGATGGGATGAATATATTTTTTGTAATATAAATGTGATTAAGAGAATTACATGAAAATTAAAAATACTATGATTAATGTCTTTAATTGATTTCACCATAATAAATATTGTATTTATCAGTGATGTGTATAATATAATCAGTGTGTATAGTATATATCAGTGACGTATATATTATAATTTATTGCATACAGACATGATAAATATGTTTATAAATGTGATTTATAGAATTACATGAAAATTAAAATTACCACGGTTTGTGTCTCCAATTAATTTCACCACAATAAATATTATATTTATCAGTTTCAGATATTTTATTGCATACAGTTAGGATGAATATATTTTTAGGAATAAAAATGTGATTAAAAGAATTTCGTAATTGAAAATTAGAATTACCATGGTTTGTGGCTTCAATTGATTTCACCACAATAAATATTGTATTTATTAGTGGTGTAAATATTATAATGTATTGCATACAGACATGATAAATATGTTTATGCAATAAAAATGTGATTTAAAGAATTACGTGAAAATTAAAATTACCATGGTTTGTGTCTTCAATTGATTTCAACACAATTAATATTGTATTTATCAGTGGTGTGTTTAAGATATTTTATTGCAACAAAACTGAACACTGGTCCATACTTATATAATATTTTCTTTATTGTAGAGTAGAGAAATAAGAATTTACAACAGTAAGGACTAATTTAAAAAATATGTCGGTAAAATTGCAAAAAACCCATTTTTATTAGATAGATAATCTCTTTTTTTTTGTATAAAACCACAAGATAAGAAATGATTCACTTACAATATTTAACTAATATATACGAGTATATGAGAGAGTATACATTATGTCAATAGATATTAACAAAAATTGAATTCATTGTATTTTGAATTGTAACTGAAATTTTAAGTGTTTTTTTTTTTTTAGATTTAATGGTATTATCTAAGTATTTACATTTTACTGTTGTCAAATTTTATTTTATTCACTATTTGTTATTTAACAGTAAAATGAAGGGGATATTTTTATTTTATTTCTTTTTTTTTTTTGCTGCTAAAGCTTTAACATGCATTTTGTATACGAAAAATTATGATTCATAATGTGAACACAAAAAATGAATCATTTGTCAATTTTAATTAAATAATTTATGTGTACTGTGCATATATACAAATAATAGAGTATACCTTTAAAAAAAACATTTTGTCTATTTAAATTAAAATGAACTTTGTAACGCTTTTATTTGAAAGCTTTTAGACGTCATTATATATTTTTTTGTAAACAATTTTTCATTTGTGATGTTAATTTTCAATGACATATATATGTTATTCCATTACTTATGATCAAAAAAGATAAATTTTTCGCGATCAGTTTTTGGAATTAAATTTTTAATCACTCTGTAGTAGTTTTTTTGTGTTTTTAGAAACACCATCATTTAAATTTATTCCATTTTCTATTCAGCACGTTCTGTTCCTTTTTTTCAATTCAATGTCCAAAGTTGATTCATCTATTACGGCATTTAAATAATAAGAAAAATATAATAACAATAATAATAATAAAAAAAATTAAGAAAGAATATCAGAATATATAAAATATTTATTTAAAAAAAAGCTGTTCCTATAAACTCAAAGCAATTTAAATAAAAAAAAACAAAAAAGAAGAAACAAAACAAAGTTTACCATACTTTAGTTTAATTTAAAACGTTTTTTTTTAATTAAAAAATAAATATAATTTTATATATATCGGTATATGTCCGTCCGTTTCAAATTTTGGATCTCAAATTTAAATTCAGTTACTTTTCACGTGCTTAAAACGCTTATGAACATGTGAAAAATGTAATAAGGAGTTTGGGCAATTTATGCAGTGTTGTCAAACATAAGTACGTATACATGGACAATTAACATGTTCATTTTGACAAATTTATTTTTGACAGCATATTGTGAACGTTAAGATTCTATTTAAAGTTGTGGTATCACTTGAAATGATGTAATTGTCATTTTGAAAAAGTGACAGCATGATTGACAGAAGATTATTTTTGACAGTATGTTGTTAATGGTAGCGTCCAATGAAATTAACCAATGGATCTGAAATTCACAGATTCATGGATCTGTTTACTGAACGGTGTGGTAAATGTACCGGTTAATGTATCGCGGTTAATGAAAATGGATCTGAAAAAATTCTAGATACATTTCATGGATCTGACTTTTAATATGTAAAAACCAACAACAATTTTCATGTTAAGTTTTGTAACATCTACTGTAGGAAAAATTAAATGTTTATATTTTTTATAAAAGTTTTTAAATTTAATTTTTTTGAATTAGTGTGAAAATTTAAATTCCTAAGGAAGATTTATGTACATAAAACTTAAATTAAGAGTTATAAAAAATAAATTATTTGTACGATAATAAATATTATTCCATTCAAATTTAATTTATTTTTAAAAGTACTCATTATATTTTCCGGTGATGGCGCTAGTATTGCGGTAAATTTTTGTGGTGAATTACGTTCAGTCGCCAGATATATGGTACATGGATCCAAAATGGATTCCAGATCTACCGGTTAATGCTACTGAACGAACCCATTGTGAAGATTCAATTTTAAATTGTGGTAAAACTTGAAGTGAGGCAACTGTCATTTTGAAAACCACCATTATTATTTTTGACAGCATATTGTTAACGTGAAGATTCAATTTAAAATTGTGGTATCACTTGAAATGATGTAATTGTCATTGTGCCTAAGGTAACAGGAAATCAAAATACCCATTATCATTGTTATTTATTAATCCTTATGCTACAAAAAAATAATTTAATTATATAATGTATTATATAATATATCAGCACAATAATATATATTTTTTTTTAACATGTTCGTGTATAAAAATGTACACAGCACTAATCTATATACACAAACTAATTTTCTAATTTTGACTGTCATCGATTTAATAAAATTTTGACATATCGAATATATTTATTAACCATTAATATTAGGACCGTTCCCGTACTTTTCTGGCAAAAACTTGCAAATGAGAGAAAAGAGAGAAAAAAGAAAAAAAAAAGAAAAAAGAAAAAAGAGTTAAAAAAACTCTCATCTGCAAGTAAAAGTACTGGAACGTAATTCTTCTAAAAACTCATTTCATTTAATTTTATTTTGTATATGATATAATTTTCAAACTGTCAAAATGTCAACTTTTAATTAAATTCGTATCATACGAATATGATTTGACAACTTAATAAAACTTTGCAAATACTTCTAAGATAGTTGGAAAGAATGCGGTATAGATATTCTTATATTTGCGCTCCAAATCAAGGGTGTTGCTTTATCTACCTCAAAAAGGTAAGAGTAATTTGTAAAATGGCGTTTTCTGTCACATTCGAACATTTGAAACTGACCAATACTAATGATAAAACAATTCGTTCGAGCATTTTAATTAATCTAATTTTTCATACTTAAATATAATTATAAAAATTTGACAATCGAACAAATTTGGGAATGTTTGGAATTTAAGATGACAATTTTAAAATTACATATTTAAATGTATTTGGAAAATAAGTGTTCCGAACATTGGAACGTAACAGGAAAAGTACCGTAACTACAATTTTTCATCAGATGTAAAGAATGCGCTGGTTTGGTGCAAAGAATACTATTTGCAAATTTTCATAGAAACTCTCTTAAGAGTATATAAGCTCAATAATAAATTTCAAAATTAGATTATTTAAAAGTCAGCTTAAGTCAATTCAATTTACGTTGCGTTACTTCTGCTGTCTTAATTTTTAAGAAGGTTTTCGTTTTAATGTTTTTCGTTTTCATATACATACATACATACATACATATTTACATTCTTCGTATTGTACAAATTTGTAGAAAGAAAAATAAACTGTTTTGTGGTGCGACTTTTATGAACGTAGCAAATAAAAAATGAAAATAAAAAAATAATAAAAAAAAAAAAATAAACAAAAATGCAAACTGAAAAGAGCCAAAAAAGTAATAAAAAACAGAAGGAAAAATGAAGTTAATCTTGACAACTTGAAGATGTTTGTAATAATTATGAAAAACTTTAAAATAAATTAAGTTATAATAAAACATTTTTACATTTACGACTGTACGAGTATATCTTAGGAATTTAAAAGTAGTCGTAGAAAATTAAACTTAAAATTAAGTGGTTTTCATAAGCAAGGAATTATGGTTATATTGACAAATATTTTGTTCATAAACAAAATGTTGCAAATGAAGTTTGTTCATAAACATTTCTAACTTATCAGCAAAACTACAAAATGATAGTAAATAGCGTACGACAATAATTTTTTTCGTAATTTTTATTTATAACACTTCAAATGTAGAAAATTCAAATTTCAATAATTCTGTCAAAAAACAATTTTTTTAATATTTTTTTATTGCAGTGTGTGTGTTTATGAAAACCCCTTATATGTTTACATTTGGTCTGTATGTTAACTCGCAAATTTATATAAATTTACGTAAATTTATCCAAATTCCTGTATGTTTATTTTTTTATTTGCACGCTCTTTACAAATTTTTGAGAAATTTAAGAGAATTTTATGTTTAAAATATAAACAGAGTCATCTGACGTCACAGAGGTCTCTCTTAAATAAATTTTTGCAAATGAAACTTATATTTGCAAAAATTTGTAAAAATTGACTGTCAATTTTTTATTGTTGTTTTAAATGTCAATCAAATATTTTTCATTTAAAAAGTGGTATACCTAAAATAAATAAAAAGTTGTATACCTAACCTGAAAACTTATTTTTATATAACTTTTTACCGACAAAAAGGCCAAAACCACGAAAAATTATTCAATTACAAAATTTTTAATTACAAAAAATTTCAGAAAATTATTAAATTAATTCAAATTTAAAAAAATTTCATAACCTAAAAACCAATTATTTTTGACATCAAAAAATTTGGATAAATTTATGTAAATTTTGCGTATGTCTACTTTCGTTTGCGAAAGAGAACATTTTAACTATTCTCGTAGAATTTTATGATCATGTGATTTTTCCTCTCATTTGCAAATTTTTGCAAATAAAAGTAAACATACAGACCTATTATTATGACTACTCTACGTCTACGTTCACGTAAGATTTCTTAAATTTAGCTAGCTGATAACGGCTATAAAAACTAACATATTTAATTCAACGCTGTAAAATTTATAACATATATTATTAACCGTTAAATTAGATAATTTTAACCGTTAAAATAGATAACTTTAACGGTTAAAATAGATCATACTAGGCCACTTCAAATTTTATATTATTAGTTGTTCTAAGTTTGATAGGGGTTATTAGGCAATGTTTTTGTAATCAGTTATATATATATATTTTTTTTTTATTTCATTTATTTTGAGTTCAAATGCCTCACGAGATTAAAATCTCGTTTGTAGGCTTTATAGTTTATACAATAGTTTATATTTGTATTAATTATTCATTAAATTTTATAAATTCATTTTTATATTATTTCTATAGTAATTAGTAATTAAAAAAAAACAAAACTAAAATATATATGATTGTTAAATATTATAAAAAGTGTAAGTAAAAGTGGAAGAAAGAAAAATAATAAGTGATAAGTTTAGATTAAAAGTAGTACCAAATAAAAAAACTATTAATACATTTCAATTATATGAATTTAAATAAGATTTTAAAAGTTTATTCTTTAGATTTGTAATATTTAATATTTTTAACGAATTATCAATTTTATTATATATATAATTTAATTGCCACGTATAAAGTTGTTTGCTTGCAGACCAAATTGCGATGTTCTTTTGCGATCTAGTTGAAACAAATTTTGATTCCTGGTGTTAAAGTGGTGATAGTCATTTCTTTTGCTCAATAGAGTAGTAGTATGAATAGTTTCCATATTTATGTAATGTATATGTACCTAATATGAGTTTGAACTCTATAAGATCTTTAATTAAGAGTATATCATTATATTTGTCAATATATATTGTATTTTCCAACCAGCGATAATTAAATAGGTTTTTTATAGCTCTATTTTGAATTATTTGTATTGCATCAATATTTTTCTTACAAGAAGTAGCCCACAACTGAATGCCATAGCTTAGATGACTATGAAACAGTGCATAAAATATTGATTTCTTTATTTTTTTTGGCAATAAATTGGAAATTTTGTAGAAAACACCTGCAATTAACGAAAATTTCTTGCACAGACATGATATGTGACTGTTCCATTTAAATGCTTCGTCAATCCATATGCCCAGGTATTTGATTTCAGTCACTTTTTCTATTTCATCATTACAAAAATTTTTATGTAAATTAATGGCCCAGTTGAATTTATTAACATATATTTACTTTTCTTCGGTTTGATTGTTAATTGTTGAGCCACCATGTACTCTTCAAGTTTTTTTATTCCATTGTTCATGACATTTTCTAATTCGTTATGACTCGCGGCATGAAAAATAATACAAACATCGTCTGCGAATAAGAATAACTCTGCATTTATGTCTAATTTCTGTAAGTCGTTTAAAAACATTATGAAGAGCAATGGTCCAAGAATACTTCCCTGAGGTACACCATATCTAACATTTTGCAGAGAACTATTTTTTGATCCAATTTCTAGATATTGTTGTCGATTACTAAGATATGAATTGAACCAATTGTATTCAATGCCTTTTATTCCAAAACTTTGCATCTTTTTTAGTACAATTGAATGTTCAACCGTGTCAAAAGCTTTTGATAGGTCTATAAATAATAACGATACCAAATTCCCTTTATCTTTTAAATTTTGAGCTTTGGTAATCATATCTATAACTGCTGTTACTGAGTTCAATTTTTTACTGAAGCCGTACTGCCTTTTTACAAGAAGATGTTCCTTTTCAAGGAAACAATATAGTTGAGTCTTTATAACATTTTCAATTATTTTGCATAACACTGGAGCTAAGCAAATTGGTCTATAGTTATTAACATCTTTTTTGTTACCTTGCTTAAAAATTGGAATTATTTTACCTAGTTCTTGTGGAACTACACCTTCTCCCAATGAATTGTTTACTACAATTGAAATTGCATCACATAAATTTTCATTACATTCTTTTAATATATTTGAGGACATGTATAAATGATCAAATGATCAATTGAGTTAGATATTAATTGCTTTTCTTTAGCTTGGAATGTTATTTATTTATTTATTTTATTGGGCGATGTAGGGGTCAAAATAAATTTTTATTTTTATTATAACTTGAATTAACATGAAAAGTTTTTTAAAATTTAAATTGTACTCACCAAAAATTATCAATATTCAACATACTAAATGGATTATCAATTTTATAATATTATACATTTTTTTGGAGTATATAAAATATAAAAATAAAGTTTACACGATCATGACTCGATCTCAGTTTCTTTTCATGTTTATACTATACAAGACGGTTCTAAGGGGTACTACTATCTACTCGTTTGTATAAACAAAAACGTTGAAATTTTTATTTTTTAAGTTACTCCCGCGCAAAAAAATTTCAGAACAACTTTTATTTGATTTTGAATTTTTGTACGATAAACATATTACCGTCGGTTATTTTATTTTAATTCCGTTTTTTTTTGTATGATATTTTGTATTTATTTGTTTATTTTTATTATTTTATTTATTTTGTTTTTTTTTTTCTGAAGTTATAAAAGTACAATTTTAAATGTAATTTCTTTGTTTTGGTTTAATAAATATGTGGATATAGGGACCTAAAATAGTTTTTGAAAGAATTATTTAGTTTGTAGAAGAAGGAAAAATAAAGGAAAAACGAATATTTAAGTACTAAAAATTTAGTACTAAACAACATTTATTTAAACAAAGTGGTTTAATATCTATACAAAATAAAATATTTACTTTTAATCATCACCTTATTTAAAAAAAAAAAAAACATGATTAGTAATCTTAAGTGGTGTTGTTTTTTATAAAGAATAATCGTTATTATATAGAAGTGTGCAATTTTATTAATGAAAAAAAAAACCAGTATAGCTAATCTAATCTATTTTGTGAATATTAAATTTGTTAGACAAATATAAATGGAATAAATCAAAATTATTTAGAACTAAAGAATAAAAACGAAAGATAGAATTTGTAAAAATATAAAAACAATGTGCTTATAAATAAATTATAATTAAAATTTGAATTTACTGTTTTATATTTTGATTAATATCAAAATTCTAGTTTATGTGAAGAATTTTAGGTGCGTTAAGGTCGTTTTTTGTATACACAAAGACCACAAAAACATAATACCGCAAATTCAAAATAATTAACGAAGGTGATTTATTAACGAAATTCAATCGTTTCAATTATTTTGTGGTTTATTTATTTATTTTAAATTAATTTAAATTAAAGTGAGTATTATTAGAAATAATTATTTTATTTTTTTTTTACATAATAAGTAATTATAATAAATTAAATATTGTGATTAATGAATTTTAATATTTAACAATGCTAATATAACATTAATATTATTATTTTTACAATAACTTATGGTTTAAATTTTAGTTGACTACTTGTATTAAATTTATTAAAAATCAAATATCTCATATATTTGTTATACTTGAAAAGAAAATTGAAGTTATTCTTAATCCTCTAATAATGCTAAACTGTATCTAATTTAAGAGTGGCATTGTAAGAGCATAAAAGTAGCGGTTTTTTTATACTTACTACCAGGACAGTAAAAAAATACAGAAACACTTTTTTAGACAAAAAGCTACTACTAATGCTGAGATTTATTTGAGATAAAGAGGAAAGAGGACTAACATTATTTAAGAATATATATTTATAATTTTCTGAAAAACTAACTAATTAAATGTGAAAAACTGTGATATATACATGGCATATATAGTCATTGTTATAACAGAATGAGCATTATTAAATAGCACAGTTATTCTCTTTATTTAATTTTAATTATACTTTTGTAACATTTCATGTATATGAAATTTATACAAATCGGTGTCAGTAACGTGCTAGTTTTAAATTTTATTATAATTTTAATTATGGTAGATAGGTAGTGACTACTGGCTACCAAAATCAGTACAGTTCGAACAAACACACTTTTTTTTGTGATACAATATTACTGATAGTAAATAAAGAAATAACAATAATATAATAATCAAAATGTCATGACACTCATGAGTCATGACAACGTGAGTTAAAACGTGAATAGTTAAAATCAGAAAAATACGGTGTTATGACAACGTTAGTAGTATAATTACTACATTGTGCTTAGTTGCTTTATAATTAAAAAAAAAAAAAATTGTTTACCTTAAGTTTACATTAAAGATAAGATAAACTATAGTTGGCTTGTTTTTTTTACTATATTTGATCTAATATCTTGTTTACTATCAAAAATTAATTAAAACAGTAAAAGAAGAAATTAAATTTTTTAATCATAGTTCATAGTCGAAAGCATTTTATATCGTTTGGTATATACTTGGCTATGGTAGGAAAGGGAAGTTGTGGAAAAAGAAAGGCGATATGAAGAGAGGATAATTACGAACAAATTAATGTTTCAATGAGGACAGTAAATGATTCATTAATATAGAAAGAAATTTTTCCCTAACACATTCAAACTCCGGTCAATTTGTATGCTATAGTTACTATTGATAATTTTGACGATGGTAAATGACTCACTACTATAATATATGAACTATTGTTTTGCTAACAAATTCAAACTCCGGTCAAACTAGCATGTTAGTTACTATATCCAATTTAAAGTAAAAATGGGTAATAAGTGATGAAAGAGTTGTGATTTTTCAAGTTGTAATAAAATGTCAAAAAATTGATGACAATTGCAGTTTTGCTTATCCTTTCTATAGTGTGTGTCGCTCTCTGGGGTGGTACAATTATTGAAAGATATACAAAATAATCAAACAATATGTATATGTACAGTAGAAATTAAATTTACTTTACTTCGGTTTAGGTTTTAATTTACACTTGCTAATAGTTTTTGTGAAATCGATTACCTTTTTAAAACAGAAAAAAAACCATTTTGTTTACGATTTTGAGATAAGATGCCAAAATGAAGAACAAGGGATGCGAAATTAGCAATATGCAGTAGTAAAGATGCATAAGATGTCGCTGTCAAATGATATTCACATAAAATCTTTTCAGATATTTTTACGTGATGATGAGTCAAAATTTTAAAGTGCAAAAATCGTTAAACGAAAATATCAGTAACGTGTGGTTAAACGCAAGTCGAGTATTGAGATGAATTTAAAATATTTGAAAACATTTTTTTTTTTGGTATATCAAGAATTTTTTTTTGTTTATACATAGCCAAAATACTGGATGGGGGGACCTTTTATACCGATTGGCACGTTTGACTAGGGAGGGAAAGTAAAGTTAGGAATGGAAGGTAGGTAGGCAGTAGTGCCTGTCGACAGTACCCCAACACACTTAGACCAGTAGCATAGGATCCAAATTAGATAGAGTAGAGTATAATATCAAATGTTGGAAATTATAACTGAATACGTTGATTATAATATGTACAACTATACAACGCTTTTTAATAATATCTTGTATTTATTCTTCCTTCTCTGGCATTTGTCTTGTCATTTGGAGTTCATTGTATGTGAACGATATCGATATTTTTTTAAATAGTATACCTCTACTTTTTGATTACTACAAAACTATACTTGAAATTAACTTCAATTAACCAGAAAAATTGTTAATATCTGTTACAAAAACATTTAGGTCTTATAAGCTAAGTTCAGTTTATCTGGTAGTAAAATACTATAAAAATTATTTCATATTGCTAGTTACAGAACTATAGCAAAGAAATGAATAAATTCAAATGTTAAATCGGTCTTTTATTCGATATCATTTTGATGAAATTTCTTTAGTGTCCTCAAAAAATAACGTGGTTTCACTGTATGAAACGTTTGTAATTGTTTTCTTCCTTACCAAAAAAATAATTTATGAAATTGAGAACTTTTAAGAAAGTTTTTTGATCTTTAATTCGATTAACCATGGATGAAAATTACTAAAAATATTTATTATTTATTTTGGTCAATCGAATCTTTTATTTTCTGTTTTTTTTTTTTATTATATGGTTTCATATTGTAAATTTTAATAAAAATTCCATTCTCAAATCAATAATTGAAATTTGGAGAATACTTTAACAAAAAATAAATTCTTTTAAAATGAAATGACATCAATTTAGAATATGAATAAATCATTTTTTTGTTTTACATATGTATGTATTTTTTTAAATTACAATTATTGTGACAATAATTAATTATAATTTTTACTTTTTAGTACTACTCAAATTTGAGTACTAAAAATATTTTAAATTTGAATATATTAGGTACTAAAAACGTTTAACAACTATCATGTAGGTATAATATGTTGCCAAATGTGTTTGTTTAATTAATCAAATCACCATAAAGCTATGTAAAGCGTTCGAAAATGAAATTGAGCGGGAATGAGTAATCGTGCGCGGTTCATGTATTTTGGAAAAATAAAGTTTTATTATTTTTTTATTTTACATAAATCCTCTCTTTTAGAATATGACTCAATATGATTTGAAAAATCTGTAAAAAGATTTTTCGTTTTGTTTTGATGACTCAAATTAATTTAAAGATGTTGTTTTATATGTTTTTTTTTAGATATACTTCTTTGTTTGTTTTTATTTTCTTGCTACTCCCTCCGTATTTGGAAAATTATTTTTTTATTAGATTTTTAATATTAGAATTATTATTTATTATTGATTATGAAAGCGTTGAAAAAAAATTCTTAAAACTTTTTTTTTTTTTGTTAAATTTTGGTATGACTAATTTGAAGTTTAATTGTGATATTACTTAATAACATTCAATTATTACATTGGTACTTATATACTTATTATAAATACCCGGTAATATAGCTATTAATATTCTGCGTATCAATATTGTATAATTTAAAGTGTTTATTTTTCTAATTGTATGAGCATTATTTATAAATTCTATAATCATGAGAATTTTTATAATATTATTTAATATGATTTTATTGCTGGCTCATGATTACATTGACATTAAACATTTTATTTTTTCGAGGTTATCGATTGACAATATAAATGCTAATTGTTTATAATTTCTGAACTGTGTTTTACAATTTTTTTTTTTATAATAGTGATAATTTAAAATCAATAAAAATATTTATTATGTATATATTATATAAAGAATGTAGCAAATCTTAAAACAAAAAAAATGAGGAAAAATTATACACAGCTCTTTTGTAATAAAAACACTCCTTTATTCTCTTATGTCACTTTTACGAAATTTATAAAAATTAAAAAATAGGAAAATTTTCATAAACAACCCATCATAGAAAATGTTTAAAGATTCTCTTACCTTGATGGAATAACAAAACAATATAAGAACTATTCTGACAGCAGAAAGTGGCTACTGACTGATGTTCATTAAAATGTTTTCAGAACCAATTTGTAGAATATTTTAGGTAACAATCCCTATTACCTGTGGAATCTAATTAACCCATTGAGATTAATGAAGATGGAAATTGTAATAATAGTTGTGTTTTCTGTTTACAAATAGGGTTTGGACTTGGCATTAAAATAGAACGGTGACTTCGGGAATATGTCCGAAAAATTTCAATCCAATATAACACAATGTACATATATAGTACAGGTGACATCGCAAATGTATCCAAAAAATTTCAAACCGATACAATGTATATGTACATATGCATGTATGTAAGTAAATACAATATGTCAAATTGAATAAATTTCCCTTTGTTACAAATCCGATCTAAACATTTTGTCTCTGAAATAAATATTTTACCCCTATGCAATACAATGTACATATTTTATATAGTATTATAGGTCAAATCGGAAATGTATCCAAAATATTTCAACTCGATACAATGCATACCCCACGTAACATTTTATTGTTATAAAAATTAAATTAGTGCTATATGACTCCTATATCACTCCTGATAAGCATTAAAGGTGTTATAATGATGTTTTTATGGGAATAATGCGATTAATATTGCTATAAGACTGTTCTTATGGCAATTGCGGGAGATGGGATTTTCAACAAGTGCTACAGCAATGTTGTTATAAGCCTAAAAGTGTGTAATCCTACATCAAGAATTAAAGTATTATTAAAGGAATAGAATTGCTAGAATAGCAGTACCTAGTAGTGTTATTATTTTTGAAGGGCAATAAGGGTCTTTTTTCGAAGTATTATTATAATAAATGTCAATGAAATTTCGTTCTCAGCCAAATTTTGCATTTTTGTCACAGTTTTAAATATTAATACAATTATTCTTAACCTAAAAATGTTATTTATTGGTTAGACAATTTTTATGTTATAAATCATTTGCATGCAAATGCAAAAATATTTAATTGATATCTATCTCCCTTTCGCATGAAATAAATTTAAACTTCATAAAATTATTTTTTTACAATAAAAAATAATACTTTTCTCACTCTCGCACAACATAAATTATTTCAAATGAATTTCATTTAAAAATAAAAACATATACACCAACATATGTATTCTAATCCTATAACTATATTACAGCAATTGCTCCGGTGCCTTACAGGATTCTCCATTTTAGTGTTATAACGTATTTATAGCGTTTCGCAACAATTGCGAAGCACTCAAATTAACACCAATACTGTTGTAAGAGTGTTTATAATAGTGTTATTAGATTGCGACAGAGTCTTATAGCAATAAAATTGTTACGTGGGACATATATGTTCATGTATGTAAATATACAATAAAAATGCATACATATATGTACATGTATGTATGTACATATATAATGAATACATTTCACTTTATTTACAAATCCGATCTAAACACTTTGTCTCTGAAATAAATATCAAATCAAATGTCAAAAGATTATACCCACATGTTCATCCATATACATGTGTGAATAGATACCTATTACCTATATCTACTTTTTGTGACAGAATGATGGTATTGTATATTTTTGTGAAAGAAAATCAAAATCAATATGGATCATTTTGGAATAAAACATTTTTTAAATTATTTTTAAATTTAAATTTATATTCAATTTTCTTTGTTTTTCGAAACTTAATTTTCTTTTTCCATTTATTTTATTTATATTGTCTTTGGTTATTATTTATACATACTACTTCAGATAAGATGAGTTATGACCTACACTACTATGTATCAATAAAATTTTCAGATGCACAATTTAATAACCCGTATTGTCGCGCATACATTGTTAAATACATTTCTGATCATGAGACAATGTAAACTTTTTTTTTTGACATTTCAGATCATGCGACAATGTGTTACCTATATTGTTGATATATTTCCGACATCACGGTATAACAAATTTTCTGAACTGAAGACATTCTATTGACAACAAAATGTGTTTTGTTTTCAATTCCGATCCGATCACTCTAAACACATTGTCTATGAAATAAACGTCAAATTAAATGTCAAAAAATTTGTAAAAATAAAGATTACACACTTTAGGTATGTTCCAGCAATTTTTATTTAACATTTTGATCGATTTTGATTATTACACAATCATCAGAAGACTGAAAAAACATACCTAACGTTTTTAATCTTTGCTTTTAAAAATGTTTCACCTAGGGCCTACAGCATATTCTATCAAATATATTCAACAAATTTCATAATTATTTTTTATATAGTAATCATTATGTATTTTAAAAATTTAATTTGTTCTTATTTGCTTTATTGTCTTTGTTTACCTATTTTTTATACAACTTGAGATGAATCATTCAACTGTATATCAACAAATTTTCTGACACAATTTAACAACCCGTATTGTGAAAATAAGTTGCGAATACATTGTCAAATTAACATCCGATCATAAGACACTGTACATTTTTTTTCTGACATATCAGATCATTTTCGATACAATTTCAATCTTTTGGTTTATGATTACAACTCTCAAATTTAAAAATAAAAATAATTTGAGAGAACTGTCATTATTTGACATCACTGAAATTATAAGTTCCTCTATTGCCTTTATAGATTTCATTTTCGTTTTGAAGCTTTTGTAGGCCCTAACAGAAACGCATAAATGAGAATGAGAATGAAGAAATTTTTCACTACGATTA
Organism: Argyra leucocephala; assembly: GCA_963942445.1. Classification (NCBI taxonomy): domain Eukaryota; kingdom Metazoa; phylum Arthropoda; class Insecta; order Diptera; family Dolichopodidae; genus Argyra; species Argyra leucocephala. Next base: position 7,315,510 of record OZ012681.1, on the reverse strand, counting down.
TTACAACTTAATGTGAAGTGAACATATAGGGCATGATCTAATATAAACAACTATAATACAAAGCTAAATCCAAATTCAAATTGAAACAAATTTAATTTAGATTGTTGTTGATGTACACATTATTATTATCGTAAATTCAAATAGAAATCCCATTTTGATTTGGGAAAAAAACACTAAGCTAATATTAAGTGCAGAATTTTTGTGAAGGATATTCCTCTGCTTCGAACATTAGTGAACTTATTACAATATATTTTTTAGCTTGATTCGATCTCAAAATATCCGCTCAATTAAACGTGACCAAACCTCATTCGATCAAAATTAATATCGTAAAAAGAAAAAAACTATAGTATATTTTGTATATTTTGCATATATGAAGTAAGTTGGAATAAACAATCAGTAGAATAAATGATTGGAAATAAGTTAGAATAACTAACTGTAAAATAATAGTTAATTTCGAAGACGATTACAAATTTATTAATGACGAGTAAATGTTTTCAAACTCTCTTTTGTTTGTGATTTGAACAGAATATATTTGGGTATATGAATTTTAATTTAAATTGGGATCCCATAAAAGGTTTTACGATATTTTATAATAGTTTTTTGATTTTTTCTTATATGATGGATCGTTTTTTTGGCATTTTTTTTTTAAATAAAATTACCAAATCACATACATATTACATGTATTATGTTTACTGTAAAATTTTACGGTATTAATAATTTTTTATTGACATTGAACTTAGATGTTTATCAAATTATTTGAATGCAACATTTTACATAAATTAACTACATGTGTATATACATACATGTATGTATAAATTCATTTAGTAAGCTTTAACAACTTTCATTATTACAAAAAAATACCTCAGTTGCTAATTTTTTTTTTTAGTAATTTCATTTTAAATTGCTTACAATAAGTTTTTAAAATTTAAAATTAAAATTTTTTCCAAAATATATCCACATGTACAATGTACATAAAAATGTATGTAGTTACATTACATTGTTTAGAAAATCTTGTTGTTTTTGCACAGGGTGTTTTTCGACTCAATAGCCATATACCATGTACTAGGTGATAACTTAGGATTAAAATTAACAAATATGTTCATCACATTATGAATGCATACAAGTTTTTAGAATCTTGTTTTTAAAAATCCAACCATATTATAGGATATATTATTATATAGGGTAAAAATAGATATCTTCTTTTAAAGGTTCATTCTAAATTCTAGGTATCTTCAATCGAACATTATTATATATCCTATTTTTAATTTAATTAACCCTAACTATCACCCAGTTAGTTGGAACAACTTTGTATAAGCATAATAATATACAGGGTGCTTATAAAACTAAATGCAGCTACACATATATATATATAATTATAGTTAGCTTTAAATCTAGTTCAAAATTCGATATTTTTAAATATCGAAGAAGTGAATTATTGTGCATTTATTAATACATATATGGAACGAATTTAGCGAACTGAATTGCAGTGCAAATAACTTTTTTGTGACTTCAAACAAATCTAAAATCATTTTCGATGAAATTTAAAATTCAAAAATATGTTTCGCTGTATTTATTCTTGTTTGAATAATTTTTATTTAGAAATGAATGAAATATTTGCACACACACACATATAAAAAACATCATCGTAGTGATGACAGGTGGAAACAGGCTCATTGTTTATATGGGTTATATCGTTCTGCAATTACTTATTCCGCCAGAACATAATTTCACATATTAATATTTTCTCATATTAAATACACACCCTGTGTATCCATGTATATATATACAAATATTAAATTTTATGCTGACTTAATGATAAAGTGCGATTGAAATTTGATCTCTTTTGAACATTTAGATTTATTTAATTTATTATGAACCCGTATACAAAAATAAATAAATTATAAACATTATAAATTGTACGCCCTCTACTTGAGAGTGTGGATAATTAAATTTTTAAGTTGGGAAATATTATAAATTTAAAAAGTTTTTGTATATTATGATGATGACTATACATACAATGGACATTTGGTTATAGTAAGTATAGTTGTTGTGTCCAGGGTTAAATGGTAAATGATGGTCAGTGATTATTGTTTTAGAGATCATCTCTCTAGATGCGATTTTCTTATTTTATTTTAATTTTATTTTTGGTATTTTTGTTTTACAATTAAAAATACTTAGGTGTATAAAAGAGAAAGAAAATAATTTTTAAAAAGTTTTCACAGAAATTTGTTTTTTTTTTATGTTTTTGTTTTAAATTATGTTGCAGTTGTTGATTATTTTCAAGTACATACAATACAAATATTCATATGTACATGAAAGTTGAATTTAAAAATTAAAGTCTACGAACATTTACATATATGTATGTAGATATATATGTAAATTGTATGTTTTCTTTCTGTTTTTTTTTTCATTTAATATACTTTTGATATGAAATAATGTAGGCCGAAATAAGATAAGGAAATCCGTTTTTATTTTTAATTTATGCCTTATGTATGGTATGTAGTATATGAGATCATACAAAGGGAAGAAATTATATATAAATTAAAGAAAAATTATTTGTTACAATTGAGATAACAACTTTAAGAGTGGAAATTTGGATAAGTTTTTATTTATAAATACATAATTCTATTATTAGATGGATTTGAATAAATAATAATTATTGTTAATGTGAAGTCTTAATTTTTTATATTTGTCATGTTGTTTGTTTTTAATTTTAAAGTCTTAAATCAAGCCACTTTACTACATATGAAAATGAAAATAGCATTGATTATTAATTGATTGATTGATTGATTATTGTATCTAAAAAACTAAATTGGGATTCTATATAATACCAACTTGCTACCCTCATCATGAGTCGGCGTTTAATCTTATAAGATATACTGTGATTTTATAAAAATTTATTTTGTATTTATGTCATCTATTTACAAGCAGGGAAAGGAGGGGGGAGGGAGTACCAAATTCAGTAAAAAAAAAAATTAGCTTACAAAATATGCTTTCACAACACTGTGTTAATAATATTTGAAAAATACACTAGCATATTTCACAATCGACAAAAAAACCGAAATAAAAGAATAATCAAATCAACATTTTAAAATTATTGCCATACTGTTAAAGTTTGACCTTTTCTAAAGCTTGAAAATTATTACTATTAAATGAAAAATTAAAATAAAAAAAAAAAAAAATTTGTTATGTGTAATAAATAGAAGACAATTTCAGACAATTAAAAAACATAATTAAGTATGTTGTGTACATATTTCATTACAATAAATGACATGGTCAATGATATTTAATTGTAATGTGATTTAGAAAAATGTATAGGTAATTTCCTGAATTTAAACTGATCTTTAAAAATTCCATTGATCGGTAAATCTTAATATATACAATTATTAGAATACATATTTTATTATTCCATTGTAATTTGATGAACTTTTTGAAAGAAAAAATAAAATGTGGTGGAAATAAATCCACCGCAATGATGACCTTAAAGAATACAAATAATCGTGAACCATGAATGTCACAAATTTTTGAATAAACATAATCGTATTTTTTCAAATGTACATAATATTACAATAATTTTCTAAACATTGTGATTTACCGTGATAATTTATTTTGAAACGTTAACCGGATCGAAGGTTTTTCTTTTTAAATATATTTTCTATTTAAAAAAAAAATATTTTTAACGGTTTAAAAATATTGGGATCTTAACTGTAACGTAAGTTTTAAACATTTTTAGTTATTTACTTTGTTTTTAATTACGTGCCATCAAAATAATGGGATAAGCAATCTAATTAACTGCTTGCGCAGAATTTTAAAGAGTTAGTAATGTCATAGAAAACACAATATAAAATATCGCTAAATATCTCTAATGCCCTAGTCGTAGCATGTTTATTCCATTTTTTTTGAATTTATTCCATTCTTTTAAATTAATGCTGGGTGGTGCAGTAGGTATAGCGCCTGCCTTTCAACCGAAAGGTCCCAGGTTCGATTCCCTATGAAGCAAAAAAAATTCTTTATTGGTTTTTCAACCTGGTCTAGTACCCTTTGTCATTGGGATATAATAAATAACAAAAAATAATTGAGAGTATAATTTGGTAACAAATTAAATAGAATGAAACTATTTTATTTAAGAAGGCTTAGTTCCAGACAATAGCAGTAGTTTTCCAGATTTAATGAATAGATAAGCCAGTAATTTGTTTAAAAAATACTCGAAATATTTTAATGTAAAAACCGTACTCAATTGAGCACGAAAAAGGATTCTACCTAAGTTACTGTCAAGAGTGTAAAAAAAAAAAAAAAAAAAAAAAATGCAGACGTCTTATTCTGACTTTTTTTTTGCCTAGGTCCATGTCGTTGAACAGCTGGTATAATTCGGCATTGTATCTTCTTCTCCAAACCCCTTCGTCAGACAGGCACAGTACAAGAACAAATTCGTATGTTTTTTTTAATTTTTGTTATTAATGGGGAGTTCTATTTAAGCGCAACTTCTTAAGACTTATTGTCTTCCCCGTTTATTATCTTAGAATTTTAGGTTTTGATATTAATTTCAGAATCAGGCAATTTGTGCTTCTAAATTTTTTTATATATTTTGCAAGCTAGAATGGATAACTATAGAGCAGAATCTGCATATGTCTGTGTTCGATATATCAATCTTGAACAAATGTTTGTTAAATAGGCCATGATCTGTGATAAACCATGTCAGCATTCTCAAATATGATCTAGTCTCCCTGATTACCTGATTTAGTTGTCGGATATTTAGCTTGAAAAAAAGGCTTTTACACAGGTATGTTCTTGGCAACTATCCCATATGTTTTGGATTTCAGTTGTTTCTCACTTGCAAAACAATTCTTTGTAGGAAGGAATTTGAACGAGCAATACTTGGCTATGGTCCTAAGAATTAACTCTTCGCACCTGTCTTTGCAAGGATATTGGCTTCTTCATTGCCTTGTATTCCTTACTAGCTAGCTTAATTAAACTTCTATAACAACTATAGTTTAGCTTCGATTTAAAAATTGGGGATCCTTGGGCTTTTAAGGCAGCTTGGCTATTTGAAATTATGTATATGTTGGTAACTGCATTGTAATGCCGATACCTTGATGGCATAGATTTCAGCTTGAAAAACAGTGTAATATGCGCCAAGTACCAAGCTAAATTTGAACCTTAATTCAGATACGCCGGTACAAGTTTTGTTGCCGTTTTTTGAGCCATCAGTATACCATACTGAAGCTCTTGAAGGTAAGGCTTCTTCCCTTCTAGGTATTAGTACAGTGAAGTTGCTGCGGAAATCAATTGCTTTTGTCATATAATCTGACATTGCAATTGCTTCGGTTCCTAGTTTAATTTAAAATAACAAGGTCATACTGAGTTGTAGTCTTTTGTGTTTGAGGTTATTTGTTAGAAATCGTATCTTGTACTACACAATATGAACGATGCTAAGTAAAAGTGGCAACAGAGTATCTTAATCAGCTGATGCTTAGTGAAAACTTAACGAGTCGAGAACAAATTTTATACTTCCATTTCCAATAGGTGTATTGTATTGACCACTTATATTTGTTAGCCTAACTTATTGTATTAGTTGAAAAATAGCTATTATATAAGACTTACGCACAATATATAAGGAATATTAACTGGATAGATATTTATTTACTACTCTCCTAAATTATTCTAAATCATGTCTATAGTGAAATACATAAAATTACAACGTATTCAATACTTCTACACAGTCTCTGTAATAAAATATTTTTTAAATTGATAAAAACTCTGGTTCGAAGAAAATGTGACTGTAAATTGATGGGAAAGATGCTTTATCATTCGCTATTGCTTCTATCGTGCTTCCAAGGACACATAGGCTTTCATTGAACACCAGTTTTTTGTAACTCTTTCACTTCGCTTGATATGTTTTCTCTAGTGGGCTTGGTTCTGAAAAAACCTATCAATTACAACTGCTTTTCATACATTTTTGTATTCAGACTACTTTGCAAGTCTTATTGTAATGGTTGCACTTTTAACATAATACAATATTTATTATTTTTCAATTAAATTTCTTGGAATTGTAATTTTTTGCGAATTTAATTTTTAGTCAGCATAATTTTCAAACTGCTTTAAGCAATATTTTATTGATAAAGTGCTGAAAACTAATTAAAAATTTAAAATATTTCATTTTATTTACATTACTACGAAACAAATTTCAAAAATGTATTTTTAAATCTTTAATTTGATTTCCTCATCGGATACGAAGTGAAAGATAATAAAGTAAAGATTGATTGATTGATTGATTGATTGTTTATTTCACCAAAAAAGAATTAAAATTAAGAGTAAACAAAAGGAAAAAAAATTGAATTGGAATTTTGTTCTACTGACATCAAGTGAAGTTGTTCATGCCAACTATAACATTTAGTTTGTTCGCGTACAAAACATTTTAATAAATTAAATTTTTTCCGGATAGAAGAAAATCATTAAAACAACTTTTAGTTTCTGTTCTAAGTGCCGGGGAAGAACAAATCGAAGGACTGTGCCGGCTTTAACGTACTTAAACTCCCATCCTTTTGTTAAAAATAAAACTAGTCTTTAAGACTAACCATTGACACAATTTGGGCTTTTTCTTCAGATATTTTTGATCAAACAAGATCCCATTAAGGTCTTGAGAGATAAAATATTTTGATCTAACATAGTTCAAACGGTTTCGTTCGTTTACGTCTTCTAACAAAATTTTGATTGTCAGCTAAACGTGAAACTTCGAGATTGACATGTTGAGAAAGGCGGCTTTTATGGCGTACTGCCAATTTTTTTATTTCGTCTTTTATGAGAGGGATTTTGAGATTTCTATGAATATCACCATTGCGAACAAACCAGGGGCTCTTAACAATATTTCGCAATACTTTGTTTTTGGGAATGTTTGGATGGTTTGAATATGTAGTTGTTTAGCCCAACCCAAATTTTTTTTTTTTTTTTTACGTTCTTGACAGTAACTTAGAATCACCTTTTCGTGCTGAATTAAGTAGGGTACTGCAATTTTACACTACAATATCTACAATATTTTGAGTATTTATTTTAACAAATTACTGGTTCCACTCATTAAATGTGGAACACTACTGCTATTGTCTATTACCGTCATGCTACCGTGTGCCCAGACTGATTTCAATATTTGGTTATCAAAATTTTGTTATACGTCAAATGCATAGATGTCCGCCCAATTAGCCAATACGATTGTTTGTATTTCAGTTTTAGGTCTTTTTTTCTTGACGTGTTCTTTCTATCTAAGCTTTGCGTCAAGCTTCATACCATGACATTTTGCAGAATTTTGATATGGTATATGACGACATTGTTTATTCTTACTGGAATGTGCGACTCAATTTTTTATTCGTATTAAATCAAATGGCGTAGATTTTACTTTATTCAATTTAATTATCCACCTTTTGCACTAAATGAGGGTTTTTGTTATTGGCTTGTTGCAATTTATTTGTAGTTTCATTTATATTTTTACCGACGGCTAATATAGCCGTATCATCTGTAAAAGTAGCTACCGTCGCATCTTCTATCTCTGGAATATCCTTAGTGTATAGTAAATATAGTATGGGGCCTATATATACTGCGTGTCTATTGAGTAGAACAGAATAATCTTCTCCTTGCTTAATTTGAAATACTCGATTCGATAAATATGATAAAATTAGTTCGACATATGTTTCAGTGAGCAGTAAATGTAGTTTGTAGATAAGCCATTTATGTCATATACTTTGTCGAAGGCTTGCAAAACATCAAGAAACACTGAAGAGCAGATGCAGATTTTTCTTCCAAATTTTGTTTGCGATGACATTAGTAGTTATTCTATGGACTTGTTCGACAGTTGAATGTTGTTTTCTAAATCCAAATTGATGATTTGGTATAATGTTTCTGTTTTCAATCAGAGGTTGTATTCTGTTAAGGAATTATTTTCTCTGGCAACAATGAACTAGGTTTGCAGGACTTGGTTATGAATCATGATAACCTCAACAATTTTCCATATACTTGGGACAAATTTTTTTTTGAGTGCTGCATTCATTATTTCAGTTAGAACGCTTTTGGCGGTAGTTTCTTCAACATATCAACTGTGATCAAATTGAATCCTTTCAACTCCCGCGCTCATGGAATCGGGCGATAAAATTTAATTTTTATAAATACAGTTTTATGTAATAATTTTTTTTGTAAATACCGTTAAATTTTTTATTAATCTCATTTTATTAATTTTCATTTTTGTTTTGTTTCTTGTGTAATACGCATTTTTGTTTATTATTATTGTTTTCGACTTTAAAATTTATAAGGACATTCATGAATTTTTTTAAAATTTATTGAAATTTTTTGTTTTCTCAATGAGCAATCAGATGTACTGGTTTTTTTTAATGGCAATCTACGTCCCGAATAAACTTATTAATATTTAAATTGTGTAATTTAAAAAATCGTATTATTCAACTTCAGCATTAAATTTATTAAGCGATTTCCATATGCAAATATTTACTAAATAACTATCAAATTGCGAATCATAATCATCACCCATCTGGGGGACATAGGTCTGTAACCCCATCCGTGGGATATAGGGCTGAAAAAAAATGTATCCATCGAATTCTATCTGCGTCTAACCTCTTCAATTATGACCATGTTCTTTGTTGGGTAGGTACTTGCTTCGGCTAAAGCTGTTTACCATGTTTTTCTAGGCCTTTCGATACAACCTATACCCTGAGGATTCTACTCGAAACATTGTTTCGCGGTGTTGTCGGATTTTCTTATGAGTATGCCCGATCCAACGCCATTTCCACGTCTATTTGTTTTTGATTCCTGTTTTGCCAATTACGAATAGCAATCTAAAATAGCAAAGACGCAGCGGCACAATTTCTATGCTAATATTTAAAAATTTAAAATATTTGAAAAAAAAATGCAATTCTTAGGAATCAAACTTAATTAGAAAAGTTCTCTGAAAAAAAAATTCGCATGTGTACTGTAATTAGAAACAAAAATACGTAAACGAACCGATATCCGATTGCAAAAAAGAAAGAAAAAAAAAATTAAAAACAAAACTTTTGATAAGAGTTTATAAGAAAAAAATAAATAAATAAAAAAATATACGTTAATTTCTTAATTACTAAATTGGATTATAAAAGTTTTTCTTTTGTTGTTTTTTTTATTTTTTTTTTTATTTTTACCTATTAATAAAATACAGGAGATAGTAATTTTAGGGAGCTTTAATTTACCGTTAATTTTTATGTACATACTTATTATATTTTTCTTCGATAATTCGATCGGATAAAAATCATCTTATCAACATTTAATCAAACGGTATATATACACATACATATATGTATATATAATTAAAACGGTAATAGGTTCAATTTCCTGTTATTTTATAAAACTTTTCACTTTAATTCTTGATTTATGAGTTTATATATATATTAATAGAATAGGAGTTTTATCGTTACACAAATAATTTTATTTAGGTACTACATACATTATTGTTTTTGTAATTAAATATAATAGTGTGGAATATGAGTGTGTGTAGATATATATATATATATATATATATATATATTTTGTTTTAGAATGTATACATTATGCATTATAGTCAAATATTACACGTGATTTTTCGGAAAAAAGAATCAACATAGTAAAATAAAAATGTAAAATTAAAAGCAAAGTTAAAGAAGAAGAACAAAGAACAATAAGTTATAAATATGGTATAGAAAGTGTAAACAGTAGAAGTAAAATATGAGATTTAGGTTAGGAGGAAGTTTAAAAATGTTATATTTATATTATAATTATCTAAAATATTTGAATATAAAAGAACATTTCCTTTCCAAAGTCGAATGAATTATTTCTAGAGAATAATATAATAAAATTTAAGTTCGTTAATTATAGTTTATATAGTTTAAGCCTATAATAAGTAGCCTGTACCTACACTGATAATGTATTGCATTTATCTATAATTTTAAAGTTTATTGTATCAACACGTTTATCGAATTATGTAAGATTGTGGAAAGTTAGGCTTTTGTTAAAAATCTCGTAACAAATTTTGTTGAAAATTTTGTAACAAAGATTGTCGAAAATCTGGTAACAAATCTAGTAAAACACTGACATTATTGAATTATGAAATATGATACACAAAATTATCGTATGCGGATTAATGACAATAAGCGATATGAAAGATAAGGAAGAAATTTTTCGGCGGATATGTAGAAGCAGAAATAAACAACTTCTATGCTACTTTCAGAATATTTTAGATTTTTTATTAACTTTTTTAGTTAAATAGAAAATTAACTCATGCATGTGCAATTAACTTTCAATTTCAATATTATAAGAAAATTGTAGGCGTGTTCATATAGTGATCGCGTCTGAGCAACAAAAAAGATATTTTGCTCATAGTTGCTCATTGTCAAAAATTCTGCATATAGTTAAAAAACAGGAGCTAGTGTTCATAGTTATCGGTGTTGCATCAGCATTGTGCAGATTAAGCAAAAATATTTTACTGCGCCTGTTACTTCTTTAAAAAAATAAAATACTGTTGTGCAATTACTATAATGATTATATTTTGATAAAAATCTCTAAAATTACAAATTTTGATTATGTGTGAACGAAATCTGTATTAAAATATAAACAAAAATAATTATTCCGATTCATTTAATTATTACATAAATATAATACTAAAATAGTTATTATAGTATACACTTGTTGCTCGAAATATAAAATGGCTTCAAAAACATGTAAAAAAATTAAATTAAATTGAAATTAAAAATAAATATAATTATGTATAAAGTAAATAAAATTTATATTTTAGATAAATGAATATAGATAGTTGGTGGGATGCTGTAATAACATTCGTTTTTGTCTTGAAATTCATTATCAACATTTTTTTCACTTAAAATCGCATGACTTCTAATTTCACCAAACTTTCAAACTGAATAAAAACTGACAAAACAAATTTTGCATATGTCTGAACTGAACTCTATGAACAAAAATTACTGCAGAAAAAATTTCTACTCACTGCGCGGGTGAGTTTTTTATTCAAAGTTGTAAAGGTAGAAAATATATGCACGACGATAACGGAATTTTTTATGTAACTGTATGAATACACGTTGTATATTAGCATAGCATAAATAGTTGAAATTATTACATCTTAAATATTATGCATAATATAGACGCAGAATCATAGCATCAAACAAAATGTTGTAGCAAAGACATTAAAATATAATGTAAAATACCTCAATCTCAATTTCGATTATTTTACGATCAAACTACTATTCTGATTCTGTGGTGGCAGCACGTAACTTGTTACAAACGCTATTTTTTGTAACAAAACACCAGCGTCACAAATTTTTTTTGGCAGCATGTATTTTAAAACGCTACTTTGGGATTGAAACAAAAAAAAAATTTACGAAACATTTCAAATGTTACGAGCTGCCAAAAGTAGCGAACCAAAATGAAATGTGTCGGTACAAAATTAAAATTGGCGAAACAATTTTACGTGCTACCGTTTTTCAAATATAGCGTGACAACATGTTTGTAACAAGTTACGTGCTGCCACCCCTGTATTTTTGTCTTATTTAATTATACTTTACTTGTTCTTGTACTTGCTTTTATACAACATTGTATTGGGATACAACTTACAACATTGTATCGGGTTTAGTTTTTATTTTATTAAATTTTTTTTTGAATTAAGGGTGTCTGTATTTAGTTTGGGGTTCAGTTTTTTATTTTACTAACATTTTGTTCAGTAACAGTGTGTTGGTGTTTTACTAATCTTACTGCAGGATGATATATTGCGCAATCAATGTATAGCAAGTTTTCGTATGTTAGTTAATAGACTTTTAATTAGCTTCATTTTCATTATTAATCATCACTCAGTGTATTTAGGTGAAAGCCCAAATATAGTTAAAATCAAAATCAGATAAAAAATTTATTTGTAAATCGAATATAGTCTAAGGAGATAGAGCAAAAAAATTACTAATAAATTGAATGTATTCTAAGAAGAGAGAAGGGTAAAATCAGTGAATTTAATGAAAGTACATAACAAATCCATGTTTTTAGAATAGAATTATCAAAATTCCATCATGCTTAACTAACTTAAATTTGTTTAGTTAAGTATAGATTTTTGATAAAATCTGATAATTAGATTCTGATGATTAGATTAGGTTAGGTAAAAATTAACTTTACACATTTTAGTTTATAGTAATATATTTAGTGATATTTAACCAAGGTAAGATCCATAGATATTTTGGACTACTGTTGCATACTGCATTAATTAAGAAGGATCTTGACGAAAATTAAAATATATATCAATAGAGAATTGTCTAATTAATATAATCACGATATCAATTTCAAACTTAATTTTTTTAAACTTTCCAAATTTTTATAAATTTCAATCGACAACATAAACAATAACATTTCAATTCAAAGCATTTATTTAAAAGAAAAAAACAAACAAAAAATGCTCGCTTTGATTTGAAATCATTTTTGTTTTTATATAACTTAATTAACGTTAAATTATTTAAATTTAGAAAGAATTCAAAATTGAACGAAATATTTTTTTTTTTTTTTTTTATTTTAAATTCTTTTTAATTTAATTAAAATGAAATTTTTTTTTTTTTTTTTGTAATTTATTGTTTCGCTAATTTAGTGAAAGCTTTTTGTTAGTTAGTCTAGTTAGTCTAGTATTTGTTTACATATTTCTTTAATTTCAATAAATTATTGAAAAAGCTCAGTTTTGAATTGAATTCAATGATTGAAGTTTGTTTGCCAATTCTATAAGAAATTAATAAATTATAAAACTAATTATAATAATATTAAAAAATATATATATATAATATTGGAAAGTAGATGATCTTAAGAAGACAATGTAATTATATAAAATTAATTCAATTCAAGTAGGGAATCACAATTGCTTCATTTTAAATAAGAAATGTGTAGGCTAAGTTGAATGTGTTTTGTTAGTTTTTAACTGAAAACTTAACTTTCAAAAAATTATTTTTATTTTTGAGAAAATGTTAGTTGTATCTTGTCAGAAGTAACTGTTTAGATAAAAATTTAGTTTTGATAAAGTAAGTTATTAAAATTAACGGACTTGATTGAAATGAATTTTTGATAAATTGTTAATTGTGCAAAATAACGAATTATATTAAAATTCATAAGAAATTAATTAAAAAAAATTGTTTATCTAAAAATAAAAATTGGTTATTAAATGTATTTTAAAATCATTTTTATATAGTGACAATTTTAATAATAAATATAATAAATTTAGTAAGAGTTAATTTCGCGTAATTTTAAATAGCAATGTTGGTCTAAATTATCTGATAAGTAAATAAAAATGTATTTTTTAAAAACCATATACGACCATACACAGAAAATTGTATGGAAAATGTTCCTACACTAATTAGGTTTTAAATTAATTTTAGTATCATTTAAAAAAAATAATTTTATTTGTATTTTTTAATTCTAGTTATTAATTTTTCACTTAAATATTTAAAGACCTATGTCGTATAACTTGATTTATGTTTTTATTTATTTATTTATTTATATAAATTGTACATAAGACGATTCATTTTTTTATTATACAATTCCAATATTAAATTCAGTTTAATTTAGTTTACACACACCTAACCTAACTTTCAATTCTGTTTGTGAAAAAACGACAAATTTAACAACAAACACAGTGGTCGAGAAAAATTATATATAAAAAATGGTATATCATGTGCAATCCATAAGAGAAGAAATAAAGATGAGAAATAGATTTACAAAAAGGTCAGTTTGAATTTTGAATACAAGATAAAGATTTCTTGGAGAAGAACGGTGAATTCAGAGATTGTCAATATTGAAATAATATGGAGAAAAGCGAAAGCTGTGGCATAATATCGATGCTTCACAAGATAATACAGAAATTAATTGTAACAGTAGTATAATTTATTTATTTTAAATTAAATCTAATTATCTATAATAAGTAGACCTAATCGGTAGAAAGGTAGAAAAATTCAATTTTACAATTTGTCATGGTAGATATTATTAATTACTGTTACTATTTTTTGAATCGTTTAAGAGGCCAATAATCCGTCCCTATTCGTCATTGCTACTAGACGATATATTCAGTAAATAATAGAATAACAACAGGAACAATAAAATGGTTGTATTTATCTGTATCCACTTACAATTTTATTAATTCAAAAATAATTACAAATTAATTCAATATAATAAAAAAATTGAATAACAATTTTAAAGTTGTTATTTTGACATACATTGCGAACATTGGTTCTTGCGAACACCAATTTCAATTAGTAGAGTAGCATAAAATAAAAAATTGTAATCGAAAACGTACATTACAGTCAGTATCAAATTTTTTATATGAACATACATCTATGTCTTTTTTTTCTTTTTGGATTAAGACAAAATGTTTTTTATATATTTATTTAAGTGTCCTTTGAACCTAATATAGGGTTTTTCACGCCAGGTTTTTAAATTCAATATGGGTTAAGATAATTTAAATTAATTAAAATGAAATGAAATTAATTGTTAGTCTTAATAACTGGTTTTAAATAAATATAACAAATTAATAGAATTCTTGAATAGGCTAAAGTTTCATTACAGTATTCAAACCGTTTTGCCGGTTTACCACGGTAAACGCGTAATTAACATATTTATTTTTTAATAATTCTTTTTGTTAATAAAAAAAAAACATTATAGTAGCTTCGCTTAAACTACCTTCATTTATCCTTTATTAGGAACGTTAGGCAGTAAAAGGGTTAAGCCTATATTTCAATGATTATCTTGCATCAGATGAAAAACAAAAAATAAATTTCAATTATTAAAAAATTTCCATTCTACTCCAGTTCTATTCAATTTCATGCTTATATTTTTATGTCTAATTGTTTATAATATATATATATGTATATATATATATATATCACAATGAATACACATATTAAACAATGATTGATATATTAATATACATCTTATGTGTGTATTACATAAAAATAAAGTTCATTATATTATTTTTAAGCTTTCAATAAAAATTCTGTACCTACCCAAAATATTCTATTTTATTTTTATTTTATTATTCTTTTTAATTTTCCATTTCCCGAGAATATACATATAATAATAAAACATTATATCAATTTATGTACATAATATAATATGTATATACATGTGTAATATTTACAATATGTACATTTACTAATACATTTAAAAAATTAATTTAGGTTTTCAAACATTGAATGAAAATCTAACCTAAAAATTTTATATTTTGAATTGAATGTGTGTATGTATGTATAGTAGGGGGTACAAAAATAAATGTGATGTACAAAGAATAATAATAACAACAAGAAAAAAAGAAAAACAGAATAAAAAATAAACATTAGAGCTTTTCATTTTCATTTTTGTTTGCGCCTATGTAATTGTATGTGTGTAAATGTTAAATTTTTGCCCTTAGATGTAACTATTTTTAGAGGGATTTTTTACTTTTTAATTTTTTTACTTATTTTTTTTTTTTTTGCTTTTATATAGATATTTAAATATCTATATATGATAGTTATTTTTGTACATGTATATATTATGTAGGTGTATATATATAGATATCAAAAATAAATCGATAATTTTTTTATTGCAAAATAATTTGTAGAAGAAAATAATGTAAAAAAAAGTAGCAGCAGCACCAGCAGCAGCAGCAGCACCAGCACCACTAGCAAAACAACAGTACTACATCCTTAAAAATAGTGAGAATTTAAATGATTGCTTGTTTTTGTTTTTTGTTTCTGTTTATTTTTTGCGTATCTCACATTTAAGAATTTTCAAAGCTTTGATATATACCTAATTCGGAAAATTATATTTTATTGTAATGAAAAGTGAAAATAAGTGAAAATTATTAATTTAAAATTAAAAAAAAAAAAAAAATAGAAAAAAATTAAGTTAAGTAAATTTAAGATTAAACAAATTGAATTTGAATAAAAAGGATAACACAAAGAAAATATTAAACAAAATGTAAGGATTTTAAGTGCTGGAAAAATATTTTAATTTTTAATTTATTTTATTTTCGTTTTTTTTTTGTTTTTTTTTGTTCTCTTCAATAATAAATGTCCTACATTTTGAAGAGAAGTGTTGTCAGCTGATTACTTCGTTCTTTTTTTTTCATGAATGCAAAGTAGAAAATTAATGAAAAATAAAAAAAAATAAATAAAAACAAACAAAAAATAAACAATGTGAAAATGTCTCGAAATCAACTCTTATTATTATTGTTGTTTGTGAAAAATAGTGAATTTGATATTTTTAATTTTTAATATTTTTACAAACAGCCAAATTAAAATAGATAAAAATATTGGTTTTTTAAATTAAATATATATATATATATTTTAAATTACATACTATATAATATGTGTATAGCTATTTACATTATATAATGTAATTATAAATATACTGTTTGTATTTATAATATGTATATAAAAATCAGTACATAAAATTATATGTAAATTACATGGAGAACTTTTTATACCGCACGGAATACAAAAAAAAAATGGAATGAAAATTTTCGATTGTTGCATATATTAAAATAAAATAACAAGGATTTAAATAAAGCATATTATTTACATTGTATTCACATAGCCATATATATATATATATATATATATATATATATATGTACACATAATCTGTATATAATCTATTTAAAACATGTACTTAAATTGAAAAATGTAGGTTAATGTTTTTCTCATTTTTAAGGTTCCAAAAAAAAAACAAAACAACAAAAACAAAAAATTTCAAAAAAGGAATTATAATTTTTTAAAGATTTTATTTTGGGATAACAATAATAATTTTTTTTTAATTAGATGTTTTTTTTTTGTAATTTAAAATTTGTTTATTTTAAAAGATTATTTAAATTTTTTAAAAATAATTTAAATCAAAAAAAAATTAATTATCTAAAACTGTTTTAAGTAGGTTTGTTTGAGTTGAGAAAATTTTAAATTATTTATCATAATGGTACAATAAAAAAAAACCAAAATCAATTTTTATATTATGTTAAATTGCTAAGTGACTCTTCAAAACCGCACTTGTATACCAAATTGATATACACTTTTAATAGATCTGATAACTGCTTAGTTGTTTAGCAAATCGTCTAAAAATTATAAATTAATTGTTGGAGTAAAATTATTTTAATTATCTTATTAGTATTAATTAATTTCAGTTTAATGGAATGGCCCATGTTCCAAGTGATGACTTATGTGTATATATGTTAAAATCTTAGGATCTGAAGAGTATCAGACGAGTAAAATATATGCTTTGATGTATATATATATATATATATATATGTCTTAATTATCATCTTAATTGTCAAAGCCACTTTTACTGATTAATAATCAAAATTTGGTTTTTAACAAGGCTGCGTTTACTCCAAGTTTTGATATATCAATCACATATAATATGTTTGCTTTTTTAATTTTGTTAGGTATATCAATTAATTTAAATGTGAAAAACAACTGACTAAACCTGTATTATTTGTTAACAAATAGGTTTTTCTAAATTGAATTTCTTTAGTTTTTATAACTCACTGATGATTTTTGTAATTCGTTGTTGTTAATAAGTTGCAAAACTAATCAAAAATCAAACCAAGATAAATTTAGGTAGTTCAATACTGCAATACTTACTGATGGGTTCTAGTAGTGTTGGGTGGATGGAACATTGGTTCAATTATTGTAGAGTAACTTCACTTTTATAATAATATAGTTTAAGTCTTACTTTTAGTATTATATTATAAATTGTACTCCTAATTAATTTTAGGAAATAATTAAAAGAAAATATTTAACATCTAGGTTTCAATTCGAACCTATGAACGTTTTGGTTGGTAGTTAGATGATAGTACCACTACAAAATATCGATCGCCATTAAACTTTTTTATAGCTAACATTTCTGAGTATATTTGACCGTTTTAATATTTTGCATTTGTGTAACCAGTATTGTTGGTATTTAATATTTTTTTCACAGAAAGTATTTTGCGACGAAATAAATACAAAAATCGGAATGTCTAAAATGTTCCGAAACATTTTTAGTAGTGGTAAATTTTCTTCTAAAAAATCTCCTTCTTTACTGTATAACTTTTATGCTGTCTCTTTTATATTTTTGCAAAAAAAAATCATTATAAAAATTCTAGTTAAGCTGGGGTTTAATATTATTATAGTTTTTATAGAAATTTAATTTTTATTGTTTTCAAATTAAATTTTTTTCTTTAAGTTTTTAAATTAAATACGAGTATTAATTGAAAACATTTTTTTTTGTTTATAGTACATTATAATTTAAAAACACCAAACTTGAAATTAATGCTACGATAAGATAATAAACATTTATCACTGTAGGTACTTATAATAATCATAATTCCATATTGAACTTAAAAAAATGTATTTAGTTTATTGTTATTCAACAAATACTATTACAATAATAGTTATATAATAATATTACTATATAAATATATAATAACCACTTAAAATTAAAATATTTATAAGAATATAATTAAAAATTAATTAGTTGAAATAATCCATTGTCGAAACATATTACAATTCTTTAACAAGATTTATTCGAATATTTAAAAAAATTTAAATTTTCTAACCTAAAGTAAATTTAACAAAAAAAAAAAAAATAACAATTTTTTTCTAATTTTATTTTTTAATTTTTTTAATTTTAGGTTCAATCGCAATATCAGAATGTCAACAACTGAAAATAAAGTTAAATTACAATTAAGACCTAGTTTACCAGGTTCTGGTCCCGGTCCAAATGTTATTAATCGACCCGATAAAAATCCATCACCCTCAAAACTTATGATTAATCATGGCAAACCAAATTATACAATAAATCGTTCAACATCAAATCTTAAAACTAATAGAAATAATGCATCATCAAATGAACAAATTGCAACATCACCTTCAATAACATTTTCATTAAAACCAACAAATTCCTCAACATCAATATCATCAATAACATCATCAACATCATCATTAAATCAAATTGAAAAAATTGTATTGAAGCATGTTGAATCACCAAATATAAATTCATCAACATCAGTATCATCATCATCACCATCATCGGGTGGAAATACTATTAATTCAACAAAACCAACAACACCATCATCAAATTCATTTATATCACCTGGGATTTCATCAAAAGCTGCAGCAACATCATTTGGTGTTAAATTAAAACAATGTGGTAATAAAAAAATAAATCATCAAAATGATGGTGACAATAAAATAATAAATGGGGGTAATAATAATTATAATAAACAAAATGGTAAAGATGAACCAGAATTTGTTAAAAGACAAAAACAAATATTTGAAAAATTACAACAGAGGGAACAACAACAGCAGCAGCAGCAGCAGCAGCAGCAGCAACAACACCAAAACCAACAAGTAGAATCAATTAATAATATAAAAGAAAATGGTCATAGTTTGAATCATAATAATTTAAATCAAACAAATGGACATATTAGTAGTCAGGATAAAAATCTTAATAGTCATGTAAAAAATGTTACTAGTCGTTTAGAGAATGTTACGTCATCTACAATAACATCAACATCATTATCATCATCAAGTGCTACAATTTTAAATAATCAACCACCTCAACAACCACCTCAGCAACCACCTCAAGAACTACAACAACAACAACAATCACAACAAAATGATAATTTTAAATTACCACCAGGTGCAATATGTGGTAAGCCAGTAATTCCAGGTAAACCAGCTAATTTACAAATACCAAGTGGTAGAATAATAGTACAACAAAATAATTTGGCAAAAAATCAAAATAATGCAATAATTATTGTTAATAATGAAGTACTAACAACAACAACTACATCATCAACAACAACAACAACAACAACAGTAACAGCAGCAACAACAACAACAACAGAAGCAGCAACAGTATCAGAAATTTTAACAACAGAAAATTTAACATCAACAAATAATATTAATATTGATAATGATACTACTATATCATTACCTGATGATGATTCCATTATTGGTGCCAATTTTGAACCAAAAACTGTTGTATCATTTTCAAAAGATTTATCAATAGAACCAAATCGTTATCCAGATACCGTTAAAATAACTAAAACTATAATAAATAACGGCTATTGTGATAATGATAATAATAATAACACTAATAATAATAATAGTAACGATATTGTTATTGATGATGATGATGATGACGATCTTAGTAGTTTTATTGCAAATGAAAATTCAGTAAAATTAGCTGAAGAAATGACTAATTTAAAATTTGATATTAAAACAAATGATGAAGAAGATGTTACTGTTACACCGATTGTTGTAATACGATAAAAATATAAAAAAAAAAATTATAAAAATATATAAAAACGTTTTATTTTATAACGGTTTAATTTTTATTTATATACATAATATATACAACTTCATATATTTCCGGTTATGTATGTGTGTTATATTTATATATACATATGTATTTGATATACATATGTATTTATAAATATATATTATATTATATTTTTTTTATAATCAAAATTGTGTATGTATTTTGTAAATTTATGTATGTTAAATATGTTAAGATTATTATTTTGTCATTTTATTTTAAAATTAAAAACATTTTTTTTTTTACTGCTGTGCATAGATGTATTTTTAAAATAGAATTTTTTCATTTTTTTTTTAACCAATAAAATTTTAACAACTAAATGTATATGTTTATGTATATACTATAAAAATGTATAAAAAAAAATTCATTGATTAAAAATAATTGCCAAAAATATAATTAATCATACAAACATGGTATTCAATTTAAAAAATTTTTCCAAATTTGAATTGAATCAAAGTGGACAACTCACTAATTACGGTAAAATTCAAATTAAATTTACCTACATTTCTTTTTGGTGTTTTAACCCCTACGTTGGGGCATAGAGCAAAAAATTAAATTTGTGTTATAGTAAAATTATAGAATCAGTTTATATTTAGGCTATATACAAGTGTTATAATATATTTGTTATATTATTAAAACATATCATGTTTTAATTTTACTGTCTAAACAATATCTTGTAAAATGTCAAAAATTTTATTCACATTGCTAATCGGCTGTTTGCTATAGTACAACTATATCTTCAAGTTAGTATTTTGTAAATGTATTTATAAATGTCATATAAAATACTATCATAACAGTTTAACTAGATTGTAATCATATTTATTTTCATATTAAAATCCGCAGATGTCAAATTTTCAACCTATCAAAATTTGAAAAGAAAAAAATACACACAAAATATTATGTTCTGTGAATAAAATTGTAAGTTGTCAAGTTCTGATTGGTTAAAAATTTGACATTTGCTAATTTTAATCTGTAATTAATTATAATTGTAAGTATGATAGATGTGACAACTGTGACATAAGTATGATTATAATTGACAGTAATATATGGATTGTGATAATCAATTGACATTAAGTATAATTTAATTGAAACGTATATATAAAATACGTCATTGATAACAATCAAATTAAAACAAATATAGGAAAATTCGCGAAAAAATCAGCCCACTAATAAAGTTTAAATTAAAAAAATATTAAACAGAATATCTTATGACCAAAAAAATAAACAAATTATGCACTTCATTCAATCAATCATACTTCTGTTATACAACTTTAGAAAATGTAAACACTTTGACGAATAATTTTATAAAAAAGAAAAGATACATTTATTGAAATTTTTTGCAATAATGAATTTTCAGAATGATTTTTGAAAAGTTAAAAAACAAGCTCAAAGTCTGAAAATCGAATTTGGATTGACAGATAAAAACCTGTTTTGAAGAATTTTTATGAACATTTATTGACATGATCATTTTTTAAACAAGAAATTAACAATAATTTTAAAAAAAATATTAATATTGCAAGTCAATTCTACTAATCAACAAGTGCAATTATTTTATTTAACCAATTACGAGAACAAACATAAATGTCAAAATGCTTATGTCAATTACAAAAGAAAATTTAATATTTAAATATTCTATTTAGTAAATTTGACATTTAAGTACACAAAAATCATGTCATGCATTAAATGTTACGACGTCAATTATAATAATTTTAAGTTTTTAATAACGTTAACTATAATCATTGATTTAAAATGGCGCTAATTTAGTATTATAAATCACTGCTATAATAGTTTTAATAAATGATTTTAATGTTGTATTTAAATGTTATATTAATAAATAAATCAATTTAAAGTTTATTTGCTAGTCGAATACACTAATGATGAAGGAAGTATGTATTATTTGCATAATAAAAAAAATATCTATTACAGTGAAAAGGGAGAGATGGATTAAGTCAAATTTATTTGTTAAGACGCTTTTAAGCTGTCAATTCAATTAATGCATGATATGCTATTAAGATCATTATATCTAATATATGAAAGACATTCTCAAACTGATTTTACCCATGTTTGACATTTAAATTAAAAATATTTTTGGTAATTTTTTTTTCTAATTAATTAATTTATCATATTAAATTATTATTTAATTTTATAATTTAAAAAAATTATTAATGATCCTAACAAAAATATTAGTATATATTTATGTCAATTAATTTAAAAATATAAATTAATTATATAATATAGTTTATAATTTTTTTATTATTTAATTGCTTTTACAATTTTCTTGCATTTAAAAAACAATTTATTTTTCTTTTTTTCAATGCCTTAGATTTTAAATAAAATTTTAATTATGTAAAATCCTTAGATTATCTATATGTGTATATTTATATATATATATAGAGATTTGAAAATAAAAACTCTGTTGCCATATAATTATTTTAATATTTATGTATATAATTATCATAATAAATACATATATATAAATTTTATTGCTGTTATCGAGTATAATTAAAAAAGTTTAATAAAATTAATTTAATTATTAAGTGTTTTTAAATTATAAAAATAAACAATTTTTTTTTTATCATTATATTCTAAAAAAAAATTATGTAATAAAATTTACAAAAAATTATAATTCAATTGATGGTGGTGTCCAACCACCAAATACTTTTTCTAATTCTTCAGCAATAGCTAAACACAAACGATCTTGATTATGATTTGCAATCACTTGTATTCCCAATGGTAATCCTTCACTACCAATACCCAATGGAACAGCTGTAGATGGTAAACCCATACAATTAATAATACCTGTATAGCAAAAATTAAATGATCTAGCTAATGGTTCCCAATGATATGGTGCAACAGTTGGATGTGTTGGATATAATAATACACCATTATCACCAAGTAAATCTTTTATTTCTTTTTCTAATTCATTACGTTTCTTAACATATTCATTATGTTCATCACTACCATATTTTGATTGTAATCGTTCAATAATTGCATTAATTAAACCAATTAGAGTATGTTTTGAATTACCAATTAAACATTTTCCAAATTCTATATATGGATTAATTCGTCCCTGCAAATTTGCCATCTGATAATCTAATGAATCTTTATCGTTTGAACCTTGCATGGTAGCAAACCATATTGCTGTTGATTCACGAAGTTTTTCCAATTGAATACGTTTTGGTGATTCACCAAATTTATTCGCAAAATATTTAACAACATTTTGCATTGCATTTTGAATTGATTTTTCAACTGGTTGTACTAAAAGTCCACCACCATCATTCGATTGATAAAAAATTTTAATATTTTTTAAATCGACTGGTTTATCTAAATTTAATTGCTGTGATTTTTCAGCTGTAATAACTTTTAAAATCAATTTTAAATCAGATGCATATCTACACATTGGACCAGTACTTAAAAATGAATGAATTTCATCATCAAATACCTGTGGATATTGTCCTTCATTCGAAACAATCAATTTACTTGGTTTATGTCCAAAAATACCATTAAAAATTGCTGGTATACGAATTGAACCACCAATATCTGTACCTAAACCAAATGCTGATCCAGCTGTTGCTTGTAAACAACCTTCACCACCACTTGAACCGCCAACAGTACGACTTGTATCATATGGATTATTAGTTCTACCATAAATTGTATTATTACTTTCCCACCACATACATATTTCTGGTATATTTGTAACAGCTATTGGTATTGCTCCAGCTTTTCTTAATAAATCAATAGTTTTAGCATCTTTATTTGCACGCACATTTTTTCTTGACCACAAACCAGCTGTATTTAACATATTTTTTATTTCAATTGAATCTTTTGTTGTAAATGGTACACCTAAAAGTGGTTTTTGTTTTATTAATTGATCATCGGTAAATTTACGTGATTCAATTAATTCATCAACTTGACGGGCTTCAATTATAGCATCTTTAAAACGATTTTCAATAACACAATTTAAAAGTGGATTAATTTCTCTGATACGTTCTATATACGCTTTAAGAACATCAACACTTTTCAATTCTTTGGAACGAATTTTTTGAGCTAATGATGTTACTGATTCCATTAGAATTAGATTTTTTATTGGTGGAGCTTGTTCACCTTTACCGTAAATTTTCGATAAAATAAATCTAATCGATAATAAAAATAATTCATAGAAAAATTGTGAAAATTTTCCTAAAACCGAATATATTTTACAATTTTGATTTTTTTCTTTACTGTAATTTATATACAAAATGTCTTCAGCCATTTTTGATTTTTTCGTTAAATTATTTTATGCTTAGAAGTGTTATTTATTGATAATTAAAATATTTAACAAAACAAAAATAAAATACTTTTAACTACAACGACGGTAGAAAACTTTCTGTAATGATTTTTTTTTTTTTTTTTTTAATTGAAAAGTTGTTTATTTTTACGGTGATTTGAATTCCGTTATCATTTAAAAAAGTTTTTTTTACACACCCTACCCTATCGGGTAATCTTGTTATGTATTAAAATAAATTAATATTATCGACTTATTTTTAATCGTATATACATTGAAGAGTCAATGATGATATTAAATAAATTGAATTGGTGGTTGTTCTTAATTTTTGTTTGTATTTGGGAATTTGACCTTAAGGTCAGAATAGAAATTTGTAAATTTTATAAAAGCAAGGCTGAATAGGATAGAAAATTAGGAAAATTATGAAAATCACGTGCTATTTTGAGTTATCATTTAATTTTTATTGTTATTTTATTTATTGCCATTTTTTTATATTATTTTTATTCCTCTCGCTCAAAATTTTTTTTTAGACCTGTTAGGATGGAGAACAAAAGCTTAAAATAAAATAAAATATGTCTAATATACCATTTGATCTTGATAGAAAACTGACTTAAAAATTGAATTTTTAATTGTTTGAAAGCATATGAAAATCATCCATGAAGTTCAGGAGATGATCATTTAATGCTACACAAAACTCTGTTTATTATATGATACCCTCTGATAAACTTATAGCTTTTTTTCTTTCCCTTGTAAACTGTACAATTTGTTCTAATGGAGACATTCAGTAGTTTGTATGATATTTGTATATGTAAGGTAAGTTGTAATGGTTAGTTACCCATGACAATCTAGTTATACTCTGTTAGCATCTGTTGGGTAGTTGCAGAACATTGTAACACTTCAGTCGACACCATTTTAGACCAACAAGTACCCACTGTTGGATTCCGCAAGTCCATATCGGCTTTAAAATAGTTTTATAAATCAGAAGCTTGTTTTCAAACGACATTGGTGAGTTGCGACTAATTAACTTTTAACAATCATCAAATAATAAAACTGATGCTTGACAGTTCTGAGACACAGTGTTCTGTTCTCGAACAGACGGCCCAGAAGGAATTAAATATGGATAGAGAGACTAGAATATAAAGTGAATAAAATGAAATATCCCAGTATCCAGGTTTATATAATAAGAAATATTTGCTTCTCATAGGATATTTATGATAAATTAATTTAAGCTAATCCAGAAGCTAAGGTATCGTTTGTTGGAAAAGTGTACTCTATGCATTAGCATAAATCAAGTTTAAATACTTTTTGTATGATTATGAATTTTTTTTTTAAATTTCAGAATGTCAAATCGGTACATCTGGAAAAATCAGTTTTATTGAACTTTTGAATACTCTCTTTTTCATTGTAGGTTATTTTATTTTTATATTAATTTTTGTGCAGTTACACCTAACTTGAAAAATTTCCAGATAATATAGATGATAGTAAGTATATAATATTATTTATAGTTTGACAATTTCCTTATTTTGTTGAATTTTTTTAGTTTAATTTATCTAATCTGATAAGAGAGTTAAATACCTTTTATTTAAATTTTAAATAAACTAGGTACACATACAATGTATGTGTCTCATATACTTGATTATCAGTCAAATTAGCGATAACAAATAAAAAATTGATTAAAAATATAATATGTATGTCAGCTGTACAAATCGGAAAAAATAGCATTACTGAAATCATAAGCTGCATAATATTATAATAAATAAATATAGAATTTTTAAACATTTCATTTTTGGAAGTAAACTATTAATTAGTACTATAGTACTAGATAGAAAAGGTATTATTTAAAATTTTATATATACATATTTTTCCAATTAGGACTCGTAATGAAAATCTTTCAATCTTAATATCATATTTGCGTGCGTGCCAAAATTAATTGTTCTATATGTATCGATTATCTTTCTTATATTGCAAAAATGATTTAATGAAAATGAACGCATTATATATATTAGTGCTAG
This sequence comes from Argyra leucocephala, assembly GCA_963942445.1. Classification (NCBI taxonomy): domain Eukaryota; kingdom Metazoa; phylum Arthropoda; class Insecta; order Diptera; family Dolichopodidae; genus Argyra; species Argyra leucocephala. The sequence goes on along the minus strand of OZ012681.1, from coordinate 7,288,873 downwards.
GGAGTTTTATAAACATCTTCTCTATAAACTTACCTTTCTTCCAGATTTCATTATTTCAATGTTTTACACACATCCAACACAATATTAGATTTGACATAAAACTAATCAAAGAATATACAATTTTTTAACATTTGTTTCCTGTTTATTATTATTATTTAAATTACTTTAATGAATTTTCTTATAGACTTCCCCCAACCCAGTTCAGTTATTCTGTTTATTTTATTTATTTCAATAAAATTTGTTTAGTGTATCTTTTTTCATTGAACCTTATTGGTACAATATTGATGATTGTAGTACATAGTTTATTAATGCATGTAGCTACTTTGCTTATCATCTTTTTTTTTTTAATATGTATCAGTGTAGGGAACGGGCAATTTATCGAAAACTCTGACGAGTTATGAAATTTTATTTTACAAATTTCCTTTTTTCTGCTAATTGTTGTATCACTATTCTTCATTATAGTAGTCTTGACTATCAGCAATAGCTCATACAATTGCTCATTATACAAAATAAAATTTTATACATGAATTCAATCCTAGCGCTAAAACTAACTCAATCACTAGATTCGTTTAATTGATTTTAATGAGCTAATTAATGAGCTTATTATTGGTGTTACCATTGGTGTTCCCACCATCCAGTTTTCTTCACTAAAAATTATTTTTATGAATTTTCTTATAGACTATAGACCCCAACCATAAAGTAACTATATACATAGAGTATTCACGCAGAACAAAAAATGTTAGTCAATTTTATTGATTCGAAATCACTCCAAGATCGTATTTGTATTTGTTTTGTATATATAATTTCTGCCTCAACATTAATCCAGTATTTTAAATGTTTAATGAATTTTTCTACAATTTATTTATTTCTTTTTAGTCCTGCTTTTTTTAAAGTTTTATTTCTTGCATATAGCTATTTGTATAACTATTCATATAAGTGTATTTGAAAATTCTCGTTACTGAATTTTGAAGAGAAAATAGACTTATGTATTTAGATTTGTTATAAATGCATATACCTTTTTTTGGAATGGAGTTAGGTTTACATATTATGTATACATTATAATAACAATCTTTCTATATAATACCAACTATTCTATCCAATACTTTTTTTCTTGTCTATCCTATTATATTCTGTCTTCACTAAGCGGTATGTAAGTGCTCCAGGTAATCAGATAATGTCCCAACGTTTTGCTTGTTTGTAAAAAAAAAAATAGTTGTCGTAATATAACCATCTGTTTTCAGTTCGGTGTCTAACGCCATATTGAATTTGTACTTGAGATTTTAAAATTATGCAATAAATGTTAAGAAAAATGAGAGAAGGTGAATTATTATAAATTAACAGTTTAAAATACATCCCTACATATTATATGCATATTATACTATCACTGGTTTGTTTAATCATGGTGAAAACGATAATAAATCATAACCATTTTGAAGTCAACTTTTTCATCATAATTTTTTATTAAATAAAATAATAAAAGAGTAAATTATAATTTTTAGTCCGGAGTAGTTTTGAAATAAAATTTGTTTTAACAATTGTAGACTGATACTATAAAAATACATTATAATTACTATTCCTTTAGCACCGTTACATTGTTATGGGTTATATACAAATCTTTTTAAAAAAAAATTAATTTTTCAGCTTCTTATAGAACTTAGATTATTTTTTATAAGTGTAGGAGGTTGACTACAGCATGCAAACATGGCATATCAAACATCTCATCATTTTGATGAAAAACATCCCATCGCATACTACCTGATCAAAACTTCTTTGTCGATCTATTGCTGAATAAAATACACATCGACACGCTGCACGGAGGAGCACAATTAATGATGATTATATTATTGAAAACCTATATCATTCTCAAGGCACGCAACATGATTCGATCATTAATATACAAATGTATCACTTGCCATCGTCATACAGCGACATAAAGCCACACAATTAATGGGAAATTTGCTTAAAGCTCGAGTCACGATAAATCGACCGTTCAGTCATACTGGTGTAGATTATTTCGGACCATTTGAAATAAAAACACACAAAGGAAGAAATACAAAACATTACTAAAAATGATGTAGCATTCAACGAATTCAATGCAAAAAAATTAAATTGCTTTTAACTTTTTTTTTTAAATTTCGTAGAATTGAAATAAATTGAAAAAAAACGTTGGGTTCAATTCACTGATGGTGTGCTAGTGCCGCAATTAAATTATTAAATCATTCCTTTATTTTTCCCGATTAAAATATTTCGATTTTTGGTTTGTAATTATTTAATTAGTTTTGTATACGAAATAAATTTTCTGTAAAATACCATAACGGGTTTTTGCTGAAACAATTTCAAACTCAATCGATTTTATAGTGATTCCGTTATTTTTATAGTGATTCAGATTGAATATTTTATTATAATAAACTATTATTCATTCTACTATATATTATTTTTTCTCTATTAGTTAAAAAATAGCACATAAAAAGCAAAAAAAAAAAAAAAAATAATTAAACTTCACCCCCTTTTAAGAAATCTTTAAGTATTTTGTTTTATTTTATATTATTGTGTTATCCTTTCAGTATCCTTTCAAACAAATTTTCATAGAGAATCAGAATGAAATGAAAGAAATTGTTAACTATCATTGCGTGCTATTAAAAGCGGGGGCATTGAACACCTGTCAACCATACCATTTTATAGGGTTGTATTTCATGTTTATTATACACACACACACACGAGTTGTAACATGAAATTTATTTATTTTTTTGTTAGGTTAACAAAATTTAAAATGTTTGTTAATTTTGTGAAGAGTAGAGATTATAATTGAAAATTTTGGTTACAACATTTTTGAGTAAGATGATGCACAAATAATTTTTCGTCACATAACGCCTTTAAAATGACATAAAGTAATAAAAAAAAATTATTAGAATTTGAAAAATTATCCATTTTACCTTTAAACCACTTTGTAGAAAGTTATTCGTACTCTATTAATTTTATCTACATTCGGAGTAATTTGTCTGCAAAACTCTCTGTGTAAAAGCAGTTAGGGTGTTCATCCCATAGACTTGGAATTATGTAAAAAAAAATATGTTTGTACAGCACTCAAATTGACTTGATTGAAAAATTGACTGTTAACGGCACTTAACACTATTATCTTTCACTTAATATTCACTCAATTAACTTATCTTTAGAAAAAAAATGTAGGTATTAGAAAAATAGAATTTAGAATTTAAACTTGACTCACACTCTCTTTGTAAGCACGAGAGTAAATAGTTAACAAAGTCAACAATGACTTATCCCCAAGGGGGAAAAATTGTATTATTTTCAACATTAGTCGGCATCGACAGTACGTGACACACACACTAATTTTCCTCCTGTTGCTCTCTCCGTTTTCGGTTGGTTGACTGGTGTATTCTTCTTGCGCGCTTGGTTTTATTAAAAATAGAATTGCAAACTATTTTAAATTGATTGCATACATTTTTTAAAATAACAAATAAAATGGGGGATTATTTTGATTATTTAAATCATTGATAGTTTCTTCCAATTTACTATTTTCTTTATCCTGTTGCTACACACTACTGAAGTCATATCCCATTGTTTTAAGTTTTGAAAATCTATTTTTCAGAATTCTATTTCTATTGTTTCGCCCATTTTCTTCCCATTCCAAAAGTATTATCTTCCAAAAATCCAATTTGAAATCTACAAAGCTAAACACTTTAAAGCAACGCTCTTGAAATCGAATGAAAAACAGCTATGTTTGACTTAACAAATTGGAACATGTGAAATGATAAATAGTCTGTCGTTAATAAAACCGCCGATGTGCAATGAGAAAAAAATTTATCGAGTTGGTAACAAACTTGCTCGATTTTCATTTTAGCTTCAGTTTTGTATCTCAATGTTACTTTACGATTAGTTTTGTGTATAACAAAAAAAAATTCTGAAGCAAACAACATTTTTTATTGCTCTTTGTGAAATGCATACCGTGCGGCCTATATTTTTTTGTCTGCTAATACTCTCTCAGTGTGAACACAAATAACTCCATCACAAATTTAGTTTTATGGCAAGAGAGGTGAGAGACAAAGAAAAAAATACATCAGTTGACATCGTCTAATAAGGCCTGTTATAAATTACGAAAATTAGGTTTCCCGTTAATCTTTGTAAAATGGATCAACTCATATTTAGTGAACAGACATCATAGTGTTCTCTTTAGGTCATCTATTTCATTATCTTTTGTAGCTAACTCAGGTGCTCTCCAAGGTAGTCACTTCGGTCCTTTTTTGTTTATAATTTCTGTTAATGATGTTGTTTCAGTAATTAAAAATAGTGGATTACAAATTTATGCGAATGATATGAAAATTTAAAAAAAAATTAAGTCCGAAAGTGACATGGCCTTACTTCAAAATGACCTTGATAATTTCTCTCTGATGTGGTGTACAAATAATAACTTACTTCTCAACATCAAAAAGTGCGCATTAATGTGTTATACTCGCGGTTCTAATCCATTCACTTATAATTTCCATTCTTTTAATGGTGAATTATTACTAAGAGTTAATTCTATTAAAGACTTAGGTGTGGTTTTCGATGATAAATTAACGTTTAAATTATATTATAATCATATAATAAATAAATCAAATTCCTTATTAGGATTTATAAAATGTTGGTCAAAGGAATTTTGTTGATCCATACATTTTAAAGACTCTTTACACAACATTGCTCCAACCTAATTTGGAATATGCCAGCCAAGTATGGTCTCCATTTTATGATGTTCACATTCAAAGAATTGAAGTTATTCAAAGAATTGAAGTTATTCAAAGAATTGAAGCCATTCAAAGAATTGAAGCCATTCAAAGAAATTTTTTAAGATTTGTCCTTCGTAATCTTCCCTGGGAAGATCCTATTCGTCTGCCTCCTTATGAACATCGATTAAACTTAATTCACTTGGACACCCTACAGAAAAGGAGGGAAATTGCTGATGTAACCTTTATTGTTGAAATTGTTACACGAAATATTATTTCTTCACTTATTTCTGACAAAATTGTTATTAACACCAATTCTCGACTTCGATCCGTTAATCTTTTTACACTGGTGCACCATAGAACTAACTATGGTAGATTTGAACCTATTTACAGAATGTTAATATTGGGAAATAAATACAAGGCCTTAATTGATTTCTCCCTCTCCAAGTCTGTTTAAAAAAAAACAACTACACCAATTAAACTAATTATACACCTACACACCCATTAGTATTAAGTATTAATAAATTAAATTATATTTGATTTAATTTAATTTTCTTAACTGTAACTTTTATAGATGTAATTAATGTGTAACTGCTTGATTTAAGCTTCAAATAAATAAATATAGATATATCAAGACTACGACTAACTCATCCACCAATTCGACTTATCAATCAAATAATTTATATTTACCTAGCAAATAATTCGACATTTTCTTCTTTTATTTACATAGTAATTTGAAAAAGCGCGAAAGTTAAGGTATATTTTCTAACATTTTTGTTGTGGCCAAAAAATAAAAACCTTTAACAATTCAATGCCATACACATCTCATTCTTAAGTTATTATGTTTCTTTGAAATAGACAGGTTCAAATAACGATAATACAGTTTAATAAAGGACATTCGCATTTTTGATTTTTATTGTATATATGTGAATATTCAAGAGCCCCCCTTCATAACTATTAAAATTACCATGTGACCTAACACATATTAATCAAAACAAAATAAAATTATTTAAGGGGAATATTTTATTTTAGTTTTATTAAATAATAAAAATAAGTAAAAGTATATTGGTTGGTCCTGTTATTTTAATTTATGATTTAGTTACCTGCTAGCCATCAATCGAGTTATTCGATTTGTTAAAAAACAGCCAAAATTAAAATTTAAAAACAAATAAAATTTTTTTTTATTTTCATTTTAAAAAAAAAATTGACAATCAAAAAATGTAGACAACATTTTATAAAAAAATAAACAAAATATAACATTTAGAATAATTTTTAAGGTCTAGGTCTATAAAATATTATGGACTTGAGTTTGCGTGGATCTCAGGTATATTTCGTCGTTTTGTTGTGGTACATTTCTATGTCAAACAAAATGTTTTGTTGTTGTTTTTTTTTTTTTTTTTTAGATAAATTTAACTGAAAGAAATAAACAGAAAGCAGCAACTGTTAAATATCCTTCAGGTTGCCAAAGACCGGGTTCTGCAACTTATAGTTTAAATAGAAGATCTAAATCAGCTCAAGCAATTAAAAGACCATTATCAGCTGATGAAAGATTAGCAAGAAGTTTAAATAATTGTATTAAATTTTCTGAAAATATTTTGAATGAAGGAAAATTATCAAAAAATGTAAGTATGTATGAGTGTACAGAGTGAAATATTTAAATTGAATTATACTATATATTATAGTAGATTTATAGTAATTAAAGTAATTAAAAATTTTTTTTTAGAAAAAATATTCTACAGCATCATCATCAAGTCTATTAAAATTCTTATTAGACGAACCAATTCGTAGACCTTGGCTGTGTCGTGATTCACCAGATAATCAACAATCGATTTCAAATTTAGAAAAAAATAACTTAAAATTATTTCGTAATAGAACAGGAGTAGTAGGATCTGATTTAAAAATATTGAAAAGAAATAATTTAAGAAAAAATTCAAGCTCCTGTGAAGAAAGCAATAGCAGTATTGAAGAAGAATTAAATTATCAAAATAATTGTCATATACAGAAAAATAATTTGAAAGACGATTTATTAAAAAAGTAATTTAAATACACTCTGAATCAAATAATATATTATTATTAATAAATATATACATATATAAATTTTAGCATTCCTGGAATTAAAATAACTACAGTTCCTTGTTCTGAACAAAATATGCAATCCAATTCGAATACATCTACTTTCTCAAAATCTTATAAATATTCTAGTGCATCTGACACACAACCACACTCATCATCTAGCTATCTTGATCCGAAAATTTCAACACAAAAAATTCAATTGGGGACAATGTCCAAACCTAAAACAGCACCAGGTGATTTTTGGCATGATACAAAACCAGATTTACCAGGACGTGTTTCATTTGGTAAATCAGATTTTTATGAGGTTGATTTAAGTGATATTGATAATGAAACACCACCAGAAATTACTGCCAGATCAACTGAATCACATTTTATTCCATTATCATCAAATATAAATCATATTCCAATTAATACAATATCAACAGCAACAACAACATTAACAACAGCAGCACCAACAATAACAACACCACCACAATCAGCATCTGCATCAAAAAAAGTAGTACATTTTGGTGAAAAAAATGGTCAAGTTCAATCACAAACTTTTGAATATCCAAAATGTCCATCAGATAATTGTTCATGTAGTAATCGATCATCACTTTCTACACCAATTAGTGTTCAGGAAATTGCATCAGGTAACAGTAGTAATCAAAGATGTACAAAATGTGCTTGTGATTTTTCTTGTAATACAATCGATTATACAAGCTTAGATTCAACTAAACCATTAGATAATATTAAAAATTCAAATGATGAAATAATGACAACAGATGCTGATAGTCCTGTTATTCAAGAATATAAAAATGTAATTAAAGGTGTTAAAACAATTGGTAAAGAGCCAAAAACTAATTCTATTCCATCTGATTATCAAAATAATGATGAAACAATAAATACAATATGTTCAAATTATAATCGTAAAACTAAAGAAAGTCAACAATTTAAATTTGAAGATTCACAACAAAAACAACAACAAAAACAACAACAACAACAACATGCACCTTCCGGTTCTGGTGATATCAAATTTCTAAAAAATTATGAATCATTTTTTGTTAATAATTTTGAAGAACGTGATATTAATGAATCTAGATCTGATATTCTATCTTCGGAAGACAATACAAAATATGAACGTGAACATTTAAATAATTTCTCAAGTAAACATTTTGTTAAACGATATTCAAGTGAAATGTATGAAGAACCAATTATTGAACCATTACGTTCTAAACTGCATACTTCGAAATCATTAAATAATATTCATTATAGTAATAGTAACAATAATAACAACAACAACAACAACAATTCAAATTGTCGAAGTGAACGTGTAATAACAAATTATTTAAAAGTAGCTGGTCCATCTCATAATACAACTGGAGCAGGAGCACCTAAGAAAAAAGTTAATAATAATCATAATAATACAAGTTTAAATAACGGTAATAATAATAATACATCACAACAACAACAACAACAACAACTCGGATCAGCTAAATCTAAACGTCCACCAAAACCAATTAAAAATCGTAGATCAAAATCAGCTTCAATAACTAGTTCAGAGAATTCAAATCGTATAAAAATGAAAAAATCTGAAACATATTCATGTTTGCGACAAGATTCAAATTTAGATGAATTTCAATTGGATAAAGTCGATAGTTGGATGTCTGTTCATTCAAATCAAAATTCAATTCGTACACCACAAGCAAGTACTAGAAATTGTCGTATACAAAATTTTACAAAAATTACAAATCATCGTCGAGTTGGTAATGGTTGTAGTAGTGGAGTTGATGGTGGTCGAAATGGGAATGATGATATAAGATTAGAAGATCGTGATGAAGATATATTTGATAGTAATGAATCACCAGAAACAAGTGATACATTAAAATCAGAAGAAAATTCACAAGATGGTTCAACATATGATGAAATTGTTTCAGTTATTAAAGAAATTGAAGAAGAGAAAAAAAAACAGGGTGAGTTAATGTTAAATGAAATATTTTTTAGCAAGTTGATGTTTTTTTTTATTGTGTGAACTCCATGTAAAATCGAACTGAGCAGTTTAGAGGTGTTTGAATTATTTTTTATGACAATGTGAATCACAAACGGAAAACGGAAATAGAACTTTGGTCATTGAAATATGCACTGTTCAAATTTAATTAAGGGACCTCAATGGGTAAGTATTATACTTACCCATAATCTATTAGACGCATCACTAACGCGATGAAAAATTAGTCTACCTGAATATGTATTTCCGAAAGGCTCTATAAGATGTTTTTTTTTTTTTTATATATTTGCAATCTGTCCTAATTAGGACAATAAACAAATAGATTTAATTATAAACATACAGGGTGATCCAAATTAGCATTTTAACATTTTTAACATAAACAAAAAAAAAAGTAATATTATATCTATCATTTACACATTAAACAAATCTGAATACCAGTTCTCCTGTGGAAGCCTTCTTGAGTCTTCGCTGACTTTTAATTGTGTTGGCAATTTTTTGGCAAGAATTTTTGGATGCTTTTGCAGCCAGTATTTGTATTCTATATGAAAAGCCTTAATTTCCTCTTTTACGCTAATCATCATACGATCATGTTGAGTAATATTGTTGGTAACATACCAAGGAGCATGCACTACCATTCGTAAAGTTTTTGACTAGAAGCGCTGTATTTGATTGATGTTAAACACTGAGGCTGAGCCCCCTCATCCATCCCTCCATTGTATCCAATATGTAATAACTATACTAAATCATTTATCGTAATAACTATACAACAAAAAAAAAAAATATGTCGGAATGGGCTTGATAATTGCTTTATATAGAAGCAACTTGCTTTTCAGTGAAAAATTGAATTTTGGTTCCATAAGCCAAAGTATAGAGATCTCATTCAAGTTGCTTTTTTTTGCTTCTATATGTCTCTCAACTATTTTTCATGATTTATTTTATCCCAATGACAAAGGATACTGAATCAGGTCGAAAATCCCAAACGCCATCAGATCGAAAGCCATTTTTTTGTCTTCGTCGATTCTAGGTTGAAAGCATACGCTCTGCATATTGTGCCATCCAACGAGGTAACTTAATTAAAACTGTGTGGTTCAATTATATTGAAGCCAATAAAAAGAAAGTTATGATTTTTATCTACAGTCAGTCCAATCAAAACTTTAAATTCGGTGATTATCTGGTAGAACAATGATGTCGAAACAAATTTGAAGACGTATAACTGGTCAGTTTACGTTTTAATTTTACTCTTCGATACGAGCAGTACGGAATGCATTCATATTATCTGGCGAAGGAGGGTATATAAAAGATGGTAGGGATTAGTGCGAGGAACTGGCCGGTAATAGGTCAGGAAGCTAAGTTATACACTTTTAATTATTCACGTCGTTTTTTGTAGCATACAGACTTTAGCAAGACTCTGAACTCTTTATAACACTACCCTCAAAAAATATCAAGTATTGATGTGAATTTCATATTCAGGATTATAGTTTATTTTTGCAAAGTAGAGTTCAATCTTAAACAAAAACTCGATAACCTAACCTAGAAATTAATTTAAATATAATATTTAATATTTTACAGATAGTTATAATTCAAATAATAAACGTAAAGATAATAAAGATTTTAAGGATATAAATATAATGAAACTTCAAGCTTTATTAGATTCTGAAGTAATACATAGTCATACTGAAAGTACTCAAACATCTGGTAATGATTCACCAGAATCTTCAGATAAATTAAAGTGAGTTTTGTATTTTTTTTTCCATATACTTAGATTTTATTTTACTTTTAACACTATTATTATTATTTATAGAGATATTTTAACATATCTTGAAGATGTTGAAAATGATTGTGATCGAACAATATTAGAAACTCGACGATCTATTCCAGAAACAAATAGATCTGAAGTTGAATTTACAGTTGAACCAGATATCGCAGAAGATGTTCCAAAGTAAATTAAAAAAAATTATTTTGTTATATTCAACATTATATATATATATATATATATATTATATATATATATATTTCTATTTCAAATTGTATTTCAGATTAGGTGATTTATTAATGCTACCAAATCATCAATTAGCACGACGTGTAATTTCATTGAGTTTACGTGGTAATGAATTATCAAATGGAATTCAATTATCTAAACAGCATGTACAGCATATACGTGAAGAGAAGCAAAAAGCAATACGTTTAGAGAAACAGAATTCAACAAATCGTATACGAGAACAAAAGAAGCATTTTGAAAGCATTATTGCACGTCATCAAGGATTCATAGAACAGGTGAATTTATGAAATTATTTTGTTTTTGTTGTTGTTATTTTTTTTTTTAAATATGTTTACAGTGTACTAGGTATGTGTAATAATTTTGTAAATTTTATTGCAAGTGAATTTGTGTTTTACATCAAAAGAAAGTTGAGTCATAGGAGTAATACGAAAACAGTTATTCTTTTGATATATTATGGTGGTTTTGTTATGATGAAAATTTTTGATCCTTTTTCAGATATTTTGTGTTTTTTTAATTTGTACTACATTTTGACTTTACAACTATGTAATTCTACTTTCAGATTACTATATGACACATATTTGATAGATGAGAATGCATTTTTAAAATTTTTTAATTTATTTTGATAATTTTTTTATGATTTGAATGGGGATTTTAATATTTGGGATTTTCTAACAAACTGAAATTTGTTTTTAAAAAATTTGAAGCATTTTAAGATGATTAAATTGTTTTTGCTTTTGTGGAAGAGGTCTTAATGTTTATACCTCCTTCTTAAAGATTTTTTTGATTAATTGTAGTAATGATGTCATGTCTATTATTGTCGACAGGGTCGACTGGTGACTGTGGTCTATTTTATATTAAAAATGTTAAAAAAAAATTAGTGGAAGGTACAGTGATACATATGATGATAGCGATAGATACAAAGAAAAGCATGATTGCGTATGAAGTGTTGTTAATGTTCGTTTTTAATTTGTTCAAAAGTTATAAGTAAAGTACTGTTGATGTTTGAAGAGTATTACCCTTATCATAAAATAGACTAGGCGATGCGATTCAAATGAGTACAATTACAATCGTGCCACTTAAGTATGAAATTGGTATCATAATAGACTGAAGATACGATAAATTAATATGAATCTGCAGCACTTATTAATACAATTATGGTGGATTTTCTCTTCATGGATGAATGTCCGGACAAATTTTTTAACCAATCAAAAAACTTTATTTTTATCAACACATACACAAAAAGGAGTAATAATCGATAATAACAATGTCTTCTTCTTCTTCTTCATTTAGCGTTACAGCTCGGGGTGAGCTAGAGCCTTCTTCGTGATATTCCTCCATGTAAATCGATCTTCCGCAGAACTCTGCTAATTTTGTACATTCATTTTTTGGCATCTCTATTATATAGTGGTCTTGTTTTGAAAATTCTTTGTTGAGGGCGATTTTCGTTCATTCTTATGATATGCCCTGCCCATCTTAGTCGTTGTGCCTTTACAAACTTTACCATATCTTCATTTTTGATATTTTCCGTTTTGTAATTTTTTTGGGCCAAAGATTTTTCGGATTATTTTTCTTTCGAATATAGGTACGTAAATGTTCTTCGTCTTGGTTTAATTATTGTCTTATATATCACAAGTTTTGTTTGTCTAAGTAAGTAGTAACTTCTATTTCCTGCATTTAATTAAAGTTTGTGATACCTTCAAAATTAAAGTTGTTGATGGTAATATTTTGTGGTATTCTTTGATCGGTTTTCCTTGTCATTTTCATATATTTTATCTTGTTTTCGTTAATTTCCAGACCAACTTGTCTTGTCTTTTGTTCTAGTATAATAAATTTTTCTGCTATTTTCCTATAATTTTTAGCTACAATTGCCATATCGTCAGCGTAGGCAATAATTTGGAAGGATTTTGTGAATATATTACCGCCTTTATCAATTTCCTCTGTGGCTTGTTCTAAGTCCATATTAAATAACAAAGCTGAGAGCGCATCTCCTTGTCGTACTCCCGATTTAATTTCAAAATCTATAGAGGTTGTATTTTGTATCATAACTTTTGCTCGTGAATTGAACATGGTTTCCATGGCCAGTTTAGCTAATTTGCGAGGTACACCAAGTTTTATTAATGCTATTTTATTTCTATTAATGCTATCGAGGGCTTGCTTGTATTCAATAAATAAAATGTGTAAGTCTTGACCAAATTCACAGCATTTTTCCATGTTTTGTTTTAATAAATATATTTGGTCAACAGTGGATCCTTGTTTACGAAAACCGGACTAATATTTGCCAAGCCTTTCTTCAGCATACGGTTCGATTTTTTCGTATACTATATTTGACAGTATTTTGTACGCTGTGTTTAGTAGCATAATCCCTCGATAATTATTACAGTTACTTCTATCTCCCTTCTTATGGATTGGTCTTAGTACACTTAAAATAACAATGTAATATTTGAAAAAATAAAATATAGCGCTTTGATTTTATCTTAAAATATAAATAATTTGTTAGAAACAAAATAATCTTATCCTAAAAAACAAAAAAACAAAAAAAATTACATATCATGTCTTTTTCTTAAAAAACATTTGAAATTCTATATGTTAATGCGTTCATACATAAATTGAGATAGCAATAAATATTTATCAAATAATTATATATCTATCCTTTTGTTTTACTTCGTCCTTCAGCCAAAAGTTAAAAATATTTTAACTAAGAAATTGGATGAAGTAAATTGCCCGGAGAGGATTTTTTGTGTATGTTTTGGTAAAATAAAATATTTTGATTGGTTAAAAAATTTCTCCGGACGTTCGTCCATTAAAAGGAAATCCACCTTTAGTAAACATTTTTAAATCTCAGTTTCTCTATTCGATACTTACTTCGGGATTGGAATTTTTTTTAATTTTTTAAACCAACAAAAAATAAAAATTTTAATATTTTAAACTTTATTTACAAAACTTAACAACAATTTCAACTTTTAATAACACTTCTATTTTTTAAAACTACCACAAAATTATTTAAAGACTTTAACTGCCGCCTAATAATTGAACACAATTGAAAATGTGATGTTAAAATGTTCGTATTAGATTTTTGCCTAGACGTAACTATTTGAAAAAAGTCTAATATGATATCAAAATGTTGGGTTTATCGACATATACGATAACTTACTTTAATTTTTTTCGTCTATTATAATAGAGGTGTATATACAATAGCATTAGGTTCCACATTCATATTTTGATTATAAATGAATTTCTATAACTTGTCTTTTATTTAATAGGCTTAAATGTACTACATATCACTCTTCGCATTTCACAAGAGAAACGTTTGAATTACAATATTAAATTTAGAAGTAATATACAAAATTAATTTTCACTGAAATTTACCAATGCTTATGAGATATCTATAAAAAAAGCAAATAAATTCTACAACAATACGATCTTAAAGTAGAGCAAAATGGGCAGTAACATTTGCATTTCTGATAAGATGAATAATCCGTTTTTGGATTGGATTTTACCCAAAATCCAAAAACGGAATAAATATATCGACAATATTACCTTAAAAATTATAAAATGTACCTTAAAATGTTGTTTTTACACATTAATTTTAGATTCAATAAATAAAATAAATTTCATAATAAAATTCAATTAAAATTTTTGTATACAAAACAACAAAAACAATAATAAATTTTCAACATAGAAATTCTTTAAATATTTTTCAATTCTATATCTTCTTGTCTTAACAAAAATACTCACCAACTTTAGTTGAACTTTTATTAAATGAAATATTTGATTTATGAACTACGGAACAGGAACTAATTATTATAATCATTATCATCATCATCATCATCTGATAATCATCATCATAATTATCATCAAAATTATAAAATTTTTACTTCCATTTAGAATGCCACTCCATAAATCATTTTGTTTTCTTTTGAATTACAATCTTTCAAATATTTTATAATAGAATGGATTCTATCTTACGAATTGTAATAATAAGTAAAATCCTTGAATTTTCATTTATATTCCATAAAATAAAATTTTTGGTTTTGTTTTCAAAATTTTGTGCAAAATTTATTACTTCTTCCTAAAAGGATAATAATCGATTTAATAATTTCCTTGTTATCTATTTGTTATTACATATATATATATATATATAAAATATGAAATTTATGAAATATATATATATATATATATATATATATATATCATTTAATTTCCTTAATTCTTTTTATATTTTTGATCTACATTTAATTTCATTTGGAATTGATTTTTCTTTTTATTATCATTTCAGTTGTTGAAGGATAAAGGAGCATTATGTGAAAAAGTAACAGCATTAACAAGACGTATTGATAGTCAAAATCAGGCATGGGAACATAAATTAGAAACTGAATTGACCAGATGTAAGGAGACTACATTGGCCGGTGAGAAAATTAGAAGAGAAAGATGGGTTCGTGAAAATACAAAGAAAATTAAGGTAAAAATAAAATATGAAAAAAAATTGCATATATTTGGGAGTAACATTTTTTTTGATTTTGCATTTTCTTTCTGATAACAGTTTGAGAATATTTGATTGTTTTATATTAAACACAAATTAATAATAATATAATTATTATTTTTATGATATATGTAATTACAACTTAAAAGTGTAATTAATTTTTCATGCATTATTATAACTTTTTTGTTGAATTTTGTTTTCAAAAATGTTAAGGGTCCATATACGCACGTTCATTTTTACTGATGATCTTTTTGTTAAAATTTGGCTGTGTGTGGAGGAAATTATTATCGTAATAGTTTTCGTAGACAAATATTATAACTAGGTATAGGAAAATTACTTACATAAATTTATTTTTCGCAAAGAAAATATTATTGTTAGAAGCAAATTATTATCGTAGAATTTTCCATTTCAATATATATAACTAAGTTGTGGATTTTGTTTTCTTGTTATCCAGAACTGTTTTCATTTTCGAATTCAAGTGAGTTTGAAACTGCTATTCGTATTTTATTACATACTTCTTAATCTGTTCTGACGAGGTTAATGTATAATGCTATTCGTTATTGTGTATGCTCCACGGTTCATTAACTATTCCACGGAACATTTTATTTTGGAAGGTTAGTAGAGGTAGGTAGATAGGTAAAAGTGACTATTCCAGTTGCTTGTTCAAACCAATTGGCACTTAATTGTGCCTTTTCGACCTATTTGTTGTTGTTGATTATTTTAGGGGATAATTATCCCATTATCATTTTCCCAAAGAACTCAATACTAGAGGCATCCTGTGCAATTGAAAAGGTGGATTAGATGACTAATTTTGCTTTCCGCAATTATACCTATATTGTTAGGGATAGCCTCACTTTAAGCCCGGATTCTGAATTTAGCTAATGCAGTTTAGTAGAATTTCAATATTATTATTATTTGAACAATATCTATTTAATTTTAATTTTGCCTACTTATCTTCATAATGATTATTATCAAACGCAATCACATGTGGGGAAAATGGTGCTTTTTTGACAACTCCAAATTACATTCAAATAATTTTATATATACATATATATTTCATATCAAATTCTTCTCTTTACTTTCTTATATTTTCCTTGCAGTATAATTTATTAAATTAAATAATAAATCAAATAACAGCAGGCAATTAATAGACCTAGTATGTCATAGTCATTATCCTTTAACATCCTTTTTTATCCTTTTTACATGTTTCACATATTTTTTTTCTAATATGTATTAAATTTATACTCAGTCATACATATTATATATATAATACCGCATATAGATACCGTTGTTGATTCTAGTGAAGTCCTACGAGAGTAGAAAATGGTAAAACAATGGTATATCGCATGATTAAATATTTATCTTGGCTCCGTAATTTCATTAATCGATTTGAGAGCTTATGATCCCTAATATTGATATTTCAGAATTATCGGTATAGAACAGGAGAAGATAATGTGGTAGACTCGTCGATTGATAAAGATATTGAAGAACATTTGTGTTTCGAGCTATGTTGTCTAACAATCGATTTGAGATAGACTTTAAGGATATGACATTAAAAATGAGAACCAACAATTTGTTTTAAAAATTTAAATACGGTACTGAAATATATTTGGAAAAACTGACGATTATGTTATAGAAAAGACTTTTCCCAATTTTACGGTATATTTAATAATTTGAATTTGTAAAATCAATTGTTTTCAGTATAAATAGAATATAACGAGGACCAAATTAGGATTAATGAAAGCTAATTTCCACTTTTGAGCAATTAACATTTTTCTACATACATGCGCTCAACTGAATTCGAATCTACGAATTTTGATTAGTAATCAAATGACATTATAAATATACTATATACCAGTCGTCGGTTCTTAATATGATTTTATTTTTGAATTTAATTGTCAGTTTCCAATGCTTATTAAAATATTATAAAAATTTTTACCACCTTTAATTCGTTTTTTTTAATCACAAGCATTGTTTTTTTTTTATGAACCACAATAATAAAACCTAGATCGATTAAAAGAAAGTTAGAATTTTATCCTTCTATTTCCACTTACCTTTCAATTCTACATTAATATGTATACAAAATATAAATTTAATTTAATTAATATAAAAACAAAAATTCTTTAATCACTCTCTCGATTTCATCATTTAATTAACTAAAGTTAATTAATTTAATTTTTTATTTTTTGCTTATATTTTTGCACAGGAATTAACTGTTAAAGGACTTGAAGTTGAAATAAATCGAATGCAATTAAATCATCAACAAGAAATTAATGAATTGAAAAGACATCATCAACAGGAACTTTTGGATGCACTTGATGAAGCAAGATTAAAACATGAACAAAATGCTAATGCAATTCGTGAATCATTGGCATTAGATCGTGAATCGTTAATCGAAAAGGAGAGAAATGCAATTCGAGAAAGGTAAATATACATACTTATATTATAATATCCTTATTATTTTTTTATCCTTCATCCATCGGTATATTCTATTTTATTTTTTCAATATATTTTTAATTATCAATTTATTCTTTATTCTTTCCACTGCAGGAGTTCTGAAGTGAAAATGTACAAGAAATTTGTTATTATGTTTTTTTTATTTTATTTTAATATCAGGAAAGTTTTTTTAATCGATTTTTCCTCTTTAATATACATTTTTTTTTTGTGTTTGCTACTTTAGATTTGAAAAACAATTGGATGAAGAAAGAAAATCTTTTGAGGAACAAAAAATGAAATTGATTGAAGGTTTTACATTTGAACGTGATCAAATTCAAGCTGAATATCGACAAAAAGAATCTGAATTTATTAATAAAAAACAAGAGTTGCTCGATGATAAAGAGAATGAATTACAAAAAACTATTGGTGAATTTCAAGAGAGATTAGTTCAACAGGAGCAAAAGTATCAGGTGAATTTTTGAAAATAAAATTGTTAGTGTATAGTTAGTTGGCCATTTCTAATAATATAAAAAAATTATCTTATGTGTTAATAAATTGAAAAAAAAAAATATCCTTTTTATCCTTTTTAGACAAGAATCAATACAATTGAAAAACAATTTGAATCTGATTTTATAATATGGAAACGTGAATATGAAAATACATGTAAATTAAAAGAAGTTGAAAATGAAAATTCAATTCGACAACATTATCGTACCGAACGTGATCGTCAAATTGATGCAATTGTTACTCGTATGGATGCTGAATCACAAAAATGTCAAGAAGAATTTGAATTAAAATTAAGGTTTGTAAATTTTTGTTTTTAAAAATATTTAACCAAGTTTGATTTGAAGAGAAGGTCTTAAAACTGGGTCTCGCGAAAACATAAAGTTAGTAAAAACAAAAGTTCGTTAATATCAAAAAATGTCAGATATTTTTTGTTGCTGGGCAAATCGTGACAATACATTTAATTTCACAGCAAATATAGTGCAACAGAAAAGACATTAAAATATCATACAAAAAAATTATGAATAGAAAGCGTTAAGCCTTCAATTCCCGCATTAAATTGAATAAAAGAATTACATAAAACAATTGCTACCACATATAACTACTTAAAATTCATAGTTAATCAAGTTCAAATAAGAATAATAAAAAAAAGATTACAAATCTAGTTATAATAATACAGATCAATTTTTATCAGTTTTAAGGTGGATTGAAAAATTTTGTTAAATTAAAATACAATCTGTCAAAAATTCAACCAGTCATAAATGTTTTACTTCAGAATTAAAAAAAATAAATAAACACCAAGGGTATATGCCTAGTGAGATGACTAGTTCTAATTTTACAGATATTCATACATAAATTAGAATTTTTATTAGAATTGACTAATTTCCCTGTTTTGTGTCTTAGAATTGGCCAATTAAAAATGTTTCTGATTAATGACAGTTCAATTCTAACTGAAAAATATATAAATCAGAAGGCCTGACTATAGCCATACTTAAGTAAGTTAATACTTTTCGTTAAATTTAAGTTAAAACTTAAAACTAATTTAGGTTAACTTTCAGTTGGATTACGCCTGGTAAAATTTGATTTGATTTGACACTTCGAAAATAAGAAATACCATTTTTAATTTTATTTATATTGATTTTTATCCACAAATCGAATGTCATTTCATACAAACGTCACTTAAGTAACCTACGAACTGATTTGTACCAGCTAAAGTTGAACAATAAGTAAATTTTTAACGATACTGAAACTTTTAACTTAAATGCAAGCTAGGCCTAAAGATAAAAATTGTTAAATTAAATTGTCAAAAAATTGTTCATTTGGTTTCTACGAAATTGGAATTAGAATTAGAATTAGTCTTCAATTAGCTAGTCTTTCTCACACTTTCTAAGTTTATTATCTATGACGGCTACCTAGGGGTTCAATTTTTCATTGAATTTTTCATTCGATTTTCATACATTTTTTGGCATCTTATTTTAAAAATATAGATCAAAATAACATTAAAAAAAATTGAATAAAAAATTAAATATCATGAAAATTACCTATAGATTTTCATACAAATTTTTTGACGTTTCATCATTTTATATTGACAATTTTAAATTTTTTTGTGTTTCTGACAATGCAAGTATTTAATGATGAAATTAAAATATAGCAAAAAACTGAAAATTACCTATAGGTCTAAATGGACAACCAAATATCTACAAATATTAGTTGTGTTCAGTAGATTTAGAACAGAATCGGACAGAACAGTTTTGGACAATGACAGTTAACTGTCAAACACTTTAGAACCACTTAGAACACAAAAATACACTTTAGAACCACTTAGAACACAAAAATCTACCTTTTTTAATCTTTTTTGAATTTTTTTGTTCTAACTTTTGTTTACTCTCAAATTTCTTTGTTTATAACTGATAAAATTTAAAGAAAAAACAACAACAAAAAAAGTTGTCCAAAACTGTTCTCAAAAAAATTCAGAACAAAAAAGATCAATTTAGAATAGTATGGCAATACTAATGAATACAGAACAGAACATTTTCGGACAAAAAAGAACAAGTAACGGAAACTAATGAACACAAAAACGTGTTCTTTTTTACTCTAGAACGTTTTAGAACGTCCTAGAACAGTTTACTGAACACAACAATAATTCATTTCGTTATCTGTCGAAATTCTTGAAAGAAAAATTTAATGAAAAAATATTGAATGTATGCATATATTAATATTTTGACGTTCTTAAACATCAACAAAATTTAATGAAAAATTGAACGTCTATAAATAAATTTGTTCAGTAGATTTAGAACAGAATCGGACAGAACAGTTTTTGATAATTACAATAAACTGTTAAACATTTTAGAACCACTTTTAGAACACAAAAATCAAATGAAAACTTTTTTTTGAACTTTCTTGTTTTAATTTTTCTTTATTCTCATTACTCTCAAATTTCATTTTTTTAACTGTCAAAATTTGAAGAAATAACAAAAACAAGAAAAGTTGTCCAAAGTTTAGAACTGTTTTGCACAAACTAATGAACACCTATCAGACAACTTTTAGATAAAAAAGTTCAATTAACGGAAACTGTGTTTTGTTTTGTACTCTAGAATCTAGATCAGAACAGTCTAGAACTGAATAAACCATTTGGTTCGATAAATATGTCAAATGCTGTCAAATTTTTATTGACTAAAATCAAAGAATATCCATAATAAGAAGGTTCACAGGAAGTCAAGATATTTTTACTAACACATTTACAACAAAAAACCCACTAGTTAAAGAAGCAAAGAACTATTGTAAATATTTTCTTATGTAAAAAGTTGTGAGAAAGAAAGAGTGCGATATAAACCATTTAAAAAACAACTTCATTTTTGCAATGTAATTTTAAATAGCCCACGGGAGATTTTTGTTTATTTATTTAGCCCACTAGAGATTTTTCATGTGTTCAGTCGTCTGAAATTTTGTGCACGATTTTATTAGGGTATGAGAATAAATAAATTTTGAATGATTGATTTTTTACAGATCCCTACATAAAATAATATTCGTTTCAAAAACATATGTTGTTTCTTAAATATCATATTATTTTATTTTATTGGCTTATAAGGGAAGTACATTTTTTTATCATTCATGTATTTTCAATATACACAGTTTTTCAGGTATTGAAACAGGTAGTTAAAAAGAATATCAAGCGGTTTTTTTTTTATGAATGACTCGATGCCTTTTTAGTTTCTGAAAAATTAAATTGGGCATTTTAATCATCAATGATCTAACAATACATATTATTATATAAGTAATATAATGCATTTAGGTATCTGTTAGTTTTATAATAGGTAACAAAGTTGAATATTAATAATATGAACATTTCAAATTTGAATAAATAATATTTTTTATTGATATGCATTTGTAAAAAAAAATAGTATATAAGAAAGTACTTAGAAAAAAATAAATGAAGAGTATATATGAAAATTAAGTAGTGTATGTTATATTTAAAAATAAATCAACTCTAACGCTTCAAAAAAAATTTTTGTAAAAACTATTCTATATAGCAATTTTTTAAAAACGTTTTGAAAATGAGAAAACATCTTTGTGTTAAGTGTTTGGTGTGCGGTGCTGAAAAAAGTCATAATTTGGAAATAAACTAACTAACTAAAAATAAATACGATATTTCTTTCATATAAAAAAATCGTTCGTTAATTTTTTTTCCACTTTGTATTTTGAATTTTTATCTCTCTCTTACAAATTAAATTCTTATGACTATCTATTTCTTACAACATAGGAAATCGACTGGGAAAATGGTAACCAACACATTGATAAATTATAAAATTTTATTCCAGTGAACCTTCTTTTAATGGATATTCTTTGGTAAAATTGTTCACATGTTAAAATTTTAACCAACTCAATTCCACAGCATCGTATTTAAATCTGAAGATAATAAGTTAGAAAATTATTTTTAAATTTAACGATTTTATTAATAATAAAAAAAAAAACTGTAATTACTTGTCAAATTACTGAATTCATTTTACAACAAATTTGCACCTAATAAAAAATAACAAAATCAAATTTAATTTATTATTTTGTAAAATTTTAATTTTAGTCGTTTAAAAGAAAAATACGATAATGATATCCAAGATGCTGAAAATATTGAAAAATCTTTACGTGAGAAATACAATGAAGGTAGAAGTCGTTTAGCTGAATCTGAAGCAAAAGTACAAAATTTCCAAGCTGAAATTAAACAATTACAAATGGAATTAGAACATAGTAAAAAGGTAAAATTCAATATTAAATAAAAAAACAAAAATGATTTATACAATCTATGATACAAGGTCAATTAAACTGTAATGATAGTGAATGGAATTTAATATCAAAAATTCAAAAATTTTAAAATAAAAAGAAAATATTTTCTAAAATTCTTTTTTTTTTTTTTAATTTATAATTTTCGTTTTCCTTTGTATAATTCATAAAAAATTGAAACAGATGAATAATGATTTCCTTGATGATAAGGAAAAAATAAAAGAAAATGCTAGAAATGATGTCCTTACAGAAATTGCAAATCTTAAAACTGAACGAGACAATGAAATACAAAAGATTTATAAAAGGTGAGAAATTTAATTTTTGGTTAAAATGTTGTTTAAAATAAAAATTTAATTTTGTTTTTGTTTTTTTTTTTTTTTGTCATCAATTATTCTCATTTTATATAAAATACAAAAATTAAAAATGTAATAAAAGGATTAAATTAATTTTTGAATATTTTGTTGTTGGAATTTCTTAAAATTAAATTTTATTCATTTTAATATTTAAAGAATAAAATTGCCACCCCCCACCAACCCACTTCAGCGTTTTATAAGAAAATTTTTTAATTTTTGTATTTTTGTTTTTTCTTAAAAATTTAGAGTTCAACAAGCTATTGAGAAAAAGGATACAACTGTTGATTTGTTACAAAAAGAGAATGGAACATTAAGAGAACGTTGCATTAAATTGGAAGCAGTTATAAGACAACAAAGAAAGGATTATTGTGTTAAATAATTTGTATGGCTGAAGGTGAATGTGTTTGTTTCATTTTATTATTTTTTTTTCTTTTTAAATATAAAAAAAAACAAAGAGGAAATTTAGATTTGGTTTGAGGTGAATATTTATGATAATTAAAAAAATAATGAAAAAATAATAAAAAAATTAAAGATTTTCAAAAAGATTTTAGTATTAAATTAGATTTTATTAAAAAAAAATAGAGAAATATACAAAACAAAAAAAAAACATGTCTTTATAATATTATTATTTTTATTTTTAAAATTTAATTAAAATTTTTAATTTCTAACAAATTATATTATATAATTAAATAATTAAAATGAACTAAATAAAATAATTAAATTATAAAAAGTAATTATATGTGTGTTAGAGGTAATATTTCTGTAAAATTAAATTATTTAATTAATTTTTATAAAATATTTTTAAATTTTATTATAAAAGTAAATAAAAAGAAATATTTTTGATAAATTGAAAAAAAAATTTTTTATTTGGTTATTTCTGTCTGTAATCTTAACTTAATTTATCTGTCTGATATGAAAAAGTATTGTCATATACATATGTCAATCTATTATATTTATAAATATTACAATTTGTTATATTTTATTATATTTTATTCATATTTATTTTAAATAGTACATATTTATCAATCAAGCATTCGCATTTTATCTCCAGTTACTTCTTTGGTTGTTATTGATTGAAATACTGGTTTTTCTTAATTGTCTTAATTGACACTTATACAAATCATTTACATAATTGACATTTATCTAATAGTGCTCGGACTTGTAATCTTTGATACATAACACAATTTATCATATTTTTAGGTTATTTAATACCCGTATCATGATTCTCGAATCGAATATGAGTCGAAGCGAATATGCTAGTCGAACGTTCGCATAAATGTGATCACGATTCGCGAATAAATTTATTCGCTGTGGAAAAGTCGTTGCTAACCTAACACTTGAAAACTAAATATTTTGACAAGTATATTTAGATTAATAAAAAACTTTCAGTTGAATAAAGATGCATTATTTTATATTTTAAGTTCAGTGAAACATAAATCGAAGCCTTAAATTAGAACAAATGGAATATGCTACCAATAGTAACATTAGTCTGTGCAATAATGATGAAGGATATTATTATCCCTGGCAATAATTCAGAGTTTCGATTGTTTCGGATATATTTACTGCTATTTTTCATTTTAGGTTTCTTCAAGTGTATTTGAATTTGTAACAACACTTAGAACGGCTCTCTAGATTAATTTGGATTCTCTGGATTTTGTTCTTTGCTCAACAGAGCATCGACAGCTTATTCCTACGGCTGTTGTTTTTATGTATTTTTTTTTTGCAATACCTGTTATCATATTATTATCAACACGCAGTACATAGACTGAGAATAAACAAATAAACAATGATTTATTCCACTCATTGAATTCACGTTTTGAAGATCCTAATACATTTAATTCGATTGCAAATCGATTCCACAACACTTTTAATGCACTTTTATTCCAATTTGCTGTTCCCAAAAGCCTAATCAGTATTCTTTCAATTGCACCAGCTTATCAAACTTTTTTTTTATAGCTGCAAATAAAATCATATTATTATATTATTCATACATTTTTTTTAAGTTTACCCTCCCCTCCATTTTTACTCAAAAAACAACAAAATATTATTTTTTTATTTTTGTTTCACGGTTGTCACTTAAATTTTTCATTCGACAAGTTGCCGAACGTATTAAGTTCGCTTCGCTAATCATGATCGCATGACAGCGAATTCGTCTACTTATACGTTCGATTCGAGAATCATGATAAGAGTATAAATTTCTACATTAAATTTTTGAATATCGTTAATAGAAATAGTCATAGATAAATACAATAATTGTCTAAAAGCCTATGTACACAGTTATAGAAATAAACGTAAGTTTTATAACACCATTTAGTTTATTTTTTTGACAGCTGATATCAAACAATATTCTAAATAGGAAATTTTGTATTTTTGTTATTTCTATGACGAAAAATATGTTTTGTGTTTACACAAACATTTTTCTATGCTACAACAAGTTTGAGGTTTATTTCATTTTATTTCTATGATCGTGTCCACCACAGGCTTTAATCAAATCAATAATTTTATTTTGCAAGTATAGTAAGTCAATTATGATAAATTTAGAAAAGCATAGAATGTATATTATATTTTAAATATGAATGTAAGAACTCTGATTGATATGTCAAATTATAATTCTCTACTTCAGATTTTTTGAAATTAATACTACCAAATTATATTTCTCTAAGTCTAATACACTCAATGATAAGTTTAATATTCTATATTATCTATGCATATTTTTATTTCTCATACAAATGTAACAAAATAAAGCTTAAAAATAATATTTAAATTTATATTTGTAAATAAATAATATAATTATAAGATTGGTAAATAATAATATTGCAAAAAACAAAAAAAAAAAAAAACAAACCAAAACAAATAAACAACATTTTTTCACAAATATCAAAACAAAAGAAAACATGGAATGAAAATGAAATTAAAATAAAAAAGCAACGACAACAATAAAAACAACAACAACAAACATTCAATAGAATTATCTAATCACAACATTCACAATCATCAGTACAAAAAAAAAAATATTAATTAGTCATCTTAAAAACAAAACATCGCGAAATAATTATATTCAAGGTTATATAAACATTAAACAATCTCAATTTAATTTATTTTCAGATAGATAGGTCAAACTGATGTAGTTAAATTTTTTTTTTGATTAATAATCTGTAAAACCTAAAATTCGTAATTTTTAAACTCGTAGAATCGTTTAAAGAGATATTATAGAATTAAATTTGACAAGAGAATCTTTTGTTTATATACATAATTGACTTTAAGATATTTTTTTTTTTTGGTTAATCTTTTCCACACATCTATGATTTTTTTTTTCTATTTTAAAGAAATAATTAGATATGGCGTCGATGTATCGTAGAACACCTTCCGGGTGATTTTGTTTTTGTTTTATTTCTAAATTTTCTACAAATTATGTTTGTTAAATTAATTTTGGATTATAAACTGGATAGTAAAAAAAAAAAATATTTACATTGATACTATTTTAAGATTAGGTATAAAGAAATAAATCCAATTGATACTTTATACTTTAGAGTGGTAATGTGATTACGTCATATGTTTTCTTACTACTCTTATTTTATTTTTGTTTTTAAGTTTTTGTTATGTGCTGATGATACTATTATAATATTATTAAACAAATTATTCAATAATAGTTTTTTAATTGTTTTAAAATCAATACAAGCATAAACGGTACCACGCGCTTCGCTTTGATGTTCACATTGAATGAATGATGTTTAAACAAACTCAGGGTATAATTCAGCTAAATGAAATAAACACGTTAGAGCTAATTTTGGTATCTGTCACAATTCAATATTGTTTGTTTACAATATTTTGTCAATTGTCAATATTTCAATATTGCTAAATATCAATTTTATATGTTATCAAATGTCTATTGACAATTGTCATCATGTCAATTGTCAATTTTGTCAAAAAAGGTCAAAAAGTCAGTTAAATTATCAAATGAAATGTCAATTAAATCGTTTGTATATTAAATATGTAATAAAATAAACACCGGTCATGTATATAAACCATTTCTGATGACACAGTTAAAAATGGTTTGTACACAATATTTTGTCAATCGTGGCTATTATCAATTCATGTCAATCATGTCAAATGTAAATTGAATTTTATCAAATTTATTTTTTTTCTCGAAATAACTACAAATCAAATAATTAATTAGTGAAAGGAAATCTGACAACAATTAAATCATTTAATGAATTTAAAATACATTGCAAATCTGTACATTCCATAAGTGTCTTGACCACTTAAATTTATTCTAATAATATAAATTAGATTAAATAGAATATTTTCACTGTTAAATATAATAGGTTTTTAACATCATATTTTATTCATGATTCTATTAATAATTTCTTACTTAATATTTTACAATTATTATCTTAGTCGCACTCTTAGTCTCTTATCAAGTATAAAAAAAAATACAATCTCAAAAAGAATAAAAATTAATTTTTTTTTCTTATAACATAAAACCTACATTGATTTGTGCAACTATAAGGTTTTAGAAAACGTAAACGCTTAAATAACATCTGAAAATTATGAAACATTTCCATATTATCAGAATTTAGTGAATGTGGCTTCAATCATGAAAACAAAACTATTTGTAGAAAATTATGTTAGGTGGAAATATGAAGTCAAAACTCGATAGTTAACAGAATAAGTCCACATTCTACATCTGAGTCCATATTTCGATAGTCCCCTCGATCTAATTTTTCGTAATAAAATAATTTTTTTGCACTTTATCGGTCATAAAAAATTACAGTAATCGTAGAAACTTGAAAAACACCGATTTCCATTCTTCTATATTTTTTGTGATTGCCGAAATCCCAAAATAATTTAAATTTCAAAAAAGTCAATAAAATAATATGAGGTACTATCGGAATCAGGGTAAATGTCAAATTTAAATATTTTTATAGCATATGACAGTTATTGTCGATAACTAACATACCTACATAGATTAGTGATGAATATTAAAACTTCGTGAGAAAATAAATATCGGACTTTCATAATGGTGAAGAATACCTATATGTATACGTAAATTGCTCAATTTCTTTATGTTACTTCTTATTTCAAGTATCGAAGTTTGTTTTTGTATGAGCTTAGTGTATCTGAGCAAACTCATAAATTCCATAAGGTAAGAGATGCTGCAAGCATATACAATTTTTTTTTCTATTCGATAGATGATCTTTGCTAGAGGTTTGTACCTTTGCTGACGACAGGTGATCATTATATGTTGTGATATATAGCGCAAACAATACTTGGTAGAATTAGGAGTTACTTTGACATTTGATTTTTTCAAGACTAATGCACCAACTATAATGACATAAAACTATGTACATAAGTAAATGCCAAATTGCATAACGAAGCTGACATAGACATTTGTCAAAGCATATACCGAACCCTAATGACATCGTAACATAAGAAAATATTTCTTAGAAAAACAAAAAGAAATTACGAATTCGGTTTGGATGGAATTTAACATATTAAGAACAATATGTTTAACGAAAATTTAACGAATTGTCATCAGATTCAACTTAATTGCTGCATTATGTCGATTGAGTCTTATTAGACTTTGTCAACTGATGTATTTGCTTTTTTTTGTCTGTCTAACCCTTTCATCAAGAAACTACATTTGTGATGGGGATATTTGTATTGACACCGAGAGAGAATTTGCAGACAAAACATTATATGTCAAGCTTCAGAATTGTTTTTGTTACATACAAAATTAATTGTAGAAATAAAGCTAAAATTAAAATCGAAATGAAAAATATTCATTAATACATATATAAGTGTTGACTGTTGACAACCAACGGTATAACAGTAAGCTGATATAACCTGTGTTGACGATGACTGCTGATATCGACTAATAAGGCCCATTGTTAGCAGTTACATGTATTTTCCATATACGTAATATCACATATGTTATGACATAATGTAGTTCCATGTTATTATAGTTAGTGCATTACAACTTGACACTTACAGTTATTGATATGAGACTCAAAAGGATTAAAAAAGGACGAAATTGTATTCTGGTATACTAGAATATATTGTAATGCGTAAAGCGTGAAATATCCTACTAAATCAATTATAATTTTGGTTTCGCAAAGCTTTTATGAACACATTTTAAAAGATGGAACATATCTTCCTATCACTGCAATACTCTTATGGATTTATAATTAAAAGAAAAAAATTAAAAGTTGAATTTATGAACATACATAAGTATATGTACATAGATATATACAATTTTTTTTGTGTTGTTTTTGGGAATGCCTCATGATAGGTACATGCATGTATGTATAGAAATAATTTACTGAATGATGTTCGGATGATGTTTGGATATTGTTTATATGAAATTAAGATTTGTGTACTTGACCTGTCTTTCAAGTTTCAATTTTATATTATACCGCTGCTGGTTTTTATTCATATTCTTCATATTTTTAATACATTTTTGTTTTTATTTTTATATTTTTGTATTTTTTATTCTGTTAAATGTTTATGGAAATTATAATTTCATTTTTATTTATATGATGATTAAAAATTATATTTCAGATGGTGTTGTTTTTCTTTCATTCGAACATATAAAATATTTTTTTCTTCTAGTTTTTGAAAAGTTTATCTCACACAGATAAGATCAGAGAACATTACTTACATATATGGAAAAATTTTTAATAATATTAACACAATTTTTTTGTGTTTTTGTTTTTATTATAATGATTGTACGATGATGGGTTAAAAAACTTTTTTAAGTTTAATTTGTTTTTGTTATTCTATTTGAAAAATAAGAAATTAATACGCACATCTTTTGATGTATATTTTTGGAGATGATGATACATAGTACATAGATGTATATCATTTAAAATGGATTTCTCTATGAAATATTATTATTATGATTTAAAAAGAATAATTTTATTTTACTTTAAAGACGAACTTTATTTATAAGAATTTTCATTGAAATTAAAAATTAATAAATTTAGCCATTAAATTTGTTTAAAGATTTTCGAACAAAATCTTACCATATAAATCATATGCATATATAATCTATTTTTAGACAATAATTTGGATATTATAAAAATAATGTAATTAATTAATAAAATCAAATTTATTTATAAAAATTTGATGTATTTTTGAGTTTAAATAGTAAAAATAGTCAAATTAAAATTATCGAATTCAGCAATTTGATAGGACTGCAATTGACAGGAATTATACTTAAAATAACGGAAATCGATAAGTTTGCTATATTAGGAACACTGTAAGTCAAATAGCTGTCAATAAGTAACACTGTAAGTAAAATCATAAGGCCCAACAGCTTTTGCAAGGGTCGTAAAAATTTTTATTATATTTACTTACAATAAAATTGTATTATCACAAAATTTGTATAAAATTATTTATTTTTATATCAAACTCTAATTGAATTTTCGTTATTTTTGTAAATAATTTTGTTATAATTACTTAATTAAGTATTAATTTATTGAAATAAAGGAAAAAAAATACATATTTTCAAAGTGTCAACTATGTCAGCTTGCAACATTTAATTTATGAAATGAATTGCTTACCTGTTTCAATATGACAGTAACTGACAACAAAGTTGGTACACATTAAACTGACTGTGAAAAGATATTTATATGAAATAATCAATTATTATCAGAATAACTGTCACGAACAAATGAGACCGGTTGAAAAAATATTTGAAAAATTGTGTATGTGTTAGTAAAATATTTTGAATATATTGAAACTTTCACGGTAAGAGCTATCGCGTCTAGACGTAATTCAAACTGCTGTCATTAGGTATCTACGTTACGTACAGATTTTTTAAGTATCAACTGTCATCAGCTTGAAATAATAAATTAACGATATGAATTGCTTACCTGTCTCAACATGACAGTAACTAACAACAAACTTACTGTCACATATAACATCAATCATCAAATATACACATCAAACTCACTGTCAAATATAATATTCCCGATGAAGCAAGAAAAAAAAAATGCTTTATTGATTTTTCGACGTGGTCTAACACCCTTTGTCATCGGGATATAATAAATGACAAAAATAATTGAGAGTATATATATAATCTGGTAATAAATTAAGTAAAATTGTATATGAGTTAGTAAAATACTTCGCATATATTGCAACTTTCACGCTAGTAACTATCGCGACGAGACCCTATGTTAACCATCGCTCAACGTGTCAAAATTATTTAATTGTTCTACAGAAATAATAATTCTGTACGAACTGTGTATCGATTGAAAAATTAATCACTGATCGAAAACTGATCGCAACGTAGTGAAAAGTGTTTGACGACAACACTGGAAGCATTGAAAATGAAGTAAATCATTTTGGAAACCAGTCAACCAAAAATATTGTTGCTTTGAGTAACTGATAGTGTAGACGAAGATACGGAATTATAAATTCGTCAATTTTTTATGGCTAACATTACCTGGACTTGCTCTTACATACGTACAAAATTCATTATATACAGGAACTAAAACCCCAGAAACCATAAACAGCTAAAATTATTTTTTTTTTTTTTTTTTTTTTTTTTTTTTTTTTATATTATAGCCAAAACTTAGGTTTTGAACCTTTAAGTACTTGCGTACCGTTGACTATTTGAAAAAGGAAAGGATAGTTAGGAGGAAAGGAAAGAAAAAGGAAGAAGAAAAGTTTTGTGGGAAAGAGTGAACAATGTTGTTAATATTCGTCTTAAACCTCTGTAAGTCATAAATAAAAAATCCTTCTCTCATTGGGAATGCTTCGATTGGGACGCGGTTCCACAATCGGGATGTTCTTACTATAAAAGAATTTCCATAGCCGGACTTAAACCATCTCGGAATTTCCACTGTGAAAGGGTGGGCACTTGATGCCTCTCGTGTTGTGCGATTGAATTGCTTAAGAGGAGGAAGAAGTGATTTTAATTCCTCGGAACAAGTGCCAACACCAAGCAGATATCTATAAAATAGAGTAAGTGCTCCAACAATACGACGATGACCAAGTGGTATAAGGGATGAGGTCACATTTATGTCGCCTATAAGACGAATGGCGCGGTTTTGAACTTTGTCCAAAAAATTTAAAGCGGTTTTTGGTGCACCTGCCCATAAATGTGAGTTATACTCGAGCTTGGGTCGTATATATGCTTTATAGATTTTTAAAAGGTCTCGAGATGAAAAATAAGTTTTGCAGCGGCTCAAAAATCCTAAACATTTTGCGGCGCTTTTCGCAATATCGAAAATATGCTCATTCCAGTGCATATTTTGATTCACTCGCATTCCGAGAATGTAGAGATCTTTGAGTCGTTGGATACCTTCATTTTGAAGCCGGAGAATTGGTTCGAATGTTGTTAGCTTGTTACTAACAGCTTGAAGTGTTAAACTCGACTCTGTTAGCTTTACCCCAGTCGACAATTTTGGCAAGGTCGTGGTTGAGCGCGCCGGCCATCATTGTTCTTTTGGAGGTGACTGCGGAAGCTGTAGCATTAGTTTGTTTTAGAAAATCATATGATGCTACTAGAGTGCTGTCATCAGCAAAACTATGGATTGGATTGAAAGTTAATTTGAGAAGGTCATTAATGAAAATGAGAAATAGGGTGGGGGAAAGGACAGAGCCTTGTGGAACACAAGCATTGATTTGAAGTTGGTCGGAAAAAGAACCGTCAACTGAAACTATGATAGATCGATTTAAAAGAAAACTTTCAATCCATTTAGAAAAGGTTGAACCAAGGCCTATAGCGTTAAACTAACGTTATTTACAAAGTTAGAGCAGGTCCTAAGTCCTAGGTCCACTGCTATACTTATTGCATACGTCAGATATGCCTACCAACAATAAAATGACCATTTCTACTTTTGCAGACGATACAGCAATTTAAGTTCTAACACTAAATAGCTTCAACATATATTTCCAATCAATTAGAAGAAATATAAAAATGGCTGAATATATATGTAGAATTATAGTTAACGAAACGAAAATGTCCCACATAACATTTACACTAAGAAAGGGAACGTGCCCTCCTGTTACGATAAATAATGAAATTATACCACAACAACACAATAATGTTAAATACGTCAGAATGTATTTGGAACGAAGACTGGAAACATGGACGTTGAAACAAAAATAATTCAAATGAAACTAAAAAAAAACAACAAAATTGGTTTTTGTCTCTTGAATAGAAAGTCTAAACAAAAATTAGAATACAAAGTACTTCTATATAAAAGTATAATCAAGCCAATTCGGATTTATGGATTAAAACTATGGTGAAGGGCAATATCTTCTAATATTGAAAAAATTAAAAGAGCTCATTCCGGAATATTAAAATCCATAACGGTGCACCATGGTACCTATGTAAAAAATGCTAACATACGCAAAGATTTCAATATCCCTACAATCGAAGAAGAAATAGATAGAATTGGAAGAAAATACACATCAAAGCCAAGAAACCATTCCAACTCACTAGTAAGAAATCTATACCATTTGACATAAGTCACTACCGATTAAAGAGAAAAAATGTGCTAAATAATCAAATAAGACTATAAAACTGTAATAAACAAAACTAATGGTCTAGCAATCATTAATTAAAATTAGATTATAAGATTTGAAAACAAATTGTTAGTTTATATATGTATAAAAGAAAGAGGCAATAAATAAAGGAAAAATTAAAAAAAAAAAAGTTAGAGCAGGAAGAAATTAATGCGGATTTTTCAAAAAAAAAAAAAAATATGTTCATTACTGATGTACGACATTACGGTCATTACAGTACGACATAATACATTACATTTCGACTTCTCTGGGTATTTTAAAAACTACTCAACGGATTGCAGGTTTGGCACTAAAATTTCATAGGTCGCACTAATTTACGTTTATGGTCATATTACCAATCCGCTAAGATGTCATTTGAATTTTTTTGGTTTTGGTTTTACGCTAAGAGTCGTATCACAAATCTGAAACATTGA
Source organism: Argyra leucocephala (assembly GCA_963942445.1). Lineage (NCBI taxonomy): Eukaryota > Metazoa > Arthropoda > Insecta > Diptera > Dolichopodidae > Argyra > Argyra leucocephala. Next base: position 7,255,099 of record OZ012681.1, on the reverse strand, counting down.
AGCACTGAAATACCAACATCTGCCAGGTTAGAAGATACAATTTCGGAAAGTAAAATTATTTGAATTTAATTCTGGTTTTCTTTAACTTTTGCAATTTAAGTCAAACATTAGGTTTCAAACGATACCTTTATACAAGAATGCACAGCTCGGGCTAATTGAGGATTCGGGAAAGAAAAATGTCCCTTTGATCAGTAGGGAGGGGCAATTAAAATTAATTTATTAATATTTTTTTTTTTTTTTTATATATATACGTCCCCTCAATGGCAAACTCGCGAATGTGTAAATTCTACAATTTTCAGGAGGACAAAAACAAACTTTAACTTTTCGTGTAAAATCAGGTTTTATACTTTTCGCTTTGATTTTTTTTAGCATAGGCTTCATTATTAATAGTTGTTTATTAATTTATTTTTGAAGTCTGAAAAATATTTGGGTAAAGCAAAGATTTACGAAAGAGACGAAAAGCAATTCCAGTTTCGTTAGTTTGCTGTTGTTAGTTTTTCAGAGTTCCTAAAAATTTCGAGTTAAATTTTTTGCATGGAGTAGCGAATCTGCATATAATTTTTGAAAAACTTGAAATTAATATTTAAAAAATTAGTAAAAAGTATATAAGTAATAGAATGTAATAGAATTGATTTTGTATTGGAATAGAAAATACAAAATAAATTTTATTCCAAAACATTTCATATAAAAATAAATGAACAAAACATAACAATTCATTTTATTAAGGAGAAAAGTTAAATAAGTTTATTTATGAAAGGGCTCCAATTTTGAAGCTGTTCATAATCAGATTCTTCAGAAATATCTGTTATTGCAAAAGCATCTCTTACTGAACCAGAGGGCATCAAATTCTCATAAAATACGTGATAGACTGGAATTTGCAATTCATCGCACAGTTTTTCTAAATCCTATTGATATTGAAAATCTTATCGAATAGGCTCGTATTTGTTGTAAGTTCGAAGGGTAATCTCTCCTTTACTTTAAACTGTATTGTATACTGAAAAAAAAATGGTTAATAAATTTTCCTATTTTTATAAGAAGCGATTTTTTTGTAAATTTTACAATTTTTTTGAGTCAAGTTCTTATTATTTTTAGATTATTGTCTATATTTTTAGTAAGGTTTACAAAGTCATTAATAATTTAATCGCTTGGTAATTTTCCTTAAATCTGTTGGATATTTAACTAGAAAAATAGAAAATTTTGTTATTGTATATTGTACTAATTCCAGTTTAAATAATAAATTTTACAAAAAAAATAATACCAAATTAATAGGAAAATTTACAATAATTTTGTTATAAAAATAATGGTAGTGGTAATTTATATAGGGTTCTATACGTTTTTTTATTGTGATACCTCCAATTTAATTTAGATAACTTATTATTTTATTGAGATATTTTCAAAACATAAAATACAAATATGTGAGATAAATTCCTAACAAATTATAGGGATTTTTACAAAATAAATAGCAATATCTCATACTTTTTTATGAAAATGTAAAAACAATTATATTTTATTTTATATGAGAAAATCTACTTCAAACTATTTGTAGAATCTTTGAGCTAAACTGATATTTTTTCTAAAAATATTAAGAGAAGTTATTTATTATAATAAGGAAAATTTTTCTCTCAAAGTAAAATTTCTAATAAATATTGTAATAGGTCTTATATTTTGGACAAATAATGTTATAAATATAATAAATAAGAAATTTGTTGCAGAAAATTTAGTTTCACGTAACCTTATAGGCTGGGCGTTGTTTTATTTGTAAAGTACATTTTATAGTGATATATTTGTCATTACGTAAGTGATTTTTTTTAAATTAATTGAGTGGAACATGATCGAACTTGTGGATGATTTCCAAGGTAAGCAATTTAAAAAAATTATATTCATAGGTTTCTAAACTTTAATCAGTAAAACTCATTTTAAATTTTATCCACTTTATTATTCTATAGGTTAAATCAACTTATTCGGATCAAAGAAATATTTTTTTTGTCCATACTTGTATTTGTATATAAGATTATAAGAAGGACCACTTGCGGGTTTTGCTGTTCTTCCCTTTTTATTAGCTTCATCGGTATACAAAACTGTAGGAAAAGCCAGAAAGTGCGAAGAGAAATCGTTATAAATTAAGCAAAACCGAAGTCCATCAATCATTTTTTATGTTCATTAATGTAAGTATAAATAAACTAGTTGCTTAAAAAATATAATTTTATAATTTAAATAATTATAGCTAGACTATCTTGTGGATATAATAAATAAGTAGATGTAAAAAAATTAAATAAAAATATTTGAAAGTTACATCAACATGTTAGAAGTGAAAAGAAGAATGATGTTAAAGAAAAAATTATAAATAATTATAAAAATATTGAATCATTTATATTATTAGTTCATTAGTATATTTAAATAAATAAAAATTAAATAACTAAAAAAATCATAAAATAAATTTTTTTTCTTGAAAATAATATTTTTGGTGTTTTTATTTAGTACGTTTTTATTGAAAAGTTCCTATAAATATGAGAGCAATAATGGCTTAAAGTATAGTAAAGCTTCCTGAAATTATAGGAATTTTCCATATTGTTTTCAGTCAATATTCCAATTTTGTAGGAAACATTACAATAATTTTAGTACCGTTTCTCATATTTGTGATCAGTTTTTCTCATTTTTTAAAACATTATTCGTAATTTTGTAAGAAACATTCTACAACTAAAACAATAACTATTATTTTATTGGTATATTTTCAATATTTTTTAACAATTTTTGAGAACTATTCTAAATTTTCTGGGTCTAATTCCTACATTATTTATACGTTTTCCAATAAAGTCGTATACTTTTATGAAATGTTATTAAAAAAATAAAAAAAAAACTACTATAAAATTGGGAATTTTTATAAAAAAAAATATAGTTATTGTTCTAAAAACGGGTGGTAATTTACAAAAAAAATATAGGAATAATTGTTTAAAATGTCCACTATACCGCTTGTTGTTATAAAAATAGGAAAAATTGTATATAAAAAGCGACAACCATTCCTATTTCTTTTTTCAGTATAAAAACTTGCTCATAATCAGTTTTTATATGCAATTTATCCGGGGGTGACCTTCGAATACTGAAACCAAACAAAAATTTTGAAAGGGAATGTGTTGTTTTCGTCTCCTATAAAAAAAATTTTATCTGAATTATAAATAGTCTATAAAATCTGTGTGTGGTAGCGAAGAAACTCTATACGGAGATGGATTTTTCCGTGAATTTCTTATTTGCTGAACCAATTCTTCTGGAGTACACACCGGAAGTCATTTTACCGTCATAAATTTTTTTTGATGTATTGAATCGCATTGTATGAAGCTTTTTCTTGATTCAAAATATATGTGATTTATTATTTTAACGTAGCGTGGGTGTCTCCTAACTCTAAACACATACACACAAATTTAGTATTTTTCTGTTGTATACTCCACAATTATCAGACATTATAAATACAGTTTCTACTTCAGGATACTGCATAATATATTTATATATGCTAGTAGAAATTTCAATGCTTCCACTTTTTCCTTTGGTCTCATCCCAGAAAAAGCATTCTACTGAAGCATCCCCTAAATTATATACTGTTAAATCATATACTGCTAGCTTTCTGACGTAGAAAAATGGACTAGTAGCTCCCTTAGGGGTAATCAAAAAGGCTTGTAAATCAAATTCAAACGCCAAAAGTGTATTATCTTGTTGAGTCTTTTCCTTTTGAATATTTTTTAAATTACGAGCAGCTTCTTTTCTTTTTATGTGAATGTTAAGTTGGTATTTTTCTATAGCTGACAACTCACCTGTTTTTGGTTTTTCATTATATATGTTACATATCATTTATTATAACCTTACATTATAACCTTACAGGGCTTTCAATTTTTAATTAATAATAATTTTTTCGTTACCTGAATTTGGTAAACTTAATGAATGAAAATTTCTAAAATTTTTAATCGGAATAAATTTCACTCAAACGTTTAAAATTTATAAATTTTCACTTGACATTTAATTGTAACTCGACCACAATCGATCACAATTCAATTTTATAAACTGAATACCGATAGAACACCCACAACATCTATTTATAATGTTCATTATTCTTCATGCAAATCACAATTTTTAACGTGACATTTTTCATGCTGTAACAAAATCTTTTCATTCTGGTTCTCTATTTAAAATCAACTAAACATTTTAAAACAATTTTTAAATACATATAAATAAGATCAAAGAAATAATAATAGCTATTTATTATGCATAAATAGGGATTATTGTAGAAATATACATAATTATTGAAAGATTCGTCACTTTACTGATGAGCGTAGATTAACTAAATTTTAAGTTTAAATTAAAAATTCACAACGACAAAGACACTAATCTGACACTTTCGCTACTTTTTCAAAGTGAAAATTAGCATTTTAAAAAATAATGACAAAAGTAAATTAACCCAAAAGCACATTCGACAGTTTGTTGTAGTGATAAATGTCAGATATGTACTTTCGCCAAATTACAACAGTCAATTACATCGATTTAGAGACAAGATAGAGATTCGAGACTTTGTCGAGACTATGCTCTCACAGCATAGAATTTAAATAAACATGTAAAACTACGATGTCAGCTCAGATTCGCTGATTTTGCAGATTCGATAGTTTGTCATTGCGGGAACGAGTCTCGTAGACTCCTTAGTCGCCTCTTTTCCATCATTTTGTTCGTGATAAAATCTAACCATATCTGTATTTTCCATTTTCCAAACTCAAAATACCAATAAACAACATTGAAATTTTACGACATGCAAATGTCAATATAAAGTCTCTTAAAACTGAAAATAACGAATTCATTGTTGAAAAAAAGAATGATATAACAAACACGCACGGAGCTTATCTATTTCAAGTACACAACCAAACTTCACAAAATACATCTCCTATTAATGGAGTCATAAATACAACAATGTTACATTTTAACGAGGCATTAAACAAGCATATGAACAAAAAAAAATCTATAACCACATTTAGTGAAACAGTGCGCTCTAACCATCTACGAAGTCATCAAACCCATAACAATTATTTTACATCAACAATTTCATTGAGAGAAATATTTAAAAACTTAAAAAATAAAACCTCATCAGGCTCCGATAAAATACCTAATATTGTGTTAAAGCACTTCCCAGACACAATAATCGAAAAATATTGTATAATATTTAACAATTGTCTAAATCTAAGCTACTTTCCAAAACCTTGGAAGAAAGCAATTGTCATAACAATAAAAAAACCAGGGAAAAACCCCACCGATTCCTGTAGCTACAGACCTATCAGCCTATTACCGAATATCAGTAAGATTTATGAAATATTAATTAATAAATCTTTAATAACAGAAAAAACAAAAAAAAAATATCATACCAGACAACCAATTCGGATTTCGCCACAAACACAGTACTATAAATGCTATGACCAAATTATCGTCAGATATATATGTTGGCATATAAACAATGGTCAATGTGTAGCAACTTGTTTTATAGATTTTGAAAAGGCATTCGATACTATTTGGCTTGATGGTATTATATACAAACTACTCAAATATAAATATCCTCCACATCTAGTATACTTAATCAACAATATGTTACGCAACAAATCTTTTAGAGTATCCTTCCTCAATAAGAATATATCTAAAGAATTCCAATTGACTAATGGCCTGCAGCAAGGTACAGTTAACTCGCCAATACTATTCAATATATATGTAAGTGACTTGCTTGATTCTCTAAGCAAACGCTCAGAGCATAATCACAGCATTGCATTTGCGGACGATTTAACAATTTATACAACAAATTTCAATTTGAAAGTTGCCCAGTATAACCTACAGCAGACATTCAATAAAATAGTTGCATATAGTACACGCTGGAATCTAAAAATTAACTATAAAAAATACGAAACTGTCTTATTTAGAAACACAATAAATAAGTCAAATAGCACAATAAAAGGAAACTGGAGAAATTTCTACTTGAAAGCCCCAGATGGAACTAAAATACCGAATTCCAACAGATTTAAGTACTTAGGAGTTTCATACACCAATTTATTCAAATTCAACGAGCATGTTAAAAACCAAATATCAAAAGCAAAAAAAGTCTTAATGGCTCTGAAAAGGTTATTTTTCTCTAAAATCCTGTCCTGTTATTTTTCTCTCAAGTCCTTAATTAGGCCAATATTAACATATGGTTGTCCTATATGGTTTAACATAAGTGCTTCTACTATGGAAAACCTAAGGCTATTTGAACGGAAATGCATACGCGCATGCACAAACCTTAATAGAAAACCAACATCTAACTACACGCATTATTTCTCCAACAAAACAATTTACGAAAATGCAAAAATAATAAGAATCGATAATTTTATCATTCGTCTCATACGTAATCACATTCAAAGAAGTATTACATCAATAGAAAATCCACTATAATAAGTCACCCATGGTATGAATCAGATCAATACATATTCAGTACACTCGATTCGGGATTCATTCCACCAGAGGCATTTGTGTTTCTAGACAAACATAATTATATTGAAAATAGTACCTATGTACCTATTATTTATCACTATAAAAGGCACACATCAAATAAAAAGCTTCCACTAGACTTAAACACTGCTAATTTAAACAATTGTGAAATATTCGTATTTGATAAATTTATTCCTAATTCTGCACAATTAATAAACAAAAATCCTTATTTTTGGAAATGAGTAGGTTAAGCTAGAATAGAATAGAGTAGTTAGTTTAAGTCTAGTTTGTAATATTTAGGTTAAGATTAGTGTAAGTTAATTATAAAATGTAAAAATAAAAAAATTGGTTTTTAGCCGCAATTTTTTTCCAATAATGTAAATCAATTATTAAAGTAAAATTACATTAAAATAGATAATGTAATATTAACAAATCATTATCAAATTTAAATGGGAGAACTGGTATTTAAACTAGTCATGTACATTGTAATAATTATAAGATGAATTTCGTTTTGTTTTGTTTAGAATTAAGAAATTATAATAAAAGCAAAAATAAAGAGAACATTTAAAAAAAAATAAATAAAAAAAAAAAAAATAAATGTCAGATATGTACTTTCACCAAATTACAACAGTCAATTACATCGATTTAGAAACAAGATCGAGATTCGGGACTTTGTCACAGTAAAGAACTTAAAAAAACATGTTAAACTACGATGTCAGCTCAAATTCGCTGATTTTGCAGATTCGATAGTTTGTCATTGCCGGGACGATATATTAATAATTGGTAAAAGGCTATCAATCTAAGCTATATATTTCATAGTCAATAAAATGTATTTTATATTCTTATTATTTAAATTTTTTAGATTATTTAAGTAAGGTTTTATTTTTTATTTATTTATTTCATTTATTCTACTACATATAAGACGATTAGTCTTTTCACCATGTAACTAGAATTCATAATTTAAAACTAACAAAACTAAACATATATTAGAAAATAACAATGAAAAATGTTAAAATGTAAGAATATAAAGTGCTTAAACTATAACTAGATTAAATTAAAAATAAAAAAAATAAAACATATATATATTACATATATAGAGATATAAAAATGAAAAAAAAAAAAAAACAATGCTATATACAAAAATTTACATACTTAATATATAATACATGTATACCTACCAATGTATGCCTGTTGAACTGAAATAATACATTTGCCTACCTCAAATTATGATTTCTAAAATACTCACTGCTGAGCTCAGTAAACCTTTTAATGTTATTAACGCGCAGAATGTAGTTTGGTATGGAGTTCCAAAGAATAGTAGTTCTAACTAAATACGATAGGTGTCTTAATCTTGTTGATCTACCAGTAGTGACCCTTTCAGAAAGGTATAATGGCATAAGATTTAACAAGATCTTTTTCATAACAACAATATACCTTGCTTTCAAAAAGTTACTTAGTGTAACACCTAATATCACGTTGGAAACATTACTAATGTGATCAAGTTTACGTCGGTTTGTGACAAAACGAGTGCAAGCATTAAAAATTTGTTGCAGTCGGTGAAATTCACTTGCAGACATACCAGAGTAAACAGTATCACAGTATGTGAAATGTGGAATCAATAAAGCTAGGACGAGTTTACGTTTTAACCATTCATTTAGAAAATATTCCACAATTTTCTTATTCAATATTACTCTTGAACTATTGATTTTGTGAGCAGTTGTCCTTTAAGTTGATAAAATTGGCGTTATTAGATGTATTTTTATTGTATTTTTACTTCTCCATAGTTTTATTAAGCCCTGCATTCCATTTATATTCGTTTTCTTACCATTATTCGGTTCAATGACTTTATTATATTATTAGGTATTATAACATTATTTACACTTTCTTATCTGTAATTCAATTATATTCTGTTATATAATAATATTATAACCTATCAGTTAGTGTTTGTCACCCATAATAATTTTTTATGCCTTACTGCAAGAACCTTGAACTTAACTTTGATGGGAAAAAAATAATTTCGTAACGGATTTTTGTTTTTTTTTGTCAATTAATATTAATTTACCAACTAAAATTTTGTATTCACATACAGACATACATATATACTAATACAATTCATCAAAAATATTTTTTATTAATTTAAGTTTTTCAAATTCTTGATGAAATTTCAATTTAATATGAAAACCAAAAAAAAAACAAAAAAAAAAAAATGAACTTAAACTAACCTCAAAATATCACTCTAATTTATTTTGGAAGATTTCTAAAAAATTGAACTTCTTTGATATACACAATAGAGGGAAATGATTAATTAAGCGTGTAAATATCGATGCATTTTTTTTTTTTTTTAGATATTTTATGAACTCTAAATAGGGGTGATTGAAAAAAAAAAAAAAAATTTATTTCATAGAAGTAAAAAAAAAAAAAAAACAAAAACAATCTTTAAGATAATTTTATTGGCACCTTAATTGCCTCATTTATTTCATTTTACACATTTGAAAATTTAATAGACAGACCCTTTTTTTTTTTTGTTAATGAAGCTCTAAAATAATTTTTCAAAATTTAAATTTAGACATTAAAATATTTTTATTTTTTTTTGTTTCGTAGTGCATTTTTGTATTATGGTGGATTCTTGTTAAATTTAAACTGTCGGAACTGGTTGGAAATATTTGATTGGAATTATAAATACATATAATATACCAATTGTATATAGTGTATATATAGTGTACGACTACTGTTGATGTGATATCTATTTGATCATTTATATATATATATATATTTATATTATGCAGTTAGTGATGTAATTTTATTAAATCTTCGTCATCGTTGAAATGCATTATGTATGTGTGTTTAATTAACTGGAAAATATCTAAAGAATTTCATTTCAAATTAATTTATACAAATATTTATGTGTTTTTGAATCTTCCTACAGTTATATAATTTACTGATATACATAATGTATGTATATATGTATGAAGAACGAGAATCTATTCAGTTTTCTAAAAAGAAAGATAAATAAAGAAAAAATTTGTTAATATTTGTTTATGGTTGATTTGTTGCGTTGCTTAGAATTGATTACTTAATTTTATACTATAAAATATAATAGACTTATTTTTCCATTTTTTATTATTGTATTTGCATAATTTTAAATGTAATACATATATTTGAATGTAAGTGATGAAAATTTAATTTACTTGAGTGTACTATACAATAATATGTATTACATAGGATAGATAGACTTAAATCGTATGCATTAATACAAAGTAGTAGAAATAATAATTTTAGACAATGAAATGTTATTTTTTTTTTTTTATTATTAGTGTAATTAGTTTTTGAAGAAATATTTATGTGATGATATAATTTTCAAAAATGTGGTTTATTAACCAGAGAGCAAATTAAGCAATCTGTTGGAGAGTTTATTGTTTATTAAAAATTAAGTGTATTTTTTTTAGTGTTTTATTTCTATATATGTGTTAACTAAAGTTCGTGATTGGTTCAATGGGGCATTAATAATAATTATGAACGGCTGATATCCCTACGAGTAAAGACACGATGATGGTGGGATATTTGCTGCTGATATTGCTATATTGTCATCAAATAAAGATCATAAGATGGTATCATATAGCACCTTTAAGTGGGATTAAATATAGTTTAACAATGACTATGGAATTGAATTGTTATACACAATAAGCAATAAATTCGGAACCAATTCACATACATTTAATGAATACATTATTTACAAAATTTTTAGTAAATAAATATCTAAATTTATTATATATGGTAGTGTTTTGTATTTGATTTCAGATAAAGAGGGAAATATTTCATCACTTTATTTCTTTTAGATATATTAATACACTGTTGAATTAGTCTTAAATGGTTTATATTGTTTCGGAGCAATAAATATTAAACCCTGTTTCTTTTTTCTTTTTGACTTAAAATAACGTCCTGTCTTAAAAAAAAAACTGCATTCATATTTTGAGCATAATATCAAAAGTTTTTTCAACTATTTTCTTAAATTTGTTCTATAGGGGTTTTTTTTTTTAGAATGATAGAACTTTCGATAGGGATAACTGTGATTTGACAAAAGATAGAAGCCATGTAGTTTTGACATTTCTGTTCAGTAAGCATTGACAAATTATCATGGAAAGACTCACGCCGCAACAACGTTTACAAATTGTTGAAATTTATTTTCAAAATCAGGGTTCTATTCGCCAAACTCAAAGAGCACTTCGTGAAATTTATGGTTTACATAATCGTCCATCAGAGCATATTATTCGTCGAACTATCGATAGATTTCGGACAACATTTTCTCTACTCGATGCAACAACAACAAGACAAAGAACTGTTCGTACAGAAGAAAATATCGGTGCTGTAAAATCTAGGGTTGATGAAGATCCAAATTTGTCTATTCGTCGACGTTCACAACAAGTTGGACTGTGTGCAACCATCACATGGAAAATTTTACCTAAAGATCTTGGTCTACACCCATATAAGATTCAACTGCTTCAAGAACTAAAGCCACTTGACCATAATAAGCGTCGTTTGTTTGCTGATTGGGCCCTAGAACAGCTTCAAGTTGATCCACTTTTTTATCGAACAATTGTGTTTAGTGATGAAGCTCATTTTTGGTTGAACGGCTACGTAAACAAGCAAAATTTCCGTATATGGCGCGGTAAAAAAATCCTCAAGAAATTCTGCAGGTTTTATTGAATCCTGAAAAATGCACCGTATGGTGTGGTTTACACGCTGGAGGTATCATCGGTCCATATTTATTTAAAAACGATGCTGGAGCAAATGTTACAGTGAATGGTACTCGTTACAGATAAATGATCAATGATTTTCTGTTTCGAAAGTTGATTGGGATCGACCCGGAAATGTTTTGGTTTCAACAAGATGGTGCTACACCTTATACTGCTACGGCAACAATAGATTTAGTGAAAGAAAGATTTGGTGATAACTTTATTTCGAAAAATGGTCCAGTTAATTGGCCTCCAAGATCATGCTACATAACACCATTAAATTCTTTTCTTTGGGGTTATGTGAAGTCATTGCTTTATGCTGATAAACCAGAAACAATAGATTCTTTGGAAGCCAACATAACCCGTGTTATTGATGAAATAAGGCCTTAATTACTCGAAAAAAAGGTGCAAATGTGGTCTGATCAAATGCGGTTCCTCAGAGCTAGTCGTGGTGAATATATGCCGGAAATTATTTTCAAAACATAAATGTCATAAAATTATCTTTCAAATAAAAAAAAATGTGTCTTCAATCTTAATTTCAAAGTGTGTTATTTCAATTTAAAGTTCTATCACTCTAAAAAAAAAAAACACCCTTTATTATCTAAATTGTTTGTTTTGTAAAATCTTAGCATTATATACTCTGCATAGTTTAATAATTAGGCTCATACAAATTTTATGCATTTTCATTTTCTTGTCTTTCTTCAACTGATCTTTTGTCAATATCCGAATATCAGAAGTGTTTTATTTACTTGTTCCTAATTTGGAATATTAAAATTAACAAATTCAGCAATTTTAATATCGAGATCCTGGAAATGTTTCAAGCTAAAGGTATTTATGCCATGGCCAATGGACTTTGATACTTTATCAATTCTAATATAAGAGAGAAAAAAACCTGCATGTTTCAAAAAGTAAATTTAAGTTAAATTTGACACACACGTAATGTATATTTTTTTTTTCCTTCTACGGAGGTGGCCCTAATATGTCAGAGCCGGCATGTTGGCTTTTTAGCCCTTTATGGCGTCCTCCACCCCTCAACTTAGTCGACCCTTTTGATAAAGGCCAATAGGTTTGGGGGATCTATCCTGCAGAAGTTTTCTGAGGTTATGTAGTGCGTTTCCAGCAGCCTGAGTCTCAGCCTTGAAAGAGCTAAGCACTCTCCTACAACGTGTGTGGAGGTTTCTTCCCCTTCCAGACAGTGTCTACAGGTTGGGTCGTCACTTAGTGCTAGTCTACACATGTGTTTATTCATGTGGTTATGACCAGTAAGTATGCCCACCATCTTCCTACAGTCTCCTCTATTGAGAGTTAGCAGGAAGTTGGTTATTTTGGTGTTTATTCTTGATGCATATATTTTGGAGACCCTGTGGCCTTCCATACGCTCCCAAAGAATATTTGCTTCCCTTTTCAGGGTGTTTTCTATTGATAGTTTAATATTACCAATAGATATACCAACTGCTGGTTCTGGGCCATAAATGTTTCCCGCCGATGATCTGGCTAGTTCGTCAGCCTTCTCATTTACGTAATGTATATAGAATACCGATGTTATTTGTTAAACATGGACTGAAAACAGTATTATTTATTAGACAAGTAGTAGACAGGTATTATTATTGTTTTGTTTTTTAATGTTCGAGAAACAATGAATTCTCATTTATAACATATGAAGGCTAACATTGCCTATTGGTTTTTCCAATTTGAGAATATTAATTTAAATTAGTAAATTAGGTACATTCCGTTATTTTTTCAGCTCGTATATGAATGCACTGATATACCGGATGTTTGACATCATGCGTATTAGCTTTTTAAGAGAGGACGGAGCCGTTATTTTAAAATTAAAAAAAAAAACTTTATTAACTAAGCCGAGGGTGCTATATCGATTGGTGATATTTAAATTTGCGGGAAGGACCGAAATGGGGGTTTTTTAAGCTAAAAACTCGCCAAATCTGGCCGAAATCCAGATTTTCAAATGGGAAGAGGTTTTTTATGCAAATTCGGATTCTACGTTAAAAAATAAAAAACTTATGTTAAACAATGTTTTTTTTGTTTTCTCTGAATATGAAAATAAAACAAAAACATGCGGCTCTGGATCACTCGATATATTTCATTATTAAGACACTCATTGGAGGTTTTCAAGTTTTTTGTTTTCCAAATAATGTCATCTTAAAATCAATTTTTATCTTTTGTAAACGTTTTTATAATTTAAATCATAATATTTTGTTCCAAGAACGGTTGTCAAAAAGAAAAGCTACATTTGAGTATAGTTTAAAAGAGCAAGTTGATTGATCATGCCTTTGGCATAAGATTTCAAACAAATTTCTAACCCATTTAGTTTCTCCATCAGCTATAAAAGGATTCAATAACTAACTGATTTTTTTTAATAACAGTACTTTTCCGAACAATCTAACATTGTTGCAATTTCCATTTTTTTTCAGATATAAATAGAAACATACGTTATATATTTTTTGAAGTGTCATAACTGAGCAATTTAAAAATAATAATATACATACCTAATTATCAAAAAATTAAATTATTAAATTATATTTAAAATCGTTTTACCAAATTTATGAAATCTTTAATCTTTAACATTTAAATTAACAAACTTTTGCTACCTGGGATTCTTATATAATTTACGAAAAACTTGTTTGCAAGATTATTAAATTTTATTGTTGTATATATACTTTCTTGATTTTCCTCCTCAACTTTAATACATGCTTTAATTTTTATATCTATATTGGTATAACATACACAATGCAGAATTTTGAAAAAATAATAAAATAAAAATAAGTACTTTTACCTTCATAACACTTGCATTCTTTCTTTATAAAATTTATTTTAAAATAATAAAATGTTGCTGATACAAAAAATACGTATTAGAATTATAATGAAAATTACTAAATATACTAAAAATAAATTCTAGTATCATATAAACATTAATTTTCGATTTATTCGTTTAATTTATTTAAAAAAAAAAAATAAATTTTATTTAAAACAGAAAACAACTTAACATAACAGATATATAAACATTTTGAATGCATATACAAGATTTTGGTACAAAAATTGAAGCAACATTATTAAAAGCAATATTTTTCTTTACAACACTGGTGTATATTTATTTCTAAGCATTTACAATTTGGTATGTTATGTTAACATGTTAACAATGTACGAAACCAATGGAAAAAAAATGTATCCAAATAAATATTTTTAAGCAACATTCTTAATTTCACCTATGTGAATTGAATATGGTTGATGAAGGTAGTGTTGGAAGGAAGGAATGTACATCAAAAAATTTTTATGAATTTGTTTCTAAACATTTTGATTTTGTGCTGCTATGTTAAGAATAATGTATGAAAATAATGACAGTACTAAAGCTACATATATTAAAATCTTTATGTTTATTTTTTAAATAATATTTGACCATTGTATATACTTTAAATATAATTGTAAATATAATTTAAAAAATAAATAAATAAAAATAATTTTGATATTATTAGGTATAGCTTTCTTTAGTACAGTCATATTTTCATACATTATTGTTAACATAGAAGAACAAAATGCAAAATGTTTACATAGTTATTTTTACAAGCAACATTGATTCTGTTATAATTGATATGTGATTCATAATTTTATTTTAAAAAGTAAAATATACCATTAATTTCTTTACGGGCAACATTTTAAATGAAAAAAAATTCAGTATCATAAAAATTCAAATAATATACATAATTATAAATACCAGCAACATTTTAACTTAATAAACATTATTTTAAATACTATTTTTTCACCACTCCATATTTAAATGTGTGTTGCATGATTTAAATTTTTAATAATACAATTTCAGAAGACGTGTTTTTTTATATTATAAAGTTTTGTTTTCAATATAATTCAACTAAACATATGTTTTAATAAATTTGTTTTATTTGTTTTTGAATCAATATAACAACCCCGTATAAAATTTATAAATAAGTAACAACATCAATTTAACAGCAACTATAATACATAATCAAAAACACTACCCTACTATACTATAGTAAATCTATTTCATCGTTGTTAACATTTAACAGGTCACTGCGGTGTATGGTGAATATAGAAAGAAAACATTTTCCTTTTTTTTTGTTATTATTTCAATTCAACACAATTTTTATAGGCATAATTTTTTTAAACAGCAACAGAACAGAACAAGTATAACCGTTGAACTAAAAGCATTACGTTTGCGTTTCGTTACGAAGAATAAAAAATCTGTTTATTTTATTACTGTTATTTGATTATTCTATAATTTATAAAAAAAAAAAAAAATATATAAATTAATTAAAAAGTGCAAAAATAATTAATAAAAATAAAATAAAAAAATCATATAAAAATATAATAAAATTAAATCGGTGAGGATTACGTGCGGATTTATTTTAAATTAAAATACCAAATTAATTTTTTTGGATTATTAAAAATTATATACAACAACTAAGTCAAAATGTTCAGTGGATTCACAGGTAATTTAAAATAAATAAATAAATAAAATAATAATGTAAAAAATTGAATTTTAAAAATATAATTAATTTCTGGATGTCTTTAAGAAATTAGCATATAAATTTGCTAAACTAATAAATTTCTAAATATATTTACAAAATCTTCTGTTTGTTCGAATTTTACTTTAAAAAAAAAAAACGATAATTACAATAACAAAAAAAAAAGTCAATTTTCAAGGATAATAAATTCCACGTTAACAACGCTTATTTTATTAACTTGGCGTCAGACTATTGATTTCTTTTGTCCTAGGATTTAACTTTTCTTTTTGTGTTTTTATTTTTGTAGGGAATTATGTCATCAGGACTTTTATTTTATTTTATTTTTTTTTCAAAATTCCATTGTATTGTGTTTTGTGATTATTTCGAAGGATATTAAATATACATAAGTTGAATATAAATATTTTGAAATACAACAACGCATATACTATTGACGAATACAACACTGTGTTCGTATATTAAAAGTTTTTTGTCTTAGAATTTTTATTTTGTTTTTTCACAAGGATGGTGAAAATATTTGAAGTTAATACGATGAAAATGCATTTATTTTCCTTTTTCATGCGGATGTTGTATGTATGCATAAATTTGTTGTTTTTTTTTTTTATAATAGAATCAAATATGATGTAATTTTATTATTTATTAGAGCGGGTTTTGTTTTATTGTAGTAGTGTAGTATTATAGTAAGGTAATAAAACTGCGCAAATAAAAAAAATTAGTTGAAATTTTTTTTTTGTGTCGAATTCAAGGATTTACTTTACTATAAATTTACTTTAATATTAAAGCAACAAACAAACACAAAATAAAGAAAAAAAAAAATATTTGTATATTAATCAGCTGATATTATTTACATACTATTGTATATTAGACAAAAGGGAGACGACATTGAAGTTGTAAAATATATAGACAAGATAAAAATGAGTATATTTTTAATGTCGATTTAATTTTTTTTTTTTTCGTAAATGCAAGAACAAATGTTCGTTTTCGAAAAAGTAGAAAAAAAATATATGTTACAAATCAATCTTATTGCTAGGTTAATATATATATATTGTATTCGTAAGAATAAGCTAAAATTATATAAACTATACTGTACTAGCTATAATACCTATACTGTACTATATTATAATACCTATACTGTACAAGCTATAATGTAATTGCTAAGGGTACAAGCTATAATTCTAATTGTTAATTTAGAATTAATGTGGAAATTTCATAAAATCGTTGCCTAATGAGTAATTACTATTTTTTAAATTGAACAATTTATCTGCAAAATTTAAAAATGTTTTCGAATTTTTCGAAATCGTGTTTGTTATTAACATGTTTTTCATATGAAGTCAAATATGTATTATTTTTAAAATAAGCATCAAGTATTATAATTAAATATAAAAAAACTTGTTGGTCATTTCGGAAAGTCATATATGGCTTAGTATGAATTAAAGGGTTAATATTTTTCGGTTCTATAAACTGTATTAATTTTAAGATTTTTTGGGTTGGGTACTTAATCCCGAATTACGGTTATATAAGCTGTATTAATTTTAAATTTTTTTTTTTAAATTCTGAATTACAAAATCCTGTGTAAGAAAATTCTGAATTTCAAAAATCGAATTGGGGTCTGTATTAATGGTTCAAAACTATTTTATTTATGAATTTTGTAATACAGAATTTTTTTATGATCCCAGATTTTCTAAATAAAAATGATTAAATTGTTATGTGGTTTGGGTAAACATATTAATTTATTTATAATGAAATTAATTCATTTCACTCTCTTGTATGTGGTACCTACCTATTGCGAGATTTAATATCCTTGTACTTTTCTCTTTATCTTTATTCCTAGATCTGTGACTTATTGCACAGTCTCTCATCTAATGAGAGACTGATGGATTTGCAGGATTGATTGGGTGACTCATTATAGTCACGACGCAGGATAGTGATGATATTTTTTTTCAATGGGGAATTCCCCTACCTAATTTTTATTTCTACAAATTCCAAAATAAACTTCAATTCTGTTTTACAACTCTATTTTATTTTATATATGTAGGTACAAAACAATAAAATACTCTGGAATATGTACTAAGCATTTAATAATATTATGTTAATTCTCTCTGTGACAAACTTTAGTGTATTTGTTTTGTTCTGCGGTTGGGCTTTTTTATTTTTGCATTTTTCCAATGTTGTGAAATGACAGTTCTGACCAATTTAGTATAGTAACAATTGTGTATTCAGTGTTTTTTTTTTTTAATTGTTGATGTATTAGTTATAATTTAAAAGTGGAAACATTTATACTATAGAGTAAATTAACTATAGTCTAGTTCCATTTTTGTTTTAAAGTTTGTGTTCCTTTTACAGAGAATACTATTTTTTCTAATTTCAATTACTTCAGTCCCGAATAAAGAGTAGATGATAGAAAAAAAATAACGTCATTAACAAAAAACAACAAAAAAATAATTAATGTTCCATTTACCAACTAATAAAAGGAATGAGTCAATGGGTCAATGATATCAAAATTGTACTTTCAGTTCCAACTACTATAAGGGACACATACAATGACATCCAAATTGTGTTTTCAGTTCCAACTACTACAAGGGACACAGTCAATGATATCCAAATTGTATTCTATTCCAAACTAATTACTAGCAATAATTGGAAAATTAAGCTATATTTGAACTAATGGTTTTTGTGTTAACAATCAGATCGCAGATGACATAATCATACCATACCATAACCTTCTGGTTGTTCTTCGTTTTTATGTATTAATGCTTTTACAAATATTAGTCATCCCAATGGATTAACTTTTCGAACAACCATTTTTATGTCAATTTTATTTTTAATTTGAACACTTTCAGAATAACTTATGTATATATATGTACATACATATGTATATATATATATTAATAAAACTATTTCCTATCAAATTAAATTAATTAAATTAAAAAACTAAAAAAAAAATTTCGTTAAAATTTCTATAATTAGTAAAAATAACTTTCTAAAAGCAAAATAAACCGGAAATTTTATATTATTAATTTTGATTGTCTAAATAATAATTTTTTTTATTATGCCCGAGTTCATTTTTAATATTTTTTTATAGAATAAAATAATTATTTTAAAATCATATATGATTACGTCACTTCTTCAATATGCAGTGTACATTGTGGTGCTTGTATATTATAGATATACCTAATATACTACTTTAAGTTCAAAACTGGAAATTAAAAAAAAAGAAGAAAAATTGTGCTATACTGCATTGCTTAACAAACTAAAAGAATGTGAAATTTAAATGGCCCACACATTTTCCGTTTTTTTTTTGTATTATTTGTTTTTTTTTTGCTTTTTAATTTCAATTGGAAAAAGTTTTTTTTTTTTTATTCTGTTTCATGTTTTTGTAATTATTTTGATTAAAAAAGAAGTTGAACCAAAAATGGAAGTATATTATACTTATATACTTTCAAATAGAGAATTTTTATTTCACCTTTAATTCCATATAAAACTAGCAAGCGAACATTTTGCAATGATTGAACGTAATTTTCTGAAAAAATTCTATTCAATTAAAAAAAAAAAAAAAATATGGCAAAATGAAATTCAAATTCAAATCATGTAGTTCGAAATATTTTTGCATATTTTTGAGGTAAAGGTTATGTTTGCATATATAATGTATAATGTTTGCATATAATTCGAAAATTTGGAAATATTTTCAACAAATATTATTGGTGTACATATAGTACATATGCAATAGCCACCACATTTAGAATTTGGCAATTTTTCACGTTTTATAAATATTTTAACTAAGATTAGAATTTTAATTTAGTTCAAATATACGGCTAGTAGCGATCTGTAGAGAACGTGATGATTTGTTTTATTTAATTTATTTATTAATAGTTGGTTAATATTAAAAATTAATAATCAACAATAGTACTAGTTACTACTAAGAATGTCGGCTAATATTAAAAAAATATATATCTTGAATTTTTGAATATTTGTGGTGAATTTGTTTGTATAATGAAGTAAATTTTATGATATATTTTGGGATTTTAATGAAATAAAAAAACGAAAGGGAATTTTCAAATCTATAACATGATTTTGTCGTAAACTTGACAAAATTAGAAAATATTGGCAAATTTTTTTTATCGCAATTGCATTGTAACTGATTGTTCCAATTATTAGTGTAATACATATTTATTTCAATATCAAAACATAAAAAACTTAAAATTTTTTTTCTTTTTTATATGCATGCTCATAGGGGTAGAAACATTGTAGAAATCTACCAAAACTTGTTGGTGAGGGGTGATTTCGGTAAGGGGTAAGCAAATCTACCAAAATTTAAAATTTCTGGCAAATATTTGACGTTTGAATGTCAAAATATTGACGTGTCACTGTCAAAATATTTTCAACATTTATATTATACACAAAGTGAAATTAAATTGTTGTTGACAACATAATTTTCGAATCGAATAAGGTAAAAAAACTATAAGTTATACAAATAATATTGTTAGAATAATAATAAAAATTTATTTATTTATTTTTTTGCCAATAATTTCATTTTCGGTCATATTGATATTTCAATAATCTGACAGCAACAATAGTTTTTTTTTACGTACTATGAACATGAAAGTATACATTTCTGTGGCAGATCTGCGGTTGATTTCTGCCTGGTTTAAACATTGGCTATGATAAACTTGATATCTTAATTAAATTTTATTGAATAATTCAAGATTGGTAATTTATAATTATAAATATTTTAAATTATAAGAATAGAATTAAATAAAGAAAAATAAATATTTGGTGAATTCTGAAAAAATTTGATATTCAAAATAATTTTCGAGAATTATTGATATTTCTAAGTCAAATTTTAAATTATAAGTACAAATTATATGTAATGTCTGAAATATGGTATATATTGTATATAAATAAAAAGATTTATATTTGGATTAAACAATTAACATTTCTGTATAAAATTGTGTGTCTATAAAAATGTCAAATTTCTATACAAACAAAATTCTGATAGTTTATCATATACCAATATTTGATAAATTCGTAAATAATAAATCAAGTCAATAATAATAAATTTGGTCAATTTATATATGTAGTTTTAGAGATGTATAGTGTTCTCAAATATAACAGACTTATACATAATAACGGTTTAATTTTGAGAATTATACTTTTTTTTTTTTACTTTTGTATAGTACAGCTGTGAAAATACAAAAATAAGATGAAATGTAAAAACATTTGATGAATAACATTCTACAGTATGTAATTTGACAATTTGGACAACACTATTTGTGTCACAATTGCATTATTGTAACTGTTTATTGCAATTATCTCAAACATAATAGATATACAAAATAACAGGTTAATTTTGACAGTTATACTTATTATTGACATTACTATACTGACTATAAACAGCTGTAATCAGAAATACAAAACTAAGATGTAATTCAAATGCAACATTTAATTTGACAATACTGTCAACACTGGTGTTATCGCAATTGAATTATATGTGATTGTTGCAATTATTTTGATTTGACATTTGTCGTACTATTTTTATCAATTATTTGTGTTAAATTTTACAAGATTCATTTTATATTTTTGTTTTACAATCGAGAATCATATCATTTTCCAATTTTAATATACAATTGAATTTTAGGTACAAAACATGCAAACGACGTACAGATGACATTTTCAATTTAGATGATTTTTGTTGCGCTAAATAATCGTTTACACTGCAAAAATACAGTAATCTAAGATTGACATTAAAAATTGTATGACTTAAATTTAACTCGATAAATCTGCAAATGCATTTGATCTTAGTTTGACATTTCGATTACGAAATAATCGACTGCAAAAGTTAAATAAAGTGATCTAAGATTGACATTAAAAATTACATGACTTCTGTCTGAAAATGTATTTGATCTTAGTTTGACATTTCGTTTACACGTCTACTTAATTTGAAACTCCCCAAATTCCCTATTATTTACACTATTCAATTTATTTATTAAAGTAAAAAATTCTTATGAATATAAATTTCAAAATTCTATACAGAAAAACGAATTCTAACGGCTTATGCCTATAAATTTGATAAATTGTAAACAAGCTTGTACTTAATTCAACATCTACACTTTATACATTCAACTTATTCAGTTGAAAATCTTTTGATTTGATTTTGATATTTTTAATTAATAAATTTTCATTAAATTGAAAATATAAAAAATATTTAAATAATAAAAACAAAAAAAAATAGTAATATTTATTTTATTCAAAATAAATTTCACCATAGCTAATTTAAATCGTTTTCTTTTTTTTTTATTTGTTCAATAAGTTCTTTGTATCTTAACATTTTACAAAATTGATGTGAATTAAAGAATTAAATAAATATTTTTTTAATTCAGAAAATTATGAATCAATGATTATTTCATTGTTCTTAAGAACAAAAAAAGAAAGAATAATAAATAAGTCTTTTTCTTTTTTGAGGTCAAAAAATATATTTATAATTATTAAATAATAAAAGTTCACAAATATAAAAAAAATTATATTTAATTAACAATGTTCTACTTTTAAATTATATCCTTATGTAAAGTTGAGTTGATTTGTTTGTCTTTTATTTGTGTTCTTTTGAAATTAAAATATAGATTTACGGTTTTATTGAATTATTTAAAATTTCCAAAAAAGAAATAATAGCAATTTTTCTTCTCCAGCAGCTATTTTAATATTTGCATTCAGCATTGTAGTTTAATTGAAACAAAAGACAAGAAAACAAAAAGAAATATTTTTAAATTTTGATCCATTTTGGGTTAATTATTTTTCTTATTATGTGTTTTCTTTCATTCCATTATCATTATATCCATTTTTCTAATTTAATTGAATTTCTGAGAATCTCAATCTCAATTGATTTTTCAGGTGAGTTTTCTTCGTTTTAAAATAATATTTTTTTCTATAGTGTTTTTGTTTTTTGTTTATTGCTCATTTCGACTTTACCGGTTTTTGAAGTGAGTAATTGAGTGCAAAAACAACTGCATTTTCTTACATTATACGACTATATGAATCATTGGAGTCTAAACTTGGTTATATGTGCACCATTGGTATTACGTATGTATAGCATATAATTGTATTACATAACATACAATTAAATAACAAAAATAATAATAAATATAAAAATTTTAAGTTATGAACGATAACTTGAAAATTTTGATTTATTCTCATTTTCATTGTATTCGCATTTTAATTGGGTAATATTAATATAATTTTGCTATATCGGTTTACCCCTCTATACAGTGTAAATACTTTAGTATTGCATATTATTACAATACTACATTTCCCAGGTTCCACAATAACGTTTCCACCGAACCAAACAAGGTTTTTTTTTAACAAAAAAAATTGTTTGTAATGGTGCAAAATTTCTTTTATGTATTACTATAATGGGGCTCATGATTTTAAATATACGTTTCAACTGAATGAGATTACAAAATCGAATAAAAATCGTTTTAAATGATGCAAAATTGCGCTCATCTATTACTAATGTGGCTCATGATTTCAAATATATATTTATAACTGGATAAGATTACAAAAATGAGATATTTGAACTTTATAAAAATTTCGTTAAGTTGTGTATTAATTATTTGTATTATATGGACCTATATGGAAATAGCTTGTATTGGTATTCAAAAATGTAGAAATTCAATACAAGATATTTCCATATAGATTAATATAGTTTAATTGATGTGAGCAACCTTATAATCAAAACCTATTACAATATAGCTCATCATAAATCATTCGTTGTTTAATATTTATCTACATATTATCATAAATCATTTGTTGTCTAATATTTATGTCCTGCATCTCCTTCAATATATTTATTTCCATATGTTTGTGACAATTCATCTTGAAATGTAGTCAACATAAAATATAAAAATATAACATTTAATGCACTCTCTGTTAACTGTTAAAACTAAAAATCATTTCTTTCATCAAGCTTTTTAAAGCTTAACGTTCTTAATGAATCAGAAATTCTAATTTCAGTATAATGATTTCATATTTTTTTTTAAATTATCGATTTCTTAACATTAGAATATTATTGACTAAAATTGTGTCATTATAAATTCTAAAAATAATAAATTTACTAATAACATGTAAATTAACAAATTAATATTTATAAAATTTGATCAATAGTTACTGTTAATTTGTCCCAATATACCTATAGTTAATTGTTCTAAGTTAAAAACAAAACTCATTAACTGATATAACTGTTAGCTAGGTAATGCTATATTATTAACTACTTGAAGTAAAAAATAACAATGATAATCATCAGCTGTTTGAACGAAATTAACTTTTTAAAAGATAATGTACATAACATAATATAACTCGTAGAATTGATCTAAAACAAAAAAAATAGAAAAAAACCCTTCTACAATCATGACATAATGTAGATACATAATAATATACTATTACTAACAAAATATTGATGAAACTTTGATGTTGTTTATAGGTAGATCCAATTTCATTTCAACCAAATCAATTAACAACGACCACACAAACAATATAAGTAGTCACACTAAAAGTAGGTACACACGTACTTAATATAATATTCAAAATCAAGGTTAATTTTTAATATTTATTAACTCATTTTTTTTTGTTTTTTTTTTTAATTTATTTATTTTTTTATAAATATAAAGAAGCTTTATTTTGTTTATAAATGTATTGTATATTAAGGGAATATCCTTTACAATACAAAATTGTTATTGAAAATATCCATGTATTTTTTGTTTTCGTGAAAAATGACTCATCTCCTCACCTGCAAAAGCTAAAAAAATTAATGAGTATTTTTGTTTTCAATAATTAATTTATTAATTAAAAATCAAATTTACTTATTAATATAATTAAAAAAAAAACTAAATTGATTAACAATTTTGAATTTATAATGAAAAAATAGAAAAGATGAAAGATTTGTCAACAATAATTTAAACATTTTGAATTTATTCTTTTTAATCGTCATTATTCTGTAGTCATTTCAGTTGTGGTATAAGATTGATTTTTTGAATTTTGATATTACGATTTTCTGTTTCATATATACAACAACGTAAAGTATGTCATACCTCTAAATTTCATGTGCGGTTTAGTCTGTCGACCGATATATAGTGTAGTGGTTATGTCATCTGATTATTATGAATCCCGCTCATTGTATTAATATTATTTTTTCAATTATTCTTTGACTTATTCAATGAAATGCAGGCAAATGAAATACAGGCATATGACACGCTCTCGGCCTTTTCTTATTGCTGCTATGATTCTATATGCTATATTGAGCAATATAATACCTCTCCAATTATCGCAGTAAGTCAGGTTGCCTTTTTTGGTAGTTTGACAATTATTAGACCCTTTTTCCATGAAGATGGAATGCTTTCTTCACTCTTATTAATTATAACGTAGTATTTTTAAATTTTGCACCATACATTGCACCATTGATATTACGGTATTACGAATGTATAGCATACAATTGTATTACATACCATACAATTAAATAACTAAATTAATAACAAATAATATAAAAATTTGAGGTTATGAACGATAATTGGAAAATTTTGATTTATTCTATTTCATTTTCATTGTATTCGAATTTTAATTGGGTAACAATTTGGTTATATCTGTTTATCCCTCTATACTGCGTAAATACACTAGTATTACATATTATTACAATGCTACATTTCACAGGTTCCACAAAAACGACTCCTACCATACATAACAAGGTTTTTTTTTTAACAAAAAAAATCGTTTGAAATGGTGCAAATTTTTTTTTATGTATTACTAATGTGGCTCATGATTTTAAATATACCTTTCAACTGCATGAGATTCCAAAATCAATTAAAAATAGTTTGAAATGGTGCAAAATTTCACTCATTTATTACTAATGTGGCTCATAATTTCAAATATATGTTTATAACTGAATAAGATTAAAAGACGGCGATATTTGAACTTAATAAAAACTTCGTTAAGTTGTGTATTAATTATTTGTATTAGATGGACCTATATGGAAATATCTTGTATTGGTTTTCAAATTAATGTAGAAATTCTGTTTACTTGATGTGAGCAACCTTATAATCAAAACCTATTACAAGATAGCTCATCATAAATCATTCGTTTTTAATATTTATCTACTATCTTCTTCACTTGTATTATTGCTGCTATGATTCTATATGCTATATTGAGCAATATAATACCTCTCCAATTATCGCATTAAGTCAGGTTGCCTTATTTTTGTAGTTTGACAATTATTAGACCCTTTTTCCATGAAGGTGGAATTTTATCTTCAATCCAGACCAGTGATATATGGGCCTGTAGTAGTTGAGCTATAGTCTGTATATCAAGTTGCAGCAATTCGGGTGGTATACAATCATCGTTTGCCGCTTTGTTTTGGTTTAGACTTTCTTGTACTTGCAGAACAAAACTAGGTATGTTGGGTACTTCTTAAATATCATAATTTCATTTTATTCACTTTAATTTATCCTATATTTCTCAAAAACTTATGTTATATATATATACCAAAAGTGTTATTTACATATTTTATTAATTTGAATGCCCAATTTTTTATTCAAATAGTTCTTTACGAGTACAAAATAAGCATAATGAATGAATGGAAGAAAAACAATTCAATTCAAATATCAATGCTTTCTAACTACTAGGAGTCAAATATCACATTGGTCGATAAAATTATTTAATAATTGAATCAGTACATTACGATAACATTCCAAGATTGTTGTATCTTTTACGAAAAAAAAAATTATAATTTATTTAATAAAAATTTGTAATTCAATTCGCGTCATAATTTAATAAAATTCTCATGTTACTACTTCCGGATTGTTATATCGTCGTATATATATTATATATGTATATATCAACATTTAGGAAATTCTTTCTTTAAAATTTTATTACTTTTACTCCACTACATTCTTTTAAGCTTTAAATTATAATTAAAAATGATATCATTGTTGATAAGGGAATATTATTCAAATATTTTACTATAATTAGAAATATTTGTAATTGTATATACATTTATTACAAACCGCATATTAAAATATGTTACTAAATATTTTTCTTAATTGATTCAAAGAAAAAATTTTAAAATTTATATTTACAGAACAAAATTAATCCGAATTTATTAGAGAAAATTTAATAAAACAAAAACGTATTCCACCTTTAAAACTTTCCATTGATCAAAAAGATATATTTCAGTTACTATGTCCGAAATATTACTTGTATATTATACTTATTTATGTGCTTTTGTACTTATTTACAAATTAAAAAATTAAATCAAATAAAATTTTGATACGTCATCTGAAATACCCTTGGATTCCTTAAAACTTTTCCAAAATGTTCTTTTAACATTATTTAGAATTTTTCAAAAATGTTGTTATTCTGTTGTAAACATTTTTGTTCTAGTCTAGTCTATATTAGAGAGAGATAGATATATAGCTTCTAATTTGTTTGAAATTAGATTTTATTTTTAATATTTATTAAAAACATATGCCAGCTTATCTAAAAATATAAAATCCACCACCTTTTCTATATATATATACATATATATATATATATATTATGTATAAATTATTTAGACTGTAACAACAATAACAATAATAATAACAAATCAGTAACAAAAAATCATAGAACTTAAGAGTAATTTTATTTTAATATAAAAATATTCTTATTTTAAATCTACTTAAATATTTTTAGACAAAAAAAAATAAAATAAAATTAATATAAAAAGTAAAAAATTTAGAAAAATTTATTAAAAGAAAATATTTTGTTTTTTTTTTTTGTTTTATAATTCTTTAAAATATTTTTATTGAATTCTTTCCCTAATTTCATGTTTTTCAAATGTAAATGTTTTTTTTTTCGGTTTGTTTATGTAAAATGATTTTTTTGTTTTTATATAAAAATAAAATAAATTTTGACGGAGTACAGGTCATAGTTAGTTTGTTAGTTGAGAAGGGGGTGGTACCATCACAACATTCTGATGAACTGGATATTTGCATGTTCTCCGAGCATACCGAGTATTTGTGGTTTTCATATAAAAATGAAATAAATTTTGACGGAGTACAGGTCAAAGTTAGTTACCTAGGTTAGTTAGTTACGGTGCCAGCCGTAGCAATTTGTTGCTACCACTATATTCGGACACAAATTCGGTTCAATAGTGATCCCCTTCATAACATCAAGATAAACGGTAGTTGTGTACAAAACTGTTAATATTTTGACAATAAATTTTTGAGATCTCTGTCAGATTGTCATAAATGTGCCCTCCAAATTAGGTAAGTTTATTTTTCACTAGATGTCGGCAGTTGTATGGGATATAATATTATTTTTTGGGATATATATAAACACCTAAGTGTCGAAACCATCACAAATGCTACAGTAATCACTATTGATAAATCCCAGTTGCATTACGTACTTGTTAGGCAAGCCTGTCAACATATCCATTATCGTTCCAATCTTATATAATTAGAAGCAACAGCGAGCGATTTTTATAATATAATTAGCAATGAAGATATTGTAAGGTTTGCAAAGGTCCAAAGACTAAGATGGGTTGGTTATATGGAATTAGAATGCATTCGAAAACAGGTAGTGGTGTTTAATAGAAGCCAGAGAGTAGTCGTTGTAGGGGAAGACCAAGGAAAAAATGGTTAGGCAATGTTCAAAATGATGCCCAAGCTCTAGAAATGAAAAAAAAATATAAAAGAGACTAGCGGTGCCAGATCGACCATTTTGAAGGAGTATTGTGTTGAAAGGTTACCCAGCGCTATAATATGATGATGATTATTGTCCTCATCTTTCTTCTATTTCGCTGAACCAATTTTCATTCTTTTTCTTTTATCAACTTTAATACATAACTGATGCCTGGACCTAATATTATGTCAATCAGAGTTCAAACAGTATTTATTTCATAATAAACATCTTTTATGGGCTTATAACGATACCCCCTTATGGATACTATTTGAAAAAATAAACTTTGAAATTAAGTTGAAAATAATACATGAGTCGAAATTATGATGATAAAATGATATAATGCGAAAAATTATTGTATAAAATTAATAATATTCAAATGAATAATTATTTCATTA
Organism: Argyra leucocephala; assembly: GCA_963942445.1. Taxonomy (NCBI): domain Eukaryota; kingdom Metazoa; phylum Arthropoda; class Insecta; order Diptera; family Dolichopodidae; genus Argyra; species Argyra leucocephala. Next base: position 7,226,281 of record OZ012681.1, on the reverse strand, counting down.
AACTAATAATAGTATATTAAGCAAATTACTTGCTTCATTAGCAATTACAAATTGCGATTAACATTTTATGCGATAAAAATTCACTTATCAAATAAAATATTATACAGTTTCACATTTATCAAGATGAATCAGTGTTATTTAGTAAGTTTCGAATAAAACGAAATATTTTGAAAAAAGTGTATAGTATAAATCGAATCTGAATTATTTGATTTAAAATAATGGTGTGAATCTCCGCTAAAACAAAAAAATTGTCTCTTTTTTCCTTCTCTCCGTTCTGAATAGCCATGATTGATCTTGGGTTTTTGTAATATATATTACTATCTCTATTCTTTTGAATAATATTCAATTATGTGGCTTTCAATGTGTAATAAAAACCAACAACAAAAATAGTGTGATTGTGCTATATTCCACGAAGGGTGCTAACGCAATGGCATACTTTTCATACTTCTTAGAGGGAATTTTTTGTTGACAAAGGGGTATGAAACGTATGCTAAACATAGCGGTAGCACTCTCCGTAGAATATAGCACACTCACTCTATTTTTGTTGTTTGTTTTTATGTTTTTTTAATACCCCTATACGTGTTCTTCATGTGTACCTAATAACATTAACAGAGACAGTTTTTACTTTTTTAATTTTTGTTAATATTTGTGCTACCTGTGAACTTTACCTTATATATACGTACTCTATTTCTTACTTCATCTTGTAGCATTTAACTATTTACTCATCTTAGCATTTTCACCTGAGTTCTGTATGGCATCTTTTAAACTTATTTCGTTTGTTTTTCAACAAAATAATACTTACCTGAATTTAATTCCACAAATATTTCCTATTCTAATAATTTTTGTTGTTTTTAAATAATTTTTCTAAATTACGTCATTTTAAAACTTCTATGACTAAATTTTTATCTTTTACAAAAAAGTTTTTCTTAAGTTTATTTTTTCATCTTCTTAAATATATTTGTTATTTCCTCCATAAAATCTAGAAATGAAAAACAAAAGAAGAAAACAACAACAATAAGAAAATTAAACCTAACAAAATTAGAAAAAAGTAAATAAACAAAGCAAAAAAAGGAAAAAAAATAAAATAAAACAAAAGACATAAAAAACAAAAACAAAAAATTTCAATAAAAAAAAAGAAGATTAAATTTAATATTAGAGAATATAAAAAGAATAATAATAAAAGATTAAAAACATATTTGAGAATAATTTTTTTTCTTCTTAAATTATTGAACAAAATTTAAAAAAAAATATTTTCTTAATAGAATATTAAGTAGTAAAATTACTCCATTATTATAATAGTCATTATTATAAGAATAGAAAATTTTTAATTTGTTGTTGTTGTGCAGAGTGTATATTTATGAATCAATTAAATTTTTATTTCCTTTGTAAATTAATCGTAAAAATTCTTGAATATTGATTTTAATAACAAACGTTATTTAAGAGTCCGTCAACAACAACATGAACCTTAGACGATTTATTTAAACATCAACTATCTAAATCGGCTTAAATAAACCTCCATAACATCAACTATGTTAAATTTCTTCTTCTGTTTCATTATCCCAAAATGCTAGTGGTTTTTAGGACAGAAAATAGTTTTTTCCATTGTTTTCTAATTGCGGTTAGTCTCTTTAAGTTGTGGAAATGTTTTTTTTGACTACACGCATCAATTAAGGTCCATCAAGTTTGTGTAAGTCTACTGACTTGATCTGTATACCCTGAATATTCTATTCGAAATATTGTTTTGTGATTTGTTAGAGTTAGGATATAGTCTCAGAGTATGTCAAATATAATTGTATTGGTATTGTTAGGATAACTGTGAATATAAATTTTTCTTTAACTACAATTTGTTAAAAGAAAAATCAATATAATCTTTATAATTATTAACTGCCATAAACATTCTATTAACTGGTTCATATTTCCCGTATAGTTAGTTCGATGAAATACTAAATAAAAGACATTTTCCGATCGTAAACGAGCACTTGTATTCAAATAGGAACTGATCAAGCGTTTAATAGTCTGTGAATCAATTAATCCACTGAAAAGTTGAACTAGGAATACAATATAAGCAGTTCTTCTGGAATCCAATTTGAATTTCATTGAATCAGTTTTAATCGGTTTGTATATGGATGCTTATTGATATGTGGATGCTTCCATTCGCTGAACTGAGATAGATTTCAACTCCTTCTCTAACAAGTATATCTGCTATTACATTAGTCTGTATTTAAGAATGTCCATGAACTTAGTAGTGCTTTAATCTATATATTCTGCTGAGATTTTCTGGTAGTACCTACCAAGAGCGACTTGGATGCATTATTAGTGTTTAAGAATAATATTGATGATAAAAAGTAGGCATGTGTTACTTTCTAACATAGATAGATAGATAGATTGTGAATTTCGGGAGAAAATCTGTCCCCTGTATGTGTCCCAAACACGGGTGTTGTTAGTTATTGTAATAACCCGTGCTTGAGTCATTCTTAAACCCTCTCGCACAAAGACTTATATAGCATGTATTTCGGATTGAAAAACAGTATTTGTATGGACTAGACTTCAATAAATATGGGCCTTGAGACTTTTTTCATATACTCCCGATCCTATTTATTTTCTTGAACATACCTTGCAATAATGTATTAGCTATTGTAGGTGTAACAAATGTTTTTGACATACCTTGCAACAATGTATTACTTATTATAGGTGTAACAAATGTTATATTCTTGTACGATTCATTATGATTATGTCTTGTCCTTGGATAAAATAATTTAATTTAAGATCATTTTTTATTATAGTTTAAATTAAATAATATTATTTGTTGTTGTTCTATCAAATAAATAATTCGTATCCACCATTTGATTAATTTTGAAGGTTTAATTTCGTTCTATTTATAATTTCATTACCATAAAACCACACAAAAAACAATAAAAAATGATTTTAATTTTATTACCTTTCAATAATCTATTAAAAATAATTTTATAAAAAAAAAAATTTTCTTTTGTGTCTCTACACCGTCTGAGTGATGATGAGTCTCAAAAGTTATAAAATGAAATAAAAACAAAAATATTATTTTGGTGATTAGAAAATTATTCATTTGAAAAACTATTTTATTTGTTTTTGTTTTTATTAATATGGTTCCGCAGTATGATTCGTTTCGTTTTGCCACTATTAAAGCAATTTTTTTTTTCATATTTAATATGAATTTCTTCAATTTGGCACCTATACACATCCATTATAGTTTAAAAAGTAATATAACGATCAAAATAATTTTCCCTTAATCCATTTAGGAGAGCCATGAAGAGCGGAGCGGAGAGGTTTTAGGTTTGATTTTATACTACATATATAGGTGTGGAACATTCTAATATCATTTAGAATTCCAATTAAATTATTGAAAAGGTCAGACAAGCGATGTTATTTTGGACACACAAAAAATAACCGGAAAAAAAATATTTTTATATTAATTTGTTTTGAATTTAATCTTAAAAATTGTTTTTAGTGGTGGTGGTAGGTACCGTCCAGGGTAGGACAGGATTAAATTTATTTATATTGTATATAATATATGATAGGCATATGTAAAATTCAATGTCAACATTAAAAACATGCTTTTAGCATTAAAAAAATTGTTCTTATGATTATTATCTACTACTCTATTGCAAAATAGTTGGTCTACATATTGTTTGTATTTTGAAATCGTTTTGACCACAGAGTCTCAGTAGATATGAGAGATAAAATCAACTTTTGTAGATAGTTTTAATTGTCTATACAACATTTTTTATTAAACTTTAAAGCCAATGTGTTTGCAAAAGAGTAGTATTATATTACTTTATATTGATATAATAATGTTAATATATAATTTTTTATGTCAGAAATACATGTGTGCTTAGAATATTTATATTTATAATTTATTGTATCGATTTCATTAAAAAAAAAAAAAAAAATAAGTTAAAATAATATTTTGAAACTATTAATCAATATTTTTGTTTAATTTCGTAAAAAGAATTTTAATCGAATGGAATTTAATGATTAAAATAAATAAATTTAATAAATTCAAAATTTATTTAAGAAATATTTTTGTTATTAAAAATTCATTTCATACTTTGGTAAACAATTGAATTTTTATTATTATATTATTGATTAATCGAATTTTTGGTTTTAATTATTTAATAACAGAAATATTTTAATATTATTAAATTATTCAACAATATTAAATTTTTAAATTATATTAAATAAAATAGTACAAAAATTAATTTTATATTTATTAAAGAATAGAAATTTGAATACCAATTAAAATGTTTGTAAATTACTTTCATTATTTTACTTAAAAATTCTTGCAAATTCAAATGTCATTGACAGGTCAAATATATTTTGACACTTTTGACAGTTATTTTTTTTCTATTGCGATTTTGAATGTAATGTAATTTTGTTTTTAATAATTATACACTAAATATTTACCTATTCTGGTTAATTAGATTCGATTATGTACCATAATGTTTTTTTTAACCTTAATTAAGTATTTTCATATCTATATTTTATTGACATTAATTATTTAATAATTAATGTTATACATATGTTATACATATGTTATACATATGTTATACATATTATTAATGTACATAAAATATATTAAGTATGTGATAGAAAATGTTAATAATTATCAAGGATAAATACAGAATTTCCAGAACTAAAATATTTATGTATATGTTTTATTTTAAATTACTCTAGTTTTTTACTAGTTTTTATTTCCGTAAAAATTCCGTTATTGGAAATAATAATGATATATTTACATTGTATATTCAGAAATGACAAACACGACGCTTTTGACATTTGTCATAATGTCAAATTAAAAACATCACATCAGCGTCATGCAAAATGACAAAGCATCGTGCAAGTGAATGTATTCGTATGATAACAAATGTTCATGAATATAGGTAAAAAATAATTGGGGATTTTTTTTTTGGTTTTTGTCTTGGGTAATTTTATTCAAATTTAAAAAATATTATTTATTAAAACCTTTTTGGTCTGCATTTACTCAAACGTCTGCAAAAGCAGGTATATTTTTTTCATTCAGAAGATAAATTTAAAATTAACGGGGCTTTTTAAAAATGTGATTTTACAAAACTAGCATTTGATAAAAGGGCTTGGTTTATTAATATGTTTATTATTATGAAACCAGCGAAATATAAAAATATTTTTTCAGGTGTGTTTTTAGTGAAAGAAATATTTCCTGCAATAGTCATGATAAAATACTTTGAAAATATATTTTTATGTCAAAAAATATATTTTTAAGCCAAAAAAAAAAACGATGTAAATGAATGAATCCAAATATATTAGCAATAATTTAAATGTCCATTTAAAAATACACTTGTCGAATGTCGATAGATAAATATTATAATTTTTTATTTTATTTATATTTACATTTATTACAATTAAACTTACAATAAATTTATTTGTAAGCTCTATTGCTACTTGGGCTATCGGCTTTTGGTATTTTAAAAAATATGTTATTTACGATCAAATAAAAGATATATTAAATTAATTTTAATTATTAATTTTTATTATTAATTATTAAAAAAGAGTATTTTTGAAATATAAACAAATATTTGAATTACTAAAACCAACTATGAAGAGCGTTAAAAATATTTTATTTAATTAATTAATTTTAACTAATTTTTAAAAGTTTTACATATACATATATATATAAATAAAAAAAAAAATTTTTTTTTGTAGTTAATTTAAAAAATTAATTTATTTAAAATAAATAATATAATTAAATTTTGCAATAACTAATTAACTCTCTTTCTCTTCTTTTTGTTTCTCTGTCTATACAAATCTATAACTATAATTCATTTAATTACTAACAAATGTGATGCAGATGCTTCAAAATGTGAGTATTTTTTTTTTAACTGTAGTGTTTGTAAATTACTAACAATAATTAAAATTTAAATAAATTTAATTAAATATTTATTTTGTAATATTAAATAAATACTCATATTAATAATTATTATCCTAAAATTAACATTAGATATTTGAATGTAAAATAGTTAATTAAATTTGTAATAAAAAATATTTAAATTTCATAAAAAATATTTCACAAAAATTATCTTTTATTTTTTGTTAATTCCAAAATTATGAAATTTTTCACTGTCACCATAGAAAATTTTATGTTATGCAAAAATTCAAAAAAATTAATAATTGAAAATTGGTACCACGTCATTTCTGCATGCATCAAAAAATATTTTTGTTCAATGTTAAATATAATAGAAAAAAAAAATCAAAAATAATCTTAAAATATGTTTTGTATATGTATATATATATATACTTTTTATAGTTAATGTAGTTATAGTTTTTCTTGTAAATTAATTCAAAAATTATTTCTATATATATTTTTTTTTTAAAAATTTATTTTCAAAAAATTTCAAATATTTTAAAAGTGAAAATGAAAATCATCGAATACAACTAAAAGTTAAAAATTCTTAATTTAAATTGATGAGTTATTGTTTTGCGAATTCACTAAACATTCTCAACCTTGACAATTAATTTTGTAATTAATTTTATTATGTCAGAAATTGTTTGTTGTGTTTTTTTTTTACTTGCTTTATAGGTTTTTTGTTTTCAGAAATAAATTTGAAATCATTTTACGTTTTATAATAATAATAAATAAAAAATACTATAATGAATAATATTAAGACAGTAAATTATTTATTTTCCAAAAATATGTAATCTAATTGTTTACATAATAATTGCTTACTTAATTATAAATATCTCAAACTATATAGAAAGAGACAGATAACATTATTTTACAACGGTAATTTTGTATTTCTGGTTGATCATAAATCGTACTTGAATGCGATTTAATTTGATCTTGTGTTTTATATTAGTGTTTAAGGTTATCATATATATTTTAACTAATTGCCTAATAAAATATTTTTGTTTTCCTAATTTTACTGAAACTGTATTGAATTCAGATTGGTGTTGATTTTTGGATTTTTTTTTATTCAACAATTTTGACTTAAAATTCGATGTTGTACTATATATACAAATTGAACTTAAATTGAACACATTTTCATTTATTATGTTGTTAGGGTAGTATGCGTACTCCTATCATCTTAATATACCAACTTTAAAGATGCAACAGTATCTAAGCCTATATCAGCCGATATAAGCCCATCTGTACTTATGGTAGTCAGATCTAAGGCTGTCTAAATTGTCAATTATACAGCGCAGTCAAAACTAGCTCCTCAGAACCATCACAAAGCATTCCGCTATGATTGAAATGAAGATATCGACAGAAATGTGAAATTAAAAACAATTGATGTCATTGAAAATTGTGCTATGAAATACGTAAACAGATTAATTCAACTTAACAGTTTAAAGATCAACAATCTCTTAAAACTACACGATCTAATGGGATAAAATGAAAATATGGGGGAACAGAAATATTGTAATCCAACATAAACACTTTTTGCTTATTAGCACCGTTTAAATCTAGTATAATAATTGACTCAAATATATACTAATAAGATTGTACTAGAATAACCTAAAGATTGTCAAATAAAAACAAAAAACTTTAATCATTTGATTCGTCGCTGATGTTGCCTAAATCATGTAATGGAATGTTTTTGTCCCCAACTTAATCAGAATCACATGTTGTGAGAGATCTAAATCATCTATACTATATGCATTATATACAATATGTACAATAGGCTGTACGTATATGTATATGTATATACAATATGTAAAATAGGCTGTACGTTCTAGTTGAAACATTATTTAAAATTAATTAAATATTAAAACTCTATAGGTATGTTTTACAAATTTTATTAAATATCTTAATCAATTTGAGTCATTACATTATCATCAGAAGACTAAAAGTATGATTTTTTCGATAACATTACATCGCAAATCGATCATTGTCCTTCTCCTTCTGATTTGAGTTGATTATGTACAATATCAAAATTACTAACTCGCATTATAGTATTTTCAAAAATCATTATAAATTGTAACAAAAATTATACAAAAAAGATTTAAATTCCGTATATTTTTGTATATATTTTTCAATCCAATGCTTTATGATTCAGTTTAAAATGAACAGCAATTGAAATGGTATGAGATCCATGAATCAGTGGGTTACAGAAGTTCGATTGGATTTTTATTTCTAATATTAATTAACAAAAACCATTTTATAACCCTGGTATACATACTTAAATAAATATAATTATGTCTGCGAGTTATTATATAGCTTTGAAACGATCAGCAATATGAGATATTTCAGTAAACTTATGTTTATCTATACTTATTCAGTCAAATGTTATTTCGTTTCAACTTGCATTATGTGCCATAATATATAAAGTAAATAAACATTTGTAATTTACAATTAAAAATAAAGAATTTTATTTAAACAATTATTTTGTAAAAATATCAAAATACAATAAATAAAATTTTTAAATAAATAAAAATCAATAATTATTAGGAATACAGTTTCCAAGGAACAAATTATGAAAATATTATTTTAATATCCGGTGAAGAGGTGAAATGGTCAATATATGAATTTATTATATGTTATTGATTTCGATAAATGCTGACTAATGCAATCAGGGTACATGGTAATATAATTAGTGTTAACATAAATTCTTAGTAAAACAAAATAATAATAAAAAAAAAAATTTATTGTGCTTAAATATTTCAATTGTGGGTTTGCACGTTTACCAAAGATTTATTAATTTAAATATTCAATACTAGAAAATAATATAACTCGATTATATTTCATTCCAATTAAATTGGCAATTTGCAAAAATTTTAACTTAAATTTCTTCTCTTGACTATTGAGAATACTATTGCTAAAGATTTGGCTCATCAGATCACCGGGTTCACTTTTTCAAATTAATTATTTTAGTTTTTAAAGTTTTTTAATGTAGGTTTAGGTATGTTATATATATGTAGATAAGCCTTGAAAAAGTAAATGTCATTAAATATTTGGGGGTTATGATTGATAATATATTAATAATTTGGTTATCAAATATTCAAATATATATTATATAATATGCAGATTATGTTAGTAATAAAATTGTAAGAATAAGAAACAAACTTACCAATAAATGTGCGATAATTATGTATAATACAACAATTTTACAACACTTGGACTATATTGTGCATTGTTATTATTTTTATGTACATATAATGAAGTAAAAAAAATCGACTACAGATACTTATACTTCAAAATCGTGCTATGAGAACTATTTTGAAATAATCAAGATGGTCAAACATAAGTTTAATGCTTGGAAAATTGAAATAGATGTCTATTAGATAAAGATTAAAGTGTAATACATATACAAGATGAAATATAATAATATGCTTCCGGATTATTTATCGAGACTTATAAATTATGTGCGAGTGAATCAATTAATCATAATCTAAGATCAGCACATCCTACTTTAATAATCATATAGTTTCGATTATTTTTCATTTGTATTCAAAGATTAAAATTTCGAAATTCTGTTTTCAGTATGTATAGTTTTTAAATCAGATCGAAAAACATTACCTTCTTCCCCTACAACTGGATCTATGGTTAACTGTTGTATTGTAGAAACACAATTGTACAAATAAAAATTAATTTTAAGATTTATGTTCATTTTTAATTTTGATATTTGTACATTTCTGTTTGATTGTTTAAAAGTGCAGGTGTATCATTGGCAATGGCAAACGCCATTATGGCAATTGTTGAATAAGACGATATAATTATATACATGGAAATATTTTTTTACTTTTGCGATCTATGACATCGCATTCAAATAGAAGGTGATAGGAAAATTCCTCTTCTTGTGAGTGGAATCTGCATTGTATGTGTATAGTAATTAATATATCGAAACTGGTTGAAATCTTAAAATTTTAAGTATATTTTTGACATTTTAATTTGTAAAATATGTCAAAACTAAAACCACTAAAAACATCATGTTCTTTGAAGTAAACATTATTAAGTAGAACACCACTGATAATAAAAAAAAAATAATTTTTGTTTATTTTTGTTTTGCATTTTTGTGCCAGAACAGAAGATAAATTGTTTTGATGTCATGATACTATTATGATCATTATATAAAATAATGTTAGTGTGTTGGTGGGATATGTCAGTTAACTATGATGGTGGCCGTCATTATTACGTACATATTAAGTGAACATGGAAGAATACACAAAAAAAAAAAATAATTTTTTTTGTTATTTTTCAAATTTTATTTATTAATGATACATAATTCTTTATGATCTAATGTTTTGTAATAATTTCTGTTGATTAATTTTATATTTTTTTTTTTTATTTCGAAATTTAATAATTTTCAGTTTTTTTTACTGTGAAGTCATGCTGAAAAACAATTATAATTAATTATTATAATTGTGGTTGAATGTTGTTTTTGTTTTTTTAATTTCTGGAATGATTTTAGAGATCGTTCTAATATTAAATTTTTACTTTCATCTTATTTTAAGTTTCTTTTGTAATTGAGATGTAAGATGTGTGTAATTCAATCCTAATTGTTATAATAAGGTTTCAGTAAAATGTTTATTGCTGAAAATATGTTATCATAATTATTAAAAATACATACTTATATACCATTTTTTTTTTTTAATTTCAATTAAAATTCAATTCAGCGTCACCCAGAACATTATAGTGTTTATGATTAGAGTTTTAGTTATAGGGAAACGTAAAATGAATACGCAAACATTTTTGTTTTCAATTTTACTGCAATATTTAGTTTTCATCAGACCTGAGTAGTCGGAAAAACATTTTTTTTTTTTTTTTAAATTGCTGAGTTCTAAGTAGCCGCGACCTCTTAAGATCTATTGTACTTCCCCGTCCATAATTGCAGGTCTATGTCCTTGATAAAAGCTATTATTGCCTTGATGTCAAGGTCAGAATCAGGCGATTTGTATCCCTGGAAGTGTTTATATCTTTTTCGAGCTACAGCGTCGCAATCAAATAGAATATGGGAGGAGGACTCCTCCTCTTCTAAGCAGAATCTGCATCTATCTGTGCTCGATCTACCAATCTTGAAGAGATGTTTATTAAGTAGGCCATGACCTGTGATGAACAATGTCAGCATTCTGACATTGAGTCTAGTCTCCCTGATTATCTGGTTCAATCCATGAATATTTAGCTTGAAAAAGAATTTGGACTGCGTAAGTCCTTGGCAGCTATCTCATATGTTCTGGGTTTCTTTGGACTCCCACTTGGAAACAATTCCTTGTAGGTAGGCGTTTGAACGAGCAATACTTGGCTCTGGTCCCAAGAATTGACTCTTCGCACCTGTTTTTGCAAGGACATCTGCCTCTTCATTGCCCTGTATTCCTTCATGCCCAGGAGTCCACATAAGAGTAACTCTGTTTCATTCGGCTAGCTTTATTAAGCTTTTGTAACAGCTGTAGATAAGCTTTGATTTAAAAATTGGGGAAGCCAGAGCTTTTAAAGCAGCTTGCCTATCTGAGATTATGTATATGTTGGCACCTCTGTGCCCCCTTTTACTGCACTGTAATGCCGAAAACATACTTCTGTCATCATCCAGTTTGTGATTAATTAAAGTTTTACATTTTATAAAAATATAAATAGATTTTTTTACCTCAAAAAAAATTTTTTTTTTCATTATAATTTAAGCGAAAAAACCGTATTTTGGTGTGAAGTATGATTATTGCAATTGTCACGCCATAAATAGATAAATTGAATGTGAACAAGATTGCAAACATAATTTGACATTTAATGTGACATTATTCATGTTCATTCGGGTAGAAAAGTGGTAGATATCTACAAAAACTTGCAGAGGTGGTATGATTTCAGTAAGGGGTTAGAAAATCTACAAAAATTTAAAATTTTATATTTTTGACGTTTGAATTTATTTTTTGTGAATACAATATGTCAGTGTCAAAAATGTGTGATTATTTCTTATACAAAAAGTGAAAGAAAATTGTTGTTGACAACGTAATTTTTGAATCGAGTATTAATAAAAATAAAAAAAATATAAATTATATAAATAATAATGGTGGATTGACGTAAGAATAATAATAAAAAAAATATTTCTTTGCCAATAATTTCGTTTTCGGTGATTTTGATATTTCAATAATGTGACAACAACAATAGCATGAATCTACCAGGTTCTTACGTATAAACATGAAGGTAGATTTCTGCTTCGGCTAAACACGGCCTTTTGGATGAAAAAGCAATATTTTTGATGTATATTATTGCAATTGCAACTGTCACTATGCCGTGAATAGAGTAAATGGAATAAGAAGAAGATTGCAAGTATATTTGACGTTTAATTTCACGAAAAAAAACTGTAGAATTCAGAAGTATCTTAACGTTTTGAAGATTTAAAAAAATTTAATATTATTTTTGCTGAAATACAATTTTTTAAATAAGTCTCGTAACGATATACAACTAGTTGTTTCGATTTCGAATTAATTATAGGCATATGATGCTCTATTGTTTTTTTTTTCAATTACTTATGCATATGATTTTGAACACGACATGACCAATGATAATGGTTTTGTTTTGATATCACTTGCACTTTCAAGTATTTTGACATCGCTAACATTGAAATAAGTCAAAAGGCCAAATTATAGTCAATTTCTAATGGAAAGATTCAATAATTACCTATACTTAAACTGTTAAAAAAAATAATTAAAATTTCAATTGTGGTACTGTGAATTGTAAATATATTTTTTTTTTTCTGTAAAATGCATGAATTATTTTTTTACAGTGCTAATTCAATATCTTTTGATAGTAGTGCATCAATTAAAAATTGAATTTAAATTTAAATAGATTCAAAAATTCTTCACTGTAATGATGGTATTACCACCATAAACTCTACATTACTATTAACTTAACTAAAAATGAAACCACGCTATAGTGATAATATTATGGTTCAACGTCAAATCTCCTAAATGTCAAATGTCCTGATATCTATAATTATAATTGACAAGCATTTAATGACCTGCGCAGTAGACACCTTTTCATTTTATTTCGATTCTCCTACTCCTTAATGAACTTCTAATATAATATATAAGTTGTATATAAAACAAAAGCATGCACACAGTTCAAATTTTTTTACTCATATGATTTTATTATTCAGCAAATACATTATTCATATATATGTGAGATCTTATTAAAATAATAAACAGAAGCAAAGAAATCAGTTATTATAATTTATATATGTACTTGCAAATGAATCTATGTACATATATATGCCAAAAAAAAAAACAAAAAAACAATTTCATCTAAAATAAAAAATATAAAAACAACAAAAAAACAAATCACTTGAATTCTTCATTTTTAACTTTTTAAGTAACTGTTTATAAATTTTGGTTATTAGTAGTAATAATATAGTTTTTATTAAAATTATGTATTATGTATAATATACATACCTCTTTAATGACAACATGTTTTATTTTTAGTAATTTTATCCATTAAATGTCACTGTCACTGTCTCGAAAACGAATCAGTATATGAGGAAGGTGCATTTATGTATTCAAAATAAAACTTACTAACCACAAAACTTTTTATTAAACATGAGTGGTTTCTATTTTATCGTGAGAAGTCTATGTCAGTACGAAAATTACTGTTCTGTTAAAAGTTTTAAATTTGGCTTCAACTTAAATTATAATTACTCAACAGGAGCCCCTAGTACATATTTAATATAGTAAAAAATTTTTTAAAATATTTTGGCGCGACCACTTGTGTTGTTTCATTTGTTTGCCCGTTGTGGTGCAGAGCACTGGACCATATACATGGACCATAAAATCACATGCAACGAATATTTTTTAAACTTACCGTTTCAAAATATTCCATTAATTAATAATTGATTAAAGCATCCAGTTGGAACCATTTTGAAATCAGAAACAGTTTAATCTTATCAAAGTCATTCACAAAATTTTCAAAGATTACAAAATTTTACATTTTTAAGGAATGACAAAACTTCTAACATAACAAAACAAAATTGTAACTTAAATGACAAAACTATATTAACAATTATTATGACATATTACATAACATTTGGAAATGACGTGACAATTTTATTACTCCTGAATTTTTATGGCAATTTTTTTTTGGGTATTCTGACAGTTTTTTAGGAGATTTGACGTAGAGCTTAATATTATAAATAATATATAAAATTAATGAAATATTTTTTTTCTCCTTGTAAACTGTACAATCTGTCTCTAATGGAGACATTCAGTAGTTTGTATGATATTTTGTATATGTAAGATAATGTAGTTTGTATATGATATTTGTACTTGCGGATGAAAAACCCAATGGTAAGTTATCCAATCTAGTTATATCAATCAATCTAGTAGCTGTAGGGTAGTTGTATAAATTGTACTCAGTAAAACATTACTAATTCCACTTTATGTAAATATATTTCGGTATCGTATTTAATGTACAAAAATGTATTCTAACAAAGTTATTGACAATAGACTAAAAAAAAAACAAAAAAATGAGTGAGTGACTTAGAAAATGAATGGAATATGCAATATGAGTCATGAATGTACGAAATAAAATTTGACTAATGAAAATATATTATTTGGAAGGTTATACACGTTTTATACAACGTTAAGCTACTGTCGTCAATTACCTGTTATATAATACACTGACAATGAATTTTTAGAAAGTACCACTCTATTACAAAAGAGTTGGCCCACCTTTAAATTTATCATTACAATAAAAATGTTGTATAGGTAATTACTATCCATAATAGATTTGATTTTATATCACATTTACTGAGATATTGTATGGGAAGAATAAGTGAGAAATCACAATGACAGTACTGAAACCAACTTTTTTGCAATAGAGTAGTATATATTAATATTCAAGTTAATTTTTAAATTCAAAGACTATTTACTTATTTATTTACTTCCATGACTCAAAAATATGTTTTAGTTAACGTATATAACAAGTTCAAGGATGTTTATTATATTTGTCTTTCAGAAGCTGTTGAGGTTCAATGAACTATTGTTATAAAGGTATATCTATTAAGAGGAGATATTAAGAGAGTCAAATTTTGAAGAAATAAAAACAACAACAATATTTTTTTAAAAATTCATACAAGTTTATATTGTGTGTAGGTTTGTGTGCAAAATGCACACTTTTATATTCTATATAATATTCATTGTTTCTCTCTATACCTTTCTAAGGTAGAATAATAATATATTATTAATATTCAAGTTTAATTTTTTCTTCTTTCAACTAAAAAACATGATGTCATGAGAAGAGAAATCCAAAATACATTCACTTTCAACTTACTTAAATAGAAACCCACCAAAAATTCTTCAAATAAATAAGTTTAATATGAGGGGAGGGATGATGGGATATTTAAAACAAAAAACAGAAAAAAAGTGTAAATTTAGGTACTCTTTAGATCTAAAATTCCACATTCATTCATTCAATTATTTGTTGTTTTTGTTTTTTTTAGTATTAAAATTCTTTTTCGTAAAGTTCAAATCTATACAAAAAAAGTTTTGGTGAAATTTTTGTTTTGTTTGCATTTTATTCAAATTTTCTATTTTTTTTTTTTTTGTTTTTTTTTCATATATCTAATTTGTAAGTAAATTTGAATTTTTTTGTTTTCGTAAAACAAAAAACAAAAAAAAAAACAAACAAAAAAAAATTTCTAAATATAATCCAATCCAATAAAAATTCAAATGCCGGCTGCTATTATTTTATTTAAAAAAAAAAAATATTTTTATATCTAAAAACTATAATAAAAATACAATCAAAAACTTTTGTTACCATGTTACCACCAAAGGTGCACACGAACGGAAATTGAAGTGAAAATTTTTGAATTGTTGCTATCGGTTGCTGTTTTTTGAATCATTTTGTTGATATTCATCATCAACTTCTTTTCACAATATACACACAACATACTATACATATACCCACATTCATACAATATTATAAATTTATATATAAAATGCGTAGGTCGAACTTGATTAATTTTAACTCTTTTATGGTGATCACGTTTTTATAGTATGGTAGATTTTTTTTATTATATGTAAGGTATGACCAAAATAGGAGGAAATAAATGCAATTCCAATTTTAAGAAAATTTAATTCCAAAGAAAAACAAGAATTGGAAGAATCAAAGAAAAGCTATACTATATAATAATATATATATATAATATTAGTTGGTATTACATATTAACATACATTTTTAATATGAAAGAATGAGATAAAAAATATAATAAAAAAAAATTAAAAAAATATCTCATATTAATATATTGTAATATTCCATGTTTTGGTTTCTGTTTTAAAGATGGAGAGGTGTGTAGACTTTATACTGTACCAATATAAATTAATAATATAATAAATAATCAATTTTAATGCTATTATAGTTGTTTTTGTTTTGTTTAGTAAATGACGACAAGGCGTTGTTGCAATTCAATCAATTTTCTTTAATTAATATGAAATTCTGATGCCATTTATTGTAGGAGATTATTGCCACCACAAATTTTTTTCGAAATAAATACGTAGGTAAAAATCAAAAATTTAGATAACATGCATTATACATATTAATTTATTATGATATAATTATAAAAAAAAAAAAAATTTATTACAATACAATACCAATATTTCATTTAAATTGATTTGATCCAAATTGCAAAATTATACGTATAAATTTCAAATATTAAATACTACTTAATTTGTAATATTGTCACCACTTTAAAAACCAATTTCACCTCAATTTGTTGCGTGGAGTAATTTATTTATAATGGTTTAATGGTTTAATCTGTCATTTCAATATTAATTTGTTCTATACGCCATATTTATTATTTTAGTAAATGTATTTCTGTACAATACAAGAGGTATGTAGATCAAGATTTTAGATGGCAGTGATGATAAATGTCATATTTTACTTAATATTTAACGTTTCAGTTAATTCTACGGGCGGTGATATCGTAAATGTCTTAAAAAAAACTTCAACCTAATATAATGTAAAAAAACTAAGTTGTCAATACTATCCATAAAATAAGTTGGCAACATTGTGTAATGAAAGGCTTCGGCGACATTCTGTTTTTGACATTTAATTCATTTGTGATCAAGCAAAATTAACAAAAAGTTTTATTAACACTGTACAACATTGGGATTTTAAAAATTTTTGTAAACCCAAATACCTGTCAAACCAGTCGCGAAGACATCTTCAACAACAGTTGTAATCATGTCATGTCAATCTCTCAACCTATTGTGAGCTTTTATAGACATTTCACATCATGTCAAGATGGAGTAGTCATTAAGTGTATGTTTTTTTTTCAATTTATCTTAATGCTCTTCAGCAATTGAGTAATGACGATGTCAAAGATTTATATCTATCATCTTTTGGAAGGTTTGTTTGGTAAATGCTTGAATTAGGCATTTATTGCTTTCAACTTCAGTCAACCATCTGCCATTATATTCCCAAGAACTGTACACTTTTGTAGTCTATTTATACTGTAACGGGCAATGTCTTGTATTTTCTATACGTCCTTGTATACCATATACGTCCCTGATTTTTTACTAAATTTCTTACCTATTAATATATTTGCCTTATTTGATATGGTTCGCATTTTGGCAACAAATGAAAAAATTATCGAAGAAAAATAGTCCGTTGCCAAAAAACAGGTCAAAATGGAGCATTGTGAGATGAAGCCGTTTAACTTCAAATACGGTTTGGCATTGTCAGATGATGCCGTTTAACATATTTTAAGTTAAATGGCTTTATATGACAATGCCAAATATGATGTATATGATGGATATGATATGATGAATTATTTAATTAGATTTTACAACTCAGAACCTGCTACTACAATCCATCGCAACAATTCTAGAAAAAGTGATTTGGCTTTATATAAAAACAATAAAATAATTAAATGTCATCAACACAAGGTTGTTGCTGAAGTTTGTTAATAGTGTTACCGCAATTAAAAGGAGTTGGAGCTCTCGGCCCTCCTGTACTACGGATGAAGATATTTTACTGAATACTGGCCATTGTTTCATATTGTCACAGTTTGTGGTAAATATTAATAGCTCTTTGGACTCTGCTTACAAGCTGATATGTTTTAAAAATTAAAATCCAAAATAGATTAGCACCAATAGATTACACGATTTAATACACTTTTAATTTTTAATAACTTCGAACGTTAAATGCAATAGAATATATATAATTTTTATTTTAATTCAGACTGTTGAATGTAATGCAAGTACATACATTACACAACCAGTTAAATCGTAAAATATTGTTTTTTTTTGTTTTTCATATCGTTACAGTTTATGTGCGGTTATAAAAGAGATTAGATACAGTATAAACATAACAGGCAAATATTACAAAGTAAATTCGCAATGCTCATAATTATTATCCAGAAAATAAATTTCTTTGATACACTCAATATTTTAGTAAATAACGCTTGAAAAACTTTAAAAAAAAATATTAAAAATTATAAATTATGGCTTTTTTATTTATGCATATTTTGTATTTAATATGTATATTTTATGCATTTGGATGTAATGTTATATTTATAAATATTGATTTTGTATTTTAGAATCGTTTGAGTGATGCGATACGTAAATAAATGTCATATACATATAATACTACAGCCAATATAAAATTAGTTGTATTTAAGTGAGTGTATTTTGAATTACGTTTTGAGACTGGGAATTATAAATTGTCTCATTCGATCAATCTGACTACTTGATATCATAATGCCATAATTAAAATTTTGACATGTATAATTATGTGAGTAGTTTTAAATAATAGGCCCATTGGTGTTTCAATTTTGTTTTAATAGGTTTTTTTTCAAGGTTGTAATGAGTGTAATTTAGAAAATGAAATGTTGCTGTTACATTTAAGAGTGGAAACAAAAATGAGGTATGAAATATAATACATTAGTTATTTGGTCTATTAGAAAGTTAAACACGACTTTATTTTGAGTCTACATGAATGAATGACTATCTTCCATTGATGTTAATTTTGGACATGTTCTTTAAATTTTGAAACTCACTATTGTTTTACTGCTGTCAATTGATTTTTGCTTCTCAAATGAAGAATTGGTTTACCCTTATTAGCTCAAAATTCACTATACAAGACTAACTTCATTAATTTAATATACATGTATTGTTATTGTACATTAATTTAATATACATGTATTATTATAACACTATACATATATTATACATAATTTTATAATGTAAAGAGCTTTGAATAAATGCATTTATATCTCTTAACAACCCTTAAAGTCTTGTCTTGTATATTGTTAATTCACCTTCATGTCTGAGTTTAAAAATTATCTTAACTTCAAATCCAATAAAATTTTCTGATTTTGATTTTCAACACATTTACATCACTGTGTTGCTCATAGCTTTGGCACATGCACACACAATAGTTATTACAATAGTCCTGTAACTTCTATAAGGGTAGAAGCAAACTAATTCCAACTTGTGCAATCTACAGCAAAACGCAAATAATATTATTATAATAATCAATTTTGTTTTTATAATACAAAATTGAATATGAACTTTTTAATTTACTGAAATTCAATATTTCATATTATGTATTTAAATATTTATATTGAATTTATATAATTTACACATTTTATTTATTTTTAAGGAGAGTGAAAAATTTTAAATAACAAATATAAAAATTTAATTGTGTAAATATTTTCTTGTAAATTAATATTTTGTAAAAAAATTTATTACGAAAACAAGTGATGCCAATTTAAAACTAATCAATTATTATTTATTTATATTATTGTATATCAATTTTAAATCAATTATCATGACACTGTTTATAACACTAATTATTGTATGTTTATTATCGTATAAAATTATTATTGATCTTGGGATAATTCTTTTCTTATAGTGGAAGGTGGTCAACCTGTACGGTTTTTAAATTCTGAATTTGAGATCTATATATGATATTTTATATGATTCTAATCCAAATGAACATAAACACAAATTTGTTAAATAAAATTGAAAATAAGCAAAGTGTTTTATTTTTATTTTGACATTAATGTAGGTATATATTTTTTTACTAATAATTTACTAAAAATGACAAATTTTAAAATTGTTGAAGATTTGAAATTACTCATACGTAAATCCAATTGCTTATGTAAACATTACCATCTAACTGTCAAACGTATCAATGACAGTTTACTTTATTGATTTCAAATCAACAAAAAGAAATTTTTTTGACAATTTGTATCTATGATTTATGATGTTTTTCAATTAGAATTGATCTGTCACATTTCGAGTTGGCTATTTCCAAGACACAAACCCGGCAAATTTCAAATTATTCAATTCTAATTAAAATCATCATAATTCATAATTTATGTCGTCACAATTAAAATCAGGCATCTAATCAGGGACACACACCTTTAATTTTAAAGCCCCAATTATAATCATTCTGATTCGAACAAACGTCAAATTTGCTCTTATTGCACTTCAATATAATCGATTATACTAGTATCAATTAATAGAACCAATTATATATGTATATTGAAGTCTGGTCGAATCGAATCGAAGAGGTTGAAAAAATTTAAAATTTTGAAGAAAACAACCGCAACTGGGATCCAGAACTGTTATAATTTGAATGCTTCTCAAGTAAAATTACGTGTTCCAACTCTGATTATCACAGTAAACACAAAAAAAAAAAAAAAACAATTTGAAATAACATAATAAAATAAGAAATAATAATCTGACGAGTCATATTTAGCACCTATTTATTTGCAAGCACTTGTAATGCACGATAGTAGACAATCCATTTACAGATGCTAATATTATAAGTCAATAATCTCTACATAAATCAGTGTTAGTTTTCAATGAATTTTAAAATCATTTGAAATCACATAAAAATTATTTTTAAAATTATTCAATAAAATTTTTGTATATAAAAAATAAAGGAGCGTTAATGCTACTGGTTGTTATTTACTTCTAATATTGTATATATAGTATATGATTTAATCATGTCATTGGAATTTAAAATATTTCAAAATAGAAAAAAAAATATTTACTTTTTTTTATTATTATTATTTTTTTTTTAAATTCAATAAGCGTGCTAAGAAATGCTACAAGCAAACAATCATACAATTCTAAAATGTTCGAATGAAAATTTTTGAAATTTTTTTTGTTTTCTTTTAAACTTTTTCAGCGATATTTGATAATTTTTAATAGTTTTTGGTTTTTCTTTTTTATTTGTTGTTGTTTTTAAAATAAATTCAAAAATATTTTTTGACTTCAAATGACCGAACCACTGTTTTAGTAAAACAAAAAAAAATGATCTTCATTTATTGTTTCATGCGCTAATAATATTTACTCTCTCGCTCATACAAAATTCATAAAATAAAGTGCAAAGCAAAAACAAAATTTATGTTAAAAAATTTTAAAAAAGAAAATTTCAACTTTAGAAAAAAAAACAAAAATTCACGAATAATTTTATAAAATTATAAATTTGTGTTGTGGGTACAATTGCACTTGTTTGTTTTGTTATATTTTTAGCATTTAAATAATATTGCCGTGATTGTTTTATATACCTACCTGGCAGGTAACGATTGTCAGAAAAATAAATATAAATTTGTATATTCTTCGATTGGAAATAAAAGGTGTGTTTGAATAAAAATGTATTTTTCTTCTTATTTTGTGATCACGAATAAATTAATTACTGATACCCTTATACTTATTTATTTTCTAAACATTAAATATCTTGAAATTCCTACTACTAGCACAATTTTTTCCTCTATTGACCTTCATTGGAAGTATAAAGTTTTTTCAGTCTTCAGTTGATTATGTTCAGTCTTCCGTTATAGATGTTTTTCGATGAATTTGAATTTCTTAGCTGCAGTATTATTACAGTTCTATCTGAATGGTCCTGCAGTGAAAGAATTTTAAGTGCTAACTATAATGACATAAAACTACATATGTCATGGCATATGTCATATTCCGTATATGGAAAATACATGCAAATGCTCATAATCGACATATGCGGCAATTATGTTGAATTTGACATTTCGTTAAATTTTCGTTAAACATAGAATTCTTATGTTAAATTCCATTCAAACCGAATTCGACATATGTAATTTTTTGTTGTTGTTGTTTTTCTAAGAAATATTTTCTTATGTTACTATGTCATTATGGATCGACATATGCTTTGACAAATACCTATGTCAGCTTCGTTAGGCAATTTGACATTTACATATGTAACTCAATGTCATTATAGTTAGACTTTTAATTTGACTAATTTGAATATCTACATAGACGATTAATACTATATAAAAGTAGATATACATTTATACAATATCTAGTTGTTATTGGAGTGGCTTCGTTATTGTTTTGGTACTTTTAACATTTCTGACCATTACAATAAAAAAATCGATGTAAAAATAAACAAAAATATTACAACATTTCTTAATGTTGACCCGGCGAGAAAAAAACCACAGAAATTTAATATTAAATCATGTTAGCCATTCTGTTATGTAATTCAATTGTGAACGAAAACAATAACGAACTGAAAATGTATGATTGAATAGTATCAAGTATAAATGTATAGTATTACTATGATTCTGCGATGTCTGTCTATATGTGGAATTAATAAAAGTTTAAAACCCTAATGTCAAAACAAAAAATAAACTGAAAAATGAAAAATTTGTAATTGTAATGATATTGTAAATTTTAATTTTCATAATTGGGTTCTGTTTTTGCATATTGTCTAAATTATTTATCAAACATTTCAAAAATCAATATCACTTCCTATCTGCCAAAGTGTCTTATCACCTTACTTATTTACTATTTAAAAGAACCTAACAATGAAAAGAATGTTGGTAGTTTAACTGAAGCTAAGTTTCCTTCTAAAAGTGTTGGTATTCACAATGTTAATATTTATGATGAATTTGTGTAAAATTTGTTCATTAGCTCAAATTTAGAAATCTATCAAGTTGTTATGATTGTATTGTAAGATATTTTTCCATAATCGAAAATTAAAAATTTAGTAAATATAATTTGAGATACCACTGACTTTGCAAATCGATCATTCAATATTCAATTTTTAAATTAATTTTGTTAAAGTTAAATTTCACATATTTCCCTTGTTTCTGGAAATTCAATTCATCCAATCAATCAAATGAAATGACCTTAATTTCACTTCAATTTCACTTTTAATGTCTCTCAGAGTTCGATCGGAAGTATTATTAATCAGGATTGATAGAATAAACGAAAATGAAGGAAATTTCAATGTTTGAATGTTGTTTTATCGGTTTTGGATCGAATTGAATTCAAGCAATATTATTTAGTGTGAAATTCATTTTAAAGTGCAAAAAATAGAAAAATCCATAAAAAAACAATTTTACTTTTTATTTCAATTTTATAAAATTAATTACGTATACATAAATAAAACATTTATACCCTTATCATGATTCTCGAATCGAATATGAGTCGAAGCGAGTATGCTAGGCGAACGTTCGCGTAAATGTGATCAAGATTCGCGAATAAATTTATTCGCTGTGGAAAAGTCGTTGCTAACCTAACACTTGAAAACTAAATATTTTGACAAGTATATTTAGATTAACAAAAAAACTTTCAGTTGAATAAAGATGAATTATTTTATATTTTAAATTCAGTGAAACATAAATCGAAGCCTTAAATTAGAACAAATGGAATATTTTACCAATAGTAACATTAGTCTGTGCAATACGACAAAGAAAATTATCACTGGCAATAATTCAGAGTTTCGATTGTTTCGGATATATTTACTGCTATTTTTCATTTTAGGTTTCTTCAAGTGTATTTGAATTCGTAACAACATTTAGAACGGCTCTCTAGATTAATTTGGATTCTCTGGATTTTGTTCTTTGCTCAACAGAGCATCGACAGCTTATTCCTACGCCTGTTGTTTTTGTGTATTTTTTTTTTTTTTGCAATACCTGTAATCATATTATTATCAACACGCAGTACATAGACTGAGAATAAACAAATAAACAATGATTTATTCCACTCTTTGAATTCACGTTTTGAAGATCCTAATACATTTAATTTGGTTGCATATCGATTCCACAACACTTTTAATGCACTTTTATTCCAATTTGCTGTTCCCACAAGCCTAATCATTATTCTCTCAATTGCACCAGCTTATAAAACTTTTTTTTTTATAGCTGCAAATAAAATCATATTATTATATTATTCATACATTTTTTTTAAGTTTACCCTCCCCTCCATTTTTACTCGAAAAACAACAAAATATTTTTTTTATTTTTGTTTTACGGTTTTCACTTAAATTTTTCATTCGACAAATTGTCGAACGTATTAAGTTCGCTTCGCTAATCATGATCGCATGACAGCGAATTCGTCTACTTATACGTTCGATTCGAGAATCATGATAAGGGTATTAATTTTTGCTTATTCTCAAAATTTTTTTTTTATTTATATTTTATAATTTATTACAATAATTTTTTTTTGTAAGCTCTACCTACTTGGGCTATCGGCTTGTTATTGTTACAAAATTGGTATCGGTGTACTGTACATTGTACATAGGTATCATATTATTATTATTTTTTTTGTTTTTAAATAAAATTTATGTTCACTTAAAAAAATGTCTAAACAGTTTTGTGAATCAGCTTAGATAACTATATCCAGCTATTACTAATTTACAAATCAATGGCCAAATTTAGGTAGTTCGTTGTTTATTTTTATTTTAAAAATCTAATTTAACCTAAAAAATGTCAGTATTAACATTTTTGACAACTATTTTTGACAGTTTAATAATAAAACATTTATTTTTTAATGAAAAATATATGGAGCTGAATTTCAAAATCTGGTACATTGTATTGTAATTGAAATCGATTGATTTTCAGGGGCACTATTCTTTTTTTTTTTTCTATCGATCGTGGTTATCAATTTCAGTTTCGATCGAAATTGACAGATATTTACAGAATTTTAGTTTACTATAATTTCACTCTGTAATTGCACAACCCTGATTAAATTACGTTTTCTATAAATTCGAAGAAAAATTTATTATTACAATATTTAATTTTGAAAAAAATTAAATTGTCGACTCATTATAACAGCATCATCAAATTTAATCATCATCATTATAATCAAAATTATTGTAGAGTTTAGTAATCATGTTATTGTTTTCAAAATATATATATATATATTTTAATATAGTTGAGTTAACTCTCTGCAAGTGACCATATTTAATTCAATTATCATTGAACTTGAGTTGAATATAATAATAAAAATTTTTTTTATTTTTTTCCATTCTCATTATCTGAACTATGATGGAATTCACATTTTAAATAACCTAGGATATCTATATATAAAAAAAACGACTTTATTTCAGTATGATACAAACAAATGAATAAAAGAATAAAATAATTCAAGTATATTTCCTAAATGTTGAAGATTTGATATTAAAAAGATGTACGATTATAATACGAGTATTTCTTAATATGTCAATAATATTATTATCTTCTTAGAATGGAATAAATTAATTTAAATTTTTATTTATAGTATCTATGTACAGGGTGGTATAAAAATTGTTTTTAATATTTTAATTATTTTCCAGAATACATAATATGTAATTATATATATTTAACTCTGTAAAAATGTGTACGTGATAAATTAATATCATTTTCCTTTTTATAATCAAAGCTATTCTCTGAGCAGATGTCAAACACTCTTATTCAATCTAAACAGAATGTCAAACTTTGAATTTCTATTTGATAAAGAAATATGATTTAATGAATAAATTTTTTTTGTTCTGCTTTTTATTGTTGTACTGGTTGTACAGTTATACGAATACAATTTAAATTTGTAATTAATTTTAAAAATTATTTATAAAACTCAATCCACAATTTATTTTGATTAATTTGACATTTCATTTGTTTAAAAATTGATTTTACCAACAGATCATGCTTGAATGTCACTGAGAGATAAAAATGAAACACAAAATAGATAATCTGGATAATCTGAGAATAAAAACAAATATAAATGTTGTTTTGACTGCTATGATTGATCTCTAAAGAATAAAAACTAATAAAATTTGTTTTTTGACAGTTCTGATTAGAAAAATAAAATTAATTTTCAACACGGTGTTCACAGTTTGAAAATTGTTCCTACAGTGGTAAATCTGACGTAAAAGTTAATTTGATTATGTGACAGTATTGCGTGCTATAAATATGATCAATATTATTTTAAAAATTCACATTTTTAGATATATATACATATATTATTAAACAAGGAGTACATAATATTATTCGTATTTACTATCCAAGCTCAAAATTCAGGTTTTCTTCTTTTTTTTTTTTTGTTATTGTCAGTAATTTGTTTTGTTTTTTACATTAGGTACGGTACTAAAATTTTGTTACATTAACTAGAACGTATACTTTTTTCTAATCAATTTTCTGGTAGTTCGAGTACATCAACTAATTAAATGTGAAAAACTATAATTGGTATCAGGGACGAGGCGTTCTGAAATAGTAAGTATACAGTTGAACCTTAGTCGTAGATGACATAGAAATTGGACTACATAATATTAGTTAGCAAGTTATAAATAATTTTAAGTTACTACAATATATTGCTAAAATAGCAAAAATGGATTGAAAAATGGCATAGAACAATTAATATAGAAATAAAATAATGGTTTAACGTAATAATAAAACATGATTGTGATTAAAATGAAATCGAAAATTAATCGAAAATGAAATTAAACTCATCGTTAGGATACAAATAAATTATTTGTCAATTATCCAATTGAATAGCAATGTACATATGATTTTAAATCCAATAAAGCTGTGTTTTTTATTATTACTGAGACTATATTGATCAATCAAAATGATCTGAAAGTGTCTTTTTTATTTGGTAGCTTGAATCTGAAAACTGTTCTAATCACAGATTGATCAGACTGATTGCTTTGACTGATTGATTGATTTTTTTTGCTAACTTCATCTACATAGTTTATGGAATAAACTTCGCTATAGTTAATATGAAATCAATCTAATTTATCTATACCTACAGGTATAAATAAAAACAGGGTTTTAAGGTGAAAATTACTCAGACGTTTCGTTAACTTAGTTCTTTTTTTTATACCTGCACTTGGGTATATAAATCATACAATATATCTTTTATATTGTTATGAAATTCTAGAATACCAAATCATTTTCTGGTTAAATTCATGACAAGCTAAACTTTGAACATTCTATAAACATAGGTATATACATAAGTACCATAATATTATATTATGTACATCGTGTAGTATGTATGTATGTATTTATGTAAATAAAATAATGTTAGTTTGTAATTTAATTATGTAGTATTATTTATTTTTTTACTAGTTAAGTATTCATCGCATGCTACTTTTATATTATTGCGTATAAATGTATGTATATATATATATTTGATTTTTGTTGTTTTTACTTTAATAAAAGCAAAAAAATAAATGTAGAAAATATCAACACACTGGTTGACCTTGGATTGGTTCTACACAGAAAATAAAAATGTACATTTATTAAAGAGAAGCTTTGTTATGACATCATCACTAGAATATTTTATTCCATATTAGGACTAATATATACATTCATGTAAATATATGTACATAAATACTATCTATTGTATATATTATGTACATATTATATAGTAACAATAAATATTAAAATTTGTTTCACAATAATTTTCGAGTCGTAATAAAAGACTAACGATTTCTAGAATCTCCTCTCAAACTCTTTATCTGACTCACCTCAATAATTAACAAAATAATATCAACATAACTATATACGTACATATACATATAATATATTTTATTTACTGGAGTATATTTTTAGAGCCGGCTGATTGTTGTTTTTTTTTGCTTTTCTCGTTTTTTCATCTGTTAATTGTATGTACCTACATATATGTATGTATGTAATAAGTATGTTGTTTCTATATTTTAACGAATTTTCCACATAAACTAAGTTACTTTTATTTTTGTTTTTTGTAACGAATAGTTATTTTTAGTTTCAACGTTATTTATTTTTTTTTTATACGAAAATAATAATATACATCTATGGAATATATATGTACATACATATATACACATTTTTTTGTTATTGATGTGGTTAGAATGGTAGGTAAATGTATAAAAAAAAAACAAACTAATTCTGGACTGTTATGGTATAAAATAAAGTAGGAACTTTACACCATTAATGTAGTGGAAATCATTCTATTTGTATTGAAAATGAAATTTATTGAAACAAAAAAAAAAAAAAACAGGTTCTATTTAAAATAAGGGTATTCATGATTAAATTCAAATGACCCGATCGTCGTATCATGGTCAAATTAAAATTAAACATAATTTTATATAGAAAATATTCATAATGTTTCAAAAATATCTATTTATATAGGTAGGTATCTTATCTATGGATTCTACGATTTTATGGTGTTTAAATGAAAAAAACAAACCAACGAAGATAGAAAAAAATTCACATTTGAAAATTCTTCGTAGAAAAATTGACTTATATGGAACACAATATGCACAATGCAGAATATTTTGAATTAATTCATTGATCTTATTCAAGTTAGTCGGACTTGTTGTGGGCTTCTTTCCTCTTTTGTATTCCATTGTATTGCATTCCATTATTTAAATCTGTAGATGGGTAGATGAACGATATTAATTATAGTGAAGTTTACTATAAACTAGAAACAGCTCATCGATTAATTGTTCATGTTGGCTCACTGAATGTGTGTGGTTATTTAACCTTCCATTTATGTCTCTTGATCTGAACTGCAATTGGTTTATATTTCTTAAGGCTTGTATTATTGTATTTTTGCCTTAGTTCTATGTTTGCTGTTGTTACAGGTTTGATTATCATAGATATGAACTTTAGTCACATTTTTAAAACAACTGTAATCAACTGTATTACTTAATGCTTTAAAATAATTGGCTACGTTAGCTTTATGATTTTTTAATTTTTGCGTTGTTCGAGTTAAAAATTTCGTAAAATAATATTGAAGCTTGTATTATTAAGCCAAATCTAATGGTAACTGTATGGAATATAAATTAGTTCTTACTGAATACAATTTAGAAATAAGAAGAACCAAAAGACAACCCTGGAAAATTTTTAAAAGGGTCCATAAAGAACATAACAACAGAATGGGTACGCTACAAAAAAGTTATGGTACCTACACTGATAACCTGTACACAGACACTTGAATTTATGGCTAAAACACATTTTCCAGGAAGTAAAACAGTGTAAGCAAATTCATTCCAAAAAAATGTACAAAAAAAAGCAATCAACCTAAACGGGTACACTGAAAAAAAACTCATCCAATATCTTTACGACGGAGAGAAAAATGTGGGCTATTCGCTCATTCAAACCTTATAACTCTCCAGGAAAAGATGACTTTTTTCCAGCTCCGCTACAAAAAGACATACTCGTGCCAATTCTGAAGAACATTTTCCACGCTAGTCACGCCTTATACCACATACCCAGTGCTTCGAAATTGACTACCTAAGGAAGGTAGGTAAAAGACAAATTTATCAACCCAAACCCTACCGTCCAATTAGTCTAACATTGTTTCTTTTAAAAGCAATGTAAAAGCTATTAGATCAGTACATCTGAGAACATATATGCAACAACAACTACATGCAAAACAATATGCAAATCAGCCCGGTAAATCAACAAATCTTGCTCTTCAAAATCTAACAGAAAAACTTGAATCAATTAGCGTCAAAGAAATATTTTTTTTCTCACTACCATTTACCATTCCTATAGTTTAATAATATTTTTTTTGAAAACAATGAATATGTCTAAACTGAATCTAGAAGATATTTGAAAATATGCGAATCGAGATTGAATTGAAAGTAATGGTAGTATGTACCTAGTTAATCTGATTTCGTATGTTTGGTAAAAATTTGCTTATTGTTATGTTAGGGCTTTTCATAAACACATACTGCAAAAGCATACTGTTTTTTGACAGAGTTTTTAAATTTTCTACATTTGCAGTTTTTTGTTATAAATAAAATAGCAACACACCTGATTGTCATTCTCTATCTACAATACTATAATTTGGCATTTTTCCTGCTAGGCTAAAAATGTTTATGAACTAACTTCATTTGCAGAAATTTGTTTATGAACTAGGTGTATATAATCAAATATTATATCTCTTGCACCGATCTGAAATGCTCGTGGATCATCCATTTTCGAATATTACAAAATTATAACATTTGCTTCCTGTCGATAGACTATAATATAACCCTATCCTATCCATGATAAATTTTTCATTTTAATTTACTACTACAAAAAATTTTCGCAGTTTGCATCAATTCAGTATTCTCTATACATTTTTTCTTTCTAAATACATAATACAAAAAAAGAACAACAATAATAACAAAAACCAGAAAAGAGTTAAAAAAATAGTTGCATATACTAGTATTATTATTTCAGTGATTTTTTCTTTACGCCTGTTCACTTCTTTACTAAAATATTTTTTTCTGGTGGGATTTTGTTTCAATGAAAAATCAACGAAAATCTAAAAGAAGAATAAAAAGATGATAAAACAATACAAGTACATGACATACTGTGTAATGTGTATATGCATGCATTTTGGGTACATTAACTTCATTTTATGGTATGGTGAATTTATATTTTTTTTTCAGAAACATTTTCAAACAATGTGGTGAATTCATGTAAATTTTTTTTTTTGCTTCTGTAAATTGAATTGACAATAATTCTAACAGGTCAACTGTTATTTAAATTTTTTTGATTCATTAAAATTTTGTTAATAAAGTGTTTTTTTTTTTTTATTAAGTTTCGATTGTTTAATTTTAATAAATGAAAAAAATATGTAAATTATGAGTAAAAAAAATATTAAATTAGAATTGTTACGAAATTAGTAATATAGTTATGTAAGTAAAATAAAGCTTTAATTTTTTGTTTTTTTTCATTTTGAGGTCATAGATTTGCGTTTGTTTATAAATAAATAAAAGTTTTAAATATCAGATAGGTAGGTATGTATTAAATATCGGTAGCTATATTTATTTATTTTTTTTTTTAAATAGTCATATCAAATTTCTTAATTTTTTTTTTGTAATTATTTAAAAAAAATTAATATAATATTTTTGAAATTTAATCTAATATCGTTATTATTATTATTATTATATTTGAATTGAAAAGAGATAAATAAACTGTAAATTTGAATTGATGAGAATAATTATTATTTCTTCATTCTTCATTGGCATGTAATTTATTAAGTTGGTATATAGTGTGAAAATAAACTGTTTTTATTGTCTTTTATTTGGGGCAAATAACTTCAGTTATATTTATTATTAGTTATTATTATCTCAAATGGAACATAATTCTGCATTCCTCCGCAATTGTGTTAATTTACATTTGTCAGTTTATGAGATTGTTATATCCATTATTAGATTGTTGAGTCTACCTAGAATAACTATTAACTATATTCTAGTCATTAATCTGCTTAGAATCTTAATCTAACAGGTATTAATTAGTCTTTAACTATTAATTCAGAATAACTCATGATGTTCAAAATTATCTACGTATCTAAACAATTGTTTTAGCTACATAGATAAGAGATGATAAATAGCTGCATAGATAAGAGATTTAGCTACATTGTTGAGTACAGTAACGAATTTCTATCGATTGACAAACTGATTAATTTACTCATATAAAGGTAGAGGTGAATTGTGAATAGCATAAGAACAATCTCACATCTTCTTGTTTAAGGGGTTGAATTTTTCCAAATGAGTTATTTAGAATTTTCTACGTTTTGACTTGCCTGTTGTGCAATTAATTTGTTTTTATTTTATATTTTTAGTTTAAAAATAAATATGTGTAGTTTCAATGCAATTTCGTGCAGGTCAGTTATGAAAAAAAACTGAAAAAAAATTATCAGGAGTTGAACAGATGATCAGAATTTGTTAATTCAGATATTTTGATGAATTCTGATGGTTTCTGTGATGAAGAAAATTTTTTTTTCCCAATATTGTTCATTTCAATAGTTTTCTATTTTTGACAAGTTAAAGTAAAAACAATCTAAATTAATCTCTAGATAACCTAATCGGTAAAATGGCAGAATAATGAAATATAACGGTGTGGTGAACTGTTTATTGGTTTCAATTCCTGATTCTTGAAAATTCATTGCGAATCCTGTGAGATAAACTTTGTCTCGTAAATGTAAGCTATATTAAATAAAATAGCATATACCTACTAGTTGAGTAGACTAGAACAGTAGATTGCTTAGGCAACTAATTTGTGAAGAAACATAATAATTAAAAGAAGCTCAACCAACAGTGTCTGAATCACAATAGATGTGATATAAGTTAAATATTTACATATAGTCTACCTTGCAAAGTCAAATAGCCATGACAGTTAGTGTTGACGTTGACATATACCTAGTAGTTGAATAGACTATTACAATAGTATATTACTTAACCAGTTAATTTGTGGATAAAAATAATGATTAAAAGAAACTCAACCAACAGTGTCCGAATCACAATAAATCGTTGAATATTTACATGTACTCTACCTGTCAAAATCAAATAGCCATGACACTTTGTGTTGGTGTTGACGTTTATTTTTAATTTTAAAATTTAATTTACATACTTGTTTTCGCTTTTTTAAGCACTTTATAAACTCCTGAGGGATATTTTAATGTAATGTAAATATATGTATTATATATATATATATAATTTAACATTAATAATTAATTTGATAACATTCAAACAAATATTTTTAAATTATAAATAATAGAAAATCACACTCTTAAAAATAAAAATGTACTCAGATGTTTTTGTTTTTTTTTTTAAATTAATTTATAAAAACAAATTTATTTAATTAAATATTTTACAATAAATAAGAAAATAATTCAAAATATTTCTGGTTTTTCTCAATTAAATTTCAACAAAAAATATGAGATCATAATTTTATTTATTGGCACTTTAATTTGATTTTGATTTTTCTTTTTCTTACTTTAGCATTTATGAAAATTTTGTTGTAAAATATTTTTTTATTTCACCCTAGTGGTTAAATTGCGCACTTATATGTATGTATATAAAAACAATAATTAAGAAAAATCGAATAAGTTCTGTATATAGTAAAGTATATTAATTATAGTATATTTCATTTTCACTTGAATTGACTGTCTCAAGGTTTTTGTTTTTAGGTAATATGCTTTTTGTATTGTATAATTTATTTGTTATTCTGTTTATAATGTAAAATTTTTATTATTACGTCGTAAAGAAAAAATTTTATTGTTATTTTGAATAACGGTATTTAATAAAAAAATTGTAAGTGAAAATTGCAATCAAGTAGATTTAAATATAAATTCAGTGTAGTCTACGGCTAAATAAATTCAAATTTTGTTAGTATACGGCTTTTGAACATAGTTTCATAGTGTATGTTTATACCAATATTTTTATGTATTTTAAAGTACAGTGGTCAAAATTAATGTAAAACTTTGCTTTTATTATAATTAGTACTCGTACTTGTTCTTTTGAATATATTTTCATTACTACTGGTTTTCATTTATACAACACATGCCTAATAGCAGAGATTATACATTATAAGGTTGTCCTATATCTGTTTAGGCTTATGTGCTAAGCTGTAACAAACATCATCTATTAGAAATCCCAAATACACGATTGTTATTAATATATACGACTAGGGTAGGGTATTTCAATTTTATATTTTATCAAAAACTCGGATCCTTCATTATTTGTTACAACTGTTTAGCCTACTAGGTGGCCACATTTTTCTCTATTTGTCAATAATATTCAATTATTGAGAATGCAATTTTTAAAGAGCATCTTATATTATTATTAATTTTTATTTGATTATGTCTTAAAGATTGTCAATCATCCATTTAGTTTAAATGAAAATAAAAAAAATACCATCAACTTGATTTATTCATTGATAAGCGGCATTTCCATTTACTTTGTTGTAGTTAAAATAATATAAACTGTATTTTATGTAGTTTGATTGTAGTCATTTCATTGATGCGCAATTTTAGTTTTTTCTTTTTCTCTATGTAGCTGAAATCATACATTCAATCATAGGATTGTTAACATGAAATTTAAATTTGATTGATTAAATTTTATTTATTGTTTAGTGCATGTAAACTTAAATTTATACTATTTTTTATTATCCTTGTTAGCTATAAGGTATTAGAGCAATCATCTTAGTTTATATAAATATTTAAAATTTATTTCTTTTTATTAATTTAATTTTTTTTTTTTTTTGATTTTACAGCATCCCTTAAAAATTTTGGTGATAAAACTGCCAATTTATTCCATCGCAAAAAAGATGATGCTGAAAAATTAGCAGCACAAAAAGCTGCTGATGCCCAAAAAATGGCTGAAGATGAAGCTAATAAAGTTGGACAAGCTTTAAATCAAACAAAATCTGAGGCTGAAAATTTTGCAAGTAGCACTGGTAATTTATTAATATATATAAATATATATATATATATATATATATATTCTTTGTTAATGTTAATTTTTGTTTTAATTTGAATTAATTTAGCTAAAGAAGCAGCTGCTTTAGGAAAAAATGAATTTAATAAAGCTGGTCATGCTATAGAATCATCAGTTAATTCGGCTGGATCAACAATAAATCAAACAAAAAATCAAATGGATTCAACTGTTCAACAAGCAAATGCTGCTGCAGCAAATGCTAAAAATATTGCACAAAGTGTTGCTGATTCTTCAAAACAGGTAGATATTATGGTTTTTTTTTTGTTTTTGTGTAGATAATCCTGATTATGTTAATACTGTTTTAATTTAAAAGTGTATCATTTATGATATAAATATGTTGGGGCAATTTTCCAACCATAATTTTCCACAAAGATAAATTTATAATTCTTACATTATCTTTACTTTTTACGAAACAAATGACTTGATCAAATTTACAGTATTGCACAAGTACTTTAAAGGCTTGCAAGTAGTATTGAAGATTTACATTTTTTTTTGAATAAGTCAAAATTTGACCTCTTATTATTTATAGTCTGTCATCAAAATTTAAATGTATCGAAAATCTATATAAATATTAATTCTATAAAAAAAATTTATTAGCTTTATAGAATACCGAATATAAATTTTTCGTAGAGTATCGCAAAAATTCCGACGCAAAGAATTAAGCCAGTTAATTGAAATGCTTGCAAGATGTACTTGTTTTTAAGTTCTTGGGTTTGATTTAATATTGCATCCCATTGGTTACAGCTTCGGTCTGTTATGCAGTTTGTAATTTGGAGCTTTAGAAAAATGTGTGATGTTTCACTCATCTCCAAATATCTGCGTTCACATTAAGTTGCAATTGCAGTTAATAAATTCTTCTTTCTCTTTCGCACTTACACGTTTTGTTTTCGTTTAAAGCTTTGTTTAAATGAATATGAAACGCATAAATACGAAAGCGAAAGAAGAATTTGTTGACTGCAATTGCAACGTAATGTGAATACAGGGATATTCTACTGATAATTTAATTTCTGGAATTAAAGCTGTGTTTTCAAATTTTGTCTACATGGTGATTTTCTATTAAATTCCATATTCATAAGATCTTTGATATTAAAATCATATGCCAGTATATATATATAACTATTTTCTAATTTTATTTCTATTATTGTAGGCTGCTGCTCATGCTGTAGATCAAACAAAAAAAGCTGCTAATGATGCTATCAATAAGAGTGTCAAAGCTGCCGAACAAGTTGGTGATCAGAAATTAAAAGAAGCTGAAACTGCTATTGATCATACAATGAAACAAGCTAGTAATACTGTTGATCAAAAAATGAATGAAGGTCGTCAATATGTTGATCAAAAATTCAATGAAGGTCATAAATATGTTGATCAAAAAATGAATGAAAATCAAAAGTATGTTGAACAAAAATTGAGTGATGGTCAAAAATATGTTGAACAGAAACGTGAAGATACTGAAAAAGTAAGAATATCACTTACATATTTAACATTTTTAAATATTAATTATTTTTTTTATTTTAGTCAATTCAAGATGCAGCTGCCAAAGCGCAAGAATCAGCTGGTAATCAAACAACAAGTCTTTTAGGAAAACTTAATCTTGGAAAATAAATTATTTATAATTTTCTTTTTTAATTTTAATATTTTGTTTATATACATATATTTTTTAATTATTATTTAAGAAAAAAGCAAAAAAAAAAAAAAAAAAAAAATTAAATTAAGAAAATAATTAAAAAATTACAAAAACAAAAAAGTTAATAAGAACAATAGTAATTTACAGTAAAATGAAAAAAAAGAAAAACAATAACAAAATATAAACTACTTACAACGTCCAATTCAAAAACTGACAATTTATAAAATAATAATTAAATTATTAAAAAAAATGTTTAATCAAATTTAACTAAAAAAAATTCTAAATGGTCGGACTGATATTTTCTAATGAAATTTAAAGTCAATAGATACATGGTGCCGCCCTCTACATTAATTATATTATTGTTATTTATGATAATAGTTGTCAATTTATGATTTTTGTTATTACAAATTTAAAAATAAAAATTTTAATTTAAAAATATTGTAACGTCATAAATGCATTAAAAGTCAGTTTATATTAACATGTAGAAATGTCATCTAATATTCTAGTACATAGAAAGAAAATTCAGTTTACCATTTAGAAATTTCAAATTAAAACAATATACTATATTAAATTAAGCCTTAAAATAAATGCCTTAAAAATAATGTATGAATTCAGCCTTTAGAAATTTTTAAAATTTCTTAATTGAAAACAAAAACAAATAAAAATATTCTATTTTAAATAGTGCCAGTTAAATAAAGAAATCTTCAAAATTTGGATTTATTTTAATTAAATCATTTATAGTAGCAGACAACACAAAACTTTCTATTTTGTTTCAATAATAATAAAATGAAAAAAATATAAAATTTTATTAATTATTTTTGTTAGGCATATGCTCCATCAAACATCTGATATCATGATGTGGTTATGTAGTGATTAGTATCAACATATATGTATATATGGTTTGATGCTTCACTGATTGAATAATTTGGCGAATTGATCATAGGATGAACAGTAGAACAAGATCATCATTTATTTGACATGGCAAATGCTAAAAAGCTACTGCAATTTTGAATACCTATATATAAATATATATATAAAATTAATAAATTAAAATTTGTTTTTGTTTTTTTTTTATATTATTAAAAATAGGTTGTCTAACTAAATTATGAATTTATATGTATGTACTTGTATTTTTGACAGGTTTAATAAAATACTATTTTTATGTAATTTTTAATGTAATTTTCTGTACAAAACATTAAAAAAAAAAATCAAAAAATAATTTTAAAAATCTTTTTGAAAATATATTTTAAATTTTATATTATGATATAAATACCTATATATTTTTTGTTTACAATGAAATTTGCACTAAAAATAATATTTTTATTATATTATGAACGAAAAGTAAATCATTTTGTTTTTAAATTTATATTGTTGATTTTTTTTTTTTTTTACTTTTTATTATTTTCTAATTTTTAATTTTTTTTTTTTCAATTGAAATATTTTATGTAGATTATAATTTATATTAATAATTGTAATTGTATATTAAATTATAAATGTTAAAAATAAAAAAATTATGATGTAAAATCCTAAAAAAAAAAAAATAAATAAAATAAAAAAAAAACATGAAAATATAAATAGGAGAAAAAACCGAAATTAAATTGATTTTTTATTTCAATAAAATATTGATGTATGTATTTTCAGAATGATTGAATTTATCTACGTTTTCTATTTTTCAGGTATGTAGCGAATTCAAATAAACTCTAGTATAAATACAATGAGGCTTATTGTTACTATTCGTTCTATGAAGGCTCACAAAAGTTGAACAAACTTAATATTTATATAAATGACAAATATATAAATGACAAATTGAGTGCGACCCAAATCAACTCAACTCAGTTTTTAAATTCAAATAAAGTAAAATTTACTTTAAATAAAATTTAGAAAATCCAAAAAAATAATAATAAACTAATTAAGTATGAAGTTTTATTAAATTTGGGGTAATTTGAGTTGAAATCAACTTATTACTGAACTTACAAATTGATTCCGTTCGATTTATGAGCAAAACTTGGAATCGGAGAATTATGTTAGGCTCTTAAAACACTAAAATAAAACAATACAGCGATTTATTATCAAAATATTCATATTAATCAACTAATTTGACAGTTTTTAAAGCACTGAAGTGATTTACGAAAATTTTAGGTAACTTAAAGTTCAAATTCTTGTTCAGTATAAGAATTACCCTTTAATAACCTATTATTTGTTATAATTTATTGCACGATTCGTATAAAATTTCAAAGATAATCATGTCAACAAATTGACAATACAAACCTAATTCTGTCACTTTATATTTAAGTGTCTTCGCACTTGTGATCACTTTTTGTATGTACATAAGAAAAAGTGAATGACTCAAAAAGTTATTGCTGGAAAAAACATGTTGGGTCTTGAATGGAAGACGCAACACGCAAAACTATTTATTGTGTGGTGCAAACATTCTATTTTGTGATTGAAAACGAATAGCAAGCGTTTATCGAATAAAGATGTAACGTGTGACTGCATTTACGTTTTAAAACAGAAAATTATTTTATTTTAAATTTTTTATTATAATTTTTTTAGGATGTCTAAAATTGCATATTTTTAGGATGAAATGTTCAAATTTATCACTCGTTTCTATTATACGGCGAATAGGATATTATTGTCAAACTTAGAATAAGTATTAGATTTTGTAACACAAAAATGAAGTAAAAATAAAAATAAAAAGTTAAAACAAAAAAAAAAGATATTATTGTTGGCTGTTGCCATCATAAAACATTTTCCTTTTCATTTTCAATATAATCAATATTAATTTGCTTCTTATTACTAATTTTTAATAAATAAAAGCATTAAAAATTGATTTTCTGTAATTATTGATTTTATTTCTTGATATGTAAACATTCAAATGATAGAGATTTGACGCAAACAATTAATAAAATAAAATAAATGGTTTTTGGGCGATCGTGATATTAATAAAAACCTCAATAATTCTGTCTAAATAAAAGAACCCATATACTATATATGCATGCATGCATTTACATGAGTATGTACATGTAAACTGATAGTATATGGCGTTGATTGTCAGTTGCACATGCCAACTGCGTGGCTTTAAAAAAAAATTGATTTTTTTTTTGTTTGTACATGCATGCATGCGTAGTACATGTTTAAATTTCATATTTCAACAAACGATTTTGTAGCATTAACAACAATATTAAATAAAAATTGTATAAATGAGCGTCCGTAAAAAATTCTGGAAATAATGTTTGGAGCTATATGAAAGCTTATCACGTTTGTGGTAAGTTAAGTGCGAGGAATATTCAAATAGAGTGTTAAAAAATAGTTCATATGAAAAAGTGCTGCTAGAGCTAATAAAACAGCCTTACACAATAGTTTAGACATTTTGGAACTGAACGATAAAACACATATCAGGTATGAGCAAAAATGCACGAATAGTATGTGTATGGGTGGTTTAACTTACAGAAATGTATTTTTGAAATGTATGACAATCGCGTCAAATTTTGAAATAAAATATGCTTTCCTAATCAAATGTAAGATGTTCCTTGACATGTAAGTTATTTGCTCGAAGTGCAAACAGATTCAAATATATTTACTAACACGTATACAGTTTCTCAACTCTCATCAGCTCTATTGGCAATCCAGCATAATTTTTCCATTATGTATAAAAAAAATGTGAATTTTGAATTACAAGGACAAGATTGGACCTTACCCTGCTTTCGGTAATGCTGAATGAACATTTGATGCGACCAATCAACTGTCAAATCGACAAATGCATACTTTTTGTCTTTATACCGTCTTTGATATTACCGAACATAAATTTTTGAATTATGATTTATTGTGTGTATTTTTGGTTTTTATTTAATTTTTATTCAAAATCCGTTTTTATAAAAACATGGAATAAAAATTGTAAACAATAGATTGAAGTTACATATTTTCATGTTTAAAAACCTGTAGAACCATCAAAAATTTTTTTAATACACAATCAAAGAACAAAACAAATATGACGATCAACAATTAATCATATACAATTCAATTTTTACTGCTTTGTATGCTCAAATTTGACTGCTATTTTAGATAACCGAAATCATGACGATCGTCAATTGTCGTCCACTCCATAACCAAAAGCGTGATGACAGTTGATGTTTTTACAGTTGCAGCGCAGACGATATTACCGAAAGTCGGTTTTTAATGGATTGTCTAAGTGTAAACCGGTAGTTACTACCTACTTAGCTCTCGAATGGAATATCTTTTTATGTTGCTGTCAGTGTTTGTGTTTGGTTTCAGGAAAAGTAGGACTTTAAAGTACTTCAAAGTACTTTGCAATTGAATATTAATTTTTTTTTGCCTAAATTACTTTCAGTGTTGCCACTCATAAAAAACTTTAAAAGCCAATTCAAAAAAAAAATCAACAAATTTGCGAAAAAGAATGTCAAAATATTTGAATAATACTTATGAAAACTTTTAGTTATAAAAAATTAAACTGATTTGAAAGAAATTCATTTTAGAAATTCTTTTATACTAACTTGCCGATCTCTATTTATTTTATTTAGTTAAAACGAAAAAATAACAATTAATATAACAAAAAACATAACAAAACAAAATTTAAAATAAAATATTAATTCATCATTTTTGTCAATATTAACAAGAACTAATATTCTAGATTTATAATTAATTTTCTAGTATTTAGTTATTAACTAATATTCTAGATTTATAATATTTTAGATTAAAATCTAGATTTATTTAAACAACGAAACAAACCGAATTTTAAACTTTACTTTCTGCAAACAGTTAACTTAGCAGCAACAAACAATTGATATTTGGACAGTATCGCATGACATTAATAAATTATGACAATTTAATTACTCGTATAAGCTAGGTTGGCTCACATTGTAATACATTAAAAGATATAAAAAAAAAACAATTTAAATAGACAAAGCCAAACAGCCAAAACTAATTTAACAAAAAAAAATGAGTCAAGTTTGGCTATTTTCCACCAAAGTATAGTAACCCTGATTACTTTCATCTCCTTTTTTCAGCCAATGAAGTACTTTACTTTCACCAAATAACTTG
The DNA here is from genome assembly GCA_963942445.1 of Argyra leucocephala. Taxonomy (NCBI): domain Eukaryota; kingdom Metazoa; phylum Arthropoda; class Insecta; order Diptera; family Dolichopodidae; genus Argyra; species Argyra leucocephala. The sequence goes on along the minus strand of OZ012681.1, from coordinate 7,185,164 downwards.
CATGTTGAATAAAAAGCTTTATATTAATAAACTAGCTTGGTAACCCGCCATAAATGACGGAAGCAAAATAAATTCTAGCATTTTTTTCCTTCATTAGAATTTTCATTTCAAGTTTAAGAAAAATACGTATTTGCTTACTAATTTATCATACCTTTATTTTTGTATTATAACTCTTTTAATTATCATATAAATAGAATATTTGTGGTAGGGTGCAAAATATTCTATTCCCTAAGGATCATTTACTCGATCATTTTAGCGACATCCTTTTTGCCAATATTGAAAATTTATCGTATAATTCAGAATCAAGTTAATCCTGTTAACATTCAATAACATTCGCTGCGTAAGTTTAGCGTCAAAGTTTATAGTGAACAAATAATATTTTATAATGAGCCACTACTTGGAACGAAAACAATTTTAAAAATAAAAATAAATCAAATTGTAATTATAAAAAAACAATAATATTGTAGGTACACATAATATTTATTTTGATGAATAAAATAAAAACTCGGATTGGAGAAAAAATTAAAATAAAAAAATTGACTGCAAATAAAAAGGTATTTACAAAACTCTTCATAACTTGTGAACCATTGATCGGTTATTTAAAATTTCATTTCATTTCAAAAAATTCATTATCGAACTGTTCATGTTAAAATTCATACATAATAATTATTTATAACATTTATACATTAAAAAGAAGAACAACAATCAATATGGTTTAACCGATACCTATATATACCTACCTACTATATTAAAAAAAATTCATCACAACATACATTTCTACACACTTGAAGAAAACAAATATACTTAAAAATTATAGATTTACAAAGATAAGAAATAAAAAATAATAGTACAAAATTTCATTTAATTTTTTTAAAAATGTATAGGTTGTTATTGTTTTTATGTGTAAATCAGCAGAACTAAAACTTTATACTAAATATTACATACGATCATAAATTTATATATCATATAGATATTAAAAAAAAACAATAAACAAAAAAAATCAAAATAAATAACAATTTTAACTCATCATCGCATCACATTACTGGTTAGAGTATATATATATACCTATTGTACTATAGGCTATTCATACGGTATGACAAAACTATGATGCTACGATCATCGAAACAAAAAAAACAAAATATATATAGACACATATGCATATTGTGTATAATTTTAAGTAATAAGAATAACCTTTAAGTGCATTATGTTTTTTTTTTTTGTGTTGAATGCTGTTTGCCTTTTGGTTATTATACCATATTAAACTATTGATAAAATTTCTTTAGTCCTTATTATTAAAAATCAAAAAAATTGTTTGTTTTATTTATATTATTATTATTATTTTTTATTTTTCCTTATTATTTGCGAAGAAGACTAATATGAAATTAAAAAAATATATTTCATGCAACGGTATTTTTTCCTGCAAAGGTTCAGCATGGTAGACAGGGGTTAAAAAAAGAGCACCAAAGCAATTTGTATACATATTTCAATTTGTATATGTGTTGGAGTATTCCGTCGGACTTACAAACATCCAGATAAATACAGAATAATATATATATAATAATTTCAATTCTAATGATTAAAATTGTAATTATATAATAAATATTGTTTTTATAATTCTGAAATTGTAAACACATTAACAAGTGATTTTTGTTTTTTTTTTTAATTCAATTTTATTTATTTTTATTTTTTTTTTTCAAATATAATTTTCATGAAAATTTCCTCTAAATTTATTAAATTAAATTTATATCTTTTATTTTGAAAAAAATTTTTTTACTGCAGATAACCAAAAAGTCATAAACTATCGAAGTGTCAAAATATAAATGGAGAAAATTTAATACAAAAAAAATTTTCACCAACTATTTTATATACACTATAATGGAGATTCATTTTATTAGAATTTATAGAAAATATAATTTTGTTTTGTAAAAATTTAACTTTATATTAAAAGTTCTCTAGATACTTATTTAAAAACTGAAAGGGGCTATAAAAAATGAAAATCTAATGATTTTCGAGAAGAAAAATAAAAATTTTTCCCATTAATTTTATGCAATTTATTTTGGATTTTTTTAAACTCAACTTTTTGTTGTTGTTGTTGTTGTTGTTGTCGTATTTTGTTAGCTATTTTCAATTTCAGTATTTTATAACCACATTATTTACTGATTTCTTTTTGTATTTATTTCAAACCAAAGATGAAAATGATGAAGGAGTGGAGAAGGGGGTGGGGAAGTGGTGGTGGATAAAAGAAAACATAAATTGTAACATAGTAATCGTCGTCACTCTATATATGAAATGAGAATGAGAGCAGGGCAATTACCTGTTTATTTTCTTTAAACATTCCTAATATTCTCGTAAATATAAAACAGAATCTTAATAGTAGTTAAAGTATGTAATTGGAATTTCAAGAAATATCCACTACTGCATTATTCAATATATGTACAGAGTGTTTGTTGTTAGGTTTGTATACTTCTGCAAAAATAATTATCACTATATAAGTTATTGTGCCTTTTTAATGCCGAATAACGGCTCGAATGACGTATTTGAGGTTTGCAGTTTGTTTTACAGGATGTTTGATTCTAATTTAAAAATATATTTGAGCACTGATGGTTCATATTTGATTTGTAGGATTTACATAGTAAGGCCTCCAATCCCGGACATAAATTCCAATCCCGGTATTGAGTCGTCTGCTGAAAAAACTAATATAAAGTGGAAAATAATAGAAACTTGCAGTTTTTTTTTAATTCAGTATAAAAGTAATTATTAAATTCATATATTAAGTAATTCATATTAAAATTCTTAATTAAGTATTTTTTTGTTGTTGGAAGTGGCATCAGAGGAAACAGAGCTCGTCTAGAACCTTATCGCCCAAAGAACTTCGTAATTTATTACAAAATAAACCTGCAGAAGAAAAGGTTCTTTCTGACTCGATGCTGGTTGGTTTTATCGTTTTTAAATGTTTATATGCACGCTTCAAATAATCGCCATGTGAGCCGCCATTTTCAAATAGAGCCATCTCTTTTTGAAGTTTGGAGACTAACGATTCGCATCGATGTGGTATCACTTGTGGACGTGACATGCCATCATTTATTGCTTTATTAATTTCTTCGGCTGTAGTTAACGGTTGTACAGAAATAACTTCAGCAATTTCCTCCTGCACAGAAACATCTTGAAATTCATCAAATTCTATTGTAGAACATGCTGTTATGGAAGTTGCATTCAATCTTTCAAAAAGATCTGCAATTAATTTACGGCACTTAGTTGGTGTTGGTACTATAATGAATTCTTTGTCGGAGTGAGAGATTCCATTCAAGCCATTATGTAGATAATACAAAAGTCCGCTTAAATACGTACGACGTTGCTTCAATTGAATAGTTAAGGCTGTAAACAGTTTTTCACTAATAATAGGATCCGCATCTTCCAGTTTCTTCAATGTAAAGCTAATAGCGATATCAACCGTAATCAGGTGAGAGCCCATCTAGTGCAGTTAAACGTGACAGGGTTGCAGGAAACGATTTTTGCTTATGCTCCAATGCAGGAAAAAAATTAGTTAATGTTGTAGTTTTTTTCTTCGGAAGTTCACCTGATGTACTTGCGACATCAGAATCGTTTTTATTCTTTAGTTGGATTTTGTGTATCGAAAATAAGTGAGTGTGTAGACCTCTTGTCGTTCCACCACCAATTTTCAAAACTTTTTTGCAATCGCTCACCTTACACATTGCAGTCTCACCTTTTTCATCGCGTAGGAAATGTTTCCATACTGCTGAATTACTTCCTGTGAAATATTCTTTGTAGACAGCCATTTTAATAAAGCCCTAAATATAAAATAATATTAATTAAAAATACCGCATTCAACTAACATCATTTTTTCAATATACTTACTTACAGGGTATTGCAATGCAATTTAGAAATACGATAATACGATTAATTTAGAAATAGTAAACAATATTTTAATTTAACACTGAAGAAAGCACTGTAAATATAAAATATTAATTCAAAAAATATTAATCATATCGCATTACCTTTTCAATATAATATTTACTAATTATAATTGCACAAAGAATACCAAATTATATTTTATTTTAAATACTATTTTCACTTTGTTAATTCGACTACTTTAACTTTATGTTCACAAATTCGAAACCATAGTAAAAATATTAATATTTTCAAAATAATTATTGAAATTTAAAATTTCTACAGTTTCGCTGCTATAGCAACAAAAATAGTTATGGCTTACTTTTTTTTTTTTTTTTTTTTTTTTTTTTTTTTTTTTTTCTCCTATTACTCCGCGTGGTAGCATAGGGCTTCGATAGTGAACCTCCATTCCTCTCTGTTGAGTACTACTTCCTTAATATCGTCCCAGGTATAATTGTTGACTGTTAATTCTTGATCGATTGTGCGTCTCCATGTGTTGTATGGTCTGCCGGGTCTCCTTTGTCCTTGTGGATTCCACTCTAGAGCTCTTCTTGCTATATCACTTTCTGATTTCCTTAGTGTATGACCTATCCATTTCCATTTTTTCCTATTTATCTGTCTGTTGATAGGTTCTTCTCCAGTTATCATCCATAAATCTTCGTTGCTAATTCTTGCCGGCCAGAATATTCTGCATATAATTCTCAAGCACTTGTTGATGAATACTTGTAGCTTCTGTTTGATTCTGACCGAAGTGAGCCATGTTTCACTGCCATATATTAATGTTGACTTAACACATGCTCTGAATATTGTTAGCTTTGTTGTTCTCGATATTTGGTTGCTCCGCCATATCTTCATTAGGCTCCCAAATGTTCTTCTTGCCTTATTTATACGGCTGTTGACATCTTCTGTTGCACCTCCTCTTGATGTTATAATGCACCCCAGGTAGTTGAATTCTTCTACGTATTCTATCTGTTGTCCACTCACTGTTATTGGCTCACTGTAACTATTGTTTGTCCTCATTGCTTTGGTTTTCTCGATATTTAATTCCAGTCCCGATTTCTTTGCTTCTTCCTGTAATCTGTTGACTTTGTTCTGTAGGTCCCTTTGATTTTTTGATATGAGGCATACATCATCTGCGTAATCTAAGTCTTCTAAGTTTCCGAAGAGATCCCATTCTATTCCGTTTATTCCAGTGCAAACTTCTCTTAGAATGTCGTCTAGTATTGTGTTGAAGAGAAGTGGAGATAGTGGACATCCTTGTCTAACTCCTATATTGGTGTAGAATGGATCACTGATCTTACCTCTGTGTTGAACTGTTGTCTCTGCATCTTCATACATCGCTTTGATGATGTTGATGATTTTTTCAGGAACTCCTTTCTTTGTAAGTGTTCTCCATATTGCGCATCTCTTGACTGTGTCGAATGCTTTCTTAAAATCTATGAATAGTAGATATAGTGGGGCATTCCATTCCACTGATTGTTCAACTATGACCCGTAAAGTATTTGCCTGGTCTACACAGCTTCGGTTTGGTCTGAAACCTGCCTGCTCTTTCCGTAGTATTGGTTCTAGTACTTCTTCTAATCTTTTCTTTATAATAATTGCTATTATCTTATGAATAGTATTTAGAACCGTGATTCCTCTCCAGTTGCTGCAATTTGCCAAGTCTCCTTTCTTAGGTATCTTGACAATCATTCCTTTCTTCCATGATGGTGGTATATTCTCTTCTATCCATGCTTTCCTGATGTGGGGTTCAATTGTTTTTGCGAATAAGTCAGGGTCCAGTTTGGCTATTTCTGCTGGAATTCCATCTTCACCTGTTGCTTTGTTGTGCTTCAGGATATTGATTGTAGCTTTGATTTCTTCTATATTTGGAGCTTGAGTAGATATTGGCAGTCCCTCAGTTGGGTAGATATTTGCATTGTCTCTGTTTCTTATGTCTGCTTCATTATTTGTACTTTCTTCGTTGCTCAGTTCTTGGAAATGTTCTCTCCATCTCTTTAATTGATCCTCTAAGTTTGTGATGAGCGCACCATTTTTATCTTTAATTGGTTTGTTTTGTTGTTCCGACTGGTTAGTTAAGTTCTTGATTATGCGATGCAATTCTCTCAGGTTATGTTGCTGTGCTGCTTTTTCTGCTTCTCCGGCTAAATTTTGTAGAAATTTCCTTTTATCTCTTCTTGCTGCTCTTTTTACTGTTTTCGCTATTTCTTCATATTCTCTTCTTGATGCCATCCTGTTGTTTATCATTTTCTTCATTTCACCTCTTCTTTTAATCAAGGCCCATGTGTTATCGGTTATCCAGATTTTTCTTTGTGGTTGTGAAATTCCAAGATTTTGTTCGCTTGTTTGGTTGTAAATTTCCAGAATCTCTTCCCAAGTGTATTCTCTATTATTTCTAATATTTTCTCGTAACGCCGTAACTATGTCAGCTTATGGCTTACTAGTCGACAATAATTCTGATTTAACGTTAAAAGTTTTAAATGTACTTTTCTTTCAAAAACAATATTTTGAAAGAAGATTAGAATTCTCATACTATTTGATAAAACTACGTTAAGTATGTGAATCCCGGGATTTCTATAACATAATCCCGGGATCTCGAGATTATAAAAAACCTCAATATCCCGGGATCCCGGGATTGGAAGCCCTATTACATAGGTAGTATGTATCAGTATTTGTCAATTCAGTCCATGTATACTTTTAGTTATATTAGACCGCCAGTCTTATTTATTTATTTCGAGCTTAATTCAAGCAAGTTACAATAAATCATACTTAAATTAAATTTATAAACTAAAAATTAAACATTCAAAAAAGAATTAATAAAAAAAAATAACAAAATTAAAAAAGAAAACAAAATCTTATATTTAATAATAATTAAAAAATAAAAATGAAAAAAGCTTCAATTGAGAAGACAGGTCAAAGATTCATCAAAAAAATCAGTTACACAAATACAGATTATTTTTTAATGATTGTTTAGTTAGGGAAAAGTTAATATGGGGTTTGTATGCATTACAAAGAGACATCATCCTATTAATTGGTTTATACATATTTACCATAATTAGTCCGATGGTAGTGCAAGTTAAACATATTAGCAGTTCTTAGTCTAGAATGGGAACAATAATTAAGTTTAGCAAACAATTGGAGAGACGAAATGTTGCCTTTACTTAACTCAATTAAAAATACAATATCAGCAACTTTATGCCGTTTTTCAAGGCTATTAAGATGAATTTAATTTAGTCGATGTTCATAAAGAGGTAATCTTAAAGGATCTTCCCAAGGAAGAAGACGTAAAGCATATCTAAGGAATTTTCTTTGAACCGATTCAATTCTATCTATGTGAACACCATAAAATGGACACCAAATCTGACTAGCATATTCTAAATTAGGTCTAACCAAGCAGGTTTAGAGGGATTTTAATACATACGGATCTTCAAATTCTCTAGCCCAACGTTTAATAAAACCGAGCATAGAATTGGCTTTGTTTAAAATATCTGAATAATGGAGATGGAATGAAAGTTTAGTATCGAGGAGTATTCCTAGGTCTTTAATTGATGTAATCTTTGGAATACACTTGGGCTATTAAAAGAATATACAGTGAAAATCCTCTAAAACGGAAGAAATTTACCCGCGAAACTAGCTTGTGCTGAAATTAGTGCATTTATGACGGAAATCCTCGGTATTTGGTGATGGAAAAATGATTAAACCCCTTATCATAGGCAAATATGGACGTCCACGATGTTTTAAAAATATCAAAGCAAATCAATTAGGTGTTGATTATTATTATAATAAAAAGGCCTGGATGACTGGTTGTATTTTTGAGCAGTATTTGAAAAATTTAAATAAACAAATTAAATCCGAAGACAGAAAAATTCTTCTTTTCCTTGATAACGCTTCTTCTCACCCGAATTTAAATTTATCGCATATACATTTAGTTTACTTGCCTCCAAACACAACTTCCAAATTACAACCGTTATATGCAGGAATAATTGCAGCATTTAAATGCAATCATCGAAAATTTTGGATGAAAAATTTATTAATTGAAATGGAAAACTGTAACACAATCTCGACATTGACAAAAAAAATTTCAATCTTAGATGCAATTCAATTTCTTAAAACTGCTTGGGATCAAATATTACCCTCAACAATTGTAAAAAGTTTTCTAAAGTGTAGATTTAAATGTGATACTACAATTACTGAGCTAGAAATGAATAATCAAAATGGACAATCAATATTAGAAATACAGAACTTAATAGATTCAGCATTTGGTGAAGCCATTTGTTCAGCAAGAAATCACGCTAGTGTAGATGACAATGTTTTTACAGAATGTAATACAACAAATTTAAGTGATATTATTGAAGCAACTGTTTTGCCGATCCCAGAAATTTTAGATAGTTACGAAGAGGATGACGAAGAAGAAATTGAGCCCGAAATTAGCACTGCAGAGGTTCTAAAGGCAATAAAATGTTTAGATATTTTTAGTAGATAATGCGGTAATGATGATTTATATACTTTGGTTGCGAAATCGAAAATTACATTTATTACAACAAAAGCAGCTGAAAGAAAGATGAAACAGAAATGTATTACGGATTTTATGAAGAAAGACTGAGCTACTTGCAATTGATTTTTTTTAATTTTTTTTTATGGTCATATAATTTTTATTGTTTTTTTACACGCTTGGAATAGTACAATGTTTTATAATTTTGTTATGTTATTAGTTTTGTTATATCATCACATACGATGAATTTTTTATAAAAATGAAATAAAATGCAATAATTTTTTGTTTATCTATTAAAAATAACTTTAACAAATTTTTTCCTCTTATTTTAACTTCCCTATAAATTTTCTACAATACAAAATTCTGTAAAACGGAAATTTATATTGGTCCTGTGAGATTCCGTCTTAGAGGGTTTTCACTATACATAAGAAATTGGGCATAATCATCGTGTAAAAGTAATATAAGCACATTTATTGACATTAAGCTGTAGATTATTATAGGAACAACAACTATAGAAACGATTCAGATCAGCTTGTAACGCTAATGCATCCTCTAAATTAACAATTTTTTTTATAAATTTTCATGTCATCGACGTACATTTTAATATGACTATTAATTAATAAAGATAATAATGAAGAGTAAAGGACCGAGATGACTACCTTGAGGCACACCTGTGGGAGCTTCGAACTCAGTTGAAATTGACGATCTAAACGAAACACGACCAGAAAGGTACAAATGAACCCAATTAATAAAGTAACTAGGAAATCCTAATTTATTTAACTTAAAGATGATAATGTTATGTGGAAGCAAATCAAAAGCTTTGCTGAAATCTGTATATATATTACATCCGTTTGAAACCCATCTTCCATGTTATTAGTAGATGTTGACTCAACAAGATTAGTTTTTTTTTTTTTTTTTTTTTAAATGTTCTCTTTATTTTTGCTTTTATTATAATTTCTTAATTCTAAACAAAACAAAACGAAATTCATCTTATAATTATTACAATGTACATGACTAGTTTAAATACCAGTTCTCCCATTTAAATTTAATAATGATTTGTTAATATTACATTATCTATTTTAATGTAATTTTACTTTAATAATTGATTTACATTATTGGAAAAAAATTGCGGCTAAAAACCAATTTTTTTATTTTTACATTTTATAATTAACTTACACTAATCTTAACCTAAATATTACAAACTAGACTTAAACTAACTACTCTATTCTATTCTAGCTTAACCTACTCATTTCCAAAAATAAGGATTTTTGTTTATTAATTGTGCAGAATTAGGAATAAATTTATCGAATACGAATATTTCACAATTGTTTAAATTAGCAGTGTTTAAGTCTAGTGGAAGCTTTTTATTTGATGCGTGCCTTTTATAGTGATAAATAATAGGTACATAGGTACTATTTTCAATATAATTATGTTTGTCTAGAAACACAAATGCCTCTGGTGGAATGAATCCCGAATCGAGTGTACTGAATATGTATTGATCTGATTCATACCATGGGTGACTTATTATAGTAGATTTTCTATTGATGTAATACTTCTTTGAATGTGATTACGTATGAGACGAATGATAAAATTATCGATTCTTATTATTTTTGCATTTTCGTAAATTGTTTTGTTGGAGAAATAATGCGTGTAGTTAGATGTTGGTTTTCTATTAAGGTTTGTGCATGCGCGTATGGTTAGGTTTTCTATAGTAGAAGCACTTATGTTAAACCATATAGGACAACCATATGTTAATATTGGCCTGATTAAGGACTTGTAGCAAAGTAACTTGACTTTGCTACACAGGATTTTAGAGAAAAATAACCTTTTCAGAGCCATTAAGACTTTTTTTGCTTTTGATATTTGGTCTTTAACAGGCTCGTTGAGTTTGAATAAATTGGTGTATGAAACTCCTAAGTACTTAAATCTGTTGGAATTCGGTTTTTTAGTTCCATCTGGGGCTTTCAAGTAGAAATTTCTCCAGTTTCCTTTTATTGTGCTATTTGACTTATTTATTGTGTTTCTAAATAAGACAGTTTCGTATTTTTTATAGTTAATTTTTAGATTCCAGCGTGTACTATATGCAACTATTTTATTGAATGTCTGCTGTAGGTTATACTGGGCAACTTTCAAATTGAAATTTGTTGTATAAATTGTTAAATCGTCCGCAAATGCAATGCTGTGATTATGCTCTGAGCGTTTGCTTAGAGAATCAAGCAAGTCACTTACATATATATTGAATAGTATTGGCGAGTTAACTGTACCTTGCTGCAGGCCATTAGTCAATTGCAATTCTTTAGATATATTCTTATTGAGGAAGGATACTCTAAAAGATTTGTTGCGTAACATATATTGTTGATTAAGTATACTAGATGTGGAGGATATTTATATTTGAGTAGTTTGTATATAATACCATCAAGCCAAATAGTATCGAATGCCTTTTCAAAATCTATAAAACAAGTTGCTACACATTGACCATTGTTTATATGCCAACATATATATCTGACGATAATTTGGTCATAGCATTTATAGTACTGTGTTTGTGGCGAAATCCGAATTGGTTGTCTGGTATGATATTTTTTTTTTTGTTGTTTCTGTTATTAAAGATTTATTAATTAATATTTCATAAATCTTACTGATATTCGGTAATAGGCTGATAGGTCTGTAGCTGCAGGAATCGGTGGGGTTTTTCCCTGGTTTTTTTTATTGTTATGACAATTGCTTTCTTCCAAGGTTTTGGAAAGTAGCTTAGATTTAGACAATTGTTAAATATTATACAATATTTTTCGATTATTGTGTCTGGGAAGTGCTTTAACACAATATTAGGTATTTTATCGGAGCCTGATGAGGTTTTATTTTTTAAGTTTTTAAATATTTCTCTCAATGAAATTGTTGATGTAAAATAATTGTTATGGGTTTGATGACTTCGTAGATGGTTAGAGCGCACTGTTTCACTAAATGTGGTTATAGATTTTTTTTTGTTCATATGCTTGTTTAATGCCTCGTTAAAATGTAACATTGTTGTATTTATGACTCCATTAATAGGAGATGTATTTTGTGAAGTTTGGTTGTGTACTTGAAATAGATAAGCTCCGTGCGTGTTTGTTATATCATTCTTTTTTTCAACAATGAATTCGTTATTTTCAGTTTTAAGAGACTTTATATTGACATTTGCATGTCGTAAAATTTCAATGTTGTTTATTGGTATTTTGAGTTTATGCGCGTGCTGTCAGGGTTAAATTTCATGTAAATTTTTTTTATTTCTGAAAACAGGTTTTTATTATCATTAGTTTTTATTGATTTGATTTTGTTTGCCCAATATTGGTTTACAGCTATTTTTAAATTTTGGATAATTAATGTTTTAATATTTTTGATTAAGGAATTGAGTCTTATTATATGAGGGTTTTTGTTGTTTAAATTTAACTTATATAAAGCAAATTTAGACGACAGAAGTTGAGATTTGTATCTTATGAGCTGTTTTATTTTTGGGTTGGAGTAAACATCAGTACTATTTTTATTTGGTGAATGTGTTGGGATGGAATTTTTCATGGATTTATAAATTATTGTTTCTAATTTCTCGATGTATTTATCTATTTCGTTAAAAGTCAAGTTTTTATAATTTGGCATGTTAGTGATTTCGGGCTCTATTAACAGTTGTTCGTTAATGTTTTTACTAAATTTATGCCAGTTTGTTTTCTTAAAGATGAACTGGTCATCTGCGTTTATTACAGTTGTAATAAGATTTTCTTTATTCAACAAGATTAGTAACAGTAGATTTAAGCTTTACAAAACCATGTTGAAAAGATGATAAGAAACAAGTACAATGATCATAAATAGAATCAAATACAATAAGTTCAAATAGTTTAGGTATAGAAGAAAGCTTAGCAATTGGACGATAATTACTTACATCATTTTTTTAGATTTTTTTTTGTGAACTGGTCTAAATAGTGCAGTTTTCCAGATTGAAGGAAAGATACCAGAAGTTAAAGAAGAATTGAATAATACCGAGAGAGGACCACATAGTTAAGAAGAACATTTATTTAAGAATAGGTTAGGGATGCCATCAGTACCAGGACTTATGTGAAGACAGCACGCAGAATTTCATTTCCAGTGGTTTTTAATTATTTAAGTTAACTAAAGTAAACTAATTGAGTGACTTCAGAAGTGTACCTCGTCGGAACAAGCTGCATTATTAAGTGTAAAGTATGATATAAAGATAAATTGAAAATTTTCAATTGAAAAATTATTATTTAGTATGTTCTACTCCTGTGTCTGATTAAACCTAATTTTATATTTATAATTTTTAATTTAAACTGAAATTTGGATTTGTATTTTTGTATAGATCTGATGCAACAACATACTTTTTTTGAGTTTTCATTATTTTACAATAAAAGTGTTGTTTACATTTTTTTATCGCAATTTGGTGTATTACTTGATATATTTATTGTATGACACCCTGTATGTACATATAGATATATAAAATTAGTAAAACTAAGAAGGACCAAACTAAAAGTTTACAAAAAAAAAAAAAAAAAAAAAACAATTTTAAAAAAAATGAAATCGATAAATGAAAAATTTCAAAATGAACTTTGAAATTATTTTCACCTCAAACCTTTTCTTCCTTTTTTTTGTATTCGTTTTTTTGTTTTTTTTTTTTTTGTTTTCAAGTATTCGATTGAAGATATACTGTCGATTAGATGCATTGCAAGTTGAAAAATTTAATTGAGTTGGTCCAGAATATAAATCCTTTATATATATATTAAGTTATTTTTAGCTGTTACCAACAAATTTTAATATAAGTAAAAGAATATAATAAATAAAATTGTATGGTAATAGATGGTGGTTATTTTTAAGGGGTAGTGTGGTGGTTATTTTTTGTATTAATATATAAAAAAAAATTGTTCGTATTTTCTTTTCAATTGGTGTTTTTTTTTTTTTGTTGTTTTTTGTTTTAATCTAAAATTGAAAATCTTTTCGATTAAATCAGGTGTTACACATTTAGTTTTCTTTGAATTTTTTGTAAAGGACTTGGTTTTTTTTTTTTGTTTTTTGTTTGTATTAGTGCAGTAGAAAAGTAGATTTAGTGTTGTTTTTATTTGCAAGTATTAAGAATATGTAATAAAATATTTACATTATATATTAGAGTGTTACTTATTTTGTTGTTTATATGGAAAATTATATATATATATGAATGTCCTGGTATTTCAATCAATTTAAAAATGTTGTCAGATGCAGTTGATACTGTAGACCTACTTTAAAAATTTATTAATCGTGAGAGTAATTTGAATTTTTTAATCAAAAAAAAATTTCGAATAGAATTGCTAATTAATGTAATTTGCTAAAATAATTATTGAAACAACCACTTTTTTGTTGCTGTCAAAATAAATTTGACCTAAAAATGCTAAGAGAAGTTATATGCATTACGATAATATTGTTTTTACTATCAAAATGTTATTAACTGTCATAAATTTAATAAAAATTAAAAAATCTAGGTATACCGGTTGTCCAGAGTATCAGCTTTTTAAGAAGGAAAGAAGCCGTTATTTTGAAATTTAAAAAAAATGTAATTAACTAAATCGAGATTGCTCTATTGATCGGTGGTATTTTCAACTTCCGGAAAGTACCAAAAATCGGTTTTTTAAGATCAAAACTCGCCGAAACTGGCCGAAATCGAAATTTTCAAATGTGAAGGGGTACTTTTTTATGCAAATTTGAATCTTACGACAAAAAATAAGAAAATTATGTTAAATGATTTTTTTTTGTTTTCTTACTATTTTTCTTTAAAATTAATGTCAGTAAAACAAAAATGCTCAATGTTTTCCTTTAGTAAGCTAAAATTAATTATAATTATTTTTTTTTCATGTTATAATTTATAATAAGTTTGCTTTTCATGTTATTAATTTTCTATTTCAGTTTTAGGTTCCTGCAAAGTTTAAACAAAAAAAAAACAAAAAAAAAAAAAAAAAAAAAAACATTTACTTTACAAATTTGTTTTATTTTTCTTCGAAGAATTCGAATTTGCATAAAACAGTACCCCTTCCCATTTAAAAATCTCGATTTCGTCCAATTTCGGCGATTTTTGATCTTAAAAACCGATTTTTTGGGTCCTTTCCGGAAGTTGCAAATACCACCAATCGATAGAGCAATCTCGATTTGGTTAACAAAATTTTTTGAAATTTTAAAATAACGGCTCCCTTTCCTCTTAAAAAACTGATACGCATGCTCTGGAAAACCCGGTATATTTTTCACTAAGTTTAATAAATAAATTAATGGGTTTCGGTTGTTACACCATTATCAGACAGAAAATTGATGATCTAATAAACTACACCATCATCAAAAGTTATTAATTAAATAAATAATTAAATTATTTGTAAATAATAAATAAAAATTAATAAAAAATGATAAAATTATTAAAAAAGTAAAGCCCGAATAAAAAATTGTGTTGCAAAAAGTCTGTTACATTTTTTTATTTAATTTTTTTTTTTTATGCTCTTGACAGTAACTTAGGTAGAATCACCTTTTTTAAATTATTTTATTTCATTTATTGACTCAAATGAGCTTATAAGGCTCGTAACCGAGTGTGTTCCAATATTTATTATTATTTAACCTATTAAAACAATTTAATAAAATTTAATGCAACATGTTATAAACTTATGGACTAGATTTATACACAGTTTGATTAAATAAACATTAAATTTCAGAAGCTATTACTATATACAAAATACATCATTCATCAATTAATTCAAAATCCCTTTAAAAAAATACCTTAAACTAAACTAAACGCAAAAAGTTTATTACACAATTTTTTTTGTAACACTTAACAAATTTGACTATAGAAGCATTCATTTACTTTTCTTTTAAATTGATAAAAGTGTGCTGTAAAGATGTAAAAAGTGCTGTGATTTCTTTATATCCAGATGGCAGTGAATTAAATGTCTTATAAGTTGTATTGTAAACTGGCCTCCTACCGTGTATAACATTCGGATTCGAACGATAATCCGAATTTGCGATTCGAATGTATAAAATTAATTGGTACCGCGTATCAAATTCGAAAGGAAATAAACGTCATTTAAGTTGGTAATTTCCGAATTTCTAATTGCGAGTAATATTTTTGTATACTTTATTACATACTTTAAATTTATTTGAAAATGTGTGTTTAGTATTTTGAAAAGCATTATTTTTTATTTTTTAAATTATATCAATTTTATTGCATTTGTATTTCGATTTGAAACTCCATAATTATTTTAAATTGAGATGGTGCTGTTTTGTTTAAGCCTAATCAATACAAATATGAAAAAACATAATTTTTTTAAATACTAAATTAAATATAAATGTATTTTTTTTTTATATTATTAATTATTGTAATATTTAATATAATTATAATTTTCAATAACTCACTTAACTTTTAAAACACAAACAAAATTTTACCTCCATTCGATAGCAAAAAACCATTCGAATAAAATATGTTAAAAAATATTCGAAAGTAGTACTACATGGTACGAATATTTAAATTCGGATTCGTGTATACGATTTTCGAGTTGTCAAACTTATTTTAACTCGAATTTCGTATTACATAGCAATCCAATACCAATCTTTCGAATACGAAATTCGTTTTACGTTTCATGGTTTTTGAATCTGATGTTCGATGGCGTAATACGAATTTTATCAGCATTTCTTGTTGAGTATAACTATGGATGTCACTATTGTATGTAAGTTTAACAGTAGTATATTGATATTATTGGTGACCATTAAATACACTTGCGTTGCTAAC
Source organism: Argyra leucocephala (assembly GCA_963942445.1). Taxonomy (NCBI): domain Eukaryota; kingdom Metazoa; phylum Arthropoda; class Insecta; order Diptera; family Dolichopodidae; genus Argyra; species Argyra leucocephala. Next base: position 7,168,992 of record OZ012681.1, on the reverse strand, counting down.
TAACTTTCTATTAGTAAATTTAGTGACATCAGTATGTTATATTTTATGTTATAATATTTCTGGTGTTGCTGTTGTCTTTCTGAGTTCAAACAGGTTCTTAATTGCTTTATTTTGGGCCATTTTGTAATAGTTTTAAATTTTTATCATACACATTTCCCCAAATGGTTAAATGAAACATGCTAAAGTAACGAAATCTGAATTTTAATTTCAAACGCGAACCTTTTACTCATCATTTTGAATACCTTTGCAATTTTCCGTGATTTCTTCAGTTGCACACAAATTTGTTGATCTCATATCAGACACTCATGTATAATCATTCCCAAATTCTTGTAACACGTAACCAATTTTAACTCATAGTTTTTAAATACTAGAAATAAATCACCCCACCACGAAAAAAAATAACAAGAAAATAAATCACCACATAAAGAAATCACCACACCACGACCACACGTACTCCAGTACACCATCCTATTTATACAAATTTCAAGAGAGTGCATATAGCATAGGCAGCATATGAGTTTTATTTTCATCATTAAATGTAGGGAGGTGTAGGTACTTCGGTATAGACAATGTAATGTGTCGTAGTAAGTTGTATACAAAATTGTTATTGTTTTTTTTTTATACCTATTCATTGACAATGAAAAATATCAGTAGAATTTAAATCCCTGTTCTGTTAAAAACGTTAAATTTGGCTTTAACTTGAATTATAATTAATAAATAGGGGTCTCTAGTATTCATATATTCCAATGCTTTTCTTTTAAATATCATAAATTTGTTTTTTTTTCACGTTTACCGTTAATCTGTGTTTCTTCATCCTTCCTTGTATAACTTGCATATCTTCGTTAGTTCTCCCAAGACCTTTACAAGACGCTTCTGAATAAACAATGGCCAGGTCATCAGCAAACATGAACAGTAAAGATTTAGTAGACTATACTTATATAGATCAAGAAAAGCATTGGACCAAGACAGCTATGCTGGATCACCCCAAAAACATTATTCTTAGTTAGTTCCAGTTTTTATATCTTTACATTCAGCATATTGCAACCGGTCTGACAAGTAGCTTATCTAAACCAGTTGAGTTGATTTTTTTTCTTTCTCCGTGCTCATAACAATGTTCTAAGTAAAATATTTCTATCCCACACTTATCGAACGCTTTTTGTAGATCAAAAAATACTGTTGCTACTTTTTTATCTTTATCTATTTGTCCGTGTGAATTTCGGTTGGTGTAACAGTGCTTCTTGATTTCTTTTTAAATCCATACTGTCATTTTGATATCAAATTTGTGTTATGCAAATATTCACTGAGTTGATCTTTGATTATTATTTGAATAAATTTATGAGATTGGCCTAAAGTTATTCAAATCCATATATAACCTGAATTTCTATAAATCAGTATTACCTTAGTAATTTTAATGCTTTTGGGCATTTTTCTTTGTATAGTGTAGATCCATTTACCAGTTTTATCATCTTATCAGTAAGTTCGTTTCTAAATATTTTCAATATGTTAATTGATAACAGGTCAATTCCTGCTAAATTGCTTTTTGACAACCTGCTAATAATCTTATTACCCTGATTTCCATCAATTTTTGTTTAATTTAAATTCTTGTACAGTGCGAATTTGGTGAAATAAATAATATCAAGATTCTGGGCCATTTTTTACACCTACACTAGTGTTTAATTAATTAAATTTCTCGAGTTTTCGACATTAATTTTCTCATGGTCTACGTTCAATTCGTTATTTATTTTGTAAATTATAAGTAGAATAGAGTATTAGTCGAAAACTGAAATATGCATCGGACCACATTTTTATCTATATCTTTCTAAATGATAGTTTAGTGTAGATATTTAACACAGTTTGAGCAGTGTAATGGCAAGAGTGATCTGAAATATACAAATATGCTATGAAGTAAATAAATGCTACTCATGTTTTTGCATTATTTATGAAACAAGAAAAATTGGCAGTGTTAGTTAACAAATGGAAAAAATTGAAATCTATTTACAAACATTTTTTTTAAACCGAAAAATATATACCACCCTAATATAAAACGGTAAATATGTATCTGATATATTTTTTTAAATTAAATCATAAAATACTTGAAGAAATTTTTTGTTATTTATTTAATAAACATTGAGGGTGATAATCTAAAAAAAATTATATACCTTACATATGTAGGAATAGCTTTCTAAGACATAACTTTACATAATATGTGAAGTTTCAATGTAATGTAATGAAGAAATAAAATGTTTAAAAGTTTACAAAAAAAAAATCAAAAATATTAGTACAATTTTTTTTTTTCTGTAATTATTGTTATTTTTGTTTTTGGAGTTTCAGTTATCGTTGATTTAAAAAAAAAAAAAAATTGCATCAAAATAATTTAATTACAATTTTTGATGTTTCAAAAATTTGATTTTAAATTTATATACTTTCTGTATTTACTGAAAATTTTATTCAAAACATTTTTATTTTGTTGCATTAAATTGACCGGATTAAATGAGGTAAAAAAACTTTATATTGTGACGTCACAAGAGCTATTATTTTTCAGCTAAAATGTATCTAATATGTTTGATGTTGTGGTTAGAATATATCAAAATATTTGGCTTTTCTTTGAAATGTTGCTGTACTGAGTAGATCTGAACTGAGTAGAAAATTTTGACATTGATGTTAAGTTCACAAAATACTCTTAACTTTGTAATTTCATTATTGGTAAAATCCATTAACATATCTGTTAATCATATCATTTTCTTCATCATTTCATTTTATTTACATTGTCGAAGAATCTAGGTTATGTATATGTGTTATCTAATTATATCATGTTGTTTATGATATAGAACCCCAGAATCAGACGCCATATAATTGTAAGAATTGATATTTCAATTTTATTAATTTAATTTATTAGAATGTTAAATGTATCAAAACAAAATATTTTTATGTAAAATGTTAACAACGCTTTTTTTTTTATTTTATTTATTCAAAAAAGATTGCAATTTTATTAAATTAAATTTTCTCTTATTAAATGAAATATACTGAAAATTGTTCAAGGCTTAAAATACAATATTCTATACAACTTAATTTTAAATAATTTCGAAAAAATAAAAATAAAAAACAAAAACAAAAGTAAATTCATACCTAATGTAAATGCTATCGCTTTTCAATATAAATTCTTTTAGTTTATAGAAATTCTATTAATAAAATTAGGCCAAATCTAAATCTAGGTCTAAGAAAGAAAAAAAAGTAATCCTTTTTACATCCAATAATAATAAAAGAAACAGAAAAAAAAAATATAACAGGAATAGTTACAGTATGTTTCAAAAATATTAACTAACATTACTGTTGGAATTTTTCATATAACGAAAACTGAATACAGTGAGAAGTGAAGAGAGTTCATGTTCAGGAAAAAAATTTATTTTGAACATAATGAAAAAAACTATTTTTTTTAAAAAACAGCAGTTAATATACAAAGGACATCAACGATTCCAATGCATTGCTCCTTTTCACAACAAAAGATTTTTTTTTTAAACGATTGAGTATTTATTGAATCTTTCCATTAGAAATTGACAATAATTTAATATTTTGACTTATTCAGAAAGAACAAGTTTATTCAAATCTTACATACTAAAGTTGAAGACGTATAATCCAGTGATTAGACATCAATTCAGGTTAGCCACACCTACACTGCTAAGGTGCTCCTTTTTAATTTGCTCGCTTAAGGTATGCATAAAAGATTCCGGGCTAGATAGCTTGGATGGCTTGATAATCTGCCAAATAGTTGCTTGTTAGTCTTTGAAGTTCATTCCGAACCACAGGTATGTTTAGATCGTTGTGTATGTTGCATTTTTTTACGTACCAAAGAGCTTTGGTAGTAATTCTTAGTATTTTTGATTGTAGTCTTTGTATAATTTCCACATTTCTTTTAGAGGTACTTTGACATAATTGACAGCCATATGATCAGATTGGTTTCAAGATTGAATTGTATAAAAGTACTTTATATTTAATATCGAGAGGAGAGTTTTTTGCCAATTAGCCAGTACATACTATTTATTTTTAGCTTCATTTGTTCACGTTTTGTTTCTATATGTTTTTTTCCAAGTGAGCCTTCTATCAAGATGGACTCCTGGATACTTTACTTCTTTTGCCTGTAGGATGGTGATTCCATTTATTTTTACTGGGGGACATGTTTCTTTATTTAGAGTGAAGGTGACATGAACACTTTTATTTTCATTTATTTTTATTTTCCATTTACTAAGCCAATTTTCAATAAGTTTAATATGGACCTGGAGATTTTTGGAAGCAACATAAGCGTTTATGTGTGAGCTCAAGATAGCCGTATCATCTGCAAATGTGGATGTTAGTATTTGCCTACTATCTGGTAGATCGGCAGTGTAGATTAGATATAAAAGCGGACCAAACACACTACCTTGCGGTACACCAGCTTGGATAACATGTTCTTCAGTTAAATAATCTTTACTTTAAATCGCCTATCAGTTAGGTACGATTTGATAATTTGATGAAATTCAAACGGTAGATTAGTTTGAATTTTAAAGTTTAGACCATCATGCCAAACTTTATCAAAAGCCTGTGCGACATCGAGGAAGACGGCTGAGCAAAATTTTTTCTCTTCGAAGACTTTTCTGATTTGTGCCGCTATTTTGTGTACCTGCTCTATTGTACTGTGTTCGGCTTGAAATCCAAATTGATGTAGTGGGATTACAACCCTTATTTTTTATTTTGGGCATATTAGCTTATATACTAGATCTTTTTCAAATACTTTAGCTAATGTTGGTAAAAGATTAATAGGTCTATATGAATTTATTTTTGTTGAGTCCTGGTTTAGGAATTATTATGATGTTTGAAAGCTTCCAAAATGAGGGGAAATAGCTTTTTTTAAAGATAGCGTTGAAAATATGGGTAAAAGATGAATACACTAAAACCTACTCTTCATTTTTATCATTATAACAAAAAACCTATCTATGTTAGATTATAGTTAGTACTTTAACTAAAATTTATTAGAACTAAGTTAATATATATTTTGCGTAGGTATCGTTGAGTTAGATTTAAAGGTAGATGTTGTATTAAATGCAATTACTAGATGGCAACAATCTGTAACATAAATCTAAAACACGCCGTAGATATGCATTTTTGATGTTTTACTAGTCCAAAATTAATTTTCTGACATAAAGAATTATATATAAGCCAAATAGATTTTGTATAGATTTGTTCTGTATTTTTTGTAGTGCATCCATGTTTTTATGAATGGTATTCCCCCATGAAAGGTAGGTTTCTATAATTTTACTAAAAATATTGATGTTAATAATTGTCCTAAAATTGTTTATGTCACTTTTATTTCCTTCTTTCTTATACATCGTGATAACTTTATTAATTTTTAGTACATCGTGCATTATACCCTCATCTATTGCAGCATTAATAAGCATTGTGATTGGTTTGAACAATTCAGATCTATATTCTTTAACCAGTGATGTTTTAATTTCATCCGCAATTGGTATTGGCTAAACATTCAATCAATTTAACTCTTACCATCCATTGCGCAAACTTTAGAGTTTACAGAAAGGATAGTCGGAGTTTTAAGCTAAAAGCAACCACTGAAAGTCAGAATGCTAACTTTAAATTTCAATTGAAATAAAAATAAGTGTGTTATACCTGAAAACATTCTTCAAGTAACGGCATATGTTAACTTAAAAAAAAATTTAGTTATATAATCATTTACTTCATCATCTTATAGCGCTACAGCTCTGGGTGAGCTTTGGCCTTCATCACTATGCTCCTCCAAAAAGGTCGATCTTGTGCCGCTTGTCTCCAATTTGGGATTTGTAGGATTTAAGCATCGTTTTTCACGTTGTCTGCCCATCTGCTTCTTGGTCTTCCTCTACCACTGCTGCTATCGGGCTTTCTATTCAGTACCACTGCTTGCTTTCGGCTTTCACTCATTCGACTTACGCGGCCAGCCCTTAGCCCACCTTAGTCTTTGGGCCTTTGCAAACCGTACAATGTCCTCACTATCAATCATATTATTGAGCTCGCTGTTGCTTCTGATTACATATTCTCCATTCTGTAATATATTTGGGCCGAGTATTTTTCGGAGAATTTTTCTTTTAAATATGCGCAGGCTATTCTCCTCGGCCACGTTCATAGTCCATACCTCACATCCATACGTCACTATGGGTCGTATGAAAGTTTTATATATTGTCATTTTGGCCTTTCTTGATATTAATTTTGATTGAAGCAACTTTCTGTTTGCATAGTAGCATCTATTTCCGGCCTGAATTCTGTTATGAATACAGCATTGCATACTATTATCACTTCTTATTGTTGCTCCGAGGTATGTAAAGGTTGTAAGTCCTTCAAAGTTGTACTCTGCAATTGTTATATTCTGAGTATTTCTTATTTGTGCATTTCTTGACATTTTTAGATATTTTGTCTTGTCTTCGTTGATTTTTAAGCCTACTTTTTGTGTCTCCGCTTCTAGTTGTACAAATACTTTTGCCATATATCTGTAATTTTTTGCCATGATTACTATGTCATCCGCATATGCCACTATTTGTGTTGTCATATTGAATATACTGCCTTTCTTTTCTAATTTTCCTATGGCGTAATGTAGTATTAAGTTAAATAATAGTGCGGATAAGGCATCTCCTTGCCGTACTCCCGTTTCTATTTTAAATTCACGGGTTATTTGGTTTGGTATTATGAATTTAGCTTTTGATTCGTGCATTGTCATTATGATGAGGTTTGATAATTTCTGAGGTATTCCCAAATGTCTTAGAGCTGTTAAAATTATGTTTCTATTTATGCTGTCAAATGCTTGCTTGAAGTCTATGAAAAGCATGTGAAGGCCTATGTCGTGTTCATAACATTTCTCCATGCATTGTTTCATGACGAATATCTGGTGAATCGTAGATCTTTGGCTTCGGAATCCGCATTGGTACTCTCCCAGTATTTCTTCAGTAAAGTAAGCTAATCTGGAGTATATGACATTGGATAATATTTTTTAAGCACAGCTTAATTACGTTACCCCCCTATAGTTGCTGCATGTCATTTTGTCTCCTTTTTTGTGAATTCGACAGATTAGCCCCACCTTCCACTTCTCCGAAATATTTTCTTGCACCCATATTGTACATATTAAGCTATGTATCTTTTTATGCAGAAATCATTTACTTACATACTTATATATACTTACTTAGGTGGTAAGCAGACCATTTAGGTTCTGGACTTGACTTATCAATGTTCTAAATTTTCGTTGGTCATGGGCGGCTTCTCTCCAGTTCAATATGTTTCATGCTTCTCTACAACGAAGATTTGGTTTGCTCCGTCATTTTGCATCTTCGGGTTTTAATTCGAAGACTATCTTGGCTTAAACTCTAAGTGTCCGAATTTTTGTGACTATGTCAACTTCAATATATATTAGCTCACACACTTCGGCATTATATCTTTTCCTCCAGACCCCATCGTCGTTTTGAGACCATATATCCGAATTTCTTTTCGAAGACACCAAGCGAATGCTAACCTGCCATGTACAGTGTCTATGATTCTTATCCGTAGAGCAGAACCGAGAGTATGAGCATTTTGTAGATTTGAACTGTGGTGCTTCGGGATGGGAGCTTTAACCCGAGATGTTTTAAATTATTCAGAGACATCCTGTAGTTATAATAAACATTTTAATAAAAATTACAAGACATGTCGACATCTCTTAATACAAAACTATGATGAAATTATTGTTCTTATTTTTATGCCTCTGTTCTATATTTCAATGTACATGGAATTAACTAAGTATGTCGACCAAAAATTCAATTCAATAAAAAACAAAAAAATGATGAAAAAATAAAACAAATACAAAATATCAGTACATGAATGCCTTTATTGTTATGCTAATCATGTAATTTTAAAATCATTATGGCTATTTTTATGGTTATGTGATATTAAGGATATTTCAATTGAGCCTATATGAAAAAAAAAAAACAAAAACATAAAATGAAAGAAAAAAAGTAATGGAAATAATTTTTATTTTTTTTAACTGTATATATGCTATCATCATCAAAAGGATCAAGAGAATAATAAAAATAATAGTAAAGAAAACAAAATTTTATAACACTATCGAAATTCGTTAACTCTTTAATTTTTTTTTTTTTTTTTTTTTTTTTTTACTTCCGTTTGATGCTCTGATATCCTTTTTCTAAAGAATAAAAATTGTTCCTATAACATTTTGTTTTTATTGCTACTGCATCAATTTTCGATTAAAATTTATTTTGTTATTTGTTGTTTTTGTTTTTTGTTATTTTCTAGCGATAATTTTAATGGTACAATGTTTTGTTATTTTGATTCCTGAAAACTTACAGGACAATGCTGAGGTAATTATATTTTTTGCTAAAATGAAGTCGATGAAAAATTTAAATTCTTATATTACTGATATTATTTTTAATTGAATATAAAAAGTTTTCTTCTCGAAGACACCAAGGGCATACTAACTTGCCTTGTCCATGATTCTTATCTGTAGAGCAGAACCGGGAGTATGAGCATTTCGTAGATTTGAATTGTGGTGCTTTTGCACCCCCTTCTTTGAGAGAGTATTTGAAATTTTTGTTTGACGTTTTCATTTTGTATGATAAATCACTAACACTTTGGTAATATTTGTATAGGTGTTGAGCTGTTGTATCATGAAACTTCAGTTGTGATTTGGTATTAATTGTCTTCGATTTCTCTTTGAATTTCAAATAGTGATATGTGATGCGGTGTTTTTGATTGTATCTGACATTTAAGGCATAAATAATCTTTCCCGCGGGTTTGGTTTAGATAGATAGATAGGTTGTGAATTACGGAAGGGAATCTGCCCGCTATATCACCGCAGCCCCCTATATCACCGCAGCAAATGGGCTTATTGTGATAACACGTTTTTATTATTTAGTCTCTGAGTCATTACGGATACCTGATTTTGTAATAACATTCAGGATATACTTCTATGGCATTCTGGGTAGCTCAAATTCTTCAGGGAACGTTGTCCCAAGTGACGGAGTTTGCAACGAGTGATCTTTTGCATTCACAGCGCAGATGTTCAATAGATTTGCCCTCTATTTCATATCTTCTACATAAGTTGCTTTCGGCTGGACACGTTTTATAAAGGGGTTTCTTTTTATTAGGCAATGGCCTCTAATTAATCCTGCCAAGATACGTACTGGTTTTCTATTGAGATCTAGAAGAGTCTTGGCTTTCTTGAGCGATCGTTTAGGCATGAGCATTTTTGCTTGACGATTTCCAAAAACGCTCACCCAGAAATCCTCAGCTTTTTGGTCTTCACAGGCTTTTAATCATCTTAGCTGTGCTCAGGAGAACCCCACAGAACGGAGTTGGCCCTACAAAAGACGTATTCGATGCCTTACTTGCTAGAGAATCTGCAGCTTCGTTTCCTGCTATGCCAAAATGCCCTGGTACCCACATTATTTCGTCAGGGTTTTAAGTATTTCTAAGCAATCCCATACTAGCTTTAATGTGATTGTATGTGAATCAATAGCTAGTATGGCTGCTTTGCTATTTGAGAGAATGTAGATTTCACTCTTTTTTTGTAATTTCTTCTTAAAGTCTCTCGCACAAAGAATTCTATAGCATGCACTTCGGCTTGAAAAATCGTCATTAGCACATTTAGTTGACTGTAAGCTTTTCCGCACGCATCTAAGCGAAGTCGAGTATTTTAGCGAAGTTGTTCTGCAACACTCTAATCGAGTAATTGTTGATACTAATTTAGATTTTTTATGTTCTTAGTTGAAAATTAATAGAATAATATTTTTTATCAACCACATTTCTTTAGCCAACAATAACAACAGCACTACTAAACATAAGACATTAAATATTATGTTAGTCGTTCATATTCGTTTTTTCTAGGTAATATCATCACTATCGTCAACATCTATCATGCTTTTGACAAATTTTTTAATTTCAAAAACGTAGAACGAAGAAAAAGTGGCAACAAGTGAAAAAATTAGCCGCAGATAAAACACGATAAAATGGCTTTGTTTCGGGTTTATGACTGAAATAGTTCGTATACAAAATAGAACAAATTCTTAATTCTTTTTTGTTTAAACGGTTTTACGACTAGCACTGTTCACACTACACATATATGACTTGATAATAATCTTACAGCATTACCAGCATATTCAAATGTTTAGAATACTCATGCAAGTAAAAATTCACAGTAATCCAACTACATTTTGTTTTTTTTTTTTAGGATTTTAGAATTCGGGGTGATTGTTGTTATTGCATTGCATTGAACCAGTATATAGTAATGTTTTTAATAAAAAATACAAAAAACAAAAATACTAACAATTTAAGTTGTTTTCTTTTATACAATTTTTATTTAAACGATTGTAAAAGAAAATTATACCTTTAACAATGTTTGTTTCTGAAATTGAAGAAATTTAAAAAAAAAAAATATTTCCAAATGAAAAAATCTCTATATAGCTACACATACTTAATATTGGCTATTTTGTAATCCTATGCAGATCCTGAATACTATTGTTTTTTTTTTTTTTTATTTTATTTATTTTCAATTTTGTTAGTTGTTCTACTCTCACACTAAATTACGATTTGTGATTTCACTGTGAAAATAGGAATTTATAATATTGAACAAAGGGATAACAAACATATTGACAATTTAACTCAATTTGACAATGTATGTAAGGTTAGGTTACAAAATTGAAATTTGAAATTTATTAAGGGTATTAGAGAATAAAACGTTTGAATGAAAATTGAAAACTGAATTTTGGAATTGATTTAATTATTTTTAAACAAAATATAAAAATGTAGCACTTTGGTTATTTTGTGAATTATATTTGGTGCTTTTAACAATTCGTATTTTATATTTTATATTCTACTTTTTTCTACGTCATTTGCTGCATACTGGAAGTTCAACATTGGATGCATGTACTTTATACTTTGCATTTTCAGGTTGGGTCTTGCAATTTTAAAATTCTATACTTGCATACTCTTCATCTATCCAACGTTGAAAATTTGAATACTTTTTGTTTCAAACAGATAGAACAATGTCAAAATCTGTGAACGGTGTATCTGATCAGTTTTCGATCTCTCTACAGTGGCTATAGTAACGAAAAGTGAATTGGGTCAGCTGATGAACTAGGCGACGCAAGATTTAAATCTTAAAGGGCTTCTAGAGACAGAGTTAGCACACAATGGGAGGGTTCTTTTAATGCATTCATTCGAATTATTCAGCCAGAGTAAACCCAATATGGTATACCTTAATTTTTTTGTAACCTTTAGAGAAAAGCATGTTAAAGATTAGTACAGGTTACTGACCTATAGAAAGCCATACAACCAAGCTAGGTATTTTAATTATATATATATTATTCTGCATTTATCTGGATGTTTGTAAGTTCGACGGAACGCTCCAACACATATACAAATTGCATATGTATACAAATGCATATATATACAAATTGCTTTGGTGCTTTTTTTTAACCCCTGTCTACCATGCTGAACTTTTGCAGGAAAAATTGATTGCATGAACTATATTTTTTTAATTTAATGTTAGTCTTCTTCGCAAATAATAAGGAAAAATAATAAATAATAATAATAATATAAATAAAACAAACAATTTTTTTGATTTATAATAATAAGGACTAATAGAAATTTAATCAATAGTTTAATATGGTATAATAACCAAAAGGCAAACAGCATTTAACACAAAAAAAAAATATAATTCACTCAAAGGTTATTCTTATTACTTAAAATTATACACAATAATGTACATGTGTATCAGCATATTTGTATTGTATAATATTATACATTATACTACTTTATTGCTTCTACCTTTTATTTTTGTCATTATTGTGTGCGTAACTCACTTCACTCATCATAATAACAGTTTATTCATATAGCAAAATAAGATCCCTATACATTATACAAAAGACAAAATTTATATGAAAATAAGATCCCATTTTTAAATTTGCTCTCCCAGAGGCCACAATAACGCTAATACGGTATAATTTATACTAAATGGAACCCAACTAACGAATTATAACTAAATGGAAGTGAGTACGAGTATACCATACAAAAATACAAACATTTTATACAAACTTGTTGGTATGGTACTTCTTTTTCTGTTATATAAAAAAAAAAAAGATTAGTGTTAGGCCAATATAAACATAAATAAAAATAAATAGAAAGTGATATAAACATAAGTACTGTAATTTCGGAATAAAGAATCTAATGAAAGAAAAAAAGAAACTAGGATTTATTTTGCTTCCGTCATTTATGACGGGTTACAAAGCTAGTTTTAATAATATAAACGATAAAATTGAAAGCCAAAAAACAATTTATTTCAAAAATTCTTGATCCTCGTCTCTCTTCGAAATTTTTTTGGTCTAATACCACCAAGCTTGGAATAGGAAAGGAAAATGAAATGTACGATTTGAGTAATTTTGATGTGAATGAAATAAATAATAAATTTATTACATCGTCCACTAACACTTCTTCACTGCTATCCAATATTAGCAACATTAGTAATCGACACGCGGCTATTCCTGGCTTAACTAATACGCTTTCTTTCAGAAATGTGACGACTGATGAAGTGTATAATGTTATTTTCCAGGTCAAATCTAATGCATCAGGTCCTCTTCCATTGAAATTAATTAAACTAATTATACCTATTGTGCTTCCATATCTAACACACACTTTTAATGTCATCTTGACTACTGGTCAGTACCCTCTGATCTGCTCCAACAAAGAATAATCCTGCAATTGATGACCTTAGACCAATCAGTATACTCTCTGGTATTTCTAAATCATTTGAACGCCTATTGTATGAACAAATGGATAAATAAACTAAGTGCTAACAATTTGCTATATAAGTTCCCATCAGGATTCCGAAAACAGCATAGCACCACTTTATCTCTCTTGGAAATAACTGATAATATTTACTGTGAAATCAATAAGAAGCATGCTGTTGTACTACTTCTTCTGGATTTCTCTAAAGCTTTTGATTGTGTTAATCATAGCTTGTTATGTCTTAAACTAAGATCAACTTTCAATTTTGAGTCCTCTGCTATCACTCTTATTCAAAGCTAGTTAAATAATAGAAGTCAATTTGTGTACTTAAATGGTGTTAAATCTAATAACGTACCCGTTTTATGTGGTGTACCTGTAATGATTTGTCCTGTTGTTTGTCTGAAGCCCAGTGTAGATTATATGCTGATGATGCCCAAATTTACATAAGTTGTCCAGTTTCTGATCTTCACCATTTGATCGCCAAAATTAATGACAATCTCGACGCCGTAGCTTTCTGGGCTCTAAATAATGGGCTACGATTAAATCCGTCCAAATCCCAGGCATTGGTTGTTTATGTTCGAAATATCGACACAACGAATCTCCCGAATGTAAAACTTAATAATTCTATAGTAAAATTCGTAAATAGTGCTAAATTTAGGTGTTGTGTTAAATAAAACTCTTACGTGGAATGATCACATTATTGCTATTTCTAAAAATGTTTTTTTAAACTACGTAAGCTCTGGAAATTTTCTTATTATATAAGTGAATGGGTGAAAAAAAACTGGTTCTGTCGTTAATCTTTCCACATTTCACTTATTGTGATGTAGTTTATTCTGGAATGAGTGCAGGTGAGTTTCCCAGACTAAAGGTAATTTTTAATGCACGCTTTGTCACAAACCGGCGTAAATTTGACAGTATTAGAGATGTTTCCAAAATCATACTTGATTGTACCTTTGAAAACTATCTGAAATATAAATGCTTTATCAGAAAAATTATATCTAAAAATACGCCAGAATATCTCTATAAGAAAATAACCCATGGTAGATGTCCACTAAGAAGTCCACGAGCTTTGTTGGGTATACTTTAAAGAAAAGTTTTAGCCATTATTAACCTTAATTTTAATTTTAATTGTGAGAATTATTATTTGAAATAATCGGCGGTGTTCTGCATTCCACTTTTTGTGAAATTAAATGGTGAAAGTGAAATTAGGTGTTCCACAATTCACAAAAGTGAAATACTAGTGAATTGGAATTTCGAATGTCAAATATAGGTGTTCTGCATTCCACTTTAAATTTCATTCCACTAAATTTTATCGAATTGAATTCACTTATTTTTTTCATGGTGGATTACAATTTTTTAAGTGAAAATCGGAAAAATGTAAGTATAAAATTTTGTTTTTTTTTTTGTTTGTTATGTAAATTTACATTTTTAATATAAAAATTATAAATATGTACAATTATAGGGGAAAACATAAGAACTCTAGACAGGAGAAGATATTTTTAAATTTCATGGAAATTAATTCCGATATTGCTAAAGGGTATGCCAAAAAAGAAAAATATGTAGTTGAATCTCTCTGGAAAGAATTAGCCAAAGAGTTAAATAATCAAGGCCCACCACAAAGAGATGTGTCTGGATGGAAAAAGGTTGTAATAAAAAATTTATGTAAAAATAATTATATTTATAAAATAATTACCAATGTATAGTTTTTAATTTTTCTTTATTGAAGGTTTGGGCAGATTGGAAAATGGGAATTAGAAAAAAACTGGTTCACAATAAACACGAAAGCAAAAAAACTGGTGGTGGGCCGAACAACACACTTCCAGTTACGGATATTGATGACACTGTTGCAATATTAACTCGAATTTACACGGTTGTCGATGGTGTTGGAGATTCTACATTTGGGATAGACACAGATGAGATTCAAGTTCCAATTACAAGTGAAATTACAATTGGAAGTGAAACTGAACCAACTGAACGACACCCATCCAGCAATGTAACGAATCAACCTACTACATCTTCAGTTTGTACTGAAAACTTGTCCTCTTCGCAACTAACTTCTCGAAATAGAAGGGATAATGCAAAAAAAGATGAAATTGGAAAGTATTGCGAAGAACAAAAAAATATAATGAAAGAACTTTCTGCAAAAATAGGTGAAGCTGTAGAAATAGGAAAAGAAAATAAATTGAGCCTTAAGAGAACATATCGTGCAGTAGAAAAAATAAGTGATATTTTAAAAGAACAAAACCAAGAAAGAAAACGACATAATTTACAAATGGAAAAAGCCATTTTAGAAAAAAATCAAATTAAAAAAAGACTGCTAGACTAGAAATAGAAGAAATAAAATTAAATATGCACATGCGTGATAATAATAATGACAATACTGAATAAGCTTTTTTTTTATGTTTTTATAAATTTTATTAATTAAACATTGAGTTATGTTTTTTGTTTTTATTTATGTTGAAATAAATATTTATGTTCATAGTGTTAAACAAATTTCTTTCTTGTTAATCTAAAAAATTTTGTGCGATCGAGTCTCTTATTGATCGAGCCTCCTCTAAGTGATCTCCATAACTTTCTAAATCAGAACTATCACATATTTCTTCATTTATGTCTGATTCATCTATGTCAGAATTAAATTCTTTGCAAATATTGTGAAGCGCACAACAAACGTTAACTATTCGGACAACGTTTTTTGGGTGATAATGCAAAGTTCAAAATAAGCACCTAAATCTACTTTTTAAATTTCCTATTGTTCTCTCTATTACATTCCGTGTTCTTGAATGCTTTTTATTAAAATTAGCTTGAAATGTGTGGGGTTCTGCAAATTTATATGGCGTTATGACAAATGGTTCTAACACATATCCACCATCACCCAGTAACCATACACCACGTTCACCACTTTCAAACTTGTTTAAAAAGTATCTTCTGGCTTGGCTTACATGCCATATTTAAGCATCGTGTGCTGATCCAGGGTGGGTTGCATCAACCGCCCTGATTTTCATTTTTCCATCACAAATCTACATTACATAATTAATATTAAAAATTTGTCTGTTACATTAGATATAAAAGTGTATATTTACAATTAAAACATTCAAACTGAAATAACCCTTTCGGTTATAATAAATGCCATCTTCTTGACGTGGTTTCAAAATTCGTATATGCGTGCCATCGATACAGCCTATTATTCCTGGTATTCCATTTTTTTCATAAAAAATTCTTTTATTTTCATTTTTTTCTTCTTCCGACATCTCAAGCTTTATCCATTTAGAACACATTTTTTCCAAAACATTAAGCATTCTGGTCAAAACCTTGCTTACTGTTGACCGGCCCAAACCGACATCAAAATCTTGACCAACTGATCTTTGGTAATTGCCAGTTGCCAAAAATATGAGTGTTGCTGCAAGCTGGGATACAACAGGAATTGAAGATGTTTCCGTTACTCTTGCAATTTCTTCTAAAATACATTTAAAAGCTTCCTTGTTGATTCTAAAACTTGCTTTAAAACTAAAAAAAAAAACAGCTATTCCCTTACAACTTATGTATCGATATTCAACTACTTACATTGATTCTGGTAAATCAAATATATTTGATTTTTCGCGCAAATGCCTTCTCCTAATTTTCTCTTTATTAATGCGTTTTCGTTTTTCACTGTTGACTAATAAAACAATCGGGTCCATTACGATGTAAATTACTTTAAATATAATTTAAATATAACTTTTAATACACTTTATTCAAATTTAAATAAAATTTTTTAACCGTAAAAAAATTTGTAATTAAAATTTACAAATAACAGTTGACTTTGACTTTTCATGAAGTAATTTCGAAATTTTTCGAATTCACGTGGAATGTAGAACACCGATTTTGAAATCACATGGAATTGAAATTCACTTACGAATCAATTCGTAGTGGAATGTAGAACACCGCCGAATGTTTGTTATGTTTAGAAGGTGTTTTTGTTAGGAGAAGAAATTTTGCATTCAAAATTTTTTATATACATTTAAAATTTTCTTTTTTTTTATCATTATTATTTTTTATTCTTTTTCTATTTGTCTTTTGCTTTACTGTTAACTTCCATAGATTAAGTTAGTTTAAGTACAATGAACTTACATTCTTTTTTATCATATACTCTTGTAGAGACTTACCGTCTCATGTATATGATGATATAATGAAATAAATAAATAAATTTTAATCAACTGCCATCGTTGCAGTTGCAATAATCTAGACGACACAAAAACTCTTGAAGACTTCGATTGCAGTTATCCAGGGTAGTCTATTTAATAGTCTATTTTATTTAATGGTTTTCTACTGTTTATTATTCAATTGAACACTTTTGGGAGACGGACAAAATTTCTAAAAAAAAATCCCCAGTAAGAAAAATTTGGTAGTAATAAAACCCCCCCGAAAAAATTACGAAATTATGTTTTGCGTAGCCCCTGTTGGATACAAAAAACGATATATCTTCATTGTGGATGTTGTCTTAGTATTTCTGGTTGTTGATTTCGGAATGGGGATTTATATTTTTTGTTTTTATGGTGTGTGTTGTCGCTTTTCTGTACAACCTTTCTGACATTGTTTTTAAATGTCTTAAAATAAACCGTAAAACATGTTTATTATAGCACTTGCATTTTTTATAATATGCTTTTTATGAATATTTTATAATAATTTTTCAATAAAATTTCATTTGTACAACTATAACGAAAGTATTTAAAATAAAATTAAATAAATATTAATATTAAACACCTTTGTTTTAAAATATACAAAAATTTTCGTGACTTGTGAATCTAAATTTAAATATTTATGTTCTTAAATATCCTTTCTTAATCATTTAAAATCATTTTATTGTATGCATTTCAGAATTAAATTTCTATTTAATTCATAAAATCGTACCAACAAATGTCATAGAAAATTTCTTTATAGTTTCTATTCAAACGACACTGATAAAGCAACAACAAAATTATTTACACACAATATAGACTCTAATATTTACTTTTACCTGTCAACTTTCACCTTCGTGTAATATTCCTCTTATTTTGTATGTATTTCAATATGGAGACCTTTCAAGTTATTATTAATTGTTGCATTATGCAATTGGGTTTGTTTGTTTTTATTTATTTTTTTTTTTTTAATCAAGATTTTTATTGCTTTTTATTTCACATTAATTTTATTTTAATTTAATATTATTTTACATTTCAACATGCACTTTAATTGTAATTGCATAATTTAAAAACAAAAAACAATAAAAGAGTAAAACAAAATTAAGACTGAAAGTACACCTACACTCCTCACTACTGTGTACTTAATTCTGTACTGATTTTTTTTATTAATTGTTAAAATTATGATTTACATGTATTTTAAATTAGTCTTAACAGGATACGATGAGTGTTCGAGACTTGCGGGGTCAATAAATAAACTCCTAGAAAATTGAAGATCGAACTATTGAACTCTGAATGTCTATAGTTTTGCAGATGACAGCACTCTTGTAAGGTCCTACGATTTCCCTAAAAAATCTACCTCAGTTTACTTCCAAAGAACAATACTGGGCAAAAAAGAACAAAAATTTCTGACTCAAAACTGTCTAGTTACTAGAAAACCAGACTAGAAAACTTAAATATTCTCGGAATGCGAGTAAATAAAAATGTGCTTTGGAATGACCATATAAATCGGTGTAAGGTATATTTTGTACCTAAAAATCTGCTTAATATCGATAAAGCCTACATACGACCCAAGATGGAGTACAACTCACATCTGTGAGCCCTCTAAACTTTCTTAACAGAGTACAAAAACGCACTGTTCGCCTCATTGATGATGTAAATGTTTCATCAACACTCATCGTTGGAGCACTGACCCTATTTTATAGATATCTCAAGGGAGTAAACTCGGAAGAACTAAAATCACTACTTCCGCCTCTAACACAATTCCCTTAAGGAGCGCGAGAGGCGTGAAAAGTGCCCACCCCTGCACCGTGGAAATAAGAAAATGTTTTAAGATTGGTTATGGAAATTTGTTTATCGTCAGAACTTCTAAAATGGGGAATCGCATTCTACTACAAGCATTCCAAAGAAAGGGTGGTTTTTATTTGTTTACAAAAAGTGAAAGTGAACATCAATAACACAGTTTGCAACTCCCCGCCGAACCTTTCTCTTTTATTTTATTATTCTTTTACTATTCTTTCTCTTTATCTTCCCTCTAACTATTATTTTTCTTATTTTTTCCAAAAGCCAATAGTACGAAAGTATAGAGGTTTCTCTAACCTAATTTTTGGCTAATAATATAAAAAAATAATAAAAAAATATACATATGAAAGAAGCAACAATATGGAGGATATGTTGCAAAATATAAGTACAAACAGCTCAAACAAATATATGTTATAGCTGCCGACCGGTAATTCGTGAAAGGGAAAACTAAGAACTAGGTGGGTGGACAATATAGAAAATTATACTGATGGTTTGAATGGGGAAATATTGTGCAGAAGGCTAATATTCACCCGGAACTATAGTTACCACATAATGATGACAATTGTAAAATTTCTTCTGTTATGTTTATGTAATGTAGAAACTTAAGAACAAAAAATTAAAAATTTAATCTGTGTTTGACGAATTCTGGTAGTATAACGGTTAAACAGAATTACTAATATAAAATTGCATGCCAGAAGAAATCAAAAGCCCATAATGAAAGAAATAAGGGCGAAAAAGTGTCATAATATATTGGGTAAATATGAAGAAAAATTAAAATTATCATATAGCTTTGCATTGAGTGGACAAGCTGAGTTTCTTTGATCAACAAGTAGCTACAGAAATTAACAGAATAGTTTCAATGTTCTAGGGCATAAATATTGCCAAATGTTACACAAAATCACTTCTCAAGAGATTTAATGAAGTTTACTATTTCTTTAAATCTTAGAATACGGACGGAATAGATGCCAACTGAAGCCAACATTGCTTTATGATTAGGATTTTATCCTAATAGTCTGCACCGCCTCCCGTCACTTACTTTATAAGTGTATTAAGAAAGAATATGTGAAAATACAATTAAAAAAAAATTTGATCGAAAAAAATAAACCCCCAAAAGTGAAAAGTAAAATTGATAAAAGATTTTGAGCATCTAGAACTGTTATAAAATAAATTAAAGTATTTTTTTTAGATGGTTAGTTAGTAATCGACGCAAAATATAAACCGTACGATATTTAAGTAGACATCAAGAACAAAGTTGAGTGAAAACTCTTCTGTGGTAGAAGTTTTGATGTAAAACATTTACAGTTTACGTTTTTTGTACCGCATATCAAAATAAAATCAATCATTAACGGTTAGTTATGCTTTCCATTTCTAATTTCTCGCTTTTTTATATTCAATCTAAATGGCATTAATTTAATAATGCCATTTTTTAAGATAAATCTAAATTTTTTTTGGAAGCATTATCATTTCTAGTTAATTGAATTTAAATTAAACTTTGTAAAGGTTCATTTACATTGTTAAAATCTCATTAATTAAAAAAACTTAAACTTTACACGAATCCAGAATCCAGTCGGGGCAGACCAAACCTTCGTTGGAGAGACAAAATATCGGCGGATTTAAAGCAATTTCGAATCTTCAACTGGAGAGAATCCGCCCGTGACCGGCAAAAATGGAGGATGTTCATGAGTCAAACTCAGAACCTACATGGTCTGTTGGCCACCTAAATAAGTAATTAAGTAAACTTTACACGCTGAGTGTCTGCCTTTCAATAGATAGCTCCAGGTTCGATTCCCCATGAAAAAAAAAATTATTTATGGATTTTACCCAACTTGTCCAGTACCCTTTGTCATTGGGATAAAATAAATAACAAATAAATTATTGAAAGTATAATAATGTGGTAACAACTTAAATAAAATGGAACTACATTATTTAAGAACCACTTGACATAGTAGTTTCCCACATTTAATGACTTGATTAGCTAGACATTTAATAAATAAATATTGGGGCATTAGGGAAGTTCAATATAACAAATAACGTTTCACTTGAAGTCAAATTGGCTTTGTGAAATTACTTCGGCTAAAATTGTTATCTTTTACACTATTTTGATCGTACGATGTGACAAATCCACTGAGGGTTGCTACTCAAAGACTTTTTTATGTATTATTATATAACCATATACTCTAGACATTCTATGCAAAGTATTTTATACAATTAATTCGATTATTTTTGCCATCATTGCTTCTTGACCCCATCCCACCATTCATTTGTATTATAATTATTCGATTTTTTTTTTAATGTACATCACAAAACAACTCATAATAAACCACGATGTAAACGAACCTAAATTAAGGTATAATTTCGTTTTTTTTTTTTATCTAATGACAGGTCAGTTGACAAACTGAACAATTGGTAAAAAAAAATATTTATATAAATGCAACCAATAATAGTATTCCACTAACCATTAACTAACTAAACTAAATATTATTATAGGGGTAATAATTTAATAATTATTTAGAGTGCAAAGATTATTTAAATTGATAATAGTGTCAACTGAAAACAATACAAAAACAAAAAACAAAAAAAAAAAAGAAAACAAGTAACAAAATTATTAACGTAAACACCATTGCGATATTTTTAAATTTGAATTTTATTCATTTTATTAGTCGTATCAAATATTTAGAAATTTAGCAGTCATAGAATATACCCGAATATAATCAGTAGTACACGCAGTGGATATTTATCATAAAATAAAATAATTTTGTCTATTAATTTGATAGCGTTTACTTTTCTGCGACAACATTTAGATAATTTAAATTTACTTCTAATAATGTTTAAATATGGAATTTTCAATTTAAACCAATTGCTGGTGATCATTACTGCAATTAATTTTTGTCAATCACAGCATAATCCCAATTTCAAAGAGAATCGTCACGTTATTGTACATTTATTTGAATGGAAATTTGATGATATTGCAAAAGAATGTGAAATATTTTTGGGTCCAAAAGGATATGGTGGAGTTCAGGTATATATATATATATAAAAAAAAAAAAAAAATTATCTCGTTTATTATTCAATTCAGTTTAAAACAGTGCTCTTCAATCTTTTCAATGGTTCTTTTTTTTCTCTTTTGTAATGTTACCGTTGTTTTATGGCGGCGTTTGGTTCCAATAATTGTAGCGTGTTTCACTATAACTTTAACCTTTGACAATTATTTGTGGCGTTTCAGTATCATTTTTTTCTTTGATTAGTAGAAAATTTTTACCGTTCTTATGACCATTTCAAACTTACAGAAAATTAATGTGAAAATTTCAGTTCTGAAGGAAGTTATGTTACTTAGTATTTGAGTGTTGAAAAAAAATACCACTTAAATTTAAATGTATAATAACAATAACACTTTCGCGCAGTTTAAAAATGAAATTGATTGTATTTGAAATTTTAATTTTATTCATTTGACGTGTAGTGGTGGCTAATTTTTTTTATTGCAATTGAGTCTACTTGTTTTACGTTACAAAGCAGTTCAAATCAGGACCCAGTTAGTTCATTGAGATTTGTCTTCCAGACTTATAACATAAATACTGGGTAATTTTTTTTTTTTGCATAACATTTACTTTAAATGAAATTTGAGTTTTCGACTCTTGAAATGATATTTTCAATTTCTGAAAAATTACTTTTCAACTTTACTGCTATAACAGTTGATCACAACTACTGTTCAAATTTATTTAATTGCAACGATTGAAAACAATTTCTTTACTTTTCAACTCATCATTTGAAAAAATTCTTCATTCAAAATTCTTTTAACAACCGAATCTCTAAATTATGGAATACCCTACTATCATATATGCTTCCACAAAGACACAACTTAGAAGAGACAAGTAAATAAATATCTTTTAAACTGTCTTTAAACTTTCATATACCAACTCTTCTATCCTATTCTATTCTATCCTTTTCTATTCTATTCTATTCTATCCTATTCTATTCTATTCTATTACGTTCTATTCTGTCTATTCTTTCTATTTTGTTCTATTTTATTCTATTCTATTCTATTTTCTTCTATTTTATTCTATTCTATTCTATTCTATTATATTCTATTCTATCCTATTCTATTCTACTCTATTTTATTCTATTCTATTCTATTCTATTTCCTTGATATTTTTTTTTGTTTGTGATTTATTTTCTTTCCTATTCTTTCCTGGCCTAATAAATCGCTTAAATTCTATGAAAGTATGCTTAGTTCAGCCCAATTAATTAGTAAAAAAAAATTTAATTGATATTTACAGTTCCTAAAAATACATTTTCGACTTTCCGACTAACCTTTGTAATTCAAATTTATTTGAAATCCAATGTTATTTTCGTAGTCATTTTGGATTTTGCACACCGATTGGGAAGTACTGATTTAAAATATTCAGTTATTTATAAAAAATATATCCTTAAATATGGAGCCGTTGTAATTATGTAATTGCGGGAAAAAAAATAAAAAACAAAAAATTTAAATATTCAGCGTTGTTTAGACAAATTTATTAAAATCAATTAATTTCTATATAGGAAATAATATTATTGAAGGTCAAAATCGCTCATTTAATAATAATTATTATTTATTGTTTAAAAATATATTTATGTATATTTTTTTGTTTAAAATAGTTATCACCTGTTAATGAAAATCTTATAAAAAAAGAAAGTTATGGTAGACCATGGTGGGAACGATATCAACCAATGTCATATAAAATAGAAACACGTTCTGGTAATGAAACTGATTTTTTAAATATGTCACAACGTTGTAATAAAGTTGGTGTACGTATTTATGTTGATGTTGTATTTAATCATATGGCAGCACCAACTGAAAATAATGAAATGATTGGTACAGCTGGTTCTAAAGCAAATGCAACAAATCGTGATTTTCCAGATGTACCATATATTATGGAAGAATTTAATAAAGAATGTACAATAACTGATTATACTGATGCACATATAATACGTAATTGTCAACTGGGAACACTACCAGATTTAAATCAATCACTTGAAAGTGTTCAAATGAAAATTGTAAATTTTTTAAATCATTTAATAGATTTGGGTTCAGCTGGATTTCGTATTGATGCTGCTAAACATATGTGGCCAATTGATGTTAAAGTAAATTTACTTTTTATTAAAAGATTTTTTTGATTATTTCAAGAATTTAATAATTATGGTGAGTTTGGTTGTATTTTGTGATTTTTTCAGAATATACTGGAAAAAGTGAAGAATTTGAATACAGAATTTGATTTTCCAGTAAATTCGAGACCATTTTTCTATCAAGAAGTTATTGATTTAGGTGGTGAAGGAGTTTCTAAGTAAGTAGAAGCACAATTAATTAGACATTTTAGCTTATTTTTTGCTCATAGAGATTTAGTTAAGTGTTAGGATACTTAATCGTGTTTGATGAGTAATTAATCTACTGTGGGTTTTGTGCCTTTTTTTTCAAGGTTTTATTTTATTTGTTATAAGAGTACTCTATAATTTCTGAGTTGGAGTAAAAACTAGTTCTAAATTACTAGTTAAAACTATTCTAGTCATATTTTCAAATGTATAATTATAAAGTACAGCTTGTATTCAAGCACATTCAAATTACAAATGTATAGTCAACACTTGTTTTTCTATCTAGTATATGGCTAACTCCAACTCTCGTCTCGTCAAGTACGAGATTTGAATCCTATTTTTCATCTGCTATTGAATTTAAACCTATGGTTGCTATATTATTAATTTCTTAATAAATGTTGCTCAATAAATATTGAATTTGCTTCTCCCCTCTTATCGAGACGGTTACAGAGAACTTTGTTAATGTTGAGTTATCTTTCATCAGTAACGATGTTTACAAGAATAGTTTTAATTTACAATATTGCTTACGAACAATTACTTCGAAATGTACGAGTCGTATTTTTTATGCTGAGCAAATTACTCAATTTTACAAACAATTATTGCTCAAAAATATAACCTCTTTCGGATTAGAGGATTGGTGAGCATTTGAATTAGCAAAGTAACCTATTTTGTTGAATTTATTAGTTAGGGATGAAATTTTTCTTTAATTACAGCTCAATTGACTGTTTTATTCAATTCGATTTAATTTTCAAAACAAATAGGCGAATTTTCCACATCAAAAATAATCAATTCGACGGTTATATTTTGCTCAAATATTACTTTTTTCATTTTATTTACAAACTGCTCAGACCTGCTCATGAGTAGTTTTCTCAGAATAAAATTACTCGACTAATTATAAAGATGATGTGGTTTATATCAAAGTGTAATGCAAGAAATTATTATTTTGATACTGATAAGTAAAAATCTAATATATAGTTGGATGTTGTCTAAGGTACTGATTTTAAAGAATTTATAACCCCTTACATTGCAATACCTGAAAATGTAATTTACAATTCCAACTTTTTAAAATATTACATTTTTTTTAGATTTAAAAATACAAATTCTGATCGTACAAATTCAATCATCCAATTTTATTTCTAATTATTCCCAATATCATCACCAAAAATTTCTTACCACATTATGTTCTCTACCAAAATTAATCCTAAATTTCAAAGAAGATTTAAATCAGTAAATAATTAAAAACAAACAAAAAATTATTTTCAAATCTTTTTTATTTTATTTAAAAAAAAAAAAAAAAAAAAAAACACATTTATTTTAGAACTAATATTATTTAATTTTATATAGAACTGAATATAATGGTTTTGGTGTGGTAACAGAATTTTTGCATTCAACACAAATTGGTGAAATTTTCAATGGTAAAAAATCATTAAATACTTTAATTAATTGGGGTCCAACAATGGGTTTTTTACCACATTCGGATGCATTAGTTTTTATTGATAATCATGATAATCAAAGAGGTCATGGTGCTGGTGGTGATTCAATATTAACATTTAAAAAACAAAAAAAATATGAAATGGCCACAGCATTTATGTTATCACATCCATATGGTATTAAAAGAATTATGAGCTCTTATCGTTTTAATAATACCGATCAAGGACCACCAGCCGATGAAAATGATAATATAATATCACCAATTATTGATATGGAAACAGATGAATGTCAAAATAGTTATTTAGAAAATAGTACAACATGGGTATGTGAACATAGATGGCAATCAATTGTAAATATGATAGAATTTTTGAATATTGTTGAAGGACAACCATTAAGTAATTGGCAAGATAATGGTCCAAATCAAATTGCTTTTTGTCGTGGAAATAAAGGATTTATTGCATTCAATAATGATCCTATACTTGATTATAAAAAAAAATTGATTGGTTGTTTAAAACCTGGTGAATATTGTGATGTAATTAGTGGTAAAATAATTGACAGTCAGAATAAAAATAATAGTAATGGTAATATTGATGGTGGTAGTGATGATGATGGTACATCTAAAAATGGTAATATTATGATTTCGAATAATGGTAGTAATAGTAATAATAATAAAATTTGTACTGGCTTAAAATTAACTGTTGACATCGATGGTTATGTAAATATCATTTTACCATTTAATGGGGTACATGGTGTTATTGCAATACATGAAAATTCAAAAATATAAAGGGCTACTATAAAGTAATTGGTGGTTTTGTTGTTTTTTGTTTATTTTATTTTTTTTTTTTTTTTGTTTATTAGAAATAGTGGTTTACTTATTGAGTAGATTTTAGTCATAAAAGCAAATGTGTATTTTCATAAAAATTGGGACTCAATATACATCCCATTAAGTATATTTAATTTGAATTTTTGTAATGTTCTACTTTAATCGATGGTCAAGGATGCCATATACATATACCTATACTTAATAAAATAAATTAAAATTTTTCCAAAAATTAATGAACTGATGTTGTTTTCTTTATAAAATATTTTTTTTTTTTTAATTAAATTTTATAGTTTTGCGGTTTTTGTTTTGGGTTTTAATTAAGATGTAAGAATACGTTTGTGTAATAACTACTGTCTTTATTATAGAACCGCTTTATTTAATTTAAATAATAGTCTAATGTTTTGTTTGAAAAAATATTTGTATACCAACAGTTCATAATTTTACTATAATAGGAAAAAAATTATAGTGAACAAATATAATGAAGAAGTGTATAAGGTAAAAAATTCTGCTGACTCGGACAAGTTATGGGCAATGGATTTTGTCATGGGATTTATTTGTAGAACTGAAAAAATAAAATGGGATGGATTTTAATAACCCTTCAGACACTAAATATCAGCAGATGTGAAGAAATTCGGCATTATTGATTAGAATGGCTACCTGGCATTGTAGTATAGAGTTTTGTGGCATATGTATGTTGAACAAAAACATAAGCTAGTACGGTTGTATATTGAACAAAGGTCTTTGTTCAATATTTAATTTTTTTTAAAAATGTTTTAGATTTTCAGATTTGATTCTGTTACTATAATAGGATTATAATACTATTATTATATAGAAAATATTAGATTGATTCAAACATATTTATTCTATTTTAACTATTTTTGTTTGATTCTAGGAGCTACTTATATGCTATCTTAAATCCATATACAATTTCAATTATTAAAAATTTTTATTTGATTTGTCGATTTGTTATGAAATTATATGAACATGTTCTTCCCCAAGGAACCAAAACCGTATTTAAGCACACTGAAATCGAAGTTTACATACACATTTTGCATACATTTCAGACACATTGTATGCAAATTGTTGATTTTGTTATTCTGAAAATATTTATGGTCAAAGTAAGGGATAATTTTGTTTTTTCTTATTCTTTTAAATTCAAACTTTATGGTTACAATTTTTACCAAAATGTACTGTTACAGTGTCACTCAAAAGTATGCCTTTGTACAAATTTAAACACATTTTGTACAACTTGAATGCATATGGTTTTAGTTTAAATAAATGTAGATATAAACCAAAAAATAAAATCTAATGTCACGAAAAAGAATACTCGTGTCCACATTTTAATACTATTACGACTGCAAGGTGGATGTGTATGCATATATACGGCAGCTGTCATTTTTGACAAATCAAATGTAAATAAAACAAAAGAAAATAATGTCATCAAAACCTTTTTATTTTACTAATACGTATTTGATATTTAATCGTTTTTGATAATTTAATCGTATACTGATATTTAAGGGTTGACTTGGTTCGGTGTATGTTAATAAGTTTGATGATAATGCGAATGTTTGTGGGACAACTGTATTCTTTGAAATTTCATTTATATTCCTAAAAATTTCATCATGATTCTCAATATGTTTTTTTGACCTGGTATGGAATTTATACAGGAAAAAATTAGTGTACTTTATAGTTACGACTTAATTTTTAATAAAAATTAAATAAGAAAAATGGATTGTTTAAAGAATGACAGTTTAATTTTAATTATTTTATTTTTCTCTTAAAACTATTTTCGTTCTAACTTGCATACATGTATATAACTTACACACACTTTGAATTATACAAACATAAATGTAACTCAAATGTATGCATAAACAAAAAAAAAACAAAAACAAAATTGATACATGAACAATAAAAATTCAGTTCAGTCACAATTAAGAATAAATGTGAGAAAAATAGTTACACATTTCGGTTAAATTGATAAACAAAATATAACCATAAACTTCCATTATGTATAAAATTAACCATAACGACGCAAATCATTAATATTTTGCTTACATTTGAAGTTTATAATATGTTTAATGTGTGCATAACTAGAATGTAACAAATGATAAATTTTGTCACTTTAAATAGGGTATGAGGTCCAGGGGTTACCACAATAAAATAGTATCTTTGCATAAAGAAAATTTGTAAAATTTTAAATTGAGAGGATGATATTTAAATTGTGAAAGAAACTGTAAAATTATAGTCAAAGATAGGTATCAAAAATAATCATCTTGAAATAAAAAGTACGCGAATAGTTTTCACACAAAAATTTCAAATCTTTAAAAATTTACATTAAAAAACACTATAACAACAAACTTTTGGGGTCTTAAAACAACAACAAAAATTTTATAAATATTATAAAATTTGTATCAATGTACAAATTTAAAAATTTATTGTACGCAAAAAAAACAAATTATTTACATTATATTTTATGCGATTTTTTTTTTACTTCTAAGCAGAATGATTGCAGCCATCGCGCAACCAACAAAGTTGCTAAATATCAAAAACGTAATCATCAAATTTAGTGTACAGAATGCAAAACGATGTCAGCGATAAGCATTAAATAGCGCATACAACAGCGCCACAAAATACTGATACAAAATTGGACATCTACAAAAAAACAATTACCTCCATGTATTTAAATATACAAAAGAACACAATAGGGATACACTTTAAAAGAAAATTGGCAAATTTGATTATTTTTGGTCATCATACACATACATATCTTATGCAAGCATGAGCTTGTAAAAATTGAGAGAAAATGCACGCAAATAATTGTATAAAGTAGAATTCCTGCGTTAAACTTTTTTATCTTCTGCGTGATGGCTGCGTTGACTACTTTCATTCTGGGCATTTGTATTGGTTTTCATATGTTTTAACTTTGAAAGTAGTATTTTTGCGTGAAGCTTGCGTAGTTGCTGCGCTCATTCTGGTCGAGCTAATAATAGCTTATACTCTAAATAGAATTTAGACTTTACTCAAATCCATATTCATATACATATACATATCATTCCACCTTTTACTTTAAAATATAATTTATTATTACAAGAAATGAGTATCAAACATAAAATAAATTACTTTATTAAGTAAAATATTATCTTAACTCGTTGAATGAAATAAATGAACATCGAGGTAAAGTTCATAAATCCAAATATATATAATGTTCCATTTTTTAAGTTGCTTTCTGGCGACCTTAACTCGAGACACTATTCAAAATATATTATTTTATATAGAGTATGTTGAATATGACAAATATAAACTAGGTAAGTTAATAAAGACTAATATAAGAATTAGTCCGAAAAATACAAAATTTTTGATTTTTGAACATCTTTAGAGTCTAGACAAACTTCTATGCCACATAACCAAAGGAGAAGAATGCGGTAGATTTTTCAGCATATTTGTTTTTTATTACTCATGTTAACTTCGTTAACAATAAAAATTTTTTGTACCATCTTTCTCAACTAAATTTTAATATTTAAAATACATTTGCATTTAAACTAAAAATAAGAAATAAAATTTTCAAACATTTTTGTTTCTAATTATTATTTCTATTATATCTATTAAATTAAAATGCCAGTTATCAAATTAATCCGGCCACGGATGGGAGTAATATTAAATTTACCATACAAAGGTATATTTACCCTATTTCGCCATTTTCATCATTAAAAAAATGGCGATTCATCTCTGATGTATATATTTTTCAATTTATAAATCGAAATATTTTTAAATTTCAGAGCTTAAATTCAATTAAATCACAAAATTTCATTGTTTTGTAATCTTTTTTATGTAAAAATTAAATATTTAAAGTTTAAAATGCTAAAAAAAATTAACATTGTACTAGCCCTTTTAATTTTTAATTAATTTTTATAATATAATATACAATATTTGGAAAGCCCATTAATTTTTTCGAAGTAAAAGCTTTATATTTATGATAAATTTGATATTGCAGGAACTTTTTCCGCAAGAAAATATATAATAAATAACAAAAATGAATATAATGTCGCAAATTATAAAAATAATGAATTATTATTTATCATTATTATATAACTTCATATTTTGTTCTAATTCAACTTTAATTTTACTATTTGCACAATTTTTGATTTGTACAATTTGGTTGTGATTGGGGCGGTAAATTGTGTATACATTTTCATAAAATTAAACCTTTTTGTGACCGTAATAATTATCATTGAGAACCGTCACATTTCAGTTGCATAGCATGCACACTGTGTGTATGCCATTTTGCACACAATTATTCCCCAAAAGTGCACACATTATACACATATAATACCAAGAGGTAACCTATTATTGTGTGCTTAAAACTATAATGCGTGCACATATTATGTACACAAATTCTAAATCTGGTTCCTTGGGTCTATAGATTGATATATTTTTGCATCTGTATAATATATTAATTAAGTAATCAAATAAAAATGAATTAATTAAATAAAAAAAAAAAAACAAAATCAGAGAAAATAAATAATTAATTAAATAAATTAAATTACAACTTGATTTAAAAAAAATTAATTAAAAAATAATTTCATTAACTTTACTCTTATAGTATAGTTTTGGTATTACCCACTCTAAACAAATTCTGTTAAAATGTAAATATTCAAAAATTCACCACTTAAAATGAAATTTTAACTCCAAACAATAAAAAAACTTACCACTAAAATTAAACCTGGTTCCAAAAGACTTTATATTTAGTACTCTCATTAGTTTTAAAAATGTCTTCAATACAAACATTATCAAATTGTTATCATAAGGTTAATCAACTATCGGAATGTGACATTAATTTTGACACACCAAATCGTAATGAAATTCTTAAAAATGGTCTTCGAAGAGCTTCAAGTGAAAATCTGCTGGGCAGAGGTACATTTGGAACAGTTTTTAAAGCAATTTATAAAGGTAAAATTTCAAATTTTATTTTTTAATTTATCATTTTAATGATTAAAAACATTCAACAACAACAAATAAATTTAATTTCTTAATCTCTTCGAAGGTAAACAAGTAGCGGTAAAAATTATTAACAACAGCAACAATACAAATAGAATGACAGCTGTTAAAAATGAATTGAATGTTCTGAATTGGAAGCATAAAAATATTATCAGAATTTTAAAAGTGAAATTATTATTGTTTTGTTTTTTTTTATTATTTGTAATTATTTATTTAATATTAAATTATAGGTTGAATATACATCAACACATAGTGCTATAATTATGGAAAGATTTCAAGGTCAATGTTTACAATCGATTGTAGATCGAATTGAACTTTCATTACAACATAGATTTAGGTAAGAGTTATTATAAAATTAAATAATTTTTAAATTAATTTTTGATTTTTTTTTTTTGTAGAATTATTAAAGACGTAATTTGTGGACTAAATTATTGTCATAAAAATTATATCTTACATTTAGATATTAAACCACAAAATATTTTAGTAGCATTCAATTTAGAACTTAAATCAAATATTCTACAAAATTATTCGTGTAAAATTTGTGATTTTGGATCGTCACGATATATTTCTGATGATTACATTAGTAATAATAATTCTAAGAAATCAATAAATTTATTACCAGGTACAATACGTTATATGTCACCGGAGGCATTAAAAAATCAAATATTAACACCAGCATCAGATATATATTCATTTGGTATTACAATGTGGCAATTAAAATCAAGAATTCCACCATATTTTGATATTGATTGTAATGATATTGTTGCATATAAAGTAGTAAAAAATAATTTACGTCCAAATACACCAACCGAACAAATTGATAATTGTTTTCAATTTAATAATAATCATCAGAATTGTTTATGTCAACATTTCTCATCGGAACACAATTCAAATGAATCAATAACAAAAGAAGATTTACAATATGATTTTAAAAATTTTAATTCAATATATTTAAAATCATTACCATTTAATAAATTAGAAATAAATTCTAACATTTTGAATAAAAGTTCAAATAATAAAACATTTAAAAATATTGTGAAAAAATCAAATAAAAAATTAAATTTTGGTTTAAGTGTTGATTTTAATAAAAATAGTAATTATGATGATGATAATGATGATGATAATCATCATTATCATCATCAGAAATTAAATGATATGAATGAAAATCAAAAAATTAATACAAATTTAGAGCAAATATTTTTTGAACAACATAGAAATTTAGAATGTGATTTGAAAGAACAACAATATAAAATGATTTATTTAAAATGTTGGAATAGTGAACCTACGGATAGACCATTAGGTGTTCAAATTGAAAATCAAATTAATAATATATTAATTTAATATTATTAATTTATATTTCATTTTTAATTAAATTTTTAATATGTTTTTTATATAATTAATTTTTTAATATTATTTTTTAATTGTTTTAAAAATGTATTGTTACTGTTGTGCGTTTGAAAATTTAAAATTTCTATTTAAATTTTTTATTTTTAGTTCTACTAATGTAGTCGTAGAACCATTTTTCAATAATGTGATTATATTTTGTTTATTAATTAACATTTGTATTTTAAAGCAAGAGTATATACTCATATTCTTTATTTTAATTTGTTATATATTTTATTAAAGTAATCTATATATTTACAGCTACTTATTAATAACTTTAAATTTAATTAATTATCATTTTTTATTTTTATAAAATTAACAATAATTAATTATTAAAAAAAAAAATAAAATTTTTTAAAAACTTTTCTGCTGTCAACTAATTTTTGATTTTTTATTCAAAATACGTATGTAACTGAATTTGGTTTCTGTACTGACATTTTGTTCACTCGTTAACAAGGTAATCCCGGTTAAGAACATGACTAAAAGAAAACAAAGATAATATTTTGGTAATGGTATATATTTCAAAATTTCACCAAACATTATATTAGTTTTAAATTTTTTTATGTCTATTTAATTCTACTTATCTAGAGTTTGGTGTATTATTGTAAAAAAAATCCTTTAATTTTTTATTTATGTAATTTTTTTTAATTTAAAATAAGAACAAAATTCTATGAGTTTTTTCAATTTAAAACATATAAAAAAAATTGTTTTTCTATGAAAAAAGAGTCATTAACACCATCAAAAACTGATGAATAACGAAAATAAATATAATAATTGCATGTAATGTATATGATGTTTGTGTGTACAGTGGCGACCATTCAAATAA
Organism: Argyra leucocephala; assembly: GCA_963942445.1. Taxonomy (NCBI): domain Eukaryota; kingdom Metazoa; phylum Arthropoda; class Insecta; order Diptera; family Dolichopodidae; genus Argyra; species Argyra leucocephala. The sequence goes on along the minus strand of OZ012681.1, from coordinate 7,135,451 downwards.
TAAACCTAAAAATATCAAAAAATTTTCAAAATAAAACAGTATAATGATGATTTGCATTAATATCCTACTTCATATAACACTTAATTCAATTCATTTATTTACCTAAACATTTACATTTAAATACAAGTACTTTTAATTTTACAGAGATCAGATCTTATACTAATGAATCTACACAGTTGAAATATGATTTTTTTGTTTCTTAATTCTGAGATTTATTGTATTTATTAATATTTCATAGCGAGAGGAAAATGGGGAAAACCTCACTAAAATTTATGGTTTAATAAGACTTACAGCTAATTATTTTACACTACTTATGGCTACTTACAACTACTTAAACTAATTATTATTATTTAAAACTTTATGTTTTACAATTTATTGGTATTAATTTTTTATTAAATCATTTTCAGCTAATAGGCACTTGTCCATAAGCTTTCTAGTTTTTAATGCAATTTGATTCGTATAATACTTCATATTATGTATTACTATACTACTTTATAATTTATAGTAATGCTGTACAAAAAAAAAAAAATATTAAAATTGGAAGAAATTGAAATTTAAAAAAAAAATTAATTTCAGTGAAAAAGTTATATGACAAACAAAATATTATGAGCTATTCGCTTTCGTAATACATCGTAATGTTAATTCAATTTGTAGATTTAAATTTTGAGCTTGTTCATGAAATAACTTTAGACATTACAATATAAAAGATAAAAACTTCAGGCTTGTTTAACTATATGCTATCATCCAGCTACTAGAAAATGGAGAATAAATAAACATAAATAATGAGAAACTGAATGATCTAATCAAAAATGAAGACTAAAAGAATGAAGGGCAAAAATCAATAGATCTGAGTCATAATACTGTACAATGATGATAATAATGATGTTGAATCATTTCTGAACATCACCAGTCTTGCTATTTTCATTGTTGAAATTTGTTGAAGTTGAAGTTGAAAATTTTGTTAGGTCAATGTTACGTGACTCCAAAAGAATATTCAAATTTTAATTTTATTTTAATTGCCAAGACTATGAATCAGATATATAAATGATAATTTACATAGAATCTTGGAATAACAATTAATCATATACTATTATAGTTGTATAATTGAATACTATTATAGTTGTATAGTTCTTAAAAACTGAGCTCTAGAGTAAGAAAATAGTTGTTCATTATAATGTTATCTAACTGTAAGAAACAATTTGTTAAGTGAATAAATAAATGAAATGAAATATAACTATCATATTCAATTCATCAATAGATAGTTGAATAGGTGGAGGTCATATTAATGTAGTAAGTTACCAAAATAAACTTTCCTTTCTTAAAAGCATTGCTAAATTTTATTTTAGTGATAACCGAATTGTTGTTGTAATTAATTTCAAACTTATTGTAATTAAAAACAAAGTACTAAACAAATCTTTTGATTAGTAATCAGATGATATAATCACTACACCAAATCGCTCAGGTATATACACCAGTCAGTCGGAATCTATTATGTAAATCATCGTTAATTAAAAATCATTGATTAACTGTAAATAATTGTTAGTAATTTTTAAAATATACATTTTTTAATATATTCGTTCACCACTGTATACATCTAAAATATATGCAACTATATATGATAAATTAAAAAATAAAGCCCGCAACTAAAACTAAATAGTACAATGTGTGATAGAAAGAGATAGAAAAAAAAAAAAAGTGTCATTGTGCCTTAAATGTTTTAGACTTTTGTCAATTAGGGACACGAGATGAATTCAAGTGCAATTTAGAAAAATACAAAAAGAAAGCAGCGAATACTTTTTCTTTTTATTTTTGTTTTTGATTTTCATGCATAAAGAATAAAGATGATGATGAAAAATATCATAAGCGAAGATGAATAATATAGTACATACATATATGAAATAGAAATGAATGAGCAATAAAAGAATAAGAACAAAATAACTCCATTAAAAACAACTTAAGTGATTCATTTTAAGGAATAAGAGATATTTTCTTTCAGGCGTGTTTTTATGCCATTTTTATAGAACACTTCCTATATTGTAGTAGTTTTACTCTATTCACATTTAATTCTTATTTTTATTTTTCATTATTTTTATTCTTAATTTTTTAATTTTGTTTTTTTTTTTTTTTTTTTTTTTTTTTTATCCTCCAATTCAATTTTCCTTCTCATCAACTAACGAGAATTACTTTCACAGGAGAGTGCAAGAGTAATGATAAAAATGCGTAGTAATAAAATGAAATGAGATGAGATGATAGATGAAGAGAGAGAGAGAAAAAGATAGTGAATTAAAAATAAAAATAGATGTATATATGAAATGAAGTCCTTTTAATTAAAAAGTTGTATAATGACCGAACAGTAACGGTAACAAAAAGAAATTACGATTCCCTTTTTTGTTGTTGCTGTTGTTGTTTTTATTCTTTTCTGGTGCTATTCATTTACCATTATATTATTCCTCAACTTCATGTAATTATAACTTCATTATCAGTATAATTATGATTTCGCGAATAACAGTATAAATAAATTGCAGCCGCCATCACTAATGCTTAATAATTTCTAACAAAAAAGAATATTAAATAGAAATAAATCCGAAAGAGATAGAAATAGGTTGTTTTTGTTCTTATATTTCGTCTCGTTGTATATTTTAAAGTAAATTTGATAATTTAAATTTTTCGGGGGAAACTTATTAATTTTTTTTTTAATTCAATGTTTCATTTCGTTGATTAATTTTGAAATCGCGACTTTAATAAGTACCATAGTTAAATGGTATTAAAGTTGAATTATTTAAAATGTAATTTCAAATCTGTATCATTTGAGAGCGTGTTTTGAAGATTTTAATTTTTTTATTCTAAATTAATTTATTTTCCCGATTTTCTTCAAGTCAGTTTAAATTTCTTCAATTAATTCAATAATTCACTTTAGTTTAGTTTTTTTTTTAAATTGTTTATCCAATCAATACTACATCTTCATCTCCCTGTAGTATAATGGGATATAATATGACAGAAAAATATAATCTAATAATATGGTAAGCACGCGGGTCCAAATACCGTGGGTTCTACCCACTATCTAACGATAGCCTATATTCCACGAAGAGCTTTAATGCTCTGCTTAACATACGTTTCATAACCCTTTGCCGGCAAACTAATTTTGTAGAGGAGATTTTTATAGAGAAAGGGGTATATGAAACGTATGTCAACCATGGCGTTAGCACCCTTAGTGGAAAATAGGTTGATAGGTGGTGCGAACAACAATAGACTAATAAGCGACATGGTGTTATGTACTATATCAGTTGCGACCACATCCCGTAATTGTAGATCAAAATAAAGAGAAATAAAAATTAAATACTTTAAAATTTTAAAGTAGAAATAGCTTGTTAAAATTTAACGGTTCTGTGCCCCGAAAAGGATTAAGTATACGGAGAAAAAATTTGTATATAGATAATATACAAATATGTATACATAAAAATTTGTATAAATTAGAAATGACGGCTCAGTTTGTGGTGTAAGAAATTGTTATGAGTTCTACTTGTGACAAACGGGACCTGTAGTGTTGTAACAATAACATCTATAATTATAATTGACAAGCATTTAGGGACCTGCGCACTAGACACCTTTTCATTTTATTTCGATTCTCCTACTCCTTAATGAACTTCTAATATAATAAATAAGTTGTATATAAAACAAAAATGGGCCCACAGTTGAAAATTTTTTACTCATATGATTTTATTATTCAGCAAATACATTATGCATAAGTGAGATCTTATTAAAATAATAAACAAAAGCAAACAAATCAGTTATTATAATTTACATATTTACGTGCAAATGAATATATGTACATATGCAAAAAAAAAAACAAAAAAACAAATTCATCTAAAATAAAAAATATAAAAACAACAAAAAAAAACAAATCACTTGAATTCTTCATTTTTATCTTTTTTAGTAACTGTTTCTAAATTTTGGTTATTTGTAGTAATAATATAGTTTTTATTTTTATGACAAAATTTTTAATGACATCTTTAATGACAAAATTTTTTATTTTCAGTAATTTTATCCACTAAATGCCACTTACTATAGGGAATATATCAGAAACGAAGCAGTATATGAGGGACGTGTATTTATGTGTCCTAAATGAAACTTGCTAACCACAAAACTTTTTATTAAACACGAGTGGTTTCTGCTATATCGTGCGAAGTCTATGTCAGTACGTAAATTACTGTTTTTTTAAAAACTTTAAATTTGACTTCAACTTGAAATATAATTACTCAACAGGGGCCCCTAGTAAAATTCTATTTCACAGTACCTAACTACATTTTTCTAATTTCACAAGTCACTACTCAGAAATAAATTCTATTAAATCCATTTAGGAAATCTTATATTAATTATAATCTGTAACTTGCTGGGTTGTGAAATGAATAAATCGAAATTGAAAAAACAAAATATTTTTCAATATTTTTAAAAACCAAATCTTTTTCATATTTATTCCAGTTCTAAAAATGTGAATTTTATTGTCTTTACAAGGTACAATGTCAAAAATGCTTATTAAATTCTTAAATTTAAAATAATTCTTTTAAAACAAATCCCTAGACAACAAAATAAATTCCATAAAAAGCTAAATATTTATAATTTCACCAAAAAAAAAACCATAAAAACAAAATAATTCCATTAAAAAAAAAAATCCTGTAAATAAATTTAATTCCAAACTCTACTCTGATTAAGTCATAAATTCTATTTCTGTATTTTCTCCATTTACAAATCCCTTTCAATTTATATTCGAACTATTTTAATTATTACACCGCTAGTATTTGGGTCAATTTTCAAAATAAAAAAAAAAAAAAAAAAACAACATAAATAAAAATAAAACAAAAATCCTTTCCACCCACTAAAAATAAAATGAAATCCGAAAGGACGTAATAATCAGATTTTGATGACTTAAGTACTTTTTTTTTTTTTTTTGGTCTTACAAATTTATAGATTGAAATATAAAAATAAGACCTAATAACGACCAAATAAGGTGGTAATAAGATAGAGAAAAAAAAGAGAACATAATATAGAAGAGAAAATTATAAAATAATTTTCGTACAAGACGTCAAGACTATTGAGAAAAGCGTAAAAGATTCATATCTTAATAAAATTAACAAAAAATAAAAAAAATAAAAACAAAAAGAAAACCGAACAGAGATAAATAAAATAAAAATAAAAAGAAAATTGGAATTAGCATTAAGATATTCTTACACCATAAAGCGATATACCCATAAGAAGGATACCTTTTAAAGTCTATAAAAAGGATCTACTCAAAAATTACGAATAAAGAAATTAATTTTTTTATCAGAGGTGAAATTTTATTTAAACAATAATTAAAAAAATAAAAAAAAAAATGATGTGAGGCAGATGGGGGGGGGGGCATAGACTGAGGTATTCAGATTTTTGTATCTTCAAAGTTTTAGCTTAAACGAGACGAAAATATTCCTTAATATTCTAATTTGTTAAATACTTTGAAGAGAGTAAAAATTACCAGTATCGAAATAAATGACTCTAAAGAGAGACGCCGCTGTGTTCGAATTATTTTGAATAGCATCAATATACCACACATGTATATATGTAGAATATGTGAAATAGAGGAAGAATACATTGAACATCTGCTTTGTGAATGCGAAGGGCCCACTCATAGTAGACTTTGCCACTTGGAAACAGTGGAGAAATAGAAGCCGAACAATGGAATCTATCCAGCATACCGTTGAATGTGATCCTGAGTGTGATCACGAAATCAGGTATCCTTAATAACTTAGAGACTAACTGACAAACGAGTTATTACAATTGGCCTATTTGCGGCTTCGGTGATATAGGGGACAGATTCTAAATGCCATACAACATTATATTAATTACTGAGATGTGCATTTAGAAAGATGGCTAACCTGTGGTAAACTGAAATCTAGCTAGTAAAATAAAAATCGTTGATTTGACCGTTCAAAGTTGTGTACTGATGGTTACTAAGAAAAAAAATGTCACAGTTGTCTTTATGAAATAAGATTTTACAGTACAAAGGATTCTAACAAAACATATTTGGACACACGGAGCCCAATTATAGGGAAGATTTCAAATTAAGGTATTCAGGTCGCTGGTAAATGCATCAGCAAATGAAAATTTCGTTAATTTTACAACTCGCCAGTAAACAGGGTAAACAGGTTTATACCACCAATATCAGTATTGGGTTCTTAAATGAATAGTTAAAAGTCTGCTGAAAGCTTCTATATAAAAATTAAATCCCAATTATTATTGTATAGCTACATATTCATTGTAAATAAATATAAGATGTTATAAAAAAATGTAGGTTAATCTTAACAAAAATATTATTAGAAAAATATATAAACATCATTGATATTAGCGATAGAAGATCACAATGGTTGCTTGTCCATACTTTGATCTCGATTGATCTAATAAAGAAGAATACGCAAACATTATTGATATTATCGACAACAGATGATGGGTAGGTGGCCCATACCGTTATCTTCATTGATCTAATGAAGCAGAATACTTAAACAGCAATGATATTATCGACAGCATATGATGGGTAGGTCATCCATAACTTTATTTCGATGGATCTAATGAAGCAAAATACTTAAACATGATTGATATTATCGACAACAGATGAGGGGTAGGTGGCCCATACATTTATTTCTTTTCTGAATACGTCAACATTATTGATATTATCGACATTAGATCACAATGGTTGGTTGTCCATACCTTTATCCCGATTGATATATGAAGCAGAACGTACGAAACGAACGAGTGAAATATGGATGTTCTACGAATCAGAATTATATCTACTACCTATTGGAAATCATCAGGTGATTTAATGAAAAATATATTTTGTTTCGAACATAATATGGTCCTGATGATGTTTAACAAAGAGAAAATATCATGCCAAACTCTATGAGTTTTATAATTAAGTTCACTTAGTTATGAAAACTACAGTCTAAAGACTTAAGATAGTCTTTAGTAATATACTCTATAGATCCTGGGTTCTCATTTTCATATAGCCACGATAAATATTGTCATTTTAATAATTTAAACACACCTCTGGTTTGTATTATTTAAATTATTTGTATAGTATTAGCAAAGACGATTTTTATATTCGTTCGAAACGAAATTTCGAAATGTTGACACAAGGACATTTTTTTTTTATTAATTTTTATTTCTTCTATATATATTTTTTTTTTGTTTGGGGTTTTATTTTCCGCTTCTTAATTTTTGATTTCACTGTCACGATAATTTTTATTTCTATTTAAAAAAAAAATCTATTTTGAAGTGTTTAATTTTTATTTTCTACTGTCTGTAAATTTGAATTTTCTGATAACGAATTAAAAACAAAAAATAAAAATAAGTGGGTTGAACGAGCTGAGAAATTAAATAACCCTTTAGATTTCTTAAAGACTGTTTTTTATATATATAAAAAGACATACTGAATATTTTCATAATAATTTCCTTTATTTGTGCTTAATTTTTTTTTTAATATAAACGATATTTTAAAATATGTACATTTAAAAATAGGATATTATAAAGAATATAATTTTTATTTATAATTATTTATTCCTTTACACAGAATACAAGTGTTATTTGAAGGCCGTATCTGCAATAAACCAAGAAATATTTATTTTTATTTCAATGGAAGAATATTATGGATATTTCCGACAATTATTTTTCTACTTATACTATCATGTGTATATGCGGTATTGCAACGAACCTACTTTCTAGATAAATGTGAACTAAATCATCTACTACCACTACTACTACTCAGTCCTCTTAATTTAAATTTTTTTTATATATATATATTATAATATAACAACATAAAATTTCTTTAATCTACTTCATCAACCTTATCAACAACAATGTATTATTCTCATTTTTTTTTTTTTTTGTAAAACTATTCAACATAATAATGATACTTTAATATAATATTGTCCTTCAAATATTATTTAAATAATTAAAGTTAAGAAAATTATTCGATGTTAAAATTTTTACACCTCCTCCATAAAAAAAATAAATAAATTTGGTACTATATTCTATCTTATTATAATAATCGAGCAATTTAATTTTTATTATTATTTATTTTATTTTTTTTTTTGCTTGTTAAAGTACTTTAGTTATATGTGCATGTACCCATTAACGATTAAAATTACACTTATATGAATTGACCTTGACCTTAAGAAAATTGAAAGAATAAAAATAAAAATAGAAAAATAATTAAAAATTTAAAATTACAATAATAATAAAAAAAACAAAATTAAAAACAATATCCTAAGTCTGTAAAGTAAATTTAAATCCTTGAATTATAATGATTATAAAATATTAGAACAGCAATAACAAAGGATAAAAAATAACAGTTTTTTCTGTAATGTACTCGTATGAAATTGAAAATTTTTAACATGAAGAAAAATTAACTGTAAATTATTCAATGGAATAATGGAAGCGCATGTGTTTGCAGAGAAAAGGAGAAATTATTGTTTTTTATTATATTGGGACTTTTGCAAATTTCAATTTACGGTTATTTTAAAATAATTTACGAATAAAATTGATAAATTGCGGTATAATTAATTTAATTTAAGTTTTATTTTAATAAAAAAGTTCAAATTCAATTTTAATTACTTTTTAATTTAAATTCATAAATTTATGTAGTTAAAATATTGTACCGTTATATTTATTATAAATTTTGATTTTAAAATTTCAGTTATATTTTAAGGGTTGAATTCAAAATTTTGTACAGACATTTTTTTTTACTTTCCAATAGTAAAAACCAAGCTATCGTTTAATTTTAATTGGAGTAGATTTTAATTTTGTTTTTTTTTTTTTGTTTTGAAAATAAATGAATTTATTTTTATTATAAATATTTTGTACATTCCGTACATATGAAGTTTCAGAACAAAATGCCATTGTAGGAATACCAGGATAGGAAAATATGAAAATATGTGTGGTTGTATGCACAAAAACCATTTATTCATACATTCCGTACATATGAAGGTTCAGAACAAAATGTTATTGTAGGAATGCCAGCATAGGAAAATATGAAAATATGTGTGGTTGTATATACAAAAATCAGATTCGGATTGAAACAATTTCCTAACTGAAGCTTCCGCATCATATTTCTTGACAAAATTAATATAAGAACTTCTAATTATCAACCAATGTTTTGTTGTGATTGTGTCATCCAATTATTAATCTAGAAAGTACATTTCAGATCCCGGTGAGTTCGAGTACGGCATAAATGTTGTAAAAAAGTTTATTTTTAAATTTTTTTTTTGTGTAAATTTATTGTGAAGACAACTCCATTGTTAGAGAAAAAAAATGGAAGTATGTTAATTATGAAAGCGAATTATAAATTATATCAAAGACAATAATTTAATATTTTGGACACTGCTGGCTATTAAAAAACGATGCATAAAATAATCTTTGGAAATTAAGCAAATATAATGCTCAATTGTATCGTATATTTTTTTCGTTATTTTTGCACTGCGTTTTCCTTCAATAGCATTCAGTAAATTAGTGCTACAACAATGCTCGTCGTTGTGTACGCTTCATTGTAATAGGAGAGATTCATTTATGATTTTATTTTTCATTGTTTTCTTTCAACTTTTTGTTAAAACTTTATGGTACGCTCTGGAGCATAGAAAACTTAAGCAAACTTAAGCATTGATAAACATTTACTTGGAAAAAAAAATTGAAGAGTAAACAATTTAAAATAAAAAAATTAGTATCTAGTTTATTAAATGTTTAATGAATAAATAAAAAAATATATTTTTCTAATATATGTTTTTGATTTTATTTAAAATATTTTACATTCATTTCATTTCAGTTATGAAATGTATTTACATGCTGACATTAATTTTAAAAATATTTACATAATATCACATTTATTTCAATTGTATGTGTATAATAAAATTAACTTTAGGACTAAATTCAATAAACATTTTAGTATTTATTTCTTTGAATCAATAAATAAAATCCTTTAAAAAAAATTCCTTAAGTTATTTAAAGTTTCCTTAAGTCTATTATGGTTGAAAATAAGATTCGTTAAGTTTTGACAAAACTTAAGCAAACAGAAAAACTTAAGGTGCCTCAAGACAGCTTAACTCTATAATAGTCAGCCAGCGCTACTATCAATCTTCAGTTTATCTTCAATATGATTTAATATGCTTATGAGGATGCATGTACGTCACTTTAATTTTCAAAAATTGTTACATCTAATTTAACCAACAATTAATATATGAAAATTTTATTATTTCAAAAAATATTCTTCTGAGTTTGGAAGATAAAACTCCAAATTTTCATTAGGTAAAAAAAAATTATATATTTAATTAAGAATAGACTAAACGATTGGGGAGGCGGTATATTTTAGGTTTGCCATACAAATTGGAGGAAAATATCAAAGTGGCTCTCTCTACGCTATTGCTTGAAAACAAAAACCAGTAGTAGCAAGAATAATAGAATACAAGATTGCGCCTTCAGCTGTTCAATTTTTGTTTCTTCTGCGCATGTACGTCATTAGAGACCATTGACAATGACAAGTAATTTATTAGTATATAAAATGATATGAAAGAAATCATTTATATTTTGTAGAATTGTTGTAAAATTATTTTTTTTTTAATATATAACAAATAAATAAAGAAATAAACTAGGTATAAATAAATTAATAAATTATATCAATAATATTGCTGTTAATATATTTTTAACCCTGAGAATAACATAATACAAATTTTATCAGTATGTTAACAAATAAATTTACTGATGCTGGTTAAAAGAAATTCGTAAGGATTATTTATTGAAGTGCAACGTGCAAGGATAGTGTTATTGTGTAAATTATGTAAGTAATATTGTGTATTCTATAAATCTTGAGTAATAGTAAAGAATATCCATAATAAGAAGGTTCACTGGAAGTCAAGATATTTTTACTAACACATTTACAAAAAAAAAAACCATTAGTTAAAGAAGCAACGAACTATTGTAAATATTTTCTTATGTAAGAAGTTGTGAGAAAGAAAGAGTGCGATATAAACCATTTAAAAAACAACTTCATTTTTGCAATGTAATTTTAAATAGCCCACGGGAGATTTTTGTTTATTTATTTAGCCCACTAGAGATTTTTCATGTGTACAGTCGGCTGAAATTTTGTGTATGAATTTTTTTAAAAATAAACGTATTAAATTTATTAGGGTATGAGAATAAATAAATTTTGAATGATTGATTTTTTACAGATCCCTACATAAAATAATATTCGTTTCAAAAACATAGGTTATTTCTTAAATATCATATTATTTTATTTTATTGGCTTATAAGGGAAGTAAATTTTTTATCATTCATGTATTTTCAATATACACAGTTTTTCAGGTATTGAAACAGGTAGTTAAAAAGAATATCAAGCGGTTTTTTTTTTATTACTGACTCGATGCCTTTTTAGTTTCTGAAACATTAAATTGGGCATTTTAATCATCAATGAACTAACAATACATATTATTATATAAGTAATATAATGCATTTAGGTATCTGTTAGTTTTATAATAGGTAACAAAGTTGAATATTAATAATATGAACATTTCAAATTTGAATAAATAATATTTTTTATTGATATGCATTTGTAAAAAAAAATAGTATATAAGAAAGTACTTAGAAAAAAATAAATGAAGAGTATATATGAAAATTAAGTAGTGTATGTTATATTTAAAAATAAATCAACTCTAACGCTTCAAAAAAAGTTTTTATAAAAACTATTCTATACACAATTTTTTAAAAATGTTTCGAAATGAGAAAACATCTTTGTGTTAAGTGTTTGGTGTGCGGTGCTGAAAAAAGTCATAATTTGGAAATAAACTAACTAACTAAAAATAAATACGATATTTCTTTCATATAAAAAAATCGTTCGTTAATTTTTTTGTCCACTTTGTATTTTGAATTTTTATCTCTCTGTAACAAATTAAATTCTTATGCCTATCTATTTCTTACAATTTAGGAAATCGTCTGGGAAAATGGTAGCCAACACATTGATAAATTATAAAAATTTATTCCAGTGAACCTTCTTTTAATGGATATTCTTTGGTAGTAGTGTTTTGGATATAAATTTACACTTTTATTAAACAAAAGGTATTAAGAAAAAATACAACAACACGACAACACTCAAATCAAATCAAATGTGATTTATTTTTTATTATTTTCAACAGAAAATTTAACAGAAAATTTAACAGAAAATTTCTTACAAATATTGAAGTATACATTGAATATATACAGTTTTATAACATTTTACTGTTATTATAATGAACAGGTGTACTGTACTGTATAGGTATGTAAATGTAAAATGAAAAGATAAGCAAAAGTTTATAATAATTTTGATTCAGTAGTTTATCAGATGTCGAGCCGGTAAGATCGTAGCACAATAGGGAGACAATTTTGAATTTTCAAAATTATTGTAATTAAAATGTTAAAAAATAACGGTTAAAAATAAATTTATTTTGATTTGATTATTAATATTTTCGTTTTTTTTTAATTTTATTGTTTTAGTGAAATTTTTATACAATTTTAAAACGAGATCAATGGATTTAAGAGATTTGAAAAAAAAAGAAAATAAAAAAAAAAGCTTATTACAAAATGATCATAAATTCAAGAATGTAAAGAAAAGATGTTTTGATTTTCTATTTTAAAATATACAAAAAAGAAAAAATTTCGTTAAAAGAATACAATTAGAAATAAAAAAATGTTCTTTTTAAAGTAAAGGAATGAATTTTGTTATTTTTCAAAAAAAAAAATATATATATATATATATATTTTGATGTACATATATGAAATACAAAAAAAAAAAATAGGAGTATAATAATAAGTGATAATAAAAAATGAAATAGAAGAATAAAATTCAAATAAAAATATTAAGGATTAAATGGAAAATCACTTCGTGACTTGCTGAATTAAGAATTCCTTTTTTTTTTGTTGTTATAATTGTTTTTTTTTTTTTTTGTTGTTGTTTTGTATTTTTGGTACTGGTATTTGTGTTACGTACTGTTTTTGGTGAAAAAGTAAAAAAAAAAAAATTTTTTTTAAAGTTTACGATTTTTGTTCGGATTTTTTTGATATTTTGATTCTGATTTTGAATCAAGTTTCATACTTATTTTTGGAAAATTTGTTTTAATTTATTTTTCTTTGCTATAATATTGTTATTATAAGAAATAAATGAAAATATTAGAAAATTATTTCTAATATCAAATAGTGTTTGGCTTTGTTTGTTTTTTATTTTCTGTCTTTGGTTTTATATAATTCCAAATGGAAAAATTCGTGTTAAAAATTTTTTCTTTCAAAGGATAATTTTCACTACAAAAAGAAAAAAATGTTTTTGAAAAAATTATCGTTTGTTTCTTTGCCAAATAAATTATAATATGAAGAAATTAATTTCATATATCTAAGAAAAAAAAGTGAAATTCAGAAAATAAATTAAAAGATTTAAATATAATTGAAGAAATTTAAATTAAGTGAATTAATTAAAAAAGTAAAGTTTTATGAGGTGTTTTTCTAAAATTGTTTTGGTTCATAAATTGAAAAAAAAAATTTACTAATAAATTTCGATGCCAATTTAATTAGCTAGGCTGAAATAAATTTAAGGTAATTTATTTAACAAAAAAATACATTACATTTTTTATAATAATTAAATAATATGAAGTTGCAATCAGTGATGATTGCTTCTGAAATGTTGATATTTTGTAATTTAATAAATTTATTAGTGATAAAATAATTTTCTAAATTTGAAATAAATTTTAAAGCTATCAGATTAATCCCATAGAGCAATCTATTGATAATTTGAAAAAATGTTCAAATATACCAATTTGGTTATAATAAAAAAATATCGTCATATCATATGAAAACTATTCTAACTATTTAATTGCAACATTTGATTCAAAGCTAATACGGAAAAAGTCAAGTAACCAAGTGGATTTGTTGTTTAGGCTATTAATGTACGTTTGTACGAAAAAGTACGTCCAGAAAAAGGAAGCTTAAATTAGAATTGCAGTATAATCAATTTGTTGGTTAGACTGACATCATACGAGTATAATAAATTTCATTTGTTGGTTAGGCAGACATTTTCGATTTCTATTTATAATAAAATTTCAATCTATATTCAAATAGTGAAGCAAGTCTGTGTTACATATAGTATTGAAATATGAGATTAGATTTCAATGATTTTTCAAATTTTCCAAAACAAAGTAATATTCTGAAATATCATCAATTCTCTATGGTATGATCAAAATGCTGATATTAATCAGGATAGCTATTGTAAGAGGCAAAATAAAGAAATTGATTACACGCCACAAAATTAATTTATTGTTGAACATGTTAATGAAGAAGTTTAATACTGTTGTGGCAACCAATATTTTGTTAAATGACTTAAATGAATGAATTCGTCTGATTCGAACTGTGCTAAGCTAAAATATTTTGTTTTATAAAATTTTGTAAATGGATATTTTTGTTCAAAAATATCTGAACTTCTATAGCATAATAATTTCAAAAATTATGTTAATGGTTATAATTCAAAATAATATATTTAAATTTAACAAAAATTTTTGCAGAAACTATTGCAGAAAAGTTGGCCTTGCCTTTAAACCTGCTATCATCACAATAAAAAATGTTGTGTGGGTAATTGCTATTTATAAAAGATTTGATTTTATATTGCATCTATACTGAGATTTTATGAAAAAATCATTATGCCAGTATTGAAACGGATTTAAAATACCAGCACGTTATGGGTCAACTTTTTTGCAATAGAGAGTAGTAGCTCTTAGTGTCTTAAAATCGACGTAGTTCTTCACTTCAATCTTCATCCCGGAATCAATTTATTTCTGAAATTTTTTTAATGATCTGTTCTTTATTTGTGAAGAAAAAAACATAGAAAAGTGTCAATTGTCTCGGATATTCAAAGTCGAATCGTAGTACAAAAATCAAATTACTTATTTTCTTTGTTATTGATAATATGTATTATAAACAATCATTTGTAATTACTAATTACTTAACAAAATTCATCATAATATATAATTCTATCATAATCCAATAATATTATCTATACTTATTTCAAATTGGTGCAGATTATGTTACAATTCTTTTTTAATATATATTTATCTTAACTTAAAAATATGAATGAAACTAGTTTAACGTCATCTATAAATAACAACGTATTTTTGTGGCTTTTGTATCTGAACAGATAGTTTGTAATATCTCCGAATAGAGTTCTCATACCCGTAGTGGTTGCTCTTACACCTTCATAGAGTGGTTGTCATATCTCCGTATAGAGCTCCCATTCCCGTATTAGTAGGTCTAGTTCCTTCATACGTTGTTTCAGCAGCCGAACAACGACGTCTTATAAGCTCTTATTCAGAAGTTCAAATAACCTGCATACAGGTTGTCAGTACGATTTTTGCACGAGGTCATGACAACTGTTGTATTACAGTTGGCCTATTTGGAGGTTGTGATAACCTCCCTCGTTCTCTGCGTGTATTTATAAATGCATATTTCGTGACCATCATTACGACAAAATTCTACAATCATTCTAAAATCTTGTCTATCGTAAAAAAACAAATATTTTGAAGTTAGGGATGCTTTTCACGAATTGAATTTTCATGTAAATTTTAAAGGAGTGTTTTTAAATAGATTTTGACAACATATTTTAGAATTTTAATCGATAAGAATTTGCCCGGTATAATAAATACTTTTAATATAAATTAAAATTTTAGTCAATGAAAACACGACCGGGTCTTGACCTCAGTTGTTAATTTTGTCTTTAGTTATATCACAATTCAGTTTAATATATATGCTATAACTACATACTTACTATTAACATTTTAATTAATTTTAATGTTAATTTTATATGTTTACTCACTCGTCTTATTTCACTTGTAATTGTTAATGTATGTTATTGTTAACATGTCGTTGGCTTGGTGCGAGAATGGGACATATCAAAAAAACTGTTTTTGAGTTACAGAGTACTTACTGAAGATAAAAACTTTAAAAACAATAAAACTACCCGATAGGAATTTCTAAAATTTTTAGGAAACATTTTTTGCAGTTTTCAGATTAATTTAATGTGTTTCACTTATACCACGTAGTATATTTTTTAATAAATTTTTAATAAAATAATTGGGCACCTCTTAGTTCAATTTGTTCCATATCCCGATTTTTTTTACAAATTTGTTTGTCGAGAACTACTTGGAACAATTTGTTTTGGATATGGAACGGTTTAGCACAAACTTTTAAAATAAAAAAACAATGTTATTTTTAAGCATAGTTTATTTATTTCTTAAATAAATTAAAGCTTTCACAGCATTAACATTTTGGTTTTGTTCTATACTATTATGAAACTTAAAATAAATCACAATTTTTACAGCATTAATGTCAATAAAAAGGTTAAAACAAAGAGCCTTCTTCTAGCTATTTAAATATTTACACATAAATAAATGATTATATCTTATCACAATACATTACAGAAGAATTGCTTAATAAAAATTGATTATTCTTATTATTTTTTAATTCTTACAAACTAATAATTTTATTGTAAAAAACAAAAAAATGTTTTCTTATCAGGAACTTTAAACTTATCATACATTAATTTTTAAATATTTTAGAAAGTAATATTAATATCAAAAAAGTAAATACTTTCAAAATATATATTTAAGTCGAAAATAAAATTCGAATTTAATAAAAAAAATAAGAAACAAATTTTTAAATTTTTAATTAATTTTGAGTAATGCGGAAAAATATTTCGCACCCTCTTTAGGCAAAAATGGCAGTAATTCTTTTATATCCTTAATTTTATCCTTAGAAACAGGCCGTGGTTCTGAAACCGTAAGATTAAATTCAAAAAGATTTTTAGATGTTCCAAGTTTTTTTCTAGTTGGTTTAATTGATATATCAATAAACGTGTATTCTGCTTCCCTGAAGGACGTATTATATTTTAGCGTAAAACAATTAGAAATTTCTCTCTCATAATATAATATAGTTTTAATTTGTTTGAATGGCACTTGTGAATAATTAAGCTTGCTTGAAACATTAGAATAGCTATAAAAATCAGTTTTCGTCATTCGCAGTATTCTTAAGTTTATATTTTTCAGATTCATTTTTTTTAATTACTTTACGAAGTGTAGTGGACTGTGTACTAAGGCAGAATGAACACAGTCGATTTCCTGCACGCAAGAATGGCCGGGCTCTGAACATTTTTGTACTATCCACTTAAAATTGGATTTATATGCACCAATAATTTTAATGCTGTGCTATTTATTGAATTGCGGTTTTGAGGAACGCGAGAGTCGCTCCAAAGAGTAATCATAGTGATATGTGGAAAACCAATTAAAAGTTGCTTCAAAATTTTTAAAAGAGCACTGGAAATGTCGTTTCCGCCACGACCATTATGTGCTTCTGTCCAAATCGCACAATAAGTTATTTTTGTTTTGTCCGCCATAATTGCTCTTACAGTTAAATCAAAAACATTCAGTTTTCTCTTGTAAAAAAAAAACATGAACCGTTTCCTTTTGGAAGTCCTATTACTGTTTGCAAATCGTAGCCAACAACACAATAATTTTGATTAATGCTTGATCTGTCAATATCTCTATCTAGTTTACAAGCCTTTTTTTCAACTATGTGTTGATCATGATTTGATGTTTCGGCTTCCGTCAGATTTTCTTGTCTTTTAAAAAGTAGACATTTGTGTTTATGAAAAAAAATATTATATTGATTGTTAAAAATGTTTCGGTAAAAGCTTAATGTTACAGGGTTGTCGTTTTTTTTTAAAAATAAATTAGTGTTAAATCGCTTTCTAGGTATACTGTCTTTGAGTTGATGAACGACAGTAATGTGAATCAATAACATCAAAACTTTCAATATGACATTTAATAGCATTAACTTGCTCCTGAGAAATATTAAATTTCACATGTTGACCTCTTTTGTGTGGCTGTGAAACTCCTGTTTCATTAATTTTTTCATTAAAACAATACTCAATTATTTGGTTAAATTTCTATGTACGTGAAACTAATTATAAAATATTAATTCCCATTTGTTCCATTTTAATAGTTGAGAGGTAGAGAATTTATTTTTTTGAGCACTTGGAACACACTAGCACTTAACTTTTTGTTAAAAATAATTGTACCATTGCAGTTGAATAATGTGTTGTGGACCAAACAAGCACAAACAAATTTTTTTTTCGAAAATAATATGAAAAAATGTTTTATATCCATTTTTTTGGAGTATGGAACAATTATGCACACACAAATTCAAAAAAACCAGGATATGGAACAATTTAACAACTAGTTATCTATAGTTAACTAAAAGGGTTATCAAAAATCGGTTTTTGCATCAAAAAGAGCATGTCACAAAACCTTAGGAGCCACCCCTAAATCAAAACTAAAAAAAGTGGCGTATGTCACATTCTTGCACCAAGCCGATGTTTATTCTTATATGTATTCTATACGACCAGACAGCATTTCGCTAGGTCTTAATTGTAATCTATTAATTATTATATTTAAAAACACTTTATAAATTGACGCATTTTAATGAATATCTGAAATCTAATATAATTTTTTGAAATAGAATTAGTTTTGTATATAATTTAGTTACTAAGTAATAATTTAATAAATAAATAATGAAAAAAAAAAAAAAATGTATTCTTATATGTAGGCTTAAAAATGAATATTATATCTTATTTGCTAAATAAAATTCTAGACCAAGTCAGTTCATTAACTTTAAACAATTACTATACATATATACAAATATAAATATTAATATATGTTTTTCATATTACAATAATTTTACATTCAATATTATTACATCAATAAATATTTAAATGACAATGTAAAATTTTAATGTACTAGGATTAAAAATCCTTAAATCATTTTTTTTTTTAACATTTTCTGTGCATCATTGCAGAAAATATATATGTATATTTTGTTTTTTAAAAATAATATTCTATACAATTTATTTGTTGACAATTGTCCTAATTTTCGAAATATTTATAAATTTCTAATAAAAATTGCATAAATAACAAATTTTATTTTACTAGTTTTTTTTTTTGTTTTTTTTTGCAATTTAATTTATACAGTTTTTACATACAAAAGTACATGTACAAATAAAATTCAGTACATTTTTTTTTTATTTATGCATATTAATCACGACCTTCTAAATAACTACTCCAATTCATTTCTAAAGAGTAATTTTATTATTTCTAAACATTGAGTACTCATGTTTTTTTGTACAGTATTTGTGATTTTTTTTTTTTTTTGGAAAATTTAGCCATTAATTTAAAATTTATTGTGGAATCGAAGATTTTCAATAAAATTTATTAATTTAATGCCATGATTTTTTGAACTCTAAACGATGTATATTAAAAATATGTAAATTTTTATGTCAATAAATTTAATAAAATAAAAAAAAAGGCAAGTAGTGGATATCAGTCAACTGTTAAAATAATTGTGATTTATAAAAATATACAGTTAGCTTACAATGTAATATTATATAAAATGCATAAATTCGTGGGTGGATGCATAAAGAACTTCTATATCAGGATTTATATATTAAAATTTTAATTTGACCAATGTGGGATATCAGTATGACTTAAAGGGAGTTTGAAGAGTGTCTGTCAGTGTTTCCCGAATAATGGGAGCTATCCAGCATATCATTGAAGTATATCCTGAGTTTGATAAAAAAATCAGGTATCCTTAAAGACTTATGGTGGATTTTCTCTTCATGGACGAAGGTCCGGACAATTTTATTTCACACTATAATTGAAATACAAATACCATTAAAGAAAATTTTATACATGCGTAATTGTTTACATGCGTTGATATTATTTTTATTAAAAAAATTTAAAATTTTGTTAACAGTAATAATTTGATAATAACATTGTAATATTCGAAAAAATAAAATATAGCGCTTTGCTTTCATCTTAAAATATAAATAATTTGTTAGAAACAAAATAATCTTATCCTAAAAAACAAAAAAAAATTACATATCATGCGTCTTTTTCTTAAATTGAAATTCTATATGTTAATGCGTTCATACATAAATCGAGATAGCAATAAATATTTATCAAATAATTATATATCTATCCTTTTCTTTTACTTCGTCCTTCAGCCAAAAGTTAAAAATATTTTAACTAAGAAATCGGACGAAGTAAATTGCCCGGAGAGGATTTTTTGTGAATGTTTTGTATAATTTTTGAATGGTTAAAAAAATTTTCCGGACGTTCGTCCATTAAGAGGAAATCCATCTTCAGAAGACTAACTAGAACTGACAAACACGGGTAATAATCACAATAAGCCCATTTGCGGCTGCGATGATGGGGGTAACATTCGCTCCTGAAATTACACAATCTAAATCTAATGGTAGAGTGTAGAAAATTGATTGACTATATTATAAAATTGATTGACTATATCAAACTGCAGAGAAGGTAGTATAATTTGCCAGTTTGAAAAATTTTACAATTTCCTCAAAAACATAATTTTTTTATTTCCTATTGACACTACGAGTTAATAACAGGATATCCGCGTTCGATAACACGTTATGCATTCGTAGTGTGAATAGGATAAGTAAACCTTTTAGAATTATTTCCCAATCCAAGGCTATGCAATAGTGTCATGCTTTAAATATACCTTTCGGAAAAATATGAGTTCGATGTCTATTACAATTTATTTACCCATACATTTGCCGTTTTACGAATGTCATCAGATTTCTATCACAGGAGGCTTTTAAGTATATTAAAAGTTTATTTTCATGCGATTATAATGGATTTTAATGCCATTTTCAAACTTCTCAAGTATACTTTGAAAACCGTTTGTTAATCATATTTCAAACTGAACTGCTAAAATTAGTGGTCCAGTTAATTTAACGAGATTATTTTTGACGTTTTAAACAATTTAATACAGTATAAAACATAAAATTATCATAATTTAAATTTTAGTTATTTGGGAATGTATAAAATTGTGTATGTATTAATCCAATAATATTAAATGAAAATTTACACATCCTTAAAAAATTAAATGAATTCTATTCACATATACTATGATAGGTGAATAGAGTTCCTATATATGAATGTTCCAAAATTTAATTAATTAGAAAATACTATGTTTTCTATCTAAACTATAAAAATTTTCTATTTCATATCCAGAACAATAAATAAGACAACATTTTATTTACATTCTATGGGTGCCCATCAATGATTAGAATTAGAGAAAATGCAAAGAAGAACAAAAAATAAACAAAAAAAAAAAAAAACACAAAACAAAAATAACAATAAATATTTTGTTTAGAATTTTTGGTTTTTTAATCTTCTAAATTATAATTATAGCTTTCATTAATCAATGTGAATCCTTTTTTAAGGCACAAAGAAAAACAAAAACAACAAAAGAAAAAATTCCTTGAAAAAATATTTAAAATTTATTTTACCAGTACATAATATTTATCTTCAAATTTATTATTATTTGCCTAACAGAATCAAAAATTAATTCATCACCTTCCTTGTCAAGTTAATTATACTAAATATTGAATATGAATTTTTTATGGTATATCTGGAATATAGGTAAGAATAACATTTTTTGATTGAAACAATGAAATTTCATCCTCCAATTTTCGAAATTAAATTCGAAAATACTATATATATATATTAAGGATATTTTATATAGAATGGAATATAAAACAACGAATATCAATCAAAATAACGAATAATAATAAGAATGAATAATGATGAAAGCCATAATATTAAAATTCAAAAATCCATAAAATCAATTCACATCAATTATTCGTATTTCAAATATTTGAAAAAAAAAAATATAATTTTTTTTTTTTTTTTTTTTTTTTTTTTTAATGAAAAATCAAATTAATTCTTTTCAGGTTGCTTCATTTTATTTCGTTGTTGTTGTTTTGTTGTTGTATATAGTTATTATCTGTTTATGAAATTTTTGATTAATGAATGAATTTTAAATTTAATTTGTGTATAGAGATAAATTTGAGGCCATATTGAAAATATTCAAAAGATACCTTAACAAAATAAAGAAGAATGCGAAATAATGAAATAACTGTTTTTATTTATTTAATTTTTCCTTTTTTCTTTTTTGGTATTAAAATTGATTGTAAAATTCATTCAAATTTTATTTCGTATTTATTGAATTTGAAATTTTTCAATTTGCGATTATTTCATTAGTGGTTGTTCATTTTTTTTTTATTTTGATATTAATAATTAGAAAATTGAATTCTTAAGGCGATACACATAGTACAAAAACAAGAATTGATTACAGGATCGAATTAGAATCAGACCTAGTTGTTGACAGGTTTATATAAAATACTAGCTGTTGCTGACCCAAAGTCCCTATAATAGAAATACCTAATTTAAAATAAATTTTTAAAGACATTAATTTAATCTTATTCATTCACTTTATTTTAAGCAAATATTTAAACTAATATTTAATAACTATCTTTTAAGTTTAAATAATAATAAAGTTATAATTATAAATAATAAATTGGCTAATATAAATTAAAATTAAAATCTGTCAAAACAAAACAAAAAATCTCTCAGAATTTATATATGATTCTCTATTAAAATTAATGAAAGAAAACGAATGAAAAACATTTCGTTAATTAGGTGTATTAATTCTAAAAAAAAGCTATGTAGAATACGTTGCTCTAGTTTTAATTTCTTCTGAGCTATAGTTGATATTCTTTAGATATAATTTTTCTAATCCGATTTTCTGTAACCCTCTGTAGCCTAGGTAAATTTAAAGATAGACCCCTCTTCTAGAACAATTTTTTCCTAAAATACTCCAAGGAATCACCCCTTAAAAAATTTTTGCTTTAAACCGGACCACCCTGTAGAATGTTTATCATCTCTTATCATATAATGCATTAACTTAAAAAAACTGCTACATTTCTGCCATTGTTGCTGTCAGATTATTGAAATATTAAAATGGCTGAAAATGAAATTATTGGCATGAAAGTAAATAAATACATTTTAGTTTATACAAATCTGTAGGCCAACTTTATAGGTCATTTTCCCTTTCGAAATGTGGGCCTTTTTTATTATTTTTTTTAATTATTTGGTATATATTTTTGTATATTTTATATTTATATTATTTTTTTTTATTAGTTATATTATATCTTTATTATTATATGTATTATAATGTCAATTCAACAATATTATTTTATCCGATCCGAGAAAATTACGTTGTCCAATTTCCTTTATAACTTATTAAAAGATGTCAGTAAGGCCTCTGTTTTTTTTATTAAAAGTAAAATGATACAAAAGCTTTAAAAAATGTATAATTATATATATATATATACATATGTATATTGCCGGAAAAAAAATTCAAACGTCAAAACTCTAATTTTAAATTTTGATAGATTTACTGACCCCTTACAAATAAATTTTGGTAGATTTCTACTCCTTTTCTATCTGGTGAACATGCTTTACATCTAAATGTCAATTCTCGTTTTTAGTTTAAGCAAGAGTTTTGATCCTGAAGGAGTGAGAGAAAATTAAACAAATTGATTTATTCACTCAGTTCTTATTCTTTCATTTTATAATGAACTGTATTTTCATATTATTGTTGTTGTTATAAAAGGCTTCAGACAAAAACAAAATTAGTATATGATTATATAAATTATTTTATTTTCTTTTTTTAGTGGTTAAATCACATCTTACCTAAAAGCTAATTCTGAATTCTCGCTGTAAACAGCAACATGTTTTCTTTTTTTTTTGGTGCAAAAATGTTTATTTTGGAGAATATTAACTTTCTCTCTCTCTTTTCTTGAGCAAAAAGCTTGCTAAAAGTAAAAATAAAAATTTATATTTAAAATCTGATATATTATTGATTTCATCACATAGCTTTGATAAAGCAAACATAAAACTATAAATGGGTCACGCAACATTGTCTATCAAGTGTGTCTTGCTATTTGAGTACATTTTCCTACTAATCTTTTTCGCAGAAGTAACAGACATAAGGAAAGTAAAATAATTAAATAAAAACTTAGTAAAATGGTATGGTTAAGCTTATGTAGTTCTATATGTTATAATATTCCACCCAACATTGTTTTAAAAATTTATAATTAGGAATATGTGCCTTTTAAGAAGTGTGATTGAGTTTGAGTTTATCGATATATGAGCAGCAGACCTATTTGGTTGATATATGGTCATATGTGGAATGAAGTAACAGTAAATTGAAATAAATTCGTCCTCCTATCTATCAATAGAGCTGCAAGATGAAAAATAATGTTTATTATGAAAACAATTCCTCCATACCCAAATTATTGCTAACCAATATAGCTTATCCCAATTGGCTAATAATTAAATCCACTGTCAAAACACTAAAAATACCTCTCTTCGTTTTTGTATGAAAACTAATTCATTTTAGCAATTTTAATTTTCGTTTTATTTTTTGCTCCGCCATAATTCCCATCGCAAAAATATTCGGAAATTTATACCAAAAATTAATTTCGTGACTTCGAACTACAATTAAAGATTAGGAAAACTTATAAAATATTAAGTTAAGAGAAATTATTATTATTAAAATACAAGAATTTTCTAAAATATATTTTTTTTATACAATAACAATATTTAAATATGTATTTAAGAAGAAAAACAAAACCACTACTTATATATTCTCTTACCACTACTTTCAATAAAAACATAAAACAATATTCTCTTTTTTTCTCTTTGTTTTTAATTTTTTTTTGTTAGAATATTAATTGAAGCGAAATTTATTTGAAAGTGCTTTAGAAAAATACAAAAAAAAAAAAAAAAAAATTATCTCTTACAAGAGATTAGACAAAATTTATAACGGTAGAAAAATTATTTTTGTTTTATCTCATTTTTTTTTTTTTCTTATTTTTATTATTATTTTGACACAATTTTCTTCTTAGGACATTCATTCACAAGCAAAAACACATTGCGAATTCATATTTCTTGTCTATTTTGAATGCCTCAATGTATATAGACGTGTATAAATTAGTATATAAAGCTGTATATATATATTCAAATTCTATGAATAACTTAACGCCTTGAACGGTCTTAAATAAAGCGGAAACACAAAAATTTGTTTCTCTTCAAGAAAATAAAAAACAAAGAAAAAAAGCAGACCAGGGAAAACAACAAAAATTATCCTTCAAGAATTCATCCTTACAAAATTACAGATATGAAAAATTTTTCAAAAAAACAAGAAAAACTAATTTTTTTTTTTTTGTGTTCTTTTCTTCTTTAACTTATAATCTAATGGGCTTTTACAGTTAAGTGAACTCAAATTAAAAAAAAAATAGAAGAAAAATTGTATATAAAAATAATAAAATTCGCTTGAGGCATATTACTCGGAGTTCTAATAATAATAATACACTTAAAATCTATAAATATTCACTCACATACATATAAAGAAATTCGCGTACATTAAATAATCAACTTCCTAGTCCTGCCTACTCCACCTTCTGCTTGTCATACATTATTATACACGATTATATTGTTATTATTATTATTATTGGAATACTAGAGAATTGTATACGAGTATATGAAATACAAACGAATAAAAACGAACTTAAACTACTTAAAGTCTTCAATATACTTTAAATGGTTGTTACTTTTATTATTATTATTATCCTTTTCGCATAAACTGCCTATGGATAAAGGATTCATTTTAATTTTTTTTTATATTCTGTTTTTTTTTTTATTCTACTTCTTCATCTCATTGTAAGTGCTATAAGCGAAAATGAAAGCGAAATGAAAAAAAATGGAAATAAAAATAAAAGATGCTATTGAGAAAGACTGTAAATTCTAGGATATTAATAAATATAGGGAATTAAAATAACTAACAATCTATTTGAATTCTTATTATATTAGGAAATACAATTGAATTTCAAAGAAAATTAAAATTAATTAATTTATTTATTTTAGTAGTGAATCCTACAGATAAATCTGCAGAAAAACACTTATAAGTCCATTTGCCTTTCGAAATGTGCGCCATTTTATTGATCATCACACGGAACCACATCACATGGATGATTTCCATCACACGGAAACCACAATAAGCCTCAATATTTAGATACTTACAATCTCAAGGATAATTAATATATTTACAGAAATAAAAAAAACAGTAGTTAACAAAATATAATTAAAGGTTAAATATTCCGCTTCTAAGTAATGTGTATGGTATTATAAATCTAAATCGACACTAATAATACAACTTTAGAACTCATTAGAATCTCAAACAAAGTAGCAAGTAAAAAATTACAAGAAATTTTGAAGAGAAATAAAAATAATAATAATGGTCTTAGAAAAAGAACTCATTGTATTCGAATCTATGTATCTAAACGTAAAACACAAGCATAAAAAACACCAATCGAAATGGCAAAAACAAAAACAAAAGCAAAAAAAGACAACCTAACCTAACAACCTAGTTTTTGTGTTCTTATTTGTTTTTTTTTTTTTTTTTTTTTGCTACAATAAATACTTCTTAGCACTTTTTTGTCAAATCTTTCTCCTCTTCTATACAAAATCTAAATTTCTCTTTCTCTTTCTTATATTATTGCTTTTGCACTCCAGAAATTAGAAATTAAAAGTAAAAATCTAAAATCTATAAAAAAAAAAATTATGCAGTGAAAGTAGAAGATAATAAAATAAAAAAACAAAAAATAAAAACACACAACTACTGTCTCGCTTAGTTAAAAGCAAGAGAGGCGGAAAATGTTAAGTCAATGAATGAACAAAGAATAGTAGAGTAGAGTATAGTGAGTGAACCTCTCAATGTTGAATAGGGGGTGTAGTGTACCAGTTTGCATTTTTGTTTTTTTTTTTGTATGTGACACTTTAATGTAAAACATAAGTTAAATATTTTTCTAATTTTGTTTTTCAATTTTAATAATATGTGTGTGTGTGTGTGTGTATGTTCAACTAACTTACTGTATTTTTAATTTTTATTCTATATATTGTATTGTATGAAGTAAAGGCATTAACTGTTTGGAATATGAATTGAGAGAAGAAAAACAAAAAACAGAAAAAAAAACAAAAGCAAAAAAGGAGTCAAAGCTTAATGAGTTTGACACGATTTGATTCAAATCATATGTATGTATATATGTTTGTAGAAATGTATGTGTGTAGACAAGAACAAAAAACAAAAAACTGAAAAAAAACATAAAAAGCTAAAGCAAAATAAAAACGAGCTTGTTATGTAAGGGATTATAATATGTCAGATTTACATATATATATATATATAGATGTATTTTGTATTGATATGTTTAAGTATGTATGTGTATGTTAAATTTAGTGAACAGAAAATTACACTTTAATATTGTGTTAAACAAATGTTCACGTCAGGGTCGTAAAAATTGTTTTATTTTTTTGCAAAATAATATAATGAAAAACAATCTGTGTTTGATAACACATGATTTCAGGGATTCTAACAGTGAAAATATGTTTATTTCAGAAGAATATCAACAATAAAACATATTCATTTCAATAATTTCAACACCAAAACATATTATGTTTTGAAGAAGATGAAAGGAAAATGTTTGCTTCATTCTAAATTCAAAATTAGTTGTTCGAAACAATGAAATGCAACTGCACAAAATATTTATATTCCAAATTGCGCCATACAAATAATTATGACACTACACTACTGTCGGCCTGATACATAACACTTATATTCTGTAAATTGATATATGCTATACCTATAAGAAGATATTTTATGTTTCGAAAATAATTAGATATTGTATTATCTTAGAGTGGTGATGGAATATGCAGAAAAAATTATTTATTTTATTTTATTTATTTTTTTATTTATTTTATTTCATTATGTACATATACATGAGACGGTAAGTCTCTAAAAGAGTATATGATAAAATTATATTACGAAATTGAAAATAAATGAAAATTTTATTAAACAACGAGCAATCATTATTCGTTTATAACTTGGAATCATTGAGCCTTCGACATAGCTCAGAGCTTGTGGTTCTAAGACTATGCTTCAGTTTCAGTTATCAAAAACGGGTGCATTGAGTTGAAGAAGGAAGGTTGATCAACCCAAGAGCGTTCAGAAAAGAATGTAGGGAAAATAATGGTTCGCTTTACTAACAAGGCGTGTGTAGAAGAATAAAAAACATAGATAGTTTGAAAGCCATTCGATATGGTGTAGTGAAATTTTTATCTGATTATTAATCAGAAGACTTTGGGTCACCCTTAAAGCTTAAATTGAATTGAAGTTATTTTCGTCTTTCATTATTGGTAAAAAAATGAAATTTTATAAAAAAAATGCTTGAGAGTATATTTGGTAATAACTTGACTTCAATAAACTGCAGCTTACTGTGCTTTAAACCGTTTGGTTTCTTATAATACTTGTAGTTTTCCATATTTAATTATTTACACAGTTTATGCATAGAAATTTGTTTCTTACTTCCCCTCTCTATATACAAAAAAATATTTTATTCTCATAAAAATTAGTTTTGCTTCACAAATACATTTTAAGGATCCTCCGATACTGTTAAATTGAATTTCTAAAGGATTTTATTTAAAATAAAAAACCCATTTAATTTTATCGCACTTGAGTACATCTCTTTTGCATAAACAATAATTCTTGTACTCATCGTATCTGATTTACATTAAATAGGTTTCTGTTTTTTTGTTGTTTCGTTTATTTTTTTTCCTTGCCTTCATTACTCGTATGTATACATTACATACATTATAATATTATATTATGTACATAACTACTTGAAATCATGAATTATAAATGTATATTTAAGTTAATATCCTTATAATATACTTGTACCGTACGTACGTACGTAAGTACATGCATATATGTGTGTATGTGTAATATATTTTCTTATTATAATTTATGAGCTTTCCTTGCTTTTGTTTTTTGTTTCATTTTTTTGTTTTGCGTTTGTTAAGATTCTTAGGACATTTAATGCTACTCGCATCATATTGATTTTGTTCGGCGACATGTTCAATGTTTAATTTCTGAATTTTGGTTTGTGTTTTATTTTTGTATTTTCTTATTCAAAATCTAATAAATATATCCTGCTGTTTGAGAATTCTTTGTTTAACTATATAATACATACTACAAGTGTTATCATTACACACATATGTATACATACGTACTCCCCCACTTTTCGATGTAATGTATAACAGTGTAAAGTGAAAGTTGTTATAATATTAATTTATATCAAACAAATTAGGGCATTTGGAAATATGGTGGTATCAGAGGATGCTGATAATCAATTAAACGGAAAAAGTGATTTTAGTGAAGAAACTTTGATGCGGATAATGAAAAAGAAATATTTTAAAATAATGTCAAATCTAGAAAACTGAATTACTTCGCAATTGGAGAGACTTAAGTAGCTTCAGATAATTTCCATAAGCAAATAAGTTTGTTGGGAATCGAAGACACGATGAAGAAAAAGGGGATGGTAATAGAAAATATGGGTCAATAGTTCAGTAGCACTAAAAAATCGAGATTTTTCAAGTAATAATCATGTTTGTAACGTAAACATTAGGTAATGCAAATATATAAATTTGGGATTCGGTGAAATGTGGCAAAAATTAAACTTGATGATGATTGATGATAATAATAATGTGTCTTGATAGAAGAGTGAAAACACATTAAAATCTTTTTTATTTCGACTTTTAAGTATAACTAGAATGTGTATGTTACCATTGCTATATCCAACATCAGGATACTTAAATTTAATCATACATATGAATGCATAATTTTATCAAACCATAGCCATACAATTGCAGGCATGTACAGCATATATTTCAATTTTTTGATTATCTCTTTTTTTTTTACATATTTTCATTATATATTTCGATGTATAAATTTGTTAATAAAATATTGTAAACGAACAAAAAACTTCTTTAACCCAGTGACATAAAAATTCTCTTACTTCCATGTACAATATATCAGGAGTGATCCAACCCATTTTCGTCCTCCAGGTATCATTATCATCAGTGATATTTACAGAATTAGAATTTTTACATGGGATAATGAAAATGTTGCTATCACTGGTGATCATGGTATTTGCGCACGAAGAACTAAAATGCGGATGTTCAAGGGTGAAACATTGATACAAAATTTTAAATTAATTTGAACAAATCGTTTTCTATCAAAACTAATTTGTGATTATAATTTTTTTTTTAACATTATTATTTTATAAAATGCAATTCAATTCAATATCTATAATACATTCTGTATTCCATAATTTTTGTTCGTCATTGTATATCTATAATCTACTACAGCTGCTGTTATATGTTTTCTGTATACAAAAATTGACAAAAACATCTAGTAGATGTAACCTCAACATTTTGGTTGATGTTTTCTTATTTTTTGTTTGGTTTGTTTTTTCTATTATTCTAGACTTGCTTTA
Source organism: Argyra leucocephala (assembly GCA_963942445.1). Lineage (NCBI taxonomy): Eukaryota > Metazoa > Arthropoda > Insecta > Diptera > Dolichopodidae > Argyra > Argyra leucocephala. The sequence goes on along the minus strand of OZ012681.1, from coordinate 7,105,064 downwards.
TCGACTTCAGCTAAAAATAAGAAAAAAAAAGAATATAACAAAAAATCCATTAATATTATGAAAAGGACATGAATAACAGTATTATAGGCGTTATTATTGTTTTTAATCTAAATCGATTTTTATATGTACTGATGTGTAGCAGTTATACGCAAAAAAAAAAAAAATTAAAATAAGTAACACAACGTATATTATTCCATCACTGTTCCACACCACACTATATTACTTTATATTCTATTTTATTATACCCTGTATATACTTCGTTTCATATTTGCTCATTTATGGTCGATTTCCTATTTTGGAAATTTTTAATGACATCTTTCAACTACCAACTAAAAAAAAAAAAAACAAATTATATATTATTCTATAAGTTTTCTAACAAGGACACATATTTATTTGTCTTGTCATTTGGTTTTATATTCAAATATCACCAATATTATATTTAAAAATATTTTTTCATTGTTTTTCATCCGAGAGTATGAAAATATCCTAAGGATATATTAATAGAACATACAATTGGATAGAGGGCTGTCAAGAGGTGGTTATGTAAAGTGTTCAAATTTTACCGGCAAAAAGAGAAAATATCTATTCTATTCATGGAAGCAGCGGTCGGAGAATGAGGGTGCTACAGGAAGGTGGTGTTGGTTGTTTTGGATTTATAGAAAATAATGCTAGTAAAAATTATTAATTTATTTATTTATATTTATTTTTGGAAGATCAACTCATTTCAATTCCTTTTATTTTTTCAATAATCTATTGATTTTGTGATCAGGATACTTAATTAAGGATTTTTATATTATGTTTCATAATGAATGGAGGCGAAAACTTATAATAACAATAATAATAATAATTAAATAGAACTTGTAATAGGTTTTTGTTTTTAGGTTAATTTGTTTTTATATCAGTTTTTCTTTTTGTTTCCATCAATTCCTAACCAACATAATATCTTGGCGAAATCGAATTGTAGTCTGAAGTATAAAGATGGGTTCTGTATTGTAAATTATTTATAAATCTTTATCAAAATAGAGTAGTTAGGAAGGTTCTATTAAATTAAAAAATTAGGGTACATCAATGATGTTATGAAAATTTTGCAAATTTCATAGAATATCCAGGTTCTGGTTGTTTAAGTTATATTGTAGGAATATATAATGTATATTGTTAAATGAAAAGTTTTTTTGAGAGTTTGGAACAGTGACGTAAAATATACAAGGAGTCTATGTTTTGATAATAGTAGAGGTAAATACAGTTTTCAACCGACGTAGGGGTAAGAAGTGTTCCTGATATAGCACAAACTAAAATCTTCGTTTTCGAATTTTTTTCATTTTCATCTGACTTATGTAGCTCTCCTTTATCAGTTAACTTTAATTTTTCAACAGTTTTTCTAAACTGCGTTTAAAATTATTTTTGACGCCATTTAATCATTCCTTCATTTTACTGAAGCTCATTGAAACAATTTACAGATTCGATATTACAGCAGCAAAAAGTTGATGTTAACTTTTCAAAGTAAATTTTTTTCTTTGATGAGGGACATTTTCACTTTTCTCAGTATATTGACAAGCAAAATTGGTATGGCTGAAATCATCATATGAATCAGGAGACACCATAAGCCGAAAAAGTGCTTATTCGGCATTCATTCCTGTTCATGTAGCAATTATTTTTTTTTTAAAAACAATGAAAAATGGACTGTAATATTTCATGATGAGCGGTGTAGGCTTATTTATGGCACAAATTCGAAAATAATAACTAATATGGGAAACACGTGAATCCAATAGGATGATTTAACTTGCCGCACATCGAATACAATGTTGGTTTTTCTTGTGTAGAAAGATTGCAAATTCCATTATTTCACTTTATTTTGGGGGATGACAAATGACTGTCGAGGTATAACAGATTTAACACTATTTTTGTTTTTTAAAGTCATAAAAATTATTTCGAAAGGCTGTTTCAGAGTTATTATAAAATACATAACATTTTCGATTCATATAAAATATTCTGAAAAATCCGAAGAGTCTTTAAAACCGTTAGCATTTTTTTTTGCTCTTGCTATATCAATTTATAACTCAGTTGTTTGCTGTCTTTGGAAAATGGGCATTCTAGGCTTACCTGTCTCAGTGTTAACGTAATTAAATATGTCATCGCTTGTATTAAATTTATTATATTGTGAAAGACAGACATTTTTTATGTTATTGCAATATCTTTTCAAATTGCATTCAAATAATTTTGCTAATTTTGCAATATTTTTGCTATATTTGAAGTATTCTTGCAAAAGTTATTGCAATATTCTGGTCAATTTGATTAAAATTGTTATTTATAAAATTCGTCTAAATTTTTGATTTTTAGTTCTATCCCAATTGGAAAATCTCTTATTTTTTCTTTAAAATATCTCTAAAACATTTTCTTGAACATTTTATTTTAACTTGGAATTTCGAATGACTTATAACATTATTTTGCTGTGTTTACTGCTGTTCATTATAACAATTTTCAAATGTTTATCTGACAAAAAATATATTTTGCACAATCTTAATATAAATAGAAATTTTAGTTATATAATATTATTTAATTATATTTGAATAATTTTCAATATACAAACATACATACATAATACAATCCACCCTATGCCCCACGGATGGGGTTAGAGGACAATGATGATGATGATACATAATAATACAAATTAATATCAATTGTTTGAAAAAGCTTTAATATGGGACAAAAATCAACTAAAATTGCTAATTTTAATAACAAAATTATTAAATTTTAACTGTTTATTATAACGATAATGTCAATAACTTATTATAAATGGTTATATTGTTTTGAATACGAAATACATGAGGCTCATAATAATGTATATTATATACGTACATATATATAAATACAAACATTGAATGACAGTGTAAATATTTTATAATTAAATGATTATTAACTCAATGGATGTAGAACTACTATCATTGATTTTCTATTCGGTTTTTAATTAATATTCAGTAAAATTGAAAATTTCATTTCAATAATACAAATTAATTTTAGTTTTGTAGGACATTAACCTTTTGATTTTGGTTTTGATTTTTAAATTGTTTGTATCGTATTTTATCAGGGATCTCATTATTGTTTTAACAATTTTATATTGAAAATATTGAACTATTATCTTTGTACAACAATTTTGTTTTATATTAATTCATTTGAAGAGTTTTGAGAAATCATTCTAATGTTAGCCACATATTCATTTGTTAAGTTTAATAATAAGTCCGAATCCAATAAACTGGTGTGATAGAAAGTTTAGATAATATTAAAATAATTAACTAAATATTTTTTATTAACATTTTGTAAGCAGAGCGATTAAATTTTTGAAATCGAGATTGACACGATTAAGGTAGCTTGAATGATCAAAACTTACCCATAATAGATTCAAAAAAATTATTGAATTACAAAGTAACCACTATATGAGTTGCAAAATAAATGTTGTATCACTATATTGCCCTTTTTGCTTCGTATACTTCCCACGTAACAATTTGATCGCTATAAGACTCTTGCGCACTCTTATAACACAATTATAAACACTCTTATAGCAGTATTAGTGTTAATTTGAGTGCTCCGCAATTGCTGCGAAAGGCTATAAATACATTATAGCACTAAAATAGAGAATCCTATAAGGCACCGAAGCAAGTGCTGTAATATTGTAATAGGATTAGTATACATGTATTAGTGTATATGTTTTTATTTTGAAATGATATTCATTTGAAATAATTTATGTTATGCTAGAGTGAGAAAGGTATTATTTTTTATTTTCAAATAATAATTTTATGGAGTTTCTATTTATTTCCTGAGAAAGGGAGATAGATATTAGTTAATAATATAAAAAATGTCTTACTAATAAATAATATGTTTCGGTCAAAAATAATTGTATTAATATTTATAATTATTGCAAAATAATGCAAAATTTGGCTGGGAATGAAATTTCATTAACATTTATTATAAAAATACTTCGAAAAAATACATTGCCCTTCAAAAATAATCAATTTTTAAATAAATAAAAGAAAATATATTTTTAAATTCCATCTTTAAAATATTTGTTAATTAATGTATAACATCAAATTTGATATTTAAAAAATAACTATTCTTTTAAAAATGATATTTTTGCGAAAAAAATGCAAAATAAAAATTTTTAGTTTTTGTTTATTTAAAAAAAATTTACCAATAAGTTTAAAATTTAAGATAATTTGCACATATGGACTAAAATAATACTAAAATGATTTTTTTGCTCATCTGATGTTTGGATATGGCGTAAATGTGATTCTAAATTGGCGTATGGAATAGAATTTCTAATCAGTAAAATTGGTGGATATGGAATAAAGTCTACACTGTGTATCTGGAGAATGGAGTGAGATAGGACCAAACGGGTTGAAGATTTGGAAAAGGCGTGTTTTAAAATCCCAGCATCTACTCTCGAGTAAAATGTGGTAAAATGGCATAAAATAGTACTCAGGTGACATTTTATAAAAATTTAACGATTCAATGAAGAGCTTCGATGCTTCAATCCCCCTTAATTGTATTTCTGGGGAAAAAAAAGATTATTTTATGTTCTGTATTTGTTTTTTTTTTTTTTTGTTTAAAAGTAAATTTATTTATACCTCATCCTTAAAAATCTTATGATTGTCATTTTTGTTGAAATTATTATTAAAAATTTATTGTTCCGAATTCATTAATAAAGTGTATTTATGCCATATTCATTCATACCTCTTTATTGCACTCTCTTTATTTTACATGCATCATACTAATTAATTTACACATTTTTATTTTATGACATATCTAAAAAAAAAAAGTTAGTATAGCTTTAAATAATATTCAGGTGAAAAAAAGCGGATTATTCTATTAGAATGTACCAAACATATTGTTTAGTCAAACAAACAATATGTCTTATATCTTACAAGATACATTACAGAACTTTATACATTTTTGAATTAAATTTATTTTTTTGCAAAGTGCCTACCTCGACTACGCTATAGAAAACAAAAAAAAAAATAATACAAATGATCAATTTTTGCCTTGCCAATTATTGACAAAAATTTCAAGATTATTGAGTTCAGAACTAAAAACAATAGGTGGGTCACTCGATTCGTATGGTGGCACCAAAAGAGCACAACTATAAATTTAAGTTCAGGAAAAAGCTGCAATGTTGAACTCTAGCTACCACCTGAGTTCATTGTTAATACTAATTCAACTATAAGACTGGATCAAACAAAATTAGTTTAATTAAACTATCGTTGCTGATAATATCTCATAGCTAAAATTTTCAATTAAATTTTGAATGAAAAAAGCATTCCATTTATGGATAGCATATCGGTTCAATTAAATTCAATAAATTAATTTTTTGATTCATTTAACAAAAACTTCATTCATTTTATTGTTGGTTAAAAATAATGACTTGATGTTAGATTACTTACTAGCTTGAACATTCGGTTTTAGTTTATTTGATATTGAAATTTAAATTAAATATTTTTTTTTACACATTTTTGAATCAATTTAGTTAGAAGAGAATGAACTTCCAATAATAATATGAACTATAAATCCCAGATAGTATACAAATAATGCTACTATCCTAATTCAATAGTATTGCCAATTGCATTTATTCAAATAAAGTTAATTCTTTAACGTATTTCACAAATTGTTCATAGTTAGCTGGTAATATTGAATTTATTGTAATCAAAAATAATGGAAGTCAAGTGTAGTGTAGTAAATACGTTTTTATTAATGATTTGAATCATTCTAATTTAAATTAAGTATATCTACAATAAATATGGAAATATTATTAATGTAGTATACTATAGAACGAATAATATATACGTATAGGGATATGTTTTACAATTTGAACATCAATTCAAATATTTAGAAATTTTAAGGTTTATTAAAAATATATAGGACATCAAAAGAAATTTTATGTATGTATATAAGGGTTAGAATTTTATGTATATACAATAAGTCAAACAAAATTTATTTATAAATATAAAATAATAAAATGTTATTTTAATTATGTAGTATCACATTGTATATTATGTATGTATTGAATAAAATTATTTTGTTCGAATTGTATTCAAAAGAACCAATATTATTTATTTAATTTTATTCATTTACTTTATATCACTTTGATTTGAAAATTAATATAAAAAAAATTATATAAAATTATTTAGATATTAATTATAAGATTTTTGAATATTTAAATGAATTATTTGAAAAATTTATTTAAATTTAAAAATAGTGTAATAGATAATATTAGATTATTCATTAAAATTTAATAATTAAAAATTAATTTGATAAAAAATTAGTGAAATTATTTTTTATTTATTATATTATTTATTTTATTACATAAAAAAAAAATTTGAATACGACGATCGTCTTCATTTAAATATTGAATCAACTCAATTATACAGTTATCAGATATCACAGTTGTAATATTGAACATAAATTTTCCATTACTAATACATATAAACAGATTTATTCCTAAGACAAAACTAAATAATTAAATATTTTAATATTGAAAATGTGCTAAGTTTCATCTATTTAAGGACAATATTTTACGTACAGCAATTTTTACGTTTCATACGTACAGCACAGTTACTTCTTTGATAGCCCACATACAAACAAACCTACATGTAGTTGTTTCATTGGATCTATCATCATAATACACCATATTCTTAAGACTTGTCCATTGTACAACAGAACCGAACCTGGTATCACAGAATTGGGAAAAATCTGAAACTAGAAATAAGTAAGGCTACAGGAAAAGTCACTGAATTCTTGGGCAGAATTAAAATCCACGACTAAATATAACACCAGGGGTCGTTTTACTTAAATTCCAGTTTTTCCTTTTCGGTTGTCATTGTTAACATAAAATAAGGCAATACTAATTTGGTAATGTATAGAAATAGCAAATGAATTATTAAATATTGTGTTAATTGGTTTTAAATAAAATAAATACGAATTATTTAGTTTCGATTTATAAAATGATTTGTAAAGATATTTTGGCCCCAAAAACCCACGAGGTTGATTTTATTAATTAAAAATAAAATTGATGAAATAAAATTAAGAATAATTCGCCAGCGAATAAGACACATTTAATCCCAATAACTTTTAGGCTAGGCTAGTTTTTATTTTGCTATATTTAATATTTAGTGTTTTTAGCAGGTGTATAAGCAATACAAATTGCTTATCTGTATTAAATTTCGACACAAATCAATAATAAATAACTATCTAAATATGTAATAAAATAAAGAATAAAGTTTCTAACTTACATTTTTTGTAAATATTTTTCTTATTTCTAAACAAAACACTTTCAAACACAAAAACAAAAATGGTTATTCGTTAATAAAACTTTGAACGAGAAAATTTTCGGTAAAAAAAAATTCGAATTTTTTTTTAAATCGAATTCGCCGGTTGAAAATTTACGAACGAATTTTATTCGATCGAATTCACCGGTACGGCTGATTACCTCAACATTTTTATTTTTATGTTTACTTTGATTTATTTTCTTGAATAAATTAATAAATACTGAATTGCATTAAATACTCAACAGAGCTCTGATAGCTCCTCTGACATTATAAATAAATAAATATGGTGCCAAATTTTTATGGTGCCATTTTTTGAAATACGAAAGTTGTTTTGCGAAAGTAGCAACAGATGGTACCCTATACCAGCGTTTATTGACAATATTTGATAATTTAATAATAAATAATTAATTAATTATTACTTATTTAATATTTTTATTTGAATTTATAGTTCACTAATAAATTAATTTATAAAATCAAGAGTCCACTAAATTCTAACATAATATCTCTAATTTTCAATTTTCATTAACATTACAGAAAAAATGAAATATTATTTCTTTTCATCATATATGAATCGAATTAAGCGTATTGGAATGTGTAAAAAGTTATTAAAACAATTAAAAAGAAAATTTTCAATTAAATAAACTAAAACTTTTAATCAATTATGATCGATATTTAATTGAAAAAAAAAATTTTCTTAACTATTTGGAAATCTAGTGTGAAATTGGATTATTAAATAGTAAAAGTTTTCCAAATCAAATGGATAAATTTATATACATATACATTTATAGTTATACAAAATAAAAATAAAACTTATTAAAGTTCCAAAGAATATTGTTTTATATTCACCGTATGAAATTTTAATAGAATATAAAATATTTGCTGATGACAGCTCTCATATATACATTTTAAGCTTTCTAATTTTCTCACTTGATTACCTTTCTATTCTATAGGATTATTTTCATACTTTTATCCTTTGGTTTTTTTTTAACACGTCACAATCATATTAAATATTATTTTAGCTTAAAGGATCTCTAAATCTTCAAGCTGTCAATTTAAAAGGAAATTTTTCTTTTTGATTTTGTAAATTATTCAAAGTACAAAAATAATAATCATATATGAATTGATATAATCCTTGAATTTAATAACTTTGAATATACGCATATGTATAATACAAATAAATGAAATGATTAAGAAATAAAGGATTGTTTGAATTGTATTTCTTATTTGAAAAAAAAAAAAAAATTAAATAAATCTCGAAACAAGGGTGAAAAATTTCATTCTGAAGGATAAACTTCAGTTTCTTTACATTTCAAATGTTTCCTTATGTTAGAAAGGGTTAAATAAGATTGACAGGTGTTTTTATGTAAAATATGAAAAATGCTATAATAAAATATAGGACAGTTTAGAGATACTGATTTGATTAATGAATTTCTTTAAAACAGTTTTTATTCGTTATTTACCTTATATTCGATGAGTTGATTATTTACATTTAAAAAAATCAACAACAACATCATCCTTTGTTCGAAAAATTTGTCTAAAGTCATCAGTAGTTTTTCCAAGATCACCTGAACTATATTTAACCTTGCATAATATTCGATACACCATGAGTTGGATATTTACTTTTAAATACTGCTAATATAGCTCTACTATACCGTTCAATGGCTAGCATGATCCACAATTTAATAAAAAAAAAACTCATCATCACATTTTATGGTTTAAAATATTTACGACAAAGAATATTTGTCCAACACGTTCCTACCTTAACCCCATTCGCTGTGTATCAGAAAAATTTAATCTAAATTCATTGATATGACACAGCGGGTTTTGTAAGCCACTTTTAATTATTTAATATTTTTAATATCTTTTCTTTTTCTTATTATTATTTTTAGCACTGCACTTATTTTGAAGTTTATATATAGAAATTTAAATGAATTACACTCTGTACGAGCTAACAAGCTCTTTGAGATTTGAATAAATAAATAAATAAATAATAAATAAATAATAAATAAATAATAAATAAATAATAAATTTGATAAATAAATATTCGGAAAACATTTTAGTTAAAATATGTAGTAACAAAACCTTGCATTACCGTACCTTAATTAAACACGAAAACGTAATACTACTACCTATAAGTTACTGTACAAGAACATTGAAAAAAAAAAATTAATTTAACAAACTTTATTTAGATGACAACTAAGAACTAATAAGTAAATAAAGTCGTTGATTGTGATGTGATGTATATTGGGTGAAAACCCTAAATGCTATAACCCCATTTAACCTAAGATTCATAACTAAACTATTTATTTATAAATCAATTATTTTTATTAAATAACTTTCAGTCATTTTTTATTTTATACCAAAACTTACCTACTCTACAAATTATCCATATATACATTTTTGCATTTCAGTTAACTGAATTAGACCTAATGTCCTTTAAAAATCTCTAAAATAAGTCAAAAATAAAAAAATAAAAAACGATTTCCATTTAATTCCACCACATTAATAAAAAAAATCATTACACCACAATTAATGTCATTTTTCTTATATATTATATACTTTTACATTATTTTATATAATATACATTTATATATATATTTAAGTATAAAAATTATATATATATTTTGTATAAAATCATCTAAAGTTTCATATACAAAAAAATCAGGAATATAATTTTTTAATATAAACTTGTCACAAACTAATCCAATTCATCCCATCACTTTTTTCTTCACCATATTTTGTTAACAAACTTAACCTGAATTCGTTTTGAGACCTGTCAGAAACAGAAAATGAAAAAAATTAAAGAACAATTTGTGTATGAGTATATATAGTGTATTTAAATATCTTTAAAACAAACAAATATACATATATATATATAATACATACATATAAATATATAAAAAAACAAGTATAATTGACAATATTTATTGTCTTCTAATAGGATTCTAATTCACCTCATTGAATTCAATCAATCTTAATAAGTTAAATATAAAAGAAAATGGTAGGAAAAATTTTTTTAAGCGTTGTCTAATTTTCTAATAAACTTAAATATCCTTTCTTATGGTATTTCTGTTATTAATGTGTTAAGACAGAGAGAGAGAGAGAGAGAGAGGAAATTTACTTTTCACACAAATTATTGTATTACAAAAAAAAAAAAAATCAAATACACTCTTGACAAATTTCTACCTAAATCAATCAAGTAATTTGACCCCATTTACTTAAATTGTAGAATTTATCATGAAGAAAATTATTTTGGAATTGAAAATTTGGAATTATTTTTTTTGTTTTAGTTTTTTTTTGTAGAGAAACATTTGATAGTAATATTTTTAATATTTGACTGAAATGAAAAAAAAAAAATTTACGATAATTATATGCACCTATAAAAAATATGCATCTAGTTAATATTTTTTTATTTTTAGTAATTTAAAATTTCATCCAGATCTATTTATATTGAACTTGATCGTATTTTTTATAATCACACTAATCAAATCAACCATTCAAGAGTTTCTGAAAAAAGCCATAGCAGTTGATGAACTAATCAGTATATAAAAATACTCAATGCAGCGAGTATTTGCCTTGCAACGATCTTCTTTTCATCAACAATTTGTCTTTAACTATAACAGAACTATAAAAACTCGTTGGTTTTAACGCCATTCTCTTATACACTCTTCCTACAAATATTTACATTTTTAGCAGATATTGAATTCTTGTAATTGTATTTTGATTGTCTTCTTTTACTGAAATAACCATAAGTCTATTACAAATAGTCGATTACAAATTATAAACACTTATTTAATTATTAGTGCTGGTCCAAATATATTCAAATTTTTGATTAAAATTGAATTAAAAAAATTATAGTAAAATTATTGGTTTAACCCTTTCGATCCGGTTGGTACTCATATGTACCACTAGAAGTTTAAACATTCCTAAAACTAAAAAATTGTATATAAATTGTTTTGAATCCATACTATATTTGCTTTTTTATAACTCCTGAACAAACATGTTCAATTTCGTGTATTTTTGTTGGCTTTTTACCGTTATTTTACGAAGAGAATGAATCTAAAAGTGGAGTGCGAAATAGTTTTTGTTTAGTTTGTGACTGATTCTCATTGAATAAGTACATAAAATTTTAAATATAGTTAAAATAAATTAAAATAAAACAAATATTACCGTTATAATTACAGAAGGCAACATTTTTTTTTTATAAATATTGTTTATTTTTATATATTTCTACAGATGGTACATATATGTACCAGCCGTCTAGATAAGTGGTACATATGTGTACCAACAGTATGTAATATATTTTTTTAGTTATTTAATTTTATTTTAGTTTTTTATTTATTTTTTGTATCTTATTTTATGTTAATAAAAATGAATTATTTAATTTTTACTACATTATAAAAAAATTCAAATATTTTGTTACATATGTTTTACAGGACTGTTGGTACATATTTGTACCACCTAACATTCCGGGTGGTACAATGTTGTACCAGCCCGTCCTGGTGGACCGCTTAATAGAGACATTTTGCACAAATAAATATATTTTAGAGTATGTACATAAGATATTCGCCAAACAAATTTGATCCTAGCTTTGCGATTCGAAATTCGGCTCGAAAGGGTTAAAAAAATGTTTTTTGATATTATTACGATATTAGAGAAATAATTATCCTTTTGAGATTCTAAAAACCAATAATTGTCACAATTAGCCGTCTTCGAGAAGCTTCTACGTTTTTACTTAAATGTTCACTAAATATTTCTAAAACGATTTTATATATATTATTCATAAAATAAGGCAAACACAATAAGACCTATGTGGGTGAAACTAACTGTTCCAAAAACTATTGTTTATGGAACATAATTTAGCACTTAATCATGTTTTTTGATGCCGTGAATCCAGTGAACCATTTGCTGTGTTTCCAACCCAAAGAAATCAGTACTATAACAACACTGTGCTGTTTGAAGAAGCCATAGTATATTTTTTATAGTTTTCATTGAATCTTTCAAATCTAGAAGCTCACAATAATTAGATCAAAAATCTGAACCCAAAGAATTGGAATATCTCTGCCATTGCATTGATTTTTTCATTTAGCAAAGTAAGTGAATTCATAACAGTGATGAGTAAAAGTCAAAACAAAAAAAAAAACAAAATTAAAAATAAATAAAAATATGAAAATAATAAAAGTAAACATTTTTTATTTATTTATTTATTATGCTCCATAAATTGTACAATTAATTCTTTTAAAACTATTTACTTAGATACAGATATATAATTAATTATCTTTACTACAGTTAATTTGTATTTTTTTATTTTTACTTAGAAATTTTCGAGTTTACTAGTATAAATTTAAAGGAAAATTGGAGATGAAAAACCTTTTTGAATTTTTGTTTTGTAAAACTGAACGCTAACTTAAACAGTAAAACCTACCTACAGTAAAACCTACTATACCTACGAACTAAAGTAGCCTAATTTTTTTAACTTAATTTAAATATCTGATCAGAGGATTTTCTGGCATGAACAGTTCCCAGTGGAACTTTACAGTTAAATAACTTATTTTTTCTAAAATTGTATTCATGCTGGCTTTATCATGCAGCTTTTTGGTTGAATACCATCTGGGAAGATTGAATACAAGTTTCAAAAGTTTATTTTGCGTAGTCATTTGATATGACTAGCTGCACAATCTTCCCAGACTGGTGCCGCATATAACATTATTGGTTGAAAAATTACCTTAATAAATATCAATTTGTTTTCTGTGGATAAGATTGATTTTCTGTTAATAAGGGGATACAACATGCGAGTACATTTGTTAATTTTATCAATAGTGATAGAAGTTTGCTTTTGAAAGGTTAGGCTTTTATCTATGGTAATGCCTAGGTATTTAATAGTATCGGCCCAGTTAATTTCGTCATTTTGCAGTGGAATTTAGGAACAAACTGTTAAATATGCCAAGTATAGACACAATCACAAATATCTTTATCTTGAGTTAACAAAAAAAAAACGAATTATCATTAGTATTTTCGATGTCATAATTTTCATCCCAAATTTTCACTTCTATTGCACTCTGAACATCTCTTGGCAATTCGTTTTCAAAGAGATTTTGATCATAAAATTTTTCACAATTCGTCAATTTATTTAATTCTGGTGGGAAAATGTTTTCGTTTATGACATTATGATCTTCAAAATTATTTTGAACTCCCAATAAAGCTTCAATAGCTACCTGAAGACCCTTAAACTCACTTTTACCATGCAAATGCTCTTGTCATAATTACATGTTCCAAAATAAAACTACAACGAAATAAAAATTCTTACATACTTATGCCGGTTGGACTATATGTCCTATATATATTACCAATTTTTAAATAAAAAAATAATTAATATTTTCAACTAAAATCAAATATTTAATAGTTGTCGAAGCTTCTTTAATGCTTAAACAAATAAATTTTGGTAGTTTGAACACAATTAAATATTTTTCAGTATTTATTTTTTAACATTTTATACATTCATCTCTACTATTTTTAACTTTTTGAAAAAATTACATTTTGAATTGAGTTTAAATGTTATTTATAAACAGTAAAGTTGGTGTACAAGATGGTCTTCCGTCAAACTACACGGAATTATTTAATATTTTTGTGCGATTTCATGAATCACTAGGAGTAAATAAGGATGACACACTCAAAGATTTAAAAGCATACAGAACTCATGTCGAAAATTTGAGAATGGAACGATTACAAAGGGCAAGAGATGCTAACTATAAGTTTTTTCGTCCCTGTGAATAGATCCTCTGTGAACATAGTACAATTAACTAATTCTTCCAATAATCATTCTATTAATTAGCCATAGTTTGACATGTTATTATCAAAATGTTAGGGGCTTACGTAGTAAAACCTCTTCAGTTTTCATTAATTCCAAAATTTTGGACTATGATATATTTGCTTTAACAGAAACATGGCTTAAAAATTCGATAAATTCCTTAGAGTTGTTTGATTCTTCTTTTTTTAGTTTTCAGAAAAGATAGATATCAAGAATCAGTCAATTCGAATAATAATGCCTTCATTGTACCAAAAGGTGGTGGTGTTCTTATTGCAATAAAAAACTCTTTCCAAGTTGAAGAATTCATACTTCCTGAATTCGTCTACCTTGAAATTATTGTTATTAAGATAAAACTTGATAATAAAGCACTTTTTTGTGTTTGTTGCTATATTCCCCCTAGTTCTCATTTTGATACTTATTCAAAATTGTCAATAGCAATTAATTCTATTATATCTAAAATGAATTCATGTGATGAAATATTTATATTAGGTGACTTTAATCTCCCAAATGTAAGTTGGGATTTTAATGAAGAAGAAGGATATTTAATACCGAGTCAAATTACTTCGGCTTCTGAAATGGAAATTATTGATGGTTTTAATTCTTTTAATATCCAACAAGTCTCACAAATTAAAAATTCTTGTAACAGACAATTGGACTTAGTTTTTACATCCGATTGGTCTAATTTGTATTTTAATAATATTCTTATGCCTCTTTCAATTATTGATCATTATCATCCCCCATTCTGCTTCTCTTATTGTTTTAATAGTCCTCTTATATCTAATTCTGAAATCTCTTATAAATATAATTTTATAAAAGCTAATTACCTTTCACTCAATAACTATTTTTTGTCTTTTAATTTTGAAACAATACTATCTCAAGTAGATCTCGATCTTGCAATTAACAATTTCTATGAGATCTTATTAGCTGGATTTAATTTATTTGTTCCTTTAATTCGTGAGAGGAATATAAAATCAAGTCCCACTTGGATTAACCAGGAATTAAAAAAACTGAAGAATAAAAGGAACAGGTCATGGATTTTATATAAGAAAAATAGGAGTGATTCAAATTATAATAATTTTGTTAGTCTTTTTAATTCATATAAAAGTCTTCTGAATTTTAACTACAGAAATTATTTATCCGGTATATCTCCCAGATAAAGCGTGATCCTAAAATATTTTGGAAATTTGTAAATTCCAAACGCAAATCAGATCAGTTTCCGGCGTCAATGTCTTATAATAATAATTCATCCAATGATGCGACAGTCATTGCAGATTTCTTTAAGACCTTTTTTCAAATTGTTTTGAAGACAACACTTGTGAGCCGGACAGCTATGATTCTTTAATGGCTGTTAATTCTCATATTATTGAGTTACCTGAAGCTGACTTTTCAAGCTTAAAAATTAAATCCTACTTAGATCGATTAAATAATGATTCTTTTCCCGGGCCAGATAATGTGCCTGAAATCGTGTTAAAAATTTGTTCTGAATCACCTGCTCTGCCATTGTCAATTCTTTTCACTCGTTCTTTTGCATCTGGCATATTCCCAAACTACTGGAAAAAGTCGTTTATCAGACCAGTGCACAAAACAGAGTCCAGAAACATGATTACTAACTACAGGCCTATTGCTAAATTATCTTGTATCCCAAAAGTTTTTGAAAAGATAGTTTATGATTCTATATATGAAACCTGTTCAAACTTTTTATCTTCTTGCCAACACATGGTTTTATGAAAAATAGGTCAACTGTTACTAACTTAGTAGAATGTTGCTCTTCTTTTTGCAACACAATGGAAGCTGGTTTTCAAACTGATGTAATATACACTGATATGAGTAAAGCGTTTGATATTCTACCACACAATGTTATTACTAAGAAGCTTGCTAACCTTAATTTTCCACCAACATTCATAAATTTGATTCAATCGTACCTAGTTGACCGAACATATAATGTACTTTTTAGGTCAATTATTTCTGATCCATACAATGCTAATTCTGGAGTTCCGCAGGGCAGTCACTTAGGACCACTACTGTTCATTTTATCTATTAATGATGTAACAACAATTTTGAGAAATAGCAGCGTATCCATATATGCTGATGATGTCAAAATCTTTAAGGCAATTAAGTCAAGAAGATCTTAATTTGTTCTTATACTGGTGTGACGTCAATGGATTAAAATTGAACGTGAAGAAATGTGCTCAAATCAGTTACACTCGTCGGACTTCTCCGATAATTTCAAATTATACCCTTGATAACAAGATTATCAAGAGAGTTAGTTGTTTTAATGATCTCGGGGTCATGTTTGATGATAAATTATCATTTAAACAACATTTCAACCTTATCGTCAATAAAGCAAATTCAATACTAGGCTTTATTAAAAGATGGTCAAAAGAATTTAATGACCCTTATGTAATTAAATCTCTATTCACTTCTTTAGTTCGCTCAAATCTAGAATATGCTAGCCCAATATGGTCACCTAACTACATCGACCATATCAATAGGATTGAAGCTATTCAAAAGAAGTTCCTTAGATTCGCTTTAAGAAACCTTCCTTGGTCTGATCCTATACGTTTACCACCTTACAGAGACAGACTAAAACTTTTACACTTAAACACGCTTCCAGAATCCAGAAGAATAGTTGCTGACGTCGTATTTATTTTAATGATTAATTCTGGAAAAATTGATTCCCTATTTATCAAAGATAAGATCAATCATCATCGTAATATTAGTACACGTTTTCATTCTGAAAATATATTCAATGTTGTTCATCATCGTACAAATTATGGTAAGTTCGAACCCATTAACAGAATGTTTCTCTTAGTTAACAGGTACAGAGACAACATTAATCTTTCTATGATTAAGGAACAACTTAAAATTAACTTGTTTTCTTTGTTACCATAACCTCTTATTTTCGTCATAAATAAGTAAAAGTTATTGAATATATATTTAAAAATTATGATAGTCTAATTTCTTTTTTCTTTTTTTATATTTAAATTAAAAATTATGTTTGTTGTTTTAATATTAATTTTTATTCTAATTTTAAGAAATATTTTTGTAATATGCTTGTGTTAAGTATAATAAAATGAAAATAAAAACAATAGTAACTATATTGAAAAATGTTACTTTATTTTTTAACTTCAAAATAAGGTACTTTTGACCGAGCTAAATTAATTTTAATGGAAATTATACGTATTTGTATAACATATTGTTTGCTGTCCTATATATAAGCCAACCGGCGGGAATGGGTTAATTAACTTATATAATATTTTCTTCTTATATAACTTTTAAAACTTCAAATTTTAAATTATCGTAAAAGAAATTGTATATAATGAAATTAAATCACCATTTAAAGCTTCAACTTTTATTAATAACAATAATCTAATGTGAAAATTTCTATTCATTAATATATAATACGTATTCACACTAAATTTGTATAAAGATATGTATCCTAAAGGAAATAGTGGTAGATACGTCTTAGAATAAATTAAAAAAGAAAAAATTTAATAATATAAAAATTATTCTTAAAAGTTTATTTCAAACTTTATAATAACTATTATTATACCCAAAAAAAAAATATATCTTTTATATTTCCTTAATTTTTTATTTTAAATAATTTTTACCTTAATATTTAAATATTTTTTACTAATTTTCTTAAGAAATTCCTTACAGCATTTCCCATATACTATCTATAAAAAAAAAAATTCATGATTTTATATTATCAACAGTATAATAAAATATTTAAGAAATTCCCGTGAGAACATTAAAAAACTGAAACAAAAAAAAAAGATAATATAAAAATAATAATTTCACAATCACCTCTCAGAAAAAAAAAAAAACAAAAAAAAAAACACATTAAAAAATAAAAATATTCACATTCACATTCCCAGTCAAATATTATATTCAATTTTCGTCCTCAAAAATATACCATAACTTCCACGAACAAATAATTTGTTTCAATGGGAGTAAAAGAGACAAAAAATAAAACTTTTCATATAACTAATTTGCAAAATATCTTTTACACAGTAATTCTAGTTGGTGGAAACAAAAAAAAAAACACAAAAAAACTTATAAAAATTTCCGAAAAGAACTTTAAGTTTGTTTGTACAAGGATAATATTATTCAAGAATATCCTTTTTGAATTATTGTACTAAAAAGTTAAAATAAAATAATAAAAAAAAAAAATTCCTTTAAATTTACATAATTTTTCTATGTAATTTTATACTTTTTTTTCAACTCCACTCAACTTTTATCTATGGTAGTAATTTTACTCCTTTCTAATGGCAATTTCATTCAACCAACCAACCTGCCACATATACTAAAGTTATAGCGAAAGAAATTAACAAAATGAAAGTGAACGAAAAACTTTAGTATAAATTTACTAACAAAGAATTTTAATTTTTTTTTTTTTTTGCCAGATCAAAAAGAATGAAAGAAAACAAAATAGGCAAAAAACAGAAATAACAAATATTTGGTAAGTTTTATTAAATTAGTCCTTTATGAACTCAAAATTCCAACACAGGATAGGGTTACTAAATACTAGAACTAGCTATATATAAAATCAACAATAACCTAATCCCCACCCCCTCTCAAAAACAGAATTGAAGATATAAAAAGCGAATAGAAAAAAAATAATAGAAAAGAATAAAATCTACGAATAATGAATGTATATTTATATGTGTGTGTGTGTGTATTGCAGAACTCTAGAAATACCATTATATTATCATTGTCATCATCATTTCTGAACATAATCATTATATGATGATGGCTGACAATTTTGATGACTTTCAAATGTCATCAGAAGAAAGATTTAATGAATTTTATTATAAAATTTTTTGTGGTCTGACAAGAATACTTATAATGTGGAATGTGGAAACTATAAACAAAACAAAAAAAAAAAAAAAAAAAAGAAACAATTTCTTTTCTGTGTTAAACATTTGATTTGATTTTCATGATTATAATGATATAATGATTGTAATGATTGTAAATGATGATGATAATTTTATAATGTTGGTTTATGATGTTGAAATGTTAAAATACAGTTATTTTGTATGCAAAAAATGAAAAGAATAAAAAGCGTTATCTACTACATGTACGATATTAAAACAACTGTAACAAAAAAAAACAAAAAAAAATGGAACAACTAAAAACCGTTACAAAATGAAACAAAAGTTAACGAGAAAATTTTTTAACAATTTTGGTTTTTTTGTTACATTTTGTTATTTTTTTTTGTTTTTTTTTTTTGTTACAATTGCAATTATCATTTAAATTTATTTAAATTTTAAATTTAAAAACACTTTTTTTTTTAATTTTATTTTTTTTTTTTTTGCAGAGATTATTAAAATAAATTATTGTTGTTTCATACAAATGTTTGATTAACAAAAAAAATTAAAACAGACACAAAAAACATTTTTTTTGTTTTAATTTGAAAAATAAATTAAAAATATAAAGATATGGGTGTTGTGTTGTGTTGTTGTATGTATTGCATATATTATGAGAAAATTGTAAACGAATTTTTGAGAATTTTAAATTTTAATAAGTTTTTGTATATACAGTATATACAGTTGGTATATGAAATAAAAAAAATGTTTTTTTATTCATAGATAAATATAGATAAAAGTTATGTGGTTGTATTTTGTATGTGTTTGGTATTCTTCAAAAGTGTTTCTATTTGATTATTTAAAACAACTGCCGAGAAATTCTATAAATTATTTAATTTTACCATACAATTTTGTCATTACCATACAGTTCTGAATATAATAGCCCCTCCCAATAAAGTACTCTGGATAAACTAATTGAAACATTTTTCCATTTACAGTATACAGTACTGTACCCGGAGTAATTAGATTTTATATTTTTCGAAAATTAATTTCGAACTATTTCGATATCGGATGTTATCTATAAAATTAAAATTATTTCCCATTAATTCAATTAGATTTTACTATTAAAATTCGTCAATGGGATAGGTATACAGTTTTAAAATAACAATTTGAATCTTATTAAATCAATAGTTGAAATGTACCATTATTTTAATAGTATTGTCTTGTAAATATTATAGTCCGTCCATCACATTATAATTTAATAGTATATCCTATTATAATAATAGTTTTAATAATATTAATTTAATAAATTTAATAGTATGCATACTATCATTTTAATAGCATTGTCGAACTTTGACTTTTTATAATAACAGCATCACATTAAATAAATATTAAATACATATTATTACTTTTATAGTTTTATACTTCATATTAATTTATTGAAGTAAATTCTATTTTTTCAGTACCTATATTTGTTACGTAAGGTTAAAACAGTCCAAAATAAATGAAACAATATTTATTATTTATTAAATCATTTTATTTCATAAACATTATTTATTTTACTTGTACTTTTTAACAAACTTCTTTGTACTTTATCATAAAAAAAAGAAATATAGCTTAAATTTATCAAAATCACTATTAACAATAATAACTAACTAATATTAAACATATAAATATATTGAAACTAGCTTGGTAACCCGCCATAAATGCCGGAAGTAAAATAAATTCTAGCATTTCTTTCCTTCATTAGAGTTTTCATTCAAGTTTCAGAAAAGTACGTATTTGGTTACTAATTTATCATACCTTTATTTTTGTATTATTTTACGCTTTTAATTACCATATGAACAGGATATTTGTAGTAAGGTGCAAAATTTTCTATTCCCTAAGGGTCATTTACTCGATCATTTTACCGACATCCTTTTTGCCAACATTGAAAATTTATCGCACAATTCAGAATCAAGTTAATCCTGTTAACATTCAATAACATTCGCTGCGTAAGCTTAGCGTCAAAGTTTATAGCCAACAAATAATATTTTATAATGAGCCACAATTTTGAACGAAAACAATTTTAAAAACAAATATAAATAAAATTGTAAATATAAAAAAAAAACAATAATATCGTAAGTACCCATAATATTTATTTTGATGAATTAAATAAAAACTCATGTTAGAGAAAAAATTAAAATAAAAAAATTTACTGCAAATAAATAGGTATTTACAAAACTGCTCATAACTTGTGAACCATTGATCGGTTATTTAAAATTTCATTTCAAAAAATTCATTATCGAACTGTTCATGTTAAAATTATTCACACATAATTATTATTTATAACATACATTAAAAAGAAGGACAACAATCGATATGGTTTAACCGATACCTATATATACCTACCTACTATATTAAAAAAAATTCATCACTCTCTAAGTCTCTACAACATACATTTCTACACACTTGAAGAAAGCAAATATACTTAAAAATTATAAATTAACAAAGATAAGAAATAAAAAATAATAGTACAAAATTTCATTTAATTTCTTTAAAAATGTATAGGTTGTTATTGTTTTTATGTGTAAATCAGCAGAACCAAAACCTAACCCCATAATACATACTAAATATTATATACGATCATAAATTTATATATCATTTATACATATATATATATATATATATATTATAAAAAAAACAATAAACAAAAAAATTAAAAATCAATAACAATTTTAACTCATCATCGCATCACATTTCTGGCTGGAGTATATATATATACCTATAGTACTATACAGGCTATGCTATGCATACGGTAAGGCAAAACTATCATAGTTTGATCATTATCATAACAACAAAAGAAAAAAAATATGTAGACACATATGCATATTGTGTATAATTTTAAGTAATAAGAATAACCTTTAAGTGCATTATGTTTTTTTTTTTGTGTTAAATACTGTTTGCTTTTTGGTTATTATACCATATTAAACTATTGATAAAACTTCTATTAGTCCTTCTTATTATAAATCAAAAAAATTGTTTGTTTTATTTATATCATTATTATTATTTTTTATTTTTCCTTATTAGGTATTTGCGAAGAAGACTAACATTAAATTAAAAAAATATATTTCATGCTATGGTATTTTTTTCTGCAAAGGTTCAGCATGGTAGACAGGGGTTAAAAAAGAGTACCAAAGCAAGTTGTATAAATATGGTAATTTGTATATGTGTTGGAGTATTCCGTCGAACTTACAAACATCCAGATAAATGCACAATAATATATATATAATTAGATTTAACAAAAACAAAAAAATAATCTTAAGATTAATTATTTATAACAATTACAACATAGCTTTGGAAATGCTCGTTAAAATAATTATCATGCCACTTTTTGAATAAAATATAAGGCCCAGTTTTGTGTAAAACTATTTCTTCGATTTGATAAAGTGAAACTTTTTAACTATCCAACTTTGTTAAATAGAAACTATACCTATAAATTTATCCTTAAAATAATATTTTTTTGAAACACTTAGCTTCGGACAATTCAATGTTTTTGTTTAAAATGAAATATTAGTTCTTTATTATAGTTGATTTAGCAAAAATTGTTTATCTCTATTTAATTATAATTGTTAAGCACTATTATTTGAATAACGTTTATTTTTATTTTTAATGTCCACTCCAATATAGTATTTAATTGATTAACTTTTAACTTTAATTTCGTAAACATTTTTTATCAAACTAGATTTTTTTTAAACTATATTATAACATTTAACTTAAGCACTATTAAAGCTTATTTCTGTTTTTAAATTTATATTTATTATTTTATTTCAATTATTTCTAATTTATTCTTATCTTTATTTTTAAATTTCCATTTAATACTTTAATTTTTTAATGTGTTTATTTAATCTTTTAACTTTTTTTACTCCTTCAGTGCAAGCAAATCAAGTTCGGTGATATTATCTCGTTAAACAGATTTTTACTTTTGAACAAATATAGCATTACTGGGTCCTATACAGATTATTTTTACCGCGTTTTTTGAATAATTTCCGAATGGTATTGGTTGATTTTATAGTATATGTGTCATTACTGAAAAAAGCGCAACAAGTACAGGACACAGTGACAGTATTATAGTTTAAAACCATAAAAACAATAGTATGCGTACAATATTTAATAATATATGTGGTTTTAACCATACCATTAAATTAATTCTGGTAATGTTATTAAAAATTAACTATTTTGTAATATTGAAGTAATAGTATAATCTAATAAATACAATGAGTAGAACAGTTTTAAATTTATAGTATTTTTTAATTATATTAATGCGGTCTACTATTAATATAATAATAGTATGCATCTTATTAAATCAAAATTACAAAACATATTGTTTTAAACAGAAAACTATTGTTTTTATAGTAAAAACCTACTGATACCCGTCCTATTAAATCAATAACTGTACTATTAAACATTTAATAATATGTTTTTCCCTGAGTGTAATACTAAATTCATTTTCATGTGATCTATATTACTAAACCAAAATATCGATGGTGTTAAATTTCATCTAATAAAATAGATTTATTATTAAGCACTTGTCAACAATTCAAACACTTGTCAGCCATCTATTGTGTAAATAAACAAGTAGAGGTCATATGTCTACGATCATATCTATATGTCTATATGTTGCTTTCCGAATAGTGTACCCGGGTGTAAAAATTCAATTAGAGTACCTGGTTATACAAATTTGATTTATTATTTTTTCAGAATATTGGCATTTTCCAATTAGAGTACCTGGGTATTATATTCAGAACTTTACGGTACGCAATAATTACTAGATCTAACAAATTTTAGATTTAGTAAAACCGAGCAAACAGAAAATGTGAAAATGTAACGGAATTTAGTCTGTTATTATGTTGCTTTTTTAAAATAGTGATGACTATACAAAGTTTTACTTTTCCGAATTTAGGTTCTGGTATTTGAACAAAATCTAGAAAATGTACTGAAGCCGGATGAGAACTGGTACTTTTAATTGTGGTGAAAAAACCTGATGTTGATACTGGGACTGATAATGGTGGAATAAGATAAACTAAAACTACTGACAGACATTTAATACCGATTAGTAACAGTGATGCTAAGACGGTTGTTCTTCGATTTACAAACAATTTTTTAATGTAATTAGTAAGTAAGTAGTAAGTAATAATTAAAATAATGGATAGTACAGTATGTGGAGCGTCTGTTTTTGAAATTACAAGCCCCAGCTTCGATTCCAGATGGAAGTAAAATGCTTCATATGTTTTGATTTTCTGTGTTTACATTTACCCCCAAAGTATTTTATGTTTGGGATGACTGTAAAAACTAAAATGGGGTAAATTTAAAGATCTAATTTTTTTAAATATTTTTACTTTAAACAGTTTGTAAAATGCGTCGAAATTAAATTCGGAAAACAAGTGGACTAATTTATTCAAAAAAAGATCTTGAAAATGCTATTAGGATGTTGAAAATAAAAACTGAAATTATAGGCAAGCTGAACAAACTTATGGTGTAACTTCTGCAGTAAATTTTCAAAGGATAAAGAATATATGAAAAGACAAATGAGTTCAAAAGGAAGAGGGAGGTCACGAGCTTTACCGGAAAACGACCAAAAAAGATCATGTTTGTTAAAACTAGCAAAAATTGGATATCCCTTCGATAACCAAGAATTATTACAACTGGTGGGCAATTTAGGGAAAAAATAAATATACTAAATTTGCTTTTATAAACGATACACCTGGAGATGATTGGTATCGCGCAGTTTTAAAAAAATCAACCAATTTTATCCGTCAAGAAAGCAACACTATGTTGCAAAAATTAAGAAAAGCTGCTCGCAAGCCTAAAATTATTTAAGATTTTTTTCATAAATTTGAAGATATTTATACCGGATGTTTCAGAGCATGCGTATCAGCTTTTTAAGAGGGGAAGGAGCCGTAATTTTAGAATTAAAAAAAATTATTAACTAAATCGAGCGTGCACTATGATGATTGTGATATGATTTTGGTGACATTTTCAACTTCCGGAAAGACCGGAGAAAAGTTTTTTAAGCCCAAAAATCGCCGAAATTGGCCGAAATCGAGATTTTAAAATGGGAAGGGGTAGTTTTTTATGCAAATTCGAATTCTAAGTCAAAAATAAGAAATTTTTGTAAAGTAAAATTTTGTTTTTTTTTAATTTAAACTTTGTTTTTAAGGAACCCAAAACTGAGATAAAAAATATAACTTAACAAACATATTTATTTATAAAAATTATTATTATTAATTTTTGTTTACCAAAAAAATATATGTGGATGGATTTTTGTTTTATTTTTATTAATTTTAAAGAAAAATAATGGGAAAACAAAAAAAAAAATCGTTTTTATTAACACAAGTTTCTTAGTTTTTGTAGTAGAGTTGGAATTTACAAAAAAAATTCAACTTCCCATTTAAAAATATCGATTTCGGCCAATTTCGGCGAATTTTGGGCTTAAAAGATCTTTTTCTGGTCTTTGCCGGAAGTTGTAAATATCACAAATCGACAAATTTTAAAATAACGGCTCCTTTACTTCGTAAAAAGCTGATACGTATGCTCCAGCTAGAACAGCCGGTATAACTTGAATTTACTCTACTCCGCAAACAAAAAATAATTTTATTTTTAATGTTGATGAATCAGGCTTTTTGAGTCATCCAACTTGAATTCTAGCAATTAGGCGGAAAGAAAAATCTCTATGACAAATCCTAGGTGAATCGGGCAGGAAATTAATAGCAGTGTTAGCATGTTGTTCTACAGATGGTTCAGTTTTGCCACCATTTATGATTTTTAAACGGGCTGCTGTTAAAGCTACATGGGTTATTTATCAAGCATATTCTGAAATAGTTAATTGTACATCTGCTAATGGCTGGATGGAAAAGCTTCAATTTTACAATTCGTCGGCTGCATTCCTATATACATATCTAATCGACCAAAAGCAAAATGTTGAGAAAAGTGATTTTTTAAGTTTGACAGAAATTTTAACTGGAAAACTTTAAAAATAATCAAACCAAATTTGAATTTTATAAAAATTTGAGTAATTTTTTAACATCTAACATGCATAGTTTTATAATTTTAATATTATAAAATATTAAAAAAAATAATTATATATTTCAAAAATTGTTAGTATATGTATAGTGTGAAGCTTCATATGTGTTTGGACATTGGCGAATAAAAATGGTCAGTTAGATACTTAGGAATACAAATTTGTATGACTTCTCAGTACATAAACTGTAGTTTGGATAAATAGACATAACTTGAAGGTCTAAAAAGCAACAAAATATAAGTTGTTTGGATAAATCAGAAAAAAATATTTCGAAAACTATAGAGCATAGTCGAAAATGGTATAGTACATGGAAAAGTCAATTTCGGAAAAAAATTATCGGTTGGATATATAGAAATACAGCCGACGAATTGGTTCTCTATAGTATTTATAGTATAATATGTAAAAAAATAGTGAATCAAAATTAATTTACAAAATCAAGCTGCGGTATTATTACTTGATGGTCATTGCAGTCATAGTAGTATTCGCATTATAGAGGAAGGCCATGGTTAATAACATCAAATTAATAAAATGTCCCAGTCATATTACAGACAAATGTGTTTTAATTTGTCTAGAGACTGACTAAATTTATTTTAGTTTAGTTAAGGTTTATGTGTTGTGCCAAATAACATATGCAAACTATTTGATTGTATCAAAAAGCCATTACAAAAAATTTAAATAATTATTCCAAGATTATATATTTTCTAATAATAACACAAAATTTTATTTAACTAAAAAAATTATTTTTAAATAAAATAAATAATTGTAAATATGTATGTCAAATTTATAATCATTTAAAAATTTAAATCTTACCAAAAAAATAAAAACCATTTTTTAAAAATTATCTTTCACAAATTCTGTTATATTCGTTTTTTTATATACGTGTACGTACCAGTGACGGGTCGTGGAATTTTTAACTGGGGAAGCACTATAAAAGGAAATATCAATTTGCTTTGGCGTTCCTTTTTTATTGAAATTTTTGCTAAATTCGACAGTTAAAACTGTTCACATCTATTTCTCAAAGTAGTTTTAATTCTGTTTAGGCAGAAGAACGATCGCTCAACTGAAATAATTGTTATAGAGGAAGTGTTATTATAAATTTACAAAATTTAGACTATTCATTTAAAGAGTTGTTTAATTCTGTTTCAATTAAAAATGTTAATATTTCGCAAATACTGTTCTTGTTATTAAAATTTTAATCTGAAAATATAACTTTAATTTAAGTTCTGATTTTAAGAAAGCAATGTAAAAAAAGTGTGAATATGAATTTTCCATATTAACCATGTTGAAAAATACAACGTATACGAGTTATAAGATTTTATTAAAAAATGCTGATTACACCGTTTTATTGTTGTTGTTATTAGTAGATCAAGCATTGGCTTAACATCTTTAACAATTAATAATTTTTCCTCAAAACTTCCAGTAGAAAATGATTTTTTCTTAAGCTTTCAATAACACAATTACAATTATCTATTTTAATTATTTATAAATAATAAAAAAAAAACATTTTAAATTTTTACATTTGTTAACAAATTGTTTGAAAACTGCATAAAACAAAATTATGGCTGAAAATATACAATGTAGCATTCAATAACAAAAAACTACAGAATTACTTAACAAACACAAATCAATACTACTACTCTGTAACAAAAAAAACTCAAAACTACATACATTCTTTATTTAAATATTAATTCTCATTTAAGTCAACAACCACAGTAATGCACAAAATTAATTCATTCCTTGCTACTTTTTTTGTTTGTAATTTCATTTTCTGTCATGCGATATTTTGTTGTTGTTTCCCTCTAGATAATCTATTTTCTATCAGATATTTTCTAATTATATCAGGTGGATTTGGAATATATATCAACAATTCATTTTATCCTTTTGATTTTATTTGTTGTCGCTTCTCTTATTATTCTGTTGCTGTTGCTAAATAGAGACAGTGTGTTTGAGTGTATGTATATTGTAAATGAGAAGAATGATATTTAATTTGTCATTATAATTATGCAATGTATAATTGTTATAGCTATATTGGTAAGAGAATAATGATTTTTAATAGGCATTATTTTGAAATATTTTAAATTTGTGGTTGTTGAATATCTCTTGTTGGCTTGTATGATTGAAAAAATAACAGTAATAGAAAATAATGATGTTTATATAGGCATTATTTTCTAAACATACCAAATGTAGTTAATATCATTCTATGCATATAATTTTTGCTTGAAATTTTTTTTCATTCGATTTAAATTTTTGTAGTTAAATAATTTTTATATTAAGGTGGTTATACTGAAGTCCGAAGCGGAATATCTCCGAAAAAAAATTCCGATCCGAATACGAAAAAATCGGTATGCTGAAATCTATTCGACTGCAAAATCTGTACAGAAATTAAAATCAGATGTTTCGGAAGATTTTTTTTGTTTTTCATATACATTTCAAACATTTTTATTTTAATGTATATGACATAATGTATATATACCAGTGGTCGGCAAACTCATTAGTCAAAAGAGCCAAATTTCAGCAGTACAATACTTAAAATGTTTTGAGAGCCTTAGGTACGTTCGAGTAGATCTACCACTTCTCATCCAGACTAATTTTCTAGTTCTAATATTTACTGACAAAATTAAATTACAATTTTTTAGTTCAAATTTCATTTTTATTTATTATTTTCAAATATTTTTAAACAGGTATTAAATTCTTATCATAATTTGATTCTTTTCCACACAACATATTTAACATTCATGAATTTTAATTATAAATTTAATAAAGAAGATTAATGTGAACAATGTCCTTGCATATCTTTAGAAGTTTTGTGTAAGTCCGGTTTATATGTAGTTGTTTTCAATTTTAGACACGACTCTAGATTCCCATCAGTAAGACGACTCCTCAATTTACTTTTGATGAAGTTCATACTGGAAAAGGTTTGTTCACATATGTATTTAGAACCGAAAATGGAAAGAACTGCAAAAGCTACTTTTTTCAATTCATTATATGAGTCAGGAATACCGTTCCAAGTGTTAAAAATTAATAAATCCTCATTCTCCAGATCTTTTAGAGCAGACCATTTATGCTGGGAAGCAATTTGTTTTTTTCTAATTCTTCCAAATCAGCACGAAGGCGTTCAAATTTCGAGCTCCATAATTCTTTGTTTTTTAAATCCAATAATTACATTTGAAATTTGCCAACATCAATATTGAACGGTGAAAAATTCAATTTAATTGCATCAGCATTAAGAGGCATTTTAACAAAAGCTAAAGTGGGTTTGCTGTTTCTGAATTGTTCAAACCTATTGAGAAAAGCTTTCCTCATATTCAAAAGCGTTGTTTTAAAATAGCAAATGTCATTATCACAATTGGTTTTTTGGTAATGTTTTAAAAGACTAGGAAAATGAATAAAAGCTTTTTCTTCAAAACCCTGCACAAAAAGAGATAACTTTTTTTCAAACAAAGTAACTTCCTCTAACATTGAAAAAACTATATTTCCTTTCCCTTGTAAGTTGCGATTAAGCTGGTTAAGATGGGATGTTACATCTACCATAAAGTAAAACTTTTGTATCCACTGATCATTTGTTAATTCTGGATAATCAACATCTTTCTCGAGTATTCGATTTATTCGATTTATTCTTTTTATTTCCATTAGTATGGAAGCGAAACGTTTCAGGACGTTTCATTCATCAAGTGGAATGTGGTGCTTTTCAAAGCGCTCAATTACTGCATTTGTAATATCCTCCCCACGGGTGTGACCTTGAAGTGGTAATAATCCTAAAAGTTCTTCTTTAGGACCTGAGGATGAAATATAGCGTACAAAAAGCGAAACTTGCGCTGTATCACTTATGTCAAAGGACTCGTCAACTGCTATTGATAAAGCCGAAGCTAATTGGACACTTTTTTGTATGGATAGTCACTTCCATTTAATTCTAATTCGTTGTTTTTACCCAAGCCATATATATTTTAATGCAAACTTGTTTCTAAGACGAAAACCATCACATTATGTAAGATAATAGCAGATTTTATTTTGACAAGTATACACATGTGGATTACGGTTATTAAAATATTAAAATTTTTTAAATTCTGTGCCGGGTGCTTTTGTAAAAATTTAGTTAATTTTTAATTTAAATAAACTATTTTTTTGTTTATCAGCAATTATCAGTTTTAAAGTTATAAAAAACCACATAAAATATTTTTATTCAAAAATAAAATTTTTCAAAAATTCATAATTTTTATTCAAAATTTTTTTATAAAAGAGCCCTACTTTAAATCTAAAGAGCCTATCAAGGCTCGCGAGCCTTGGTTTGCCGATCAGTGATATATACAATATGCATACATTATAAGTAAAAGTTAATTTTTTTAATTACATATGTAGTATGTATATATGTACAAATTAAAATTTAATAGTCATTTTTTGTTACATTAGAAAAAATTTTAAATTCTCTAAAGAAAGTAAAATATATACATATTAGCTTTGTAACCCGTCATAAATGACGGAAGCAAAATAAATCCTAGTTTCTTTTTTTCTTTCATTAGATTCTTTATTCCGAAATTACAGTACTTATGTTTATATCACTTTTTATTTATTTTTATTTATGTTTATATTGGCCTAACACTAATCTTTTTTTTTTATATAACAGAAAAAGCAGTACCATACCAATAAATTTGTATAAAATGTTTGTATTTTTGTATGGTATACTCGTACTCACTTCCATTTAGATATAATTCGTTAGTTGGCTTCCATTTAGTATAAATTATACCGTATTAGCGTTATTGTGGCCTCTGGGAGAGCAAATTTAAAAATGGGATCTTATTTTCATATAAATTTTGTCTTTTGTATACTGTATAGGGATCTTATTTTGCTATATGAATAAACTGTTATTATGGTATTGTGTTATTTTTAAAAAATAATTCAAAATTTTTTGTATCTAAATTGGTAAAATTTACAAAAAATACAAAAATATTTTCATCAATAATTTTCAATTTAAAAAAAGCAATGTTTTATTATCCGACGTAGAAGTAGAGTTTATTATCCTACTCTACTTCTATCAAGTTTTATTGATTGAACAGTGAACCTGAACAGTGAAGTGAACAGTGAACACTTAACACTGGAAATAAAATAATATTTTTGGAATGGAGCATACAGAACATACAGAATACAGATACAGCAAATAATAAAAAAAAACAAAAATAATTTTTTTTTGAGTGAAGTGAGTTACGCACACAATAATGACAAAAATAAAAGGTATAAGCAATAAAGTAGTATAATGTATAATATTATACAATACAAATATGCTGATACACATGTATATTATTGTGTATAATTTTAAGTAATAAGAATAACCTTTGAGTGAATTATGTTTTTTTTTTGTGTTAAATGCTGTTTGCCTTTTGGTTATTATACCATACTAAACTATTGATTAAATTTCTATTAGTCCTTATTATTATAAATCAAAAAATTGTTTGTTTTATTTATATTATTATTATTATTTTTTATTTTTCCTTATTATTTGCGAAGAAGACTAACATTAAATTAAAAAAATATAGTTCATGCAATCAATTTTTCCTGCAAAGGTTCAGCATGGTAGACAGGGGTTAAAAAAACCTCCAAAGCAATTTGTATATATATGCATTTGTATACATATGCAATTTGTAAATGTGTTGGAGGGTTCCGTCGAACTTACAAACATCCAGATAAAAGCAGAATAATATATAGTTACATCCACACCACCTACTGCCGACAAAACCATCACTATTGTGGTAACTACCACGGTACAAAGGGATGGAATTTGTCAACAGAAAACTAAAATACCGTTTCTTTAAATTTTGTAATTATAAAATAAATCATTGTAATTTACTAACTTTATTTACTACCTTTTAATTACTACTTATGAACTCATTTGAACTTTATTTTTCTTTATTTTGTGTTTTATGTGGCATATGCAAATATATTAGCCACTCATTCAAATCATGATCGACAAATGCTGATAATGCACAATCAGCAATTTGTTTATAAAATTTTAAAACAAAAATTAAGCATGTAAAATTATATTGAAAAATAAAGTCAGTCTTATTTCTGAACTAAAATAAAAAAGAACCGTTTTGCTTTTTTTTTTAAAAACTGAATAACATTATTATATATATAATGTGTCGTTTTTAATATACGTACATATTATGTCATAATATTAAAAATAATAAAATATATTATTCTTTTGAAGTGCTTTTTTATTCCTAAATAAAAAAAATATATTTCATAAATGAAAAAAAAATTGAAAAAAAAACTATTTATACTTACATTACATTTTCTACTTCTCCTAATATTCTAAATACAAAAATTGTATGCTTTATAATTCACTTCCGAACCATTCTAATACTTCCGAATGACAAATTCTGTCATATAATTTTCAAATTATTTTCTGTTCCGACGAAGTACAGCATACATAAATTTCAAAATTTCGGATAAATAATGAAATGTACAGACCGCGGAATACAATACGTTCTTTAGCATACGAAATGCGGAATGTAAATGGAATTTTACATTCCGACGGACTTCAGCATAACCACCTAAATTAAATATATATTTTATATTAAGTTGTAAAAAATAATAAATAATATTTTATTTGGGGAAGCACTCCTTTAACTCAATATGTAGACGCTTCGTGCCTGGTACGAACGTATTATGTGTATTTGATATTTTCAAGATCGTTATTTATTTTTAATTTAATGTTTCAAATAAAAATGATTTAAGATATTTAAATAAATTTAAACCAATAAATCTTTGTCCTTTTATTTCCTTTACTGTTTCAATTTTTTTTCTTGTATTGTATTTCCTCTGAACTGTTATACAAAAAAAAAAAAAAAAAAAAAAATCTAAAATCTTTTCTTAATGCGTATCAGGATTCTCTTCGATACCTTTTCATTTTTCCATATCAATAAATCACTTGAATCAAAATAATTTTGAAGGAAAAACAAAAAATAAAAATCAAAAATAAAAAAACAAAATTATATAGAGAAGAATTCTTATAGATGAAATCAAATCAGTAGCCTGCCTTAAAGCTATTGTTTGCTTTTGTTAGAGGTCGAAAAATAAAAATAACAAAAGAAAAAAAAAATTAAAATTAACAAAAATACTGAATCCGAATTCGGAGACATTTTCTCTTTTATTTAGTTATATATTTTTTTTTTTGTATTTATTAAAATGATACTGGACTGCTGTTTTAATTTTATAGATGATGAATGCCTAAGAAAATAAAATGAAATATTGAAGAGATTCCACAACATAATCTTTTTTTTATTTGTTATTTTTTACAATTTATATTTTGTAGTTTTTGTTTTTTTTTATTTTTTTTTTTTTATTTAAAATTTACATAAAAACAAAATATTGGTTTTGATTTTTAGATTGTTCTTTTTATTTGTTTATTTTTATTTTTTGTCTTTGTTGAATTTAGTTTAAATATTTTAAAATTGTTGTTTTTTTTTTTTTGTTTTCTTCAATAGTGTATATGTATTTTAAAAAAGGATTTTCCCCATTTCAAGTGATATCACATTTAAAATATCTTTCAATATTATAAATTTGATACCATTTTTCAATGTTTATTTATTTAGTTTTTGTTTTGTGTTGTCTTTTGTGTTGGAAGTCCAAAAGGACTTATAAGTTATGACGCTTTTTAAAAGGAAATTAAAATACAAGAATAAAAAAGTAAAAAAATAAAATATGATAATTTTAGTATCATTAGAAATTCGAATATTTCAACTTAAAATTGAACTTAAAGATGTTATTCGAAATTTTTTAACTTTAATTGTTTGAGGGAATGGCTATTTTGTATTTAAAGAATCGAAATAAATTGAGTAAGTTTTTATATTTTGTATTTTAAAGTTTAATGTTTTTTTATAAAATTATGTTGCACGTCATAAAAGTGATATTATATATATATAATTTTCTGCATTTGTCTGGATGTTTGTAAGTCCGACGGAATACTACAACACATATACAAATTGCAATATGTATACAAATTGCTTTGGTGCTCTCTTTTTAACCCCTGTCTTCCATGCTGAACTTTTGCAGGAAAAAATACCATTGCGTGAAATATATTTTTTTAATTTAATGTTAGTATTCTTCGCAAATAATAAGGGAAAATAAAAAATAATAATATAAGCAAAACAAACAATTTTTTTGATTTATAATAATAAGGACTAATAGAAATTTTATCAATAGTTTAATATGGTATAATAACCAAAAGACAAACAGCATTTAACACAAAAAAAAAAACATAATGCATATGTGTCTACATATTTTTTTTTTGTTTTTTGTTTTTTTGTTGTTGTTATGATAATGATCATAGCATCATAGTTTTGCTACCGTATGCATAGCCTGTATACGTATAGTGCTATAGGTATATATACTCTAGCTAGAAATGTGATGCGATGAAGAGTTAAAATTGTTATTTTTTGTTTTTTGTTGTTGTTATGATAATGATCATAGCATCATAGTTTTTCCATACCGTATGCATAGCCTGTATAGTACTATAGGTATATATATATACTCCAGCCAGAAATGTGATGCGATGACGAGTTAAAATTGTTATTTATTTTTGTTTTTTTGTTTATTGTTTTTTTTTATAATATATATATGTATATATATCTATAAATGATATATAAATTTATGATCGTATATAATATTTAGTATGTATTATGGGGTTAGGTTTTGGTTCTGCTGATTTACACATAAAAACAATAACAACCTATACATTTTTAAAGAAATTAAATGAAATTTTGTACTATTATTTTTTATTTCTTATCTTTGTAAATTTATAATTTTTAGGTATATTTGTTTTCTTCAAGTGTGTAGAAATGTATGTTGTAGAGAGTGATGAATTTTTTTTGATATAGTAGGTAGGTATATATAGGTATCGGTTAAACCATATTGAATGTTGTTCTTCTTTTTAATGTATGTTATAAATAATAATTATGTGTGAATAATTTTAACATGAACAGTTCGCCAATGAATTTTTTGAAATGAAATGAAATTTTAAATAACCGATCAATGGTTCACAAGTTATGAACAGTTTTGTGAATACCTATTTATTTGCAGTAAATTATTTTATTTTAATTTTTTCTCCAACACGAGTTTTTATTTTATTCATCAAAATAAATATTATGTGTACCTACAATATTATTGTTTTTTTATATTTAGAATTTTATTTATTTTTGTTTTTAAAATTGTTTTCGTTCAAAGTTGTGGCTCATTATAAAATATTATTTGTTCGCTATAAGCTTTGACGCTAAACTTACGCAGCGAATGTTATTGAATGTTAATAGGATTAACTTGATTCTGAATTATATGATAAATTTTCAATGTTGGCAAAAAGGACGTCGCTAAAATGATCGAGTAAATAACCCTTAGGGAATAGAAAATTTTGCACCTTACTACAAATATTCTGTTTATATGGTAATTAAAAGCGTTATAATACAAAAATAAAGGTATGAAAATTAGTAAGCAAATACGTATTTTTCTTAAACTTGATATTAAAACTCTAATGAAGGAAAGAAATGCTAGAATTTATTTTGCTTCCGTCATTTATGGCGGGTTACAAAGCTAGTAACTTAATATTAAATTAAATAATTTTGAAAAATCCGAAGTAGTTTTGATAATAGAAAATTTTTATAATTTGGTTGTTCAGTTCAATTAAGATCATATTATGATAGACTTATATTTAATTTACGTTTAATTTATTTTAGAATATGATGGACAACCTGCTATCATATGTAATGTGTGTTTGTGTAGTTTCTTTATCGATGAATTTTTTTTTATCAATTAATCTCAACTAAGTGTTTTAACTATTAAAAAACTATTACGTTTTAAAGTACGTTCAACTGAGACAAACTAACAATTGTTGTTCTTTTTAGCTTTGATACTATTGGCCTAACTTTTGGAATTGTTTTTAATAAATGTGCAGCTATTAACATAGGTATTAACTTATGACTTTTACCCTTCTACTAACAGCATGTACCTGGTTTAGTTTATTTTTAAATATTTTAATCAAATGTGACGGTGATTTACTAACCCTACTGGATGATGAGTTATTGCACAATTAAATAAAGCAAGCCTTCGTCTAGTAAAAACGTCTGACGTGCTTGCTCTAAGCATAAATCTAACAGTATAATATCGCTATCTTTCGATCTCTTCTATTTCTCTACCGTTTTTCTTCTCTTTGTAAAGTACCACAGCACTTACAGTTTACAGTTTTTGTGCATGGCAAACAACAGTGTTATTGTTTGGATAGTTATCGTTAGTTGCTGCTGGAAGGTATTTAGTAAGAATTTATTCAAAAATAGAAAAGTTTGTGGAGTTCACTTAGCCAAACCAGTACATAATTTAGGAACAAAAGCATCAAAAGAGTACGTAAGATAATTTAGCAGCATGCTCCGGGACTATATTCACACCTACCTACCAATAACCATACACACGAAAGTATTGAATTGTAGAATAGAGTAAGAATATATTAGGTTAGATGTTAATAAACTACTAAACGAATAAGATTAAGCCCAGATCAAGCTTTCAATAAAAATTGCATTTTTATTTAAGGACACCAAAAATTAAAACCAACAAGCAACAATTCAAAATCACAATTATTAGCAAAGTACA
The DNA here is from genome assembly GCA_963942445.1 of Argyra leucocephala. Lineage (NCBI taxonomy): Eukaryota > Metazoa > Arthropoda > Insecta > Diptera > Dolichopodidae > Argyra > Argyra leucocephala. Next base: position 7,068,449 of record OZ012681.1, on the reverse strand, counting down.
ATATAGTTATTGAATTTTTTACTTATAGAATAATACTGATTAACAAGAATTATCCAAAAATCAAACTTTATTGATCTTATTAATTTTTTTTTTATATTATGATAAAGCAATGTTCCACATAATAAATTTATAACGACTAAAAAAAAAATTTAATTGTTTTCATAAGACTTTTCATTAGTCTTCAAAAACCTTTGATCTAACAATGAATAATATTGTTCATATCCTTAATTTTATACTACTATGTAAAGCTATCATCCACACAACAAATATTTTAAGAAATAAATAATTCTAATATAATTATTTTATCATGTTTCATAAAATATATTTGAATTTTTCAAACAAAAAATTTTTACTAGCTCTGACAGTCCTGTTTATGAAATTACAAACATGAGGCTATAAATTATAAAATAATTTACTCATAATTTTTTATTTACCTTAGTTCTCAAAAAGCGGTTATTCCATAATCAAAATATAAAGGTTCGTAAAAAAAAATATTACGTTCCACAAAACAAATAGGTTCCACACATTAAACTTGAATGTACGGGTTATGTAAATTAATATAATTCGAGTGTAAAACACAAATTACACATTTTGCGCAATACGTTCCACATCTTTTACACACATTCTACAATATTACACTTTGAAAATCAACAATTTATAGGTGAAACTATTTCATTCAAATTTGTAACTGTAAATATTTTTTTTTTTTTATTTAAATATCCTTTTGAAATTCCTAATCTAGACAATCAGGAGATAATAATTTAACAATAATAAATTTTATATATGTATGTAATACATTGTATACGTGTTATATTTTTATTTGATAATTTTTTTTTTTGATTTTGTAGTAATTTTCATTTGTGGGCGATATAATTTTATATCCTTCCGGTCTATTTATAATATATTATTATATTATTATGAATACAATGAAAGTTTGTAAGTGTATGGCCTTCTAAAGGATATCTTTTAAGTTATTTTTTTTTGTGCAAATTTGTAACCAAAAATAACTGTTCTCATTCAAATGTGAAATTTTTTTTTATTTATTTTATTTTTATTGTATTGTAAATTGATCGATTTCTGCCGATTGACCCTTTTATTTTTTTTTTTTTTTGTCCTTTTGCTATCCAATAATTTATCCTCTCTACTTATATTTATATAATAATTTTATCCTTTTATATTTGTTCATTGGAATATTACAAACACTTATATGTAGTGGAAGTAAAGACAGGGAGTCCATGTATCTAAGGCTAATAAATTGGCAAATTTTCTTGGTTGATGCAGTCCGATAATCATGATAGTCATAAAAATACACTAGATAAACATTATTATATACATTAAAAAATTTATGACCAAACATACCCATATACATTAGCATACACAATGATTTAATATGATAAGCATATAAACATTGTTATTACCCAAAAATAGAGCTTTATACAAAAATTCAAAAAACTTTGTAATTTTCTGCCGATGATGGCATAAACAAAATTGTTGACGATGAAAATTACACTTTTTAATTTTTGTCGTGAAAAGATTTTAGTAAAAGCAAAAGGGTTTTTTTTTAATTTTAAAAATATTTTATCTTTAGAATGCATAAAATAACAGTAAACTATACGGTGAATAAAATTAATTAATTTTCATTTTTGAAAGCACGACTCACAAAGTGAATTTCAATATTTTAAGGTTGTGTAAGTTTTTATATAGAGCTCAAGTCAAGTATGAAGTCAAGCTATAAGTAGTCTCTATCTTTTCATACAATTTTCCTCATATTTCATGTCATCTCATAACACCTCAGTATTTTAATAAAATCTAAGGCACTCTGTATGCAAAGATAAATTCAAAAATGAATTTAATAATTTCGAATAATATAAGAAAGGAAAGTTGAAATTCTTTCATATATAATATAAAGTTTATAAGATCCGATAAATTGGTAAAAAGGATTTATAAAACTTATGCCGTTATAATATTATTGTGTGTATGTATATATATATATATATATATTTTTTTTTTTGAAAATTCTGTCATTTCGTCAATTTTTTATTTTTCATTTATTTTTTTTTTTATAATCCATGTTTTTAACCTTTTCTCTTCATGCTTGATTGTGTATATTTTGCGCTCTCAACTTTTGATCCTTTATAATTTAAGTAAAGTCTTTATTGTCCTTTTATATGTCATTATTAAACTTTTATTATTATATGTCAAAAAAAAAAAAAAAAAAAATCTGATGGGGGGGTGCCTGCCAATATTCGAATATTTTTAAACATTAAAAATATTAAAAATAAAATCAAAAATAATTTAACACATAAATACACATACATACTCACACACATGCATTGACAAATGATTGAACATTTTATTGAAAGTGTTTACATACATATGCACATAATTTTGTTGTTATAATAATTTGATGGGTCCTTTGAAACGAGCATTGAGGGATTATTTAATACTTTGTTAATGTTTAATAGAGTTTTAAAGAATTTTTTGATTTTATTTTTATTTTCTTATTTTTTGTGGGAAATTTAACAGCAGGATTATTTGGTTGGTGTTGAGATCAGATATTTTAAAGAAATTTTATTTCATGAGTATATAAATAATTTTTTGTGAAAGAATTTATGGTTGATTTTCTGTTATTGAAATTAAATTTTCTAACTAGATTGAATTGACATTAAAGTGGTTAACAAATTTTGAAGTTTTATTAATTTGTAATTAATTTTTTTTCTGCCATAATTTTCATAGAAATTATTTTGAATTATTTAAAAAAAAATATTTGCAATTTTAACAAATAACGAATAAATTGAAAATGGAGTACGTTTAAATATATTTTTCATCTAAAAAAAAAAAAAAATGGTAGAAAAATATTCCAAAGCATTATTTTGTATTAAGTCTTTTTCATTTTCTTTTCATTTGATATTTTCAATTTGAATTACATTTTTTTTAAGAGCTTAATGTGTCAAATTATTTTTATGAAAATGGAGAAATTTATTTTCAATTATTTTCAAGTTTTAAAATCAAGTTGGTTATAATTGAAATAAGATTGGAGCAGCACTATTATAAAATAGACAATAACGGTTGCTGGCATGCAACGACACATTTATACTACAGAGGTTAATTGTGATGCACGGAATCATAAAAGAAGGGTGTGGTATGACAATGAACCTCTAGGGCCAAGTTGTTAGCTGCTGTTAGGGCCAGTAAGGGATACTAAATGCAAAGAAAATCATTGTGATACCATAGAGTCTGATTTCACCGCACTCAATCACCATATGATTTAGGAATTTTGTGTGTGTAGATGGGAATTATTTAATTTTAATTTTATATGGTAATGAACGCAGAATGATAGTAAATAAAAATGTTTTTAATATTTCATAATTGCATAAATATGTTTATATCCGGATTGGTGACTAAATCGACAAACTGAAATCCATAAAACAAAATCCACAAAAAAAATGGTATTTAACTAAGATCGGATTACCAAACTGTATTAAAAGAAATATGAATATTGCCCTATTCGGGAAATAAATATAAAAATTTAAATAAATTGATTCCGTTATTATTTATTAACTAGTTTTGTAACCCGCCATAAATGACGGAAGCAAAATAAATTCTAGCATTTCTTCCTTCATTAGAGTTTTCATTTCAAGTTTAACAAAAATATGTTCTTGCTTACTAATTTATCATACCTTTATTTTTGTATTATAATGCTTTTAATTACCATATAAACAGAATACTTGTAGTAAGGTGCAAAATTTTCAATTCCTTAAGGGTTATTTACTCGATCATTTTAACGACATTTTATTTGCCATCATTGGAAATTTAAACATTATCCTAAGACCTCAATAATTCTAAATAATCAAGATTCTTAAACATTCTATTGTATTCAATTAATTATAATATAAGTTAGTCAAAAAGATAATTTCAATTTAAATTAATATAGAAATAGTAAATTCAAATAATATTTTTAATGAAAACAAAATCTAACTATATAATATAAACTTACAATAATTTTATATTTTTACAATCATAGCCGCGTTCTGTTGTAAAATGAAATTAATTAAGACATAATAAAAGTAAAGAGTTCTATGGCGCCATCTTAAATTTAACAATTGAATGACATGACAATCCTTATGAAATGATGGGCAAATGACACAAATAACAGATGACATATGACAGATGGCATATATAAGCAATAAAAAACAGATAATATGCTTATGACAATTACATGATGTTACATTTTGTATATATATATTGCAATATATTGCATCGTATATGTGTATTCCGAGTATTCCGTCGAACTTACAAACATCCAGATAAATGCAGAAAATTATATTATTTATTAATATTCTGGAAAAGGGCAATATACTTTTTTTCAGACTGGTAACCCTTTCCCCCTGATTTTGGCGATTTTTGTAAATTTTTTTTTTGTGTTAAAAGCCATTAAATTTTGTTTTTTTCTGGATTTATTCACCAATCCTTGTATCCAGGTAAAAATTGCAAATTTAGAAATTCTTCCTTTAAAAATTTTAAAAATATTTCCAAACGGTTTTCTTTGAAATATTTAAATAAAAAATTTGTGGGAATTCTTAAAATAAAAATACTACCTACAGTGAGGTGGATGTGAGTAAGATATTATCAGTAAGTTTTGTTTAGGTATCAGAAATACCTAAACAAAACTTGGAATCATAAAAATAAAAAACAAAAATTAAATAAATTTCAAGAAATTTATATTTTCTTAAATATGAAGAATTCTACTGTTAATTAGACCACATTATTTTATCTAAAAATAAAAATTTTAATTAAATTTTTTGGTTAAAATTTTGTTGTTCCATTAACCACATTTTAATTCTTTTAAATATTCCAAAAAATTATATTTAAACAAATTCATTTATCGTAGATATTATAAAATTATTTATAGAAAATATCAAAAATTAATTTTTGAAAAATTCACCACACGAAATTATTAGTTCACCATTTTAACTTAAAAATTTCATAAAATTAATTTTAACTGCTATTTTTATGCTCATAGTAAGCAAAAACATTTATTAGTAGTAGCTGGAAGTTAATTATTTAAAAATTTAATTTTTGAAAAATTCACCATACAGAATTATTTTAATTCACCATTTTAATACAAAATTTTATAGACTTGATTTTTACAGTTACGTTTATGCTCAGAGTAAGCAAACACATCAAAACATTGTGTAAATGGTCAATGGAAGCTATTAATTTCAAAAATTCACCATACGGAATTATTAATTAACCACTTTAATGCAAAAATTCATGAGAATTGATTTTAACTGTTATGTTAAAGTTCAAAGCAAGCACATCAAACATTTATTAATAGATGGAAGTTTTTTTTTTTTTTTTTTTCTCCTATTACTTCGCGTGGTAGCATAGAGCTTCGATAGTGAACCTCCATTCCTCTCTGTTGAGTACTACTTCCTTAATATCGTCCCAGGTATAATTGTTGACTGTTAATTCTTGATCGATTGTGCGTCTGCATGTGTTGTATGGTCTGCCGGGTCTCCTTTGTCCTTGTCGATTCCACTCTAGAGCTCTTCTTGCTATATCACTTTCTGATTTCCTTAGTGTATGACCTATCCATTTCCATTTTTTCCTATTTATCTGTCTGTTGATAGGTTCTTCTCCAGTTATCATCCATAAATCCTCGTTGCTAATTCTTGCCGGCCAGAATATTCAGCATATAATTCTCAAGCACTTGTAGATGTTAGCTATACTTTTTTCCTTTCAAATTCAACATTTTTTCAAACAAATTAAACAATTTTTCATTCAAATTCAACATTTTTTCAAACAAATTAAACAATTTTTCATTCAAATTCAACATTTTGTTAAATAATTTGTTAGAAAAAATGTTGAATTTGATCGAAAAAAAGTGTATATTGTGTTTGTGTAATATATCGTCATTCATAATTTCTTCAGCTTCGGCACCTTTCTAGTGAAAGCATATTGATAGTTTAATTTGAACAGTAAATGTTTAATACGCCTGCATAATACTAATCAATTGGTTCTATACAGCAATATGTAAAATTTTAATTCGTATATATACTTTCCTTCTATAATAATATTTTTTTTATTCTAATTTGACTAGACAACTATTTTTCATCTGTTAATTCCAATTGTACAACAACTATTCTCAATTTCGTCAAAACCATCTTGCAAAATCTCTTTTACTAAATTAACGTAAAGTCATTTAAACTTTTACCTAAAATTAACTTACACCTAACATAATAAATTTACGTTAAATTGTTTGGTCATCCAGAAAATCAAAACAGAAAAAAAAAATAAACTTTTGTTATTTATTTTCAATTATCTGAATTTATATGTCAGGTCAGGAGGACTCATTTACATTTTTGTACTTAAAATTTACACCTGTAAAGTAAATTGTACAGAAAAATTTATAAAGAATAAAATCAACATTTTACCGTATCGTTTGTCTTTTCAAAACAAACATAGACTGAAAATTTTTGAAAATAAGAAGAAATTATTTTGGTATGTGCTTGCTTCACAAAACACCAGACATTTGCTTCTTTGTTTAAAACACATCAGTCTGTACATATCTTATTTATATATTTTTTTTTTCATTTGTGTTGGTTCGTAATGATTTACTCTGCCATTAATTTTCTCTTTTTTCAATTTGAAGAACCATAAAATTTTTTGTATAATTCTCGGTTTCATTAAAAAACAAAAAAAAAAAAAATTTAAAATTGTATTTTAGAATCAGGAAACATAGGGCACAGAAACGTTACATAATATAAAAATGTAATAAAGTGATAAAAATTTATTTTCCCTATCCATCAGTGTTGGGATTTCCACAAAAAATGCTTTTTTATTTGGTTATTTTGAAATTTGTTTTTTTTTTCTCAATATTCTTGTTAGTACAGCAGTTACCGATCATCCAGGATTATTAACGGAAATCATGTAACGTTGTATTTATAACAGAGTATAACTGTTTTAACTAATATAATTATATCCTGTTAGGGAAATAATTCAGGAAACATTAAAAATTTCGTGGTTTTGATCTTATATCCTAATTTATTTTTGTCTCTTTTTTTTTCTTTTTTTTTTGCGTTTTTCTTTTGTGGTAGACAAGAGAGAAAACAAAAATAAATTAAATAGAAGAAAAGATGATTAGAAAGTCGTTGTATATATATATAAATTTTGTTTAAAGAATCAACTATAGTAAATTTTACACCTGATATTTTGTGTAGTGTAACAGATGTAGATGTAAACTTATAATTTAAATATCATGAGTTAAGTAGGATGGATAGGAGGGACGGGGGAGAGAATGGATTTGAAAAAAGACATTAAGAAGTAATTCAAAATTTGTAGTATATTGACTATCTGGCTGTTACATTATAATTGTATTTTTACATTGTGTTATGCAGGGACGTATCGAAGTTGTATCACAGGGAGGTATCCGAAACTAAAAATATCATAAGAGTTTGGTTTAACATTTTTTTGTTTAGGTTCAATCAATTTCAATTACAGAAATTTATTTTTGTAATTTCTAAAGAGCTCAAAATTTTTTACTATTTTCAATATCAATATACGTGTTGAATATAAGCCATCTGAACTACGTCCATGTTTTTGTTATTGCAGAGTTTAGTTCACGTCTTTTAACAGTTTTTTGGAGATATTTATTCGGGTTCGATTCACGATGAAGGAAAAAAATGCTTTATTGGTATTTTGACCTGGTCTAGTACCCTTTGTCGTTGGAATATAATAAATGACAAAAAATAATTAAGAGTATATACTGGGTGGACCAGAGTATGCGTATTAGCTTTTTAATAAGGAGCCGTTATCTATACTCTATTTATATGCTCTATCGATTTGTGGTATTTTTAACTTCTAGAAAGGATCAAAAATCGGTTTTTTAAGAAAAAAATCGCCGAAATTGGCCGAAATCGAGATTTTTGGTACTTTTTTATGCAAATTCGGATTCTACGTCAAAAAATAAGAAACTTTTGTAAAGTAAATTTTTTTTTTTGTTTTTCCGGAAGTTTAAATATTCCAATCGATACAGCACCCTCGATTTAGTTAGCAAACTTTTTTTCAATTTAAAAATAACGGCTCCTTCTCCTCTTAAAAGCCTGATACGCATGCTCTGGAACCCCCCCGTATATAATCTGGCAACAAATTAAATAAAATGGAGATATTCTATTTAAGAATTCTTAGCTCCGAACAATAGCAGTAGTTTTCACCATTTAATGAAGGGTGACTAAGCCAGTAATTTGAAAAGTAAACGCTCGAAAAACATTGTAGATATTGTAGTGTAAACGGTACCGTACTTTATTAAGCACAAAAAGATGATTCTACCTAAGTTACAGTCAAGAGTGTAAAAAAAATCTGTCAACATTTCTACTTTGAAAATCTGCTGTAGATTGTTATTGTAAATACGGAATGTTGCTCTTGGCTTCAAAAACGTATTGTATTGTCTTTAAATTTAGCATATAAGCGTTTTTCCAAAGCTGCAAGTCATATAAGTTGACATAGGCTTTAATATTTGTTTCTGCATTGATTTTTTCATTGAAAGATGAGAAACGTTTTAGCTTGAACAGACAGGTTTCTTTCTATTACTCAAAACATTTTTAACTTAAAAGACATTTAAAATCTAATTGGAAGTTCCTATCTGTTTTTGTTTTTGATATTGTTTTTTTAGTGAAGCCTAACGTGAAGTGTTATACCAAAGGTCTTGATTGTTATTAAATATGGAATATGGAATAAGATTATTATTTATTATTTTTGCATTTTTTTGGATATTGGTTTTGTATTTTTCGAAAATACTGCTCTAAATTTTAATGAATTATGAGTTACAATATTGTTCCCAGCTTTTTATGAGTTGTCAACGTAGCCATAGATCACGTATAAATTTCGTACAGTCTCCCTCTCCAAATTCTATCATAATCTACTATACTGGCCTGATGTCGTCCTTAAATTTTTTCTGCATAGTGTTTTATATTGCAGACTTTTTTTAATTGCGTCACATATGATCGAAATGACTAATATTCGCAGAGGAAAAAGTTAAAAATGTTTGGTTTTAAATTAAATCAAATTCATATACGACTTTTAATACTTTCATTACACTCGGTCTTAAAGCTTATTTAATTTGTTAAGTGCCCCCTCTATATTTTATTGAATAGATCATAATAGGTGTTGGACATATTTATTATATTTCCACTTTGTTGTTGGTTCTCATGTATATGTTGCTTTTAAATGTCGTTGCTTTAATGTTGCCCGATGTGATTGACTTTTTTGTTTATGTGTTTCTTGAACTTATATTTTCAATAGACTGTTATGTCGATTCATAGGTACTTGAACTACATTTTTTATTTCTTGGTATTATCGTGAATGACTAGTTTGCATCCCATACCGAAAAATATTTTTTGAAAGCTATCATATAGATTTTGTTTTTTTCGTTGACTATTTTCATATTGTATTGTTCTGCGAAAGTGATAAAAGTCAACACAAGCATTTTAATATCAACGATATTGGCAATAAAAACAATAGTGTCATCTAGCAGAATATTTTAATTTCGTTAGAGTTACATGGTGCAACCTTAATTAACAATTTTTATTTTGGATAGTTTTTTCTTATTAAGGTTTAGTTATTAAGGTTTATATGTCCCACGGATGGGATTGCAGGACATTGATGATGATAATGAGAAGGTATAATAAGGTTTATTGTAACAAGTAAATATTCAGATTTTTATTTGCAAAATCTATGACATTTCCATATATGTATATTGTCACTTCGTGAAATGTCATCTGCGATTTCCTCTTTGTAGAAGACAGAAGTCAAAGACAAGTGTTAGAAAATTTAAATCAAGAAATGTAGAATGGTTTCTTACCTTATAGGTTGCTTCTTCTATGTAATGACCTACTACTACTTACTACTTACGCTATATACCTTGAAGGTTCTGGGCCTGACGCAAAATTGTCCTCCACTGACTTCGGCTATGAGCGAATTCTCTCCAGTTGGTGATTTGAAGTTTTTTCATATCTGCTGATACCTCATGTCTCCAACGAAGTTGTGGCTTCCATGGCCTACTACTACTTACTACTTACGCTACATACCTTTAAGGTTCTGGGCCTGACGCAAAATTGTCCTCCACTGACTTCGGTTATGAGCGAATTCTATCCAGTTGATGATTTAAAGTTTTTTCATATTTGCCGATACGTCATCTCTTCAACGAAGGTGTGGCTTCCATGGCCTACTACTACTTACTACTTACGCTATATACCTTGAAGGTTCTGGGCCTGACGCAAAATTGTTCTCCACTGGCTACGGTAATGAGCGGAATCTCTCCAGTTGGTGATTTAAAGTCTTTTCATATCTGCCGATACGTCATCTCTTCAACGAAGGTGTGGCTTCCATGACCTACTACTACAATGACATTATTGTAAGTTTGATCAGAAAAATAAGTGTAACATTAAAAATTGTAGTGCGGCCTTTTACTGAATTATTTTCCTCTTAATTTGACTTTATCATATCATTGAACGAATAATACATCAAATTGTATTTTGTAACTGAATAATATGAGATTTGTGCCATTAATCGGGTCTAGCTACTTAAGCCATTAAATACCATCAAAAAACAATGAAATTTTATTTATTTTATTCTGTTGATTGTATAATGTCCTTTTTGTTAATTTCTTTTTTAAACTTTGAAAAAAATATTTATTACTCTTTTTTCGTTTTTTTGTTTTTGTTGTTTTCTTATTTAGTCCAAACATAATCTGTCAAATCAAAATGTTTTACTTTTTGATTTGAATTTCATGTTGTTTTTATTTTTTTCAATTTTGTTTCTATTATTTTTGTTATTTTATTTATTATTTTCTCTCGTGTTTTTAATAAACTTTTGAATACAATAATTTTGTGTCATTTTACAATACAACGCTTACAAAATATAAGTACGAGTATGTGTAGTTGTATACGACTTGTAAATTTAATGTATTTTATATTTAAAGCAAAGGTCATAAAAAAATTGAGAGAATTGAATCGTGTTGTGTTGTAAAAGTTTTTTCTTATATGCTCCACTAATGTTTTGTTATTATTGTATATTAGGTATTTGATGTTGTGGGGTGGGTGTAATAAAAAATTTACTACGTAGGTTGTTTAAGTGTGTTTTCAAGTTTAGAAAAAAGAAGGCCTCTTAAAAAGTTGATTTATTTATGATTGTTAGATATTTTTTTTTTGTTTTGTTATTTTTTCTTTCATTTTTTTTTTTAGAAATTTAATATTTTTGTTTAGTTGATGTTGAAAAATAATATATTTTATTTTTATTAAAAGGACCTTGAATATTTTGTCTCTATTTTGTTATATTAAATTTTGATTGGCTTTAAATTAGTTCTTAGATTTAAAAATGATTTAAAGAAATCATTTTTGTTTTAAAGTGAATTTAGCTTTAATTTTTGTATTTTATCTAGGTTTCATGTTTTTTACCAAAAAAATATTTGATAAAAACAAACTCTCGAGGATCCGTACACCTATTTGAAAGACTTACAGTGTCATTGATAGAGTTGCTAGAACTGTAGGTAAACACAAACTGATATAAAGTACGATTCTGAAAGATTTTTCAAGATTCCCTGGGACTGGAGATAACTAGATTTAGCTGAGGTTTGATTGGGGGATTTATAATTACATTTCCATTACTAATAGACTACAATAATAACTGTATTCAATTTTCGTAGTTTTTTTTTAATAATAAAAATGCTTCAGAAACGAGTCGCTACACAACTTTTTGTGTTTTTATTCTCAAAATTTCAATCACTATATGTTTCGAAATATTAGGTTTTGGCAAAGCTCAGATATTGTAGTTCTGAGATTTCACTTAAGTTCTAATAATAACTATTTACACAAATTTGTTTATGAGGCTATTGTTGATATTCTACTTAGTCTCACTTGCGATCTGTTATTTAGTAGCAACAAGACATTTTACTTCCCCAAGTATTGGAACCGGTGCTTAGAACATCGTTTGATTGTATTTTTCTGCTATTTTACCGATAAATCTATATAAAGATATTTAAAAATTTTAGTCGTCAAAAGCGTTTTGTTTTTTTCGTATACTGATGAAATTTTTTAGATCCACGTACATTGGAGGCTTGTGAATTCAAACAGAAATTTTTTGTTTTATTAATTATTGTCATCGATACAGTGACGTAAGTAGCTTAATTAGTTTGATTTTGGTTATGATAATCCCGAGAACGTGTTATAATCGGAAATTTTTTAAAGGCTTTTTGTCTAATCAAAATCTATTCAAGTATTTTTGTTATGAAAACAATTTTTGATGAATGCAGTTTGTTTATATCGTGTTTTTACTAACCATACCCGATCTGCATTTGTATTTAATAGTTTAGTGTGCTTTAGGTCATTATGACCCTTACTAACAATAAGATAATAATCTCCAATTCATTTATTTTAACTGCATAATTTTTTTTTGATGAATTAAAAACCCATATCATTGTGGTGGTCTTATGGTCAATCTATTGTAGATCATATTCCCTAAAATTTATTTTGTTTAGTGGAATTTGGGGATCAACACTTGTACCAATTGTTTGTTTTCTCTTTATGTTTTTCTTTTTAAATAAATAAAATTTTTAATAACACCTAAAGATTGCCGATTCTGATAATGCATTGCATAGAAAAATATTTTCGTTACGCATTCGTTATTTTTTCGGTAATTTCTCTTTCTTATCATAATATGCTTTGTTGCCAACTATGCAGGTTCTGGTTATTGTAATAGAATTTAGCCAGAATATTTTGTATGTAGTCCAGTCCAAACCAAGGCTGCCCATTCATTTATAAACATCAGTATATACTTGTACATATTTACAAAATCAGCAACGGTTGTGTATAGTCAGTACATCACACTAAATTATGTTTCATTTTTGATATTTTATTTTTTATCAAGTTTTATTAATACTTTTTGTTTCATTTCTGTGATTCCCAATGGGTGAAGAATTTCGTTTCATGCTAATTTAAAAAATCCTATTAAAATATTCTTCATTAAAACTTCCATTAAATAAAACTAAATTTCCATTTCCCAAAGTTTCAATGAATCAATCCCGTTAAAAGTTTTTAAACACTGTAACCAGAAAAAAAAAAAACAAAAATAAATTAATTTTGTGATTTTCCAATGAAAATTTATGGAAATTAGATTTTCTTATAATAAAATATTAATGAAGTAACAATTGTATTAACTCTTTTTTTTTTTTGCTCCTACATAGGACCTAAAAAATTTAACAATGATTGCTTTACAACAGAAAAAATAAAAAAAAAAACAGATTTTCTTCCTTTTCCTTTTGTTATGGGGAAGTGCTGGTGTCGCCTTATAAAATGATTTTTAATTTTTCCTAATCCTTTTTCTTTTTTTTTTGTTATTTCTTATTTTTTTTCTTTCTTTAAAATTCTATTTCATTTTTAATTATTCATTATTACAATTTTGCCTGCTAAAGAGGGCAATAATTTTTTTTTTTTTTTCATTTTTCTTGAAAAAATAAAATTTTATACTCTCTAATAACAAAAAAATTGATTTCCCTCCAGCAATATTCTATGATTTCGTTTTAAATTCTCTGAAGAAACGAAGAATAATGTAGGAGAAAAGAAAAAGGAATTAAAGTTTTGTAATATTTGTTCTCGCTTTTACTCGTTTAAAGGTTGAAACATTAAAATTCAATATTAGGTAGTTTGCACAATGTACACTCTGGCTGATTTCAAAATAGAAAATTGTATTAGAAGTTTGTGTTCAAGTATTAAAAGATTAATGGAGGAGTTTTAGATTCTTACTTATTTACTTGTTGGGCGAGTCATTGTAGATCCTGGTACTGACGCCGAAATTGTCCTGCACCAACTTCGGTCACGAGCGGAATCTCTCCAGTTTGTGATTCGAAGCTTTTTCATTCTGTCAATACTTCATCACTCCTACCTGTAGCCTTCCTCGACGACGCGTTCCCCGAGGGTTGGATTCGAAGAGTTTCCTAGCTGGAGCATTTTGATCCATAAATCTACATGGCCTAGCCAATAGAGACGGCTTATTCTGACTTTTTTGGCTGGGTCCATGTCGTTGAACAGCTGGTATAGTTCGGCATTGTATCTTCTTCTACAAACCCCGTCGTCAGACACAGGATCATAAATGCGACGAAGACTTTTTCTCTCAAAAATACCAAGTGCATTTCCTTTGGTATTTTGGGATAAAAGCTTTGAACCCAAGTAGTTTGGATAAACCGAAGAAGCAAGTTCCAGGTAAAGTTAGTTCTAGTCGATAAAGGAAAATTCGATGAAACTAAATTATAAAATACTTCTTTGTTATATTGTGGTCCCTATGAAATTAAACGTTTAATTCTTCAGAATTAAAAGAACAACTCCTCTTAAAACTTATAAAGAAGCTACGTTATATTTACCCTTCGGTCTGGTCTCGTCAAGACATAATATATGTCTTAATTAATGTTATGTCTATTCGAGAAGGGTAGACCAAAAGTCAACCTTTCTCGATTAGACATAACTTAAGTTAAGACATATATTATGTCAAAACATAAATGTTTAATATAATGTCTTGAGAGAAATGTCAAGACATTTTTTTGACGTTTTATGTGTCAGTTTGAAAGTACATAGATATTTATGTATTATTGTATACCTTTTGTGTGCAGAATGATATGTGAATGATGTGCGATTAGTGTGTTAAAATGATTTTTTTGTTAAATTGCTAGTTATAAGTTTAAATTATCACTCTTATTGTACAGAAAATTGAATTTTTATTGTATAATATAATGATAATAATATATTAGAAAAAAGACAATATAATTCAATTAGTAAATGTTTATAAGTAATATATGAATGCCTTTGTAACTATATAAAACTTGTCTGTTCTACTGTTTTATCTGTTTTACTTTACTCTAATTTATTTTCAAATGAAATTGAAATGAAATGCATGACATTTGTTCAGCAAAAAAAATGTCTGACATGTCTTATCGAGATCCAAACTTATTCTGATCGATGATTTTGATAATACAAAAAGACTGTACGATTCCGATTACAATCGACTATCGGAAGCATGAATCGCAATCGACTAAAAAAAAAAACTATTGCTATTTTAAATTCGTATTTTTGTAATTTTATATGTTTTGACATATATAGAAAGTTGATTTGTCTATGACATGAAGTTTGACTTGTCCAGCAAAAATAGTGTCTGACATTTTTTGACAGTTGCCAAACATTTTTTATATTTGATTTTATGTCTTATCGAGACCCAACCTTATTCTGATCGACGATTTGTTAGTTTGTTGATATAAAAAGACTATACGATTACAATCGACTATCGGTAGCATGAATCGCAATAGATTAAGAAAAAAAGTGTTGTCATTTTAAATTTTAAATTCCTTTTTTTTTTTAATTGTATATGTTTTAACATATGGAAAGTTTGAATATTTTTAAATGTATACAAGTGAAGTAAGTATATATATTTAAAGGTAAGTAAGTATATACAAGTGAAGTAGATAGCTTTATATAGTTAGTTTAAAAAAAGTGAATTTTAATAAATTAATTGCAATGATGAAATAAATTGAAAACATTTAAAATGAATTAAAATATTTGCTATTGAAGACTTTTTACTAAAAGAATAGAATTTTTTTTATATATTTTATTTTTACTTACAAACCGTGTTTAAAGACAGTTTTTTTTTGAAAATGTGCTTACATTATTATTTAAAAAAACATTCCAAACAAAAACACAAAAAATATTTCAATGGCTGCCTTTAACTTGCATTTATATGTCAATCTATTTATATGTCAAATAATCTATTTATATGTCAAATAATATGCCAATCTATAAAATGCAATCGTTAAAAACAAATGATTGTAATCGGCTCTAAGCGGTTCATGGTCTACACCACAACGCATTGTCACTTTAAGGGTACGACAATCAAGCGTTGACATTTTGTGACATATTGTGTTGATTAGAATAATGCGTTAACTAGAATGACATAGGACTACATAATATGTCATGACATATTTGATATTCCATATATGGAAAATACATGAAAATCCCCACAATTGACATATGCGGTAATTAAGTTGAATCTGATAATTCATTAAATTTTCGTTAAACATAGAATGTTTATGTTAAACTCCATCCAAACCGAATTCGACATATCTTATTTTTTTTCTTGTTGTTTCTCAAAGAAATATTCTCTTATGTTACTACGTCATAATTGGTGGACATATGCTTTAGCAAATATCTATGTCAGATTCAATTTGACATTTACATATGTCATTATTGTTAGCGCATGATGAGGATCATTAGTTAAATTATTTGCTCAAACTGCCTGTAATTAATTTAATTGTCAAATTTGTTGAATGTTGTTAGTTTTAGAATATGGCGACCTGGGAATTGCATCAATATTAATTAAATACTAGTTTTGTAACCCGCCATAAATGACTTAAGCAAAATAAATTCTAGCATTTCTTCCTTCATTAGAGTTTTCATTTCAAGTTTAAGAAAAATATACGTATTTGCTTACTAACTTATCATACCTTTTTTTTGTATTATAACGCTTTTAATTACCATATAAAGAGAATATTTGTAGTAAGGTGCAAAATTTTCAATTCCCTAAGGGTAATTTACTCGATCACTTCAACGGCATCCTATTTGCCATCATTGGAAATTTAAACATATATTATCCTAAGACCTTAATAATTCTAAATAATCAATATTCTTAAACATTCTATTGTATTCAATTAATTATAATATAAGTTAGTCAAAAAGATAAATTCAATTTAAATTAATATAGAAATACTAAATTCAAATAATATTTTTAATGAAAACAAAATCTAACTATATAATATAAACTTACAATAATTTTATATTTTTACAATCATAACCGCGTTCTGTTGTAAAATAAAATTGTAAAATGAAATTAATTAAGACATAATAAAAGTAAAAAGTTCTATGGCGCCATTTAAATTTAACATTTGAATGACATGAAAATCATTATGAAATGATGGACAAATGACACATATAACAGATAACAGATGACAAATGACAAATGACAGATGACAGGCGACAGATGACAGATGACAGGCGACAGATGACAAATGACAGATGAAAAATGATAGATAAAAGATGACAGATGACAGATGACAGATGACAGAGGACAGATGACAGATGACAGATGACAGATGACAGATGACAAATGACAAATGACAAATGACAGATGACAGATGACAGATGACAAATGACAGATGACATATATGAGCAATAAAAAACAGATACTATGTTTATGACAATTCCATGATGTTACAATTTGTATATATATTGTAATTTGTATATGTGTTGCAGTATTCCGTCGAACTTACAAACATCCAGATAAATGGAGAATATTATATATATAATAATTATAATGTAAATTATAATAATTAAATGTAAGAATTTACAAATACTCATTTGTGCTAAACAATTTTTTTTTATATCAGTTAATTTATAATCGAACCAACGTCTTTCCATTACAACTCCCTATGTGAATCCGTGATAATTTGAATTTGATGATTTCAAATACACAGCCTGTAGGGTATACATTTTTTGAATTCAATCAATTTATATAATAATATTTTATTTTACTGTTTACAATCATCTAGAAAATTTAATTAAATTTTTTTCGGATATCCAAATGCTCAGCAAGATTGATTTATACTAAAACGCAACAAACCAAATATATTTTTTAATAAACTATATTCAACTTTTGTTCAATCAATTTTTGAATTTAATAATTCAAATTTTATTTCCCCCACTATCTACGATCTATATCTTGCATCAAAATTAAAACTCCCGTTTTACACTATTATTAAAAAAAAAAAATAAAAAATCATGTCATCAAACCATTTTTCATAGTAGACTAATGTAAAATATCCTTAATGAATTTTCCTTTCTATTCTATTATCCTCTTACAATTTTATTATTATTATCCTTTGTGTATAAGAAAAACAAAAAATTAAAAATTATTCAAATTTAAATTCTAAACATAAAGATTACTTGTTGTTACTGTTACTATTACTGTTTTAAATCCTTTTTGTTTTAAAAATACATTCCTCCTTTTTGACACCCACCTCTTCATTTACAACGTGTAAAACTAATTACACTTTATAATCGAATTTGAATCTTAAAGATTAAAAATTATACGGGCATACTTTTTTTTTTTGTTGTTGTTGACTAATTTAAAATACTATAGAACTATGTATTCAACATTATAATAATATACCTATAGTAAGTTTTACCGTTATACATTTAAGCATAACAGTATAATTTAAATGAAAAAGTAAGAACGGATGTGCTGGAAATCTTTAAAATAAACAACAAAAGACAAAACAAAACTAAGAAAATTATTAGAAAAGCTTACATTTATTTGAAGAGATTCCGGATCTATAGAGAGAATGAAAATTGTCTTCAGGTTTAAAAAAAAAAAAAAATAATATACAAATCGATTTGGACAATACACACAATAATAATGCGAAGAAAATTTTCTTTAAGCATTTTCTAATTTTGTAAATATTCAATTCATTGGAAAATCCATTTGGTATGTAGGCGGAATATGTTGCCCTATAGCGATTGTAAAAATACAAAAAAATATAAGCATTGTGTTATTATAGTAGCGTTACTTGTATTTACTATAACCAATGATTTTATTCTATAATCTAATGCTCTAAGTAATCTTCTAGATTGACTATGTAATTATTTGACATAGAAAATTTTACTAGGGTGTGGGGTAAAAATTGTTAATTGTGTGAAAGATTTTCACCTCCCTCTCTACTAAATAGTAAAAAAAAGGTTATATTTAAATAATAGAGCGCATCATTGATTTTCATTTTTGATTGTTTTAAAAGTTTTATTTTGTTTGTTGTTGTTATTATTATTATTTTATTTTTAAAGAAAAACTTTTTCAATATTAATATACAATAATTTTCACAATTTTCTTACGAAATTTTCACAGTTTATTTTTCTTTTATTATATATTTTTTCGTTTTTTGTTTTTGTTTGTTTTTCAATTTTTGTGTTGTCACGTTGTTTTTAATGCTTATTCGTATGGAAAACACGACAAAAATAATAATACCGTAACAAAAACAACGGATCATCATGATAGAAAATTCATTTATTATTGTTTTTGTTTAGAGTAGGAGCGAATAAAACGATATAAATAAAATATGTAACGGGGGTATTCAGTGTAGTGAAATACTGAAAATAAAGTGTTTTTTTAGTGAAATTATTAAATGTTACCAAAAAAAAAACAAATAAAAAAAACAGGTAAGGGTCGATTAGATCGATTAAAACGAAATTTTTTAGTAAAGTAGATTGGTAAATTAAATGAAAAGAGAATAAGACTGCAGAACCTAAAACAGGCCTAATAAATTGTAAATTAATCAAGTTATTAGGTTGAATCAAACATTTTCAAAATTTAAGTAAAATTCGATTATGTTGGGTCATTCAATTTATTTAATTTTTAAAAATTAATAAAACGATTTTTGATTAAAGGCAGCTCTTTCGTATTGTTTTTTTTACCAAACATATCCAACCTGTATTTGTATTCTATATGGTTTAGTGCTTTAGATCATTAAAACCTACTTACAGTGAGTTAAAGTCCTTTAAAAATTTATTTATTTTAAGCATAATTTTTTTTTTGATGAATCAAATGTCTCTATGATTTATTTTAGTTTTATGGTTAACCCATTGTAAAACAAGTATGTTTGGTGTTCCAAGAAAATCAATATAGAAATAATTAAAATGAACAACTGGATGATAACTCATAAGTTAACCATTAACACGAAAAAGACTAAATACATGATCATCGATACATCAACAGCTATATTTAAAGTAAAAATTTCAAATCAGATACTGGAACATGTTAATGAATTCAAATATCTAGGCTGTTGGATAGACTCGCAATTTAAATGGAAAAAACATAAAATGCAAGTAACTAAAAAATTAAGTTCTATTGCGGGAATATTCAGCAAATTAGCCTAAATTATTCCGCAGAAAGTTAAAAAGACCCTATTTGATGCAATCTTTTATAGCAATTTGAGCTACGGCATAACATTATGGGGAACTGCAACAAAACATACATTAGAAGAACTACAAATAGTCCAAAATAAAAGTCTAAAAAACATATATAAATACAACTGGCATGAGAGGATTGAATATATTCACAGTATAAACAATATATTAATGATAAAGGACTTGCTCAACATAAAATTAACATTACTTATTAACAACATAGAAACATGTACAATACACACAACAACGCATATAATCAAACTTAAAGCCAAACACAAGATTAATACCAGGAACAAAAATTTAATTCACCTAGATAAGAAAAGAACATCACATTTTGGCACATCAACAACACTTTATGTAGCAGCTAAATTAGACAATAAACTAGATAATGAACTAAAAACATTAAATATTTATAAACTAAAAAAAGAATTAACTAATAAAATCTTAAATAACTATGATAATAATCCTAAATTCATATAAAAACAAAATATAAGGTTTATTGCAACCTTATACGTAATTTCCAATTCAAATATTCAATAGTGTATAAATATTAAACTATTTTTATTGTTCATACGTTAAATATAATTATAATTGCAAATTTTTTAATTTTTTAATCTTATACTTGTTAAATTTTCATTTGTTACACTACCAAAAAAAAAAAAAATTTTTTTTTATATAAAGCCTTATGTAGAGAGAAATCTCGTTAGACATTCATATAGTTGAAATAAATAAATAAATAAATAAAAATATTTCCCAAAATGATTTTTTTTTGGTGGGATGTATCACCTATGGGGATTATGACTCGATCTCCAATAATCCCACCAATCGTTTGCTAATTTTTTTATATTTAAATAAAATATTTGAAACCATCCAAATATCGCCTATAATGCATTGTGTAAAAAGAAGATTTCCGTTATGCGTAATCGATAATTTTTCCCATTTCACCAGTATATATTTGTTGTACATTTATTAACAATCTAAACAACAATGTAAATTTAAATAAATACGATTATGTTCGATCAATCTTTTTATAAAATATTTAAAAACTAATAAAATAAAATAAAAATGTTCTTTAAATCCTAATATCTGAGGCACATAAACATACAATTCGAAATTTCAATAATATACTAACAAAGATTTGAACAATATATCGTAGTTTATGGCAGTGAACTGACTTAGTAAATATAAAAGAGAAGTTCAAATTAGATGACCTGCTAAATCTAGTCTATAAAAATTAATTTAGTTTCATTGACCAGTTTTCGGAAAATATTTAATAAACACTCGGCTTTTTTTTTTGTTTACTACACTCGAACTATTTATTTATTTATTTTTTAAAATATTAACGTAAGTTCAAGTTACTGTGATTAATTTAATTTAAAAAAAAAAAGTAAACCAAATTAACTTGCGAGTTATAGCTAATTGTTTCTTGTGGGAGAAATTAACATATAGACTATTCAGAGATTTATCTTGGCCAGAGTGCAATGATTACAGTAAATTTTTGTGTCTGAATTTTAATCTTTGCTTCCTATTTTGATTCTTTGAACTTCAAATATAAAATGGATATTTTTAAAATACTATATATTTATTTATTTTATATCTCAAATGAGCCCAATCGCTCATTAACAATATATATGTGAATGCATATTTAAAAACAACAATATTATTAAGCTAGTGCAAAAAATAAATAAAAATATTTCATAATTGAAAAGGAATAACCAAACTACACGGTTCGAAATTTAAGTTATTTTTTTCAACTTTAAAGGTTTGCAGCCAAGCTGTTTGGCTTTCCAGCCAAACTTATCCGTTTGTCAAAAATGACCCTGGAAAACACCCGGTGTGCTGTGGTGATTGGGAGGCACATTTCTGATTCAATTCGAACGTGCTCCGGATTTCGACAAGGCGATGCGCTGTCATGTAATTTCTTTAATCTGGTGTTGGAGCATATAGTGCGATGTTCCGGTGTGAAAACACAGGGCACTATATTTTACAAATCGGTGCAGCTCCTGGGTTTCGCTGATGACGTCGATATTATCGGAACATCACGACAAGCAGTCATCGAAGCCTTTACACAGATTCAAGAGGAAGCAGGTAAAGCGGGTCTTCTCATAAATGAGAATAAAACAAAATATATGCTGTCGACAAATAAAATGTCCTCACAACATCATATAGGACACAACATCACTGTCGGCTCATATAATTTTGAGGTAGTTCAGGAATTTATCTACCTTGGAACCAACATCAACTCCACCAATAACATCGATGTTGAAGTAAGGCGAAGAATTACCCTTGCAAAATACCGAATTGCCTATCCCAAAATACCAAGGCACAATTATACAAAACGCTCATCGTTCCGGTGCTGCTATATGGTTCTGAGTCGTGGACATTACCAAAGCGAGCATGCACTTTGTATCTTTGAGAGAAAAATTCTTCATCGCATCTATGGTCCTGTGTCTGACGAAGGGGTTTGGAGAAGAAGATACAATGCCGTTAGCATATAGTAACTATACCAGCTGTTCAACGACATGGACCTAGCTAAAAAAAAGTCAGAATAAGACGGTTTCATTGGCTAGGCCATGTAGAGCGTATGGATCAAAATGCTCCGGCTAGGAAACTCTTCGAATCCAAGCTACAGGGAACGCGTCGTCGAGAGAGGCCACACCTTCTCCTCGGAGAGATGAAGTATCGGCAGATATGAAAAAACTTCAAATCACCAACTGGAGAGATTCCGCTCGTGCCCCGGACCTTCAGGGTCTGTAGCGCTCAGCAAGTAAGTAAGTTAAAGGTTTGCATATTTATCCTTACCAAAATTAGTTGAATTTTCTATCTTAAAAAGATGGTATATCTACAGTTTTTAAAAATTTTCGATTTTATTCAACATAAAATTTCAAATTCTTGAATTTTATGTTGAATTATTTCAACTTCTTATAGGTTAAAAATATTATCATTTAATTTTGGAAAATTAAATATTTTTGTCGAAAATCTCAACTAATAGGTTCATAAAAATTTTAATTTGGTTTAAATTTTCAACTATAGAATAGTTGATAAACTTACATTAAAGTTAATTTTTCAACTATACGTAAGTTTGAAATGTGTCTTGTAAGTTGAAAATATAGGCCAAATCTGATCAAAATTTCAACTTTTTTTAATCAAAATTTCAGGTATGAGGTTAAAAATTTTATTGTTTTAGGTTTAAAATATCAGTTTTAAGTAGGTATGAATTTTTAATCGCAAAATCTATGAAATAGTCCATTTTCGAAAGTTCATAACCCTGAAAGCTAACAAAATAAATAAAAACATAACTAATTTAATAAAAAATGTTTTATTAACAAAAAAATTCAAAATTAATTAAAAAAATATTTTTGAAAATTATAAATTCGAATCCATCTAATTTTATAGAATGAAATGATTTGTTTTAAATTTAAATCTTTATACTTTATTATAATAAAACTAGGGGCCCCTGTTGAGTAATTATATTTCAAGTTGAAGTCAAATTTAAAGTTTTTAAAAATACAATAATTTACGTACTGACATAGACTTCGCACGATATAGCAGAAACCACTCAAGATTATACTTATACTTAGCTCTATATATTCTTTGTTTTTACGCCAATATACATATTTGACATTTTATTTTCACTATATGGCAGACAACAACAAATATTATATATTCAAACATTTTTTTCTTCACTGCCTTTACTATCATCTAAAACGATATTACCAAATCGATTCCGATTTTCCGACTGTCGCATATAAAACAAATATTTGGACTATTTAAAAACATTTAATCGTTACGAAAAAAAAAATTTTTTTTTTGTTAAATTAAAGTGCGATCCTGTTTTTGAACTATTTATATTTAAATTTTCATCAAATCAATAAGAAAAACAAAACTGAAATAATAATAACAATTACAACAATAACAACAAATAATTTTCTAAAGTAAATTTTCCTTGTATTGTGTTAATTAAACTCGTTAAATAAAACTGTAATTTTTGTTGTTGTTGTAGTTGTTGTTTTTTTTACTTTTTTTGATTAGTCCTGGGAATTTTTTCATACTTATTTATTTAACAATGATTTTATCCTTGGAAATTAAATATAAAGTTAACAATATAATATAAAATGGCCATATAAACAGAGTATTTTGATGGGGTTTCTATCAAAATTCAAAAATGGAATAGGTAAATTCAAGGAAAACAATTTTATTTGTTTGTTATTTTTATAGGAAAATTTAACCAATTTTTGTTGCCTCTCCAAGGATATTTATTTTTAAAATCTTAGTATAATTATAGTGTGATAATTAAAGTTTATAAATATATTGAGAATAGTTAAAAAAAAAAAATGGAAATAGTTATCTATAGCATTAAAGATATTATTCGAATAATATAATCAAATTAGGTATTTCGAAAATGCTACTCCATGGGAGTTGGATTAAAAAAAATTTGAATAATAATAAATTAAATTAAATATGATATTGATGCTTGAGGTTAGTTCACAAACAAATTCATTTTATTTCTGTGATATTAGCGCTGCCATGCTTATAAATCAATATTAATTTAACAACAATTTCATTTACATTTCTAATTTAAATCCAATAAATTTCGAAAGACAAAGAAAAATCATCTATCGATTAAATAATTTTCAAATAACATTAAGATTACGTAGCAGTTCAATATGCAAATAATTTTTGAAAATTCTTTGTCACTTCTGTCACATTTATAAATATCAAAACTATATGTACAGATCTGAATTCCGTTTGTTACAGATTTAATAAAGATTTTTTTTTTTATTGATTTATTGATTGGGATTATAGTGAGTTTCTGTTTTTATCTTCCGGTCGTTAATTAACCTTCAACGGTCTTAGATCAGGCGCAATATTTTTTTTCAAAGATTGCGGTTGGAGGTAAAATATTTTTCTAGTTGGAATTCTAAAGCGCTTTCATATTCACCGATACTTAATACTTCCAATGAAGATGTAATTTTTCTTCAAAATCCGTCCATTCATGTTTGAAGTAAAAGAATTTTTTAGCTTAGAGCATTTTCATTTATCCGCTTTGAATGAAAAGGTCATGAAGGCATTTTAATTTGATTTTTTTTTGGCTAGATATCAATGAATTGCTTTTATAGTTCCATTTTGATATTCCCCAAACCCAACCCCAAACTCCTTCGTTAAAGATACAATACAACTCTTGTCTGACTAAATTTAATAATATACAAAATTATGAAGAAGATGAAACTAATAAATGCTGGCCAATAAATTCAAATTAAAATTATACGAGCGATATTCTGTTATGTGCGCTATTCTGTTATAAGCAATATTCTGTTAATTAAGGAAAGCGAAGATGATGCCCAAAAACTTTTATTTGACTCTCCCAAAACCCTAAAAATGTATGTAAATATCAGCAAGAAAATATAACGGAAATAGTAGGAAGGGGATAGTATCAAAATTCCGGATTTGAGAGCACATGCAAAATCTCGGAATTCTCCGTATGAAAAATCCTGAAATTTTTTTTAAAACTACCTAGGTATATTTTTTTAAAACTATACTTTTAAAAAATTTATGCATAATTTAATCCATAAATAATATTTTTAACCAACAAAATTAAAAAATTATTTCATAATTTATAGAAAAATATAAATAAATTTATTATAAGCCATTTTGGGATTTCCCGAAATTTCACAATTTAATTTGTTTGTTTTAAGTTAAAAAATTCTAACGGAAATATTTTAAATACCTAGCTGTACAGTGCTGTCACTTATTTTGTTAAATGTGGTTGGTTTTGAGCAAAATGTGGTAGAACGAACCCGACTTTGAAAAGAAAATTTGTTTTTTTTTTTTTAAATATTTTTTGCGAAAACAGGGTGTCAATAAATAAGTAGCGGGGGTTTGGGAGCGGCCATCCCGGACTATAAAAATAAAATTGGTTTTGTCTTTAAATTTTACTTTTTCAGAATCTTTTATTATGATTTGGGGGCTTAACGGCATATTGGCATTAGTGTAGTAAAATTTAAATCTGCGTTAACATTTTTTTTAAGCAGAAGCTGATTATATTGGGATTTAATATGAAAATAATAATTAAAAGTGCGGCACTTTAAATTATTATTTTTATATTAAATCCCGGGATTTTGGATTTCCGGTGTTTGGATTTTCGGGATTGTTATTCCGTGATTTCAATACCAACCCGGTAGGAAATAAAAAAAGACAAACAAGATAAAATTTAAAATATTGATCCTAGTTAAATGTCGACCATCGAAAAAGTTATATTCCTCCGATATCTCAGTGTCCAATTCGCGCATAGGAAATTTGAAGACAAAAACAAACACAAACAAATAATGACTTATTGGCTTTGGTAGGATGTGAGACATAGCATTTAAATGTTTGCATATTAACGCCAAATTTAAAACTACAATATACAAGACAAAATAATATTCTGAAGATTATACCGTCAATAGACGTAAGATCGAAAATAAACAAAATAGTTATAGTAAAGAAAAAAAAGCAAATACGCGAGGCGAGGCCTATTATAATGCATATTAAGCCATAAAATTAATAGTAAAACTATTAGTATAATACCAAGCAGGAAATGAGCACAAGTAAAATGAGGTTAATAAAACCAATAAAAAATAATGTTTTGGCTGATAGTATAAGAAAAACAATGGATATTTAAAATAAAGTTTGATGGCGAGTGGTATGAAAGAGAGATTACCAAAATTTTCTTCAAAGCAGTACCAGTGGAAAAGAGAATTGCCAGAAGTGTCTTCAAAGGTGTATTAAACTGATCACCGATAATAATACAGCGACCACCGACATATTTGCTGCAATGTTGCAACTGATAATCCCAAAATGATTTGGCACTAATCCCTTGATCATTGTCAAATACTCTTATAACACGAAGAAGAAGAAAACTAAAAATAAAATTATTTAATTTATTTTCTTCACCTACAGGATTATTATGCCTACTAATTTTTATCAAAATAGAAACCATACATCAAGTACTGTGCATTATCCATTGGCTCATCTAGATTCATTTAATCTCCTCCATTAATTCCTAATTGAAGTAACCTAAAAAATGTTTTCTTACAATATTATAAAGAAAACATAAAAATAATTATTTTTCAAAAATTCAATATTCTTTCATTAACTTCTGAGATTTTCTTAAGATTATATTCCCAATACACGTTGTCTGGAATAGATTTTGTAAAAAAAAAAAAAAAAATATTCGTTTCTAGACAACCAAAAAAACCATACCAGTTGTAAACATAACAAAAATTCTATTTTCTTAAATTTAATTACCAAATTGTCTTGAACATCTCAAAACCATAAAATGAGGATGTAATTTAAAAAAAAAAAAGTATAAAAATGAACCGAAAAAATTTCTTAACATTTCCAATATTACAATGGAAATGAAAATAAATGTAAAGAAAAACCAAAAATGGTTTTTCCTTTCACTTAAAAATTCCATCACATTTTTTTTTTTTTTTGGCTTTTGTTTTGTTTTTCTGACAACATCACATGAATATTATATAAACTTTCTTAATACACTTCTATATTTTACCCACTGTTGTTATAACAAACATTCTTGCGTGCATCCATATGTACCACTGACACAAATCAAATATGTACACAAACACAAACATACAAACATATTATGTAAAATGTTATCAAACCCATCAGATACTCTATATTTATTTACTAATACATCATTGAGAAGTCCCAAAGGAATGTCATAATTAAGATGCTACAAATGTACACATTTTTCACATATATAATTTCACTAATGGTTTGCCCAAACAAAAAGGATTGTTTTAAAACAACACACAAACACATACCATAACGTTATGTGACTAAAAAGAAAATTTTATTGTGTTGTGTTCGTTTGTAAAGAGCTAGTATGTTTTTTGTTTGGCGCGTTGCGATACGAAGTACTTTTAAGGAATTAAATTTTCAACGAGATTAGAATATAAATGTTGCATTTTGTAAGATTTAATAAAAATTCGAAAGTTCATTTGAAATTGAATTAAATGTAGGTGGGTGATTTTAGTAATGTCTTAAAAACACAAACACAATAAAAAAGTTTGTTATAATATGTTGGACCATTTCGAAAACTTAAAAAAATATATATAATTTTTTTTACTTTAAAGTTACTCTATAGCGATTTTCAATAGTTTTAAGAGTTTCCTATTTATATCTCTGCAGACAAAGTTGTATAAGAGTGCAGAAAAAAAAATGCAATTCAACGATGTGGCAAGTGTTGTGGGTTCAAATCTTGTGGGAGATAAATTCATCTCTTCTACTAAATAATATATGTGTCGTGAATCACAAAAGCTAGATTAGCAACAGTAAACTAATCATCTAGTTTTTGAGAATTCATCTCATTCAATTCATGTTAAATATTCAGGAAAAAATGGAAAAAGTCTAATTTGCTCCCAAGGGAAGTGAAGAAGAAGAGTGTTTTCTTCATTTGATTTTATTTTGCCTTAGGCTTGGTTTATTTGATAATGACTAAGAGTTGAATGTATCTAAATTTTTTTTTTTTTATCTTACATTATCTTTATAACGTATTTTAACAAACACTTTTTGGCGCCGCTCCAATGAGATGATGTTAATACTGCTTGTATTATCACGGAGAATAGCCTTTGGCTGAATATGCGAAATGGTTTTAATGCCGAGCATGGGAAGGACTCATAGGTTCGGTTTTTCATTTCGCTGTTGTCCAATACACACTATGTTTTTTCTATTTTCTGTTATTTACCGTTTCAGCTATACCGTGGTTGAAATCCGATCGATAAGTAGGTTAAGTCAACTGCTTGTTGAATTCGGTACTCAAAGCATCAAAAATTATCTGAAATATTTAATGTTATTCAGATAATTAAAGTATTTAATTTCAAGTAGTTCAGAAATTGTAGCTACTGTTAATAAAATACTTTGAAGAACACTAATAAAACTAATAATGGTGTGAAACATTTCAAGTATATTGTGATTCAAAGAGGAGTGTTTTATTCTTTTTAAATATTATTAAAAATATAACAAAATTATTTGTCACTGTATTAGTAAGTTATTTAGTCCAAAAGAGGGTTGAAGCCAAAGCAAGACGTTGCCACTACAACATTGAGCAATGTGCGGGTCACTCGACTTATTCCACTCAAACGTCAATATAATTAATTTTTTTTAATAAATTGGATTATTGATCACCCTGTACCTGAACGTGAAGTTTTGTTTTCAAAATATGCATATTGATTTGAAAGAAATTTGATATACTTTTTACTAAGCTAAATATAGTTTCAAAAATTTTAGTTGGTTATGGAATATTTACGCTTAATTCGATGTATTAATAAAATTTCAAAAGCATGTCTTAACCCTAATAAAACCAATTGCATTTACTGAGATCCTTACAAAAATCTATTACTATTTTTAATCGTTGGGATTTATATGTAAACGCAACATTTTTTAGATTAATTGTACTTACGTTAACTAAAATTTTGTGTTTATTATTTCTTTTATGATACAGTTTTAAAAAAAATTGGACCCGACTACTTTTCGGAAATATTACCTATTTTTATAATATTTTTGCCTACCTATTGTCATTAAAATATTTTTTATATTTTGTTCCCTGATGACTTGGCAACCAGCTTGTTAACTAGAAGTCAGTTTTTTAATACCGTTATGCCTATTGTATCATTTCTCGATGGATATAGTCTATTTTATCCCTGATTTCTGATGTTTTATTAAACAGGTAGGTAGCTAGGTAGAATTGGCCATTCCAGTTCTTTCTGGAAAACCAATTTTAATTGTGTCTTTAATACATCTATAACAACATCTTCGGTGCATGGTGCATTTGTCGGAAAAAATATTCGCTTTTTTCATTCTATTCTCTATGTTCAGTTTTTAGCTAAGCTTAGTATGAAGTATGATTTCTAAGTATTTGGCACTATAGATTTCATTGAATACTGCCTCAATAATTTCATTCCCAAAGAGAAGTAGCATATTGTTTGCCAATGTTTATACTCACACAAAATGTGTTGTGTCATATCTTCATTAAATGATCGTTAAACAATTAACTGTTTATACTCAGTACGTTACTACACTTTTAAAACTACATATTCTTATCTTAAACCTATTCTGAATAAAAACTTCATTTTAAAGTCTATCTGGTACTACAAAAGACAAATAAAATTTGTTTGATATGCTTCAGATATCTCGTTTTTGAAATTAATGCATTTGGAGTTTTGAAGACTGAAAAACAATTTAAAACAGATAATGGACTAATTATTAGTTTCTAACATCATAATATATCTTTAAACACTTGTACATCCATCCAAACATTTTCTTGCACCATAAAAATTGTACAAATTTCTTTAAAAATAAATATTTCTTAATCCTAAATTGAAGAATTTAAAAAAAATACATATTTTTTCCATCAACATTCACTATTACCGTTATATCAAATTCTAACAAAGTTTACCAGAAAATTTTCTAGGAACAGATATAAAAAATAAAAAGAAGACTACTTTTCAAAAAATAAAAATAAAAAAATTTCATTATTTTTATTTCAGCGTCTTTTTCAAATCAAAAGTTTTAAAATAAGAAGAAAATAAAAAAAAAAAATCATCCTCTTTTGATGTTGGGCTGATCGTTTATTCCATTTCTGTATGTTTTTTTGAATTAATTCAAAGCACGTTCATATCGTTTCAGTGACGTATAACTTATTTTTTTATTTTTTTTTTATTTTGTTGTTTTTTCTGTGTTTTTTTATATTTTATTTATTTTAGTATTCTACTTATAGTACCTAGCCTCTTATTAGTTTTTTTATTTTAAGTAGATCTTCAGATATTTACAATACGTTTATGACACAATTTTGTACTAAATAGAGTGTCTGAGAAAATATAATCAATATTTTTTAAATTCCTATTAACCGTACTATGCCTATACATTTTTTTATAACCCAAAATAAATTTTTTTAAAAATATTTCAAAGTTCAGAATATGATTTTTTTTTGTTATAGTATTAGTAATATAAGTAGAATTATCTTTTTGTTTTAGTTGATCATTCGTCCAAAGAACTCAATATTATGTTCGAGTAAGAAAGTCATCGAAAGAATGCCAATTTTGCTTCTGGCAATAATTCTTATATTGTTAGGTGTAAGGTTGGAAGGTATTACCTAAATTCCAAAATCTGAACCTACCTAACGTTGGTCAGCTGCAAAGGATGTGTTCAAGTCTGTTTTTTGTCTCGTTTTCTTTATTGCATTGGTATGACACAGAGAGTTGAACGTAATCCCCAGCTTGGCAGCGTGGCTTTTTTTGGTTAGTGATCCATAGGCCTTATGTACACTTGTTGTTTCACTGTATGTTGTATTTTCCTATTGTCTCCCTTACACACCCTTCCATCAACAAATATAAGAGCTGTTTTTTTTAAATATGTGTTTAGCTTTAGTGATTCTTCAAAAAAAAATCAAGAAATTTTTGGTCATCTCCGTTGTTTTTTACTAATACATACAAAGGAACAATAAAATTTGTTGGTAGGCGTACAAAAATTGTATTCAAAACACAAAATGATTCTGATTTTGTAATTAGCATGAAAAAAAAAAACAATTATTTTAACACTATAAGCACTTGAAAATAAATTTGAAAATTAAATTCTTACGCACACATTCAAACTTTCAAGCTTTCGCTGTCATAACATAAACATAGTTTACATTGAAGCGACATTGGAATAACACGCAGTGAAACAACAAGTATACATAAGGCCATACAGATCGCTGCTACTCTTTATAAATTACTACTGGACCTTACTACTGGACCTTGTTTGGTTTTGTTGATGTTATACGAGAGTCATATTTTTCTGCAGGTTGCACAGGTTGTCAGCCTACTATCTTAACACCAACTTTTAGAAGATGGTATTAGAAGATAATGGGTTCGTTAAGGTTGGATTCTTGCTTGGTCAGTTTATTGGCTCTGTTATTGCTCTCTATGTTTATATTTATATGTATTATAGAATTATGTTTTGACATAAGCTTTGTCCTTTATTGACTTACCATATTCATTCGATTTCAGAATTTTTTTTTACATGAACTTTATTTTGTACAATTTTACTGCATATGCAAAATTGTCTTAACAAAAGTCCTAAGAAAAATCTCAACAAAATGAATAACAAAAAATAGAAAATCATATAAGTCCCGCTTCATGAAAAGGGTTAAACAACATGAATATAATATGTTCTCAATAACGAATATGTTCTAACTCATTTTTTCTTAATTTAAAAAAATTGTTGTAATTAACAAAAATAAAATTTATTTTTCCAAAAAAATATCCTTTAATTGTGCAATACAATTTACTAAATTTATTTTTTTATTCTTTTTTTCATTTTTTTGTCACCATACCTATTTTAAAAGACAAAAATAATTGCATGAATTGTACAAAGGAAGTCTTCTTTTAAATTTTCTTTTGATTTAATCTCATGACTATATAAAAAAACATAGATTCAAATACAAAAAGTCATACATGTACACTGTGTTGCTGTGATTTAAGGACCCTAAATAGAAGTTTTCTATTTTGTTTTTATTTGAATTTCATTAAAATTTTGTTTTTTCTTTTTTTTTTCTCGTTAACGACCTTAATAAAAAATAATTTAAAAAAAAAAAAAAAAACAGAGGATTAGATTTATCTCAGGATTTGAATTATATTGAAACTTTATATCATCAATAATATTATTTGATTTTATTTTGTTATTTTTCTTTTGTTTTTTTTTTTTTTTAAATTTATGAATCAATATTCATATAAGATGATGATCTGATCAGAGCAAAAAAAAAAAAAAAAAAAATCAAGGATACAAAAAGGATATATTATTTAAAAAAGAAATGAATACTTAATTAACAAAATTTATATTTTAATATGATATGTTGAATTATTATTTTTGGAAAATCTTAAAGCGTATTTTTTTTTTTATGAAAGGATTCAAAGTAGACCTTTTGCTTTTGCATTATGGAAAACTTTATTTAATAAATTTAAAATTAAATTTGTTTAAAGTAGGTTAAAATTAGTTTAAAATTGAGTTATTTTTTAATAAAAATTTTTTTGATATTTCCTGAATGATTTTATTTATTATATGGGGTTGTTCAGCAGAGCACGCGTATCAGCTTTTTAAGTAGGGAAGTTGTTATTTTAAAATTAAAAAAAAAAAATGTATTCTGATGATGAATGACTAACTTACTTAACAATCACAAAATAACCCTTTTATAGGTATGGACCACCGAAATGCTCAACTGGTGCAACATGGTAACAAACAGGCTCAAGTCTAACAAAAGAAAAGAAAAAGTAGAAAAAGTTATTTTTGTTTTTACTATCAAATTTATACTAAACACTAGTTAATGAAAATAACTTAATCAAAAATGTTGTAACATTTTACATAACTGTAAATATTTTTTACCTTGCTTTTTTAAGTCTGTATTCGCAATCATTTAAGTTCAATTATAATGAAAGTAATGAAAAAATAACGGTAACGGTTTGATTTAATAACGGTAAAAATATTATTGTTAAATTTGAAAAATGTATCAGCAGAACCAAAGTCTAAATAATAAAATAATACATACTACATAGGTATGTAGATAATGATCATAAATTTAAAATAAAATATATACATTATGTATATTAGAAAAAAATAATAAACAAAAAACATTCACATCACAGCACATAACATTTCTGGCTCTAGTATACGGTTGCAAAAAAACAAACGTAAAAAAAGAGAGCAAGATTATGATCACAAAAAAAATTTAGTCCAAATATTTTATTTGCTCTTTTTTGTTCACTTTTAATTATTTTTCTGTCAAATTTGACGGAACGCCTCAATACATATACAAATTGCAATATACATATACAAATTTCTTTGGACTGCTTTTTTTCTAACATGAAATAAATAAAATTTAGTCGAAATATTTTATTTGCTCTTTTTTGTTTACTTTTAATTATTTTTCTGTCAAATTTGACGGAACGCCTCAATACATATACAAATTGCAATATACATATACAAATTTCTTTGGACTGCTTTTTTTCTAACATGAAATAAATAAAATTTAGTCGAAATATTTTATTTGCTCTTTTTTGTTTACTTTTAATTATTTTTCTGTCAAATTTGACGGCACGCTTTAATACATATACAAATTGCTTTGGTCTGTTTTGTTAACATGAAATAAATAAAATTTAGTCCAAATATTTTATTTGCTCTTTTTTGTTCACTTTTGATTATTTACCTGTCAATTTGACAGAACGCTTCAATACATATACAAATGCCAATATACATATACAAATTGCATTTGGTCTGTTTTGTTAACATGAAATAAATAAAATTTAGTTTCAACATTTCATATGCTCTTTTTTGTTCACTTTTAATTATTTTTCTGTCAATTTGACGGCACGCTTTAATACATATACAAATGCCAATATACATATACAAATTGCATTTGGTTTGTTTTGTTAACATGAAATAAATAAAATTTAGTTCAAATATTTTATTAGCTCTTCTTTGTTTATTTCTAATTATTTTTCTGTCAATTTGACGGAACGCTTAAATACATATACAAATTGCATTTGGTCTGTTTTGTTAACATGAAATAAATAAAATTTAGTTTCAACATTTCATATGCTCTTTTTTGTTCACTTTTAATTATTTTTCTGTCAAATTTGACGGAACGCTTCAGTACATATACAAATTGCTTTGGCTTGCTTTTTTTTAACACGAAATAAATAAAATTTAGTCCAAATATTTTATTTGCTCTTTTTTGTTCACTTTTGATTATTTACCTGTCAATTTGACAGAACGCTTCAATACATATACAAATGCAAATATACATATACAAAATGCATTTGGTCTGTTTTGTTAACATGAAATAAATAAAATTTAGTTTCAACATTTCATATGCTCTTTTTTGTTTACTTTTAATTATTTTTAATATTTAATGCGCTGCCGAAATATATTTATTTAAACTTGCAATTTGTATATATTAGAGCGTTCTGTCAAATTTACAGACATATGTAGGAAACTATAAATAATAATAATGACAAGTTATGTTCGTTGTGCAAATAATTTTTTGATAGATTTTGTATGCTATTTCGTTCTATAATATCTAATAATAGTAAGCTTTACAATATTCATTATTTTTGTCAATTTTGCGATACTACAAACGATCGTCCAAAAATATCGTAGAAGATGATAAAAAAATCAAATATTGGAAAAGCAAAAAAAAACAAGAAATAAAACTAAGCATATCGAATCATTATTAAAGTGTTGGTTATCACTAAAATTGAAATAAAATATACAAATTATATTTATAATCGGTGTCGCGTCAGCGTCGGGCAGATTGTGCAGATATTTTAGTGCGCCTGCTTTAGAATGATTTTTAAAGTGCATGTCATTTAACATTTAATAAATAAGAATGTCGTGAGAAAATATTTAAGTAAAAAATAAAATTTAATTATTAAAATAAATGTGTTTATAATAATAATATATAAATATAATAAAAAAAATATATTGAAAAAAAAATATATAATAATTTTAATATATTTTAATATTTAAGTAATGTATATATTAAAATATATTAAATATTTAAAAAAAAATATACTTAAAAAAAATATTTATAAAATATATTTAAAAAAATATATATAAAATATATTAAAATATATTAAATATATATAAAAATATATAATAATGTAATAATAAATAATATAATATAACTATATAAACGAATTGTGCATGTGCTGCTTCTATGAACAAGAATAACTGCTAAACAATTTTCTGCGTGCCTGCGCAAGTTTTTTTGTTCATAGTGACAGAGAAAAAAATCTGCAAGACACCAACGCATGTTTTACTGCACTTACGAACACGCTTATAGTTTTCCACATTTAAATTAGTAAATTATATATCATAAACATTCTAGAGAAAAAACTATTGTATATATAATTGTGTTTGTCAAATCTATGTATAAAACGAAGTTAAGGTGTTCAGTCCATATCCAGCAAATTGTAGGCACATTTTGTCGTCAAAATTATGATGACAATTTGTCGACAAAATTTGTTACAAAATTGTGGTTGTAAACCCACTCACATTTATTCGACAAAATGTTGACAAATATTTGTCATGACAATTTTTGGTCAACAATATGTGACAATTGGGTGACAGGATTTGTAAGTTTTTTATTTATTTTTGTATGTAATAGTATTCTATTCATCAGTTTATTCAACACTTTTGAGAGAAATCGGTATTGTTTTGACATTTGTATTTTGAAAAACACAACAAAGTTTATTTAAATATATGAATGAATTTTATAATTAAAAAACGATAGAAATATAACTTGTTTTTTAATTATTTTTATAGAATAAATTATAGATAGAATAAAATATATGTAATATATAAAAAACAAATTGTTTTTATTATTAAAAATCCACCCCTAAGTTACTGAAAAAACCTGTCCTGTCTGAAAAAAAAAATAAAAAAAAAATTGTTGTGAAAATTGTCCAAAAAATTGATGACAAATTATTCACAAAATGTCACCTTTTTGTGACATTTGGCTGATCGGGTATGTACTTGGAATTATATGAAGAGTGATGTAATCACTGTTATGAATGAAGAGAGATATTTTCCAGAAGACCATCCCATATTTTAACAACATTCTAAGAGAGGCATTTGGTTTCAATGTTTTTGTATTAATTGTTATAAAAATTTAAAATTTTCTGTAGTCCCCAAGTAAAATTAGTTCAATTAAATAAAAAGTGAAACATGCCACCGATTGTCTTTAAAAAAAGTGTAATCTTAAAACTTTGTTGTATTCAAACAAAAAAAAAAAAAAAAAAATTAATTGACGAAAAATCGGTACAATCGAAAAAAAAATATTTATTTGTATGTATTTTCAACCATGTCTAGTTATTTGGTGTACAGTTTGAGTTTGGTTATAAAGTAAGTAAATAAATTTTAGGATAACAGCAGTTCCATATATATTTTGAATTTTTCGAGTTCAAAACCGCTCCACCTGGAATTAAGGAGTATAGTAGTAATAATAAATTATACAAACGTTATAGCTATATAATCTATATTCCCGTCCACCTCACTGAATATGGTAGATTCGAACCAATCACTAGAATGCTCCGGGAAATAAATTTTAATTCTAGACTCTCTTGATCGACAACTAATTGTTTTAGGTGTAAAAAAAAAAAACGATTAACATTTTAATGTTCGTACAACTGAGACTAACTAACAAATGTTGGTCTTTTTAGCTTTGATATACTTACTAGTTCGGCCTATCTTTTGAAAGTATTTTTAGTTAATGCATAGTTATTAACATTGGTATTAACTTTTGACTTTTACTTTTCTACTAACAGCATGTACCTAGTTTAGTTTATTTTTAGATTTTTCTAATCAAAGGTGTCGGTGTTTTACTAACCCTACTGGATGATGATATAGGTTTTTAACTTCAAATTCAAGTTTTTTTTATTTCAAATTCAATTTTTATTATTTTAAATTTATATTTTTTTATTTCAAATTCAAATTTTATTATTTCAAATTCCTATTTTTTTTATTTCAAATTCAATATTTTTTATTTCAAATTCAAGTTTTTTTTATTTCAAATTCAATATTTATAAATATTGTTATTTTTATTTTTAAATTTTTGAAAGAAAACAAACTAAATATACAAACAAAAATAGATTTTGCAATAGAATTGCAGTAGTCTTGTTAATTTGCTGTCATTATCCAATGCAGCTTTTGACACCGTCTGGCACAATGGTCACCTACACAAAATTAATAATATTTCGTCCAGAGATTCTAGTCCTTTGATCAGTCCCAATCGACGGAGTTATCAACTAATAACATCCTTTGATGATAGCAGTGTTGAAATTACATCTAACTTGGTTGTACGTCGTAGGGAATACCATAGGGAACCATACAGTTAAACTAGCTTAAACAAAAAGCAAATCCTAATAAAAGGCTATGCAGAAGGCCAGACCATAATTGAGTCAAGTTAAATAGCGGAATCAATAAAAATAATGCAATGTCTAGAATAAATCGTTACAAAAAAGATGAGAAGAAATAAAATTATCAGTGAGAGATTTGTTAGCGGATCCACAAACTAATATAAATTTGGTAAATGTAATAAAGATTGCAACAATTATTACGTGGATATGTCAATGAAATTACATTAAATTAATTTTGAGTTGTAGCAATCATTACATTAATTGTTGCATTTAATATACACTTATTTAAAGTTTATTTTGTTTAAAAAATCTATTTTTGTTTGTTTAAAAATACCTAGCAAGTTTCAAAAACTTAAAAATAAAAAGAACAAAATTTACAAATATTGAATTTGAAATAAAAAAAACTTGAATTAGAAGTGAAAATCTTTATATATTTCAGAATCAAATGAAGTAAGCTTTCGTCTAGTAATATACATATGTACGTTGAATTGTTTTTTAATTGAACCTGTCTCTA
This sequence comes from Argyra leucocephala, assembly GCA_963942445.1. Classification (NCBI taxonomy): domain Eukaryota; kingdom Metazoa; phylum Arthropoda; class Insecta; order Diptera; family Dolichopodidae; genus Argyra; species Argyra leucocephala. Next base: position 7,029,936 of record OZ012681.1, on the reverse strand, counting down.
CTTTCAAATATTTAGTATTATTGATTGATTCTAAGCTTGATTGGAGCGGACACACTTTTTACCTTAAGAACCATTTCAAAAACGTGATTAGGCAACTATATACTACGTAAATTTATATAGCTCTGCTAAAGTGTGTTCAATGGTGTACTTTGCGATATTCCATTCTAAACTTCAGTATGGTATAGTTTGTTGGGGTGGTACTCACTTTAACAAGCTACAACCACTTCTAATATTTCAAAAGAATGCTATTAGATTAATTTCTAAGGTTAACCGTCTTACACACTTTGCAAGCTTATTTAGTAGTTTAGGTATTCTTCCCATCAGGAACTTATACCTCTATAAAACCCTGAAAGTATTTTTTATTAAATCAGGATATCTTGATTTGAGACATACCGTTATCCATAATCTAAGAATTAATAGCAGGAATTTAGTTGTTGTACCCCGCTTTTATAAGTTTCATATTTGTCATTTCTTTAAAATTATTGCACCGAGAATTTTTAATAAGCTACCTATTGAAATCAGAAATATTAGAGTTTTATCCGAATTTTTAACAAAAACTAAAAATTGGCTTAGACATATTAGTTGGCATGAAGTTGAAGAGCTAATAAGAGTCATTAGATAATATTATTACTGATATATATATTATAGTATCCTGTTTCTGATATCTATCTAGTGACGAAGCGAGAACATTCAGATTAGGGAATCAATTCATTAAAAAGTCGAAAAGTATGAACTAAGGAGAACTAGGCAGGTTTAACTACTTTACATTGTATTAAATTAATAATTTTCTGGAAATAATAGTTTACTATTAAGCACAAATTTTTTTTTTTTCTCTTTGAAGGTGAAAATCTTTGAAAAGAGCCTAAAAGGCCGTATCACAGCTTAATAGGACTGTGAAATTTTTAAATTACTAAATTCACCTACAACGTGATATCTTAAGATTAATTATTATAGCTAGTCACTATATGGACTAAACAATTTTTCATTAAACTTTGAATTAATAAATAAACTTATTATGATAGGAAAAAAAAAATTCAGGAAATGCAAAATGATATATTGCAAATTTGTTAGGTTACCATTGTTTCGTAGGAGTAATACCCAAAACAATTTATTTCATAAAGGTCTTCAAATATTTAATCACTTAACAGTGGAAGTCAGAAACGCAGAAGATTTTTTCTAAAAAATCTTGATAACTTTTGTAGAGTATAGAAACGAATAATTAAATTTGTATTTTGTCTATTGAATATTCATAAATTTTTATCTTATTTTATTTTAAATTTTGTAGTTTAAATATTTTATGCATTATTTTGGTAAATTATTGTTTATAAATTTTAATAAAATTGAACTAATTTTGTTTTATGTAACTTGAAGGTAAATAGATTTAAAACTTTAAAAAAGTATTAATTACTAAAAAATGAAATGAAAAAAAAAAAAAAAAATACGTTTGAAATTCACTAAAAATTAATTCTATCACCGATTATCAGACAATAATTAATATTCCTTTTACATTCATAAAAATTCTCTGATGATTTAATTGATTTCAGTAAATCTTTTTCAATTGAAATAACAGAAAGAGCACTTAATCTTTCCGATCCCATTCTATTTCGCATGAAGCTTTTGACTCGTTTTAAGCCTGAAAAGACACGTTCTGCTGTTGCTGTTATTGGAGGAATAGTAAGAATCAATTGACAAAGTTTTGTAAATTCCGTAAAACACCTGTCTAATCCACACTCCTTCAAAAAGTGTAGAATCTCTAAAGCATTTTTCTTACTTTGAAAATCTGAATCACTGAATGTCACTTTTCTGTTTCCAACTTGAATATCTCAAAATATTCCTAAGAATTTTCTTGCAAATTGTTTACAAGATCACTAGGGTATTTTTCTTCGAAATCCTTATATCGACTTATGTCAGTTAATCAATAAATTTAATTTTTTTGAGTGATTCAAAACGGTACTTAATTTCTGAAATGAGTTTTTGGCCAATATCTGTAATTAATGTTTTATAGTACTTTGGAATATTTTTACCACAAAGTTCCCTTTTTCTAGATGCTAATTCTAGAATGTCAAATTCCTCAATACTTTTGGAAAAATTTTCTTCAAAATTCTGGATCATCAATTTTGATCAATGAATTTTTCGAATTCACAGATTTTTCGAATACAATAGGATATATCAAACATTTTTTATTGTAAGATTTCATAAATTCATGAGTAAAAAAAATAACAAATAATAACATATTAACTGCTTTTTTCTCTATTATTCATTTATTTATGATTAATTATATACATAGAGTAGGAGATATAGCTAATAAGCTACATATAAGTTTTCATATTCATATTATTATTAATATTATTTTATTATAAAAGTTATCTTTTTTCTACAGCCAAAAAAATAGTAAATACAAAACTCTATATTTATATATTTTGTTTTTAATTTACAATTCTGTATGCATATTGATTTGCATGCATTTATTGTTCTCTTCTGTATCATCTTTTTCTGTTTATTTCTCCTCATTATCTCATCAATCAATTATCATTCACCTATAATACTTTATAATTATTATAAATCAATATTAATATTATATATAGGTATGTCGATATATATATATATATATATACATAAACAAATACAATATTCATTATAAAATAATTAATATGGCAAAATACAATCCAATTACGCATACACAATCAAAATAAAATTTGAGAGTTAACATTGCCTATTCCTCTAAAAATGTTAAATTTCTTCTTATGCGTAATTTACTATTCACTATTATATTATACAAGCTGTTAGCTGTGGAAGCGATTTTAAAATTGGTTCCCTTTGAGTTTATTTTTGTATGGTATGCTAAAAAAAATTCTTATAAAGAAAAAGGATATATAAAATTTTTTCATAGCATTTGTAAGGTTACTGGAAGCGATGTTAAAATTGGTGCCCTTCATATATGTATACCTACAGTGTTAGACTGTTACGATTTTATTTTGTAATGTAAGTTTTTTTCTTTTAATGAGTTTTATTTTATATAATGTTATGTTAAATATTTTTTGAAAAATTAAATAGTAGTAGGCTAGTAGCAAACAACATTTTTTCTTTCTAGAATTTCAATGTATGTATGTGAAGTAATTTCAAAATTGATTCCTTTGCAATATTATTTTATAAGATATGTATGGCGAGTTTTATATGGTTTTATTCAGTGGCCTACTATGACAATTTAAATTTATTTTATTTAAAATAAATTTTATTTCCCATAATAAGAGAATGAGTTGAAATGAAAAAATTCTGAAATTTATTTTTATAAAATGTGAAGTGAAATTTTGTAATGAACTGTAGAAGAAATATTTTTATTTTGTAACAAAAAAAAAAAATCGTTTATGAATTCAGTAATGAAAATGTAAAAAGAAATAATGTTAATTATAAAATCAAAGGGAACCAATGGTTCCGTTGGTTCCATGGAACCTTCGTCGTTGCTATCTATATTATTATTATGCAGCTTTGTTTATTCTTTTCTTACGCTTAATTTTTTGCTTTCTTTCATTTCTTTTCCTTTAAATTAATTTAAATATTAAATCTCGTTCTAAAACATATAGTAGTTTATATAATTGTTTAATTGTTTTATTTTCTTTTTGTAAATTTTCCTTCAATTCACTTATTTGTAAGTTTTATCTATAAATTTAATTCACATTTCTATATTCTACTTTTAATTTTAATATTAATTATTTCTTAAAATAAATTATTTTTTTATACATAAATATTTAACCAGATTAATTTTAGTATTCTATTTTTCTTTACGAATTTAGTTTTTCAAATTAATATTTACATCTAAATTTATTACTCCACAAATATTGAATAATTTAAATTGTTTATTTAAATTGTGATGGACCATTCGAAACTTGCTTTTGCAATAGAATGTTTCCTAACTATTTTATTTTATTTATATTTTGAATTCTGTAGATGCTTTTAATTTAGTACTATTATTATATTTGTTTATTTTCTATTTTTAAGTTTTGAATTTTAGTTCTAATTAATTTACTATAATTGTAATGAATTCTAATATTTAATAAAATATAATAAATGAAAAAAAAAAAAAAAAAAAAAATGTGCTTGCACTAAGCATTAATATAATAGTATAATAACTGTTATATATTTTAAATTAAATTTAGATTGGATTAATTACTAACATAATTGTTTTTATACTCTTTAAAAATAGATGAATTCAAAAAGTGTGTTAATTTTTTGATATTGTATCGGTATTTATTTCAAATAACTTTTGACAAGGTCTTTAAAACAAAAAACTTATAGAAGATATTATTATGTTGAAACAATATTTAAAATTTGGCCTAGAAAATATATTAAAGATGAGATAATTCCACTTTACACTCTCTTACAATGCTTTTTAAGTATAAAGTTTAATAGGTACCAACCAACCTACTTACAATGAATTTTATTTAAAGAAGCTCTAATAACTTTAGAAAATTATTTCAAGAGATATTTTTGTAAGTGAATAAAATTAACTTAAAAATACTTCTTATTTTAAAACAACTCATAGACTTACGATAAATTCTTGGAATAAAATATAAAAAAAAAAAACAAAAACAAAACGAAAAAACAAAAATCAACAAAAAATTTCTCACACTCTCTTCTTTGATCCTAAATATCCCTATGTCTACTTTAAATTTATACGACAAATTTATTACAACCATAAATTTTTCTTTTCTACACATAGATTTTCGAAATCGCTGAATAATTTAATTCGTTACAAGAGTAATCCAGACTTGACTCATATATTATTCATATGCGATGAAAACAAAAAAAAAAAAAAAACAAAAAAATTAAAATAAAAACAGTCAACTTTTTGCAAACAAAAAAACAAAAAAAAAATATTTAGACTATTACGTTTTTTGAATTGGTGGGTATCAAAAAAAAAAAAAAAAAACAAAAGAATAATAGAAAATGAATTGAAAGCAAAAAAAAAGGATCATAAGCTAGGATAAAATATATGACATTTTATTTTGTTATCATTTGAAAAAAATAAATAAAGTTTTAGTTAATATATTTTTTTTAAAGACTTATGCTCCAAGCATATGAGACTCTTTAAAAATGGTACCCATATCTTATTTGATTAAAACATTAGATTTAGATATAATAAATATAATTATCCATTTATAATTTCTAAAATAAAATGAATTTCTATCAGTTGGTTTCAATGATTTGCTGTTGTTATTATTATTATTATTTTAACTTGATATCAACTTACTAGAATAATTTCAGACATATTTATCGTACACAGGTCTGTGTTCAACTGTAGAGAACAATATAAGATTAAATTTCAGTATCTTAACAAAATAATAATATTATGGGTAAAATTTATTAATCCTGGGAAAAGGAAATATCCTCTGTTTGGTATCAAACAGCGGCTATACGTATAAAAATTATTTAAGTAAATATTTTTTGGAATGAATACCTTAATATTTATATTTTACCTAAAGCATTTAAAATGATGGGAGCTATTTCTCCAAAACAAGATTTCGATATGCTTCCGTTGATAAGCCACAAATTTGGCAAAATAACTTACTCGAAAAAAAAAAAAACATTGTATAAAAATATGTAGTGAACACTTGCAGAGCCGTAGATAATAAATTGTAATGTATAAAAGCAATATCAAGGATCGTTTCTGGTTGATTTTTTTTCTGTGGCAAAAGCCATTATGGATTTTATATTTTTTGTGGATTTGAGGAGTAACCCAATATTAAAATAGTTGATAAATTTCTTCATTTAAGAGTTCTTATTTATAACGAGCACAAATGATGGACATATTAAAATCAGTCTAAACATATTCAAGCCTAATTAATAATAATAAGTACTATTCTGTTGCAAAAATAATGAGACTGAGAATGGTGATTGAATTGTTGCACAAAAAAAATTTAAATTAAAAAGTGTTCTATTTCTCTTATTATTCCTAAATTAATTGAAATTTGGGTAAAAAATAACTAACGGATCACTCTCCGATGGAAAAAGGTCCTATTTTTATTTTTTGTGCTTTAAAATAATCAAATTTTTAGTGAAGGTATAATTTAATAAGACTTAAACAAAACATAATTATGCTATTTTAACCGTTATTGGCCAATTCAACTAAAACAATTCGACTAACACAATTCAAGAACAATCTATAATTATAATTGACAAGCATTTAAGGACCTGCGCAGTAGACACCTCTTCATTTTATTTCGCTTCTATTTAATGAACTCCTAATATATAAATAAGTTGTATATAAAACAATAATGCGTTGAAAATTTTTTACTCATATGATTTTATTATTCAGTAAATATATTATGCATATTATATATATGTGAGTTTTTATTAAAATAAAAAACAAACAAATCAGTTATTATAATTACTTGCAATGAACCTATATGTACATATTATGTCAAATAAAAACAAAAAAACAAATTCATCTCAAATAAAAAATACAAAAACAAAAAAAAAAATCAGTTGAACTCTTCATATGACGGGTAATTTCAACTTTACATAGTAGAGTTAAAGTAGCTATCTATAATTATAATTGACAAGCATTTTAACTTTATATTATTTTTTTAATTTACCAAAAATATTCTTAGTTTATAAATAAACACCGTTTTGGTTAATGAAAATATAGACCGTACATGTATATACGTCCATGTAAAAATAATATGTATATAGGTACCAGGCAATATTTTATTATTTTTGTTTGAATATATAACATTCATAACTAAGCGTCAATTTTTATTGTACTATGTGTTCATCATCTATAATTATAATTGACAAGCATTTAAGGACCTGCGCAGTAGACACCTTTTCATTTTATCTCTCTTCTCCATAATGAACTCAACTTAATATATAATAAGTAAGTTGTATATAAAACAATAATGCGCACACAGTTGAACATTTTTTAATCATATGGTTTTATTATTCACCAAATACATTAAGAAATAGGTAGAAACGAAACAGAAAATGAGAAATAAGGTATTTGTGTTAAACAAACAAATCAGTTATTATAATTACTTGCAGTGAACATTATGTACATTGTATATATGTCAAATAACAACAAATTCATCTGAAATTATGTACATCTATAAAATAAAAACAAAAAAACAAATACATACATCTAAAATAAAAAATGTAAAAAAAAACAAATCACTTGAATTCTTAATTTTTTATCTTTTTAACTGTTTTTATATTTTGGTTATTTGTAGTAATAATCTAAGTTTTTATTAAAATTATGTATATACATGTAGGTCCTCTTTAATAACACAAATTTTTATTTTTAGTAATTTTATCCACTAAATGCCAATTACTATAGGAAATATATCGGAAACGAAACAGTATATGAGGGACGTGTATCTATGTGTCCTAAATAAAACTTACTAACCACAAAACTTTTTATTAAACACAAGTGTCTCTGCTATATCTTGCGAAGTCTATGTCAGTACGTAAATTACTATTTTCTTTAAAACTTTAAATTTGCCTTCAACTTGAATTATAATTACTCAACAGGGGCCCCTAGTTTAACTATAGTTAACCGAAAAACTCCTTATAATACACAGTTATTAAACTGCAATTCGAATGGTATTAATATTTTCAATTTTTAATTTTAAAAATATTATTTTGTATTGCAAAAAAAAAAAAACAAATTGTCTCGACATATTTTTGCGATTATATTATTTATGAAGTCACTTTACAAAACTTGATTTATTAATATTAAATAAAAAGGTTTTTTTTCAAAAATGTCAAATTAAATAAAAGTTTTTAAATAAATTTATTTAAAACAAAAAAAAAAAAAACTGATAAGACATCAAGAATATTTATTTTTATCAAAATATTGAAATTTTAATACTGTTAAGTAGTTTATTGCGAGTGCCATGTGTGTAAACTAATTAGGATGTCAAAAGTAGTGTCAAGCATAAGCAAAAAATGTAGTACGTAAAGAAAATTAACTTTCGTAATCATTTTTAAAAAATACATGACTAAAACAAGCAGATAGTTTATCATTCCAGAGCTGTTTATATTTGCATCAGTAGAAAGAATTATTAAAAATGCATTGTTAGACTGGGACCAAGTATTGCTCGTTCAAAAGCCTACTTACGAAGAATTATTCACAAGTGGGAGAGTACAGAAACCCAAAACGTATGGGATAGTTCCAAGCACTTACGCAGTCTAAAGCCTTTTTCAAAGTAAGTATTCAAAAACAAAATCAGATTATCAAGGGGACTAGATCCAATGTCAGATTACTGACATGATGGTTTATCTCAGATCATCGACCATTTAATTTAGCAAAAATGGTAGATCGAGCACAGGCTGATGCAGATTCTGCTTAGAAAGGGGGAAGGGGGGATCCTCCTCTCCTCACAGCAGATATAAATATTTCCAGGAATACACATTGCCTGGTTCTGTAATTGACATCAAAGCGTTTATGTGGTTGTGTTGCAATGTGAAAAAAAAGTAAAAATAAAATTTGAATAAATCAAATTTGCATAATCTTCACTTTCCATATTCACTTTTTCTATTATTCACCTTCTCTTATATTTACAAATTCACCTTCCCCACATTGTAATTTCCCACCAAAGCAAAAATAAAAATTTTCAAATCACAGTTGGTGTCTTATTCCGGATATTTTCTTAAAACACTTCAATATTTATACTGAGAGCATAGACAGAAATGTAAGTCACAATGAATCAATAATGAAAGTGTCTTCTAAATTATTTTGATTTAAATTTTTAAATTTCTAAGGTGAGTATACCAATACACTTCATTACACTTCCATGTGTTTCACCTACAATATATCATTTTGTATTTGCATTTTTACTTTATTGTTTAGATGCCAGCCTTTAAATTTTTTAAATTTAAAAACATAAGAGATTTTTTGTGCTTATTTTTTAAATGGGTTGTCTTCTACTGTTATATATATACTCATGAGAAAAACCGACTGATACAGATATGTATAAGGTATATAAAAGCTTTTTATCATTACAATGGTGTGTGAAAGTGTGAAAGAAGGACTTCAGTTCCTATTATTGTTATTCAAAAACAAAAACAAAAAATTTAAAATAAAAAAAAAATAAAATTAATGTCTTGGCTTTTGTGGCATTTGTATTTACATATTATGTACATTTATATGTATGCATGTACATAAGAAGTGAACAAAAACATATCTTATTACATATAATCCTTTTTTTTTAAATCCTTTTCTTCTCTAAAACATTTCAATAACAATAAAAACAAAAATATCCTTACTTTGAATATAAATTTCAAAATAAGGAAAAAAATAAGTTAGAAATTCTTATATTATGTAAAAAGAAAAGTCGCCGATATGTACTATTTATTGATATGCGGTGTTGAATATTTGAAAGTTACAGGGCCACCATCAGATTTTTGCAATCTGTTTGGATAGCTCTGTTTGAGTTTGCGATTAAGAGATTTTATGATTTCTACTTAACTACATAAAAATATTTTATTATCTCCCGTCTGTCTACTGTTCCGGAGATGTAAAATACTGCATATTACATTTCAAATTGAGGGATTTCATAATGACCCACGTAACATTTTATTATTATAAAATCAAAATTAGTGCTATAAGACTCCTATATTACTCCCGATAAGTACTAAAAGTGTTATTATGATGTTTTTAAGAATGTTCTTGAAACAATTGTGGGAGTTGTTATAATGCGATGCTGTTATAAGTCTAAAATTTTGTAATCCTGTAACAAGAGTTATAGTGTTGTATAAAGAAGGGAATTGCTAGAATTACTATGATGTTACTAATAAACTTACTGTAGCTTTTGATTAAATATTTAGAATAAATATTTTGCGATGGCCATTATTTTCTACAAACATGGTAGAAAAAAATCAAATTTGATGTTAACGCATTAATTAACACACATTATTTAACATGTTAAAGATGCAATTTAAAAAGATATTTTCTTTTATTTAATTACAAATTGGTTATATTTGAAGGGCAACGTTTTTTTCGAAGTATTATTATGATAAATGTCAATGATATTTCTTTCACAGCCAAATTTTGTCTTTTGGTCACAATAATAATAATAATACATAAAAATATGTATACCAATCCTATAACAATATTATAGCAATTGCTCTGGTGTCTTATAAGACTCTCCATTTATTTATTTATTTATTTAAGAATTCTCAAATGAGCCCAATTGCCCGTACAGAGTATATAATATATTCTAATAAAATAGAATTATTTGTGCTATAACGTATTTATAACGTTTCGCAACAATTGTGGAGCACTCAAATTAACACTAATACTGCTATAAGAATGCTTAAAATAGTGTTATAAGAGTGCGCAAGGGTCTTATAGCAATGACATTGTTAAGTGGGAATAATATATAAAAAATATGTGTACCAATCCTATAAAAAATTGTATACCAATCCTATTACAATATCATAGCAATTGCTCTGGTGCCTTAAAGGATTCTTCACTTAGTGCTATAACATATTTATAACGTTTCGCAACAATTGCGGTTGCACTCTAATTAACATTAATACTTCTATAAGAGTGCTTATAATATTGTTCTAAAACTGCGCAACTGTCTTACAGCTATACAATTGTTACGTGGGGACATTATACTGATTAATCAACTACCAACAATTGTTTTTATTAGTTTTCTAATGTGACCCAGTTACATCTAATATCAATATAACATCAAAATTTACATTTGAATATTTTCAGGTGGATAAAAGTTCAAAGAAGGTAGATTTTTTATGGGAATTCCTCCTGAAAAATTTTACCAATGCTGACGCAATACTGACGATTACGAACTCAAGCGTAAAATTGTTAACTTCAGTAGATTCGTTGTAATTCTTGGTAAATTGGCAATTCTGTGCATGTCCTGTGTATATTAACTCGCTTAATATTTTGTGCTCTTCCCGTCCCTGATATACGATATAAAAAATCAACATCTTCCTGCTATAAAATATATTTTAAGTCCTTTGGGTTTTCTTGCACAGACCACATTTTTTTTCTTGACCGTGGGGGAGTTTAGATCTTTTCAGATCTATTGTACTTCCCCTTTTGATTGTTTACAGTTGCACGTCTATGTCATTGGTGAATGCTATTATATTGTGTTAATGTCAATTTTAGAATTAAGCGATCTCACTAAATCCGATTGCTACTCTTCTTTTGGGTTTGTGATTAGGGAGTAGGTTAGTCATAGAATTACATTGTAAAGTTCTTCTTCGTTTATTGAGTAAGTCAGTGATAGTTTTTTCTGGATATCCGTTAACTCTCACAATCTCAAATATGTGTTTAGTTTCTTTTACTAAACCTTTTTGGGTGATGGGAAGGGTTAAAATTTGATGGATTAATTCAGGTAATTCCCAAAAGTTGACTAATCGCATCTGTTTTTACAAAGATAAATACTTCCTCATCAACATGTGTTCCCTCATTTCCAGGAGTTGATTTAATTTCAGTTCCAGAAGTTGAGCCTCTGTTTTCTATTGCTAGCTTTGTGAAGCTTTTACATCAGATATAAGTGAGTTTTGATTGATTTTGATTGGAGAAGCCATGGCTTTGTAAGGTAGCCTAGCCGTGTCAAATTATGTATATGCTAGCACATTTGTGTATCCTTTTACCAATATAGCTTGATACGTTCTACTTTTTTCTCCATACGACTAACTTTGAAATTAGTTAGAGTAATTATTACAGCTCATTTTGATTGCATTGAGCCATTATAGGGGTGCAACATATCGATACTGATAATTTTTTTTGATTTTGTCTAACAATATTTCTGTATATTTCTGATGTATATTCGAAGTATAATAATCTGTTAAGCAAATGAAAAGAATTAAAGTTAGTGTGGTCACATTCTTACTTTTAAATGGTAATTTACAAAGTAACAGCCGTTGAATGCTACTTAGTCAAAATGTTAGTTTGGAACTAAATTATGAATTTTGATGAAAATTTGTTTGTTTTATATAGGTTGCAAGATTTTTTCCTATATATTTTATGATATATTTTAATATTTTTACCGTTTCTAGATGTTTTTATATATACCTTATATCCGACACATTGTTTTCATCCTTATTATTGTGCTTAAGTTGGCTAAAAGACTTAAACAATATTCACTTGTCAAATCGACTTCAAAGGCAAGTCTACTTTTTTGTACATATAGTTGTTTATCCTGTCAGGTAATTCGTTGAAGCTAGCCATTACTACACCACGATGTTCTCTTTAACCATAAATCTGACATCAATATAGGTGTTAGACGACCCTGAAATTCAAAATGAAGTTAGATATAATTTAAACTCACATGTATACAAAATATCTATGAAAATAAATTTCACATTAGTGTTTTTTTTTTTTGTTTTTTGGTGTTTTATAATATTGATTTAACCTTAGGGACATTTATCTTAATTGAAATGGAAATATTTTGAAATGATTTTTTTATTGAAAAATTGTGTTCCTTTTTTCGATCTTGTTGTTGTTATTGTACATATAGTTTCTCATGTTGAGTTCCGGTTACAGGGATTTTCTTTTCAAATATATTAATATATCATCAAATTCTGTGGCAAGAGTGTAGATGTAGTAGATATATAAGGATTTAAGAAAGCAAACTAAATAAACAAACCAAAATGAAAAAAAAAAAATAAACAATAAAAGGTTTTGGTGTATTTAAATTGCCATGCAAAAAAGGAAATTTCGGGTCAAATTTTAACAGTTACAAATTGTTCATTTTACGTGCAAATATTTTAGTTTGAATGCGTAAAGAGAAAGAGATAAGCAAGCAGTTGGCAATTACAATTCGTACAAATATTTTTTTTATTTGTTATATACAAAGAATTTGTTTTTTTTTTGTTTTATTTCGGATGTGTGAGTACCTTTGATCCAAATTTTAAACTAAAATACTACAAAAAATAAAAATATGGTAGTTTAAAAATGAAAGTGAAACTGAATCATTTTGCTTCAATAATTTTCCAACAGTTGATATTTTTGTGATCTTAAACAATACAGCAATGTGACTGGCATGAGACAAGCATGTATTTCAAACTTCAGAAATGTCAAATATTTGTATTTTTTTTTAGATATGTTCACCTTCTTTGTTTTATTTTTATTTCATTTATATAAATAATAATTTATCGACAAGCCAATCACCTGATTTTCCAACCCAAGCCAAAAAAAATATTAAACTTAAAATATAAATTACAGAAATATATTAATTATAGAATAGTCACAAAAGTGTATGTGAACAACGTTGATCTACAGTAGAACGATGTATTGCAAGTAGTTTTGAAAAAAAAACTGATTCTGATAACAACGTAAACACAAGATTCAAACTTAAAAAACCATGATGAAGACTTTTGACTGAGTTTTAGTTAAGTACAATTTATTTTATAATGTATATATTTTCTAACTATGGTGGTATAGTGTAGTAGTCATCTGGCATACTATCCCAAAGAATTTGAACTAGGTTTGCTGTTTTCAAAAGATGAGTGGGTGTTACAAAACATTGAAGAAGCTAGCAAGTAGTAAACGAAATATGCGTATTAATTTGTACGATAAGCATATTTAGTCAAATAAAGGTTAGGGGCAGACATGCATGCACATGAAGCCAATTGCAGGTGTGCGCGATTTCATATAAACTAATTGAACACAAATGTGAAATCAAATAGTTGTAAAACTAAAAATTACATGTCTGCGCCTAGGCCTAAAATATTCGACTATTTTTAACAATTATATAAATTTTACTTTAACGCAAAAACGCTATTCCTTGAAATTACCTGGGAATATAATTTGGTAATACAAAAAATTAAAATTAAAATTGACAATTATTAAAACGAATTAACTCTACAATAGATGTAGTTTTTTCACATTTGAATTATTAAGAATTAAATTTTGGCAATTTATCGTTTGAGCAGTAGATACGTTTATGAAATATAGCTAAGACTAGTGGCTCCTGTTGAGTAATTATATTTCAAGTTGAAGTCAAATTTAAAGTTTTTAAAAAAACAATAATTTACGTACTGACATAGACTTCGCACGATATAGCAGAAACCACTCGTGTTTAATAAAAAGTTTTGTGGTTAGTAAGTTTTATTTAGGACACATAAATACACGTCCCTCATATACTGCTTCGTTTCCGATATATTCCCTATAGTAAGTGGCATTTAGTGGATAAAATTACTAAAAATAAAAACTTTTGTCATTAAAGATGAAAAGGTGTCTACTGCGCAGGACCTTAAATGCTTGTCAATTATAATTATAGATAGGTACTCTAACTCTACTATATAAAATAAATTTGCTAGTCATATGAACAATTTAACTGATTTTTTTTGTTTTTGCTTTTTTATATTTTGTATTTGAGATGAATTTGTTTCTTTGTTTTTTTTTTGGCATATGTACATAGATTCATTAGCAAGTACATAATAATATAATATATAATAACTGATTTGTTTGCTTTTGTTTATTATTTTAATAAGTTCTCACTTATGCATAATGTATTTGCTGAATAATAAAATCGGATGTGTACAAAATGTTCAACTGTGTGCGCATTTTTGTTTTATATATAATCTTATATATTATGTATATTAGAAGTTCATTAAGGAGTAGGAGAATCGAAATAAAATGAAAAGGTGTCTACTGCGCAGGACCTTAAATGCTTGTCAATTATAATTATAGATAACTTGTTTTGACAGCTACATATTTTTAACAACATGTGTTGATGAGGAAAAATCTATTGAACAATTGCTCTTGATCTCGTAGTATACTTCGTCATTTGGCAACACTGTTTCATGAACAATGAGAACTACTCAGCATATTACTGAAGAAAATCCTGATACTTGATTCACAACACGACACAATGTCAAAGTCAATCATATGAAAAACAATGTTTCTGTTCACAACTGCCGCAAAGCAACACGAAGTGAAGCAAGCTTAAGCAAAAACTGATTTACTTTCAACTTCAACGCTTCTAAAAGCGTGGTAAATAAAATAATCGTTATCAATTAAAATAACTCCACTAGATTTTGTATTATGAATTTTGATTTTGATAAGATAGGATAAGATAGAAAAAATAATAGTTTAAATAATTTAATATTTGACAATAGAAAAATTAAATGGATGAAGAAAAATTTATTCAAGCCTGATAAGCTATATTTTTAAATATATTAAATATTTTTTATAATTGTAATATAATAAATTACTCTCTAGAGGGCATTGGATTCTAAATATCCATCTATATGTCTCTAGAAATGTTTATTTCTCGAACCCACCATTTTATATTGCTGCTATTATATGGTTTATACCTATTTTTAACAAATTTATAACACTTGTACAACATGTACAACATAAATAACGTTGCATTGCATTGCTAAGCGATGTGTTGTGAATCTAACATGAGGGCAATCATTAAATTACAAATTCATAATGATTCATATAGTGGCAGTGACATATATGACATATCGATCTATCTAATAGGCGACTCTGCAGCAAACGATCATTAGAATCCTTGACATTCTTCGAAGTGCAATTATTCTATCGGAAAATATAATTAATAAAACATTTTACAACAATTACAAATAGAAAATTAAAAAAAAAAAAAAAAAATGTAATCTGTCAAATTAATTTGTCAAAAAAAAATTTTTTTTTTCCATTATAGGCAATGCCAGTACACTGATAACTTTTCTTTTATCTGAATAACTTTTAATGAGAAGCAAACCAAAAAGAATGCAAAGATCAGAGTAACTTAGGAGTTGAGGGGTTTAATAAAAAGGATATTACATTGTATTACTACTGCAAAACAATAAAAAAAGGAATTTCGGAACCTTTTTTTTTGACAACCATATTTATTGATGTAAATAAATAAAAACAACAAAATAAAATGAGAGAAAAATTCAATTTCGATTACGTTTCGTTGTTTTTATTATTATTTTTTTTTGTTTTATTTTTTGAAAACTTTTAATTTTGCGTAAAATTGTTTTGTGACCTGACATTTTCACAATCGAAAAAAAAATTTTGTGAAAAGAAATAAGAAACTAATCAAGTGAAATAAAATGTTATATATAAATACATAATATATAGTTTTCTCTTTATTATATTGTATTGTATTTGTATTATATTTTATGGTGATTTTACAAAATAATGGTTTATTCATATGTCAGACAAATTTGATGGGGGGATTCGATATCCTTTTTTAGTTCCTATGTTTCAAATTCATTGATATAAATATCGACATATACAAACAAATACAAACATTTTTATTTTTAACTTATTTTATTATATTTTAAGTCATTAAATTTGAATTAAAAATAAAAATGATATTTAAACGGTTGTTTTGCATTAAATTGTTGCAGACAATGGATGGTATATTTTAAATTGTAGTTTTTTTTTTTTTTGGATTGAAATTAGGTTTAAAGTTGAGTTATTGTCTTTAGAATGGTGAATTGGTATTAAATTATTGAAATAAAAAATGTAAGATTCTCTTTTACCAATAAATATTAGCTCAGTAATAATTATTTTTAAATATAGAATGAAAATAAACTAGATTTAAGCGACAGTTATTTGAGTTGACAATAATGTTAAAGTGAATAGCAATAGAAATAGAAGAGTATGACTAAGAAATCAAATATACAAT
The DNA here is from genome assembly GCA_963942445.1 of Argyra leucocephala. Classification (NCBI taxonomy): domain Eukaryota; kingdom Metazoa; phylum Arthropoda; class Insecta; order Diptera; family Dolichopodidae; genus Argyra; species Argyra leucocephala. The sequence goes on along the minus strand of OZ012681.1, from coordinate 7,013,317 downwards.
TTTTGTTCTAAAAAGTAAATTATCACCCATATTGTCTTAGACCAATCGTTGACGAGAAGAAAAAATTCATCTCGTCTCGTCTCGCTGAATATGCATTTCTGTTAGATACTGTAAGCGGCGCGATAGAACATTTTATTTGTTGGTAGCACTGATCATATATTACTGTCAACCAAAATGTTAGGTACATATATAAACAAAATATAGTTTATAAAATTTTTGGAAAGTATTAGAGGGGCTTAGTTTTAAAATATTTTTTAAATGAAAAATAAATATAAATTTTGTTTTAAATTTAATATAAATATTGTTTTAAATATTTTTTAGTTTAGTACATAAACAGTAGTAAAACAGTAAAGATGTTTTTTTTTCCAAACAAAAACATAATTTTAATAATAATGCAAAAAAAATAATGAAAAATTGTTTATTAATCTTTAATTAACTATTTTATCTATTCAATTTATTTATTTAATTCAATTTTTTGATAAAAAAACACAAAATACTTTGACGAGATACTCTATCGTTTACAATATCTCGTTAATATCTCTATCGCTTACAAATATCTCGTCTCGTCAAAGGTCTAACAGAATACAAAACTATCTCGTCAGAGATACTCTCACGCGATCTCGCGAGATGGGTCTAACAGAATATGGGTGTATATAAAAAAATATATTGATTTAAAATGACTTAAAATTAATTTGAATAGCCATGTGCGTTGTGTATGGTATCACAAAAATTTGCACTCTTGACTTATGTTAAATTATGTCAGTAATTACTAAAATACTATTATGATAAAAACAGTAATATCAGAATCATTTGTTTGATTTGATTTGATAGACAAGTATATACGATACGCAATATAAAATACCATTACTGGAAAACAAATTTTCTTGGTCCATGATTAAATCTATTCGATCTAAATCCATGATTATCTGATTCGAATCTATTATACTACCATGATTCAATAATTTAGGATATATTCGAATTTGAACCGTTTCGTTTTTTTTCTCTCCTATGTCAGTTACTTTAATATTCATCATTTTATGAAAATTTTGATTTAATCTTATTGTTAAGGCAAATATTTTCGCTTTAAAACCAAACTAGTCGGACAAAAAATTAATATAAATACATAGTTATGAAAAAACCTAGCTTTGTAACCTGGCATAAATGACTGAAGCAAAATCTTATAATATTTATTAACTAGCATGCATAAATAGAATTTTAAATGCAAACAATTTTAGTAATTAAGTTTCGAATTTGCACGTGCAATAGAAAAAAAAAAAAAAAAAACAAAGCAGATTGTCAATATAAAAAATAATATACATACATATATAATATTTTTCTGATGAATAAAATAAAAAATCGTGTTGGAAAACAAAATACAAAAATTTAGTGCAAATAAAAATTGCATAATTATTTTATTTATTAAACTTTATATTTTAAAAAAACTGTTCATAACTTATGAACCATTGATCGGTGTATAGTCTTTCGAGGATTCTTTTACATATATATACGATCATAAATTTGAAATATATACAAAAGGTATATAAAAAAAAACAATAAACAAAAAAATTAAACCAATTAAAGAAAAGAAACACTTTATAAAGATTATTTAAAGATTAACATCAAATTTTTTCAGTTTAATAATGTTTTAATAAAATGACAGTTAATATATTTCGTCTAAAACAAACAAAATATGAAAGATTTGTGGTATAATGGTTGTTGAAGTTGTAAGAGTTACAATCATATCTTAATGTAAATAGATAGTTTGAGATTGTGTTGTTGGTTCATGAAACGAAAACAGGAGAGCAGCGGCAAAAAAGCAAACCAATTCACAAAATAGAAAAAAATAATTTTTTATTTCTTTTTAAATTTATAATTTAATAGCGAAAATCCAAAAATAATTTTTCATAATTAAAGAAAATATCATTTCCTTAAAAAAAATACTCGAAAGGCTATACAGTGCTTCAAAAGTTATGAGCTATTTTGTCTCCACACTTCCTGTTTTTTTGCATTAATTTTTTTTATTTTCATTCATTTTTAATACACGAATTTTTATTTTATTCATAAACCAAAAAAAAAAAATTTTAGGAGGTAGGTTGGTACATTTTTTTATAATTTACTTTACTTTTGTACTTTGTTTTTGTTTTTTCTAATAAACATGCAAAATTTAAACTGAATGCATTTCTGATAATGACCCAATGATGAACCGATTAAAAATTGCAATGATAACATTTACGACACAATATGAAGATGCAATTGCAAATTGGTGACTTAATCTGAACTTTGAGAGCTTACTTTTAAAACAAATTTTGTTAAGTACAATTGCAATTCAATGTGAACATATCCAATTACTGCGCGATCTATTATCTCTTTATTCTTTATCATAATTCTATTATTTATTTTATGAAAGAGAGTTGGTTTAGATAAGGTAAAATATAATTTTGTGATACAATTTATTTAAATAATTAAACCATGCGTGAGCATGGGGACGTCCGACTAGTTATATTAATATAATCAAGTAAATTATGTAACTGAAATTGATAACTACATTTACAAGTTTAATAAATAAAAAAATGTAGTGCCAATAAAAATTGCATAATTATTTTATTTATTAAACTTTATATTTTAAAAAAACTGTTCATAACTTATGAAACATTGATCGGTGTATAGTCTTTCGAGGATTATTTGACATATATATACGATCATAAGTTAGTACAAAAGGTATTTTAAAAAAAAAAACAATAAACAAAAAAAATAAAAATTTTAACTCTTCAACGCATCACATTTCTGGCTCTAGTATACGGTATCAAAACAAAAAAACGTTAAAAAAAGGGTGTATGTATGGTCATAAAAAATGTGTAGGTCCAATATTTTAATTGTTCCTCTTTGTTTTTCCTTTTAATTATTTTTAATATTTAATGTGCTTTACTCTCAGTACCGAAATATATTTATTTTATCTTTAAAAAACAGACAAAAGCAAATTGTATATGTATTGGACCGTTCCGTCAAATTGATAGATATAGGCAGAAAACTATTATATAAATAACTTTTAAATATAATAATCAAGTTTTTATTTATTTTCCAGTAAATTTTTGATTAGATTAAAATTATTGTTTTAAATGAATTTAAATTTTTAAAAGCCAACGAGTTATTAATTCAGTTCTAATATTATTATTATTATTTTTTGTTTATACATATTGTTATTATTATTATTAGGTTTGTTATTATTGATATTATTAACAGAACCATTTAAAAATCCTTTCCACAATTTATTTTCATAAAAAATCCTTTTCCTAAAATCAAATTTTTGATTCCCGTTTTGTTAATTTCCGAAGACAAGTGTAGTAAAATTGTTCAAAATTTAATTTTGTTTTCTAGTATTTTCTACTAAAAATTTAATGTATATAAAATTAAATAATATGGTAAATCATCCATAAAAAATTTATTTTTTTATTTCATAAAATTGAAAAAAAAAAAAATAAAAACAAAAATAAATTTTCTATTCCCTAAACAAGTGACTTATAATCCAAGGATTAAAATTTAAAAAAATAAGTAAAAGAAAATACCTAAAGCAAATTTTAATTTACAAAATAGAATTGACTAATACCACAGGATATTCTATATTATAGTAAATCCAATTTCTAAAGCCAAAACTGGTAGTCTCATATTTTACTAAAATCTCCGCGAGGACATCAAAATTCGTACATTAAAGAAAGTTGCATGATAATTTATTTTTTTTTTGTTTTTTTTTTTTTTTTTTTGTTTTATATTCACCATCATTATCAGTTAAGATATTAATATTTGATATTACCTATCTCACTCTGTATTGAATATTAAAAAACAAACGACAAAAAAACTAGCTGTTAAAGTATTCAAAAAGTCCTGAAATTGTATACCACAAAAAAAAGGACACAAAGTTAGCATTAAAATATTTAAGTAGATTCCACCTGTGGAGACTATTTCAGAATTTTAAAAAATTTTCATTTATATTGAATCAAATTGTCATCATCATTTTCATCATGATAATCATCATCATCAGATTATCATCATTATCATTACCATTCTTAAAAAACAGAAGATTTCATTTAGAGTATATATACAACTATACAAGTCAAAGAGCAAAACAAAAATCATTTTTTTTTTATTTCATTCCCATAGGGCGTTTCTTGTTCTCTCCTTTCATTTTATCTGATTTTTCAAATAAAATAACAAAAAAAAACAAAGAACAAAATTTCATCATTCGGATTTGTGGAATCAAATATAGACCAAAAGCGATAATGTAGATGTCAGGATATTTTATTTGATTTCATTTTTTTTGTTTTTCTCTCGTTTAGTGTCAAGTACATTTTCTTGTTTTAAATTTTTAAGCAAATTGAGGTTATAGGAAATAATAGTAAAATGATAATACAATGGCTATTTTCTATTCTCATCATAGTCCTTAAAATGTCTTTACAAAGAAAATTAATAGAATTACAAAAAAAAAAAAAAAAAAAAAACTAAAAAAAAAATAGTTTTATGAAATCTGTAGTTAATCTGACTTTTTATTATTTAGGACTAGGTAGATACAAAAGTAGCAAAAATATTTTCTTTTAAATGTTTGAAATAGACACTATGGAATTGTAAAAATAACCAGGTCACTGGTCAAACATAAAAAATGAATATATGAAAATGAAAGGAAAAATCTAATTTCGAGAATTTTTAATGTGAATCGAATTTAGAAAATATATGCAGATATGTTTCCAGAATTTATCAACAACTTCAGGGTATTAATGTAAAATTAAAATCGAGCTAAATGTTAATCTACAACGGATTGTGTTTTACCTTCTAATAGACAAACTTGAATAATTTTTGTTTTAAATAGGTTAATTTAAAAACCGTCAGTCTTGGTTATAAACCCTTGGTATTAGTTTTTCATAATCAATAGGTTGGTATACTAGAGATCTAAGAGATATAAATATTAGAAATGATTTTGTTAGAACCTCTTTCGGTACAGACAGATGTTATTTGACAGATGATGAATGACAATCTATTTTTGCATTTGTCTTTTGTAAGGCTTGTCAAATCAATATGGAAATATTTTTTTATTGAAAAATTATTTACAGTGGATTGTTAACAAACGGAATATTATCATGTATGTGGATTAATGAGACTAATAATCAAGAGGTTTACAAAATCTCATTATTACCTATTATTATCTTGGCATATGACAAGCTGACAGATGACAAGTTGGCAGATGACAACCTGATGACACAAAGCTTAGTGTCAATTGTAAATGTTACATTTTTAAGCAATAAATGTCGTAAACTGTTTTTGTCAAAAAATCAATTGAATTCAAATTGAATTTAATTTTAGTTTAAAATTATATTATTCTAAAAAAACCTACTCGTATAAATTTCCAGCAAAACGTAAAAAAATTCAAATTTGAATTTCAAAATTTACTCATTTCACTTTAATATGATTTGTTAGATTTTTGAATTTTTTTTTTATCGTCTTATTTCGTTTTACTTCTTTACTTTCTATTTTAATTTTCTATTTTAAATTTCTCTTTAGATAAATTTTAAGATTTTATACTAACATTTTTGATTAATCCCTATATACATACATACATATATACTCTGTTCAATCATAATTTAATTCCTTAAGTAGATACACGTTCTGTTCTGCTCCACCATATCATCAGTGAATTGGAAAGAGAAACAAATTAATTTAAGTATCAAATTCTGACATTGTAAATTAAATATAGAATAATTATTATTTATTTTATTTAATTTGAGAATATTTTTGATATTCACTGTTGAAGAATGTGCAACTTAACTATAGATAGGAAAATACATACATAATAATAATAATAATATAAATAATAATAATAATACTAATAATAATAATAATAATATTAATAATAATATTAATGATAATAATAAAAATATGAATAATAATAATAATAATAACAATAAAAATATTAATAATAATAAAAATATTAATAATAATAATAATAATTATAATAATAATAATAATAATAATAATAATAATGATAATAATGATAGTAATAATAATAATAATAATGATAGTAATAATAATAATAATAATAATAATACTAATAATAATAATAATAACAATAAGAATATTAATAATATTAATAATAATATTAATGATAATAATAAAAATATGAATAATAATAATAATAATAATAACAATAAAAATATAAATAATATTAATAATGATATTAATGATAATAATAAAAATATTAATAATAATAATAATAATAATAATAATAATAATAATAATAATAATAATAATAATATTAATAATAATAATAATAAAAATATTAATAATAATAATAATAATCATAATAATAATAATAATAATAATAAATAAAAAATAATTTTGCTATAATTAGGCTTAACTTTAAAAATTTTCATTGATTCTTATAACTCACAGATGTACGTATAACATCTTGATTTAAATATTAAATTCAATCATATAGATAAAAACCGTTGTATAGAGTTGTATAGGTAGCCTTACCCTACAATTCTTAATGATGAGTAAAGTTAGATCATCGAAATATTCGTTTAATAATAATTGTAGAAATAATAATAATAAAAAATAATAAATTTGATGAGATAATAAATTAACGTGAAAAAGATTGAAAGTGATTGAAAACTAAAGACTGATAAATAGATTGTTATGTTATTTGTATTTAAAAGAAAAATTAAAGATTTTAATTTTGTATGTAAATTAGAAGTTTAATTACAAGAAAAAAATTGTAGAAAAAGTCGATAGCTCTGGCAGCTAGTGTTTGTAAATTCTTATGCATAATTTAAAGTATATCAATAAAAAATAATAATAATATCTATATTTTCAGCTTTGTATAGTACATTTATTTTGTTTTAGATTACTTTCTCATTTTTTCAAAATATCTGACTAAGTTGCCATCTCATTTTTTTTATTTGAGATGGAATGAAAATAATTTTTTATACTAAAAAATTGGACTGAAAATTTTAATGCCATTTTTTGACATTTAATTTTACAATAATTTCTTGACGTTTAGTCATTTTGTATTTATATTTTAAAATTTTTTACTATATTTTGTATTTTGGAAGATGTAAATATTACTGAGAAAATTAAAATATAAATAAAAACTTAAAGTTATCTATATTTAGACCTAAATGGTTATATTTTTATATTTGTTAAAAGTCTGGAAAGAAAAATTGAATGGAAATATATTAAGAAAATATTTAACGTTGGAAAATAAATATTTTGACGTTTTAAGACATTCAAAAAGTATAATGAAAAATGAAATGCAAAATTAACCTTTCTGAAGTGAAGGCGGAACACTCTTATATGAAATTTTTATCTTCAAAAAGTTTTGAAGCAAATTATTTGAATGATACTTGTAAGCTTAAAAAGATGATGTAAGTAAATTATGTCAGTTACAGAATTTACTTATAATTATATTAATATAACTAGTCGGACGTCCCATGCTCACGCACTGTTCAAATATTTAAATAAATTTTATCATAAAATTATATTTTAGCTTATCTAAACCAACTTTCTTTCATAAAATAAATAATAGAATTATCATAGAGAATAAAGAGATAATAGATCGCGCAGTAATTGGATGTGTTCAGATTGAATTCCAATTGTAGCAAACAAAATTTGTTGTAAAAGCCAGCTCTTAGCGCTTAAATGATGTCATAAATTGCAATTGCATCTTTATATGTGTGCGTAAATGTTATCATCCTAATTTCATCAGTTCTTCATCGTTTTGAACTCTGTGCGCTTAGAACGTCAAAAGCAATAACATATGTAAAAAATACAAAAACAAAATATATTTTCTATTGTGATAGTTTACAAAATTTATTTTGAAGTGTAACAAAGAAATTTATTTATTTTCGTAAATCATTACTACATATTTAAAATTAAGATTTGATATTTTTTTTTAAATTTTTAATATGAGAACAATATTGTATGTACCTAACATAAACAATTTTCTGACCTGTTTAAACATTTTATGGTTGTTTTAAGTAAGTGCTACAATTTGTGAGGTAGCTAAATTTTAGTTGAAAATCTCGCAATAATTTTTTCATAAATGATAATATAATAAATATGATCAAATTAAAATATGTATATAAAAAAAAAGAAAAAAAAAAAAATTGGGGGTGCATTTTTCTAACAAATAGAAAAACAATTCAAGTTCAATTTGCATAATCATTAGAAAAAAATAAAAGCAATTCAAGTAAATGTAAAATAAAATAAATCACAAAAACAAACATACACATAATATGATGCCTACCTATGTACCTACCTAATAAATAATTTTTTTTTCTTATGAATAAAATAAAAATTCGAGTATTAAAAATAAATTAAAATAAAAAAATTTACTGCAAAAAAATATGACAAAATAGCTCATAACTTCTGAAGCACTGATCGCCGTATAGCCTTTCGATGATTTTTTTTAATAAAATGATATTTTTTTTTAAGTACGAAATATTAGTTTAGGATTTTCACTATTGAATTATAAATTTAAAATGAAAAAGAAAAAATAAAAATAAAGTATTTTTTTTTCAATTTTGTGAATTGGTTTGCTTGTTTGCCGCTGCTCTCCTGTTAATTTCGTTTCATGAACCAACAACAAAATCTCAAACTATCTATTTAAATTAATATATGATTGTAAATCTTACAACTTCAACAATCATTATACCACAAATCTTTCATAATTTGTTTGTTTTACACGAAATATATTAACTGTAATTTTATTAAAAATTTAATTTTTCATTAATTTTAACATTATTAAACTCAAAAAATTTGATGTTAATCTTTAAATAATCTTTATAAAGTGTTTCTTTTCTTTAATTGGTTTAAAATTTTAAAAACTTTTATAAATTACCAATAGACTAAAAATAAATAATAATAAATTGACAAAATGTTCAACTTATGTTTTCCGTATCCCATTCGGAATTAAGTTATTTTCAAAAGAGAATTTAATTTTCTTTTTACTGAACCCAGTACAACAAATTGCTTCAAATTGTTTTCTTTCTTTTTTTCAATTTATTTTCTTGTTTTTTTTTTTATTTATTTCTTAACTTTTAGATTTAATTTTTTTATATTTTATCCAAAAATCCATTAAACAATTTATTTTTTAAGACGCTTTCATACCAGCTAACTAACCAACCAACCAACAACAATTAAATTTATACCCACAAAATATTAAATACAAAAAAAAAAAAAAGAAACTGTAAAACAGAATAAAAAATAAGCAGAACACACATATAAAATTATCAAGATCAAGAGAATTCCCAAAGGATCAATAAAATTTCCGACAAAACGAAAATATATTTAAAGATATTTATTTTTTTTTTTCTCAACAAAATTTAATGTTAAATATACTAATAACAATAACAAAAATAAAAAAAAAATAAAAATTAAAACAAAGAAGACAGCACGATTTCTCATCCACCCAACTATGAAAGCTAAGCAGGAAAATATCCTTAAATTTGCCTTGAGGTTAAACATGAAAATTGTGTTGAAAAAACACAGTAATGTTCAAAATTGAACACAAGGATTGAAATAAAATAAAATCAATATAAATATTTTTTAGCACCAACAAAAAAAAAAAAAATAAAAAAAAAAAACAATTTTTGTTAACAAGAAAATCCTCCCACGAAATTTGGATTTTATAAGAATAAAAAAACAACGAAAATCATAAAACCTGCATCAATTTAATTTTGGAATGTACGATTATTACCTATATAATAAGTTTTCTTTAATACACACATATACTTAATCAATATAAATTTATATCATAACGTAGCTATATACATGCTTATATACATACATATGTATAGCATATACCCATATAATAAGGCAATTTAATATAATATTTTCGTGTTGATTTAATAAATGTCATCGTTGTTAATAAGCTCCGGCTGGGTAATATAAACCATGGTAAAAATATTTATAAATATCACAGTATGATAAAATTAAATATGTAGGTACATATACATACCTGTGTGTATATTTTGTTTTTTAGCATACCTGTGTATACATATAATAAATATGCACATTCGTTGTATACACAGAGTTGTGTAAAGATATTGATATTCAATAAATAAATTAATAAAAAATAATAATATAAAAAATTATTATTTTTTATATGTCAAAAATAAAACCAAAGAAAATAATTTTGTTGTCAATTTTTAACTCTAAAATCTTTTTGTTTTTTTATTATTGTTTTTTTTTTTTTTTTTTTAATAACAATGTTAGTTTCCTGTATCTGTCGCATACAGCGTTATTATTTTTTTTTTTTTTTGGTTTATTTTTTTAACAAAATTTATAATATGATATTGAATTTATTCTAGGTTATGTTATTTTGGAAATCTAATGTAATGTGTTTAAATGTGGTTTCAAGAGCAAATATTATAGCAAAATTTAAATGTATTGAAAAAAGGTTTGACTTTGACTTTCAGTGATAATTAACAATATAAGTAAGAATATATACTAATTTTGTTTTTGTCTGAAGCCTTTTATAACAACAACAATAATAATGAAAAAAAAACAGTTCATTTTGATTGAAAGAATGAGAGTTGAGAGAATAAATCAATTTATTTTTTAATGTATTATGAAAGTAGGTGTTGGTAGAATGTAGTGAGAAAATAATGTTAATGCATTGTGAAAAGAGTTGATGTATATTTACTTTACATTCAGCCGTACCGGTGAATTTAATTCGATATAAAATTATTCGAATTTCTCGAATCGATTCGATGAGAATTTCTTAATGGTAAATTCGATCGAAAGACTAATTTTGTACTCATTTCAAAAAATGTAATCAAATAAGAAATATAATGAAATGTAATGACTTTTATGTCAAATAGGTTCAAATTTCAAATTAAAAAAATAAATTTAGATTGCTGTTTTAGAAATAAATTATTAAAATACACATACGTATAAAACAAAAATAATAAAAATAAAATTTTAGATATATTATAAAGGCCCACATTCCGAAAGGGAAAAGGGCCTGTAGTTGGCCTGCAGATTAATCTGTAGGTCCACTGTTAAATAAATAAATAAAATAAATAAATAAAATTTTAGACGAGAAAATTTTCGATCAAAAATATTTGAATTTTTTTTAAATCGAATTCGCCGGATGAAATTTTACGATCGAGTACTCGATTTTTATTCGATCGAATTCACCGGTAAGGCTTATTGTTGTTGGCGTTTTAAGTTTTAATGTGCATACTTTTTGAAATTGCTCACAAATTTTATTAGATTAGTCATTATATTAGTACAATAATAATAAGTTATATTTTCACAAACTCATCGCCAATAAATCCAAATTACAAAGACAGAAGTTTAACTGCGATTTTGGTATATAAAATACAAGCATTAAGTATAAATGCGGTATTTATGCTTTGCATACAAATGAAATACGTTTTTGACAATAAATTTTTATATTTTTAATGTATCGGTTATTATACAGTTTTAAAAAAAAACATTTTAAAGTTACAAGCTTAATTTAATTTAATTTATAAAATTTTATGATGGGCCTATCAACCAATCATGGATTTTTTCGGGCCAAATGTTACAATTACAGTTAAACAAAAATAATACCAGAATACATATAAAAAAAATATCAATGAGAACAAATCAAAATTGAAAAAGACAATTTCTTTTTATGCATTCGTAACGTTGAAAACACAATCGAGATGAGTGACGAGTAACCAAATTTTGTCTTTAGACATACATTCACGACGAGCTATTCGTTTCTGTTACTTTTGACATAATAATATTATTTATAAAAATGTTATTTAACTTAATTATTTCCATTTTTTTGTTTGTCACTCGTTGTGATTGTATTTTCAACATAAATTTTTAATTCTCAAGTGACAACGAAATTATTCGAAAGCATACAGAAAATTTTGTGTGCGCTAAACACTTCAAATTTGTGATGTTCATTCTAAAAAAAACTGGATTTAGAATCACATTATTTTATATAAAACTTTTGGTATGCATTTATGATCATGATGCTTTGCATTTACTGCCCAGTGATACCCGTATTTTGCATTCTGTAGCACCAATTCTATTTATGTAATCCCTTAATTCTGTCTTATCATTCCCTATTGAAGTTCATATGTTAAATATCACATGTTTTTGTCATATGACATGGTCTCTTACGTTCCTGTTGTTTTTATTTAACTCAAACATCTCATTTCAGTTGGCTTTTGCTTTTACTTGGTAACTGATATTTCTGATCTCCATTCTATAGCATATATAATGGTATCTTTAATTCATGTTTTGTAGATTTTATTTTATTTTTGTAAGATGGATATACATCTGGTTTAATTATGTAGACTTGACTTGTTTGAGTCAACATTTCTAAATATCAGTGATGGAAAACGCAATAAAAAAATATAACGTTATGCATTTTCGTTATAACATAAAATCAAAAATCAAAACGTTATGGATTTCGTTTTATAACGCAATTATTTTTTCTTTATTTTACGTTATAACGTTATGTTCGAATTAAAATAATGAAACAAATAAAATTTTAATTATGATTGCACTTCATTTAAATAAAAACATAAAAAACATTAACAAAAAACTCTCAATTCATTTGAGAAAAGTAAAAATATAAATATTTATTAATTAAATTTTAAATTTTATCGCCATTAGAAATGATTAATAATATCTCCCCTAATAAAGATTGATCTGTTCTATTTCTTTTTTCAGATAAGATCCATTTTAGGATTGAGAAAACTCTTTTAACTGAAACCTGGTTAGCCGGCGGTACAGCCAAAACGATTTTAGCAATTTTTTCGATTAAAAAATTTTGACTGCGCCAAAATTCGAATACATTAGTATTTTTCGGCATAATTTTCATGTTATCAATATTGTCGAATAATGCAGAAATATTTATTATATTTTCAGCATTTGGTTGTTTTGATTTTGCTGTCATATATTCAGTTAAAATGTCTATGTCTGAATTATCTTCAACTATTTCAATTCCAATTAAATCATTATCTCTATATTTACATATAGTTTTTTTTTTTTTCAAGTAGTAGTAAATGTTGATATAGTGATACCAAATGTGCTTTTGCTGATTCCTTTTCATCAATACACAATAAATTTTGATATCGTGGATCTAAAAAAACTGCAGAAGTCATAGGCCCACATTTTGCCAATAAAGTTTTTTATCTTTTTTCGAGTGAAGTTGTGAGAGCTATAGAATATGAGTCGCCAATTTTTGACACTTCTAATTTGCATTTATACCAAGCTGCGTAAGCTTCACTCATTGTTAATTGCTGGGATTGAAGGACTAAAGTTGTTTCATAATGATATTTGAGTGTTTTTAAAATTTACTCCATTTTTTCCCAATCTCTCTTACATGTGGATAACTTTGGATATACAAGTTTCAGTTCTTCACAAAAATCACGTAATTAAGTTAGTCTGAGTATCATGTTACAAGTTGAATTCCATCTAGTAATAACATTTTTAATTGGCTTTTATTAGTGCCAAGATAGTTGGAGTTCTTAACTCAATTACAACAGATAAACACTTATAAATTATTGTTTTATAAACATCTACTGTTGTTATAACATCATTAACAGCTAACTGCAGCGAGTGAATCATACATTTTACAGATATTAATATTTATGGAATAAAAGTCGAGTTTCCTTTCACTAATCATTTGTATTTGTTTTGCAAATATCGATATTTCGGAAGCAACTTACTTCCTTCATCAGTGCTTTGCGACTAATTGGCAAAAGATATTAATAGCTTAGAAGATTCATTATTAATTACTGTAGTTGATAAACATATAATTCAATTCATCTTCATTATAAATGGTTTCTTCATCTATTTCATCTTCTTGGGTAATCCCCAGAAATTCTGCTGCTTTTATCAGATGTAAACGTATATATATATATATTCTAAATTAATGCTGTATTTACCCAATACCTCTTTAATTTGATCAGCAATATATTCTGCCGTATGTTTTTGCCGCAACTGTTTCACTGCCAAAGTTCGAACACAAATTTGGACAAAATTGAATATTTATTCCAAGAACTGATCTATCCAATCTTGTAGCACTATCCACTTTAAGCGATAAGATTTTATTTTCAATTTCTTTAGTAATCAATATTCTATAATTTTCATATTTATTCATATTTATTCATAATATGTTCACGAATGTTGTATCGGTTAATTCTGATACCCAATTTTTGGCAAATTGGATCAAAAAAATGCTTTAATCCGCTGCACTCTATAGCACTTAGGGGCATCCCACCATTCACATTCACCAGCTCGACACAATAATCAATCATTTCATCTGTACTTACATATATTGAAACTTACTTTTTGTTTTCCTGCAATTACATCCATTTTCACTAAAGTTTTTTGATTTTTAGATCGTTTAAAATCTTTTTTAATATTTTCCAAAATGTCTGACTGAATGTTTACGTTTTAAATGATTATGTAAATTTCCAGTGTGCATTCCTGGTATAACAATTTCATTCATTTTCACAATGTTTGCATTTGCTGTGTATCATTTTGTTTTTCAAATTATTCATGAATAAATTTATTTTCTTTATTGATGTTTCTTCCCATAACTGTAGGGAGTACAAATATTTTCCATTATTTTCAATAATAAATATAGAACTTACCGCATAATTTAAATTAAATATATTTGAAAACAAAAATATATAAAATATAACAAATAAATTTTATCATTCGTAGATTTGAATTTGACAATCACAACATTTGTATTTGACAGTTTATTTTGTGTTGTCATTGCCAAATAGTTGAATTTGAAAATATTTTCCCCTGTAAGCTCTATTCTTTGAATATTACAAAAAAATCGGATTCCAAAGTTCTAATTTTTCTTCCAAAAATTGTAGCCATAACGCATAACGTAGAAACAAAAATTATGTTTCCGTTTCGTTTTTCGTTATAAAACAAAATCAAAATTTCATAACGTTTCGAACGGAATTTTTAAAATTTCCTTTCGTTTAACATTATAGTGTTACGTTACACATAACATTTTCCATCACTGCTAAATATAATTATTTTTATTTCAACATCCAGATATCTGCTCAGATATGGACATGGCTTTTTCGATGGGTAACTTTTGAATCATTAATTTACATAGGATTTAAAATTTTGTCATAATATCATCAATTTTTTCTACTGATATCATCAGGGCAGTAGTTTGAGTGAAGATTTTAATGTTATTTTAATGATTTATTTATTTATGACAATTTGTATATCACATGGTCTATGCAGTACAGTGGCCAATATAAAGTTTATTTTGCATTCTAATTTATAATTATTATTCGAGTATTGATGACTTAAGTAATTATATAAAATAAAGCTTAAAAGCTGAAGGAGAAAATCTAATTAAATCAATCTAATTCGAATTTTATAGGAATAGAGACATCATTTTTGTTAAATCAAAACTTTAGTTGATTTTCATGAAATTGTAATCCATGTCGTATGTGGCCGAAAAGTAACAACATAGAGAAAAAAAAAAATTGAAAAATTTCAGAAAATCTTGATAAGTGGTTTTTCAGTGTATAAGATATAATGAGTAAATTTAACCATACATATATGAATAATAATAGGTAGTATACAATTTTCAAGAGGTTCTCTCATACATATTTCATATTTTTTCTCACAAGTAATAAAATATTTTGATGCAAAACTAATTTTTATTTTTTTTTTTGTTAATTTTACATTTTAAGAACAAATATTGAAACGTTTTTATTTTCTAGAACTCGAAAAAATAAAAATTATCCTACTTTTAGGAAAACCTAACAAGAAAAAAAACTAACAAACATCATCAAAATAATTTTGTTTTTGTTTAAAGAGAGTAAAAATTTTCATTAAAAATGAAATCTAAAAGAGACTAACAAATATTTATTTAAAAGAAAATAATTTAATTTTTTTTTATATATATTTTTCTCCATCTCTCACTCACTTTTTTTCATTCTTTTTCTATTTTTTATATATTTAGGTCAGAAATTTATATAAAAAAAAAAATAATAATAATAATAAAAAAAAGTAAATTCGTTTCATTACAAAATTGTTATTTAACAGAAACTTTTATTTTTTTTTTAAAGAGTTATTTAAACAAATATAATTTCAGAAATGAACGAAAATATTCAGAACCAGAAGATAATTAGGATAAATTGAACAGTGTTAGAAGCCGTGGTATGAGAAATTCGGTACATTTTATGAAATAAAAATTTTAATTGAAAATAAAATAACTGAAATATGTTTTGTGCGTTTAGAGAAATTTGTTTGCCTTTTCAATTTATTTAAAACTACCCTTTTTTTCCAAAAATTTTGTTACAATCAAATTGACCAAAAATAAATTGAATATCACAATCTGTTCATGGCTTAATTGAAAAAAAAATGCTCAGAGAAGTCTAGTAAACAAAGCTTTACTGTACGAATATTTGTGTTTTGACCTGATTCACACCCGTTCGACAGGTATTTGAAGTAGATGTTAAAGTTATACATTATACCTTGTTCCTATTGAAATTTTTTTAATCAAATTATAAGATAAAATCAATAACTAAATCAATATGATTTTTGACTATTCAAGATTGTTTAAATAATATAAAATAATTTTGTTTCTTTTAACATCATAAAAGTCTACTAGGAATAGCCTTTTTATTAGAAAAAATTAAATTTTTGTTATCATGATAGTCTACTCGGTTGACACATGTCAGTATTTTAGACTTTTAAAATATACCGCACTTTTGCAGTAGACTTTCAACATTCAACACAATAAACATGGAAAGTAATGAAATAAAATAAGTAAATATTATGTTAAAAAATTATGTTTCTGCAAAATTTAACAAAAAAAAAAATTAAAAATGTTTATTTAGTTGTTAAAAATTAATAAAAAAATATTTTCAATAACAAATTTTGTTATTTAAAATGCAACTCTGAACAACACTCATTATTAAATAAACACACGATTTGTAAAAAATTTATTGTTAATTTTTATTATTTAAAAATGCACATATACAAGTACACCAATGAGCTCAAAACACCAAATAAGTATGATTTTCGATTATTTATAGGTTTTTGATACCGAAAATGTTTGCTGCAATGGCAACATTTTTGTAATCAAGTCTTTTCATTTCACTAGCCTTTCATGATTATGATCTGGACAATTTTATTTTACACTATACATAATTGAAATACAAATACCATTAAAGAAAATTTTATGATTTCCTCTCAATGCGCGAAGGACTGACATTTGTTATGTAGTCAAAAAAGGTTGACATTTAAAAAATTGTTGCTATTATTTTTATTAAAAAAATTTAAAATTTTTTTTAGAGTAAAAATGGATAATAACATTGTAATATTCGAAAAAATAAAATATAGCGTTTTGCTTTTATCTTAAAATATAACTAATTTGTTAGAAACAAAATAATCTTATATTAAAAATCAGAAAACAAAAAAAATTACACTTCATGTCTTTTTCTTAAAAAACATTTGAAATTCTACATGTGAATTCGTTCATACATAAATTGATATAGCAATAAATATTTATCAAATAATTATATATCTATCCTTTTCTTTTACTTCGTCCTTCAGCCAAGAGTGAAAAATATTTTAACTAAGAAATTGGATGAAGGAAATTGCCCGGAGAAGATTTTTTGTAAAAGATTTTGCCGGAGAAGATTTTTTGCTTTTGATTGGTTAAAAAATTTGTCCGGACGTTCGTTTATTAAGAGGAAATCACCAGTTAGTATACAAGTTTTGCAAATAATGTGATTTACTGCAGTTTCGATTTAATATTGGGTTTTTAATATTATTATAGGACACGAAGAACATTTTCAATTAACCACACAAAATGATTTACGGATCTTATCCTTTTTTGTTTTTTTTTTTTACACTCTACAGTAACTTAGGTAGAATCATCTTTTCGTGCTTAATTAAGTACGGTACTGCAATTTTACACTATAATATCTACAACATTTCGAGAATTTATTTATCAAATTACTGGCTTATCAACTCATTAAATGTGGAAAACTACTACTATTGTCAGGAACTAAGCCTTCTTAAATGGTAATAGTTTCAATTCATTTAATTTGTTACCACATTATATATATTCTCAATTATTTTTATTACTAGGGGCCCCTGTTGAGTAATTATATTTCAAGTTGAAGTCAAATTTGAAGTTTTTCAAAAAACAGTAATTTACGGACTTCGCACGATATAGCAGAAACCACTCGTGTTTAATAAAAAGTTTTGTGGTTAGTAAGTTTTATTTAGGACACATAAATACACGTCTCTCATACACTGCTTCGTTTCCGATATATTCCCTATAGTAAATGGCATTTATTGGATAAAATTCCTAAAAATAAAAAATTTTGTCATTAAAGAGGTACGTATATATATACCAACATAATACATAATTTTAATAAAACCTATATTATTACTACAAATAACCAAAATTTAGAAACAGTTACTTAAAAAAATAAAAATAAAGAATTCAAGTGATTTGTTTTTTTGTTGTTTTTATATTTTTTATTTTAGATGAATTTGTTTTTTTTTTGCATATGTATATAGATTCATTTGCAAGTATATAATGTAAATTATAAAAACTGAATTGTTTGCTTTTGTTTATTATTTTCATAAGATCTCACATATACATAGTGTATTTGCTGAATAATAAAATCATATGAGTACAAAATTTTCAACTGTGTGCGCATTTTTGTTTTATATATACATCTTATATATTATATATATTAGAAGTTCATTAAGGAGTAGGAGAATCGAAATAAAATAAAAAGGTGTCTATTGCGCAGGACCTTAAATGCTTGTCAATTATAATTATAGATATTTATTATATCCCAATGACAAAGGGTACTGGACCAGGTCGAAAAATTCATAAAGCATTTTTTTGTTTTGCTTCATCGTGAATCGAACCTGGGACCTTTCGGTTGAAAGGCAGGCGCTCTACCTACTGCGCCACCCAGCGTGTAATTATGATTACTTCTAGTCTAGTCTAGTTCTTTAAGAACTGTATATATTGTGAATACACTTCTATGTAATTTAGTTAATATCATCTGTTGTGTCCAGTGAACAACAGATATCACCATATATACAGTTTTATATACTCTAAAAGTTGTAATTCAATTGATTAGGTGTAATAAAAGCAAAATTGAAATATGATAATAATATTGGTTTGAATCTTTACTAACACGATCATTGTAATTTATAATTTTATTTTATAAATTTTATTAATTTTATTTAAATTACCAAAAAAATTAGAAAGATTAGAAAAGTCCTTATTATAATTAAGGACAGTAAAAAAATCTAATAATACTCATATTATATGTGTTATATAGAAATTGTAAAAAAATTTTGATGTCAAATAATGTTTTAACAGACATTATTATCCTATAGGTAGATGCCATCATACTATTTTTGTTTTTTTTTTTTGTTTCATTATGAATTGTAATATGTAGACAGCCTTTTTAGGCAGCTTTGTATGTTCGGACAAATTTTACATCACCAATGGTCAGAGTCCCTACCAATAATTCATCGGCAGTATAAATAAATTTTAATTTTTGTTTTTTTATTAGACCTTTTATTCAGAATTTAAGAAAAATAATTGAAATTTTATCAATTAAATTTTGTGATGAAAAGATTGATTGATATTAAAATCGGTCTGGTTTGTGTCTTCAATTAATTTCACCATGATGTAAATATTTATTAATATGGAATGGTATATTTTATTGCATACAATCCGGATAATGTATATATATTTAAACCGTTGACTTATTCTATTAATATTAAACTCTGTAAGTACTTTTGAAATTTGAAGTAGTGAATTCACAATACCGTTACAGACAGAACCGACGACAGACATTTTAAAAAATGAATATACATAAAATAAGTTAAATGATTTTGTATTGTAGGTAATTTTATAATAACTATTGTATTGTAAAATATTTAATAGTAATGTATAAATATGGTAAATAAATAAATAAATAAATAATTTGTTGGAATTCAACACACAAATGTTTTGTAAAAGCTACTGTTTTCTAGTTCTTTCTGTTTTTTCTTTTGATCAAAATACAGTAAAACTTAAGCAGTTAATTCGACTATCGGGAGCTTACTCTCCACTTTGTTATATTAATCAATGTTAACGCAATAGCCTTTAGACGTAGATTTGTTAAAATACGTCTAGATTTAAGACCTCCAACATTTAAATTAGTTATCACTGTTATTATTTTTTATAAATTACAATTGAAATAACAATCAAATGGTTTTAGGTTAAATTAGTTAATGTAATTATATATTGATATACTAATTAGTGCATCAATATTTCTTTACTTGTCACTAAAATAGTCGCTACAAGAGTAAAAACAATGAAAATATACCTATACAGTTATGTACCTTGTTACAGTTTAATAATATTGTATTTGTAAAAGAAAAATTTTCAGAGAAAAAAATATAACATGGTAATTATTTGCCTGTTTCAAAAACTGTGTCCATTTAAAATAGAAGAAAATGGCATAAATTTGCATTAAATCTGTCAATCAAAATAATCTTAAATACGTTGTACAAATTTCAATATAAAAATTATTTAAAATTTTAAAAGTTTGGCCTTCTAAAAAGTTTTCAACTTAAATCCTTGTAGAACAAAAAGCAAAAACAAAAAAAAACACTCACACACAAAAATACCTATTTAAGGAACTTAAAAACAACTTCCTTTAACAAAAAAAAAAAAAAAACATAAAAAAAGGAAAATGAAAAACAGGAAAAAAATTAAGTCAATTCTCTAGGCATTGACATGACAGATACAAACACGTATTTATAGATAACGCTAAATAACATTTACAGTAAACACCATTTACGTGTTTTTTTTTATTTTTTTTTTTTTTCAGTTTTATTTGATTCCTGTTACAACGAAAAAAAAAACAAAAACAGAATAAAAATAACAATTTGTTCTGAACTCAATTTAAAAAGTAGCAATCGAGTTCGGGTATGGTGTATAGCAGCTCTCTCTAAAATAACGGAACAATACCTTAAAATAATATGATGAGTAAAACATCAACAAAGTGTGTGTGTGTGTGTGTGTGTAGGAGACGGAAAATTTAAATTTTTTTTTGTTTTTTTTTTATAAATCCAATGATATGAAGATGTTAAAATGAAGTGTTCATTTTATTTGTGAAAGTTGTCGAATTAAGGAAACCTTAAACCCTAAGGAATTGATTTGATTCTGTTGAAAGGTGTTTTTCAATTTTCTATATTGTTGTTATTGTTGTGAAAAATGCGTTAAGCGTGTTAAAATCATTACACACATGATCTTCTTCTATATTATTACATACATATTTTCATTTCGTTCGTTCTGTTCGTGTGAAAAAAGTATATGAAATGAAATATTTTGAAAGTGTAAAAATCATGTTAACAATTTTTTTTTCTTTTTTTTATCCTGTTATAGTTATTGAAAAAAAAAAAAAAATAAAAAAAAAATTGTTTGCAAAAAAGAAATAAGGGGGGAGAGGATAAACATGTTTACTGTGATGCTTTTACATTTTCTGTTTTGCTTTTATTTTTTTCTATAGAAATATTTTCAAATGATTCTCTGCTCTAACATCCATGGGGTAATGTGTTTTTTTTGTTTTTTTTTTTTCAAATATACGATTATATATTTTTTATTATTTTTGATTGATTGAAATACACAAGAGTGTATATTTTTGTTAAAATATGTAAAAGTCTTATAGATTTGAGCTGCTTTAAAATCAATCAAAAATAACAAATTTGAGTAGCTTTGTACAAGAATGTACAATACGTTGCTTGATTTTAATCTGATGTGCATTGGGTTGAAATAACGTGTGAAGTTGAAATAAAATTTAAAAAATTTGTTTTTTTTTTTTCTAATGCTTGCAATAGTTTTAAATATCATGGACGTTCATATCATGTTATTATTAGCATATAATACGCTTTGAATTCAAATCGTAAGCCAAGCTTGGGTGTAGATACTTAAAAATCATTTATGTTTGTATAAATAAATGTATACATATTAAATACTAGTTTTGTAACCCGCCATAAATGGCGGAAGCAAAATAAATTCTAGCATTTCTTCCTTCATTAGAGTGTTCATTTCAAGTTTAAGAAATATATGTATTTGCTTACTAATTTATCAATATCATATCTTTATTAGAATTATTAGAATGCTTTTAATTACCATATAAACAGAATATTTGTAGTAAGGTACAAAATTTTCAATTCCCTAAGGGCTATTTATTCGATCATTTTAACGACATCTTATTTGCCATCATTGGAAATTTAAACATATATTATCCTAAGCCATCAATAATTCTGAATAATCAATATTCTTAGACATTTTATTGTATTCAATTAAATATAATATAAGTTAGTCAAAAAGATAATTTCAATTTAAATTAATATAGAAATACTAAATTCAAATAATATTTTGATTGAAAACAAAATCTAACTATATAATAAAAACTTACAATAATTTTATATTTTTACAATCATAGCAGCGTTCTACTGTAAAATTCAAATTGTAAAATGAAATTAATTAAGACATAATAAAAGTAAAAAGTTCTATGGCACCATCTAAATTTAACACTTGAATGACATGACAATCATTATGAAATGATGGGCAAATGACACATATAACAGATGACAGCTGACAAATGACAGATGACAAATGACAAATGACAAATGACAAATGACAAATGACAAATGACAAATGACAAATGACAAATGACAAATGACAAATGACAAATGACAAATGACAAATGACAAATGACAAATGACATATGACAGATGACAGATGACAGATGACAAATGACAAATGACAGATGACAGATGACATATATAAGCAATAAAAAACAGATACTATGTTTATGGCAATTACATGATGTTACAGTTTGTATATATATTGTAATTTGCATATGTGTTGGAGTCGAACTAACAAACATCCAGATAAATGCAAAAAATTATATATATAATGTGCATGTGTACGCCACTCAATGATATTACTTTTACTAGGATTATTGAAATGAACAAAAATTGTTTGGGACGGTGGGATTTATTTTACAAGCCTAAATAATTTTCGCCTTATAATTACCAATTGGACAAACCTGGCTAAAATAAGCTTTAAAAGCAATTATACTTACTCATGGCTTTCTTTAAAAGGTCTTCAAATCCTGCATATCGGTTAGTTATTACTTTGAAAGTTAGTTTCAAGCTTTAAATGTTATAAGACAGATTGATTGCAGTTTTAAATTTTCTTCTAGGCGATATAATTTTAATATACATACTGTTTAATTTTAATATGTATATACTGTTTAATTTTAATATATATACTGCTAATTTTAATTATATTTTAGTAATCTAATTTAAAATATTTTTAATTTTACTTCTTTTAATGGTCTGTTTTTACTATTTTCGACTTGCAGCCCTATATAGTTGATGTGTCGATTCGTTCCTATTTTTTTTTTTTGTAAATTATAGTCACTACTAATATTTCAACTTTACATGTCATTTGCACCCAATGCACATCACATTTAAATCAACAACTTTATTTACTAATTAGTTCTTAGTTGTCATCTAAATAAAGTTAGTTAATTTTTTTTTTTTTAAGTTCTTGTACAGTAACTTATAGTTAGTAGTAGTAGTACCTCTTCGTGTTTAATTAAGGTACGGTAATGCAAATTTTTGTTACTACATATTTTAACTAAAATATTTTCCGAGTATTTATTTATCAAATTTCTGGCTTATTAAATCATTAAAAGTGGCTTACAAACTCATTAAATTAATTGCATAACAAAAACAGTATTATCTCCATTTCAGTGTTTTTTTTATAATTCAACTATCAGTTTAAAATTTAAAATTTACAAAACTTAATTTAATTTTTAGTAATCACGATTAATCGAAAATTTCTAATATAGTTTGAAACGTCAGGTTCATTCTCAATAATATACTTAATGCAATGTAACATTAATTAAAATTTAAATAATACCTTTAAACATATTTAGAGGACACTTAACAGTTCATTCCACTATACGTCTACGGTATGATGATATTCATCACATAGGTAAGTACTGGTACAGTATTTTTAATGTCTATCTCTCTCTCTTTTTCTATATTAAAAGTTACTAATCAACTAATTGCACTTACAATATTATTTGTTTTGAAATAAATAAAAACAAAAACAAAAATAAATAAAATCTGTCACATATATAATATTAAAATTTTGCTACTTTTTAACGTTAAATATACCTATACATTCTATTTAATATAAATATCTAAAATGAAGTCTTAATAATACTGTATATATATTTACATAACAAAAGAATATTATTTTGCATTGTTCTCAGCATTCCATCTTTAATGGTGGCGCATAATATTGTCGTTGTGTGCAATACAAATAAACTAAACTGTATAAAAATAAAAATAAATAAAATAACTGTAGGTATTATGCATATTAAAAATTCACAAAGTTTACCGTATGGCTGAAATAACTGTATAAATATTTATTTAAATCATAAACACTTTAGAAAATTACGCTCGCATTATGTTGTTATAGCATAGCTATAGTGACAACAAGCTACCAAGATATTTAAATGATTTTTATTTACTATCATAGTCTGCTAAGAATTCAAGTAAAAAGAAAATAAATAAAAAAAATGTATAAAAAAAAAGGAATTATTTAAAAACTGAAAATGGAAAAAAAACTGTAAAAAATGAAAAATGTTGGAAAAATGTTTTTTACGAAAAATTTTCATCGTTAAATTTTTTTTTATAGACGTATAAGAATATTGAAATCAAATCAAATTTTTTATTTATTATTACCTTTGCGCAATTATTAAAACATAAACTCTGTTATTTATTTTACGAAAATTCTTGACTTTTGGTATGTATATTATACAATTTTACGAATAAAATTCATTATACCGGTTAGCAAACCAAATGGCAGTCATTTTTAAGATTTTAAAATGTTTGGTATTTTTTGTTTCTTACAGAGAGTGCCGTAATATCGCAGGAACAGTATGTAAGCTTTAAGCCCTTTATGCTCTCCCCCACTTCTTTACTTAATCGGCCCTTTTGATATCCTGCAGAAGCTTTCTGGTTTTATCCTGCAGAAGCTTTCTGAGGTTATGTAGGGCGTTTCCAACACTCAGAGTCTCAGACTTGAAAGAGCTATTCACTCTACTGCAACATGTGTGGATGTTTCTTCTTCTTCCAGACAGCGTTTACAGGTTGGATAGTCACTTAGTTATTTGGTTATATCCAGTAATTATGCCCAACATCTTAATACAGTCTGCTCTATTGAGAGTTAGCAGGAAGTATACGAATACGCTGCCAAAGAATGTTTGTCTCTTCAGGGTATTTTCAATCGATAGTTTAATATTACCAATGGATATACCAACTGCCGGTTCTGGTCCATAAATCGCCCGCCCATGATCTGACTAGTTCGTCAGCCTTCTCATTTCCAATCAAGTCACTATGACTCGGTATCCAGATCAGTTGTACATTATTTCTGAGCCCTACAAGGTTTCGGGCTTCCGAACATTCTCTCACCAACTTAATTTGATGAGGTTACTTTTAAGAGCTTTTAAGGCCATCACTAAATATTCTAATAACTTTGTTAGACCATCTTTGAGCTTTTATTATATCCACTGCTATATTTATATTATTGGTATTACTTTATAAATATTTGGTATTACTTTTATTAATGTAAAATAGAAATGTAGTGCAAATGAGCTTGTCTTTCAGATAAAAGTTTTTAATCACCTAGATTAAAACTTCCATTGCCATTTTATTTTATTTCTTATAGTTAAAGAGATAATTTCATGATAATTTCATTCAAGCTAATTTAGAACAGGCAAATTACAAAAAGTTATCATAAACTTGACAGTTCTTAATTAAATACTATTTATTTTTTTATTATTAAAATATACTGAATTCTTCATAAATTTATCATCAATGTCCTGTTACTCCATCCGCGGGGCATAGGGTGGGAAAGAATATATTCTGGAAAATTTATAATCAACAAAAAATTTTAAATAAAAATGGGAATATACTTCAGAATTTCGTTAGAAGAAATGTTAATGTAAAAAATTGTTTTCCGACAACTATTTGGTTCTTCACAATTTCGTCAGAACAAATGTGAATATAAAAATTTATTTTCCGACAACTATTTGGTTTTTCCAAAAATTCTTATTATTTCTCTGTCACATTTTATATTGCCATTAACAAATCGTTAAAGCAATTAATAACATTTGGAATTTGTTTTTGCCTACACAAAAAAATTGCATAACCTATGAACTATTTTTTGCATATAAAACCAATTCAATTTAAAAATCATGCACCATACCGTGCACCATGTACCATATTCAATACACCTTGTACCGATTGCCATGTACAATGTACTATATACACCCCATGAATTTTGTATTATTAACCGTCAGCAATGAACCACGAACAATGAACCATGAACAATGAACCATGAGCAATGCACCATGCACCATACACAATGCACCCATACAATTATTTTTTTCAGTTGAGTTTAAAACAGAGAACTAATGCAACAAATTAATAAAGATATCTGTTATAATAATAATTTAATTCAAAAATTTCAAGTCAATTTTAACTTAGCAAAATATTAACCCTCCTAACTATTGATAAGGCTTGTTATCGGTTAAACTTCACCTGGTTACCTGTGCAAAGCAATACAATCATGAAATAACACTCTTTATACAACATGATGTTACTACAAAATTACGAAATTAAATCACGAAATCGAACCAACTACTACTTCTCTTTCTCTTCAAAACCAATATTCCTAAACAAAATATACGAGGAGGTATGTATAAACATACATAATTAATTTTCCAATAAAAAGCATAATATAATATGAAAACTTTAAATTAGTTTTTTTTCTCTTTAAATCTTCCTAAAACAAATATCATGTAATGGCAAACAACGAAGTATGAATTTTACCCTTTAATATGACCTCTTCAATATCCTTTTTAATGTCCTTCACAAATTCCACTGATATTTTATTAATTTTATCGAAATTCTGAAATAAAATATTCCCGAAGTAAATATTAATTTTGGCCCAAGTAAGCAAAGGTTTTTATTGTGTTTAAATATGTTATTTACAGAACGCTTCTATATAATTGTATGTATTGAAAAGCAGAATTTCATTTTCAAGAATGTACGCTCTTCGTTAAAACAAAAAAAAAAAACACTGATATAAACAAAAATAAAAACAAAAAAAAAACAACAACAAGAAAAAGGACATTTAAAAAGATATAAAGGCAGGTGTTAAAGAATTTCAACCATTATTAAGAAAAAAATAAAAAAAAGGAACAAAAAATAATATACCACAGTTACCAAATAATTCATCAAGGCCATATTCTATAGAAATTATTTTTTCCAAGAGTTGCAATGGTAGCGATGCCAAAAATAAAATTTTCCATTATTTTTTTATTCAGTTTTCCGTGATAAATTTTTGGAAATTTTTCTTTATTTTGATTTTGAAAGTCTGCAGTAATATTTTTTTTTTTTGTTTTTGTATCTTATACTGGGTATAGAAAATGAAATAAAGAGAAAAACAAAATTAATATTTTTTTCTGTAATTAAAGCGAGTATAGGTTGAATTGAAATATAAAGAGAATATGCAGGTATGTTTTTATATGGGTTAATGCCATGACTTACAAAATTCAGATGGACAAAATTGATACAGACAAAATCCGGATAGACAAAATCTAAAGTGATGGAATTTAGATACAGAAGCTTCAGATGTGTCACGGACACAATTCACTCGTTAAAAATACCGTTTTATAAAATGTTTTCAATACAAAAAAGAATAATAAACTCAAATTCTATGTCTTACCAAACCTCCGTTCCATTTTGTAGGAATATTGATTTACTTAACAGTAATACTTATAGTACGCTTTCAAGCTCATGTTTATGGATAAACATGGTGATTACGATAATCTGGTTGATTACGTAGTTGTTTTCCCATACAAATTTGCTGAAAATCATAAACAACTAGTTAGGTCTACTTCTTCAAAAACTTGTAACCCATCCATGAAATTTCGATTTTTTGTCAATTTTAAAAAATTTTTTGCATTACCCTTGATCTTTTTGTCATAAATTAATTTTGTCATTTGTAAAGAAAAAAAAAACAAAAAGAAAAAGAAATCAAAAAGAAATTCAAGAAATACCAAGAATAGATCTTTTTCAATAAAAAAACTTTTTCTAGTCTAAAAATTTAATTTACTCAATTAAATTTAATTAATTTAATTTTAGAAACAGACATTTACAGTTTTCCAAGTCGTCTTATATTGTGAAAAGTCTACAACAAGTCTATCGATTAACACTATATGATTTGCTATTATTAATTGTAATAATTTTCTTTTTTTTTAATAATAGCTCAAGTAAAGACTCAAAGATTAAATTTGTTTTTCTGATATTATTATTTTTTTTAAATCCTCTATATTTTTTTTTTATTTTATTTATTTATCGTTATTGGGTTGGTCGGTAACCCAAAAGAAAAAGCTAAGATTTTTGCTGACCACTTGGCAGAGGTCTTCACAGCACCAACACAAAATCTTGCAAATGAAAATATAACTCTCGAAGTTAAAATAGATGAAGCGGAAATTTCGCATGTCAAGAAATTAAACAAATATGCAGACACAACCTGAGCGTCAAAAAAGCACCAGGTTACGATCTCATCAATGGACAAATCATGCGGGAACTACCAGATCATTTAATGCATGTTTTAAGTTCACATATGTTCCGAGACAATGGAAAATTGCAGAAGTAATAGTAATACCGAAGCAAGGAAAACCGCCTTCAGAGGTAACATCATATCGACCAATATCGTTGTTACCTATATTATATCAAAAATATTTGAGAAACTGCTCCTCAAAAGACTTGCCCCGATTATTGAGGAAAGAGATCTGATCCCGAACCATCAATTTGGATTCAGAAACAAACATTCTACAATTGTCAATCAAGTGCATCGGAACACAAATATAGTGGAAAAAGCGTTCGAAGAAAAAAAAGTCTGCTCAGAAATCTTCTTAGATGTTGCTCAGGCTTTCGACAAAGTGTGGCACCAAGGCTTTGAATTTAAACTACATCGTGATTTACCAAGACAATTCTATGAAATATTAAAATCATATATGAATATTAGATGCTTTCGTGTACGTTATGCCAAAGAATATTCAGAAGTAAAAGAAATATCTGCTGGAGTCCCACAGGGAAGTGGTCCCATACTTTACCTGCTATATACAAGAGATATCCCACAAATTGACAACATTTTTATGGCTACCTTTGCAGGCGACACTGCGATTCTTGCAGTTGACGTATCTGTCGAAAACTCCACAGCAAAACTTCAAAATGCAATGAATAAAATAAGATTATGGACCCAACGATGGCGCATAAAACTTAATGAAAGCAAATCAACTCATATAAATTTTATATATAAAAAGATTGCAACCATTCCTATCTCAATCAATAACAAAATAGTACCATATGCCAATACAGCAAAGTATCTGGGAATGACACTTGATGCTAAGCTAAGATGGAAGGAACATCTAAGAAAGAAAAAAGAAGAGTTAAACATTAGACTCAAAAAATTTTACTGGTTACTTGGGCGTGGTTCTGAGTTATCAGTACAGAACAAAATATTGATATATAAGCAGATATTAAAACCTGTGTGGACGTACGGTATCGAGATATGGGGCTGTGCAAAGAAAACCAACATCGAAATGTTGCAAAAATTTCAAAATAAAGTGCTCCGTGGTATAGTAAATGCACCATGGTACATACGTAACAAAGATCTCCAACGTCACTTGCACATTGAAACAGTCACGGAAGAGATCAAGAAACATGCAGTCAAACACATGTGACTTCGGAAATGGCAGCAGTTCTTCATATCGAGAGCGTCGACTCAAGAGAACGAAACCCCACGAGCTGGTCACTACCTAAAATGGAAAATTCTACGATAATAGTTTCCTTTACGGAAATTATTATTTCAATAATTTTCCTTTGCGCAAAAAATCTAAATAATCTTCCCACGCGAAACTATTGCTGTGACTATCTCCTTCACGGGAAATATCATAGTGATAAAGTTTCTACACGGTAATTATTATGATGTTAGCGATCCTCCACGGAAACTATCACTATAATAATTTCCTAAACACGCGACCGAAAATTTACGAAAAAAAAAGTCATTAGTCGATCTATGTAAGATTGGTTATAACGGCAAAAAGATAGGTGGGCTTTAGTGGGTTCGATTCCTACACTATCAAGACGCACACGCGGCTGTAGCTCTTTATGTCCTTCTGGGATTACCTCCTAACTTTCGCAAAAAAAAAAAAAAAAAAAAAAAATTTGTCTTTAAAATTTTTTTTTATATAAATAATAAATATGTGAAATTAACAGCTGGTGGTTTTCCAAAAAAGCTTGTGAACACTTGACATTTGACTGGTTTATGAGCTAGTTGTTTAGCCATAAGCATGAGCTTGAAAACATACTATTTGAAACTGAAAAAAATATTTATACTAAAAAGAGATGTTTTTCAAATTGATATTTTGTTTAATTTTTATAACCCACACATTTAGTTTAATTAGATAAATTATATAAGTTATGCAACTAATCACAATCTAAGCACTCCAACAATGCAAAACAAAATTTACACTCCAATTTTTGCACTCCTACAATACAAAATCCTATTGCTCAGTTGCACTAGAAAACTAAAC
Source organism: Argyra leucocephala (assembly GCA_963942445.1). Classification (NCBI taxonomy): domain Eukaryota; kingdom Metazoa; phylum Arthropoda; class Insecta; order Diptera; family Dolichopodidae; genus Argyra; species Argyra leucocephala. Next base: position 6,982,541 of record OZ012681.1, on the reverse strand, counting down.
TGCTTGAATTAAAAATAAAAAAAAAAATATTGTCTCATTTGGATTCCGAAATTTCGCATTTTATCCTACTTCCATATTTATATATTTTGAATGGGCGTAAATTTGTATTTCTGTAACTATATATGTTTCAGAAACAATAAAATTTTGTATAATATAAAAATTGATTTAATAATCCAAGCTCAAAATTACAATTTTCCCAATCCAATTCTCATTACCGCCATATACAAACGTTCTCATCCTATAACCATTAAAAATTTTGTTATTAACTCAAACCAATGACTATATATATATATGTATATATACATTACGATGCGATATTAAATCGAAAACATCATCTTATAAAAGTAATAAATTTATTTTGCTCTCACTTACATTTTTCGGTATAAAAATAATTTAATTAAAATGTTAAAAGGTGTATAAAAATGGTCTCAGAGGATAGTATAATTAGCCCGCGCCATTTTTGTGGTAATTTAATGTAGTGCACCTGGTTTATTGTTGGCAGAAATAAATGAGAATTTCAAATTTTTCATTTGTTTTTTTGTTTTTTTCATTTTCTTTAAGGATTATAATATCGTTTTCAGAATTAATTATAGTTAGAGTATAGTTTTTGTAAATAAGAAAATAAAACAATAAATTACAAATAATAAAAAAAAAAAAAAAATAATATTTTCAAATTTTGTTTTTGAATTTGGTAAATTTCCTTAAAAAATAATTTATTTTTTTCAAAAAATTAATTACCTTACCTAAAGGATATTTAATTTCAAAAATAATAAAATGAATGTTTTTATTAACGCGTTTTTAATCTAACAATCTTATTGAAATTAGAATTCCGATTCGGAGAAATATAAGTACACTGTTAGATTGCTATCAATTGACTCGCTTAAGTTTTTCATCCACACTATATGGTTCATAATTAGAGTGCTTTTAAGCAAGGAAAATACGTTGATGTTGTACTTTTTTAGTTGAAGGAAAGAGTAAAAAAATATTACCACTGTGCATCATCATTTACTGTACACGAATTTTGCTGGGAAATTAGGTACGAATTGTGATTTTGTTTAATTTGCGATTTTCACCCCACAACTACCTATCTAAAAGACTAAAAACCCTTCGTATAACCACTAATTTCGAAAATTTATGATATCTAGTCGAGGAAATTTTTAAATTAAAGTTAAAGAAAGAATAGCAAATGGTCAAATTTAAAAACAATAAAGCTAACAAAAACGATGAAAATTTTGTGAAACCAACATCGCACGATCAATTTTACAGAAACCAAACGACGAGAAGATAAAATCTAAACTTCTGAATAAAATAAATCATTTTTGGATATATTTCCAGAATATCAAGTAAAATGAACAATGTGATGATAAATTGTGGAATCTTCTAGAAGAAAATATATCCACTGGATGCAGCGCATGTTCAAATCAACTTTGGCTTCTCATAGGAGGACAATTGTAATGAAACTGGGGTAGAGTTTCCGAGAGATAGTAAACCCTCGCGCGGGGCATGCCTGGAACGGGTGTGCTTCAGTCGGGGATGGTTCAAATTTTACCGCTCGGCAACATTACAAAAAAACCAAATTGCATGCCAAGGGCACACGCACTGAAAAAAAATTGTTCGTAATATCAATGAACAGCGATTATTAACATATTTTTTGTTGGCTCAATTAATTATTCATTAATATTACGAAAATATAACATCTCTTTTTTTTTTCTTAATAAACTGTTTATTGATTCAACGAATTAGAATTTATTGACACAAATATGCAGTTTTTAATACAATAATTGAACAACTAATTCATTAATAGTACGAACACTTTCATCAAAATTAGATTAATAACAGTGTTCGTTGTTTTAACAAATTCGTTTGTTAAAATCAATAATTTCTTCTTTGATTAGCAATGTGTTCATTAATATGTATGTATACTTTTATATTTGTTACTTGCATAATATCAACCAAATATAAAATGTTTCGTTATGTCAACGAATTCATACTTTAAAATCCGGAATTTTTTCTTTATTTCAACGAACTAGTTTATTAAAACTAACAATTTTTTTGTTTACTTAATGACACGACGCGTGTTACTTGTAATTTATGTACTCGTATTTTAACAGAATTTTTCAGTGTAAAAAAGAATTTATAATTGTAAGATCTTATAAATTAGCGTAATTTTAAATTCTTTATTTTCTTTCCGGTCAATTTCAATATAGTCTTAAATATACATAAGGAAGGAAAATTACAAAGAACTATATAAAAATTAATACAAAAAAACTTGCAATAATTAGATGGTTCTATCATACACAAAACTTAAATCAAATTCCAAAATAAAATATAACAAATTAAAATTAAATACAAATGTGCAAAAAAGAGAATAGTTAGTGACATTTTTTATTTAAAAAATAGTGTTAAACGCCACATAAAAAAAATGATTTACAATAATTAAGAAGTAAATTTATTGTGAGAATATAAACGAAAAATCCAAAATAAATATAACAAGTAAAGAAAATAATAATTAAATAAAATCTTTTAAATTACTTAAGAATATAATTTAAAAAATGAAAAAACATATTTAATCATTTCATATTTAAAACTAATGAAAATTTAAAACTAAGATTAAGAGGTACAAAAGAAAATAAGTTATCAACAAAAATTTATTATAAAATAAAAATTGTTTAAAAAAATAAAATCCAAATAATTAAAATAAAAATACACAAAAAGTAAAAAACATTGTATTTTTATTTAAAGAAGTGATAAGTGGTGGAGAGTGGGAAGTAAGAGGAGAGCTCAGAAAGCGGGGACAACGATCAAATAAATTATAGAATTGGAAGACGTGGGAACCGACAAAATGCCGACAAAATGAAATTTTCAATGAAATATTTTATTATTTCAACAAACATATTTATTGAAACAAAAATTTTATGTTATTAAATTAATAAAAAGATTTATTAAATCAATGAAATGTTTTATTATTTCAACAAACATGTTTATTAAAACAAAAATTTATTTTAATAAACACATTTAATAATTGTTCATTGTATTAACGACGAGGTTATTAAATTAATAAATAGCTATTCATTGGCTCAATGAACAAGTTCATCGGACAAATATTAATAAATTTTTAATTGTCTCAACGAATTTTTTTATTGTAGTTACGTACCTTTTTGGTTCAGTGTGAAGGGAAAAAAATTATTTTGTAGAGACCGCGATTAACGAAAAAAAAAATATTAGCACTAGGAGGGTGGGTAGAAGGTCCCCGCCTCCCCATACCTATACCCGAGCCATCACTGCCGAAGCCGGCCCTGTTTCTATCCGGGCTTACCACTCCTGTAAGAAATTAAAAAAAAATATTTACACATATTTATTTTGTTTTTCCTTTAATATTTCTTATAAATTTATTGAAAACAATAAAATAATTTTCATTTATGTATGTTATATTGTAAGAATATTTTTTTAAAAATTATTTTTAAAAAAATTCAAGTATATAAATTTAAATTTAAAAAAAAATGTACTTTTAATTAGTGACAACTTCATTATAAAATTTAATTCATCATTTATGTTTACATCAAAACAAAAAAAAATATTTTTTTAATTGGTTTTTGAAATGCCTTAGCTATAATAGTTTTTATTAATGTAATTTGTTTACTTTAACTGATTTTTTTTTTACAATTTTCATTACTTTAATTTTTTTTGTATTTTTATTTCTGCTGGTATAGCTAGCTATTTCGAATTTTTGTGTTGAAATAATAAAAAAATAAAAAAAAAGATATAGGCCTATTATCTAGTCAACAATCTAAAGAAAAAAAATGCACTGAATTTTTCTTAAAATGTATATATATATTTATAATATGCATATTATTTTCAGTTTCATTCACTTTCTTTCTCTCATTCACGATTTTAACAAGCATTTTTAACATTTTTATTTTTATTTTTTTTTTATATAAATTACCACAATTTATTTTCTATTACTCTTGTATTTTTATTTCCCTTAATTAATTTATAAAAAAATTTAAAACAATTTTTTTACACATTTTTTTTTATACATAAAAATTATTTATTACCTTTTAATTGAATATTTTTTTTTTTGTTTTCCTTTCAATTAGTATAACAGATTATCTATTGATAATAACAAACCCCCATTTATACCCCCAAAACTTCTAAAGTTTTTAAAATAAATATTTTTTTTTTTTTTGAAAAATAAATAAAGTACTGAGTAGTCTTTCAAAATATATTGATTGTATATTCTTGATTTGTTTTAAAATTTTTTTTTGGTAAAACAAAACATTAATTTATGTAGTAATGCATACATCTATAATTATAATTGACAAGCATTTAAGGTCCTGCGCAGTAGACACCTTTTTATTTAATTTCGATTCTCCTATTCCTTAATGAACTTCTTATATATATAATATATAAGATTATATATAAAACAAAAATGCGCACACAGTTGAACATTTTGTACACATCCGATTTTATTATTCAGCAAATACATTGTGCATATGTGAGATCTTATGAAAATAATAAACAAAAGTAAACAAATCAGTTATTATATTTTATATTATGTACTTGCAAATTAATTTATGTACATATGCCAAGAAAAAACAAAGAAACAAATTCATTTCAAATAAAAAATATAAAAAAGCAAAAACAAAAAAAATCAGTTGAATTGTTCATATGACTAGCAAATTTATTTTTATATAGTAGAGTTAGAGTACTTCATTTTGATATAGTAGGTCACTTGAATTGTTCATTTTTATCTTTTTAAGTAACTATTTCTAAATTTTTGTTATTTGTAGTAATAATATAGTTTTTATTAAAATTATGTATTATGTATGTATATATATACATACCTCTTTAATAACACAAATTTTTATTTTTAGTAATTTTATCACTAAATGCTTCTTACTATAGGGAATATATCGGAAACGAAGCAGTATATGAGGGACGTGTATTTATGTGTCCTAAATAAAACTTACTAACCACAAAACTTTTTATTAAACACGAGTGGTTTCTGCTATATCGTGCGAAGTCTATGTCAGTACGTTAATTACTGTTTTTTTAAAAACTTTAAATTTGACTTCAACTTGAAATATAATTACTCAACAGGGGCCCCTAGTATGTATATTTTTTTTTTTTTTTTTTTGTTTTTTTTTTGTTATATTATAGCCAAAACTTAGGTTTTGAACCCTTAAGTACTTGCGTACCGTTGACTATTTGAAACAGGAAAGGATAGTTAGAGGAAAGGAAAGAAAATGGAAGAAGAAAAGTTTTGTGGGAAAGAGCGAACAATGTTGTTAATATTCGTCTTAAACCTCTGTAAGTCATAAATAAAAAATCCTTCTCTCATTGGGAATGCTTCGATTGGGACGCGGTTCCACAATCGGGATGTTCTTACTATAAAAGAATTTCCATAGCCGGACTTAAACCATCTCGGAATTTCCACTGTGAAAGGGTGGGCACTTGATGCCTCTCGTGTTGTGCGATTGAATTGCTTAAGAGGAGCAAGAAGTGATTTTAATTCCTCGGAACAAGTGCCAACACCAAGCAGATATCTATAAAATAGAGTAAGTGCTCCAACAATACGACGATGACCAAGTGGTATAAAGGATGAGGTCACATTTATGTCGCCTATAAGACGAATGGCGCGGTTTTGAACTTTGTCCAAAAAATTTAAAGCAGTTTTTGGTGCACCTGCCCATAAATGTGAGTTATACTCGAGCTTGGGTCGTATATATGCTTTATAGATTTTTAAAAGGTCTCGAGATGAAAAATAAGTTTTGCAGCGGCTCAAAAATCCTAAACATTTTGCGGCGCTTTTCGCAATATCGAAAATATGCTCATTCCAGTGCATATTTTGATTCACTCGCATTCCGAGAATGTTCAGATCTTTGAGTAGCTGGATACCTTCATTTTGAAGCCGGAGAATCGGTTCGAAAGTTGTTAGCTTGTTACTAACAAAACAGCTTTGAGTTTTTGAAGTGTTAAACTCGACTCTGTTAGCTTTACCCCAGTCGACAATTTTGGCAAGGTCGTGATTGAGCGCGCCGGCCATCATTGTTCTTTTGGAGGTGACTGCGGAAGCTGTAGCATTAGTTTGTTTTAGAAAATCATATGATGCTACTAGAGTGCTGTCATCAGCAAAACTATGGATTGAATTGAAAGTTATTTTGAGAAGGTCATTAATGAAAATGAGAAATAGGGTGGGTGAAAGGACAGAGCCTTGTGGAACACCAGCATTGATTTGAAGTTGGTCGGAAAAAGAACCGTCAACTGAAACTATGATAGATCGATTTAAAAGAAAACTTTCAATCCATTTAGAAAAGGTTGAACCAAGGCCTATAGCGTTGCATTTTGCTATAAGAGCAGAATGCAAAACTCGATCAAAAGCCTTAGATATATCCAGAGCTACAACAGTAGCTTCACCAGATTGATGCAGGCTGGTGTTGAGCTTCTCGCAGAGGCATGTCATGAGATCACCGGTGGAACGTTGGGCTCGAAAGCCGTATTGGCTATCATGAATTATACCTCTACTATCAAGATATTTCTTCAACTTTTGATTGATTAAGATTTCCATCGTTTTTGAAATAATGGAAGTAATAGCTATGGGCCTATAGTTTGAAGGATTGCTTTTGTCACCTTTTTTAGGAATAGGATAAACTTGGGCAACTTTCCAATAGGACGGGTAAGTTCCTGAAGAAAAGGACAAATGGAATAAGTTGCGCAGAGGTTTAGAAATAGCGAAGGCAATGTGTCGCAGCACAATTGCAGGTATACCATCAGGACCGGTCGATTTTTTTATATCGATATTCTTCAAGACTTTTGCTACAGCTCTTGTTCTAAAGTAGATCCTTCCGAAGGAATAATTTAGAACAGGGATTGATGAAGGATTTTGGGCTGTAGGAGGGAGTGTGGAATTAGCTGCAAATAATTTTGCGAAGAGATTAGCCTTTCCAACAGAATCTGATATAATTGTACTATTATCAATCATAGGTGGAAACGAAGACTTGCAAAAATTTTGCCCAACATTTTTAGCAAATGTCCAGAAAGACCTGCTGTTGTTGGGGAGATCAAAGATTTTTCGTCTCAATCTTTGGTTATGCAGGAATTTTTGCTGATTGATAATTTTTTTACATTTATTCCTAACCACTTTATAACTCTCATACGTATTGACTGTTTTATTGTTCTTGTATTTTTTGTAAGCTTCTTCTTTGGATTTCAGAGCTTTGCTGCAGAGGTCGTTGAACCAACCTGAGGGATTTCGTTTTATACTTCTAAGGCTATTTGGAATGAAAGTTTTCATTCCTAATAGAATCCTCTTGGTAATCACCTCTGCAGCAAAGTCGACATTTTTATATTGGAAACACAACGACCAGTTTGATGCATTTAAAAAGTTGTTGAAGCCTTCCCAGTCAGCTTGGTGGTAATGCCAAACTAGTCTTTTGGGAGAATTAGAAGAACTGGTTGTTGTGCCTACTTCGAAGCTTGTGCTATAATACATATATGTACTTATTATTTGAATGTCTTTTTCTATTATACAGGAAATTTAAAAAATTAAATTTAATTCGTTTTGTTTATTAAATTTTAATGGTAAATTACTAACAAAAATAATATATTTGAAAAATTTTATATTTGATTTATTTTAAATTTCAATTAGTTATAATATAACAACAAAAATTATTTAGTTAATTTTTCTTCAGTATCTTTTTTCACATATTTAAATTTAGGCAAGTCTGTTAATGTTTTTTTTTTATACAAGAAACCTTTAACGTCTAATTTATTTATATATTTTCTATAAATTATTTTTTTATTTACATTGAATTGGTCAGTTCTAAATTCATTTTGAATATCATTTTGTTTTTTAAAATCCCTACCCTCAATTATTTTATTAATGGACTCACTTTTCTTTTCTTTTGAAAACGACTCAGAACAATCTGACCTAATGTATTTATAAAAATTATTTTTATTTTTACAATTACTAATATTTAATTGATATCTTAAATCTTTTTTAATAGCTGTTTGTGCATATTTTTTCTTTAATAAATTTATCTTTCGTTGAGTAGTATTTGTTTTTAAATTTTCTATTATATCATTTGTAATATAAATATTATTAATTTTATTTTTATTAATAATATTTGAATTATCAAAATTTTTATCATATTTAAAAAATGATCAATATCATTTTTTTTCTTCCCGCTGACGACATGTTCGTCGTGTCTTAGCCAGTTACCTACTCATTTCTTTTCTTTTAAAATCAAACCCACGCCAACCAAAAAAACGTGTTTGTTTCCTGTGCTTTTTTTCTCTCTCTACCATATTATGTTCTGAACGGTAAAAACATCCGATAATGAACATATTGATTACCGACCAAAACACGATACGGCAGCAGGCACGGCCAAGCGTCAAGGCAGCAGCAACATTATTTTAATTTTTATTTTTGCTGCCGTGACCTGTCAAATTCATATTTCGTACTCTATACAAACCGAAATAAAAACTTTATAAATTGCCATACAAATGTTTGTATAGAATAGGAAATACAAATTTGGAGAGAGAAAAAAAATAACTTGCCGAACGTTACACAATATGGTAACAAAATTCATGCAAAGATCATAAAATAAATATTCCTGGCACACATAAAAAACTTTTTACCTCATTATATAATTTTTTTAATTTTATCACAGTCTGAACAGGTTAATCGACAGCATAGATAAATAGATATAGTTTTTCAGCTTTGGTAGTCTATTCTTCATCTTCTAAATCGCAGTTTGTATGCACTGCTACCATCAGTTATTTGAATAAGTTAACTTTTCATACATTATTTATAGTAGTGAATAATAATATTTTTGTAGATAGAAGGACAACAGGTTAACATATTGAACGATCCAATTATGGTAGTGTGAGCCGTAAAATCATTAAAACCACTTTTCTGTATCTATCTAAACTAACCTATTGTAGATCGACTAATTATTTATTTCTAGCTGTTCTACTCATGTATAGGATAGGCTGGGAAATCATTCGAAATAATTGTCACTGATGGAAATATTCATCTCTATACGCCGGAAAAAAAAAATTATTCTAATTAATTACGTTATCGATCAATTCATGATGAAGTTTTTTTCGTTTGACACTACTGTTGTGTGTTATGTTATTGACTTAATACTGGCTTTATTGAAATCATATCAACTTTATGCAATATTACTCTAAATACAATAATGAAAATTTTGTATACTGTTTTCCGAAAGATTTTATTACATAAAGTTCAAATAATTCAAATAGATATTTTTTTCCTTTTTATAATCTCATCATAGGATACATTCATATTGTAGAGCTCCAAACTGTTGGTTGAACGTTTATGTAGTTTACCTGATTGAGCTTATTTTCCGCTTTATTAGGTTTAATCATTCAACAACAGCAATACATTACTCAACATATCTGAATCATTTGTACCAAAAAAAACTCCATGAATAATAAATCTCCTGACAACAAAATTCAAGGACATTTTCAAGGATAATTAAACTTCTATAAGAAAATAATAAAATATTTGTCAAAGTCATTTTGTTAACAAAAAGAAAATCCAATGTCAATACTGACTTAAACGATTAAAATCAATTCATAAAATTCAGCACATTTCACTTTATTTATTTTTATTACTTCGAAATCAATGCCATCATGTCAAATATATCTAAACATGTTCAATTAATTGGAATTATTTAATTATACATATGTCTTGTCAACATTACACTTACTCTCTCTCTCTCTCTCTCTCTCTCTCATTCTTAATATTTTATATTCTTTAAAAAATAAGAAGAGTAAAATTCGTCCTTTGAAAAGAATTTAATATAGAAAAATCGTCATTTTGTTACTCAAGGATACAAAAAATAAATTCAAATAATTCTAAAGAAATAAACTCTTAAACAAGTCTCAGTAATTTCAGATTGTTTGAGAATGTTATCTTTCTCTTTGAACAAAACAAAACAAAACAAAAAAAAAATTGGCCCATCATTAAACAATTTCCTGTTGCTTCGTATACCAATTTGTTTTTTTTTTTTTGTAGAATTTTTTGAATTTTTTATTAGCTTACTAAAGTACTAAACTTTGTCCTTTTCGAAAAAAAAAAAACAAAATAAATAAACCCAACAAAATTTCAAACTTTTTTTTTTTATTTTTTTCATTACAGCTGAACTGAAAAATAAGCCGAAACTGAAAAAGTGTTGTATTCTTGGAACATCAAATATCATACCTTTACAAAAATTTACAAAAACATTCCAACAATAATAAAAAAAAAAAAAAAAAAAAAATTTATTAACAAAAGGAAAAGGACTTTATATCCTGTAAATTTTTACCTCTAATATTTATAGGAAATGCAACAGTTATAGGAATATAATAACTATACACAGAATACAAGTAACAGGAAGGAAGGAAATATTTTTGAATAAAAAGAAAAACAAACAATTTTCTACATACGACGATGTAATTTTCAATATAACTAAAGTGAAGTTCACATTGAATACCACCTATATGTAAACTTAAACTCTAGTAAAGTCCTTAAACAAATTATTGTTGATAGACTTATTAAAAGGTAAGTGTATTATTATAGTTTACTGTACTATATACTTGTACAACTAGTTTTTAATATTGCTCTTATCATAAATGGATTAAAATTTTAAACTAATAACAAACATAATTCTATATAGATAAATTGAAGAGCTTCCAAGTATTATGATTTTTCTTCTATAGTTTTTCAATTTTGTCGGGTATCAAATCCAAACATTCAATTGATTTAATTCGCTTGTATGTTCAGTTGGAGTCACTTTTTTAGATATGTATTTTGTTTGGCTAAACCTATTATCCCCTGAATTTTTCTTGGTCTTGCGATGTTATGTGTGCCCTAAGAATTCTACTCGGAACATTTTTTTGCCATTATAATAATTCTTAATAACCTTTTTTCAGACAAGTACAATCTAAACATAGAGTTGCGGCTTCAATTCCTTGGACTTCGGACCTATTGTCTTCATCACACTTAAAAGCCATTGTACTGAAGAAAAAAAAAAAAAAAAAAAATTCAAAGTCTTCGATCCCGACACTTGAGACGTCAGACCTCTTGTTTGCATCGTGCTTAAGAATCATTGTACAAGTTTAAAAATAAAAAAATAATAATGCAAAAATGGTAATACGTAACTTTTGTTTCGCTGATTTTTTTTTATTTCGTAAAATTTTTTTTATTTCAATCCCAATTAGCGTTTTAAAGTACATGCTGCTACCAAAAAAATTTTGTGACGCTGGTGTTTTGTTACAAAAAAAAGCGTTTGTAACAAGTTACGTGCTGCCACCCTTGATTTCACATCAAACTCGAAAATAATAATTTATGCCAATTCTAATGGTAGTTTGCGTTGGTTATTAATCTCCTCGATGTGCCCCACGGACTGTATTATAGGACAATGATGATAATGATTAGTCTCGTTAAATTGAAAAATTCTACCGATTTAATCCTCTATTTCAGCTATTGAACTTTTTTTATAAAATGATTGTCTTCAGTATAATGTTATCGACATCGTTAAAATACCGCACAAATACGTACGTTATTAATATTGCGGTGTACAGACGAATCTCTAATCCTTCAATCCTAACGAGATATTGCTTATACTGTTTGAAAGGGCTTCCTTTAGATTCTGAATGATTTTTAACGGGAACCCCCCAACTTTAAAGAAAATTTGCAAAAGATTAGTTCTGGTACACAACTTAAGAATTGTATTTATAGTCTTTACTTGGTTCAAATGTGTATTATGGAACTTGTGTTTTGAAGCTAATTTTATTATTTGGGTTTATTTAAGAAAATTCAAAAATGTAGGACAACGTAACTGGGTTAGTTGTTAAGAAAGACTTACATTTAATTTTGTACTCGTAAATAACGTATAGAAATAATTCAAAAACAAAAAAAAAACAAAAATTGGGTTGGGATGTCAAATTGTGTAGAACTTGTTACTGAATAAAAATATTTGCAATTGATATTTTTGTATCCAGTATCCCCTATCGCTTGTAGATCAAGCTCTACAGCTACGAGGGTAACACAAAATTGATCGGATATACATTTTGTAACAATATGACGCTATATTGTTGCCATCAACCTTCCTGATTGTTGCTGATATCCTAACAGATTCTCTATCCTATGCCCATTGATTGAATTTCAGGACTATGAACATTAATTTTTTATTACAAGCGCTTGAGCGTAACAATTTTGAAATACCTAGCGTAAAATGCTTTATAAATTTATTTATCATCTACCCATATTTTAGAATTACAGAGCTTCAGAACAAGTCAGATCTAGTGTGAATCTAAGATTGTGTTTCAGTTATCATCATCAGTTTACTATTCTACTTTAACATCAAGTAGAACAAATATTTTTTTCTCTCAGTGGATTTGAACCCAAAATATTCTATCCTCTTTATAACGTTTCACTTTTCTACAATTCTTGCTACAGCAACTACAGATTCGATTTACATACAAAACTCATTGTTTTCATTTTCTTCCAGTGCAAGCAGCACTAAGTGTCACAAATATATTTCTTCCGATTTTTTGTGTTAAGAAAAAGTTTGATTCGAATTTGAATGTACTGTCGGGGGAATGCATATATTATTTAATTGTTTTTGATTTTAATTTTCCCGCAAAATATAAGAGCTTGATCGGTACAATTTGTGTTAAGTCGTTTAACCCATACCGGTTGATAACGAATATACGAAAGAAAATAACATGACTAAGCAAAAAATTATTGTAAAAAGTAAATTTGTTAAGAATGAAAAGAGCCGCACATAAAATGACATTGTAGAAACCTTTAAACAAATTTCTCCACTTCCAAGCAAAGCAACATTAAAAAATAGTATTTTGCGATCCTTGAATACTACATAATTTTGTTGACAATATCTTTAACATAATTTGTTATTCTACCTTTATTTTATATAACATTGTTTTCATTATACTACGATTGAATAAATAAGGATAACATTTTTAAGTACTCCTATTCTTTTCTCTTTACCCAATTTTAAATAGGTACGATACTAACAGTTATCTTCATTGAACTTGGTTTAACCTAACTACCTACGTATGATTATATATGTATATATATATATAAAAAATATTAATTGTGATGTAATAACAAAGTCTGTTGTAGTAAGGTTCTGAATAGATTTTGTTTTTTTGAATTCTTTGTAGTACTTAAGTAAAGGGTAAAGGAGTTAAAAGCAGTTTTTACAGTGTATATAGGTTATGTCTCGCATAATTAAATAAAATTACAGTTCTTATTTTTTTTTTTAAATATTTTAAAATATGCTTACATAATAGAGGAAAATATTTTGAAAAAAGGATGTGTATATGAAATTTAAAGGAATTATCTACAAGCTTATGCATTTTGTAATAAATTTTAAGTAGGTTATGATATCAAATTATAAATTTGACTGAAAAGTGGATTTAAAAGTACTTTAGAGTAAATTTTTCATAAAATTTGATCATTATTGTCTTGTAATACAATCGGTGTGGCACAGTGTGGCACAGGCCGCAATCCATATATTGTCTTTTATGTGCGGCTGATGGTCTTTCCAGTTCTAGTCACATTTTCTGTTCGATATTTGCTTCGGTTAAAATTATCTAACCAACGAATGGGGTTGCAAGACATTGATGATGATGAAAACTATTTTCTTGATCTTCAAAGCGATGTTGTTTTTATGCTCCTCTTCTTTCATAGTTCATGTTTGATGTAATACAATTTTCTCTACGGAATATTCAAGTCTATTAATTTTTGGTATTTTTTTGCTACAATATTCTGCTGTATCCAGATCGGATAGGGGTAGTCATACCCGAAATCAAATACATGGCAATCTCCCATAAAAAGACTATATGACACAATCTTATTAACAATCAAATTACAAAACAATTGTTCATTTTTGATTATTTCGGTGTGAAACGCAGCTTCGCGTGATAATGAAGTAAAGAAACACCGATCGATTATAACCGATTATTTTCGGAATATGGAAAATAAATGCATGCTTACAGAAAACAAAGTTCGTATATATATTAGCTGTATGGGGGCCCATATTAATACAAAATAAATCAAAGATTGCGTGTCGTAGTTATAATTTGAGAAAAAAAACGCGAGGGTGGTAATTTCCGTAATATGATAATAACACACAGGATATAATTCACCCACACTATGTGCGCAATATGAGTAAAGATTGCCTAACGAAAATTACATTGATAGACAAGCTAAGTTCAAAATGTCTAACAATATGATCATTGACAAAATGGTATGAATTCTGTTTACTTACCTTATATAGACTTCGATTAAAACACAAAATTTCGACTTTTTTTTTCTCCAAAAATATCGATTCTACTAAATGTTGACTTTCCATAATTTTGACAAAATGTCGACTCCTAGAATATCGGCAAAAACATCAATTTCTACAATTTTTGAAATATTTATACAAAACAATTGATTTTCATATAAAGCTGTGACATTTCAATATTTTTTTATGAAACAGTTATAAAGATGAATATCATATATTATAATAGAGCTAGTTGTCAACATTTCACCTCAAAATTATTCAATCTATATTCACCAAAAATGAGAGAAAATAAATCACCACACCTACACCCAGTACACCATCCTATTCATACAAATTTCAAGAGAGTGCATATAGCATAGGTAGCATATGAGTTTTATTTTCATCATTAAATGTAGGTGTAGGTGTAGGTGTAGGTGTAGGTACTTCGGTATAGACAATGTAATGTGTCGTAGTAAGTTGTAAACAAAATTTTTATTGTTTTTTTTTTTTATTCCTATTTATTGATAGTGAAAAAATATCAGTATATGTATTTAAATCCCTAAAAACGTTAAGTTTGCTTTATAATTGATATATAATTAATAAATAGTGGTATCTAGTATAAGTATAGTTTGTAGATTCAAAGTTAGGCTATTCCAAAATAGTTATATAGATTCTGAATTAGGAGACAATTTAGAATTGGATTCAAAATTCTACACCTTTGGTAGAATATTTTTGTAAATTATTTTTATGCGTACCCGCTGTTGGATACAAACAAAATTTTGCGATTTTGTATTTTGAATTTCATGGTCAACACAAATTGTACATATTAATGCCATCAGGTAAATGAAATCAATGTAAATGAAATACAGGCAAATGATAATGCAAGCAAATGAAAACACAGGCATGTGATATAGATATAGTAACCCTTCTATACAGATAAATTTTACAATTTGAAATATTTATGACGTCGACATTTTTTAATCGATATTTTGTAAATCGACATTTTAAAAAGCAACAAAAATTATAAATAAATAAATAAAAGAGATTATAAATAAATAAATAAATAACTGAGCTGATCCATTTAGACATCAGAAAAGCGTAAAGCGCAACAACGCGATATTGAAACAAAGAAGTTGCAAAAATTGCAAAGCAGACGAAGAAAACTTTAAACAACGAATTACAACAACCAAAATAGGTTAAGGTAATAAAAATGAATAATTTTGTGCTAATTTGTTTCTCAGAAACATTCTGGAAACGCCTAGTATTTTAATATAAAAG
This sequence comes from Argyra leucocephala, assembly GCA_963942445.1. Lineage (NCBI taxonomy): Eukaryota > Metazoa > Arthropoda > Insecta > Diptera > Dolichopodidae > Argyra > Argyra leucocephala. The sequence goes on along the minus strand of OZ012681.1, from coordinate 6,966,960 downwards.
TTATAGCCTTTTCTCTTGAACATTTTAGTTAAGCATAATTTGTAAAAAAAAATACAACTAAAATTCCACATTTGAAATTAGTTTAACACAGTTTGAAACAAAAAGTTTAGAAAATAACAGCAATGGCAAAATAAATAGAATAAATTTGTGAGAGAGACCTAAATTTTTCAGGGTGTCATAAAAAAACACTTCCATTAGTTCTTTAATTTCATTATTTTGTTTTTTTTTTATTTAGTAAATTTTTTTTTTGTTTTAATTTTTAAAAAGTTTATCACAAGAAATAAATTTTTATTTTTTAAAAAAGTTTTAATGCTTAGGGAGACAAACTAAATAAATGCACTTTACCTATTTTTAAAGTTTTGTAGCCAACACCACAGGTAAATAATATAAAATTAAAATTAAGTTCTTTAAAGTATACTATAGAGAACATAGAAAATAAAACTTTAATATATTTCTTAGTAAAACTAGAATGTGTCCGGCAATATAAAGTTTTTATCACAATTGACGGATTATAAAAACAAAAACACTCTTCTTGAAAATAAAATTTGTGTAAAATTTTTTTTTCAATTTAAAGCAATATTCTGGTATTCATTTTAGTTCGATTGCCAATCCTATGTACTGAGCAGGTATATGTAATACATGCTATTTTACAAACTATATAATTATATCTGAGATTTTGTTTAAGTCTTCTACATCGTATATTTACAAACAAAATATACAACAGAAATATTTGGTTTGAATTCTAACTGTTAATAACACTTTTTTCTGCCAATGCACTGCTCTGAATGTTAGTGCGATCAAGTTCGTCGTATTTTTTTATTTCTTTTATTTTCTAGGTTTGAATTGTAACTTTTAATAACTCCAGATTCAGCCAATGTACTTGCCAATGTTAGCGATATTCGTGTTTTTTTATATTAAGCAAAATTCATAAGCAGTTCTGAGATGTAAAGAAAATTAGAAAACTTGATGACCATAACAATGTGTCAGAATCGCACCCGGATTGTTATCATTATCATCTTATAGCGCTACAGTTCTGGGTGAGCTTTGGCCTTCATCACTGTGCTCCTCCAAAAAGGTCGATCTTGTGCCACTTGTCTCCAATTTGGGATTTGTAGGGTTTGAGCATATCGTTTTTCACGTTGTCTGCCCCTCTGTTGTTGTTGGTCTTCCCCTATTACAACTACTATCGGGTTTTCTATTCAGCACCACTGCTTGTTTTCGACTTCCGTGTATTCAACTTACGTGGGCAGCCCCATTTTAGTCTTTGGGCCTTTGAAAACCGTACAATGTCCTCACGATCTATTATACTATTGAGCTCGCGGTTGCTTCTGATTCTTCATTCTGTAATCTTTTTGAACCGAGTATTTTTCGGAGAATTTTTCTTTCAAATGCTATTTCAAATTGATTCGCAGTCCATACCTCGCACCCATACGTCACTATGGGTCGTATGAGAGTTTTATATATAGTAATATTTCTTGATATTAATTTTGATTGAAGTAATTTTCTGTTTGCATAGTAGCATCTATTGCCGGGATGAATTTTATACTGAATGCATGAATTGCATACTATTATCACTTCTTATGGTTGCTCCGAAGTATGAGAAGCTTGTAACAATTTTAAATCTGTTTGTACTGTCTAAGTAGGGGAATATGGCCTACTGTAGAAGACCACTTTGATAACTCTATCTGCGTCTAAGTGGTAAGACGACGTCATATTTTTCTGCAAGTTGTCGCTGCGATTTTTTTCATCTTTGACGTTAATGTTACATTCTTTTGTCAGTTGCTGACAATTGTGCAATTATTATTAGTATTTCTCCAATATTATTTATTGTGTTGTATAAGATATACGAATATTGATATAGATAATATTTTTAGTTATATAATGTATTAATTATATTAATTATTTTTATTGATTATAAATTTTATATAAAATATATTGCTATTTTTTTTAGTTATATTTTATACTCCCAACGGAAATTGAACCCGTGACTAACACATCGTAATTCAAACACATTTCTGTGCTCCAACCGATTAGGCCACGGAAGGAAACCAATTTTATTTAAATAATCAAAATATTTTGATTAATGTTTTTAATATTAAACAAAGTCTGGAAGTAAAATTCAAATCAAGAAAGAACGAGCACATAACACTAGCATCTAAGCTAAGCAATTTTGAAAATAAGATGAGTATCTGTTGGCTACAGATTTACGTGATGAGAGGTCTTAAAATAAGCGTATATTTTATTTGCTATTACTGTCGCGAGTATAGGGCTTCAATTTGCTTCCTCCATTGTTCTCTGTTGCACGCATTGATCTTTATTTCCTCACAAGTTCGTTCATATCTCGTTAATTCAAAAGTCGTAGTTCAACGCCAGGTGTTTGGGTCTTTCTAGCCTTCTATTACATTGGATATCCCATTCTTAAGTCATTCTGGTCTATCATTTTCTATGCTTAATTTGATACGCTATCGGTTCTTCACTTGTTAGCTGCCATAAGGTGTTGGATCATCCGCATTGGTATTTCATAAATCCGATTATTAAATAAGGATATACAAAATAATATAAAAAATAATTAATTTTTATTATTCTCTAAATTCTTTAACAAATTTTTTTTAGTTTACTTTTAAGATCTCTATATTTGAGCAATTTTTAATTTGTTTTGGAAACAGTATAATCTGATTGCACTGCATTTTAAACTTTTAAGTGCTATCGTAGTGTTTTCTTGTATTACAACGGTATTTCCTCTGTTTCTGGTGCTGTATCTATGTATTTATTATTTGTAGGTTTGAATTAAGATTATTGTTTTTTCTAAATATATCTACACTTTTTAACTTAAATCATTTGATTTATATCGATTTGGTTAACTGTTTTGTATAGTTCCGCAGTTCTGTAGTAAGTTTAGTAGTTAAGTTTAGATATATCTAATTTTATATCTAATTTTGTACCGGATGTGGCTAGTGTACAATGGTTTAGTCACTTTTTCTGGAATACCGTTAGCCCATATTTATAGTTATATGAATATTATAATAACTAGTTTTGTAACCCGTCATTAATGACGGAAGCAAAATCAATTCTAGCATTTCTTCCTTCATTAGAGTTTTCATTTCAAGTTTGAGAAAAATATGTATTTGCTTACTAATTTATCAATATCATACCTTTATTAGAATTATTAGAATGCTTTTAATTACCATATAAACAGAATATTTGTAGTAAGGTACAAAATTTTCAATTCCCTAAGGGCTATTTATTCGATCATTTTAACGACATCTTATTTGCCATCATAGGAAATTTAAACATATATTATCCTAAGACCTCAATAATTCTAAATAATCAATATTCGTAGACATTCTATTGTATTCAATTAATTATAATATAAGTTAGTCAAAAAGATAATTTCAATTTAAATTAATATAGAAATACTAAATTCAAATAATATTTTGATTGAAAACAAAATCTAACTATATAATATAAACTTACAATAATTTTATATTTTTACAATCATAGGAGCGTTCTACTTTAAAATGAAATTAATTAAGATATAATAAAAGCAAAAAATTCTATAGCGCCATTTAAATTTAACACTTAAACGAAATGCCAATTATTATGAAATGATGAGCAAATGATACAGATAACAGATGACAGATTACAGATGACTGATGTAAGATGACAGATGACAAATGACAGATGGCATATATAAGGAATAAAAAACAGATACTATGTTTATGACAATTCCATGATATTACAATTTTGTATATATATTGTAATTTGTATATGTGTTGGAGTATTCCGTCTAACTTACAGACATCCAGATAAATGCAGAAAATTATATATATAATAAATTTTTTTTATATGGTTTGTGTGGTCCACAATTTAGTTTTTTTTTTTTTTATCTATGATGACTTCTAGATTATTACAGTTTTAATTCTTTGAACTTTACTGTTTTTTATTATGACATAAATTTTCATGGTAGCATTTTTGTGGAGTTTTAAATATTAGATAATTTGTCTTTTTAACATTTAGGCAGAGTTCTTTCTCATCAAAGCAATTGTAGAAAATTCCCATATCATGATTTATGATGTTTTCTAGTTCGTCTATATATTTAGCCCTATCTATTAGATTTGTATCGTCTGCATAAATGTTACATTAATCTCCGATTTATAGTATGTTATAATTTAACCCCAAAATGTATGTGAAATACATCAAATTTGTATTGATGTCAAGATGTCTCTTAGAAAATTCATCAGTACGGATCTAGTTTGACGCAGTTTTTTAAACTATGTCCAAAATAAAGAACATATTCGGATAATCCATTTTGTTGTTCGTTATTACTCACCTGCCGACTTAAGCCCCCGCTTAAAATGAACAAATAATGGGCAGGAGAACTACCATATTACACAGAGTATTATTAGTCTAGTCTGAAGAGAATATCAAAATTAGTTTTATTATACATTTGTTTTTTTTTTATTAATTATTATAATTAATAACCTTCAAATATACAATGTTTTTTTTTTTTTATATTTTTTAATATTAATTAATAAACTTATTAACATTTTTTCAATATCGAATTCGAATAATAAATTATCTTTCATTAAAAGTGAAAATCATTAACCTTACCACTAAAAGAATAAATCAGCATGTGTTGAAATCGATTTTTTGTTTTTTTTTACATACATACATACAAAAACGATTTCATTTGTATCCAATGAAATGCTAAAACATATTTTATATGCGAAATACAAAAGTCAAAGGAGAAAAAAATTCAATATTTGAATCCTTTGACAGTAAAAGAAACGTAAATAAATTTGGTAACGTTTCCTAAAAATAAACTTTCAAAATAAAAAAAAAATAAAAAAAATTAAAAAAAAAAAACAATTTTTGTTTTCTTTGTTATCGAACAATCATTCATATTAAAATACACCACACTTAACTTATTCAAGAGTTGACAGTTGTGTTGTTGTTGAAAGTCCTTGTAAGATACCATCACTGTATACTAATATAAAAGATTCATCATACCATGTAAGATCTTTGTAGGAATATTTTGTGAAAATAAAAAATATTTTTTTTTACAAACAAATGGAGGAGAGGGCTAAATACACAGGGTTGGGAGTTTCTATTTTTTTTTTACAAATGAAGCCTTTATAGTGCGTGGATTGACAGGGTAACATCTGACCGGTCGCTGACTCAAATGGCGCAACTGTCAAGCTCCTGAGGAAATTCTTATATTACCCCCATGTGGTGACCTCCGAAAGTACTCTATACAGCAACCGCTTATATCATATTGGCAAAAATTGTTAGTGCGCAAAAACAAACCAGATCAGATTGAAAGTTGGCGTTTAGTTAACTAGCTAACCTATTAAAACTGTAGTTATGAAAGACTTAAAACAAGCTTCGGGTGTAGTTGAATTAATTAGAAATATACCCGGAACTCGAAAGGATTATGATTTTAGAATTTGCACCTGGAATATTCGAATACTATATAGCCCAGGTGCATCTAACATATTGGAAAATGTCCTCATGAAACTAACATACCTACCTTTTTGATTCGATTTGCAGACAAAACGAGCAGTTGTTATTGATGGCCGTGGTCATTTGCTTGGTCGTTTAGCCTTTGTTAAATACGTTGTCTGTCGTTAAATACTTGTTACAAGCTGTTGTAAGGTGTGAATAATTGAATTTATCGGAAACAATTTTTACAGAAACAAAATCAAATATTTAGCATATTTGAGAAAGAGCTGTAATGTAAATCCAGCTCGTGGACCATATCATTTGAGTGCAGAATCTTTTATAAATCTGTAAAGAGGAATGGACAAGCCGCCCTTAGTCGCCTGTGAGTATTTGACGGTATACCACCACCATTATGATAAAAAACGACGTGTATGTTTTCCAATGGCAGTGCTTACATTCCGTTCAGATCGTAAATATTGTTAAGTCGGGTGATTATGACATGAATTAAAATGGCATTACCAAGATGTTGTAAAGAATTTGGAATGTAACCGTTACGTAGTAAATTAAAACTTAATCGTGTCCTAAAGAAATTAACAGTCAAGCTAGCTAGAAAAATCATTGCCAATTGAGAAATAATTGCAAAAGCAGCAGAACCATTTACTAACATTATAAATTCATATAGATATGAATAAAGAAATCACAACGGGCGATATATCCCTGCGTTACAGGGATTACGTTGGACAGCATCCGGAAGAAACCAAAATGTGAAGTAAGGAAGTAAAAGAAGTATATGAAACGATCTGTAAAGCTTCTGTAAAACTTCTTAAGTTTCTTAAATTTTTTAAACGTCACTGTGATAGCCAAATTCAGTCTACGCATTGCAACATTACTGTAACTAAACTATATAGCTTGAGAAAATTTGAGTATTCGCACTTTTGTAACCAAACTTTGGCTACTCACTGATTCAGATTTTCAAAAAACCGATATTTTGTGAAACGAAATTTTTAAAAACGGGATTTTAAGAAAAGCAATTTTAACAAATGAGATTTCGGAAAAAAGATTTTGTAAGAAATGAGCATTCTTAGAAGCTTACCCACGTAACAATTTTATTGCTATAAGACTCTTACGCACTCTTATACTAATAAGTTTTAATTTTAGTGCTAGAGAATCCCTTAAGGCACCGAAGCAATATTGTTGCTGTAATATTGTTATAGTATTAGTATACATAATATGTATTAGTGTATATATATGTTTTTATTTTGAAATTAAAGTTTTTTGAAATAATTTATGTTATGCGAGAATGAATTGATATTATTTTTTATTTTAAAATAATAATTTTATAGAGTTTGTATTTATTTTATTACGCACTTTTAGACTTATAAAAACATTGCTGCAGCACTTGCTGAAAACCCCATTATAACAACTCCCACAGTTACTATAAGAAGATCCTTATAGCAATAATAATCACATTATTCCCATAAACACATCATTATAACACCTTTAGTGATTATCGGGAGTCATATAGGATTCTTATAGCATTAATTTTGTTTTGTTTGTTTTGTATAACAATAAAATGTTACGTGGGTTTCGCTTTACATATTGCAAATCATTCTTATTAATTCGGTATGCTAATAATCTTGTTTACCGAACTTTGGACATATCTCAAATATTGAGCTTAAATTCAATCCATGGCAAATCAACCGTTTTTAGTACCAACAACGTCGAATATTTTTAAAAATCTGTAAAGTTGATAGTAGTTCATAAATTTTTTCAACTTTAACCCAGTTGTTGGGACTAAAGTAGAGATGAATTTGTCGATGGGCATTGAAAAAAAAAAATGGTAAAATATTTTTCAATCAATCGTCCCCCACTTGATGAACTAAAAATATTATTTCTAAACGAACATGTAATTAATACTCATGTGTACGACATGTTCCTGATCTCCAAAATATGCCTAATCAATATATGAACATTAAAAAAATTAAAAAAATGAAGCAAGGGAGAAAAATAGTGTGTAGAACGGTCCCTGAAATACACATACACATCAACGAAAATCAAATCATTTTTTTAGCCAAATTTTATATTCAATTTTTAAGAAAAGAGGAGTTTTTTTTTTATATTTTGGATATGGATTCAATCAAATTTTTCATATATTTTGTTTTTTCATTTGACTTCTTGTTTCTACTCATTTCTTTGTGTACAACAATTGAATAAGATTTGAACAGAATATTTTTACGAATATATGATTTTAAAAGATCAAATGAATTCTCAAAGAGTTAAATATAGTGTTTTTTTGTTTTGCTTTAATTTTTTCTTCTTCTTCTGCCGGTCCACTTCTGGATGTTCACTGGATGTACACATTATTTGATATTACATTAGCAATCACACATTTTTAAATATTTGCAATGATGTTTTGGTAAATTTTTTCTGGCTTGTGGTTGTGATTTTGTTTTGCGGGAATGAATAAATTGATTATTACAGAAATTTTTATCATCGGAATTCAAATCTAATAAGCAAGGTGATTAATAATGTTCATTTTACCACCTGATTTGAATATTAAATGGTTTAAGAAGATAAAGAATAAGTGTTAATTTTGTCAGAACAGCGGAGTGTTGTTTGTGTTCATCTTTACAGTTTTTTCTAACCTTCTACAGGATTATGTACTTAGCTGACCAACAGAACAAGTAGGTCCTGGGTTTAGCTCATCATTGTCTTTTATCTCTGCTGGTCAAGTAAAGCTTGCTTTTTGACTAATTCATTTTCATTCATTCCCTCTAGTTGTCTAGTTAGTCTGTCTTTTAAATTTTCTGTTTAAATTAAACTGTTTTTAATATGTAGCTAAGAGTTGCGAATTATTATATCTTCTTTTGCAGACTCGATTGTTATTTTCATAACCAATTCAATTTAATTTCACAAAATTTATTAAAAATAACGGTCGACTTACTTTTAACCTATCTTTTTATTGTCATGTACAACAATATATTATTCATTTATTCATATATGATTATTTCTACCACAATATATTCATAAAAGCAAATTCAATTTCATGCTATGAAGAGTTTTATTTTGATATTTTGAAAAAAAAAAAAACAAAAACAAATAAAAATATTAATTCATATCAGTAGACTCTGTATACTAGGACATAGAAAGGATATGAAATAATATTACGATTTTAAATAAATACAAACAATGTCTAAAATTAACATACAAAAAAGAGTATGTATTAAAAGTATTTAAACATAAAAAAAATATTTAGAAAAATTCGTTATTTTTGTTATATTTTTCATTACGATTAGATTACTACTGTTAGTTCTTTTGACAGTTGACATTCACATGACATTAAGTTGTTTTAGATGTTTTTTATTTGAGGCCAAAATAATGGGATAAGCACTCTAACTGTCATCGCAGAACTTAAGCCAATTAAAAAATTAAAAATAACGATAGAGGTAATATGAAAATAAACAAAATTTTAAGTGAATATAAAAGAAAAAGAATAAAATAGAATAGAATAAAATAGAACAGAATAGAATAAAATAGTTATTACACATAAAATTTACAGAGAGTTTAAAATAAATTTATTCACTCGTTTCTAAGTTATATTTTTGTGGGAACACATAAGATGGTAGGGTATTCCATAGTTTAGAGGTTCTCTTGATTAAATATTTTTTATATTTCTCAGTACTGCTTCGAAGAGAGAGAGAGATGTATTACAAAATTTGTGAAAAAGGGCTGCCCTGAGTGTATCGTACAACGTTTTTTTGGTGATGAATAATGCTTACGATACTGGTTAGAAGATACTTATATGTTCAGTAACTATATATTCAAAAAAATAAATGTGAATTACGAATTGGAAACAGAAACTTTACAAAGTTTACATTTTTTTTTGTTTTTTACTCTTCTTAGGAGAATAAAGCAGATTTTAGAAGCGTTAAATTTTTGTGAAGAAGATATAATATGTACTGTTTGCAAAACGTAAACTGTTTATCTACTGCATAATGCATTTTACACAGCTGATACCGTCTATTAATCTCTAGTAAAGTTTTACTTCCGTCAGTATTTAAATTTGTTGTTATCAAATAGTTGAATAGCCTATTTTGCAGTTTTCAATGTGATTAGATTATGGATAAATATTCGGTTTTTAGATTTTAGGTGTTTTAAAACTGTAACTATTGCATAATTACATAGGACAATCTTATTTTTATATGTAAATAAATTATTACTACTTTTAAAATGTTCTTATAAGCTGAATTTGTGTGGGATTACAGAAATCTGTATTTCTGCTTCTTTACATTTTATTCTATTACACTAGATCGTACGGTTTAGTCTTTTCAGTCTTCTTTAATCATAAGATCTGTTAGCTCAATCGCCTCAAGGTTGCTTTGTGAATGTGAATATCTTCGTTTGAAATATAGCGATATGCATTCGTGATAGTTCTAAGGAATTTATTTTGGCAGCGTTGTATAATTAATAAATGAGATGTTTTGGATGTGCATCGCCACAGTTGGATACCGCAAGTTCATATAAGTTTGATTATGCTTTTATATATTTGCAAATTAGAGTTTAGCTGAGCTTAGACTGCATGATCCTTATTAGCCAGCTCATTCATATCTCTGATTTTCTACGTAATTACATTTTAACGTAATATTTTCATTTAAGACGCGAGTCAAGGTGTAGTCCAAGATATTTTACTATTTCCGCTTTTGATACCTGAATATCATTTATATATATACAATGTGCTTTTCGTCTTAATGCGTATGTAATGTGAATCGGTTTTTGCTCTTTCACTTTAATTTTCCAGTTTTGGGTCCATTTGTTTACTTTATCCAGCAATTCCTGAAGTTGCTCTGTTTTACACACTTGACAGCCGCTTAGGTAGAATCACCATTTCGTGCTTAATTAAGTACGGTACAGCAATTTTACACTACAATATTTCTAGTATTTATTTAACAAATTATTGGGTTAACGCATTGAAGTAGCTCTGTTGCTTGTATTTGCGAATCGCTTTCACAGCCATTTGGGTGTTATCGGGATGTTGGCGGTATATAACAATTCCTTCCTAAAGAAATTCCTGTTAGTATTTGGTATGAATTCCATCTTGTCCTGAATTTCGTATTAGAAATTTAAGACTCCATGAGCTTACAAATATTTCGTTGAAAGTTTTGTGCATTTTATGTATGAATCCTTCATGACATACTCAATCGAATGCTTGTGACACATCAAGAAATACTGCCGTACAGTGTTGTTTTCTTCAAAAGCCCGTTCTATTAACGTAACCAGGTCATGGTTTCTTTGAATCCAAATTAAGTATCCGGTATGTAAATGAACGGTTGCAAACAACTCAAACATAGAATTAGTTTCACGGACTACTTTGATATTGCTGGCTGTAGTAATATGGGACGATAAGAGGTTACTTTGTTTGCTGACCTTCGTGGTTTCACTTGCATAATTATCTGCGACACTATAAAGCACTCTGATACGTATTTCAGAATAATATAGGCATTAAATAAGTATGTTAGTAAGATGATAGCTATACGCGGGAGCTTCTTCAGAAGTCAATGGGAGATTTCATCAATTTCAGGTGATTTTTTGGCATTTATATTTGTGTCAGTTGCAGCTTGCTGTCAAATGCTGTGGTCAATTTAATTGTTTTGCTATTTAAATTATTGGAAATAAAACCATATGCCAATTTGTTTCAAATTAAAAAATTTCCTAAATTGTGTAAAGGTTTAAAATTTTAAGATCTGTGAAACAATATTAAAATTAAATAAATATTAAAACTCTCTCGATTTGAGTTATTAAACCAATTTTTAAAATTGGTTACTAAAATTATGAAACATACCTAGAGTTTTTATATTTATTTAATTTTAATATTGTCTTAACTCTGTCTAATTGTGTTTCAGATATTTTGATGTTATCACTAAGAACAAAAAATTTAATTCAGGATAAGTACAATTGGCCTCTAGAGATCACATAAACTATCATTACAATTATTTTTATTATTTTCTCAAATTATATTCGAATATTTTTGACACACCTTCTATATAAAAAATATATTTTCCCTAAAAATTTTTTTTTTTGCACATTTCTCTGTACATATTTACAAATATGAATTGATTATTTTTTTTTTATTTTATTGTTTTGTTGTCTTCTTACTGTCGAAAACGCTACCACAAACGATACCTTTTATTAAAACAAGATAATGCTTCAAAAATTTTGTTGGTTTAAAAATTCAACCAACAAAAAATGTGCTCAAAGTTGAGTTCTTTAGATTTTTGAGAAATTGTGAAAAACTTTTTTCTGTTTTTTTTTTGTTTTGTTATTATTTTCTGGTAATACCATATAATGACATTCACTGTTGTCATATGTAAAAAAAAAATAAAAATAAATAAATACCGAGTATACCATGTTTGCCTTAAGCATAACAAATAGTTATGTAACTACTGTGTAATTCTGTATTGTGTAATTCTGATGTCATGACTTTAACAACAACAACAACAAAAACAAAAATAATATAGAAATACAAAATTTTATCCTTTAATACCTATACATAAAAAACTGAACCTTTTTAAAATCTCCTATAAAGTTTCAGTTTTTTTTTTCCGAGGAAACCAACAACAACAACAACTAACAATCACAAGAAAAAAAGAAAATAACAAGTGATTGTGATTTCTCAGAGGGTTGAAATTTTATAAAATTCTAGATTCAATGTTAAAAACAAAAAAAAATAAATAAAAATATATAAAAAAAAAAAACAAAAGTCTTTCATATGTAGAAATTGGATGACAACTTTCAGATTTTTTTTCGAGAAGTTGAATAAGTTATTTTAAGGTTCACAGATTCATAATTTGTGATGTTTTTTGATATTTTTTTTACTTCTCTCTACCATCCCAGAATAATATTTTTTTGTTTTTAAATTTAAATTCTTTTTGTTACTAACATTAGTATAGGTTCAAATTAGATATGGGGGAGATGAAACGCAAACTAAGTGGTGAAAAAAAAAATGAAAATATTTTAGTGATGAAAACGAAATGTGTATAAAAACAACCTGTTTGGTAACAAACACTAATTTTTCTAGAAAGCACCATTTAATTCCACAATATTTTCTCTTCATTTTTGCTAATTTATTTCCAGTTAGGATGAAATTGAAAATTAATTCTGTTCAGTTGAATAAAAAAAGTATTGTGTAGCGGTGGTATTTTAACCCTCTTTGTTGTATTTTCGAATTAAAAAAAACTGGAGAAAAAGGGCCGAATATTCCAAAATTGATCAATACATCAAAATTGTCTAATCGAAAATATTTCTTTTATTCACCGGATTCATTTGTGCAAAAATTTGAAGCTTGAAATTTGAAATTATCTAGTTTAAAGAACCAATCGGAAAAATCTTATCGGAATGGTTGAGTTGTTCCACTTTTCTTTCCATTCATACTTAATATGGCATTATTTCTGATTGTCAACTAAATCTATTCACTATTGACTAAGACCAACAACAACATTTACTAACTATTGGAATAGTCAACATATTTCATTTCAAGTTAGTAAGAATTGATTTCTTGTTTGGTTGATGGCTTAATCACTACTGAATAATAATACTTAATTACTATACTGTATTGATATTAGTTGGAAAGTGATAGAGTATAGAGTGGGCCTTATTCTGATAAGCGAATCACTTTTTCGCTACGTACCGGTAGAGCATCACATTGTATCACATTTGGTATTCTGAGAAGCGAATGATACGATACTTTGCAAAACTGACAGCATTGCTGGCTAAAACTGTCAAATTTATTTTTTTTTTATGTTTTGACATTTTTTCTTTTAATTTTCTGTTTGAAAAGTGAAATTAAGTGAAGTTAAATTCAAATTTTATAGATATTAAAAAATGTTTTTGCATTTATATTACGAAACATCGTCTGATGAGAAGGAAGAGATGAATTTACTTAGAATAAAAAGAAGAGAATTGAGGGATAAAGCGAATCCATTAGATTTACATATTTTAACGTAGGTATAAGTTATAACAACTATATATGTATGAATATGATATGAAATAAAAAAAATATGATCAATTTTATTTGGTTTGTTAGATTCATTTTAAAATCACATTTGAGTAAAATAAAACTTTTAATTCATTTTAATATAAAAAGTAAAGTAAATTTTGAATTCATTTTAATACAAAAAATAAAGTAAATTTGTAATTGATTTCAATAAAAAAATATTTACATAAAAACATATAAGAACAAATATTTAAATAGAAACATATAAAAACATAACGAACTGTTTCTGACTTCTTCTAGCATCAATTTTTTTTTCTTATATTCTAATATGTTCATTTGAATTTCTTGATCCTTTATTTTTCTTTTTTCTCTGTCTGTTGCGGATTTTTTTAGAAATTCAAATTTATCTTTTTTTAAATAGTATATTTTTTTTAACAGTTTATTATTTTCAGATAATAATCTCACATTTTCTTTCAATAAGTCTGTGTGTTCCTTATAATTTGTAGTATTTTTATTTCTCAGCCGAGAAGATGGCGTTCGAGAAGTAGGCGTACGACCGTTTGCAATAGATTGTCTGAAAGTACCTGGAGCGGCAGAGGGTGCGATAGGCTCAAGTGGAATATTTTCTATATTTATCACTCTGTTGATATCGTCCAACACCTCCGGTATATAAGGCTCTGAAGGAACAATTTCATTTTCTTCCTCATCCACAATACCGTATTTTACGGTTCTTTTGGAAATAATGTCCAAAGAAAGAATTTTTACAACAACTTCTTCCAAGGAATTAATGGGAAGTAATTTATTTTCCCCTCCACCTGTTGTTCTTAGTTCCTTTTTATTTTCTATTATTTTTCGACGAACTTTGGTTTTAAAATCACTCCAGACCTAAAACAAATTTAAATTTAACTTAACACCGAACAATTTTATGGCTGTAAATATGTATATGTAATTAATTACTGACTTTTTCCCATTCCTCAGGTTTTCTTAATGGAGGCCCACAACTGTTTAGGTTTTTTGCAAGTTCTTCCCACAACTTCTTGTAACTTCCTTCATTTAAATTCTCTGCATATTTTCTCCCTTTAGCAATGCTTGGATGATTTTCCATATACTCAACCAAACATTCAAACTGCCTCCTATTTGTAACTTTTCTATAATTAAAAATTTAAAAAAATATTTAATAATTATTTTTAAATACAAATATATATATAAATAAAATTAATTTACCTGAATTTTACATTAATTATATACTTACTTTTTCTCATTCGCCATCTTTCACTAACTTTTTCTATAATGATATATTTATCGTTTTTTCTGACAGCGAACAAAAATAATCGATTCTCGTAATACCATAAAAAACGAAACGTTGCGATAAAAACCGATCCGTATCGTTATTTCGCTTCGCAGAATACCAAAAATAAAATTTATCATATTTTTCAGTACGTACCGAAAAATTCGCTTCTCAGAATAAGGCCCAGTACCTGTACTGTGCTTGTTATGTATATGATACGCGTGATACAAAGGTACTCTAACTAACCAAAGCTTTTGTTTCTTTTTTCCAATTCATCAAAAAAGTTTAAAATTTTTAAACCATAAATACCTGGTGTTTTTTTTTTTTTTTCTTAGATTATTGTAACAGTGTCAATTGTTTCTACATCTGGAGAGACAAGCTATTTTGTTAGACAAGACAAGTTATGTTTTTTAATGTCAAATTTACTGCGTCAAAAATATTTAAGTATGGTGGAAATTTTATTGTCTTATTTCATTAATTTGACATACTCTTGTTTTTTATATGAATATCTATTGAGACGAAACGAAAAAAATATTGGCACGGTTGGCTAGTAAAGAATACTTTTTCTGTACAGTTTAAAATACTCTTTTACATTCCAAATATCTATACTTGGGTATAGGTATCTAAATTTCATTAAATCATTCAAACTTTTATAATTTTTAGACCTATCAAACATTGGGATATAACCAAAATATTTGGAAAATTGATAGTTGTTTTATTTAATACACCCTGAACCAACTAACTACATAATAATTATAAAAGAATTAATATAATAGAATACTATCTACAACAATTATTAATCAAATTATTTATTAGAAAAATTCACTAAAAATTCATACAAAATAAAATATAACGGAACTTCCCCTCGACGAATACTACCTACAATAATTATTAATCAAATTATTTATTAGAAAAATTCACTAAAAATGCATACAAAATAAAATATAACGGAACTACCCCACGCCGAATACTATCTACAATAATTATCAATCAAATTATTTATTAGAAAAATTCACTTAAAATTCATACAAAATCAAATATAACGGAACTTCCCCACGCCGAATACTATCTACAACAATTATTAATCAAATTATTTATTAGAAAAATTCACTAAAAATTCATACAAAATAAAATATAACGGAACTTCCCCTCGACGAATACTACCTACAATAATTATTAATCAAATTATTTATTAGAAAAATTCACTAAAAATTCATACAAAATAAAATATAACGGAACTACCCCACGCCGAACACTATCTACAATAATTATCAATCAAATTATTTATTAGAAAAATTCACTTAAAATTCATACAAAATAAAATATAACGGAACTACACCACGCCAAAAAATCTTTTTTTTTTCATATATATATTTTTTTGCATCTTCCACATAACGGTTTAATAAAAATTTTATTGTACTTATATTAGAAGTGACATATACAACTTACAAAAATTTGTCGTTAATTTTGCAGAGTTGATGGGTGGGTAGTGACTTCCATGTCATCTGATGAAAAAAGAAAACTTTATAATTGCATATCTTATTCAGAAAAACCCACAACAAAAATATTTTATGGAGTTCTTTTTACTGATGTTCATTTTTCTTTTTTCTTGTTCCTGGAGTTTGAAAAGCAAAAAAAAAACAAAAAAAAAAAAAAAATGTTTTTTAAAGTTTTTAATTAAGATTTATCTTCAGATATCATCATCTTAAAATAAAAATACTTAAAATTCTTACAAAAAAAAAAAATGTAAAATGTTTTTATTCTGGAAAAAAATACTCTTTTTGTTATTTCATTTCATGAAGATCATCCTTGAAAAGGTGTTCATAATCTTCATTTTTCATTTGTTTTAAAAGTGGCAGTTAGACAGTTTTTTTTTGTTTTGTTTTTTTGTTTTTAGCAAGAAATAGGCTATAACCTATTTATATACAATGGTGGCACAGTGGTTCAGATTTTGTGACGAAAACGATTACAGAAGATTATATATCGCATCAAGGTCAAATCACACACTTTTGAAAATCCCATCTTTCAGCCTTAGGCTACTTTGATTATGTTCAAAATCGTGCAATTTGTCTAATCGATGGAATAGTCCCGTAAAAAAATTTCTTCCACCTAAGACAATTTTTTCGAATTATTTACTTTCAATTCGTCCTATGTTTTTCTGATTGCCCTTATTATACTGCAACTTAATATCAATTAATTCAATTGTATTATGAGCTTTAGAGAGTAAGGAATGAATGAATAAATATAAATAAATAAAAAAATAAATAATACTTAAGTATAGATTTACTGCTTTTCTGATGCAATCCAAACTGTTTTCTTTGACTTTAATTTGACAATGTTTCTGTGTAGCATAAAGTATACGAATTGTATGCCATTTTATATCCCCCATTATCTGCCTTTTAACATGACAGTCTTGAACTCATAGTAGTATTTTTTTAAATTATTTATTTGAAATCACCCCAGGTCAGAAGGTATGAAGTAGTCTATAGAATTTTAGAAGCCGATAAAAGTATTTTCTCTTTTGTCTTAAAATGTGGAGATGGATTTAAGTAAGATGGACTAAATAAATTTTGTGACTGTGATTATCTCTTATTTCTTGCATTCTTGTCGAAGACATGAATACATAACAAAATTATTATCACCATGTTTATGAGTGAAGAATTTTAATGCAACGGGTAAAACATCAGTGAGATATGGTTAAAAATTTGCTTAGCGTCTGCACATTTTGACAAAGGAATTCTCTCCAATTCAACTGACATTATTTCTGGTCTTGATTTTCTATTCCAGCATTATTTGTGATTGTGCTAGATGAATGAATTACGACTGATCTGGTTTAATATACAAATGAAGAGTTGCAGCGCATTTCATATATACAAATGATCCAACACATGCTTAGGGATTGCAATTTGCTGACGAATTTGATTAAATTCCGCTTCTAGATTGGCTGATGAGCTTAAACGTGAATGTATATATAAAATAAAAGACAAAGATAGAGAATATTTATGCATTTTTTATTTGCCAAATTGTTCCATTATGAAACTATTGTTTTATCTTCATACAATAATCATAATATAATCCCAGTTACTTATAATTATTTACAAAACAAAATATATACAATTTTTATTGATCATTGTGTTACTATAATTAGGTGTTTAGTTCTAATAATAAAAATTGAAAACATGCATGCGAGTAACGTCTGAGACAATAGCCTACAGTAATTATTTAATAAATTCTTACTACCGGCTAATGTCCAGTTCGATAGAGTCCAGAGGTTTCATAAGCTGTTTGTAATGGAATTTTTTAAAATGAACACAAGACAAACTTAAAAAACAAAAGCAAACACACTTCCATTCAATGAAAAGAACATAATCTGTTGCATTATGCAGAAAATAATTAATATGAAATATTTTATGTCTTTATTTATATTTTTCAAACCCTACAGACCAATATTACTGCTACCAATAATATCAAAATTATTTTAAAAACTACTATTGATACGAATAAGATCGATCATAGAAAATAGTAACCTAATTCCAATTTATCAATTTGGTTTTAGGTCTAAACACTCGGCAATCGATCAAATACATGTAATAATAGAATATAATAATAGACATAGTAAAAAAGCTTTAGAACAAAAGCAGGTATGCTATACTATATTTCTAGTTGTAGCGCAAACTTTTGATAAAGTATGACATCGGGGCTTAATATACGTAAGCTAAATTATATGTTACCTAAACAATACGTAGATATACTCTCATCATCTCTAGACAACACACTATTTAGAATTAAACAAGACGAAGAGTATTCTACTATCAGAGATATTAAAAGCAGCAGCAGGAGCAGGTGTGCCTCAAGGTAATAGTCTGGGTCCCATACTATATTTCCTCAAAACCAATCATTTACCACAAATGGAAAATATAACTATAGCTACATTCGTTGACGATACTGTGTCGATGGCAGTATTAGGATCTAATATTGACGAGGCTACAAATAAATTGCAAATTGCAAGCGGAAAACTATAACTTTGAACAAAAAAGTGGAAAATTAAATTCAATGAAAAGCTAAAATCGGTACATGTAAATTTTACAAATAAAAAATTAGAAAATCAACCATCGGGTAATATACCCCAACAAAACAACGCTAAATACCTAGAAATGACATTAGATTTCAAACTTAGATGGAAAGAGCACGTCAAAAAGAAAAATTTGAGCTTAATAAAAAATGTAGAGAAATATACTGGCCCCGAGGTCGAAATTCAAAATCGCCTATACATAGCAAGATATTGTTATCTAATTAGATAATCAAACCGATATACAAATGTGGTGATGTGCCAAACAAACGCAAGTAGTTTGTATACAAAAATTCTAAAATAAAGTCTTGAGCAATATGGTAAATGCCTTTTGGTATTTTCGCACTAGTGACTTGTACAGAGACCTAAAAATTCCGTGTATAGCAAATGAAATAAAAAGGTATGCAGCAAAGCATTTGGTTCGTCTGAAGGACCATGTTAACGTTGAGGTCACTCAACTGCTGGAAAACCAAAACGGCACCAGAAGGCCACTAGACTTAATACGATAGAATTTCGTAAACTTTATTTTTAAGAAAATAAAACTAACAATAAATTAATGGTTATTCTGTCCGTCTAGTTTTAATGGGAGGGGTGTGGCTTAGTCAGTAAAAATCTGACATGCAATGCAAGTTACGGGGCCTATTGTGTCTCTGAAGATTCCCACCAATTCACGAAAAAAACAAAAATTATATTTTTAACTTATTTCTGATTTCAATTCTATCTCTGAGCTACTGTATATATTGCTGAAATTTTTCAGTGGGGAAAAGGTTTTTGTGTTTTTGATTTAAATCTCTATCAGGGAAAAAAAACTCTTTTCAAATTTCTATGGCCAAAATTTAAAGGAATCACATTTTTTTTTTATCCATTTTTTTGTTCAAAACGGCAAATAAAGTTTTTTTTTCGTGGGATTAAAGGTGAAATAAGTTGATTAAGTTAATTTATATGATTAACATAAGACACTATAAAATTACGTCAATCTTATCTAATTAGGGCCAATTAAGCTTTCATTCTTTATTTTAATTTGCTTTTTGTATATAAAAAGTGTAAGAGGGGGAAATATAATTAAATCCAATGTAAAAAAAAATCTTTAAATACCAATTAACTGGTTGTTACTGGTTACTTTAATCTTTGTTCGAAAAGTATTATGTGCAAAGATTTTTAAAGATTTTAAAAAGTTTTGAGATTTAAAAGAAAAAGATATTTTTTGTTTTGTTTTGAAAATTTATAAATATAATTATTTTTTTTTTTTATGCGAAATAAAAAAGATATGAAATCTCATTATATTAAAAATAATTAAAAAATAAGTAAATAGAAATTATAGAAGCAACAACATATTATTTTACTTAGCTTAATTTATGTAGGAAGATTTAATGCAATATAAACTATGAAAATAATATTTGATGTATACAATGTTGGTGTCAGGATAGCGTATGGTACCCACAAGAAATACTACTGGTCTACTATATTTGTAACGCGACGGTTATATTTTGATATATGGTGTTGTTCTACAATTTGTATAAATTTCTAATTGAAAAATATCCTGTTTGAATTAATATTTAAAACCCAAATTTAGTACTGTTGACATTTTTTATTTTATTGACTTATTAGTAAATAAAATTAGGAGGATAGAGGTATTAATGATTGGCAATTCTGCTCACATAGTTCAATCATACATATTCAAAGGCCAAAACAGAATCTAAGAACTCAATTAGAGCGTTTGATAAGGCATTTGTAAGCACATTCACAAACACAAAAATGCTATTATTAAGTTGATGCTATCTTATAACATTTCTTACACATTTAAACCCTTTTATACTAACAGTGGAAAATGTAGCGATTGCAGATTTTATTATTGATTCTGATCTAATACACGTTTTAATTTCTGGAATCATCTGGAATGAGTACATATGAGTTTTCCAGGTTAAAGGTAATTTTCAATGCTTGTACACGCTTTATGACAAACTGGCGTAGATTTTACTGAATTAGAGATGTTTCCATACTTGATTGCACCTTTGAAAACTATCTGAAATATAAATACAAATGCCTTATCAGAAAAATTATATCTAGAAATACGCCAAAATATCTCTATGAGAAAAAAACCAATGGTAAGTCACTAAAAGTTCAAGATTAATTATTACAAGGCACTGTGGTAGATTAAGAAATCTATTGTTCTTTGTAGGGGCAGTGTAGGTGTTGTTATGGAATTATTTGCCGAATGTTCTCAGCTGAGGGTTATCTAATTCAAAATTCTACGAGCTTTGTTGGGTGTACTTTAATGAAAAATTGTAGCTATTATTAATTTTTATTTTAATACTGAGAGTTATTATTTGACATAATGTTTGTTATGTCTGATATGTTTAGGAGGTGTTTTTGTAAGGAGACAAAATTTCGCATTAAAAAAATTTTATACAAATTTTAAATTTTCTTTTTTTTCTCTTGCTTTACTATTAACTTCCATAAATCAAGTTAGTTTTAGTACAATGAATTTACATATATTTTATTGTATATACTTACCTTGTCATCTATAATATGTTCATATTGAAATAAATTACAATATTGCAGCTGTCTTAGCTTAATATTTTATATATAGCACTAATTTGTTTGTGTTTTTTTATCTTAAATTTGTTCTTTATGACAACACCTTTCATGTCCAACTTGCAAATCCAAACAATGACAATTCCTATCCCAATGATGGATACCTTCCATATCCAAACAATCTAAAGTCTACATGGCTACACCTTCCATGTCCATCTTTCATATCCAAACAATGATCCGACCTGTCCCAATTGACACTTTCCATATCCAAACAATGTAAAGTCTACATGGCTACATCTTCCATATCCAAACAATGATCCTACCTGTCCCAATTGACACTTTCCATATCCAAACAATGTAAAGTTTAATAGTTTTATTTAAGTCTATGGGTGAAATCAAAAAATAAACACTACGGCAATGCTTAACAATTCTGCATATGATAAATATAAGCTGAATTGCTAAACACTGTCGCAGTGTTTATTTTTTGCTTTCACCCTATGCTATTGTTCAATTTAATGTTTGACTACAGCAGACAGGCTTGTCGATGATTTCGAACAATCTGGGCTTGATATTACAAATACACCACTAATTCGTTCATGTTTTTATCTCTAGTCGAACTATATTTTGTTATTCTTCTTCATGATCACACACCTTTCATTTGAGGTCGAATTTTCTGTTTGCAAGGTTAAAAAATCTCTTATTGTGCTTTTTTGTATTGTCCCTATAGTTTTAAGTTTTCTGATATATTTTTCTATTATTTGAGTATACCATTGTGGAATATCCTAACTGTGATCACCAAATCAGTTATTCTTAAGGACTCAGAGACTAACTAACAAACATGGGTTATCATAATTAGCCAATTTGCGGCTGCGGTGATATAGGGGATAGATTCCCTCCCGAAAAGCAGTTAGGGTGGCTTGGAATTATATATAAAAAAAAACCTACAGTCTACATCTACAATTATTTCGAAATACTTAATCATCGTTATTAATCATATCATCAAAAATCCAAATAGGAAAGTTAATAGAAGAACTTTGAGATGTGATTAATGAAAGATAATTTAAATTTCATCATATTTCAAATAATCGCCAATAGATCTAGTGGATGTAAGCCAATAATGGTGTTAACCTTATATAAATAATGTTAAACATATCAATACCACTTTGTCAACTATAATATCTGTCATTAATAGATCTAGCAAGCCAATAATAGTTTCTACCTCATATAAACAATGCTAAACATAGCAATACAATTTTGTCGACTATACTATCTGTCGTTAATAGATTTAGTGGATCTAAGCCAATAATAGTCTTAACCTCATATAAATAATGATAAACATGTCAATACCACTTTGTCAACTATAATATTTGTCATTAATAGATCTTGTAAGCCAATAATAGTCTCAACTTCATATAAATAATACTAAACATATCAATACCATCATTTTGTCAACTATAATAAACTGCTTACCTGTAAGGAGAATCGAAATTATATCATTTTATTTTTTTTTCAAAATTATGAAATTAAATACCATCCAAAATATTAATAATTTTATGCAAATATGCAAAAAAAAATAATACATAAGCGTCTTAAGTATAATACATATTATAAAGTAAAATAAAATTAAAGATTTTTATAATTGATAAGAAGCCCTTTAAAGGTAAAAATAAGTCGAATATCTCATATCAAAAAGAAATCATTTAATCCAATTTAATTGAAATTTTTTTATTATTCTAAAAGTTTAATTTACCTCTCTTTGTATACAAAAATTTGAACATTTGTTTTTGTATGTACCTACATACAACCTACTCCATTTTGTACAAAATATAAAAATAACTCACTTAAAAAAAAAATTCATTTCATTACTGTTTATTAGAAAACTTCATTTTCTAAACATTCCATAGTTCTAAAATATTTCATTAAATTGTAAGCAGTCTCTTATGTATCCCCCTCTGTTTGGGTATCAATTTTCATTAAAAATTCTAACGACAGTTAAAAATTTCATTTAGAAAATAAAAATATTCTTTATAATTATTTGAGTGGGAGAGGAAAGAGTCGAAGTCCAAATGAACACCTAAAAGTTTTCTTCATCAAATTTCATTTTATTTTTTTAGTACACAAAAAAAAAAAAAAACGGTCAGTTCGTAATCGGATCATGTCAGAGAGAAAGTATTTCCTGATTTTACATAAAAATAAACTTTTTTTATTTTTATTTATTTTTGTTGTTGTTTTTGTTGTTATTCTTTCAAAAGTTAACAATAAAAATTAAAATTTAGATAGAATGACATGAGTATAATTTAGTCACTCGAAAATCCAATTAAGAAGAGATTTTCAATTTTATGTCATGAAATTGTGTCCATATATATTCATTCGAATACAATAGACTTAAAGTCGTTAATTGGTTATTGAATATCCTATACGGTAAGTGTATACTGTATAATGTATAAAGGTAGTCAGAAATTCATCTCTCTCTCTCTCTCTCTCTCTCTCTCTCTCTCGTCTCTATATAAAAGTTCATCTATATAAAAGTTCAAAAATCTCAGAATTTGTCATTTTTATTAAAAAAAAAAAATAATCCATAGTATTTATTGTTGTTATAGGTCTAGACTCAATTAAGGGTACTTCGGTATAGTATAGGTAGGTAGGTATACTTGATTTGCTGATGAATTTTTCTTTATAATTTGATTTTATTATTTTCTTTTTTCCTGTCAATAAAAATATTGGCAATACAAAATGGGATTTATTGAATTCTGTTGTGATTAAAATAAATTTGTCGTAAAAGGAATTGTCTACAATTAATTTTTTTTTTTTATAAACATCGAAGTGTCAGGATGTAGCCTGTTTATAGTATTTACATGTCGCTGGATTGGAATAGATTTTGAATGCGGTCAAAATATCTAAATATGTGAATTGTATTCCCTCTTGATTCGTATAAATGATTTACAGATATTAAGAAGCCGCGAATTCAAAAATATGATTGTTCCAAGTAATTTTTTGATTAAAGCCCATACCTAAAATGTTTAGATTATTTGAGTTTTGTAAACTAACACCTTGGAATGACAAATTTGGTTAAAATTTTAGCAGTTTGCATGAAATTATACAGTTTTGAGTATTGGACGAGCTTAACTCAACTCTGTTCGTTAATGCATGTGAAGGCAGGATTTTGGCATTACAATAAATATTAAATGCTCTTTTGAGTCGGTGGACTTATCTATTCATTTAATCTAACTTGGAATAAATAAAAAATTACCCTGTCAAATATTTTTAATTTATTTTTGTAACTAATAACCATCGATCGTCGTCATCGTGTGTTGAAACATTTTTTGTTCTTGTTGTCGAATTTCTCTGGCCTATAATTAGTTTTTTATCAGTAATATTCAAATTCATGTCATATATTTTTATTTAATAAGGCATCTAGCTAGTTACGAAAAGCTATTTCTCCTTCAAAATTATTGTCATTTTTATTGCTGGTTTACTTCTATGCCACACTATTTTCATATATATTTTCTAGCAGTGTCATTGTTATTGAAAAATTTATTGAAAAAAAAAATGATTTATTTAACGCTTTGGCTCTCAATACATGTTATCAATTTATTGCGGATAAATAGTCATGAATAAATTCATTTGATATAAATAGGAACCGAAGGCTTATTTCAATAATTTATAGATTAGTACAAAACATTCTTTTTTTATCCACTTTTTTATTGTTAACATTTTTTTTTCAATTGTATTTGATAAAAATGTGATTTTTGTCTTGATCAAAGACAAAATTTTTGACATTTATGAAATATGCTCTTATTAACGAAAATTGATTAAATATCAATCATATGGTGATGATTGTGAAATCCGAAAGTGAAAGTATATTGTAAGTGTGTTCAGTAAACTGTTCTAGAACGCTCTAAAACGTTCTAGAATAAAAAAATAACACGTTTTTGTGTTCATGAGTTTCCGTTACTTGCTCTTTTTGTCCGAAAGTATTCTGTTCTGTGTTCATTAGATTGGGCGAAACTGTTCTATAAATTTATCGTTTTTGTTCTGAATTTTTTTGAACAGTTTTGTACAATTTGTTTTTATTGCTGTTTTTTCTTTCAATTTTGACAGATAAACTTTAAAAGTAAACAAGAATTGAAGCAAAAAAGATCAAAAAAGGTGTTCAGTAGATTTTTCTGTTCTAAATGGTTCTAAAGTGTTTGACAGTTAACTGTCATTGTCCAAAACTGTTCTGTTCTAAATTTACTGAACGCAACTAATATTCATAATACCTAAAATATTTGGAAATTTTAATGTTAATTACTACAAAATGATCAAAATGTTCCAAGACTACATGAAATGTATATATTAATCGTTTTCAATTATTGAGCCCAGGTTATTTGATTTACCAGAAATATACTTAAAATATTTTATCAATTTACCAAAAATATATCTTAGTTTATAAATAAACACCGTTTTGGTTAATGAAAATATAGACCCAAATTCTCTTGTAGAATTGTGAGCTTAATCTGTTTCAGAATTACATACATATATATAGTACATACATATTTATATACCTACAATTTTCACCAAAATTATTTTTTTTTTACTTTTATGAAATTACGTATCTACATAAATCTACTTCATTCATATGTAAATACATAATATATGTACATTTGGAGTAGAAAATACAGCATTGATTACATGTACAATAATAATGCATGTATGGAATTGAAAATTTTTTATTTAAAATTTCAAATCAATTTTTTTGTTTTTACGTACATAATATGTATATAGGTACCAGACAATATTTTATTATTTTTGTTTGAATACATAACATTCATAACTAACCGCCAATTTTTATTGTACTATAATTATAATTGTCTATAATTATAATTGACAAGCATTTAAGGACCTGCGCAGTAGGCACCTTCTCATTTTATCTCTCTTCTCCACAATGAACTCTTAATAATAATAATTAAATTGTATATAAAACAATAATGCGCACACAGTTGAACGTTTTTTAATCATATGGTTTTATTATTCACCAAATACATTAAGAAATAGGTAGAAACGAAACAGAAAATGAGAAATAAGGTATTTATGTTTTTTAACGAAAACATACTAATTTCAAAGCCTTTCATTAAAACATGAGTGTTTTCTGCTTTGTAATGAGAAGTCTATATCAGTCCATGCAAATCCCTGTTATTTTAAAAACTTTAAATTTGGCTTTAATTTGAATTATAATTACTCAACAGGGGCCCCCAGTTACTTTTATATGGGAATAAGCACAAATATTTAAGCTGATGTTTCTTGTCAAACTGCAGTTATCAAATATATTATAAAAAACATCTCAGTTGGTAATCCTAAATTTTTTAAATATTTTTCATGTACACATACACACATTATATTGTTTCAGTTTAGAAAAGATTTATAATACAGTGTAGCAAATAAAATCTTTAATCCTCATCACTGAATAATACATGTTGTTTTCAGTCACTGTCCCCATAACAGAGTTTTTAACAAAATTCTAAAGTTTAACAACAACAACAACAACAAAAAGTTTGACAGATTAGTTTTCTCTGTATATTATTTCAAACATCATACATACATACATACATGATAATAATATCAGTATGCTTTAAATGGAAATTCTCAAATTTTATTTATTTTTGATATTTTCTTAATTATTTTTAATTATTTTTTAGAAAATGTGTTTACTGTAGTGACATTTTATGGTTGTGTTTTTTTATTGTGAAAAAACAATTTTGGGGTTAAACTTTTGTAGTATTAAAATATTGGTTTTGTTTTTTAGGATTACGAAAGCCAAACTTTATTATATTGTAATATTATTATATATTAATTTACAAAAGTATATTATTAAAAGTATAGAGGATAATAATAATGGTATTGAATAATGCCATTTTGAGAAATTTTATAAATCAGTGTTTTAAGTTTTTAAATTTTAAGTAAACCAGGAATTTAGAAATATTTTTAATTTTGATTAAGGATAACTTTGTTGCTAACAAGATTTAATTATTATGAAATATTTTATCACTACTCATTACATGTTGGCATATTATGTGTGTTGGTAAGTTATGAAATTCGTATTTTGAATATTTGTACAATGAAGTTTGCAGAAAATATTTAGAGCTGAGGGACTCTGCTTTATGATATTTTTATAACATGCCCAACATATCTGAGTCTTACGATTTTAATGAATTTTACTTATTGTTAAACTTATTCAGTTCAGTATTAGATATTTTGAGCTCTCAGTTTTTAACATTTTCTAAATTTTTAAAGTATTGTCGTCTTTTAGTGGGAATGTTCCCACTTCTATTAGTTTACGAAACCACTGGGGAAATGTAATATTTTTTATTCTTATCATAATCACTTTCATAAGTCACTTAATATATTTAAATATAATATAGTTTATATAACTGTACCTAATTCTGATTAGATTAGACATACTTATTGTATTTTTATGAATTTACGTTCATAGCGTAACAGAGTACATGAAATGCTAAGTGGCCGTTTTGAATAAACAAATAATTATACTAATAGTTTGTAACGAGTAAATACAAAATTGTTTGGAAAATGTGATAGATACATTATATATTTAATTTATAAAGTATTTGTAAGCAAAATAATCATTGACTTCTTTCCCCAATCCTCAACTAGTCTAAGCTGTGCATTCGTGTATTAAGGGGTCGTTTGAAAACTAATACTTATTTGCTTAACTTAGCAAAGACAAAATTAAAATCAAAACTAAAAAAAAAAAAATGTCACCGTAATTTTTACCGTTAATATACCTTTTTTTTTGATAAAATAATTTTGAATATTAACTGATCTTGCTGCCATTTGATAGACAAAAAAACAAACCAATATTGTGATAGTGAAAAAATATATATTAATGTCCTAAACGGATGAGGACTTAAATTGAAATAAATTTCTCAAATTAATTCCGGTCTCAATTTTTTATTTTGTCCTGAACTAATCCACCATGTATAATTTCATATTATAATTTTTTCCCCAAAAGAAAAATCACCCACACCGAAAATTCTAAACGAGAAAATTGATTATGTACGTTACGTAGCGCTCTATTATTGTTATGAACCCTATCACCAAACGAAATTTTTATGTTTGAGTGTTTTCTTATTGAGAAATTTCTGCTCTCAACCAATTCTTTTCTAATGATTTGAATTTGCTTGTACATGGTATTACAATTGCATCAACTGCAGTTAAAATAATTAATAAATTCACAAAATAATCTTTATTGTTTTATAGATAAATTAATTCAAAACTGTTATACATTATTTTGTTAACTACCCTTAAATATAGCTATATTCCAAAATATATTTTAACAAAAAAGTTGTTTTATTAATTTTGATTGAAATTTTTGGATTTTTAATCAATTTTAATTTTTTTACACTATTTATACTTTCCATATATTAGAGTGAAAATATACATAAAAACGATTATTATGAGCATAGTTACATATATTTTCAAAATACATGTTATAATGAAAGATTTTTGAAATGTTTCATGATAAAAGAATAAAAGAAATTTTCAATTTTCACAACTAATCAAATTTCCAGTAAATTTACTCGACATTTTATGTTTTGTAATTGTTAAGCATTTTCCAATCTATAGAATTAATTGAATGAATATTTATGATATTAAAAATATTTGTTTTTATTTTTTAGTTAACATTTTCAGATTATAATAGCATAGGATGGATTAAACTTGCTCATGTATTATAATATAGTTTTATATTATTATTACCCAAGTTGAATATTATTGTAACTGAATTAATTTATATTTCTTGCATTAATTTACATATCATAATATACAATATGTATTGATTTGGATTGATTGAGCCAACTGAACGTTGGCATTTGCAATAAAGTTTTCTAATTTATAATCAATAACTATATTCACTAGTTTAATCAATATCTTAATCAATTTGGATTATTATATCAGAAAATGGTGACAACAATCGAAATCAATCAATATATTTAACTAAACTTAGTGAAACATACTTTAGATTTGCTAATTTAGTTATTTAAAAATATTTCTCCTAAAGTTTACAGCATATTCAAAGAAATATATTTTATATATAACCAAAGCTTTTCAAATGAAATATGAACAGTGTGATGTTTGAAAATAAATTTAATTAGATGATTTTTGACTTGAATTAACTGAAATTAACTCGTTATAAGATATTGAAGTTTCGATATTACACTCCGAATTAGATGACTTCAATCAAAGAACATATAATAAAAAGAAGTCCTATCGCATACAAATGTTCAAAATAATATTTTTATTTAGCGGTTCGCCACATTACAACCCGTTCTCACAATTTATCTTCAAAGCAATTTTCTATTCAAAATAATAATTTGGCTCTTCAAATCAATACGAATTATCTACTTACGAATATGATACGAATATATACATAGCTACGTACATAAATAATAATAAAATATCAGAATATCAATGTAGGTACTATTGTATGTATTGAAATAAGTAAACAGTTATAAACATACAATAATAGAATTACAGATACTAGAAAACTTCTAAAAATAATGGTAATAAAATATATTAGTTGAACTGTCTACGGAATACCGTTTTGTTTTTTTCTCAGAACTTGGTTGAAAATCATATTTCTATTTTAATTATACTACCTATTTTTATTTTTTGAAGAAATAAATAAAAAAGCAACAATACTTTTTTGATAGATTATTTGTTTGTTCTTTTTGTTTGTTTATTTGTTATGAGATATGCATACAAACATACATAAATAAAAACATATTTATATGTATGTTATTTATAAATAAAAACAGGCCAAATTAACCAAATCAAATAATTTCTTTGCTGAAAATATATACCTATTCTTCAGTACACTTTTCAATACAAATAAAAATCCATATAGAAACATAATGTTGGAACGTTGGAACGTGCATTTATTGGATATCGTATGTGTTTAAATTTTTTTATATTTCTTATTTTGAACCTTTGATTTGAAAAAATATTGAAATATTTCTAATCTACATGGATGGGCTGAATGAATGTTATTTATTTATTTATTTTTTTTTTTTACAAAATTATAATTACTCTTTTTTTTGCTTTCTTCAATTTTTATTAATGGCTCACATCTCTAAAAGAAAAGGGTCAAAAAACTTTTATATTCATGTATACATGCTTTTATATTCATGTATGTATATTCATATGTATGGAAAATAAATTTCAATTCAATTCAATTCCATTTTTATTTTTGTTTCATTTTCTGACCCGCCCGTATCTAAGTTGAGAAACTAGAAAAATATCCAGATGAGACTTCTTCTTATTATATGTTCTTTGCTTTAATATAATTTTTCAAAAAAATACTTAAAATTTTTTATTTTGTGACTTTTGTATTTTAAAATGAATTAAAAAGTGTTCACATCATTTAATTAACCTTTATAATATTTTAATTACATTATTTAATAATAATTTCTTACCAGGTATTTAAAAATTCATTATATTATGGTAAAAAATAATGTTTTGTTTTTATTTTTA
Organism: Argyra leucocephala; assembly: GCA_963942445.1. NCBI lineage: Eukaryota > Metazoa > Arthropoda > Insecta > Diptera > Dolichopodidae > Argyra > Argyra leucocephala. The sequence goes on along the minus strand of OZ012681.1, from coordinate 6,936,108 downwards.
CTTAAAAGCCCGACAAAAGTAATAAACATAAAAAAATGTTTTTATTAATTTTATTACCATTTTTTTTTTTTTTAAAGAAATAATTACATTTATTTATGATAATAAAATTTTACTTAAAAACGATTCTCGTTTCAATTCTCGAATTCTATTATGATTTCGATTGTCATATATTGTATTGTTATACGTTATTATTACTGGTATATATTATTACTGGTATATATTATTACTGGTATGTATTGTTATACGTTATTATTACGTTATTATACAGGTAGTTTTTTCATAGAAAAATTAATTCAAAGTTCAAATTTTTATGAATAAAAGGCACTAGAATAGATTGGTTTCTGACCGAAATTTAATTTAAGTTACACATTATGTCTCGTCGAGACCGAAAACAAAAACCAAGTGTAATGATATAGAATTAGAATATAGTTTTTTGTTTTAGCACAATAATTTTGACTTAATTTGTCTCAATACAGCTTAATTTTTTGTTTGGTTAACTTTCTAGGAAAATCTGAAGCAAATAAGGACATTTTGTTACTTTTATTAAACAAAATTACCACTTAGTAATTTTATTGGATAATCCTACAACAGGTTAACATAATTTATACATCGCGTTGAAATAATCTCTAATCTAAAATTAACTTTTGTATTATACCAACACAATGTCATATAATCAAAAACAAAAAATAGTTATCAAAATCTCCTGGGAAATCTCTGCTTTCATAAAATGATCGTTTAAATTTATTTCTAATTTAATTATTATTAATTTTTTTTTAAGAATTCATTTTTTTGCTTTATTACCTAAAAGGAGGAAATAATAAATAACCAATTTCATTTTTTTTTGTATAATATAATTTTGAATTTATTTGAAGGATCCCTAGACGAAAAACAAAAATGCTAGGATAATATTATTATTAAAAATGAAAAATATTTTTTTTTTTCTATTTTATTGTTTTATTGTCTATATAGGATTTCAAGATTTTCAATGATGTCCTTGTTGTACAATTTTGTTGATTTTTAATTTTTTTTTTATTCTTACTGAAAAGTTAATTGTCCGTTCAGGAGTTGTAAAACTTTATTTAAAAGGAAATATTCATTAAAAAATTCTGCCTTTTTTTTATTATATACATATATTATGTACATAACATAATATGTACCCAACATGATATTTTGTTGTTAGGAAATTTTTCAAGTAATCCTTAAAAAAATTAATAAAATATTAAAACCTCATAAGTCCAACTTTTATGAAGTTTTAAATTAAAAAACTTAAAAATTTAAATTAAGAGTTTTAATAAAAATTTTTGCTCCATTAATTGCGGAATTTTTAGTTTTCAACATAATCAAAATAAAATATTAAATAAAATAAATAATATTTCATACAATGAAATTATTTAGGGTGTGTGCCTAATGAGATGACTATTTCTAATTGTGACAGATATTCATATATAAATTACAATTTGAATTAGCAATGACTAATTTGGTTTGCGTCTTGGAATTAACCAACTCCAAATGTTTCTATTATTGATAACAATTCAATTCTAGTTGAAGAACATACAAATTCATGGTATAAATTGTCAATTTAATTGCCAAAAAATTGTCCTCCATTAATAGAAAATTACGGTTAAATTCTTACACCCTTAATATATGATAACGGTTAAATTCTTTAAAGTAAAAATTTTACTCAAAATTGACAGATCAGTCAGTTAACAGTAAAATATTTGTTTTTGCTTAAAAAAATTCTGTGCAGACTAAAACTGCAAAAAACTTTGACAAATTTGATGAGATTTTTAGTATAATTGATGAATATACATTGAAAGTAAATTGAAAGTGAGAGTATAAAAATTTTACACAAAACTGACAGATCAGTCAGGTAATAGTAAAATATTTTTTTGTGCTTAAAAAAATTCTGTGCAGACTAAAACTGCAAACAATTTTAACAAATTTGATGAGATTTTTAGACGTTTACGAACAAATTGATCAATATGCATTAAAAGTAAATTGAAAGAGTATAATTAAAGTCAAAAATGATAAAATTTCATTCAAATTGATGTTTAAGACTTTAATCAAATATTCTCTATTATTCAATATTTGCAATTTTTTGTTGATTTCATTCAAAATTGTAGTTATTCAATTTCTGATTACAGCAACACTCTGTCGTTTGTTGAATTGTGTTAAGTTGAAAACATGAAAACAAAATTAAATTATTGACGACCATGTCAACAAATTTTACAGTATTACATAAAAAAACATATACATATATGTAAAATGTATATAGACTTAAGTAGATAATATATACACAAATTAACTCAAAAATAAAATAAAAAACAAAATTTTTGCAGTAATATAAATGAAAATCATGCGATAGAACAAAATATATATTTCGGCATTATTCTAACCTTGAAATTTAAAACGAACGACATTTTAATGAAAAATTTTATTAAATAAATGAATAAATAAATATGTATATAATTAAATAAAATAATAATAATGTTTATTTAAGTGGAAATCAATTCTTTATTAAATCAATTGAAAATAATCGATTTTGATGTAAAAATAAAATATTTTATAATATTTTTGATGATAATAATATAATAATTGTTTTTTTTTTTTTTTTTTTTTTAATAAATTTCTTATCAAGTTTGATTACAATCACAGCTGATATGTAATAATCATAAATTTTATTTTATAATAAAATTTATCTGGTATATTATTTTCTTTAAAAAATCTTATATTAAAACATAACTTATTGTCGTTTTTTTATATAATGATTTTGGTAGCCGCGATTGAGTTAATATACCAAACGTATTTGAATCCTTTGGTTTGTGTCTTGAAACCAAGCCACCTCTAAATGTTTCAAATTGACCAATGCATGGAAATCTTATATCTACTGCTGCTACCTTTGACACTGTCTATTGACGTTTGCAGTAGATTTTTTGTATTTTTTTTAGTAAATTTCCTTGAAAGAAAAAATTAATGAAAAAACCAGCAGCAATTTTTGTAACTTAATATATTTTGAACACTTTCGCTTAAATTTGAAGAAATTAAATAATACTTATAATAATATATATAAAACTAGTGAATCCTCTGTGCAATTGCACAGAAGTAGTTCTTTCAAACACAATTTTATGTAAAAAGAAATATTTATTTTGGTGTAATTGTAGTTGTTTTCGGAATCGCTTGATTATTTAATTATATATAATAAAATTAAAGTATAATACCTAATACTTTATGCCGATTAACACTAATTTCAATATATATAACTTAACACAATAAAATCTCATTACTCTCAAAGTAGTAGATCGATATATTTTAATTCGTTTATAGTCAAAAACGTTTGTAGTCACAATTCTGTTATAGCAACAGTGAATTATTTTATTAAAACACTGATTTATACTATATAGTTTTTTTCTATACTTTATTACAAATATGTATATTTTGTGATTACATAACAAAATTGCTATTTATGAATAAAATAAAGTTTAAAATTGTTATACGAAAGATATTTTATTGAATTTGATTTTGTTTATTAAAGATGTTTGTTAAAGATGCAATTTTTTTTTGACTACGCCTAATAGTCACAAAACGGATATAGTCAAAAATATTACTGAAATTCAGCGAATGACTATAACCGTGTTTTACTGTATATATTTTTTTTTACTTATAGCAGAATCAAATGAACTAACTTTTATTATATAATTTTTGAAGAATATGATCTGATCTGATTTTTGTTTTTCTGTTTTGGTGTCAAATTTTCTTTGTGTTTTTGTTTTTGTACCTTTTTCTATAAGTTTGTGTGTTTATTTTAAATGACAGAATTTTCATGAAGCCTTTTTAAAAATTTCCCGTAATTCAAATTTCTTTTAGAGTATAAATGGCGTTCAACTAGGAAATAATCGTAACTATTTGAAATGTTTTAAGTATATTCAGCACCAAGAACTTGCTAAAATTTTAATATTTTTGTGGTGTAAATAATTTACTTTTCAATTATTCTTGCTTTTTTACTCATCACGTCGTTCATCTTGTGTATTATAATATAAGATATTCCCCACATGGCCTTCCGTGTGTAATATATAGAATATTATATGCAAATATCTACATGATACGTCATAGTGTCAAAACTGTGAACTGTGAATACATTCCAAGTATACATAATTTGTATGCTTAGATTTTTTTTAAACTAAACGGTTTCGTATTTTGTTGAAATCATTAAGAAGAGAATAATAATTAAATATTATTTTTTTTTTTATTAAAAAAATATTTTTTTTTGGTATTGATTATATTATAAAAATTAATATTATAATACATAATAATAAAAAAAAAAAAATTGAATTAGTAGAAAATCGAACTCACTAAAATTTGTGATATTAAAACCTATATATATTATCCTACTAATTAATTTTTTTTCCTACTAAAAGTGCATAAAACCAAATGCGATAAAAAAAACAAAAAATAAAAAGAATTTGACTAAAAAGAGAATGGACAAAAATTTCTGATATTAAATGATGCTTTAAGGCCAGTTTTCATGATAAATTTTTAGCTGATAAATTGGAGTTTAGAAAGAGAAGAGTATAGTATACCGTTAATGTGTATGAGGGAGTAAAATTATATTATTTTTATAGTAACTTTTATAGATGATTTGAAATCTAAATTCTATATACATAACCTTAAAATATTCAAAATGTAAACAAAATAAAGGTTATTTAATTTAAGCAATCTTCCTTAGAATTGTTTAAAATTTCGCGAAAGTTTATAAACAAAGTAAATAAAGTGAAGAAAAGTGAAATATGATATGACTTTCATCTGTGGAATTTTTATTAAGTTTTTTTAAATTTTAAATTCACTTGTATTTATTATGTTTTTCATTTTTACCTAAGTATTAATTAGAATTAAAATATTATTTTTTTATATTATACTAAATAATGAATTAAGAACAAAAATGTATACGTATACATACATTCAAAAATTCATTCAACAAAATTTAAAATATTCATTCAGATAAAAAAAAATTAAAGTTACAATTGTAATTAAAAGTAAATTTTTTAAATGTGTTAAATAGTTAGTTTATGTATAAGATAAATAGAATATGTATAATTTTAGTATAAATATATTATACCTAAAAGCTAAAATATTATTTTTTATTTACATACATTCAAATATTCAATACAAAAAATTTTTTTTTCTTATTAATTTTACTCAAATTCAAAAATTTAAATGTTCCGTATCCATAAAATGTGTTGGTAGTGTGCGAATTTTTTTTTGTGTAATTCCACATTACTTTATGTTAGTGTTAAAAATATCGGCGATAATTATAGGAAACATATCTTTGCGAAGATATGTTTTTTTAAATATTCTCCGATATTTATGGCGATTCTCCGATATTATTTATGGCGATTCTCCAATATTATTTATGGCGACTCTCTCGATATTTCTCCCGATATTATTGTCATTCTCCCGATATTTTATCATTGTTTCTCTATCGCACTTATGAAATTTTTGTATCTTCTGCCTATGCTCTAACAATTCGCCGATATATCGGGTACATGAAAACCGGGCATTAACCAACTCAGCTAATATCTTATAAAAATTGTTTACCCAAAATATACACATAAAATAAAAATTGATTTTGATCGCCGCAGCCTGCATCATCGCCGATTGATTGAATGAAAAAAAAAAAATGAAGCACACGAAAAACCACGAAAAGTGTGCCTTCAAAATCGTGTTCTTGTGTATTATAATATAGATTTAAAAAATAGGTTTTTCGATGAACAAAAAAAACACATTTTTTGCGTGTTTTGTGTTTTTACGACAATCCATATAATTGACTTTCCTTGCTATCTGGCAAATAAAATTTTAAAGTTTTCCATTTGATTACAGAACTTTATAATATGATAAAATACCTTTTTCGAACAATGTTTTTTTTTTTACTTATAATATTTTTTTTAATTAGATACACTTTTGCTGTTTCAAGTCCGAACTTTATACTAAGTATTTCGTCACAGACAGAAATCCGTTACCTCTAAAAAAAATATTTTAGAGAATAGATTCCCACAAGTAATAAAAATAAATTTAAGAGTAAAAGTAAAACAAATACAAAAATAATCACAATAATATAACAAAAATAGTAAAAATCATAGTAAAATCCATACAAATTGTTTGAAGGTGTACCTTTCCAGCTGAAGTAAGGGTTTTGAAATGTCAGCTGAATAAAGGTTAAAGTATCAATCAATTATTAAAATAAATAAATTATAATTTGAATATTACTATCAATACAAACAATTTTTATTTACAATGTGCCGAGCCATATAAAATTTACATTTTACATCTGATGGAATAATGAATGTATGTATATGTATGTAAAAATCCTATTAACCTATAACCTAAAAATTCCAGACGTCTTAAGTAGTTTTTTTTTTTTTTTTTTTTTTTATTTTCTTTCTATATAAAACTTGTACGAATGTGATCAAAACATGTTTAAATATTTATTTCTCTATATTTTAATTAATAATTAATTATATCGTAATTTTCATTGTATTTCAATTAATTTTATTTCAGTTGTAATATTTAATTGTAAAATTCCAATGTAAATTCATAAATTAAATTCCATATACTAATAATTATTATGTTCTTAGAAAATCAATAAAGTAATTAATTAAATAAGATTTCTGATTTGCATTATTATCGAAAACATCTTTTCTGATTTATTTCAATGCTACAAAATTGTAAATTGAACTAATTGAAGTTCAAAAGTTTCTATGAATCAAATGGAATAAATAGCAAAAAAAAACAGAAACAAAATCTTTTAAATTCATACATGTATTGTACATGAAAGGATAATAAAATATGTTAAATACAAACACAAAAATAATATTCTGATATGAATTTATATTTACAAAAAGGACTTTATTATTTCAGAATCCCTATTTCAGATAAATTCTTCGTTTGTTTCCTAACTTTTATTTCAGTAAAAAATTCTCTTTAAGTTTATTATTATAGAAAAACTTTATTTTTCTTCAACTGAATTTTTCAATTTTCTTTTTCAAAAAAAAAAAACAAAAAAAAAAAAATATTAAGAAAAAAAAAATTTCTTTCAAATAGAAAAACCGTTAATAAAACAAAATGAAACCACAGTAACTGGAATAGTAAGGTAAATATTAAAAGCATCTCTTAATTCAATTATCCGCATTGATTCATATAACAACAATAACAACAACAACAACAACAATAATAATGATATGAATTTAATATTTAAGGAAATGGAAAAAGAAAATACATTTTTTTGTTGTTGTATGGAATAAAAATAAAAAAATTTTTTTTATTTTTTGTTATTGTTTTATATTCTTTTAGAATTCTTTGTAGTTAAGGATGCAATTTACTTCAATTAATTGGATCCTGAAATTTTATGTATTCAATGATTTCTGAATCTTGATAATTTCAATTGAAGAATTCAAATAATCTTAAACTAGAAACTTGGAACAAGTCGGCTCACATATTATTGCAAATTACTTGTATCTTTTGATAAATTTTGCTAATTACAATTTGTATTCGTTTTAATAATTAATAACTTGTAATGAAATTTCGTTTGTCGATTTCAGTATCACATTCGATTTCATGTGTGATAGAAACAAACAATGTTCACAGATTCCACAAGAATACATATTATCAAATTCGTTCGTAATATTTATTTGATTAACACGGGTTATCACAATAAGCCCATTTGCGGCTGTGTTGATATAGGGGATAGATTCAATCCCGAAAATACACAAACTAATTTAATCTAATCGTTCGAAATATGTGTACGGTATGCCAGATATAATCAATAATAACCATGTATCAACAAAAACCAATGTACTAACAATTTTCTTTCATTAATACTATCTCCTCGTAGTTCAAACTATCGTTTGATTTGATATTCATATAGCCTATATTGTTCAATTAAGAATCAACAAATGATGAAAAAAACAATGTCTTTCAATGTTGACAACAGAAATTTTATATTTTAAATTTGTCTAAGATTTCTTAAAAATTTGTTCTTGCATTTCTATTCGTAGCATATGGAACTAGCATTTTTCTAATACAAATTGTTGTATCAAGTGTATTAATCATTATACTATCAACATCAATATACTCGTACAATCCAACTTTTCTTTATTTTTTTGATATGATACGATCGATACGTCATTTGGTTCTTAATTATGTTACCGATTTCAATTCAAATTATAAATTTTATTTATAGTTGTAGAGGACTAGAAACTACACTTAAGTTGGGTTTTAGCTAGCCAACATTTTCAAATTTTAAATATTTTGTTGGCTCTAAAAACTGAGATAACATGAAATGGCATTATTTTATATGATAATTCAATGGCTACAACAAGAACAGTAAATATCATTTACTGGGGATGTTTTTAATAAATTGGGGATATTTTTAACGTTAGGTTGGGATATTATGCTTTGATAAAGTATATTGTTAAAATGTCGCACATAGTTTCTTTACAACGGCAACACTTTTTTTTAACAATTTTTTGACTAAATTTATGTATATAAAAATAAAATAATTTTTTTCAACAGCTGATTTTGACATTTTAGCAATGTTTTTTTGTATATTACAAAATAAATTTCCCAAATAGAAATTTAGGAAACGCCTTGCAGCGGTCTATTTTCTTCTTACATAAAAATTCAATAAGCTATCTCCTTTTTTAGAGCCAACAAAATATTTAAAATCTTAAAATTTTGGCCACATAAATCGTACCTTAACAGAACTGTCACATTCAATCTTATCAAATCCAGTTTTAATTGTTTTTATAATATGGTCGAGGAAAAAACGAATTATTTGTTGTTGTTCCAATTAAAACTGACTCCTATTTTTGTGATATAGTCGAAGCAACAGTTATTTCTGTTTACTTTAACTGTTCAATTTGAAAAATTCATAATGACTTTGTAGTGACTAGAAATTACACAAAGAAAATTCTGTTCAATCAGAAATCCTAAATTCCCATATAGCTGAACCTAAAATCTATGTTTCTTTAATTTTAAATTTTTTTAATTTTATTTTGAGTAGACTTGTAGAATATTTTTTTAATTGGCTTTTTTATATTTGTAACAAAAATCGAAAAATTCAGTTTAAAACAAAATGACAGGTATCTTTTGCCATCATAATACTAGAGTTAATTTAGCTCCATAGCTATCAATTAAAACGCGAAATGGATCCGCAACTTATTTATTATTTATTAAGGTTTGGTTTTTTTCCTTACTCCTCTTGGGAGCATTGGGATAGGGGATTGCTAGCTGCTATTTTCATTTGTTCTCTCGTTATGCATGTTTTTTTCTAGCTCATGTTTTATGGTCCGCCGCCAGGTGTTCTTTGGACAACCGGGTATTAAGCCTGTATCCCGGGTATTAAGCCTGTATCGTGTTTTAGTGTTATTCGTTGCAGATAGATCTTAATTACGAAAATACCTATTTTAATATTATCGGCTCCAATTGGAAATAATAATTTTGTAATGCCATTGAACTGGTCACACAAATTTTTACTAACAATATCCTTCTTCTTGCTGGATCTCTATTCTCCTTAATATTTTTTTCGGACAATACGGTTAGCACTTTATATTTCTGTTGGTGTCGAACTTCTCTAGATATTTGCCATATCTCTTTGTGCTCGTCATTATTCCCAAAAAAAAAAACTTCTTCATCGATTACCCACTTTCGATTTTATGAAAGTGGGTAATCGATTACTTCATCGGTTTTATGAATTTCAGCATCCTCCATTAATGCATTCAGCATCCTCTACTAACTACATTTTGCAGCCACCTAATTTTTTAAATCGGTAAAACATCCAAAGATATTCAGACTTCAACACGATATAACTCTAAATATAAATTACCATATAAATATAATTATATATATATATATAAACGAAGACCTATAAATTACATAATAGATTTATAGATATCTAAAATCGGTATTCTTGTATAAGAATTCAATGGCTCAAAATATACTTTTAATCAACTAAATTCTTTCGTATTTCTTAAAATATATTTTTTACTGATTTTAATTGGTTTTTTTTTTGTACCTACAAAAGACATATACAAAGTCATTTCAATAATTTTCTATTACAATACAAATCTATAAATATTACAGAAGATCTTCTGATTTTATTTTCTGCATAACCCCTGATATCTGATAACTTCCCAAACTACCTAAATATAGTTAGACATGAAACTATACACGATACACGAAATTCTAGATTTATATTTTTTCAAGGCAAAAAAAAAGTATGAGAGAATTGCGTGACTAAAGTAATATATTATAAGAACTAAATTAAGAAGAAATAAACATAGTAAATTATGTATAGTAAGTACAGTTATGTTATCTTACAGTTAACATAACTGTACTTACTATACATAATTTAACTTAAGAAAACTGTTCAGAAAAAAAAACAACATGAATAGAAAAAGAGCGGAAAGAGAAAAATTTTTAATCATAATTTTTTTGAATAGTATCCATTTATTTTATTGCCTTAATTCCATTATTTCCTATTTTCTTTGGAACTTAGATTACCCCATCAAATCATGTTATTCCAAAAAATCTTATTTTTTTTTTTTGCTTATTTTGTTTCTTTTTATGTACATTTTTAGAAAATTTATTACTCATCTCTCTTTCGATAGACAGACAAAATTTAGTGAAAAAAACGTATGTACTTATATAGCTTAAAAATATTTTTTATCTCTTTTTATCTTTTCTGTTTTTTTTTTCTCTATCTCTTTCTTTCTATTTTTCTTTGTGTATTAAATTGAACATTTCAATATTTATATAAAAATTCACATATCCTTTTTAGATTTGTGCACGTATGTTTATATACAAATTATATATAGAAAAACGATTAAAATTGTACGAGTGTAACAAGTATGAATTCCCAATTAGTGAAATTAGAAGAAAAACAAGAAGAAGAAGAAGAAGAAGAAAGAAAAATATAATATTGAAATATCTCTAGAAAATCAGGATAATTATTTTATATACATAATATTTATTTGACTATATTTACTACTGCTGCTATTAATACCAATACATACTACTACTATTATTTCTAACTATTATAAACTATTCCCATTCCATCATCTAATGGTATTTGTTTTTAAGGATCTCTACATATTTGTAGAATTAAACAATTAATAAGGAAAATATTCATTAATTAATTTGTATTTCATCTTATTTATTTTTCTATTGTTGATGTTTTTTGTTTTTGTTTTTCTTTTATTTTTCTGCTTGGGGTTTTATCATTTGTGGTTTATAATATTCTGAAACTGTTGCTATTAATGTTAATACTTGTGATCATAGCAACAGTTTCTTTTTAATTATTTGGAAAAACAAAAATATAATTTTCAAGATTATGTATAAAGAATTGAATTGAATTTTTGAGAAAATAATATTATTGAATTTAAATTGAAATTTCATGAGAATATTTAATTGATTAGTTCAAATTATAAATAACAAAATATTCAGAATTAAATTAAGCTTCTTTAAATTATACTATAAAATGGGAAATATTTTTTTCTACGACATTGAAAATTATAAATTATTTTGATTGGTTAATTAAAGCCTAAAATTTTGTAGTGTGATATAAAATGAATGTCGGAAATTTTATGTTAGGCTGAATTTGCATATCACATTTTCTTGATTTTATGTTAATAATATATGCAGTATGATAACATAATAATTCACTGGTTAGGTATCAAAGTCGTCAAATCCTATTTTTAATCTATACTTAAATTTTTTTTTCTAATCTTATTTTATCTAACCTAAATTTTCTCTAATACCATAAAAGAAATACATGTATAGAGTATAGTATATGGAGTGTAGATAATATAGAGTAATCATGCAGACGAAAATAGTTGACGTTTTTTTTTTAGTTTGAAAAAGTTATAGCACTAACCCATATACAGTAGTATCTGCACAATAGCACATCAACTTTTTGTAATTCTTTATTTTAACCACTTCGTTAACAAAAACACATACAATACTATTGAACTAAAAATTTTTATTTTATGCAGGTTCAACTAATTAGTTTCTAGCTTTAATACAGAGAATCTTTCAAATGATTTAATTCTAGTTATTTTTTTGTTGTCACATGTATAGTAGTAATTTAACAAAGCAAAGATAGTATTATATTTTACTCTTTTTCGGTACTAAGGTATATCAAAAATGTATTGTAATATTTAGGGTACTACGAAAATATAAAATTTAAGAAAAATAAAAAAATATTTTTTGTTCTGCGTGATTACTCTATATATATTTTCTTTATGCTAACTAGTCGAACGTCCCATGCACACGCAAGGTATAAACATTTAAATAAATTTTATCACAAAATTATCTTTTAAACATTATTATAGAGAATAAAAACATAATAGATCGCGCGGTAATTGGATGTGTTCACATTGAATTCAAATTGCAGTTAACAAAATCTGCTGTAAAAGCCAACTCTTAGCGTTTAAATTATGGCATCTTCATAAATGTGCATAAATGTTATCATTCCAATTTGTTCATCGATTCATCATCGCTTTGAACTTAATAGAAAAAAAGAATTACTTATTTTCGTAAATCTATGTTACATATTTAAACTTGATATAGACATTTTGAAAATTTTGTGAATTTTGAAAAACTGTTCACTGTTTTATTTAACTCTATATTCCGGCGTGTATTTGAAGTCATTTAGTTACCCTTCAATTAAATAATTTTACATCATAAGCTTAATAAACGACAAAATGCCTAATGATTTTTTATTTTGTTTTGTGGGATGGGACAGTTGTTTTGACGCAGCCGATCTGCCGATTTGATATTTTTTCTTAAATTTTTAATATGAGAATAATTTCGTGTGTAACAAAAATATTTTACTACTCTTTTAAGTAAGTGGATGGGATAAGCTACAATTTGTTAGACAGCTAAATTTTAGTTGAAAATCTCGCAACAATTTTGTCGTAAATGATAATATATGATATGATTATGATCAAATTGAAAAACATAGTTTAAAAATTTGTGGTTCATTCTTCCAACACATAGAAAAATAATTCAGTTTCGATTTAAAATTTTCGTTAGAAAAAAACAAAAACAAATCAAGTACAAAAGTAAAGTAAATTAAAAACAAAAAAATCATACACATAATATGATGCATAATAATGTGATTTAGTACCTATACCTACTAAATTAAATTTTTTTTTTTTTCTTATGAATAAAATAACAATTGATGTATTAAAAATAAATTAAAATAAAAAAATTTACTGTAAAAAAACAGGAAGTGTGGGTACAAAATAGCTCATAACTTCTGAAGCACTGATCGCCGTATAGCCTTTAGAGAAAATTAAATTTCTTTAATTGGCATATAAATTATTTCTAATAAATTTAAAAAAAAATATATATTTATTTATAATAAAACTCAGTTGTACAAGTTTTTTACAACTAAAAAAAAAAAAAAAAAAAAAAAACATAGCTCATAACTTTTGAAGCACTGATCGCTGTATAGTCTTTAGAGGAAAACAAATTTTCTTTAATTATGTATAAAAGTTATTTTAGGACTTTCGTAATTGAATTATAAATTTAAAAAAAAAATAAAAAATAGTAAAAAAAATAAATTATTTTTTTTAATTTTGTGAATTGGTTTGCATTAAGAACTGATATACAAATTAATTATAATTTTATCAAATATGGCACAAAAAATATCAGAAACACAAGATTTTGGTTTTTATATGCTAATATTCCGTTATGGCTGGCATAAGGTCCTGAATCATTTCCAAGGCCACAATTGTGTTGTAAAATTGGTTGAAAATATATCCCAAAGTCTTTAATATTATAATATATCATAAAACTAATATGAAAGGCATGGTACTTGGAAATAAGAAGCAGAAGATAGGAAAAATTGGATAAATTGTAATTATAGTAAAGAATGTTAAAGTTCAAATCGCATTATAAGAAGAAAAGGAAAAAAAACTCAGGAATTAAAGTCAAAGAAACATTGTACAATATTATACGGCATGGGACATTATTAAATTATTTGTATTACAGTAAATTAGTTATATATAACCTTTATTACTAAATTGAAAAAAAAAATAATAAAAACAACTGGAAAACCTATTATATAAACTTTCCTTATTATTTAATTCATCATTATTAACATTTACGTCCACCTCCATACAAATTTAATAAAATATAAAAAAAAAATCTATTTTTGGTAAACAAAATATTTATATTAACATGTATTAACAGTAGTCAGTTTTTTATTTATTGTAGTTATAATTAATTAAAGTCATAAGTGTGTAATCCAGCTTTTATATATCTAATATAGGGATAGGTCAAGACGCATGTATTTATTACATATAAAAACAATTAATAAAGTGATTTATCATTATTAATTTGCTTGACCTTCACAGACTACTCTGGTTTTTTATAAGGCTGAAACCAACAGTAATATTATTAGACTAACACAATAACATGGTTAGTAACAAGTATTTATTTTTTTATTTCACCGCCTTCCGGTAGTCGGTTTTACACATTTAAAAAGCAAAAATTTCCCACCATCAAAAAAACAAAAACAATTATTTTATTTCCTTTAAAGATTAAATTAATAATAACAATGTCGATTCAAATTTTCTTTTTTATAATAAAAATATAATATTTAAGGATTTCCACAATTTCCACATAAATTCCTGGGATTAAAAACATTTAGTATTCACTATGACATTTTCAATTTATTTTACTATAAGAAATCCAAGTACAATACTGACAACATCAATTATTTTATTTTTTGGATTTTTTTGTTTTTGTTTTTATTATTTTTTTTTTTTTGATTTATATAATAAATAGAAAAATATGAATGAATTTATTTTCTTAACAAAACAAAATTCCAAAAATAAAATTCTAAATGGCATTAACTTTGCAAAAAAAAAAAGAATATAATAAAAAAAAAAAAATATTTCCCCCAATTGTTTTTCACTGCATAGAAAAAGAAAAATTTAAAAAGGAGTTTTCTTTTATTTTCTTCAGGTTCAGCTTCTTAGTTTTTAAATTAAATAATGAAAAACGGATGTCATGCTTTCTATCTTATATTTTTTATTATATATACATATTACACAATTTATATAACATTTATATGTTAACTTTATATATTATATAGTACAGAGTGTATCAAATACGAATGTTGGTAAAAATGCTTATTTTGAACTTTATGTGAATAAAATCAAATTTGGTGTTAAACTGATTATGATTGCAAGGTTGACAAAACAAGTTCAGACATAAAACAAAATTTAAATAGCTTTTGTATAAAATATCCAAATAACTTACCTCTAGCAAACAAAAAAGTGATTAAATTTCTCGGAGATTTTCTTCTTTTAACAACTTTTGAACTGTTCTCAAAATTTGAAAATCATACAATCTCTAAAGGCAATAAGTCGTTTATGATAGCTAATAAGCTTTGCTATTACGAAAACTGAAGTATAAGAGTCAAAATAATATACGATCAAGCATTAATAAGGCCAACGCTTTCAATTTGGTACAATATCAATGGAAGTTTAATGGAAAAACTATGAAGTTCGAAAGAAAGTGCATAAGAGCTTGTACTAGAATGTATAAAAAGCCCAAATTCGACTACAAGCATTACTGTTTTTATAAATACTTGTATAAGGAAGCAAAGGTAATCACGTACGACAATTTTCTGATCAAATTCATTCGAAAACATTATAATATAGTACAAAACAATCCAGAAAATTGTTAATTATCACAAATGTTTTACCACAACAAGGAGTACATTGAAAATACTTAATAAACGAACTTCATAGCTTCTAAGCATTTTATTTTTCTGAATAAAAATGGTTATATTCAAAACCAAAATCATTTCTCTATATTATATTATTATAATAGACCATGGGAACATGTGATCCACTTATATCATTATAATAGACAATGGGAACATGTGGAACATGTGGTCCAAATTTTAAATTTTGTAATATTATGTTACATTCAAATATAAGAATAGTGTACTTTAGGGTTGCCAGAATATCTGTTCTAAAGAGAACATATACTCTTTTTTGAACACGATCTTTTTGTTCACTCTCTTTCTTCGTTCGCATCTTTTGTATCTCTTTTTGCTCTCTTTTTCTCTTAAACTGAATTTATCTTATTTTTGTAAAGAAAAGGAGCAAAAATGTCAAAAATCTTTGTTAAAAAAAAATATTTCTGCCGATGAATTTAAGGAAAAACCTTTAAATGTAAAATGAATTTAATATTTCAAAGGCAAAACTGTACAATTTTATGCGAGAAATCGTCTAAATATAGACAGTGTTAGATTGTCACATGCAATTATGTATAAAATATACAAACTGCAAAGAATTTTACAATCAAATAAAATGTGGTAATACATTTTTAATAGAAGTAATAAACTTAAATTCAAACGACAATAATTATGAAACAGAAGCTTGTAAAATTGAAATATTGTGATTTGTTGCTGTAATAAATTTATATTTGGTCTGTATGTTAACTCGTAAATTTATATAAATTTACATAAATTTATCCAAATTCAAAACATTTATCCAAAACAAATTATAAATTTATCCAAAACAAAATGTTAACTTTTTTATTTGCATGCTCTTTATAAATTTTTAAGAAATTTAAGAGAATTTTGTTTGTTTAAAACGTGACGTCAGAGCTCTCTCATAAATAAATTTTTGCAAATGAAATTTCTATTTGCAAAAATTTGTAAAAATTTACTGTCAATTTTTTGTTGTTGTTTTAAATGTCAATAATATATTTTTCATATAAAAAGTAGTAAACCTAAAATAAATAAAAAGTTGTATACCTAACCTGAAAACTTATTTTTATATAACTTTTTAACGACAAAAAGACCAAAACCATGAAAAATTATTTTATTTAATTTTTTTCAACAAAAACATTCAATAACTTTACAAAACATTTCAGAAAATTACTAAATTAATTCAAATTGAAAAAAATCTCATAACCTAAAAATCAATTATTTTTGACATGAAAAAATGTGGAAAAATTTATGCAAATTTTGCGTATGTCTACTTTTGTTTGCAAAAGAGAACATTTTAACTATTCTTGCAGAATTTTATAATCACGTGATTTTTCCTCTCATTTGCAAAATTTTTGAAAATAAAAGTTAACGTACAGGCCTAATATGTTTAATATAAAGTATATTATATATATATATATTATTCTGCATTTATCTGGATGTTTGTAAGTTCGACGGAACGCTCCAACACATATACAAATTGCATATGTATACAAATGCATATATATACAAATTGCTTTGGGACTTTTTTTTAACCCCTGTCTACCATGCTGAACCTTTGCAGGAAAAATTGATTGCATGAACTATATTTTTTTAATTTAATGTTAGTCTTCTTCGCAAATAATAAGGAAAAATAAAAAATAATAATAATAATATAAATAAAACAAACAATTTTTTTGATTTATAATAATAAGGACTAATAGAAATTTAATCAATAGTTTAATATGGTATAATAACCAAAAGGCAAACAGCATTTAACACAAAAAAAAACATAATTCACTCAAAGGTTATTCTTATTACTTAAAATTATACACAATAATATACATGTGTATCAGCATATTTGTATTGTATAATATTATACATTATACTACTTTATTGCTTCTACCTTTTATTTTTGTCATTATTGTGTGCGTAACTCACTTCACTCAAAAAAAATTATTTTTGTTTTTTTTTATTATTTGCTGTATCTGTATTCTGTATGTTCTGCATGCTCCATTCCAAAAATATTATTTTATTTTCAGTGTTAAGTGTTCACTTTTCACTTCACTGTTCAGGTTCACTGTTCAATCAATAGAACTTGATAGAAGTAGAGTAGGATAATTAACTCTACTTCTACGCCGGATAATAAAACATTGTTTTTTTTAAATTGAAAATTATTGATGAAAATGTTTTTGTATTTTTTGTAAATTTTACCAATTTAGATACAAAATTTTTTGAAATTTTTTTTAAAAATAACACAATACCATAATAACAGTTTATTCATATAGCAAAATAAGATCCCTGTACATTATACAAAAGACAAAATTTATATGAAAATAAGATCCCATTTTTAAATTTGCTCTCCCAGAGGCCACAATAACGCTAATACGGTATAATTTATACTAAATGGAACCCAACTAACGAATTTTAACTAAATGTAAGTGAGTACGAGTATACCATACAAAAATACAAATATTTTATACAAATTTGTTGGTATGGTACTTCTTTTTCTGTTATATAAAAAAAAAAAGATTAGTGTTAGGCCAATATAAACATAAATAAAAATAAATAAAAAGTGATGTAAACATAAGTACTGTAATTTCGCAATAAAGAATCTAATGAAAGAAAAAAAGAAACTAGGATTTATTTTGCTTCCGTCATTTATGACGGGCTACAAAGCTAGTTATATTAATATAAAACATAATTAATTTATATAAAATATTTTTAATGTTATGATGTGTTCTGGTTTTATGAAGAAAAAAACTGATGAAATAAAGTCTTATTTATTAATTTATTTTAACACTTGATCGTACAGATAAATCTGCAGGTTAGCTTTATAGGTCCTTTTCCCTTTCGAAATGTGGGCCTTTTTTTTATTAAATTATATAAATTATTTGGAATATATTTTTTGTATACATATATATTTTAATTTTATATTATACGCTTCTCTTTTTGTCCTCTTTCTTTCCTGAAAAAGCTCTCTTTTTAAACTTTCCCCTTCTGGCAACCCTGTGTACATAATTTAATTTAACATAAAAACTATCAAATTTGTTTAGATATTAAAACGAGGTAAAGAAAACAAACATGTTTTTGCCAAATATTGTATAGGACAGTATAGGTTAAGACTGTACAAATATAGAAATGGAATAAAAACTTTATTTAACTTGATTTTTACTTCTAATAAAAAATATTAACTCAATGAATCAAATCTAACTTCGAACAATCAAAATATTCCTAATACCTAATTAAATTTTTCTGCACTCAAAGACTGATCAATTTATCGAATTACTGAAATTCTGCAACTGAGCATCATAGACAAATCACTTAACTAATTTTGATCATAATACCCTATTTAAATAGCATTTTATAAAATCAATACATGAAACTGCTTTTGATGTATGAAGCATGCTTTAACCGTGTAAAGAAAGCTGGTGGAATAGAATAGTTGGTGTGGAATAGAGAGTTGTTAAGTGAAAACACATTATAGTTACAGAGAGTCTAATAAGCAATAAATTCTATGATGAAGAAGCTTATTTGAAGTCCATCGCACGTTTATTAGTAGATAAAAGCATTGGTAAATATTTAGTGAAATATGATGTTTTCAACCATTGAAGTTAGCACATACAGACACCGTAAATTACTGTAGATACATTCTATACATTGGATTGTTAGAAATTACAAATAATTACATACTTTAGGAAATTAAGTCAAATTAATTAGATAGTAGATTCGTCAGCTGAGTTCTGAAAGGCTCCATATGTCATCAACTTGGTTTCGAGTAAACCCGATTAGAAGTTTAAAGTTACTTTAAAAAAAAACTGTACTATACAATTTTTTCTAGCCTTCACAATAAGTTAATACTTATTTTGTTATTTGAATTACAAATTTATATATTTTAATTTTAGAATTCCTACGCCTTTTAGTTTATAAGTCATAAGCATTTTTCTTTTTCGAAACCGATTCCCAAACGACCCATATCCATTTTTTTGAACAAGTTGTTTTTAGTCCATGCACGTGGGTCAAATTTACCTGGATGGTATGGTCCCAATACATATTAAAAAATAGTTATGTTATTAAAAAATTTCAAAATTAAAAATCAGTTTACTCTCTTATAGCAATATTATAATCTAAAACAAAAACAATATAAAATAAAACAATAACTCAATCACTAAAAAAATAAAGAAATTAAAATTATTTATTATATACATTACCTAGTTATACCTTAACTTATAACTATTGAAGATGTACGGGTTTATTATGGCAAGAATAACCATACGTTTTTGACATCAATGGTTATTCCCCCCATAATAAAAGCGTACGTTTTCAATCACAATTATCTTATTTTGAATAAAGCTTTTAGATAGTTTTGATCATTTGTTGGGCATATGTGTCAGGCATATGAATATGGGGCATTTCAGAAATAAGCCAATTTTGACGTCAAACTTCATATAAAAATGACCCATATCCAAAAAATTGGCGTATGGGTCATTTTATAATTAACAAAGTGTTACAGATGTGGATATGGGTCAATCCGGAGCTAAATATCTCCGGAGCAATAAAGATAGCGAAAAAAGGTTCAGGCCAAAAGAAAGAGCGTATCACAAATCCTAAGAATCTGTTCCTAAGTAAAAAAAAAGTGAAAATCGCTTATGGAGCCGTCGAGAACTAAGCCGATGGATTGTTTTTTTTAATAAGTTCAGTTTTGCCTTTTTAATAACATAACTAACTCCAAATAGACAAATGTAAAAGGTTAATTCTGATCCAAATAGGCTGTACTGGAAATCTGTGAAAAAAATTTGATTGAGTGTCACGCTGAAATGTTTGTGGCATTGGCGTAATGTTCTTCATTTTGTCAGAGCAATTAGCAGGTAGATATTTATTAAAAGAAAGAGCTGTTTATACATTTCCACCATAACTGAATTATTTTAGGTGTTGTGTGTTACACATACCAACATTTATAATTTCAATTGGTTGCTTTTATACCTTACCTAATAATCCTATGTTACCTGGATCTGTTACTTCTGGTTGTTTTTATTGAATGCCGCATTACTATATATATTACAATGCCGTCAAACATATTTACATATTTTTATACTCTGCTTCATTCATTTTCAACGCTCACTCACTGTATAATATTAATAATTTTGTATAAGAATATCTTAAATTCTGATCGTATCTGATGAAAAACCCTTTCATTTTTATGAAAAAAAAAAAAACATTTTTATTTCTAACAAAAAATTTGATTTCTTATTTTTTATTTTATTATGTTTGTTGTTTTTGTTTTAACACTTGAGGCAAAGAAAACTTTTATTGTTTTATTTGTTGTAATTTGTTTTCATATTTTTTTTTTATTATTATTATTATTATTATTATTAAATGTGTCCTAGTTGTAACCATTTTAACACAGATATATCATGTAGTTGAAGTTTGGGATGGGTTATAGTATATACAGCAACAATTTAAGAAAAAGAAAAAATCAAAATAAAAATAAAATATAAAAATTCATAATTCCATGAGTAAAGAAGGATAAAATGGAAGTTGGGATGGGGAAAAATCTCTTAAATTAAATCTATAAATGATATCCTGTATTTTAGATATGTATAAATTTTATATAGATATGTGCAAGAGAATCTCTTAGATTATATAAATTCTTTATCACATGATCCTGATGGGATAAAATGTATTTAAATTAAAATAAAAATTGGATTTAAATAATTAGAAAAGTGAAGCGAAAGGATTTCAAAAATAAAACTAAAGTTTAAATGAGTATGAAAAAAAGGTAACATTGATTAAAAATTTTATATTTGTTGCTCAGTTTTTTGCTCAATATATTCTTCGCATCATCGTTTCACAAAATTAAATTGTTTCAAATCAGTCTGACTTTGGCTGTTCTCAAGCTGACATTTACTGCTATATAAATTATTTGAAATATTAATAAGCAGATGAAGTTGAGAAAGAAGTTAAATTAAAGAGTTGGAAGTAAACCGTTACATTAATATTTACTACAAAATGTGAGACTGTAATAATACTACGTATATGTAACTATTTTGATCTGTATTCATTCCATACATATATGCCATAAGTACCGACTTTGTAGATCAATGATGAATTATTTTAAGCTATTGAAAGCTGAAAATTGTAAAGTGAGAAAAGCATACATTTCGACTTATACAGAACCAAAGCCCGTTCGACGGTATATCAAAAATATTAATTAAAATGTGATAGGAGCAAAATTTTTCTGGGCCAACAAAAATTTTGCCTCTTCAAGAATCTTTCGATGATCTGCTAGGATCTTACTCTGCGAAGCTCGAAGGATATGAGTTGTTTAACACGCAATTGATCAATGTCCTAAGTATAATAATTAAATCACCTCAGATGCATAGTTGCATTGCTACGGATAATCACAAAAAGTCCATTTACAACTGCGGTGATGTCTGGCCACAATTCAATCCTAAGTTAAATATCATTCAATCGAATCTAATAACGGATGAAAAATTTGAACACCTCACAGTTAAAAATGTAATATAATTTAATAACTACGTTTGTTTAAAAACTCTTATTTCAATTTCGAACCAGGAACCAAATTATTTTCATTAACAAAAAAAAAAACATCGTTTTGTTGTCATTGTTTGCAAACTGAAAAAATGACAAAACTGACAAAAACAAAACAAAAAAAAAAAATTCTGCGACACTTTTCCAGCATTCATTACTCAGCAAAATAGCATCGAATTCAGACAAGATGCTACTATTCTACATTTCCATTTCTATCAATTTATGTCATAACGATTGAATGTTGAATAAACTTTTATTAAAATCCATTTCATTATGTTTTTTTTTTTTTTTACTATCACCTCAATATAGATAAGCAAATTCTTTGTATGCATACAAACTACTGAAATGAACATTACAAAGAACGAATGACCTTTGAACATTGACAAATATAAATAATAAAAGAAAAAAAGTTATGCTGTTATAAAGAGAGAGAGAGAGAGAGCGAGAGAGAGCGGGAGAAGAGAGATATAGTTTGACTTTCCTGTTATTTTTTTCCCTTTAATTTTTTTCTGTTTTTATTCACCTTTCTTCAAATGTCGAAAAGCGTAATTCCTTTGTAGTTCTCAGAATATAAGAATTTTATTGTTGGCGGTTTGTTAGCAGTACATATACAATCAAAAAGGATTATAATATTGAAAATGGATGCTGTGTTGAGTTGAATATAATAATTCATTTTTTTTTTTGCTTTTGTTCACTTTGATATAACTTTTTGAATTATTTTATGGGTCATGTCATACCCGTTCATACCCCTATAATTAATGTTTAGAGGAAGAATTATGAAATTTTTTTAATAGATTCTGACAAGTATAGGGTAAATTCTGATTAATAATAATATCAAATGATAATATTATATTCTTTATAGAGATTTAATAAGACAGTTAGAATTAATACAGTGATTTAATCTTACGTTAGCTGCAATTACTTATCGTTAACACTCGTTTATTTTTTAACTTAATGTTGGCTTTTTTTTCCTCTCATCGATCACTCTGGTGGAATGGTGTCAATATGAAATAATTTATAATGAAGCTTTTTCCCTATTGTTTACATGTGGATGTCATTTTTTACTTGTATGGTAAATTATTCTGTTTTTTATTTCTTGGATGCCTAAATTGATTCGTTGAATGTGTCCCTAGTTTCATTCCAGTTGATTCTACATTCTACTTGATTCAATTCCAGTTAATTTTACCTAATGGGCTGCACCAATATTGTTAAAATTAAGAGTTAAGTTATTTCGTTTCAAAAATCTACATTTTACTTTAAACTCATGATGAGTGAGTTTCAACTGCTCATCATAATATTTGTACCGCATTGTCAAGTAGGTATCAATATGTGACGTACATCACAAATACCGATAAAAAAGCATAACTCCATTATAAGATTGTAATCATATCCTATCAACATTATTTATATTAAACATTTTTTAAATGTGTATCTGTCGGTCTGTAACGCTAAATTCCAAGATTATTCCATATATAAGATTAAAAAGAAATAAAAAAAATCGTAAAATAAAAAAATGGATTTTCATTCGACTTTATAACGACCCTTTATTTACTTCTTTTCATGTTTCTGTCAAAGCATTGGCGTGATTCGCCAGTTTTCTTGCTGTTGGCGTAAGTTTATTTGTTTTTTTTTTCATAATTTTTGAGTGTGATTTTGATTAAATGTTAGTGTTCCAAAATAACATAGGGTTTTTTAGTCAGTGACAAAGGCTGCATGGCAGAGGTTAGTAAACATTCAACCCAAGCCCCAATGGTATTTCACTACCCAAGTAAAAAAAATTTAATATAATTCCTCCGTATCCAGACTTTGTTGATAATTGACCTCCATATTCAATTTAAAGTTTCTCTGGTGATACATTTTTCTTATCCTGATGATCTGTATCATTAGTGTCCTGCCATTCCTTCAGTGAGATACAGAACGGAAATACAATAATTGTACACGTTTGGAAATTAACCGAACACTTATTTGATGTTATTAATCAAATAAAATATCAAATAACAGGACGTTTATTAAAAATACAGCTCGCATACTAAATTGCGCCGCAGATAAACCCGGTGAATAAAAGATTTAAAAAGGACGGGGTGAATTATAGTTCACGCTTTGCGGTTTTCTAATGCTTTATTACGCGTTCACAATAGGATTGTTTGAAGAATAATCTGGACCAGATCTAAATATCTACACAAAATAAAATAAATTGTTTCGCAATTGTCAAAAAAGCAATTTTAGAAAATCAAGTATATAGAAATTCGTTATTAAACCGCAAGCTTTACTAACTTGAATGATAATTAAAATTATCATACTTTTTAATTGTAATTCATTTTTCCGCCCGTTGAATTAAAAATATTACTTACAAAAATACTATACCCACACAAAATGAATTGAATTTGAATTTTGTTATTTTATATTGTGCTTGCGACTATTTTCTCTGAATAGACTTTACTGATAGACGGGATGTTGATCAAGTAGACAAGGATAAAAAGAAAAAGAACAAAATAAAAACACAAAAGTTCATTATTTACAAATAAAAACAATAACGAAATTAGGAATCTAATTTCTAATACAGATACAGGATACAGGAAAGGAATACAATTAAAAACGAAAAGAATAATTGAACGAGGTTAAAGGATAACAACATTTTTTTAGCTCTAAAAAATTAAATACGAAACATAAATTGTAATACAGAAATTTAAAGGATAACCGATTGTAATCTTTGATAATTTTTGATAATTTCAGGAAACTTTTACTGAAATGGATTTTTGGAATTATGTACAATGTACAAAAAATATGTAATTTAAATATATACATAATAAGGCAGTGATTTTTTGTAATCGTGAATGTTTAAAAAATTTTTGGTTTACTTTAAAAAAATTTAATTTAATTTTACTTTAAAATTATTTGATTTTTATATCACATTTTGGGGAATTTATTATATTGTCTTTTTTTAATCATTTTTAATAATTTTATCTCTATATAGAACTATCTCTCTCTTTTTCTGAATTACCATAATCCAGTTTTTAATATTATGAATTCAATTCTAATTTAATTTATGGTTTTAATTGATTGAATGGCATTTTAATTTTATCTTGGCTTAACCTAAAATTGTTTTTTTCAATATCTTGCTTGTTTCAATATACAAGAAGTCTTTGCTGTTTTACAGGGGCACAAGAGGTTGTTAATAAATTATAAATTTCTCTGTTCTGAGTTTCATTTTCATAGGGTGGGTCTCATATTAATTTGGTTTTATCGTTCTTCAGTTATAGTCTATGTGCTGATTTTTCTATCTTCTTCGAAATCGCTAATTTGACCTTAATTTTAGCTTAAAGCCATTTATGATCTCTTTTTAAGATTATATTCAAATTTATTTTATTTGTTATGTTTAATAGAAACTAAATGAAAATACTTTTAATATTCTCCGTTCAGTTCTTATTGCAGAATTATAATAATTTGAAAATATTTCACACACTAATCTGCTGACGATGTTTCAAATGGGAGTACTTTGCGTGAGTACATGAGTATATTTTTTTCTTATTACATGTAGTACATTTTGACAAATATCAAATGACACATCAACCACAGATAATCTCAAAAGTTTAATTGATTCTGTATTGGATTTATGATCCAACTGCAGGGCTTACAACTTAAAGTCAGCCATAATGAATATCTATAATTTTGTGTTTGAACAAATTAATTAGTTAAAACAATTTTGATCAATTTAACTGTTGATTGTTGTTTAATTTAACCTATAATTACCTACTTAGATAGCCCTATAAATTTTATTCTCGCTCAACATATTTTTCTAGGCGCAAACACCATTATAAAGTTACCATGAACTAATAAACGAATGAATATTTAAAAATATTGAAACAAAGTGTACAAAACGTAGTTTTATATATTTTATATAAATCTGTAGACAAACTTTAGGTCCTTTCTACTAGCAGAATGTGGTTTTATTTGACGTATCTTAACTTATGATTCTCCACATCAAACATTTTTTTAGTTCAAAAGATACATTTTTTGAAATATTTGATTATATTAATCACATGAGTTCCAAAATGTCACCGCAGTTGCCTGGCATATTTATATAATATCCTTCTAATACTCTAGTCTATGTTAACACTTATATCTATAAATGAATCTAGAAAGGATTTTTAGTTGATTAACAAGAATAATTTTTAGTTGGGTCCGGATATTTTTAAGCTATATATAAATGATATATCAAAACTTAGTCTTAAGGGTAAGTTATACAACTTTATGCAGATGATGCAGCTCTGGAATATGCGGAAAATTCTGAGACAGAACTAAGATCATCAGGAAAACACTATTTGGAATTGATAGAGAAATGGCTCCACTTTCATAAACTGAAACTAAATATAAAAAAAAACTAAGATCCTATTACTAGGTCAAAAAAAATATACAAACAACCCATTTAACTTTGATACCAAAAATATAGAAATTATGAACAGCTATAATTACTTAGGATTAGTCATTGATAATAAATTGAAATGGATGGAGCATATTCATAAAATAATCCAAAAAATCTCTCCATACATATTTATATAATGACGCCTAAGAAATTTCATTTCAACTGAGGCGCTTTATGCAATTTATTCTTCTTTTATTTTATCCCACATTACCTATCTAAATCCAATTTGGAGTGGTGCCACTCAGCAGTTATTTTCGAAGCTTTTTTAGTTTAGTTTTAAAATTCTTTATTCTCAAATTTACAATTAAAGTGCTTACAAATAAAGATCGATTTTTATATAAATTTTCTGTACAAATAAGAGAATAGTTAGTGACACTTTTTATTAAGAAAATAGTGTTAAGCGCCACTTCAATAAAAATTTACAATTTGAAATTTACAAAATTTTTTATTGTGGGGTAACAATAAAGTATTAAAAATTCAATATACCCAAATAAATAAAAAAAACAAAAAATTAAAAATAATACATTAATTAGGTAATAAAAGAAAACAAAAAAGAATAAGAATAAAAATAAAAAAAACAAACAAAATAAGTAAACTAAGATAAAATAGTATGAGTATAAGCATGTGAAACAAAAATCAAATTATTCACAAACAAAATATAAGTTCAATAATTAAAAACTCAAATATTCAACTATTGAAAAATAAATCATAAATTCAATTTAAATAATAAAAACAAGTATTAAAACGAAATGAATGTAATAAAATATTTTAAGTAAAAGCTAATAAAAGACAATTAAATTACAAATCAAAAGAAGGAAAAGAAAAAGTTAATAATTCAAGAACAAATTATAATTCACAATATTATTATACTAAAAACTCTAGAAGAATCTCGATTTCATCATGATTAAAACCCAGAAGCCAAGATTTAGTCAAGTTTAAAAAAACATTTCTATTATGTAAAATTCGGATTGCATGTGGAAGTTTGTTAAATAATCTACCTGAAACTATGGAGTATGAATTTCGGAAATTTGTTGTGCGGAAATTAGGAATGTTAACTAACAGGCTATTATTAATTCTTAAATTGTGATTACTAGAGATTCTAGAGTTTAAATATCCGCTCCGAACAAAAAAAATTTTTAAAGTTTTAAAATAATACAAATGTCTAACAGGTAAGATTTTAAGACTCGAAAATAATTGAAATGTTGGATAGAAGCGATTCTTCTTACAAATATTTCTGATAATACATTTCTGAAGTATAAGTAGAGGGGATATTTTATTATAGTATGATCCTCCCCAGCAAGCAATACCATACTGTAATTTAGAATGAAATATTCCATAATAAATCATTTTTAAAGTGTTAGAAAAACATAGTTGCCTAAGTCGATAAAAGCTACGTAAAGTAGATCGTAAATACTTTTTTAAAAACAATGAATGTTCAGCCCAACTCATATTATTGTCAAAAGTAACACCCAAGTATTTAAAGCTTTTCACTACTTCAATTTTGAAACAATTAACACTACAAAAAGAATAATCACAAAAGGAACGCTGAATAGCAATTGAAGAACAATTTTCATTAATTAATTTAAATTTACTACATTCAGACGCATGGAAAATTAAATCTAAGTCCGGATAATCTTGTTGAAATAAACTAAAAAACATCAATTTGGTTTTATTACTCACAACAAGCCTATGTTCTGAAAACCAACTTTTGAACACATTTAGATCGTGATTAATTTCTGCAACCATATTAAGGGGACTTAGCGAGGTATAACAACAGCCGATATCATCAGCAAAAGCAGTTAGTTTACCTTTAAAATTTTGATTGAAAAGAGAGTTAATATAAATTAAAAAAAGAATCGGTCCTAAAACTGACCCTTGTGGTACACCATGTTTAATAAACTGAGGCCTAGTTTTTTTATCACCAATATTAACCCTTTGCATTCTAAAGTTGAGATAGGATTTAAACCAGTCAAAAATTGCACCTCTAAATCCAATATTATATAACTTTTTTACGAGAATTTCGTGACTGACCATATCAAAAGCTTTCTTTATGTCGACAAATAGTCCAGCGCAAAAATTTTTTACTATCTAATCCTTTATTAATATTTATGCAAAAATTTACCAATTACTGCTTCGTCATTTATTAAGGAACCATTGTTTGACAATGTTAAAGATTTATTATTATCAGGAGACCTATTTATGATACTGTTTACAAGCTTCCATTCATTTTTTAAATTTCCATTGCATTTTCTAAATTCATTTTGAAAATAATTATCACGACATTTAGGAATTTCTTTTTTTAAATTAATACACATTTTAATATAGGATTTTTTAATTCTTGCATTCAGTGGATGTTTATAGCATATCATTCGGAGCTTATTTTTCCTTCTTATTTTGCGGAGTAGACTCAGACTCATCCAAGGTTTCAATCTTTTTTCATTAAATTTTGCTCTAACCTTCCTAGTACATGGTCTCATATGTTGTTAAAGCTAGATATTATACACAAAAAAGCCATCAAACAAATCCATTTCAATCAATTGAGAATAATGAGTACAATTATAATAATATATTAAAAAAATAATAATAATAGTAATAATAATAATAAAAAAAATAATAATAATAGTAATAATAATAATAAAAAAAATAATAATAATAGGCTATAAATATAAATATTTTATAAGTCTGTAAAAATTCTTGTAATAAATAATTCTTGTAAACCTAATAATTTGATCACACAGCAATCGCTAAGATTAATAAATTTAATTTATTTTAAGAAATTGTAAACAATTTGAAATGTAATATTATAATTAAAATTAATAAAGAAAAAGAAAAAAAAAAAAATAAGTTTTTCTGTTTGAATAAATCAATGTTCAAGATGAGCTAGTCTTTTATTTGCCAGCGCTTCATACTCGCATAATAACATAGTCAAAATTGTAAGGCCGTCTATATACAAAATTGTCTGATCCATATATATATATAAATGTTTATTGGCTTAGAATGAATTAAATAAATTTAACTACATAATTTTGGAATTAAGAATGCTTTAAACTAGTTAGCACACTTACACTTTTGGCGGTATATGTTCGGTATGTCTTAACTTTTAATTTTCTATTCCTGTAGCACATTTCATTTCGATTTTTGTTCTACAATGGCTGTTTGTTAGGAATGTGCATGTTCAATACTTTCCAGTAATCATTACTACTCGATACTTTCATCATCAATACTCGATACTTTCTACTCGATACTTTTTAACCGATACTTCTAGATTCGTTAACTGAAAATTTTATTAAGGAAAAATGAAAAGCAATTTATTTGTATAGTGTATGCATTTTTTCAGTTTTTATTGTTACTTCAATTCATTTAATTTTTTGTTTGTATATTTTGGGTTTTTTTTTTTGTATGAATAAAATAGTTTTTATATTAAATAATGAATAAAAATATTAAATTATGAAAAAAATAACATTAAATAAAACATTATTCATAATAATTATTTTAGTTTAAAAAATTAATATCTTTGGTGTTATATTATATTTCGGTTTTTTTCTTTATCTCAGTTCAGTTTGTTAATTAACAAAAAAAAAAATCTTAACTTAAAAAACTGATATTTAATTTTTCCTAACGAACTCGATATCTATCAATCTCGAGTACCACTAAAGTATTGATCAACGAACACGGTATCGAGTATCCACTACACTATCAATCTCGATTATCTCTAAAGTATTGATCAACGAACACAATAAAAACATTAATACAATATTAACCATTTGTATTTGTTTTGGTATTCAACAACAGAGTATACATATTTTTATAACTTTATTTTTTAGTCTATTCTACATGTGGTGTAGTTGTCACATTAATATGCATACATACACTATACCCATTTTTAGTTTTTCAATTCTGTTTTGTTCCCTATTCTCTTTTTTGAACAAGAAAATTTTTTTTTATTGTTAGTACATACTCTTATCGATACTTCGAGTTGAAACAATACCAATACTCAATAGTAACAGTGGAGATTTTTATTCTTGATCAATATTCAATACTCGATATTTTTACAGAAAAGTAACCGATACTTTTATTCTTGGTCAATACTCGATACTAAGTATCGAGTAGATACTTTTCGCACATTACTACTGTTTGTATGGCAATAATATACCACAGCATATTCCATTTCGATTTCTGCAATGGCTGTTTGAAATAAAATGTTTGCTTTTTCAATTCAATTGTAAAAAAGTTATACCACAACTATAAACAATCTCAACATAGTTTTTTCCATTTCCTTTTGACCGTTTTTTTTTACGTTCTATTCAAGCATTTTTTTTCTTTTCAGCCATGAACCAAATTTAAAATAAAAAAACTTGTCACAAATTCCAGAAAATTAAAAAGAAAAAAATACAATTTTATATTTTAAATTAAAGTTTATTTACTCTCTTGGAACTAAAAAATTTCAATAATAAAAAATCACTTTAATAATTTTCTCTGAAATTTCAAAAGAGAAAATCCACCTTTTTTTAATCAGAGCATGAAATACCTGTCACTGTAGAATAATTTAATGCCATCCTCAAAAATTATTCAACAAAATATATAAATAAAATAACAACAAAAACAACTTTGCAAACTAAAGAAGACCTCAGAATTTTATGAATTTATAACTGAAAAAATTATATAGCGGTACATACATATATAGTTATATGCTTTTCCCCAACAAAAACAAACACCACCTGAATTTACTCATAAATCTCATAGGAGAAAATAATTCATAAAGACAATCTATTTTTCCTACTTTTAGTTCCTTCTTCTGACTCTATCTCTTTCTAATTCACTTTAGATTATATTATTCTTAAATACATTTTCGCTTAGAAATAGGCATATTATAAAAATAACTGTTCTTTTTTTCTTTTAAATGTCAAAATTTACGGTAATTTTTTTTTTAACCCATCACAAATCAGATTTTCCTTTTTTTTTAAGCTTTGAATTTTCAGAATAAAAACAAAAAAAAAATAAAAACAGTTGCAAAAACTATGCCTGTGAAGTAAAAAGGCGCTAAAAATAACAAAAAAAAAAAAAACAAAATAGAAAAATGACAGCCATGACAAGTTGTGGTAAAGAAAAATTATTGACTTTGTGATTTAGGCTGGAATCAGGAATTGTATATTGTCGCGATTTCATTTTTACGTTTTAACGTTTATTTTTTTATGTTTTTTTTTTTTTTTTTGCTTATTTGTTTATTTGCGGTAGGATGATTAACAAATTTATAACGGTACAAAACATGATAAATGATGACTTCATTTTGTATTGTATTTGTGTTTGTGAAAGTGGATTTATTTTTCTTGGTGTTTTATTCTCACCCATAGTTTATTTATATAACAGTTTTCGTTTTCATTCACTCAAAAAGAAAATTTTGTGAATAGAAAGAATTGAGAAATTCCAGGATAAAACAATTTTTCTTTCATGTCAATTGAAATCAACTGAAAATAGACAGTAAAAGACAAAAACAAGAATAAAATAGAAATAAAATTAAATAATTTAATGGGACATTCTATTCCGGTATCCGGAATTGTTTTGTATACTAATGACATGAATTGTAAAAGAAATTGAAAAAAATGAAATGCAAGTAAGACATTGTTTTATTGTTAATGGTGTGAAAAAATTTTGAATTTTCCGTTATGTCAATTGAACTCTCTTTTAGAGAGGGAATCTATAACAAATTTTTCAGAAGAAAGTAGTTTTTTTTGTGCTATTGGCTAGTATCATTTCGTGAATCTATTTCATTCGTTTTGTTTTAATAACATTACACATACGTTATTAATTGACCTGTGATTAGTGTTAGATGTATTATTTAGTATTTTATTAGTTATGCTAGGGGATTTGGTGTTCTTAGAAACATTATGTTTAATATAATTCAAATTGTTATTTAATTTACAATTAGATTGGTTAGTGTTATTGACTAATAATTTTGGATTTTTGTTGTTAGTAGTCGGACTAATGATATTTGAACTCTTGTTAGGTTTAAATTTAGATTGGTTGGTGTCTTTAACTACTAAATTAGATACATTAGTTTTAGAATGTTGATTTTACAACACCACATTTTGGTCTTTGATTAAACCCTTAATTTTTTTCATTTACTTTATCATACCACTCTGAAGGATGTAGACTCTACCTCCTCCTACTTTATCAGAATGTATTTAACTAATAAAGCTTGATTATATCTTGAGTCTTAACAAACATTTTATTATGTCGGATTATAAAATTTGTTGGCGAATTTTTATTTGAATCTTTCTACACATTCATTGACAAAATCATTTAATTACGTAATAACAGGACAAATTTTGCTTTTGTTGAAAATTGTGACTCAAAATGTTACTCAAAAACTCACTGCTATGAGAAGCATTTGTGTTTCATTATTTTGTTTTCAAATGATGTTGCTACCATCTACTCCAATCGTCTTTTAGCAAATTTTATACTGAATAAACGAGCTAAGTTGAATTGAATCATTTTAAAAAATATTCACTTACAACAACTGCGGATTACCACCGCAACAGTGCGGTGTCATAATTCGTCGTATATATAGAGTCTTCAAAAATATTAAAAATAAAAAATTAAATTAATGTATTCAATTTGAGTAAACCCGCCTGGAACTAACAAGTACGAAAAATTATGATGCATGATATCCAGACCCTGTGTAACTTAAAACTATAGATAAGTTAGATCTCTTGGTACAAATATCCTAAAATAGATAACAACAAATAATATTCTGTATTGGTTGTGTATAAATATTTTTTTGCTTGACATTGTGTGTGGGATTCTTACCCACTAAACCACACCCTTCCTATATTGCGATCTAGTCCTACAGGACTTATGAGGAATTTTTTCTTGGCTTTATTTTATTTTTCAATGTAGACTACATCCAGCGATGTCTATCTAACTTTTCCTTTTGCGTATTCATCCATAACGTTGAAGACCCATCGCATCAGCGACGAAAAGCCAACCAGCTATTCGAACGAATTTATAATTATGGAAGACTTGTGAAAAACCTCGTTTCGTTGGAAGTCAAGATAACGAAATTCTTCACAAATCCCATAAAAACAAAATTATTTAAACGTGGGAGCGGGTCAAACTCTGATCACCAGCGCGACGACTCCCCAAGAATGTGGGTGATTATTGCTGCACTAACTCAAAAGGTTTTACTCTTTTGAGTCATCTGGCTATATTTCTATTATCCAGGAGCACGACTACCTCCACATTTACATAGTGTTGAAGCCTTTGTTCGTGATTTAATGCAAATTTCCGAAGTTTCGCATCTAACGTCATACCAAGATATTTGGCAGTATTTGAATGAGGTATTTCTTGACCATTTATATATACTGGTTTATGGTAAATTTTTTTATTTGTGAAATCCACATGTACTGACTTAGTTTCATTTAATTTTAGCCTTCATCTTTTTGTATAATCTTGGATTTTTGTTATAGCTCTCTGCAGCTTTTCTGTGGATTCTTTATTATTTTCTCCAACGGCCAGAACCGCTGTATCATCTGAAAACGTCGCAATAATATTATTTTCTAGTGCAGGAAAATCACAAGTGTACAGCAGGTACCGTACCGGATGTACAGTAAATAATATGTATTTGTTTAATATACAAACCCCGAAGACGAAAGCAATTTCATGCCGGACTAGTATATACGAACAATTTATTACTTAGTATATAAATCTGGGCATATTTCTTTAAGCTTTCTTATACACGCACCTAATTTTCAATTATCAGTTTCAATTTCAATTAAACTATATTTGTAAATATTTTTTACAATCTGTAGACCGCTATAAACCTATACGCCCTCTTCAATTGGTAGAATTAAGTATTCAAAAGCCGGCGTTCACTTCATTCTTTAAACGGACTTTCAATGAAATTTTTGTTTGCTAAACTAGTGGGTTTCGAGAATGGCCTAATGATTTATACCTCAAGTGCCTTGCGCTTAACTATTCGTGTCAGAAAACAGTTATCATTATGAATTTTAGTCGAATGGAATGCGCATAGACTTTAGTCTTGGATCCACACAAATATATGATAAAAATTGTACTTGTCAAAATAATACAGTAACATCCTTGGCATCACGACCATGAAAATGTTCAGGATTACCCTGTTGTATTCTGCTCAGAAATCTCAAAATAAATAATATAATAAATAAATTTAAGGGAAAAAAATAAATCAAATGAAATCGTTTTTTATTTTAATCGTTCAAAAACTACTTTTTAAATGGCATTCAAGAATTCATTAAAATCTCAATAGAAAACCTGAAAAGTAAAGACCATATTTCAAAGTTGGAAAAACAGAAATAAAAAAATAAAAATCAAATAGAAAGCAAAAACAACAATATAACCTTGTGTTGAATAAAAATAGAAACAAACAAAAATAAAACTTAAGTGCTCAACTGGGACCAACTGGAAAATGACAGTAAAATAAAGAATGAATTGACGTTCTGTTTTCATTTTTTTTTTTTTTTTGTTTATTGTTGTTATTTTTCTTATTATTATTTTAAATATTTAGTCTTGTTTTGGTTATCCTCTAACATGTAACAACTATTCTAAATTTATTTAAAATCCTTGTATAGGAAGTTGAAAAATATGTTAATACTTCACAACAACAGTATCAAAATTTTTGTTTTATTTTTTTTTTTGTTTTTGTTTTTTTTTTTTTTAGGAAAGATTTCCTTTTTGGGAATTTTTAATATTAGAACTCTTAAAATTTACGTATGGCATGACATTGTTAGCAACCTTTAAATTAGTAAACATTTTGTTAAAATAAATATTATGTATTATACATGTATTGGTGGTATTTGGTACAGGGAATTAAAGGATTCAATTGACTTTGGTATCCTTAATGTTGTTTATTGATGTAAATTTTCATAGGTTTTTGTTTTTGGTTTTTTATTTTTTTTTTTTGAAAAAGGGTTTTGTTACTACAAAAGTTTGGTTGTTATTTGGAATGAACATTTTTCGTATGTTCTTTACCTATTTGTCATGACGTTGTGATTTGTTTATAGACCTGAAAAAAAAACAATGAAAAATAAAAAATTATATTTACAAATGTCACGCTCATTTTAAGAAGCACAGGTTCAGTTCGTTTTATTTTGTTTGTTGGAATATTATTGTTGGAATTTTCCTTCCTCAAATTATTATTGTTGTTGTTTTTTTTTAACCCTATATCTTGTGATGTTCTGTTATAATTTAAATATGATTTATTGATATAGAATATAGGTTTGTTTAACTGATTTTATGTATGTTTGACTAAATTATATGAATTTAAACCTGTTAATAAATAAAAAAAATATATAAAAATACTGTATCGAAATGATGATGCAACCTCGCAATGATGTAATAAAAGCTTCAAACTGCAACATTATCAAGCAAATCTAGCCTATGTTGAACCTGAAGCGATCCCTTAAACTACTAACTATGAAAAAGTGTGACATTAGTACTACGGTAGGAGTCATAACGGGTCATTTTCTGATTGATAAACATGCCACAAGACTGGGACTCTCCTCAAATGACTTCTGCAGAATGTGTAGAGAGAAGGAGGAGGATGAAAGTGTCCAGCACCTACTTTTTTCCTGCCCTGGTCTCTACCATAAAAGGAAAACCCATTTAAGAGCCTTCTTTCTGGACTCGCTGGGTGATCTTGAAAACACTGGTATCGAAAATCTCCGCCGCTTCGTTAAAAGCTCGGATTGATTGAACGAGTAGGGTACTACGCGAGGAAAGTTTCCGTGGCCACTACTACCTACCTACTTACCTATCGAAACGATATAAATTCTATAAGAAATAGAAAATATAATAAGTAGTAGATGTTGAGCATCTAGAACTGTTATATGATAAATGAAACTTGCTGGAGTATTTGTAATGAAAATCTGGAATATTTGCGGCTTATCAGGAACATTAAAAGAAACACTTTAAGCATTTGAAATTTTTATCACATTGAGGTTCATATACATTTTACATTTTTTTTTTTCAAATTCTTCTTTTATATCTTTGCATTTTCCTGAAAGCAGTCGGCTGAAATAATAATTTTTGTTACTGTAAGAGTACAAGCTTTGATTATTTTTTTGCCTTTTTGTTTTTTTGTTAAGTTTATTTTTATACTCTCTCTAATTTTTATTTTCATTCTCTTCTTTACCATATACATATTATATCAATATCCTATCATAGATGAATAAATAATGAAAATCGTTACAAAATGACAAATAAATAAATAAATAAACAGACACCGCGGGCAGTTAATATAAAAGTATATAAAGAGAGAATTGAACAAAAATATTTCAAAAAAAAAATGTTTGTCTAGTTCGAAGCGAAGAGATAACAATTGTAAAGTTATGAGATTTCAAAATGATGAACCATTTAATTATGAATACAGGTGTCTATTATGTATTTCGACAACGATTACGATTTGATCGAACGAAATGTCAAAATGCGAAATTGTCATTATGTATTTCGATATCGTTCAGAAATTGTCGACGGAATCGATAAAGTTTATCGATGTAAAATTTTAGCACGAAAGAGACATCGAAAGAGAGATTTTGAACAAATTATTTTAATTTTGAATTGAACGGATAAAATAAAAGAGTGCGCTCGGACACTTGATGTTTTGTTTTATATTTATGATATTTTTTGAAACAAAAATAAATTTAAAAGTTGAAATGAAAGTAGGTATTTTACTTTATTCTTCATAATTATTTTTTATTGAAATAAATTTTAATAGAAATGAAAGGTCAGTTACAAATAAGCTGCAATATAAAAAGCTTGTGTAAATAATGAGAAACCATTATAAATTTTTCAAAGGGGTACCAGGATATCTTACACTCACAAAACGAATCACCAGATTATGATCACATATCTAAAAACAAAAACAATTATAATAATGTAAACTAATTACAATAAAGTATAAACTTATCAGAATTGCATTAATGCTAAAAAATCCCATTCTACTATAACATAAATGTTGTACATTTTGCTTCGTTGATTTAATTTGAATAAGCTTTCCACTAATGCTCTAATTATTTCAGTAAATCTACTTCTAATCATAAAAATAATATTTGTTTGACTTTTTTCTTCGAGTATAAATTGCAAATTTCATATAAAACTTCCTTAAGCACAACAGAAAAAATTAGCTGTGATAGTCCTACATGAAAATCATTTCCTTGATACAAACCGCAAGAATCTCAATACACTGGCCAATTATATAAGTATATACCAATCCATAAAAGTAATGTTGTTTAATAGGAAATTTTGATCAAAACTGTTAATAAAATAAAGTTTCAATAATGTTAAAAATAACTCATCAATTTCATGTGTAAATAATCTGTGTGTGTATAATCTTCCAAATCCAGTGGATTAGAATAATCCCAAATATAATAATATGTTCGCTTGTTTTTTTAATCTGCAATTTGATATTTGATAGCGTTTTTCAGCATCAGAAATTGAAAAATTTAACTCTGTTGAAATCATTTTATTTATAAAAACTTATAATTTTATAATTTATATTTGATTTAAATACTTCTAACTTATTTTCAATTTAAAAATTTCAAATATAACACTATTGTTTTGTTTTTTTTTCGTATAATAATTTGAATTTGACAGTTTATCAAACATATGTCATTTTCATCGTAAATTTGAATTCCACAATGGCAGCATTTTGAAACACTTTCGATCAAATTTTCATCGAAATACATAATGACACTAACGATTACAATCGAATAACTTTAACGATAACGATGAACAATTCGATTAAAATCGATCGAAATACATAATAGGCACCACCACATACATTATTGTAAAGTAGAGCTGATTAGTTTGTATGTATTATTTTCAAAGAAAGATAAAAAATCACAACCTGAAGAGCAATTTTCAGTATTTTAGTGATGTTATTTTTCGTGGATGAGTAGATCATTTGTGTGTAGAGATGCAAATTATCAAATAAAATTGGTAAGTAAGACAAATTAAAAACACAAAGCACATTAGATTGAAAAAACATTTTGAATAGATACAACCAGCGCCTGATTACAGTGTAAAGTAGTCAACATCAATATTAATGATTGCATTTAGGTAAAATAATTAATCTTACTAACCTTAGATCTACTATGGTTAATGTTATCACTATGTATTTATTTATCAGTTGACTTGCAGATAACAACTTGCAAAACAACTTCAAGTCATTTTCGCTTTCGGAAAATGAGCTTTACTTATAATTTACCACTATTTTTATTGTTTATTGATTTGCATTAAATTATTTAAATTAATTAAATTACATTACATTAAAGCACACATTTAAGTTTTTAACTATTATAACTATTAGTCAATTAAAATTTGCAAAAAAAAAAAAACACTTCAAAATTAAAACACAACTATAATAGGGTTAAATAGATTTAAATTCATTGATTTGTTGTATTTTTGGTGATAGCACAATATGAAAAAAAAAAACTTTTTTTTTTTTATTTTTTTTTTGCATTCGTTGTCAGAAGAAAACTTTTTTTTAAATTTTTTATGTTTTTGTCATGGGAACTTGTTTTTGTTTTTTATTTGTCAATTTTATTATTTTTTTTTTTCAAACTACAGAAAATTGGGAAACAAATCGTTTGCATATAATTGCAATCAATTCTCTGTACATGGGTATTGCTAATGGTTACACACGAATTGATTGGATAAATAAATTGAATATCCTTGCAGACTGTGTATCTTATATTGTTGAACCAGTGAATATATACCTGAGTATAATAAATTTGTTTTTAATTTAAAATGTTTGTTTAAAGTTTTTAAACCTCTACTTTATATAAGAATCAACTTATATTGAAGTTTTATTTTCATGTATATGGAACGAAATATTGTAAATTTAAATGTGAATTTAATGACGATTTCAATAATTAGTGTGGATCAAAATTTATAAAAGACAAAAAAAAAATTAAATTTGTTTCAAATTAGAAAATACAGATATCAAGAATTTGAATGTGTCGATTTCATTTACAAATATTTATTAATAGTAAAAAATAAATACATACACTTTTATCTGTACAATTAGAGACAGTTTTTCAATTGAACTAAATACCAATATATTGACTATTTACATAAAAATGCTTTACAAAGTCTAGTTCTTAAACTGAAAGGATAAAATATTGAATTAAACAATATGTCAGTTATCTAATCCATATGGATTTAGTAAAAAAATTCCTTAGAATATTTGAAAACTCAAATTAATCATTCTATATATACTTAGAGAGCATAATATTACAGTTCTGCTATTTGCTTATATCCCATTAAATTAACAATTTTTTGATTAAATTTTTATTTACAACAACAACAAATAATATATTTCAATAATACACATTTACTTTAGAAAATTATTTTATGTGCATATAGGTACATAATAAAAACAACGCACCCACCTAGCTCGCTCTTCTAAAAAACTATGCGAACTCAGTATATCTACATATAAAAAAAAATTTTATTCAAGGGAAAAAATAAATATAATTCAAAAATTTAATTGATCATTGCTATGTATTTGATATTACCCAGTATTCTATAACCTGGAATTTAAATTGTTCCATTCCGTTACAGTTCCTTTAACAACAGCAAAATAAAAAAAAACATATTTGTTTTCTTTTCATTTCATTCATTTTCATTTTTTATCTCTTGTCAAATACCATTTTGAGATATTTACCAGAATTTTGTTTTTTAATCTTATTATATTATATTTTATAGAATATTTATCTACTTTGAAAATATTTTGCACAACATCATAAATATTATTTCAAAATTAAGGTGGTCTTTACGTTTCATTTCAAAATGACAACAAAAAAAT
This sequence comes from Argyra leucocephala, assembly GCA_963942445.1. Classification (NCBI taxonomy): domain Eukaryota; kingdom Metazoa; phylum Arthropoda; class Insecta; order Diptera; family Dolichopodidae; genus Argyra; species Argyra leucocephala. The sequence goes on along the minus strand of OZ012681.1, from coordinate 6,895,527 downwards.
AACTCAGTACAAAAACGCTTTTTTCATAAAATTTCATAAAATTTTGTAAATTAATTTTTTTCCGAACAAACTTAATCCTAAAATTTATTAGGTTGAGATTAGCGGTTTCAAAGTATTTGATAATTTGTTTGAAAAAAATAAATATTTCTAAATTCTGCTAAATGAAAAAAAATTACAACAAATTTGTAAGCAAAAGATCTATTCGGAATTCGAATAAGTTAAAAAAATAAAGTTAAATAACTGTATTGAACCAAAGAAAGGAAAAAAGAAGTTAGAAAATTAGGAGGAGGGTAGAATTACGAACGAAGGTGTTACTGTTCGTCTTGAATTAATGTATGTTGTAAAAATAGAATTGGTCATGTTTGGGGAATTCATAAGATGGAATTTGGTTGCATAATCGAGATATTGAGATCATAAACAAATATCCAAAACTTGTCTTCAGTCATCTACGAATTTCAGCGGTGTATAGGCGAATACATTCTGCCCTTCGAATCTCACAGGTATCTTTTCTTGTGTGAAGGTAATGCTAATTTCATTTCTTCCTGCCTACAAGGTATAAAAAGGGAGAAAAGTCAAATTATACAACGATGACTGACATGAGCAATGATATTTGGGTCATGGATAAGACGAATAGGCCATTTTTTGGACAAAAAATAATTTTTTTTCTCTCTAAATGTATATTTTAAATATAAATTGTTTGTTTACTTTATTTTAGGACTTTATTCAAATTTTTAACGCATTACTAGAATTGGCACCCCATATAAAAGAATTATAGTCAATTTTCAGTCGCATGGGAGCTTTATAGACTTTCTAGGGGTCACAAGAGGAAAAGTAGGCCTTAAAGCGAATGAAGAAACCTTAACATTTCATTGCGTTTTCTACAACATCGAATATATGATAATTCCATATAATTTTAAAGTGCATAACTAATATTTGAAACTTGAAAGTATCGAATTAAAGAGTGCTCTTGAATACAAGAACCGTCTTGTAATAGTAACAAAACACAGTAATGTTCCAGGTTCCAGCTTATTTGAATTTAGGAAATTTAAAGGCCTTATAGGGATTAAAAAGCAAAATATAAAATAGCGTAGTTCGAATTCATTTGGGCTATTACTAAATCAGTATCAACAAATTTTATAAAATTTTATTATTTTATAAATGACGAAGAGAAGTTCAATTAAATAATTATAACAAAAGAATTAGCCTTGAGGCGTAATACGAATGTGACATCTTCTGATTAGTATTCAGATGACATAACCAAAACATCATGTATCTATGTAATATATATCTCTGCTATCATGTAATCTATGTATCTATGTAATCGGTTTTTGCAAACTTTAACCAAATTATATACTTTTATATTAATTTGCCAGTGTCTATTTATTTTTTATAATATGTATGTTTATTTTTATTATAAACTTAACATATGTATAGAAAAATATACCAAGGTAATAAGAAAAATTGGATCGGGTAAAAAAAGCTATGTGAATAGAAAAGAGCATCTTTGTCATATTAAGGTACAACAGGATTAATTAATGTTGACATAACGAAGTCAGATATAATGAATTAGTACAAGTTTTAGGGTTTAAATATATATTATGTATGTAAGACAAATGAAAAATAAGGGACACCCTAATATTCTGCACACATCAACATAATATTATCAAATTTGAATAATAAAAACGTAAATATTTTGATATTTCATTTTTAAAATAAAAAAATATTTACATATTATTAAACGTAAACAAATCACCTATCATTTCATAATATAAAAAACATGCATACATACATAATATGTATGTAAACGTATAAGTATATTATTTTAAATACAAATTTCCATTTTTAAAATGAAAAAAGTTTAAAATTAAATTTTTAGGCAATTTTCCTCTCTATATATTAATTAAAAGTATAATTATTATAAATTTTCTTGATTTTTCACACAAAGAAATAAATAAAATTACAAATACATACGAGTATCATAATAATAATTTGTTCAACCTAAACAAGACACACTTGAATAAATTTTACTCGTATATCAGCAAACCCCAAAAAACCAAAAATTCATTTTGTAATGAAAACATTTCTTATTTTGTAATTATCATTTCAGAAATTAAACTGACCCTTACTTAAATCCAGTTACAAAATGTAATATAGAAATTTATTATTTTTAACTAAATTTGAATCATTCAAATGGGGGTTAGTTGATGTTCTTAACTTTAATAAACACCAAACCAATAACAAAAACAATATGAAAACCAAAAACACAAAATATTTTTCTTAGGTTTGGTTTCATTTTCTTAAAAAACTTACAAATAAACCGACATAAGTTTGTTTTTTTTTAAATTCTTAACTTAATAATTATAAGTTTTAAAGTTATATAAAAAAAAAAAAAATAAAAAAAAAAAATTGAAATATATCCTTAAAAATTATATGAAACCATAACTTAAATGTAAATATTACATAAAATAACAAACCATATACACACACATTTATATTATTTTTTCCGGACTAACAAATAAACTTTAATCAAACATCCGTTACAGTGGTGGTATGGTATTCTAGGACTTAAAAAATGGGTACAATAACAATGACGAAATAATTATAGTAAGAGGCATTCATTTCTAAACTACACGTTAAACATTTTAAATTAATACGTTTTCGTTAGAAGTCCTTAGATGTAAAATTTTAATCAAAAGACAAAAACATTGCAATACAATGACAACAAATCCACAAAACAATGTTTCTTGTTATACCTAAAGCTATAATTTAGGTATGGAAAAGAAAAGAAGTTTAGCTGAAGCAAAAATAGTCTTAACCGAAATAAAGGATGTGACTGAAATTGAAAAATTTAACAATAAATTGGTAACTAACCATAATTTAATGGAATGATGATAATTATCGGCCCTTACACAACTGAATTAAACGAATAATCGGCTAAAAAATTAGATAATAACAACAAATTGGTAACTCGTGTCATGCTATGAAATCGCAAATTTAAGAGTGGTAATTATCTCTCTACAACTTACACGGATATCCATTTCCAACTACCTGTCATCAGCGGTGTGCTGGTAAATCGGTAACAACCGGCTCGCATATAACTAATGTAGGTGAAAACATAATTCATTTGAATAAATATCGAAACAAGAACAATATTAAGAATAAAGAAGTTTATTGAGCAAAAAATAATACAAAATTAGCGAAATAAAGTTAAATAAATTTATTAATGTAAAGTCCATATGACTATTTCATTTGCAGATACGGACTTCTCGCTTCTTTGATGAACTTTTGTATCTGTTGCCAATCTATGGTTCTGCATCGTATCCAATAATTTGTGTGACTATCAAATTCATTAAGTTAAAACCTAAGACCTCTTTCAGCTTCTGAACTACTAATTGCAGTATAGTACTTAATATTTTTTTAGCTTTTAAAATTGAATCAGGTAATTGAATATTTTGGGATTTGATCGTGCATTGACAAAATCACGAAAATCATTAATATTAATGTGTATTTTAAAATTTGATTCAAAAATCACTTTCAGTGTCTAGTCATGGAGATAAAATTTGATCAAACCACCAGTTTAACGGATCTAATATGTCAAAAAAATTTAGAAAACCGTCATAATTATCATTGGTCACATTGTTATCCAAATTTACATGGTTGGCAGACAAAAGCCGTAATGTCACATTCTTTGCAACTGTGTCCAATAATTTATCCCTGGGAAGAACATTAAATTTATTATTATCTGCAAGTATTTAAACTCATTTGAACAAACTAAATTCGCAATTTGCTTTGCTCTTATTGACCATTTCATTAATTTATCTGCTTTCTGTGTTTGTATTGATTGTGATGCATTTGAAAGTATAAGAATTTATCAACCTGCTCGCCGATTTTTTTTATTGCCAACAAGCTCGCGTGAGCTGGATTGAGCCGCTTCCAGCACACCACTGCCTGTTATACCGTACTGAAAAGGTGGGACAGTTAACAAAAATAAAAAAATAAATGATCAATTGCTTTTTCAATCCTTATGATATAAGTGAAATTGTTATATTAACATCTTGCTACTAATCACTAGATTCTGAGAGACTATACATTTTTACAGACTATAGAACTACTTTTTTGAAATAATTAATATGAATTAATAGTGAAAATAAATGAATATGAATTATTTAAATTAGGTATCAAAATTATTGTAGTTCAGATATGACTTTACCTGAGAAATGACAAGTTTGACATGAACGTTGTGTATGACGAATATGTAAAAGGTAGTTTAGTTAAATGTACAATTCATGCGAACTTTTCCGGCAAAAATTTGACTTTTTTTATATCTAGATTTTAAAATTGGGTATCCACTATCGAGAGCGGAATAATTCCTATATCTACTACAAAAAAAAACTGTTAGTTAGATACATCAATTCTAAAAAAAAAAAAGTAGTGAATATCTGTTAAACATTATTTTTCTAAATCGATGTCCTTTAAATATATAATATGTATATATGATGAATTAAAACGAAGGGACACCCTAATACCACCATATAATGCGCGGAACATATTTTTTTCTAAAATACAACAATAAATCACCGCTTAAAGGGTTTTCACCTAATAACGTACCGGCCTATATATACCCAGGATTTCGATGTTGTCCCAAGATGATGAGGTGCATAACTCTTCAATATACATAGTAAATTCTTTCAAAGACACCTTTTTTGACACCCCGCTTAGTTAACCCTGTTGATATTTCGACCTATCCAAAGTAAAGTATGACAACTCAAAAAAGTCAATTTTACAGGAAGAGCAATTTAAAATTTTGTCATATTTAAAATCTATTTTAAAAGCATTAACTGATGAGTAAGATGCTCCAAATTTTTGTCAGCATATTATTTTAAGGTATATTATTAATTTTTGCACTAGGTTTAATTTCAAAATAAGTTAAGTTCGAGATATTTGAATTATACTAGTTCTATTTTTACCCTTGTTTTTTATTAACATAATAACATCTTGACATGTAATACTTTAACATGGAATAATTGGAAAACTAAAGTTCGATAAAGCGTCAGATGTCGAAAGGGATTTTTATTACATCTCTTAATATAATAGTTCTAGCTACCTGGTTTTACTTAATAATTCAACAAAATGCTATAAAATAATATATAAAAGTTTTAAATTGTAGTGTTATTTTTAAGTCAATATAAAAAAGTTTAGGTACATTTTAAGAAAAATAAATTTTATTATATTAGCAAAAAAAATTAATAACATTAAGTTAGCAAAAATCCATTTGTTGGAGAAACAAAACTAAAAATATCTATATCAGTCTTACTTAAAGTTTGCATACTTTTATACTAACTTTGATTTTTTTTATCACATGCTTCATTTTAATTTTGGTCACATATAGGTAGTTAATTTTAATTTTATGTTACCTAACATACAATAGATCACATTATTAACTTTGATACAAAATTTAGTTTCATCACTTTAATTTTCACATTTTAATTTTCCTTTTCTATTTCTGAATCATGTGTGTCCTCGAATGTAACTTTACTAATTGGTAAAACTGATATAGGTATATAATTTTTTCATTACAAATGTTTTCTTTTTTTTGGCTCGTTTTTTATTGTTTAAATTTATAGCGTTGTATTCATTTTTTAAATCATATTTGCTTACTTGGCTCCATAAAACTTTTTCTGAATTGATGTCCTTATCTAAATGTAAACAATGAGTTAAATCCTTAAAATTTTAAAATTTCGTCTTGGACCATTTCTAAAACCATGTATGGTGTGTTATATTTATACGATTTTGCAATCTCATTGGCCTCATTTACAGTTCTTTTATGTCTTCCTCTTGAATCAGGTAATAAAATTTCAAGATGATTTTCAAGTTTTTTTGAAAGTTGTTGTTATCCACTGCTTATTAGTATTCAAATTATTCATAAACATTAACTGGCAAACCCGAATCTCCTCTATGTTTTCACTGTTTCTGTTTTTTAAAAAATAGTTTTTTTATAAATTTTCTATTTACCTTTGGATTTAGTGTGCCGGTCTTTTTGTCAAATGTTTTTGTACGCTCTAAAATAAATTGCCACTGCATCATCTTACTACCTAATTTCCAAAAACTATTAAAAAACTTAAGACAGTCATCCAATTCAAATTTTTTATAACACTTCAATTGGCAAGAACAGCTATCCTTTAAGCAGTCGAGCAGCTCTAATTTTTCCTTCAGTTCCTTTATATTCAAAACCATAATTTAACGCCTTTCTAGACTTATTTCTTTCTCATTGATCTGAAAAAGCTTTATTTACTTATGAGAATTGATTATGACAAGTAGCAATTCGCCCCAAAATATCCATGTAAGAAAGAGACAACCCAAATTTAACGTAAAAAAAACTTTCTCCACAATCAGTAAAAAATATACAAATGGTAAATATAATAGATGAATTGAAACATATGTTATAAATAAAAGTATGACAAATCGAAATGTATTACTAAAAAAAAAACAATAAATTACCTTAAAGTATTACATATCGAATTGTCTGATTGCTTTTTATGTTTAATTTAACGAGAATTAATACAAATGGACTTAGATTACTTTTGCTCGGAATATTTTTCAGTTTTTAGTTTTTGTTAAAATGTGTCTGTGAGCATAACTTCCTTAATTTTAGGGCGATCGCTCTGAAATTTTGACAGGTTATAGATTGGAATATGGGCAATCAGATGTATACCATAACTCAATTTGCAGATAAGTCGAGTTGTCATACTTTACTTTGGATAGGTCGATTTATATAATATTCGCACACTATTTTAAGAAAAACTGAATATCACATAATCGGAATTTGTGAAACAGTCACAAAAAAATTAACGTATATATATATTGTACAAAATTTTCATGTCCGAACTTAGCCTTATTTCGATTATTTAAACTCCGACTTCAACCTTATTTCGATCATTTAAAGTTTATTGGATTGTCAGATGGTCGGATAATAGACATCTTCTTCTTCGCCATATATTTTCGGGTAATCTGACTGGTTTAAAAAACTAATTCCAACAATATCAGAACGTTGAAATATTGAAATGTTGTGTCACTGTCACTCAATATGACAAATTTGAACTAATTAAATCCTTCATGACATGTCTTTTAATTCAATCATTTTAGACTATCACAATATTATGTTGTATATCATCCACTGTACATTAACTCTTTCTATATATTTGGATGTATTTTGATATGTTGATATTTTTCAAAAAGGGTTAAATAAATTTTATTCAATCGTAAAAAAAATAAAAAAAAAAACTTCTGACAAACAAGTATAAAATATAATTAGAAGTTCTTTTTAACAGCTTTCTATGTGGTTACTGATTTTGACAGATAGAAAGTCTATATTAATGATAAAAGGAAATAAATCAAAAATTGAAGTGAGTAAATTTTGTTTAAATTTTGTTTACCATATATTATTTATATTTATAGATACCAACATACGTACATATATATATATATAGCAATTATTTTGATCATTAAACATTATATATAGGATATACCTAAATCATATATTTAATAATAATATTATAATATCACTGTGTTTGTATACCCTAATATGTGTATGCCTATAATTACATTGCTTTTACTGAATTTATTTCTTTTTCATATTATTGTCATTATTTTCTGCTTAGTAATTTTAATATGTAATTTTAATATGAACTTATGTCGTCGTCTTATATTCTTTGTACACACACAATTATTTTAATTTAACGATTTTTTATATAGTCGGAATTTGTATTAATACAGTATTGTAATTTTAGGAATTGTGTGACTGCATTGTGTGAAATTTGAAGAATTTTTTTATGTGTTATTTAAAATGTGATTAAAAATAGTTTTAAATTATCAATTAACGAACACTTGACTTCAGTTGTGCTTTTGCATGCTCTGGTTACGTTGTCAGAAAATTTAAAAACTTATTTACTTTTGAACGGGGGTGGCAATAATTTTCTTTTTTTTTTTAGATTGGGGAGTTTTATGTAACCGCGACATCTTAAGATCTATTGTACTTCCATGTCCATTTCAGAATTGCAGGTCTATGTCTTTGATAAACGCTGTAATGGTGGTGGCAATAATACATAAATACGATTACATCACGCCAAGCGTAGTTATCCATTGAGTTACAAACTAGACCATTATTATTATTTACAAGCTGGGTGCCGCAGTAGGTAGAACGCCTGCCTGCAATGATGAAGCACAAAACATTCATTATAGATTTTTTGACCTTGTCCAGTACCCTTTGTGATTAAGCTAAAATAAATAACAAACAACTAATTGAGAGTATAATCTGGTAACAACTCATAATATAGTGGAGCTATTTATACATTTAATGAGTTGATAAGCCAGTATAATTTGACAAATAAATGCTCGAAATATTGTAGATATTGAATTAAGCACGAAAAGGTTATTCTATCTAAGCCACTGTCAAGAACAAAAAAAAAAGATGATTATGCTTTTGTCAGAGTTAGGAGATGTTTTTATTATTTTGCCTACTTAAAAATTCTACTACTATGACGCTTCACCGATTTCATATCTTTCATGTATTATTATAATTATTGTCCTTTCTATGTTAAGTCATTTTTGTTTTTTTTTTATCATTATTTCTTAAAAATTCGTTATTAAACTTTAAATCAATTTATCCTCGAACTAAAGCTTCGTTAACAAACTTTTTAAACAGTTTTTCAAAGTTCATTTTTTACCATTCCTATATTAATGATAAAATGTATTTCTTTAAAATTAATAAAAGTTTTTTTTTTAATTTAAATTAAAATCTCACTTTCAATTTAAAACAAAAACTTAAAATTATTACGAAATTGTTTTCTCGTCAAAAATTTATGTCAAATTTATTTTTACAAAAAAAATTTTTTTTTAATAAAGAATTTTTTAATTTAAATTAAATTAATTTCATTTTTTTTTTTATTTTCAGATTTTAATAAATCATCACTCAAAAATTATGAGAGTTGTTAACATTGAAATAATTTAATATTGTAATAATTAAATTGAAATAAATTAAAAAAATAAATGTAATAATAATTTGATAAAAGAAATATTATATAATTTTTTTTTTAAATGAAAAACAAAAAATTAAGTGAATATTAAAATAAAAAAATAGAAAAAAATAATAAATAACAAAATAAAATTAATTTTATTTTTTTTTTGTTTTAATTAATTTTCAATATAAAACACAGTGTGGTGCCATAAATATTTTTATTTTAAATATATTGCGCCATCTAAATGTTTGTTCGAAAATTTAAATTAAAATTAAAATGTCGGACGTTGAACAGGTACCCGGCGATGATGATATTGAAATTGATGAAAATGATGATAGAACGTTTAGAAATAAATTACCAAATTGTTTAAATAAATTAATAAAAATTATATTTTCAACACCTGGTTTAGTTATATTAGTTATATTATATAGTATTATGGGTGCATTTATATTTCCAATATTAGAGGCACCAATACGTAATAATAAAAATAATATGGCATTAGCAAAATCACGTGAAGATTGTTTAAGAGAATTATGGACAATTACTGGTAAGTTTCAAAATTTATTAATTTTATTACTTTAATATTATATTATATTTAATTATAATTTAAATTATTAATTAATATAAGCTAATAGCCCAAACAGCTAGAGTTTAATAAAAACCTAATTTATTAGAATTTTAATTGTAATTCATGTTAATATAAATAAAATAAAATACTGACTGGCAGAGCTATCGACTTAAGTTAACATTAAGGCTTATGATGTAAGACGCACAAATATTAAAATGTTTACATTGTTGTGATGAAAGTTATATTTTGGTATGATTGAAAAATAATTGAATATTTTCCCTTGAATTATAATATAGATACATGCATTTCGTATATTATACTTGTAAAGATTAATAATTTTGTTTTGTAAACTGTTTGTGCTAAGCAGTATAAATATAAATAAATAAACATCTTGAAAGTAAAACATTAAAATAAAATGTTGATATATAATTAAAGTTTCATACATTAATAAATTATATACTAGTGAATACCCTGTGCAATTGCACAGAAGCAGTTCTTTAGGGTGCGATTTTATATAGCAAGAAATAGTTGTTTTGGTATAATTGTAGTTGTTTTCTGAATCGCTTGATTCTTTTATATATATACTTTACAATGAAATTAAAGTATAATACCTAATACTTTATGACGAAATTAGTTCTAATTACAAATATAACTTATCACATTAAAATCCGATTACACTCAACGTAGTAGATCGATGTATTTTAATTCGTTTATAGTCAAAAACGTTTGTAGTCACGATTCTGTTATAGCAATAGTCAACAATTTGTTTGATAGAAAGTAAAAAACTTCATAAGTTAATACAATCGATGTCGTTTATAGTCACATTAAAATATAACCGCACTTTTTTCAATAAAACAAAAAAATAAGTCAAAAGTGAATTATTTTAATAAAAAACTGATTTATATATTGTCTTTTTCTGTTCTTTATTACAAATATGTATATTTTGTGATTACATAACAGAATTACTATTTATGAATAAAATAAAGTTTAAAATTGTTATATGAAAGATATTTTATTGAATTTGATTTTGTTTATTTGCCACCATTTTTTTTTTACTACGCCTATAGTCACAAAACGGTTATAGTCAGAAATATTACTGAAATTTAGCGAATGACTTTAACCGTGTTTTACTGTATATACTATTTTTTTTAAATAGCAGAAGCAAATGAACAAACATTTATTATATAATTTTTGAAGAGTATGGATCTGATTTGATTTTTTTTTTTTCTGTTTTGTTTTCAATTTTTGTTTGTGTTTGTGTTTTTGTATTTTTTTCTATAAATTTGTATGTCTATTTAAAATGACAGAATTTTTATGAAGCCTTTTTAAAAATTGTCCGTGATTGAAATTTAGAGTATAGTATAGATGTCGCTCAATTTGGAAGTAACCGCAATTTATTTGGTGTAACTATTTGAAATGTTTTAAGTATATTCAGCACAAAGAACTTGCTAAAATTTTAATATTTTTGTGGTGTAATCAATTCAATTATTCTTGCTTTTTTACTCACCACATCGTTCATCTTGTGTATTATATATAAGATTTTAATTATTTTTATTCATTAGAAAATTATAATAAAACCTTAAAAAATTAATTATTTTCCAATTTCTATTGTAGAAAATACTAATTTTATTTTTTTCCCCTCCAAATGAACATTTATTATTTTCTATTCTAACTAAAATAAAAATAACGTGATTCAAATCATTGTGTCGTAAATTCAATTCAATATTTATATATACAGGATTTTTCTCAGAATTATTATGTGATTTAGAAATGGTTTTGATTAATGTATATAATAAATTAAAAATGTATAAAAAATAAGATTCTGTTTTCAACTCTTGACCAGAGTTATGGAATTTTGAAAATAATTGTAATTAATCTATATATATAAATTGAAAAAAGTACGGTACAAATATCTGAATCATTTCACAACCGATTCCCATTATTATTCCGTCAAATGATAGTTATTTAAAAGGAGACGTAGCGAAAATAAATATTTTTTTAAAACGTTTTTTTTTTTTAATTAGAAATTTTAATTTAAAATTTCAACTCATTTAAGTATACACATACATCTTAACATACAAAAATTTTAATTTATCAAATTGCCGCAAATCGCCTGAATCAAATTCAAATTTAGTTTGATTTTTTAAATAAATTGATACATATGTGTGGTTGTTGTCTAAGATAAATCAATAAAAAAATATTATGTTCTTGTACCAAGAAAAAATTGAAATTATGGAAAACAATGCATAATGAAATTCTGTTCGATGTTTCGTCAAATTTTCGCGAATTTCGAGAAGCGGTCGAATACAAGTTATTTTTAAAACGGCAAGAAACGAAATGCGTAGAGATGTATGTATGAGAAAAGGATGTATTTTTTCAAAATTTAAGAAACTGTTTTTCATAGCCTTGTACACGCACGTTATACGACGATTGAGCGGTCGAAAGCAGGAGTTGTATAGGTAGTCGAACATATTAGTAGTATCAGTTAGATAAAACACTCCTTTAATAATGCTAACGCAGTATATGATGTAGAAAATGGAACATTAAAATAATTTATGATGAATAAACTAAAATTATTTGAGACAGTAGATAATAGAGATAAATCATTGTAGATATTGTAGTATAAACTTGCGGCACCGTACTTAATTAAGCGCGAAAATGTGATTCTACCTCAGTTACTGTCAATAATATAAAAAAAAACTGTGATACGACATTTAATTGCGTTTAACCTCCGGGGTTTTCTGGCGAGACTCCACAACGAAGAAATTAATTGACAGATTGAGAAATGTCAAAACCTGAACACGCATCAATACTTTTTGCGAACTAGAACATATAGAAATTGACAGAGAGCAATGCAGAATTGTGATTGCCAGCATCTCATTGGGATATGCAGAAGAAGAAGAAAAAAAAATGGGAAAACAGAATAAATACCAGCAATATCGGCTCCAAAAAAGATTAAAGATAATAAGAACAATAATTTTTGTTTTTGTTTTTAGATTTAATGAAATTCTTTACGTAGTAGAAAGCGTAGTTATAAAAGTTATAAGTTGTTTTTTACGACTAATTTTATTTAATATCCTATTCACACTTAGCTCGACTAATCAACGATTAACACTAATTATTAAAAATGTTATAACTAGAAATTGTGTATGAAAATAAAACTGTCAAGTAACACATATTTTGCGGGAAAACACAAAAAATTAAATTGTAATTGAAAAATCTGTGGATCTTTTCGATTGTTGCGAAGCTTTTTTTCATAAGCCTAACATAAGAAGACATTTGACATTATTATTTGACAATGTAGTTGACGTGAAATTTTGTTGTTGTGATTTTTTTCTTTTTTTTTAGCAAATTACATTTTTTGAAAGTGCTGGAGACACACTTCGTCACTTTACCTATATTAATTGGTTAGTGTTTGGTTTATTGTACGAAATAAAAATTTATTATGAAGACTTAAAAGTTAAAATTTTAGTCTCTGTTTTCTTTTTAATAATTATTTTTTTTTTCAATTTATATTTATTAATCAAACTATTTATATAATGCTAAATTTGATTGAATAAGCAACTTCTACTATTTATTAACAAAGTTATTATAAAATTCATTTTTTTCAATTCATTTTTTATTTTATTGTGATTTTTTAATGTAGCTGTCAAATAAAAACCTTTTAAATGAAGTGGGAACACCAATTTCTATAATATGTTATTCGAGGTCGATATACTTGTATAATATCATTTATCATTTCAATCCACGACTGTCATTTAAAATTATGATGTGTGTGTAGGATTAAATGATGGAATGACAATGTAAATGATGAAAATATCAAAAATTTTTGATTTCTATTGACAGTTTTGTAAAAAATGACATTTTAAATGTTAAATGCGTGTTTGAAAAATTGAAAAAATAACAATGGTCGAGAAAAAATATATTTTTACTAAAGTTTCTTAAAACTCGGTCTTTTTTAGATTTGCCGAATCCGAATTCTTAAAATTGAGATCCCCCGAATCCGATTCCGATTCCGAATCTAAGTAAAAAATCATAATTTTAAATTATAAAAAAATATATAGTTTATTGAAGAGAATTCAGTTATCAGACAAAACTGACATATTACAGGGCATATTACTGTAATTTACATATTACTGTAATCTAATAGTTAAATAGTTAAAAGTTAAAGTGGGACTAAAATAATTGAGAATTCTAAAATGTGATGACAAATTTTCATCACCATGACAAAAAAATCCAAAAAACAGAACTCACTAAGTTTTATCTTTTTTCATATTTGATCATTTGTCAAGTTCTCACTTTTAGTTACCAACATTTCTAACGGATGGATCAATTAATTGTATTTTTTCTTAAAATCTAGACTATTTATTTCAATAGTAAATTCTGGGGAACCGGGATTCGGCGAATTTCAGAAACGGATCCCGATTCCGAATCCCAGGGAAAATATTCGCCGAATCCGATTCCGAGTTATTCGGTATGAGAAACTCTAATTTTTACCAATGTTATTGAATACTATAAGAAGTACAATGCTCTATGGGATGTGACTTGTTCAGATTACATATTAATAAAACAAGCAAAAGAATAACAAAGGGCTTCAAGATATTCTTAAACAACAAAAGTCTAGCCCAACTAAGTAAGACGTGAAAAGAAAAATATATTATCTACATTTAAGGTCTCTTCTGTGGTCTAATCGGTTCGAGCACAGAAATGTGTTTCAATTACGATGCGGTGGTCACGGGTTGGATTCCCGTATGGGGCATAAAATATAACTTAGACAAAATAACAAAATATTTTATATAAAATTTATAATCAATAAAAAATAATTAATAATTAATACTTTATAACTAAAAATATTACCTATATATCAATATCTATATCAATACTCATATCTCATACAACACAATAAATAAATATTGTACAAACACTAACAATAATTACACAATTGTCAACAATTGACAAAAGTATGTGACATGACGTACCCAGTAAATATAGTAACGTCAGACATCTTAAGGTCAAAGATGGATATAGTTATCAAAAGTGGTCTTCTACAGTAAGCCAAGCCCCTACTTAGACGGTATAAACATATTAAAAATGAAATTAGACATTGCGTCGGAAATTTAGTAACTTCAAATCAAGTTCGATGGAAATGTAAAGAAAAGGCCCTATGCTCTCAAGAGAAGTAAGGCAAAAAAACAAAAAATTTACCTATACCTATAGAAAAGAAGTAAAAATTTGTGGATATTTATTTGTTTTAAAAACGATGTAATATTTATATAATAAAAAAAAAATTAGTTAACAAATACTGCAATTTGACTTCATCAATATTTTGTTTTGATTCAATCAATAAACTAATTTTTTTTATTATTTTTATTTCAAATTAGAATAGTAGAAAAACTTTATCAAAAAATTTTTTTTTGATAAATGACAGTTTTTGCTTATACTGTGTGGGAATGTCATCACTTTAAATGACAGTTGCGACAGTTGCGCAATGTAAATGACAGTTGATGACAGTAAATGGTTCACACCAGACGATTCAACTTTCAACATATTTATTCTTACTTCCAGACGATTCATCAAAAACTAATATCAATTTTATATGTGTGTGTAAATATTTTATTCGAAACAAAAATTTGAAACGAGAGGTATATAAAGAAAAATATTTAATTATCGGTACGTACGTACTTATGTGAAACTGGTAAAATGTAAAATTGGTAAAATACATTTTTGTATTATTCATTTGTGTTTTGTATTTGACTAGACATTATTTAATATAATATTTTGTACAAGTAGATTTGAGATTAGATAAAAAAAATATAATTTCTCCAAAATGGCAAGATAAGCTTTATTTTTTTTTCTTTATTTGTATAACTGGAGTCTACTAAAGGATTGTAGAGTATACGTATGTTTTTGTAATTAAGAACAAAGTTTGATTTTTCCATTTCCATCGAATTTAGTTTTTCTGTATTTTCTAGTTAATTCAACATTTATTTAGCTGTACATAAATTGTATACCAACAAAAACAAATTAATATAAAGTCAGATTTGATGATTAAAAATTTTTCAACAAACAAAATTCTAACCTTTTAATATATTAACTCCAATATTTCTTAAAAAATCAATCAAATTATATTACCGATTATTAAAATACGGTATTAAAATTAAAAAGAAAACATTTTACGTATTGATATAATAAAGTTTAATAATATAAATTATGTTTATGTACATTATAATACCTATAAAAAATTTGTACATATCTGAACATTAATTGTAACCGCTTCGGTTGAATTTCAAAATAATAATAATTCCTGCATATACACAAAATTTGTCTGAACCGAAAAAAAAAAAAAAACAAAAAATTGATGGCAGGGATTAGCGAAGACATTAGGTTTATGAAATTATGTTTGAAGAACAATGTAGTTCCCAAAAGTCATAAAATAACCCTGAAGTCTTCAATAATCAAAACCCAGCGATTTAAATTCAACATAGAAAGGTCCATCATTAAGAACACAGTAAAAGATCTTTACAAAAAATTAAACACATTAACTATAGAAGCATACAGCTTACACCTAGCACTAGGAAAATGTTCAACGGATCATGAGGCGGACAATGATTTCCAAAATTGAAAGAGGATACCAATGTGAGAAAGATAAGAAAAGAAAGATACTCAGCAAAAAATTAAAAGAACTAATAGCAAAGTTACCATTAACAACTGTGCCCGTGCAAAACACAAAAATAAAACATATCAAAGGTTTCGTAAATAACAAATCGACAAGCATGTTTGCAGAAGAACAACTAGACCTTTTAAATAAGGGACTCAACTATGCAATTAAACCTAAAAACTCTCCTACAGAGGATATAATCATAGACATAAAAGCATCAATAAAATATCTTCCGGAACAGCAGAAAGAAGAAATAAGAAGGATGACATCGCAAGAAGTAAAAAACAGAAGACCCACTAAGACCCAATCTAATGAGCCTTCAATCCTAAAAGAATTAAAAGAGAAACCGGTGTACTACATGAAAGCAGACAAAGGAAATTCGTTGGTTATAATGGACAAAACAGACTACGACACACAGGTTTTAAAGAAAATAACCAGCGACAAATATCAGGAGCTTAGCAAAGATCCTCTGCAAGAATCAATTCGAAGAGTTGAAAAAGCATATAAGGAGTGTGCTTCGTTGTTAGGAAAAATAATTAGAGAGCTGCGCATGCCTAATCCATCTATCCCAAGGATTAAATGTTTACCTAAAATACACAAAACGGATAACGAGATGCGCGAAATAGTCGCTGCAAACACCTCCCCTACCTATAAATTAGCTAAATGGCTTCTTAATGAATTCAAGACAATGGGCGAAAACGAGAATACTAGATCAGTCAAAAATTCCATGGAATTCATTAAAAGAATACAAAGTTTCAAAAACTTCAAAGAAACAGATGTATTAGTCTCATTCGACGTCAAAGCCTTATTCCCCAGTATTCCAGTTGATGAGGCACTTATCGACTTAGAAATTTGGCTATCTAAACAAGAATCAAGTCAACAATGGAGTCAAAAAGTAAAACAACATATGAAACTAACGAGATTGTGCATGACAGAAGATTATTTCACTTTCAGAGGAAAGTTTCATAAAGGCAAAACCGGAGTCGCAATGGGGAATCCACTGTCTCCATTTATAAGTGAAATATTCATACAAAAAATAGAAGATAAACTACATGAAGAAGGAAACTTACCAAAATATTGGATAAGGTATGTAGACGACGTGTTCTCTATCATCAACCGGAATGAATTAGACAAGATCCTGAACAACCTTAACAATATTCACGAGAACATAAAATTCACAGCAGAAATTGAAGAGAATCATCAACTACCTTTCTTAGATATTTTAGTATCTAAGAGAGATACTGAAATAAAATTCGCAATCTACAGGAAGCCGACGAACACCCAAAGAATAACCCCAACTACATCAAATCATAGCTTCCAACAAAAGATGTATCCATTTCATTCAATGATCCATAGACTAGTGACAGTTCCAATGGCAAAGAATAAATATAATGAAGAAAAAAATTATATTATCGACACAGCTACAAAACAAAATGGATACTCGAGCACAACAATTACAAGAATTATCAATAAGAAAAGGAGGTATATGAAAAGGGATGATATGACCACATTGTTCCAACAGGAACGGAAAAAAGAAAACACCAAAAGAATTTCCATCACATATGATGATGAAATAACGAAGTCATTAGGGAAAAAATTAAAAAAAAAACACAACATAGACGTCATAAGTACTAGTAGACGGCATCAATTGAAAACATTACTAGGCTCTGCGAAAGATAAAAAAATAAAAACAGAGAAAAGCGGAATCTACAAAATATCATGCAACAAATGTGAAAAAATATATATTGGACAGACAAAGAGATTAGCAACAGTAAGATTTCAAGAACATCTAAACGAAGCAATAATTGCTAAGAAGGCAGGTAAAATATCCAATTTCAAATCAAATGTAGCAGAACACATCGCAATCGAGGAACATGACATCAACATAGATGACCTAGAGGTAATCAAAGAAATCAACGACACCAGAAAACTAAATGTTTGCGAAAGTCTGGAAATCATAAAACAACCGCCAGGTACCCTTCTAAATAGTGATCACGATAATGGGTACACGTGGCTATTTAAATGAATAAGAAAATAGAAATATAAATCCTTTCTTTAACAGGTAGAATTAAGTAAATTTAAAAATTAATTTAATTTTGTAATTTTTATTGCCTATAAAAAAAAAAAAAAAAAAAAAAAAGTATATATAACTAATATAGCTCTTAATCAAATTTAATTACGCCAATACACTGAAGAAGGCAACATATTATTGCCGAAATATCGATATTTGTAAAGTAGACAAATAAAGAATTTAGTAAAATAAAAGGAATTATGCGTTTTTCTTTCTTTTTAATTTAAAAAAATTTGTTTACTTTTTTGTTTGTGTTAGTAGATTCTCTTGTTCACCATAGCTAAAATTTTGTCAACAAAGTGATGAGCGAAAATATCTACCGCAAAATTAGTTTATAGAAAAGGGGGAATGAAACGAAAGGAAAAAAGTGATGAAAGTTGACCCGTGTGGAAGTAGGCAATGACAGTAAAGTGTAAATGACAGTTTCGCAAATGATAAGAAAATTCAAATGATAAATGAAATGATAGTCTGCTGCACCCTACTTGTAGTGTGAGCAAGGTATAACAACACTCCGTTTATGGTTAATTCCAAAACTACCATTAAAAATATTTTTGTAGCAAAATTGGTGCTTCCCTCTATAATAAAAGAGACCTTTAAATTTCCAATTAAATCAGTCTATACAAAATTAATTAGTTTCATACAAATGATCATAAATAAAATGATATCTTACTAATGTATAATAATTTTACAAATCAATTGATTAAGAATTTTATTAGCTTGTTTTTTTGTTTTTGTTTTTTGTTTAAATAAATTAATTTCAAATGAAAACAAAAACTTATTAAAAACAAATTTTGTGAAAGAAGTAAATTTTGCTTAAAAAATACCCACCCAACTTTACATAATAAATTTAAACTCTTGAATAAAAATTAACTTTCTAAGTAAAAAGTAAGGTAATAATTTCAAATAAAATAAGAAAAAAAAATGAAAAAAAAAAAAAAAATAAAAACCACAAAAGAAATTTTCCTTTTAAAATTTTTTTATTTTTTTTTTTTTTATTTTCATGAAAACCACCACGACAATAAAATCCTTGTTTTTATTTTAAAACACAAAACAAAAAATAAATATATTTTTCTTATTTTTTTTTTTTTGTTTTTATTTTTCATTATTGTAAAATATTTCTAAATAAAATTACGCTTCAGCAAATTATTTCTTAAGTTTTATTAACTTAATTTTAAATCGGTGAACAGTAAAAAGGTATTCTTTGTTATTTTTGGTATTGTTTTTTTTTTTTTTTTTTTGAATCTACCTTCATTTTCGCACTTTTGGTAGCACAATAAAAGTAAGAAAAAAAACCTCATAAGAATGTTTAAAATTAAATCTCTCACATTCAATTGTATTATAGCTATGAATGTAATGTGTTATAGAGAGCTGCTCCCTCAAATGATTGCTCATATATGAATTTCTAGGGATATTTATATAACAGTTGAGAGATATATATATATATATACATAGGTTATGTATGTACGTTTTCTATATAAGGATTATAAAAGTTTCTCATTATGTGGTTGATTCCAACCACATGTTACTTCAATAAAAAATAAAATATGGGAAAAAAAATTTTGTATGAAATTTTTGAAGTATCTGCCTTCTGCCTTCAAATGAGATCATCATTTCACTGCTAAATCATGGACGTAAAGAAAACTATTTTTAGACTGAAATGTAGTTGAGTGTAGTATTCGAATTAAAAGGATATGTTTTATATTTATATATCTTTATTAATAGGTCTAGTAACAAGGCTTCAGAATCAACAGTAGATCAACAACAGAAGTAGTAAAAAGAATGAATCTAAAAAAGATGAAGCATTTTTCTAATTTGGGTACACGAGAAATGCATTTGAAATTCAAGTGTACGACAACGTTCTAAATCTACTAACCAAATGTAATTTGGATTAAAATTTTATAGCCATTAATATAATGTATATAAATAAAAAGAATTGTAACATCATCAAGATCAATAGTAAAAATGTTGTCAAAGCTGTTTAATCAAGTCAAGTTTCTTTCGAGTGTCAACTTACTCGAAAAAATAAATAAAAAATGGAGAAGATCACTTAGGTATGCAACAGACCATTTAAGTCTTGGCACTGACTTATCAAATTTAGTCTTGAGGCTGACTTATCCGTCACTGACGGTTTCATTACAGTTGGAGCTATGATTTTAATTCTTGGATGAGTACCGATATTTCGCCTTTTCAATGGAGATTTGGTTTGCTAATATTATGGCGTAATTTACCTTTTAATTTACCTACCTTCCTCCTGGCTTCAAAAATTCTTTTATTTTGATCATTGTTATCTATATCCGCCCTAGAATTTTAATTTTCATGACGCTCATCCAAAACGCTCATTCTTCCGGTGCTGCTATATGGTTCTGAATCGTTGACATTACGAAAAGGAAGCGAGCATGCACTTGGTATCTTTGAGAGAAAAATGCTTCGTCACATTTATGGTCCTGTGTCTGAAAAAGGGGTTTGAAGCAGAAGATACAATTCCGAACTATACCAGCTGTTCAACGACATGGACCTAGTTAAAAAAAAAGTCAGAATAAGACGTCTTCATTGGCTAGGCCATGTAGAGCATATGGATGAAAATGCGCCGGCAAGAAAATTTTTCGAATCCAAGCCCCAGGGAACGCGTCGTCGAGGTATGCCACACCTTCGTTGGAGAGATGAAGTATCGGCAGATATGAAAAAACTTCAAATCACCAATTGGAAAGATTCCGCTCGTGATCGAAATCAGTGGAAGACAATTTTGCGTCAGGCCCAGGACCTTCAAGGTCTGTAGTGCCCAGCAAGTAAGTAAGTAAGTAACACCTCATATGATCTGAACTTGTATCTTCTTCAATTGACCCCATCTTTGTTTTCAGGTCCATATTTATATCCGACGATGAATTTTATTCTCGAAGGTACCAAGTATATGCACAGTTCGCTTATACAGATTTTATTTAGCAAAACTAACCGGGAGTATGAATATTTCGTAAGATAATAGGATAGGAGTATTGATGTGAAATGTCTAGACAAAAGGAAGACGTTTTGTAAATTTAAAACTTCTCAACTTTTTTGGAAAACGGAAGTCGTGTGGTAAATTATCCCTTTGATGTTTCGATATATTAGCTTCGGCCTGAAATGTTTTGACAAACAGAAATGGCAACGGTTATAAATTAAAAAGCATAAAGTTATAAAAAATAAGTGATTTATCGTGTTATAAGGTTAACCAACATAACACAAATGATAACAGAAGGTAATCGCTTTTAGTATATGTAGATTTCTAATATTAAGAAATGAACCGGTCAACTGTGGAACCTTGCAACCTTCATTCTATCTGCTTAAATATTCTATAAATATCGAACATATTTTACTTTGAAGAATATTATCTCCAAAATTACTAGGAATGTAGAGCTCACTAAAACCCTTTCAATTTGCTGTTAAATACAATACAAAAATAGTGTTCTACTGTCATCACCAATGTTTTGACAAACAGAAACGGCAACGGTTATAAATTAAATTAAAATAAATCAAAAATAGTGTTCCACTGTCTTGTAACAGGAGACATGAGTTTCATTTTGTTACCCAAAATTTTGTTTGAGGTCCCAATGCTTACTATTAATGTGAATGAATCGGATCCATTCGAAAATATTATTTATCTACATTAATAACGTTATAAAAAATGATATAAGCGTATACTGATGAACCTATAATAATGAATTATGTCATGTTTCAAGGACATAACAAAAAATTTGACGAAAAAATAATTCCAAATTGATAAGTTGCTTACTTACTTATTATACAATATACTTAATTTCAATTTATGAACTTTGCTGTCAAAATTTTGTATTTTTATTAAAACTTTAAAACAAATAACTTTTTCTGCAGTATTTTATCTCTCTCATAAATAATACTAATGTGAGAGATTTCTTATTTTTAAATCTTATTTATTCTTTAATCATCTTCTGTAAAGTTTATATTCAAATATTTATCATAATAACAAAATAATTCACTTCTTACTCTCTCTCTCTCTCTCTCGATATATTTATTTTTTCCTTTAAATTAATTTAATTTAAGCAATATTATATAACTTTCATGATGAAATTTTCTTTATAATAATTTAAATATTTTCATAAACATTTTATCAAAATAATCACAAAACCAAAAAAAAAACAAAAATAAATAAAAAAAAAAACAAAAAATGTTTTGTTATTTTTGTTTGTCTCCATTTTATTTCAAAGAAAACGGTAACTCTTTACAAAAATTCTCTTATTTGATTGTCAACCATTTAGAGAGATTGTAACAGTAATAAAAACAACAACAACAAAAATTATATTAAAAAATCAAAATTATGTACATTTCTAATGTATATTGTATGCCATGTGCTTTACTGACAGCAGCGCCACCATTCATTAAAAATGTGAATAAAAAATAATTTTATTTTGTATAGGTGTTTTTGTTTTTTTTTTATAGAACTCTAGAGAATAACAATTTTTTTTTCTTCTTTTTTTTTAATATTTTGATTTTTGTTGTTTGTTATTGTTTTATTTTTTTTTAGAATTTTTACCTTAATTTTCCGGCATAGAAAAAAAAAGTAGAAATAAATATATTTGAAAGGAAAAAATTATAAAACACGTATTTGCTGTTATTTTTTTTTTTTGTTGTTTTGTCAGTCCGGCGATTGTGTTGAATGTGTGTTTCGACATTGTAATTTGTTTTGTTTTGTGTTTGAAAATTTTGTTTGAAAACATTTAAAACAGGAGACGATTTTTTTTTATGATTATTATTTAAATTAAATTTAAATGAAAAAATATTCAGATATTGTTAACTGTTAAATTATCTTAACTCTTTATGTTTGCAAAATAATAGCGAAAATTGTATTGTAAAAGGCTTCGTCAATTTGTAAATTTTGTCAATTGATGTAAAAAGATGAGTGTACAAAATTTTTGATGAATTTTTAAAAAACTAAAATTGATCAGATCATATAGAAACAACACATCTACATCTAGATTTATATTGCATTTAACCTGTTCAGCTTTGGATAGGCTTTAAAACAATCCATTTATTAGTTACGGTAACCCTGTCGCTTCATTATTAAGTATTAAGTATAAGATTTCTTCATCTAATACTGTTAATTCTTTAACTTTTTCATAACTTTAATATTGGAAAAATTCATTTATTCGCCCTGTTTATAAAAAAGGTGCTAAAAATATGGTCACAAATTACCGTCCAATAGCAAAACTTTCATGCATACCTAAACTTTTCGAATTAATAGTTTTTGATTCAATTTATGATATTTGTTCTAAACATTTATCAATTAATCACCATGGTTTTGTAAAGAAAAAATCTACGGTTACAAATTTAGTTGAGTCTTGCTCACACTTCCTGAACACTATGGAGGCTGGCTTTCAGACTGATATCATTTACACAGATTTGAGCAAGGCATTCGATTTACTGCCTCATAGTGTTATTTTATTAAAACTTAAAAAACTGTGATTTCCTAAATTTTTTATAATGTGGATTAAATCATTTTTATCCAATAGATCTTATAGTGTAATGTTTAGATCAGCCTTTTCTGAATCATTTTCTGCCACCTCTGGTATACCACAAGGCAGCCATCTAGGTCCCTTACTATTCATTATCTCAATTAATGATGTCAACAATCTCATTAACAATAGTAACGTGATCATATATGCTGATGATATGAAAATTTATAAAAAAATATCTTCATATAATGATTGTACTGTACTACAGAACGATCTTGATTCGTTTTTTAAGTGAAGCGGATAATAATCTTCTCCTTAATATTGATAAATGCGCTCTTATTTCCGTTACTCGTAGATTGATTCCAATAATAACTGATTATACTTTTAATTCTAAACTCATCAACCGAGTTTCTCATTTTAAAGACCTTGGCGTACTTTTTGACGATAAACTCACATTTAAACTGCACTTTAATAGCATAATTAACAAGGCAAATTCTATGTTAGGTTTTATTAAAAGATGGTCTAAGGAATTTGATGATCCATACATTACTAAATCTTTATTCACTACTCTTGTTCGCCCCCACCTTGAGTATGCAAGCCCTGTCTGGTCACCTCACTATTCAACTCATATTAATAGAATTGAATCTATTCAAAAAAATTTTTTGCGATATGCTCTACGTAATCTTCCCTGGTCTAACCCAATAATCCTACCTCCATACATAAATCGTCTGAAGCTTCTTCAGGTGAACACATTGCAATCAAGAAGGGTTGTTGCAGATATCTTATTCATATCCAAAGTATACAATGGTGAAATTGATTCCAAAATTATAAAAGATCAGATTAACTCGTACATTAACACCAGTACGCGTTTTCGTATAGAACATCTTTTTAATCTTCCTTTCCATAGAACTAATTATGGTAAATTTGAGCCAATTAATAGAATGTTAATGGCAGTTAATCAATACAAAAACAGTGTTGACTTTTCTTTGAACAAAAGCAGTTTAAAGAAAACCTTGTTTCATTTGCTTCCTTAGTCCTCCTAATTAATCTTGTTTTTCCGCTACTAATATTAACTAAATTGTAGTGTTATAATTAACTTTTAATACTTTTAATAACTTTTCATTTTCTCTTTTTTTTCTGATGAAATTTATTTTATCTAATTAAGTTTTTTGTTTTTTATAAAAACTATGTTGTATTAAATTTCAAAGTAATTTAAACTTTAAATCATAAATCTTATTTGATACATTGTGTTAATTCAAAATTTTAATAATTAAATTGTATTATATTTTGTAAACTGTTTGAACTAAATAGTAAATGAATAAATAAAATAAAAAACGTGTCGTTGTAGGACAAAAATTTGATTTGATATTTTTTGGCTACGTTATGGCTACGTTTAAACGTTTTAACGTTTCGTTTTTCTAGCATTTATTTATCAAATTATTGGCTTATCAACTCATTAAATGTGAAAAAATACTACTATTGTCAGGAACTAAGCCTTCTTAAATAGAATAGCTTTATTTTATTTAAGTGGTTACCAGATTATGCTCTCAATTATTTTTTGTCACGGTTTTACTACATATTTTACTACAATGTGTTTTGAGTATTTATTTTATTTATCAAATTTTTGGCTTAACAACTCATTAAATATAGAAAACTACTCTACTATTTCAGGAAATAAGCCTTCTTAAATAGTGAAGTTTCATTTTATTTAAGTTGTTACCAAATTATATTCTCATTATCCCAATAGCGTACTGTACCATGTTAAAAAACCTATTAAGTAATGTTTCTGCTTAATAGGAAATCAAACCAAGATGAGATCTTCCGATTGAAAGACATACGCTTTATCAACTATGCGTCACCCAGCTTATAATGGCTTAGATTAAGCAATTTTCATTAATTTATATTTCTCCTTCTTTTATTGCCTATCAATAATTGGATGTCATATGATGTTGGCAACGATGTCCTGATAAATGTTTAGATTTGCTGCTAAACGGATTAAATCGCCAATATTTCAAATATAGTTCAAATATTTTCAAATATAGCGCAACTATATTAATTGTTTTCTTCCTATACCTATTTTTTCTTCAATTATTTCTATTAACTGAAGTAGTTTGTATTTATTTCCACGGATAATATTCCCAAAAGTAGGGGTTTTTGTTTCTGAGTTCTCTTTCTGTGTTTGTTCTGCGTAGAGCTTCTTCATTAGCGATGTGATCTGTCCATAATATTTTTAGCATTTTTCGGTAGATTCACAATTCGAAGACTTCGACTTTGTTGAGTTCTCTTACTTATAAGGTCAATGTTTCTACACCATATAGGAGTATAGATCAAACATAGCATTTAATGAATCGTAAACGAACGCCTAAGTTCATTTGACGACAGCAAACATTTTGTGTTTAAGAAATGCATTTCTTCCTGTTGCAATTCGGGATCTAATTTCCCTTTCGCAGTTCGTATATACACAGTTAAAGTATATACAGTTCTTATCGTTTTCCATTGCAATGTTTTTCTGTATGGAAATTGCTTGTACCTATGAAACCACTATAACAAATTTCCGGTTGCAGTTGTCGGAAATTTGCCATGTTTTGTCTTCACATTGTAATCGAACTTTGTCGTACCCCTATAAGAACCCCTAATCTTCAAAAACTTATATTTCATATACCTTGGCAACTAACAGGTTTCAAATGCAGTTACTCATAAGATTCTATTTTCGCACATGAAACAATAATACTTAAGCAAAACATTACTAGTAAGTTAGGATTATGTAAAGGGGGAAGTTATACATTAAAGGTGATAATTAATAATATGATATTAATGATAGTAGAGCACAATATACTTTAAACAGGAATGAACCGAATTAGTTATGAAACATGCAATTTGTTTAAATACCCCTATCATTTGTAACTTATTTCTAGAATCAGGAACTCCTTGAATCTATTTCAGATTTAGAATCACAAAGCAAAAAACAACAACAAAATAAAAATAAATTGAATTTGTATTGTAAAAACAAAATATTTTACCCAATCCAGCAGCAAACAAATTTGTTTTTAATTGTAAGAAAAAAAATTGGAAGTTTTATTTTTTCAATTCCATTGAAATCGCCACAATAAATAAAAAATCATATCAAACGAAAAACTTTGGAAAAATATTGGAATTATTTTTGGTTTTTCTTTTTGTAAACGGTAATTTTTAATTGAAGTGAAATTTTGCTGAATTAAATTTTTAATAAAATAAATCTATATACCTTTGAAGCTTCGATTGATTTAAAATGCTTCAATTAATTTTCTTTTTAATTCTTTTTATAAAATGTAAGACCTAATTCTAGGAAAAATCCCTCTTCTACTCATTTAAATAAAATACTTATATACTATACAATATATAGGTACATTATATATACCATGAAAATTAAATTATTCCCTTCCAAGAAGTGTATAGACATTTAAAAGAAAATATTGTAAGCATTTAATTGAATTTTTATAGAGTTATTTTTATCTAGGTTATTCGAAATAAGGCTTTAAGATTAAGAAATTGTAATTTTAAAATGTTTGATATTAAAAATCGATTTTTATGGAGTAAAATTTTTTCGAAAGTTTTCTTTTTTCTTGAAAACTAATGAACTTTTGAAATTTTAAACTAGTATGAAAAATTAAATTTCGGAAGTAAAGTAATATGAGCATTTATCCTAGTTGTTTAGATTTTAATATTTTTGTTTTGGTATTGGTACTAGAAGTAGATTTTTAGGGTGTTAGACCACAGAACAATAAAATTGGTTATCTATGACGCGTTGATCCCAATCAATATCTTTGATTTTAATCGATTTTTATAACTCACAGAAATAACACCTTTTAACAAGTTATAAATCAACCAAAGCACAAATCAAGAGTTGTATAGGTAGTCTAGCAATATTTAAATACCTACCAATGAGTTCAAATCAGAACATTGATGAATGAAACAACTCCTAAAACTTATTGTAATCTTTAAAGAAGCCTAATGGCGTTGAGGTGGTTTATATTCTAATTGCTTACGCTGCGCAATTCACTTCAGAAACAATATTTTGTACAAATAAATTATTAATAATTATAAAGAATCGAAATGATAAACGACTTTGACTCAACTTTTTTTTTTTTTACTTTATTTATTTATTTTATTTCTAAATTCAAAATTTACAATACGTTTTACTTTATACATAAAAAATATTTAATAAATAATTTTAATTAAATTTGACGAATTTCGAATAGATATTATATTCAGAGCCTTAGCCATAGCTGTCTGGCTGTATAATAATTATACTATATTAATAGATGCTTTTAATAAAAACTTTTCGGTTGTGTTACAATAATTATAATCACAAGTAGGCTGAATAATATGTAACAAAGCTGTCTCTTCAGAAATATATCTATCAAAAGTAGCAGATATTATTATCTTAAGCTCTGAAATGTCTTAATGCCCACTGCCCCGTTTCGATATGAATTACAATTATATATTTGATATGATCTGTAGAAAAAATTGAATTTATTTATATGTACAATTTGTTTAGATTGGTCACATCTTGTAACAATTTTTCTAACAAAAATGTTTGTTATTACAAAAATTATCTCTAGTTTATATACAAAGTTATAACATTTGGGTAATTTCTGATAGTAAATCTTTTATTTTTACTACTTTAGTCGAGTCGAGTGGTAAAGCACTCGAGTGTAGTAATGTAACGACAGAAGGAGCACTGGCTCAAGCCCCGTGAGAACCGAAAAAATAAAAATTTTCAAATAGTGAAAATTACTGAAAATGTAATTTTCAATACAACCACATCGGTTCAAATATAATTTAATAATTATTAAAGATATAATATAGCTAATAAAAATAATATAAATATAAATAAGTAATATACAAAAATATATACCAAATAATTAATATAATTTAATAAAAAGGCCTACATTTCGAAAGAGAAAAGGACCTATAAAGTTGGCCTACAGATTTATGTGTAGGATGAACTGATAAAATAAATAAATAAATACTTTACTCGAACGTTTTTGATTAAAAAATTTGTTTGAAAACTGTAAATTAATCTATTAAAGGTTATCAGAAAACTGAAGTGCATATTTAACATACAAATATACAGATTTTAGCACAATATGTTAATTAATACATTCGTTATTGGGTTGTGTACTCATTTATTTTCTACATTTATAGTAACTAATTTAACAAATTTATTAATTAAAGAGTGGTTTTATTCATTCAACATTATTGAACTGATTTGATCAGTATAGGTAGTTAAATATTGCAATGATAAAGCTACAATACTACATTACATAGACAATTTAATTTAATTTATTTACAACCTATTTTAATTTGAATATTTTTATAACTCATACAATGTCTGTATATCTTCTAGCCTGGCTTCTGGTAGACCAACTTTAAAAATGGTATCTTATTTTCATATAAATTTTGTCTTTTGTATAGGTATCTTATCTTACTATCACCCATATTCTCTTAGACCGTTGACGTTGACGAGAAGAAAAAATTTATCTCGTCTCGTCTCGCTGAATATGCCTTTCTGTTAGACACTGTAAGCGGCGCGATAGAACATTTTATTTGTTGGTAGTATTAATCATTTTTTACTGTCAAAAAAAATTATTGATTGGTAGGTACATAAACAAAAATGGTTTATAAAATGTTTGGAAAGTATTAGTGGGGTTTAGTTTTAAAATATTTTTAAATAATAAATAAATATAAATATATTTATGTTTTAAATATTTTTTAATTTAGTACATAAACAGTAGTAAAACAGTAAAAGTAAACCAATATCAGCAAGGTTTATGAAACTATAATTAATGACAAAATAATAAAGTTAGTAAACGATAGCCAGCTTTTACCTGAAAATCAAATTGGGTTCAGAAATAAGCATAGCACTATACACGATATAAATAAACTAACCTCCGATGTATGCTGGTACATAAATAATAAGGAAGGTGTAGGCGCGTGCCTTATAGATTTAGAGAAGGCATTTAATAGTATTTGGATTGATGGTCTAATATATAAATTATTAAATTATCAATTTCCAAACAATTTAACAAGATTAATAATGGATATGATATCCGACAATGAATTCAGAATAGCCAATAAGTCAAATATTGAAAAAAAATTCGTGATTAAAAATGGTTTGCAACAAGGTACCATTAACTCACCGATTCTATTCTCATTGTATTTAACAGAATTGTTGGAACTGCTTGGAAACTTTAAGGGCCCATATTACTCTATAGCATTTGCTGACGATCTAATTATTTATGCCGCCGGCAATAGGGTAGCACAAATAACAGCAAACGTTCAGAAACAGTTTAATCTTACTATTGATTATTGCAAGGTATGGTTACTGAAAATTAACGTAGATAAATGTGAAGCAATTCTTTTTCGAAACACTGTTGACAAAACCAACGGTAATATCAAAAAATGTTGGAAGAACTTTCAAATAAAAGCTTTGAACGACACCATAATTGACAGGAAAAAGTCAGTCAAATACTTAGGTGTTGTTTTGAATCAACATTTAAATTACATTGATAATGTTAAAAAAAATTTGGAAAAGGGGACTAAAGCATTTATGGCGTCCAAAAAACTTTTCTATAATAAAATTATCAATGAAAGAATAAAAATTTTAGCATATCAAACTCTCATTAGACCGGTTATTTCATATGGTGGACCCATTTGGTTCAACATAAGTGCAAGTCTAATGGATAAAATAAGAAAATTTGAACGAAAATGCATAAGAGCCTGCGTAAATCTACACAGAAAACCCGAAACGGACTACAAACATTTTTATTCAAATAAATGTTTGTACCAAAAAGCTAGTATCGTAAGATTCGATAATTTTTTGATAAAAACAATTCGTTTCCATTTTAATAGATCTCTTACCACAACAGAAAATGGTCTAATATCTCATATATATTACCATAATGAAGAGTACATTAAAAACAGCATGAAAACGGGATTTATAGCACCCGAACATTTTATTTATCTTGATGCTAAAGGGTATATTCAAAACCACGAGCATGTCCCTCTATTATATCACTATAATAGACGGGCTAAATGCAAGTGCATAGAATATAACCCGCACATTTTAGAGACAAATTCACTCAAATATGACATGTATATCCCAGATAAGGATAAAAAAATAATAAACACTCATCTCTGGTGGTTAACCAATAACATAAATAGATTATCTAACTTTAGAACATGCTTAGGGTAAGTTAGGTTTAAGCATGGGTTTAGTTAGATTATAGATGTAGCTTAAGTAATTTAGGTTAGTTCTAAGGTTTTTAATAAAATAATGTGCCTATTACAGGTGTCACACCACTTTTCCAGTCATTTTTCCCAGTCACCCGAATGAAATTTACTTTCGTATTACAAGTCTCATCCGACAGCAACAAATTTCTGAACGTATTTTTTATGTACTTTGACAGAAAAACTCATTTGACGTTTGAATTTAAAAAAAATATTTTTATAAAAATACAAAGTTGGTTGATATCTTTTTTTGTTTTTTTTTGAAATTGTGTTTTTGTTGTTTTTTTTTAAACTAAAATAAACAAAAACGTTTATCATTCAGTTTTTGAATTAATATATTCAAATATATATTATATAATATAAATTCAAATTCAAATATATATTATATAGATAAATTATTTCAATAAATTTGTAAATATTTACATACCCTTTCTTTTCAGAATCCATTATTTAAATTTATATAGACACAAAAAATTACAAAATTACAGGCAAACGGAATCCTGTCACATATAAATTGCAAGTGACAATTGAATCGCATTTTTCAGTCGGCGCGTGACAATTGTAATAGTAATTAGTGTTGTCGCCTGAAATTACTCGGATCCGACAAAAAAGTGATACCTGTAATAGGCACATAAATTTTAACAAGTTTTGGTTTTTTTTATGTTTTCCAAAATATGAACAAACTAGCTTTGTAACCCGTCATAAATGACGGAAGCAAAATAAGTCCTAGTTTCTTTTTTTCTTTCATTAGATTCTTTATTCCGAAATTACAGTACTTATGTTTATATCACTTTTTATTTATTTTTATTTATGTTTATATTGGCCTAACACTAATCTTTTTTTTTTTTATATAACAGAAAAAGAAGTACCATACCAACAAATTTGTATAAAATGTTTGTATTTTTGTATGGTATACTCGTACTCACTTCCATTTAGTTATAATTCGTTAGTTGGGTTCCATTTAGTATAAATTATACCGTATTAGCGTTATTGAGTCCTCCGGGAGAGCAAATTTAAAAATGGGATCTTATTTTCATATAAATTTTGTCTTTTGTATAATGTATAGGGATCTTATTTTGCTATATGAATAAACTGTTATTATGGTACTGTGTTATTTTTAAAAAAATATTCAAAATTTTGTATCTAAATTGGTAAAATTTACAAAAAATACAAAAACATTTTCGTCAATAATTTTCAATTTAAAAAAAGCAATGTTTTATTATCCGACGTAGAAGTAGAGTTTATTATCCTACTCTACTTTTATCAAGTTCTATTGATTGAACAGTGAACACTTAACACTGAAAATAAAATAATATTTTTGGAATGGAGCATGCAGAATATACAGAATACAGATACAGCAAATAATAAAAAAAAACAAAAAAAAACAAAAAAAAAACAAAAATAATTGTTTTTGAGTGAAGTGAGTTACGCACACAATATAGACAAAAATAAAAGGTAGAAGCAATAAAGTAGTATAATGTATAATATTATACAATACAAATATGCTGATACACATGTGTATTATTATGTATAATTTTAAGTAATAAGAATAACCTTTGAGTGAATTATGTTTTTTTTTGTGTTAAATGCTGTTTGCCTTTTGGTTATTATACCATATTAAACTATTGATTAAATTTCTATTAGTCCTTATTATTATAAATCAAAAAAATTGTTTGTTTTATTTATATTATTATTATTATTTTTTTATTTTTCCTTATTATTTGCGAAGAAGACTAACATTAAATTAAAAAAATCTAGTTCATGCAATCAATTTTTCCTGCAAAGGTTCAGCATGGTAGACAGGGGTTAAAAAAAAGCACCAAAGCAATTTGTATATATATGCATTTGTATACATATGCAATTTGTATATGTGTTGGAGCGTTCCGTCGAACTTACAAACATCCAGATAAATGCAGAAAAATATATATATAATATAAAATATTTCTTACGAAAAATTTGTAAAAAAAAAGACTAACCCACAATTATAAGAATGATGTAAACTAAATAAATTTAACGTAGTTTTAAGGTTTAGTTATTGTCAAACTTAGAATAAATATTAGATTTTGTAAGACTTTTTTCTAATTGTAACACAAAAATGAAGTAAAAATAAAAATAAAAAGTTAAAACAAAACAAAAAAAAAACAGTAAAAGTAAAGTGGGTTTTTTTTTTTCAAAACAAAAACACAATTTTAATAATAAAGCAAAAAAAAAATAATGAAAAATTGTTTATTAATCTTTACTTAACTATTTTATCAATTCAATTTATTTATTTAATTAAATTTTGTGATAAAAAATCACAAAATACTTTGGCGAGATACTCTAATGTTTACAATTTTTGACGAGATAAAAAATGGCTATCTCGTCTCATCAAAAGTGTAACAGAAATTACTTACGACACTGTTTTGACATTTTCCATCGCGGAAATTTGCTATCGCGTCTGTGGTGTCTAACAGAATACAAAACGGAGATCTCTTGACGACTCTTCAGAGATCTTTTGACGTGATCTCGCGAGATGGGTCTAACAGAATATGGGTGTATATTAATAACCTGTAATTATGATCTAGTGTTATTTTTGTAAAAATATTCAATATTTTTTATCTAAATTGGTAAAATTATAAAAAATTGCAATAAATACAAAAACATTTTCATACATAATTTTCAATTTAAAAAAAAAAAAGTTTATTATCCGACGTAGAACCTACTTCTAATGAACACTGGAAAATGAAAATAAAACTGGTGGATACAGTAAAATTTTTGAGACGAAATTAAAATAGCATGTAAATTGTTGTTGTTGATTTTTTTATCTGAGCAAAACCTTTGATGTTGTTTGTTTTGTGTTAGTTGTATTTTTCTCAAATTTTATTCTTATTTAAAAAAATTTATAAACAAAACAAAAACAGAATTTAAAAAAAACACGTAATTCGATATATTTCGGAAAATTCATCGTGTAACTTGGCTAGAAGATATAGAGAGGTATTGACTGATATTATAATACATAGATTAAAAATCAATGTGAGTTATAAAGAGCAAACAAAATATTTATTAATTTCTTATATAATTTTATAATAATACTATGAGGGTTATGATAAAAAAAAAAAGGAAAACATATCACAGTTATAACATTTATGACCTTCACCTTGTCGATATGTATTATGAAAAACGCTAGTTAAATTTTATATTTCATCCTTAATGATATGCAATTTCAGTCACATAAAATTTTATTTTATTTTTTAATGAATTGCTTGAGTATTGCCCCTTATAAATATAAGTTACATATACCTAAAAAATTTTATATATCCATAATCCATACAATTTATAAAACTAATCAAATGAACACAATAGTACTTCATTAAAGTTGAATTTTTCTATTTATTTGATTTAATAATTTTTCTTACTGAAGCAATCAACTTTTAATTGACATTGAACTTTTAATTATTCTTGCTCTAATTATCAAATTTAACAGTTATTGAGTATCAAATTTAACAGATAATTATGCAAAAGTTTGAATTTTGATATTCAATCAAACAAAATATATTATTATTGATATATTAAAATTCATAACAATTTCGTCCTGATGTACCTCTCTGATATCAAATAATTACTACAACATTTATTTATATACAACAAAAACAATAACAATTACTTATGACTATCATAAAAAGAAATAAAAAAAAATTTCCCTGTTTTGTAATAACCTTAAGTAAACTTGAAATTTATTTCCTGTAATATAATATCATCCTCTTTCCAATTAGTTAGACAATACCTGAAGGAAAACAACATTAGGACATTCCATTCGTTACATTTTTTTTATTTCAATTTCTTATATAAATAAAATATAAACAAAATTTGCTTCATTTTTATTCTAGAGTAAAGAATATCAATGCTAATTCTAAAAATAAATATTAATTCACTAAAACAGAAGCAAAACAAAAAAAAAAATGTTAAAAATAAAACAATTTCAAACCCGAAGACAATTCTAAATTTGAATAAAATTAGAAAATAAAGAAACAAGAAGAGAAAAAATCTAAAACAAAGGAAACACTTAATAACCTAAAATAACTGCCATATGATTCAATTTCATTTACTGTTATAAAGGAAGGAAATAATTTCTTAAGAATTCTCATATCTGGAAGCATTCATATCATCATCCTCTTACTAAATCTACTTCTAACAATAATATCTTAAAACTTTTTTTTTGTATTTTTGTTTTTTTTTAAATTCTTTAAAAATGTTTTCCGATTTTATTTTACATTTTTAGCAACAGACACAATAAAA
This sequence comes from Argyra leucocephala, assembly GCA_963942445.1. Taxonomy (NCBI): domain Eukaryota; kingdom Metazoa; phylum Arthropoda; class Insecta; order Diptera; family Dolichopodidae; genus Argyra; species Argyra leucocephala. The sequence continues at coordinate 6,860,207 of OZ012681.1, read as the reverse complement.
CTCGTATTTAAATTTGGTTAGAAAATAAAAAAAATAATTCAAGAAATATTTAAAAGTGATTCCACATACATTCATACAAAAGTTTATAAAATTTACCCATCGGAATTCGAGAAAATAAAATGACAAAAACATATAAATTGTGGTTCCGTATAGAATATAGGATCGTATAAGAAGGATTTTCAATGAAGAAAATGTCTTCATTATGTTGTGGTATTTTTGTTTTACATTATGCCTGTCTTATGCACGTTTTGCTATTTGTATAACATATAAGACATATTAACATAATATAAGACATAATAATCAATAATTAGGTACTATAATTGGTATATGGGGTACAAATTACTTATAAACCATTTGAAGTACTTCTAATTTCGATCCAATAGTGTTGGTATGTGTAAATAATTTTAGATGTGATAATTTTAGTGTAATTAACTAATGTAATAATAATTTCGTGAAATAAGTATCATAGTAACTCTTAATAGTAATTAACACTTCTACTCATAGCCATTTTGAGCGATGTTGTACCCAGCGATAATCACTTTTAATTTAGCGGAATAAAAATAACCCTAAATATACTTGTATCTTTCCATATTTTATATTTTATCAACACATGTTGACTTATAATAAAGACCACTTCTGTTAAAGATACTAAAACGTGCAGACGTGCTTCATTAATATTCCTCTCATAAGCGCATTTACGTCTTTGTTGTGATCATTTTTGTGGTTTTATGTTATTTTTCTCAAATGAGCTCAGTCACTCGTATAGAGTGTTTATAAATATACATATTATGTGCCCATTGTTAATTAATGTTTATTCATCCAATTACTTATCTTTATCATATCTTGATGATCAATGCTATCTTGTAGCTTATCCAGTACATCATCGAAAATGACTATGGTATAAATAAAAATTATTTTTCGCATAGTTTAATAACAAGTAAACTACTGATATAACACGAACATAATATTGGGTCTAGACAGGATTAAGAGTAATAGACTAACTTCTAAACTGTTAAATCTTGAAATAAAAATTTTACCAAAATTGCTATGTGAAATGAAAGCTCTTGTTCAAAATCGGTGACAGGATCAATGATTAAATATCATAATAATTCTTTCAAATTTATACAGAACAGATCAGATCATTTCAAGCCTTTACTACCAAACACTTTTGTATATATGGAAATACAATTTTTTTTTTATATATAAATAGATTATTAGAAAATGAGTGGAATAGGATCGGGAGTGTATTGAAAAAGCCTCAAAACCCATATTAATTCAAAATTGGACTCTACATAGTTTTCCAAGCCGAAGTATATACTATATAGAACTCTGTGTGCCAAAGAATTTTTGAAGAAATCACAAATAACGGAAAATCTACATTCTCTCGGATAGTAAACTAGTCATACCAGGTATTAATTCATATACCATCAAATCAAAGCTAGCATAGGACTGTTTAGAAATACCTAAAACCCTGGCAAAAACAAATAAATTCACAATAATGGGGGTACCAGGACATACTGGCATAGCAGGAAATGAAGCTGTAGATTATCTACGTAGAAAAGTATCGTATATGCATTTAATTGGGCTAAGTCCGTTCTGTGGGATTCCCCTGAGCACAGATAACATACCAGAGCAGAGCAAAAAGCTGCAGATTTCTGATCCAACATTCCTAGAAATCGTTAAGCAAAAATGCTCATACCTAAACGAGGGTAATAGCAGGTCACTGGTTAATAAAAAAACACCTTTATAACATGGGTTTACTCGAGAATAATTTATGCAGAATATATGAAATAGAGGAAGAATCTATTGAACATTTTCTCTATGAATGCGAAGGGCTCATTCGTAGCAGACTTCGCCACTGGGGAACAGCGTTCCCAGAACAATGGGAGCTATCCAGCATACCATTGAAAAATATCCTTAGTCTGATTTACAAAATCAGGTACCATTAAGAACTTAGAGACTAACTAACAAACAAGGGTAATCACTATAAGCTCATTTGCGGCAGCGGTGATATATAGAATAGATTCTCTCCCGAAATTCATAATCAAATCTAATCTAATCTTTTATATGAATATAGAAAAAAATTTGTTTGGCAGATAAACTGAAATAAAAAAAATTGTCAGTTGCAATAAATATTTAAACCATTTGAAATATATGCAAAAATGATGATTTCCAAAAACTGCAATGAATATATGTATATTTATATCTTCAAAAGAAAATTACAATAATTATCATCACCACATGTCCAGTTGTATTTGTTATGTTTCTTTGCACCACTTAATTTCACATACCATAATAAAATCTATATTATTAAATATGAATATTGCATTATTATTTCCATGTCCCACATTCATTTTACACACAAATAAATTTTCACTTCCCACTAATTGTCATAACTTTTGTATTAGCATGTGTCTTTGTTATATTTTAAAATAATGAAATTTATAGTGAAATTATTTCAAAATTCATAAATAATAAATTTATCTATAAGATATTTTAAGTAGGTTTATAAAATATTTTTGAAATTTAAATTATTCTTTAAATAAGTTGAGTTCAGGTATACCTACTGGTGATAAGGATATCAAATTGAAATTAAATTTTTTTGTATAAAATATTAAGGATTCATTTAATGTAATACTGAAAATTATTAACCATTAATAACGGTTTTCAATTTAAAATGCATAAATTTTTAATAACATTTAATTTAAAATGCACTGAAAAATGTTTTTATTTAATTAATAAATGTTGAGGTAACTATGAAATAAATTAATGAAATTTTTAAATGATTAATATAATTTGAATACATAATAAAAGTTTTGTAAGCCATAATCTATCCGAGTATCTGTAACCAAATAATTTAAATTTTTTATTTTAATTAGAATTGATGATTGATTTTTTAATTTAGTGGTGGTGTGCAAATTGCAAACAATTTTTCAACACTTATAATAATTTCAATGATCAGTTTAATTGTTTTTGATAATCAGATTTGTTTTTAGTGATATGTTTAGATTTATGGAATAAAAGTCGAGTTTCCTTTCAAGTCGCAAAGCACTGATGAAGGAAGTAAGTTGCTTCCGAAATATTGCAAAATAAATACAAATGATTAGTGAAAGGAAACTCGACTTTTATTCCATAGATCAGTTTAATATTAATTTATCTAATTTATATGCAAATATTAAATTAATTAGGTAAGGCATATGGGATCAAGCACTAGCACTTCCTATACTAATTATATAGCTGGTTTAAAATCTAATTTGATATAATTAGCCTCTAATCAACGATTAGTACATAGTATTATCCAGTTATTATTAATAATAATAATAATAAAAATAGTCTTTATTTCAACAGAATTACAAAGCTAATAACAAATTAGAATACATACAAATTAAATTCATTTTTTGTACAATGTATCCTTAATCTAACTAATAATGAATTCAAATTAAAAATTAGTATTTCAAATAATTCAGATTACATTTTCAACTTATATACTAAATAACATTTAATTTATATACTATTAAAAAAACAAACATTTGAATTATGAATTAAGAGTTAATAATTGTTCACAAATGTACAGTACATTATATAGTAGAAGATTAATACAATTATTATAAACTACAAATATATATATACATATTAGAAAATATAAAAAAAATCAAAAAATTTATATATAATATATATTGAATTTAATTTAATTGTAAAATATAAAAAAAATTGAAGTTTTTAATAAAAATAAAATAAAATATAGGATAGTAGAATGAATTACGATCTGAATAAAAGCCATTAGAAATAACAAAAAGACAAAAATAAAATAAAAAAAATAAGAAATAAGAGAACAGATAAAAAGTAATTTTAAATTATGGGTATTAATATTGATTCAATTTGTGCATGAGAAAATGAAAAGAGCCAGGATTTTATTTGTTTTATAAATCTAATTTGTATTCTCTTGATTCTAAAGGATTCAGGTAACTTATTAAACAGCTGAGGTGCAGTTACGGTAAAAAAGTGACTAAAATGAGATTTTTTAATTTTGAACAAAAAAGTGAATTGACGTAAATTAAAAAAAGTATTGGACCTAGTACAGAGCCTTGAGGAACTCCGATATTTATCAATTTTTCGGAACTGTATACATTTGAAGTTTTTACAATTTGTATTCGATCTTTAAGGTATGAACTAAACCAATCCAAAATAAAACCTCTAAATCTAGCTTTAAACAATTTGTTTAATAATAAGGTATGGTCCACCATGTCAAAAGCTTTCGTGATATCTATTGTTAAAAGCAATAAAATAAATAATGCATACCATCAGTACATGGTTTTTCATTGATCACAAACTATTTCCAATTAAGCGGTGTGGCAAAAAAATAGAACGAATAATGAAAATACGACAAATAAAATTGCTATAAATATTTAAATATACTATACTTTATTGTGAAAACTTTGGACAACATCTTCTGTGTATTTTAAATAAGTGTTGTAATATTTAATTGTCTACACTTTGTAGCTAGTACACACTGTATACAATGTAAACTATGCCGCGTATACAATAAGAACAATGTTGCAATAGATAAATTCTGTTCGTTTTAAAAAGTTTATTAAAAAAATTCGGCCAATATGTTTAGATATTTAGATAAAGTTCGTGATAGGAAAGCTCTACCAACAACTTGGCTTGGTATTAAAGCATATAAAAAATGTATTACATCAAGGCTATACATATAAGGCTATTATGAGCGCAGCATCACTTTTATTAATTAATTTGTGAAAAAATGGTGGCATCAATGTTAAAACGCTATTGTTTCAATAATTTGAAAAAAAATTACAATCGCTCATATATACAGCGTTAAACAAACACTCAAAAAATACGTTAAAAATATATTATATGCGTAATTATATATGTAGGTATAAATGTATATAATATGCTAATTCTTCTATGGTCAAAATCGTTTGACTTTTGAAAAGTCCAAAATATTGGTACATACACATTGTTCTCTAAGAATTTTAATGATATATATTCAAAGAACTTAGGATGTGGATGACTCGGATTGAATTTATGTTCTAAATTATAAAGTAACTAGTGGATTCCTGTGCAATTGCACAGAAGTAGTTCTTTCAAACACAATTTGATGTAAAAAGAAATATTTGTTTTGGTATATTTGTAGTTGTTTTCTGAATCGCTTGATTATTGAATATATATACTTTACAATGAAATTAAAGTATAATACCTAATACTTTATGACGAAATTAATACTAATTTCAATATATATAACTTAATACATATTAATACACAATAAAATCTCATTACTCTCATTACTCTCAAAGTAGTAGATCGATATATTTTAATTCATTTATAGTCAAAAACGTTTGTAGTCAAAATTCTGTTATAGCAATAGGTCAACAGTGAATTATTTTATTAAAACACTGATTTATATATAGTTTTTGTTCTGTTCTTTATTACAAATATGTACACTTATTTTGTGTTTACATAACAGAATTGCTATTTATGAATAAAATAAAGTTACTAAATAAAGTTAAACTGTTAAACGAAAGATATTTTATTGAATTTGTTTTTGTTTTTGTACTTTTTTATATAAGCTTGTGTGTTTATTTAAAATGACAGAATTTTTATGAAGTAAAAATTTCCCGTAATTGAAATTTCTTTTATAGTATATATGGCGCTCAACTTGGAAATAACCGTCAGTATTTGATGTAAATATTTGAAATGTTTTAAGTATTCAGCACCAAGAACTTGCTATAATTTTAATATTTTTGTGGTGTAAATAATTTACTATTTAATTAATCTTGCTTTTTTACTCACCACGTCGTTCTTCTTGTGTATAACATAAGCCCACATGGTAATAATGTTCTTCCTTGTGTAACATACATAATATTATATGCAAATATCTACATGATACATCATAGTGTCAAAACTGTCAACTGTGAATACATTCCAAGTATATATAATTTGTATGCTTAGATTTATTTAAAACTAAACGGTTTCGTATTTTGTTGAAATAATAATCAAAAACTACTTTTATTTATTAAAAAAATCTTGCTTTTTGTTATTAATTATATTATAGGTAGTATATAAATAATTATATATGTATTATAATACATAATAATAAGAAAATATTTGTTTAATAAAAAAAAAAACCTAAATTAATAGAGAATCGAACTTAATTAAATCGAACTATATTAAACGTGATATTAAAACCTATATTAATAATAATCATACTAATTAATTTTTTTTCCTACTAAAAGTGCAAAAAACCAAATGCGATAAAAAACAAAAAAAAAAAAAACAATTTGACTTAAAAGAGAATCGACAAAAAAAAATTGATTGAATGAAAAAAAAAAACGAAGCACACGAAAAACCGCGAAAAGTGGGCCTTCCAAATCGTGCTCTTGTGTATTATAATATAGATATAATTTTACTTTTGTCTTTTGTAAAAAAAAATCAATATTTTTATTTAAATTACAGGTAATTCATTATTATTTAATTATATACATTGTCTACGACGTAACGAAGTACACATAAAGCGGTAAGCACAATTGCGACTACCAACGAAAAATTCGCGACGATTCCAACTACAATTGCTCAACTACATTTTCGTTGTCATCGAAATATTTTCTATTTTTTTCGCTGGTAGTTGGATTTGGCATTTCTGACAGACTTTTTAAACATCAAAAAATAAAAACAAGACAAGATTATTCTGAAATCTGATATTTGTTTATTTTTTTTTAAATTTTATATGTTCTACAATTTATAATTATTTATTTTTTTATTTAAATACATATATAAATTTAGATTTATTAGCGATGTATTTGGATCTGATGATGCTACAAATAAATTAATAAATTATTCAAAATGATTTTTTCATTTTAAAATTCCACAATTTGTTTTTCTGTTTTGTTTGTTTATTTTTATTTTTCGTTTCGCTGCAATTGTGTTTCATTTGATGAAAAATAGTTGCGAATTTCGTTGGTAGTCGGTGGTAGGTGGTCGCCATTATGTTTACCGCTTTATGGTATTGTCTACAAAATATTGTCGACGTGTAGAAAATAACGTAATCTACACAATGTAGTTTACATCGCAGAACAATGTTTTAAACCCATTTCCAGTACTGGCATTATGATTTCAAATTTTCTTTTTCTTAATTCGCCCATGAAAATATCTGAATATTGGAAGTGAATTATTAACCAACAAAACCATTATGTGTACTTTATTGCGTATATAATTAAGTCTCAGCAGATAAGAGATAAAATCAAAACTTTTGTAAATAGTTAAACTATATATACAATATTTTTCATTGTCATAAGTTTAAAGACGGACTAAATCTTTGTAATAGAATAGAACCTTGGAGAAAACTAATCACAACATAGTGGCTTCTTCAAATAAAATCCTTCATAGTATATGTAGCCATAATTCGGAGCTGGATTTTAACCCTAACCCTGTATAGGAATTACAGAATCATGAAATACAACAAATTACATACCAATTCCTCAAATTATTTATTTTATAATCAACAAACGAAAAAATTTTCACCGACTAAAATATGGAAAAAATTAAGTGGATTCTGAGGGAAATGTTGTATCGGCGTAGGACCTAATGACATCAAAACAACAAGGATACTTTCAAATGTCCTTTTCGTCCTTAAAGGATAAGATACGCCACTATAGGTATGTATTTTTGGAAAGCTAGCAATTTCAACTATCTTTGGGTCATTAGGTTTTACGCCGATACAATATCTCTCTCATAAGAGCCAAAATTAAATTAAAAATTTGTACATTAGAATTCATTAAATTTGTACATTTGTACATTATAATATAAAGATAACATCAACTGTATATGGAGTGTAAATGTATATATATGTAGTCCCATTTCTGATTGAAGACGCAAACCCACTAATGTTTACAGTATGGTGACAAACATTCAACTTCGCCATGATTGGAAATGCTATCACATAGATCCATCGTTTCGTTTTCCATCACAAACCCCCCATTGTTAAAAACTGTACTATGGCAACACTGGTACTATGTTAAAACTCCTCTAATACTAATATTTCAAATAAATATTTAATAATGTAATATTACTACATTAGTAATTAAAATTTACTTAACTAAATTACTCTTAAAAAACAAAAAAACCAAAAACACGAAACAAATTAAACAATGTGTTTTTTGAACACATCATGAAATCAATCAAAAAAAAAAACAACACAAAAAATTATTTATTTAAAGAACTCAATTGTATAATAAAATTCCAATAAAATATTTAAATTGATTACAAACCAAAATAAAAAAATTCATTTTAAAAGAAATCAATTATTAAAACAAATTTTATTTAATTAATTCCAATCCTTTTAATCAGGCTCCTTTCAATAAAACATTAACCTTAAATCACTGCTAACAATTTATATATACCAAACAAGGGTAGTGTAATAACAAAAACAACAACAATCAAACAAAACGCACATTTATTTAAAGATTAAAAAGTAAAGCACACACAATAACAACAACAATAACAACAACAACAACAAAAAAACCCTCCTTCTAACCACATTATGACACATTTGGGTCACATGAAATGAAAATAAATTTTAATTACCAATTATTCCATTTTTGTGGAGACCACGAAAAAAATAAAAAAAAAAAATAAATTCAAAAACCAAAAAAGCAAATAAAAATAAAACCCCTTAAAAACATTTTTTTAGACGCACCACAGCTATTTAAAAAAAAAAATATTTTATTTTTTTTTTTTACTTTTTCTGTTTTATTATAAAAATGTCAGCCTAGACAAATAGACATACACATTACAGACACAACTCGTTAAAATAAAATAAAAAAAAAAGATATAATATTATGTATACTTAAAATGTATGAGGGTTGCTAGAAAGAGAAAAGAAAAAATACAGTGAGAAAAAAAATTCAAATATTCTCAAATTGAAGTAATTGTTTTTTTTTTTGTTTTATTTTTTTATTTTAATCATTTGTAGTCATTTGTAGTTTTCAATTGCAATTGTAGTTTAAAGTAGTTAATAGTTTACAAATTAACTAACTAAATAATTACTGTTAATATGATTAAATATTTTTTGAAAAAAATAACTGCTACCGGTTTGTTCACGTACACAAATATTTGATAAAGTTTTATAAAATTTCATGAAGTTTTCATAAAAGTTTTATATTGAAAAGTAATAACAACAAATTTTTGACATCCAAAACAGCAAATAAAAATTTTATAAAACATTAATTATTTAAATTTTTATCCTGTTTCCTTTTACCAATACTTTTTGATTGCAAATATCAATATTTCGGAAGCAACATATTAATATATAGGTACTGGGAATGAACCGAATATTGGTAAATATGATAACGAATAGGAAGAATTAGTTCAAATATTCGCGAATATTAATGTAAATAGTTGCATAAGACTAGTCATCATTATCTTATAGCGCTACAATTTTGGATAACCTTCATCACAATAAACCTACAAAATCATCAATCCTGCGCCGTTTGTCTTCAATTTGCGATTTGAATGTCTTAGGTTTGTCTTCAATTTGCGATTTGAAAGTCTTAGGCATCACTTTGAATATTGTATTCACATCTTACCTTTGGTATTAATCTATACCGATTACTTTGGAGATTTCTATTAAAAACCTACTGCCTGTTTTTATGGATTCTAATTACATTATCAGCCACCATCTTAGTCTTTGAACCTTTGCAAACCTTATAATGTTTTCATTCTTAATTATATTGTTAACTAGGGGACCCTGTTGAGTAATTATAATTCCAGTTGAAGCCATATTAAAAGTTTTAAAAAAAACAGTAATTTACCTACTGACTTAGACTCTCACGAAAGAGCAAAAACCACTCATTTTTAATAAAAAGTTTTGTGTTTAGTAAGTTTTATTTTGGATACATAAATGCACCTCCCTCATACACTGTTTCGTTTTCGATATATTCCCTTTAGACAGTGGCATTTAATGGTAAAAATTACTAGAAATAAAATATTTTTGTAACTAAAGAGGTATTATACATATTTTTAACCAAAACTATATGATTAATACAAATGACCAAAATATAGAAAACAATAGTTTGAGACAGTTACTTAAAAAAATGAGTAGAATAAATTTCCTCTAATTATGTATACAAATAATAAGATGTTGAATGACACAAAATGGCTATATTTTATTTAAAAGTTTGAATATTATAAAACCAAATAGAAATTTTTTTGACCCGTATGCGCATTTCTGTTGTATATACAACTTATGTATATATTAAGAGTTCATTAAAGAGAAGCGAAATAAAATGAAAAGGTGTCTACTGCGCAGGTCCTTAAATGCTTATTTTCTATTCTTCTACATTTTTGAGCCGAATATTTTTCGGGTACAATTTTTCTTTGAAATATATGCAGGCTGTTCTCCTCGGCTACGTTAATGGTTCATATGTCGTACTGTATACTACTGCATACTATTATCGTTTTTTATTGTTAATTCGAGTTATATAGTGAAGCTTGTAACGCTTTCAAACTTGTACTCTGTGATTGTTATATTATGCTATATATAGGATATTATAATTATGATTAAAATATCAGCCACGGTTCTTCTCGTTTCTAAGGTATGTAATTGCCAGAGCTTAAGATGATAGCTAAAAGTATTGTGTGTAAGTAAGTGACGGAGAGTGAACCGTAGAAATTTCTTTTGAACTGCATCAATTCTATTTTTGTGAGTTGCTTTAGATAGATTATTATATTATTTTAGCCATCTCTTAATCAATCCTAACATTGAATTTGCTTTATTTACAATAGCATTTAAGTGATGAACAAATGATAGTTTATCATCAAAAATTACCCTTGAAGTGAGGTCCTTGAATTGAGTTAAACGTTTGACGACTTTGTTTTCAAAAGTGTAATTACCAAAATTGTCAATATTCATTTGTCAGGCATTTGTCAATATTTAGTTGCTAATTTTATGCAATGTCATGAAGGTATTTAGGTGCTTTTAATATAAGTCATAGTATTTCAATTTCCTTCACTGTATATAAGTATAGCATTTGAATATTTTCTTTGAAGATTATTAAAATTTATACGAGAGAGAAAGACTGATTTTTATTTACTTTGTTTTTATATTTAGATTTCCGCGTTAAATGACTTTATATAGTATGAGTATCTATTGCATTTGCGTTTACTATTAAATCCAAGATTTTTGTCCCACGAGACTCTGAAAATTTTATTTTATAATCTGCAAGATGACTTAGTGAATATGAAAACTGTTTTGAGAAATAAGATGAAGTAAAAGAGACAGTAGAACCAACGTATGAGACAAAAAATTAATTTAAAAAAAAAAAAATTAATTCCCAAAATCCCTAACTCTCTTGTTTTTTTTTATTTTATAATTTTTTAATGTTGAAATAAAAATGTACAGAAACTCAAAAAAAAAAAAAGGGAAAAAAAGCAAATAAAATAAACAACTAAGGAAGAGATACAGTCATAATGACAAGGATAGAAGGATATTATTTTAAAAGGTTTTATGTATTATAAAAATTAATCCCTTGTGAAATTAACAAAGGAACCGAAAAATAAAATTTGCCATTTTTTATTTTCACTTAATCTTAAAGTCCTCAAAAGTAACTAAAGGACAAAAAACAAATTTGTTTTTTTTTTTTTCTTTAATTTTAATGATGATTAAAAAAAAATTAAAAATTTGTTTTTTTTTTTCTTACTTTTTCTGCGGAAGTGTTTTATGGATTAAAAATTAATTATTAAAAGGATATTTGATAATTGTTTAAGTACCAATTGAGAATTGTTTCAAAATCATAAAAATATTTTACAACTGAGAATGTCTCCAATATTTTAATTTTATTTTGAAATTTTTTGTTATTATTAAGCTTTTTTCTCCGTTTTTTAATAACTGGGTATAAATAATAACATTGGAGGTCGAAAATTAGAAGCGATTTATGGTATAGGATCCTGCTTTCTTCTATGAAACGTTCGATTCGAGTATATTGAAAGTGTTGGTTAGCAATATTTTCTTATACTGTCAGATTAATGCTTGTGCTTGCTCTAAGCGTATATCAGTCGTATATTACTAGACGAAAGCTTGCTTCAATTTGATTGTAGAAATATATCATCATCCAGTAAGGGTTAGTAAAACACTACTAATTTTGATTTAAAATAAAATAATAAAAATAAACTAAGCCAGATGCATACTGTTAGTAGTAAAGTAAAGTAAAAGTAAAAGTCATAAGTTTAATACGAATGTTAATAACTATATACATTAATTAAAACTTCTGGCTAAAGCTAGGTCGAACTAGTAAGTATCAAAGCTAAAAATAATGACAGTTGTTAGTTAGTATCAGTTGTACGTTATTATCTATCGAAGCTAATAAAAACGTAATCGTTTTTTTTACAGTTAATACACTTAGTTGTCGTTAAAAGAACTAGAATTACAATTTACTTCACGGAGCATTCTAGCTATTGGCTCGAATCCACGATATTCAGTAGGGTGGAAGGGAATGTGAAACAACTCAACGATTCTGAGATTATTCCGATTAATTCTTTTTCAACTAAATAATTTGGAATTTTCGGGGGCTAAAGTTTTAAACGAAAGTATTATTGAACAGTATTATGCGTTCAGACAATGACTGTAAGTCAATGATTTGAGACGGTGGGAATAAATTTTCTGAATTGTCAAAAATGAATCAATGTCAAAAATTAAATCGATGGTATCAATAAAATCGAAAATTACCTATCGAAGCTAATAAAAAAAGAATGAAATAGTGTAATTAGAGAGTGGTTTCCAATAGGGATCATATGATTTTGAAGTGACGTTTCGCCCATTTGTAATTTTGTCAGGATCTGCCTTTTTTTTCATTGAATTCAGTAATGTTTACAATTTTGTTACAAACGTCGTGAATTTGCTGATTTTGCCTTGGAACAACTTGAAAACGATAACGATTTTTTTAAGAAAATCATCTTCTCCGATGAGGCTCACTTTCATCTGAGTGGTGCGGTAAATAAACAAAACTGTCGATTCTGATGCGAGAGAAGAAAATCCACAAATTATTCAAGAAAAATCATTACCTTCACCTTAATTGACAGTTTGATGTGGTTTTTGGTCTGGCGGAATCATCGGTCCGTACTTCTTTCGAAATGAAGCTGGTAACACCGTTACTGTCAATGGAGAGCGGTATAGATCGATGATAATCAACTTTTTATGGCCGAAATTGGAAGAAGTTGATTTTGACAACATTTGGTTCCAACAAGAAGGGGCTGCGTGCCAATGGAGAGCGGTATAGATCGATGATAATCAACTTTTTATTGCCGAAATTGGAAGAAGTTGATTTTGACAACATTTTGTTCCAACAAGACGGGGCTGCGTGCCACATAGCAAGTGCAACAATTGAATTATTGCGAGGAAAGTTTGGAGATTCGGTTATTTCAAGAAATTGTGATATTGAATGGCCTCCAAGAAATAGTGATTTAACACCATTAGACTATTTCTTGTGGGTTTATTTGAAGTCATTGGTCTTTAGCAATAAACCAGACTCTCTTCAAGCTTTACAAGTCAATATTGAATGTGCTATTCATGACATACGACTGGATTTAGTAGAAAAAGTGCTCGAAAATTGGGTTCATCGAATTCGTTGCTGTAGAAGAAGTCATGGAGGCCATTTGAATGACGTTTTATTCAGAACTTAATTTTATCGATTGTACTTCACATTAAATAAAAAACATTTGAATTTCTGAACAATTAGTGTGTTTTTTAAAAAAAAAAAATCATATCACTCTTATTGGGAAACCCTTAAAACCTTAAAAAGAAATGCTGATGCTCGGTAATATACATATTAAAAACGTTAATATGGAATGATCTTAATATGGTTTTTACAATTTTTATTCATTTTAAAATCGATCTGAAATGGTGATGTGAATATATTTTCTTAGTGCCAATTTGATGCTTGAAACATGCAAAATATGTCTGTGATCATGCACGGCTAACGCCTAAGATTTACGTTGTTTATTTTACGTAATTTACTGAATGATAAGTATACAACAAAATACATTCAAGATTTAGTAAAGACATTTGGATCGAATAGAATAATACAACCATTCCTATATTTGACTCTGTAACTTGGCTAAAAAGCGTATTAAGATTCAAGGTTCATTAAAGTATTGATTGATGCCAAGAATGTACTGCTGTAAAAGCAGCTTAGTAATTTTAGCTAATTATAATAGAAATCAATGAATTCATGACCCATTTTGTTCTATATTTATCTAATAGATATACTTTAAAGCAAATCGTGTTGTTTTATACATAAAATGTTACAAAATATTTTACGAAAATTCATTGAAGAAAATTGATTTTCAACCACAATAGATTTCATAACATTTCCTATTTTTGTCATTATTTTAACTTATACGTGTATGCATATAACTTATTAGGACTTATACTATAACGGGTTTTCCAGAGCCATAACTAGACAGAAATGAAGTGAGTTGTTAAAACTCCTTAAAAGAGTTCTAATAATTAATTTAATTATACAAGTATATGCAAGTATGCATGTGTATGCAATATTCAGAAATTGCAGTTGGATTCTAAATGAGGGTATTTATTTTTCTAGATTTTGTAACCAATAATTTTCGAAATAGAAAAGAAATCTTTAGCTTCCCGGAAGCGGTATAAAAGACAAAAAAATTCTCCCAAAGGTAGTTATGATGCTGTGAGCTGTGACAAGTCGTCGTTCTTCAGTTTATATTATTTTTTTTTCTCCTTCAGTACCTTTGGGATTATAAAGCTTCTTTCATCTGACTCTGTTTTGCACTAGGTATTAATTTCACTCCATGTTCTATTGTTATTCTCTATTTCTTTATAGACTGCGCCATGTTTCTTCCTTTTTTATCCTGCGGATTTCAATCCAATGCCTGACTTGCTATATTATTCGTAGGTCTTCTAAAAGGTGTAATCTACAATTTTTTCTGCTTTATTTGTGTGCCTATAGATTCTTGTAGGGTAGGGCCATTTCCCACAGCTAATTGTTTCCAATTTTTCTGGGCCAGTATATTTTACATATTATGCGCAAGCATTTGTTAATCAAAACCTGCATTCGTTTACATTATTTTATATCAATTGTTCCTTAAAATAATATGTAGGTGGTACCGAACAACAATATTTTAGTTTTTACCAAACAAAAAATTTATTGTAATTTCATTTTATTTTTGTTTCAGAAAAATTAAATGTGTTGTATGAAAAACATTGGAAAGAATTAATTGATGAACAATTGAGGCGTTTTGAAGGTACAATTGTTGCAGCAACACGTAATGGTGCCACAAATGGAATTGAATATAATAAAACAACCAAATGGTCATTTAGTGAAGCACTTTTATATTCGGTGACTGTTATTACAACAATTGGTAAATTAATTTTCTAATAATATAAAAGAAAAATGGCCCAAATGCCAAAGGCAGCGTACCGGATTTATTTCGGCCGTTTTAATAAATATTATATTAAATTAAATTGAATAAAAGAAAAATTTTAAAATTTCAAGCTAACAAAAAAAATTTATCTAATTTTTTCTTTGGCAAACAGGACATGGTAGTCTAACACCAAAAACATCTGGAGGAAAAATTGTTACAATTTTCTATGCCTTAATTGGAGTTCCTTTAATGCTAATGTGTTTATCAAGTTTAGGTGGATTATTAGCTGAAGCACTTCAATATACATATATAAAATTTTGCTGTGCAAGAAATCGTAAAAATCGTAGAAATTGTAATAGTGATAGTATTGGTGGTGGTGGTGGTGATGTTACCAGTCATAATTGTTCAACATCATGTATTGGCAAATCATCACATGAGGTGAGTTTAAACAAACATATTTTTGTTTTTATTATTTCAATTTTTCTAATCGCATATTGATTTCGTTTATATAAAGTTTATTTAAAGTTTATTTACAAACACTAATTTTATGAAGGTGAAATTATTTAACGGTAATCTGTCAAAATAACTGTTTTTAGTTTCTTAGAAATTTAATTTGACTGATTGAAGAATGGAAGAAAATTTGATACCTATGTAAATAAATTTTCACATCACATTTTATTTGAAGGAAAAAGTAGGATTTATCCTATATCCTATTTTGATCAAATTTTATCTGACACGTTCTTGACAACAGACAATATGACAAAAACTTAGATTTGGTTAGGTTCAAAATTAGGCTTTTTCAGATACTTATGTTGTTTTTTTATGATTATATAACTAATTTGCTTGTTGGTGTTCGATTAGCGGTTTTGAATGGAACACTTTAAAATTAATTTTTCATGGTAAAATTCCAGCTTTGCCAGTTTGTTATAACCATAAATTAAACTGCGAATCGTTTAGGAGAGTCAATTTAATTACAGATCTCCGGATTGTTCTTGAATCAAAACTTAACTTCAAACTACACTATGATAAGATAGTGCAGTGGGTAGAGCTAATTGTTCATTCGGTTTCATCAAACATTAGTATAAACATTTCTTTGGTCCCTACATCATAAAACACCTTAAATATGCCAGTCATATACGGCCCCCTCATTACTTGACTCATAATAATCGACTAGAAAACTAATTTTTACATTTTGCTCTAAAATTTCTATCGTGCATGCGCATTCCACTACAAACCTTGTTTCTACCATTTCGAACTTATTGACTTACTGTCATTATCTGTTCATCGGATAATTGCAGACGTTTCTTTTATCCACCACATCCTCTCGGCTAAAACGTTAATCCCTAAAATGCTTACGGTTGAAAAAACCAATTGGAAGAGTTTCAGAGTATCGTTGACATGTTTCAAATTTCATTTAATCATATATGGCAAATTTTAGTCAGCTCAACTCAAACGCTTCATTAAAATTTTCATTGTGTATTTAGAAATATATGAAATATGAAACTTATAACTGATATTTTAAAATCTGTACTAATTATTGTACAAAACGCTGCTGGCGTTTTTATTTATTGTTTAAATATGACCACTAGTCTAACATGAAGTTGGTACTTTTTTGTGGGTCGAACTGCAGTGAAAAATCTTATATTTCTATTGGAAAATAAATTATATTCACTATCACATAAAAATCTATTTATTTCATTGTGTTGATTTTAAAGTAATTTTGTCTATAGGTTTAAAAACTTCATCCTTTATAAAAATTTTAATTAATTCCCATTTTTTTTTTAAATAAAAATTTAGGTAGAAATATTTCAATTAATTATGAGAAAACAATAAGATTAATTTAAGCTGCATCACTTTATCAAATAAAAAGCAACTATAATAAATTAATGCTCTAGTAAATGGACAACAATTCATTTTAATACACCAAATCCTGTTTTGTTATCCGCTTTGTATATAACAAACAACAAAAAGGACATTTTCTTCTTTGAAGTTTTATTCCCTATTTCCAATTTTTTTATTCTTTTTTTTGTTTTGTTTTTTGTTAAGTCCACCGAAATCTTTATTACCTACTTTTATTATATAATAATACCAATCCAAAACACAAACAAACAAAAGATGTCCAAAATTAAAGTTTCAACAAACTCAATAGAATTGCAGAAGAAATCAAGCTGTGTTGCTGCATTAAAAACTCTCAACATTTCTACTTTGGTTTTGTTTGTTGTTCTTTGTTTACACTCACCACTGTTGACAACTAACTATAAAACAATAGGTAGTCCTTTTTTTCTGAATTTTTATATTCTCAAACATAAACTTTAAAAGAATAAAACCAATTTTTTTTTTGGTTTGTAAAAGATAAACAGAAACTTCAAAGGATTTCTTTTTCCGTTTACAAAAAAAATTTTCAAAAACTTTGCAATTTTCATTTCAACTTTCAACACAGAAAATGGACTAAAAAGAATATTAAGACAATATAGTGACAAGACATTATTAAAAATTAAATTTAAAGTGCTGACTTTAGATGTTTATTTTTAAGATTGGTACATAAAAAACCAGATAAAATGAGAGCTATTTTTTATAAAAGAGATCGATTATGAAAATTGGTATGGAGTTTGAGCGACACATCTTGCTATCTTAAATATTAACACGCTAATAATGTCTGTAAAGCTTGTCACCTCGATTAATTAAAGCAAAAATTAGTGACGGGAACCCAAAAATTTAAATGCGAAGCTTAAATTACTGATTAAAAAATAAAAAAATATACTTTGGGTCCATCTTTCAAATAAATCATTTATTCTGGAAAAGCATATCTAAGTTCAAAACCTATAAAGAAAAACTATATATTTAATACAAGAACCATATAACAAAACATCAAAAAATCTATATAATATGAAGCCTTTTCAAATTTTTAAAGTCATCAAAACAATTAAAATTACCCAAAAAATAAAGTACTTAATAAATAGTAAATTTCCCTATTTTGCGTCTTTGAATTAGCCACTTTGAAATGTTTTCAATTGACCAATGCACACACATCTTCAAGTTCAAAATAAAGGTTTATTTTGTTAAACAAAATGTGGACAAACAGCAAAAAAATATTTCTATTGTTGCCATGATTGTAAATCTTGCTTTGCCAACTTTACAAATTCACTAGATTTGCTAGAAGAAGTCCTTCTCATAGGAAAAACACTATACGCAAAATATTATAGAGATAATTTATCAACGGCAATATTGACTAGTTCTACAATTGGGGTTGAAATTACAAAACTACCATCTTACCCATCTCCATATGATTTCTCCGTTGTACACAAAAGAAAATTTTAAACTAGAATAGATAGTTGGACATCAGTGATTCCAAAAGGAGGTAACAAAAAGGTGTTTAAATTGGACGATATGGCAAAAAAATATATTAGAAAATTCTGTTTTAAGTTAAATATTTAAATGAAAATTAAAGAAATATTTTTCTAATGCTTGACTAGGGAATTTCACACCGGGTAAACTATTATATTATTGTATATCGCACATACATAAATATAGAAAAAGATTTTAACTTTTAATTTAATTTAAATATAGAACATTTAATAACACGGCCGGAATAAATTCGGATGGCCAATATACAAACGCACTGCCCTGGCCATTTTACAAACGCACACTAGTGACTACATAATTATGTTAATACAGCTATATATAGGTACATTTAACAATAGAAATAATTTCCCAACAGCTCCCATTTTTCTTCAGATTTAAATAAACAGTTGTCAAAACTGTAATCAATCAGAATTTAACAATTTTTATATTGTTGCAATGCACAATTAGCTGAACACAATTATTTTATGTAAATTCTAAAGCCAAATACTTAGATTCATTATATTTTAGACAAAAATGAAAAAAATAAATTTAAAAATACAATTTAACATCAAGTATTTGAATATTAGTTGTTTAAATTGTTTATCTATTTTTATTTAATAAAATTGAGTTCTATTAGATTATGGTTATTAATTGTTATTAAATTTCGTAAGGTACATAGATTTTGCTATCTTAAAGTTTGAGGTTTATCCATATTAATTTATTTCTATTTTGACAATTGACTATTGTGATCAGAAATAGTCAAAATAGTTAAAAATTATATTATGACAATTTTGTATATATATATATTGTATGGTAGTTATTCAGAACTCACGTGAAGACATCAGGTTAGGTTTGAAATTCGTAACTCTAAAAACCAGCAATATTAAATGTTTTTGTATAATTTAAATATACAGACAGATTTACCAGATTTTGAAATGTGAGTTTACAGTTTCTTAAATCGGAGTCCTTTAAACGTTTGCCGGGTCTGTTTCTAATAATTTCGATCGTATCCGAGGCTTCAATTGCGTCTCTCAAAACTATGTAATTTTTACGGGTAAGGGAGTCAGCCTTACGCCAACTTCAAAATTTGAGGATTTTGGCGCACTTACAATTTTGGCCTGCTTACCAGCGGATGCTAAGTAAAACAGTTCCCAGGGGTCACCACGTGGAGGTAATGTAAACACTTGAATAGGAACTCGACAGTTGCGCATCTGGGTCAGTGACCGATCAAATGTTTCCCTGTCGATCCCAAACTAGACCCCTGAGCTTACAGTGTAATACCTGATTTTCTAAATATAGATAGAATTTAAATTGTACTTAATTGAAAATGATGTGAAAAAAATATAAATACATTTTTTTAAATAAATTCAACATTTTTTTTATCAAATTCAACATTTGCTCTAACAAGTTGTTTGAAAAAATATTGAATTTGAATGGAAAAAAGTATATGTATGTATGTATACTTATACGGAATAATGAAATTTAATAATAGTTTTTGAATACTAACGATTACACTTTGGATTAATCACGAATAAATGGCGATTAAGGTGAATTTTCAAATTAAATACAAAATATGTAAAAATTTCAACCAATCAAAAATTTTCTTCAGAATTTTATCTAGAAATAGATTCAGTTTGTATTTTTGTTTTAAATTCTGTAGAATAAAATTAAAATTTAACATTTTGAGTGTTATTTCGCATGAATTTATTTTAAAGTGATGTGTTGGATTATTTTAATATCGAAATAAATAATTTATTTTTAATATGAAATTGTTTTGAAGTACAATATTTACTTTTAATTTTTAAATTTTATATAACTATATGTTAAATTTTGTTATTTGTTTCAATTTCATATAATTTTACATTTCAAAAAACTATTCAAAATTTTAAAATTAATCAATTAAATACTTCTAACAAAATTCTGAAACGGTTAAGTTTTAATTGATTGTAATTTTAACAGTGTGGTATTTAATTCTGCGGAATTTTAATTTGAAAAATCAGCTTTATGGTGTATTTGTGTATTTTAAAATTGATAAGCAGAGAGATTTTCTAAAGAAATAAAAAACATTATTTTTGATTTTAATTATTAACTAAAATATTTCTATTTTGATGAAAGATTTAATTTTGATACTGGAGTCAAATATTCACATGGAAAATATTTTGCAGTATGGTTATATTTTTTTAATTTTGATTCCACCATAACTTGTTTTTACTAATATTAATTTTGTTATTTTTTTCAAATTAAACTCAGACCTTTAATTTGTTCTTAAGTTGAATTTTAGCTGGCCAACATTTTAAGGTATTAATAATATTGTATTAAAATGACATATTATATATATAATTTTCTGCATTTATATGGATGTATGTAAGTTCGACGGAATACTCCAACACATATACAAATTGTAACATCATGTAATTGTCATAAACATAGGATCTGTTTTTATTGCTTATATATGCCATCTGTCATCTGTCATCTGTCATTTGTCATCTGTCATCTGTCATCTGTGTCATTTGCCCATCATTTCATTCAAGTGTTAAATTGTCATGTCAT
This sequence comes from Argyra leucocephala, assembly GCA_963942445.1. Classification (NCBI taxonomy): domain Eukaryota; kingdom Metazoa; phylum Arthropoda; class Insecta; order Diptera; family Dolichopodidae; genus Argyra; species Argyra leucocephala. The sequence continues at coordinate 6,838,910 of OZ012681.1, read as the reverse complement.
TCAAGTGTTAAATTTAGATGGCGCCATAGAACTTTTTACTTTTGTTATGTCTTAATTAATTTCATTTTACAATTTGAATTTTACAGTAGAACGCTGCTATGATTGTAAAAATATAAAATTATTGTAAGTTCATATTATATAGTTAGATTTTGTTTTCATTAAAAATATTATTTGAATTTAGTATTTCTATATTAATTTAAATTGAAATTATCTTTTTGACTAACTTATATTATAATTAATTGAATACAATAGAATGTCTAAGAATATTGATTATTTAGAATTATTGAGGTCTTAGGATAATATATGCTTAAATTTCCAATGATGGCAAATAAGATGTCGTTAAAATGATCGAGTAAATAACCCTTAAGGAATTGAAAATTTTGCGCCTTACTACAAATATTCTGTTTATATGGTAATTAAAAGCGTTATAATGCAAAAATAAAGGTGTGATAAATTAGTAAGCAAATACATATTTTTTTTAAACTTGAAATGAAAACTCTAATGAAGGAAGAAATGCTAGAATTTATTTTGCTTCCGCCATTTATGGCGGAGTACAAAACTAGTTTTAAATAAGAACTCAATGCGTACAAAAAGAAAAGTAAATATCATTAGTACTGGGGATGTTTTCACAAAATTGGGGATATTTTCAAAAAATTTGGGACATTTTTCACACTAGGTTGGAATATTAAGGTAGATTTTCATTGAGCAATATTTCAAATCTTAAAAATTTTATTGGCTTCAAAAAGGGAGATAGCTTATTAAATTTTTATCTAAGAAAAATTTGACCGTTGCAAAGAATTCTCTAAATTTCTATTTGGGAAATTTATTTTATACACAAAAAAACAACAATTCAACCGTCAAAACCATCTGTTGAAAAAAATTATATTTTTTTAGATAAATTTACACAAAAAATTGTTTAAAAAGTGTTGTTGGTGTAAAGAAACTATTTATTTATTTATTTATTTATTTTCATTTAGCTAATCTAACTATTTTTAATTATTATACACATATTTTTATTATTATTATTCTTTTTTTTTTTTTTTTAATTTATAATATTACATAAAACTACATCTTACATATTCAACTATTTTCTTTTTGAATCTATTTGTATTTGTTTCACAACTAATTTCAAAAGGCAATTCATTGAAAAGCTTCAAACCTTTATAAAGAAGCATATTTTTAATTTTTTCATTCCTAAATAAGTTTAATCTAAAACAATTAACATTTCTTAAATTATAGTTGTGAATATCTGACACATACACCAACTGACCACATAAATAATTAGGATATTTACCAACTTTCATTTTATGAACAATTACCAATACATTTATTATAATTCTTTGGTTCACACTTAACCATCTCAAGGCATCTAACATAAATTTACTTGAAGTATATGAATTCACTTTCAATATTATCCTCATTGCTTTATTCTGTAACCTTTGAAGCCTAATCCTGCTGGTATTATTTGCCATAAACAAAATGGTCGAACAATATTCGAAATGAGGTTTTATGATTGTGTTGTATATCGTTATTGCACTTGCCATTGATAACCGTTTCAGAAATTTTTTTAAAAAATACATTTTTTTAGATATTTTTTTACAAAAGCAGTCAACGTGGTTCTTAAAATCTAGCTTATTATCTACAATAACACCTAAATACTTTATTTCTACTACTTTTTCTCTTATCTCGTTATCTATTTTAATACTAGCTTTGTAACCCGTCATAAATGACGGAAGCAAAATAAATCCTAGTTTCTTTTTTTCTTTCATTAGATTCTTTATTCCGAAATTACAGTACTTATGTTTATATCACTTTTTATTTATTTTTATTTATGTTAATATTGGCCTAACACTAATCTTTTTTTTTTTATATAACAGAAAAAGAAGTACCATACCAACAAATTTGTATAAAATGTTTGTATTTTTGTATGGTATACTCGTACTCACTTCCATTTAGTTATAATTCGTTAGTTGGGTTCCATTTAGTATAAATTATACCGTATTAGCGTTATTGTGGCCTCTGGGAGAGCAAATTTAAAAATGGGATCTTATTGTCATATAAATTTTGTCTTTTGTATAATGTATAGGGATCTTATTTTGCTATATGAATAAACTGTTATTATGGTATTGTGTTATTTTTAAAAACATATTCCAAATTATGTATCTAAATTGGTAAAATTTACAAAAAATACAAAAACATTTTCATCAATAATTTTCAATTTAAAAAAAACAATGTTTTATTATCCGACGTAGAAGTAGAGTAAATTATCCTACTCTACTTCTATCAAGTTCTATTGATTGAACAGTGAACCTGAAAAGTAAAGTGAACAGTGAACACTTAACACTGAAAATAAAATAATATTTTTGGAATGGAGCATATAGAACATACAGAATACAGATACAGCAAATAATAAAAAAAAACAAAAAAACAAAAATAATTTTTTTTGAGTGAAGTGAGTTACGCCCACAAAAATGACAAAAATAAAAGGTAGAAGCAATAAAGTAGTATAATGTATAATATTATACAATACAAATATGCTGATACACATGTATATTATTGTGTATAATTTTAAGTAATAAGAATAACCTTTGAGTGAATTATGTTTTTTTTTTGTATTAAATGCTGTTTGCCTTTTGGTTATTATACCATATTAAACTATTGATTAAATTTCTATTAGTCCTTATTATTATAAATCAAAAAAATTGTTTGTTTTATTTATATTATTATTATTATTTATTATTTTTCCTTATTATTTGCGAAGAAGACTAACATTAAATTAAAAAAATATAGTTCATGCAATCAATTTTTCCTGCAAAGGTTCAGCATGGTAGACAGGGGTTAAAAAAAAGTCCCAAAGCAATTTGTATATATATCCATTTGTATACATATGCAATTTGTATATGTGTTGGAGCGTTCCGTCGAACTTACAAACATCCAGATAAATGCAGAATAATATATTATTAATGGTCATTTGTTTCTCCATTAAATATCATACATTTTGTTTTTGTGATATTTAAGCTAAGTTTGTTCATTTGAAACCACATACTTAAAGTACGTAAATCACTGTTTTGTATATATTCTTCGACTGTTTTGTATACATTCTTCGACAGTATCAGCAACAGCATAAAGTAACACATCATCTGCAAACAAAACCATTTCCAACAGTATAACTAACTCTATGTCATTAATATAAATTAAAAACTATCCCCAATATTTTAAAAATATACTTTATCGAAGTATAATGTCCCAAATTTTTTGAAAATATCCCCAATTTTTGTCAAAATATCTCCGATAAATGATATAAAAAGATGTAATTTCATGTTATTTCCCTTTTTAGAGCCGATAAAATTTTTAAGATTTTAAATATTGGTCAATGAAAATCCACCTTTATACTTTGACAAAGTATATTTTTAAAATATCGTTCATAGTCGCTATTTACAACGGCAACATTTTTTCATAGAGCCAACAAAATATTTAAGATTTTAAAATGTTGGTCAACAAAAACCCACCCACCACTTTTATGTCTTTGATAGTTTTGCTTATAATCTTTTATTATATACTGGTCATATTTTAGCACCCGTTATTAAAATTTATTTTGTTGAATTTTGTAAAATATATTATAATTAATTTTAAAATAATTTTTCTACAATATTAATTTGGCTTTACGTTTAAATTTCAGTCAGATTTGGTTTTTAGGTGTAAATATTCTATTTAAAATTTTAGTTTATAACTACCAGAATGAACTTAGTTTTAAACCAAATAATTACAAACAATTATGTTGGTTTTATATAATTATTATACCATGAACTTTATAATATTGTCCAGCACAAAAACGAAAACAAAACAAAAATTTTCTAAACTTTGCTTTCTCACAATTTTAGTTTGTCACTATGTTCAAAATTTTCATTAAAAGTTTTTATTTATTTTTGTTTGTATATTTTGTTTTTCTAATAAGAATTCCAATGCAAGAATTCTCATTCATCACAATTAAACGTAAATGTTCCATAGATGCATGGCATATATCAATTACTTATATATGATATAATAGTTATATACTTGGTCACATAAACTGGCGTATTAAAAGTTTCATAATTGAAAAGGATAAAGAAAGAAATTGATGAGATCCAGCATTATATAGAAAACCTGCATCGTAAAGACCAATTTTTAATAATAATTGTTTTAATTTTTTGTTTTGCTTACCGAAAGAAGGTTACAACACGGTCGGTCGGTAACATCCTGATAATATAAACGGTTTTAATTTTTCAGCTGATCATATTTAACTGAGAAATTTGTTGTTTTGTTGTTTTTACAGAAATTAGAAACTATTTCTAAAATGTAACATATGATGTACCATTATATATGGACATATTTTTCTTTCAAAAATTTCCTTTCAAAAAAGTTTTAAAGAAAAATTACCAGTCATTTTGGAAAAATAAATATTAGAACAACTTAGCTATACATTATTTAAGTAAAATTTGTTGGGCAGACTTTATTTTTTGTTTTATTTTTTTTTTTTTAGTTTAGAAAATTGTTTTAAAGAAAACTTTTGAAATTTTCACCATATTTTTCCCAATAATTGCATTTTTGTTCTGAATAAACCTTTTACTAAAATTATTTTTTTTTTATAGTGGCAGCATGGTGGTTTGTAGATATTTAATCATAATTTTAGAATACGGATTATTTGTAATATCAAAAATAGCCGTCATTATTGAAATTCACATATTAATAATACTGTGGTAGGATATAGGGCTTCTTCATCGTACTAAATGCACATTCATTCATTTTATTTCGGATCATGTTTTGTTATATTCAATTCTTTCCAGTTTATCCGCATTGTAATAGTTTTGTAGATTCCAGTACTCTAGTCCTAGCATCCTTTGACTTTCTTCGTAAATCTAATATACTACAACTGCGGAAGGTAGAAATGATCGTTAACATAATGGTGGGAATAAATGATGGAAAGATAATGCTTAACATAATTAACCATGATTTAATAAAAATTGCCGACTGGTGAAAAACAAACTGTGTTGAGTTTAAAAAACCTCAAAACTGTATAATTTCATGCACACTACTCAAATTTGACTGTAAAATAAATTTACGTAATTAAAAATTTAATTACAAATTATTAAAATTTCCATAGCATTTTACTTTTAATAAAAAGAACAAGTTCGATTTATTAATGTTCAACATTAGAATATTGATACATAGATATAAATTTGTATCAACATTGTATCTATAAATATTACTTACTTTATTTGTAATAGTTTATAATAAACAAATTATATTTGAATCCAACTCAAGTTGTTTAAACATTTTAGGTATGCGTGCGAATTAAAAAATGACTTAAAACGATAATATTTTTGACATCACATATAGGAGCAATCAAGTGTTTGGGGTGCTTGAGTCGATATAGTATTATTTTTTTACCTTCAAGACTTCTTAATATCTATACGACCCAAAATTAAATTCAATTCACACATTTGGTTTAGAGATTAGTCTTAGACTACCTTGACTACGTTCAAAATCTTTTTCTATTTTATAGATACTTTGTAAGTGTGGAGAAATAATCAGTAGAAATTAAAGAACTACTCCCGACTATTAAACAGTTCCAACTCGAAAGAAAAGGAGACGCAAATCCAAACTACTGTACCGTGGAAATACCTAAATGGTGTTAAACAGGTTACGGAAACTGGTTCGTTTTAATCTGGACTTCACGAATCAGAAATCGTATCCCTTCTGATGTGCTTCCATATTAAAACAACACCATAGTGCATAACTACAGAAACTCAAGCAAAACGTAAATATAATCATTCTGAAAATTCCTCCTAACCCATTCAAAAAATTTCTTCTTTTTGCTTATCCTGTTCTATATATGTACTAAACATTACACTTTAACAATTGGTTGATTAAAACAAAGCTTATTAAAAACTTAAAAAAGCCTAAAAAAAAACAGCTTATTCGTAAACCAACTTCTATGTTTCAGATCTTCTTCGTAACAATAGTTCCAGATCTTCTTCGAACTGTGTAAGCTAACCAATTTTGTTTCGGAATGTTTATTTAGGTTAGAATTATATTGGCCTTTGTTTCATATCCTTCCTTCGTTTAGTCTAGTGTAATAGTCCCGACTAGACAATTTTATACATTACCTTAAGTTACTTTTTTATGAGCGTTTCAACTTAGATAGTATATTTTAATATCCAAATCGCCCAGTTTAAATAAATAAATAAATAAAAAAATTGTATATAACTTCGGAATATATCAACCGATATTTAAAAATATGAATTTATTTAATTCAGTGTATGCAAAGAAACTCGTTGATGACCAAACGATACTTGGTTTAGTGCAAATTTTTTCTGATTTGATTAATGTGCCTATTACAGGTATCCCTTTTTTTGTCGGATCCGAGTAATTTGAGGTAACAACACTAATTTCTATTACAGCTGTCACACGCCGACTGAAAAATGCGACTCAATTGTCACTTGCAATTTATATGTGACAGGATTCCGTTTGTCTGTAATTTTGTAATTTTTTGTGTCTATATAAATTTAAATAATGGATTCTGAAAAGAAAGGGTATGTAAATATTTATATATATATATATATATATATATATATATATAATATATATTTGAATTTGAATATATATTATATAATATTATTGTCTTGCTTTAAATAGAAAGTTAAGAATTTATGAAATAAAAACAAATTTTAATTTATTTCGAATTTTTAAATTTTCCCTTCAAATCCTCAAACAAACCAATAAAAGCGTCTTTATTCAATCGGAAATATTTAGCGAAGCTATAAACAAATCGTTTTGTTATATTTCACATATTTGTACATTAATTATTTTACAAATTGTTTTACTTACTTTTCATTATCAATTTCCAATGGATTTGAACAATTTCTAAGAACCTTTCTCTTTATACTTAAATTCTCTGTTTCTTCTTCTGAATCACTATCACAAAAATATTGATCCCCACTTTGTAAATAAAAATATTTTTATTTTTTAAATATTAAAAACTTCAAAAATTTATAAAAAAATCACATCAACTTTGTATTCTTATAAAAATATTTTTTTTCTCAAATGTCAAATGAGTTTTTCTGCCAAAGTACATTAAAAATACGTTCAAAAATTTGTTGCTGTCGGATTAAACTTCTAATACGAAAGTAAATTTCATTCGGATGACTGGAAAAAATGACTGGAAAAGTGGTGTGACACCTGTAATAGACATAAAATGTTATATAAAATGTTATATAGAGTATAAGATTGCCCAAAAATGCACAATTCAGTGCTAATTGGTTTTTCAGAAGCAAATGAAGTGGCCATTTCTTGGTCTTCCTATGTACAAAAAATGGCCTAAAGTTACTTAACTTAATCTCTTCGGAATCTAGAAGAGATATTTCAGATATTTTCTTTATACTACAAGTTATGAAAGACGAAATCTATTCACAGTACATTAAAAGTATGGTGAATGCGTCAATACTAGTACACGGTTTCGCTCAGAGAACATTTTTAATGCCCTTTATCATCGAAAAAATTACGGGAAATTTGAACCCATTAAGAGGATGTATTGTTTATGTTATGCAATAAATATAAAAGCTACATTGATCTTTCATTAAGTGGAAGTCAAATTAAAAAGGATTTATTGCTACAATTCTCTTGGAATTGAATTTTTGAGTTCGAGCTTTAATAGAAAAGATATATGGTTACAAAAAAAAAAAAAAAACACATTTTCTTATCATCACACTTAATAATTCTTTTGTTAATACCTAGTTCTAATTCCATTTCCTTCTATTTTTCTTTTATGAATTGTAGGGTACTTTAGTTTAGAATAATTTTGTAAAATATTAATTACTTTTTTTTTTTTTAGTTTAACCCTTTGCCGCCGGTTGTACTATATATAGTACAGCAAAACAGGGTGTACAAATTAATTTTTTTTCTGAAACTAATTTGATTTTAAAGCCAAATTGTTGTGAATTCTATTCTTAAAGAATGTACCAACACTTTTATTTGCATAACACTTGTTTTGAGTTTGATTAAGTGTGAATTTTTTTCATTAGAAAATAAGTGTTTTTTAGAAATTGCAAAATAATGTGTTTGACCATAAAATTATTAAAAAATGTTATTAAAATTTTAAATTATTTTATAAATTAAATTGAAAAGTGTTAATTAAATAAAAACTAAAATAACGTGAATGTTAATTAAAAATTATTAATAAATTTAATTAGTTTTTTTTGTGTGCAAAGTTTGGTGTACTATATAAAGTACAACCGGCGGATATGGGATCAAAATAATATGAATAATTTCATTTTATTATATATATCAGTATTTCAAAATTAATTATTGTTGTTTTTATGTGTGTTAATTAAAAGATTTACATTATTTATTACTACGTTTTACTAAAACTATTATACCTCTAAGCACTATTTCAACAATAATATTGGGAATTGGATTGGGAATAATAAGTCATATAAATGACAGACTTAATAATGACTTAAGTAACGGGTTCTATTTAAAAGTGGAGGCAGAGGTTCTATTTAAAAGTGGAAATATTCAGCTGGGCAGTTCATTCAAAGAAAACCTGTTCGATTTGGATATAAGAATTGGATGTTATGCAGCTCTTCTGGTTATTGCTACAATTTTGATGTATATTGAAAAATTCCATTCGGACAATTTGGTTCAGCTACCAACTAAATGGCTGTCAGCTTTCAAGAGCGAATTCTATTATAGACCTCGGGTTAACGCTTGACACTAAACTGAGCTTTAAGCTACATTATGATAAGATAGTGAGCAAATCAAATTCTTCTTTAGGTTTCATTAAACGTTGGTGTAAAGAATTTTCTGACCCCTACCTCACGAAACATCTTTATGTTACTTATGTAAGGCCTACCCTTGAATATGCCAGTCAAGTGTGGTCTCCACATTACTTGACTGACATTAACCGAATTGAATCGGTTCAACGAAAGTTCTTACGTTTCGCTTTGAGTAACTTTTCGTGGAATGATCCATTGCGGCTTCCACCTTATTACCACCGTCTTAAACTCATTGACTTACAGTCGTTGTCTGATCGTCGAATAATTGCAGATATCTCTTTTATTCACCAGATCCTTTCGGGTGTAACGCTAGCCCCTGAAATTTCAAATTATTTGGTTGCAAGATCCAATCGGAATAATCTCAGAACCGTTGAGTTGTTCCACATTCCCTTCCACCCTACCGAATATGGTAGATTCGAGCCAATCACTAGAATGCTCCATGAAGTAAATTCTAACTCTAGTTCTTTTGATCGTCAACTAAGTGTTTTAACAATTAAAAAACGATTACGTCTTAATGTACGTTCAACTGAGACTAACTAACAACTGTTGTTCTTTTTAGCTTTGATATTTTTTTTTTGGCCTAACTTTTTGAAGTGTTTTTATTAAATGTATAGCTATTAACGTAGGTATTAATTTATGACTTTTTACCCTTCTACTAACAGCATGTACCTGGTTTAGTTTATTTTTAAATTTTTTAATCAAAGGTGGCGGTGTTTTACTAACCCTACTGGATGAAGAGTTATTGCACAATTAAATAAAGCAAGCTTTCGTCTAGTAATAGACATCTGATGTGCTTGCTCTAAACATAAATCTGACAGTATATAAAAAAAAAAATTATGAAAATAAGCGGTTGATTCCGCTTGGTCCAAAAACACTAACTGATTTTTTGAAAATGATACCACAACCAATAGAAGCAACAGGTACCATTCGAGAAAATCGCTTAAAAAATTGCCCATTTGAAAAAAGTAAAACATTTAAAAATAAATCTCGTGGCACATTTGATTATAGATATAATAGTACCACCGAGTTACTTGCTGTGCAATGGATAGATAATAGCGTATGTTCAATTTTAACAAGTTTTGATATCGTGATCCCGTTGCATCACGTAAAACGTTGGTACAAAATAGACCGTAAAAAAGTACAAATTGGTCAACCAAAAGTGTATGCAACATATAATGCAAACATGGGAGGTGTTGACAACGCTGATCAAAATATAAATTCGTATAGAATTGCTATCAAAGGAAAAAAATGGTGGTGGGTAATTTTCACATATCTAATCGATTTAACAATGGTAAATGCATGGAAATTGTACATTCAATCAGGAAATAGCAATGACAAATTTTCACCTCAGCTTAATTTTCGGAGGTTTATAGTACGCAAAATATTACAAGAAGCCAGAGCAAGCACTTCTATAATCAAAAAAAGGAACCCTTCTTCATCAGTAGAAAAAGAAAAAACTCAGCATGTTCCTCAAAAAATGCACACTCAACTTAGATGTGTCGTGTGTCATTTAAGAAGTATGTATTCTTGTAAAATATGTAGAAAAACATTATGTATAAAAAGAAAATGCTTTGCAGAATATCATTTATGTAAAATTTTTGAAGAACTTTTGTTTATGTTTTATGATGGTTATGTTCTTCTCAATAAAAATTAATAAGTTAACATAAATATTAGATTTTTATTTTTTCATTCTTATATATTTTTTCATATTGATTTTTGCACTCATATCCGCCGGTTGTACTATATATAGTACAGACCACAACTCCGGATCCGGTGGAACTATCACCACAAAATTTTTAATTTGTAATTCTTGGACTAAAAATAGACTACTCTCAAAAATTCATCACGATCGTACAACGGGAACTGGTAGCCGGCGTTAAAGGGTTAAACTTAATTGTAATCTGTTTGATCTAAACAAGAAATAAATAAATAAATAAGTAAATAAGTATGTACAAGATTTTCTGCTCCTCCATTCTCCTATCTATATATGGTCGTCCATCCTAATAATCTACAAGATTGTCCGATTTATCTTATTTCATGTGTATTTATAGAATTAGTGATCGATTTTGGTATGAAAAATGCCTGATGCTGATGTGTTCCATTTAATATACCACTTCCGCTGAGAGTACGTATAGGAGCTTTACGTCATATAAAATAATTTTTCTTATTACGTATTTATATGCGACTAGAATACTATGTTTACTTGGTTGTTTGGTCAACAGGGTGGAATAAAGAACTGTGATCCCGGTTGGCATATATTCTACGCACTTAGGCATTGCGACCCCACCCACCTCTGCCTCTCAGCAGACTCCATCACTGAGCCAACCAATCCCTTCAATGTACCTAACAATTTGTGCTAGTTTTTTCCTTCTAACTTCCGAGAATTCCTACCAGTCTTCTAAGATATTTACTCTCCTCATTCTTTGGTTCGGGCATATGCAAAGTACGTGAAGTACCGTTTCCATCTTTTCTGCGCATCTTCTGCATAAATTGTTTTCCATAAGGTTCATTATTGGAGCGAGGCTTCTGACCATAAAGTGCCCTGTAAATACGCTCACATATTGCCTTAAGTCGGCTATTTAGAGGATAGTGTCATTTTTCTGATAGTTTTGTGTAATAATTTGCATTTTATTCAAATGGTCAATACATATAAATCTTCTTTTAAACTCAGCCTTTCATTTTTTTCTCATCATTAATCACTCTCCAACATATACCAACATATTCTGAAACAACATATTTTTTATTATCAAATTATATTTTGTTATTAAATTATTAATACTTTCAATAAGATCGAAAATATAAATTCAGAAAATTATCAATATTTTCACCTTTGAATGCCAATAACCTAAAGCATGTGGGTTTTATATTTAGTTAAGTAAAAACATAAAAATATTCAGCAAAAATATTTTCCGAATTTTCCTTTTTATTATATATACTTACAACCTACTTATATAATTTGAAAATGCAATCAATTACATTAACCATTACAAAATTTATATCAAAAACATTCCACTATAATTTTTCGTATACATATATAAATTTTTAATATTAATGATTGTAATTTATTTCTAATTATTTCTAAATATTAATAAAAGATTTATTATAGGTATATAGTATACATATATATAATTTTATTAATGAAAATAAATAACAAAATTATATACATGTATATATATTCTCAACTTTTTATTATTCATTAAAAATTAACAATTCATTAAGAATTAAGTTGAAAATATTAGAAATAAAATATCAAAATAAATTCCAAACCTAATTAATTAATTAAATTTGAAAAGAAATGAAATGATGAATATAATTATATCAAAAAAAAAATAATAATTTTTGCTTTAAAATAATTTAAATAAAATATTGTAAATCCCTTAACACCATCTTTAATCAACTGTAAAATATTTAACATTTAATTATAGGGAATTTTCCCAAAAAATATTTCCCATTTCTTATTTGACTCTATTAAATTTTGAAATCAACAAAATGACAAGAAATTGAGAATAAAAAAATGTTTATATAACAAAATTACCGTTATTTTATTCCTTAGAGTTAAATCTATATCAAATATATATATACATTAATTGTATATATATATATAAAAAATTTCATGTCATGTTACTTGTGTTACCTCATTATGACATGGTTTTATTCTGCGGTTTAAAAATACAAATTGTCATTTTAATGTAACTTTCTCTTTTATATCTTTTTCTCCTTTCTTCTTCTGATTCAGATTTCTTCTACTTCTTTTTAATTACAAAATTCTAGTATGAATAGTTATTATAATATTTATATATGTAGGAAATTCTTATCATGTAGATTATTATCTTTATTTTTTTTTTTTTTTAATTTCTAAAGATAATTTTATTATACACCATATAATATACTAATTTGTGTCAATTTTTGTAACATATAACATAAGGAAAGAGAGAGAGAGACAGAAAGCATAATATACATTATGTATGTTATCCACCTCTGAATATTTTCAAAAAAAAAAAAAAAAAATTATTTTTATTTTTTAAATCAGTTTAAATCAGTTTTTTTAGGGTAAATGAATTAAAGGTGGGTAAAGAAAAAGAATATTATTTCAATAGATTCAACCCTTCAGTTGAGTTCAGTATTCCAATAATATGAAAATTTTGGGTTGATAATAATATGTGGTATTTTGAAACAGTATATACATATATATAGTTATATATTATTATGTAGGTCTGTAATATATGATACATATAAGTTTGAATTTTTAGTCAGTCAGTATAAGTATGTAGGATATATTAATGACAGGGGTGTACAAACAAACAAACAAAAAAAAAGTACATTAACATAATACAAGAAGATGTATTTTTAAGACCCAATTAAGGGATTACATCACGTTTTCAGTTTCAACCTATATACAACACTTCTAATTATTATTATGTAATATTTTCGTTATTGTTTTTTTTTTTTTTTTTTTTTGCCTTCAGAGTTGGTTGTCTCGAATTTTACATATATTATGTAGATTTGTTGGAAACTATAATATTGGTGTGTATGTGCGTAACAAAATTTTATTTTATGTATGAAAAGTAACTGGGTTTTTATGAATGTGTGCATTAAATTTTATAAGTACATTCAGGGTGTTTACTAAAATAAAAAGTACTGTTATTTTAATTTCTTAAATTAATTTTTTTTACTGTCATATATTTTCTGAGTATTTTTTTCTCTTTTTATACATTTTAATCATAAATGATTTAAATTTTTTTTGTTTATTAATTATCATGATGAATTTATCATTTGAAGTTTCATTAATTATCATGAATTTATATTATTAAATTACTGTTTTAATTAATAATTTTATTTGATTTCAAATGTGGATATTTTGGAATACATACTTCTTGAATTCTTCATAGTTGTCTTAGAAAAACAGTTTATGGCCATTGATAATTTCATGGTTTCTCTAATAAGTTTTAATTCAATTCAATTCATTGTTAAACTCTGTAATAAATTTATATTTTGTACATTATAAGTTGTCTTGAATTATACTCGTTCAATGTAATTTTGTAAGTTAATAAATTCTACTTAATATTATTTAAAATAATTGGGAAATAATAATAATACATACTAAGTATAGTTATTCCATACGGTCTTAATGGAAAATTAAATAAAAACTTTTTAGCATACTACTACATTACTACACTACAGATATTTGTTATAATATATTTTTCCAATTTGTAAATTGTAATTATTATACTAAAGTTTATTTTGATATGAGATATAGTGTACCTATATTATAAAAAATGGCCGAACAAAAGATAGATTAAAGTTAATTAGCTTTCAATGTTTAAAACCAATACACTCTTATTAGCCACAGAATTATAGCCTTTATAAATTTTATGTATTATTTCAACTGTATATAAATGTATAGCTAATGTATAGGGCCCTTTTCCAGTTAGGATTTGGGCCATATCTCTATTACAAATCTAAATCTAATCCAAGTCAAATTTTATACATATATCTACTAAATGTTTGTTGTTATTTGGAATTTTTCCCTTTTTTTAATTAAATTAATTTATAAATTTTGTTTGTGGGATTTTGTAAGGCTCTGTTTTGTAAATACAAGATATTTTTCACGATAATATTACTTATTAAATATTACAATAAATTTTTAATTATATTGAGGTTTTAAAAGACAATATTTTGAAAATTAAAAAACAGTAGAAATATCAGAACACAATAACGGATTATAAAAACGTTATTTATACAAAACAAAAAATATTATCGATTGTGTCTTTTAATAGAATACATACACACACACCCTGTCTATATTCATATTGTTTTGATAAATAAATATTAAAATTTCAAAATTATAATGTTACATTAAAATTTGAATTCTTTGGTAAGCCCAAGATCGTGTGATTTAATCCAAAAAATAACAAAACAAATAATATATATAGATAGAATAAAAAGTAATTTCATAAATTTGTAAATAGTAAGTTGTTAGTTTTTGCAGGTAGATGTCTCTTAGTTTTTACATTACAATGAATAAATTTTGTTTTACTAAAAATTAACCAGAACAAAATGAATAATAATAAAATTAAAATAATATAAAATATTTGTTTTTATGATTTTAGGTTTTCTCTCACGTTTTAATAATATTACCTATAATTATTTTTGCAGTTTTTCTTTCAATGTGTGGGTGTTTTTTTATGTTACACGATTTCGGATTCTGTTTTTTATGAATTTTTTATTAATTTATGGTAATTGTTTTGTGATGGAAATGTTGATATGTTTATTTTAAAAACAGGGTCCTTTCAAAAAATGTATAATTTTAATTTGATACCAAGAACAAAAAGGATATCATAACTAGCTATTTGAAAAATTCACCGTGGCATTCAAATTGCAACGAAAAAATTTCAATTACGGTATTAATATCACATATAAACAGAAATAATACAAATGCCGCATTTATATTTGGCTTATTGTGAATTCAATGTCAATTTTGACGTTTTGGATTATAAATTTTTACATTTGCAATTTTTGGTATGCTTTATATTCAATTTTTCATTTAATGTTTTGACAACACGTCAAAATATTTATGCTGCAATAAATAAATAAATAAGAAATAAATAAAATAACATGATAATAACAACAAAAAAAAAAAAAAAAGCAAAGAGAGTGTGGTCCTTTTTGACTTTTAAAAAATTTTCAATTTTTATATTAATATTTTTAATTTCGAAAATTTTGACAGATATTGAAATTTAACACTTAATAGTATTTGAAGACTTTCTTTTGTCCATTTAATCATCATAATTTAAGTAATTTTGAGTTTTTATCTATATTTCAATTTAATTAGTAAATATTTACATTCTGAAAAGCACAGATTTATGTAAATTTTTGCAAGTATGGGAGAATACATTTTTGAATGATATTTGTAAAAATGGGGGAAAATGTTTGACGTTAGCAAGATGTTCTTGCATAAATTTTTTCAAATGTAGTTTCAACTTGCTTCAAAAAATGTTTGACGTTAGCAAGATGTTCTTGCATAAATTTTTTCAAATGTAGTTTCAACTTGCTTCAAAAAATGTTTGACGTTAGCAAGATGTTCTTGCATAAATTTTTTCAAATGTAGTTTCAACTTGCTTCAAATTTTGTTATTGTTTTTTTTCTTTTTGTATTTATTTTAGGTTAGTTTAGATTAGTTAACTTTTCTTTTTGTTTTATATCAAATTAATGACAATGACAGCTGCTGCTGGTTTTTACGAGAAAAATTTGTAAGTCAGAATAAAGCTTTTTTTACCTTTTTTCTTTAATATTTACTCATACGCAAGAAAGTATGTACGTAAAATAAAAATATTTGAATATTTTGTATTAGTAATCCTGATAATAGGCAATTCCTACATGACAATAATTTAATACAATATTCACACATGATGGCACTTTCCCAGAACGTCAACAATTTGACGATCATGTCAATCACTTTCATTTGTAATTAACGCAATTGTGATTGTCATTGAGGTTTGGGAATTTTAAAGCAACAGTAAGCTTTCATACTTTATAATTCATTTCTATATTTTAATTTTTTTATTATTAACAATGTTATTATTTCATTACTCCAAACATTTTTTTCTTACCTGTTTTCTACAACACTCGTTTTTGAAATTTTCGACAAATGATTTAATTTTGTACAAACGCAGCAACACATTAAAGAACTATTGGAATTCATGACACTGTGGTATTAAATGGCCGCTGGCCATTTGGTGATCTTAATTATTGAAATAAATTTAGTAGACTGTACTCTCCAGTGTATGTATCGAAAAAGTTGAACAATCACTCGTATTCTTTATTATCTTTATTATGTGTTGTACTTATAGCTATTATATTACATGTGGTTATTTACAGTCATTATACACTATGTGATAAAATTTGTGTATAGGGAACGAAAAGAAAGTCAAATTCAATACGAAAAAAGTCAAATATTGACATTTGATTTGACTTTTTTTCAATACACGAATTTATAACGTCTTTGAGTTTTGAAGTTGTGACTGTTGTGATGTGAAGTAATAAAATTAATTAATTTCTTATGGTTTTTTATTTATAATTTTTTGTTTTTTTTTCTAAACGTTACCCCAAAGAAAATGGCCAGACAAAAAAATAACAAAAACCCAGTATTTGAAAAATTTTGTTTTCAGATAGAAACAAATATGAGCAAATGTAACGTGTGTAGTTTTGTTATGAAAAGCAATAACCCCGAAAATCTAATGCGACATCTTAAGAAGATTGTATATAGTATATGTAATCTGTAATGTATATAAATAATTTTATTTTTAACAAAATTGAAGCAAAACCGAACCGAACCGAAAACCATAAATAAAAATATTTATTGAACCAGAACCAAACCAAAACCAAATTTTGAAATTTTTAGAACCAAAACTAAAAACCAAAAATTAAAATTAACCTTAAACCAAAACCGAACCAGACGAAAAAAATTTTTGGTTTACATCTCGCTTATAAGTATTATACCCTATGTGTGTTTACACGTGTATTCCCTACAATTGTATTGACTACAACACGTAAGAGTATGTGTATTATAAATAACCAAAGAAAATAGAAAAAAAAATAAAACAAGTAACGTTTAAGTAAAATGACCAAGCTGAACGAGCATCCTGTATTCTCATCTAATTTCTCGTTAAAACTTGTTTTAAATTTAAACAATTCTTGATTACAGTAATATAAATTTTTTTTTTTTTAAAAAGAAAAATAAAAAAATAATATAATCACTCATCGGAATAAATTCACATATAAATTCAGAAATAAACAAGGATACTAAAAAATTTATTCATTACTAAACTCAGACCATTACCGTTTCACAACTTGAACAATTTTTATTATGAACAGTAAAAAAAAAAACAAAAAAAAAAAATGTAATTAACATATTCAAAATATTTTTTGTTGTTGTTTAATTTGAAAAATGAATAGAATGGGATTTAAAATTTTATGTTTATTATTTTATGATGTGGTACATTTGACAATGCCAAATACAGGAATATTAACGGTATTTATTATTACCATTATTAATATTATTATGCATATATAAGTATTAACCTTATGTTACAGGACACAATATTGTGTTCATTAATTTCATTAATTTTTTTTTTTTTGTTGCTACTCTCTACCAGATTATTATATAAATTAGACATGAGATATTATTTAAATACAACTAATGAAGTTGATATTTATTTATTTATGAGTAAAAGAGATAAAATGTATATAAATGAAAGGATATAGAAATGGAATTAAGGATTTATATAATATGACTAATGAGTGTTTTATAAGTGAGATAATTAATATGAAATTAAGTGATAATTTAATATGATTTAAATTTATGATTTGTTTTTTTCTATTTATTATTATCTAATTTAATGTTTATTATAATCTTATGAAATTGTAGCAATTCAAAAGATGTAATAAATTAATTTTATTATTTTATTATTATCAAAATTTTAGAATTTAAAAATATACTATAAAGTTTAATATTTTTTTTCTTGTGATTGGTGAGGATGTCCTGGAAGACACAGTGAGCCCAGAAGTTATTATTAATAAGCTGAACATTGAATAGTTCTTAACCTATAAAATTTAATTTTAACCTGTTTGTTTTAATCGTCTATTATGTTTTCTTGTTCAATTATCATGTTTTTCACTAATGGATCGATGTAATATTTTGATTTATTTCTATGTACTGTTATGTATCGACTTTTAACTTACTCTGTTTTCTTAACTACCTAGTTTTCAATAATATTTGACACTGCAGCCGCAAATTTGAATGAAAACACTTCAGTACTAAAAATAAATATTATAAATTTAAGTTTATCTGAACCGTTTAATGATATTTTGTTTCATTTATTGTTGAAGTTGCTTTAAATTATTCAAACCTCAATATTGAATAAAAAAAGTTGATATCACAATAATGAACATTTTTTTAAAATGTTGCTAATTACTTATCTATTACCAATTCTTCATTTTCTTAGTTAGTATTTTGAATCCCCTTAAAATAAATTAATCTAATCCACTAAAAGAAATGTGTTTTCTGATTGTTTTTAGTAAATAGTTTTTAACAACATTTTCACGATATTCACGATAAGAAATATTTTTTATAAAAATAAGTTGTTAGAAGATCTTTTTTTTTTACCTTTGTGGAACACTTCTTTCTGGAATTAAAAATTTTTCTCAAGCTCACAACTCATAGCTCTACCCTCCACTATCTATTTTCTCAGTCCATTCTATTTTGTCAGTCCATTCTATTTTGTCAGTCCATTCTATTTTGTTAGTCCATTTATCTCCTCTGGCTCATACTTATGTCCCTCCAAATATGCTTTACATCTACTTTAAATAAATTTTACTTATTTACTTTTTATATAAAACAATTAAATATTTTACTCATCTTTTTTCCACCAATCATTTAAAATTTTCAGAAATCGATCAAATATAACGGTAGAAAAAAAATTGTTTTTAAATTATTTATCGAAAAAAAAATACTGTTTTTATATAACACAAAAATGACGACAGTTACTATTAATATAATTTTTCATAATTACTTTTGTCAGTTTCTAATTAAGACTTGAATTAAAAATTTTGTTTATTTATTTTTTTTTATTTTCTTTTATTTTATTTTAAAAGAAAATTTAATTAATTGATTTTTTTTTTATATATATAATTTTTATTATTTTTATATTTTTTCATATTATAAAAATAATATTTTTATATTTTTTCGTTTCAGATGGATTGTACTTTATGTAAATATGATGCTGTTAGTACTGAAACAAAATTACATAATAGTTACGAGTATACAGCAGTTAATGAACGTGATGGTAAGTTTTTTTTTTTTTGTTTTTGTTTACTTTTTTGCACTTACGTCAATAGAGAAGATTTTTAAAATTATTTATATTGTATTGAAATATCACTAACATGCCAGTAAAATTCCGTAGACTTTATTTAAACAATTTATTTCTAAAAAAATATAAACATATGGTCAAGGATAATAGTACTAGAAGGTTTATCGACTGAATAGTGATATACTTACTTTCAGGCGTAATTATATTATGTCTTAATTATGAGCTGTACTAATTTAGCATGAAAAACCTGCAATTTGATGAACTTATTATTTTACAACTAAACCAATATCATTCAATAATTCTTCGAGTTTAATGTTCCTTTTAATACGAAACTCTCTATATACACTCCATAACTCTCTATAGTACAAATG
The DNA here is from genome assembly GCA_963942445.1 of Argyra leucocephala. Taxonomy (NCBI): domain Eukaryota; kingdom Metazoa; phylum Arthropoda; class Insecta; order Diptera; family Dolichopodidae; genus Argyra; species Argyra leucocephala. The sequence continues at coordinate 6,818,858 of OZ012681.1, read as the reverse complement.
CGTCCTATTATTCCATGAATAAGGCATTTAATCAGTATTTAATCAATCCAAAATCTGCAAACCAGAAATATTATTACATTTAACCTGTAAATTAGAGTACGGTATAATCATTTGAACCATTCCACTACCGATTTTCATCAAAGGAGACGTAGCGAAACTAAATATTTTTTAATTCAAACTTTCAATTTAAAATTTTACCCTTATAATTTTACCGTATAAGTCTTTTTAATATGAAAAATTTTGATTTATCAAATTACCGCAACTCACACAACGCCAGAATTATTTTTGTTTATTTGTTTTTAAAAATGATTAGATGTGGGGTTGTTGTCTAAGATAAATCAATAAAAAATAAAATAAAGTGCTAGTACTAAGTATAAATTGAAATGATGGAAAACAATATTCATAATGAAATTGAACATGATATTTTTTTATCAGACTTCCTCAAATTTCGTAGGGCAAGCGAATAATAGTTCAATTTTAAACTGAAAATTTTATTTATGTACCTAACTACTTAAATTCAGTTTTATCGACGTTCAATTATCAATTTAAAATTTTAATAATCACTGACCATATTTTCAACATATATATATATATCTATTGTGCTGTTTATCTACAATAGCTAGTGAATTTTCTGACAAAAAACTGTTTTGTTGTTCTCTTCTGTTTTTATCTTTAATTTTTTTTATTTATATTTTTTGTTTTTTTTTTTTCAGATTCATGTCATCTTTTGCATAATTCACCATTAAAAGTAAATCATAGTTCGCCATTAATGCAAGTAAAATCTACTACCATTCACCATTCATCACCAATAAAACAATATTGTACAATACAACAGCAACAACAACAACAACAACAACAACAGCAACAACAAATAAATTCATCTCCATTAAAACAACATAATAATCAACATCATCATCAAAATCAATTAAATAAACATAATCATTTACATCAGCATCAAGTACAACAGATTCAGCAACAACAACAGCATGGATCACCTCATCACTATCAAATGACATTACCAAAAAATTATCGACTGACAACAGTAGCGGCAGCAGCAGCAGCAGCTGCAGCGGCAACTACACAAACAACAACTACAACATCATCATCAATTGCTGATGGATCAACAGCAACATTATCTGAAACATTGGGTAGTACAGCAACAATAGGAAGTACTATTAGTATTGGTGGAAGTGGTGTTAATAATTCAAATTTATGTATACCACATGGTACAACAACAACAACTGTTTATTTTCCTATATCAACAACAACAAATCCTATTAACAATCAATATACTTGTAATACATTACATTATAATCATCAACAGCAGCAGCAGCACCAGCAGCATCAACAACAACAACAACAACAATTAGTCAAATATCATACAATACAATTACAACAACATGGTAATGGTAGTGGTAATTCAAGTGGTATAACAACAACAACATCAACAACGAATCCTAGTGGAAATATTAAAAATTTGGATCAATCGATTATTGGTCAAACATCAGCAACTGTTCATGGTAAGTGATTTTTATTATTAATAATAATAACATTAAAAAATGTATATAAAAAAATTGAATAATTGAAATATAACGGTAAAAAATGTTCATTCTATTAAATGATAAGCTGAAAATTCATTTTAATTAGATTTAACGTTTCCTAGTAGTAAGAATGAAAGAGAAAATAATATGTTCATTTATTTTTATTTTTACCTTTCGTATCAGCAAAAATACGATATAGTTATATTAATATATATAGGCTGTTGTGTACCAATTATTGTATTTTCAATGAAATCAATACTACCACTGATGACAATTGCAATTAATTTGTTTCCCTATATAACAGTTCCCATCAGGTATAATAATTATAATTACCGTTGCAGTCATACAAACAAAAGGAATTTAATTTTTAATTTAATTTTTTTTTTTCTTCTTTATTTTCCATTTTTATTGTTTGAGAATTTAAATTTTTAATTGATTTTTGTTAATTTTGCAATATATGGGTAATGCAAAATATACACCGTTATAATTAATATTCATTTCAATTACGAATGTATTTAATTTTTTTTTTTTGTTTTTTTTTATTTTTGGTATAACAATTGCAGAAAATTATTTATAATTAAAATTTATATGGTGTTAAATTGATAGTGATAACTTTCAGTGACATTTCAAAAAGTGTTTGTTGTCAAAATATTAAAAATAATTAAATTTTTTTCAATTAAGTTATTTTTTTTAATAATTATATGGTGGGGATTTCACTCAAAAGAAAAAAAATAATTAAAAAGAATATTGTGGTAAAATTAATTTTCGTAACAAGAAATCTTTCAATACCTGAGGGCTTATAATAATTAAAAATCTGTTGTAATAACCTTAACGATGCATGAATTCTTTGTTAAGATTTTGATATTAAAAGAATGTTTTTAATTAATTTAAAAAACCGGTGACAACCATTTGATAGTTTTTTGCACATTGTTTGAAGAGCTTCATACTCATCACCTGCAACGATTAAACCATAGACAATTATAAACAATCGTCCTAGATATTTCTTATACGATATACTTCATACTAGGGGTCCCTGTTGAGTAATTATAATTCAAGTTGAAGCCAAGTTTAAAGTTTTTAAAAGAACAGTAATTTACGATCTGACATAGATTTCATACGATAAAGTAGAAACCACTCATGTTTTTATAAAAATTTAGAGGTTAGAAAGGCACATACTTTTTCGTTTTGGCATATTTCCTACAGTAAGTGGCATTTAATGGATAAAATTACTAAAAATAAAACTTTTTTGTATTTAACGATGTATATACATATACATATTTTTAACCAAAACTATATGATTATCTACTACAAATGACCAAAATATAGAAAACAATAATTTGAGACAGTTATACTCAAAAGAATTAATTGAATAAATTTCCTTTAATTATATATAAAAATAATAAGATGTTGAATGACACAAAATGGGTATATTTTATTTAAAAGTTTGAATATTATAAAATCAAATAGAAATTTTTTCAACCCGTATGCGCATTTGTGTTGTATTGTTGTGTATATACAACTTATTTATATATTAAAAGTTCATTAAGGAGAAGAGAGATAAAATAAAGAGGTGTTTACTGCGCAGGTCCTTAAATGCTTGTCTATTATAATTATAGATACTGACCTAAACACAGTTTTTGACAAGTTCGTTAATTAACATTTTCCTACAAATCAAAATTCCAGGCAATTTGAAGCTTAGCTATACTGTGGCATGTTTTATATGCTTTTTATGCTTATTTAAGAAATAGAGATCTGTTAACTTTACCAATTGATCAGTTATCATTAATTATTTCGATCTATGGTTTTTCCTATTTTTTTTATATATATAATTTTCAGAGTCTTAAGCTGGATTTTCGTTCACCAATATTTAAAATCTTAAAAATTTTATCGGCTCTAAAAAGCGAGATAACATGAAATGACATTATTTTATATGAGAGCTCAATGCGTACGACAATAACAGCGAATATCATGTTTCTTCATGTCGGCAACACTGTTTGTAGCAATTTTTTGAGAAATGCATATAAAAAAAAATAATTTTTTTCAACAGATGGTTTTGACGGTTGAATTTTTGTTTTTTTTTGTGTATAAAATAAATTCCCCAAATAGAAACTTAGAGAATTCTTTGCATCGGTCTATTTTTTTCTTACATAAAAATTATCTATCTCCCTGTTTAGAGCCAATAAAATTTTTTAGATTCTAAATATTGCTCAATGAAAATCCAGCTTTACCTTATGAAATTTGTAGCTTATTTTTAAAGCTTAATTCAATAATATTTTAAACTGCTTCAATTGATGTACTGATGGTTGTATATCGAAATCAACCAGTTCTTCATCATCTGGACTATCAGATTTGATGTGCAATTCATGATTTCATTTCTATTGTATTCTATTTTCCGTTGTTAATTATAGAGCATATAGGTATTTATATTAATTTACCACTTTTGTATATTATGAAATAGCCTTTTCTGAGATTTCATCAACTTCTTGATCTTTTAGTATTTTGCTCTTTTTTTTTATGTTCTTGACAGGTTGTAACACTCTCGTTCTCTGGTTTTGATTACTTTTTATGTAATTAACGTAAAGAACGGTTTGCTCTTTGTTTGTTAATTTGTCATCTTAAGTTTTGTTTAAAAAGGTATTAATTGTTATTTACACATTTCTTGTATTGTGTTATTGCAAGTTTTTGGTAAAAATTATTGAAAAAACCGAACTAATTATTATGTTTGAATATAAAACTTAACCTACCTTAATCTAACTTAATCTACAATAACTATTTACTAGGCTTTGTTTTTTGACAATAAGAGATTCTAGCTGTTGTTTAGCCACCAAAACTCTCGTTTTGTAAATCTATCTTTGAAAGGAATGCACATGTCATATTTCATTGAGTCTCTGTTAATATTGCCTGGAGTAAATTCTATTTTTTTATTCGTAGCCCGTTTATTATAATGAAATAATATAGGGACGAAATTTTGACTTTGGATATAGCCTTTTCTATCTAAATAAATAAACTGTTCGGGTGCTATAAAACCCGTTTTTAATGTGCTTTTTATGTATTCCGAGTTATGGTAAAATACATAGATATTAGATTAGATTATTAGATAGACATTTTCTGAGGTTTGTTGAGCTCTATTGAAATGATTCCTAATCAATTTTATAATAAAATTGTCGATCCTGTTTATTTTAGATTCATTATAGATATATCTATTTGAATAATAATGGATATATCCAGTTTCAGGCTTACGGGATTTGTTTATGCAAGTCCTAATGCATTTTACTACATATTTTCTACATGTTTTTCGAGTACTTATTTATCAAATTTCTGGCTTATCAACTAATTTCATATGGAAACTACTAGTATTTTGGTCTTTCTGTTTTTTTTAACCGCTATGCTTTTGTTAGAAGTAGCCCATTTAGTCATTTCATTTCTTCTTGATCTTGTGTTAGGCTGAAGTCTGTTTATAACCACATTACATGTCCATTACTTTCTATCTTTGTCGTAGTATTTATTTAATTATCCATCCGCAATTCATGATAATTTCAAGCTTTTTTTTTTTGTTTTTAATGCATCAAAAGTGTTGTATGTTTGTCGGATTTAGTAGTTTGGGATTCTATTTCCAATAATATATCTTAAAATATTTCTTAAGACTTTAACGTTTTATATCTGTTACAGTTAATCTGTAATGTTAATCTGTTATGTACTGTAATGTTAAATTATGTACTGTAATGTATCTGTAATCTGTAATGTTAATCTGTTATGTACTGTAATGTTAAATTATGTACTGTAATGTATCTGTAATATGTAATGTTAATCTGTTAAAGTTACATTGTAGGTATAAATTTACCTAAAAGTAAACATTTTGTATCTGTAAGTTCTATATATAGTCACAAAGTATACATATAGTAAAATTACAACTGTAATCATGAGTTTACATTTACAATTATTTATCTTTACTATATGCATTCTGTAACACCATTTTGTTTAAGTATAAATTTTCTATCTACAGTAAACGATTAAAGTAAATAGGCAACAATAATTTGTGACTATCGGTTAAATAAAATGTTCCTTGGGTAGCTTTCTACGTAATAACTGAACGATTGCATATTTTATATATTTGACCATAGACTCTGAAACGATTAATGAATTTATTATTCCAAAGGAAACCTAACAAATCAATACCATCTTTGCGTAAAGACATTATTTGTTCTATACTGTCTTGTCATTATTGTCCATATTAACTTATCACTGTCTATAGTTGTGTACTGTCTTGCTATTTTTGCATTTTATGGTATCCTTGAACACGTCACTAGTTTTTGTTCTTGAACTTGGCTGGGATATATTACTAGGATGTATTTTGCTACTGTATTTTCATTATTTTAAACGAATTTAAAAAATCAATTTAATATCATTTAAGGACTTTCAACCTACTTATTATTTTGTAATTAGTATCTAGATTCACAATAACACTATTATTATGTAGATTGTTGAATAATATCGATACTAATTTGTTGCAAATTATCTAAACATTTTCATAAGTATTATTTTCAAACTCAACTTAATTACAAACATATAATTATCTAAAATAAATTACTGGCTCAAAAATTAGGTAATAAACATTAATATACAAATTTCAAAACAAAAAAAAATTTATTTGCACCCACCTGAATTGAAACAAAAAACAAAAACATAAACATAAAATTTTATTAGATAAGTAATTTAATAAAGTTATTCTCTTTTCATAAATTAGAACAATATCCTTAACATACCAATTGGTCAACAAATTCATATAGAAATAAAAATAAAAAAAAACTACTCCAATTAAAATAAAAAACAAAAACACAAAAAAAAAAAAATCCAAAACAAACAAATCAAAATTTCAAAAAGTTTTTCATAAAAAGGATATCGTTTCAATTTTAATACATAAGAGAAACTCAAAACATATACATACATACTCCTAAAGGCATGAGAACCTCAAGAGGACTAAAAATTTTACCTTGTCTTTTAAATTATTTTTTATTATTTTTATTTTGTTTATTTTTTATTTTTTTTTTTTATTTTGTAGTTGTTCAAATTTATTTTACTCTGGTTTTTGATTAAAATTACCGAAAAACAAAAAAATTGCTTTTCTAATATTTTATTTTTCTCTGTTCATGAATATACTACCCATGTTTATGATTTAATATCTACATATTTATTGTTTTTGTTTTAGTTGTAGCAACACAAGGGTCGGGTCGGTGGTATAGGAACTAGTTTTAATAGAATTGCAAAAGAAGAACAAAAAAAACGTAAACAACAGTACACTTCATCGACATAAAAAAAAATGTTTTTGCTAGGTACTGACTATACCTTTTTATGATTTTGTTATAAGAAGCGATTTTGTTATATGTGCCATATTGAGTATGTTTTGGGATAATTAACAAAAAATATTTTTAGTTAAATGAGGAAAATATTGTATACTATATTATAAATACAAAAATTATTATTATTATTGAATTCACCATAGTTTAAATTATGGCAAATTTTATAAGTACCCTCTGCAGAAGTTTTCGGCTTTGAAAAAATTAGTATTATTTACTTAACATCATCTTCAAAACTACTCTCTCAATTTATTTGGTTGTAAGTATGTTCAATCGGTTATTAATCGCGTTATATGTAAAGATATAGTGTAATTGATATGGCACTTGACTACTAATCAGACAGTTTTAAGCTCAAATACCGCTCAAGAGAGTATGAATGCTCAAAAAATGTCTTTTTTCAATTTGATTATCACTCAAAATAAAAATATAGATGCTGTTCTGACTCAACAACATAGAAATATAATTTTCAGCATTTGTTTCATCAAAATAATTTTATTTTCATTTTCATTTATTCATTTATTCAGTACTCAAAAGAGAGACTAATAAGCTCGTGTAGAGTTTTACATATTTCTAAAGTTAAATAATAATTTAGATAAATATTTTGTCTTCACTTCAGACACATTATTTATCTAAAGATGGTCTATCAAAAAATTTGTACGATAATTATTTTGTTTAATGGGTTCTTGGTATGCCAAGATTCTGCGATTGAAAAGCGATTAGGATATTTTTCCTATTATTTTGACATAGCTTAGGTCTTCAGCAAATTTCAGGTACCCAATATTACTTTCTGTAATAGTTTTCGCTTTGCTTCATGCTTTACCAACTATTCTTTTTTTCCGATGGTCCAACGTTCATTGACGAGTCTGTTTAGGTCATTTTAAATTTTCTTTAATATTGATGGCCTAATCTGACGACACCTCTCCGATTTCGCTTGCTGATACACAGATTGTTAGTTTATAATCCATTCACATTTGCTGCGGTTAATGCAGCAGCATAAAATTTTTCTATTCCTGTTCGTTCTATCTTCATTGCAAGCCATTTATCGCGCTAGAAGTTATTTATAATATTTATTGTAAAGAATTTTAATAAGAAATATTTTCTGCACACTGGCACGTTTTGCACTCATATAAAAAAGCTAAATGTGAAAAATATAATGTTTGTATTTCTTTGAATCGTTCTTGATTGCTACCATAATTTAGTGAGAGTGACGCGGAGAGTCGATTTTAATATCTTTCATTCAACGTCATTTTCTGCTTCACCAGATTGGTGTATGTGACCCAGGGAAGCGTTACGAAATCTGGTCTCTTAAAATCTCGCTTTCTCAAAACGATGTTTTAATTCCAGAATATTTATTTTAATTATTTTTATCCGTAATCGCTGTTGGATACAAAAAGGCGTATATATCTGTTTTTCCAGTATACCAAAAATATTTTTATGCGTAGCCAGCCACTGTAGGATGCATAAAAGGGGCTTTCTGCTTTTGCAAGAAACTTTAACGAGACTTTAAATAGAGAGACGAGACTTTAAATATCGAGGTTTTGAACCCGACCCGTGACCAAGATGAGTGATAAGATAAGAGGCAATATTTAATTAATATTAAGTAGTATATTTTATTAATTAAGCAATATTAAATAATAGAAAGAGTTAATTTACTTTACTCTTCACCATTTGATGTTCAGGTTACGGGGATTGTTAGAAATTATATTAATTATAAAAATAATTATATAAAATACTTAGCTAAAAAACTAACTTTGAGAATCAACGAAGCAAGGAAATTTACACATTAATATTTTCTTCATTTTTTATCTTTTCATTTTACTGCAAAATTAAGTGAACTTCTGCATAGTTCTGCAGCAGATTGCGTTATCGGATCCAGTATTATTTTGATTTTTCAAATTGTTATGTATGGACTTTTTCATTTTATTTCGTAATTATACATGAGACGATAAGTCTCTATAGGAGTATATAAAGTATAATGTGCAAATTCATAATTCTAAAACTAAATTAAATTAAATTAAATTAAACCTTAACCTAAAGAAATTAACTATAATGAAAATAAATTTATAAAGAAAAGAAATTTATAATAGAAAATTTATAAAGCGAAAGAAAGAAAAAAAAATAAAAAGTAAAATAATATAAAAAAATAGAAAAAAAGCAAGAACAAATTAAAGTTAAAACGATAAAATACGGAGATAAAGTAATAAAATAAAAAAAGTCCAAAAGTCTCTCCTCCACAAAACAAAAAAAAAAACAACTATCTTTCAGACGTCACACACCTAGCAAACATTATTCTACAAAATTTTTATTCTTCTTAATTAATGACTACACTTTTTCCTTAAAATATACCCAACAGAGCTCAAGGAATTTAGAAATAGAGAACTCACACCTGACTACGTTCGGCAAAGAATTCCACAACCCGACAGTCCTTACAACAAAGGATAGAGGTCTTAACCTACCAGAGTGTCTAGAAATAGTTAAATTTGCACTTCTTAATGATCGTATAGGGGTTATTTTCTTAAAAAGATATACCTGTGTATTTTTAGGTTGGATTTTTTTCATAAAACAGATGTACTTATAATTTAGATAGTTTTCGAAAGTACAGTCAAGCAAAACTTTAGAAACATCTCTGATGCTATCGAATCTACGACGGTTAGTTACAAATCGAGTGCAAGCATTGAAAATAACCTTGAGCCTGGAAAACTCGCCCATACTCATTCCAGCATAAGCTACTTCACAATAACTGAAATGTGGAAAGATAAAAGATATAACTAATTTCTTTTTTACCCACTCGTTAATATTGTAAGAGAACATCCAGAGTTTTCGTAACTTACAAAAAACATTTCTAGAAATAAAGTTAATGTGATCATTCCAGGTTAGAGTTTTATTGAATACAACACCCAAGTTTTTAGCTTTCCTCACAAAATTTAACCACAGAAATATTTAATTTGATATTAGGGAGATTAGCTGTATCAATATTACGAACATAAATTAACATAACCTGGGATTTTGACGGATTTAATCGAAGACCATTGTTTAGAGACCAGAAAGCAACAGCATCAAGATCATCATTCAATTTAGCAATAGAGCGGTTAATATCAGCTATAGGTCCACTGATGTAGAGTTGAGCATCGTCTGCATACAACCGGCAATGAGATTCAGACAAACAACTTTGTCACAAACACTTTGTCTAACAATTACGAACACATGTCTGTCAGTCATTTTTTGATTTCCATTATATTGACATTATAATTTTTTGTTGTTGAATTTGTTGTCACGTTAGCTTTTTCTGTAGGTATTGTAAATAATTGATTAAAATTTGAGTCTTTCGGCGATTAACTCTGCTTATTCGGAATATTATATTATTGTTTAAAATCTTATTTCTTCACTAAACTGAAATTAAGTTCTTATCTTCTGATAAAAAGTAAACTTGCAATTTAATGTGGCAATCATTGAAATTTGCAACAACTCAAATATTATTAAAAAATCGAAAAATGGTTTATAGAATACACCAACATATAGGATTCAGATCAACAATAATTTGTTCAGTATGCATGTGAATGTGTATTAGTTTGAATATACATATGTAAATATAATTTAGTATAGAAAAAGGTATTTATCTCAAGGTTTCTAAATGGATGCGCTTCATTAAAGTTTGCATTGGACTATGTAAATTCAATTCTATGCACTCGAACACATTTTTTTTGCTGTTTTTATTTTGTTTAATATTAAGTATAAACTTATAAAATTGTTTTTATATTAAGTGTTGAATATTAACAGAACAAAGATTCACAGAAAAACATTTATTTTTTTTTATTTTTTGTGTTTTCATTTTATTATATTTTAATTTAAAAACGATTTATTTAGGATAACAACTACAATATAATAACAAGAACAACAAATTAACAACATGTTAGAACACGATTGAATAAAATTTTTTAAAGTACAGGACATAAAAAATTAAATAAAAAATAAAAAAACAAAAATCATAGAACATTAGAAAACTTTTAGAATTATGTTTTGAGTACCCACCCACCTATAGAGTAAATTCTTATGAATTATTTTTTGATATGTGAGAGAGAGAGAAACAATTATGAAGAAGTTGGGGAAAAACTGGAAACATAAAAATAATTTAATTGTTTTAATATAAAAGTTACAGTTATTAGTAAAATATAAATACAGTTACCAATTTTTGAGTATTTAAAAATAATAATTTAAAACTATATAGAAGATATAGAAGAAAATTTATCTTCCGTTGTGTCATAAGCACATGTTTTTGAATTAGAGATTTAATTTGATTTACTTGAAATTGAGTTTAATTTATTTACCTTATATTTTAACCTAAGAATATACTTTACTTTTTATACAAGTTATTGCTTTGAAGACACACATAAAATACGGATTTCGAGGCAAATAGACTCAGTTTAAATGTAGGTGGGTAGTAACTTTTTGATACCACGACTCGGGTGAACTATTTGCCGTTATTGGTTAATTTAGGGGATCACTCTTCCATTTTGATTCTCCCTATTGAGATGGTTGATCAGATTTCTGATTTTGCTCTCCGCGATAATACCTATATTGTTGAGGAAAGTCACATAAAGGACTCAACTGAAAGTATCGACATATATAAAACCAAGAATGACTCACTCCTATATAAAAACCAAGCCAAATGACATGAACATTCTTCCTTTTATAAATTTATAGAAAATCGTAATATAGTCAATAAACTGTCATTGTTACGATTAAAATTATGTTAAAAATTAAATAAAGATTAAAACTATAGGTATTTTTCATTAATTTTATTAAATATCTTAATCAGTTTCGGTTACTACACCATCATCAGAAGACTGATTAGTGAAAAATACCTAGATTTTTAATTTTTATTTAATTTTAATAATATTTTACCTACAGCATATTCTATAAAATATATATTAAAAATATTTATAATATAATAAATCAACCCTCTACATGTGCTTGCAACTAAGCTAACCAGCCGCGAAAGATACCAAATGGATGGGATATGACCATTTTTCCAAAATATTTAAGTGAAACAAATTGTAGTAAAGCAAAGATTTTTCCACAATTCGTTTCTGGATAAGGGGATATGACTCTTAGAAATTTCTCGATTTCATAATAACACTGGATATCAAAAATGCTTTGGACGATCTATTGAATATTTTCGAAAAGTCAAAAACGCAAAAACATAAGCAAAGATCTGCCTTGATATAAAAAAAAACGTTAGAACAATTGGAAAAAAAAGAAAATTATACTGATTTTCTATGGAAACTGACGAATTGGTAAAACAATTTCATTATCAATGTCCTTGTAGAACGGTTTAATTGACATTAATGTTAACATTCTTTAAGAAAATATAATTTTTTTATAATTCTGTAAAAATAATTCTTGTAAACCTAATAATTTGATCACAAACAACAATCGCTAAGATCAATAAATTAAATTTATTTTAAGAAATTGTAAACAATTCGAAATGTAATATTTTATAATTAAAATTAATAAAGGAAAAAAATGTAATGGAAAATCATATTCAAAATGCAAACGATAAAGATAATAATGACAATGAAGCTGATAATATAAGGGCAACATCATCTGCATAATTTGTTCCATAAACAAACAAAAAAAAACATTTTGATAAGACCATACAATCATTGCATGCCATGTACAAGCTGCTTTTCCAAGTTATCTGAATCATCTGCGTAAAAAAAATCACCCAATAATGCGGTAATATTGTTGGGTTATTATACAAAATACCTAATTCATTTATTTATAAAAAAAAATTAAAAAAGATTATATTTTGTCAAAAGTGTAATGAAATTATATATATAATTTTCTGCATTTATCTGGATGTTTGTAAGTTCGACGGAATACTCCAACACATATACAAATTCCAATATATATATACAAATTGTAACATCATGTAATTGTCATAAACATAGTATCTGTTTTTTATTAGTTATATATGCCATCTGTCATCTGTCATCTGTAATCTGTTATCTGTGTCATTTTCCATTCATTTCATAATGATTGTCATGTCATTCAAGTCTTAAATTTAGATGGCGCCATAGAACTTTTTACTTTTATTATGTCTTAATTAATTTCATTTTACAATTTGAATTTTACAGTAGAACGCTGCTATGATTGTAAAAATATAAAATTATTGTAAGTTCATATTATATAGTTAGATTTTGTTTTCATTAAAAATATTATTTGAATTTAGTATTTCTATATTAATTTAAATTGAAATTATCTTTTTGACTAACTTATATTATAATTAATTGAATACAATAGAATGTCTTAAGAATATTGATTATTTAGAATTATTAAGGTCTTAGGATAATATATGTTTAAATTTCGAATGATGGCAAGTAAGATATCGTTAAAATGATCGAGTAAATATAACCCTTAGGGAATTGAAAATTTTGCACCTTCCTACAAATATTCTGTCAAAGGTATGATATTGATAAATTAGTAAGCAAATACATATTTTTCTTAAACTTGAAATAAAAACTCTAATGAAGGAAGAAATGCTAGAATTTATTTTGCTTCCGTCATTTATGGCGGGTTACAAAAGTAATAATAAAATAATCTTAGTTTATGTTGTTTTTTGAACATGTCCAATTTTAAAGCAAAAAAAATTCAATGTTACGTTAATTCCTGTTAGATTAAGTCACCCCATCATATTTAATACCTATTTTACAATTACGTTAAACCTTTATTTTAGTAATAGAAAATTAATTTCATAACTGTAAAACAGTAATCCATTTAATTTCTTTAATTGCATCGTTTTAATATAATTTAAAGAAAAAAATATTTAAAGAACTTTTAAGTAAAATCATTGACGTCATTTTAGATACTTATCCATTATAAAATATGAGTTATCTAATAATTTCTCTTTTATTTTCACACTTTTATATTTTAATATCCATTTTTAAATTATTGGTTTTATTTTTGTTATTCTCTTTTCTTCATTTAAAATGACATTTTCTTGTTTTTTTTGTAGTAATTTTTTTTTTTTTGGTTTTTCTTTACTCTTCTGAACCATCCATCATAGTTTTAGAAATTGAATAGATGACATGATAATTTTATTTTGTTCACTTTTTCTACTCTGTTAACAAGTTTATTAAATTTTAACGATGATGAAAGATAACTACCCAGAGAGAAAAAGATACAATGCAATATATAAGAAGTTAGGTACCTACATTCATGAATCAGTTCATCAACATCTGGAATTTTAACCAGAATATCCTTGATATTTTTGCATCCTTTCATTTTCTTTTCTCAAAAAAATTCTCTCACTTTTTTTTTTATATTTGTGTTCAAGAGATATTTCAGGGAATTTTATGGCATTCCTTTATTATCCTGTTATTTTCAATACTGTAAGAAAATTCAGATTTTTTTTATTTTTTTTTATGGGAAATAGTTGTATATAGTTTGTGTTTAATAGTTGTATTAGAATATCATGTGAAAAATATCTAAAAATTGTTTTCTATATTCTTAAAATGAAAAAAAAAAATGTACTTTAAGTTATTTTAAGATATTTACTGTGTCCTTAAAGATGGTTTGGTAGTTATGGAATATTAGAAGAGTATCCAAAAAATTAATGAAATTTTTCTTTCATGTTTTCAATGATAGAACAAAGAAGATATTTAATTAGAAGTGTATTGTAGGGATCTATTAAATAATTTAATTAAAAAAAAAATATTTAAAAAAAATTTTAAAAATATGTAGTGGAAAATCTACAAGATTATTAGTATAAGATTGTTTTTGTTTTTTGAGATATAAATAACCTCAGGGAAAACTTTGGTTTCGGAAAAATTAAGAAAAGAAAATTGTTTTGCATTTTTAAAGTGAAAAAAACTAATGAAAGACTCATATTGTTATTGTTAATGTTCCAAACTGTATTCGTAAAGAACAAGCGATTCAAACTAAGCGTATTGCTATTTGTTTTTTTTTGTTTTCTTCTTTTTTTTTTTATTAGAATGAATATATTCAATAATTTTGGCTTTAAAAATAAATAGACTAGCTTTGTAACCCGCCATAAATGACGGAAGCAAAATTAATTCTAGCATTTCTTTCCTTTATTAGAGTTTTCATTTCTAGTTTAAGAAAAATATACGTATTTGCTTACTAATTTATCATACCTTTATTTTTGTATTATAACGCTTTTAGTTACCATATAACAGAATATAGGGTCATTTACTCGATCATTTTAGCGACATCCTATTTGCCAACATTGAAAATTTATCGTATAATTCAAAATTAAGAAATTAATCCTGTTAACATTCAATAACATTCGCTGCGTAAGTTTAGCGCCAAAGTTTATGGCGAACAAATAATATTTTATAATGAGCCCCAACTTTGAACAAAAACAATCTAAAAAAAAAACAAAAATAAATAAAATTATAAATATAAAAAACAATAATATTGTAGATACACATAAATATTTATTTTGATGAATAAAATAAAAACTCGTGTTGGAGAAAAAATTAAAATAAAAAAATTTACTGCAAATAAATAGGTATTTACAAAACTGTTCATAACTTCTGAACCATTGATCGGTTATTTAGAATTTCATTTCATTTCAAAAAATTCATTATCGAACTGTTCATGTTAAAATTCAAACATAATTATTATTTATAACATACATTAAAAAGAAGAACAACAATCAATATGGTTTAACCGATACCTATATATACCTACCTACTATATTAAAAAAAATTCATCACTCTCTACAACATACATTTCTACACACTTGAAGAAAACAAATATACCTAAAAAATATAAATTTACAAAGATAAGAAATAAAAAATAATAGTACAAAATTTAATTTAATTTCTTTAAAAATGTATAGGTTGTTATTGTTTTTATGTGTAACTCAGCAGAACCAAAACCTAACCCTATAATACATACTAAATATTATATACGATCATAAATTTATATATCATATAGATACATATATATATATATATATTAAAAAAAAAACAATAAACAAAAAAAATAAATAAATAACAATTTTAACTCGTCATCGCATCACATTTCTGGCTGTAGTATATATATATATACCTATAGTACTATACAGGCTATGCATACGGTATGGAAAAACTATGATGCTATGATCATTATCATAACAACAACAAAAAACAAAAAATAACAATTTTAACTCTTCATCGCATCACATTTCTAGCTAGAGTATATATACCTATAGCACTATACGTATACAGGCTATGCATACGATAGCAAAACTATGATGCTATGATCATTATCATAACAACAAAAAAAAACAAAAAACAAAACAAAAATATATAGACATATATGCATATTGTGTATAATTTTAAGTAATAATTATAACCTTTAAGTGCATTATGTTTTTTTTTGTGTTAAATACTGTTTGCCTTTTGGTTATCATACCATATTAAACTATTGATAAAATTTCTATTAGTCCTTATTATTATAAATCAAAAAAATTGTTTGTTTTATTTATACTATTATTATTATTTTTTATTTTTCCTTATTATTTGCGAAGAAAACTAATATTAAATTAAAAAAATATATTTCATGCAATGGTATTTTTTCCTGCAAAGGTTCAGCATAACAGACAGGGGTTAAAAAAGAGCACCAAAGCAATTTGCATACATATTGCAATTTGTATATGTGTTGGAGTATTCCGTCGGACTTACAAACATCCAGATAAATGCAGAACATTATATATAAATAGATTGCTAATAAGTTTGAATTGGTGTGGTAACTCATTATACATTTTTAAACAGATATACAAACTGTTTTTATTTTGATTTTCAGCTCTAAACAATGTTAGATATAGAACTTGGATTGGTTTCTAGTATTTCTATACTACATATGCATATCGAAATTTCGATTTAAGATCAAATTTTGTTTGATTTGATTAAAAATCACAAATTGTTGACACAAATTGTTTAGACTATGAACTTTGAAACTAATATATGGACTTGAATATAATAAATTCGTAGCATATGTTCTCGGATAATTAAAAATAATTTTTATAGCATTTTTGTTCAATATGTCTAATCTACTCATATAAGATTCTGTAATTGCTCTACTCCAAATGGCTGTTAAATAATATAAAGTGTGACTTTTAATTCAGAAATTTTTGTAGTCGTCTTAAAATAAATATGTATGGTGATATTTTTTTTTTATTATTAAATTGATGTGGTCATGCCATTTTATTTTGTTAAATGAAATAGAACCTAAAATTGATGCCTGAGGAAACCCTTTAGTTGTACTGATTGAATCCTAGACACGTACCCTTTGCATTTGAGAGATATGATTTGAAAAAAGCTTTTGACTTAATTTAAAGTACATGTTAGTCAACTTTAAGAGAAAAATATCGTGGTCAACACAATTGAATACTTTTTTTAAATCAAGAAAAACACATAAAACATTCTTTTTAGAATCAATATTTCTAAGAGATGAAATCCGTTAAGCTTAAGCAAGTTGATGTTGTATTAGCAAAGCCATATTGTTCTTCGCTTAAAATATTATTATTTGTTACAAACATTTCTATTACATTTTTAAATATAATTTCAAAAAATTTTCAGAGAGTCCTTTGATATAGGTCGGTAGTTACTATACGGTCTCTTTGACATTCACTTTTAAAAATAGTTGTTACAATTGCATTTTTCAGTGAGTTTGGGAATACAGATAACCTTCTGTGGCACTTGTTCGGAAATACGTGTAGCTTTTGACTGATGTTATTTGTCGCCATCCAAGTTTTGTTGCCATACATGAGTGTTAACATTAAACATGCTTTGAATATTCTAATCTTTGTTATCCTACTTGGCCATTCTTCCATATTGGACTTAATTTACCAAGCGCAGCTCTGGTCTTACGAAGTCTGTTGTGGACATCTGTTTCTGTACCTCCGTTTGTTGTTAGAATGCTATCTACTATGTAGGAGAAGCTTAATATTAAAAATTTTGTACTAATTAATTCCGTCATCATCGAATTTATATCTGTAGAATACAATTTTAAAAATTGGGGATTTTAACTCCAAAATACACGTCTGTGTATCGATTAAGGTATTTTTTTTAAATTATTCTTTGCGTATAAAAAAAAATTTAATATTCTAAAGTCATACAGCTTTCGGCAAATATAATTTAAATCTCGATTTGTATGTGAGAATAAACACACATCGTTGGCGTAATTAATAAGTCGTTGAAATGTTCGAAAGGTCACCACTGGATACCGTGGCTCTAGTTTACACCCAGAGTAGTAGTCACAATGTCATATGTTACACCTAAAAACAATATGAGTGATAAAATACAGTCCTGAATTACTCCTTGACAGACCTCGAAGTAATTTGTCAGCTACCTTCGATGTAAGCCTCTCCTAGTGACTTTTCCATTCAATAATACTACTGAATTCATTTAAATTATCAACTTAAAAATTCTATAGGTCCTAATCTCAACTTTTTATATTAATTCTACATTTATTTTCAATCAGAAAGCATTTTTGTTATCCACGTTTTTAATAGAATTATGAATGCATTGTCATATTCAAATTATGAATGCATTGTAGAGTTTCTTGAATATTCTACTTTTTCGGATGGCATGTTAGAAATAATGCCAAAGTATAAGTAGAAATCATTGAATCTATATAAAATTGCTTCTTTCCATTTTGCTATCAAACAAAATAAATTTTATAACATATTTCTAATTCATCTTTATTTTCAATAATCCCATTCATATACTTCTAAATTAAGTTATTTGGCTCTAATTATAATTTCTTAACAGATATTACCAAAGTAACCTTAATTCATAATAAATATTTACCACTTACCATAAACTAAACTAAATAATCTTAAATTCTTCTTTAATAATAAAATTTTAAAATTCCATTGTTAACCATTGTAAAGTTATTTAAATTTTCTTAATTTATTTTCTAGGTATTAGAAGAGGAAAATATATACCAAAACCATTACCACATGAAATAAATATGCTACTAGCAGAAACTGATTTATCATCAACAGCATTAAATCATCATCATCATCATCAGCAACAGCAGCAGCATCGAAATGAATCATCAGCAAATAATAGTAACAATAGTCCAAATAGTAATACATGCAACTTAGGTATATCATCAATAAATGAACAAACAATAAATTGTGGTGGTAATGGTAGTAGTAATAGTGGTGGTGTTAGTGGAAATATTAATACAAGTGGTATTGTTGATATAATGGAAGATGAAGAGGAAAATGAACAAAATCGCAGTATAAGTATGAGGTAAGTTTTATTTATATACTTATATATACACTATATATGAGTATAATAACAATAAGAACAATAACATAGTAACAATAAAATAATCCTTAGTCCTTAAATATTATCCTTCAGTTTGGGGAAAATAAAAGTAAACAAAAAAAATCTAAATCTTGACAATAAAGTCAATATGATTGAAATTTTTTTTTGTTTTTCGTATCTTGTTTTCTTATTTGTTGATGTAATAGGAAATACTCAATAACTCAGAAACTGTAAACAAGGACGAAATCAATATTATATAAACACAAAGGTATAATACGGTACGAAATGAAAAATATAAACAAAAAAAAAAAACAGAATAAAATAAATTTCATTGTAATGGATTTGGTAAAAACAATAAACAAAACTTATTGAAAATAATACGAGTACGAATTTCTAACTTAGTAGTATTGAATATTTAGTTAACGGAAAAAAGCCCAACACGAAAAATTGCATGAGAAAAATTTTTATACAAAATTGATGGGAATATTTTTCATATTTATTCAAGTAGATGCTGCTAATAGGTCACAAATTATAATATATTGACTTGTTTTTGTTACCTTCAATAAACTTGATTGTAGGGCCTTCAATAGATTTAATTAAATCATCTTTTTTTTAATATATTAGAATTTTTTTAATAATAGTTAATACATCCATACAACAATCTATAGATTTAAACATATTTTTTTAAATTGTTTTTCATGGCCCACATCCTACCTGGAAAAGAGTCCCAAATTTTGGCTGTACATTTATATGCAGTTGAAATAAGAAAATTAAATTAAATTACAATGTTTTTCAGATGGCTAATTGCCAATTTAATCTACTTTTAATTTGAAATGTGATTTCAAAATCAAAATAATTGAAAGTTTGTAATTCTAACTGGTTAATTTTAATATAATTTTAAATTTTGTTAATATAACTAGTCGAATGTCCCATGCTCACACACGGTTTAATAATTCAAATAAATTTTATCACAAAATTATATTTTAACTTATCTAAACCAACTCTATTTCATAAAAGAAATAATAGAATTATCATAGAGAATAAAGATATAATGTGTAGATCGCACGGTAATTTGATGTTGTTGTAGAAGCTTTGTAGCAAAATTTGTTGTAAAAGCCAGCTCTTAGTGTTTAAATTATGTCATCAATTACAATCTAATAAAAACATGTTCATATGTGTGCGTAAATGTTATCATTCCAATTTTTTCATCGGTCATCATCATGCGTTTGAATTCTGTGCGCTTAAAACGTTAAAAATAAAATAAATAAATACAAACAAATACAAAAACAATAGAATAAAATAAAAAAAAAAGTCAAATAAAAAAATATTTTCTATTTGGACAAGTGAAAAAATTGATTTTGAAGTGTAGCAAAAACAATTCAAAATTGGTATATAAATATTATAATTTTATTCCTTCATACACATTAACGGTATACTATACTCCTCTCTTTCTAAACTCTAATTTATCAGTGGAAAATTCCTGATAAAAATCGGCCTTCATAGTTAGCAGAGCGAAATGATTTATATGATATGATTATGATCGAATTGAAATACATAAAAATTTCTAACACAGAAAAAATTGAAGCTTCGATTTTGCATGTTCATTAGAAAAAAACAAAAACATATCAAGTACAAAAGTAAAGTAAATTTATAAAAAAAAACCATACACATAATAATTGATGTGTACCTACCTACCTACTAAATAATTTTTTTTTTATGAATAAAATAAATATTTGTTTATTAAAATAGCTCATAACTTCTGAAGCACTGATCGCCGTATAGTCTTCGAGGAATTATTTTTTTAAGAAAATTAAATTTTCTTTAATTATATGAAAAATAAAATTATGTATTTTAGGACTTTCGCTATCGAATTATAAATTTAAAAAGAAATAACAAATAGTAGTAAAAAAATATATTTTTAATTTTGTGAATTGATTTGCTTGTTTTCCGCTGCTCTCCTGTTAGTTTTGTTTCATAAACCAACGACACAATCTCAAACTATCTATTTGCATTATATAAATAATTAAATAAATAAATGTAGTTTACCATACTCCTTTAAAGCATATATGATTTTGACAATAAATTGTGGTTATTTAACAATTAATAATTTATATAGAAAACTGTCAAAATGTAAGCCTTGCCTGAAGCCGAAGGTTGAAGGTTAATTTAAATGTCAAAAACTATATTGCATATTGAATATCTTTACTTTCATGATAGCATAATTCCATTTTACTTTAGTAACTATTAAATTATAACTATAATATATATATTAATATAAATTACTATATATTATTATATATTACTATTTATATTACTATTATTAATATATATTAATATATTAATAGTAATATAAATTATAACTATAAATTATTTATGATGTATATGGAACTCAAAATCACATCAAAATCCTTGTGTTAGTATAACTATATAACATATCCACTAACTATATAATGACAGTAAATATTTCAATTTACATTTCTAAGTGTTTCATTTTCCATTTGTAATTCAAAATTTTCGTATGAACTTTTGTCCATCTCAATTTTTTACCTATTCCATTATTTTCCTATAACCTATTTTATTTTTATGTACCTACTTATATAAAAAAATAATAATATACAACTATATATGCACATTAGTTTTTCCTTTCTACTTAACTCATCTTGAATTGAATTGTCGTCAATTTGAAGTGTATCGTAAAATATATTTTTTTTTTTTTATTATTTTTATTTTAAACAAAGAGTGATTTCTTATTTAAGAAATCACGTTTTGATTTAAAACATTGAACTTTATTTCCGTCAATTATTATTTTTTATCAAAAATTTAGGTCATTGATTTATCAAGTATTGATAGACGATAATACTGTTATATAAATATATTTAAAAAAAAAAAAAAATACTCGATTAATGAAATTGATGCACATTTTAAAGGTTGAAGACTGAAATTAAAGTGTATAACAAGATAACAAATTGTTATTTCTATTGAAAAAAAAATGAAGATAGATATTTTAAAAAATAATTCAATGCGATGAAACTTGTTTTGTGAAAAAGATTGCGTTAAAAATATTAATAGTAATAATATAACACTATTTAAGATTCAATTGATTGGTCATGTTTTGATTTACAATTTAATGTATGATTTAAATAAATTACTATACAGTGAGTGTAGTTAAGTTGTACAAGAACTCTTCAAAGAATAAAACTCATCGAATACATTTGAATCTAATTATGACATTTGAATTTGGTCAAATTGATATTATTTTGGTTTCTATTTTTAAATATTTCTAATTAATGACTTTTATTATGAGAAGCGAATTTTTTGATCTATAACAAAAAATATGTTGCATACCGAAAAATTTTATTTTGATATTCTATGAAGCGAAATATCGCAACCTATCAATATATTTCGATTTTGATGCTGTTATTGTGAGAAGCTGTCATAAACAATGATAAATTTATCACAAAGAAAATTTTTTTGAGAGATAGAGAATGAGAAAGAATAAATTTAAAATTAATAAAATATTCCATATACTTTTATTTAATATTAATATTATTAAATATTATTTTACGTTTTTAATTCTAGAAAAATATACTAGTATCTTTAAATATTTAAATATATATATAAATGTATATATAAATATCTAGAAATATATATAAAATTACAAAATAACCTATTGGTTGGTTTTTGAAGTTTAAATTTTCCCTTTTCTCATCTAAATATCGGATCATAAATTTCAGTCGGCTGAATATCGAGAAAACTTATATTACAGAATAATAATTAAATGTCAGAATTAAATATTTTGACAGTTTTAATATAAATTTAACGTCTGGTCTCGACGAGAGATATAATATACGTCTTAACTTATGTTATGTCCAGTAGAGACCAGTGAAAACTAGGCACTTTTTATGTCAAGACATATATGTCCAATTATGATGTCGTAACAGAAATGTTAAAACATATTATTGACATTTAAATGTCAGTATTAGAGAATAAAAAAATTGTTATGTATTATTTATTGGTATAGCTTTTGAAAATTTTTGTGTCAAGACATAAATGTCTCAAAAATGTTAAAACATATTTTTGACGTTGTAAGTTGTAGTATATTTGAATAAAAAAATTGTTATGTATTATTGGTATAACTTTTCAAAATTTTTGTGTCAAGACATAAATGTCTAAAATGATGTCTGAACAGAAATGTTAAAACATATATTTGACGTTTTAAGTGTCAGTATTAGAATACATAGCCCATGTTTACACAAGGCAGAAATCTTCCACAAATCTGCCGCAGAATGTTCATATGTAAAGAAAACTGGTAGGTTTCTGCCATTGTTGCTGTCAGATAATTGAAATATCAAAATGGCCGAAAATTAAATCATTAGCCAAAAAAATAAATAATTAAATTTTTATTATTCTTCTAATGTCAATCCAACAATATTATTTACAAAATATATAGTTTTTTTATTTTATCAACATTTGACCCGAATTTTTTACTGTTAAATTTTACTGACAAACATATAATTGAATAAATAAATATTTACACGAATGCGTTTGGAACTATAAAAATTGTCATTACAAACGTTTATGTGTTTTCTACTGCATTGTTTATTTTTAAATGAAGTGCAACTTATGTCAAGCATTTGTCCAGCTACAAAAATATCTAACATTTTTTGATATTTGCAAACATTATTTATGTCTAATTTTATATCTTGTCTAGAATCAACCTACAACGTACAATGCTGCTAGTTTTATAAAAATAATATTATTCACTTTTGAGAATATGAAAGTGTATGTGATGTGAAACGCTGTGGTGCTCTATCGATAAGCACATCAAAAAAGTAATTCGGTTCTAAAAATAAGGCTCAATTTATTTATTTTAGTTGAGATTAATATGAAATTTAATATAATAATTAAATTCTATATATTTTATAAATTAGTAATTTTATGAACCCACAAATAAATTCATTATTTTAAAATAATTTAAAAAATCAGGAAAACACAATCAAACACACAAGGAAAAACCCATATAATTGTTATAAATAGTCGAATATTTTTTAATTTTACTAAATACTCTTATCAAACAGGTATGCGTATTTCTACGTATTTCTACTACTTGGATTTTTTGTACTCAGTCGAGCATATTTAGTAAAATTAAAAGGCTATATTCAACAACCATACAAACATTTGACTCTAACGCTAGAAAACAAGTTATATAAAAACAATCACCAATATTCTGTTAGACCCATCGCTGAAGCGAAAGAAAAATTCATCGCATTACGTCTAGCTGAATAGGGCCTTTCTGTTAGAAACTGTAAGTGAAATGATCGGACATTTTATTATGTTGGCAGTACTGACAACTTTTTACTGTCAAAAAAGATTATTGGTATATAAACAAAAAATACTGTGTAATATTTTTGGATAATATATAAATGTGGAATAAGTTTTAAAATATTTTTTAAATAAAAATTATTAATAAAATAATTATATTATGTAATATAGTACATAGTAATATAAAAATTATAATACAATATTAGTGTTGTAAAAATGAGTAATAGTAAAGATGAGTTTTTTTTCAAAGTAAAAACACAATTTTTAATAAAAATGCAAGAGAATTAATGAAAAATTGTTTATTAGTCCTTACTGAAGTATTATATCCATTTGATTTATTTATTTATATAATATATATTTGGATATATGGATATATATATGATATATTTGGATAAATTTTTTTTATCCAAAAAGACGAAATAAATTGACACGATATCCTACATTTTCAA
This sequence comes from Argyra leucocephala, assembly GCA_963942445.1. NCBI lineage: Eukaryota > Metazoa > Arthropoda > Insecta > Diptera > Dolichopodidae > Argyra > Argyra leucocephala. The sequence continues at coordinate 6,793,902 of OZ012681.1, read as the reverse complement.
CTTTTGAGGATATGGATAAAAATGGATGTTACGTATAGGAAAAGTTTAACAGAAATTACTGACGCGATAGTTTTACATTTACCTTCTTGTCAATTTAAAACTCATACAAAACGTTTCTGTGTCTAACAGAATCTATGGCTTTAGCGATATTTTCAAAGGATCACGCGCTATAGTTCTACGACAATATGGGTGAATATCATTAACAATTTTCTAAAAATATTGTATTGTCAAATAAAATAAATACAAAAATAAAAAATTACATTTAATTAAATCCAAATTTAAAAAAAAACTACTTTTATTAACAAATCTTTCATCTATTTTAATTATTTTTTTTATTTATATTAACATTTAATCAAAATTAAAATTTCAATAAATTTCTTTTTTACTAAGCTTGGCACCTATTTTACTTAAGTTTGTTTTTTTTATTATTTTTATACAACATTGCTTTATTTTTATCTCAACATACGATTTATTTAAAATACTTTATACACGAATTAAGATTTCTTACTATAATAATTTAAATTGAATCAAAATTTTTTCTTAAAAAATCGTAGTTATTGATTGTAAATGAATTTGACATTTAAAATTGACTTCTTCAAATTCTTTAATTTGAAATTTCACTTCTGCAAAGAGAAAACTTTAATTTAAAAATTTAAAATGTAAAACTTCTTAGTTTCTAATTAATTAATCCGTCACGTAACTCATGTATAAAAAAAAAAAAAACTTAACTCAAAGACTGAATTTGAATGTAGTCAATTACAAAATAAAAGAAAAAAGTAAGTTTAAACTTTAAACTATGAAGACAAACAAAAAAAAAAACTATTTTTTCTTACTAATTTTAATTTTTTTTTCCTCCCACTTTCTTTCTGCCTCTATCTCACTCTCCGCATTTTCAATATTTTTTCATCTTTATTTATATGCTCTGTTAATTGTTATACTTTCTAATTTTCTCCTTAAATATTATATTTCTTCATTATATTAAATGGAAACAACAAGTGAAAAAGGGAAAGATTCGAAAATAATAAAATGCCTTTCTTTCTTCTTTACAAGCATGGTAAAGGGTTTCACAGCACAATTTAATAACATAGAAAAAAAAAATGCTTTCGTGAAAATTTCTTCTTTAATCTAAAATTGTTTTTCTCTTCTCTTAAATGACAAACAATTAATTACGTGACAGGATCAATAGTTTTTAACTTGGTTTTAATAGAGATTATTTTCTTAATATATTTTTTAGTTTTATTTTTTTCATAAATTAATTGTTGAGTTGTAGTTTAAAGTTATACAGGGTAGAATAACTATTATTCTTTAATATTCAAATTTAATATTGCGAAAAATATTTTTTTTATTTAATTGGAAAAAGTAATTAAAGTCATTTATCTTAGCAATCATATAGACATAAAAGCTTTGGTAATATGTCTTCACCATTATTGATGTCGATAATACTGAAATATATTTTATAATATAAAAAAAATAATAATTTTTAATGAATATTTTTTTGTAATAAGTAGATATTCTTCTACCAGCTTCTAATAGGCCATATCATAATAACTAATAAACACGGGTTATCACGCTAATCCCATTTGCGGCTGCAATGATATAGGGGACAGATTCTCTTCCGAAATTCAAAATATAGTCTAATCATATCAATTGTATCACTCTCAAGCTGAACTTTAACTAAAAGTCTGGCGAAAAGCCCCTGTGTAAAATTTGGATTGATCAGCCCGCAGGGTTGTAATCGTTAAGTAGGATATGACACAGAGAAGTAACTCAAATGTTTATTTAATTTTATCAACATCAAAATTAGTATTTTTTATATAAGACCATTATTTTTAACAATATCTAAAGCATCATAGTCGCGGGCTAATCTCTGGCAAAAGCTTTCTTTTGCTCATCTAGTCTTATTAAAATATTAGCTTTCGCAACTTCAATATCATATAATTTACAAAATGCTGTTCTAATATGATTCTTATTAGTTCTAAGGTGGGTCAAAAATATTATATAATTTTTTTCATTGCAGCTTCTGCCGTCAAAGGATATTTGATGATATTAATGGATTCATTCGATTTCAATGGATTCAACAGATTTCCTTGGATAATTTGAATTCCTTGGATTTTGAATTTTTCAAAGTAATACTAGTTCCCATTTTTCTGGTAACAGCTAGTTCCAAATAACTCTCCTGTGATTACTTTTGTTACCGATTTTATACCTTTAATAATAGCTACAGCTTTACTTTTGCTTTACTTTTGGCTAATTTTGAAGTTATTTTTATGGCAATCGTTTTTTGTAGTCACTTTAGCAGAAACTGTTTTTATTCTTGGTTTCGATTTAGTTGTTTTAGCTGAAGCTGGTTTTTTAACAATCTGTTGTCTTAACAGATTTTGGTTTTTCAACAACATTCTTTGCGACTACTGGTTTTACTGCAGTCTTCGTTATTGGTTTTGCAGCTTTGGTTACATTTTATTTTAAATCCTTTTTGTCAGACATTTTTGTTGCTGGTGTTTTTAAAGCTACTTTAGGGGCTGCCGGTTTTAGTTTTACTGTTGTAGCAAAAGTGGATAGGTGTTGGGGGGTTTTTTTTAGGATTTTTGCTAGTAGAAGCATATATATTTCTTTTAGTGCCATATTTATCCCTGAACACACTACGAAAGGAAAAATTTGGTTATGACGACGCAACAGAAATGAAAAACAGAAATGTGTAAAACTTGATATACAAATGATTGGTGTAAATAATTGAAAACAATATACTAGAGATCGATTTCGATCTAAAGAACATTTTTGAAGAAAGTTAAATTCATTATGAGCTGTAGTGCAATGAAGAAGAAGAGAATTTTTTTTATGCAGATCAGAAGAACGGTTTCATTAAAAGAAAAATGATTTAGTTATATTAAACACAGCCGCTATCTCACAGCCCCAAGTTGGTGGAACAATTTTGAAACGAATTTAAATCTGTAGCTCGCTACTCTACGACATAATATTTCTTGTGGGAACCACTGCTATCACCTACCAGCTAAAAATTAGATCACTTTTGTATTCACGTTAATTCTGATATCCCTTGGATAACTGTACTCACTTTTTTATTCCTCATATATTTAAATTCAAAATTCAACTACATTTGAACTGAGAGGATATTTAAAATGTTGTAATGTTTCAATGATTCAATTGTTATACATATACAATTGAAATGTAATACGTATATACCATTGAATTACTCGAAAATATTTAAATAAAACCCCACTCTATACCCACAGTTATCTGGAATATAAAAAATGAAGAAGAAGATGAATGAAATAGAATTTATCAATCGAATGCATATTTAATATCCTAAAGAACTGTTAACAATAAATCTAACAATACGATTTAAAAATATTTCTTATAAAAAATTGGAAAAATGTTTTTTTTTCCCCATTTCATAAGGACATCATTTTTGGTATCGAATCAATATGCATGTGTATATGTTAGAAGTAGACTATATATACAGCTTATTACATTTAACATGTACCAACTTAAATCTTACAAAAAATTGTTAAGTGAGAAAAATCAGTGAAATGTAAAAAAATTTAAAAAACCATTAAAATGAAAACCAGAGATTACAAAAATTGTAACCAAAACTGGAATATTTCTAAAAGTACTGTGAAAATTTACAGGAAAATTCTATTCAGTTAAATACAATTTTTTTAAATTTCCAAAGAATTTGATGTTTTTCTTCTCTTATGTTTTATAGACATACCATATTATATATGTAGTGCAAATTTCAATGGAGTGTATTAAATAAACCAAGAAAAAAAAACATTATTTCATTAAGTGATGCATAAGACATTTTAAATTGGAACTCTAATAGATATTTTCAATCAGTCAAGAAAATTTTTCAATTTAAAAATTCAAATGTATTTTTCTTTTGTATTAAACTTAAAAAATATTTCTAACTATAATTTTTGTTTTATTTCTCTCACAGAGAGAGAGAGAGAGAGAGAGAGAGAGAAAATAGAGAATTTTTCTCTTTCAAATATATAACCCTTCCACTAAATAATATATATATATATATATACATATATATATCTAAATTGATTTATAATTAACCCAAAACAAAACAAAAAAACGGAAATAGGCTAGTCATATTAGAACCGTTATCATTAAAACAAAAATCAAAATTACATAAACAAAACATTTCTAAAATTATTAAAAGTCATTTCTAATAAAATCAAATCACTAAAATGTTAGGTTATGTTTAAGCAATTAATTTCTCATCAGGCTTAATATGTATAGTTTTTTTGTTTTACTCCATCAAACGGCCACTGCCTACCACCCAATCTCTTTAACAACGAAAACAAAGAAATCCATTAAAAAAATCATCCCATTCCCCCAACTGAATAGATTACGATAAAACTTTATGTAGATATTATAGATAAACAAATATTTATTAGGGTGGACATAAAAATCTGAAATTCATTTAAAGTAAAATTGGGGTATTTTTTTACCCCAATTTAATATTCTCTAAAGTATACCTTACACCGTACATAAAATGAGATTGTTTTGTTTTATTTTTGTATAACCTGTTATTTCAGAAATAACAATAGTATTAATATGTCAAGTTCTGTGAACATGAATGGATGTGATCTAGTTCAAATTTATGACTATTGTTCTAAGGAAGTGTAATTCCAATGTTAGAACACTAATTGTGACAGGACACGGTTGTTTCAACAAACATTTGTTAATGATTGGTTAGTCCAACACACACTGATACAAATTCTGTTTACAAAAGTAATAGTCAACCTCTTAACTTCTATATTGAATGCGATAATATAACTGACAAAAGATATAGTGGTGACCTTTATTATTCAAATTAAATTAATTATCACATGTATATTAATGTAATTACCATTGTATATTAATTTAATAACCATTGTATACTAATGTAATATATATACGCATCACCTGATTCAAAAATTGACATTATCGCAACAGTAGCCTGTATTCGTCAAGGGCATTAGCCTGCAATTTGAAATAATCAAATGGTGAAGTACAATTTATTTGAAAGGGTCAGCATAGAAAACCCACAAATATTTTTTTTTTGTCAAAAATATGACAACAACAAAAATGTATCTAGAATTACGCATAGTTTTAACGAAACAATATTTATTTATATTATAAAATTAGTGGGAGGGAACTATTTGATATTTTCGAATTCAAAAATAATTGTCAATTGAATTTCCGAAATTTTATTTTGTACGAATAACGATATTTGAAAAATGTTTGATTGACGTATAACATTACTTGAGCTAATCAGTAGATATTGTTGTGTTATAACTAGATCTAGATAACTCCTATAATTTATATAGTCAAAAATTATCTGTGAGTTATATAAATCAATCAAAATTCATATTTAATTATTAATTAATTATTTTTATTTGCCTCCAACTAATATAATGCGAATTACATAGTGTTGTATTAATATTTGTTTTAACCCATTCCATTTAATTTTTAAAACATTAATGTTTTGAAAAAAGTAAGTTAGCAACTTGATTACACCTTTTTGTTTGTTTTCTCTTGAGTTTTATAGAAAACTCTAATGTTTCTGAAGATTTTAGTTTATACTCATGAAGTTTCATATAGATTCATTTTCCAGAAAAACTAGGTTTTAGTCGAAAATTCAAGAATCAGTCATTCAGTTCATTCGTTAGGCAGAAATTTTTTTGAGCAAATTACGAATTTTACATTTAGAGACAACTTTCTCTCTCGTTGCATTACTGCAAGGCATTCAGCGTTAATGGATTAATAGTAATTGATTTATTTTTTTTAATAAGTTTACAAAGACTTATCAACCTAAATACTCATGCTTATTCATATTTAACCGAGTTTCAATTAAAAGTCTTTTAGACCAAAAGACTCAACAATCAATAAATCCATTGAGTTATGGCATTGAAAAAAGCAGATGCGACAGATTCAACGTCAACAACTAAGTATACTGCACGTATTACATGTCCTTCAAAAACTTATGACCCGTTTGAATTAAGCAGATTCTTTAGTTTGGACTTACTAATGTGAAAACCGAAAACATTAGAGTTATTGTTTACGTTAAGCAACATTCTTGCAATTGGCTCATTCTTTCCATAATCCGTGCGATGAAACTTTAAACGAAAGAGGGTAGAATGCCTAAGAGAACGAAAGTTGATATTGAAGATTTTGTGTTCTAGAATACCAACCGAGTCAACTGCACCTGAGAGAATTCGGTGAACAAATATAATATCAAATATAATACCACATATATATCACGACGATTAAAGAGACTTTGCAGACCTAGAAGCTTAAGGCGGTCTCTGTAAGGGGATAAGTTATATGGGTTTGTCCATGAAAGACCACGAAGAGCGATACGAACGAATCTACGTTGAACAGATTCAATCCTGTCTATGTGAGCTTGATGAAAAGGTACCATACCTGAGACGCGTATTCAAGTAATGGTCTTACCATAGTCAAATATAAAGCTCTGGTGACATATGGGTCGGAAAATTCTTTTGACCATCTTTTGATAAACAAAAGAGCTGAATTAGCTCTACTGACAATATTATCTACATGAGATCTGAAATTTAGTTCAGTGTCTAATGGAATACCTAAGTCTTTAGTGGATGTGACATTAGAGATAATAACGCCGTTAATACTATAATAACGCCCTGATATTGTCGTTTTCCGGGAAAAGGTGATGCTTTGTCATTTGCTAGCGTTAAGTGCTAGGTTATGTTATTATTACAACACCAAATAGCGAAGTTACACAGGCATTATATCTATCTACTTAAATCTAAAATCATTTTTTGTTTTATTATTCTTCTCATAGATTCATTCATAGTAGTTTTTCCCGTTTTAATAATTTATTTACTCATAACTATAATCATTGTGTATGGATCGATTAATTAGAAGTCTTAATCAGAAAAGAAAATAAACGAATTCCCACACCAAATTATTTCATAAAATTTATGTACATAAATAAAAGCGAAATATGTTTTTTTATTGACATTAATATTTAACTCCTATATCGTTCTGACTCTTTTATACACATATAAATTATTTTTATAATATGTTCTATGATTTTAGATCATAGGATATCGTCACAAATGAACAGTTATATAAATTTGATTCGTATTCGTAATTTGTTAGAAATTTTTTATTTCGTTTAACCTGTTTTGTTTAGCAAAAATATCACCTCTCTTCATGATGTTCTCTATATCAATTCCGACTAAATATGACTAATATTCAATGATAATGATGATAAAAATAACGGTTAATTTTGTTGATTTTATGTCTCAAAACAAATTGTTCCTGTGTATAAGTGTTTATGGTGGAAGTGGAAGGAGGATTTAGTTTTTGTTTTTTGTTAGTAGCTTTTTGTCATTCAAATTAGATACCGAACCTGATAATATTGAAAGAAGAGAAATAATAAAATTGTTAAATAGTATATAAGAGAAAACTATAGAAACTAGAAAGGTGTAGTTAAGTGAAATGGAAGGAGTAGAAAAATTAATTTAATTTAAATATGTTAAAAAAAAGCATACCCTAAGAAAATTAGAAACGAATTTCTAATATTTTACCGTTATTTTGATTTCGTTTTAAAACTAAAAATTCTCTGACATTTTTCAGCAATACTTTTAACAGTACAAATCGTATAGAATTCAATTTTAAAAACAAATGAGAGACAACAACTATAAAGAGAATAGCTGTACATACTCAATAATTAAATACAAAATATTGTACAGTAAAGCTATGTTATTATCTTTAATTTTAAAGTCTTTAAAAATTTAAGAAAACTTTTTATTTTTCAAAAGAGAATACACGATTCTCTCTTCTGAGTTTTGTGTTGAAAACTATAAACTTTCTTATAACAAAGTCGAAAACAAAATTTTCTTTAAATTTTAACATTATTCATGTAATTAGTTCAATGTTCGCAGAATATTTTGCCTTGAAGGATGAAAAAACTTTTTGAAAAGAAAATTTAACAAATTTTTGTTTTTTTTTTCCAAAAATTATATTTTGATTTGAATGAAAGAGTTTAGAGCGACTTTGAGAATTAAAATATTCTTTGGAATAAAAAATAAAATATTAAAAAAATTTTAAATTGTTATGCAAATATGTACACACATTAAAAACAAATGTATTTGTAATCACAATTGTCGCATGGTTTTGTATTCATAATTGTCCGACTTGGAAGAATTAATGACAGGTTGAATCATTTGCGATTTAGCACTTATAAATAAATTATTTGTAATGAAATAAAATTAATTTATAAAGTCATGAGATGTACTGAACCTTTCTTTGGTAGTACCTAATTGAGTTTGTTGATTATGTTAAGTCATATCTAAAATTATTTATTTAAATGTCAAAGCCAATACCAAGTCTATAATCTAATTATTATCTTAATGTTTGTTATGTATGTACACAATTTAATAATACTAGTGAATACCCTGTGCAATTGCACAGAAGTAGTTATTTCAAACACAATTTTATATAAAAAAAAAATATTTGTTTTGGTATAATTGTTGTTATTTTCTGAACAACTTGATTACTGAATATCTATATAATTATAATTGACAAGCATTTAAGGTCCTGCGCAGTAGACACCTTTTCATTTTATTACGATTCTACTACTCCTTAATGAACTTCTAATATATATAACATATAAGATTATATATAAAACAAAAATGCGCACACAGTCGAAAATTTTGTACTCATATGATTTTATTATTCAGCAAATACATTATGTATAAGTGAGATCTTATGAAAATAATAAACAAAAGCAAACAAATGAGTTATTATAATTTACATATTTACTTGCAAATGAATCTATGTACATATGTCAAAAAAAAAAAAAAAAAATGCATTTAAAATAAAAGATATAAAAACAACAAAAAAACAAATCACTTGAATTCTTCCTTTTTATCTTTTTAAGTAACTGTCTCTAAATTTTGGATATTTGTAGTAATAATATAGTTTTGATTAAAATTATGTATTATGTATGTATATATATACATACCTCTTTAATGACAAAATTTTTTATTTTTAGTAATTTTATCCACTAAATTCCACTTACTATAGGGAATATATCTGAAACGAAGCAGTATATGAGGGACGTGTATTTACGTGTCCTAAATAAAACTCACAAAACTTTTTATTAAACACGAGTGGTTTCTGCTATATCGTGCGAAGTCTATGTCAGTACATAAATTACTGTTTTTTTAAAAACTTTAAATTTGACTTCAACTTGAAATATTAATTACTCAACAGGGGCCCCTAGTATTTATATACTTTATAATGAAATCAAAGTTTCGCCTATACTGTATAACGATATGAATACTAATTTCATTATAATTTAACACAATAAAATCCCATTACTCTTATCGTAGTAAATCAATAAATTAGTATTTTTGCATAAGATATATATTAAAGTGGGTCTTAGGATTATTTTAATTTAAACAATTATAATTCATCAGATTTGGTTCGTTATATCAAAAATCTATAATAAAAAAATATTCGTCAATATTAAAGACAGCCATTAATTTAAACGGACTAAGATAGTGTAGTCAGTAGTGGTTATGTTATCCTTTATGTTAGGTAATAGTAAAAGGATAATTTCGAGTTCGAATTCCGCTTATGCCATGAATATATGTACATACAAAAGTTTTATTCTTTGAAATTAATTTTGGAATACATAAATTTTCGTTGCCATTTAATATAAAGTGGAACTTTGCTCTTATGAAGGCAAAGTTTTACTTTATTTTATTTTATTTTATTTATTTATTCATTTATTTCTCAAAGAGCTCATTCGCTCGTACAGAGTGTGTATATATAAAAAAAACAAGATAACAAAATTAATAATTCAGTCCAGTAGAAAAAATAGATGTAGTTTTCCTATTTAAATTGGATCCAATACCAAAAATTTAAAAACAAAAAATTGAGAAGGAGACAATGTTATTATCTATGACATGTCTTGTATAAGTTGCGGTTAAAGTATTAAATTGGTAATTATTAATAGTAACCGGTCATTATTAATAATTACCAAATAGAAAGGTTAAAGTGATTAATTTTGGACAGAATTTATTTAATTTATCACATAAACTTGTAATTATTATTATTGATTCCCACCCATCTTAGGTAAATGTAATAAATATTATAAATAATTTTTTGGGATAGGTTAAATGCGATAAATGCAATAGTTCCGAGGTCCCAGGAATGGGGCCGAAACTCTATATCACGTGCTTTAATTGTATTTTTCTGAAAAAAGGTTATTAATAATTAATTTTTAAAAAAATTTTGGATAGGTCCGACGGTCCGGAAGTCGAGACCAAAGACTTAAATATTTCAAAAAGATTTTATGTTTCACTAAAAGCTTGCCATCTGCGAAAACAGGTTTTCAATAAATATGTAGCAGGGGCTTGGTGGCGGCAGCTTTAAATCGCTGCAAATGTTAAAAGTTAAATATCACGTGTGATTCCAAATGTCATAAAAGTTTTTCCTGTAAAAATAAATAAATTAGCTTCGTAGATTTAAATGATTAATTTAACCATAAAAATATAACTTTTGTAAAGTCATAACTTTAATAACAAATATAAAAAAATTAAAAGAAATAGTTTTTTTAAATTTTAATCTCATTTACCAATCCATACACGTAAATATTAATAATTACAGGTAAATGTAATAAATTCTACTTATAAATGTGGCAATTACCAAAATATGCGGTTATTATTAATAATTACCGGTAATTATTAATAATATTACCAGATTTATCACATTAATGGTAACATATATTTATTATAAATGCCAAAGCTGTTGATCAATCTGATCATTTTGATGTGCTTATATTTTATTTATTCCATATTTTTTTACTTCTCTAGTGAGCAAATTTACTTGTACTTTTGTATTACCTATGTACAACAGAGCGTTAACAATTAATTTTTAAATATTTGACAATACCATATGATTGAATATCGTAAAATATACAATTGTATATTAATCATAATTACTTCTATTTTTTATTTTTGCTTTATTGGTATTTAATTTTAAATGTTTCCAGTATTTGCCACCGTTTTGTATATACTTTTTGGTTTTGGTTTGTCAAATGTGTAACTATTTTAAATGTTTTAACTATTCACCACCGTTTTGCATATTTTTATTTTCGGCTCAAGAGCTTGCTAAAATTTTAATATTTTTTGTGGTGTAATTTATTATTCAACTATTCTGTCTTTTATACTACCCACGTCGTCGATCTTGTGTATCATATAGAAGATGTAATATTAAGGCTTAATAACAACAAAGCTACCTAATAAAAGAAACCTAAAATATTTGTTGAAAATAAAAGTCGCCTCTTTTTTAAGATTTAAAAATCATTTTGATATTTTTGTGCTATTTTCTATATGGTTTCGTTTTTATAAGTATAAAAATAAACAAAATAATTTTGAAATTTAAAAGCCTTTAAAATCCGATGTTTAGAACAAAAATCTTGAAAATTGATAATACTAGCGTTATTCAAGTCGAATTTGTTACAAATAAAAAAACATTACAAGCTTAAAATTTGTAATTCCATACAATTTCATTTGTAATTCCATACACTACGAACCGGATTATTACCTTTTTTCTGAGTAGACCCATAAGAATCTATAAATATCCTGAAAAGAATCTTTGATATGTATGCCAGCTTGTTAAACATACAACCTCCCAACCAGTTAAGTGTAGATTTCGCCAAACGAGTTTTTGACAGTAGCAGAGATTATTGATGTGTTACAGATTTTTTTTTTTTTTTTTAATATAAATTTTATTTTTTCCCACTATTTTTACTTTCTTACACTAGTCTAGCCTACAAAAATTTACAAAAACAGCTACTTATTTCTAATTTTATTAACATCTAAACAATTTTACCGTTTTTATGTTAGTTTTACCCAAAATTTTATGAATTTTTTTATACTATGTACAACTTTACAAAGTTTTTTAGTCTTTGAATTATATTATTGGAAAAGTAGGAGGTAAAAACCAATATTTATATTTATTAAAAACCTAGCCTAACTTAGTCTATCTTAATCTAACTAAAACTGCTTAACCTAATTAAAAAAATAATGTATGTTATACTATGTGCTAATTATAATTAGAGTTTTCCAACCACCAATAGTTTACTTTAATTAATTTGTCCTTATCTGGTATGGACATTTCAAATTTTAAATTCTCTCCGTTAATATTGCCCGGGTTATAATCAATAGCTTTACATGTAGCCCGTCTATTATAATGATATAATAGAGGGACATGATTACGGTTTTGAATATAATCGTTTTTATCCAAATAGATAAAATGCTCTGGAGCTATGAAGCCCGTGAGCAAGGTCTTTTTGATGTACTCCTCATTGTGGTAGAATATATGCGATATTAAATCATTTTCCGGAATGTTTTGTGCTTTATCATAATGTCTTCGAATTAATTTTATAACAAAATTATCGATTCTAATTATGTTTGCTTCCTTGGACAAGTATTTATTAGAGTAGTAATGCTTGTATTCGGAATTGGGCTTTCTATATATTTTAGTACAAACTCTTATGGACTTTCTTTCAAATTTTCGGAGAGTTTCCATTAAGCTCGCACTGATGTTGTACGATTTAGGTGCACCATATACAAGCGTTGGTCTTATTAATGTTTGGCAACATATAATTTTAACTCTTTTACTAATAATTTTGTTGTAAAAAAGTTTTTTTGAAGCCATGAAAGCTTTGTTACCTTTTAATATACTATATTTGACTTGCTCAATATAATTTAAGTTACGATGTAATTGTACTCCTAGATATTTAACTACTTTTTTATTAGTTAAGATAACATTTCCTGCGGATTTTATTTCAAATTCTTTCCAGTGTTTTTTGATATCTACACTAGTTTTATCAACCCTGTTACGAAACAAAATTGTCTCGCATTTGTTGATGTTGATTTTCAGCAGCCAAACTTTGCAGTAGCGCTGAGTAATATTAAACATTTTTAGTACTTTGCCTTTGATGTAATCTACTGAACTATCGGCAGAATAGAATATGATGTCATCGGCAAAGGCCAATGCATAATTATTTCCTCTAACCCGGTCTAGTGAGGACAATAATTCTGATAAATATATTGAAAACAGTATTGGTGCATTAACTGTGCCTTGTAACATGCCATTATCTATCGTGAAAATTTTTTTATGATTATCATCATTGACGTGTTACAGAGTGTCAAGCCGATGGAAAATTCTCAATCAACTGACAAATTTCAGTCGCATTGCTCGCTTGTTTTTTTTTAAGTTAATTCAAACCAATATCAATGAAACAAATTTACAGTTTTATACTTTTCTTATGGTGGAGATTTATGTAAAAAATAACTTGAAATTGTTTAAATTCATACTTATTAAAAAATTTAAAATTCTCATAAATAAATACAAACTGACATCAAGTAAAAATTTTAAAACCAAAAAAAAAATATTATTTTTACATTGATTTAAAAAATTGTCCATTTTTTAAGTCCCACCTTTGTAATAGAATACAGAACTGTACATAAAACAAAATTACTTAATAACATTTTTTTGTTGTTACTAACTTTCTAATTTTTTATATCTTTTTTTTCTAATTTTTATCTTATTTCAGTTGTCCACACGGTACACCATCAAGAATACCATTAATACAATCATCATCACCAGTACTAGGCGGAACACCATCATATCGTAATAATAGTATGGATATTGAATTGGAGGATAAATCAAATAACTGTTTAACATTAATTTCAACAACTTCAATAGGAAATAAATTTAATAATAATAAAAATTTACAAAGTGATAAAATTCAAGAAAATGGTGTTATAAATAATAGTTCAACTAGTTTTCAACAACAACAACAACAACAACAACAACAGCAACAACAAAAACAACATCAAAATAAACAACATTATTCACATCGACAAGAAAATTGTATTGATGATGATGATTATGATGATGATGATTGCAATCATCATCATCATAATCATAAAAATAATCATCATCATCATCATCATCATCAACATCATCATCATCATCATTGTAATGAACAGCAACAAGTGCCAATCACTATAGTACTGTTCATATTAACTGGTTATATATTTCTTGGTACTGTTATATTTGCATTTTGGGAAAATTGGAGTTTTATAGATGGTGCATATTTTTGTTTTGTAACATTATCAACAATTGGTTATGGTGATTTTTTACCATTACATACATTTCATCATGGTCCAGATGTTCAATTATTTGCCTGCTGTATATATTTATTAATGGGTTTGGTATTGGTAGCAATGTCCTTTAGTATTTTAGAAACACAATTAATGTGGAAATGTAAAAGAATTGCTGTTAGATTGAAGTTAGCTAAAGATTGATGTCAATTGTTTTTGTTATTTTGTTGCCATAATATTACAATTTATTTAAAGGACATTTGGATTAATAATGATAATGATGATGATGATGATGATAATAAGGCAAAGAATGGAAAATTTTTGTATTTAAAATTGATTTCAAAAATTTATTTTATCAAGTATAATACATATGTATTTGGATGTTGAATGAGCATCGAATCATTAAAAAGGATATAATCTATGTAAATTTAATTTATAAAAGTGAAGAATAACAAAAAAAAAAAAAAAAGTCAAGTAAAAATGAAGTGAAGTTCAAATAACAACAAAAATATTTTAAGCCAACTGCAATCTAATATTTGTGTTTTTTTTTTTTATTTTGTACTTTGAATGAATCATTCATTCTAAGCTTTTTCTAAACTTTTTCTATTTTGTTCCATTTTGCGCATTTTCTGTTTATGTTTTTTTTAAATGGAAAAGGAATAACTGAATAATTATGATTTGCATTTATATAGAATAAGAATTTATTTTGAAATTTCCATTTGCATTCATTTGACTTTTTAATACAGAATTTTCTAACACGAGTTGTTCTTTTCAAAGTTAAGTATACAATGACTGGGTAAATAATAAAATAAGAGTTTAACTCGTGTAAGAGTGTAGGTGAGCGTTATTGCAATATAACTAGTTATTTTTAAGTTTAAGTGTACTCGGAAATGCTTTCAAGTACTGCTAGTTATTTACTCTTATAGTACAAGATATAAGACCAGATATTTATATTCTATAATGAGGATGTGAATTGATAACAGTGGTTCTATTCAGGTTTAAATGGTTAGGATTCGTGTTATAATTTTATTTTGCAGAATAAAAAGAACTAATTTATCTCGTATTTTAGTTACTTTTATTTTCAAAATAATACTTTAGCGTATCAAACCAAACTATGTTCGCCAGGCTTGGATTTATAATTTATTATTTTTACATTTACATTACAGTTGAACTAGAACTATTGTTAATTTTATGTAATTTCATATTTTTTTTAAATTATTTTAATAATATTTTCTTTATAAAATATTTTTTTAAATTATTCTTTAACTATAAATATTAATTTAATTTATATTTAATTTAAATTTAATATAAAATATGAAGTATAGATATTTATTAAAACAGATAAAGTCATTCTTCTGCAGCAGAGCTTTTCTCTGTTACAATCCGATAAATTTACTGTTCATATTCTATGACAAATTTCGTTAAGTTCACATTCTCTTCTGATGTTATTAAAACGAACTACTGGAATTCAAAATTTGTATTCGAAAAAACTATTTCTATTGGGTTTATCATTGTAGAGTAGAGTGATAGGAAATGCACGTTAAATTCAATTGCAATGAACCAGTTTTATGTATGCAGGCATTACCCATAATAATTTTAAATTCCTAAAAGTAAATTTTGCACAAAATTTTACCTATTTGAATTTAAGAACCCTCTATCAATGCTTAAATACTGATGAAATACACTCTGTTAATGCATAAATACCAATCAAATAGAAACGTTCATAAACGTCAAAATCAAATTTATGTCAAATTGGCAGATTACTTTTGTTTAGTATGCAGCGGGTTCTGATAAACAAAGAAAAATATTTTGTTCATACTGATTAAATTGTTTGCTGATTAGGATTGGGTGAATTCAACAGCATCAACCGGTGTTTCTGAAATTAATTGTAGATCCATGTAACATGGCCGAACACAATTCACAACAAGTGAAATCCACCGTTTTATACCACTGAACTAACAAATGGTCTGTAAATTTTGTACAAAATGCTGAAATTTAAAAATTCAATCTAAGCCCAGCTCAGTCATTTTATTCCATAATGTTTATTTTAAACAAAAAATGACATTACATTAATTAAATAAATTATAATTTAGAACAGCTTTAAAATCAAAATAAATTGCTTGTAAATTATTTAGAAAATTAAAACCCCTAAGAACATTTTACTCTAAATAATAAAAATAAACATAAATAAAAAAACAAAAAAAAACTTTATTGTAAAATTTTCTATATAATTTATAGAAATATGTATTTATTATTACAAAACATAGATTAATATAAAAATAATATATTAAATATGAAGAAAAAAAAAGCAAAAATAAATAAATAAATAAATAAAAGTATTAAAAATATATTTAATATATTGAAATCAAAAATTAAGTAAAAAATAAATACAAAAACCAAAAAAAAAAAAAAAATAACAAAACTCTTAGAAAATAAAAAATAAATAAAAAATGTATATGTATGTAAGTTTTATAAGGAAAAATTATTTCAGAAATAAAAATTTTCATTAAAAATATTCAATTTGTATTTTTTCATCTTTTAATTTACATGATTTTAATTATTAATTTCAGGTTTATTTCAATTTGATAAAAATAAATTAAATAATTAATTTTTTTTAAATTTCTAAATCAACTTTTATTTACTCAATTTTTCTAGTCTGCAAGTTTATTATCAAAACTCTGATTTAAACAGTGTGGTCATTTTGGCTACGTCATTTAATTTTCATTCCATTTCATTTATTCAGTACTCAAAAGAGCTAAGAAGCTCGAATAGAGTTTTACATATTTCTAAAGTTTAATAATAACTGAATTGTAATATCATTGGCAGGAATTTTTTTATACTAGCCGGCTGTTTTTTTTATTAATTTTTATTAATTTTAAAAAATTTTAACTAATTTTAACTAACTTTATACAAAAATGTAAAATCAAAAAAATTTTCATAAAACTGGTTTTAAATTTGAAAATTGGTGTGGAACGTATTAGTTTTTTTAAAAATGTACTCCATCATGTAGAAAAGGGAAGCTTGTAAAAATTTTGAATTTCATATCAAACAAAAATAAATCAGCCTATAAATATTACCCAAAAGTACTATTTCTAATAACTTGTAGGTTTTAACATCTCAATACAATTTATTGATTGAAATTATATAATTAATTATACAATTAATCAGAGTTCAACCTTTATCTATATGTAGTCCATCAATAAAATATACCTACTGATAATTTCCAGTACCTAGTGTAGTGTTGCAATAACGAAACACTATTTCAACATAAAGTATAAGACTTTTATTTCAAACCGACAATTTAAAAAAATTATGTTGAAGTGTAGCAAAAAGAAAATTAAAATTTTATATATAAATATAATATGATATGAAAAAAATTCTGTTTCGATTTTTAGACAAAAACAAAAACCAAATCAAGTACAAAAGTAAAGTCCATTATAATAAAAACAACCATATACATAATATGATACATACCTACCTACTAAATGAAATTTGATTTTTTTTGTTATGAATAAAATAAAAATTCGTGTATTAACAATAAAGTGAACGTGTTGGAACAAAATAGGCCATAACTTCTGAAGCGCTGATCGTCGTATAGCCTTTCGAAAATATTTTTTTGAAAGAAATTAAATTTTCTTTATGTATAGGAAAAAAATGCATGAACCAGCGACACAATCCCATGCTATCTATTTGCATTACATATATATTGTATATATATATTTCTATTTTTTTTTAATCGTACGCTATGATAGAACCTTTAATACGTACGTACCACTTGGCTTGGAAAAGTACTATTTCTAATATCTTGTAGATTTTAACATTTCAATACAATTTATTATTTGAAATTATATAATTAATTATACAATTAATCAGAGTTGAATCTTTATCTATATGTAGTTCATCAATAACATATACCTATAACTTATAATTTCCAGTACCTAGTGTAGTGTTACAATAACGAAACGCTCTTTCAACATAAAGTATAAGACTATTATTTCAAACCGACAACTAATGGTTTTGTATACCTTTGTTACTATATTTTTCAAGGAACTGAATATAATCTGGTGAGCATCATGTGAACAATAGACAAGACCTTAGATTTGATATTTACTATTTTATATAACCTTAAAATAAATTAATAAAAATACCTACAATGCATTCATATAGAAAACAATGTCTGACTTATCTTATAATTTAATATCATCAATAGACTGTTAAAGCGGATACAATGATCATATATATTTTGCTTATACCATATTCAAGAGTCTTATAGCAGTGCAATCATTTCATTAACACCTTGTATATATACATATTAAACAGAATGTTAATAATTTGATATAGTTTTTCTTATTTAGTTTTCCATATTTAATTGGTCGATATATCAAAAAATTAATAGATACTAGTAACACATTACACGTTCCACTTTATGTCATAAAAATATGTACCGTACTTTAATACTCGAAAAAGGTAATTTTACCGAAGTTACTGACAATAAATAGACAAATTTACTTTTTTACTGTATCAATAAAAAAAATTAAAAATATTAAATTGTTTTAAAGTTATAGAAAATAACTGATATTTTATACATATTCCAGCATATTAAGGACGTTACTATTTTTATACAAATTTTTGATTTATAGTGTATATCTGATACTATACCGTGTACAACTTACATAGTACCCACTTAAATTGAAATTTTTTATTAGTAATTTTTATTTTAGCTCATAGCAATATTGGCATAAACTATTTGAAAATATTTTACTGTCTAGACAGTAAAATGTTTTAGTAAAAATTCATAATATTTAAATTTTCAATTTAAGAAATGGGTACGCTATAAAAATATAAATTATAGATAAATAACTTTTTAAAATGATTTGTGGTAGGGGTATGGGTATTGTTTAAGCAAATTTAAAAACCAAAAATAGTTTATAATATTGAATAAAATAAATACGGGTATACATGACACATTGTAAAATAGTTGGATAAAATGTATTTATGGTAGAATTACTTTGATCGATTTACAAAATATATTTGAAGTAAAATGTTTGTTGGTATTGCTATCCCGACTTAAAAAAATTATTTTTGAATTCATTAACCGAATTTTTATTTTTATTGATAATTTAAATTAAATAATTTATTTGTTGCCAGGCTTTCGTTCACTAATAATTTTTAATATTTGTTTGCAAATATCGATATTTCGGAAGCAATATACTTCCTTTATCAGTGCTTGTGAATAACTGATAACAATTGAATTATTTAATTTAAAAAAATAACTTGTAGAATTGTCTTACTACATGTTTTTTTCATTTTCAATTTGATTTCTCTTAAATATTTGAATGAAAGTAATCATATAATATGTATTATGTATTGTTATATATTTAATATACGACTGAACTTAACGATTGAAGCTAATAATTTGAAATAATTTTGTCTATCAATGAATTATACAAATTTTAAATACTATTTTTATATATGCACACAATATACACATATAAAAAAAATTCTTTATAAAATATTTCACCAGCAAATTTAAATCTATTTTATTGAATACATATTAATCTGTCATGATACTGTAAATAATTAAATTTTCTACTTCACTATACATACATATCCACACATCTCTGAACATAATTCAATATTTTTACAATTTAGAATTTACCTAAATTTCAAATTCATATCTAAAATATATATATATATATATATGTATATAAATTTCAGCAGAAAAATTTAATTTCAAAGTCAGAAATGCAATTGCAAAACACGAAAAACAATCAAAACCAAAAAAAAACAACAACAGCAAAACAAACATTATCAAATTTTATCTCAACTATAGTATAGGCACATTTGATGTACTACACCTATTCAAGAAATTTAAAAATACATCTATTTATATAGATACATCTACAAAATACATTACATAACTTCCTAAATATATAAATTTTATAATTTGAATAAAAAAAAATTGAACAAACAAATTTTCGTGTACATACCAGATAAAAATAAAAATAACAAACAAATCATAAAGTAAAACAGAAATTGCATTGCAAGAATGAATCCACAAAAAGGATATTGAATTATTTCCTACTGTGCTTTGTACTCCATTATAAAAACAATCCATTATAAATACTTAGGTATACCTGATGTACATCAGTTATGTATACATATATAGTTTTATATATATAAAAAGTGTATGTAAACATTAGTTCTTTACATCATCGTCCTAGTTATTCTATATATACTATTCATATAAAATGGTGGTGATTAATCAGTGTTTGTAGATTTGTATAGAGTAAAATATCAATGCCAAAAGCAGCAGTGTAGCAATAGCAACTTACCAGCAATGGCATCTGATGAAAATCTCTGCCAAAAACAATTGCATTTAACAACAAGAATCTGTAGGCATTTTCTCCTAAAATCAAAAAAAAAAACAACAAACAAATTACAAAACAAAAAAAGAAAAACACGAATAAACAAATAAAAAGAGTGAAAACATTTCGTATACGTGTGTTACATTTTTTGTTTTTTTTTTTTTTTCATATCTGGCAATTCAATACATGTCCCTTTTAAAAATATTTTTTTTATATTTTGTTTTTCTTATTTTGTTAAATATAAATACCATTAAATATTTTATGAATTTTCCATGATTTAAATATGAAACTTGGGGTGATTTATTTTTCTTTTGTTTGTTTGTTTTTGTTTTTCTATTTTTTTTTTTTTTGCATACACATTTTAGGTTGGTAGGTATTTTATAGTTTTAATAAAAATATTCGCTTAAATAAGAAAATGTAATTTGTTGTTTATAATATGGTATCAAATGGATATAGATAGATGGATGTAGGCTAATGAATTCATATGTAAATTTCATACACTATCATTTTATCAGAATAATATACATATATATGTACATGTATATGTACATTGTACACATATTTATTGAAAATCATTTCCGATATAGCATCCCTTATAAAATAGAATACTGTTTTAAAATTACTTCAAATTTTGAAGAGAAAGGTAATTGCGATGGTTGTCAGTTTAATATTGTGATTGTAATTCAACTATGAAAAGTTTATTTAATTTTCGTTTTACGAAGATGCAAAAGAATCGTTTTGTTTGTTTATTTTGATTTATTTTTTTTTTTTTGAATATTATGATGAGTCATTAAATGGTTAAAATTTTAATTTGAAAAATATTTCTTTAAACATTTAATTTTTTTAATTCAAAGAAGAAGTAAGACCCATGTAAGATGTATGTATGTAGATAATTTGCACACCTATTTCTAAAGTGGCACAATTCAAAAAAAATAATTTAATAGAGTTATAATTGAGTATGAGTGAATGAGTCTTATACAAATTTTGTATAGTCAAAATACAAGGTAGAAATTGCTTAGGAAGAGACAGGAAAGTTAGCAAAGGAGGACGATAAATTAAAAGAAGGATTTACGAACGAAGGTGTTAATGTGTTTGTCTCGAATTTACATAGTATATAAACATAGAATTGATAATGTTTGGAAAACCCATGAAATGGAATTTGCTTCCACAGACGTACTGATTATAAATGAATGTCCATAACTTGTCTTCTGGCAACAAGTGATTTCTACGGTGTAGATATGAGCACATTCTGTCCTTCGTGTTTCACGACGGAAGCGCTTAAATGGAGGTGATTCAGATTTAATTTTCACTAAGCATGCACCCATGTTTAGGAGATAGAAAAAAGGAAGAAACCTCAACCAAATATAATACGATGACCAAGATTAGTAAGATGAGCAGTGATATTTGGGTCTTTGACAAGGCGAAAAGCCCTTTTTTGGACTATATCCATTTATTTTAATGCATTACTAAAAGTGACAGTCCATATGTGAGAATTATACTCCATTTTGGGCCGTATGAATGCTTTATAGATTTTCAAGAGGTCACAGAAGGAGAAGTAGGCCTTACCGAAACCAAGAAAACCCATGCATTTGTTCATTGATTATTTTTAAATTTTATTGTGTGCCTTTAAAAGGTGCTTTAATTTTTTTTTTTTGTTCAAGGCCCTTGGTCCGGACTTCTGAGCCGCGAACTTATCTGAACATTTTTTAAAAATTATTTATAATAATTATTAATAACCTTTTTCCAGAAAAATACAATTTAAACAGGTGATATAGAGTTTCGGCCCCAATTTCTTGGACCCCGGACCTATTGTCTTCATCAAATTTAATGGCTATTGTACTGATGACAAAAACAAAAATTTCAAGGTTTTCGTTCCCGAAACTGCCGCCCCCCAATCCTCGCTACTTATTTATTAAAACCCTGTTTTTGCCGACAACAGGTAAACGCACACGGCAAGGTTTTAACAAATTTTTTGTAAGAAACTAATGGATTTTGCACTTTCTAGATTTTTTACGGTTGTCTATACTGGATTTTTTTTACTGGATTATGTTTGGATCCCATTATAATTCATTCTCTCATAAACATTAACAGTATACTCCGCTCTTTCTAAACTCTAATTCATAAGCTAAAAATTCCTCATGAAAACCTGCATTCATAGTTAGTAGAGCGAAATGATATTATATGATATGATTATGATTAAATTGCAATACATTGTTTAAAAATTTGTGGTTCATTCTTCATAGAAACAAAATTCGATTTTGCGTTTTTATTAGAAAAAAACAAAAACAAAATATCAAGTATAAAATTAAAGTAAATTACATACCATAACAACCATATACATAATATAATATGACCCGTACCTTACCTATACTAAATGAACTTTGTTTTTTTTTTGTTATGAATAAAATAAAAATATGAGTATTAAAAATAGACGTGTGGGGAGAAAATAGGTCATAACTTCTGAAACACTGATCGCCGTATAGCCTTTCAAGAATATTTTTTGAAAAAAATTAAATTTTCTTTATATATGCGAAAAAAATACGACTTTCGAACTTCGGAGTTCCGATTATTTTAGGACTATCGCTATTGAATTATAAATTTTTCTCCTGCCACTCCTGTTTGATGAACCAACGACACAATCTCAAGCTATCTATTTGCATTATATATAGATAGATATACATATATTGTATATATTGTATATATATACTTTTATTTTTCTTAACTGCACGCTATGATAGAATCCTTAATACTTACGTACCACTTGGCTTGGGTAGGGCCGGAAGGCAAAGAAGGAAAGTATGATGCAAATTATAACTAGGACCCGAAGTAACAAAATGGCTAATGTTTGTTTTGAGTTTCTACAGATTATAACTTGTTGTAATGTTTTTTTTGCTGGTGCAAGTTTCCCAAGCTGGTTTTTTGTCATCTGGGAGCTTGCATTGTGTAAGGTTTGGCATTTGCCACTTCTTCTTCTCGTTGAAGCTGTTTAAGAAATATATAGAATTTTAATTTGAAAAATATTTCGACATTATCTACATCATATAGATTCATCATCGGTTTGAACTCTGCACGCTTCGAACGTCAAAAACAAAATAATACATATATTATAAAAAAGCACAAAAACGAAAGAATAAACCAATAGAATAAACCAAAAAAAAAAATCAAATATTTTTGACAATTTAAAAAAATTATTTTGAAGTGTAGCAAAAAAAAATTAAAAATTTGTATTTCATTCTCTCACAAACATTACCAGCATACTCCGCTCTTTCTAAACTCTAATTTATCAGCTAAGAAATTCTCATGAAAACCTGCCTTCATAGTTGGCAGAGCGAAATTATATTATATGATATGATTATGATCAAATTGAAATACATAGTTTTTAAAATTTGTGATTCATTCTTCTAACACATAGAAAAAATTCAGCTTCGATTCTGCATGTTCATTAGAAAAAAACAAAAACATATCAAGTACAAAAGTAAAGTAAATTATAAAAAAAACAACCATATACATAATATGATGCATAACTGTTATGTTTTTTGAAAATAAACAGGACGTGAGGGGACAAATCAGCTCATAACTTCCGAAGCACTGATCGCTGTATAGCCTTTCGAAAATATTTTTTGAAGAAATTAAATTTTTTTTATGTAATAGAAAAAAATAGAACAATTATATTTTAACTCAGTTAATTCTTACAACAACACATTATAAAAATTGTTTCTAAAAATATTTTGTTATCATCCAAATTTAAAATTTTGTTTCTGAAACTACTTGTATTAAAATCCATTTGGAATGAATACAAAATTTAATTCAAAAATTATTGAATTTTTTATTAAATTTCAAATTGCTTAAGCTCTTTAAAATCTTCAAATCATACTATACATGGAATGACACCTATGATAGTTATATTCTAAAAATTATTCTCAGACACTTTAAAGAAATTCAATCTATACGTGTTTTATTTAAAAATTATTCTTTCGTAAAACTTTTCATTTTCATTTTTTTTTTTTTTGTTTTGTTCTCTTAAATATTGTGTCATCAAAACCCTTCTTCATCTGAAGGACTTTTCTATAAATTAATTAAAAAAAAAATGAAAACAACCATTGGAAGAGTATTCAAAAGTTTTTCTGATCATTTCGGATTGAAAGCAAAAATACAAAATAAATAAAACATTTTTTTTTAAATATCCCATACTTTTACTTTGAAGTTGCCCCAAAACAAACTATAACCAAAATTCACTTTATTTCAATTTAAAAAAAAAAAACATGATTTTAACATTTGAAAATTCAAGGTTTTTATCATCAAATTTCCTCATCACAAACAATCCAAAAAAAAAAACTCTGTAATTATATATTTTTTAGAACTAGTATAGATATAACACTATAGTAGTAGTATAGCACTACTAGCAGTAGTAGTATCAGTAGCTGTAATAGTAGCAATTACAGTAGTAGTAGTAGTAAAAGTTTTCATCAATTCCAAGAAGGACATTTAAAAAAAAAATTAATTCTTTTGAAAATACCAGTTAAAATTTCTTTGAAAAAAAAAATTAAAATTTTCAAACTTTTGTGTACTTAATCTAACAACGTGTCCTTATCAGGTATCACGAATCAAATAAAAAAAAAACAAATTACGTCTCATCACAACTCTTCAAAACTCTTGTACAACAACATATTATACAACAAACTTGGTTGTATTAAAAAAATTGTACAAAAATCAAAATTAATTTAGATTTCGTTTGTAACATCAATTTGAAATAATTCGAATAGAAATCAACAACACTGGCATGCACAACATTATTATTAAGTTAGAAGAATAATTGTAAGTACTACATCATAGGCCAATTCATTTAATTTTTTTTATGACTTTTCAAATCACTTCGTGGACATATGCTCATTAAAAATCAAAAAAATACCACCACCTCATAAACAGTTCAAACAAAAGCAGCCGCAAATGTACATCCCCAGACAGTAGAAATACCTAGATGGCATAAAACAGGTTACGGAAATTTGTTCATAGTCCGGACTTAACTCATATCACTTTTAGTGTGTTTCCACATTCAAACAACATCATAGTGTATATTTTGCAAACATTCAAGAAAAACACCAATAATTCCATTCTACAAATTCCTATCAATGCTTTCAATAACTTTCTTCTTTCTCATCTTCTGTCCTATCCCATCCAAGCAAGTACTAAAAGTTACATCCTAACGCTTGACTGGTTATAAAAAAAAATGAATTCCGCTTCATGTAACCTAATATACGCAAAAATATTATTTAAGTAGTAGGGTCATTTATTAGAGCTGATGTTTGCATTATTTTTCGTAACAAAACAAATTGGTAAGTAACAATTCGGCAAACTTACACCAGAAAAGATTTATTGTGATACCATGGGTTTAATCTGTAAATGGATATTTTGTAACAAAACAACTAAAACAAATTATTCTATCAGATATTACATCAAACGATCAGACCAAACCTTCATTGGAGAGACGAAATATCGGCAGATATGAAACATTTTCATATATTCAACTGGAGAGATGCCGCCCGTTACCGAGAAAAATGGAGGACGTTGATGAGGCAGGCCCAGGACCTACATAGTCTGTTGGCCATCTAAGTAAGCAAATAAGTAAGTACTAAAAGTGATGCATCAGTGTAATGAAAATAGATTATACCTACCTACCACTGGTATCTATATAGAAAGGCAAACCATTACCATTCATTCTACAATGCACACCAATAGTCAACATATATACCATATACCTAAGCATTAGTATCAAAATTTGAATACCTATCGATTTTGTTATTGGAGCAATTATAACATAGTAGATAAGAATGTAACGTACAGTGCTAACATGAGATTGCTAAAATGTAGAAGGCGAAAAACGTATATACTAAACGTATTCATACAGCCAAAGCGAAATGATTCTAAACAGCAAGAACTATCTGTATAAGGAGCTGTTGAAAGGTAACATCAATTACAGTTAAATTGGAAAAATCTTGTCCTAGGTGGGGACAATCATATTATTAGTAATTTTTTGCTTGTTCAAACCCTTTCCTACAAATAATTGTTTCCAAGTGGGTAACTATAAAAATTCAAATCATATGGCACGGATTTATACAATCTAAAACATTTTTCAAACTCAGTATGCACCGATTAAGTAATCAAGGAGACTAGATCCAATGTCAGAGCACTAACATGATTTATCACAGGTTATCATGGTTCATTTAGCAAACATCTGTTCAACTGCAACGTGCAAATTCTGCTTACAAGAAGAGAAGTTCTCCTCTCATATTCTATTTGTTTGTGACACCATAGCTGGCACAAGCCATAAATATTTTCAGAAGTACACATTTCCTAATTTTGAAATTAACATCAAAGCATCGCAAAGAGCGTTCATCAAGATAAACCTGCAATTCTAAGATAACAAACGGTGAATTTCAATAGACCTGAATAGGTCGCGTTTACATAGAACTACCCATCAAAACAAAAGAGTACCGCAAATAGACGAAATCTGTTTTTTCATTTCTTTATTGTTTTTTGTTGCTTTTGTTTAGGTCTTTCTATTTATTGGATCTTTCTTTCTATTTGAAATTGACAATAATGATTCGTAAGGTAAAAGTAAAAATCCTTTAAGAATGCATTAAAATAAACGCTAGCGTCTTGCTTTTGTGATAAGACAATTTTTCTTTCTGTTAGACAGCTTAGGTCTTCTTTTTCACCTTGTAACTAGTTTTTTTTTTTTATTTTCTTGACAGTAACTTAGGTAGAATAACCTAGTACGGTACTGCAATTTTACACTATAATATCTACAATATTTCGAGTATTTATTTAACAAATTACTGGCTTATCAACTCATTAAATATGGAAAACTACTGCTATTGTCAGGAACTAAGCCTTCTTAAATAGAATAGCTTTATTTTATTTAACTTGTTACCAGATTATACTCTCAATTATTTTTTGTCATTTATTTTATCCCAATGACAAAGGGTACTGGACCAGGTCGAAAAATCCATAAAGCATTTTTTTTACTTCATTGGGAGTCGAACCTGGGACCTTTCAGTTGAAAGGCAAGCGCTCTACCTACTGAGACACCCAGAGTGTTGGAATGTTCTGTAGATTTCTTGCTAATGAATTTGGATGATGCGTGGGTCTAGTCGCGTAGTTATTTGTGACTTTTTCAAGCTCTTCTTTTACTGTTGATATGTTTAATGCTTCCATTTTCCAAATGGGGGGAATTAATTATAACTTTTAAGATTGTTGATTGCATTCTTTGTATTATCTCCACATTAAAGTTAGATGTATTTTTCCATAGCTGGAATCCATATGACCAGATGGATTTTAATATGGAATTGTATACCACTCTTGTAGAGTAATTTCATTTTTAAATGTTTATCTATCAACCAATATAAGGTAGGTAGGTAAAAGTGACAATTCCAGTTGCCTCCGGAAAACCAGTAAGCATTTCAAATCTCTAACAGATCTCCTAACCAATATAAAGTCTTTAAATTTATTTTAAGTTGGTCTCCTTTGCTTGAAATATGTTTTTTCCAATTTTTGCAATTCAACCGTCTATCAAGATCAACTCCGAGATGTTTAACATCATTTGTTTGCGGTACAGGTACTCCATTTATGTTTATCTGAGGGCATGACCTTTTTTTGAGTGTGCGTGGACAAATTTATTTTCATTTATTCCAATTTTCTGTTTTAAGATGTTTTTAATTTTATGTAGGTCTTTGGATGCAAATTGAAGATTTTTCTGAGCTTAAAATTGCGATAAACATCTACAAATGTGAAGGTTACTATAGTTGACAAATTTCTGGTAAACCAGGTGTGTAGATTAAGTACGAAGTAAGGTATTTCGGCATTCTTCGATTATTGCGCCGAAGATAACAAATCAATTTATTAAATCCGTTCACTAACATATCTCTAGCACCATTTTTACAATTTAATTTTTTCATTTAATCATCACTAATTCAGTTTTGTAACAAAGATTTTGTCCAGTTGTTTCGATAAATTCGGATAGTATTAAAAATGTAAGATTCTTATATTAGATGTGGGTGTAAATACGAGTTAACAAGTGACATTTTTTTATTACCGGATTTTAAGGTTTTTATCATTTATACATATGTATATATATATATATATATATATATTTTTTTTTAACGAATATCCTTTTAGATGTTTCAGCAAAATTTTATTTTACAGCCAGTCTACATTGCCTTTGCAAAAGGTGATTTTCAATTTTATATCAAATGATATTTATCTAGTTTCTAACAGTTTAATGGTTTCCATGGTTATATATATATATATATATAGAATTTTAAAAGGTATTTTGGTTTGTTGATAAGCTCAAACAAATCAATAAAGGATATTGTTAATATTAAAGAAAATTTAAAAAGATTTCAAGGATTCTTTAGTGGCACTTTTATGAGAATTATTTATTTTGTTGTTTTTTTTATGAAAATTTTCGTCCTTTTCAATATTGATTGAATCCTTGAAAGAAAATTTTGTTCAAATATTTATAATAGTTTTTTTTTTGTTTTTGTTTTTTTTTTTTTTTACTATACATTTTTGATAACAAATTGAGAATTTTTAAATCTTTTTAAATCTTTGCACTCATGTAATCTGTGTACTGTCAAAAAGAATGTGTGAAAATTTCAAATTGATAACAATTCCGAAAATCTTGATTAATTGTTTTGTAATTGAAATAGAGAGTAGGAGTGGTTGTTTTTTGAATGAATGAATGTGAATTTTAATTTTGGTATTAAAGAGTAAAAATATTTAAATTTTTTGATTGTTGAACAATTTGTCAAATTGATAAAATCTAAGAAGAAATGCTGTCATAATATTGGACGCATGAAAAATGGAATAGAAGCAAAATAGTATCGCCGCAAAATTGTTACTATTTTTAATTTTAGCTTGTTACAAGAGTTTGGATCGCAATAAAATTGAAGAGGGGATTTCAATCAATGAAACAGAATTAATTGAAGTGGAAATCTATGAATTATGCTTTTAATACCTTTGATTTATGATTATTTTTCTTTAATCACGTGTTTTGAACTTTCCAGAGGTAGTATGTAGAGTAGCTAAAAATAGCGAGAAATAATTGTTCAGTGTAATGCGATAAAAGCAACTATTATTGTTTATGTAAATTGCAAATTTTACTATTGAATGAACAATATTGTATATATATACTAGAAGAAACCCCCGGGTACGGATTTTTCATAAGATTAAACATTTGAGATGCTGAAAAACAATATATGTATAGAATAGTATTATTAATAGCCAACCATAAAAAAATAAAAATGTTCAAAGTTTTAATTTAATCTTTTTAAAATAAACTCTTTTATTTATAAAATACTAAACTAAACTATCAAAATATAATTAAACTTTTTTTATAAGATTTAATTTGTTTTTATTATTTTTTTATTTTTCGAGGCAAGATCAAAAATACTAAGCAGACCGCGCACGTAGGTACTTAGGTATGTGGAATTCTAACCCATTAAAACCACCCCAAGAAACCCTTTACCATAACTAATATTATTAACCGACTAATTGATTGTCGCGTTAATTGGGAAAGTGTAGTGTGTTGGAATATTATTAAAAAATAGTTTCCGATAATTTTATTAAGCCATTAATTATAGCTATGGGTTAGTACCATTCATTACCGCTTCCCAATTATCATGAGCTAGTTTTAAAATTTATCATATAGAAAAAATTGGATAAAATGGAATATCCTAGCAAACCTCCTGGTATGAAACATTGTCAGTTACATTGTCCCTGTCAGTAGTTTTCCCCTGTCTTGGTCCTGCTAGAATTTTAATTTTATATTTTGTGGATTTTGTTGCTCTTGACATTGTTGTTTAGAGCTGACCATGGGTGAAGTTAGGTTCAGGGAGAAAAATTCCGACTCTTTGAAATACTTGACCTTGTGATTTATTGATTGGTATTGCATATGCAAGACTTACTGAAAATTGAAGTCTTACAAAAAAAGTTTCATTCTATCTGATATTATATAGAATTTTAATATAGCTTCGATAACCATAATAATTTATCACATCATTTCAGTTATCTCTCTTTTGTATTAATGAATATACGTTTCTTTAAAATGTGTTAATCTGTAAAATTATATAAATTCCTGTAAATTTCGTGTATCGGAAAAGGAAATACTTATATTATATAAATTTTCCTTTAAAACCTATATTAATGTTATTCTACTAATTAATTTTTTTTTCCTACTAAAAGTGTAAAAAACCAAATGCGATAGTCTAAAAACAATAAAAAAAAAAATTTGACTCCAAAGAGAATTGAACTTACAAAAATTTCTCATATAACATGACACTTCAACCAACTGAGCTAAAATAAAAATTTATTATGATCCCCACAGCCTATATCATTGATTGATTGAATAAAGCAAAAATCGAAGCCACACGAAAAACCACGAAAAGTGTGCCTTTACTAATCGTGCTCTTGTGTATTATAATAGAGATTTCTTAGTTATTTATTTATTGGTGTACCAATTATTGGATCAGGGTCTTTCAGACTAACAAACACAACCACAACAAAACATTTTATATCATCTACTTTGTTTTCCCACTCTTAACTGAATTTATTGAATCTTTTTAAACGAAAATGACAATAGTTTATAACAATAGTGGTAATTAATACCTTTATGGTTCATTCAAATTTTCAAATCTAAAAAATTTAAAGGTCTCATTCATTGATTTGATACTTGATATTTGCTCGTTCATTGCAATTTTTTGCCTTACATGACTGCTGGTGATTTCTTTTCAACATGCTAGTTATTGGTATGTTTTGTAGATGTCTAACCAAAGGGTTAAGGTGTTAAAGCAGTCTGGTTGCAAATCTATTTTTAGATATTTTTCCAGTGTTTCTGTTACCGAGGGTATATTCAAAATCTTAGGTATATGAAACGTAACCGTGGGTATATATTCTATGTAGAATGTAGATTAATATTTCTACGGTACCAAGGGGCCTGTCTCATAGTACGTAGAATTTTTGATTGCATCTTTCATATCACAACTGAACACCCAGAGGACCAGATTTGTTTCAGAATGGATAGCAACACTTTGCGTTCCAGATCTAATGTTGAATTTTTCCGAATAAGCCAATAAATGCTATTCGTATTAAGTTTTAGTTGCTCTTTTTCTGCGGTGATGTGCTTATTCCAAGTTAGTCTTTTGTCTAGGTATACTCTAAGGTATTTAACGTTGTTAGATTGCGGAATAATTATCCTATTTATATCAACTGGTGAGAATAACCCTTTCTTTAACGAGAAAATTAAATGTACACAATTTACTCTCATTGACCTTCATTTTCCACTTATAGAACCATTTTTGTATCTGCTGCAAATGTTTTTTTTTTCTTTATTTAGATAAGCTTATTAATTTTACAAAAATAGTTTTGCTTAGTGATCTTAGTCTTAGCTGTTTGATCAAAGAATAAATTTTATCAAATCGGATATTATATATATAATTTTAATAAGTCATATACAAATTGCAATATGTATACAAATTGATTTGGAGCTCTTTTTTTAACCCCTGTCTTGTACCTTGTGTATAAAAATATTCACAATATGCATATGTATCTACATATTTTTTTTGTTGTTATGATAATGATCATAGCACAGTAATTTTGCTACCGTATGCATACCCTGTGTAGTACTATAGGTACATATATATACTCTAGCCAGAAATGTGATGCAATGAAGAGTTAAAATTGTTATTTATTTTTTTTGTATATTGTTTTTTTTTAATATATATATATCTATATGATATATAAATTTATGATATATAATATTTAGTATGTATTATGGGATTAGGTTTTAGTTCTGCTGATTTACACATAGAAACAAAAGCAACCTATACATTTTTAAAGAAATTAAATGAAATTTTGTACTATTATTTTTTATTTCTTATCTTTGTAAATTTATAACTTTTAGGTATATTTGTTTTCTTCAAGTGTGTAGAAATGTATGTTGTAGAGAGTGATAAATTTTTTTTAATATAGTAGGTAGGTATATATAGGTATCGGTTAAACCATATTGATTGTTGTTTTTCTTTTTAATATATGTTATGAATAATAATTATGTATGAATTTTAACATGAACATTTCGGTAATGATTTTTTTTAAATGAAATGAAATTTTAAATAACCGATCAATGGTTCACAAGTTATTAACTGTTTTGTAAATACCTATTTATTTGCAGCAAATATTTTTATTTTAATTTTTTCTCCAACACGAGTTTAATAAAAATAAATATTATGTGTACCTACAATATTATTGTTTTTTTATATTTACAATTTTATTTATTTTTGTTTTTAAAATTGTTTTCGTTCAAAGTTGTGGCTCATTATAAAATATTATTTGTTCGCTATAAACTTTGACGCTAAACTTACGCCATATTAATGAATGTTAACAGGATTAACTTGATTCTGAATTATACGATAAATTTTCAATGTTGGCAAATAGGATGTCGTTAAAATGATCGAGTAAATGACCCTTAGGGAATAGAAAATTTTGCACCTAACTACAAATATTCTGTTTATATGGTAATTAAAAGCGTTATAATACAAAAATAAAGGTATGATAAATTAGTAAGCAAATACGTATTTTTCTTAAACTTGAAATGAAAACTCTAATGAAGGAAAGAAATGCTCGAATTTATTTTGCTTCCGTCATTTATGGCGGGTTACAGAGGCTAATTTTTAAATATTACTTTAACTAAGCTTTACAATTTGTTATTTTTTAATTGTAATATAAACATAAAATAATCAATATAAGCATACATATATGTACATACCATACATATACATATATTATAGTTGTTGTACATATTTTTTTTTTTTTTATATTCTTCTAAGTAAAAATTGGATGTCCTTGCAGATTTGTAGATGCTGTATGTGAATTTGGATTGTAGGTTAAAATTGCTGTAAGCTTTATATATCATATATTAATATTATTAGCTGGTGTTTGGGTGCTGTGAATGCAATGCATTTTAATGCTCCCGAAACCAAGATCTGCTTTATATCAACAACACTAAATCCCTCAATACCGAATATACTTTGCGATAATGTAAATAATTAAAATCCCAAAACTTTAAGAATCCTTGGAATGAATATCTATGTAATAAACTTTCATGATATTGAAAAAATTGCTGTTGTCAAGTGTTTACGATTCTTAAAGAGGAGTAGAAATTAGTTTTAAATCTTCTAAATTTCTCTTAATAAAAATTCGTCTTAGACCTGACTACAACTTGCATTTTTGAGACATTGCAACCTACAATATACTTTTCAACAAATTAGACAAAAGCACTTCATCAACATTATAAATAATTGTTATACAACACCTAATATTGTTAAGTCACCGTCGAAATGTAAACAGAGTTCTAGAAATGTACGACTACATTCTATTACTCTAGTATGATCAAAACAAGAAAGAAGATTTGAATGAAAACGAAATCACAGCTTCTACTACATCAGTACAAGCAACATCGATGTGATAACATATTTCTACATGATTTACGGTTACTATGAATATTTTGTAAATGAAGCAATATTTGTGGTAGTAAATCCAAGTATAGTACCACAAAGCCATTCGAAATTTAGTTTTTAAAATAAAATGGTACTCTATCAATAATTTAAGGTTGTGAATAATTTTAAAAAACAAAAAATAGCTTAAATATCAAACTATAGTTTTTTATGTTATCTTTTGGTATCAATTTATAGTTTTTATGTAAATTTGTGAATTGATACAATGCTAAATAAAATAGTTTTCTTAACAGAAATCCTATATCTCCGTAAAAATCAATTATATTCAAAAAATAAAGCACCACATAATAAAAATATATTTTATAACAAACTTCAATTTGAACCTTAAAATTGATTATGCTAAATTAGTGCAGAGGTGATAGGTAAGTGCATTGAAGTAAAATAAAAAGTGTAATGCTTTATAAATATTTTCTAGTGCACTTTTTCAGTGTTAATTAAGTGTGAAAAAATATTCTAGTGTACAATCAATCTGAATTTTGATGTCAGAATTCATATCATTGTTCAATATTCCATTATTAAATATACTCGTACCGCCATATATAGAAAAATAAAAACGTTTGGAAAATTGTCAATGACTCAATATGATCACGATTCAGAATCATATAAACACAATACAAATTCTAGAATAATAATTTGCAGTTTTTGTTTTTTCATCTTCTTAAATTTATTAAATATAATATGTAGGTGTTGCCACCACACTTAATTTAAAATTTAAAAATTGTATTAAGAAAAAAAATAAATTTTTGTACAATATCTACCTATCAACGTATATACAATGTCTATCTTTAATTATAATTTGTTTTTTTTTCTATTTTTTCATCCTTATTATAGGATTACAGTATATATATTAACAATGACATCATTATAATTAGTTTTATATATCTTCCTGTTTCTTGTTATAAAATAAGAATATACATCTTATCTATAGTTTCATAGAAAATAAATTGCATTGATGTTTCTATTGTCCTTTTTTACAACTTACGATAGTATATACGATACACGATAGTTAATTTTTGTTGTTGTTTTTATAAGAAGTAAAAACTAGGATAATAAGTTTATCTATCCTGTTTTTCATGTTTTACTTTCATGTACTTTTTTTGAATGTATTTTGTAATACTCATTTTCTAATTTGTTTTATTACGTTGTTGTTTTGAATTTGTATCGTTTTATCATCGACTGAAATCTGTTTTGTTATATACGCCATTTAGAATAATTTAAATTTAGTGTGACAGAGTACTTGAAGAGTCAATCACAATTTATATAAATTAAACTTGTACAGTATGAAACAGAATATTTTTGTGTTAAGTTCAATCACCTGAGTATAATATTCTTTTTTCTATAAAAGCTGTACACAGATACTAAAATCATTATTAATCAAGAAGAAAGTTCAAATTTAATAATTTTTGTTTTAAAGGATAGAAAATGGTGGAAAAATAGTTCTCTAGACATAAAAACATGCAATAAATTTATTTTAAATTTTTTTTATCGTACTATATTAGTCTAGAAACATTCAGAAAGACAATTCTGTCAAATATCTGGAAATTCATGTTGGTAGGCGCCTAACATGAAAGAAGCAAATAATTGCAGTCTCTGGACGTTACAGCGAAATTTAACATTGACTTAATTTAAATAATTCTGAACAAAGTTCAAAAAATGGTGGTTCTGGTGGATAATGGATGCCCCGTGGTTTGTTTCAAATAATTTAATTCAAAACAACTTGCAGTTTGTTTCAGTACATTAGGAAATATCAAAATATTGCACAAAGTACAGAATTAAATTAAAAATACATCTTAACATCTTGGAAAATAATCTTTTCAAGAACCCAGACCCTAGGAGATTGAAAAATGAAAATGCAATGCAAACTGTAATATTTTATAATAAGTATGTGAAGTGTTATCAAGCCTGCAAGCTTCTTCAAGCCAGTGTAGTAAGCAAAATTATTTAACTTTAGCGATTTCATACATAATGGAATAAAATTAAATAGAACAGAATAGAATAGATTAAAATAAAATAGAATATAATAAAATAAAATAAAATAGAATAGAATAGAATAGAATGAAATTGAATAGAATAGAATAGAATAGAATAGAATTGAATTGAATTGAATTGAATAGAATTGAATAGAATAGAATAGAATAGAATACAATATAATAGAATAGAATAGAATAGAACGGAATAGAATAGAATTGAATATAATAGAATAGAATAGAAAATAATAGAATAGAATAGAATAGAATTGAATTGAATAGAATTGAATAGAATAGAATAGAATAAAATAAAATAAAATAAAATAAAATAAAATAAAATAAAATAAAATAAAATAAAATAAAATAGAATAGACTAGACTAGAATAGAATATAATATAATAGAATAGAATAGAATGGAATAGAATTGAATAGAATAGAATAGAATAGAATAGAATAGAATTGAATAGAATTGAATAGAATAGAATTGAATAGAATTGAATAGAATTGAATAGAATTGAATAGAATAGAATAGAATTGAATAGAATAGAATATAATATAATAGAATAGAATAGAACTGAATAGAATAGATTAGAGTATAATAAAATATAATATAATAGAATATAATAAAATATAATATAATAGAATAGACTATGAGAGTTAATTAGACTTAGTCTAGTTGTTAAACCCTCCTAACCACTTGAACAGTCGCATATAATATTATTAATGCCTTACTGAATTTCAAAACCCTCGCGAACCAATCATTATTAGTTATTAGTCTCAGTCACATTACATTAAGCAAACAATAACCTATCAATATATACACAACATCATCCTTAGCTTCCTTTTCATAAGCTGTAGAAAGTTCCAAGTTTTCTCTTTATCAAGCTCCAGCCACAATAAATGCTTACAAATTGCATAGCCTAAATTTATGCCAGTGAAAATTCACTTGTCTTCTAGTAACCTTGTCAATATTACAGTAAAAAGTTTACTCCAGTATCAACTTGGTTAGCAGAATACAAAAATGAAGTCTTATATGTACGCGAATGGTTTTATCCGCTATGCTGAAGTTGATAATCATATGGCTGAATAAAAAAACTTCAAATGGCTTGTACACCAATTATGCAATTCTACATACTTATAAACAAAATAATTCTGCAAGTTCAAGTTTTTTTCAATTCTAATAAAAGTAATTTAAAAAATGAAATTCCCAGGACAATACAATTATTATTCGTCTTCATCTTTGTCTGCATTTTTTAGATTTCATTTTAAAATTTATTTTATTTTCTTCACCGAGGTCAAATTTTTTTGTTACTGTATAAATATTTTTATTCTGTAAAGGATTTGACATAATAAAAATTTATATAAAAAAAATATGTTGTTACAGGACATTCAACAACAACAACAACATAAAAAAACAAGTAGCAACAAATATTTTTAAATTTATTTTGAATTTATTTTACGAAAAATTCTACTAAAATTAAAGTTTTTCTTCTATAGATGATGTTGTTGTTGTATTTTGTTTTTGTATTTTATTTGTTGAATATTTCATAAGAAAAATAAAAAGGATTTTTTTAAATCTGCAAAAACAAAAATAGATTCTTTATTTTAAATTATTTGAATTACCAATCATTTTCAGTTCGGAGAGAAATCTATTGTACATTATTCAATATGCTAGAGATATTTTAATATTATCGATTTGAAATAATATCTTTAATAATTGGACTTCAATTTGGTGTCAAACAAATAATCCACCTATAGAAGAGATCCTTTAAAACAGATATAAAAGAAAAGTAAATAAAAATAGTATTATTGTTTTAGAAATGGGATATTATCAGAAAGGATAATGATTTTTTGTGTAAATCTATTTTCACTATTATTAAATAAGTTTAATACTATCGAAAGAAAATAGAAAAGGAAAGGAAATCATAATGTCAAAGCTTTTAAATTACTGAAACAAAATTAAGGGTTATTAACATTTGAGTGCAAATTAATTTAAATTTTAAATTTATGTGACGAATAGCACTAATAGTGTTGTCATATTAATTATTTTCAACAAAAGCCTGTAATTAAATATAAAATATTTAATAATATTACTCCTGTTTTCTATGGTAAGGACATTCCTCTCATTTACCACAAGATTCATTTTAAATCTCAAACTCTGATAAATATAAACTTGTCATTTAAATGTCAAAGTTGTTTAATATAAGTGAGCTG
Source organism: Argyra leucocephala (assembly GCA_963942445.1). NCBI lineage: Eukaryota > Metazoa > Arthropoda > Insecta > Diptera > Dolichopodidae > Argyra > Argyra leucocephala. The sequence goes on along the minus strand of OZ012681.1, from coordinate 6,755,608 downwards.
CAAGATTTGAATATGTTTTGGATTGATTTGTAATTTAATTAATTGGAACTTTTTTTCGTTTAATTAGCGTTGAATGTTTGATTAGAACTGCAAGGTAATCTTACAAGCCAAATATTTTGTATATACTTCCCAATACTATTCACTCCTTTTTAATTTTGTTACTTTAAAGATTTTTCGAACTAGACTTTTCACAAAAATACAAATTGCAATCTCATCAATAACGAAGCCTTAAAAGCGATTTAATTTTGCTTATAGAAGCATATTAGCCATTTAAAAGCTATAATTCTATTGACAGTATCTTAGATTACAATGGATTCTTACTGGCAAGGTTGTATTGCAGTCTATCTGTGATCTATCATTTATACACAATTAAATACTGTTACCACTTCAAATTAGTGCTCCAAGGTAAATGAGTTAACTAAATTTCAATGGAAAAAATTACCTTATAACACTGTTAATATATAATAATATATAAAGTAGTCTCATATTGTAAAAGCCAGTTTTTGAATGCCGAAATATCAAAGTTTTCTTCTAGAATGGCTTTGTTCGTATATGACTTAATAAAAATTTATTTTTGAAGCCATTATCTGAACATTCATGAACCTTTACCAAATCTAACTAGGCAATGCTGCACATCCAAACATTTTTCATAAGCCAATGACAACATTCCAATTTTACTCTGATTACTCGGCTGTCTGATTTTCACAGTTTCGAATGTCAATAGCATATTACTGAAAATTCAGTTAATAAATTTCAATTGCCATAATTTAAATACCTTTTAAAAACTTTTTATAAATTTATAAAATAATTTTATTGAATTTTAAAATTATATTCTCTTATTTTGGTTAATTTTTAGTATAAACTCAAAAAATATAATAAATTTAATTTATTATCAACATCTTCTTTGCCCCCACCCGCCGAAAAAGAGCATATCCAATCTACATTTAATGATATCCTGCTATATCGTTATTGTTTATTTCAATTTAATTCGAGACTCGTTTTAAACAATTGATGATACAATTTTAAAATATTGTAGAGAGATGTTCATCAGCAATGCCACCATCAACCATTTACAAAGCAAAAAAAAAATTAAAAAATTTCATGATTCATAACTTGTAAAATAATTCAGTTGGTGTGTTGTGTTGGGGGTGTTTTATAATATTGTACCGTAAATGTTAACAGTAAGGTAGAGTTGGATGGGTAGGCAAATTTCTTTTATGATTGTTATTTTATGTATAATATAAGTGTTAGTCAAATTTATTAAAGCAGCAATGAATACAATTTTAAAATTTTTATCCATTTTTTTTCGCTTTCTCCTCAGTGATTTCACCTCATCAGTTTGTTTTTCTTATGTTTGATCAGCATAAAAATAAAGCAACAAAAATATATATATATTTTGTTTTTTATTATCATTTTGCAGTTTTTTGTTTTTATTGTTTTTTATTTTATTTTATTTTTATATTTCTTAACTTCAAAACCATAACATAAAATTTTGATTAAATCTAAAAACAAAGACAAAAATAAAAGTAAAACGTAAAAATAACATCAACAGCAACGGCAATGACAGTGAATTCAACAACCCCATCTACAAGTAAATATGGTAAATTATTTGTTTTGTTTTAAATGCCTCCCATTTTCTCCCATCTCCTCTCCCACGGTCTTTTATAATTCAGATTCAAGATGATTTTATTGTAAAAAAACACAAAAAAAAAACATTCTTTTAAAGCGAATTAAATGGAAATTTATCTGAAGTAAAATATTTTTTGAATAGAACTTTGCGATCACTTTATTGGATGAATGGTTGCTTGTAAGACGAAGAAGAAGAAGAAGAAAATAATTTTTATGTTAGAAAAGAATAGAAAATATATTTTAAAATATATTGCTATTTACATATTATACTGTATATAGTATTATTTATTATATACTTGATTTTGACTACTGATATCTACTTTTACATTCAAAAGTCGTCAATTTTGTAATTAGGGATTCAAAAAATATGACAAAAAAAAACAAAGATTTTATAGCTTTAAAAACGAGGTGGTTTTAAATGATTTGTTTTGTAAGGAAATTATTCGTTTTTACTGTTATAGTGAATTAACTGTATTCTAAAATAATTGTAGGAGTATAAAACTAAATTGAAAACATAAAATTTTTTATAGATATAAAGTTCAAAGTACATGATTATATAACAAAAATTCCGGATAACAGGGGTTCGAAATTTTTGTACCTAAAAACCCCATTTGATGGCCGCCAAATTTAACGAATTTTTTACCCCAAAAAAAATCGAAATATTACTCTTATGACGTAGTTGCTTAAAAATTGATGAGCGGTAAAATTTGAATAACATTGCACAAGTTTAATGGAGGTATTATAAAATTATTATCATCAGACCACTGCAATATATTTTCTGTACATATTTTCTCTTTTTTACCCCTTGATTGAATGAAGAAATAACGGTGTGTTTTTTTTTTGTTCTTATAGGCTGCGTTCAGCGATTTAAGAGTATTGAATGGTTTTAAGCTATTTTATGCTGGACGATTTTTTATGGGCTTATATGCAGCGAATTTTGAATGAAAAAGTTGGCTTCATTGTGCTCAGATTTTTTACTTTAATGTAGAATTCATAATTTTTTAATAAATCGAGTTGTATTTATTTATAAAGGTTGGAGCGGAGCGGTAGTTTTTTGGCAATTGATATTAAATAAGAAGATTCTAACCAAACTGAATTATAAATTACAAATATACAAAATTTATAAAGAAAAAATAGTAATATTAAAGTCTGTAATTAAAAAAATAAAAAACATTTTTGCTAACTCACCATCGACATGATTCAAGATAATGTTATTATGTGGTACTAGCCACTGATTCTAAAATCTGTGATTATAAGCTCTGGTTATAATTTAACAGCTCGTTTTATTTCTAATAATTGTAGTTTGATTTGTATTATATCGAATTTCTTTGGTTTTCAATACCGCATTCCAATATTAGTTGCTAAATTTAATCCCTGATTACAATATTAAAAAAAAATTTCATTTAGTTAAGTAATTTTCTTTAAGTTCCCTCATAATATCTATACCTATGTACATTTTTCAGATATCATAAAACATTAAATGAACATTTTCATTTCAATGACAAGCGAAAAACATTTAATTCTTTCAACAAAAGAAAAAATAAACAAAAAAACAATACAATAATTAGAGAAAATTTTTCTTTAAAAAATAAAAATAAAAAGTCTTTAACCTCCTGATATTTCAACACAACCAACTTTAAATCTATATTTTTCTATATATCAAAAATGTATCTAGAAGAAATCTAAGAGCATTCAATTTAAATAATAGATACAAAATTTGTATGAAAATACAGATGTACATAATTTCCATACAAAATATTGTTATATAAAAAATGTGTGTATGATGAAGGAAATCATCTTTGAAAATCCTTAGTAAAAAATCAAAAGTTAAAAAACAAACAAATAAAAAAATTAAATAAAATAAAAAATATTTTCCAAAATAAGTACATTATAATTTTTAAATATTCTTTTACTACTCATCTTCTATCTTGCATTTGTTAATAAAAACGCTACCTTTCTTAATATGTTTTTTGTTTGTTTTATACATTTTTAATTAGCAATTGCTGGTAAGTCATTAAATATTAGAATATGTATTTTGTATAGAAGTAAAATACTTAAAAGATACTGAAATAAACTACAAAAAAAAATAAAAAATAAAATAATTTGAATTGATTTGGTTTCCCAACACTACTGAGCTGTAACCAGTCAGTGATACCTTTATCACTATCAAAATTTAACTTTTGTACGTAGATTGTCTTTAACCCTTTAACCAATAACGTGATAGTTCAAATGAATTTTTGTTGTAAGATTGTGAAAATGAGATATGATACATATTAACATACTTATTTATCGAAAATTGTACCCAAACCCATTCAACATAGTATAAGAGAAAAACTATTAACTTGTCTCTGATAATTTCTTACAATATTTTGTTTTCGAACCACGATTCGGTTTTGACTATTTTTGGAAATATTCGTGACGCTTATTTTAACTCGAGAACTTTTTTTTGTGTCAGTCTACTTTCTTATCTTAATTTTTTTTTGCAAAGCGTCTGTTGGATACAAGTCTGCGATCTTAAAAATAAAATTGTTTGATTTCAATATGACTTAAAAAAATATTTCCGTTAGCACTTAACTATCATCGACAGGTATATACATTTTTTCAAGAATTTTGAAAATAATATTTATTTTTCGTGAATAATGTTGAAAACACAATCATGACGGAAAAAAAATGGAAGAAAAATTTAAAAAAATTTTTTATTTGAATTTTGAATTTTAAAAATGTTTTAATAAAATTTTATATATCTATGATTTTGACCAATTTATGTTGGTATCAGTGAATGTCATTCGCATTCGTCGACGAGTAAGGTGCAGAATTCTCATACATGTGCAGAATTCTCATGCATCGCTGCATGCAATTTGTTTGTATAGAAATAAAATACAAAATAAAATAATTTAAAATAATAGAAATAAAAAGTTATTAAAAGTGTTTAATAAAAGTTTTAATTTAATAATTTTTGAAAAAATTTTAATTACATATTTTGTTATGTGTTACTATCATGATTGTAACAAAATATAATTATATGAATAAATTAATGCTAGTTTGTTGTGCATATATTTTGTTACATCTAAATATTTTAACAATTTATGATGAATATTGCAACAAAAAAGAAAGAAAATCTAGACTGTGGACTACGGAAATTTTCATTCATTTAAAATAATTTTTTACAAAATTACTTATAACCTATTTCCCACAAAAAACAATAATAAATATGTAAATATTAAATAATTTTATGACGTTTGTCATTATTTTTTTATTAGTATGAGTCAAATGACAATTTTTACAATCTTTCGTGTTGGTAGCTCTGCCGTTGCGCAGCAAAAATTAGAAATAGAGATATCTTGCGTCAAAATTCACTGCGTGCACAATAATATGTAATTGGGTCCATATAAAACCATATATTCTAATTTATTTTTGCTGCGATCCATACATAGTTCTGCACATGTATTTCAGGCATAAAATAGAAATAAATCTATTTTTTGAATGCGAAATTTTGGTTATTCGTCATTCGTCACGATTTACATATAATCTCATGTATTTGAACGCGAAAAATTCGTCATTCGTCGTGATTGTGTTTTCGACATAACAGTTTGTTGCTTTGTGATCGTATAAAAAATAAGCGTCATAAAAAGGAAGAAAATAATGAAAAGAATGTAAGGCTCAAAAAACGATATTTTCAAAACCGAGAAAAACATATTAATTACCTGTATTTTGAATAACGGAATTTTGATACGGCGCGATTTGATATGACGAGATATTTTAATTATGGGGATTTCGAATGTCGGGAACTTGATATGACGATATTTTATATGGAAGCACCATCCTTGCTTTTGTTTTGATATTGATACTGACCCATTTTTTAATTCCAAGTCTCTGTGTAAAAACACTAAGGATGCTTATCCCATAAAATTATAAAAATCATTCTCTATTCTAGCTTTCTCAATATATAATTCCTCAAAATATCGCTTATCCTGATAACGAATTCATCCTTTCACACTATTTTTATACAGTTATTTACTTGAACTTATTTTAAATCACTTTGTATTACATAGAATTCCGATATAACAAATGCGGGACCCAGAACACACTCCAGCCCTTATTATATAGCAATAATATTGAATTCCTAAACACATCCAATGGCTGGGGCCACTAAAAAAACAATAGTTAAGTTCATTTGAGTCGGTATATCAAAACAATTACAACTAAATGTTAATTTGATTTCTAGAAACCTTTTTTAAAACCTAAATTAAGCTTAAAATTTAAATTTTTTCAATTTTGGTACGAATGGAAAGGTATTTCATTTTATTTTATGTATATATTTTTTTATTTTTTTAATTGTTAATTTTAGTTTTAATTATTTATTATTCAAAAATATTTTAAAGATCATACGGCCTATGACTAAGATCGAAATTTAAATTTTTATTTGTAATCTCAATTACTTTTACTTTTGAATTAATAAAGACAAACAAAAAAAAAAAAAACCCCTCGAATACTTAATTTCATCTTCACATCTTGCTTATACTTAAAAGTAATCAATGTTAACAAAAGGGTTAAATTATATTATTTTCATCCTACTTTTCATGAAAGAAAAAAAAAACAAAAATAAAAAATTTACCAAATTTAAAAAAAAAAAACAATAACCACCACCACCTTTAATCCTCGCGACTCTTTGCATAGAGTACAAACGTATTAAATTTAATTAGCAATTAAGTTTTATAGTTCATATTTTTCCCGGTGTTGTCGTTTATGCGTGAATTTTGTACTTGAATGAAAATTATATACATATATAATTATATATATGTATATATATACTTACTCGCATATGAAAGAAAGACATGATGGCAAATTCATGGATGACATGAATTGTATTATAATCTTATACAATAAAAGTGTAGATATACATAAAAATATTTTTGTTATATCCTTGTCATATCCTTGTTATAATCTAATAAAATTCAACAATGTTTCTTCTTTGATTGGAATTTCATTTTTGGTTTTTGGCTTTTTTGTTTTACGGTTCATGAGTTGATGCTTATGTAACAAATTTTATTATTATTATTATTTTGTTTTTTTTTTTTTTTTAGTAAAACTTTTGACATTAATTTATTAAAGAACCATAAAAGATTTGTTAACAAAATAGCTCATTAACGATTTTTAAATGGTTGATGGTTGTGTGACGAATACTTCAGAAATGAATAAATGATGGTTTTGAAAGTTTTTAATTTTTTTTTTTTTTTTGTTTAATTATGAAATTTTAGTGGATGGTGAAGACACTCTATTAAAATTTAACAACCATATGTTGTCTTAGAAATTTTGAAAATTGAAAAATTAAAATTTTAACAAAGAATTTTGGGTTTTTGCGGTTTTTAAGAAGTTTTTGTATTTTGTATATGGAAAATATTAATTAATTTTTAGAAAACAATGTAAACTTTATTTAAAGTCAGTTGTTATTATGCAGTTTTACTATTGAAAGTTAATTTGAAATTGATTTATCTATGCAGGATCGCTAAAAAGAAAAATAAACACAATTCAATTATTTAAATATAATAATATTTGATTAGTTTTCTTCGTTTGATGGGTTGGTCTACAATACACATTGAAATTTATTTATGGACTAACCGCGTACTATGGCTAATTTTGTTCTAAATTTCAGTTAACAATCAAAATGTTCGAAAAAATAATTTATTATAGCATAGGTTTATTAAGACAGTCCCTACAACGTTTCACTAATTGTCACTACGGCCTGAAGTGCTCAATTATAATGACAAAAAGGTATATAGGCTTTGGTGTGTTCAATTACTATCCTTCTATATTTAATTTTTATTGTTTTAAATGATAACTATTAATTAAATAATTTATAGATCAATTTCACATCAAAATGTACATCATTTTTATTAATGAAAATTAAATTAAATATAAATAAAACTGTAAGTTTATCATAATCTTAGAACTAATTGCAGCCAAACGCAGAGCAAGCAAAAAATGGCATGAAATTAGAGCTTCACAAAATAAAACTAGGCTAAATAATCTCACGCAACAACTATAAGAAGAATAATGAAGAAAGTGAAAAACAAATCGATTAATATATATTTAGACAAATGATAAAAGTACTGATTATGTAGGCAGCTAAAAATCTGCAAAGACCTATTAAACAAATTCCTCCAATTAAGAAAAGACAAAGTATTTGCGGAATACTTGGAAAACATATTTCAAACAACCGACAGAGAAGAAGGTGAAGATGCAGGAAGAAGAAATTGCATTAGAAAACCCCATCTGAAGTGAAAAAATAAATTCAAAACTATACTGATTCTAAAAAACCTCCAGGATATGATTTGAAGGTTGAAGAAAAGGTAAAAGGTAATAAGGAACCTTATAAATGCTGCATTCAAACTAAAATATGTGCCAAAATTGAATTCATCATGATAGCCAAAGCAGCAAAACCCCCGAAAGTGGTTATAGTCTAATTTCACTGCTGTCTATAATGTCAAAACTTTTTGAAAAAATTTATCTCAGAAGACTAAAACCTATTATTAAAAGAAAAAAAAATACTGTCAAATATAGTATACGAAAAAATCGAACCGTATGCTGAAGAAAGGCTTGGCGAATATCAATGCGGTTTTCGTAAACAAAGATCCACTGTTGACCAAATATATTTATTAAAACAAAACATCGATAAATGCTATGAATTTGGTCAAGACTTACACATTTTATTTATTGACTACAAGCAAGCTTTCGATAGCGTTAATAGAAATAAAATAGCATACTCATTAATAAAACTTGGTGTACCTCGAAAATTAGCTAAACTGGCCATGGAAACCATGTTCAATTCACGAGCAAAATTTATGATACAAAATACAACCTCTATAGTTTTTTAAGTTAAATCGGGAGTACGACAAGGAGACGGGAGTACGACAAGCGCTCTCAACTTTGTTATTTAATATGGTCTTAGAACAAGCCACAGAGGAAATTGATAAAGGCGGTAATATATTCACAAGATCCTTCCGAATTATCGCCTACGCTGACGATATAGCAATTTTAGCTAAAAATTATAGGAAAATGGCAGAAAAATTTATTATACTAGAACAAAAGACAAGACAAGTTGGTGTGGAAATTAACAAAAACATGAAAAAATATATGAAAATGACAAGGAAAACCGATCAAAGAATACCACAAAATATTACCATCAACAACTTTAATTTTGAAGGTGTCACAAACTTTAATTATCTTGGTGTCCTAATAAAAAATGACAACAGTATGCACTCGTGGCTACAGGAGCGAATAAATGCAGGAAATAGAAGTTACTATGTTAATAAAAAATTACTACAATCCAAAATTCTTACAAGACAAACAAAACTTATGATATATCAGACAATAATTAAACCAATAGTAACATATGGATGTGAATGCTGGACACTTACATTAAGAGACGAAGAACATTTACGTATATTCGAAAGAAAAATAATCCGAAAAATCTTTGGCCCAAAAAGATTACAAAACAGAGAATATCAAAGAAGGAATAACGAAGAAATCAATAATATAATACAACATGAAGATATTGTAAAGTTTGTAAAGACACAACGACTAAGATGGGCAAGGCATATGATAAGAATGAACTAAAATCGCCCTCAACAAAGAATTTTCAAAACAAGACCACTATATAATAGAGCAAGAGGCAGACCAAGAAACAGACGGAAAGATAATATCGAAAACGACTGCCAAAAAATGAATGTACAAAATTGGCAGAGTTCTGCGGAAGATCGATTTACATGGAGGAATATCACGAAGAAGGCTCTAGCTCATCCCGAACTGTAACGCTAAATGAAGAAGAAGAAGAAGATTAAAAGAAAGAATATAATCCAGGATAACCAATTCGGTTTTAGTTAAAAACATTAGACAAAGTACACATAATGACAAACCCTATTGAAAAAAACTCTAGAAGAGAAGAAGGTCTGTTAAGCACTCTTTTTGGATGTGCTCAGGCATTCGATTAGGTGTGGCATAAGAAGTTGAATTATAAAATGGAAACAATCCTTCCAAAAGAACATTTGTAAAACATAGCATGCTACCTATCAGAGACATACTTCTAAATTTTCTTTATTTTGTATGTTATTGGCAGTTCCTTAGGTAGCTTAAATATGGTACTGCAAGCTTATATTACAATATCTACAATATTTCGAACATTTATTTATCAAATTACTGCATTACCAACTCATTAAATGTCTAGGTAGGTCAAAGTTTCTGATTTCCAGGGCGCGTTCACAATCCTTCTTAGGACTTTATTCTGGAACCTCTGAATAATATCTCTATTCATTTTTTTTGCTGGTTTCCGATAGCTGGATGCCATATGACCATACTGGCAAAATCATGAATGTTTAGATTAAGAACTCCAGAAATTTGCAAGAAGTCACGAAAAACAGCTCCAGTACCATGTAAATGACGATGTAGTCAAGCCAAACGACTCAAAAGAGTAAAACCGTGCAACAATAGAGCTAGATTGCTGTTGTAGAGCTAGCACAACAATAATATGTCAAAGGAAAAGCTAGATATAAACATCTCTGAATGTAGTATGCATTCAAATAAAGATTACGAAAAAATTATTCATTAACCCTACAGGATTATATACTGCAATACAGGAAGAGTGTGGTTTAGTGGGTAAGAATCCAAGACGCAATGTCAAGCTACGATGCTAATTGTGTCTTCTGAATATTCCCACCATATATAAAAAAAAAAGCAAAAACAAAAATTTTATCAATAGGCTCTGATATTAACAGCTTTCTCTTTCATTCTTAATACTATTCCTGACGAGGTATTTATCAAAGATGTGAAATAATTAATTCCGATATAAAAAAAAATAATAAGTACACAACGTAGTGACAATTTTTGGATTAGTGAAAATTCTCAATAAATACTGGGTATTAATTAGGTAATCGGTCAGAAAGTCTAATACAATTTTATATATTTTCAAGTTCAACAACAATATGCAGCAACAATAATATCACGGCTATACATTCCATTATATTATATTGAAAGAGTCCATCTCTATTTTCTATTCAGAAATAATAATTTAAAAACACAAATTTTTTTCTTATTTTATTCATAATCTTCAATAAATATGTATTAAAATTTTAATTTTATGTCTCATGTAATATATTATAACAGTTTTGATATACTTAATTTTATAAATAAATTTTAGAAATATTATATTCTTATTATAAAATATTAAATAAATAAATAAATAAATAATTTTCTTTTTCTTTGTAAATATATAAATTGCACTTGATATAATTTTTTTTTTTTTTTAATTTAAATTTATGATATTGATTCAGGTATAATGTATAGGTAATAGGTCTTTAAATTATCAAATTTTACTTTTCTCTACAAAAAAAAAATAAATATATATATAACACAAATTTCTGATAATCTACAACCATCCTTTTTTACGATTACTAACATTAACATTTCCATCACCACCACTACGACTACCACCACCACCAGGTCTTGGACTATTTGGTGCTATTGAACTTATATCAGAATCAGTATCACGATGTACTAAATTTTCACTGCTATCATGTAATGTTAAAAAACGTATTTCAGGTGATCGTATAACATTTACACGATTTTCTTGAATTTTTAATGTATTATGATTATTGTTTGCTGTTGCTGGTGGTGGTGGTGGAGCTTTCTTCATACCTTTTGAATCAGATTTTGTTATTACAATTGATTTTGAATTGCTATTATTATCTAATTCAGTTGGTGTTAATACAATTTCATTATTTTCTTTTTTTACTCTTATTACTTTATTCTCAAATATATTTACTTTATTATAACCAGCTACTGTAGCAATTCTATCGGTTATTGTTGATGGGGTTACTTCACTTGACAACTCTTTATAATTTGTTGGATTTGGTGATATTGAACGTATTATATCACCAACTTTTCTTGATGTTTTAAACATTATTGTTTTACCACCTTCATTTGAATCTTTACTATCCGAATTATTAAATAATTTATTTGTATTATTAATATTTTTATTTTTCTTTTGTTGATTTTCAACAGTTCCAACTTCTTCGGTAAATTTATTAATTAAACCTAATAGAGTAGATGATTTTTCATCATGAAATTCAATGGGACTAACAGCACCCAAACGATTCGGATCAGTTGTTAAAATCATTCTAAAAACAAATTTTGTTAATTTTTTTTTTATAATATCAGAAAAAATTACCTTTGAGCTTCATCCATTGCTTTTTGTAAATTTAATTGACTTTGAAAACTTTGCTCATTATAACAACGTCCAATTTGTGAATCTTTAGCAACTGTCTTTAAAATTGTATTCCATTTATGAGCTACTGTATCTTGTACAACCATTCGTGCAATTCTTTTGAATTTTGATTTGGGGTCTTCGTTTGCTGGTGGTGGCTGTCTTAAATTTTGTAAGCTTAATTCGATATCATCATCATCATTGCCTTCTTGTCTAGTAATCGGAGCAACTTGAAAATCTTTCATTAAACGACGTTCCCATTGTTTGGCACGTTTAGCACGAACAGCTATTAAATAATATAAAATAAAATTAATTTGAAATAATTTTTGAATATTAGCTACTGTTGGTGTCCCAATCAATATGTGGCCACACTCACTATATAAATTGAGCTACAACAATGTATATAAAATTAAAAACTAACTGAAATAAGTCCATTTATGAAATATATGATAAATGACCATTTTTGTTTTATATTTTATAATTCCAAAAGACTATAGAACTGTTTATACGAAGAGAGTTGTTGTACAAAATCGCATGTAATAATTTTTAATTTAATTCCTACATAAATTTGTGAAACAAAAAGTGATGGGTTAATAGAAGCTCATGAAGAAAATTTCATAAATCCAATCCGCAATAGAAGCCTCCTCATACAAATCAAGGACAATATTAAACAAACTTATTACCTACTTTACTGAGTCTAACGTTCTTCGAAATAAAACTGTAACCTATCAATACAGCTTTAGCAAAGCAGACTTTCAACAGCTTTAAAAATTCTACAAAACTTGTGATTTTTCTTCCATTTTCACTAACACTAACATTGAGATTATCATTAGTAAGTTCTATGATTTACTCTTTGAAGGTTTAAATCGACACGTTCCAAAAACGACTAATTTTACTAATTCTAGTCCTCCGTGGTATACTCGGGATATAAAAAAATTAAGAAATAAGAAAAATAAAGTATGGTCTAAATATATGAAATCCAAAAACTCATCTGATTATAACAATTTTATGTTTTTTTTTTTTATCAATTTAAATCACTAGTCCATTTAAGCTATAATATTTATTTACAAAATATGTCTTCCAATTTTTAACGAACCCCAAAGGTCTGGAAATTTATTAATATTAAAAAAAAGTCTGATCAATTCCCTAGTTTCAATAAACTTGGACTTCCCTCCTTTTTCGTCAGTTGGGTCGAATCTTATTTGACAAATCGGAGTTACATCGTGCAGTTTAGAACAGCCTTTTCATCATCGTTTGAAGCCAATTCAGGTGTCCCTCAAGTCAGCCATTTAGGCCCACTCTTATTTATAATTTCTATCAATGATGTAACTTCGGTAATTAAAAACAGTCAAGTTAAATTTTATAGTGATGACACGAAAATCTTCAAAAAATTTCATCTCTACTAGACTCAACTCTTCTTCAAGAAGATCTCGATAACTTTTTTTTATGGTGCAAAACTAATAACCTTCAGTTAAATATAAACAAATGGGCCACAATGAGTTATCATAGGCGAATTAACTACCTCTTATATACCTATTCAATTAATGAACAAGCATTAGAAAAAGTCAAGTCTATCAAAGACTTGGAAGTTACCTTCGATGAAAAACTTACTTTCAAAATGCACTACAATAACATCATCAATAAAGCTAACTCATTGTTAGGATTCATAAAACGATGGTCCAAAGAATTCAATGACCCATACATCTTGAAATCCATATATATTTGTCTTGTTAGACCCCAGCTTGAATATGCCAGTCAGGTATGGTCACCATCACAGTAATCGAATTCGATCAATTCAAAAAAATTTCTTAAGATCTGCTTTACGTCTCTTTCCTTGGTCAGACCCTTTGGCTTTTCCACCATATAATAATAGATTCAGTCTTATTCACCTAACTACATTATAGTAATAGACGTGAGATCGCGGATGTTCTCTTTATCACGCAAGTAGTTACCGAAAATATCGTATCGTCATTTATATATGAATCAGCTAAAATTAACACTTGTATCCGATTTCGTTCGCCCAATCTTTTCGCCCTAGTGTTTCATCGTACTAATTATGGTATGAATGAACCTATCCATCGAATGATGATCATTGCCAATAAGTACAAGGATGTAATTGATTTAACTCTCTCAGAAGATGCGCTAAGGAAGCGTTTATATTTATGTCACCAAACTAACAATTCTTTTTAGTAATAAATTGTTTTTTTTTTGTTTTTCTTAACTAAACCAATTTACTATTTACTATAAATAATACCTGTTCATACTAATATCTACATTAAATGAATTTTATCAAATTTTGAAAATTGTTAATTTCTTTATTATAATTTACTCTTGATTCATTGTTTTGCTATGTTTTAAAATTTTTTGAATTTTTTAATTCTTTTTTTTTTCTTATTAATTATATTAAAATTATATTTTTAAAAATCTTGTAATTTGTTTGACTTAAACGAAGTAAATAAATAAATAAATAAAAATAATTTTAACTATTTAATCAATTCAAGGCTCATAGCATCGGATGAGTATAAGTAAATAATATCAAAACCAGTAATATAAACATTCAACATAATTTAACAGTCTTAAACAATCTAAGCTAAGGAATTGCATTAATTTTTAATTAAATATTCCGAATTTTCTCATCAGTTCCAAATAAATTTATTGTAATTTTAATTGTAATATTATTATTATTATTTTATTTATTCGCTTAATGTATTTGTACAATATGGTATTTTTATATATTTTAATTCTTTATTTCAAGAGCTTGTATTACTGGAATATTAACACCTTTAATTTGTAATTATTTAGACTAACTAGACTTAAATATTTAGAATAAGTTTAATTTGCAAAGGACAAAATGGCAAGTAAAAACTTTTAATTAACTATTTTATGCTTTTAATTGTAATAAATGTAAATACATAAAAATAAGTACTTAAATATAGACTTACGTTGTTCTTTTTGTGATGCACTTGATATATCCATGCCATTTTGTTTATATATTTCTAATAATTCAAATTTCAATGTTGATATATCATTTTTAACTTCATTGATATCATCTTCAGTTACCGATGACTCTTCAAATTTATGATGTTGATCACAAACATAACGCCAAACCAAAGCTCGCATTATATTTATATATTGATTTTCACGTTCAACTTCATGTCTTTTCTGGAATTAATCACAAATTGCAGAAATTAATATTAATGAAAGAAAATCAAATTATACTACAGTAACATTGTTGGCAAATGATTGGGGACATTTTAGAATGAATTTTTCAATTTTTTTTATTTTATAATTTTACTACAATAGATCTACATATACATATATAGAGAGAGAGGTCGAGAATCGAACATTCTTAGTTGTAATCATATAACATAAGCATCTATATTATATACCGGGTGTTCGAGAGCATGCGTATCAGCTTTTTAAGAGATGTATTTTTTTGACGTAGAATCCGAATTTGCATAAAAAACTATTCCTTCCCATTTGAAAATCTCGGTTTTGGCCAATTTCGCCGATTTTCGGTCTTAAAAAACCCTTTTTCGGTCCTTTCCGGAAATTGAAAATATCACCAATCGATAGAGCACCCCCCCGATTTGGTTTATAAAATTTTTATTTAATTTTAAAATAACGGCTTCTTCACTTCTTTAAAAGCTAATACGCATGCTCTGGAACATCCGGGTATATTCTGTCAGTTTGAATGAATTTTTGTAGTATCAAAAATAATAGTATATTATATAAAATAATAGTATAAAAAATAATAGTACATTATAGTAGTATAGGTAGATAGTATTTTGCGTACCGCCAATAAACTGACACACTTTGACCATTCAGGTCCATTGTGATATTATTTATATGATTTTCTGCATTTATCTGGATGTTTGTAAGTCCGACGGAATACTCCAACACATATACAAATTGCAATATGTATACAAATTGCTTTGGTGCTCTTTTTTTAACCCCTGTCTACCATGCTGAACCTTTGCAGGAAAAAATACCGTTGCATGAAATATATTTTTTTAATTTCATATTAGTCTTCTTCGCAAATAATAAGGAAAAATAAAAAATAATAATAATAATATAAATAAAACAAAAAATTTTTTTGATTTATAATAATAAGAACTAATAGAAATTTTATCAATAGTTTAATATGGTATAATAACCAAAAGGCAAACAGCATTTTAACACAAAAAAAACACAATGCACTTAAAGGTTATTCTTATTACTTAAAATTATACACATTACGAATTATGTAGGTATAACAAATGTTTTTTTTGTTTTTGTTGTTATGATAATGATCATAGCATCATAGTTTTGCTACCGTATGTATAGCCTGTATAGTACTATAGGTATACATACTATAACCAGAAATGTGATGCGATAAGAGTTAAAATTGTTTTTTATTTTTTTTTGTTTATTGTTTTTTTTTTAATATATATATAGATATATACATTGTTGATCGTATATAATATTTAATATGTATGGGTTATGTTTTGTCTCTGCTGATTTACACATTTTACACATAAGAACAACCTGTACATTTTTAAAGAAATTAAATTAAATTTTGTACTATTATTTTTTATTTCTTATCTTTGTAAATTTATAATTTTTAGATATATTTGTTTTCTTCAAGTATGTAGAAATGTATGTTGTAGAGTGATGAATTTTTTTTAATATAGTAGGTAGGTATATATAGGTATCGGTTAAACCATATTGATTGTTGTTCTCCTTTTTAATGTATGTATGTTACAAATAAAAATCCTGTATGAATTTTAACATGAACAGTTCGATAATGAATTTTTAGAAATGAAATGAAATTTTAAATAACCGATCAATGGTTCACAAGTTATGAACAGTTTTGTAAATACCTATTTATTTGCAGTAAAGTTTTTTATTTTAATTTTTTCTCCAACACTAGTTTTTATTTTATTCATCAAAATAAATATTATGTGTACCCACAATATTATTGTTTTTTTATATTTACAATTTTATTTATTTTTGTTTTTAAAATTGTTTTCGTTCATTGTATCGTCATTGTATCGTCAATTGTGGCTCATTATGAAATATTATTTGTTCGCTATAAACTTTGACGCTAAACTTACGCAGCGAATGTTATTGAATGTTAACAGGATTAACTTGATTCTTAATTGTGAGATAAATTTTCAATGTTGACTCAATGAAAACTCTAATAAAGGAAAGAAATGCTAGAATTTACTTTGCTTCCGTCATTTATGGCGAGTTACAAAGCTAGTATAGTATACTTCGATGAAAAATTACGAATCGAATAAAAGAGAGTTCCTTCAATTACAAAATGACAGCAATCAGTAACATGCTGTTCACAGTTTCATTATAATCCATTATTTCTATACTGTCTATATGTACTAATACTGTCACTGCTTCATAATGCAAGATAACAGAAACGTCAGGATGATAATCACTTCCGAACCGAATGCTCGGACAAAAATAAATATGTTTCGTAAGAAGAGGTATTAAATACAAAATATACGAAATCAAAAACTTGCTACTTACCTCAGATCGTTTTCTTGCAATCTCCTTACTTGATTTTCTAAATATTCTAATGAGCCATTTAACTGATGGAATTATATTAAATGGTGGTGGTAATGTTGGACTATCATCAAAGAAACTCATCCATAGTTTTGTTCTAGCAAATTTCCATTCAGTATCGCAATGTTCCTAATGTACAACATAAAATCATCTTAATTTATTGTTTTTAATAAAACCCAAATAAATGCACTTACCACAATCAAAGCATAAGAATTTGACATCATAGCAATAAGTAAATTTAATAATACAATCACATTAATAACACTATATGAACCAAACATTAATAAGCCCCAAAAACGTGTATACGCTTTAATACCAGTTAATTCGAAATTTTCTAAACCAACCATACCAAAACTAGCCCAAAATAATGATTGTGATGATTCAAATAAGCTAGAAGAAAACAGATTTTTTTTTAAAATTATATTTTAAACAAAAACAAAAATTGTTTATTAAAATTACTTTCCAAAACGTCGCCATTTCATACATGCATCACCATTAGCACTCCAATCTGCCTGTCCATTTGGTAAACTATAACATTTATTTTTTTCTAAATCAGCAAAATAATATAGTAATTGATTTAATCCGCATGCGAATGCAAACAATACCAATGAATATATAAAGAAAAATTTCACAATATCAATAACCATACGGCCCAATGATATTTGTAATGGTCCCAAATGCGGATTTATTGAAAACATATGAATTAATTTCAATGCTGAAAATACATTTGCAGCAGCAAATAATCCTTCAGCAATTAATTGCGGATCAAATGCATCCCAATGTTCTCTTGGTGTAAATGCTGTTGTTGAACTATTATAGATTTCAGTTTTTTGTTGAATAAATGCAAATACCCTAGAAATTAGAAAAATAAAATAAAATTTAACTTGAAAAAGTAATAAATTACAAAATTTCATACTGAATTATAATTTACAATCGGTGCCGTATGACCTACAATATAGTTTTGTATAACAAAACTATTATTAACTTTTATTCCAGTTATTTTACAAAAACAAAAAAAAAAAAATATACAAAATTTGCCAATATTTATTACAAATTCAATTTCATAAATTATAATTCGATTTTAAGCCGTTTTTTTTTTTTTTTGTTTTATTTCAATTGCACAACCCTATACTTTCCAATTAGGTATATACGGTTATAATATAACTTACCTTAGTAGAAATACAGACATATACAATGTATTCCTTGTAAAATCAATAAAATTCCACATATTACGTAGATAATCCTTAATACCAACTGTATAAATTTCTTGTACTTCTTCCCATACAAATGCAAAAACATATATCAATACTAACAATTCAAGACCAGTTGGGCCTTTGCCACGATGTTGTTTCATTTCTTCTATTAAATTACGTTTCATATCTTCAGTTCCAAATAATTTTATAACATCATCTTCGGCACGTTGTGATACCAAAATTAATATGACTATATATAAAAAAAATATATATATATAAATATAAATGCATAACATAAAGGTTGTATTAATTTAAAAATTACGTTTTTGTGCATTTGTTTAGAGAGAAACAAAAACAAAAACAATTAAACACAAATTGAAAGAATAGAAAAAATTTTTTTCAAAATTTTCTAAATCAAATGAGAATTGAGAAAACTTTGATGTTCTGCTGAATGTTTTTGAAAACCATTAAAAAAAAATTTGTTTAAATTTTTTAGATTTGCTACCGCAAAAATTGTACAATACAAAAAAAAAAGAAAGAAAGAAAAATTAAAACGAAAAAGAATAGAATTTAAATGGTACACAATTTACGAATTTGATGCAATTTTGATGGTTTTGTAAAATAATTTTTTTAAAAAGAAAAGTTTATACAGATTTCAATTTAATTATGATTTTGATGTATTTGTTAATTACACAATTGATCCCCCAGGATAAAAGGAAAAAATTATCAAAATATGGTGATTAAGAAGAAATTTTACAAAATATTTTAATCTGTTGAACTAAAAAACATGATGGAATAGTATCCTGAATATTTTCCAAATATTCCGGGAATATATTTCCTGGAATAGTGTCCTGAAACGAATTTGGATTCATAGCTGCACAGTTTTTAATCACTCTACTCTGGTTTGTTTATTACAGCAACATAAAATAAGCTTTCTGACAAACTGAGAAAATAAAATTGAAATCTTACCACCACTAACCACCCCCTTATATTTACTGAAATCCAATAACGAATGTATTTGTTTGTATATTTATTAAATTACAAGAGAAAATGAAACCTGGTATAAACTGATGCCCCTGAAAGACATGTAACTTCGCATAAATAAATCGATAAAATTGGTCCTCATACATCAACAAATTAAGTAGTTATCCTACCAACAATGATAATCCGTTAAATTCTCTAGAAAAATATGGCTCTCATTCAATGCAGACAAATTTGGTATTCAGTTTAATCCTCTACAAAAATTTGCCATCGTCATACATTTAAATATCAACAGAAAAAGCTAGATAGATAAAAGTAGCATTTTCAATTGCTTCTGGTAAACCAATTAGCACTTAATGGTATATTCAATAGCTATACATAGCCAACAGAACAAGCTATACATAGTCAAGTTTTATTTTCCATTCAGTTTTCAGCTGCAACGATATAGACGTGATAGAAAGAGATATGAGCTCTTAAAAACTTTCTTTTAAGTTACACCAGCTTTAGCTTATAAACTCTTAGTGAAGTATTTCCAAGCATCATAAGCAATATCTAAGCCAGTTGTTAATAATTTTCATTATTCAAACAATTTTCAGTTTTATATTATTATTCAACTCTCTTCTATCCAACTTATAATTCTATTTTCGGATAACGTTTTATTATATTGCTATCCCACTCTGAATCTGCTTCCCATCTGCTTCCCATATTTCTTCTCAGAAATTTTTCTTTATAGCCATCTTTTGTGTATATATTCAACTTGCCAACTTATGGTATGGTCTTCGCCTTTGATGGAAATATTTTAATGATATTAACGTTTTAGAATAAACTTGTTTCTTCAACAAAGTTAGAAGGTCTTTGAACGACATTTGAAATAATTTGGCTTTTTTGTTTAGAATAAACGAAATTCAATGTTTTTTTTTATAAAAGGTTTTAAAAACTTTGAATGGATTCTTCAAATTTCCCACGTAACAATTTTATTGCTATAAGAATCTTGCCCACTATTATGGCACTATTATAAACACATTTATAGCAGTAATAGTGTTAATTTGAGTACTCCGCAATTGTTGCGAAAGCTTACAAATACGTTATAGCACTAAAATGGAGAATCCTATAAGACACCGGAGCAAGTGATGTAATATTGTTATAGGATTAGTATACATGTATTAGTGTATATGTTTTTATTTTGAAATGATATTCATTTGAAATAATAGGTTCATTCAATAGCAAATTGTTTTCGATTGCAATCACTTGCAATCATGTTTTTTTGTTCAATAACTTTTCAATTACTTTCAATCACGATTTGATTTTTTTTTGTTCAATAACTTTTCAATTACTTTCAATCACGATTTGGAGGGGAAATTTGTGATTGAAACTGATTTTTTTTTGTTCAATAGACGTGATTGAAAATTATATTTTCTGATATTTTCTCATTGCGCTCACAATTAAAATCACAATCATTGATGGGAATTGAATGTCAAAGTTTAATTTTGAAAATTATTCGGACGCAAAGTATTCGGCAAAAATTAATTATATTTATTTTTTTGAAAAAAGATTTGAGAAAAAAAATTTAAAATATTTTAATAAAACATTTTTAAAATTTGAATTCAAATAAAAAAATTTTTAAATTAAGTTTTTTAAAAATGTTCATCCATTTTTTTTATAAACAAATTTTGAAATTTCAAATATACAAAAATTTGTTCAATAAGAAAAATGGATTGTAAGTGATTGGAAATGATATTTTTTGAACAGGATTTTGATTGGCTACTGATATTTTGAACATTTTGGATTGTTTTTGATTGTGATTGATTGCAATCACATGTTATTGAATGAACCTAATTTATGTTATGCTAGAGTGAGAAAGGTATTATTTTTTATTTTCAAATAATAATTTTTTGGAGTTTATATTTATTTCATGAGAAAGGGATATAGATATTAATTACATATTTTTATATTTGCATGTAAACGATTCATATCAAATATAAAAAATGTCTTACTAATAAAGAATATTTTGCGATTAAAAATAATTGTATTAAAATTTATTATTATTATACCCAATATGCAAAATTTGGCGAGGAATGAAATTTTATTGACATTTATTATAAGAATATACACCTATTCCACGATTTACACGTTTTCGCTTTTACACGGTTTCAAAAATTATAGATTTTTTTTTTATTTTTTTTATATTTGGTTTCATAAGTTGGCTGCATTTAATATTTTTTCACTTCTAGCAACATTTATATCAATAATTTAATGTTTCTTCACTTCTAGCAACATTTATGTCAATATCTATACATATTAAAAAATACAAATAGCTTAAACAGGGAATTCCCCGAATAAAATATTCCCGGTTATTGTTGAAATAATTTTTTATTTCCTGCATTACGTTCATTTGTGTTAAGTAGTCAATCTCGTAACTCATATATCGCGTTTAATTTATACAACATTTGTGTTAAGTAAAACAACTAATGTTGGAATTTGAAGATACAATTTTCGATAATTATCATAACTTACAGTTATTAAGAAATAAAATTTCTATTATTACATACGTCATTTTAAAGGTCTTATGATGTCGAAAGAAATTCCGAAAAAAAACAATTAAAAGAAAAGTTATGTCGTTGGATACAAAAATAAAAATACTAGATCGACTTAGCCTAGGAGAAAGTGCCACAGCAGTTTTTTGGTTCATTTTTCAGTTTCCATTGATTTCTAGGTCCGATTTTCGAGTTTATTACTATGTTGAAACCAATCCCTTACAAATGCACTTTGCGTTTGTTCCCATTTACACGGTTTCGATTTACACGGAATTCTCAGGAACCAATCTACCGTGTAAAACGGGGGATAGGTGTACTTCGAAAAAATACATTGACCTTCAAAAATTACCAGTTTTTAATTAAATAAAAAAAAATATATTTTTAAATTGCATCTTTAAAATATTTGTTAATTAATGCATAACATTAAATTTGATATTTAAATAATTATTCTTTTAAGTAAAAATGATATTTTTGCGAAAAGAATGCAAAATAAAGTTTTTCAGTTTTTGTTTGTCAAAAATAATTTACCATGTTTGTACAAACTAATGGCCGTCACAAAATATTTATTCAAAAGCTACAGTAAGTTTATTAGTAACATTTTTTTTTTTTTTTTATTTATTATTTTATTTTTATTTCATTGTTTAATTATATATATATATTATTCTGCATTTATCTGGATGTTTGTAAGTTCGACGGAACGCTCCAACACATATACAAATTGCATATGTATACAAATGCATATATATAGAAAATGCTTTGGTGCTTTTTTTTAACCCCTGTCTACCATGCTGAACCTTTGCAGGAAAAGTTGATTGCATGAACTATATTTTTTTAATTTAATGTTAGTCTTCTTCGCAAATAATAAGGAAAAATAATAAATAATAATAATAATATAAATAAAACAAACAATTTTTTTGATTTATAATAATAAGAACTAATAGAAATTTAATCAATAGTTTAATATGGTATAATAACCAAACAGCATTTAACACAAAAAAAAATAATTCACTCAAAGGTTATTCTTATTACTTAAAATTATACACAATAATATACATGTATATCAGTATATTTGTATTGTATAATATTATACATTATACTACTTTATTGCTTATACCTTTTATTTTTGACATTATTGTGTGCGTAATTCACTTCACTCAAAAAAAATTATTTTTGTTTTTTTTTTGTTTTTTTTTATTATTTGCTGTATCTGTATTCTGTATGTTCTATATGCTCCATTCCAAAAATATTATTTTATTTTCAGTGTTAAGTGTTCACTTTTCACTTCAATGTTCAGGTTAACTGTTCAATCAATAGAACTTGATAGAAGTAGAGTAAGATAATTAACTCTACTTCCACGCCGGATAATAAAACATTGTTTTTTTTAAATTGAAAATTATTGATGAAAATGTTTTTGTATTTTTGTAAATTTTACCAATTTAGATACAAAATTTTGAATATATAAATTATGAATATTTTTAAAAAATAACACAATACCATAATAACAGTTTATTCATATAGCAAAATAAGATCCCTATACATTATACAAAAGACAAAATTTATATGAAAATAAGATTCCATTTTTAAATTTGCTCTCCCGGAGGACTCAATAACGCTAATACGGTATAATTTATACTAAATGGAACCCAACTAACGAATTATAACTAAATGGAAGTGAGTACGAGTATACCATACAAAAATACAAACATTTTATACAAATTTGTTGGTATGGTACTTCTTTTTCTGTTATATAAAAAAAAAAAAGATTAGTGTTAGGCCAATATAAACATAAATAAAAATAAATAAAAAGTGATATAAACATAAGTACTGTAATTTCGGAATAAACAATCTAATGAAAGAAAAAAAGAAACTAGGATTTATTTTGCTTCAGTCATTTATGACGGGTTACAAAGATAGTTAAAATATAATAACTGTTCTATAGACAAGCGGTTTTTAATATAAAAAAATTTTTTTTAATTTAAAAATATTTAAGAGAATAAATAAAAAAATACAAATTTTATTTTATTTTATTTTATTTTTTATTTTATTTTCATTTATTATACTTAACACAAGCATATTACAAAAATATTTCTTAAAATTAGAATAAAAATTAATATTAAAACAACAAACATAATTTTTAATTTAAATATAAAAAAAGAAAAAAGAAATTAGACTATCATAATTTTTAAATATATATTCAATAACTTTTACTTATTTATGACGAAAATAAGAGGTTATGGTAACAAAGAAAACAAGTTAATTTTAAGTTGTTCCTTATTCATAGAAAGATTAATGTTGTCTCTGTACCTGTTAACTAAGAGAAACATTCTGTTAATGGGTTCGAACTTACCATAATTTGTACGATGATGAACAACATTGAATATATTTTCAGAATGAAAACGTGTACTAATATTACGATGATGATTGATCTTATCTTTGATAAATAGGGAATCAATTTTTCCAGAATTAATCATTAAAATAAATACCACGTCAGCAACTATTCTTCTGGATTCTGGAAGCGTGTTTAAGTGTAAAAGTTTTAGTCTGTCTCTGTAAGGTGGTAAACGTATAGGATCAGACCAAGGAAGGTTTCTTAAAGCGAATCTAAGGAACTTCTTTTGAATAGCTTCAATCCTATTGATATGGTCGATGTAGTTAGGTGACCATATTGGGCTAGCATATTCTAGATTTGAGCGAACTAAAGAAGTGAATAGAGATTTAATTACATAAGGGTCATTAAATTCTTTTGACCATCTTTTAATAAAGCCTAGTATTGAATTTGCTTTATTGACGATAAGGTTGAAATGTTGTTTAAATGATAATTTATCATCAAACATAACCCCGAGATCATTAAAACAACTAACTCTCTTGATAATCTTGTTATCAAGGGTATAATTTGAAATTATCGGAGAAGTCCGACGAGTGTAACTGATTTGAGCACATTTCTTCACGTTCAATTTTAATCCATTGACGTCACACCAGTTTAAGAACAAATTAAGATCTTCTTGAAGTAAAGTAACTTCATTAGGTGACTTAATTGCCTTAAAGATTTTCACATCATCAGCATATATGGATACGCTGCTATTTCTCAAAATTGTTGTTACATCATTAATAGATAAAATGAACAGTAGTGGTCCTAAGTGACTGCCCTGCGGAACTCCAGAATTAGGATTGTATGGATCAGAAATAATTGATCTAAAAAGTACATTATATGTTCGGTCAACTAGGTACGATTGAATCCAATTTATGAATGTTGGTGGAAAATTAAGGTTAGCAAGCTTCTTAGTAATAACATTGTGTGGTAGAATATCAAACGCTTTACTCATATCAGTGTATATTACATCAGTTTGAAAACCAGCTTCCATTGTGTTGCAAAAAGAAGAGCAACATTCTACTAAGTTAGTAACAGTTGACCTATTTTTCATAAAACCATGTGTTGGCAAGAAGATAAAAAGTTTGAACAGGTTTCATATATAGAATCATAAACTATCTTTTCAAAAACTTTTGGGATACAAGATAATTTAGCAATAGGCCTGTAGTTAGTAATCATGTTTCTGGACTCTTTTTTGTGCACTGGTCTGATAAACGACTTTTTCCAGTAGTTTGGGAATATGCCAGATTCAAAAGAACGAGTGAAAAGAATTGACAATGGCAGAGCAAATGATTCAGAACAATTTTTTAACACGATTTCAGGCACATTATCTGGCCCGGGAAAAGAATCATTATTTAATCGATCTAAGTAGGATTTAATTTTTAAGCTTGAAAAGTCAGCTTCAGGTAACTCAATAATATGAGAATTAACAGCCATTAAAGAATCATAGCTGTCCGGCTCACAAGTGTTGTCTTCAAAACAACTTGAAAAAAAGGTTTTAAAGAAATCTGCAATGACTGTCGCATCATTGGATGAATTATTATTATAAGACATTGACGCCGGAAACTGATCTGATTTGCGTTTGGAATTTACAAATTTCCAAAATATTTTGGGATCACGCTTTATCTGGGTAGATATACCGGATAAATAATTTCTGTAGTTAAAATTCAGAAGACTTTTATATGAATTAAAAAGACTAACAAAATTATTATAATTTGAATCGCTCCTATTTTTCATATATAAAATCCATGACCTGTTTCTTTTATTCTTCAGTTTTTTTAATTCCTGGTTAATCCAAGTGGGACTTGATTTTATATTCCTCTCACGAATTAAAGGAACAAATAAATTAAATCCAGCTAATAAGATCTCATAGAAATTGTTAATTGCAAGATCGAGATCTACTTGAGATAGTATTGTTTCAAAATTAAAAGACAAAAAATAGTTATTGAGTGAAAGGTAATTAGCTTTTATAAAATTATATTTATAAGAGATTTCAGAACTAGATATAAGAGGACTATTAAAACAATAGGAGAAGCAGAATGGGGGATATTAACATAATTTATAAATTAAACAATTAACAAAATTAACAAAATTTAAGTAAGTAATTATTTTAATATAATCATAAGAACAAAAGAAAAAAAGAAACTTATAAAATTGTATTCAAAAATAAAGTTAGAGAGTAAAATATCAATTAAACTTATAATTATATATTAAGAATTATAAAATAACGAAAAGAAAAGTGTTCTACAAAAGCAAAATATTATAAACTAAATTAAGCAAACAATAAAAATAAAAGCTAAAAACACTATATGCAAAAAGCATGCAGTAGCGAGTGTAGTTACAAAAAAAAAAAATTTGACCAAAATAAAAATAGAAATATAATAACGAATAAAAACCGATAATAAGAGTTTATTGCCCTATTAAAAAAAAAAAACCTTAAAATAAAAACCAATATCTTATAAAAAAAACAATTAAGTTTAATTAAATACAAAAAATTTACGTAACTATGCGTACTAAGTCATTTACTTGATCATGATTGAAATTAAAAAGCCAGAGTTTAACCAAACTGAGTAATTTAGAACCATAACAATTGTTAGTTAAAGGTGGAGGTAATAAATTATAAAGCCGAGGTGCAATTGCTAAAAATGAGCGTAAAAAATGATGTACATTATGAGGGGGTATGATAGCTAATCTTCTGTTGTTGATTCTCAGATTATATATTTCAGAATACCTACTTCGTAAGTAACCACTTCTATTAAAGAATACTTTGAGGACTCGGAAGTAAAAAAGATGCTTCAGAGGTAAAATATTCAAACATTGAAATAAAGGGAAGCTGCTTTCCCTATGATGTTTTTTTAAAATTAGTCTGATAACACACTTTTGTTGTATTAACAAAGCTTTAAGATAATTATTAAAAGTACCACCCCAATTAACAATTCCATATTGTAATTTAGAATTTTAAATAAACCATAGTATACAGACGTAAGCAGTTTAGAAGAACAGAACTGATTAAGGTGATAAAACTGTCTAAGAACTAAATGAAAATACTTACTCAAAATTCGTGTATGAATTGACCAATCTAACTTAGAATCTATTGTAACACCTAAATATTTGAAGGAATCCACACAATCAACTTTAAAACAACCTGCGGAACAGTTATACATTTCGTTAAAATTACATAATTTCTGAGTAAGAAGAGAATTATTATGAGGAAGAGGAAATCTTCTACATTTAGCACAGTGATACAAAATATTATCACACGTGGGAATAGAGTTACCTAAATTGAAAAACATAATTTTAGTTTTATCACTTAATAATAATTTGTGATGGCAAAACCAGCGACGTAATAAGTCCAAGTCATAATTAATATTACACACATTTTCAAAAAAATGACTTATTATTGTAGGATAGACCAACATCATCAGCAAAGGCAGTTGAACAACCCTTAAATTTTTGAAGAAGAACAGAATTAAAGAAGATTAAAAACAATGTAGGACCCAGAACAGATCCTTGAGGTACACCCAAAGAAATATTTTTAAGATCACTGATGGTGTCATCAATTTTAACTTTCTGAGTTCGACCCGTTAAATACGAAGAAAGTAGATCAAAGAAATTACCCCGAAAGCCAGCTTTATACAATTTGCCTAATAGGATTTTATGATCCACAGTATCAAATGCTTTCTTAATATCAATAAATAACGCAGCACTTTTTAGTTTATTATTAAGAGCTTCATAAATATGCGAACAAAAAGTCAGAAGTGCATCTTCAGTAGATCTGCCACTACGAAAACCAAATTGCTTACAACTTAAAAAGTTAGTAAGATCTAAAAATTGCATCATTCTTTTTTTTATCACTCTTTCAAATATTTTGGAGAAAGAACTTAACATGGAAATGGGACGATAGTTATCTGAGCAATTTTTATCTCCTTTCTTGAATAAAGGAATTACCTCAGCAGTTCTTAGAGCATTAGGAAAAATTCCAATTTCAACACAGCAATTAAAAATATGAACTAGAACATCCACTATATTAAGACTAATTTTTTTTAAAACAAAATTAGAAATACCTAGCGTATCGAAATTAGAATTATTTAATTTCATTATCAGTCTATGGAGTTCAAGTGAATTTATTTCTTCAAAATAACAACATTGCTGCTGCCAAACATCTTTAACTATATACAGCTGGTTACTGTCACAAATCTCAGAACTAAATTCTGCAGTAAGACTACTCTAATATTAATAATATTAGACTAATAACGGATATTACGCACTTTTAGACTTATAACAATATTGCTTCTTGAAAATCCCATATAACAACTACCGCAATTGCTATAAGAACATACTTATAGCAATATTAATCACATTATTCTCATAAAAACATCATTATAACACCATTATCCCAGTTTTATTTTCTTGATGAACACTAATATTAGAATTAAAACATTATACGGATCCATGGTGTAAAGCCTTATTGAAAAACCACTCACTCAGAAAAATAACAAGTGCCGAGGTGTATCGATTTAAAATTTAGGCCTATTACTATGAAAAATTACACAAACGAAATGGATAGAGATTAGAATTTGAGTTTTTATCTTGTTCGATTAATAAACATTGTGTAATCGAATATTTAATATCAAACTATATTGTTATCGAGTACATTTATTATCAAAATTTAAAGTTGGAATATTTAAGACACAACAATTCTAATTTAAATGTCTTCCCTTGCGTAGAATTCTATTGTACCATAATCAAACAAAACAATAGTTTTCAAAATGAATTGATTTTCTTCAAAACTCTCCCAACAATATTCACAATTTGAACTTTTTCAATTTTCATCTGAAGTAATGAAGTTAAGAAGTTAAAATAATGGTTTCATTAAAATTTGATTCAAAAATTTATCTTTTATTTCTGCTTTTTTTGTTATTAAACAAGATAACACCATTACAACAGACTATTTTATAGAATATATAAAATTTGTCACCTCTTTTATTCTTCCATTTTTATTTCGTATTTGAATACCATTTTTAAATTTAACCTCTATTACAATTTTACTATCATTCATTCTTTTTATCTCTATCAAATACGGTAATATGCTCTCTTCATTTTCAATTTTCAACTTTTTTACTATTTAATTTTTTGTTTTTCTAACGTTGTTTTTAGTAGGGTAACCAACTTATATATAGAAATAAAGAGTTGTACTCAAAACAGTTTTTAAAAAAAAAATTTAAATATTTGTACTTTTATATATTTACCACATTTTTAATTTATGATTCTAATAGACGTAATTCGTCAGTATAATGAATCTAAAGCAAAAAAAAAAAAACCATGGGGATAGGTGTAACCCTCGTTGTTCTTAAATTTTTGTGAATTAAAAAACAATGAATTTCATGAACTTCGGTGGTGGATTAGACTTTAAGGATTAAGATAAGTGTTTTAAAAAATAAAATTAATTATATATATATTATTCTGCATTTATCTGGATGTTTGTAAGTTCGACGGAACGCTCCAACACATATACAAATTGCATATGTATACAAATGCATATATATAAAAATTGCTTTGATGCTTTTTTTAACCCCTGTCTACCATGCTGAACCATTGCAGGAAAAATTGATTGCATGAACTATATTTTTTTAATTTAATGTTAGTCTTCTTCGCAAATAAAAAGGAAAAATAAAAAATAATAATAATAATATAAATAAAACAAACAATTTTTTTGATTTATAATAATAATAAGTACTAATAGAAATTTAATCAATAGTTTAATATGGTATAATAACCAAAAGGCAAACAGCATTTAACACAAAAAAAAAACATAATTCACTCAAAGATTATTCTTATTACTTAAAATTATACACAATAATATACATGTATATCAGTATATTTGTATTGTATAATATTATACATTATACTACTTTATTGCTTCTACCTTTTATTTTTATCATTTTTGTGGGCGTAACTCACTTCACTCAAAAAAAATTATTTTTGTTTTTTTTTGTTTTTTTTTATTATTTGCTGTGTCTGTATTCTGTATGTTCTGCATGCTCCATTCCAAAAATATTATTTTATTTTCAGTGTTAAGTGTTCACTTCACTGTTCAGGTTCACTGTTCAATCAATAGAACTTGATAAAAGTAGAGTAGGATAATTAACTCTACTTCTACGTCGGATAATAAAACATTGTTTTTTTTAAATTGAAAATTATTGATGAAAATGTTTTGGTATTTTTTGTAAATTTTACCAATTTAGATACAAAATTTTGAATATTTTTTTAAAAATAACACAATACCATAATAACAGTTTATTCATATAGCAAAATAAGATCCCTATACAGTATACAAAAGACAAAATTTATATGAAAATAAGATCCCATTTTTAAATTTGCTCTCCCAGAGGCCACAATAACGCTAATACGGTATAATTTATACTAAATGGAACCCAACTAACGAATTATAACTAAATGGAAGTGAGTACGAGTATACCATACAAAAATACAAACATTTTATACAAATTTGTTGGTATGGTACTTCTTTTTCTGTTATATAAAAAAAAAAGATTAGTGTTAGGCCAATATAAACATAAATAAAAATAAATAAAAAGTGATATAAACATAAGTACTGTAATTTCGGAATAAAGAATCTAATGAAAGAAAAAAAGAAACTAGGATTCATTTTGCTTCCGTCATTTATGATGGGTTACAAAGCTAGTTGTAAATATTTCTGAAACTGATAAAGTGCCGAAGATCTGATGAAGTAATTAAAAATAAAGTAGACATTATAATTTATTTATTTTTTCATTATTTATTTATTAAATTATTACTTAGTAACTAAATTATATATAAAACTAATTCTATTTTAACAAATTATATCAGATTTTAGATATACATTAAAATGCTTCAATTTATAAAGTGTTTTTTAATGTAATAATTAATAGATTAAAATTAAGACCTAACTAAATTCTGTCTGCTATATCCTATAGAGTTAATAATTGTTTGCTTATAATAATTACAGGCTGTTCTGTTTGGAAACACTACCTTGAAGAAAAAATTTTTTTCTTTTACATTTTGAATATAAAGGGAAGAAATATATATGTTAGTCCTGATGTGACAAAAATATCAGCTAAATATGATATTTTATGGATATAGATGTCAATTGAAAGACCTATGTAATGTTTAATGTAAACTATCAATAGATATAAGTAAAAAAAATATATACATACGTTTTTTCATGACACCCAGTTAGTTGTGACTTGTGAGCTATGTGGTGATTAATTTCAAGGGGCTTAATAATCTTAATAAAAAGTATTCCAAAAAAAAAAAAATTGCGAAAAAAGTGCTTTCTTGTCCTGTTATTTCTTTTTTCATATTTGTAGGTTGTTTTTTTTTTTCCTGTTACTCCTCGTGGGAGCATAGGGCATCAACTTGCCTCCTCAACGCAATGGTCTTTATCTCCTCCCAAGTTCGTCCATATCTTGTTATCTCAGAAGTCGCAATTCGTTGCCAGGTGTTGTTGGGTCTTCCTCGCCTTCTGCTCCTTTGGGGATTCCATTCTAGGGCCATTCTTGTTATATTATTTGATGGTTTTCTTAGAGTGTGTCCTATCCATCTCCATTTTCTGCGCTTAATTTGATGCATTATCGGTTCTTCACCTGTTATCTGCCATAAGTCCTTATTGCTGATGGTGTTTGGCCAGAATATTCTGCATATTCTTCTTTGGCATTTATTCGCAAATACTTGAAGTTTTTGACTGATGTTATTTGTCGTCATCCAAGTTTCACTGCCATACATAAGTGTTGACATTACACATGCTTTGAATATTCTAATCTTTGTTTTTCTAGTTATTTGGCCATTCTTCCATATTGGACTTAGTCCAATGGAACGCAGCTCTGGCCTTACGTAGTCTTTTGTTGACATCTGCTTCTGTACCTCCGTTTGTTGTTAGAATGTTACCTAGGTAAGAGAATCTTTCCACATATTCGTCTGTTTGACCTTCTATGGTTATGGTGTTTGTGTTGGTGTTATTTATCCTCATGGCCTTGGTTTTATCTATGTTAATTTCTAGCCCGACTCTGCACGCTGCTTGCTGAAGTAGGTCTGCTCTTTATGTTGAATGTCGCATAATCTATGCGCTAACAGACATATATCATCCGCATAGTCAAGGTCCTCAAGTGTCCTTGAGAGATCCCACCTTATACCTCTTCTGGAAGAACCCGTTTCCTTCATTATCTCATCTATTACAAGCGTCGTGAATAGAAGTGGTGAGAGTGGACATCCTTGTCTTACTCCAGAATTTGTGGTGAATGTGTCACTTATTTGTCCGCAGTGGAGAACTGCTAATTCTGCATCTTCATACAAAGCTTCTGATAATCTTATTAATTTTTCGGGAATATTTGTAGATTGTAGGCACTTTAAATTTGTTTCTAGATCAGATTCAGGGCTGTCGAAATATGGAACTTTGAAAAATTGTGTGGAGCTTTGGATTCTACTGGAGCTCAGTGGAGCTGAAAATTTAAATTACATAAATACTACATCCCTTTTCAATATTTTATTCTGGGAACCAAAAAATTTGAAGAATCTAAAATTATTTAAAAACTAATACAATTAATTTATTATAATATGCGAACAAATCACCAAAAGTTGTACATTGATAGAATAGGAGCCTATATGAAACTGGATTTTTATCTGAATAAATCTAGCAAAGTTAATGTGATGTCTTTATGTCGGCTGAATGCTATTTTGCTCCAAACGTCCAAAAGTTGTTTTCGAGAAAAATGAAAAACAAAGTTTAACTTCAAACAAAAAAAAAGTACTCGATAGGATTTTTTTATAGTTTGCCTCATGTATTTTTAAATTATTTTTGCATAGACATTGCCACATAAAAAGTTTATGAAATATAGTAGTTTTTATCAAAATAGTCACAATAGTCACAATTGCCAGTTTGTTTCATTTCATACAACGTGCTACCAACTAGTAACTATGTTGCGCGTAGAGCAAAAATAGTTAAGGTGGCGCAAATAAGAATAAACCTAGTTATGTTGAATGAAATGGAACAAATTGTGTACCTTAGAAAAAAATTTTATTAATAAATATTTTTACCAATAATCATTGTCTAATTTTAATAATTTGATAAACCTGAAACGATGAAATGATAAATTAAAATTAATTTTTGTAAAAATTTTATAACTCAAATCTAGTTTCTAAAGTCATAAACAAAAAAACTAAATCGTTTTTTCATTGCTCAATAAAAACAATCAACATTCCTTTGTTTAAATTCATTATGTTTTTCCAGTAATTTAATTAAAATTAAATTTTGTATTTAACTAATAATTAAAATTTAAGTTTTTAGTGATAAATTAAAGTACTACAAAATTTCTGGCCTAGCTGAAAGTTACATTTAAACACTTAAAAATTTATAATTACTATAGGATTGCGTTAAATTATAATACCGAAAAATATTGGCAAAAAATGAATACAACTTCTTAAATCTTATAATTAACACTTTTAATAAATGAAGAGTACTGTCTACATATCTAAATTTTTCAAAAAATTCACACAGTCTACTTCTTAGATCAGTGAATCTGAAAGTCCTAACTCTGAATATTTTTGAATTATTTGAGTTAGGTATCGGCCACTGAAATGAATACTGAAAATTTTTGTTTTCGATTTTACAACGCAAATTTTCATATTAAAGTTGACAGAAAATTGGCGTTTGGAGCAGAATAGTGCAATAATATTGGAAAAACGTGGCTTATCGAGCAATATGACAACACTGTATATTTTAAATTAAACTACAACGGAAATAAATATTTTGAGCACACCATTCGAAAGAGCTTGATTTAAAACATATGGTAGTGAGTGCTCTTAAGTATTATATTTTTACAAATTTAAGTTTTACTTGAAATTTTAATGAATTAAACTACATAATTTTTATAAATGTATTATATTTTTTTATAAAGTTGGAAAAAAGACTGTTAATTTCGTGAATTATATTATATTATTTTATTATTACAATGATTGTAGTTATTTTGTAACTAATGTCAGTATTTTATGATTTTGGAGACCATTAAAGCCAATTGGAACCTATAATTTTAGATATTTTTGGAGTCTACAATTTTTTTCACACGTCAGCGCTGATCAAGTTGACTGATTTATTCTATTTGTTTTTAATACTTATACATACTACTTCACATTTCATCTGTGAATTTCAAAATTTCAACAAAAAATACAAAAGTTACTAGCTATTCCCGGCGTAACATTCGCTGGTCTAACATTAGCATTATAAATGAAACAATTTATTTTATTTATTTATTTTCTTTATTTTCTTAAAAAAAATCAATGTTTTACATATTTTTTTATAAATAATTTTTCATAAATAAGTTGAATTGAAAAACTTAAAACTATAATTGTAAAACTTTGATTTTTTTTAAAGAAAATAAAGAAAATAAACAAATAAAATAATTTGTGGCGAACAGAGATGTCGCTGGCAGTATAGATATGAAATTAAATGCATATAAACTAAATACATACCACACTCACATTAAAAACCAATTAAAATAGTCATAGACACGTTTTTTGTGTTTTTTTTTAGTATCATAATAGCTCTAACTATTTCAAAACTCAAAATAAAAAAAAAAAAGCATTTATTTATAGAATTTATATTTTTATTTCACTTCTTTTAAATTTTAGTTTTGACGTTTTGGTATGCTTAGGTATAACCATTATAGTGAAGGTTATGATTGGTTATGGCTTTGTTAAATTATATCGAATCATATAGGCCATTTAACGAAGTATCATATGACATCATATGACGCCTTATGATTATTATAGTTAGGGGTAAAGCCAATAATTATGCTTTTTCTCTTGTTCTTCAGTTTTTATTATTATATTGTTATCCCGCTAAGGGTCTATGATGAGGTAAGGGTAGTCTGTAATTTTTCTTTTTAAAGTTTTTTTAATATTTATGTGTACTAAATTTGACGTGTATTGAATTGGAACTTGATAATAATGTCATAACATATTTTGTTTTTCTTGTTCGTAGCAGATCATGAATTTCGGTTTATGATTCTCCATGTACAATATTATATTTACTCAATGCTACTGAGTATTTGAATTTATACTTTTGAATTATTTGTTAATAAAATAAATAAATTTGCAATTATTGGAATTTCTGAACATGGGTGAGGTAAAAAATATATTTTCTAAATTTACTATTTGTTTTACCGGTAAGTTTTTTTTGCTTTAATATCGTAATATCGTAATATTTTAACAAAGCTATTTTATCGATATAATAATTATATTCTGATAATTCGGTTTTTGACTTTGCTACTTTGTTTTTTTTTTTAAATTAATTCATACAATCAGATATAACCAATGCTATTGCTCAATAAGTTTTGTGTTGTAAAAGCTTTGTGAAAAGTTTAACAGACGTTTAAGCGTATTAATATATAAGATTGTACAAAACAAAAAAATAACTAATTTACCCCAAAAGTATGCAAAATATTTCATTTATTATTATTCAACTGATTCCAAATCATATTTTTGGCCAGAAATCGATAAAAAGAAAATTAAAAACCTCCTTCTGTTTAATAAAAAAATTCGAACAACAACGGGTATACTGATATTTATTTTTATCAGTTTTTATTAATACGTACGTCAGCAAATTTGTTACCTATCTATACCGACCAATAACTGTCATATCTTGATACCCAGGAAGTCATCAAATATATTTTCCCCTTTAACCCTTTAATTCATACGAAGTCATATATGTATGGCTTTTTGAAATGATCATCAAGTTTTTGTTTTGTTATATTTAATTATTCGTATCAAAACTTGATGATTATTTCAAAAAGCCATATTTGGTTTCGTATGAAGTAAAGGGCTAAACTAGAACACTGCTCAGGCAAGTGGTTAGATTTTAGATATCTATATAGATTTATCAAAGCTACGGGTTTGCTAATCTAATAGTCAAGCTTGTGTTGTAGGCAATCGCTATGAACTGGTCTTGTGTCAGCCATGGATTTTTATTGCTCCCTTGAGCTAATCAAACACATTTTAATAAACAAATTTAATTTAAAATGAAAAATTTATAACATAAATTCAAATTAATTTTTTAAAGTTGGCAATCTTTATTCAATTATTTAATTTATTTATTTATACCATCTACAATATATAATAATATTATGTACTTACATAAAAAGAATAAATACGATGAAGCATGAATTAAAAATTTCATAAACGGTTTTCGCATTAACTTCCCAGTTGGACAGTTCGGAGCAATTATATATATTGAACAATATAACGGAAATAGTATAGCCACCTTAACAATTGTTAACAATTTATCTATCATTTTCATACGACGAAATCCTGGTACACCCTCATACCAAATTGATGCTAACAATTGTTGGATATTCGGATGAGAAACAAACTGCAATTATAATGATAGTTTGGTTAGGTTTTATTGTAATGTATATATAGAAATAGATAAATAGTATGAAGAGAAATAAAAACAAAAAACAAAATAACAAAAAAATATAGAGAAAGAACTACAAAGTTAACGGGAAAAATTGCAATTAAAAATCTTTCTAATTAGATTTGTTGTAGGTTTTGATATTTTATTTTTTTTACATAATAACGTTTATTGCTTTTTTGTTACAGTTATATTGTTATTAGTTTTTATTTTTTATATTGTTCTGTTGAAACTCGTTATTACTGTTAATGATAATGTGATAATGGGGTTGCTTTTATTTTTATTTTTATTGAAAGGACCAAAAGGATATAGAAAAATAAAGAAAAATATGATTTTTGATTATTGTTCATTTTATGTTTGAATGTGTATACGACAAAAAAGTATCTTGTGTGAAAATGTTAACCCTCTGGGGTTTTGCTTTTATATTTTTATTTCTTTTCTTGATTTTTTTGTTTTTTAAACGTGATGATATAACATCAGTTTAGAAGTAATAATTGTCATAATAAAATGCTATTATATTGATTTATTTGTATGTGTTTGTGTCTGTGTGTATGGAAGTGTATTTTAATTTGATTTTTATTATAAAAATACCTTTTTTTGTTTATATTTAATTGCTAATTCAAGTCGATTTAATGTCATTCTATCACCATCTATATATGGTGGAGCATCTGGTTCATAATTTAAGATTACAGCTAGTTCTTTTGAATTACGCACTTGATCAAGTAAATTTACAGCATATGTTTGACATTGACATCGTAATTCTAAATATTCATTTTTGCATTCCTTTTAGTATTAAAAATTTTAATTTAATAAGAAAAATAAATAAAATTTAAATTTAAATTTATTTACCTGTTCTGTGAATGCTAAATTTCTTAAATCCCATGATAATTGAAAGGCTGTTAATATTGGATCAGCTGATGTTAATGATATTAATGATGGACTTGAT
Source organism: Argyra leucocephala (assembly GCA_963942445.1). Classification (NCBI taxonomy): domain Eukaryota; kingdom Metazoa; phylum Arthropoda; class Insecta; order Diptera; family Dolichopodidae; genus Argyra; species Argyra leucocephala. Next base: position 6,717,680 of record OZ012681.1, on the reverse strand, counting down.
AATGCCCGATACATATTAACACGAGCCAATGATAAACGTAATGGATCTTCTGTTGAAATTCTAATACATTCTTCACAACCACATCTAAATTATAATTGCATTTATATTTCAAATGTCAATGTCATGATATTTTATAAATATATACTATTTACCTAATATCATGTGGTATTGGTACAGCAGCACCACGATCTAATAATAATTTTAATATTTCATAATTATTCTTATGAGCAGCTAATATCAATGGTGTAATATCTGGTGTAAATCTAGCCGTGTTCAGATCAACTTTTTGCCAACTCTATTAAACAAATAAATAAACAAACAAAATGAAAAAAAAAATACATTAGTAAAATACCATCATCACAACGAATTGTAAATAATGAATGAATATTGAATTTAAATAGCAAGGATTCAATAGCAAGGATTCAATAGCAAAAGATTTTTTGTTTTTTTTTGGCTTATGTTTATTTATTTTTCAATTTTTCATCAGAATATTCATCACAAAAAAAAAAACAAAAAAAAAACAACGATGAATTCTTGTTAAACAGAAATTCCTGATGATATGACATGAATTTATAATTCAAATATATTTAAAAAAAAAAAAAAAAAAAAAAAACAAATACGAAAATCAAATAAGAATACAAAAAGTCATTGACAAATAACATTATCTGAGGTATATGCTATGCATGTTTAAATCATTTTCAATTTCTCTAGAAATTTTATAATCATATAACCACAATACAAATTTCTCTCTTTACATATAAAAGTGTAATTCTAATGTATTTTCATACATCATCATCGTCATTATCAAAATATACTTACATATAATTCACCTTCAACATGAATCAATTCCTCGTGCTCAAGTAATAATTCTACAGCTTCAACAAATTCAGCATTTATAGCTTGTAAAAGTGCATCTTGAGTTTCAACGCCCATAACAACTAATAATTCAACCATTTGAAGATTTTCACTATCAATTGCTAAAGTTAGAGCACGTCTACCTAATGGATCCATACAATTTATGTTGATATGTTGTTTTCGAACTGCTTTTTGAATAATTCTATATAAAAAAAAAAAAAAAAAAACAAAAATGAAAGATAGAAGAAAAAATTTAAATATAAAATGATATGAAAATGAAACCGCCATTTTCTTTTTTTCTTTTTTTTTTTTTATTTTATTTTTCCTACCTAGATAAATTCTGTCATAAAAGAAAGGTGAATAATCGCAAAAATTCTTGCAGTTATAAGCCATAAAATATAATATAAAAAAATATTATAAAATGTGTTAAAATAAATATACGAAAAATGTTAACCCTTTGTTGTCATATTATGAGAGGGGAAAAGACTAATAATTAAACAAATTTTTTTTGGAATCAATTTATTATTTTCATTTATATATAGTTCAGTTGAATACCATATATGTTTGTATTTACCACTTTTTAATTTCAGAATGTATTTGAGATAAAATATTACTTGTATTCTATTGTATACGTGGGGAGAAACGGGATGATAATACCATTCAATTTTTGATCACAAAACGTACATCAATATGCTCAAAAATTAAGAGTGGGGTTAGTTTAATTTTTCAGAACAAAAACGTAGTTAATTTTCAGTTTTGTTTGATGTCTTCTTCCGTCTTACTCTATTCAGAGCGTAGTGACAAATACAATGTGAATGTATTGATTTTAAAAAATACAGCTCGTCGCACGACGATTGGTTTGCCGTACGCGCCAAATTGTCAGAATTGATTCTTAGGTTTTCAATTATTAGGAATCTATTGAACTTATCACTTTTGTTGTATCATTTATAGCTTTTAAGATATTCAGTGTCAACTTTCCACATATTTAAGAAATAGTTAGAATTGGTTTTCTGTACGTCTAACAAATGAAAAAAAATTAATAAAAACACATACAACAAAAATCTCCCATAAAATATACAAAAAATTAAGTTTGCCCAATCGAATATTTTACTATGACAAATATTGTTTAAAATTGGTTTACCGTTTGTGTATATGACTTGTATACGTACGTCAAAATCTATAATTTTTATATTTGTACTGATTTACCGCATGTTCTTTATGATTGCATTTGGTTAAATAAGTGTTTTTAGAATGAAAAACAAATGAAATAAAAAGATATAAAGCTGATAGAGACACAGACCGTAACAATATTGATCTAAACCATATGCACTCAGTATTTAGTTCATTAAATGGATTTGCTTCTACCTTTGATTGAACACGAAAACTCAATACATATACGATATAACTGGTTATTTCTGTAAATTTCTATGATTGAACTGAAACTGTATATTGTGCTTTATGGGATGAAATAAGAAGTGGAAGATAAGGTAATGAATGATCTTGCAAGTTCATTAATAGTAATTTAAAATAAATTATTAGCAAAAAAAGCAGAAAATACAAGAGTCACTCATTGCAGCTATTCTTGAATTCCACAAAAACAAAAAAGTTTATAATGAGCACCGATCTAAACACAATTTTATTACTTGACATCCCGATTTAATAAAAATAGTGCAAACTTAAATACAGGAATTTAATTGTTTCCACAGTATTATAAACAAATATACACAAAAAATATTGAAATTTTTAGTTTACGTTCCTTTATTAAAACACTAAAACAAATTCAAATAAAAGGACGAAATTTGAGAATAATTTAAGTAAAAAACGACCATTTTTTATTACATTCCGTTGCGGCATCTATAATTATAATTGACAAGCATTTAAGAATATGCGCAGTAGACACCTTTTCATTTTGTTTCGCTTCTCTTTAATGATCTCCTAATATATAAATAAGTTGTATATAAAACAATAATGCGCACAAAGTTACTTTGTACTCATATGATTTTAATATTCAGACAATACATTATGCATATGTGAGATCTTATTAAAATAAAAAACAAAATCAAACAAATCAGTTATTATAATTTACATATGTACTTGCAAATGAATCTATGTACATATGCCAAAAAAAAAACAAAAAAAAACAAAACATACATCTAAAATAAAAAATATAAAAACAACAAAAAAACAAATCACTTGAATTCTTCATTTTTTATCATTTTAAGTAACTGTTTCTAAATTTTGGTCATTTGTAGTAATAATATAGTTTTTATTAAAATTATGTATTATGTAGGTATATATATATATACATACCTCTTTCAAAATTTTTATTTTTAGTAATTTTATCCATTAAATGCCACTTACTATAGGTAATATATCGGAAACGAAGCAGTATATGAGGGACTTGTATTTATGTGTCCTAAATAAAACTTACTAACCACAAAACTTTTTATTAAACACGAGTGGTTTCTGCTATATCGTGCGAAGTCTATGTCAATACATAAATTACTGTTTTAAAAACAATATTTTTTAAAAACTTTAAATTTGACTTCAACTTGAAATATAATTACTCAACAGGGGCCCCTAGTCTTTATATAATAAAGTTATAGCATCTATAATTATAATTGACAAGCATTTATCGAACCTGCGCAATTCATTTTATTTCGCTTCTTCTTAATGAACTCTTAATATCTAAATAAGTTGTATATACGACCGAAATGCGCATACGGGTCAAAAAAAATTCTATTTGGTTTTATAATATTCAAACTTTTAAATAAAATATAGCCATTTTGTGTCTTTCAACATCTAATTATTTTTATACACAATTAAAAGAAATTTATTCTATTAATTTTTTTAAGTATTTGTCTCAAATTATTGTTTTCTATATTTTGATCATTGGTATCAAATCATATAGTTTTGGTAAAAAATATGTATATGATGTATATATACATCTTTAATTACAAAAATATTTTATTTTTAGTGATTTTATCCATTAAATGCCTTTTAGTATCGGAATATGTCGAAACGAAACAGTATATGTGAAAGCAGTATTTATGTTTCCTAAATAAAACTTACTAACCTCTAAATTTTTATGAAAAAAAACAAACATTGTTTCTACTATAACGTGAGAAGTGTATGTCAGTACGTAAATTGCTGTTCTGTTAAGAACTTTTATTATATTGGCTTCAACTTAAATTATAGTTACTCATTAGGGGCCCCTAGTCTAGATTAAATTATACAAAAATCAAATACCTAAAGTACATTCAAAATGACTTTTTTTATATTTATTTCAAGGAGTCGTCATTATTTTTAGATTTTAAGACAATTAATTTTTTAATCAAATCTTCTAGAAATTGCATAGAAACGTCAAGTAGTTTGTTTTCTAGACCTTTAAATCAAATCGGCAAGCAAACATTTTCAAATCAAAAACGAAATGCATATATACAAAAAATATTACCTTTTCTAGACATTCAAAATAAAAATGGTTACAAAAATTTATTGAACTTAATATGAAATTATTTTCATATTTTTTACTTAATTTAAAATCGAGTTTACATTTTGAAGTCAAGAAAACGGAATTTTAATTTTTATAGAAATGCTTTTTATCTCTATTTTACTTATTGTTTTTATTTATTTTGATTTTAGTCATATTAATTTTTTTTTTCAATGATTAATGTAAGTATTTAAATTTGCTCTATTTCTCTTATGGTTTTACAATTTTTAGATATTATTTTGTTAACTTCTGTTATTTTTTATATTTTATCTTTATTTCCTCTTATAATAAATTTTTGATACAAAAAAATTACTTTAAAATTTTTTTGTTTTACATCAAGCTGTAAACCAAATGATTTATTTTTGCCGTATGTGACGTCAGAGCATAGACAAATAGAACAAAACTATTTTGTGTTGGTAAGTGATAACTGGTCGAATATTCGTCAAATTTTTACGAAATTTTTATTCCATCAACTTAAAAGTAAAACAAGTGTTTAAAAGTAGAAGGTTACATGAATGCAATATACAAAAATAAAAAACTTTATAGAACCGATTTTGATACAAGCTCAAACTGCAATTGACTTTTACTCAAAATCACAATTTGGCGGATATGGCCAATCGTGTGACGGCCTGACATATTTTTTGTCATGCAATTGATAGATATATATAATAAATAATGTTTTCAGATATAATATTAACGGTATTTTTACTTTACAAAACCAAATTTGTTAAGCAAATGAATAAAAATTTATAACAAATATGATTAGTTGGTTCATAACGGGTTAAATGAATATTTTACTTAAAAAATCTTTATAATATTAAACTAACCAAACTTATAATACTTAAATGTTATATATATACTATATTTATACTTAGGTACATATATAATTCAAAAAATGGAAGTTTTTCAAAAAATTTTAATCAAAAATAATTATTTCTGAGGAAATCTTGAAGAAAATATTTTATATTCGAAATAGGTTTTATTTGCAAAATACCAACTCTCCTCATTTATACATAAAAGAACATTTAATATTAAATTCTATATTTAAATAAATAATATATATTTAAATAATTAAATTTAGTATAGATTAATTCTACTACCACTAAAGATCGTCTTTTAATATTATATAGAATTAAATAGAAACAAAAAATTATACACAAAATGTATAAGGAAAAGGATGTCCTTGATAATAATAATATATATATATACATGACTCTTACGAAATAGAAATTTCAATACTAAACAAAAAAACATTTAAATTTGTTTTTCTTCTTAAAAATTACAATATAATGTGGTTTTTATTTTAAAAGTCTAAGGAAATACTCTTATATCATACAAAGTAAGAGTAATCAAAAAGAAAAACAGAAAATAGAAATAATTGACAATAAAACAAAAGAATAAAAAGAACAGGACATCAATGATAATATTGTATAATGCATAAACAGAAATCATCCGTCCTACACAAAAAAAATTCTGTTGTTTTTTTTTTGTATACATCAAAGTACATAACCACAAACCAAAAATGGCGAATTAGCATGATATGACATAATTAGAAGATATATATATATATGTACATTATATGATATATAAATAATATATATAAACTTACACACGGAATGCCATCCTTGAATTGAAATAAAAATAGGACAACCATAATATTGACAGGGCAAACAAACAAAATTAATACAAACTTTTTTATTTCAAATTATGCATAATGTAGGTAAATCTTAGTCGCTTATGGTTTATTTGCCATTTTGGCGACGTTGGAATATAATAAGTTTTGATTAGATGCCGCTTCAATTTCTAAAAACTATTTTTATAAAAATATTTATTTTAATCACTACGCACTAATTTTTTTATATGTTAAAAATATTTAAGCTTGTCCACTCCAAAGTTTACTTCAGGAGATATGTTTAAGGGAATTATATCATAAATTTCTGTTTTACTACGTTCAATTTTCAGAAACTTATACACCCATATTCTGTTAGACCCATCTCGCGAAATCGCGTAAAGATATCTCTGAAGAGGTAGTTTTGTATTCTGTTAGACACCACAGACGCGATAGCAAATTGCTGCGATGGCAAATGTCAAAACAGTCTCGTGAGTAATTTCTATTAAACCTTTGACGAGACGTGATAGCTATTTTTCATCTCGTCAACATTTGTAAACGATAGAGTATCTCGCCAAAGTATTTTTTGTTTTTTTTATCAAAAAACTGAATTAAATAAATAAATTGAATAGATAAAATAGTTAAGTAAAGATTAATAAACAATTTTTCGTTATTTTTTTTTTGCGTTATTATTAGAATTGTGTTTTTGTTTTGAAAAAGAAAACCATCTTTACTTTTACTGTTTTACTACTGCTTATGTACTAAACTAAAAAATATTTAAAACATAATTATATTTATATTTATTTTTTATTTAAAACATATTTTAAAACTAAACCCCACTAATACTTTCCAAACATTTTATAAACATTTTTTGTTTATATACCAATAATTTTTTTTGACAGTAAAATATGACTAATACTATCAACAAATAAAATGTTTTATCGCGCCGCTTACAGTGTCAAACAGAAATGCATATTCAGCTAGACGAGACGAGATAAATTTTTTCTTCTCGTCAACGATGGGTCTAAGAGAATATGGGTGATTATGTGCTATCTATTTTATTTACCAGCAAATAATCATAAAAATTTGCAATTATTGAATAGAAAATTGAAACCAAGAACATTGAAACAACATTATTTAAAACTGATTATGATCATTGCCAAATCAGTGATTCAGAAAAATATGAAACAGTAAGAGTGCCTCTCTTTTAGTTACTGTTTCATGTTTTTCTGAATCACTGATGGGATGGTGATGTATGTTACATACACGTGGTGAGTCATATTAACCGTATATAAGCCTTTAAGAGCGATTTGATGTCATATATAAAAAATAAGGGGTACAGTAGAAAGATAAAGTGTAAAATGTTTTGTGGGAGTGTCAACTGAAGCAGATAATCTATTCCTGGAACTAACCTTTCACATATTGATTTTATTGGTAATTCCCATAAACTAAATCATGAACTTAGAACGTAAATATCATCTTTGGAAAAACAATTAAATGCCTAACAATGTCCTGTGCATATAAAAATAAATTTCATCATTCCAAAAACGAACAGGTCTTTCAGATTTGAGTTTATGGTTTCAGGCTGTCCTAGAAAACAATAAACTCAAAGACATGATAGACTTTCAGTCTATGTATCATAAAACACCAAAATGTTAACCAATTTATAATATTGTATGAAAGAAGACAGCGGTTTAACACTAAAAGATCAAGTTGTTCATTATAACCATCATATTGAAAAAGTACGTAAGGAAAATAAGAAAACTGTTGTGGTATTCATAGAACTGGCAACTGCATATGACACTGTCAGCAAACGATCAGCAAACAGTCAGCTTCTGACAAAAATTTTGCGAAAAGTATACTTGGTAAATCGTGTAAAAATTTTATAATAATAACTTATTAATAGGTAATCGCATTTTCGTAGTTTATTTTGGTATTGAACAAGTAGCAAATTCTAAAGCCGAATGCAGAAACTTGGCTAAGTAGTTATCACACTAACATTCGTGAGAACGTATATTGTACCAAAAAATATATTTGAATCAACCGGTTATCTGCCTATTATTCATGGCATCATCTGCCTATCATGCTTTGGTCTAGTCAGCAAAATCCACTAATATGAACATGGAAGAGTATAACAACTATAATGCCAGTTTTCCTATTCTTGGTGAAATTACAAGAAGAATACAACAATCGTTTAACATTTTGAAATTCGATATGAATGTTTGCTAAGGGATTGCATAAGGGAAGCTGAAATAGCAAGTATACGGTTCAAACATTAGATAGAAGACATTCTAAGTCTGGTAGTCACATTTAATCCACTAGAAGGCATTGGTTTGCCGGGAGACGTATGAGCCAAATTAAATATATGCGAAAACGTTGTTTAACACCCTCCCTCAAATACAAATGAGGCTTCCCCAATAAATCTAATGGATCATATCACGTGTATTATACACATCACTGATATAATAATAATATTGAGGGTATTTTTAGCCTGCTAACCTAATGTTCTGAACAGGCATAAAAAGCGTTGAATTAGGTTAGAAAATTTGATTCGATAGACATGTCAAACATCTCATACGATAAATAAGATATATTTCAAATCGCAATCCAATTTGTCATTCTGCAGCTTCATAACAAATATATACGGGGTCTGAAATTTGGCATATTTCATGTAGTGGTCGCGTACGAAACACTGAGTTAAGAGAGAAATTTATGAGGCGGAAAAAAATTGTAAGCATTTTATTTCTCACAGCATTCATTTAGTGATCTTATACATCTTAACATCGTACCCTTCACATTTATATTTAAAGTCCAAACATTAGCAGGTTAATAAAAGAAATAAAATGTTGAATTTCTTAAGGCTCGTAATGCTTTAAGAATGAATTTAAAAAACAAAATTTGATTTTTTTTTCAAATTTTTCTATGTGCATTCACTCAAATCGATTTTACTGGCGTTTGGTACAAAATAAAACCGAATCGAGCATTTTTTTTTAACCCACACATCGAAAAAGTTAATTTCCTGTTTTATTTTTTTATGTTTACAAATCATTAGACTTTTACAGACTTTAAACAGTCTCCGGTATCGTAAAATGAATTTAACTATACGAAATTTTATTTGTTTAGTTTTAAAAGGCTTTGAAAGGGTCCTTTAATGTAGAGGGGGGATATAACAACTATACACAAAATATTGGAAAAAATTTCGAACTGGAAAACTTTAAAAATAAATTCAACTATGAATATATAGGCGTAGGCATCAAATATAGACATGATGAAAGGATCAAAAAAGAAATTTAAAAAAAAAGCAAAAAAAAAAATATTCCATTAAATTAAAAAATAGAAGTTAGAGTGTTATCCTGATGGTTATAACGGTAGAAAAGCATAAGGATATATCTTATAATTTGATTTTTTTTTTTTTTTTCATTTTAAATGTTTAAAGTTAGAGTAATTCTGAAAATATTTATTTTATCAAAAATTGGGGCAGAAAAAATTTAAATTTTCTGTAGCTGGACCCTTTTTTTCTTGTTGTTGTAAAAAAATTATATTTTGTTTTAAGAAATAACTTTAAGATACCATCGGATATTTTACTTTAGAACCGGAAATTTATATAAAAAATTTCGTTTTCTCTTTACAATCAGAAATATTTTTTATGATTGTTTAAAATTATTAAGTAATTATTAGAAATAATTGTTGTAGAATTGTATCGGATAAAACCATTTCGTTTTTCAACTAGAGAGAAGCCGCTTGTGACTGACAAAAATGGAGGACATTGATGCGAGTCAGGCCAAGAACATACATGCTCTATTGGCCACCTAAGTAAATAAATATTCTTGTAGAATTAAAAAATAAATCAAGCATTGAAAAAAAAACTTAAAGAGATGATTTAAGCTTTAGACAACGTTAAAAAACATTGTTTTTGGAAATTAAATTCACATATAATTCATATTCTGGAAATATTCTGGAGACAGTGCAAAATGAAAAGGAAAACGACAGCCTTAAAATGTACGAACAAAATCGAGAAACAATTTTGATCTGCAATAGGGAGACGCTGTCTTATATTATTTTTTCTATCTAATTACGGTAAGATTTTCAGACATCGGAAACGCTCTCCGAAGAACAGTCAGTCCTCTATATCTTAAAATATATAATATGGTTATAAACATACTCCAACGTAACGCATGAGGGGGAAGAAGAAAAGGAATAAATTAAAGGCTATGTTATAAATTATATATCCTGTAAAGCTTAACATTTTTATGAAATGCATTAAATAAATTCCATTCAAAAAGGTTTAAAAGATGCAAAGTGAAAGCCATGTACTAATATAAATAATTTAATGATTTTTCAATGCAAATTGGCCCTACTTTGAATACATATTTTCAACAGAAATAGCTACAAAAAAATTTTCTGGCCGAAAACATGTAGATATATGTCAAATTCAGGACGATTACCTACTGTGTGAATGAGATGATCTCATTCTTCGTAGTAGACTTTGCTAATGTTAGACTTAACGATTACAAAATCAATATATTTAGTTGTTCTCCAAAGTCCCAAATTTCAAAATTTCTCTCTTATATATTGACTTTATCATGTTTTTATTTAAATAAAACTCACCTTCGAACATTTCCTAAATCACCACGTTCCACAGCTAGCAAATATCTTTTCTCTTCTAATGTTAGTGGTTGTGGTAAGCTTAATAACATTTTACTATTAAAAATTATATTATCGGATGGTATTGGAGTTGGAGCTTCTATTTGTAGACCAACCTGTTAAAAGAAAATTAAATACAAATAAGACAATTTTTCAACGATTTCTATTAAATAAATCAAAACAAATGAATTATGAATGAGTTAGGATCGATTGATTAACAAGTCATCAAGAATAATAATGTTCTTCTTAGTAAGCAACTTGTATTTTCGAAGCGAAAACTATTAACATAGGTTTTTATTTTAAAGATTTAAGCAACTATTTCAATGATGATCACACTTTACCAGGACAATTAACAAAACGAAAATTCTATGTTAGATCTACGTGGTCTTTTATCAAGAGATGGTCTAAGAGAATTATAAATATTCATACACCATTAAAATATTTTTCACAACGATCATTCGGGTCTTTACTTTGAATACGCTGAATGGCACTGAATGGCTCTCTGGCTCTGTCAATACTTTGAATGGCTCTGTCTGGTTATACCTAGCTCATCCATATTAACAGAAAAGAGTCAATTCAAAAAAGATTTCTTATATTTGTCTACACAGCCTGAGGGACGCAATAGGTAGAGTCTGTCTTTAAACCGAAACAAAATTCAATTTCAGATGTAGGCAAAAAAAATACTTTATGGGTTTTTCGACATGGTCCATTACACTTTGTCATTGGTATAAAATAAATGATAAAAAAAAGAGTTGATAGTTTTGGTTATCGAGGGAATGCAAAGTTATCTTAAAACAGATATAGTTTTCCACATTTAAATTAGCAGTAATTGTGCATACCAAATCTCTGTGATGGTGTTCATCCCATAGAGTTAAAATGATATATGGGATAATATAATCCCTTCCTTCTTATCAAAATGGTTTCAAACGTTTTCAAATATATACTTTTAGAATCAACAAGAGTTAATACAGGTATGGTATATATATATATATGGGCACCGAAATCACACCTAAATTCTTTAACACTATTCAATATTAATAATATTTTACTTTGAGACAAAACTTGCAATTATTTATTGAAATAAAAAGCTTTCGCATTTCTAGTGTTGAACGAAGTGGATTGAAAGCCCCACATAGTTCAAATATTCACTCGCGAAATCAATTCCCAAATTTAAATAGGCATAATTAATAGCACTAAGATGCAGATTAACACTATTAATATAATTAACACAATTACGTAAACGTTTTATTTTTAATTTTCGATAAAAGAGGAAATTGTTTTAAATTCATTGTTGGTGGTACGTACATTTTTTTTTTCAATACTCACAACTATAAGAGTTCAAAGTTGACTTATAATAATAAAATAACAAAGTACGTAACCGCTTTAATGAAAATACTAGCCGCAGACAACAAAAGATGATGCAAGGGGTTTTATTTACACCCTATGCTACCCATCAAAGAAATTGCAGGACAATGAAGAAGAATGATATAATAGAATTATGAGTGAAATGTTAATTAACACACTATATCTACTGACGCAAAAAAAAATATTATTTTACAACAATTAAAAATTAATTTACCCCTGATGAATCCATTTTGTCTTTTGTCATTTTTTTATTTTCTTTCTTTATATCTTGTCCACCAAAAATATATATTTTGTTTTTTTTTTTTTTTTTTGTTAATAACACAGCTTTTCTTATTCACTTCAAATTCTATAGTTTGTGTACTTCTTCTTCTTCTTGTTGTGTCTTTAATGTTCTTCTACTATTAGTTTTTCTACTACTTCTATTTCTTCAATGTTATTCCACTAGAATGAATCTTCCTTCACATTGGATTGAAATGAATAGAATAAAGTGTAAATTTTTGTTATTTGTTTTCCTCTCTTTTTTTGTTAATTATTTTTTATGTAAAGCTTTGTTCATATGTTCAGTACCAATTTTAGTACCGATTAACTTAAGTACCTACTGTTAAAAAAAAAATATGCCAACAGCAAAAAAAAAAAATAAAAAAAAATTTGTTGACAGTTTATTTTTTATTTGTTTTTGTTTCTGTTTTTTTTTGCCCAGTTACAATGTCATGAATATATTTTTTTTTCTGTCATTTTACAGTCTTCACTACCACACAAACACTTTACTCATTTTCACTCAATTCATATAAAATCATAGTGTTTAATTTGCAAAATATGTACAAAAACAAAGAAAAAAAAAATGTTTTAGTCTGCTCTCAAGTATTTGATTTCCTTTCTCTTTTTATTGTTTTGTTTATTATTTTGGTAACAGTAGAATAAAAATAAAAAAAAAATACCGTTATAAAACGGAAAATTCTTCTTTTATTTTAATTGCTTTTGTTTTTTACTTGTTATTATTTTTTATTTTGTTTTTTAATTTTATTTTTATTATTTTTCTCCTTTTGTAAAGATTCTGTAGAGAGACTCTACTCTCTATTGTAATTCTTCACTTTGGCTGCAATGAGAATGCTGGACGGAATTTCAACACTTCCGATAACTAACTATATATTCTTGAAATGGTTTTTATATTTATGTTTGTTTTAATTTTTTTTTCTCTTTTTTTTGTTTTTTTTTTTTTTGTTGATTCCGTTATCTTGTTTTGTATTCTTCTCCTTTTTGTTTCACCTGCAAAAGAATAGAATGAGAAAAATAATTAATGTTTAAAAGCTTGTTTTTGTTGTATTGTAATTTTGAATTCATAAATTATGAATAAATATGAGCATTTTTTTTTTCGTTTTTTACGTTTGTAAATTACATACTGAAGGGCGTTGTTAAAATAACAGGATTCTGTTTTTTTTTTTTTTAAATATATGCATGTAAATAAAATAAAAAAAAAAAAATCAAAACAAGGAAGTTTTTTAAAAATGTTTGGTATCTGAGAATAAAAAAAAAAAAACAAAACAAAGGTTTAAAATAGTCTAAACGATTCCTTTTGTTTCCGAAGTTATTTCTTTTATTTTTGTGATAAATGTTTATTTGTTGCTGTTAAATTTAGAGTCATTGCCTTTACAAGAATGGTAGTTAGGTAATATTGTTTTATAATTGTTGTTGTTTTGTACTTTTTTGAAGTTCTATCATACATCGTTTATACTTATTTAAACGTTAAAATTGTATGGAGAGATTTGTCAATTCATTATCGTTTGGTATTTAGAGAAATAATCGTTATTGATTTAGATATACATATATCAGAAATACATTGAAAGACCAAATAAAATCTAACTTGCCTACTTGTAAAGGATTATAATGTAGATTTGCAGCAAAAATATTTGCACGTTTATTCATTTTTTTTAGAACCACTTTTGTGCATATATTCATGCGGAAGAAAAGGTGAATTCTAATATGACAACGTGCAGTATGTTTTGTGCACGTTAATTCATATATTTAGATATCAATCTCTCGCTTTTATTTTATACTTAAATTTCAGGTTAAGTTAAAAAATTTATTCTACTCGGGTGTGCAGGCTTTAAACTGCACGTGGTGAAATAGAATTAGCTAATGATATACAAAACAAAAACAAAAAATAAATGTGACAATGACAAGTGAATAAATAAGTAAGATTAATATTCTAAAATTCTTGTTACACATTAATTTGTTTTCGCTTAAAAACAAGTGCCTATTAATTTTCAAGTTATACATTTTGATTAATATTAACAGTTTATGATAAGTTTAATTTTTATATTCTGGCTTTTGACATTTTGTTGATACATAATATCTACAAATCAAAGATTAAATGTATTTGCATACATAAGTAGTTTCATTTCATATTTAACAAACTGTTTTATTTATTTTATTAAAAAAAAGAAATGGAAGCAAAATCTATTATTCAAGATTTATTGAAAAACCCTTTTTCAAACCGGGATATTGAATTTAAAAAGAAAATAATGCAATCAAGACCTATACCAGATTTAAATATAACGCAAGCTATAAAAATAAAAGACAAACAATGTGAACGACATTTTCAGAAATCAACTTATGAAAAATTCAAGTGGATATGTGGTTGTTGTGAAGAAAATAGATTATATTGTTAGCCGTGTCTGCTGTTTGAGAAAGACAACAATATATGGACTGTACAAGGATATTTGGATTTAAATCATTTGCATGGAGCTGGAAAAAACATGAGAAAACACAATCTCATATATTTTCAGTTGTGTCCTCAAAAACCTTCGGCACGGTGAGATCAATGTTAGATCAACAAAAATCTTTAAATATTGTGAAACATAACGAAAAAGTAACTAGAAATCGTGTTCTATTCTGAAAAGATTAATTGATGTCATTCATAATATGAGAAATACTAATAATTTTGAAAATATATATCAAGATATTGTGTCTTCTGTAGGACCACCAATTGAAAAAAGATGTGACATGGTAACAAATGATCCAAAATTAATATATATAAGCAATTGTACAATGAAATAATAGACACAATTTACAACCAAATGGGCATGCGGTTTGAAAAACTTAATGCCTTAAAATTTTGTTGAACTATTAAATTCAAAATTTTTTTATAAATATCAAAAAGAATTTCCGAACAAGTATTTAGAACTTTGTGTGTATACCAGTCACAATCTATAAATAACATAACTGTAACTCAAATAATTCAGTACATTAAAGATCATGAGCTGACTGAAGTATTGAGTGAAGTCAATAAATTGGCTCATTTAATTGTTACAATTCCTTTTTCAACAGCATCGGTTGAAAGATCTTTTTCAGATTTGAAACGAATAAAATCGTATTCTCGTACTACAATGGGGCAAA
Organism: Argyra leucocephala; assembly: GCA_963942445.1. Taxonomy (NCBI): domain Eukaryota; kingdom Metazoa; phylum Arthropoda; class Insecta; order Diptera; family Dolichopodidae; genus Argyra; species Argyra leucocephala. The sequence goes on along the minus strand of OZ012681.1, from coordinate 6,702,321 downwards.
ATAGATTAAGTAATTTATCTTTGATTGCGATTGAAAAAGAACTGCTAATTTATTTGCAGTCAAAGGTAGATTTTTATGAAAATGTAATTGATGATTTTGTTATTAAGACAGATAGACGGATGGATTTTATTTATAAGTAATTAAGTATATTTAATTATGTTATTTAATTATAGTATATAAGCTTTTTATGTTTTTATTTATGTTTTAGTTTTCAAGTTAATGTTTTTCTCGATTACATATGTGAATTAAATTATATGTATATTTGTTTTCCGAATACATGTCTTTTAATTTTGTTGCACACCTTATGACAAAATCCACCGCACGCTACTGGTACCAATACAACCATACAAACACCAACCAAATCTATTGATGTACCAACACCTTAACTAGCCTGGCCTCTGATAGAACAACTTTAGAAATGGCACATTATTTTTATATAAATTTTATCTTTCGAGACCTCTTATTTCAAAAAAAAAATATTCAATATTACTTATCTAAATTGGTAAAATTTACGAAAAATACACAAACATGTTCATTAATTGTTTTTTAATTAAAAAAAAAATTATTATTATCCGACGTGAATTCGCTATCAAATTATATTGAACACTGAAAATAAAATAATATTTTTCGAATAGATACACTGGATTTTACTGTGGATACAGTAAAATTTTTAGGACGAAATTGAAATCGTATTTAAATTGTTTTTGTTTATTATTTTTTATTTTTTTATGATCTTGATAGTAACTTAGGTAGAATCACCTTTTCGTGCTTAATTAAGTGCGGTACTGCAATTTTACACTACAATATCTACAATAATTCGAGTGTATATTTTAACAAATTACTGGCTTATCTACTCGTTAAATGTGGAAAACTACTACTATTGTCAGGAACAAAACCTTTGATGGTATTTGTTATCAATTTTTGGTATCAAATTTAGTATTATAAAAAAAAAAAATTATTTAAAAACACAAAACATAAACAAAATCTAAAACCAAATGGTAATTCGGTAAACTCCGGGAAAATCTTCGTGTGCCTCGGCTAGAAAGTATAGAGGCATTGGATGATTTGACTATAAAATTAATGAAAGTCTACTAAAATGTTTTTTTTTTGTTTTGTAATTTAAGCTAGTCTTAAAACTACACATTATTAGTATATCCATACACAATTCTGTGAAGAGTTCAAAGAAATACCTATTTGGAATGTCAATTTAGGTAGATATAATTAGCTGTCGCTGCCAACAAGTATACTGACACACTTAGACCAGTCAGTTCCATCGTGATAATGTCAACTAGCTATGGGAAAGAAAAATTTTTCAAAGTTAATTAAAATTATAATCGAGACTTCGTACTTGTAAAAATAAAAATTGTACTCTGCAGAAATACAATCTAACCTTAAAATGAAGACCCAAACTACTTGAATGCTATATGCTTTCAACTCTGAATGATGTTTCAAACTATAAACTTTTGGAAGCGTTACTGCAAAAATGGGCTCTTATGGGGCCTTATTAAGTTTTTTACGATAATAAAAAATCAGGATATCAAAAACATCGTAATAATACTGTAATACTTCAATCATTCAGCTTTGCACCTCAGCTCAAAAAGCTGCTCAAGAAATTTTTTAAAGAAATAATTGAGAGAAATCGAGGATGATGAAAAAAAAGGACAATTTATACAAAAAAAAACTTTACATGTAGTTTAATACAGATAAAACAAACATTGTTTCGAGCTGCAGCAATCAAAGTAAAAATATTGATCATGGTGGTTTATAATGTTCATAACGGATAAAGCACTGAAAAAAAAAGAATATATTTTATTTCATCGATAGAATATCGTGAATTTATCCTCTTTCGATTGCGCAACAACCCAGTTTGAACTTTGACCTACTCTTGCGGTTTTATGAATTCTAGTTTCACCTAGAAATTCACTAACAAATAATTTGATTAGAAGACTTTTGTCAACTTCAACTAGTTATTAATTAATTGTTGCGGTTTTGTCTACCATCATTAGCAGATACACTAGCTATTGTTAGTTGTGTAGAAACAATCGTTAGTAACGATCTACTTTCCGCTAGGTGCTGAATACAATTTTTTGTACTAGGTTTTGATGTTCAACACCATAAAACAAAATTGACCATACACAATATTTGAAGAGAAACGAAGTATACATTTAATGTTAACATCAGAACCATAAAATATTTTCTTGAATTTAGAAGGACCATTTCGCGGCTGTTTTTATCTTTGATCTTACATCTATATCTGACACCTATTTTTCATTTATATCACAAAAACGCAATATTTAAGCAAACGGTGCATTATTGTGCATCAATAGGTGCATTGTTTCGTATAATATTCGTTTTTAAGTATATATTTTTTAAATAGCTTCTTAACTCATAAACTTAGTTATTTTTATTATTTTCTATTTGTTTCGTAAACCGAGCTTCAATATTAAAGACCATAAAACTCAAATAATCTCACATACAATCTAGAAAAATGGTAGAAAGTCTTTATACATTGTTTTTACATTGTAATTACTAAGTTAGGAAAAAAAAACAAGAACATCTATATTTATTAATGAAATTTCATATTTATGTATATATTTCATAAAATATATAATTTTTTTTATAATTTTTAAAAAATTTATAGAAGCCAATCAAAGTGAGTAAATTATAAGTCTAGGAAATAATGATAATCAGTCTTAACAAAATCTTATTATTGATAATTTCAAATATATATTTCTAATATTCTGTTACAACACATTTTTACTTCCTACATTCATTTACGTACTTAATATATACAATAGTTAAAATAAACAAACGTCAAAATACACTCCAAATCAAAATTATTTCCTTCTTAAAGAGAGAAGACAACAAAATGCCATGCCATAAAATAAAATTAAAAACAAAAAATTATTTCTAGTTCAACAGAGGTGAACAGCACCAATACTTCTAAATTTCACTTCTTCTTCTTTATAGACATATTTTCTAGACAATTAAGGTACTTAAAATATTATTATACATATACCTATATTATATACAAGTAGTATACTTATTATATGTAATATAATATACAAATTGACTAATGACGGGTTGTATAAGTTCATTTTGTAAATAATTCAATAGTCGGACCATCACAACAGCAAAATTCTAAGGAAATTAATACTAAAATATTAAATTCATAAATTAGATATCGAATATTAGGTCAAAATATTGTTCATTATTTTTTTTTTTGCATTTTCAATTTCTTTCAATTTTAATTCAATTTGGAACCTAAAAATGCTGTTTAATAAAAAATGAATATAAAAAAAAACAATAATATAAAAATCGTAAAATTAATAGAATTTTAATGGAGAATTTACCTACTAAAACAATTTTATAGAAATAAAAACAACATTGTTAAAAATATAATTTTTATGAAATTGAAATAAAATTTTTAATTTTAAATTAAAATTATCAAAATAATTAAAAAGAAAATTTGTTTTGCAGTTTTGCTGATAAATTATATACACCCAGAAAAATGTTATCAAAATAATTATTCTTAAATTTTTAAAATTAATTGATTTTGTTATCAAAAAATTTAAAAATGATATAATTAAATTATATTTGATAGGTTAAATAAATTGGTTCTATAAATTGAAATTAACCAGTACAAGGCACTCCTCAAATTTTATTATCGTTGTTAACAGGTTAATATCAATTTTAATTACCTTCAATTTTACTTGTTATGACTTCATTTCGATTTACAATCGATTTTTTAATTATTTTAACTGATTTTTTTTCTAATAAATAATTTTTATGATTACTTACTACAATCAGTTACTGTTCAGCCTAAATCAATTACGTTTCAGCAAAATGATGATTCAATGTCAAAATAACTAATATATTTATATTTATATACTAATATTGGCATATTTTCTATTAGATATTTCAAATCATTGACTTTAATGACAAGAGTCAATAAGTCCACATAATATTAACTCCACATTGGAATTTATTCCACATCAGTGAGACATCAATTTAATTCTCATTACATAGGGATATAAAACCACCTTTATTAACCGCAAACCCACCTTTAAACCATCTTTTTAACCACAAAATGACATTACTAAAATTAACTCTAAGGTAGAAAATTTAACTCAAAATAAAAATAGTGATATAATTTTAACTAATAATTTAACCACAAACCACTCATAATTACGTCACATTCACAGCCTTTGTCAAATTCCTTACTTTCCACCAATAACGCAAATAAATTCAAATTATCTAGAAATTCGACTATATCAAATTTATACCTCATTAATAAATCTAATAAAAGTGATGTATCCCATAGTAATCAGATTCATCATCAAGGGTACAATAGTTGCTTGTGTAACTAGATCCAAAATCTACTACTTAGAGCTCGTTTCAGCTTTTAACATTCTCGATATATTCACCTAAAAATATAAGACTTTCAATAATATGTTTTGGGAGGAATTTAGGACGGCAACCTCCACTATAAATGCTTTATTGCTTAAATTCATGGTAGTAGGGGTTTTTAGATGTAATAAAAATGATTAGAAGAAGTTTAAGAGTCTGATTCAAAATAAGCCAATCAAAATATTACAGTGAATTTTCCGTTTTCCCAGAATTATTTTTTACTAGCGTATATGCAAAATTCCTAATTAGAAGATAATTTAGAGTTGGATTCAAAATATGGGTATTCACTTTTTGCAGAAAATAAGACAGAATTTGTAGTTGGTTACAAACTGTCTTATTTCACGCAAACTTCCAGGATTTCAACCTAATCTCTCCTTCCAAGGTGTTACTTTACAAAACACTAATAGTCTAAATATTTTAGGCATGCGCGTGAATCAAAAAATTATTTGGAATGACCATATTTTTGATATCGCGAAAGGATATGCCAAGTGTTTAGGCTATCTAAATAGATGTAAAGCTCTCCTTTCATCTTTGGAACTCCTTAATATCTATAAATCATTTATACGTCCCAAGATGGAATATAACTCACATATTTGGGCTGGGGCTTCCATTACAGCTTTATGCTACCTTGACCGCGTTCAAATTCGCTCCATTCGTCTAATTGGCGACCCAAATATAACTTCATCCCTAACTTCTCTTGGACATCGACGTGTAGTCGGAGCACCTCTCTGTTTTATAGATACTTCGTAGGTGTGAACACATACTCAGCATAAATCAAAGCGCTGCGTTCTCCTTTTAAACAATTCCAACGCGAAACAAGAGGAGCTACAATTGCTCACCCCTACACTGTGGATATCCCAAGATGGCATAAAGTAGGTTATGGAGGTTCGTTCACACTGCACTGTGGATATCACACCCCTACACTGTGGATATCCCAAGATGGCAAAGTAGATTATGGAGGTTCGTTCATAGTTCGCACTTCAAGAATGTGGAATCATATTCCTCCCAATATGTTTCCACATTCAATTTACAATTTGCAAAAGTTTAAAGAAAATATTAACACCTTCATTCTTCAACTTCCAAATACTAATCTATCCCCCTTTTCTTCTTCATAATTTATTCTATCCTACCCTATCCCAACCAAGCGTCACGTAAGTGCTAAAGGTATTTTCATACCTAACGCTTTGGCTGTTTATAAAAAAAAAAAAAGCAAAATTATATTTTACAGAATATTTATGTAGCACAGTTATGTGGAGTTGTAAAGTTGGACTAGAATTCAGGGTTATACTCTTTTTCTGGAATATTTATATAAATGTGTTAATAAGATTCTGAATTAGCAGGACTTTTATAGTTGGATTAAAAATCAGGGTCAAAAGCATTTTCCAGAATATACGACATTAAAGTTGCCAATATTCACATGTTTCAAGTGTCCATTTAGCTAAATATCCTTTTATTAAGTGTTCAGTTGCCAAGTGAAAGTTGGCGAGCTAACCGTAGGCGCTAGAATACAATTTCGCAACAGGAAATTAAATAAGTCCGCAAAACTTCAACATTTTTAATTCGACATTTGGTTTTTCAACAAATAGACCCACACCCGAAAATTTATTATTCGCACTTCAGAAGAAAATGACTATACAATTTTTTCAACTTTAAATACTTTACCACTCGGCTACCTACGCCAACTTTTAATGTGGCGTCGGTAGCCGAGTGGTAAAACACTCGAGTATAGTAATGTAACGACCGATGAAACACGGGTTCAAACCGCGTGAGAACCGAAAAAAAAAAATCACTGGAAAAAGTGATTTTTCAATACACCACATCGGTTCTAATAATAATATATTTATAATATAATATAAAAATATAGTAAAATATATATAATAATATAAAATAATATTAATACCAATATAACTAAGAAATAACAAGTATACCAATCGTTGTGATTAAAAGAGTCTCACTTTCAATCATAATGGCAGCTTGCTACTAAAAACTTGACACGGTTCTCTCTACTTGACCGATAGATGGCTTGGAAAAACACTAAAGATAGACATCACAAGCAGATAGCTACGGTAGACTAATCATTTGCCTAGTGAAAACTTACGATTCTCGAAACAGAAACAATGCCTCGGATATATAATGGAAACACAGAAATGATTCTCGGCACACGAAAAAGGACACGGCTAGCCCAATGGAATATCCGTACTCTTCGTGAAGCATCAAGGTTAGCACAACTTGAAGACCAGATGAAAGTGTACAAAATAGACATTATAGGGCTCAGCGAGGTAAGATGGAATGGAAATGGAGAATACAACACGGCTAATGGAAGCAGAATGATATACAGTGGGAAAACAGCAGAAGCAGAAGGAGGTGTAGCAATTGTAATCTCGAAAAGAATGAAAAACTCCCTAGAAACATGGAAGCTAATCTCAGATAGAGTTATAATGGCAAGATTCAAGTGCAAATTCCGACACACCACTATAATTCAATGCTACGCTCCAACAGAAGATGCAGACGAGAATACCAAAGATGAATTCTATGCACAAGTCACCACAGCCCTGAATAATACTACCATAATCATAGAAGGTCAAACAGTCGAATATGTGGAAAGCTTCTCTTACCTAGGTAACATTCTAACAACAAACGGAGGTACAGAAGCAAATGTCAACAACAGACTACGTAAGACCAGAGGTGCGTTCGGTGAACTAAGTCCAATATGGAAGAATGGCCAAATAACTAGAAAAACAAAGATTAGAATATTCAAAGCATGTCTAATGTCAACACTTATGTATGGCAGTGAAACTTGGATGACGACAAATAAGATCAGTCAAAAACTCCAAGTATTTGCGAACAAATGCCAAAGAAGAATATGCAGAATATTCTGTCCCAACACCATCAGCAATAAGGACTTATGGCAGATAACAGGTGAAGAACCGATAATGCATCAAATTAAGCGCAGAAAATGGATAAGATGGATAAGACACACTCTAAGAAAACCATCAAATAATATAACAAGAATGGCCCTAGAATGGAATCCCCAAGGGAGCAGAAGGCAAGGAAGACCCAACAACACCTGGCGTCGAACTGCGACTTCTGAGATAACAAGATATGGACGAACTTGGGAGGAGATAAAGACCATTGCGTACAACAGAGAACAATGCAGGAGGCAAGTTGATGCCCTATGCTCCCACGAGGAGTAACAGGAAAAAAAAAACAAAAAATACTTTATATTTCCAATCAGTCTGTAGGTCCAAAGTAATTTTCCAAATGTTGTACAAAATAAAAAACATCTGTACCTTTTTGTTTTTAAAAAGCAACGCTCAAAAATAATAGAATAAATAATTCTTCTTTCATAAAACTTTGAAATATTAATTTGGAATTTTATTTCTATTCAAAAAAACTTTTACTTCTAAAATTGCATTTCTTGTTCTTGTTGTCACCATTGTCATCCTCAATCTGTGTATCTTCATTCAAATCTTCAATGAAATTTACGTAATTTCCATCATCCAACTACACTCAGGATTTGATATCATATTATTTTTTTTTTTATTAAATTCAACAAGTGAGTTATTTGTCTCCTTTCTCTTCCCATTTTTTTCTATTTTTTCATTCACAAAAACTTCAGATGTACAACTTGAAAATTTCAAAAATGTAGAAAAAAAAAAATATATTTTCGCTTTTGATTTTGTATTTTAGTAAAAAAAAAATTTAAGATTTACTTGCATTACTAACAAAAAAAAAATACCATCAGATTTTTCAGAATTCTCTGTTTTACTCCAACATCCAGACAAAGCTATGATAATTCCCATCAATAGAAGTAGTAAAGAAACTGTAAAAGAAGTACAAGTAAATATTAAAAAAAAAAAATTATCTTTACAAGTACAAAAATCCGTGTTTAAAAATTCATTTAAAAATTCACATATTCAAATAACAATGGTTTAGAGTTTAAGGATTCATGAGATTTTTCATCTTGGTATGTAGAAAACAACTAAGAGGAACTTTGGAAAAAAATTGTTTATTTTGCCACAGATTTTTTTTCAACAGGAATTTGAAGTCATATATTTAAAAAAAGACACATTAAGAATATGTTTTCGAATTTAATATTGAATCAAGTATTCTTAAAATACATTTACATGGATTTATTGAAGAATTCTAATATTAGAGAAGATAAATATTTTTTGCACAGTAGATTTGAATATAAAATTTAACGGTCAATTTTAATAATTTGTTTTACAGAGATTGCAATTTATTATTGTTAAAATATAAAATTTTTAAATATAAAAAAAAATTAAATATATTTTATGGAATAAGCTGGAGGCTTTAGGTGAAACAATTTTACCAGTATTACGATTTTTACATCATCAACATAAGGCTGAAGCAGATGGTGTAATAACTGAAATCGATCACGATATTAAATAAAACTAATGCAACAAACCTAAGGTTGTTAATTTTTATTTTTAAAAATACTTAATTAATGATCAATTTGGTTTCAGGCAGAATTATGCTACAATAGAACAAGTTCATCGCATAGTGGATAAAATCAATAAAGACTTCGAGGAAAAAAGATACTGCTCGGCTGCATTTCGCGACAAGGTGTGTCACAAAGGACTTCTCCATAAATTAAAAACCTTTTTACCTTACCATTGCTACTTTATTCTAAAATCTTACCTAGCGAACAGAAAATTTGTAGTCAAATATGGAGAAGCGTATAGTTTACTAATTAATGTAAACTCAGAAGTACCACAAGGTAGTGTGATTGGTCCAATATTGTATTTATTATACACTACTGATATTCCTACGAGCGAAGAAACGATGATGGCCACATTTGCACATGATACAACAAAATTATCATCAAATAAAGAACCAAAACTGACGTCACAGAACCTTCAAAGGTGATTAAGTAAAGTTCAACAATGGCTAAAAATTTGGAGAATAAGAACTAACAAATCCAAATCGGTGCATACTACATTTACCACCAGAAGGAGCATATGTCCGCCAGTAACCCTAAACAACAAAGTTTTAACGCATGAAGATTCGATAAAGTACTTAGGCTTGCATCTGGACTGTAGACTAACGTGGCAAAAGCATATTTTCAATAAAAATAAGCAGTTAAGAACTAAGTTCAGGAATATGCATTGGCTTATGGGACGTCGTTCATGCGTTTCATTGGAAGGTGTTGCTGTATAAGGCAACCTCAAAGCCTATCTGGACATATGGAGTTGAGTTATGTTAGCATCTCTAACACCGAAATCATTGAAAGGTTTCAAGCCAAAGCTCTTCGTGCAATTGTCAATGCCCTTGGTACATCAGCAATTCAAATATAAGAAAGGATCTAAACATATGCTCCGTGAAAGAAGTGGTGACAAAGACCAGCAAAAGATACCACGAAAGATTGCAGCTCCATCCAAGTCAACTGGTAGCTGACCTGCTGAATACCGCCCATACAAGAAGACTAAAGCGCCTCAGGCCTCATGATTTTTTAAGTAGATTCTAAAAGTAAGGTCAAATTCATATTATATATCTTTTATTATTTTCTTTTTTCTTTTCTGTAAGTAACTGTAGAGTCATAAATATTTAATATTAAAGTTAGTATTAATTTTTGATATAAGGGAATGGAATCGTCTCTCACAAGCCATTTGTACATTTTCACAAATGTTTACTTGTTATTTTTAATACGCCTTTTTCATATTAGTAATTTATAAGATAGTTGTAATAATTAAAAAAAAAAAAAAATTAATGATCAAAATAATTAACAGAAAATATGGAAAATCTGGTTCTATAGAAATACCTAGCTTTTAAGCTATTGAAGATGAATAAATATTGCAAAACGAAAGAGGGTTAAAAGATTGGATTTAGAATATTAAAAACGAAAGTTATTGTTTATTGACTTTTAGAAAAGAATTACTCTTCATGTTTCGAAATAACAGATGTATACATATATGCGGATATTCTAACAATATTAAAACGATAAACCATATTATATAAATTCAATTCAATTCAATTCAATTCAATTCAATTCAATTTTATTCATTCATTTTCTTCTAATATTTCATTTCAAAGTACTTAAAGCTACTCATATTTACTATAAAATATTATAAATATAAGCTATTACTTATTATCTAATATTATTTACTTAATAATATGATAATGATAAATACTAATTATTCTACTTTAAATACCTTCTTACCGATATAACCGCATACAGAGACCTGAAAACTTATATAGCTTGAATAATAAGCAAACAATGTCTACCTAGTCCCCTGATGATGATCTGATATCATGACAGAACATATAGTCACAGCCAAAAAGGTTAAAAATTTCTAAAGCATGTGTATGTCAAGTTGTAATATAATGCCGTAAAGTACTGGGATGACATGGCAGCAATAAAAGCTATACTAAGAGCTCCTGAAAAAACATTTTGAGGCAGATTTCATTAAAAACCATACGAGATCATGACAGGACAGTCAAAAAAATATTTCGTTGATGAGAAAGAGAAAACGTGACGTGACAGAAAATCTTATTTCGGACCACAAATGATTACAGAGATAGTATATAATAGAACAAATCAGGTGATAATCGATTTCCATGTCAACCATCCAAAAAGATGAAAATAAAACTGTTTCTGTTATTCACAAGAGCTTGCAAATTGTGTTTTGTTGTTAAATAGGAGGAATTATTACAGAAATAAGGAGAATAAAATAGTTAAAGAGAATTAATTTTTATTATTTGCAACAACTATTTTAAATATGCCCTATTTTAAAAAACTTTTAAGTAGTATTACAGCTAGAGTCGTACATACGTTTTTTTTTTTGTTTAATCGGTAAACTTTCTATAGTGTTTAGCTATTTTGGACAACCAATCATTTTTCTATATAATATTATTATTATTAATATTTTATTATGCCTTAATTTCATTTTACAATTTCCAATTTTAATAATTAAGAGCTTATACTAATGTATTTACTACACCTATGACTTTTAATTTACTTAGCCTAACCTGAACTTTTCTATTAATAATATACATATATATTTTTTAAGGAAAAATGGCAAGTAAAAACATTTTTGATCAATTTATTTTTATCCTAAAACTTAAAAACTATCTTTATTTAAAAAAAAAAAACCTAATTGGTAAAAGCTTAATCTACAATCTAGTAGATCTATAATCTAGAAAGGCAGGCGATATCTTTGCTATTTGTTCGTAACAGTATTAATATTTGCTATGCTATGCAATCTGTTGGTGGAAAAATAAAAAGGTTTAGCCAAGATTAATTTTAGGATTGAATTTTGTTTTCTTTGTAGTACAATTTAAGTTTGTTCTCGCAGCACTCTTCCATATAGGGAACCCGTATAAAAGAATACTGCGAAAAATGGCTTTAAATATTATTAGTTGGTTTTCTACAGTTAGCCCAGATTTTTTATTTATAATTGGATACAACATTTTTATATATAGATCTATTTTATTGACTGTCTTAGTTATATGTGCTTTAAACAGTAATTTTTTGTCCAAATGTATACCAAGATATTTAATATCTTTCCCATATTATTTCATTATTATTTAAAAATAAGTTTCTGTTAGGCAAGTAACATGATTTCCTTCTTTTTGTGAAGAAGATCGAGTTTGTTTTTTCGCCATTGATTTTGATTTTCCATTTGTAATCAAATTCTTGAATTATTTGGAAACCATTTTCAAAATTATTTATTATTTCGTTTGGACATATAGAAGATGACAAGTCAGCATATAAACTTGTATAGCAATTTGGAGATTTCGGTAAATCTGCTATGTTGTATAAAATGGGAGAAAGTGATGAGCCTTGTGGTACACCAGCTGTAATTCTTATTTTGTTTGATTGTATTATTCCGATTTTGACTAGGAAAAATCGATCGCTAAGAAAACTTTGGATTAATTTAACAAGGTAAACTGGAAATTCGTAATTAATCATTTTGTGAATCAAACCTTGATGCCATACAGAATCGAATGCTTTTTCAACATCAAGTGTTATCAAGCCCACTGACTTTTTATTATTTAAACTACTTTTAACAATATTTTTTATTCTGCAGACTTGATGTGTGCTGGAATGTTTACTTCTAAAACCAAATTGTTCGTTCGGCAGAATATTTTTATCTATATAATATTGTAATAATTAAGCTTAAAAAAGTTAACCCACTGACGCAACTCTCTTTGCTTTAATGTGTTTTCATCGTTTTGTATTTATTCTCTTTGAGAAGCGGTCATTTTCTGCCGTAAAAAGTGCAAGTCTTATACTTTTTTAACTGTGTTTACATGGTTATCACTCTGCGCGTCTAAAATTATATTTGAGTCTGTATTAGTGTGATATTGATGAGTCACTAAAATACCTTCAATTGAAAACTAAAAAAAAATTCAACAAGATTCTGTTTTCCAAATTTTCCAACAGTCAAATTTTTTATAATGGTTTCAATATTCTTCCGACTTGCATACAAATTTTCGTATTTAAATAGTTTATACAGAAAATTAAAAGTTCAAAGAGTATAATCTGACGGTAACAACTCAAATAAAATGGAACTATTGTATTTAAGAAGGCGCAGTTCCCAACAAGTGACAATAACAGTAGTTTCCCACATTTAATGAGTTGCAAGCCAGTAATTCGATAAATAAATATTCGAAGATTATAGTAAAAAAAAAATTTGTAGTATAAACTTGCATTACTGTACATAATTAAGCCCGAAAAGGTATAATTCAGTTAAATACATACAAAAAGAAAAATTAAAATATTAAAATACTATTGAAAAATCGGCAAAGAGTTGAAAATAAACCTGGACATTATCAAAAAAAATTTCCAATCAATTAATTTCAATAAAATTTCCAATAACAATAAATAAATTGAATTAAAATTTTATTTGTTAGAAGTTTTCTTTAATCATGTTCTGATTTATGTCAATTTTATTATATTTTTTTTTTTTTTTTCAAAAATTTTATATTTATAGAGTTAAGTTATTGTAATTAGAAAATTATTTTGGAAAATTTAATTATTTACATAATTTGAATAAGGCAAAAAATATTTCTTAAATTGCTATGAGTATATAGAGAATAAAATAAAACAAAAATAATTTTAAAACTTCCAAAAAAATGGTCAAATTTTTTTCCAATTTAAGTTGAACTGAACAATTGGTGATTTTATCAAAAAATAAAAAATGATTTTAATAAACTTATTTCATATGTTGTATAGAATATGCTGTAGGCTCAACGCCGTCTTCTCCATAGTGCTAAATGTGCTAAGCACAGAGGCACCGTGGATTGAGGGGCGCGCCGTAAAGTTTTTAGTCACATTTTCACATTACAAAACAATTACAAAAAAAAGGTAGTAATTTCCAAAAAAATAAATTATTATTTTTTTTTTCTAAATTTGAAAAATTTCCCAATAGGCCTCTGGTTGAAAATAATCGATTATATTTTCTTAAACTCTGTCGGCAAGTAATTAATAAATTATATTTTTATAACTATTTATATAAGCCTATAGCTATAATATCGATCTTCTCCAAAGTGATGCCGATCTTAATAAACAAAAAGCTGACCAAATATCTTGACAGCCAAGGTATTGTCCACGATAGGCAATATGGATTTAGATCCCACCGGTCCACCGGTGATTTAATAACATACCTTAATGAGAAGCTAAATATTTGCTTGCACAATTCGGGTGAAGCAAATATTGAGGCTCTAGATATTTCTAAAGCTTTCGATAGAGTATGGCATAGCGCATTATTAGCAAAATGTCAAGCAGTAGGCCTGGGTCTCTCTTCTCTAAAATGGATTGAAAGTTTCCTCTCGAATCGTACGATTCAAGTCTTAGTTGACGGATTTAAATCCGATCAATTCCAAATAAACGCTGGTGTTCCCCAAGGATCAGTTCTCTCACCTACCCTATTCCTTATATTTATCAATAATTTGCTCCAAACCACTTTCAATCCAATCCACAGCTTTGCAGACGACAGCACCCTAGTAGCCTCCTACGATTTTCATAAAAAATCTGAAGCTACATCCACCGCTGTGTCAACCAAAAGAGACATCATGGCTAGTTCCCTCAGCCACGATTTGGTCGCAATAGCTAATCGGGGCATAAAAAACAGAGTCGAGTTTAACTCTTCTAAAGCTCGAGCTGTACAATCTCCCGAAAAATTTCCATTTTTGATCCTACTCTTTTGTTTCAAGAAAATAAACTTCAGCGGTTTGAAAGCTTAAGCATATTAGGTATGCACCTTAATCGAAAATTGATCTGGAATGATCATATATTTGATGTTGCAAAAAACGCAGCCAAAGGTTTTGGTTTTCTTAGCCGCTGCAAGGCTTACTTCTCCCCCTGTGACCTCTTGAAAATCTATAAAGCTTTCATACGACCCAAAATGGAGTACAATTCTCACATATGGGCTGGCGCCTCTAGTATTGCGTTAAAACATTTGGATAAAGTCCAAAAATGGGCTATTCATCTAATCAACGGCCCAAATGTGACAGCCCATCTTGCTCCTCTTGGACATCGTCGTATAGTCGGAGCTCTCTCACTTTTTTATAGATATCTTGTAGGCATCGGCACATGCTCAGTGGAAATTAAATCTATATTACCTCCACTTAAACGTTTCCCACGCGAAACACGAAGGGCAGCATGTGCTCATCCCTACACCATTGAAATCCCTAGATGGCAAAAGACAAATTATTGAAATTCGTTTATAATCTCAACATCCCGAATGTGGAACCAAATGCAATCTTATGTGTTTCCAAAACATGAGAAATTTTATATTTATGACCTAAACAAATTCAAGACGAACATTAACACCTTCGTTCGTAATTGTCCTCCTTCCCTTTTACCATCCTCCTTTCCAAATTTTCCTTTCCCACCCTAGCCAAACGTACCAATCGGTATAAAAGGTTCCCACCTAGTGTTTTGCCTATGCATAAAAAAAAAAAAAAAAAAAAAAAACTAACCTTAATCTCATAGAAGACATAATTATTGTGTTATTTGCCACACAATTGTGTTTTTTCCCACAAAAATTGTAAATTCAAAATTTTTTTCAGCAAACTTACAAAAAACAAAACTTTTATACATTTTATGTGTGTAAATTTGCACATAAATGTAGCTAAAATTTAAATATTTCTAATCTGTTGATCTAGTAACCCGGTGTAAAGTAATATTTTGTAATTCTCGATAACCTTCTCCTAGAAATAAACAAAAGAAAATGTAGTTATGACGACATTCATTTAAAATTCGGATTTTTATTCGATTTACAAAATTTAGAAGACACAGAAATCAAGGAAAAGGTTTCTCAATTATGTGAAATATACAAGCATGATCGATCTAGACGACAGTTTAATTGAAGAATGCCTATATTATGAAAATTTTACTGTCCCTACTGATATTCAAAATTCACAATCGCAAATTTTATTAAAAACTATAATTGATTCCAATATCGAATCCACTTTTCCAAACATAGAAATTTTTAAGTATAGGATTAACTAACTGTTCAGGCGAAAGATCATTTTCGCTTCTTAAAAGATTAGAAAATCATCTTCGTTCTTCCTTGGGACAACAAAAATTTAATAATTTAAGTATACTAGCCATTGAGTCTGAGTTTTTTTGCAAATATACTGACTGTGAAGAAATAATTGATAGTTTTGCGAGACAGAAATCTAGGGAGAAAATTATAATATAACCTTTATTTTTTCATTATTATTTTATTATAATTTAATTTTTTTATTTTATTTTATATAATTTTAATTAATGTTATGTTTGATTAGTTTTTTTTATTTGAAAAAAAAAAACATTAGCCTGTTGAATTTTTGCGCGCTAATGTTAATTTAATGCAATATTATTTTTCATAATATTTTGTTTATTGTTAACCTATTGATTTGTTGATTTATTGCAATAATTAATATATGGGAATGCAAAATATATGTATGTATAACATTATTAATAAAAATAATATATTTTTGCAAAACAGTGGTTTTTTAGGGCACATTATAGTTTTTAGCACAGGTGATAAAAAATTCTGAAGACGCCTTTGTAGTAGGCTCTAGGTAAAACATTATTAAAAATAAAGATTAACAAGTCTTGTCTCAAATATTCCATCTTCTGATTATGGTGTAATATTCGAAATCGATCAGAGTGGTATGGGTGCGAGATATGAACTGTAAAGTGGCAAACGAAAATAGCCTACGCATACTTGAAAGAAAAATACTCGGCCCAAAAAAATTACAGAATGGGAAATCTATAATCAGAAGCAATAGCGAGCTCAATAGTATGATCGATACTGAGGATATTGTACAGTTTCAAAGGTCCAAAGACTGTGAAGATGAGCCGGTCACGTAAGTCGAATGAACGAAAGTCGAAAACAAGCAGTGGTGCTGAATAGAAAGTCAGAAAGTAGCCGTGGTAGAGGAAAACTAAGAAGCAGATGGGCAGACAATGTGAAAAAAGATGATCAAACCCTATAAATCCCAAATTGGAGACAAGCGGCACAAGATCGACTTTTTTGGAGGAGCATAGTGATGAATGCAAAGCTCACCCAAAGCTGTATATGATGATGATGATGATTCGAAATCGATTGGGCCTAACCAGACGATTCAACTTTCAACATAATTATGCTTACTTCCAAACGATTCATCAAAAACTAGTATCACTTTTATATGTGTGTGTAAATATTTGATTTGAAAAAAAAATTTGAAGCGAGAAATACAAAAGAAAAACATTTATTTATCAGTACTACGTACGTATGTATATGTCCTTAAAATACATTTTTGTTGTGTATTTGACGACATTATTTAATAATTTAATGTAATTTGTACAAGTAGGTTTGAAATTAGCTATATATAAAAAATATTTTTGAAGTTTATAAAATAAAATTTTATTGAAAGGTAAGTTTTGTTTGTATTAGTAGATTCTCTCGTTCACCAGCTAAAATTTTGTCAACAAAGTGATGTACTAAAATGGCTGCCGCAAAATTAATTTATAGAAAAGGAGGAATGAAACGAAAGAAAAGAAGTGTTGAAAGTTGACCTGTGTAGAACTAGGCATTAAGATATTTAAAAAAAAAAACTATTGAAACATACATAGAGTTTTTAATCTTTATTTTTAAACTTTTTCCAATCATTTTCTACCATTTCGATTAATAATTCAATAATTCAAAAAATAAATCTACCTTTCTTTTAATCTATCTACCAGGCAATATGGACAAATTCAAGTTTTAATGGATTGAAATTTTGACAGCACTTTTGACAGAAATTTATCTACTGGAAATTATTTGAAATTATTTATTTATTTATTTTTAACAGTTGATCCTACAGATAAATCTGTAGGCCAACTATGTTTTTTTATAGGTCCTTTTCCCTTTCAAAATGTGGGCCATTTGAAATTTATTTCTTTGAATTTTTGTCTTTGCTCTCGTTTGTAGTACACATTCGTCATAAATCTTGTTTTTGTTTTATTATAAACCTTTTTAATTAACTTACAACAACGGCAAGGTTTTATTTAAAACTCACTTTACTAAAATAAAATTAAAAAAATATATTTTAAATATTCAAACATTTCATAGAATATATTCAGATAAAAAATTTGTTTACTAATATTAAAAATATTTTTAAAATATAATTAAACTATTATAATGCCTTTGCTAATCTAGTAAAGTTTGGACGCAGTTTGAAAATCATTGCATATTACAACTCAAAACTTCAACAACAATGTAAATTTATGAATTAAAAGTCGAATTTCCTTTGACTATAAATAATTTATTTTTATTGGGCAAAATTGGGATTTTTAGAAACAACTTACTTCCTTCATCAGTGCTTGTGACAATTCTGATTATCAAAAAATAAATAACAATGTACAGTAAATATGCATCATCTCTTATTATAATGTATTAATATTATTTTCTTACTACATTTTGCTTTACCTACATCTACTTTCATTCTACATTAAAAAAAAAATTGATTTATTCTATCAATTCCCATTGTTTCATGCATAATGATATGATAATCATAATAACTGTTTTTATATTGTAATTATTATAAAAGGCTTCAGACAAAAACGAAATTAATATATAAAATCACACACTGTGATCCCAAATTTTTGTTCTAGTATCTGGGATTAAAAAGTGATTCCTAATTTTTTGTCTAATATCTGGCATCAGATTGGGATTTTTTTTCTTTATTGCTTTATTACTACTATTCTATAAAGTCCCATTTTTTCATTCAGAATGATATGATAATCATAATGACGGTTTTTACATTGTAATTGTTGATGTTATAAAAGGCTTCAGACAAAAACAAAATTAAATATAAAATCACACACTGTGATCCCAAATTTTTGTCCTAATACCTGGATCAAAAAGTAGTTCCTAATTTTTGGTCTAATATGTGGCATCAGATTCGGATTTTTTTTTCTTTATTGCTTTATTACTACTATTCTATAAAGTGCCATTTTTTCAATTACAATGATATGATAATCACAATAACTGTTGCATTGTAATTGCTGTTGTTATAAAAGGCTTCAGACAAAAACAAAATGAATATATAAAATATATGACATTATTCGAAATTATAATATCGACCTGTAATTTTTGTTTATAACTCAACTATGCACACACCATCTTAGCTATACACTTTGTTTTTCCTTAAAATAATCCTTCCACAATTTAAATCAGCAAATAAACAAAACAAAACAACAATAACAAAAATATTCAAAGAGGAGAAGGATTCATATAAAGCTACTATACTCACTATAATGTAATTTTCAAACTATACCTAGTTCACATGTATTTTATACTCCGCTTCAACTTCTTTCTCGTATTACACAAATTATTATCTTTGTGAAAATTGAATTGTAATCTAAGCTTTATAAAAAAAAGTATATGAATGTTTCACTGAGTAGATTCAAACACTCGAAAAACAATATAAGTATGGATATGTATGTATATAAATGTAGTCAAGACATGTAAACTAGAAATTGCAAATAAAGTTATTTTCTTATATATAATATTCCAATAAAATCTGGTAGACAACAGCTGAAAATCTTTACAAGAGAATAACAATGTAAAAATATTTTAAATTTTTATTTATTGTATTTTTGTTTTGTTTTTTTTTCTAAAAATATGCAACTTTTGAAATTTTTTCATTTGTTTTTTGTTTGTTTCTTAATAGAACATAGAAGGATACGAAATCCATTTCACTTAGGAGTAATATTTTTTGCTTTTGTTATTTACCTTTTTTTTTGTTTGTTCATAACTTTACCTGGTATCCTTTGTAGGTATTCAAAGTTGAACAATTTAACACTAAAGTTTGTTAACTTTTAGTTTTTCTTTCTTATCTTTTATATTTGTATCAGGTCCAGTATTTTTGTCTTAAATATAAAAATTAACACTTTAAACAATTTTTTGTCTTATTACTATACCTATACATACGAAATTTCATAAGATAAAATTTTATTTATTATTTAAACAATTTTTATTTATTTTTATAATCCTTTTTGATTTTAGATTATCCTTTTTAGATATAATTTTTAATTAATTTTTTCTCAATTCACTGATTTTTTTAATTTTTTTTTAATTTAAATTTTTTTTTTTTGCACTTTTTCAACTCCTTAAATTCATTTAACCCTAAACTCGTTCTTTATATTAATTTACAAAACTCTCCAATACTCTGAATTGAATTGAAAAAAATAATTTAATTTAAAAAAAAAAAAAATTCAAAAACATTCAAGTAAAGCTAAAATATCAAAATAACAACGAGAATAAAGAGACCGTATATATATTAATAAGGAATTACATGAATAAATAACGGTCAAAAGAAAATTACATTATTTTCACACGACGTTTCTTTAAAGTGGAAAAACTTTTTGAGAAATTTTTTCAATTCATATGCCTTTTTATACCAATTTCATGTGTAATAAAAAAATTTTCAAACACATTTAAAAAAAAAAAAAAACAATAAAACAATTACTAATTGGATTTAATTTACGCCATATTTATTAGAATACATATAGTGTGTATGTACCGTTATATACAAGTATATTTAATTTATATTTGTGGTTTATTTTTTTTTTTTTTAATTTTTCTTTAAGTTAAAGTTAGGAATTAGTTGGTCCCTTCCTTTACTTTTGAATTAATATTTACAATATTATTGTTGTTGTTTTGCTATTCTCAAATATAAACTCTCTATTTTACTCTGAACGAATTATTTTTCCTAAAAAAAAATGTTATTTCTGTCATTTTTATTATTTCTACAAATTATTTTTCTCTTTCTAACAATTAAAATACATTCAATTATGACTTATATATAATTGATTATATATTTTAATATAAAAAAATTTATGTTCTAATTTATGTTCTAATACCTGACAACAAAGAATGATGCTCAATTTTTGTCTGAATGCGATCCCTTTGTTCTGTATTTATATCTGTCGTCAAACAATGTCCCATAGTTTTCCTTCTAATGTCTGGCATTAGATAGGGATTCCAAATTTTCTTTCTAATATCAGACTGCATAGCATTAGACTGTAATCCCAAACTTTTGTTGTAATGCCTGGGATCAAAAAGTAATTCCAAATTTTTAATCTAATATCTGACATCAGATTGTGATTTTTTTTTTTACTACTCTTGGGAGCATAGGCCTTCCACTTGTCATTTCCATCGTATAGCTGCTGTTTTCACTTGTTTCTACGTTATGTCTATTTTTTCTAGTTCTTGTTTTATGGTCCTCCGCCAGGTGTTTTTTGGACGACCGGATCTTGTTGTACTTTGTGGGTTCCATTCTAAGATTAACTAGCTTATTCGCTCGATGTTGTTTCATGGCTTTCTGAGTATATGGCCTATCCATTTCCTTCTTTTGATTTGTTTCGGTATGGGTTGCGAATTGTGTTTGGCCAGAATTATTATCCTTAGACATTTATTAATGAAGACTTGTAACTTCTGCTTTTGATGTTAATCAAGTTTCACTGTCGTATGTCAGGTTTGATTTTACACAAGACCGGAATATTCTGAGTTTAGTTGCTCCGAATATTTGGTATTGGTTGCAATCTCCCAAATACTTCTCTTGCTTTCTTTGGTCTATTTTCTACATCTTATTGAGACCCACCACTACTTACTTTGATACTTTCCAAGTAGTAGAAGTTGTTCAAAATTCTATTTGTTCTTCTTTCAACCTTAGATGTTCTGTGCTGGTGTTATATATTCTCGCAGCTTTGGTTTTTTCCAGGTTAATTTCTAGTCCGAAATGTTTGGCAAGTTTTTCTATGTTTTCTAATTTGCTCTGCGTATCGCTGAATTTGTGCGAGAGAAGACAGATATCATCTGCATAGTCGAGATCTTCAAGTGGTTGTGTGAGACCTCATGTTATTCCTTTCTTTATTGAGCTAGCTTTTTTTAGTATATTATCTAGGGCGATTTTTAAGAGAAGTGGCGAGAGCAGACATCCTTGTTTGACTCCCGATTATGTGGTGAAGCACTTTCTTTTCCCCTATGTATTACTGAGGCTTCTTCGTATAATGCTTGGATGCTAGGAATACCAGAAAAAAAATTGTCGGCCTAATCCAAGCATCTAAGCATCAGACTGTGATTCATAATTTTTATTATAGTACGTAGTTTTATTATTAACTTAAAACATTAGAAAAATGACCAGTAGTTAATCTAAGCAACAGAAAATTTAGCCTTTCTGTTGCAATCACCAACATATCTAAGTCCGGGTCATAGAATTTTTATTTCTCTCTTCGAAAGAGAGAATCTTTGGTAAGATGCTTCCATACCTCTAACACAGTTTTAATCACTAAAAACACTTAAATGCTTTTACTAAAATTAGTATTTTACAGACTAGACTATTAAATCGTCTTTTAGTTAGATTAGCTAGATTGGGTAGTTTTGGGAAGAGATCTGGTACCTCTATAACCGTAGCCGAAAATGGACTTAAAAAAATCGTCTTTTACTTCAATGATTTATTTTTGTGTAGCTATACATTTTTTATCACTATAAGATGTACAGAACCCTGCGATTAATTACAAATGTTTAACCTACAAGTTCAAAGTGGACTATAATATTCCGATACAAGCTTAAAATATTTGATTGATTTCAGTTATCTGATCAGGTGTTAATTGTTATTTATTTTGTTGTTAATAATCCCCGCCGAACTTTTCTTTTACTTCTTTCTCCTTTTCTTCTAACTAATCCTTTTCTTTTCTCTTCCAAAAGCCAACGGTACGAAAATATAAAGGTTTTTCTGACCTAAGTTTTGGCTAATAATATAAAACAAAAAAACAAAAGCAATATGTATCCTATAACATTTACATAATGATAATGACAGTCATGATGATTTACTGCCTCTTAACTCCCGTGATCTGTATTAAGGTCTACATTACGAATGTATAGCTTGACCGTTTGTTAAATTTCATGGAGCATATGTAACATACCATCAGGCAATCTCAGAAAAAAAACAATATACCGACCATTCAAATTTATGAATAGGATATCAGTTGAAGTTAATTAACAGCATTACAATGAATTTTTAGACGAATCTAGAAGGGATGTGAATTATAAGGTCCATTCATAACAAATCATAAACATTTTATACCATCAAATTACAACATTACACACAATTAATAAAAATAGTTAGATTGTATTGTACTTAGAATAACAAATATAAACAAACAATATTTTGATTAAAATCATTTTATTAGATAGCACCCTGTTCCTTTATGCAACAACAACAACAATAATAATAATTAACCAAATAAAATATTTTGCACTACCACTTAAGTGTAATATTGATGTAAAAATTTTATATTTATCGTAATCTGTTATTGAAATAGAATTGTATGTTAGTATGAGTGAGACAAATATATTATATTGTTTATTATTACAAGGAAAGAAATTAAAGAAAATTTTTCCACCTGCCCTTTTCAAAATTAATAAAAATTTTCACATTACACCATAATGTATCTAATATTATTTGATGCTCTAAAATAAATTATAAGAATATATATTTTCAAATATGAAATACAGGGTGATGCATAAATGTTGTAGAAAATAAAATAAAAATGAAAATGAATGAAAAGTGGAAATGGGAAAATCGTACATGGTACAATGTAGTAGCAACATGCGGTTTGTTTTATTTTATTTTTATATTCTTGACAATAGTTTAGGTCAGAATCAAGTTTTCGTGCGTTAAAGTCGGTGTTGCAATTTTTCTATATAATGTTCTTACGTCTAATTTTGTTTGAGTATTTGTTTATCAATCTGAATAACTACTACTGTTGCCAGGAACTAAACCTCCTTAAATAGCTTATTACCATTTTATTTTCAGTTGTTACCAAATCGCTCTCGATTATATTTTTGTCATTTATTTTATCCCAAATGCAAAGGATACTAGATCAGTTCGAAACACACACAAAGCTCGTTCATCAGGTTCATCAGGAATCGAACTTGCAACCTTGCAACAAGACAACACTTCTATATTTTTGGAGGTTGGTATCGATATTGTAAATAAAATTATAAACGAAGATTACAATACATAAAAGTAGGAAGGTGGAAATAAATATTTCAAAATACTTTAAATACCAAAATTTTCTTTGAAATTAAAACAAAAATTACGTGAGAAAATAATACTAACAAATGAGGCATGTAATGGCGTATCTGTTGTTATATGCAACATACAGGACATTTTTCACTGGATCCGCTCTAGACAAAGAAACTTAAAAGAAAATGTACAGAGAATGGGGAAGATAGTTTGGCAGAAATTACAATGATTAGCAAATTGAGATCAAAACGGCCAACAAAAAGATCAAAAGATAAAATAGAACGAGAATTTAACACAAACCAGCAATTTTGTCTATCCCAAGAAGAAAAAGAAAAAAAAAATACAAATACATTTTTCTCTTTGCGCAATATAGCTGCTTCGACTCTATCTTCCATGGTATATAATATATTAATCTTACAGATAATTCCTCATCCCAACTCTTTTCTTGTCCAAGCATTCAAAAGAAAAAAAAACCAAAAAAGATGTAGAATTAGCAATTCTAGTGAATAAATTGATAAATTCCTTATTATCTTATGGTACAAGTATATGGGGATGTAATAATAATGTTCGCATTTTGCAAATACCTCAAAATAAGTTATTAAAGAATATTTTGAAGTTGCCATTGCTACATAGTACTTATAGATTATACTCAGATAATCGAATTCTACCTATTAAAGGAATATCTCAGTATCAGCAGATTTTGAAAATATATAAAATTATTAATAATGTTGATCACTCTAATATTACTTCTATACAGCGTCATGGTCATAATTTTAACACCAGGAACAGAAATGATATTAGGATTGTGGGTGGTCAATCTCTACTATCGTCTCAGCGAATCTTTGTATCTGGTTCAAGGTTATACAACTCTCTGCCACGAAGAATTAAAGATTTGTCAAACATAAAGTTTTTCACAAGGGAATTAAAACAATATTTATTGGAGCCCGGTTATTTGGATTTTATTACTTGAATTTTATCTTTAACGTTTATTTTTTTTTTTAGTGAATTTAATGGTTATTTTATTTTATTTTATTTGATTTTGATTATATATCTGAATTTAAATTTTGTAATTATCTATCTAACTATAAATTTTTATAAATTTTATTTTTATTTTATTTGTGAATCTTATCAAATTTTTGTAGTATTTCAATTTCATAAACAGTAGTACACTAACCTTGTATTTATTGTGAAATAAGAATTAAATTTGAACTCGATTGTATATATTATTTCAATAATGCCAATCAGGCGATGAAACAATACTAAAATGTATAATAATGAATTAATAAAAATGGAAAAAAAAAAAACTCGGGGGGTTTCAAATGAAAAATAATATTGAATAAAAAAAACACCCTGTACATATCAACCTATTAACTTCATTTTTAGAATTGCAAAAAAAAACAAAAACAAAAAAATACAAAATAAGTAAAACAATAACATCACCTTTTCACATTTCTTATGAATTTCCATTTCATATTTTGCATATTGTATCTAGGAGCGCTTCTATTTTTTATTTTCTTTCTTTTTATTTATTTTTAATATTTTTATTTTTCTACTAATCTTAAAATCACATTACTCGAAAAAAAAAATTATTTTAAAGTATATCACGTTTCGTAGAGGTCAGTTCCGCACTATGTCAGATAGTATTTTAACAATTTAGTTTAAATTTTTAACATACTCCACTTTATGGGTGGAGGTGAATTACATTTTCTTATGAATTGCGTAGTAATAATCGTAGTCGTTACGTATAGAAAAAATATAATTGTTATATTTTTGGAATTGAATACGTAATAATAATCTTTAACTTATATTGTTTTTCTTTTTTCAAATGACAAGAAAAATATAGGAAGCACATATTGTATATATAGAAAATTTGTTATCGATTGGGTATAAGTAGACAATATTTTAGTTAAATTGAACGCTTTCAAATTATTATTATGTGCCAATATTTTTGTACACAATATATGGAAATGAAATATGATTAGTACCTATCAGACACCACTATGAGGAAACAGATATTCGACAAAAACAATTTGACAAATGTTTGGGGTGTTTCAGCTAAATAGAATCAAAAATAAATCTTTGGAGATCTGCAGAATGAGAGACATAAAATGATGCCAAAACTGATATAATATCACACGTAAGTCCATTGGCCTGATACCGTAATAATACGTAAATATAAATACAAAACACCTAAAGTTGCAAATAATACAAAAATTTAGGTAATACAGTTCATACTCAAATTTTCTCGAATGTGGAATGATATTCCAACAAAAATATACCTGCATACAATCCACAAAAGTTCAAGAATTCATGTTAAAAAAATTTATTCAAATGTCTCTACCGATTAAAGAAATACTTTTCTTCCCTCAATCCGCAATTAGTCCAAACTGTGTATTCGTGTAAAATAAAAAGCAACGTCGTGCAAAATGAAACTGTCACTCAAAATCTCTCTGAGATTTCACTTTTTTTGTTTTAATTTTCTTTTTTATACTCTTGCCAGTCACTTATATCTAGAAGAGGTTTTTCAAACATTAATGAGGGAAATTTTACTGCATTAGGTGGAACGTGTGTACTATGGTATAAATACAAAAACATGTTCTGATCATGTTCTGACCTAAATAAGTTTGAAAAACTTATACTACTAGCAGAGCTTGTCAGAAATTATCCTTTCTTAAATAGCATAACATTTTACTTAAATTATAACCACATCGAACTATCAACAAATTTTTAAAAATTTATATCGTGTTGCCAATAGTTAAAGAAAAATTCAACTACAAATCCAAACCCTAATTTGGATTCAGACTCACTTTCTAATTAGTGGACAAATAACATAACCTCTACTCTTAAATTTATTTCTTGTTGCAATATATTTTTCAGTGTGACCTGAGAATTTATTCACAATGCGATTGATGAATGAATATTCAATCAATCTTCTACCGATTTTGGGCAATAATTGTTTTCCAATTTTGAAATCCCACAGTTTAAGTATTTTATTAGACATCGTTGTATAATAAAACATTGTTTATTTTAGATTGAATATTTTAGTCTATGCTCTATTATTATCTAATCGTACTAGATGTTAAAGGTATCAAATATGGTACTCCATTTTAGCAAAAATAATTCTATCATCACTGTTCTTTGTTAGATTATTCAGATCAATAGTATTTCAGATTTAAATGGAATATTGCTATTATTATCCCATCAACAACCAGTCTAAATAATTGTATATGAATAATTTAAGTATTGTAAGATTGGGACAAAATAGAGAGGGAGATGTACCTGTTCACATGAACGGGAAGTTTGCCGGTCTAGTGTATCGATAACGGATAATACAAAATTTAAAATTTGAAGCTGGATAACGAAATTCAAGTGATATCCAATACGGCAGACTGCTATTTATTTATTTATTTGCTGTATTCGATAAACAATCAGATTATAGTCTCTACAATTTGTATAATCTAAATATAAGTGTATAGATTAGAATACTAAAACTAAATAAAATTTCAAAAATTAAAGCAAAACGAACTAAATTTACAAAATATAATAAAAGTACGACTAAAATAAATTATTTAATACTTAACTAAATATGACAATGAAATTTAATATATCAAAATGCAATCACCGGGGTTTTCAATATCTATAGCAAGGTCTTAAAACAGTCGAAGCATTACTGGCAGCGAATTCTACAATTACCTTAACAAAAAAAACAGTCTGAATCTACATTGAGAAGGATAATGAAATTAAGTTTATTATAAATACAAAAAGGAGGCCCGGTAAATAAAACAAACTACATAATTATTAAATGTGCAGTCTAGAATACACTTATGAGATACTGTTATGACATTTGGTATAGTAAATTGTTCCCCGAATATATCGGTTCGGAAAAATTTATTCAGTTTCAAAGTAAAAAAATTAAGATATAAAATCCACACGGACAAAACAATATAATAAAAATATCTTTGTTAACAATAAAATAAGACAACCGGAGCCAGATAATATTTTAACAAAAAGTGGAGTTTATAAAATTCAGTGTGGAGGATGTGATGGAGTACATGTTGGTAAAACAAAACGAACCCTCCAAACTAGATTTACCGAACACATAAAATCGGTAGCTTCTCCCTATCCGTCATCAGGCTTAGCGCATCACTTAAAATATTCAGACCACTTTACCGACATTGACAAATTGGAATTGGTAGAGGAAGTAGCAGGTAGCAGAGTTTTGGATAAATATAAAATTTTTCATATTAACAAACTAAAAATAAAAAAAAAAAGTCAACTTATTAAACAATCAGTTAGACCTAACTAATGAGAGCCCGCCACTTAATAGTAATTTTTTTTTTTTTTAAATTGTAAATCAAATTCTGTATTTTGTAAACTTTGTCGCTTACAACATGTCAATCCTAGCTAATATTAAAATCATATGATTGTGTGTTTTTTAATAAATGTATAATTTTTACTAGTAATTTACCAGTTACTATTTTTTGTACTGATATACTTGCATTACATGTTAATTTTTTATCTTTTAAATTTAAATTTTATGTTATTTACTTAGTCTTGATAATGTCTTAAAAGGACGAAACATGCCGGCTCATATTTTTATTTTTTATTTTTATTAAAATATTAAATTAAAATAAAATATATAAGAAAATCTGTATATATTTTTTTAATCAGTGAAATATTAACAAGTGTTTTATTTTATTTATTAAAATAATTTTATGAATTTATAAAAACAATGTTTCACCAAGTGCCAAACAAAAAATCTTTTGATTTTTTAATGATATAGTTTTAGTTAAATTTAATAAAAAAATATTATTTTTATTATTATTTATTTATTTTGCTATATGATTGAATGGGATATTTTCAACCCAAGCGATATTTGAATAACATTATATTTTCGTTTCGCTTCAGAACCCAAAATCATGTCAGTTTGATACATGACAAAGTATATTTCAATAAAAAAAAATGTATGGAGTGCTATATTGAGATTCATAAAGCCTTACACACTCACATAATACTCACACACCGACATAATTTGTCGGGGCTGGCAAAAGTGTTGCCACACTTTGTCAAACTAACAAAACGAACTATTAATCGAATACTGAAAACGATCTAACTAATTTCATCATTATAAAACTAACAGTACAGACTATGTGGCTTTACATAATATTACATACTATAATTTAAATATTATTTAAAATAAATTTTGTTTACAAAATTAAAATTAAAGTTTAAATTTTTTTAGTTAAATAAAAAAAAAAAACAGCACAATTCAGTAACAACATACAAAAAAATCAATTTTCATACCTAATCAAAACTTTTAATAAAACAAATTTATATCTACATGTTATTATGTATTTGAAAACACAATACACAATAAAAAAACAAAAAAAAAAACTAAAATAAAAAGGACTTTCCGAAAAAGAACATAATTTCCTATTTAATGATCCATCAATTTTTCCACATATATGTTTTCAATCACTAAAGTTTTTGACCATCAATAAATTTCCTGTTTCCTTTTCCTAATCAGAAAAACACAAAAAAAAAAATACATTTCACATAAAATAAAATTATACAAAAAATAAATATAAAAAAAATATATATAATATAATAATATATAATTATTATGTAAAAGTATGTATTTTGTATGAATTTATTCTACTCATATTAACTTAGATAAAAAGTTATAAAAGTCGAGAATTTTAATTCACCAAAAATATTTATTTACAGGAAATTTCTTTTAATATAAATGAATATCCTGAAGGGTATACATACATATGTATATATATATACATATAAATAAATACAATGAATGTAAATATTAACAAAAAAAAAAAAATTAAATATTTGAAAAGTCGGTGCTGGATTCAAGGAAATTATCTATTTGTCAAATGAAATGTAATACTCGTATATATACAAATGAAATCAGGGAAATTTTCATATTTATCTCATATAACAATGAATATACTTTAATATGTTTAATGGTAGAAATATTTGAAGTGCTCTTTAAATTTTGATGTATAAGACGAAATATATTTAATGGTAATGTGTAAATAGTTACTGAAACAAAAAATAATGTATTGTAGAAGTAGTAATTTATTTCTTACACCTGATCGGGTCTTACTGCTAATTTTGCTAAGCATTTTAAAATTTGATTCTCTCTAACCTAAAAGTATAACAAAAATCTATTATTAAATACTAGTTTTGTAACCCGCCATAAATGACGGAAGCAAAATAAATTCTAGCATTCTAATCATCCTTCATTAGAGTTTTCATTTCAAGTTTAAGAAAAATATGTATTTGCTTACTAATTTATCAATATCATACCTTTATTAGAATTATTAGAATTCCTTTAATTACCATATAAACAGAATATTTGTAGTAAGGTGCAAAATTTTCAATTCTCTAAGGGTTATATTTACTCGATCATTTTAACAACATCTTATTTGCCATTATTGGAAATTTAAACATAATATATTATCCTAAGACCTCAATAATTCTAAATAATCAATTATATTCTTAGACATTCTATTGTATTCAATTAAATATAAGTTAGTCAAAAAGATAACTTCAATTTAAATTAATATAGAAATACTAAATTCAAATAATATTTTTAAGAAAAACAAAATTTAACTATATAATATAAACTTACAATAATTTTATATTTTTACAATCATAGCAGCGTTCTACTGTAAAATTCAAATTGTAAAACATAGTAAAAGTAAAAAGTTCTATGGCGCCATCTAAATTTAACACTTGAATGACATGACAATCATTATGAAATGATGGGCAAATGACACATATAACAGATGACAGATGACAAATGACAAATGACAAATGACAAATGACAAATGACAAATGACAAATGAAAAATGACAAATGACAAATGACAAATGACAGATGACATATATAATCAATAAAAAACAGATACTATGTTTATGACAATTATATGATGTTACAATTTGTATATGTGTTGCAGTATTCCGTCGAACTTACAAACATCCAGATAAATGCAGAAAATTATATATATTTTTCTTTTAATGTTTTTAATTTAATGAAAAGTCTATCAATAAGTTGTTAAAGATTTTAAAATGAAACATAATGACAATTTTAGCACAATAATCAAACTATAATAGATTTATTTGGTTTGAAATTATTGCTCTGGCATATCACATTTTTGAAAAAATTTTTACTTGTCAATATATGTAGTTCTAGCATTGTAGATCTAGCTATTCATTCTTAATTCCAAGTATTGTAAATTATTACAGAATAAACATAGGTTAATTTATTTATTTATTTATTTGCACAAATTAAGCATATACATAAGTCGATAAGTCTTTAGAATTGTATACAAAGTATATATGAATAGAATAGTTACTAACATTTAAATATAAAAGTAAAAAACAAAAAGAAAGAAAAGATTCCATTAATTCTACTTATAATAATTGCATTAAAAAAAAAATTAATTATACCAATTTAAATTCAATTTAAGGTGAGAAAGCAATAAAAAAAAAAAAACATTAAAAACAATATCAAATTGTAAACAACATTACATTCAACAACAGATATATTGCAACAACAGTTTATGGGCCTAGCACGCTTCCACTACCCAATGAAAATCTTGCCAGGAAAACTATATTATGATTTATTAAGTAAAAGTCGAATTTCCTTTCACTAATAATAATGTAGTTTTATTGTGTATATATCGATATTTCGGAAGCAATTTACTTCCTTCATTAATGCTTGCAAATAATTCATACACATATACATAAATTATGAATCGAATAACTTTAACAACTTTTTCTGATTGCGTGCATTCTCCTGAATTTCCAGAATTTTTTTAACAGGATTCATAAGATATTTCTGATAGAACTTATGTGTTAGGATAAAATGTATTGTACCTACATTATTGTATTACTGATAATATGGTGATTATCTACAAAGTTAAACAGCGCATCCAACACTAATTGGCAGGACAAAAGAGAGATGAGACACATTCGATAGCATTATCCCACTACTGTATCATTTAATAGCAATACGCATTTTTGTTGCCATGTAATTTTTCACATGCTTTGTTCTACCCTTTCACATCGTATATAAATTTCACAAATAAAATACAATCTAATTTTTCTTACGTACTATCTTAAACTTAAATAAATAAAAAATAAGAACATAAATAATAGTCATATCATCATGAAGGCATATACATAAAAAAAAAAACTTAAATATAGTATAACATTTATTAGATTATTCAGCTCGATATTACTTCAGATTCAGATGGGATAGCTGTTAATTCGAGTAATCTGTCTAAATAATTCTGTAAATAATCCAAGTATTTGGGGACAAAATAGAGAGGAAAAGGCAACTGTTAATGAACTAGAAATCTATATAACATAAAATAATATAAAATACTTTAAAATATGAAGCCAAGTTGAACTGACATTGAATTGAACAGAATATCCTACGACACTTGTTGTAGTAAACTGTAGTAAACCGAATATGCGGGGTTAGGAAAATTTAATTGAATTCAAAGTTAAAATACATAAATCCATTCAAAGATGATGTTGAAGTTATATAAGGGTCGAATGCAGGAATAGATGTTAACCTAGTTTCGGCTCTTATAAATGAGTTTAAGCTTAAAACATTTATAACTACACGGATACATTGCCTTTTCATCATACAATCGGAGTAGTGCTAAATGAGCTAAATAAAATATACTATTCAAGAATACTAAAGAAAATAATCTTCCATATACTAACACTGATAATTTAAATAACAATTTGAATATTGAAATCCCCTCAAGGCGAACTCATACTACATTTTTTGCCAAAAGACAAATCAAATGCTTTCTTGACTATTTTTTGTGTTTTTTTTATTATTTTTTTAAATTGACCAAATATTTTGTTTTAAATGATAACTTTACCCACTTTGGAATATGATTCAACATTCCGGAAAATTTGACTATAAATGAATTTCCATAGCTTATTTTGAACCAATTAGAAATTTTCATTGTGTGGGATGATGGTTATTCAATATCTCTCTATGTTTTTATTTCATTTGTGCAAGTGCTTAAAACATGGAAGATGCTTAATCATAACAGCAAATTTGAAGAATAATAGTCTGTTGCTATTTGAAGGACAATAGTCTAAATGAAGCAAACACTTAAATCAAAAAGAATGTGACTGAAGTAATAAAAGAGATTAGTTTAAAAAAATATTCTCTAAAAACACAATTAAATGTAAACTATAATAATTTTTGAATATTTTATAATAAGCAAACCGTTATTCAATAATCAAACTTCTAATAATTTAAAACCAATACAGGATCACTTGATCAGTTTCGTATATTCTAATTTTTTAACATTTTTGTCCAAAAAATGTAAAACTGGTTCTGATAAAAGTTTAACAATTTTATTTTTATTTTATTTCTTTTAAGACACTCTTTATTCTAAAATAAAGTCAGTAATTGACAACACTAATATTTTGAGCTATAGCTACTACTTATCATGAACCAACAACAATTTGATGTTGTAAAATATTTTAAAAAATTTGGCAGATTTACTTTTTCAATTCTTACAGAAATATTATATGAAATTTTATTAGGTCTTCTTCAACTGCATTCTACTTCTTTCTTTCAGCAGATCATTCCTATTACATTATTTATATATTTTTTACACTTACTTATTGTATTATACCCAATCCTGTACCATTTTAATACCTAATCCTGTACCAAGTTACTGTAAAACAACTTTCATTATAATTTATATCCAAAAAATTTCCTTTAAATTTTTATTCATTTCAGAATAATAAATATTTACAAATATATTGTTAATTTAAAGAGTATTTAACAACATTAAAATAAAACTTTTCCAGTTAATATTAAACAACAACAAATATAATATATAAAAAAAAACGTCATTTAGAAAATTATTTATGCTACTCCATAGATTCGAAACATCTATCATATCTCTACTAACTTATAACAAAATACACTCTCTCCTATTATTTTAGATTATTATTTTTATTATTTTTATTACTTTAATGTATTGTGTATCTGTTAAAAAAACTTTTTTTTTCTACAACATTATATCAAAATTTATTGAACTTTCATGAAATATTTATGAAAAAAACAACAATAATAACAACAAAAATAGCCATTAAATACGATTCATCAAATTGTCTAAATTTACCGCTAGCTGGATTTACGTGAGAGTACAACATAATTTTCCAAAACAACAACAAAAAATAGATAAATAAATTTTCATATATCTTTCTCTTTCTCTCTATCAAAAAATGTTTGAATGAGAGTAGCTAATAAAGTTTGTTGTTAATTTTGTCATTAAAGAATTATGAATGGTTTTTTTTTTAAATAAATTATGGTTTCTCAAACTGTTTGAAGATATGAATTTTAGATTGAAAAATATAATAGAAAATGTATGCAACATCTTGTCAATTAAGTTGATGATTGAATCCAAATTGGTTACTCATGTTTATCAATTCAGCAAGATAATCAATTTAACAAGATCAGCAGGAAATATAATATGAAAATAATATCTTCCAATATCAGATTCAATGGACTAGATACCCTATATAATAGAGCATACAAGTTGTATAATACAATTCCTAGTGCTATGAAAGATATACTTTAAAAAAATTCAAAAGAGAAATAATTGTATATTATCTTTCCAAAATCTAGTATATAATAGAATTATTAAATTGAATATGTTTAAGTTGTTAGTAAGTAGGCACAGTAGGTTTAGTTATATATCTTATCTTTGTTTTATTAATGTTCAATATTGAATTATTTTATAATAAGTGAATCTTGCTGGTACTGTTATTGTTTTGTTTTTCTATTATCCTACACTATTTCCATTGAATTATATTAGTATTTTGTATATTTTGAATTTTAGTTTACACTGATCTATTTTATTAGAATATATTATACACTCTGTACGAGCAATTGGGCTCATTTGAGAATTCTTAAATAAATAATAAATAAATGCACCCAAATGGTTTCTAATTATAGATAGAAATCGCCTATAAGATCGATGAAAATCAAAGGTGGTGTTAAATCCAAAAATTTTGTTGAGACAAAAAGTCTCCCAAAATTTATTCTTATTACAGTCAGATGACATAACAAACCTTACAAATCGACAATTGATTTCAGCTTTCTTTTTCTTATTCTTAAATTTTTCTTAAAATAAAATATTTGTAATCTAGGAAATGTGACTATAGATAAATTTTATGCCTTCAAAGTTATTCTTCTCCTTTCATTCACACTATGCAGGGTGTACTTACAATATAATATATTTTGTTTCTTTAACTTCCGGCTTCTTACAATGCTACCCTGAGGATCTAGTCTTGTGAAATATGTGTTAACTCTGCGCCGGTTCTTCTGTGATCAGATTGTTGCTTTTCTTATGTTGATTCTACCTTGAACTACCAACTTTTGCATTTTTTCTGACAATGTGCCTCGCAATGTGCCCAAAATATGTGGATAGGAATAGCTAATCTATTTTAGGAGCTTCCATTTAACATTAAAATTATATACAAAGTACAGTCCGAAATAAAAAAAAAAACAATTATATCACCTAAGTCATCAATATGATATACGGGTTGTATTTACTTTATTATTTATTTTGTAAATTGAAAAAAGTACGGTACAAATATCTGAACCATTTCAAAGCCGATTTCCATTATTATTCTTTTAAACAACAGATATTTAAAAAGGGATGTAGCGAAACTAAATTTTTTTTTCAAAATATTTTAATTTTCAATTAGAAATTTTAATTTAAAATTTCATCCCATGTATAAGTTTAGTAAGATACCTACACATTTATCAAATTCACACCAAAGTACAGAGTTTTTCTCTTTCTCGCTAGTAGTAAATTTAAAGTTGATTAACTTGTTAAATACTCTTTAAATTAACAATATGTATATATTTTTATTAATTTATTGCGTAGTAGGTTGTTGTCTAAGATAATACAATCAAAAAAATTATAAAGCGCCAATTGAAATGATGGATTCATAATAAAGTTATTGAGTACGATTTTCGATCATACTTATTGCAATTTCTAGAAGTGAGCCAATATTTGTTAACATTTAAGTTACTACTATGAAAAATCTTCTCATAACACGTTTGAATATTATAACATTAATGAGAATTATATTTTCCGATTTGGATAAGAGAGTACTTAACTTGAATTAAGTTTAAGTAAAATGGCTTAGTGACTTAAGTACTGTTGCCTCTAAAGCCATATAATTGTTTGAAGATAAGAGAAACATTAATTAGTGACACATATTTTGAAAATAAGTATAACAGTATACAAAACGTTAAAATAGATTTATTGTAAATATCTCTAAATGCAAATATATGTCATTTCATAGAAAGTCTAATATTATAAAGTTCAACTATAAAATTAATAGCTTCGATATAGCTAATGTCAATGAATATAAAGATCTTGGCATTATTCTTGATACAAAGTTAACATTTAATCCTTATATCGACCTTCTTATATCTAAGGATTTTTCAAACTAAGGTTTTATTAAACGTAATTCCAAAAAAATTTTCAGATACATACACGTTTAAAGCTTTATATATCACACTAGTTCGTCCTTTGTTAGAATATGCTTCTCCAATTTGGATGACTTTCTACGCTAAACATATCAAAAGAATTGAATCCATTCAAAATGAAATGGTAAAATTTAACCTAAAAAAATTTAATTGGCAACCTTTCAAAACAAACTACGAGGTAAAGTGCTTTTTTTTAAATATATCTACTCTTGAAGTCCGACGTAAAGTCGCTTCTGTTATGTTTTCTTATGACGTTTTGTCAGCCAAAATTGATTGTCCGTTTATTCTTAGACAATATAATATTTATGCACCAACTCGTAATTTCAGAAATAGAAGTTTCTTATATATTACTGCACATAGAACTAATTATGCTTTCTTTGAGCCATTTGTAAATTTCCAACGCTTGTTAATGAATGCTATTCGGTGATTGACTTCAATTTTAGTAAAATTGTTTATAAGAGAAAAATCACTAACTTTCTTAAATTGAATCAATAAATAAATTTCTTTAATTTATTTTTTAAGCTTATTACTTTTAGTTAAATTAGTGTTTCGGTGATTTGACTTAGATTTTAGTGAAGTTGTTGTTAAGTAAAATCGATAAGTATCCTATATGTATTAAATAAATAATATATTAAGCTATTTTTTATTCTATTTTTTCTGTATTGTATTTTTAATTTACATTTTATTTTAGTGCATAAGTAAAATCTGTAACGGCATAGCCGAGTAGATTGAAATAAATAAATAAATGAAAAACAAAATATTGATAATATGAAAATGTTTAAAAACCACTGTTATAATTTGCTAATAAAATACCCGGCTTCCTTCTTTCTCTCATTTCCAAAAA
Source organism: Argyra leucocephala (assembly GCA_963942445.1). NCBI lineage: Eukaryota > Metazoa > Arthropoda > Insecta > Diptera > Dolichopodidae > Argyra > Argyra leucocephala. The sequence continues at coordinate 6,664,982 of OZ012681.1, read as the reverse complement.
GTTACCTACTCAATTTTATACCACTAAATCTTCTTAAAAACCATTTACACTGGTAATCACCTTCTATATTCTATAACATATTATTATACATTGTATTATGTATTTATTTATGTATATGTTATTGTATGTATATAAAACACGTATTAAATCCGCTTAGTTTATTTTTTGTGCGCTGCTTTTAAATCACCCTTATTAGACCACTTATGATCTCTCAATGTTCTTTTTATTTATTTTATTTTTTATATGATTTTTTTTTTGTTTTTATTTTTATTTATTTTTTGTTCTTAATATTCACTTCACTTCAGAATGCCTGGACTTAGGTATATTAAAGCAACCAATGTACCTACATACATACAAGAAGAAAAACTCTTAAGAAATCATCATCTTAAGGAATTGAATCTGTTATGCTATTATTGTTGTTCTGGTAAATTGAATTGAATTAAGATGATTTTAATGTTTGAAAGATGGAACCGAAAGTAAATAAATAAATAACTACGATTTATGTATATATATCGTATATACGATATATGTATATACGATATATGTATGTTCTATGATCTATTTATGAACTTTATATAAGTATTTTTGTTTTATTTTTTTTGTTTTTCTAATTTATATAGAAAAATGTCCTTTAAGGTATATATTATAAAATAAGAAAATATGTACTTTCTACCTTTTACTTTACTAGAATGAATTACTCCAGTGAGTCGATGAAGTTTTATTTTTTTGATTTTCACTTTTTTTTTTCATTTGTTGTTTTTATTATTTTTTTTAGTGTCAACGTAGTGAACTTCTTATAAGTGTGCTTATGATATCCTTTTTACAAATATTTTCTATTAAAATATTCTATGACAAAATTATATTATTGTTTGTACATACATATATGTGTGTTCGGGTCTTGAAGTTTTGATTAGAGGAGTTGAATGTCGCTTAGAAAATATTAAGTTTATTATTTTATACTTTAGTAAATATGCCATCAGAACTTGTGACATTATCTGACTAGGACGAGGACCTCAGGGATATAATATAGATATATATATATACATACTACTAATATATATATACATTTTTAAATTTTGCAATTCAATTATTAGTCTCATTATATGACATAAATCTTAAAGCTTTCTTAAGATTTTAATAAAACTATAAAGTAAGTAATTATTAAAAAAAAAAAACTTTCTAAATTTAAAATAAGCACATTGATATAAAACGTACGAGGTGGTTTTAACAGATTAAAAATTTTCTAAATTTTTAATAAATGTTATTAAAAAAATAGTGTAATAAAACTGTATTGGTCATTGAATTTAGAACTAAATTTAATATTTCGCTGCGTACATCGTCGTGTTCGAATAAAAATTTTACCACACTCCGACAGTCTGACCTCGTTAAAAACTGAGAACAATTTAGCCGCAAAATAATGGATTATCAAATAAAAACAAAAAATATTTAATACATAAATTGTAATTCTCATTTCCGCTGGATAGACTAAAAATTATAAAAAATAATTTGAATATCAATTATGAGCACACTAAAGCTCATCAGACCGTAATATACAACATTTTGTTAAAATTGTCAAAAATCACCAGGTTATACGATCTCATCAATTGACAAATTTAGACGGAACTACCAAATTCGGCACAATGGACCTCACCAGTATAAATCTGTCAGCGTATTGCCGGCATACACTACTACCCACCAAATTTGACTCTAATAAAGTAACAATACATATCTAACGAATTCTTTAAGTTCCTATATGTGTTCTGAGACAATAGACAATTGCTGATGTAATAGTAGTAATACCGAAGCAACGAAAACTGTCTTCAAGAGTAATATCATATCGACGATCTATTACTGATTATATCAATGATCTTTAAGAAAGTACTTCTCAAAAGATTTGCCGGATTAGTGAACAGATCTGATCCCGAACCATCAGTTTGGATTCAGAAACAAACAATCTACAGTTGAAATAAGTTTATCGAATTACAATTGCAGAATAAAATGTTCCTCTATAACGCTAGAAAACAAATATTTATAAAAAATAGAAAAAAACCGTTCGAAGAAAACAAAAAGCCAATCTTCTTAGATGCACATATAAGCCTTAAATAGAGTACATCATGATTTGCCAAGGTAATTTTATTAAATAATACAATCATACATGGATGAAAGATATTTTTGTGTACGTTTTGGTAAAGAATATTTTGAAATGACAACAATTATTAATCTCGACAACAATGTCAGTCGCTCAAGAGAATGAAATCGCATGAGCTGGTCACTACTTAAATGAAAAGTTATTAATTACATAATTATCAAAAACAGAAATTATTATGTTGATATCAATCAGTGACGGAAACTATAACTAAAATGATTTCCTAAGCAAACGACGTCAAAAATGTATGGAAAAAAAATTCATTAGTCGATCTAATACAGATTGGTTATATTAAAAAAAGATAGGTAGGATATCGTCGCCATCACAAGCTAAGCACAACTAAAACTCTTAAAATCGTACCATCTACTTTTCGCAAAAAGAAGAAAACTTATTAAAATGAATGGTGCAAAACAAAAGAAGATTTCGATTTGATAACCCTAAATCTAATTAAAATTAGTTAAATTTGAATCTCATAGTGAAAGAGTCATCAGTTTCAAGCAAATAAAACGTTTAATTTGGAACGATTGCAATCTTTGGAAACCGTAGATGAACCAGTAAATAAATACATAAAAAATTTAAATCTAACATGAATGAAAAGTTATTTGAATGATCTAAAAGTGAATCAACTAGAATTTTAAATACTGTTCTATCGTAATTAAATAATTACTCGAAACAATATTGGGGTTAGTTATTTGTATATTGTATTTATTTATATCAATTTTTATGTAAATTTTTTTATAGGGTTCTTAATATCCAATATCCAGTACCAACCAAAATTTGTATATACGCTTTTTTGTATATTCATTACAATTTTTCTAACACGATATTTAAAATTATTATTTTTGAAGCATTTCAAAATTTACGTTCCACATTTTTAAATATCAAACTGAATTTCATTTTCATATTTATTATTTCATATTTTAATCTATTATAATTCTATTTCATTGCCTATATATCCACAATATCTATAAAAATATTCAGAAATTGTGTGTTCATTTTGATATTTATTAATGAATATCCGTTCTATGTCCTAGGGGTTTCAGAATAATAATGAAGATGATAATTAGTGAATTCTAGTCGCGTTGGAAAATAATTCGTGATCATCAATAGCCATACTTTAAATGATTACTGATAATATTGACGTAATAGTAATTCACACTGGTAGTGTAGGACAGTCAAAATTTAGGTATATTTTAAAATTTCTTTAAACAAATTTAATTTACATTACGACTACGCTGAAAATTTACTACTTTTTTTCAGCTGAGCTATTAAAAAACGTCTTCAGTCTTTCAAGAGACAAAAATTTTCAAAATTTTCTATCTTGAATTTTTTTAATATCCCTGAAAATTATATCCTACGAAATAAACTGCAGAAAAAATCGTATTAAACAAATTCATATTTACTTCCTAAAATTCTAGTTGAATTTAAAACTCACCATTAATTTAATTCAATATTTCTCTCTTTCTTTTATATTTTATTACCTTGTCCCTATAGGACATTATAAATGAATTTAATGAGAATTTTATTTTATTATAAAATGAATTCTATTTAACTTTTAGTTCACTATAATATTATTATTAATCATAAATAAATATTATGAGTATTAGCCCTAATACCAAACACACACCTTTAATAGTTATCAATTTTCATAATATAATCTGACCATATATGAGTGTAATTCCACAGAGCCATAATAAAATTATCCCAATAAATCTTGTAAAATAAAACAATAAAAAAAAAAATATGGCCGGAAAATAATAATGACAGATGACATATAGGTAACAAGAAATAATACCAAACATCCACCTTAACTTTTATTTCTTTAAAATTGTTGTGAAAAATTAATGGACCACAAAATAGGATAAGATTTATGATTTGGTACACTACCTACGATTATATATCAAAATATATAATATCTTTATTTGTGTAATTTGATATAACAATAAATATAACTGTAAAAAAGAAAGTTTATTAGGCGCATTGAATTGAGCATAAAAAAATTGTATTCAAGCATCTTTAGAATACAATTCTAATTTAGATTATTAGTCATAACTGCATTAAGAAAAGGAATTTTTAGAGCTTTTAGAATTCAAATTTAAAATTGTTTTGTGGAGTAAACGGTTAAGTCTTAGATTAGATTATGTTATGAATTTCGGAAGGGAATCTGTGCTCTAGATCACCGCAGTCACAAATGAGCTTATTGTGGTCATAACCCGTGTCTGGGTGATTAAGAATCCCTGGTTTTGTGATAATACTCAGGATATTATTTAATGGGAGCTCATATTGTTCAGGGAATACTGTCCCCTAGTGACAAAATCTGCTACGAGTAAGCCTTTCGCATTCAAAGGGCAGCTATTCAATATATTCTGCGTAAATTGTTTTCGGTTAGACCCCTTGTGTAAAGGTGCTTCTGTATTAGGCAGTGGTCTGTTATTATTCCTGCCAACATACGTACCTAGAAGAATCATGAAAACTAAAAGGGTTTAGGTTTTCATGAGCGAGCGTTTAGGCATGAGCATTTTCGGGTAACGATTTTCAAGAACGTTGGTCCATAAGTCATTAGCTTTCTAGTTTTACCCAAGCTTCTAATTGCATTTTAGCTGTGCTCAGGGGAGTTGGCGTTATGAAGGGCGTATCCGATGCTTTTCTTCCTAGATAATCTGTAGCTTCAATTTCCTGTTATGGCAGAATGTATTGAAAACACATTATTTATTTTTTTCAGGATTTTAACTATTTCTAAACAATCCCATACTTACTTTGATGTGATAGTATAGGAATCAGTAATGAATATCAGTAATACATTTGTAGTTGTGAACCATTGCTTCTTTAGTATAAAGAGATAAAGGGGTTCTAGGTGAAGCATAGTCTCTAATGATGGGATAGTTTGTTGAGTTTGTTTTGAGCTGTGATTTGTGTACCTTTTTTCCACCAAACTGCGTAGGTTAATGTTAACCTCACTATTGTGGCCAGTACTATTGCGGCCTCTCTATATAACCAGTCATGAACCTTGCTGAAAAAAAACAATAAATCAGAATTGAAAAAAGTTAGTTTTAGTTTTAGTCAGTTAAAAATGTCGTAGCTACAGCTTTCCGTCATGTAGATTCACAATATAGATTCATAATGACTATTACTTATTATCCAAGGAGACTCTCTTAGCTGTAATAAATCTGTGGATATCCTGAAAAGAAGCCTTAATTTATTCTTATGATTTTGACATCCATATAATTGTTCTGACTGAAATATGGCTTATCAAAAAGGAAAATGCTTTTTTCAATATAAATGGATATGTTCCTTATTTTTCAAATAGGCAAGAACCATATGGTGGGGTTGCGTTATACATTATTGAAAATATTGACTCTAATTTTATAATTGAAGAAGAATTTAATAAAACAAATATTTTAATTACTAAATTAACTAACCATAACATCGACATTATTGGGATATATAGATCACACGAAACGCGTGTACCAGATTTTATTGATAAGCTGGATGAAATTACTACAACCTATAAAAATTCTGTTATTTTAGGTGATATGAATCTAAACTTACTTGACACCAAAAAGGAGCAAGTCTTAACATATACAAACACTTTGCTTGGTAATGGGTTCTTAATATACAATAAAATAACTCCTGAATATGCTACTAGAATTAGCAACTCAACTAGAACTGTTATTGATCACCTTGTTACCGACTTGGTTAAATTCAAATATAATTTTATGATAATGGGTACCCCTCTTTCAGATCATGAAATGTTTCTCATTAATATGAATCTCAAACCGTTAACCATAGAAAAAACCGAAAAGAAAACAGTTTTGGATTACGACCAAATAAAATTAGATAGCTTTTGGTCTAATCTTGATTCTTATGACGAGTTTGAACCTTTTGTTGCCGATTTACAGCAGATTATCATAAAGTATACTAAAACGATCGAGGTAAGAATGGGGAAATTAAAAAAGAAATGGATGACGAAAGAAATTTTGAATAAAATAAAGATTAGAGACTCTTATTACAAGTATTCTTGTAAATACAAAAATAATATACGGATTCTTGACTTATATAAAAAAATGAGACTTGAAGTTAGCCAAATGATTCTTGAAGCTAAAAAAACCTATTTTTCAAATGACATCCACTCCGAAATTTCAAATTCTAAAAACTTGTGGAAATTTTATAAAAGAATAATTCATAACACTGATTCGTGTACTTCTAACACAATTATTAAGTCCTTAGACTTTAATAATGAAACTATCAGTGATGAAAGCAACATAGCTAACAAAATGAACTCTTTTTTTGTGAATGTAACTGACGAAATAAATATCTCTCCTTTCCAAATAGATTTTACATATATAAATAGTACAAGAAGAAATATCTTCAAAAATTTCTGTCTAGATTTAACAAATGAAGAAGAAATCAAACAAATAATTGATGAACTAAAGTCGTCAGCTGCAACGGGCCATGACAATATCTCCTATAAATTCATTAAAAAATTCTCATCTCAATTATCACCATTATTAGTAAAATTAGTAAATAATGCAATTCAAAATTCTGTTTTTCCTAAAAGTCTCAAAATAGCAATAGTAACCCCTATATACAAATCAGGTTCAACTACAAATCCAACAAACTACCGACCGATTTCTGTACTAAACGCTTTGTCAAAAATATTTGAAATAATCATCAAACGCCGCCTTAATTTATTTTTTACAAATAACAGCATTTTACATGAAGAACAATATGGTTTTGAAAATAATTCTAGCACTACATCAGCATGTCTCAGTTTAACAAATTTTATATCCAATAACATCGACAATGGGAAATTTGTTGCATGTATATTTTTGGATCTACAAAAAGCATTTGACTGCGTTGACCATGAGATACTGTTATTAAAATTGATTAATCTTGGTTTTAGTCCATCCAATATAAGCTTTTTTAAATCATATTTCAATGATAGGCTACAAAGAATCAAAATAGGAAATTCTCTTAGTAGTTACCTTACTATTAAAAAAGGGGTACCACAGGGATCCATCCTAGGACCAGACCTTTTTAAGCTTTACATTGATGATATATCCCGACTAAAGCTGAAAGGCTCAATTCAACTGTATGCTGATGATGCAGTAATACGATATTCAGCAACAAGCGAAATCGAATTGAGGAGGGATATTGAAAACGATCTAAATAATATTGAAATATGGATTACTAAACACAAATTAAGCCTAAATGTAAAAAAAACCAAAATTATTTTGTTTGGAAATAAATTATATAACTCAGAAAATTTCTTTTATAAATCTAAATTAATAGAAACTGTAGATAGCTTTAATTATCTAGGGTTAATTATCGATAAAAAGTTGAAATGGACTGACCACGTGCACCATATTATTAGCAAAATATCACCCTATCTTTTCATATTGCGTAGATTACGGAACTTTATCTCAACCAAAGCATTATACGCAATATATTCGTCTTTTATAGTGTCACACATTGTATATCTCAATCCCGTATGGAACGGTGCGAGCCAGCAAACCTTAAGTCAGCTGGATGTCATTCATAAGAAATCAATAAAAATTATTCACTTCTACCCACGTATGTATCTAACAAATTTATTATATTCTGTTAAATATTTAAGTTTCACTAATATTTGTAAACGAGAACTATATCTAGTAGCGTTTAAAATAATTAATAATAAAATCAAACATAATTTCATTTTGAGTAGAATGATAGACATCCATACACACAACACACGAAACAAATCCAATTTCTACCTGTCCTTGTTTAAAACAAATCAACAGAAAAACAACTGTCTGTATAATTGTTTGAAATTGTTTAATGACCTGCCGGTACAACTTAAAGAAATTGATTCTTTTAGAGTTTTTAAAACCGGAATACAAAAAAATGGAAAAAGTAAAAAGAAATTATAAATAAACAAAAATAATTGAATATAAGAATATTTTGTATTATTACAACAACAATAATAAAAAATTAAAAATGTTTGATAGTAGTAATTGCAGGTAAAAATGTTAAAAATGTTAAAGTTAATTTCATAAGTAGTTTTAAATAGTCTTTATATATAATTTTTATAATAGAATTAGTACTTTTTTGTTTTTTTTTTTTTTTTTTTTTTTTTTTTCTCGTTTTATAAATTTAAGCATTGAAGTTTATCTTATTTATTAAGTTTTCCTATAATGTAATTTATTTTATTTCTTATTATTGACAGTTCCATAGCTTTTCTTTGTATATTAACTTTTATTTGCACTTTAATTTTTTTTTTAAATTTTAAGATCAGACAGCCTAGGCTAAGATCTACAACTTACAATTTAGTTTTAAGTTAATGAAATTTTATATTAAATTAGTATGATTGAAATAAAGAAAAAAAAAAAAAACAAGCCTTTCAGATATCTGCCAGGTTGTCAGACATATTATGCCCTCACTAACTTCGAATCTACTTTTCACCAGACATGGGCAGTCGCAAAGACAATGTCTGAAGTTCTTCTGAATTTCAAAACTCTTCCAAATACGATAGCTATTATTATTGCAAAGTCCAATTGGCATTGCGCCACAAACAATGAACAGTAAATATACCCATTATCATCGTCTTCCTTTCATTAGACTGAAGGAATTTGCTAATCTTTTCTTTGTCACATTTCAGCCATAACACTTTGAAAATTGTACAGGACCAAATCTTATGCTAGTCAGCCTTCAACGGTCTTCTCGTTAACCTTCTATTCTTGGTATATAATTGCCCATTTTGTAGATAGCTAATCCATTACTTCACTAGCAAACAAAATCAACAAAAATTACATACAATTTCCGCTTTCAGTCTGATTATTTTGAAAAACATAATACCAACAAATGAAATAGAATTTATTATTACAAAAACTATTAGAATTACAAACTATTTTATGATATAGAAAAACTCTTTTTAAGACGCAAATATTTCTAAATTTTCTACTACAAAATTTTTATAAAATCAGACACACATCAAATCCAATTAATTAAACAAGTACATCCGATATTCTTATGCAAAATAAATCAAAAGTAAATAAAAGCTTTTTAATAAAAATAATAAAAATATGCGCCATTATTCTAAAAATAAAACCCAAAAATAAAATTTTTAAATTTTTCAAAAATTTAAACGGAAATTTTCAATTTTGAGTTTTTTATTTTATTTATTTTTAGTTTATATTAAAAAAAAGCTTTTAACAATCAAATTGGCAATCAAAATCAAACATAAAAATAAAAATTCTCCACTTCAAATACTCTCAGAATATTTAAATATATACATATTAGTACGTAAATTATTAAGCAGAGTAGAACACAACGCCAATCGCATCTAAATGAAGAACGATCAAGAACGGATATAAAATTGCAGAACACTCATTTTATTTTCGATTCTAAAAATAACAATATAGTTCTTGAGACAGATTTTCTGAATGCCAAAAATACCACATTTTCAGTATAAACAAAATTTTGTAGACAAAATGCAGAAAAAAAAACATAAAATCAAATAAACATAAAGAAATAAAACAAAAAAAAAAACAAACAAAACCTATTTTCAGCCACTAGTTTTTCAATAGCAGAAAAAATCTTTTTGTGAAAAACTATTTCCAATCAGTTTAAATTTTATAATTCAAAATTTTTCTATCAGAATAATCTGATCGTATTGAGGTATATCGAACCGGAACTACCTAATTCTCTTCAGTCTTGGTATAGAAGTAATATGCTTACTTACTGTGGGTCATATTTTCATATAGCTTTTTATTTAAGTCAGGCTCTCTAATGAATAAATTTTTTCACGACAATTATTCTAACATATTATATTATACAATATTTATTTCTCAATATCTATTTAAACATCTCTAAAAGCTTAATAACTAAATTTTAAATATTCTACCATTATTCGGCAACATATGATTCCTAATGCTCGTTCAAGTAAAACTAAAGTTCTTGTATAGATTTTAACAGATATGTAAGTATAATATCAGGTCATTTCCCAATCAAGATAGCAATTTGTGCAAAATACGTGAACCAAAATAATATCTATTTACTATATTTATTCTGTACGATTCAAAAGCATCTCGATCGTAGTAGAATTCACCGAGCTCTCCGAACGATGATAATTATCCAGCATACCATTAAAAAACAAAGCTGTGTGTAATGATTTAATCAGACATTCTTAAAGACTTCTTCATCAGACATGATATCGTCGCTTAACAAGCAGAAAGCACCAAGTAAATTTTTTGCCAATAGTTTTATACGTAAAGTAAGTCAGAAATGTATAAATTTTTTTTTACAAAAACATTGTAAGACTCAAGTAAATGTTTTAGAACTTAATAAAGTAAGTTTTCATTCTGACTTATTTTTCGTATAAAACTCAAATTGGCAAGAAATGTACTTATTGCTTTCTGCTTGTTAAGCGATGATATTGCATTACGGGTAATCCTCCAAATAACTCTACTTCTGGCTGCTGTGAAATGAAGTCAGAATTCATATTTAACTATAACCTTATCTAATACCATACAAATTCAAATTTCAGTCACTTGGTTGCATATTATTTTTCAAATGAATTTTCAGTATAATGGCTTGCATTATTTCTGGAAGTTTTTATTTTTTCGTATATTCAAATTTCCCCAAGCACCTCTGACTAAATAATTCGACGGTATCATGCACTCTATGTCTTTGATATTTTATTAAATAATTTGAATCCGTTGAATTTACAAACCCTGATTATGTTCAATTTATTTTTGGCTACAAATATTTTATGGCAGCGAAATTAAATATCATTTCTTATAATCTAGCTTTTGCAACATATCGTTTTTTCAAAATCTCGCCTTTTCAAAATATCGTTTTTTCAAAATCTCGATCTTCAAAACCTCGACTTTTCAAAATATCGTTTTGATTTCAGAATATTTACTTTGAATATTATTATACGTAGCGTAGCAGCGTATTCGTTCCGTTTCCAACAGAAAAGCGGGGCTATCTACTTTTTCCAGAATATTTACTTTAAATATTTTTAAGCCCAGCCATTGTTGGACACAAAAACGAGATACCTCCTTTTTCTAGAAATTTTATATAATTTAAAAAAAAATGCAAGATTTGTTCACAAAAAAAGTGAAATTGACAAAAAACAAAAAAAAACCGTGTTATAAAAAACGATATTTTTAAAAACAGTATTATGATAACCTGATATTTTAAAGGTCTATACTTTGAAAAACGATATTTTGAAAAAGCGAGATCATGAAAAACGATATTATGAAAAAGCGATATTTTCTAAAACGATATTATGAAAAACGATATTTTCAAAAACGGTATTATGAAAAACTGATATTTTAAAAATCTATATTTTGAAAAACGATATTATTAAAAAGCGATATTTTAAAAAATCTATATTTTGAAAAACGATATTATTAAAAAGCGATATTTCGAACTCGACCCACATTTTATACGTATCAAAAATCAAATAAAATTTACAAACCCAATCTCTCTCACTAAACTCAGTAACATAATATGACATCCAGGACATTATTACCACTAAACATTCAGTAGTGAATCAGAACCGCCGAAAATATTTCAATTAATTTAACAAAAAATTGCTTTTGTATTATAAACAAAATATTTTTGTGCAGAATTTACAAAACCAACAATCAAAAATTATGACGTATTTTATTCTGATTAATAAATTTCATAAATTTGTCAATGAATTTCACTGAATCAGTGAATCACTCAAAGCTATTGTATGTACTTTAACCAAATTTTTTGATTTTTCATCATTTTGCAAAATTAATAATTGATATTTATTTTTAAACAAAAAAAAAATAATAATAATTTTTAATGTCTACTTCTAGGACAACATGTTATAATAGACTAGACTATATTGAAATAATTTTAATTATTACGTAAAAACAAAAAATAAATAAATATACTTTTGTTTTTTTTTTTGCTTTCATTCAATTGAAAACTTTTTGCAGTATAATTGAATAAAAAATATTATTTTTGTTTTTTTAGCTTTACCGCCAAAATAAAACTTGCTCTGACTTTAATTTTTCTCTTATCAAGAAAATTAATTTCGTTTTTTTTTGTTTTGCTTAGAGAGAAAATTTAAAAACTCAATAATGCTCTTTTGTCTCATAGTCTCCAAAACCTTCTGAATTTTCAACTTTATTTTAACTCAATTTTTATTGAATTTTGAAATTTATTTTTGTTTTTTTTTTTCTATTATTATTATTTTTTTTTATTTCTTGACCAATTTTATTTTAACCAAAAATGATTGACACTGGCACTATTTCAATAATTTATTTTCTGTAACAAACCAAAACAACATAACTACAAAATTAATTAGAGAAAATTTCGCAATATTTTAATTTTAATTAAATACGTTTGTAGTTAAGGAAATTTCTAAATTATTTTTAAAATGGATCAAACAATTTTTGTTTAACAAAAACACATACCTATAAACAATTATGTATAAGTAAAAATGAATAAAAATTTAAATAAAAGCTAAAGAATTTCTGTCAACCACAAAATAATTTTCTTTGTTCTCTTCCTCTCTTTCTGTGTCTTCTCTCTGTTTATTTATGATTTTTCAACTTCATTTTCTCATTAAAATAAATTTCCTTTGACGTTTTGTTTCTCCCATTGATGTGTGTTTTACTACATTTTATAATGGATGTGTTCTAAAATAAATTTTTCAAAATACCAACGCCATGATCCTAAAAATAAATAACAAAAAAAATTTCCCTTTTTAGTTGTACCGTAAGTGAGGTATCGATTCGATCAGACTCTAATATATTTTATTTTTTATTAATTTTTTTTTTATTTAGACTAGAAAAAAAAATATTGTTTTCAATTTTCATCAGGAAAATTGAAAAATAATAAAAACAAAAAAATCAAATTAAAACACCGTCGCGTTTACGCATGTGGCAAAGTAGTAAAGGTACTTTATTTGACAATTGAAAATGTTAAAAAATTTTATAAAAATTAAAATAAATTAATTTAGAAATAAATAATAATATTATTAACGTTTTTAAAATTATATAATAAATAATTATTATTATTTTTTATATTTCAAATTAAAGCTATTCAAAGAATTTGAATGTTCAATTATATAATTATAAAAATAGAAAATTGCAAAATAAAGTGTCAAAAAAAATTTTAAAGGGAAACAAAAAAAAAATGTGATTGTATAGTGTGAATAAAGTGATATGTACATATTATATATAGTGTGAAAAATAGATAAATATATAAAATAAAGGGTTTTCCAAAATTATAAATAAAAATAAAAATAATATAAATTAATTATTTATAATTATTTTTCAAATTAAGCTTTAAATATTTTGTTTGCAGTTTGACAAATTAGAAAATATTTATTTGATTTCTTGTTTCATATTTATAATAACCACAGCACTCTTGGACTCGTAAAATACGTTGTTGTTATTTTTATTTAGTGTAAATTTTTATTAAGTATATTTTTATAAGTAATATAAATTTCAGTATAACATTTTAGTGATACAAAGCCCGTGAGTTCCTATAACCCCTTATGTTCTGTAAATATGATATTATTTTTCAACAACAAGTAACGTAAATGTACCTATCACCGCCCTACTACATTATGCCGCCCAAGCCCTTTTTTTGTAAATACAATACTTCCACGCTTTATATTTCAAATTTATTTTCGAAATAAAAAAAGAATATTTTTTCCTCGTTGTAATGCAAAATAATGCACATTTGTATTCCATATTAATAAATAAATTATTGATAGAAAACTAAACTAGGTAGACATTTTAGTGAAAATATTGGTTCAAACGTTTAAAACGTTTTTTTATTTTGTTAAGACCATAATAATTAAACTATGATATTCACTTATTTACTTTATTCAAATAATTGTAAAATATATCTTATTAAATAGATTCTAATATATACTTTCTTCAATTTGTAAATAAAAAACATTTAAAATTGCTAATTAGTTTTGAGCGGGAATTAGGTACACGTAAATTTATGTTGCACGTATTTACGATCGACCGGGCGGAATTAGGAAAATGATATATCGAAATAATTAATTAAGTCATTCACCTATTTTTGATTATATAAGGATGCAGCTGGACGATTTTAAATTGAAATTGAACAAACTAAGCTGAACCTAATTACGACCTATAAATTTAATTTCGCATATGTGTTTTTTGTTACAACTAAATTTTGAGTTTTTATAAAAATTTGTATGAAAAAGTGAGTCGGTAATACGTTCAATATGTCCTAATTCCGAACTAAATATGCAGGTGTAAGCTATTTGCACTAAATTAATACCAAGTCTATATTTAAAGAAAAAACTATATTTTAATTGTTGAAAATAAGCGAATATTTTCCTTTTATTAGTAGACGAAATACGCGTATCCTGTATGATAAGCATATTTAGTAAAATTAAAAAGAAAATATTCGACTATTTTTAACAATTAGATAAATTTTACTCTAAGGCTAACCCTAAAGAATAAGTTTTTCCAAAACTATGTTTTATTTATATTATATTTTGTATGATTTAAAAAATCTTTGGAATTATCTTACCTTGCCACCAAAATTTTATTGAGGCGTGCATTATAAATTATCAAAATAATTTCTTTGTATACATTTCACAATAAGTTAAATAGAGGAGTGAAAATCATGACTATCTCTGGCACATTTTGGAGATGGCCTGTAAAAGAAGATATTCTAATACATTCAGACAAAGACAGAGTCTGCAAAATTGAGCCTCCAGTTTTAATGAATAGCAGAGGACAATATATTGTACCTGGAATCTTACAAAAAAAAAAAAATGCCAAAACTAAGAAGTAGTAAATTATGTGATTTTTACTTTGTATGTATATGAAATATTTTGTATTTCTATTTATTTATTTTAAATAATATGCATTGTTATAATATTTAAGTTAATTATGTTATAATTATTGAATTATTTTTTTTTTTTTTTTAAATACTGAATCGTTGCATTGTTTAATTTTTTTAATTTTCATATTAAAATAAATGCATATTTTTATGTGTAACAAATAATTTTACTTACATTATAACTATTTTTTTTTTTTTTTTTTTCAACTTACTTACTAATATTTTTTTATTATATATAATAAATATTTTTTATAATTTAAGGAAGTACTAGTTAATTATTTAAAAAATTAATTATTAATTTTACTCTTAATAATTATTTTAAATAGCTTTTTTCAATAAAATCGTAAATATAGGTACTGTGAATCGCAAATAGGTTGAAAAAGCGGAATTGAATTCATATAAGGGCGGAATTAGTTCAGATTGAAATTGTCGAGCGGAAATTCATACAATCAAACTTTTTTGGCAGTTATAATATTTTATTTTTTATTTAGAAAAAATTAAATTATAATTAGATGAAAATATTTTTTTTTTAATTAAAAAATACTAAATATTGTAATTTGAAAAAAAAAAAAATTAAAAAAAGCTTATATTTTCCTTATTTTGTCAACTTAAACTAATTTTTCCTTCAGGGGGCGGAAATTGGTACATTTACGTTATGTTAGCTGTGATTAGAACATAAGTGACAAAATATGTAAATTTCAACAACAATTTAGTATTTAACAACATTTTCATATATATTTAAGGTATTAGAACAGCTGCATCTTTTAAGGACGTGATTTAAAGGAATTATTAAGTAATTTTCTTTCTAATGAAACTAGGATAGCTCTCAATTCTCTAATATGATATATTTTCTTAGTTTTGCACATTTAACCACATTTTATTCTATATATTCATTTCATTCTACATATTACATACATTCATATTCAATGTTGAGTTGTGATATTCTAGGTCTTATATCTACTGATCTTTGTGTTTACCAGGTTAATTAAATTTTGTTGTTTTGACTGATTTTAAGAAAATTTAAAATTCTCTAGGTCCACGATGAATTTGTTTTTTTTTTTTTGTTAATACGACCACGATCTACATTTTTAATTATAAGGCTATTATTTTTCACACAATTAAATTCTAAGCATTGTTAGAACTTGTACTTGGAATTCAATTTAGTTTAGCACATTCAAAGGACTAAAATAGGGCATTTTAAAAGTCATTGTTGAACAGATCGATTAATAAGGCATGGAACTTAACTTAACTAAGCTCTTACGCTTTTCTCTTTGCTATCAATATTATTATTTTTCAAATAACTTTTAGATTTTTGAAAAATAATTTATTTATAAAAATGACTTATGACTTATGGCTTATAAATAACTGCAAAAATAATCTCTAGATTGGTTAAATTTTTTTTATAAATTTGCAAAACTACAAACTCAAAACACTAAGTCGAAGTTATTGAGTAAATAAATTAATAAATACAATTACACTGACACCATATTGTATATAGAATAACGATTACAATTGTCTACTCATATAATTGTCATAGAAAAAACATGCGATTAAATGTGAAGATTTAAAATAAAGTAAAACATTAAAATTGTTTCTTTTATTAGACAATAGAAGATGATAGTGATACTCGATTAGAATAACTATGAACAATAGATTTATCAAAACTGATGTACAGCATCGGAATTACAATGAATTGTAGCTCTTGCAAAGTCTTATGCTCCCACAGAGATTAAAAGAAAAATAATTTTAAAAAAATATTATAGAAATATAACGGTTAAAGTATTTTACAATAACAATGTTAGATATTATATATTTCATTCATTGTTATTTTTGTAGAGTACCCTACATCAACCTATTTACAGTTCTTTATTCATATTGAAATAAATTTAAAATTAATAATTTGTGCTTTGCCAAGTGATTGTATTTTTTTATGTTTCGTTCTACTTCAATATCTATCTTTGGTATATAAACGGGTAAAATTTGAAATACATTATGTAATAAGAAATAATTTAAATTGTGATAAATATAATACTGCAAATAATGTTTTCAACTAGGAAAACTTGAATATACGAAATTTCAAAAAGCACAATAAATTTACAAGTACAATTAAAATTTGTGTAAATTTTATAAACTTATAAAATATTATTTAAATAAAGAAATATTAACTGAAATTATTATTGCAATACCTATTAGGTGAATATAAAAAACAAATGCACTACTCGAGAAGGAGAAATTTCAAGTTCCAGAGATTGTGATTCATTTTTAAGGATATAACAATTACTGCAAAAGTAAATCGCTATATAGACAATAGACAATATCTAGATTATATAAGTAATTTTTATAAATAAATTATATGTATATAACTTCTCATAAGCATAAATTTACTTAATGATTGGGTTTTGCTTAACTCCATTTAAAACTCTAACAGAACAATCTCTTATGTCAACCAGAGTTGGATAGAATTACATAATGTAATAACATGACATATGTAATATTCCGTATATATAGAACTTACATATAAATGCCCATAATCGTCATATGCGGCAATTAAGTTGAATCTAACAATTCGTTAAATTTTCGTTAAACATAGAATTCTTATGTTGAATTTCATCCAAACCGAATTCGACATAATATGTAATTTCTTTTTGTTGTTGTTTTTCTGAGAAATATTTTCTTATGTTACTATATGTCATTCTGGGTCAACCCATGCTTTGACAAATACCTATGTCAGCTTCGTCAAGCAATTTGACATTTTACATATGTAGTTCTATGTTATTATAGTTACCGCATTAACCATCTAGCAGGCACAAAGCGTCCATATATTGAGTTGAATGAGTGCTTCACCAAATAAAATATTATTTATTATTTTTTACAGCATAATATAAAATTTATATTTAATTTAATATAAAAATTATTTAACAACAAAAATTCAAATCGAATGAAAAAAAAATTTCAAGCAAAAATTATATGCATAGATTTTTTTTTTTTTGTTTTATGTTCTTGACAGTAACTTAGGTAGAATAACCTTTTCGTACTTAATTAAGTACGGTACTGCAATTTTACACTATAATATCTACAATATTTCGAGTATTTATTTATCAAATTACGGTCTTATCAACTGATTAAATGTGGAAAACTACTGCTATTGTCAGGAACTAAGCCTTCTTAAATAGAATAGTTTCATTTTTATTTAATTTGTTACCAGATTATACTCTCAATTATTTTTGCTCATTTATTTTATTGGTACTGGACCAGGTCGAAAAACCGATTAATAATTTTTTAGCTTTATCGGGAATCGAACCTGGGACCCTTCGGTTGAAAGGCAGGCGCTCTACCTACTGCGCCACCCAGCGTGTAAATTTGATATTAACTATATTATGTATGTTTAGAAAATAATGCCTATATAAACATCATTATTTTCTATGATTCTTTCAATCATACAAGCCAACAAGAGATATTCAACTTCAACCACAAATTAAAAATCATTATTCTCTTACCAATATGCTGTAAGAATTATACATTGCATAAAAATATAATGACAAATTAAATATCATTCTCCACCGTTCTGTTCTCATTTAAAATATACATACACTCAAACACACTTGCTCTATTTAGTTTCCTAGCAACAACAACAAAATAATAAATGAAACGACAATAAAATAAAATCTTAGAAGGACAAAAAGTTGAATGAGTAGCTGATATTCATTCCAAATCTACCTGATATAATTAGAAAATATCTGATCGAAAATATATTATCTAGGGAAACAACAACAAAATATCGCATGACACAAAATGAAATTACAAACAAAAAAAAGTAGCAAGGAATGAATTAATTTTGTGCATTATTGTGGTTGTTGACTTAAATAAGATTTAATATTTATATAAATAATGTATGTAGTTTCGGGTTTTTTTTAGAGAGTAGTATTGATTTGTGTTAAGTAATTCTGTAGTTTTTTGTTATTGAATGCTACATTGTTTATTTTCAGGCATAATTTTGTTTTATGCAGTTTTGCAACAATTAATTTATTATCAAATGTAAAAATTTAAAACATTTTTTTTTTATTATTTATAAATAATTAAAATAGATAATTGTAATTGTGTTATTGAAAGCTTAACATCTATTTCTGGTAGAAGGTTTGAAGAAAAACTATTAATTGTTAAAGATGGTAGACCAATGCTTGCTTTACTAATAACAACAACAATAAAACGGTGTAACCAGCTAACAAGTTTATATATAAATTAGCTAATATAAACAGATTCGATAATTTTTTTATCAATCTGATTCGTAGGCATTTCGATAGAGCAATGAGAAATACAGCAAATGGCTTAATATCACATGTATATTATCATAATGATGAATACATAAAAAATAGCCTACAGAAAGGTTTTGTGTCCCCAGAGTCCTTTATTTATCTAGATAAGAATGGTTATATACAAAACCAAAACTATGTCCCAATATTATTTCACTATAATAGACGGGCTACATGTAAAATTATCGATTTTGATCCTCGAAATTTAATTCAGGATCAATTAAAATTTGATATAGTCATCCCGGATAGGGACAAAAGATATAAAGTGGATTACTGGTGGTTGGAGGAAGCTCCATTAAATAGATTAGGATAGTTTAACTATACAAAGTAGTTTTAAGTTTAGGTTAGGATAAGTTAAGTTTTATTTTAGTTTATAAGATTTTTTTTTGTAGGAATTAATTTGGGTTTTAGTAAAATTTTGCCAAAAATAAATATTTATCAAAGATTAAAAATACATAAGTTAAGTGGAAACTTGGTATAAATATAAATTATAAGAAAAATATTAAAGTAAAAATCTGAACGAAAATTAACAAAAAATTCATTTAAAATTACGTTAGTTAAATAAGGAAATAGCCACCGTTTTTGTAAATAATTTTTTTTCGGTGTAATATTTGATGTTAAAAAATAAATAAAAAAAAAAAAAAAAAAAAAAAAAAAAACCGTGTAACCAGCATTTTTCAATAAAATTTTATAATTCGTATACGCGTAAAATTTTAATAACAAAAATAGTATTTGCGAAATATTAACATTTTTAATTGAAATAGAATTAAACAACTCTTTTAATGAATAGTCTAAAATTTTGTAAATTGATAATAACACTTCCTCTATAACAACTACTTCAGTTGAGCGATAGTTTTTCTGCCTAAACAGAATTAAAACTATTTTGAGAAATAGATGTGAACAATTTTAACTGTCGACTTTAGCAAATAGAAAAATAGAATTTCAATAGAAAAAGAAAGCCCAAGCAAACTGATGTTTATAGCGCTTCCCCAGTTGAAAATTCCACGCCCCGTCACTGCGCTTCTAGTAATTCTATTATCATCACTATTAACCCATTT
Source organism: Argyra leucocephala (assembly GCA_963942445.1). Classification (NCBI taxonomy): domain Eukaryota; kingdom Metazoa; phylum Arthropoda; class Insecta; order Diptera; family Dolichopodidae; genus Argyra; species Argyra leucocephala. The sequence continues at coordinate 6,644,610 of OZ012681.1, read as the reverse complement.
AAATCTCTTTATATCATCTCTTCTATACTCAATATTTCATTATTTAAAATTATTATTATTATTATTATTATTATTATTATTATTATTATTATTATTATTATTATTATTATTATTATTATTATTATTATCATTATTATTATTATTATTATTATTATTATTATTATTATTATTATTATTATTATTATTATTATTATTATTATTATTATTATTATTATTATTATTATTATTATTATTATTATTATTATTATTATTATTATTATTATTATTATGATTATTATTATTATTATTATTATTATTATTAAGATGTTTTATGGAATATAATTTAAATTATAAACAATAGTAATTTACAAGCTACAACAGGCCTATCGGCTTTTTTACAAATTTTTATTTAAAATTATTGAACTATTTTACTTATAATTAGGTCCCATTACTAAATTAGAATTTCCTAAACAAAAAATTCATTTAAAAATCTAGATATTTAAAAATCATCAAAAGATCTGAAATCTTTGTAGCTAAAAACCACCAAATTTGAATATTGAAATCAAACGCAATAACTTAACGATACAAAAAACTAAGCATAAAATAAATTTAAATTATTTTTTAAAATTATCTCTTTTTTTTTATTTTTAAATACATTAGTATCTACCAATTTTGTTTTTAAAAATATAAAAAAAAATTGAGAAAAAGTATTAAATAAAATATTAAATCATTTATAATTTGAAATGTAAATAAATGTCATAATTTGAGCGATAAACACAATAATATAAATTTACGTAGAAAATAACAGTAATTATGATAAAGCTTTAAACGTCATCTAAAAACAATTAGTATATATTTTTTTATTTTTATTTTTATCAGTGTTTATATATCGTAATAAAATTTGTTAAATATTATTGTTTTTATTATTTTTATATAGAAATTCTAAATTAAAATAAAATGATAAATTTAAATAAATAAAATTGAATATAGGTATGTATGTATATTATCAAACAGGTGGGTGAATCGCTTTCACTTGATAATGAATTACCAAACAAACAAAGTTGAAAATAAAAAATCATGAAAGAAAAAATACTAAAATTTTGGCAACAATAGAATTTCTAGTTATGAGGCATAGATACATTTTCATTGTCAAAATCATTTGATTCTATACAAGTATTCTATTTTCTATTATTTTCTACACAATTTAATTATGAAAATACCACTAACATTTTAAGAATATTTTTTATCAAAAATTAATTTTTTTTTTAGATTTTAATTATAATAAATTAATTTCAGAGACAAATTTGACTTCCCTAGATCAGTATACGGTGGAGAAAGGATTAATTAAAGAATTATGGATTCATACAAAGATTTAATACAGTTTAAATATATCTTAACTGTACCGTATTAAAGCTTTTATAACCACTACATTTAATAACAAATAGTAAAAAATTTGTTGCATCATGTAATATCATTTTGACAATGAAATGTATGTACATTTTGACGGTACCAAAATTCGAAGAAAATAAATATTTTCTTTAATTTTATCTTATTTGTTCTTTTATCGGAAATTTTACTTACAAATGTAAATATTAAAGTTAAAACAAAATGTTTGCATTCAAAATTTAATAGAAATACGAGTAAAATGTACTGGTACTACATTCTAAATACTTTATATATCCTACATACTTTATAATCACTATATACAGGTGTACGCATATTTCAAAACAGTTGTATACTATATATTTAGGTAAAAACAATTATTTAAATTATTTGCTTTTAAATATGTAAATTTGAAATTAATAATAATATTTCTTACAATATAAATGTACTTAAGTGCTTACCTACTTACTTACTTACTTACCTATATGTACATAAAATCTCTTGGTTTAAAATTTTATTATTTATTTTCTAAATATCCTTACACTTATTACAGTATTTGATCCTTGAACATAAATTATATTTAAGATTATTAAACAATAAATTATAATAGATATAATAGATTCTATAATAAATATAAATCAGTATTTCTTAAACTGTATTTTTGTTACATTTAATATTACATAACAAGTTAAGTAATAATCTATTAAGCCTTTACCCTTAACTATAACAGTCATAAGTTATCATTATGATATCATATAATTTTGTACATCAACATCACATTTCATTTAACTAACTATAATATTCATATGCCATCATTCGTTGACATTTCAAAGTCATTCGTTAAGTCACATAAACATGCGTACAATTTGAAGTAATCATAAGCAATTTTGACAGCATTGTAAATAAATAAAAACTAAAAAGCCAAATTTAACATTTTTAACAGAACAGGGACTTAAATATACTGATATTTTTCACTATCAATCAATAAACAGTCATATTTTAATAGAAGTACCTAAGCTATAGTTTGGTATGGTTTGAAAAAACAAAATACTTCTTAATTATCATGCCCTGGCTACCTTTTCCCTATATTAAATCAATATGTATTTTTTTTTTATTAACGTATATAAGATCACTGTTGCATTTAGATAAATAGTATTTTTTGTTTTCATTTTGACAGTAACTTAGGTATAGAACTACAGTTTCGTGCTTAATTTAAGTACGGCAGTATAATTTTTTACTAAAAATTTTTTCGAGTATTTTTATTTGGAAAATTTAAGGAAGATGTACTAATAAATTAGTAAATGATTTTTAAAAAACTGTTCGACGGAGAGCCTTCTGTTTATGGAAATTAAAATTTTCTTTAATAACATATAAGTATACATAAATAATAATTAATAATAATGTTGCATTACACAAAATAATTGGAATTTATTGAAAAATTATTGGAATTTAATTCACACATTGGCAAAACAAAAAGCCATGAATAGGTATAAAAAAATAAAAAATAATAATAATTTTTATATAACTTTTAATTTAAATAATAAAAAAAAGTGATCAAGAGAAATAAACAATAGGTCTGACTAGCCTTACTTAAGTTAACTTAATACTTTTCGTTAAACTTATTCGTTAACACTTAAATCTGCTGCTTAAGGTTAACTAGTCAACTTAAGTTACGCATGGTAAAACTTCATTTAATTTGACCCTTTAAGAAATAAAAAACACCATTTTGAATTTTATTTATATCGATTTTATCTACAAATCGAATGTCATTTCATTGATTTTATCCACAAATCGAATGTCATTTCATTCAAACGTCATTTTACTAAAGTAATCAACGAACTAAATCGTAACCAGCTTAAGTTAAACGAAAAATAAATTTTTTGACAAACCTGAAAATTAAGTTAACTTAAGTACAGCTAGTTGATTATATACAAACCCATAAGAGCGTGCACGAGTTTGACATTTACTTAAGTTAACTTAAGTACGGCTAGTTAGGCCTAATATTATGCATTTGTAGTAGTATGTAGTAGTATTAGTATGTCAATGTTACAAAAATATAAAATGGACTAGGTATATATACTTACATTAGATAAGATAAAGTTTTATGTAAGTATTCATCGAAGAGTTCCCTTCATCATCAGCAACTATTACACCTACAGTGATAATTCCTCCACACCTCAGTGTGTATTATTTGTATAAATACGAATACATTTTTCAATCATTTTGAATAAGACTTGTTCTTGTAATTGAATAATTTTAAGGCAAAAATATAAATAACATATAAGAAGACATAAGTTAACATAAATTGAAAACATACAATTTATACGAACGAAAAGGCAAATAAAACGCAAAATTACTCTTTTTGTAGGTTTGTCAGTCCCTATATGCTTTCTAATTTTTTTAATAAAACTAGCAGTGACTGAATAATCAGCATGTTCAACACATACTAATGAGGGCATATCACTTGGCAAAACTCAGATGACAAACATCCATTTCGCCAAAATTAACTTATCAAATCAATCACAATGCAAAAAATCGCCTGACAAATTTCCATTTCGCAAATATCCATTTATTAAAAAATTTAGCGGGGGTTGGGAGCGGCATATTTGTGCGTAGCTGCTGTTGCATACAAAAATGGAAATATCTCGTTTATCCTTAGCATAAGCATTTGGCACATTCCGAATTTGGATGAATTTCATAGTTTGTTCCAATATCAGAGTTATACACTTTTTATAGAATATTTATATATGTATATATTTTATTTATATTATTTGACGTTATTTTAATATTTGTTAAACGGATGTTTTGCAAAGTAAAAATTTGTCATCTACCCGTTTCAACAAATGCGTTTTTGTGAAACGACTTTTTTGCCAAATGATTTTTTGCAATGTGATGTTTGCAATGTGAGTTTAATAATGTGCCCGTGGTAAGCATAAATAATAAACAAAAAGTATAGACTAAAGAAACACATCCCGAAAGGGAAAATGGTCTATAGTTGGCCTACAGACCCACTGTTAAATAAATAAATAAATAAAAAATATAGAAAAAATTGTGTACAATAATGTATATAAAATAAGAAATGTAAAAAAAAAACTGAAAACGTTTTTACTATTCAAATATAATATAGAGTATTTTTGTAACTGTCACTGAAGAACAGCTTCAAAACCACTGAAAAATAATAACTTGTAGATTGATAAAACAAAAAAATAAAATAAAAAATATTTTTTAAATATTCCAAATAAACAAGTCAAACTAAGCTACTGGCATAGTTAAAACTGTAAAATATTAAATTTCAACATCCTTTCAATATAATATAATTTTAAAATAAATTTTATTTTTAATATATTATTTTATTGAAATATAAAATTACATGATATTAAAAAATTTTAAAATTATTAAATTTTTTCTTTAAATTCAAAATTTTTAGGTACCTACTACATATCAAAAAACAAAATCAAGAAAACCCTTCAAGATTTCTGTCATTCAAATTTTATATACATACATGTAATGTATATATATGTATATATTATTTGAAATTAAAAATCAGAAGCAATCTTATTTCAACTTACATAAATTTGCTTCTATTAATTGTGGGAAAAATAAAATCCATCCCTAAATATACTGGGTTTTCTATTGCAAAAATACAACAATTATCTTTCTTGAAAACCATCTGATGTCTGCTTTCAGAAGCAAATCAACCTTAGGGTTTTCTTTTGTATTTAATTTATTTTCATTTACAATACACAACAAGTTAAAATAAAGAAAACAATTTTAAAAAAAAAATATTTATTTTCAATTAAAAATTTGAAATTATAACAAAAGAATTTGCAAAAATTAACCCTTATCAGAATGAAGATTTATTCAGGTTTTTTGTGTTTTGTTTTTATTTTAATTGTAATAATGTTTTTTTTTTTTTAAATTTATAATTTATAAATTGTTTTTTTTAATTTCTTCTCAATTTTATAATGTAAAGACGCTGGGTGGCGCCTTAAGGCCCAGGTTCAAATCAAGACGAAGGCAAAAAATACTTTCTGCATTTTTCGACCTAGTCCAGTACCCTTTGTTGTTGGGACAAAATAAATGACAAAAAATAGTTGAGAGTTTTGGTTATCACTAAAAATGAAATGGAAGAAATCGAAGCACTCTAGGCAATAGATATAGTTTTCCACATTTATAATTAGTAGATACTAGTATAATTCCACTGCTAATCTAGTAAAGTTTGGTACAGTTTAAAAAATTATGCAGATTACAACTCAAAACACCAACAACAATGTAAAGTAAATATGCATCATCTCTCATCACAATGCATTAACATTATTTTCTCACTACATTTTACTTCTACTCTACCTACACCTGCCTTCATAACACATTAAAAAGAATGTATTAATTTTGTCAATTTTCATTTTTTCATTCATAATGAACTGTGTTTTGATTATTGTTGTTGTTGTTATAAAAGGCTTCAGACAAAAACAAAATTAGTATATGATATACCAGGAAAACTCTGAAGGAAAAAAATCTGAAGTATGTCATTGTGTATTCTAAATCTCTGTGTAAAAGCAATTAGGATATTAGGACGTTCTTCCAATAGACTTGGAATTATATAAAAAAAAAAACTATAGCTTACAATACAAAATATCTTTGATTTAAATTAAAAATTTTAATTTTTATAAAGTACAACATCCCATTCATTTATACTAGTAAGTATATAACAGTCTAATAATTAAGTGTTTTCTGATATTTATATAAGTGTTGTTTTAATTTAAGAAAAATTTATAATTAGTTTCAATTTCAATTAATTTACTTTGTTGACACCAATCTGCATGTCCTAAAATAAACAAACAAAAATTCCATTAGTATAACAAAGTTCCAAAATTTACCTTTTTATGATAAGTCTTTTTTTCCCATCGCTCATACTCCTCCTATTGGTTAGTCGTCTTCATGTCCTTTTATAATCATTTAGTTATATATAATTAATTATTAATTATATATAACTAATGATTTTAATTAATATTCCTTATTAATTAATCTGCTGCATTCAGTGAAGGTGAATTTCTTGTTTACTAATTATTTCTTATTTTGACATTACTTCACTAAAAGTACTGTCTATACTTCTCTAATTAGAAAGAGAAAGGGGCATCATCAGAATTTAGAACGTTTATAATTTGTATTGCATCTATCTTAATTCAGCAAGATATTCAGCTACAGAGGATAGATACTTTTCTGTAATAAATCATGTTCGTCAAGTTTTATATTATAGAAATAAAATCAAACTAAATCCATATGTAAAGGTTTTAATGTTCCGTCAAGGTCAATGACCATATAATATACCATATGAACGTTATATCTTATATGAATGTTATATTTTCACATACATATTAAATCGGTTTGCCTTTATTAGAATTAGCGTTTAATTAAAAATCCTTTTTCATTCCGTTGTTACATAAGGAAGAAAGGAATTGAAGCGAATTAAATAAAATTAAATAAAATTTAAAATCAAGAATTGAAAATAAAGGTTTCCGTTTAAACTTAAAGGTCTTTATTCTCAATAACTAAATTTAATAAATATTATTAAGAACTATTATTAATAACTAAAAATAGTGTAATTTATTGATATCATTCATATATAAACTTTAAGTTTTAAAGATTTAAGACATTAAGAATAAAGAATAATCATAGTATTATATTAAAGAATCATTAATTGCCTTTATTAAAATCTAATCATTGAATAAATAACAAGTGTATAATTGAACATTTCTAAAATTGTATGAAATATACTTTTAGTTTTTAAAATATTAAAAAAATCATAGTTCATATTTAAATCTAATTTGAATAATAAATCTAATTTATAAATCTAATAGTTCATATTTAAATCTAATTTATTTGAATAATAAATATTTAAGAGTAATTAAAATTGTATATTAAATCCAACCAGTTAATATATATTAAGTGTACAATTAGACATTAAAAATATATTTCAAATATATATCTAAAAAAAATCGAAATACAAAGTTTTTGTTTCAATTATCTACGTGGACGCACCGACGTAAAAATTGTCCTTCAACATATTTATATTCATTTCAGTCAAATCGTTTAAAATTTATTAATTTTTTTTTTTTTTTTTTTTTTTTTTTATACGCATCAGGATCTTCAAAAGACACAATGAGCATGATAAAAGACAACAAGAGATGACCACTTTACAGTCGAAACATTTAAAATTTATTTAATTAAATATATTACATTTTAAAGAAAAACAGGATAGTAAAACCTTATCCATATGCTTAGCTTAGTAAATTTAGATTAGCTTTCTGATTAGCCTTTCATAGTCTAGCAAATTAATGATGCAATATTTGCTCAATTTTAAGACTTGATTGTATATTGGACACTTATTTTCTAAGAACACATTAAATTTCTGCCCTATACTAACCAGTATATTTTTCTATATTGACTTCAACGTTTTTTCCTCAATTTAGCATCTGGAATCACACCTAGATAATTAATGATAATCTTACGAGAAAGTTATAGCTATTAAGATCAAAATATAATTGACGAATGCTGAATGAGGTATAACAACAAACTTTTAAAAACTTTTACAAACTGTTACAAACTCCTAGTACCTGATAATATTTATAGTTTTACAAATTTAATTAGTTCAAGTATACCACAAAATTGATAAATCAAATAAGTCGTTAAATTATTACTAGTGTTTATTAGCTTAATGTAATAAACTATACTTTAAACAATGACATTAATTAAGAAAAGTCGGATTTTTCCTAGGCTTATCCGACATTCTAAATGTTAAACAAAAAAATTAAATTCAATAAAGAAATCATAACCTTTATAATATAATATAAAAAATACAAAACTACTGTAATAGTTAATTAATAATTTATAGTAACAGTAATGGGTTCAATAAGTTAGTGTAAGTTATAATGTGAATCAGCTTTTTTTTTGTAATTTGTTGTCTGATTTATGTTAGAAAATAAGACGGCTACTACATATAAATATATATATAAAAAAACAACATTAATTTAGAAATTGTACTCTATATCACTATTTCATATCACTATTTATATTCTATATTCTATATTCTATATTCTATATTCTATATTCTATATTCTATATTCTATATTCTATATTCTATATTCTATATTCTATATTCTATATTCTATATTCTATATTCTATATTCTATATTCTATATTCTATATTCTATATTCTATATTCTATATTCTATATTCTATATTCTATATTCTATATTCTATATTCTATATTCTATATTCTATATTCTATATTCTATATTCTATATTCTATATTCTATATTCTATATTCTATATTCTATATTCTATATTCTATATTCTATATTCTATATTCTATATTCTATATTCTATATTCTATATTCTATATTCTATATTCTATATTCTATATTCTATATTCTATATTCTATATTCTATATTCTATATTCTATATTCTATATTCTATATTCTATATTCTATATTCTATATTCTATATTCTATATTCTATATTCTATATACTATATTCTATATTCTATATTCTATATTCTATATTCTATATTCTATATTCTATATTCTATATTCTATATTCTATATTCTATATTCTATATTCTATATTCTATATTCTATATTCTATATTCTATATTCTATATTCTATATTCTATATTCTATATTCTATATTCTATATTCTATATCACTATATTTTTTTTATAATATCGTTTGAAAATCATGTTAACAATTTAACAATTTTTATTAGCCTAATACAGTAAGCGTTATTTCGCTATGATATTTTCGATTTGTTGTTCGATTTGTTGTCGGTCTAATACTAATGTAGTTCTACTCTTTACAAGATACTTGTTATTTCAGTTTATTTAATATCCCCTAAATGCCAGAAAACTAGGCCGTACTTGGGTTCAAAGCGATGCGCTGCTACATAAACTGAATTGTTACATTGCACTGTTTCATGTTTTTGAAATTGTAATGATTTTTTTAGACATTTAATTTTCTGTTATTCCCCATAAGTAAATGATCAGTGCTCAAATAATAGTACTGAATAAACATTTGACCGTCATCACGATTCAGAATCTGCATCGAGATTTTAATAATTACATGTAAATACAACAAAAAAATTAATTGACTCAAATATACGGTAAACGGTAAAATTTTAAAGCAGCCGGACGGTTTGTGGTAATTATGCAGTTCAAGGCGGTACTAAAATTGTTTTGTTAACAGTCCCAAATACTATTGTTATCTTTTTTAATTATTTTTTATATTCATTAATAGGTTCTAATGTTCAATTGCGTATATGACATATTAATGTTTAAAACTGTTATACTTTAATTTAGCTTGTTTAATACAATTTACGTCGACAAAAATTGATATAAATTAAATGAAATAAAATATGTGAAATTTTAAAAATAAATTTAGTATTACACTAAAATGGCATTCATGTTTTGACAATTCAAAATGTATGATATAACAATATATGACAAAAAACATAATATGATCTATATTAATAAACTTTTGTTCAAAGCTTGAAAAAATTTATTTATTTATTATTTTTCATTTCATATTTTTCGCTCAACAATAAAAATAAATTACATTAAATTTAAAAATTACATACTTAAGAGACAAATATAGGAAGACTCTTTATTTAATTTAAAAAATATTTTTTTAAAAGTTAATTTTGCTTACAAATAAAATACTATTTTCAAAAATACAGCTAAAATTTACCGTTTTATATGTTAACAGTTTAATATTGTATAATTTAATGAAAAATTTTGTAAAATCATAATTGAAATCATGTACTTGTAAAATGTATATTGACTCAAATTTTGTATAAAAAAGCCTAAATTTTACTTGCATATTAATATATGCAACGGGAATAAAATATCAATCAATAAATATATCTACCGATTTTCTACTTAAATATCTTAAATTTGATAAAACTTTTACACGAAAAATTTATTATAATTATATCTTTAAAAATCCCATCACTCCCCTATGGGTTAAAGTAATTGCAACAACGTCTAGGTATTTATTTTGTTATTATTTTAAATATTCTCTTAAGTCATTGTAATCCTTAGTGTACACAAATGTCTAGTATAATAAATTATTATAATTATAATGGACATGTAATATTCTAGAATATTCCATTTTCATTTCAAATATGGCAATTAAGGTCAAAAGAAATTTGGAGCTATTTTTAAGGCTATTTTATATAAAGTTATTTTGCTAATTTTATACATTCGAGGTATAATATAAACACGTTAAATACTCTCTGTATCACTCATTCCTGTTCATTTTTTTTTTTTTTAAATACAAAAAAAATACAATAAAAATGCACCTAAAGGAATATAAAAAGAAAAAGTTTTATTCCCATATTCACAAACAAAAAAAATTTTTGCAAATGGCTTTATTTGCCATTTTATTTCTTAAAGTAAAACAATAAAACATGTTTATTTACAATTTTCGCATTTTTATTTAGATAGAGATTTTTAAATTGCCTCTTGATATTTATTTATCAGACATTTCAATAGAAAAATAATATTTCTAAATAAATAATTTTTTTATGCTTCAGTGAAATTTTTTTATATATGTACATACCAAGATTAAAAATATTCAATTTTAATTATTTAATTCAGTAAAAAGACTTTAAAAAATGTATAGTTTTGTTATGGGCTCATCATATTAGATTATTCAAATAATATATAACAAAAACAAAAATTTACTCACAAGTTAAGTTCAAATGCATTGTTGGGCATAATTATGGTATACGTTTATTAATTATAGCATTTTTACTTTCATTAGCAATATTTTCAATAGCTGCAATTGTATTAATATTATCTAATTTCTTATCATTAACACTATCTTACATTTCATATTTTATCTCATATTCATACTACTAAATGTTTTTATTATGTTGCTGTTTGTACTTACATGTAGCTAAGTTTAAACAAATTTTGTATGTAAACTTGCACAAATTGCAATATGCGTTGTATTCCACGGTTAACGAATCTATCATGAAATTGGTGAGTATCGAATTTGAAAGATACACATTCACAGACCTTTATTACAAAATATTTTTAAAATATATTTTTATTATTCAATATAATCAATAGAAACGTCAATATATATAATATGTAGTTTGTACATTTAAGAAATCAAATGAATACTTAAGATTAAATTTCAATCACATCACAACTGCCATTGATGTACAAATATTCAATTTTCTCTGTAAAATTGTTAGTATCCTTAAACCGATGAATCGTAGTACCACAAAATTTTAAATAATACAGTAAATAGCCTTAATATAATTTTTCAAACTATAGAAGACATTAATCATATGGTCATGCATTACAATGTCCATATCAGAAAATGTACGAGTAATTTATCCAAGATTCGACAAGTGGAAAAATCCTCTAAATTATTCACAAATTTTAAAAAAAAATTCAAGAAATTAAGGTTCTATTCATATCATGATTTTTTTCTATACAGTAACTCTACCGAAGGTGTGCTACGCCATATAAATTTAAGCATAAATTATTGCAATTTTCTTTGTTTTTTTTTTTTTTTTGACATGACACTTTTCCCAAGAAGCTCCGCCCGCCCACCAAAAACACTTTGTATTTATAATAAATTTTATTTTTGAATTATAAAAAAGAAAAAATAATGAAAATAAATAAAAATTATTAAAATAGCTAAAAAATAGCTTATACATAAATAATAATATGTGGGTAAGGTAAACAAAAATATGATGGTAAAAAGAATATTAAAAATGTTGACCTGACCATTGCATACATATAGGTTCACTGAAAAAATAAATACAGACTAAAAATAACGAATTAGAAAGCCTGAAGTATTTTAGGGAGGCTAAAACGAACAAAATATTACATCAAAATCTGAAATCAGTTAAATTTGTGATTTACTTTAAATTATAAAGCCCAGAAGGGATGTTTTTGAAAGTCGAAATAGTCAAACAAATTGCATAGAAAATATGAAAACAATTTTAAGAACAATATTTATTTTTATCTTATCTAAACAAATCTTATTTGGCTGCTATGACTTTATAGGTAACAAACTAAATTACAAATATTTCAATGATGAAAAAAATGTTTATGACAAATCGTAAAGGAATGCGAATAAACCCCTCACTTATTGAAATTTTTTTTTGTTTAATTCAATTTACCCAATAATCACCGTATCTATGATATATTATTCTTAGTTTATCCTAAATTTGAAAATTAGAGATAATTGTAGAGATTGTTGAAAGTAATACAATACTTTATTAAACGAAATTAATACAATGTAAGTCAGTTTCATTAACTGGAGCAAAGCTGCCTGTAATCTGCATAAATGAAGGATGTTTATGAGTCAAATCCAGGACCTACATGGTATGTGGGCCATCTAAATAAAGTAATTGCTTTTCTTCTTCGTTTGCCTAGCCGCTAGAGATGCTAACTACAATCATAATCCGGATTTTTAGTTCATAAAATGCAGCTTCTGAAACATTAATATTGTACTCCTTTTAACCTATACTGACGCAAATTCAGTTCAACAGCCATATTCTTCTTTTTCGATAATCTTTGATTCCCTTCACACACAAGTAGATAACAGTCGTATAACAAAAAACGAAAAATTGACATGTTTTCAATAATTCAAATTGAAATACAAAGAAATTGTAAACGTCAAAATAAACGTCAAATTAAACGTCAAATAGGATTCATGTCATTAAGTTCAATTTCCAGAGTAAATTAGTAATTTCAATCAAAAAATATTAAAATATAATTAGTATTCATCCGCTACTGGAAATTCGAGAGATATTTGACAAAAAATTATACTAAATTTTTTTTAAATTTCATTCTAATAAATTAAATTGGTAGCCCTAGATCTTGTGCTAAAGTTTATTTTTACCTATACATATGAAAACGCATATGGAAAGCACCCATTTACATTATGTCTTAGATTGAATATATGTATTAGAAAAATTGGTTTCATTATGAATTGTTTTCCATCATTGCAATAATTTTTTTATTGATTTATCTTAGACAACAACCACATTTATGTAATAATTTATTTATAAAAATTAATTTAGATTCAATCCTGGGGGGAAAAGAAAACTCTGTACATGGGTTGTACAGTTGTGGTAATTTGAGAAATTAAATTTTTTTTACGTTAAGCTGTATGTGTATACATGTGCATGATATGAAATTTTAAATAGAAATTTCTATTTGAAAATTAAAAAATATTTAGTTTCGCTACGTCTCCTTTTAAATTAAATGAAAATCGGTTGTGAAATTATTCAGATTTGTAGGTATGTTCAAAAGATTGTGTGTTATACATGGTATGAAATTTTAAATAGAAATTTCTATTTGAAAATTAAAAAATATTTAGTTTCGCCACATCTCCTTTTAAATTAAATGAAAATCGGTTGTGAAATTATTCAGCTTTGTAGGTATGTTCAAAAGATTGTGTGTTATACATGGTATTAAATTTTAAATAGAAATTTCTAATTGAAAATTAAAAAATATTTAGTTTCGCCACGTCTCCTTTTAAATTAAATAAAAATCGGTTGTGAAATTATTCAGATTTATAGTTATATTTAAATTATTTTGTTTTATATATGGTATGAAATTTGAAATTAAAATTTTTAATTGAAAATTAAAAAAATATTCAGTTTCGCTACGTCTCTTTTTCAATATCCATAATTTAAAATAATAATAATTAAAATCGGTTATGAAATTATTCATATAGTTATACGTTTACCGTACTTTTTTCAATTTACAGATTACATGTATAGGTACTGATTACGTATTAGAGCTTTGATAATAAAAAAAACAGTTGAGAGAGAAAATTTTGATTGTTTTAATGTTCCTTTGAAGCTGACGAAATTAAAATTTTAATATTCAAAATGTAAATTCTGAATTTTATATTATTTATTATTTGTCAATTTATATCCTTAACTAATACCCATCATATACATTTACATATTATTTTGATAATGAAACAAACTTACAAAATAAAAAATATTATTTAATTTTTTGCTCTTATTTTTGTTTTTTTTTTTTTTGTTTTCATTTTAATTTTCTCCAAATAAGAATTTAAAAATACGTAAACGGAAATCAACAATGAAATGTAAACAAAATAAATACAGTAGCCATCATTATATAAGAAAACGTAAGAAAATGAGTTTTTGTTTTTTTTATATTTTGTTTGTTTTTATTTTCATATTAAATAAAAATACAGAATTTTTTTTTTTTTTTAAATATATGTAAATATATTATATTATGCACAAATATAAATAAAAAAAAAAAAAAAAAAACAAAAATAGCGTTATTAAGATCTTATGATAATTCTTGTTAGCCCAGGGCTAGAGGCGTCCTCATTTAAGGCCAGAAATAAACTATATATACGGATAACATATAAGTATATGTATATGGGGTAAGGGTAGGGTATTTTTTGGGAATAATGAATGTATATCCATCACATTTAAATTTCAATCCGATTTTCTTTCTCTCTCTTTCATTTGCATTTTCATTCAATTCAATTGTGCAAAAATGCTTAAATTTTTGTTTCTTATTTTCATTCCTTTTTTTTCTCTTGACTTTCTCTCTCTCTCTCCTGCTCAGCATCCTTCATAGCTATCGTACGTACAGTACTTAATTTTGTTTACTTTTTACAGTATAATTTCGAATCATGATGAGTGCTCGTAAAACGCACATGTACTCATCATCATATCATGTTGTTTTTATTTTTCCTTACGGAAATTGATTACCAAAATTTTTTTGTTTTTGTTTTTGTTTTCGTTTTTTTTTTTTTTGTGATTACTTTATGCGAAATGAAAACACCAAAATTTTTAATAAGAGAAAAGAAAACAAATTGTATGGTATGAATTTGGTTAAAAGAAAAATAAAAAAAATATTGAAATGAAATGCAAATGAAACTCATAAATTTCAGATAAAAAATTAAAAGAAAAAAAAACTAAAATAAATATTTTTTTTTATTTTTGGATTTCAAAAAGAAGTTTACGCAAATATGGTAAATTTTAAGAATGAAATAGTAATTACAACACTGCAAAATGGATAAGGATATATGATTTTATTCAAATAGGATTAAGTATATTTGTTTTCCATGTTGTATAAAGTTATTAAAAGTAGCAAAAAGAGTAGGTAGAGATTGCCAAGCTTCCATGCATCATCGTGATCTACAAAAATTACTACAAAATTTTGTGTATAGTGACTTACATTTTGTTCGTATGCACAAAGTGTAGCAAAGCCAATCACCTGCTTTGAGTTCATCAGATATGGCAGAAGTATTACGATAGCTACAGATTATCTATCTCCTGTAGAAGAAAACACAAGACTTGCCCATTTTGAGCAAGTGTTTGATTGTTTCAATTTTTGATTAAAAAAAATTTACTGTGTTCATCACTGAATATGCCAATTCTTTTTATTAGTCGGTAACGAACCATTGATAGATTTTCAATGATTTCCAACTGAGTGAGTATTCTCCAGAATATTCCGGGGCTTAAATAGGTATAGGAAGGTATGTGGAAATAAACATTCTGTTTCCAGTTACTTCTACAATTAACACTTAATTATGCCTATTTCATGCCATGAATCAAGTGAGCTATTTGTTAGTGTTTTGATAATGAAACAAAATTACAAAATATAAAATATTATTTTTATTTATTTACTCGTCCAAGGAATTCAGTATTAGAGCCACCCTGAATGATTGAAAAAGTCGATCAGATCACAAAATTTTGCTTCTTGCATTATATCATACATTGTTGAAGTCCGGAATTTGGCTCTAGTTAACGCATGTCAACTTTCAAAGATGTTTGTGTTCAAGAGTTTCTGTCGCTTAACTTTCATTCTTCCATTGTATCAGAGTTTGTTTTTTCAATTATATTTTTATGTATTATATACAAGAGACTTGTACGATAAACTCAATTTCTGCTTTTTTTCGGACAAGATTTGGCAACCGCGCCTTTCTTCAACCGCAAAAGGATTACCTAATGTTGAACTGACAACTTTACAGACTATTTTAATGCTCCCAAGAGCTAATTATCAAATATAGAGATCATATCAACGATACTCAAGCCCAGTACAAAAATAGATGATTGACTGTTCCGGTGTACCAAATACTTTTATATCAAGGAATGATTGCAGAAAATTCTGAAATTTCCGCTCTCTTTTTATTGTTTTAACCTTATCAGTAGAAAATAGAGCATAGGCCAGCTTCTTCCATTATTTCTTATCTGTGGTTTATTAATTCAGTAACAGCCACGTTCTTTATTGAATATCTTCTTTGGCTAAAACAATTGACCGCCATGGTTCTTGTCTTCTGACGCAACGTGTACCATAAAGATGCCATTCGAAGTAATGGTTGATAATGTATTTTAAAGTCATGGATTTCTCAGAATTTTCCCCATACTTCTCACAAGATTTTCTTTATTAAAAAAAATCCATTACCAAAACAAAAAATAAAATATTCCAAGTTCAACCAAAAGTGCATTCTTCGTTCCAAAATAAAAAAAAAAAAAATCTTATTAGTAAAAAATACAAAAACAAAAGCAAACAAAAATGCACAAATTTTGATTTCTATTTTCTGCGGTCTAGACAGAAACATAAGCAATATGAATAGACAGAAATATATTCCTATTGCTTAAATGTGTGTGTTTGTTATATTGAAACACCATTGCGATTAAAATACACGAAGTTCTCTTTATTGAAATCCTTTTTATTATCGAAATTACAATTTTTGAAATAATTTCAATATTCATATAGTAGTAATCACGCCTAAACCAACTGAGGTTTTTGTGCGGTTTTACTTTCATTACGATAAATTAAAAATCAAAAAAAAAAAAAAAAAACTGTTCATCATTTTATTTACACTATGGAAAAGTTTTCTTACACAGGTACAAAATTCAAATAAATTTATTCATTCTGATAAAGAGGCATAATTACATACATGGAAACATATGTAATATATATATGAGAATATTGTGTAATTATAGGCGCCATTAAAGACAAAAAAAAAATAAATAATATGTGGAATTAATATAAATAGCTAGTGAAATTGTTTTAAAGTTGTTTCTCGAAATCTGAGATAGAAAACATAAATTTATCAATTTTTATGTCTAGAATATACCACTTCAACTTATCGATTCATTTATTCCCATAAAACATCATTATAAGACATTTAGTGCTTATCGGGAGTCATATAGGAGTCTTATTGCACTAATTTTGTTTTTATAACAATAAAATATTACGTGTTAATATTTTATTGTTATTATAAAATTTTATTTTATTGTAATCGATTTATTTGCACTGATATTCACTTCCACCTACCAAGTCAACTTACCGATTCATTGTTTTTTCCTTTCTTTTATAATTTCAAGACAATGGAGTGGACACCGTAACTACTTTCAAGCATATATTTGGCATTCACATACAATATAATTTATCGGGAGTCATATAGGAGTCTTATACCACTAATTTTGTTTTTATAACAATAAAATGTTACGTGGGATACCACTTCAACTAATCGATTCATTTATTCCCATAAAAACATCATTATAATACCTTTAGTGCTTATCGGGAGTCATATAGGAGGGAGTCTGATAGCACTAATTTTATTTTTGTAACAATAAAATGTTACGTGGTATACCACTTCAACTTATCGATTCATTTATTCCCATAAAAACATTATTATAACACCTTTAGTGCTTATCGGGAGTCATATAGGAGGGAGTCTTATAGCACTAATTTTATTTTTGTAACAATAAAATGTTACGTGGTATACCACTTCAACTTATCGATTCATTTATTCCAATAAAAAAACATCATTTTAACACCTTTAGTGCTTATCGGGAGTCATATAAGAGTCTTATAGCACTAATTTTGTTTTTATAACAATAAAATGTTGCGTGGGATACCACTTCAACTTATCGATTCATTTATTCCCATAAAAACATTATTATAACACCTTTAGTGCTTATCGGGAGTCATATAGGAGGGAGTCTTATAGCACTAATTTTATTTTTGTAACAATAAAATGTTACGTGGTATACCACTTCAACTTATCGATTCATTTATTCCAATTAAAAAACATCATTTTAACACCTTTAGTGCTTATCGGGAGTCATATAAGAGTCTTATAGCACTAATTTTGTTTTTATAACAATAAAATGTTACGTGGGATACCACTTCAACTTATCGATTCATTTATTCCCATAAAAACATTATTATAACACCTTTAGTGCTTATCGGGAGTCATATAGGAGGAAATCTTATAGCACTAATTTTATTTTTGTAACAATAAAATGTTACGTGGTATACCACTTCAACTTATCGATTCATTTATTCCAATAAAAAAACATAATTTTAACACCTTTAGTGCTTATCGGGAGTCATATAAGAGTCTTATAGCACTAATTTTGTTTTTATAACAATAAAATGTTACGTGGGATACCACTTCAACTTATCGATTCATTTATTCCCATAAAAACATTATTATAACACCTTTAGTGCTTATCGGGAGTCATATAGGAGGGAGTCTTATAGCACTAATTTTATTTTTGTAACAATAAAATGTTACGTGGTATACCACTTCAACTTATCGATTCATTTATTCCAATAAAAAAACATCATTTTAACACCTTTAGTGCTTATCGGGAGTCATATAAGAGTCTTATAGCACTAATTTTGTTTTTATAACAATAAAATGTTACGTGAGATATCACTTCAACTAATCGATTCATTTACACTGGTAGTCACTTTCGCCTACCACGTCAACTTACCGATTCATTGTTTTTTCCCTTTTTTTTATAATTTCAAGACTTTGGTGTGAACACCGTAACTGCTTTCAAACAAATATGTGGCTTACACATTCACATACAAAATAATTTTTGAGGTGCCCTTTCATTTTAAGTACTAACCAATTATTTTTGATTTCAAAGAATAATTAGATAAAGGTCTTGCAAACATCCACGACTAGAGACTATTTTTTAAATCTTTATTTGTTTAGATTTTGCAAACACACATGATATTATCTGTTTAATTATTGGTGAACCCAGGACTTTTTGATTAGTTAAAAATAACTACTACGCCATATCGATTGTCAAAGAGAAATAGTCACCTGGCCCTACAAATTAATTCATAATCAACTACGATATACATTCTACTCCACAATTTTGGAAAATACCTTTAATTATCTCAGTAAAGACGGCTTAAAAGAAAAGACTACAAGATAAAAGAGTTTGGGAAGGGCAAAAATGTCTACATGATATTTTTATTCAAATGACAGTGTGGCAGGCGATTTCTGATAATGAAAAAAAAACTACATATCAACCAATAATATAAACCGTTCTAAAAAAATAACGGTGCTTTTTTTTTTGTTTTAATTTTTTTTGAAAATTTAATTATTTCCTTTAAAATAACAACAACAACAAAAAAATGTGATTTTCTTTTTTTCTTTTTCCTTTCAATTCTTTTTATAAAAATAACTTCAAGGAGAATTGCAATTTTTATTTTCCATTTTATTAATATCATTCACTATATACAGACGCGTATATAATATGCATGTAAATATGTATAGGTATAGAATTAAAACATAAATATACCCACTTACTTACATATCACACAGAGAATTGAAATGAACTGATGAAGGGCTTTTCATTTAATTTTCTTATCGTGTGATACAACATTGTTTTGGCAACGTGTCTGGATTTCGACTGAGTGTCGTTTTATTTATGTACGTGAGTTGTTAATATGAAAAATAAAAAATAAAAATATTTTTAGAGAGTCATATTTTTGTTTTACTTGGTTTTACACACATCAGTCAGTAGAGAGAGTGATATTCTCTTATTTAGCGTATGAATGGTGATTTCATTTTAAAAGGAGGGTTTTGTGTTGTGTTTATGATTTTCTTTGTTTTCCTCATTACCTACAGAGCTATTAAATTAAATAAGTGAAAAATAAATTGCATTAAGATTTTGGGTCCAATGGATGGAAAATATGACATTAATTTTTTTTCCCATAATTTATTATAATTTAAAGAAAATAAAATTGAAGACCTTATTTAAAAGCGAGTTTAAAATTATTATTTGAGTTCTGAGATTTGATTGAATTTAAACAAAAAAAAAATATTTTCAGGATAAATTTGAAAATGTTTTGTTTGTAATTTTTGTTTTATAGTCGGACGAAATATTTTGATACTATCATGTCAAGTGCGAGTATAGAAGACAGTAGAAAAAATATAATTTGAATTATATTGCCGAAAATATACATGTACTGCATTTCTTTTTTACTATATGTAATTCCAAAATTTATTTACAATTTATATTAAGTACAAATATAATAAGTAAATATTTATGTTGTAATTTATTTATTTATTGGCTTATAGCATCTTTTTCCATCGAAGATCTGCCTTTGGATCAATTTACAACTGTGTAGGTACTGTATTGATTGTAATTGCTCGTTTGGTCACTACGGTCTCATCAGTTTCCATATTGTTCTCATATTAAATTAAATTGTTAAAATTTTAATTAAATTTTTAATTGTAGATAAATAGATAGTAAATATTTAATTACAGATACTACACCAATTGTATTCGCTACTATCTAATCTCTCAAAGACAGCTGCATAATACGATATATTTATTTTAATTTAAATTAACTGAAGTTTTAAGAATAAATTTTAAAAATTAAATAAATAAAAAAATTGATAGTGATTTTTTATGTATCAGAAAACTAATCAAAGCATATAGTAACATAATTGCTCTGGGTCAACTTGTTTAATATCTCATCAATAGTCACACTAGTATATGAACCGGTCGATCGTAAAGCACATTGTTTAAACATATGACATTTGTTTGATCGACATTCAAAATGTGGTTCAATCATTTCAAAATCGTAAAGGACATACTCTATTTTATAAATATACTTATGTAACACAATGTCAAACAAACATGAATTCAAACTAATTTCTTCCATCAGACTAATATTAATATATTTTTTTTCTCATTCACAGATTAAAGATAAACATTAACCAAATTTTTTTCTAATATTTCTACTAACGTTACTAACATTTTTCTATATTTGTTATTTTATGCTATAATTCTATCTTATATCCTATTCCTTACCATCAGATACTTCTTTTACCTGTACTTTTGCAAATTATTTTATTAATTTAAATAGCGATGAGTATACATTCGCTAAATCATTATTCAATCTGTTATCTGCCTGTACCGTCGAAATTCCTAAACTTTCGTATGTGTGTAGTTTGCTTATTTTGTTTTAGCAATTGTCGACCTAAAATTTATAGTACCTCTTATTGTAGCTAGTTTGGCTTCCCTTAAATATTCTTGGAATCTCAGCGTAATTAGCTCTTTTGATTACCTTTGAATACTTGAGGCATGATATTTGAAATCATTCAAAAAACGCGGTAAAAATAACCTATATAGGACCCAGTAATGTAATATTTGTTCAAAAGTAAAAATCTGTTTAAAGAGATAATATCACCTGTTTGAACTTGACTTGCTTGCATTGAAGGAGCAGAAAAATTTAAAACATTAAATAATTAAATCAAAAAATTACAGTATTAAAAGAAAATTTAAAAATAAAGATAAGAATAAATTAGAAATAATTGAAATAAAAGAATAAGTAGAAATTTAAAAACAAAAATAAACTTTAATAGTGCTTAAGTTAAATGTTATAATATAGTTTAAAAAAAATCCAATTTCGATAAAAAATGTTTACTAAATTAAAGTTAAAAGTTAATAAACTAAATACTATATTTGGGTGGACATTAAAAATAAAAATAAAAATAAACGTTATTCAAATAATAGTGCTTAACAATTATAATTAAATAGAGATAAACAATTTTTGCTAAATCAACTATAATAAAGAACTAATATTTGATTTTAAACAAAAACATTGAATTGTCCGAATCTAAGTGTATCAAAAAATAATATTTTGAGGATAAATTTATAGGTATAGTTTCTATTTAACAAAGTTGGATATTCAAAAAGTTTCACTTTAACAAATCGAAGAAAACTGGGCATTATATTTTATACAAACAGTGGCATGATAATTATTTTAACGAGCATTTCCAAAGCTATGTTGTAATTGTTATAAATAATTAATTTTAAGATTATTTTTTTGTTTTTGTTAAATCTAATTTTAATATATTTATATGTTTAATATTAGTTAGTTATTATTGTTAATAGTGATTTTGATACATTTAAGCTATATTTCTATTTTTATGATAAAGTACAAACAAGTCTGTTAAAAAGTACAAGTAAAATAAATAATGTTTATGAAATAAAATGATTTAATAAATAATAAATATTGTTTCATTTATTTTGGACTGTTTTAACCTTACGTAACAAATATAGGTACTGAAAAAATAGAATTTACTTCATTAAATTAATATGAAGTATAAAACTATAAAAGTAATAATATGTATTTAATATTTATTTAATGTGATGCTGTTATTATAAAAAGTCAAACTTCGACAATGCTATTAAAATGATAGTATGCATACTATTAAATTTATTAAATGAATATTATTAAAACTATTATTATAATAGGATATACTATTAAATTATAATGTGATGGACGGACTATAATATTTACAAGACAATACTATTAAAATAATGGTACATTTCAACTATTGATTTAATAAGATTCAAATTGTTATTTTAAAACTGTATACCTATCCCATTGACGAATTTTAATAGTAAAATCTAATTGAATTAATGGGAAATAATTTTAATTTTATAGGATTTTTCCCTGAGTGATGCGTTACGCAAATCCTTCTATGTTTTTCTGCATCTTTATTTTGTTGAAACAAGCTCGTCATGTTATTGATTTCCAAACGGTGCAAAATTTTCAA
Source organism: Argyra leucocephala (assembly GCA_963942445.1). Classification (NCBI taxonomy): domain Eukaryota; kingdom Metazoa; phylum Arthropoda; class Insecta; order Diptera; family Dolichopodidae; genus Argyra; species Argyra leucocephala. The sequence goes on along the minus strand of OZ012681.1, from coordinate 6,621,340 downwards.
TTTAATTCTAAAAATTGTTCCCAAACTAACATAAAATAATAATAAGACACAAATTTTATATTTAGTACAATTAAAACGTTTGTTTCAATTATACTTGGCAACTCAGCAAACAAAAATGAATAGTTTCCATTAATTTTGGAACTGGTCCAGATTGCTTAAAACGTATTAAATTTTTATTCATAATTTTTATACTTCTACTCTATTTGAAACCTACTAACAAATCACCCTGAACCACGAGAAATAGAAAATCACTTGAACTAAACATATACGATGATAATCTTAACATTTATTATAAAATTTTTATATGAACTTTCACACTTCATTTAAGTTCATTGTCATGAAATCATAACACAAAATATCGTTCAATAGTTTTATGCCAACAACTATTTACATTACCTTACTTTACATTTTTTTTTTTTTTTGATAACCTCGTGTAACAGTAAAATAAAAATATTCAAAGCGATACCATTGAATGAACTTTAATTCAAAAGAATTATTTCTAGTTCACCTTTCTTTTAAAACAAAAACCACAACAACAACAAATATTGGCATATCATTAATATATAGTTGTCACATTGTATGTCAAACATAGATACAATTGCCAAATGCATAAATATAGAATTAGATTTAAAAAAAAAATAGTGCAACAAAGACAATTTGTGTTACTTTATTTAACCAATATAGTACAGATAGTAACAGTAGACTCTCAGAGTAATAAACAGCAACTTTATTTGTACAGTCAGATTTAATGCTTAGCATATGAGACGTCTATTAGAGACGAAAGCTTGTTAAATATTTGTGTAATATTTCATCATTTTCTGTGAAGTTAGTAGAAACCTGCACGGCTATTAACTTACTGTTACACCTTTAAATAATTAAAAATTAAAAGACACAGATTAATTTTTAGTAGAATAATACTAATACAAAAACTTAAAATATATTAAAAGATTAAATTAATACTAAATATAAAAATTGAAATATAAAAACGAAAACAAACCAATGGACATGAAAAAGAAAACCAAAAAAAATAATTTAGCTAGTTAGTATTACGTACATTATTACGCAGTAGTTTACCTTTCAATTCAGTTCCAACGCTTATGTGGAGGTCAAAAAAGCTTGAATTAAATTTTACTTCAACAAGTATTCTAGTAATTAGCTCAAATACGTCATATTTGGGCATATTTCTTGACCAACTGTGCTGAAATGGAATGTGGAACATCTCGGTGATCCAATTTAAATGCCATTTTTGATATACGTTGTAACAATGCTCAAATTTCTAATATTCGGGCATATTTTTTGACCTACTGTGCTGAAATGGAATGTGGAACATCTCGGTGATCCAATTTAAATTTTTGATATTCGTTGTAACTTGCAATATATATTATATCAATTTATTGCCATTTTTTGTTCCTGTATATAAAATGGCTTATCAAATAAACTCGTTTTAACTCTTTTGGACTGTGTTAATGAAAATTTCGGATTCTCTACCGTTTTTAAAATAGTTTAGGTATATAGACTGGTGAGTAGTGAGAGTAGTGATTTAGTATTGAGAGTAGTGATCGGCCTAGATTCTTTTGAAAGCTAAACTCAAACAAACCACTCGGAAAATTAAAAAAAAAAATAAAACATGGATTCCACACAACTTTTTACAATTAAGTCATAGTTTTGAACAATGTAATTGACTATTAAATTTCCTAGGCATTTCAGCGAGTATGCTGGGAAATAAAATGTTCACGCTTTGATTGTTAACTAGCCCCTTTTTAAATATGTTCCACATTGATTCCCTTGGGTGTGATCGATAAGAGGATAAGATTTTAACATTTCTAAAAAATATCTTCCATATATTACAGTTGTTTTGATACAGCTCTGGATTAGATCTAATTTGTTAGTTTAATAATTTTGTTGAGTTTCGTTCCACATTATAAAATATTTATTTTGAAGGTTTACAAAACTTTTAAGCTGTGGAAATTTTTCATGTAAATGTACTACAAATGCACATTCTTGCTTCTCTATTATTTTTACTTGTTGTCTGGTGCTTTTCTATTCTGTTCATTTTTTGTCACGATTAAAACTTACTTATGTTGAATTAAACCTGTCAAGAATTCAACAAAAATAATTTTTCTATATATGTACTTCGGTAGCTTCAATTAAAGTTTTCTCTTTCAAAACAATAATTCCGTAGTAAATATACCTACATCGAGAACTTCCTGTACTTGAATTGGTTTTGTATTGTTTTTTTTTTCTACTTTTTAAATTTTCTTCACAATGATTCAGTGAAAAGAATTATCTAAACTATACACTTACGGTAGTAACCTTTGATGTTATTATCTATAAAATTTGTTGACTAAGTACTTATCAATCTTTGGAAGCTTTTTTTTTAATTTTGAAATAATACGATTAGATAATTTTTAAAGCCTAGTTGACTATTTTACGTTGCAATTGAACTCTTTATGATCTAACAAGCTTTTTTTTTAAATATTAAACAAATAAATGGTTAAAATTATACAATACAATACAATTGTATTCGAACATACTATAACAGTGTTGTTCATAGTTATTCAATTCAATTAAATTTACAATTAAAAATGTGACAACTGATTTGTGGTTCTGCAATTAGTGTTTTGTTAACATGTATATATATTTTTCAATCATTCCAAGTATGATATAGGAATGGAGTAGCTACAGGATAATGTTAGGACAATTTATTTATCGTTATATGTATATGCTTTCAAACAGACTACAGAATACCTGAAAAAAAACCATTCTACAAGAATACGAATCAAACAAAATATTTTGAACCAAAGTAAAAGCTTTGCACCGAAGTCAAAGTAATATATTTATAGATATCTCGTAGGTTTAAGTTAACCCTTAAACATTTTTGGTTAGGTCAAAGAGAGGCATCAAATGCTCACCCCTACACAGTACAAATTTCTAGCTGACTCAAAACTGTCTATGGAAATTTAAATAAAATAACAAACCATATTTCAACAAGCGTTTTTGCTCAACGCAAAATTATATCTACATACAATCTACAAAAGCCCAAGAATAATAATAACAAATTTATTCGATCTGATATATTCCTACTGATCAAAGGGACATTTTTCTTTCACCAACGCTCTATTAGTCCAAAGCTGGGCACTTTTGTATATAAATATCGGTTGAAACTTAATCTTTGGCTTAACTTAATAAAAAAAAATCACATTTAGGACTTGCCAGTTTTGGGTAATGGTACTAAGTAATGTGGGTAAAGTAAGTAAAGTTTAATTCCAACATGACATTTGACATGAGATTTGTTAGTATTGATAATTAATGTCAAATACATATAATCAGATCTGATATACAAGAACATAGGTAAATTACATATAGAATTAAGCGGTATTAATATATGGGAAGATATGAAACATATTATCTGGGATTTGCATTGTCATGAGTTAAAAAAAGTTCGCCTGGCTTTGAGAGTATATATATTAGATAGTCCAAAAGAAAAAATGCTTAGCTTTAGATTTCTATCATGGTTATGGAATTATTTTAATAACAGATAACGACCCAATTTTTGACTGAATTGATTGAACGATTCATATATGAGTTGGTATTATATCAGCCGCAAATAACAATCACTGTCATCCGCTTTTGAACAAACTAACTATTCATAATGAACAATACAAAATGAAGATACACAGTTGATATATATTACAGTAATAAAATAGTAACAAATTAACTTAAAAAATATATTTTTTTATGCATAGCATCATAAATAGGTGTAGAAAAAGTTAACTGATTTTGCGAAGTAACAAAAATAGAGTTCATTTCTTACTCTCTCTTTCGCAAATAAAATTTGATCCACTTATTTAAAAACCATTGATTTGTAACAACATTTTTAGATTTTTTATTGCAAAGATAAAGTAATTGCAAATTTATAAATGCAATAAACTGTACAATCGTAGCCAAACATATACATACATACACATAGTTTGCAACAACATGAAATTTTGATTTCATTATCATGAGGTTTTCATTTAATCGATTACATTTTTTTTTTTTTTTTAACTTTTTATTCAATTCGTAAAATTTGTGTGATTACACGTTCAAGTCATAGAATAAAAAACGAAATTTAAATTAAAAATATTCATTTTTTTTTTTTTGTTTTGTATTAAATTGATTATATCTAATATAATCTGTGTACATTGAAATTTTGATAAATAAATAAAATGTGCTTGAAAAAGAAAGTTTTATAAAAATAGAAAAATATAGAAAAAAAAAAAATTAAAAAATTAAAACAAAACAAAAATCCAATAATCGCTGTCATTTATTACCAAGTTGTTATAGTGATGGGTACTCCATTCTAACATTCACCTGTAATTGTTCGGTTTTTTTATTTATATTTATTTTTTTGTGTTTTCATATTGTTTTGTTTTTTTGTTACTCACTTTCAATGATAATGTCAAGGTCGATGAATATTTTAGTGTGGTAGTAGTGGTGACGGTTGTGATTGTGGTAGTTATAATGGTGGAGTAAAAAAAACAACAAAATAGAAAATGTGAACTCATTCATCACTGTAATAAAACAAATGAAATTGACACTCCTGACGAGTAACAAGAACAGTTACAGTGTGAATACTTAATTCAAATAACAGTACTAATTCTATTTCTTTTTTCTCTCACTTTCGTTTTATATTGTGTTTTGTTTTTGGTTTTTGTCTTATTATTGTTGTTGCCATTTTTTAATTTTATATATTTTTGTGAATTTTCTTTTAAAAAATTTCTTTTGTACATACATAAATTGATTTTTTATTTTTTTTGTTTCAAATTAAGATTTATTAAAAATTATATAAAAAAAAATAAAAAAAAGAAACAAAAAAAAATATAAAAATAATTTTTAAAAATAATTGAAATAAATATTGTAAGGTTAAATATTTTGACATTTTTTAATAACAATAATAATAAAAATGATATTAGCAACAATAAAAATAATAATAAAAAAATAATACAAATACATAGTGTTACAAACAAAGTGAAAGAATAAGTGAAATTGAATAATTAATATTTAAAATTAAAGTGAAGATATTTTATTTGAAATATAAAATAATAAAGTATCATATTTACACAAGCATATTAAAAGTGTTGTGAAATGTGAATACTAAAACATAATAGATTCTTAAATAATAAACAACTAAAAACAATATTGTTCCATGGTCGAAAAAATGATAATATATAATATTATAGATACAAATAAACACATCTCATTATCAATAAGTAAAAGCTAAGAAAATCTAACTTAAATAGATCAATAGCTATGTTATAAATATTAAAACATTAAAAAATTTTGTTTTTTGTTTGGGTTTTTCTATTGCAAATTTGTAAAGAATAAAAAAAATAAAGTAAAAATAAAAAATTAACCAATATTCAGTTAGGAATTCAGTGATTGTAAACTAAAATGAAAATTTTTTTCTTATACTTATACACATGAGATGTGGAATTTTACGATGTTTTAAGTTACCCTTTTATTTTGTAATATCTAAAATTTGAAAATCAAGAATGCACATTTATACCTACTGTTATAATGTTTGAATGAGCCATTTTCAACTTGAGCTACTTACTTATCTAAAATTCTAAAGTCAACAATGCACATTTATATCTACTGTTATAATGTTTGAATGAGCCACTTTCAACTTGAGCTACTTACTTTTACTCATACTTATTTACTTATACTTTCGCGGATATTTACATTTACTTTTTAATCGGAACTTACTTACTTTAGCTTCTTTTTTACCTAAGAGTTTATTTATTTATCTACTAATTTATTTACTCACTTATTACCTTAGTTACTAGCTTAATTACTTCTTAACATATCTTATTACTTACTTTCTTTCTTTTTTACTCAATTACACACTTATTTACTTAGTTACCTCCTTACGAACGAATAATATCAGTATTTCCTGTCTTATATACTTACTTTCTTGGTTATTTATTTCACTCTCATGTCATTTCATTGTGATGAACATTGGAACCAGAATCAGATCGCGTTTCGCTATTGAATAAAACTTGTGATGTAGCATTCTTATCACTATTAGCCATTGGGATTACAGCTGGAATTAAGATATTGCCAAAATTTGAAGTAGAACTACCAGTGCATGGTGTATCAACTTCTTGTATATTACCTTCAGTTTTAATTGTTAATATTATTTGAAAATGATATGCTGTTGCCCATTGTATACAAACATTTGAATGATTTACAACTAGTATTCTGTGGTTTTCAACATCATTATAAAAACTATTGGATTGTAATGCTTTTTAGCTATGCATAACATTTTTTTATGTACTGATAAATTTAATTGCTTATTAAACAACATTTGGCTCAGTATATTAAGTCGTTGTTGTATTTCGTCAATTCGCACATCACTACTTTCTATTACATATTCCAAATATGTTTCAAAAGTATTTAAACAAAAGTCTCATACTTCATGTTCATTGATTAATTCTTCATTATTTCTAGAAATGATACTGATTACAGCTAAAGGTGGTACCCTATTTATTAGCGGTGGTTGATTATTTTTAGAATTTTGTGACATTGGTATTACAACCACAACTGGTAATAATTGAGATGATTTTATTGGGTTAGGATTGCTATTAATGGAAGTCCAGCTTGACTTGACTAAACTATCGCCGTTGGTTTTACTGTATTCGTCATTTGAGAATGCTTATTCAAATTAAGTTTAGTCTAGTTTAGTCTAGTCAAATTAAGTTTAGTCGAATCGTGGGATAAAGAATTAAATTGCATCATTGGTGGATCATTCGAAACATGATCATATTGGCCAAACTGTGGAATGTTTTTTTGTTATCATCCATGCTATATCAAATTTAAATTTACTTGCATAGCTTGTGTTTATTTGAATATTTCATTAATTAGTTTAACGTTTTTAAAAATTTAAGATTAAGCACATCACATCGTTGTACATAGATGATAGATTATTTTACAGATAGACAGATAGACATTATTAAAATCAGTTATAACCTATTATAAAAAATAAATTTATCTAACGTTGGTTGGAAAATTATCTAACGTTGTTTCGTATTTTCTAGATGGCTTGTCATTTCAATTTTCGGCAATGTTCTTTGTTAAATACTCGCTTTGATGGTGTAGGGGAGAGGGTTTTTATTAATCTAACCCCACATTTTGTTGTGATAAGTTCTGCAATTATCTAAGCGTAAAACTACAAATCAAAAGGTTAACTTAATCTCAATTGTACCATCCCAAACAATTTAATTCTGTTTAGTCTTCTAGCTAAAATATAACTGTTAATTAGCAGTTTCAATATTTAAAGGCTGATACGAAAATCATGATCATCACAATTTATTGCATCATATTAGGTATTACAATAATCATTTTTTACCTGTTCCGATACTATGAAAATATATGTTGGTACATGAAATTATTTTAGCACAGGAAAATCTTTTAGTACGTGTACAAATATTTTAGTATAGGAAAATAATTTTAGTACAGGAAAAATTTTTTAGTACAGGACAATGATTCAGTAAATATTGTTTTAGCACAAGGAAATATTTTACTACACGAAATTGTTTTAGTACCAAAATTTTTTAGCACAAGCAATATGTTAGTACTAAACAACTCTAACCTAAACTACAGTTCTAATAATTCCAATTTAAATTTTTTATTCTAAAATACTAAACAAAAAAGAATAAATTCAAATTCACACATTCAAACGAACACCTTATCTTCACCCACCACACTTCAACACACACATTTTTTATCACCGTAACATTTTAATTTATCACACTTCATTTTAACCGTGTAAATGTGATTTAATTATTGAATTTCTAATTTTAGTATTATTAAATGAAATTTTTTCCCCTATTATTATATTCTAGAATGATTATCACTACATTCTATAGATTGTGAGTCAATCAGTGATTATACAGTTAAAAAAAAAAAAATTAAATCAAAAATAAAAAAATAAAAATGTAAATAAAAGAAAGCTTTATAATATTATAAAGAACAAAATAAATTTATATTGAAAAAATTAATTTACAAAAATAAAAAGTGTTACAGAAAAACCAAAAAAAAAAAAAAAAGCTTTCAAATAGTAGTGAAATTAATAATAATAAGTTAACTTACTGATATCCGATTCTAGTCATACTCTACTTTAAGATTTATTTTTAGTTTTTAAGTAAAGGAAGCAAAAAAAAAAAAAAAAATATAATAAAAGAAGAAAAAAAATTTAAACAAGTGAATTTTAATTAAAATTGATTAGAAAAATTGAAAACAAAATATAAAATTCGTCACCAATTTCGAAACTACATATTTTTTGTTTTCATTTTTGGATTAGCTGAACTTTGAATACCAAAATTACAAAATGATTTATATTGATGATAATGATCCAGAAGGAGGTAAGTTTATTATTAGAAAAACAATTTTTAATTATATTTGATATGCAATTTAGAAAAACGGTTTAATGTCTTTACTCAATTTACGTTTAATCGTGTAACTATGTTAGACCATAGCACAGATTATACTGATCCAATTTTTTTTTGTATTTATTTTCTTAACATAACATGTAAAAATTGTAAGTATATTTTCCGACCATGACTGAGATATATTATAGGATTTCCTATTAGGATAAAAATTACACACTTCACTTACCCATCAGTGAGGATTTATTCCCTTTAGCTTCTGTTTTTATGACTTATTTCGCTTTACTACATTAAGTTGAATCATTTATAGTGTTTTTTAAGGTAAATATAATAGAGTTGTAACACAGATACATTTCTCTTTCTTATTTTTCTACATTAATTTGAACTGAAATATAATTGGTCGTGGTCGCAGGGTATAGCAGAATTTACCTATATTAAATCTCTAATAAGTAATCAATTATTGTTGAAATACTTTTTTGTAAACCCCTTATAATTAAAATTGTATTTATATAGCTAGTATTCAAAATTATAATTTGAGTATAATATTTGTTCTGTGGTGAATTCAAATAAAAATATTATTCACATTATTGCAAGAATTACATAAATTTTTTTCAGTATAAATTAGATAAAAAATTAAATTACATTTGCATTTGCCGTTATAAGCTTGGATGACACAATTTTAAAATTACGTTACAAGAAAATATTATGACATAATGCTTGTATCATATCTTCGTTAATTTTGATATTTAAATTGAAATAATGTTATTAAATAATACCTGAACAAATTTGACGAGACCAAACGATTTACTTTTGAATTTTAACATTTTTTTAGTTCCACATTAAGTTTGTTCAGTAGATCTAGAACAGAATCCGACAGTTTTGGACAATGACAATTAACTGTCAAACATTTTAAAATTACTTAGAATAGAAAAATCTACTGATCAATTTTTTTACTCTAATTTTTGTTTACTGTCATTACTTTAAAATATTTTTGTTTAACTGTCAAAATTTAAAAAAAAATAACAACAAAATAGGTTGTACAAAACTGTTCTGCATTCAGAACAAAAAATATCAATTTAGAAATTTTTTGCACAATGTAGTGAACACCGATTAGAACACTTTTGGACAAAAAAGTTCAATTAACGAAAATTACTGAACACAAAAAAGTATTATTTTTTATTCTTGACCGTTCTAGAACGTTCTAGAACAGTTTACTGAACAAACTTATTATCTTTATTTTCTCTATGATAGCTCTTATTACTTGTATGCAGATGTCGTGATAAGCGTGGACAGCCACAATACATTGCATGCATATATTAGATGCTGAATATTACAGTAACGGTAAAATTACTGTTTTGACACAAAAACTGAGTAAAAATAAAATTCCAAATAAACTAACAAAACTAAATCTACTGGACCCAAAATTATTGATATAATTCAATTTCATTACACAACTTAATTTGTATTCAAAATATTTGTCATACTTAAAATACCTCATAAATATAAAAAAAAAAAAAAAATGGCGCCAATTTGTTCCAAAATAATTTCTAATAAAATTATTATGTATAATATTTTCTATAAAATTCCATTTAAAAATCCCGCTCTCTTCTACAGCTGTTGAATGAAAAGCAAAAATACCATATATACAAAACAAGAAATCAAATTAAATTTTTAATTTTAATTTTTTGACACATTTTACAAAAGTCATTTCATTTCCTCTTACAACATGCCTGTCATTTGATTTAATTTGTTGATTAGCATTCTAATTACAAATTGCACAATTTCAATTTTCTGTTTGTCAATATAAATATCAAACAGTTGGTTGAAAAAAATTTGTATTAAATAAAAATTTCAATAAAATTTTTATTTTACAATATAAATAATTAATTAATAAATTTTTGTTTTTTGTTATTGTAAATATGACGAAATTAAGACATTTAATGTCATATTAAATGACATACGAACATTTTCTTGGCAAACATTAATTTATATTTTTTTTGTGATCATATTTTTTGTTTTTTTGCCTAATGTGGCAGTTTTAAGAACTAAAATGGAATTTTTCTCAATAATATATTGATAAAAAAAAAAGAAAAAAAAATTTTTGCTATTAAAGATATTTTAAAAAACTACAATAAATATATGTACAATATAGTTTTAAATTCGATGTTGCCAGATATTGCCAACAAAATAAAAATTCAACATTTTTGTTTTTTTTTTTAAATAAAAACTATTTATTTCTTACCCAGTTTCCTGTCACTAACATAAATTTTTCTTTTTTAAAGTGTTTCGGAGTCCACTAACCTCATTTATAAAAAAAAAAAAAAAAAAAAAAACAATTCTGATTTTAAAATTAATTTTATTTGCAAAAAAATAATAGAGACAAACAATATAACAACAATAAGAAACAAAAAAATGCTAATTTTATAACAGAGAAAAATTTTGCCGCTGTACGCCAATAGAATTACAATAAAACCACAACAAAATGAAAACAAAATAAAATTTAAAAAAAAAAAATTATAATAAAAAAAAACTCATATTCCTAATCTACCATAAATCCTAACCACCATCAACCACCACCATCTTTGAAATAATTTACCCCGATCACAAATAATTAAATTTTTATTTTTATAGTTACAAATTTTTTTAATATAATTTCTATAACTTTGTATACTTTTAAAAGTTGAAAAAAAAACATGGTGGTACTGTTATAATTTCTTTAACTCTTTAAAATTTAACTGTATGTTTTTTGTCGAATTTGGACGATTATGTGGAATACTTAAAATGCCAGTACTTTGCTATGAAATTTACATATTCTAATAATAGAGTATACTCAGCTTTATTGACGCAATAGTCAATATTTCATATTGGTCACTTGTCTTTTGGGGTCAAAGGCGTCTCCCATTTATAGAATTTTCAGTGACGAAGTACTCGTATATACCTTGATCTCATATTTTGCACATTTCGGTATACTTAATAGTTTTTTTGTTTGCATGTCTGGATCAATTCAAAATCATTTCAATTATGCAACTCATTTTTGTAATTAATTCACCATCAGTTAACTTCCTGCATTTAATTATTACTCTACTTACTTAGGTGGGCAACAGACCATGATGGTCCTGGATTTGTCTTATCAACGTCTTCTATTTTTGTCGATTACGGGCGGCTTATCTCCAGTTGAAGATAAGTTTCATATCTGCCAATACTTCGTCTCTCTAACGAAAGTTTGGCCTGCCCCGAAGTTTTTTATTTTCGAATACGGATTTTGGTGAGCGTATGAGCTCTAGGTGTCCGCCACTATGATCTTTTGACTTTATTTTTCTTAACTTTATTATACAGTTCATAGAGTTCGGTATAAATAACTCATATTATACCTTCTCCTCTAAATATACATATACCATTTAATTATATCATGTCTTACTAAAACTTCCGTTTCAAACGCGTCTAACATTTTTGTACTTGCTTTTATTGAAATCTACATGCCGAACCCATTACATTATTACAATGTATTGTTCTCATTATTATAATGTATTAGAAATTTACATCAAGATAAGTCAAATTCGACACATTTTCAATTTTGGAATCTTCTATTGTTAAGTAACTGTTAACTCGTATTGCACACTCAACAAATACAACTAACAAAAATAAACCTATTTGGAGAACCGAAATTCACAAACAACCCTTTTACTGATAAAACCTAAAACTATTCAATTTTTTATGCATATAATAATTAAAATATTTAAAAAAAAATTTTGAAAATAATTTAGAAATAAAAAATTAAATTATTGAATAAACTTTCATGTCGAACACATTTTTGTAATTAAAATTATTGCTAAAAATGTTTAAAACAAAAACAACAACAAAAAAATAATAAAAAAAAAAGCCCAAAAATTGAATCGGTTCATTGAGAAAATTTTTAAAAATATAATTTCCCTCCTTCAGATTATTTGCTACTTGTCGCACCGGTATCACCTCGCCCGTTGTCAATGCTCCCAAAAATTCACAAAACATTGAATGTTATATTTAAAAAAAAAAAACAACAATAACAACAGCAAAAAAAAAAATAAAAAAAAGCACGGTCAGGCGGAACACGTCATTTAATAAGAATTTATTATTATTTTTTTTTTTGTGTATTTTTTTCAAAAATACAAAAGAACCGTTATATATATATTTTTTTTTATTTTTAAATAAAAATTCTTGGATCATCTCCAAAAAAAAAAAAAAAAAAAAACAAAAATTTTATTTTCAAAATTAATTTCCATTATTTGAATTTTCTTTTTCTTTTTCAAATTTTTGTTTACAAGATACACAGTCAAAAGAATTTTTCGAACATAAATTCAACGAATATTTTAACACTCTATCCTAACTAAACAATTTATAGTAATTGAGTTAAAATCAGTTGTCAATTAAATCAAAAAAAAAATATATATATATATTCTAACCGTTACATATTAATTATTTAAAAATAGTTTAAAAAAAAAAATTGTTATTCACTAGACAAAAATATTGTTTTTTGTTTTGGTTTATATCAAATTTTGTTTACTTGTCATCTGTGTTGTAAAGCAGAGTTGATTACAAATACAATTGATCCATTGAAAAGCGTTATCAAACTAAATATTGGAATCCTTCAATTTTAATTATTGTAAAAAATATCATAGTCACAGCCCTCCATAAAATAGATATAAGTACTAGAGATGTCTTCTAAACTATTACATACTGTATCTACCTTTAAATTAATTTTTCCAATCAAGGACAATCACAGAGAATTACCTTAATATCTATCTGTGTACTAACAAATTCGAAATATTTTATTAACCGCGCTAACTACTATTATTAAAAATTTTTTTGAAAAAATTTAGATTAAACATACATTGTCTCGGCTCTAACAAATCTATGGTAAGCAGTGAGTATTTTGTAACATGATGCTTCAACTAATTTCACTACTCCTACTACTATTACTACTACTACTACTACTACTACTACTACTACTACTACAACTACTACTACTACTACTGCTACTACTACTACTATTAGTGTGTACGTATAAAGTGAGGTAACATCTATGAGAATTTGCTCGTGATTTAAAAATATTTTTAAAATATAAAGTAAAATTGTATAATTTCAAAATTAGATGTTATATTTACAGTATTAACTATATTATTAAATAATAGTATCGATAATTCGTTTGATTAACTGCTGATGATTAAAAATATATAAAAAAAAAAAAAAGGTATATATATAATCTAAATATGAACTGTGGAATTTGTGATATAAGAATTGGGCGGCAAGACATAAATAAAATCTCTTGTGGAGATGGCAATATGGTTTTTCATTGTATTTGCACCAGTATTAAGACTGAAGATTTAGACTTCTACAAAACTTCAGAGAATAAATATAGATGTAATAAATGTAATAGTAAGAGACGTAAATCATTTCAATCTGATGTATTTTTACAACCATCTTTTTCTATGTCTCAATACTGGACAATCTAACAGTTCAACATCAATTACAACAGATAATGTCAATATTAGTAGTACTAACAATAACAATTACAACATGAATAATTCAGACGAAATCACAGTATCAATACCAACAAATGATGATGCTATAACTCTTAAAATGGTATACAATAAATTAATTAGTTTAGAAGATGTAAACAAAAAATATCTTAATACAATTAAAGAACTAAAACATGAGAATTCTGTGTTAGGCTCTAGATTGCACAGGTTAGAGAATAAATTCAATTATCTACAACAAAAAGAGCTAATTAATTCAATTGAAATTTTTGGTTTACCAACACCATTTCCTGAAAATGAAAATTGCCTAAGTATTGCAACAAAACTTTTCAAAGATGGATTGTCTCTGGACATTCGTGAGGAACAAATTGAGAAATGCACTGTTAAAAATCCTAAACAAAAGAGAAACAATAGAAGCGACAACGCAACATCTAATATGAAAGTAATCTGCATACAACTGAAAGAGAATACTACAAAGCAGGAAATTTTGAGAACGAAGTTTACTACTACTATCACTTACTACTACTACTACTATCACTTACTACTGCTCCTACTATAACTTACTAGTACTACTACTACTATTACTTACTACAACAACTACTACTATTAACTACTACTACTACTACTATTAGTAACTACTACTACTACTACTACTACTATTACTTACTACTATTACTACTACTATTAACTACTACTACTCTTACTACACTACTTGTACTACTACTACTACTCTAACTACACTACTACTACTACTACTACTATTAATATTTTATTTCAAGTGAATATTTAGATGTGAAAAGACTTGTTTACAATATAGAAAAAGCCATTTCAAGGTTATATTTGCCATCGCACCCTCCTTTGGCATTATTATGTTATAACGATGAATAAAGCGGCTCTGTCAATGGTCAGCTGACTGTTCTTTCTTCGTCTTTCAATAGAAAAGGATTAATATTTTATTGTGTTCATTTCGATTGTCATTGTTTTTACTAATTCGAATTTTTTAGCCTTGTCTTTTGAATTAATTTTCAAATCTATAAGATTTGTGTTGTTGTAATGTTCTTTTTCTATTTAGGATATCTTCGATAGTTTAACAAAATATATCATACTATAATATAATTTCTGGAATATGTTATAAGCTCTAAGTGAAACATTATTAAAATTAAATAAATATTAAAACTCTAGGTATGTTTCACAATTTTATTAAATATCTTAATCGATTTCGGTTATTACACCATGAATGACCCTGCCAATACATCTCTTTCAATCTTGAAGTATTATTTGTTTTTCCAGCAACATATTCTGTGTTCATTCTGAAAAGCTGATTACAATCTCAAAAGTGTTCTGATTTAAACCAAAATAACTGACATTTTTTTAAATTTTTGAATTTTGGAATCAAATTAACTGCTAAAAAGCTCTCAAAGTGCATGCATAATTTAAATTCATAATTTCGAGCACTCAATATTGAACACTAGGACATAATATACGGATTCCGAATATAAAAAAAAAAAAAAAAACACAAATAATTCAAATCTAAAACACACTGACATTCGAATATTTATCCAATTTCAATTTCGTATTTTATTTTACAAAAATAGAAATTTTCAGTTTGCCAATCGAATAAGTTAAATGGCGCCGACATATTTTACAAACAATCACATGAATAAAGTAAAACTAAAACTACAATTTACTAAGGAAAGTAAAACGCGAAAAAAAAAAACAAAAACAATTAAAAATTAAAATAAAAAATTCATTATTATCAAATGACAAATTCTTCTTCACTAAAGTTATTATTTATTTTTACTTCTTTTTTATTTATTTTTTTTTTTTTTATAAAATATAATATTTGTTGTAAAATTAATTGCTCAAAATGATTTATTTGAAAGATCTCTGAATGTTATAAAATGTAAAATAAAACTTTTTTTTTTATTGGTTGTTTTAATTCAAAAATTCGTTTGTCTCTTTTGATCATCAAATCAAAAATTATAGCAGTGGGTGAAGGTTGGCGACACTTTAAGGCGACTACAATTATTAAAATGTTGAGCAACAATAAATTAAATTCATATTTAAAAAAAATTAATATTTCTTTTCTAATTACTCTCACTTATTCGATACTAGCTATATACAATGTGCATCGCTCCTGGTCCTAATAAAATATTTTGCTGTCCATTATTGCTGATCACGGCAAATTTTTTTGAGTTAAAGATCACAGATTATCAAATTTTTTTTTCAGGTCACAGTCTGTAAGAAATCAAACATACAAATCATAGAAAATAAACACGAAGTTTGAATAGGTTTTATCTTATATCTACTATTCATATTATATATATATATTCAGCCTGCAATACAGAATAACTATTCTTCAACCTGAAATAGATATCTGTTACAGTAGACAATCCTTATAATATCAATTATATTATCATACGATCGGTGTGCCGATGATATGAAATTTTTTACAGGTAATTTGTAATGTATGTACCAATGAACAACAGCAATGAATACAGAAATATTTAAGTCAGAGTACACGTGACATCTGAAATGCAATATTAGAGCTTCATAACGAACTAATGAGCACCGCAATGCAATTATTAATAAAGCTAATTCTATGTTGGGTTTCATTAAAAGATGGGCTTCGTAATTCGTCCCAATCTTGAGTATGCTAGTCAAGTGTGGTCACCACACTATAATATTCATATTGATAGAATTGAGTCAATTTAGAAATTTTTTTAAATATTCTACCCCCTTATAAAAATCGTTACTAATTGTAAAACCTAAAGTTACTTAACTTAATCTCTTTGGAATCTAGAAGAGAAATTTCAGATATTTTTTCTTCATACTACAAGTTATGAAAGACGAAATCTATTAGGGGTACATTAAAAGTATGGTGAATGCCAATACCAATACTAGTACACGATTTCGCTCAGTGAACATTTTTAATGCCCTTTATCATCGGACAAATTGTGGGAAATATGAACCCATTAATAGGATGTTTGTATTATGCAATAAATATAAAAGCTACATTGATCTTTCATTAAGTGGAAGTCAAATTAAAAATTGCTACAATTCGCTTGGAATTGAATATTTGAGTTCGAGTTTTAATAGAAAAGATATATATATGGTTACAAAAAAAAACACACACATTCTCTTATCATCACACTTAATAATCCTTTCGTTAATACGTAGTTCTAGTTTTCCCATCTCCTTCTATTTTTCTTTTATGAATTGTAGAGTACTTTAGTTTAGAATAATTTTGTTAAATATTAATTATTTTTTTTTTTTTTGGTTTAAGACTTAATTGTAATCTGTTTGATCTAAACAGATAAGTAAACAGATAAATAAATAAATAAATAAATATACAAAATATAATTAAACAATAATACAAAAATATAATAATACAATATAGTTGCATGCTCATTTCTGATGCCGAATTGATACTATTTTTCCGAAAATCGGCTTTACTTTTTCCAATAATAGTCTTTCAAATAGTTTGGCTAGGCACGGCTTGCCTGGTTTTTGGTATCAGGATTCCACTGAATAGATCTTAGCATCCATAATGTACATTAATATTTTATAATCTTATTCCGTCAGTTCTTTCAATATTCTACCACTAATTAGATCATAACCTGGGATTTTTTTTGTTTTGGTGTTATTTTGAATGATTTTTGTTATTTTTTTTTTATTTCAATTTTAATACAATTTACTTAAACTAGTCTTAAACTATATAATACATCAAATAAATCAATGTTTTGTGACCTAGCCTGAGCTGTCTGGTCTAATTATTTTCTAACACAATTTTAGTTTTTCTAACACGAATTACAAGTCGCACATGTTATTCATGTAGGTATATTTATTTTATTCAATATTGTGTTTATGTACCAATTTATGTATTTCTGCCATTGTAAAATTCTAAATAGTAAAGTATAATGCTGAGGAAATTATATATGGTTCTACGGTTGTGCTTTCCGAAGAAAATTGTTTAAATACTGCATTAAGGTGTGCTGCCTTTCTTGGGTACTAAGTGCCCCAGAATGTTGATTATTTGTTCGTATTGGTGAATTAAACTATTGTGGATGTTTTAGTTTTTTTATAGCTTACCACAATGAAAAATCTGTAGCCTCCGTTTATTGTTAGGCTTCAAAGATATTCTTGAATAATATCATTTCTAGCAATATTGAATATTTTTTTAATTGTTTTGTAGCCATGTTAAGTTTTATTTTATCACTCCGTCCCCTCAATGGTTCAATGGTAAACTCGCGAATGTGTAAATTTTACAATTTTCAGGAGGACAAAAACAAACTTTAACCTTTCGTGTAAAATCAGGTTTTATACTTTTCGCTCTGATTTTTTCGTCATAGGCTTCATTATTAATTTATTTTTGAAGTGTGAAAAATATTTGGGTAAAGCAAAGAAATTGCAGTTTCGTTAGTTTTGCTGTAGTGAGTTTGTCAGAGCTCCTAAAAATTTCAAGTAAAATTTTTGCATAAAGTAGCGAATCTGCATGTAATTTTTGAAAAACTTGAAATTAATATTTAAAAAAATGTAGTAAAAAAGTATATGTAATAGAAAATACAAAATAAATTTGCAAAACATTTTAAATAAAAATAAATAAAAACTACAATTCAAATTTCTGTCTCTAATAACGAATAATAAACAAAACATAACAATTAATTTTATTAAGTATACAAATTAAATAAGTTTATTTATGAAAGGGCTCCAATTTTGAAGCTGTTCATAATCAGATTCTTCATAAATATCTGGTATTGCAAAAGCAGCATCTCTTACAGAACCAGAGGGCGTCAAATTCTCATAAAATGCGTGGTAGGCTCCAGGAATTTGCAATTCATCGCACAGTTTTTCTAAATCCCATTTTTTACCATCAGATATTGAAAATCTTATCGAATGGGCTCGTATTTGTTGTAAGTTCGAAGGGTAACCTCTCCTTTGCTTTAAACTGTATTGTTTAAAAACTTGCTCATAATCAGTTTTTATATGCAATTTATCCGGGGGTGACCTTCGAATACTGAAACCAAGCAAAAATTTTGAAAGGGAATGTGTTGTTTTCGTCTCCTATAAAAAAAATTTTATCTGAATTATAAATAGTCTATAAAATCTGTGTGTGTTAGCGAAGAAACAATATACGGTTATGGATTTTTCCGTGCATTTCTTATTTGCTGAACCCATTCTTCTGGAGTATACACCGGAAGTCATTTTGCCGTCATAAAATTTTTTTGATGTATTTATCCGCATTGTATGAAGCTTTTTCTTGATTCAAAATATATGTGATTTATTATTTGAACGTAACGTGGATGTCTCTTAACTAACTTTAAATACATACACACCAATTTGGTATTCTTCTGTTGTCGTCCACAAAATTATCGGACATCATAAATACAGTTTCTACTTCAGGATACTGCATAATATATTTATATATGCTAGTAGAAATTTCAATGCTTCCTCTTTTTCCTTCAGTCTCATCCCAGAAAAAGCATTCTACTGACGCATCCCCTAAATTATATACTGTTAAATTATACACTGCTAGCTTTCTGACGTAGAAAAATGGACTAGTAGCTCCCTTTGGGGTACTCAAAACGCCTTGTAAATCAAATTCAAACGCCAAAAGTGTATTATCTTTTTGAGCCATTCCCTTTTGAATATTTTTTAAATTACGAACAGCTTCTTTTTATGTGAATGTCAAGTTGGTATTTTTCTTTAGCTGACAATTCACCTGTTTTTTATTTTTCATTATATATGTTACATAACATTTATTACAACCTTACCGGGCTTTCAATTTTTAATTAATAATAATTTTTTCTTTACGTGGATTTGGTAAACTTAATGAATAAAAATTTATAAAAATTCGGAATAAATTTCACTCAAACGTTTAAAATTTATAAATTTTCACTTGACATTTAATTATAACTCGATCACAATTCAATTT
Organism: Argyra leucocephala; assembly: GCA_963942445.1. Lineage (NCBI taxonomy): Eukaryota > Metazoa > Arthropoda > Insecta > Diptera > Dolichopodidae > Argyra > Argyra leucocephala. The sequence goes on along the minus strand of OZ012681.1, from coordinate 6,601,463 downwards.
TATAAACTGAATACCGATAGAACACCCACAACATCTATTTATAATGTTCATTATTCTTCATGCAAATCACAATTTTTAACGCGACATTTTCCATCCTGTAACAAAATTTTTTCATTCTGGTTCTCTATTTAAAATCAATTTTTAAATACATAAATAAGATCAAAGAGATAATAATAGCTATTTATTATGCATAAATAGGGATTATTGTAGAAATATACATAATAATTGAAAGATTCGTCACTTTACTGAGTGTAGATTAAGTAAATTTTAAGTTTAAATTAAAAATTCACAACGACAAAGACACTAATCTGACACTTTCGCTACTTTTTCAAACTGAACATTAGCATTTTAAAAAATAATGACAAAAGTAAATTAACGCAAAAACACATTCGACAGTTTGTTGGAGTGATAAATGTTAGATATGTACTTTCACCAAATTACAAAACGCAATTACATCGATTTAGAGACAAGATAGAACTTCAGTCACAGCATAGAACTTAAATAAACATGTAAAACTACGATGTCAGCTCAAATTCGCTGATTTTGCAGATTCGATAGTTTGTCATTGCGGGGACGATATGTTCTACGTTTGTGCTTTCCGAATAAAATTGTTTAAATACTGCATTAAGGTGTGCTGCCTTTCTTGGGTACTAAGTGCCCCAGAATGTTGATTATTTGTTCGTATTGGTGAATTAAACTATTGTGGATGTTTTAGTTTTTTTGTAGCTTTCCACAATGAATAATCTGTGGTCTCCGTTTATTATTAGGCATCGAAGATATTCTTGGATAACTTCATTTCTAGCAATATTGAATATTTTTTTAGTATTGGTGGATTAAACTATTATGGATGTTTTAGGTTTTTTGTAGCTTTCCACAATGAATAATCTGTAGCCTCCGTTTATTGTTAGGCTTCGAAGATATTCTTGAATAACTTCATTTCTAGCAATATTGAATATTTTTTTAGTTGTTTTGTAGCCATGTTAAATTTTCTTTTATCACTCGTAGACTCGTAGTCGTCTCTTTTCCATCACTTCGTTTTTGATAAAATCTACACAAATCTGCAGTTTTTTCATATTATTTGGTGGTGTAGCCATATACCATATTATTTAGTGGTGTAGCATGCCAAGCCGATTTCTGTATAGATTTATTGTTTCTTTAAATAAAAAGATAAAAAGAAAAGCATTGTACTTCACAAAAAATCCATCCCTGAGAACAAACAAAAAAAAGATAAACAAAGGTAAATTGTTATGAACTTGAAATTACAAAACAATTTACCAAACATTTCATAATAATTATATTATAATAAATAATTAGGTCTGGAAAATTTTATACTAAAGTTGTTCTTAAAATGTTCCACTAAAGTACTAAGCACAAAATTAAATCTCAAGAACTTAAATGAAAGAGAGAAGCACAAACAATTAGATTCAACGACCACAATTCCACAATTTACAGTTTAATTTTATAAAATAAAAAATTTTCAAGATTACACTTTACTTAACGGTTATTTAAGACAAACGTTAGCTGTTATTTTTCTGCCATTTTGTTGTTTTATATTTTATTTAAATAACGGTATCTACATTTTTTTTTCTTACAACATTTCAAAAAGTATACTTAACATGCACTCCTTTCGCCATCTTTTATTTTTTTTTTTTATTCATTTCACCAACACACATACACGTCATCATCAAAATCTTTTATATTCAAATTTAATTTTTGTATATATACATAAGTCAAATTTTAAGTGCAACAACAAGTAGGTAGATACTTTAAGAATATTTGCACTTGAAATTTTATTTTCTAAATTTAACATTGCAAAATTTTACAGGTAACATGAAATTACCTTTAAATTACCTTTAAAATAATACCAAAACGAATATAGAATTCATACAAGTACATAAGTACTAAAGAATAAAAAATAAAAAACAAGTTTTTATTTTGCGGCACTGGTTTTTAACCCTTTTATACCTATGAAAGAAAATAAAATTTTATACAACAACAAATACCTACATACTTATATACTTGGAAATAAAATTAGAAAAACAAAACATTCTTCTGTAACTGATGTTGTTTCTAGCCACTTTAGAAACTAATTTTTGTTATTTTTATTGTTGTTTTCTTAAAGAGTTCGAAGTTATTTAAAATAGAAACAACCCCCTATTAAGTTCCCACATTAGTTTACACATTACAAACACATATAAAATAATTACAATAATAAGCAGATGAAAATGTAAATAAATACCTATACATTATGATGATGATGATGATGATGATAATGTTGAAATGATGACAATGATTTTGATTTTCTATAGTTGATGATAATTTTGATGATGATGTTAAGAATAAAACTTGTACAACATTAGTTAGTGGTGTTGGTTTTTGTATAAGCATATATTAGAAAAACCAACAACAAAAAGGTTAATATTGTGCAAAGTTTAATCTTGTGGAAAATAATTTTTTTATACATACCTACTTCTTTTATAAATAGGGTGTTCAAATAGACATTTTATAAAGAGTAATGTTTATTTGAACTTGTTAAAAGTACTTGTGGAGTTAACATTGCTACAAAACAAAAAAAAAAAATCAATTGAATAGTAGTGCTCAGGTAAACAGTAGAACAATTATTTTATCTTCAAGAACAAAACAATTTCCATCTAAATCATTATTGTACAAAAAAATACTCCGCGAACAGACAGAATTAAAATTAAAAGATTGAAGGGGACTAAAGCAAAATATAGGGTTATATCCTCAAATGCCAGAAATATTTAAAGATAAAGAAAATTGCCAAGCATTATAAACCACGTACCCACTGTTATTCATTGAAGTATTTTTCTATACAAAAGTACCTTGAACGTCATGTTTATTATAATATCTGAAAAAAAATAATCAAGTCGTTCCCCCTCGATCATATGCGTTGGACTACATTTGAATAGTCATTCACCCTTAGGAGATAATTTCCTACCTTCAAAATAAGAGAGAGAGAGTACATTTACCAACAATATTGTCTTTTAACAAATCAGGGTATTTCTTCCAACTTCAGAGGCAAATTTTTCCTTCCAGAACAAAAAAGTAGATACTGTTAGATACCAATAAATGCCGAATTTTTCCTTTAATAAAACTGAAGATGAAATGGCGCATATAACAGGTGAAGAACCAACAGTAATCCAAATTAAGCAAAGAAAATGGATATCTGCATGTCACACTATGAGGAAACAACAAAAAAATATAACCAAAAATGGCCCTAGAATAAAAACCCAAAGGCAGAAGAAGGAAAAGAAGACGTAACAATATCGCGCATCAAACCTGAATTAGCTGAATTAGCTAGTTATGGATGAACTTTGGAGGAAATCAAGATCATTGCACAAAACAGAGAACAGTGGAGGAGGCAAGTTGATGTCCTATGCTCCAAAGAGGAGTACCAGGACGAAAAAATGACCAAATGGAATTTTGTAAGCTTTTCATGGCTTTGGAGTTATTTCATTACGCTTCAAGTAAGATTTAGTTAGGATAGCAATAAATGTTACACACCAGCGTTCAGTAGACTTCAAAGAAAGAAAATACTTTTTTTTGCAGTTTAAAATTTTTTTCTCAACTTTTTTCAACTATGGGAATCAATTCAAATGCAGGACGAAACATTTTCTTTGACTTCCAATTTATTTTTTTTTTTAATTGCCAAGTCTATTTGGGTAAACAATCACTTTTTTCCTGTTACTCCTCGTATAGGGAGCATAAGGTAACTCCTCCACTGTTCCCTGTTTTGTGCAGTGTAATCTTGATTTCTTCCCAAATTCGTCCATAACTAGCTTATTCAGCTGTTATGATTCAACGTCAGCTATTGTTAGGTCTTCCTTTTCTTTTACTGCCTTTGAAGGTTTAACTCTAGGGCCGTTGTGGTCATATTTTTTTGAGAGTTTTCTCAGAGTGTAATTTATCAATTTTCATTCGCTGCGCTTAATTTGGTTCACTGGCGGTTCTTCACCAGTTACCTTGATGGTATTGCGCCCCACTATCTGCACATGAAGATAATGATCCTAACACTGTTATAAACAGATTTCTACCACAACAATTTTACTAAAAAGAAAATTGTTTTTAATTTTTTAGTACATGTCAAATTATTTAAATGTCTGCAGAATAACTTCGCCACCATAATAGCATAATTCCAGTATTCTTTAAGTGACAACCAAGTTGTATTCATAATTAATTTCAATGAATATAGAGAAAAAAAATACTTTTTCAACATCTGTGTCTTCTAAATGGGATTTAAATAGGCCCAAAGTTCAATTCGAAAAAATTATTAATCAAAAATATGTCACTTCTAGATCTAGTCAAAAACTAAATTCTTTGTCAAGTTCACTAATTCTATTATTATAATCGCACCTTATATCAGCATTTATTGTACAAGTCAGTGTAATAGTCATTATTTTTGACGTTTCAAACTTGATAAATATTTAAATTCTAATTTTTTGCTACAACCCATTAGATTAAATTGTAAGGGAAGCTTAATTCTATGGCAAAGGTTTAATCTCAAAATTCCTATACGACCACCACCATTGTTAGGACATTGAAACATTGACATAATTCATAATAAATAAAAATAAATTTAAATAATTTCGATGTATGTATGTATACATAACAATTTTTATTGAGACATACTGTACATATAAAAATGTGTATTCGTAATATATAAGTAAATCCTAGTATACAAATTTTGATGGCATGTTATAAACGTTTTACAAAATACTTTGAAATCTTTTATGATACATTTAATATGCATAATAGCTTGTATAGATCGGCAGTTATATAATAAATAAATATATATAGAAAATTTTCTAATAGATTACCCCAGTTTATATTAATACTCCAGTTGAATAATTCTATTTAAGAATGCAATTTTTATTGTTATTGAAATTTGAAAACAAAAAAAAAAAAAAAACAAAACAAAGAAAAATTGTTTTTATAAAAAAATTTACCCAATTGAAATTTAAGAAAATTTTGTTGTGTTGTTTAGAAAAGAAATGAACTTAAATAAAAAAAATTAAATTCAATGTGTAAGAATTGAATTTATTGAGCTTAGTTAAAAATGTACGCCACTTTATTGATAAGTGAAGTAAGTGAGAAGCTTATAATATCGAACTTTATATAGATTAGGAAGAACAGTTATTGAATGTAGAAGCTTAAAACAGTTATGAGTGTACAGACAAATGGCATTGTTCAGAAATTTATAATGGGCTAAATAACAATAAGTCAAGTGCTGCTTTGTTTATTGATATTACGAAAGCGTTTGATACCGTTTGTCATGATTTGTTGTTAAAAAAGCTTTATAATGCAGGTTTTAGAGGTTTCGTTTTAAATTGGTTTAAATCCTTTCTCAATAACAGGAGTCAATTAGTTAGAATAAATGGTAGCTGTAGTTCTAGGAGTTCCTCAAGGTTCGGTTCTCGGTCATATATTATTTCTTATTTTTATAAATTCTTTGTTTCAGCAAAATTTTAAAGGTAAGTTGACTGCGTTTGCGGATGATACCGCTTTTTCTTATAATAGTAATAGTTTACTGAATGTTATAATAGATTTAAATTATGATTTAGATCTGATTAGAAAATGGTTTTATTGTCATAAGCTTGTTGTTAGTCATAAAACTAAGTACATGTTATTCAGCTTAACTGGTAATATTCCACACGATTGTAAAGTTTTTTATCACTCTCCTAGTTGCTGTAAATTTTCTCTTACTATAATGATACTAGTATTTGTTCTTATAATGATTCATTGTCTTGTGATGAACTATGCTTTGAGCTTGAAGTTGTTGATTCTTTTAAATATCTGGGTATTATTCTCGATAATATATTAAACTGGTCTAATCATTCAAGTAAGTTGAAAAATTATTGTACTAAAGTTACAAGGTATATCTACCATCTAAGTCTATACTGTTCCTTTAGAGTCTTGAAAATGGTTTACTTTGCTCTTTTCAACTCAAAACTACAATATGGGATCATTTGCTGGGGCGGTTCTTACTTCAATAAACTTTATCCACTTCTGGTTTCGCAAAAACATGTTGTAAGGATTATACTCAGGAAAAATCGCCTTACCCCTAGTTTTCCTTTTTTTTATAAGCTGGGAATTTTACCTCTTCGTCATTTATATTTCTATAAGTCATTGAAATTGTTTTTTATTAGGTCTGGCTATTTAAATCAACGTGTAGTTTTAAACTATAATCTTAGAATCAATAACAGGAATTTAGTATTGATACCTAGAGCCCGTACTGCTCACTTTCAATACTTCTATACTACTTTAGCTCCTAGAATTTTTAACAGCCTTCCAGAAAGTTTAAGAGTACAACGTTGTTTTTCATCCTTTTCAAAAAAAACTTAAAAATTGGTTATTTCAATTTGATAATTCTCGAATTGAATTATTTATAACTTAACTTTGTTCCTTATTATAATTCCGGGCTAATTAATTGTAATCTAGATGTAGTTTTTAATTTTTGATTCATGATTAATCTAACATAATGTTTAATTTCTCTCAAACTTCTAATTTCATGCTAGCATGTTTTGTAATTTTTTAATAAATTTTCTGTTTTTTAATTAAATTATTTGTTTCATTATTTTTTAGTTTCTGGCAAATTTATGATACTTTAAATTTAATTTTGTTTTCTATAAACAGCATTATGAAATTGTATATCAGGTCATTCAACTCTTGCTTCTTTGTAGCAACCGAATGATCTTAACTTATTTTTTTTTCTCTTTGCATACTTTGATGCCTTTATTTAATGAATTTAAACAATTTGTCAATTTTATTTATGAATATTTTGAGTAGTCATTTTAGTAATTAAATTTTTATCTTGTTTTTTAGTAATTTCTTAAAATCACTAGTTAATTTGTTTTTGTTTATTAATTAAAAGTATTACATTATGTAAATTATATTTAAAATAAATTAAAAAAAAAAAAAAAAAAAAAAAAAAAATTGTTTGTTTTGAATCACCGGATATTTACTCAATGTATCTACATGTACCATCCTTCCAGCCGCTATCTGCTCCACTTTGGAATTGCATTGTTGCATGTGCATCACCCATCATTGCACCTAATTCGGTAGTTTGTTTTATTTACGGTTTACGTGAATGTGACCAGGTTTGGTTATAAATTTAATATTTGCGCCTACCATATAAATTCTAAATTTTTCTAAAGCGTTATATACTGCAAATGTTTCTAATACAAAAGTATGTAGCTTTTCTTCTGTTTCTGCTTCTGTCTTCTGACTATTTTTTTGGCAATAGTATTGCGCTGAATGTAATTTACTGTCCTTTGCCTTTTGAAACATAATAGCTGATATACCAATTTTACAGACATCGGTTTGTATCTACTACTGCAACTACTGTAGCATAACTGCACCTTAAAAAATTGAATACTTCCTTTCTTATATACAACATCATGCCATGAATGGAATTTAAACCCAATACCTTCTGATTAATAGTCCGATTACATAACAAATGCATCATATCACCTGTCTTATATCTCTTGTATCGGACTTTCTGGACCTCATTCCCATTCTCATCAATTAGAACGATATCCTCGCTATATAACAGTATTTTTATATTGTTTTTGTACACACTGTAACCGCAGTTCATATTCTTTTTGTTTATTTTAAAACTGTATCAAGATATTCAAGTATAGTTCTTTAAAAACTAAATACAAAATTTATTTTAAAATACGAGTTTTTTAGATAAATCTAAAACTAAAAGAACAAAAAAACAAAAACAGTAACCAAAAAATTAAATCTTTTTGAAAAACCAAACAATTTAGATACCAAAAACGAAACCTCCCACTTTTGAAAACTTTTCTAGACACATCTTATTTGTCCGTAATTAAAATGAATGAATTTTCTATTTTCTACCTTAAAAAAAAAGTTTTTAAATTTTCTCTAAAAATGAAAATCTTCAAATTTTTTAAATGGTTTGTCAATAACAATACACCTAAGTATATAAGAAAATAATTTTCTAAATTTCAGAGAAATTTCTGGATTCAACCATAGAGTCTAGGTATTGTGGAAATTTTTAATTTAGGAATTAGATAATTGAAAATACCTTAAGAATTATTTGTATTGAAATTTTGCGATAGAAACAAAAAAAAACTATAAATAAATTATTCTCTAATGAATTGTGAATTGTGACGGGAATTTAATTTTAGTTTTCTAATTAAAGATTTTTCTATGATTTATATTACGATCTTCTAAATCTATCAAACACTGAAATAACTTCAGAAAAAGATTAAATTTTTAAGACTGGTCCTATACAGAAATAAATTATAGAATGTATTGTTTCAAAAATACATTTTTAGAAACTAGATATATATTATTGTTACCACATTATTTATCCACATTATTTGTCCCAAGCAATCCCTCTAATTATCGCCCAATTGATTTGACTTCAGTATTAACAAAAGTGATGGAAACGATCATTAACGTTCATTAACAAAAAATATATAGAAAGCAATTGTCTTATAAATAACTGTCGATATGGCTTTAGGTCGAAAAGGTCAACTTATGACGGAAAAATGGCACCGATGCATAGAAAAATACGGTGAAACCAAAACGCTAAGTATATCAAATCAAAGCTTTTGATTGCATCTGTCATACTTCGTTACTGATGAAAAAAAGTGCAAGCAATTGGACTGAGAAACATTTTCAATACGTGGATTGAAAATTTCCTTTCAAACCGTACAACACAAGTTATATTGGATGGTTTTATATCTCAAAAATTGACTATAAAAATGTTGGTGTCCTTCAAAGCTCAGTTTTTTCTGCAAAATTATTTATACTATTTATAAATGATCTCCTATCGTCGACTTCAAACCAGATTTGCTAATGATAGTACCCTTGATTCTTTGTATTTGTTTGAAAATGCTGCTGAAATAACCTTGATTTCAGTTCGCAAAGAACGAAATAACATATCTTATTCTCTAAATAACGACCCTTAAAAAGTGCCTGACTGGGGAAGTTTAAATAGGGTAAAATTTAATGCTTCAAGAACTCATAGTTGCCTGATATCAACAAAGAAAAACCAATCAATATCAAATATTCTATTTAGAAATGTAAATAACGAAACATTGACATCCAAGAATCACATTTTTCCTATCGCGAAGGATGCTCCGAAATGTTTAAGATTTTTCAGCAGAAGTTAGACAAATTTTACATCTTCCAATCTCCCTTTAATATATAAGGCTTACATTCGGCCTCGAAATTGAATATAACTCGCATATTTAGGGCGTTGCACCAAATACCAGCGTACAGCATTTAGATGATATACAAAAAGGAGCCATTCAAATTATGAATGATATGGATTTATTATACACAAGACCTAGCAAGTCATGGCCGTAATGTAGGAGCAGTCCCTTTGTTTTATAAATATATGTTGGGTAATTGCTCTGACGAAATAAAAAGTTTATATGTTCAAAATACAACCATTCCAGCGTAGTACTCACAAGGCATAAATTTGTCGTAGAACCTTTTCGAACCAGAACTGTGAAATATAATAATTCTTTCTTTAACCGAACCTTTAAACTATGGAACACCTTAAACCAACTTTTGTGTTCCCACAAACATTAACTTAGCAGTTTTCCGTACATTTTTGTACTAGCTCTTCTATTCTATTCTAATTCTTTTGTATTATTCTTTACTACCCTCCTACCCTTTCCTTTATCTTTATATGATTAAAATTCTGCGAAGGCAGTTTGGTTAGCTTATCCCATTACTTTGATCTAATATATAAAAAAAAAACACCATAAAAATAGAGATTTACAATTTCTAAAAATTTCTCATCAAGTTAAATTAAATTTCCACATCGACATTTTCAATTATTTCAAAAATTTCAAATTGAATTGAACACATTGTTGAATTTTTGAATCGGGTAATTTTTCAAATTAACTCAAAATCAAAAAATTAAAATAATATTTCACAGCTTAAATGTACGTATCTCTTGCATTCTATACTTACCATCGATCTATTTAATAAATATAACTTGATACATTTCATTTTCAGCTGATGACAGACACCTACCTATATTCTTATATCTATACAAATCAAAATTCAATTCTATTTACAAATCAATTTTCATCTACCACACTTTCAACTTACCACATTTTCATTCAATTTTCATTTCTAATTTAACATTTTGCGTATATATATATATTATGAGACTTGAAAGCTCTAAACTGGCAATAAAAGAAAATAAAATGTAGAAAAAAAAAATAAAACAAAAATAATTATTCATGAAATGATGATTACCTTCATCATTCAAAGAGATATATACACCATACATATTTAAGATTAACTAAATAACATAAAAAAAAAAAAAAAAACTACACTAAAGTTTCACTTCAACTAGACTCTCTAGTGTGCATTTATTAGCAACAATTTGTCAGCAACAAGAATTATCAGTTGTCTTCTTCATCATACTATCACCAACACCACAACTAAAATACAGTTTAAACAAAAAAAAGATATAACAAAATTTTTGTATAGCGATTTGTATTGCCGCAACGAGTGTGGGTTGATTTTTTGAAAAGCAAAATGTCGAATTAAAAATGTTGAAAAACAAAATGTGGAACAAAATTGTTGAGAGCAAAAAATGTTGAAAACAAAAAATGTTGATGAAAACAAAAATAAAATGTTGAAAAATTTACAAAGTTATTTGATTTCTTGTTGCAGAGTAATATCCCGGCGCCTACGGTATACATACTTGCCAACTTTCACTTTGCAGCTGGGCAGTTAACAAAAGGTGATATAGCAAAATGGACACTTAACATTAGGATTTTCTTTATACTGTCAGATTAATGCTTAGAGCAAGCACATCAGATGTCTATTACTGCCGAAAGCTGGCTTCAATTTGATTGTGGAAATATATCATCATCCAGTATGGTTAGTAAAATACAGTCACCTTTGATTAGAAAAATGTTAAAATAAACTAAGCCAGATGCATGCTGTTAGCAGAAATGTATATAAGTTAATACATATGTCAGTAACTAAGTATACATTAATTATACCGTATACATTACCTATACATTAAGTAAACCGTATAACCCTGATTTAGGCTCCAGCTCTACAATCCATCCTGACTCAGAATTTCAAATCTCACAAAAGTACACATATTATTATATAAATTTTTTGTATAAGTCTAATAACCTGGATTTTGTAACCATCAACTATAAAATTCCTCCTAACTAAGGATCTTGAATATACACGTGTATAAATATCGTGGAAATAGGGAATACCCTGTAATATTTTGATTCGCTTATTTTACATATAACACTTAATCCCCTTTTATTAATACATTAATAAATTGAATAAATTGAAAAATATTTATTAATAATAACAAAAAAGCGCTTCAGAGGATTCGCCCCAAATCATCGCTCAACATACTATTGAAACTCGTAACTTCTTTAGATACATATTTGGTGAATGATTAAAGCGGATTTGCGTAATTATTCTAAAATATACTACTTCAAAAACAATGTCGAAAAATTTTTTTCAACATTAAAAATTTTGTTCGATTTTTATAACTCACAGATGTATTAACAACAGATGTATTAATTAAATTATAAAATCAATCAAAGCAAAAATCAGGAGTTGTATATCACTACTGTTGTTGTATAACACTATACAAATACCTGTTGATGATACTGATGAGTTCAAGTAGTGTTGTGATAAACAAAACAACCCCGAAAACTGATTGTTATTAAAAATTCGACTTTTTTTTCAAGTACCTAACGGTCTTCCAACATTATTTGTTTCAACATTTTATTTTTCAATATTTTTGTTTTCTACAAAAAGACCAGCTCCACAACCCTACTATTTGATAATGGTAAAATTGAAGTATAGTTCGTGAATGAATTTTAACAGGAATATTAACAGCATATAGACATGAAATGCGTATTCAAAAATAAAACAAAAAAAATCTCATGATCCAAGAGCAAAAATGATAATGATAGCAAAACTATTTATTGAATATATAATACACTTGAGATACATTTATTTTGTTTATATTTTAAACAGTTTTTTTTTTTCACTTTATAAACAAAATAAATTTTTGTTATTATCAGATTCAAATTGAAAAAAAAAAAAAGTTTAAAAACTAAAGTAGAATTTCAATTTAATTTTATTGAATATTGCGATTCTAGTTATTGCATAAAATGTTGCTACTGCTGTTTCTGCTGGCTATGTTCAAAAATATAATATAACAATAATATGTACGTACAAAGCTTAGTGTGTATCCATAGATAATTGAATTTTTAAATTTAAAAAGATTAGCATTTAAGTATACTTGATACAATTTGATATCGGTATAATGCCGAATAAAACCATATGTATTCCCTGTAGATTTATCTTGTTAGAAATGACACTTGTTTTATTGAAATAAAATCAATAATTTCAATCTTCAAACAGTTCCAGCGTAGGAATACTAGGGAAACTTCGAATGCTTAGTTTTACAATGTAAAAGTACCCAGGTTGGCCAAAACTGGTTTCAAAAATCCATTTATTGTAAGAACTGCTGTACTGTAGATATTAATGTTCCCCTTCGATTAGAAATGTCCCATTTTACAATTTGCTACTTTTCAAAAAGAACCGATTCAGGTTCGTCTACAACTTACCTACAAATTTTCTTCTATCATCTTATTTCGCTCCTAATCAATTTCTCTTTACTCGAATCTACAATAATTTTGTATAAAGAAATCGGTTCCCAGTGTTTGGGTAGTGTATAAAAAAAAATGTATGGTTTTATTCATGATTAAAAACTAAATAGGGTTTAAATTTAAGGATTCTTTAATTACAAATTGTTGTCGGGATACTTCTATATACTAGTAAGCGATTTACAAATACACTTGCAATTTACTCTATCAAAGGCTTTCTCTAAATCTGCAAACAGGAGATGACTTGAGCTCTGTTGAATGTTCCCGCATTATTCATAATTTGTTGATGGACTGCGAAAACCTGAAATTTTAATACGCCTTTGGACCTTGAAAGTATTAAAGTTCATTATTAATTTTGAATTCGGATTATAGTTTTATACCAACTCAGTTATTTCAACGGTCTTTTATTCCAATATTTCAAAAGGCTACATTTTTTTGGTATTTTAACAATATCTCATTCCTGCTATTCGTTTGAATATTCTTCTTGTTCTCATATAACTATGGAATCAACAAAATATCCACCATTAATTTTGGATTAGATTTTAAAAACTCAGCAGGTATTTCTCATCTACTTCAATATTGCTTTATTGTTTTTGCATAGAAGAATTGCTACTTTTGTCTCGTTTTTACTTGAGGAATAATTTGCACGTTGCTAGTATTGGAGAGCTGGTTAATGTATTCTATTCTGAAAATTGCTCACTATCAACGTAACTATCTTAACAATGTGTTTCAGAAAAAAATAGTAATCTTGCGAACAGATAAAAAAATGCTTTAAAGCAACCTCTTTAAATGCTAATTTTTTTTTTTTATGTTCTTGACAGTCACTTAGGTTCACGTTTTCATGCTTAGTTAAGTACGGTATTCTGCAATTTTATACTCAATATCTCAATATTTCGAGCATTTATTAAACAAATTACTGGCTTATCAACTCATTAAATGTGGAAAACTACTACTATTGTCAGGAACTAAGCCGTCTTAAATAGAATATCTTTATTTTATTTAACTTGTTACCAAATTATACTTTCAATTATTTTTTGTCATTTATTTTATCTCCATAACAAAAGGTACTGGACCAGGTCGAAAAACCCATAAAGCATTTTTTTTACTTCATCGGGAATCGAACCTGTCCCAGGTTGAAAGACAAGCGCTCTACCAACTGCGCCACCCAGCGTGTTCACTAATTGCATCATTTTTAAATATATGAAAAAAAATATCAATATGGCAATACTTCATTTAGATTTCATTTAATACAACTTTTAATTGCCGTTAAAAGTGAATCCTTTTTTAAATGTGATTATTTAGTTATATTAGTCATAGATTAAAATTGTCTGAATAAAAATCTTAAGTATTATTGACTATAGTGTAGTGTTATATACGAGTAGTTGGCAATTCAAAATAAATTAGTAAATTGACAGTAATATTTTAAATGCGATTGAAAATGAAGTGTTGAATTAAATTTAACATAAAAGAAAAAATTAAATTTGGAATTAAAATGTTTTAGATTTTATGTGTATAAAAGGATTTAAAACAAAAAAAGGATATAGCAATCGCTCAGTACCCAAACTGAAATGTTTATTTCTATATGAAACTTAAAACGAGTTTGCAAACAAGTTTTGAATGATTAAAAATGAAAATTGAAAAAAAATTAATTTTCAATGTAAAATTCTTTTTTTTCCAAAAGTTAACAATTATATATATATATCATTTTCTGCATTTATCTGGATGTTTGTGAGTTCGGCGGAATACTCCAACACATATACAAATTGATACATCATATAATTCTCATAAGCATAGTATCTGTTTTTTAATTCTTATATATGCAACCTGTCATTTGTCATCTGTCATCTGTTATATGTGTCATTTCCCCATCATTTCATAATGATTGTCATGTCATTCAAGTGTTAAATTTAGATGGCGCCATAGAACTTTTTACTTTTATTATGTTTTAGTTAATTTCATTTTACAATTTGAATTTTACAGTAGAACGCTGCTTTGGTTGTAAAAATATAAAATTATTGTAAATTTTTTATATTATATAGTAAGATTTTGTTTTCATTAAAAATATTATTTGAATTTAGTATTTCTATATTAATTTAAATTGAAATTATCTTTTTGACTAACTTATATTATAATTAGTTGAATATAATAGAATGTCTAAGAATATTGATTTTTTAGAATAATTATTGAGGTCTTATATTCTGTATTGGTCAAATATTCTGTGGTAATTAAAAGCATTCTAATAATTTTAATAAAGGTATGATATTGATAAATTAGTAACCAAATACAAATTTTTCTTAAACTTGGAATGAAAACTCTAATGAAGGAAGAAATGCTAGAATTTATTTTGCTCCCGTCATTTATGTCGGGTTACAAAACTAGTTTCGTAATAATAATATGCAATTTTAAAAATAAATAATGAATTATAAAATTTATGTCAAAATTTCCTGTCAAAAATTATATCTTGCGCTCACATATTTATAATTCATTTTTCCTTATTAGCTTTCCAAAACAAATATAATAATAAGTATATACACTTTATAAAATCAATTTATTTAATTAATTTTGAACAAATATTTTATTTTCGCAGAAATTGTAATTACAAAAATATTCAATAATCAATTAGAAAATGTTTTGAGTCCTTTTTTGCGTTTAAGAGACACTAAAGAGAGATTTAAGAGACACTACGAAATATTAGATTCAAGTTATTTCATTTTATTTCATATTAGGTAAGCAGATATCCGGATTATCCGAATATTTTGATATTTGTTTATTCGATATCCGAATATACGTTAATGTCAGACAATTGGCAACACTAATTCATAGGTACTCTATTCTGGCAAAAAAAAATATTCTATACTCTCGTAAATAATCGTAATTAACCGTATTCAATATTATCATTTTATAGCATGTTCGCGTTGTATTTAAATTACGTTTGTTAACAATGGTTGAAATAAAGTGTTCGCATTATACAAACTATAGTTAAGTTTGACGTTTTGATTGTTTATCAAAATAAAAACAAAATAATGGAGCAAACAAAACTTTGAAAAAAAATTGTAAAAATAATTTTAGTTGATTTTGTAAATAATGCAAAAAGACACAAAATGCTATTCAGAATAAAAAAAAACCATTAAAAATTAAAAATTTTAAAAATAAATTAAATCAACATTCATTTTGTACAATATACATATATGGAGAAAAGTTTCTTGTTTAATAAGTTTTGGTTTATGTCTTGTTTTTAGTTAGGCAAATATATTATATTATATATATATTTTTTTCGTATATTTTATTTTTTTTTTTTAATTTTCTTTTAAATTTATTTTCTTTTATTATTTTATTTATTTTCTTTTATTAAAAAATTAATTATTTTTACTATTAATTGTCTAAAATATATCTTGTTGAATATATGTGTCTAGGTATATTTTAATTTTGTTTGACTTCTTTGGAACTTCAAAAATATCATTCTCAGGTTGCATAAAAATAATAAAAATACGATAAAAACTTCGATATAACATAAAAGCAGGGTTGTGAACGTGAATTTAACATAATTTAAGTGTAATTTATTATTAACTATAGTTACAAATATGATTAGTTTTATATGAAAAAAAAAAATCGCACTTAAATTATGTTTATACTATAGTTAGGGATTCACTCATAATTAACTCGGTATAGTATTATATAGGACATAATAATATAACTAATTCACTACTTTCTATAATTCGTTATTAATTGTCTTAACATTTTTATTAACATGCAATATAATTTTTGATTTTCACCTTTAAAAAACAAACATTTGACATTAATTTTTTTTTTTATCATATCTGATGAAATTAATTTGTCTAAACACTATTAATCGAAAATATGTTTTAAAAAAAATTTGTATACTTCAAAATTTTGAAGTGTCATAAACTAAATAACCCAAATCAATTATTTATTGCAAATATAATTAATTTAAATTAATTTATTAGTAAATAAATAATAATTCACATTAAACTGCCAAAATAACATATTTTTTTTATTTATTTTATGGTCCGGTCCAGACCATCAACAATTTTTTTTGATTTTCATTTATTTTCTTTTTATATACTTTTTTTGTTTATTTTGATTTTTTTTTTTTTATAATTGGAATTCGCAACAAATCAATCGATTTGAATATGAACTATTAAAATTTTTTTGAAATTTCTAAAAGATGATGAAATAAAAATTTTCAGAAAATACCAAGAAACTGAGTATTAATAGATTAATTATGAAATTATTATGCATAGATATTAGTGATAGGAATTAAATTGGAATTTTAAAGTTTTTATTTTTTTATTTGTTTGATTTGTGGTTTGCGTAAGTTTAAGATAACTGTCAAAAAACGGTACAGTTGATAGTTCTTGCTATGTATAATGATGCTCGGTGTGATACAACAGTGTGTAACTTAAAATTAAATTTAAAAGAGTAAAAGTTTAAATGAAAGTCATTTTTAATAAACTTTTACGTAATGAAGTTCTAAAAATGTTAAAATAAATAAGAAAATTTGTTTCAAATGATTAGTGAAAGTAAAATTTAACATAAAAAGTCATTCGTATAGAGACTGCTGTTATGTGACAGTTGATAAGTGATATTTGTTTTGACATTTCAATTGTGTTAGGTAGGGTTTGACAAATTAAAGTAAAATAGACGCAACAACGCAACAACGTTTATAAATTATACAAATTTATTTCCAAAATCGATGTACTGTTCGTTAAAGCAATTAAAATAAATTATTAACAAGATGTTATGTTGCAAAATTTCCGAAAAATTGAACTGTACACGGAAATAAACTTTTTTATTATTTGCTTCGATTTTTTTAACTAGTTTTTAAAAGTACAAATATTGCTTTTTATCTATATTCTAATTATTGTAATTTTGCACTGATCCTTCATTATCTGGCTTTCACATTTCATAAATAATTTATATATATATATATACACTCTACACGAGCTTTAAAGATGCCTGTTTGGAATTAATTTTTGGTATACATGATCTTCTTTCGAAATAATTTAGTCATAGGGTTATTGATAGCTTGCACAAACACATTTACTCTTATTTACATTTATTTTTGTCAACAATATGCAAAACTTGAAAACACTTAAATATAAAAAAATATTTCATATTGAACTGATTATGGAAGGACATAGCTATTGAAATATATTTTAATCAAGCAAAATTATCTGATTAAAAAATACTACACAAATAATTGAAATTTGAAATAGAGTGCTTCAAATCAAGAACAAATACTTCAAAAATTGAGTTATGGTGGAAGAATGTTCTTGAAAATAAATTGTACTGATTCTAATAGTTTTATATCTGACTAAATCTGACCAATTGACTAAAAACTACTTAGGAAGATGATGTGTTTGTAATCGTTACCATTGCGGTATAGATTTATGGACTATTGAAATTTCTCATATTTTTTTTACCCAATCTAGAGTTTTGGAAATGATAACTACATACAAGTACTCAACAGAGAGCATAACATCAACATAAATCATTTTGACCAGAGCAAACTTTGATAAAGAACATTTCGAAAGAAAGACATTTTCTCCCCAGATTTGAGTTTAACAATAGGTAAAGAAAAAAAAATTTGTACATTGTTGATGTCCAATTATTTAACTATATATACCTCACCAATTTAAAAACAATTTAAGAAACAATTATTCATTAATAAATAGAATCCACGAAGGATAATTTTTTTTTTAATTTTCCAAAACTTTTAAATGAAAATGAATAAAATTTTTCCCAACTGGCTTAATAAATTACAAGAAAAAATCAAAATAGAAAAAAATTAAAACTTTGTATAACCTCTCTCTCCCCCCCCCCTCCCCCTCTTAAAACACAGATTTTTAAAACACAGTATGGTGAAAATCAAAAATAATCTTCTTTTGAGCTATAATCCAAAGATCTCTGACCTAAATTATAGTTATTATCTTAACCCTTTGTCACACAATGATTTCATTAATAGCTTTATTATGCAAATTTAAGGGAACAAAAATTTGGAAAATAAAAAACAAAAAAAATCGTAATTCATATAAAAAGTTAGACAATTAAATACAAAAATTACAAAAGTAATTATGAAAATTTCCTTTTAAAAAAATTTAAAAAAAAAAAAAAAAAATTAAGAGAAAATTTTTTTGTTTTTAGAATTATAAAAATGAAACAAAAGTCCCGCCAAAAATTTAAATCAAAGTTTATCCTTTTTTATTATTATATAAACTGACCCTTTTTTTTATTATCGTTTTTTTTTCTTTTTTATTATTTTTTTTTTTATAAAGCTCTAAAAGAGCAGTATAGAATAATTTTAAGGTTCTTAAGTCATAAATAAAGTTTTAGTTAAAAAGTTTTTAATTTCACATTCCAAAACAAAATAAAGCAAAAAAATAAAAATGAAACATTATAACCTCTGAAGGAAGAGGAGGAAGGCTAGCCTATTGTTTTAGATCAATTCAAGTTTTCCGTCATAATAAAATTTTCTTTTTATAGAATAAATTATTGGAATATAGTTTATATTAGTTATTTTCAACTTTAATACTTATGTACATTTTAACAAATCATATTTCAAAATTTAAATTTTTTAATTACATTTACAAGTAGTTTGACAATAAGTATAGAGTACTTAAAATTAGTCAGTACTCATAGTCATATAGTTCTGAACAATTAAATTACATTAAAATAATAAGTCTAGAATACATACTTAGAATTATTTAGGCTTCACTATTTTTATCTAGTTTTATTTTTTTAATTCTATTCATTTATAATTTATATTATACTATATTATACCTTAGTACTTGATGATTTCTTAAGCATGTTTTGATTACTTTTGAATTTTTTGTAATAATTTTGTTTTTGTCTGAAGCCTTTTATAACAAACAACAACAATACTAATAAAAAAAACAATTCATTATGAATGAAAAAATGAGAATTGAGAGAATAAATCATTTTTTTTTTTAATGTATTATGGAAGTAGATGTATATAGGTAGAAGTTAAATGTGGGGAGAAAATAATATTAATGAAGTCGCAAGCACTAATGAAAATAATAGGTTGCTTCCAAAATATCGGTATTTGCACAATAAAAATAAATGATTAATTATATTTTATAAATGATTGATAAACATGATTTGAGTTGTTATGTGCAACGTTCCCGCTAAGCTGCGCACGTGCGCAATTGCCCACGGACTTTTTTGAAATGCGCATTAAAAATTTGCTTGTAAATATTTAATATTTAAAAACAAGTCCCAAGAAAGTTGATTATAATAAAAAATTCAAAAATTCAAATAAATACTTTCGTAGTAGGCTGTGCAAGTTGTTATGGATTTAAATAGTATAGCCAAATTAATCAGTAAAAGAGGAGCAAGATCGAGAACCATTTCTAGAACAAAAGCTGGTAAAGATAACATAAAAATTTTAATAGATAATGTTGTTCTTGCCATTAATCTGAATTTTTCAATGAATTCAGTCCAAGAAATAAACAAGAAATATTAAATGAAATAAGAATGGCACAATTCCATTGGTTAATATGGGATGCAAGCCCTGATATATCCGTTCACAAAATGTGAATTATTTATATAAAATACCGCTTGAATTTTAATCATAAAACTGTTTTTGCTGGTATAATACAAATAAACGCATGTGACGAAAAATCCACTGTGGAGTCCATAAATAGATATGCAAAAGATGGTAATGTTGACATCTAATGGAGCTGCAGTAACGCTGGGAGCCTTTAACGGAGTTACAGCACTATTAAAACAAGAAATTTGTCACTTAATTTCACAGTTTGTCACGCATTGTGAGGCACATAGAGAGGATTTAGGAATCGATAATGCCTGGAAGGGTATAGCTCTTATTTCCCAAGTAAAAATATATTATTGCGAACAGTATTACACCAAGGTTTGATGTTTTACCAAGTTAGAAGCTTTGATATTCTGGCCACTTAATGAAATACGCTGGATTTCTCGTCATTTGTCTTGATGTCTTAATAGAATATTGCAAAGAAAAGATTGATTGTTCCAATTCAGTTGATTCAATCGCACAACATTGCTTAACAGCTTTAGAAAATAATGTAAATCGTAAATCATTGATTGCATTAAATGATGTTTTTCTCGAATCAACGAAATTATCAAAATGTTTACAAATGCAAAAACTGTCACCTGTAAGTGTTCTAAATCGATCATCACAAAATTAAGAAGCCAGTATTTTGGTGATATAATTTTATGAAATTCTTGAAGATGAAGGTAAGAATTATATGAAAATGTCATCTGGGATAATTTTGAAATATGGAAATTTCATCCCAAACATGGATAAAAAAATATAAATGGATGAGTATAATGATTTAAAATATTTATTTACGGAAAAATTCAAAAACGAAAGTCGTAATTTCAATGATCTACTTCAATTGGTTTTTCGTGAAGAAAGTTTTCAAAATATAAGAATTTTGTTTAATATTTGTGGAACCTTTTAAGCGTCGGGGGCTGATTGTGAAAGGGTATTTATCCTGATAAATTTAGAAACTTAGAAATAGGTTGGAAGTAAATAATTTGGGTAACTTAATAAGAATAAAATCGCACTTAATAGTGGAAAATATTATTGTTTTTGATATTATTGACTGGAAGAAAAACAAAGACAGGAGAGAAAAAAAATAATAATGTAATATGTAATTAATAAAAAAATTCATAAACAATAAAAAACTGCAATAAAAAACTTTTTTTTTTAATAAAATATCTAATTTACCAATTTTTTGTTTAATTTTTTAAACATAGCGCAATGGTGTCAGTAATGTATAAAATATAACAGTTCTTTCAAATTTTAACAGTTTTTTTTTCAATTTTATATTGATATTTGAGATATGAAGTCACACATTCTATTTAAATCCAAATCCAAAACCAAATTCGATTTGAAAAAAAAAAACATATTGTACATAAATTTTTTACATTTTATTTTCTATAATAAAATAACAAAATATTATATTATAGAAAATAAAATGTAAAAAATTTATGTATAATAATATATAATGTATATTAAATGTATTATGATTCATATTGATTAATGGTTGAAATCATAAGTTCACGCAAAACTACAAGGATTTTATAATCTGCAAACCCTTTTTTCAGTTTGATGTTACATTGATGATAAAAAATTCAATTTACTTGAATTTTGCAGGCCACTTTGAATTATTTGTGTATTTATATATATGAAACAAAAATTACACATAATTTGGGTAAATATAGCCTTGACCATCAAAAATACTTTTAATGTTGTCTTCAGTGATCGGCTGAAAACCAAGGACGACGATGTAGACCTTTTTTAAAGTAATTATTAATCGTCACTCTGTAATTATACTCTAATAAATTGTAAAAAAAAAACGTTTTATTTTTTTAAATATTATTTTTCAACCTTTTCATGTATTTTTCGAATTTAGATGAGATGATATAATTGAATTATCAGTCTCATTGGGATTACACAATCTAAATTTACCTTTATTGTAAAACTTGTTATCATTTTGAGAAAACCATTTTTTTTTTATATTTTTATCTGGAATTTTATTTTAGAGTCGTTAAAATGGTAAATTCTGTTTTATTTACATACAGTTGAAATTTTTTTTTTTTTATTCCGTATTACAGTTACGGTCAAATTAATAACCGTTAAGTGTTGTAAAATATTTAAATCGGTTATTAGACTTTGTTTTTTAGTTTTAATTAAACATTAGGTTTCAAACGATACCATTATACACGAACGAACCTGGCTATTCACACATTCTATTTAAATACAAATCCAAAATCAAATTCGATTTGCAAAAAAAAAACATATTGTATGTAAATAAATTTAAAATAACAAAATATTATATGAGTGTAGTAGAATAAAAACCTATACATTTGCGTTAAAGTCAATTTTGAGAAAAATGTAAAAAATACATTTTTGTTATTTTAATTAATTTATATTAAGTTTTAAGTTATTTTATCAAAGAATAATTGATTTAAATATTATTTGTATGGAAAAATTAAAAACAAAATGAATATTAAAGCTTAAACACAAGAATTAATTTTGCTTGTGTAAAAATGATTCACTTTGTTGCAACTATTTGCAGGTTTTTGATTTTGTTACCACTGCATGTGCATATGGCTTATTTTGTTGCAACTATCATCATGTTTGATAAAATAAAAAAATTAGGAATAAAAATTAAAATAATTCATTCAATTTGTTAAAAAATTAATTTTTTAATTTATATTCTAAAAAACAGAAATGCTCAGTAATTCAGTTTAAGCGAACAGGTAACACATTGTTGGTTTTAAGTCAAATTCTTATATCAATAATCATATAAAAAAAAAAAATAATAATAATAAAATTAATTGTCCTTCCAGAGCTAAATTCTTAAATCTATCTTATCTTCAAAAAAAAAAGTGTCATATTGATCGCCATCAACAATGTTATCATTATTAAAATAACTATTATTCACGGGAAAAATCCCTTTTGTAAAATTTCAATTCGTTTTTGTCTGTCCAGGATTGTTCAAAATGCTGTAAACATTTCTGTACACTGTAAACACTTAGAGCACTGATCTGTTGAAGGCGTTTTAAAACCTATGTTGAAATTAGTCCGGAAAATATTATGAAAGAACCACTTTTTTACTTGTAACTCTTTATGATCCCCATTATCTTTGTACATAGAGTACATGCGATTTCAGGACAATTCCCTGGATATTGTCTATTAGTGGATTTAGAGCGGCAGCAGTGTGTATCATGAACATCAATTTTTTTATTAAGTTTTTAACAGCCTCTTTTTGAGGTGAAAAAGCTTCCGATTTATAATTAATTTGAAAATAGTACTATGGTTTTATATGTATTTAGTACTGCAAAAGACTGATTTTGTTGCAATATTTTGTTTACATGTAAATGTTACGGTTTGATTCAACTGAAAATTGCAAATGTACTAGTTTTGATTCAACTATCGTTTTTCAAATTCGTTTTTCTAATTGAAAAATTGATTTCGAAACAACTTTAATAATAAAGAACATTAAAGTTCAGTCAAAAGAATGTTACCCAATCATTAGTTAATTTTTTTTTTAAAAATGCAAATGTATCGGTTTTGATTCTACTACACTCATATTATAGAAAATAAAATGTAAGAAATATCGCAATAGATAGAAGAGGATTTAGGAAAGGAAAATGTCCCTACTATCTGTAGAAATTTATTATAAATGAAAATAAAAATGCATTTAAGACCCGAAATTGATTACTTATAAATAAAAATAAAAAAATAAATAATCTAATTTTTTCCTTGTTATTATATAGTTTTAATATTTTTTATAAATTAAGATGATTATTTATGCAATTTATTCTCTAAAACAAAAAACTCTTTTTTTAGAAAAAAAAATTGTATACAAGGGTATATTCTACCAAAATTTGTATTGTTTATTATAACTCACAGATGATATTTTGACATCTCGTTATGCGTTATAAAATGAATTACTGCTCACAACAATGACTTGTTTAACACAGTAATGTTGGACGCACGATTAAAAAAAATTAACTGTAATGCGAGTAAATATTTTTTTATTAATTTATTCATTTTATTAGTTCCTCTCAAGTTAGCTTATAAGCTCTTACAGAGTGAATAGTTGGTAAATATAGTATATTATAAAGTATAGTTATTATTATAAGGTAATATATTATGAATTAAGTGTAACAAAAAGAAAAAAAAAATAATTTAAAAAAGTTGAAAGTCAAAAATAAAACATGAATTAGGTGAATATTGTAGAAATGATTTGATTTTAACAAAACAAAAAAAAATGAACTTAACATACAATATATATGAAGTTTGCTATATATAAATATTAAAATTAATATATTTATAACACTATAATATATAATTATATGCATGCATATATATTTTTTATACAATCAAATAATGAATTAAATAGAGTAAATATAATATTTTCAATAATTTGGCTTAAAAGTTGTAATGAAATAAACAAAGATAATAGAATAGAATAGAATATTTAAAATAATAAAATAGAATAGAATAAAATAGAATAAAATAGAATAGAATGGAAGAGAATAAAAAGAATATAATAGAATAGAATACAATAAAATAAAATATAATAGAATGGAATATAATAGAATAGAATATAAGAAAATAGAATTTAATAGAATAGAATAGAAGAGTTATGTACAGTAAGTACTAGCAGTATGTTTTAGCTGCTATGTATGTTTTGGATTGTTCGAATTTAAATTAAATTCTAATGATAAAACGTAACAAGGTGTCTGTTTTCGAAAACGATTTCCGTCAAAAAAAATATTAGTGACTGAACTGAAAAAACTATATTTAAAACACTATATATAAACGTTAAATAATAATTTATTTGTCGTATTACAGAAATAATTTATGACTTCATCATTCTTACAAAAACAACTTGCTAAATACAAAAACAACTTCTAAGTCAGTGAAAACGTGAAGTAAAATAAGAGCAATTGCATAACTACGAGTCAAATAAAACAGATTTGCAAATAATTTATGTGTCTTTGACACAGACTTATAACTATAACGCCTTATAAATCCAGTAATACAAGTATTAATCCTAAGGAAATCCATTCATTTTATTGATTTATAAAATATTTTCCATTTAGTTGCAAATTGGAATAATTTTAAAATTTAATTTTTTTCACCACAACTAATTTTATTCTTATATATGCATGGAAATGAAAGTAAGTTATAGGAGTAAAAAAAAAAATATCGTTATTAAATTTCCAAAGCTACAAACAACTCTTGCACTCCCCATTTTTAACCCCAACGTTTTTTTAGAATTTTCTCTTTCTCTTTATTCAAATGTTTTTTGTGTTTTTAATGAAACCAGAGTAAATTTTAAAAGGGGTTATTAAAATTGTAGAACTACACCAAACAAAAAAACAAGTAATTTATCACACACACACTCATACACAAACAAAAATACATTATCCTTATAGCACAAAAAAATTATTGCATCATAATATGTTGGTGACAACTTTAATTAGAGATAAAAATTAGTTAACCAGTATTTGTAGTACAATGGGAATAGATGGAGTTGGGAGTGGGTTATATTCAGTGGTAGATAATGTGTCATAAATAAAAATTTTAATTATAATTTTTTTTTTTTCTGTTTTTGGATATTTTCAAAAAACGGGATTTGAGGTTATATTCAAATTTTAAATAATAATGTTTTTTTTTTTGTTTCCTGAACAAAAAAAAAAATTTAATTAATTATTATTATCCTGTAAAATAATGTTATTATTCTGATTATCCCTGAGAATGTATATGTACATATATATTATTAATAGAAGTTTCAGGGGTTTATTTTATAATGTGAAAACATTTATAATCGTTTTAAATACTCAAAATGGTGGAATGAGTTTTTAAATGTTTTTGTTTTTGAATTCAATTCAACTTACACAAAAACATGTGATATTTGACACTAAAATATTTTAGATTATATTTTCCTTTTTTTTTTTGTTTTTTGTGATTTATTTTTGTCTGGAATGAAAATGTTTTGGGTATTAATTTTAATAAAATTAAACACTATTAAAATAATAAAATGAACTATTTATAAATTGTACAATTTTTTTTTTTTTTTGGGATATTATTTTGGTCATAGATGTAAATTTAATTATTGTATAACATAATTTAACCTCAACATTTTTAATGGTTTAGTTATTTGAAATTTTGTTACCTTGAATTATTATTTTATTTTTTCATATATGATTCAAGGGAATTATTCATTTAAATTTAATTGAAATCATTGAAAATTGGTGTAAACTAAGTGAAATTTTTATTCTACCAAAATAACATGAAAGTGTTGAAGTGTAAAAAATGTACCCAAAAGCTAACCTAAATGGTTTTTAAATAGTTTTATATTGTTGAATGGTGGTTGATTGATTGATTTGATAATAGGGTAATAATAAGAACCGTCAGCCGGTTGTCTTACCTCCTATGCACTTAGGTTTTCCGGCACGTTGTACACCCACTCAGCAATTTCATCTTTACCTCTCAGCAGACTTCATCGCTAAGTCAACTAATACCTTTAATGTTAGAATAACTTTTTGTGTCTACCTAAACTTTTTTAGGTTAAGGTAACTCTGTAAATTTATATAGTGAAAAAAGTTGAAATAAACAAAATTTCTATAGCAATTTTCTTACAAAATCTAGGATAACACTCTTCTCTAAGTTATATCAGCTCCAAAATATTGATGCAATATCTTGAATGAAGAATTCTTGATATAATTATAATAAAAATTATTTGTTTACTGTTATATAGGTTATAGGTTAACAGTTATTATTAAAAAAAGAAATTTAACTCTTTTTATTACGTTTTCATTAACTGGCTT
This sequence comes from Argyra leucocephala, assembly GCA_963942445.1. Taxonomy (NCBI): domain Eukaryota; kingdom Metazoa; phylum Arthropoda; class Insecta; order Diptera; family Dolichopodidae; genus Argyra; species Argyra leucocephala. The sequence goes on along the minus strand of OZ012681.1, from coordinate 6,574,419 downwards.
GTTTTTATATATATGTTTGTTTGTTTGTTTATTTATTTGTCTGTTCAAATGTCTGTTCGATAGCTCTATCCTAGATAGACTATACTGCCAAGAAGTAATTTTGAGAAATCTTTCAGTATAATCATACCACACAGAGAGATGTGGGAAACCTACCCAACCTCCTTCAACAAAGGATCATTAGTATGTCATACTGACGGCTCTAAGAAAAATAATGAAGTAGGATCAGGAGTATATATGGAAAAAGCCTCATGACCAATATCTTTTCAAGCCTAAACTCTACAAATACAGTTTTCCAAGCCAAAATACATGCTATAGAACTCTGTGTGCAAGAGAATTTAAGAAGAAATTAGAAAAAACATAAAATCTACATTCACTCGGATAGTAAGTAGTCATAGTAGCATTGCTAACGTTAATACTAGTATGGCTATAGATTTTCCAGCTATTAATTATCCGATATTATATACCATCACATCAAATTTAGTATGGGGTTGTATAGAAATACTCAAAACCCCGACAAAAATAAATAAAGTCACAATAATGTGGGTACCAGGGCATTCCGGCAAAGCAGGAAATGAAACCGCAGATTATTCAACAAGAAAAGCATCAGATACAACTTTCGTAGAGCCAAGTCCGTTTTGTGGGATTTCTCTGAGCACAGCTAAGATGCAATTAAAAGCTTGGGTGGAGCAAAGAGCGTAGATTTCAGGGAGTTTTTGTACTCGCGCAGGAACTAATGACTACATCTCAAGGATACCTGGTGCTCCCAGCTTTCCAAGTATATATATATCTTTAATGCCATATCTTATCCTTTAAGGACAGAACGAAAAGGACATTTAAAAGTATCCTTGTATATAAACCGTTATATCTCTTGATCTAATAGATATATATAGATCTATAAGAGCCCAAAAAGCTGAGGATTTCGGCAGAAACGTTCCTAAAAAAATGCAAGTAAAAATGCTTATGCCTAAACGCTCGCTCAAGAAAACCAAAACAATTTTAAGTTTCAATAGGAAACAGATACGCGTATCTTGTAAGAGATAATAACAGGCCCATCTTTACAAAATGGGTCTATCCGAAAACAACTTATGTAGGGAATAGAGGAAGAATATTTTAAGCATCTGTTCTGTGAAAGCGAAGGGCTCACTCGTGGCAGACTACTTCCAATTTGTCACAACAATGGAAGCTATCCAGCATACCATTGAAGAATATCCTGAGTGTCATCACAAGATCAGGTATCCTTAAGGACTCAGAGGACTAACTAGAATTAACAAACACGGATAATCACAATAAGCTCATTTGCGACTACGGCGATATAGGCAAAAAATTTTCTTCCGAAATTACACAATCTAATTAAATCTTGCCTGTTCATATGTCATTCAATAAATGAATTTAGCTGGATAGGAAAAATTACTTGTTTACAAATTTTGCAATCGCTGTACCTTACATTTTTGATTTTAAATTTATTTTCATAGTTATTAAAATTTTTTAGGACAATCTGTATGGGGAAAAAAAAATCGTTATAAGATTTGAAAGCATTTTTGTATGCTTTTTGGTTGGTTTTAAAAACGTATTAGTGGTTTTCATTAACAAGCAATGTAGGCAATATTTCTTATATTGACAAGTATTTGGTTCATAAACAAAATGTTGCAAATGAAGTTTGTTCATAAAAATTTCAAACTTGGCAGGAAACCTGCAAAATTATAGTAGATAGTGCATGACAATCAGTTGTGTTGGTGTTTATATAACCAGTGCTGCCGAAGTTACTCCGATCGGAGTATTTATACTCCGCTCAAACTAGTGGTACTCCGATACTCCCATGCACTAAATTATACTTCTTTCCTTTAGAATTTCAGTTTGAATATCCTCGAATACATGTTTTACTCCCACTGCTGAAAACTTATACCAAAACGATCCTGAACAATTTCATCAAATCAGAGTTTATAGATGACAACGATTTCAATAAAATTAACTTAGAATACTCCGATTGCCTAAAGAATATAAATCACGTTTACCTTGAAGCAAAGTCAGAATTACTCATTCAAAGCGGTTGTCTTTCTAATGATGATATTTTAGATGTCAGAAAACATTGTTTGTCTTACTACGGAAAATTTTGTGAAGAAATTTTTAAACGAATTAACTTTAATGATAAAGTATTAATTGGGTTGCAAGGTCTTGATCCCAATAATTTAGCTCCCACGTTAGTACCCTTCATTACTTTATTTCCTAATTTGACTGAAAATTTAGATCCGAATGTATTAGATGCTGAATATAGAACCTTAGCTATGCTACCAATTTTGAAAACAGATGATTTAAAATGTTTTTGGAATAAAATTTTTGAAATGAAAAATGGATTAAGAGAACAAATGTTAATTGTTAAAAATGTTAACAATTTATAAGGTCGTTACTATGTTTGCCACACAGTAGTGCTACTGTTGAACGAATTTTCTCACAGGTAAATTTAATAAAAAATAAACTGTTTAGAAACCGAAACTGTAGCTGCTTTAGTGACTGCCAAAGAATTATTATATCAGCAAACGATGCCTCTTCTTGGCTACCTTCTCAAAATTTGCTAAAAAACTATCATAAATATTGAAAATGTTATTCATTTGCTTTTCCGATTTTTTTTTTTTTTTTGTTCATTTTTGACCGAATTTTGTCAAGCTACTATTATAGTATATTTTTATAACATTTCCAGGCCAAAATACTTTACATTAGTAATAAATTTTGTCCAACCAAATTAAATGGTATACATGTTAAATTTATCAAGGTTTTTTGAAGATAACTATGTTGGAATTACAAACAAGTAGTAGAGGTCCCAGTAGTATCCCACTAACATTTTTATATGCCTGGTTGTAGTAACTTCAGTTGCTGTGATACTTTTAAAATATGCTTGTAATATTTCATTCTGGTTGTTGTCTTAAAATTTGATTTGATACTAACGTTTTATTTTCTAACTAGCTTTGTAACCCGCCATAAATGACGGAAGCAAAATAAATTCTAGCATTTCTTACCTTCATTAGAATTTTCAATTCATGTTTATTTTTCTTATTTGCTTACTAATTTATCATACCTTTATTTTTGTATTATAACGCTTTTAATTACCTATAAACATAATATTTGTATTAAGGTGCAAAATTTTCTATTCCCTAAGGGTCATTTACTCGATCATTTTAGCGACATCCTTTTTGCCAACACTGAAAATTTATGGTATAATTCCGAATCAAGTTAATCCTGTTAACTTTCAATAACATTCGCTGCGTAAGTTTAGCGTCAAAGTTTATAGCGAACAAATAATATTTCATAATGAGCCACAATTGACGATACAATGACGATACAATGAACGAAAACAATTTTAAAAACAAAAATAAATAAAATTGTAAATATAAAAAAACAATAATAATGTAGGTAGACATAATATTTATTTTGATGAATAAAATAAAAACTTGTGTTGTAGAAAAAATTAAAATAAAAAAATTTACTGCAAATAAATAGGTATTTACAAAATTGGCCATAACTTGTGAACCATTGATAGGTTATTTAAAATTTCATTTCATTTCAAAAAATTCATTATGAATTCATACTGTTCATGTTAAAATTCAAACATAATTATTATTTATAACATACATTCAAAAGAAGAACAACAATCAATATGGTTTAACCGATACCTATATATACCTACCTATTATACTAAAAAAAATTCATCACTCTTTACAACATTCATTTCTACTTGAAAAAAAAACAAATATACCTAAAAATTATAAATTTACAAAGATAAGAAATAAAAAATAATAGTACAAAATTTCATTTAATTTCTTTAAAAATGTATAGGTTGTTATTGTTTTTATGTGTAAATCAGCAGAACCAAAACCTAACCCTAATACATACTAAATATTATATACGATCATAAATTTATATGTCATATATATTTTTAAAAAAAACAATAAACAACACAAATAAAAATAAATAACAATTTTAACTCTTCATCGCATCACATTTCTGGCTAGAGTATATATACCTATAGTACTATACAGGCTATATATACGGTAGCAAAACTATGATGCTATGATCATTACCATAACAACAACAAATAAACAAAAAACAAAAAAAAATTGTAGACACATGTGCATATTATTCTGTATAATTTTAAGTAATAAGAATAACCTTTAAGTGCATTATGTTTTTTTTTGTGTTAAATGCTGTTTGCCTTTTAGTTATCATACCATATTAAACTATTGATAAAATTTCTATTAGTCCTTATTATTATAAATCAAAAAAATTCTTTGTTTTATTTATATTATTATTATTATTTTTTATTTTTCCTTATTATTTGCGAAGAAGACTAACATTAAATTAAAAATATTGCAATTTGTATTTGTGTTGGAGTATTCCGTCGGACTTACAAACAACCAAATAAATGCAGAAAATTATATATATATAATAAATTGAATACTAAATTTTATTTTATTTTAATGTAAAAAGGCTGTTATGTAATGAATTACAAAGCAATATTTAATTTATTAGAATCTTTATTTTATAGATATCTACTTGGCACTTGTTCCGAGGAATTAAAGTCACTTCTTCCTCCTCTCAAGCAATTCTGTCGCATAACACGAGAGGCATCAAGTGCACACCCTTTCACAGTGGAAATTCCAAGATGGTTTAAGTCCGGCTATGGAAATTCTTTTATAGTAAGAACATCTCGATTGTGGAATCGCGTCCCAATCGAAGCATTCCCAATGAGAGAAGGATTTTTTATTTATGATTTACAGAGATTTAAGACGAATATTAACACCATTGTTCGCTCTTTCCCACAAAACTTTTCTTCTTCCTTTTTCTTTCCTTTCCTTTAACTATGCTTTCCTTTTTCAAATGGTCACAAGGTCAAATGGTACGCAAGTGCTAAAAGGTTCAAAACCTGCATTTAAAAAAAATTTTAAAATTGAATTAGAATTTAATTAAGGTTTGATTTTTAATTTCTACTAAAATTTTTACTAAAACTTTCTGTACTTGTTTAAAATTTGATTTGATACCAACGTTTTATTTTCTAATAAATTGTAAAACTAAAATATATATTTTTTAAATATATATTGAAAAATTCTGAATTTAATGTTATTTTGTTTTAATATGTATGTAACAGGAAATATTTATTAAAATTTTATGTGGTACTCCTATGGTATTCCCCTGAAAATTCTAAAATTACTCCTCTGACAAATTATGAAACGACAGCACTGTTTATAACACAAAACTGCAAATGTAGAAAATGGAAATTTCAACAACTCTGTCAAAACAAAATGTCTACAGAAATCGCAGTATATGCAGTATATGTTTATAAAAAGCCCCAAAATATTAAAAAAAGGGAAATTTTTTTAATATTTTATTTTTATATCCTGTTATTTTAACTATTTATCCTTATTATCAGTTCTTTATATTCATTTGAAGAATTCAATAGGATTATTCAAATTCAAATATCATAGAATAAGAAATTAAATCGTTTAATTTTTTTTTTGTATTTATAAGAATGAAACAAAAGGTTAAAATCCATCATCATCTTGGATTATTTATGAAAATTTAAAAAACGAAATATTTCAAATACACAACAAAGAGGTACAAAATCTCTTTATCTGTATACTTATACCAAGCAATCGGTTTAAACAAAAAAATAAGTCTAAAAAAATTACATCCTTTCAAAATATTACATACAAGATTTTTATTTTTAATGTTATATCAATTCAATATACACATATATACAAAAAAAATATCTGTCCACTCAACTGTAATTGGACACAGGACCTATTCAATTTTTTTTCAATTCATACAAATCTACTAATATCAATTTTTGAATTATGAATTATTTTTCTGGTTGTTAAGTTTTGTTCTCTGGAGATGACCCAAAAGGATATCAGAATAAAGATATAGATTTGAAATAAATACCAGGTAATTAAAAAACAAAAAAAAAACCAAGTAAATAGATTAAAACCTTTAGAACTTTTGTAATAATATTAAAAGGTAATTTTTATTTTTTTCTATTTTTGAATTTCATTTCATCTTAATTGGGATATGAATGGAGCATATGATAAGAAGATTAAAATTTATTTAGTATATAGTATCTAAATATATAGGAGTTATAGGAATAATAAAAGTAGCAAACTCAAAGGATCATTTAATATTTGATACACCAACTGGTTATTGTACCTATATTAAGTATATGTAATGATCATTTACAAAATATGTTTTTTTTTCTTTAATATGCTACTAAAAATGAATAAAAGGATAATATTCTTAAAAAAATGTTTACTGAAATTTCTAATGATGTTGGTTTAAAAGAATTAAACCAACTAAAAATAAAAATAAAATTTCTAAACAATTTCATGAGTGTTCATGCAAGATACTTAAATTGTTTAAAGTATTTATTTACTCACTTTCATCCTCCCAAACAATATTTAAACATTGTTTTTGTTTTTTTGTTTTTGTCTGGCATTACAGAACACTACAGCATTTATGTACTGGTGTTGTTAGTTTGTTTGTTTTTTTTTTTTTGTATCACTATATAGAAATCTATCGAGTACAACTATGGTGGAAAAATAACAAGTGGAAAAATTAAAAATGTGTTCATGTAGCATTTCAGCTAAATAAAAGAACTTTTCCTCAGATGTACCGCAGGCATAATGAACATAAATGTACCGCAGGCAAATGATGTTAAATATCTCTGAGTTCATTTTGACAGAAGTTTGACTTGGAAAAAACACCTACTCAGTAAAAAAGATCAACTTAAATTAAAATTAAAAACGTTATGCTGGCTTATCGTCAAACATTCAAAGTTCAAATTAGATTGTAAAGTTCTAATATACAGTTTAGTTAAGTTTAATTAACCAAAAAAAAAGTAGTTAGTAAATTAAAAATCTAAGCTAAAGCGAATATAGAATACTATAATTCAACCGATCTAGTCATACGAATGACAACACTGTGCAGGATTACTTCAAACTCTAATATGGAAACAATCAAAGATATCAAAGAGTCATAATAAATGCCCCTTGGTATGTTCATAAAAACTTAAATATACCAACAGTTCCTGAAGAGCTCATTGAATTTGAGAACAAAATCACAACTAACTACGCCATCAGACTGTTGCATCATCCAAATGCATTGGCAAGGAACTTGCTAAACATACCAAACAGTAGAAGATTAAAAAAAAAGACTAAAGTCTAGCTAAAGCTGTCTAGCAGAATAATTAAATTGTCTTATCATTAGAATAAGACAATAATGCGTACCCACATTATATTTCAATACTCACTTTATGAAGGTCTTAATTACATTTGTTAAAAATTATTGCAACTAGAATGAACGATTCAATAAATTGGAAGCTATTTAAAAAAAAAAAAAAACTATGGTTTTGAATTCGGTACTGAATAACTGAATTTGCTATAGAAATTCTAGAATTTAAACAATTTAAAAATTTACAGCGAAATGTAAGCAAAATTACAACCAAATTAACCAATTTTTTTAATTAGTCTGATTCTATTCTATTTATTTTTTCTGTTTTTTTTTTACCACACCAAGCTCTAACAATGGCATATATTTTAAAATAATTATTTTATTTAAATCTCATATTTTCTTTTCTATTTCTTTTTTCACTGTTCTTATCCAAGTCGATCAAATTTCTTTGCCACTAGGAATTTCACTCCAGTATACTCTTTGTGATATCGATTCAGCTGGGTTTTCAACCACATAATTTAAAAAGGGAAGGTTTGTTTGTTTTCTATACACGCCCACAGTTTTAAAGATCCATTTTTGAAATTTGACACAGTTATTCACGATCTTTATAAAACTATCAAATGACAAGTTTGAGTAGCTGCCATACAACTCCTAACACCTATCAAGAATTGTTCAAAAATCAAAATTTGTTACAGATCTGAAAATTTACACTTGGGTACTCTTTCAAAAATAAAGAAATACGATTGTTATCAATTCCGAAAATTTGGACCTCGCAGGAATATTTCAAAAACCAATTGTGTTACAGACACGCAAATTTACACTTTGTTACTCTACCAAAAATAAACAAATACGTATTTTACAGTTTGTAAAAATTCGGGTTGGCTCGGGTAGCTACCAGACAACTCACAGCCCTCATCAGAATTATTTCTAAAACCAACTGTATTCCAAGGGGTCCGTGTATACAAATCAGTGAAAATGAAGCTTTTAACTACCGAATGTTCGTTGGGTTTGACACGGTTTTCGCTTTTTTTATATTGCTTTTACGAAATTTGAAGCACACAAAACTATGGTACTAGATTAATAATAAGAACTTTGCATCCTCATTTCATTGAAGCATAAATTCAAATTGATTGTGGAAAAGTCGAACATATATTAATTTCAAGAATACCGCAATAACAAGGAACGTGTTTGTTTACACTCCATCAGAAAAAACCCGAAATATTGTTTACAAAGAAATAATTTCAATATAAGTATAGTTTAAGTTGTAGTATTGTTGATTTTGTTATCGTAGTGAAAAAAAATATATTGGAATATTTTTTACAAACCAATTTTTTTCAATTCGATTCATAAATCAAACTTCATTAAAGTAAATTCTATAAATTTTGTGTTCGACTCGGAAAACGTGGGATAACAGTGCTAGTATTTAATATATTTACTTTAATCTTTCAAATTTTATCTTTTCTTTCCAATTCAACATTTTGTCAAACGATTTGTTGAATGAATGAAAAAAGTATATATAATAAACTGAAGCGGTCTCTGCTTACCACAAACTATTTCAACAAAAATTTAAATGTAAAATGCGTTGTAAAAATTTTCAGTCAGACAATTTCATAAATTTGTACAACGCTTGATAATTCAGATAGGTTAGGTAGACTGCTAAGATATAACTTATTCATAGACGCTAATCTGACATGGAATTCATGATTTGTTTATTAAACAAATTAATTCAGATCAACTCCTGTCTTTTGTTACTATACTAAGATATATACACTATCATCGTTACTTTGGCTGACAAAATTTTGTCAAAAAATAGTACAAAAGAGAGAATTTCGAAGTAATTAAAGACCTCAAAAAATTTCTAAGTGTATGGGTGAAATTGGTAAATGGTAAATACCATAAACCAAAATAAATAAAACTCTGTGCAAATATCAATTTTTCTGCAATATAATTAAATACGTTATTTAATACTTAATACATAGATTTTAAATATATTATAATGTCACTCAATTATTAATTTAAATTTCTAAATTGAACACTTTAATCATTTTTGTTGAACAATTTTAAATTTTACACAAAACTTTAAAAAATGTTATTATTAAATTATATATACATATATAAATATATTATATACAAATACATTATATAAATTTTTGTCAACAATATCAAATTATTGGCCATTTCAATTAATACAAAATATTTTTTTCCTTTTTTATTATAATTACTTACATTAATTATTATTTAAATTCAAATAAAACCAATTATAATTTAAAATTTTTAAATTTGAAAAAAAACCAAAAAAATGAAATTAAAACTCAACAAACTTTTGTAAAAAAAATGTAACAAAATTCAATGTGTACATAAGATTAATATCAACGTGATAATCATTATGTATATTGTATTGATATTAAACCAATTTTCAATTTAAAATAAAATTTATATATTTTTACAAAATTATACAAAATTTTTACAACATTCAAAATATTAAAATATAATATATGGGAAAAATTATAGGTAATCTCGTTTCGTATGTAAATTTAATGAGAACTTCATTCGAAACAATTATTTTATTATGCTTTCTATGTAGCTTCACAACCAGATATCAGTCCGATCTTTTCTCAGTTAACTTATTTTGATGCAATTCATCGATATATCAATATTAATATAATATAATACATATTATGATATATTATCGCATCAATATATAATCGCTTAAGTCGACATAAGTGAAAAATGAAATATTAATATCATCGCATCATACGTGAAAAAATCTAACTACCACAAAAATACGAGCTTTTATGAATTTTCAAAGTTGACAAAATTACATTAATTTATTCGCCTAACTCACCTAGACTTGTATATTGGACATGGTATAATAACTTATACCAACTTAAGTCGTTATAATACAATCAATTATTATTTAAATGCCAAATACTTATTCTATAGAAAAATACTTAGGTACATTAAGTCTTGGGGTTATATTAATTTTTGTTCTGCTAAACCAATTTTGTTAGATTGTGGATTTAAGCAATTGTATACAATTTTATTTTGTGATTTTATCTGACGAAATTTTATTTTACTCTTATAATACTAAAATCGCTTATTATTATTTATGATTCAACCAAATATATTTAAGGCTTTAAATTCATTCAAAATGAATATTCGGATCATACACTGGACTTTTTATAACGTCCCAATTTTTTTACACACAATAAATTCATTTTTGATTGTAAATTTTATCAATATACCGAACCTTCAAAAAAGCACCCGGTTACGATCTCATCAATGGCCAAATCATGCGGGAACTACCAGATCTAGCTTTGTTAAAGCTACAACATATATTTAATGCATGTTTTAAGTTCACATATGTTCCGAGACAATGGAAAATTGCAGAAGTAATTGTAATACCGAAGCAAGGAAAACCGCCTTCAGAGGTAACATCATATCGACCAATATCGTTGTTATCTATTATATCAAAAATATTTGAGAAACTGCTCCTCAAAAGACTTGCCAATATGCCAAAGAATATTCAGAAGTAAAAGAAATATCTGCTGGAGTCCCACAGGGAAGTGCTCTTGGTCCAATACTTTACCTGCTATATACAAGAGATATCCCACAAATTGACAACATTTTTATGGCTACCTTTGCAGACGACACTGCGATTCTTGCAGTTGACGTATCTGTCGAAAACTCCACAGCAAAACTTCAAAATGCAATGAATAAAATAAGATTATGGACCCAACGTTGGCGCATTAAACTTAATGAAAGCAAATCAACTCATATAAATTTTACATACAAAAAGATTGCAACCATTCCTATCTCAATCAATAACAAAATAGTACCATATGCCAATACAGCAAAGTATCTGGGAATGACACTCGATGCTAAGCTAAGATGAAAGGAACATATAAGAAAGAAAAAAGAAGAGCTAAACATTAGACTCAAAAAATTTTACTGGTTACTTGAGCGTGGTTCTGAGTTATCAGTACAGAACAAAATATTGATATATAAGCAGATATTAAAACCTGTGTGGACGTACGGTATCCAATTATGGGGCTGTGCAAAGAAAACCAACATTGAAATGTTGCAAAAATTGCAAAATAAAGTGCTCCGTGGTATAGTAAATGCACCATGGTACATACGTAACAAAGATCTCCACCGTGACTTGCACATTGAAACAGTCACGGAAGAGATCAAGAAACATGCAGTCAAACACGAGCAGAGACTGCAAACTCATGTGACTTCGGAAATGGCAGCAGTTCTTCATATCGAGAGCGTCGACTCAAGAGAACGAAACCCCACGAGCTGGTCACGACCTAAAATGGAAAATTCTACGATAATAGTTGCCTTTACGGAAATTTTTATTTCAATAATTTTCCTTTGCGAAAAAATCTAAAAAATCTTCCCACGCGGAGCTATTGCTGTGACTATCTCCTACACGGGAAATATCATGGTGATAAAGTTCCTACACGGTAATTATTATGATGTTAGCGATCCTCCACGGAAACTATCACTATAATAATTTCCTAAAGACGCGACCGAAAATTTACGAAAAAAAAAGTCATTAGTCGATCTACGTAAGATTGGTTATAACGGCAAAAAGATAGGTGGGCTTTAGTGGGTTCGATTCCTACACTATCAAGATGCACACGCGGCTGGAGCTCTTGATGTCCTTCGGGGATTACCTCCTATCTTTCGCAAAAAAAAAAAAAAAAAAAAAAACAAAAAAATATACCGAACCGTGCCGTATATAAAACCATACTTAAGCCTGTTTGAACAAATGGAATTCAACTTTTGGGAACAGCGAAAAAGTTCAATATTGAAATCATTCAGCGATTCCTGAATTAAGCAATAAAATCAATATTTGTTGCCCCTTGGTATGTGACAAATAATTTAATTCATAGAAATTTAAAAATTGAAATGGTTCAAGAAATAATTCAGCACTATATTAGGAATTTAACGAGACAGACTGGGTAAACATCCAAATATAATGGCAAATACACTGATGACAAGAGGCATAAAACATACTAGGCGAGCGTATAACGACCAGTCAACCTATAATAAAGAAATTAAACTCACTGAAGGTTAATTTCACACGTTCATTCTGTCAATAACAATTCTAACAATTTATATTTGATTATTGTATAATTTAAAACATAACAAATTAAATAATTTATAATTTAAAATAAAAAAAATTAAAAAATATATAAAATAAAAAATTTTACAAAAAAAAAAAAAATATACCGTACAAATTTATTATAATAAATTCTGTTTACATTTTTACTTGTTTGAAATTATAACAAAAATAAATACGATAAAAATTACGGTATAACATAAAAGCAGGGTTGTGAACATAAAATTTAACATAACTTAAGTGTGATTTATTTTTAACTAGTGTTACAAGCAATGTTCCCTCTAAGCTGCGCACGTAAGCAATTGCCTCTAAGCTGTGGCAAGTTCCCTTTAAGCTGTGCACGTGCGCACGAATTTTTTTTTGAATTGCACATTAGAAATTTGCTTATTAATATTTTAATATGTAAAAAAAAAGTCCTAAGAATTTTTTTTAAAATAAATAATTCCTTAGTTGCAAATAAGCAACTGGGCTGTGCAAATTGTTATGGATTTATAAAAATTATTATTTCTAAGAAAAAATATTTATTTCTAGAACAAAAGCTGGTAAAGATAAAACATCAACATTTTAATAGATAATGTTGTTCTTGCCATTAAAATGAATGTTTCAATGAACTCAGTTCAAGAAATAAACAATCATTTTGCAAAATATGTAGAGATTCCAGAAAATTGGAGGAATAAAAATTATGCTTTTGAATTCTTTGAGTGTATCAATCACGTTATCCAACAAGAAATATTAAATGAAATAAGAATGACACCATTCCATTGCTTCCTTCCATTGCAATTCCATGAAAACACTGATATTTCCTTTCACAAAACTTGTTAATACTGCTTTAATTTTAATTACAAAACTTTTTTTGCTGGTATAATACAATAACTTAGATTGTCTGGCACATAGGGAGTATTTGAGAATCGATGATGCCTGGAAGGGTATACCTCTTAATTCCCAGAGATAGAAGATTTCCCAAGTATATACCATGTTCCATTGTGGATCTATTAAAAAACATAATTTTGAAGAAATGGCAAGTCTAATGGATTGTGAAGTCTTGATGTCTTAATAGAATATCGCAAAGAAAATATTGATAGCTCCAATTCTTAATCCAGCTTTAGAAAATAATGTAAATCGTAAATCGAGGATTTAGGTTGATGAATTTGATTAAAACAAAATTTAGAAATAGGTTGGAGGTAAATAATTTGGGTATAACTTAATGAGAATAAAGTCACACTTAATGGCGGAAAATATTATTAACTTAGATTAAGTATACCATTACTGGAAGAAAAGCAAATATAGGAGAGAAAAAAAATAATATAATATTATGTAGTTAACAAAAAAATTCAAAAATAATAAAAAACTGCAATAAAAAACTTAAATTTTTTAATAAAATATCTAATTTACCAAATTTTTGTTTAATTTTTTAAACATAACGCAATTTATTTTTCTTGTGCTCAGCTAAATAATTATTAGAGAGAACGTTGGTTACAAGAATGATTAGTTTTATATGAAGAAAAAAAATTAACACTTAAATTATATTTATATTATGATTAGGGTCATAGCATAGCGAACATAGCATAACCTCCTAATTTGATTGTTCGGTCGTTTCAGCAATTTTTTTAACTTACTAATGTTACACAAACCCTCAATATTCCTTCCACTGACATTGATACTAATTACCTTAACCGCTTTTCTTTTCATAGAAATATATACTCAAATTTTAATCTGTTTCCAACTAATATACAAGAGGTGAGTGAGGTAATTAATACGTTAAAAGCATCTGCTGCAACATGATATGACGGAATTTCCACAAAATTTGTAAAAGAATTCACCAAAGAATTGAGTCCTATTCTGACGAAATTCATTAATCTATCATTTATGACAAATAATTTTCCGAGTTGCTTAAAAAAAGCAACAATTACTCCTATCTTTAAAACTGAAGATAAAACTAACCCATCAAGTTATAGACCTATTTCAGTGCTCCCAGCATTTTCAAAAGTTTTTGAAACCATTATTAAGAAAAGACTAATCTGTTTTTTTTAACTCTAATCCGATTTTACACCCGGATCAATATGGATTCGAGCGATACTCTAATACAACCTGTGCGGCCTGTCTTGCTTTAACGAATTCTATCACTAAAAGCATGGATGAGGGAAAATACACGGGCTGTTTATTTTTCATTGATTTAAAGAAGGTTTTTGATTGTGTCGATTTTCAAATACTACTAGAAAAGTTTTCAAGCTTAAACTTTACTGAATCGCAAATAGCTTTCTTTAAATCATACCTATACGAAAGAACACAGTGCGTACGTGTTGCATCACATACAATGGATTGGTTAAGTATCAGAAAAGGAGTTCCGCAAGGCTCAATTCTTGGTCCTGATCTGTTTAAATTATATATCGATGACTTAGCACGTCTTTCATTAATTGGCAGCATTCAACTGTATGCAGACGATGCTGTCATTAAGTACTCGAATCATAATCAAGATGAATTTTTTGTTACAATTAAAAATGATCTTGAGATGATAAATGAATGGTTATTCCACCATAAATTACTTATGAATATTGATAAAACGAAAATACTGCTTTTCAACAACAAAAATTTTCAAGTGAATTCTTTCACTCATAACAATTTAAGTTTTGAAATAGTTCAAAAATATAATTACCTTGGTCTTTTGTTGGATAGTAGGATGAAATGGAATGAGCATATAAACCAGGTTATAAAAAAAATATCACCTTATATATTCTTATTGAAGAGGTTAAGGAAGTTTCTAAATAATAAGGCGCTTTTCAGTATCTACTCTTCTTATATTTTATCCCAAGTTACCTACGTTAATCCAATCTGGAACGGTGCTGCTCAGAAATATCTTATCAGAATTGAAACCATGTTAAAAAAAAGCTATCAAAATCATTCATAATTATAATATATTACATCCTACCCATTTGCTGTATAATAATACATATATAAGCTTTCAAAATATCTGTAAACGAGAGTTGTACATAGTTGCTTTTAAAATTATTAATAATAAAATTAAACATAATTTCATTTTAAATAGAAACATGGATATTCATAGTCACAATACTCGTAATAAAGCTAACTTCTATTTGCACTTATTCAGAACAAACAACCAAAAGAATAATTGTGTTTATAATTGCCTAAAAATTTTTAATGAATTACCAAATGATATTAAAGATACAGAAAATATTTGTCTGTTTAAAAAAAAAAATTTGGAATTCTTATTTAAATAACTATAAACTTTTTTATTATAATTTTTATGTTCACTTTATTTCTATTGTATATTTTAATTTAAATTTTGATTTTGATTTATTTTATATTTTGTTTTATATAATATATTATATGTTTTATTTTTTTTTTATTTTACTATACGTCCTCATAGAAAACAAACTTTTTTTTGATTAACTTTGTTAAATTTAACTAATAAGACCATACAGCTTATGCTAAGGCCTATATCCTTCATATTTTCATCTAATTGGTTTCATATACTTATGTTAATGAGGTCAATATTTATTTTTTATAAATCACATTGTAAAATTATTGTTAAGTTATAAGGTAAATAAATATGAATTAAATAAAGAAAAAAAAAAAAAAAAAAAAACAATAGCTTTGCATGATGTTGCCTAACTGCTTCTATTATTATTTTTACTTAATAAATATATGTTTTTCTTTTACTAACCTCACTTAGAGGTGTTTTTCTAATATACAAAGGCTCCTTCTGGATTGTTTTGACTTGAAGAAGTTCCGAAATTTCAACATTTGTATTACTTGTTCCCATAATTTTATTGAATTCCAATGATTGAATCCCAGAATTTGATATTCCAAAACCCTATTGGCCTTCAGTAGACAATTTATTAACTAAAATCTTATATTCATGGATAAATTCCGATTTTCTTCCAATGAAATAAAAATAAATAAATCTTGATCTATTTCAAACCTTTCAAATCCATTAATTTTTTTCAAACAAAATTACCCCAAAATACAAAGTAAAAAACAAAAAAATTTATTTTTGATATTAAAATAATATAAATTAACCATAATTTTAAAACTAATTTAATTCAACAAAAAACCTAACAAAAATATAGGAAAGTACAGAATTATTAAAAACAATTTTTGTAGTTTTAATCTGTTTGAGGTCACCAAATTACATATACCAAAACAATATTACTTATACAAAAACAAAATAACAAAAATTGAATTTAAATATTTTTAAGGACATAAAAGTTAATTTCAGTCAATTGAAATTTTAAAATTATTTACCCAAAACAAAAAATTAATTTTTACTCTTTAGTTTCACACTAAAATAAAGTGTAATTCAATAAAAATTCCATTATATATCAAAATAAAATACCAATCATTACACACATTCATATACACCAAAATTCAAATAATTCAAAATTAAATTTATCTGTTCTATAACTTTATATAATCACTATTTTATATGTGATAATAAGCAATAGCGGTCTCATAATAATGTTGTTAATCGGTAATGCGTGAAATATTTTAATAGGTCAATAATTTAATCGCAACCATTCATCAGACTACATATTACTGTATGTATATTAGTATAATTATTATATACTATACAACAGTACCGGAATAAAATTTTCTATAATCCAAGTGAAACAAAATTTCCTTGAAGTTTTTTCATCAATAAAACTACATCCTGAAATATAAAATATGAATTTTTATTCTACATGTGAGATAAAAAAACTGATGGAACAAAAATTGAAAACTACTTAAAAGCAAACCTTAAATCAATTAATGACATTTTTTTTTTTTTTGCGTGGATTAGTGAGAATCTTTATAGACACAATGAGCCCCGTAGCTTCCATTGTGTGCCAGATTTTTACTGACTAAACCACACCCCTTCCATTAAAACTAGTCCGACGGACTAACCATTAATTTATTTCTATTGTTATTTTCTTAAAGAAAAATTTACGAAATTCTATCGTATTAAATCTAGTGGCAAATCTAGTTCAATGAATGACATGAAAAAAAAAAATTGAATTGAGATACTCTGTACCAGCTGAGCTCTTAGCTCTCTTGAGATGTAAATATGTAAAATAAAAAAATAAAAAATACTTTTTAGACGAAACTATAGTAAAAAAAGATAATATAAAAAAAAAAAAAAAAAAATTAAATTCACTTTAATTAACTTAAGACTAACTTTAATCATCTCAGTTAGTCAGAAAAAGAATCAACTTCCAGTTAATTTCTATTGAATTAAAATTTAGTAATTTAATTACAATTAAAATATCCAATCCTCAGTGAATGAATCAACAAAATTTTTTAATTTATTTCAATTTAAAACACATAAACTCGGTTCTATTTAAAATAAATCAATAAATTAATCATTTGAATATATTTATAACTTAATTAAAAATAATTAAAAACAAAACTAAATTAATGCAAGTTAGTTCAGATGAATGGAAGCAAAAAAAAAGAAAGTGAGTATATTCGCAAAAAAAAACAATTGTAGCTATATTATATTAGAAATCAATGGAAATAACTTCAAGAAGATGAATCAGCATGTGAATGAGCTAAATAAATTAACTTAACTAAATAATCTAATTAAAATCATCAATTATTACTAAAATTAATACAAATCAATTGCAGTAAATGAATCTGTTTAATATTATCAGTAAGTTAAATAAAAACTGTTTATGGTAAAGGGAATGGTGGCCCCCCCTCAATTGCATACAATTAAAACTATAATTATTTTTTATAATCAGTTTTTTATTTAATTATATAAATATTAAATTTAGCAATTAAAAGACGAATTTGCATTTACCAATAAATCATTATATCTAAATCTGTAAATTGAAAAAATTATACATTCTAAATATCTAAACAATTTCGCAACTGATTTTCATTATTATTCTTTAAAATGATAGGACGTGCCGAAACCAAATCAATTTTTTCAATTAGAATATTTAAATAAGTATACACCTACATTTTAACATAGAAAAAATTTAATTTATCAAATCTCCGCAACTTACAACAAGTACAGGGCCCTTACTATGTATTGCTACTTTAGCTAAACGAAAATTGCATTCGAAAATTTCGCACTGTGAAATTCGAAAATCGCACGATTGCGAATGCGAAAATAAAATTTTTATACTGTGTAATGCTACTGTCGAGTATTTTTTGACATTTTTCAATTGGATGGCTATTTTATTTTCAGATGTATTGTGATAGAGTTGTTAAAAAGAAAAAAAAAATAGAAAAGCGTAATAATGTAAATAAAAATATAAATATTTTATGTTAAAAATATAAAAAATAATTAAATTTAGATTTACATATTTTGTATTGGTATATGAATAAAAATCAAATGAAATATTTTATGTCAAAACAAACTACAAGATCAACGCAGTTCCAAACAATGCTAAATTTTATGACTGCTCATTCAAATTTCTAGCACATTGGATCTATCCCTCAGTGTTCTTCTTTGAAGTACATGCACCCTATTTTTTTCTTCTTCCCTATCGTTAAAATCGATGCATATGCATCCATTTTACTTTCATTTTTAATATTAATAATAAACATTACTTGAAAGTAAAACAAAATTTGGCAATGAAATGAAATGTCAAAAACCCAAATTTAAAAATTTACAATGGCAACACTATTTTCGAATGCGAATTTGATACACAGTACCAATTGTTTTCGCATCGCAACTTAAATCCGCAAATATTTGCGATGCGAATTTCTTACACAAATAAGCACAAGAGTTTTGTGTTTTGCTCACCAGAACTTTTATTTTTAATAAATAATTACGTATGCGGTTGTTGTCTAAACTAAATCAATAAAAAAAACTTATTATAGTGCCGAAAATAAATTTAAATGTCGGAAAACAATTCATAACGAAATATTGAATAATAAATGTTATATTTTTTTCCTCGAATTTCGGGCGAATATGGGTTTTTTATTTTTATTTGACAAATATCGATATTTCGGAAGCAATTCACTTCCTTCATCAGTGTTAGCGACTAAATTAGTTTATAAGTTACAGTAAATTTGATTCTTAATTGCTAAAATAACGGATCAAAAAATAAACCATTAAATTTTCTATAAACTCCAAGTCAAAATTGTTGAAAGGTGTATCGGAATTTACTTGGTCTATGACAGTGTATATTGAAAAAACAAAACCCCCGAACGAAAACATCCCGAAAAAACAATTTGGAATGATTTAAATTATTTTGTAAATAAATAACGTACAAATATCAAAATCACGAATGTTCCAAAATCTTGAAGCTATACCAAAAAACAAAAATTTTCGCGATTTTTTGTTATAATAGTTTATTTAGAGTTTCTGCCATAATTCGGACATAAGACTTTCTCCAAAAGATTTTTATACAAAAATAGTAATCCTTTTGGGAAAATACATATGCGTTTTATCCCGATATTCTATAGATACATAAACTTTCAGACAAATATCCCAAATGTATTTGATTTTTGGTGTTAATCCAGGATTTTGTAGCATTCAAAAATTGCTCCACATTCAGAACTTTTTATTAAGTGTCATAGACCCTTAGGGATCCTATAATATCTCTTTTTTAGACAACATGTTCTCTTTTTTGAACCCGATCTTTCTTTTTTATTTCCATGTCTCTTTTGTTCTCTTTAGTACTAGGCTTAATATTTAAAAAAAAAAAATCAATTGTCCAATTTCAATTTGTTACAAACGGTAAACTATAATGTACATTTCGTTTTGTCGTGCTGTTTTTCTTATATGAATATATGATTGATATTCGGATAATTATATAAAAGGTAATTCAATGATTTAAATTTAAATTTTATTAACAAAAAATCAGTAATTGATTAGTGTTACGTGTACTTCCAATAATTACAGAAATTGAAAAATGAGCAAAAGAAAATGGAAATTTAGTACTGAACTACAGACAAAGTTTAAATGTTTTGAACGAGTGGTGGAATCAGATTATAAAGCATTTTGTTCTATTTGTAAGATTTCAAAGTTTCTGTCGTAAATAAGGGAAAATATGACTTACATCATCAACATTTGGAAGCGAAAAAACATAAATCGTGTATTCAAGATGGTCAATCAAACAAACAAATAACAAATTTTTTAACTACAACATCATCATCTGCATTTAAGAAAAAAGTGGTTGCGGTAGAGTGTACGCTTGCGTTTCATACTTTGAAGCACCATTTCAGCTTCCAATCAACCAATTGCACGACAAATTTATTAAAATCAATTTTTGATGATTCATAAGTAGCAAGATCCATTCAAACGAAAACTAAAACAATTTCTACTAATGTTATTGTATATATTCTACTAATTTGCTTTTTACGTAATTACAATCATAACTTGCTATGAAAACATTATATCAAGCTGCGATTCTAAAGTTTATTTTTGTAGTTTTAATACGCTTAAATTGAAGGCAAATATTTCTAAAAAAAAAAAATTTTTTTCCTTATTTTATTTTCGACTTTTTAGTGAAAATATTTTTTTAATGAAAAATAATATATTTTCAAAGAACAACACATATAATCAAATGGCACTAAAATTCACTCTTACGCAATTTGGTTATTATTGCTCATACTTCAAATGTGTAATTATATTTTATATTACTGTAACAAATTTTATAAAAATTATATTTTTAAAAATTTTTGGGAGATTTTTGATTAGATACCTTTGAATTTTTTAATTTACGTATTAAAAAATTTTCACCAATAAAAAATTACGCACTTTATAAAAAGAAACACTGTTAAATACAAAAAATATTTGACGTAAAATCGTAGATTAAATCTGAGAAAAAGTCTGAAATGTAAACACTCATCCGACTTTATCTACGATAAAATTCGATTTTGTCCGACGTGTAAACGCTGCCTAAGCATAAATTGGCATATAAAAGTATAATATATACATGCATAAATCGAAATTGAACTTTTTTTACATGCGAGAAGAGTAATTTGTAACTGAGTGATAGATAACTGATACTTGATAGGTTCAAATTTTGTTTTCTTCCATAAATAATGTTTGCATTTTATTTTCAATTAAACTATGCCATATGATTATGTATGTAAAAAATGCAAGCCCTATATGACACATTTACGTACATTTACATATACTTAGTGAGAGAATGATAAATAATAAAAGAAAGAGATTAATAAAAGAAACCAAATTAAAAACACAAAAAAAATATAATGAAAATGATGATTGAAAATAATTGAAATTGAAAAATAATAGAAAATGATTGAAATATAATGATAATGATTTGTATTGCACACTATTTAATACATATTCCTTTTTTGTTTTTCTTTTTTTGCTTCTTTACACCATAGAAATGTCAATAAATATAGTGAATTTAAAGAGAAACCAAATTTTAACTTTATCAAATATCCATATTCCATTATTAGTACACACACATATGTAAACTTCCCCCTAGTTGAATGCAAAGAATATCTACAATCTATATTAACAAGAATACGCACTCCCATTTTACGACAATCTAATTTTTAAGAAATATCAAACCGAGCAAAATATCATTAGTTAAAAGAGATAAAATTTACCAAATTTATTATGAGAGAGAAAAGGTACAAAAAAGATGTTTGCCTTTTGCTTTATACTGTAAAATAATTTTGCGTTCTCATTATTCTCCTTTGGATTTGTTTACGTTTCCTCCCATTATTTATATGAGGCAGGGTGGCAAAAAATGTTATTTCTAATTTAGTTTGTTCCCTTATACGAGGATTAATTCTGATCTTTTATTATTTTAATATTTTCGTTTTAAACATTATTATTTTCGTATATACCTATTAAAAATATTATATATTATATATTATTCTGCATTTATCTGGATGTTTGTAAGTTCGACGGAACGCTCCAACCAATACACAAATTGCATATGGATACAAATGCATATATATACAAATTGCTTTGGTGATTTTTTTTAACCCCTGTCTACCATGCTGAATCTTTGCAGGAAAAATTGATTGCATGAACTATATTTTTTTAGTTTAATCTTAGTGTTCTTCGCAAATAATAAGGAAAAATAAAAAATAATAATAATAATATAAATAAAAAACAATTTTTTTGATTTATAATAATAAGGACTAATAGAAATTTAATCAATAGTTTAATATGGTATAATATAACCAAAAGGCAAACAGTATTTCACACAAAAAAAAACATAATTCACTCAAAGGTTATTCTTATTACTTAAAATTATACATAATAATACACATGTGTATCAGCATATTTGTATTGTATAATATTATACATTATACTACTTTATTGCTTATACCTTTTATTTTTGACATTATTGTGTGCATAACTCACTTCACTCAAAAAAAATTATTTTTGGTTTTTTTTTTGTTTTTTTTTATTATTTGCTGTATCTGTATTCTGTATGTTCTGTATGCTCCATTCCAAAAATATTATTTTATTTTCAGTGTTAAGTGTTCGCTGTTTACTTCACTGTTCAGGTTCACTGTGCAATCAATAGAACTTGATAGAAGTAGAGTAGGATAATAAACTCTACTTCTACGTCGGATAATAAAACATTGTTTTTTTTAAATTGAAAATTATTGATGAAAATGTTTTTGTATTTTTTGTAAATTTTACCAATTTAGATACAAAATTTTGAATATTTTTTTAAAAATAACATAGTACCATAATAACAGTTTATTCATATAGCAAAATAAGATCCCTGTACAGTATACAAAAGACAAAATTTATATGAAAATAAGATCCCATTTTTAAATTTGCTCTCCCAGAGGCCACAATAACGCTAATACGGTATAATTTATACTAAATGGAAACCAACTAACGAATTATAACTAAATGGAAGTGAGTACGAGTATACCATACCAAAATACAAACATTTTATACAAATTTGTTGGTATGGTACTTCTTTTTCTGTTATATAAAAAAAAAAGATTAGTGTTAGGCCAATATAGTTATTTTAAATAGAAAATTAGTAAAATCTTTGTGTATGAATAAAATAAAAGGAATCAAAATCAATCTTAATAAAAATAACAATGTTTTTTAAATTTAAACTTTCTTTTACTTTATTACCGTATTCTATTATTACACAGAAAAGTATTGTTGTTAAATTATTTGAAAAAAAAACAATAATTATTCACGTTTCTGAAATATTGAAAATGTAGCAGTAGTTTGTAATATATGAATATATGAAATTTTCAAAAAGTACTAACACTAGCAATCAAAATAATTTCCATTAAAAAGAGAGAAAATATATTGAACGAATATATTCATCTATTAATAATATACATACATGTTTATCAGTATTTACAATATTATACATTATACTACTTATACCTGCTTATACCTTTTATTTTTGTCATTATTGTGTGCGTAACTAACTTCACTCAAAAAAAATTATTTTTTTAAGGAAGGGTGTGGCTTAGTAGGTAAGAATCCTACATACAGTGTCAAGCTACGGGGTTCATTGTATCTTTCTGAAGATCCCCACCAGCCTACGAAAAATAAAAAAAATAAAAAAATTGGCAAAGTTTTGACTACAAAAAAAATATTTCTTTTATGTGTTTTAGAAAATTAAAAAGTGATATAAACATAAGTACTGTAATTTCGGAATAAAGAATCTAATGAAAGAAAAAAAGAAACTAGGATTTATTTTGCTTCCGTCATTTATGACGGGTTACAAAGCTAGTTAAATTATAATTACATTACAATAATATAAAATCTTATGCATAGTTGATACAATTTAGAAAATAATATTGTTAAATATTTCAACGAAATTTTTGTCGAAAATTTTTTTCAAAATTATAAACTTTATTTATTTAATTTCAGCCAACTTTTTTTGTTACCTTCTTTTGTTTACTATATTTTTTCTTTTTCTTACACATGTTTATCAAATTTGCATATGAATTTGTGTGCAAACAAATGAATACATACATGAGTTCATACTCTTTTTATGGATATACTTTGGTTAAATGGTTATTCAAATGGGTATTTTGTTGAATTGAAGCAAATTGAAACAAACATATAAAGTCCAAGGCAAGTTAATTAAGGCAAATATAATAAAAACAACTTTTTTTTTACTCTATATTTTTCTAATTTAGTCTCTTTTTGTTCTCTTTTTCTTTTATATGAATAGTCTCTTTTTTTGCTTATTTTAGACAAATGTACTCTTTTTTACATTTTTCCATATGGGATCCCTATAGACCCTGATAAACTCAGTATAAACAACTTCAGCTATAGAAATACTCACAAAGCACAAATATGTACTTTAAACTTATTCAAATTTATATTTTAAATACTGTATATGTAATATGAAATATAAATAATTGATTGTGTGTAATACAAAATAACTCATGTTCTCGTGAATAGTTTATTTAAATTTTTAATAATGACTATGTATTATAAATAATGAAAATTTGAACTACGAATCTATCCACATGTACTACGCAATATAATTGTTTTCCTATAATTACTTAATAATGAATTAAAATTTATTTTAAATAATATTCTTTGTATAGTCTTTGGTTTGTATAAATAAATTTTAATTATATGATTTATTTTCTACGAAAAATATTATTATACATATAACAAAACGATTAAAATTTTGCAATTTGTACACAGCCATTTTACCAATGAAAATTCAAAATTGGTTGATGGTTAAAACAATTGAATTTTAATTTTAATTATTTGGAGAATGAATTTTAGATGAGATTTATAATGTACAAATTAAAACTTAATCTTATTATATATAGTTTTACTTCTTAATAATCGAATAGAATTTTCAGTTCAATGAGCTCAGTTCAGTTTAATGGCAAAAAAGGTTTCAAGGCTTTTGTTTAGCTTTAGAGGGGTCTAGGCACTCTACGACTCTACGCTATTTAGTTTTTTAATTTTAATTTTCGTGATAAATGTTT
The DNA here is from genome assembly GCA_963942445.1 of Argyra leucocephala. NCBI lineage: Eukaryota > Metazoa > Arthropoda > Insecta > Diptera > Dolichopodidae > Argyra > Argyra leucocephala. The sequence continues at coordinate 6,549,191 of OZ012681.1, read as the reverse complement.
GTGTTCTGTGATTTTTTCCAGTATTATTTTAAGTGTTCTTCAACAACGTTCTTTGGTTCACTTGAACTTATGGTCAATCAAAATGGTGAGATTTATTTAAATGAAATGAACACATAATAATTAAACTTTGAAACAAAATTTTATAATTTTCTTTTTAATAATTCTACTGCCATTGTTTTAGTTCAATTCAGAGGTTCTATTATAGTACGTATTACATGACTTATGGTTGGTTTATTCGTGTATGTAATAAAACAAAAAAAAAAATCGATTATGAAAATCCTGACTTTCAAAATTAATAACTAATTAAAATCCAGTTTTTTATAATTAAAAAAAATATTTTCAAAAAATAAAATATGGCAAAAGATAAAAAATGGTAAAAAAGCGGTATTCGAATTACTACTGATAAATAAGTGTTTTTGGGGTATTTTTGGCCAACCGAATTATTCAAGAGTTTTCACCAGGTTGTTTTATTTCAAACATAGATATTAATTCTAATTCTATTTTCGCAATAATGAATTGTACTTTTTTGTTGATAGATCGTAGCATTAATTTTCGTCTAGGATAACTTATACTATATCGATATAGGAATATTCGAGAAGATCAAATATAATAGTAAACACCAATTAGAGGTAAAAACATTGATTAAAATTTACAAATATCTATCAAATAGCACAGAATTTAAAATATTTAAACAATTCAGTTGATACAAATTTTTAAATTATCCTTGTTACCACAACAATTATTATTATTAATACAATGTACGTTAGATATCTGGGAATTTTTGAATAATTTTGGATTAAAAATTGAAACAAAAAGCAATTAACCTTTTTCATAATTTTATATAACAAAAATTTCTCTCTACCAAAAACAATATTATAGACCTCAAAATTTAATTATTAAATATTTATATATAAAAAAAAAAACAAGAAATAAATTATATAAATAATAATAATAATGATAAATAAATATTGTTTTAAAAACAAAAAAAAAAAAAAATTGTTTTTAATATTTATATACCCTCATATTTTTAATATTAATATTTTAATAATTTTTACACTAATAACAGGAACATTTAAAATGGCTTCCTCATCACTTTAAAATTAATAATTATATAACGGTTCAATTTTTCATTTATATTTTGTTTTTGTTTTTGTTTTTTGGCCACATTATTAAGGTCAACAGTGAGTTGTTATGGTTGTATGCTGTTTTGTTATTATTTTTTTAAAACCAAAAACCTTTTTTCATTTTTATTTTTTTTTTCCATCCATTTCCTCACTTTTTCACTCTTTTGTTCAACAACACTACATCCATTTTTAGTATACATTTGACATATTGAATAAAGTCTAAAGAATAAATGAAATTCAAATTAATCTTGTAATAATTAAGGTATAATAATTTTTTTTTTTTTTTAATTTTGTGTAGTAAGACAAAAAGAGATAGAGATATTCTTGTGGGCAGAGAGTGGGCAAAAAAAAAACAATATTCCGTTTTGGTTAATAAAAAAAAATTACTCTTTAAGGTTATTTTAATGGTTCCTACAGGTGTTAAAATTAATTGTTTGTGTGGTGTGGTTGGTAATTTAATAAATTGATTATTTTAGAAAAAATTATTAAAAATTATGAAAAGATATTAAATTAATTTTTAATTATTTTAATTAAATTTAAAGATTATAAATTCATTTTAGATATTTTAAGAAATTAACATCTGCGGGCAATGATTAACTTTCTAATAGTGAATAGATTATATTGTACATATTAGAAGTAAAATATTGTAGTATTAAGAACAGTTATATAGCCTTAAGAAATTATGGGTTTTAATATATAACTGCATTATTATAGAAGTAGGAGAATATCTTATACAGCTAATTATAAAATAATAAATATTTTTGAAAACTTTTAAAAATAATAAATTTACAGGTAAAAAATCTAACTTACATTTCTATTTCAAAATGTATAAATTATACTAGTGAGTCCCCTGTGCAATTGCACAGAAGCAGTTCTTTCAGTCACGATTTTATATAAAAAGGAATATTTGTTTTGGTGTAGTTGTTGTTGTTTTCTGAATCGCTTGATTAGTGAATATTATATACTTTACAATGAAATTAAAGTATAATACCTAATACTTTATGACGAAATTAACACTAATTTCAATATAACTTAAAACAATAAAATCTCATTACTCTCAAAGTAGTAGATCTATTTTAATTCGTTTATAGTCAAAAACGTTTGTAGTCACAATTCTGTTATAGCAATAGGTCAACAGTGAATTATTTTATTAAAACACTGATTTATATATAGTTTTTTTTTCTGTTCTATATTACAAATATTTATATTTTGTGATTACATAAGAGAATAGTTGCTATTTATGAATAAAATAAAGTTTTAAATTGTTATACGAAAGATATTTTATTGAATTTGATTTTGTTTATAAAGATGCAATTTTTTTTTTTACTACGCCTATAGTCACAAAACGGTTATAGTCAGAAATATTACTGAAATTTAGCGAATGACTATAACCGTGTTTTACTGTATATATATTTTTTATTGATAGCAGAAGCAAATGAACTAACATTTATTATATAACTTTTGAATAGTATGATCTGATCTGATTTTTGTTTTTCTGTTTTGTTTTCAATTTTTGTTTGTGTTTTTGTTTTTGTACGTTTTTCTATTGTATGTTTATTTAAAATGACCGAATTTTTATGAAGAATTTTTGAAAATTTCCCGTAATTGAAATTTCTTTTAGAGTATAGATGGCGCTCAATTTGGAAATAATCGTCATTTGGTGTAAATATTTGAAATGTTTTAAGTATTCAGCACCAACAACTTGATAAAAATTTTAATATTTTTGTGGTGTAAATAATTTATTATTCAATTGTTTTTGCTTTTTTACTCACCACGTCGTTCATCTGGTGTATTATAATATAAGATATTCCCCACACGGCCTTCCTTGTGTAATATATATAAGATAAAAAAAATATTTTTTTAATATAAAAAAAAAATTAAATTAATAGAGAATCGAACTAACTAAAATTTGTGATATTAAAACCTATATTAATAATATTATCCTACTAATTAATTTTTGTTCCTACTAAAAGTGCAAAAAACCAAATGCGATAAATAAAAAAATAAATAAAGGAATTTGACTCAAAGGAGTCATCACGGCCTGCATCATCGCCGATTGATTGAATGAAAAAAAAAACGAAACACACGAAAAACCACGAAAAGTGTGTCTTCACTAATCGTGCTCTTGTGTATTATAATATAGATTTCTGTAAATGTGCCACTAATATATTATATATATTATATTCATCATTGAACAACCGTAGAAATATCTATTGCTACATTTTTACGACTTTCTTAACTATGGTTTTATTTAAATTCGTTATATAGATTTCACTGATTTTCACGGGGTGGGCAGTGCCCACCTTCTTCATTAGTACGAGACGCCACTTACTTTAAAAGCGAAAGTTCTGTTTTTTGCTTAAAGCTAAGTATGCTGTGACAAATTTTTGCCGGTCAAAAAATGAATGCAAAAACTACTTCAAAATCGGTACAAAATTTTATCAGAAATTCGTTTAATCAATAACAGGGGACATTACTTGGTCATTAGACAATCAACAACGTGAAAATAAAATCTAACTATTTAAATTAAAAAAACTAACTGTTAAACTATTTAAGCTAACTATAATAATAAAAATGGAACCTTTTGAGGAATACACCGAAGAAGAAATGGAAGAAAATTTTCCTCCAAATTTCGTTTGTAGTTCAGCAATCAGAAAGATTAAAACCAAATTCATTATTTTATATTTATTTAATTTTTTATTATCTCTTATTTTTAGTTTATATTTTATTTTGTAACTTTGTAAGTTATTTTATTTTATTTTATTAAATAATACTCTTTAAGATTTACTTTAATATGCAATATGACATGATCCCCAAACGTTGTTATTTTCTAATGTCAAAATTTTGTGAGCAAAAAAAAATTTTATATACCCGGGTATATAAATGAGAAGCAAAAATTTTGAAGTTTAATACCTGGGGGTCAAAACAAGTAGCTCATTTTTTTTGTGCTCAGCATACTAACAGCGTACTACAAAACATAATTTGAAGCAAAATTTTTGTTACCATTTTTGTACAACAACAAATTGCATGAAACAATGTCAAATTTTTGCACAGCGTACTAACAGCATACCTAGCTTAAATGTTTAACATTTTAAAAGTTGTTTAGCTAAATAAAAGTCTATTTCGTTAAATTGAATTTGTAAAGTTAAACTTGCTGAAGATATGAACACAATCTGTCAATATTCGATGTCTGGTATATTCAAATCTGCATTTGAAGATTCTCTTAACTATAGAGCATTTTTAACAATTTCCTTAACGTGTCAAAGTCAGAAAATTCTTTTGATTATCTTTGAATCTCTAAATTATTATACAGAGTATACAGCATTGTTTGAAATTATATCTATACTTCCTCAGACTCAATTATCGTTTTGAAATTCAATATTTGGTCATTCAAATGTTCATTAAATCAGTTTCAACATCTAAGATAGGAACAATACAGTCTGTCACAAAATTCTTCATTCTCTAAATTGAATATATTCTAACAAATCATATTAGACCGATTTACCACTAAATTGTTCAAAAATAAAACCAAAATATTTGCATGTTCAACTGAGCAAACCTCAAAATTATATACAATCTTATATATACAAATTATTGTGTTCTCCATACTTCACAATTTCACCTTTAGTAATACACAATTACCTGAAATTTTCATATTTCAAATTAGATTTAAAATACACATACTTACATATATATTTGCAACTTAAAAAGTAATGCAAAAATATTGTGTAAGTAATTATATTTAAAATATCTCATCCCAAATCGGTATCAACAATCCTTCCAATTAAAATGATAACATAATTCATAAGAATTTAAATAATTTTTGTCCTGAATAACTTAATAGGAGGATGACTTAGTAATAATAAAATATGTAAGTACGTATGAGAAAAAATTAATGCAATACATTATTATAAATTAACTCTATTTAATACAGTGATGTAGTAATAGAAACAGTACCTTACTACAACCACTCATTTTTACTCATAATCAAATAAAAATGTGAACTTCTGTTCAAAATTCTTACTCATTTTTTAAATATGAATTTCATTATCAGCAGAAATTTTCATTATACAAAGCAAGCTATCCTCTCTTCTATAATATTTAATAGGTATGATAATATTATACCTAAAAATTATTCTCATTTTCACTCGCACTGCTAATATATATGCAAAATATTTTTAAAAAAAATAAAAAACAATTTTTTTTAATAATAACGGTGTTTGCTATTTTAATTTTCATAATTTTCCAACTTGAGTCACGTTAATTTATTAACTTACTTTGGGCCTATTATTTTTTTTTTTTTTTTTCGTATCATGTTGGTGAAAAAAAATGGTTTTGAAACCTAATTTTAAATACCAAAAATATCCGACCTCATCACAGGATTTTAGTGTCTGCGGTCCATAATATGAAATATATTAAAATAGCAACAATATATACCAAAATATATTCATCTTTCGGCAAGTTGGATTTTAGAGGTTTGGATTGTGGAATAGAAAAAAAAAATTTAATTTCAATAACTGGAAAAAAGTAATATTTACTGCACCTCTCTCTCTCTCTCATCTTATCTCTCACTCTCCTCTCGATTACTTGAATAATTTTTCGATTTAATTTTTTTGGTGCTTTCATTTAAAGATGAATAAAATGGTAGTAAAATAAGTAACCGATGGGGAAGGGGGTCTGAAATATATTTTTTTCATTATTCATTAATGGCAGTATGCTGTGCGGTAGTGATATAATCATGAATTCATATAATATACGAAAACATGATATGCAAAATTTGAATTTTATTAGGTGAAAATTTAAATGTGATGTGCGTAATATGCGAAACCGTATATAAAGAATAAAAAATAAATAAAAAAAAAATTTTTAAATTATTATTAAAGCCGAGAAAAATTAAAATAAATATTTTAAATTGAATTAAAATTTCAAAATAAATGATGATTGCTTTATAGAGTATGGTAGGTATGAGAGAGGGTGAGCGATTTTTACAGGACAATAATTTAAGAAAATTTAGTAGAAAAAAGACAAGGTATAAAATTAATTTTATTTAAGGTTATGATGATAATTTATTATATATATATATATATGTATACGCATTAGGATATTTTGGAATGTATGCGATAAGATAAATTCGTGATGATTTAATTCCAAATGATAAATATATAATATTATAGATGTACTAGTATGCTAACCATCTGTATTAAAGTTTGTTTGTGCAGTTTAAAAAAATATACGCCGCTGTATCATAGATGTTATTATGTGCTAATTAAAAAATAATACTATTCTACTTCAGACATCACTTTTAATAGTAGTAAAAACAATAATAAAAATAAATGTAGTACTTTTCTATTGAAGTATAGTTTTGCTTATTGAGAATAAATACTTCTGTATTCTACAGATTGTTAAATAAGATATCTTACCTTCAATTAATTTCCACAAAGAGGATATTATACCGTTATCATCTTCATTATATAATTTTACAAAAGTTTTTCGTCATCTCTTAATTATTTAATATGCCTCACACACACACAATACTAATTTATGTATTAACTCAAAGTACCAACAACAATGTAAAATTAATATGTATCATCTCTCATTATAATGCATTAACATTTCTCACTACATTCCATCTACACGTACACACACCTATACTTCCTTTTCATTCAATGTGGTATAACTACAATAATAATAAACCGTTTTTTCATTATTATTGTTGTTATTATAATTATTTTAATTGACATTCTTTGTTGTACATTTTTATAACCGAATGGGAATACTATATCTACAGTGTAAAGATAATTTGGTTGCTACGCATGTAAATGCATAATATTCGTCAACTAAGGCTTCAGACAGCAAAACAAAATTAATACATAATAAGATATGATATTTCTGTTCAATGAAATTAGAAAACGTATTATAAATTTAAATCTTGAGCTCAATTACTTATAGATATCTTAATATGACTTCGAATATACCTGCATAATATTCGGTAACTAAGCCTTCAGACAGCAAAATAAAAGTAATACATAATAAGATGTGATATTTCTGTTCAATGAAATTAGAAAACGTATTATAAATTTAAATCTTGAGCTCAATTACTTATAGATATCTTAATATGACTTCGAATATACCTGCATAATATTCGCTAACTAAGGCTTCAGACAGCAAAACAAAATTTGCATACAGTAAAATAGAATATTTCTGTTCAATGAAATTAGAAAACGTATTATAAATTTAAATCTTGAACTCAATTACTTAGATATCTTGATATGATTGCGAATATACCTGCATAATCGGTAACTAAGGCTTCAGACAGCAAAACAGAATTTGTTTACAGTAATATAGGATATTTCTGTTCAATTAAATTAGAAAATACATTACCAATTTAAATCTTGAACTCAATTACTTAGATATCTTGATATGATTGCGAATAAACCTGCATAATCGGTAACTAAGGCTTCAGAGAGCAAAACAAAATTTGTTTACAGTAATATAGGATATTTCTGTTAATTTCAAATTTAAATCTTGAACTCAATTACTTAGATATCTTGATATGACTGTGAATATACCTGCATAATATTCGGTAACTAAGGCTTCAGACAGCAGGATATTTAGATAGAATATTTCTGTTCAATTAAATTAGAAAATGCATTATAAATTTAAATCTTGAGGTCAATTACTTAGATATCTTGATGTGACATGCTCCAAAGAACTAAAATTATAACTACAACTTCTTAAACACTTTCATCGAAGAATACGAGAGGTTATAAGTGCTCACTCGTCTATCATGTAGATATATTACAACAATTTATATCGATGTGGTTCAAGTAATATAAGTTAGACAGTTAAAAAGTATCTAGAATATCGTTTCTACTAGAACAATTCTAAAAACGGATTAGAACATCAAAAAATGTATTAGAACATAGAGTTTAGAACATTTCTGAAAAATGTCTTTGATTTGGTTAAAATATGGGCGAAAATAAAAAACACTGTACGTAACTTCCTGTCAAACTTGTTTTTTTCTCATTTCACTTTGTTTTAGCAGAATTACCACTTTCAACTTTCTTAGCAGCCACCGATACGCAAATTTTAATACTTCAAAATTTTTTAATCTAAATTTGTTTTATTCATTAATTTTGAATGTGAACCCTTTTTTTTTACAGGTCATAATAGAATAACATATAAATAACTAAATTTATATTTCATTTAAATATTAGAATTCGAACAAAGTACTGTACAATAAAATCGTTCACTGTACAAAAAATCAACAGACATTTTATTTAATTTGCAATTGACTAGTCTTAATCAATCTACCACTGGTGATTAAAATTTGGGTTTAATCAAAAACAAATCCCGTTTTCGAACCAAGTGTGTTTCATTTTATTAAAAAACTTTCTTCGGCACATTTTCAAATTATGGTCTTTTCATTTCACTTGTAAAAAAATCCTATAAAATTTATTTAGTAACTATTTGTATGTTGTAACTGTAAAATTTCATAATCTCTTATACAATTTCAAAAATCAATTATGCTAATTAAATTATATGCTATACGTAAATATTTACAGAATCAAAATCAATTAAAATATATTCTCAGTTACCACACCAGTTAAAGATTAGTTAATTTTTTTTTATCGATTTCGAGTACATCAGGTACGTACGTCAGGTATAGTGCAAATCACATAAATTTTCTGGAAAACTAAATCCTCTTTTCATTTCATTTCCTATTATTTAAAAGTCCTTTACAATGAAATTCCTTAATGAATCCTTTTCTGTATATACTCATATACAATCATATCCTATAAAATATCTGATCCTATTTTTCTCACTTTTTTTATATGAAAATTTTTTTTTTTTTTTTTTAATAATTCACATTTTGAATTCGTTCTTTGACACTTTCAAGCAAAAAAAAATAAAATAAAACAAACAAAAAAAAAATGAAATAATTTTTCATAAATGCATAAAGAATGTCCTGTTTGTATGTATGTATGTATGTACAACGACTCTTATGATGTGATGAGAGTTTAATTTATAAATGAGCTTTGTAACATCCACAGGGTTCAAAGATATATCAACATTAAACACATAATTTCAATCTCATAATCAGATGATGGAAAAAGAAAAGAAAAAAACAATTTTAACTTTTTTTTTTTTTAATAATACGACTCTAAGTGAAAGGGAAAAAAAAGACAGATAAAAAGAAGAATGAATATGAAATAATAAAAAAAAAATGGTGGGAAACCATGTAAATACAGAATTATCAAAAAGAATCCCTTCTACGTAATCAGTTTTTTTGTTTTTGTTTTTAGCTCTCTCTCTCTTATTTGAAAAATTAAATAAAAAGAAACTGTTTATAGGTGAAAAAAAATGTAATTTTTCTAAAGTAACTGAATATTACAAAAAAAAATAAAACCTAAAAACAAGATGGCGTCAATAATTTATGAAAAGAGAATGAAAGTTAATTTTCTAAAATTTGCAAAGCAAATGAAATTGAAATGCAGGAAAAAAAAATATATTTGTAAAAATTAAATTTGAAAAGATAATTTTTTAAAGTTCAAGTATAGAAACTTCACCTTTTTACTATAACGGTTAAATTAATAAAGAAAAACAATGAGGTATATAATTTTGATATTTTGGAAGCGATTTACGTCCTTCGTCAGACTACTTGCAATTACGATCAATTATTTATAATAGATACGTTCTTCATCAGTTATTAATTTTTAATGGTAGGCTCTGAACTGAAATTTTAGTGGAAGAAAAAAATTCACTTCTTCTTTTCTTATGTATTATTGTGTATATGTTTTATTTCTTAAACCATTGTACATATAGATTGAGACAATCCAAAAAAAAAAATTTAAGATTCCCCCTACGTCACCTTTTATATGAACATAGATTGAACTTAATTCATTGCCGATGTCATCTTCATTAAGGAAAGGAGTGGAAATATTAACTCCCCTTATATTTCAAATTTAGCCCAGATTTATATTTCAAATTTAGCCCAAATTAATACTACTAATCGCCTCTGCTAACCTATTTATGCTTACACTTCATCGAACCAACTATGGAATGAACGAACCTGATCTATCTCTGATAATTCTGATAGTTCTGATCTCATCTATCTATCGTCAATATTCTCATAGTTGCTAATTTCTACTTAACATACTAATTTTAACCCATAACTACTAATTTTCAAATATAAAATAATTTTATTGTTTATATTTTGCTATACTGTTCAATTTTGCTAGTCTTAGTTTTCATATTTTCAGATTCCAATTTTGCTCACTTCAATCGCCGTCTCCGATGAAAAATTAATTGAAATTTACTAACTTACTTTATCTTGATCGTACTTACTGATTATATAAATTCTGATAGGTCTTCATTTTCTAACGGTTTCTCACTACTTACTTTTCTCCAATTAATGACATACAATCATTTTTTGTATATGTTTGTCTGTTCAATGAAGATTTAATCTACCTATTGTTTCTTAATTACCGACAATTATCTTTGCTGAAGCATTTTCTTCTGCTCTAAGTAAGCCGTTATAATCTCTTGATTTTAATTTTCGTAAATATTAAATAATTTAAATGTTGCCAGGTTCATACTTTCATTTCAACATACTTTCTTCATCAGTGCTTTTGATCTTCGTAAGTATGTTAACGTTATACAGTTGAAAGATGTTATCACTATACCTAGAATCGTTGTTTTCAGTTTTAGTTTTCATCCGATTTCTCTATACAACATCATCGGTAGGATGGCAGGAAAATACAATCTAACATTGTTAAAAGTACCACTCAAATCTTCTGGGTTAAGAAATTTGCTTCAACTACAAAGCGATAGGTAACGCAAAATACGGGTCTTCAAATTGTAGAAAGCACCGCCCAAATTTTTTGAGAGATAAAATCTATTTTAACAACACAGCGATATATGGCGCAAACATAGTTTTTCACATTAGGGAAAACACCGGTCAAATCTTCTGGTAGATAAAATTCGTTTTAACTACAAGGTGATAGGTGGGACAAGCAGCACTAGCTAGAATAGCAAAAGTAAAACAATTATAGCTACTTTGTAAAAATAATTATTACAAGAAATTGAAGTCTAAGAATAATAATATCTCACTTTGTCGGATCTCTACACTCCCAAAAGTAGTGAAATGATGATCCGATTAACCAATTTCTTTTCAAATACATTCAGGTAACGCTTATTTGTCTTGGCTGTGTTATAATTCTAATTCGTCAAAACTGATAGAATGGGCATTTTAATATGCATCCACAATTCAATGTTTAATATTTTCTCCGCAGCAAACAGCAATGGCTAATCAAGATTATTCTTTGCTTGAGCCATTAATAATTAAAACAATTAAATTATTCATTTAATATAATAATAAAGCTTTATATTTTCTTCGACTCAAATAGCTCGAACTTCAATTGACAAAAATTTTCATAAAAAAAACTTTTCGTATACTGCCACCTTACAATCGAAATTTTACATAATACCAAACATCAAAGTTGTAAATTACATTTTTCTCTTTTACCCTCTAGTTTTAAATAACAGCTCTAACCAGTACCTACATAATTTGAAATTCTTGTTTCAATTTATTACTATTATTTGCCATTTTTGTAAATTCAGTTACTACGTAATATCATATGAGTACAATGATCTAGTAAAAATCTGTTCAAGTGCAATTCAAGTGTAAAATCTGTTCTCTTGATCGCCTGCGAAATATAAAATGGTTCAGTTAATATGACAATGAAACTCCATGCGTATATAAATCGATGCCGTCGGCGTATCCTAAACATTCGTTTACAACAAACTATTTACTATGGCGAAAAACGAATCAAAAACAAATAGACGTGAAAATTTTGGATCGGACATACTCTGGCGAAACCTGACAACAAAATCAATAAACAATGTTTCGATTGGAGTCCTCAGAATACACCTTGCGTTAGAAGGCCAAAAAACATGGAGAAGTCTCAGCCGAATCAAGTACCCAATAAAGAACAATTGAAAAGGCTAACCGGATACAGGACCGACCCATGCAAAGATTACATTTCCGCCCTACGTCCCACGAATGGCGTTACAGGACAATGATGATCATATTAATGCTCTGCAAATCCTTCTAGTGAAACATAAAATTAAATATCACTTATCAAGTTCTATTTTATAAAATTAAATTTTTCCCTTTAAATTTTATCACTTGTTCAGGGTTCCGCTTCAATTTAATACGTCTACATGCCTTTTATAACTTCCAAATTTCATTAAACAAAATTTTATCAAAATTTCAAAAAATTATTCAAAATTCCAGGCATTATAATAAATATTTTTTTCTTTATATTTAAATGGATAAGTAAACCCTTTTTATTAATTTTTAACCAAAAACAAATTAAAAAAAAAAAAAAAAAAAAAAAAACTGGTAAAAAAACAAAAGATAAAAATTTAGGACAAGGACAAATCATTTTTCAAAAGACAAATTGATGTGAAAATGTCCTAGATTTGTATTCAATAGATTTTACTGATATAATTTCCATGAAAAATACAACATATTTTGTCCTTCAAAATAACCTTTTAATAAAACAAAATAAACAAAATGGCGTACATATAATTAAAACAAGATGTCTATGGTTTGAATGTGTTTTTTGTTTTCACATACATACGTACACACATTTAAATAAATAAATTCGTTACATTACATAAATAGTCATGTATTATGAACTAATGAATGATTCTTTTTATAAACCAAAAAATTTATATCGTCCCCAATCCCCTTAGTGAACAATTCTCAAAAATTAGGACATCTAGTAATATTATTTTACTAATAATTTTCCATATAATAATCTCTACAAAAAAAATAAAAAAAATCTCTATTGAATTTTTTTTTTTACTTTAACCTCTTACCTCCCCATTTCGCTCCTACAATCCTCCTGCAATCCTTTAAATATTCCCATGTATATTATTTAATGGAATGAAAATGAAAAGAACATAAAAAGTAGTTATGAACAACATCGGATTCTAAATGATGGTATATTTTTGATCTGATAATAGGATGTATGTACCAGTGAATGGACTTATTATCAAAATGACATTTTATTGTTGTTGTTGTTATTATTTTTTTTCTTTTTAATTTTTCTTTTCAACCATTTTACATTTTCACCTCATTTTGTGATGAATATGTTAAAGCTGTAAAAAAGATATGATGATTTAAAAAAAAAGGAATTTGAGTATGCAAGCGGGAAAAGTATAAAGTGACAGATAGGTATAGGTATATTAAGAAGTATGTAAGTAGCTGGAAGGAAATTTAATGGATGGAAAGATTGATTTGATAAATTTAATGCAAATGCACTAGTGGTACACACTGATACAATGTAGTTAGAATATCAAATAATCACAAAAATAAGTAGAAATAATATTTCATCTTTTTTCTCTCATTTATTTCATTCAAACCATCGATAGAATAGTATTCTATTGTTTAATATAGTCTGATTTTCAGCTTTTCAAAACAGTTAAAAGCTGTTCGAAAATATTAATTGACAATTTTTAGCTAAAATTATATATATTTTTTGTATATATAGCCAAAACACTGGGTTGAGCATTTTATAACGATTGGTACGTTTGGCTAGGGTGGAAAATGAAAATTAGGAAAGAAAGAAGGTAGAGGCGAGGGAGGATATTTACGAATGAAGGTGTTAATATACGTCTTGAATTTATTTATGTCATAAATATGACTTATGGGGAGACATAAGATAGAATTTGGTTCCACGTTCGAGATGTTCAGGTAATAAACGAATTTAAATAACTAGTTTTCTGCCATCGGTGAAGGAATGAGCACATCCTGCTCTTCGTGTTTCACGGGAGAAGTAATATAGATTTAATTTCCACTGATTATGTACCCATGCCTACGACATATAAAGGAAGAGCGCTCCGACTATACAACGATGTCCAAGAGAAGCAAGATAAGCAGTGATATTTGAACTTTATCCAAATTTTTTAACGCATTACTAGAAGCTACAAACCATATGTGAGAATTGTACTCCGTTTTGGGTCGTATGAAAGCTTTATAGATTTTAAAGAGGTCACAGGAGGAGAAGTGAGTCTTACAGCGGCTAAGAAAACCTACACATTTGGCTCCGTTTTTTGCAGCATTTTTAAATAAAATTATATTAAATTTTGTAAGAGGAAGGTTATAGCCTTATTTCATCATAACCGCAAAAATGCCTATTCGAATTCTTAATGCATATGAATTTATGACTAATTTATTGATTAAATTTAAGACATTTTTCAAATGTGTTTTGGACAACTTCCATTGCTCCGAAGGTTGGAATTGAGTAATTAAAGGCGTTTAGTATAGTTTTACTCACTTTTAAATTTTTAGAATAATATTTTCAATTATAGAAGAATATGATTGATATGTTATGATCTAGATATAATATTATATAATTCTAAAATTATTTTGCCGAAGAGAAATAAAATTACAATATTCAACCGTTAGCCTTCAACTTTCTCTCTCACGGCTTATTCTGTTTACTTATCAATTTATTCTTATGGGAAATAAGCTTAGTCTTTTTCGAAATCTCTTACATAATTGCTTACTAAAGTGGCTTATAGGGACTTATGAGTGTCTGGCCGGCGAAGAAATTTTCTACATTCATGTCGATTGTTGGCAACTTTTCTTCTTATTATCCTTGCTATTCCAGAAATTTTATACATTCAAACGAAAACATACAATGAATATGTTATACAACTACTTATAATTCGATCCCGGCTTCGAATTATAAATAATTAATAAATAATAACTGCGGTAAAATGAATAAAACCCTTCATATGAGAGAGAGAACGCTCTTTGAAGTTGTTTAACAGTAATGAAGTCTTAAAAGTTTCTAATATTTCAAAATAACATTATTTAGTTTTATGTTTATAAAGTCGTAAACCATAGCTTTTAAAATCAGATTCAGGATCATTTCCAAAAAATATATTCGATCATTCGTTTTAGATCGCTACTATCTTGGCCTTGGCTTAAACTCTAATATTAAATTATTGTATAAAAAACGTATCAACTAAGGTTTTTTTTTATTACAAAAATTCTCTCCCCATATTAAATTAATTTTATTAATTATTAAATAATATTTTCATTTTTTTGTTTCAGTTCTGGAACCATATTTTCCACCACGTGATGTTACAATTAAATATAATACAAATGCAAAAGAACTTTACGATACAATTGAAGAAATTGGAAGGTAAGTTAATTGAATCAAATTATTTTAATTCATCAAAAATATATGTATTCGATTGCCATCAAATGAAAGAAAACACAACAACAAAACAAAACCAATTTTTTAAATGCATCTCTATTGAATAAAATATAAACTTCTATCTAAAAAAATTAAATTATTTTTGTTCAAATAAGACTCAAATAAATTGAGTATAATTAAATGTTCTATAACTCCTTACAGACTTTTTATTTTGCCTAAATTAAGTTTTTCTTTGAAAATTAATAAATTTTAAAAAAAAAAGTAATTCAAATATAAGTCTTTAAGTTTGCAGTAAATTCAAGGCATCAGTCTAGTATTAATTTTCTTAAACTTTTAACTCCTTGCAACATAATAAAATAAAGGAGTCAGTCAAAAATTAATTTTAACTCTTTAACTTTACTGTAAATTGAAGAAGTCAGTTAAAAAAATAATTTTAAATATTAAATTTTACAGTACTGTAAAATGAAGGAGTCATTCAAAATATAATTTTAACTCCTTAACTTTGCAGAGCTGTAAAATTAATGAGTCAGTCAAAAATTAATTTTAACATTGCTGTAAACTGAAGAAGTCAGTTAAAAAGTAATATTAAATATGAAGTTTTGCAGTGCTGTAAAATGAAGGAGTCATTCAAAAAGTAATTTTAACTTCTTAACTCTTTAACTCCTTAAGGAGCTAGTCAAAATTAATTTTAACTACTTAAATTTACTGTAAACAGAAGAAGTCAGATAAAAAACAATTTTAAATATGAAGTTTTGCAGTACTGTAAAGGGAATGAGTCAGTCAAAATTAATTTAAACTCTATAACTTTGCAGTGCCGTAAAAAGAAGAGGTCACTCACATTGCTGTAAACTATAAAGTAAAAAAAAGAAGTCCCTCAAAAATAAATTTAAACTCCTACAATAAACATGCAAAAATCAGTTTTAAAAAAAATGTAATTAATTAGCTATTGAACTTCCTATTTATAATTTATTGAAAATTCGACTTAAAAACAATTAAATTTATCTTTAAAGACCTTAACCCAAAAAAAAAAAACCAAAAAAACAGCAAAATAAAAATAACAAAAAAAATAGTAAAAATGTAGAACGAAGCAAAACCTAATTAGGCAAATTAATTTAACCAAGTGGCGAATAGCGTATTAAAAATAAATTTTTCATTTGAATTTTTTCTTATTATTACTGCTATTTCTGTAGTATGTAGTTGTTGTTGTTGTTGTTGTTGTTGTTGTTTTAATAAATTTTATTTTAATTTAATTTAATTCTTCATTTTCCCATTCCAATTTGTTTTCATTTTCATTTTTTCTATAGAGGAAAATTTGGCACAGTTTATAAATGCAGAGAAAAATCGACAGGTTTAAAATTGGCAGCAAAATTTATACCAATACCAAAACGTGAAGATAGACGAAATGTTGAACGTGAAGTTGAAATTATGAATTCATTGCAACATCACTTAATAATACAATTGTATGCAGCCTACGAATATCAAAAGATGATGTATGTTGTACAAGAAATGTAAGTTAACCTTGTTATTCATAATATCTACACTTATGTTTATATAAAATGTTGGGATGGATGGTGGTAATAGATTGAATTGGAAAAATCAATATATCTCCATATAAACATTTTACAATATTATTATTTATGAAGATAATAAATTTATGAGAAAACTTTTTTTTTCTTGTTTTTTTTTTTTTTTTTTTTTGCTGGAACACAACCAATTCGTTTTTGGTATTGTTATATGTATACATATATATATAGAGTTGAAGGTGGTGAACTATTTGACCGTGTAATTGATGATGAATTTGTTTTAACTGAAAGGGCGTGTACGGTATTTATGAGACAGATATGTGAAGCAATGCAATTCATACATTCAAAATATATTTTACATTTGGATTTAAAACCAGAAAATATTTTATGTATAACAAAAGAAGGAAATCGTATTAAAATTATTGATTTTGGTTTAGCTAGAAAATATGATCCAGATAAAAAATTACAGGTGAGTTAAAATATTTTTGTTTATATTTTTTTTGTTAAATTTCTAATCCTAATGAAATAATTCTTATAAATAAATAAATTTTGATTTTGTTTTTTTTAAATAATATGAAATCAACTTGATTCTCACAACTAAAATACTTCAACATCACAACTAAAATATTTTCATTTTTCTAAAGAATTTTTTACAAATCCGCTTTGTTTTATAAACTTAAGTTTATTAAAAAACTAAAACATCAAATTTAAAAGGATAATGATTTTTGTTCTTCAAAAAATATTACCCCCTGGATAACAGGAATTTTTTCCGAATAGATGTGGTGGAAAATGTTTTTTCTTTTTGTTTAATAATTTTTTAATTATATCGTAGAAAAATATTCGAGTTATTTTATACGTTTTGTTTTGAATTATGGGTAAGTAGGGCTCCTCGCAAGAAGCTCCTCAATCTGTAGACAGTGTAAAAGTTGAATCCTGTAAACCCAACTATCTTTATGCCTTCATAAAAAACTTATATTGGCTAGACATAGATACAGATTTCTTCTGCAAACTACGCTCGCATTATGTAGAAACAGTCATGATATTTGATGGGCTTATACTTTCCTTCTTTGGATCTTTAAAACCATATTGGGGCATACCGTAGAGCTTCTAATTATTATAATTTACTTTTTTCTTTGCAAAATTGCATGAAATTTTCTTCATCTTCACCAATTTGATTTGCGGTTTACTTTAACAGATATTATAAGGCCAGAGGGATTTCCGAAAGGGCATCGCGGGATGAATTTGTTTTCCTTGAATTTAGATTTCATAGTTTTTTTTAATCAAATTAACCAGTTTGTATGCCCTGCGATATAGAATAAATGCTTATAAGGTCATAGCGGGTAGGTACATTTGTCTATCAGGCCCATATATATTTCCCTCTCTCTCTCCCCTTCCACACCAACCTTACTACACTGACGTCTGTTATTCATTTTTTTATCGAAATTACTAAGGTTAAAAGAATGTACCATGGGAATGTGCCTGTAAGTATATTGGATCAAAGAACAAACAAACATATTTTTTTCTCGGACTATTCTTGAGAGAATACAATTTTCACAAATTAGTTAATTGATCAATTATTTATTATTTTGATGTCGTTAGAACTACCTGTTGTCTGGCAATAAAAAACTAATTCTATTTATTACCGTACTTGCCACATCGTAAGATTGCATTTTTCTGTCATCCCACTGATTATAGAAAATAGATGTCTAGGCATATATTTCGAACTATATTCAATCATATTCTTTATAATTTCTTTTCAATTCTTCAGAGAAATTTCAGAATTCAGAATTAGCAGTAATATGCTTTTATAAACTTCTTCGGGCAGATTTTTCTTATTTCGTCAACTTGTTGTCTCTGGTTTTTAATAGTTGATTCAATGTACGTCCACACTTTAAAACGATCAGTTCTTTTAACACAACAAAAATGAATACAACAAAAATTTAAAGACCGTTTTGTTGATATTGAAAAATTCAGCTTTTCGACTCATACAATATCCTTGCCATTTTGACTTCATCAATTTACAGTTGTCTCAAGA
Organism: Argyra leucocephala; assembly: GCA_963942445.1. NCBI lineage: Eukaryota > Metazoa > Arthropoda > Insecta > Diptera > Dolichopodidae > Argyra > Argyra leucocephala. The sequence goes on along the minus strand of OZ012681.1, from coordinate 6,530,269 downwards.
TGCTATGCTAAGTTTAGATCGTCGTACTTCGAATTCGATATGCTTTTGCTTCAAAAACCAAAAACGACTATCCATCAAGAAACGAAGAGTCAATATTTTTAATGTGGACTCGCCTAATGGATTCAAATGGTTTTTGGTACTAGACTTATTGCAAAACTGTTGAGTATTTCTGGAACAACACATGGGTATGCGAGTCAACATTTTCAGCTGTAACTTTCATAACATCAAAGCATCTATTCAATATTAGTGGCAAAATTTGGAGGCAAAACTAAAATGTGCTTACTTAATTATACCCTATTTACAAATTAATTCTGAATTATATATAGCATATACAAATAAATACAATTTAAAAAATTAAAAATACAATTAAAAAAATTTAATTCGACAATTTTATAATTTTCTCGCAAAATTTTTTGGCAAACAAATCTTCTCTATAAAAAAAAAAACAAAAACCTGTTAATTTGAAAACGTGAAATAAAATTAATTAAAAGGCATTTACTTAAAAATTAAAATCCAACTTATTTTATACCAATAAATAAAAATTAATTATTAGCAACCAAATATTGAAAAGCCAATATTAAAATTTAATTACCTACTATTAAGAATGGTTTTTCAACCATTAAATAATTGATAAGCCAAAACTATGACTTTTAATTAAATTTTTTTTTTTTTTTTCATTTTTAAATAATTTAAATTTACTTTCATATAATTTTTAATAAAAACAATAACAATACAAATATATTTTTAATTAAATTATCAATTGAATAAATTTTTGATTTTCACAATCCTAAAAATTCAAAATTCAAATTATAAAATAGAAAAATAATAATAATAACAGTAACAAAAAATGAATCCATTCAAATCAAATTTTAAAAATTAAATTTCATTTCAAAACATCAAAGAACTAATGTAATATTTCTCTTCTATATTTTCTATTTCCATAAACTTATATCTCTATATTTTAAATATATCAGAGTTCATCTTTTCTCTCTTCAAAATAATAGAGAGAAAAATTTTCCAAATGAATTCAAAAAATTTCAATTAAAAACAAAAATATAAAAAAAAAAAAAAAAACAAAAAATGATAACCCAAGAGTCGTGTAAATGAATTGAAAAAGGCTTTTAATTTTGATAAAAAAAAAAAAATATCAAAAAAAAAAAGAAAAATTATTTGTAATTGAATTAAATTTTTAAAATCTTACTATACAACATCACCAACATCAACAGAATAAGCTAAAAAAAAAAAAAAATAAAAGATGATATTTTTGAAAATTTATTAATCTAACAATTTTTTATTTCTTTTTGAAAAAGTTATTCCACAAATATCACCTCCTTAAAAATATATAGATAGAAACCAAACCAGTTTCATGTTGTGTATATATAATACACCTAATTTTTATTTTTCTGTTTGTTTTTATTTTTTTTTGTAATATTTTTCAGCATATTTCCTGTTTTCTTTCATTTCTAACAATATCCTTTTATTTAGTGATTCGATAATATAATCCTTCTCGAATTAACCCTATTTTTTTTTTTTGTTACAGTGTTTGGAACTATATTTGATATTTCCATAAATGTAGTAATTTAACTACTTTGTTTTTATTCATTTATTGTGATGTTATTTGGTAGGTTTAATTTTGTATAAGCTTTTTAATTAATCCCCAGCATTGTGTGTTGTATTATAAATATCGTTGATGCCCGTGGAATATAAATAAATTTAAAATTTAAAATGTAACGTTTTAAAATACAAATTATATAAAAAGACAGTTAATATGTAGTAGTGAAAAATCTCACATATTAAGATACATCATATATTCAGTCGATAACTTGGTTCAAAAGAGCTTGGTAAAAAAATGTAAGAGTTAATAATAAGATTACATCATAGATAACTGTCAGAGCTAACAAAAGTTATCCAACAAAAATTTTATTTACACATAGTCAAAAAACTAGATGTGGTAAATATTAGTTAGTACGTTTGAATTAGAACAGAAAATTAAAAATTTGGGCAAATGACAGATAGAACGATAATTATGAAGCGAAGAAAGTCCCTAATGTTCATTGCAATTGTCCGTTATCCATTATATGCGCAATATTTGTTGTGTCATATCTGTTGTTGACGTTCCAAAATAAGGTACTGCGCAACATAGTCAATGCTCCATGGTATGTTCGCAATGCCGATATTCATCGAGATCTGAAGATCTCATCTATAAAAGACGAAATAATGAAATGCGCTGCACGGCATAAAACTCGTCTGATCCAACATGTCAATACCGAAGCTTCTAGCTTAATTGACAATCAAAACTTTGTGAAGCGACTAAAACAAACAAGACCACTTGAGTTAGGTTAAAACCTTTTATCTATTAAAACCTTATTGGATTTTGGTAGATCAAAGGTATCTTAGTTTCTTTGAGTTAAATGTAAATTAATGGTTAGTCTATAAGACTAGTTTTAATGTTGCAATAATGATAGGAGTTTTTAGTGGGTTAAAGTCCCACAGTCCTTCAAACTGCCTTCTCCGGTAATAGGTAGTCCCTGAAGCCTCTTTCGATGATTTACTACTATCTGGAAAAAAAAAAAAAAATATCTGTTGTTAGTTCTGTTTGTAACGCAATTGCGAATTTATCTCTTTATATTTCAAAAGCATGTAGAATAAGAGAATGTTGTGACTAGTAAACTGATATGACCCAACATTTTAATAATACATTCATTCAAACTGTATTCAATACACTGTTGTTATATACTATTATTTATTAAATCGCGGTTAAATCGATTGAAGACACAAACCATAATAATATTTCCTTCAATATTTTCATCACAATTCAATAAGCAGGCTAGATGTAAATATCTCTAATGGCAATTCAAAAACATCCTTGGCGGCGAGCTAAATTCTTCTGTACTTACTTTCTATAATAATTCCTACTTATAATCCCTATATTGAACTATATTTCTGACAAAAGAAAGAAAAGCTAAATTAAAAAGTGATTTTGATAAACGAATTAATTTTAGGAATTGTTTTGCTCATCATAACACTACTAGAACTCATCAGTAGGTATTTATCAGTGTTAGACTACCTATGCAACTCGTGATTTTTATTTTTATTGATTTTATAACTTATTATAAGATGTCATTAGTACATCTGTGAGTTATAAAAATCGACCAAAATTTCACCGTAAAATTTATTCTAACTATAAAATAAATTTATGTAATTAGAAATTAAATTAGAAATTATTAAAATTTCCATAACATTTTACTTTTAAAGTTAATTCAGTTAATTCATATAATATTTATAATTTATTTATGTGGTCTATGCTGACTTTGAAAATTATATGATATATGAATTAGACACTAAATATTACATTAAAAAAATTTTAGCAAATACCTATGTATTTATGTACAAATATCTGTTTTGTTCAATCATCTACTAACTATATCCATTCACGATTTAAATATGTATCTATTTCCGTTGACAAGATTTAATGTAGAAGATCCCTCCCTGTATTATCAAGATAATCTAAATAGCGGAATAATTATGTATTATATCAATTCATGTGTCTACTACCTTTAAGAACAGAGACTTTCCTCGTAGTTCTTCCATCACTGTTGCGTTTGTCACACAATACCATACTATAGTAGTATATCTACTATACACACCCTGAATAACAGTTCTTCAACCACTTTTCTTAATATTACTTTTTTCTTACATATTTTATTTGATCCAAATTCAACACATTTTCCATGTCAATTCTCGATGATGGTAATTTATTTTATAAAATAAAAAAATAAAAAAAGTAAAAACAACAACATTGCCAGCATTGCCAACATGCCATACCAACTACTATACCCATAAAACAATGAAAAAAAAAAATTGAACAAAACAAAAAAAAACACAAACGAGAATATAATAAAAAAATATAAAAACGAGCGTATTATGAGATGTTTTTCGTGACTTTATTACACTTATTAAAAGCAAAAATAACACCCGCCTAAAACATAAAAGAAAAATTTGGTTATTTTTCTTCGACTCTTTCTTAAAAACCAAAAAAAAAAAAAACAAAAACCAAATTTTTTTAACCAAAAACAAAAACAAAAAAAATTAAAACATTTTTATGACTTTATATATAAAAATATTACAATTTATTTATATATATTTGTATATGTATATGTATGAGTTTTCCATTTAATATTATGCATATAACGGTTAATATATATATACAAATTATTACAAAATGAACTTATTTTGCGATTTTTGTTATTTTTTGGTACACAGCTACAAATTTTTTCAAAAAAAAAAACAAAATATAAATTCATAAGTCGTATAAATGTACCGTTAATAAAGAAGAAATTAAAATCGTATATACTCGTATATACCGTTAATATACTTTAAAAAAACAAAAAAAGTACAATACAAAAAAAACAAAAAAATACAAATAAAATTGATAATGATTAAGAAGAAAACAACAAATAGCACAACTTAACTGTAAATATTTCTTTTTATATTTTAAAAATGGAGGTTAAAATATATTTTAACGATAAAATTATGTTAAAATATATTTTTTAAGTCATTCACTATAAAAATGCGAATACAAAAAAGTGTATTGCAATGAGAAAATTTTTTGGACAATCATGTTTTATTATACTATCAATTTGTATACATCGATAAATTTTTGATCTTTTGTATTAAAAGAGAAGTTAAAGTCATGTAAAATAACTTATGGTAGTCAATTTGCAAAAATTAATCTCACATAATGTTTGAAGAATTACATTTTCTGATTTTACAATGATTTGGAAAAATTTCTAATTTTTTTATCATATACCAAGATTAGTAAACAGAGTAAAATCAGTTGTAAATTACTTTTAGTGAAAACATCTTTACTAGCTATAAAAAATCAATTATTTTTACAGGATATTCATAACCCTGCTTATTATTATTATTTTTTTGAATGTTTATAATAAATGCATTAATAAATATTATTGCTTCTTCATTTAATATATTGTGAAATACAATATGTTAGAAACAGAGAATGTGGAACCTCATTTAAAACTCATTAAAGTTCCACATTCTCTGTTATTAATGAATTCAACAGCATTCACCGTTTGTGGATCAAATCAAATTTTTTGTTTTATTACCTATAATTTTTCTTTACTTTTTCTATCTTTAGTGGAAGCGTGCTGGGTCCATAACCTGTTAGTTTTTGTACATATTAAATGTACTTCATTTATTAATATTAAAGTAAAGACTGACTACACACATTAGAACTCACTTAACTCTCCAAACATAACATATGGGTTACATTAATCATATATTTAACAAGTAATTCTTTTTAACTTTGTGAATATTGACAACTGAGGATCCATTTCATCACTGATTCATTTTATTTTATTGTCTTGTAAGTATACGTCATTCGTATTGCTTATTATTAATTGTCATGGCTTAAAGTTAAATAATTTTAAAAAAAGTTATTCATTTTTTAATCTATCTCTTAAATGTGACAGATTACACCTATTCAGCCTATGGGTCTCTTCACTTAAGTCTAATAATTGTAATGATAGTTTGTCTGGGTGTTATTACACAATCTTCCAAAATAATTTACGCTTCTTGATGATATATGCACCTTCCTGACAAACATAATACTTAGGTCTGGTTTTCTTTGATCGCATTAAGTATACCATGGTCCATTTACAAGTGGTCTTAAAATTTTGAACTGAAATCTTGTTATAAGTAAAATATGTTTGTAGACTGGGGTCGCTTTCAATGTCCACACCGGGCTGAAACAAAGCTGTATTTTATCTCTCCTACTCTTCATTTTAATTTTGGATTGGATGTTGAAGAAAACAAATCGTGGAGCAAAAGATATTTGACGACGAAATTAGACCTTCACGACCTCGATTTTGCATATGATATTTGCTTGCTCAATCACACCAAAATGGACATGGCAAACACTGCAGTTACTAATGGAATATGCGGCGCAAGTTCGACTGTTGATAAATGTAAGCAAAACTAAACTGAGGTAAACCTTGTAGCTTACAGATTGGTGATGAAAATGTGGAAGAGGTTACGTTATTCTGATGCTACCTTGACAGTTTTATTACTGTGGATGGTGAAGCAAACGTGGATGTTGAAAGCCGTATCTAAAAGCCACACTGAGTATATGATGGTTTGAAAAACTTTTGGAGATCTCCAAACATCTCACAAAACCTGAAACTTCAATTCTTCAAGGCTAACATTCTCTAAGTTCTTTTATATGGATGCGAAATATGGAAAACAATAGAAAAAATTATCTCGCGTATTTGTTAACAAATGTCTGAGATGGATTCTACCAACTTACTGGCCTAAGAAAAATTCGAACAAGGAACTGTGGGAACAAGCAAGAATTGAAGGAATCAGAGAAATGACTAAACGTAGGAAATGGAAATGGATTGGCCACATACTTCGCCGACCTACGGGAGGGTCAAAGAAAGAGTGGTCGTACAAAAACAACGTGGCACCGAACAGTAATGAATGAAGCAAGCGTATGTGGAAAATTTTTGACTGAAATCAAGTCAATTTACCCAAAACCGAGTTCGATGGAGAAAGCTTATTGACGCCCTATGCACCCACGAGGAGCGACAGGATCAATGATGATGATGACATGTTTGTATTATAATCAAATCAAATGAATATTAAGCATAGCTGATGTAATAATGATTTTTGGAAACTATATCGAAATTAACACTTTCGAAAATTTCATATTCCGTTATTTTTGTTTTTTGTATTGTTTATAAACGCATCCGAATCGCACAAACATCATTCCAAAGGATTTGTTTTTAAATAATTCCCAAAAGCAAAAAATAAAAAATATTCCCATACATAGTATCTATATAATATACCACTTGAACCATCAGCTATCAACTATACCGTTATTTTATATAATGATACCATTAAATTCTTCTTTTTTTTTGTTATTGTATGCATAACCATAATAAATTTCCCAATGGGGCAACTCATCTTAATCTTAACCGGAAATTTATGATTACTTTTTAAGGTCTTTTAATACATAAACATATACGTACATATATATACATAAACATATTATTATTATATTATATTATATATGAGTACATTACATTTACTTATAACTTTATTGAGGTAATCGAAAAGGACTCAATCGAAGGATAATATTTTGCAAATTCATTCTATTAGAAAATTTTTCACTTTTGTTGTTATTGTTGTTCCTTTAACTTTATTGTTATGATAGATTGGTTTTGATTGAGGTTGTTATGGGGATCTTTTGTCTTTAATTTTTTATGGTGTATATTATTATGGGTGAGAATTTGGGTAAGGTGAATTATGATGAAATGAAAAAGAAAACATAAAATTTGATTTGTATAACAAAATCAAAATAATAAACTAAAAGTCATTGTTATGATGTCTGTATCGAATTTTGTATATTTTAATTTTTGATTTATTTCAACACTTCATTTTCATGGTATGAATTGAAAGTCATTCGCAATAACAAAATTATTATATTTTATAGGTTAATACAAATTTTATAAGGACATAAATAATATTTACTACGAAGAAAAAATAAAAAAATTAAAAGGATTCAATTATGAAAACAATTTTGAAATATTGTTTATAATTTTTTAGACTATTAAGCAAATTTTCCGATTTAACACAATGGTTTTATACAATAAATTCGAATCAGAAATTAGAAAAAAAAAACAAAATTTAATTTTAAATTAAATAAATTTGAAAAATCAGTTTTAGGAGAAGCTTTTCATTCTAATTTTTATTTTATTTATTTTTATATTCACTCAACAAAATATACAAGTGGGATTTGGTACTTTCAATTAATTTCAAAGATAATCTTTTGTACTCCAAAATTGAACTCTTTGAAAGATTTCAATTATTTTTCTAATTTACTCAAACACAAGAAGGTTTATTTTTGTACAAGTTATTTACAAGCTCTCTTATGCTGTAAACAGAATCAAAGTCTTTGTTTTTTACCATTTCGATCATTGAAACAGAATGAAGGCATTTTTTTTTATTGAAAAACAGCTGTTCATATAAAAAAATTATTTGTTTTATTTTTAAAAAAGTTCAAATAAAATTATTATATATATAATTTTCTGCATTTATCTGGATGTTTGTAAGTCCGACGGAATGCTCCAACACATATACAAATTTCAATATGTACACAAAATGCTTTGGTGCTCTTTTTTTAACCCCTGTCTACCTTGCTGAACCTTTGCAGGAAAAAATACCATTGCAGGAAATATATTTTTTTAATTTAATGTTAGTCTTCTTCGCAAATAATAAGGAAAAATAAAAAATAATTTTAATAATATAAATAAAACAAACAATTTTTTTGATTTATAATAATAAGGACTAATAGAAGTTTTATCAATAGTTTAATATGGTATAATAACCAAAAGGCAAACAGCATTTAACACAAAAAAAACATAATGCACTTAAAGGTTATTCTTATTACTTAAAATTATACTTAATATGCACATGACGTGTCTACATATTTTTTTATTTTTTTTTTATTTTTATTTTTTGTTGTTATGATAATGATCATAGCATCATAGTTTTGCTACCGTATGCATGTACAATAGTACTATAGATATATATAATCTAGCCAGAAATGTGATGCGATGAAGAGTTAAAATTGTTATTTATTTTTATTTTTTTTGTTTATTGTTTTTTTTTTTAATAATATATTTATATATCTATATTATATATAAATTTATGATCGTATATAATATTTAGTATGTATTATGGGGTTAGGTTTTGGTTCTGCTGATTTACACATAAAAACCCAACCTATACATTTTTAAAGAAATTAAATGAAATTTTGTACTATGTATTATTTTTTATTTCTTATCTTTGTAAATTTATAATTTTTAGGTATATTTGTTTTCTTCAAGTGTGTAGAGAGTGTTGTGTCAAATGTATGTTGTAGAGAGTGATGAATTTTTTTTAATATAGTAGGTAGGTATATATAGGTATCGGTTAAACCATATTGATTGTTGTTCTTCTTTTTAATGTATCTTATATATAATAATTATGTATGAAATTCGATAATGAATTTTTTGAAATGAAATGAAATTTTAAATAACCGATCAATGGTTCACAAGTTATGAACAGTTTTGTAAATACTATTTCCAGTAAAGTTTTTTATTTTAATTTTTTCTCCAACACGAGTTTTTATTTTATTTATCAAAATAAATATTATGTGTACCTACAATATTATTGTTTTTTTATAATTACAATTTTATTTATTTTTATTTTTAAAATTGTTTTCGTTCAAAGTTACTTACGCAGTAAACTTACGCAGCGAATGTTATTGAATGTTAACAGGATTAACTTGATTCTGAATTATACCATAAATTTTCAATGTTGGCAAAAAGGATGTCGCTAAAATGTTCGAGTAAATGACCCTTAGGGAATAGAAAATTTTGCACCTTACTACAAATATTATGTTTATATGGTAATTAAAAGCGTTATAATACAAAAATAAAGGTATGATAAATTAGTAAGCAAATACGTATTTGTCTTAAACTTGAAATGAGAACTCTAATGAAGGAAATAAATGCTAGAATTTATTTTGCTTCCGTCATTTATGGCGGGTTACAAAACTAGTTTTAAATATTTAAATTATTTAATAAAATTAAAATAAAATAATTTGTAATTAATAAAAAATAATAATAAATTCAAAACTCATTTTTAAATTTGAATTTTCTAAATCTAATATGAAACATAACAAAAATATGAAGCAGAACCAAAGCAATTACAAAAGTAAAAAACAAAAGAAAAAAAAATCTTCTGTCACAATCCAAACTGTCCCCCCAACGCATTGGCATCGAAATAGAAAATTTTCTATTTATTTTTAAAACCTTCACTTTGATGCCTTCATTCTATTCACTTTCATTTAAACACATGATGGCATTATGCGATGGCATCAAAGGTGACACAAAGCCATGACAATGATTATGTTTACACAGTTATTGCGATGTTTAGTTTTTAGTCGACTAAATGAGAATTTGTGTTTCAGCTCTCTTATATTTAATTCTATCATACTAGAATTTAGCCTGTTCAGCCTTCTTACATCATAAGATCTGTCGAATAGATCAATCGCCTTAATGTTGCTATATTAAGTCAATCGATTTTCGTATTTAATGGCATACTCACTATATTTCTTCGATAATTGTTGGGTTTTAATTACGTCACCTATTTTGTTTATTTTTAGACCTCTGTGAATATCTTCGTTTGAATTATAGCGATATGCGTTCGTGATAGTTCTAAGGAAATTATTTTGGCAGCGCTGTATAATTAATATTTATTTATTTATTTATTATTTTTATTTAGTTCATACAAAACTATTTACAATTACAATAATATTCATGCATTAATAAATAATTAAAATAAATTTACTTAATATGAAGTTAATCTAATTTAATTCATTTAAAAATTATCCTTTACATGAATTTTAATTTGTTTTTTAAATCTACTCAAACGATTTTCCATTTTTAATTCTGTAGGAAGATGGTTATATAATTGCAAACCTTTGTACATTATCATATTTTTTGTTTTTTCATTTCTATAAAAATCTAGTCTAAAGTTAGCATTATTTTTTAAATTATATTCATGTATGTCTCCATTATGGTTATATATATATACATAATTTGGGTAAAGTCCGTTTTTATTTTAAATACAATGATCAAAACATTCATTTTAATTTGTTGTTCAACATTTAGCCATTTTAACGTGTCCAACATTGCATGTACAGAAGCATAGCGACTCTCATAGACTTGTTCTGAAGTTTGTGCAATCTACCCATCATTTCAGAATTACACATAAATAATACAGAAGAACAATATTCAAAGTGTGGTTTGATAATTGTATTATGTAAATTGATTGCACACTTAATAGATATTTTATTTCTAATTTGATTAAAACAAATTTACTTTTTTAGTGATTTTTTTACAAACATAATTAATATGACTTATATTAATTTACAATCTATTATCTAAGTACTTTATCTCTTCGATTCTTTCAATGTTTTTATTATCTATTATAATATTATGATTTTCATTTTCCCTTTCATTAATAATTAAACATTTAGTTTTTTCTATATTTAATTTAAGTTTATTCATATTTAGCCACCTACCTAAATTATTTAAATCAACATTTATTTTATCAACACATTCACTTACACATTCTCCAGCAATATATAACAATGCATCATCCGCAAATTGTATCAATTTTCCATAATTCACCGCCTTCTCCATATCATTAGTAAAAATCAGAAACAATAACACACCCAAGACACTTCCTTGAGACACACCATATGACACCTCGATTGGATCTGACAAACAACCGTTGATTTTTGTTCTTTGTGTTCTTTCATTCTCTAAATAAGATTCAAACCATTCTAATTCTATATCACAAATACCGTACTCCTCAAGTTTACATAATAAAATATCACAAACAGTTTCAAAAGCCCGCCTTAGATCTAAAAATACCGCCACTAAATATATTAGAAGTTTTTGTACATCCCCATAGTTGTATACCGTAAGTCTATATAGGTTTGATTATACATTTATATACTTGCAACTTGGAGTATATAAGCTGAGCTTAGACTATCTCCATATTAGCCCCATTTTCTGTTTGATTTGCATTGCTTTTTGTTTAACTTGATGTTTCCAGCTAAAACGCGAGTCAAGGTGTAGTCCAAGATATTTTAATGTTTCCGCTTTTGGTACCTGAAAATTATTTATATATATATAATGTTGTTGCTTTTCGTATAAATACGTAAGTAATGTATGAATCGATTTTTGATCGGTACAGTTTAATTTTCCAGTTTTGGATCCATTTGTTTACTTTATCCAGCCCTTCCTCAAATTTCTCTATTGCTTATATATGCAAATCGCTTATAGCCATTAGAGCCGTATCATCTACAAATACTGCAATTTCGACCTGTGGTGTTATCGGGGGATGTCGGCGGTATATAACAAGTACTACAATTTAATATTGGTATAATTTAAAAAATTATAAGAGAATTTTTTTAGACCACAACAACTTTAAATCTTATCTAAGAGATCATATAATACCGCAGTCTAACAATAGACATTCAATACATTAATTTCAGATTTCGACAATTTTTTCCTACTTGAACAATCCACTGAATACATTCGATACCTTTTTGGAAGAATGTACTAAGCGACATTTTGAAAAATGTTCACAAAACGAAAAAAACTTCTCACTCACTGGTTTTTTTTACAATTTTAAGTTATTATACTGATTTTAAAAAGATTTTTAATTACAAATATGTCTAGCCTTTTCAGAAAATTATATTTTGAAAGGGAGCTGAGTTTTTGTCGCTTAGTTCATTTTTCTTACAACGATTTTGTCGCTTAGTACAATGCAAAATGTCGCTTAGAACATTTATGCTTTTAAAAAAAAATAAAAATAAAAATAATTTTGTCGCTTAACTCATTATAGTTTATTTAAAAAAAAAAAACAAAAAAGGCATTTAAAAATTGTTTCAAAAATAAATTGTGTAAATAAAAACCAAACTCAACAAAATTAAATTCAAATATAATTTTAATAATTATAAATATAACTTTATTTCAGCTTCAGCTAAATTTCCTCTCTCTCAAGAACTATATCTTCATCATCAGTTTCTGGTAACTTCTATTTCACCCACGGTATTTATAATTTCTTTGAATTCATTCTGATACCTTTCCGGAATTAATTGCTTTTTAAATAATAATTCAAAGTCTTTTTTCTTCGAATCCGATATGGGTAAGTTTGTAATATATAATAATTCAGCTCCTTTAAAGTTTAGATGTTGTATCTGTTTACGGGTTCGACCCAATTCTAGAGTAGAATAAGTTAGAATAGTTAGAATAGTTCGATACCTAATGATAATTTTGTTATAGAAATGAAATCAAATTTTTCTGGACCTGAAACGTACATCATCATCAGTAGGTACATGGCAAAAATAAAAATTCTAACGGTACATGGGTAACCAAAAGATGTCTTATCATCAAGATATAAAATAAGAATAGTTCGGTACTTAATGATAATTTTGTTATAGAAATGAAATAAAATTTTTCTGGACCTGAAACGTACATCATCATCAGTAGGTACATGGCAAAAATAAAAATTCTAACGGTACATGGGTAACCAAAAGATGTCTTATCATCAAGATATAAAATAAGAATAGTTCGGTACTTAATGATAATTTTGTTATAGAAATGAAATAAAATTTTTCTGGACCTGAAACGTACATCATCATCAGTAGGTACATGGCAAAAATAAAAATTCTAACGGTACATGGGTAACCATGGGAATAGTTCGGTACTTAATGATAATTTTGTTATAAAAATGAAATCAAATTTTTCTGGACCTGAAACGTACATCATCATCAGTAGGTACATGAAAAAAATAAAAATCTTGGGTACCCAGAAGATGTCTTATCATCCAAACATAAAATAACAATAGTTCGGTACCTAATGCTACACATTAAAATACTATAAGAATGAATATTTTGTACCGTTTTTTCTCTAAACTATTTTGTTTTTAATATTTTTTTTTTTGTTTTTTTTATTTTTTGTATTTTTTTTATTAAATTTCCATGAAAAAAAAATTAATGAAAAAACCGGCACTTTTTTTGTAATTTAATGTATTTTGAACACTTTTGCTTAAATTTTAAGAAATTAAATAATATTTACAATAAAATATAAAAAATTAAACAAAATAGTTTTTTTGATGAAAAAAACACATTTTTTGCGTGTTTTGGGTTTTACGACAAACCATATAATTGACTTTCCTTGCTATCTGAGCGGCAGTTAAAATTTCAAAGTTATCCATCTGGTTACAGAACTTTATTGTATGATCAAATACCTTTCTAGAACAATGTTTCTTTTTTTATTTTTTATAATATTTTTTGAAGTAGATGCACTTTTGCTGTTTCAAGTCCTAACTTCATACTTTATACTTCATCAAAAACAGAAAAGCTTAACAGACCTTCTTTTTCCTAAAATAGCGTTACTTCCAAAAAAATATTTTAGAGAATTGATCCCCACAAGTAATGAACCTAAATTTAGTAAAACAAATACAAAAATAATCACAATAATAATAACAAAAATAGTAAAAATCATATATCCATACAAATTGCTTGAAGGTACAGATGTACATTTCCAGTTGAAATAAGGGTTTTGGAATGCCAGCTGAATAAAGGTTAAGTCTTCTGCAACCAAGAAGTTTCTTCAAGGCGTAAAAACTAAAAGTATTTAATTTTTCACCAAAAAAATACATGCTAAGCGCCAACAACTGTATGAAACTTTAAATAGGCTATGTACTAAGCGACAAATTGAAATATACTAAGCGACATGTGTTGCATAAAAGTGTACTAAGCGACAGATTTTTTTTTTTGTTTTTTTTTTTTTTGTCGCTTAGTACATTTTTGTAACTATAATTATTAATAATGATTTAAAATGTCGCTTAGTATAAATTTATTTTGCTTATAACTTTTTTTGTTATTTAAATAGAATAATGGAGATTAGGCGAAACTGTGGGATTTGGTTTAAGCTTTAAGAATAATGTAAAAAGTTAATTTTGGAAATTTTGTCGCTTAGTATACTCTTCCGAAAAGGTATCGAATTATAATTAAAATTCATAAAAAATACCTTCTATCAAAAAAACACACCTTAAAAAATCGATAAAAAATTTTGTTTAAAAAAAGTAATAATAATAACATCTGTATTTAATAGATTCCAAATTAAGAAACTAAATAGAAAGTTACCAAATTTGTGAAATTTATTTAATAAAATTTAATAAAAAACCTAATTTTAAATTTTACTCGTCTAAATTTCATAATTTTTTTTCTTTTTTTATTATTTCCAAAATATTTTCACACTTTAATACATAAAATCAACAACAAAAATAATGAAATACCGTTAATTTACCCATACTACATACAATATTTAAAGAAAAAAAAAATATAACCGTAAACTTTAAATAGATTTTGTTAATACCCTTCAATCTTTATATTGAACATTATACACTATACCGTTATTTCTCTCCCTATTATAATATTACATATATTATGTTGTATATATATATATACATTAGTATCTTACATGTATATAGATATATTTTTGAATTGTATCTTCAGATAACATCCTTATTCCATTTAAATTGGATAACGGTTGTTTATTTTATTTTTATGTTTTGCTTCTTGTTATTTTGTTTTTTTATTATTTTTTTTTTTCATTCACATTTATTCAATTCCCTGTCGAAATATAACGGTACATTTACAGCTATTTATTTGTATTTAAAACTAACAACAGCATAACAACAACAAATTGACGACTAAGTCAATTTGGTTTTTTCTCCGTTGGTTTTTCTGTTTTGTTTTTTTTTTTTTACCCGCGATCATTCAAAATCCAAGACAACACCTGTAAATTAATGAAGGGTGAAAAAAGAAAAGAAAAAAAACTGAGCAAAATAACATAGAAAAAAAACAAATAACAACAGTAAATTGACTTACCTTGTGTGCCATTTACCGTTACCTTTTATATTTCTTTCCCATATATATTTTATACATACGAGTATAATAGTATGTACATATAAATACCGTTAGAAGTCTATGGGTATATAATATATAACGGTACTTTAATTTTAAGAAGGTGAACAAAAAAAATTGTACTCATTTGGTTAACAATTTTGTTTTTTTTATTGTTGTTATTTTTGGCAAAAGTTTGTGAAAGGATTTCTGTGTACTTAGTGCGGTTACTGACATCAAGGAGGAGGATATGAATTTTGTAAGATTGGAATATTTAAAAGTGGTGATGGAAAACCTAAGTCGGATATTTTGTTTTCCTTTATTTGTTTATTTATTTTTTGTTTTGTTTTTTTGTTGTTTTATTTGAATATTGTAACAAAATGAAATTGAGCATAAGAATGAAAAGGATATAAGAAAATAAAGGTGTTATAAATACCGGAAAATTTCTTTTTTAAGAATTGTTGTTGTTATTGTAAGAATTCATTACAATATTACCATATCATTTAGGTTTTGTTTTTTATTTTTGTTGTTGTGTTTTTTTTGTTTTTCATTTTGATTCGTTTTTATTGTTAAAATATTTCTAAAAACAAAAAGAAAAAATAATGGTAATAGTTTAAATCTATTAAAACAAAATTGTCTAGCTGTTTACTTTTGCAATTAGTTAATCTATATTCAATACACATTTACTTAATTTTTGATTGAGCCGTTCATTATGTTCTTTAAGAACTTTTAAAGTGCTCTAACTAATACGAGCATTGTCCCAAAATTGTTTTTAAATAATTTCTACATAAAATAATACTTCTGAACCTATAATTTACATAAAATACTACAAATAATAATACAATGCACCGGTCCTAAATGTATAATTTATATAAAATACTGATTACCGGTGCAAATATGAAAACAATGCTCCAATGCACCAATGCACCAGTGCAATAATGTAAGCAATTATTTTAATAAAAAATAAAATAAGATAGGAATTCGAGCTCTAGTCTATCACTATTCCGTTCGACACAGTAACATCAAATGTATCGAACCCTTAAATCTAAAATAGAGTTTGCTGCAATTTGCGAAGCTATAAAGAATTGAATTGACTCTCATCTGTTGTCCCGATTATTTCGTAAGTAAAAATGTTATTTATAATTTTTCATCGAATATTATGAACTAAATAATGCTCAATCAATGTCTTCTGAGATTTTCCTAAATTTTCAATCCGCGATCTAATCATCAGTTCTTGAAAATGTCTTAAAAATAAACAACGATTACACAAAATACATAAATTGTCCTATACATTCCAAAAATAAATCATTCATCTTTAGTTAGTATTTGGACCATTGTTCGACCAATCATCTGAGTGCGGGAGTTAACTGATGGTTACTGCTTCTTTGTTATAATAAAATGATTTGAATAAGAATGGTATGAATTGATTTTTTTTCTTCTTCAGCTTCATATCCACTACTGGATGTCTGCGATGTCAAGCTCTTTCTATCATTAGTTCTCCCACCGTTTGGAGGGATGATGTTTCTTTCCCATGATATTTATTTTCTACCAACACGTCTTCTGCCTTCAATTTTACCTTACAGAATCAGTTGTAGAATATGATATTTTTTATTTCGGATTATATGACCCAGATAAATCGTTTTGACAACTGCGCTTGATTGTTAATGTCAACTCAGGTTATCTACCTATTCTACTTAGAACATCACTATTGTTCACTCGATCTAGTCATCTTCAGTATTCTACAGCATATCCACATTTCAAATGCTTCAAGCTGTGTACATGATGTGAACTGTGTACAAGCATGAATACATGGTCGTTATTTGCATTGCCCATGCTTTTATACCATATAGCAGTAGCATTTAACGAACCGAATATTTATTTCAAGATTGGTATCACGGTTACATATCACTTTTTTATATTGCACCTGCTAAGAGCATTTTCTATTCTGCATTTTATTTCCATATCTGAGTTCCAGTATTCATTTAGCCAACATCCTAGATTTTTAAAACTAGAAACTCGTTCAATTATAGTATTATTTATCGTTAATGTTATGTTGTTGAATTCGTTGGTCCTAAACATAAATTTGTTTTTATTTATATTAATATTTAAGCGAAAAATCTTGCTGTGATCGTTCATCGAATTTAAGAGTTTTTGCAAGTCAGTTATATTATTGGCAATTAGTGTTGAATCGATTGAGTTTATTGTAAAAAAATAACTACAACACTTTCATTTTTGCAAATGAAAAACAAAATCTCCAAAAGTGGTGACTTGAGAAATCCGTGCCGTAATTTATTTTTTTAATATAACATCTATGATTATAATTGACAAGCATTTAAGGACCTGCGCATTAGACATATCTTTTCATTTTATTTCGCTTCTCTTCAATGAACTCCTAATATGTAAATAAGTTGTATAAAAAACAATAATGCGCACACAGTTGAAAAATTTTTACTCATATGGTTTTATTATTCAGCAAATACATTATGCATATGTGAGTTCTTATTGAAATAACTAACAAAAACAAACAAATCAGTTATTATAATTACTTGCAGTGAACATAATCTACATTGTACATTATGTCAAATAAAAACAAAAAAAAACAAATTCATCTGAAATAAAAAATATAAAAACAAAAAAAAACAAAAAAAAAAACAGTTGAATTGTTCATATGACTAACAAATTTATCTTTATACAGTAGAGTTATAGTATCTATAAGTATAGTAGCCAAGCATTTAAGGACATGCGCAGTGAGCACCTTCCTATACGACCGAAATGCGCATACGAGTTAAAAAAAAATTCTATTTGGTTTTATAATATTCAAACTTTTAAAATATATCCATTTTGTGTCATTCAACATCTTATTATTTTCATACATAATTAAAGGAAATTTATTCTATTAATTTTTTTAGGTAACTGTTTTAAATTATTGTTTTATATATTTTGGTCATTTGTAGTAATCATATGGTTTAGGTTAAAAATATGTATATGTATATATATATAGCTCTTTAATTACAAAAATATTTTATTTTTAGTAACTAATTTTATCCATTAAATGTTGCTGACTATAGGGAATATACCGAAAACGAATCAGTGTATGAGGGAGGTGTATTTATGTGTCCAAAATAAAACTTACTAACCTCAAAGCTTTTTATCACACATGAGTAGTTTGTGCTTTATCGTGAGAAGTCTATATATGTCAGTACGTAAATTACTGTTTTTTTTTTAATTTTAAATTTGGCTTCACCTGTAATTATAATTACTCAACAGGGGCCCCTAGTATAATTTATTTATTTCATAAAATATATTTAAATTTAAATTGACAAAAAAAAACCCAAATCATATTCACAACTGCTTCTTGAAAATTATTCTTTAAAAATTAAAAATTTAGGGTGGTCCTGAATAAACCAATTTAATACAAATTTTTTTTTTAAATCATTATCACACCTATTATTTTATATACTTAATTTCTCTGAATACTCTTTAAGATTCAGACAATTTGATATTAAGTTCGTTATTTCAACTTATTTACAGTTTTATTGAGTTCCCCATGTTGATTGTTATAAAAAAAAAAAAAAAAAACAAAACTTTTACGGAAGGAAGTATTTTGGTATTATGTTTTTTGTTCTGATTTCATTATTTTACCAGCCTTAATAACGCTGTTCAAAGTGAAAAAATAAAAAAATAAAATTAACAAACAACTAACAGTATATGGAATTCAAAGGAATGTGTTTGTTTTTTTCATTTTGCGTAATTTTATGTTATGTTTCTGTTTCATTCTTTAAATAGTAAAATGAAAAAATAAAAAAATAAAATTTAAAAATTATTTTCAAATTTATCCTGAAAATTTATTCAACTATAATACATATATATGTATATAATATATATATACCACCTTTATTTACAGATCCTTTTTGGTACTCCAGAATTTGTTGCCCCAGAAGTTGTAAATTTTGATTGTATATCCTATGGGACTGATATGTGGAGTGTTGGTGTTATTTGTTATGTACTGTAAGTATTTTTTAGAGTTAATTTTTATTTTTTTATTATATTTGTTGTTTTTTTTTTTTTTTGTTTTTTAATTTACTTAAAATGTATATAAAAATAGCACAGTCAAATAAGGATTTTTATTAATTAGAAATAATTTTTTTTTGTACCTTAAATTACATTTTTTTTTTTGCTTTGTTAATATTGAATTTAAATTTTGAGAATATCTGTTTAAAGATTTTGGTCACGATTGAAAAATTTTAATTATTTTTATTTATTTTGTTAATTAATTTTTTTGTTAAAAACAATTCAACCATTTTTTTTATTTTTTAATAAAAATTTAAATTTTTAATTTTTATTAATTTCATTGTCAAAAAAATGTCAGTTATTCATCATCATTTTGATATTTTAAATATGTTTTAGAATTTCTTGAGTATAGTTATTTATTTATTACATGAGTACCGTCTTTCTCTTAGAGTACTTGTTATCTTCTTTACTAACCAACAGAAGGTACAAATATTCAATAATATCATAAGGGGTTTATAGCTGTAATGTAATCGGAAATGCCAGCTTCTGACATCAAAAATTATCCTTAATTTGACGATTGCTTGCAAACTTTTATTTTTATCATATTGCTGCTGCATACTATATTAACCCATATAAACCCAGAGTGTCGAAAACGAAACATATGACACGTTTTCCGGCATAGTGGTCACCCGGTGTGTATTTTAAATCAACCTAAAATTTATTATTTAATTTAAAACAAATATCTAATTTACCTGTTTTTTTTTTGTAACGTGACAAAAAGCATGTTTGCTTGAAAAGTCCGAATTTCGAGTTAATTTTTCATTCTTGTTAAAGTAAAAAAAAAAAAAAATAAAAAAAAAATCTTTTAAATAAACCAGCTCAAATCCATAGTAATAATTTAATCACAATATAAAACTAATCCAACAAAATTTGTAACTACAGGGTGACTTTTTCAAGCAGTGTATCGAAAACGAAACATCAGGTTTGAACGATATCTAAAAACTTTCATATAAAAAAAAAATTCTAGATTCTTTTTTGTTGTTTTTTCCTCTTCCAAGCTATATAATTATACCAATACTGTCTTTTTTTATTACGGACCACGTATTCTGCGATAGACTACTTGGAAATCAAATAACAAGTTATGCTAAGTCGCCGTTAATAGCTTGATGACAAGAGATACCTGAGTTTGAATTCTTGGAAACACAATAGCAAGACACGCTAAAATCGGCGTCAGTAGGTAGCTTACAAGCCAAGAACTTAATATCTGTTTTTTAACTCTTGGAAATATAATAGCAAAAACATCTTTGAACGAATTTATGAACAAAAGGTTTATGCAATTTGGAATATTTTTTCACAATTTATCTATAGATAAGCAAATAATTGCTTATTTTGGACACCATTACTGCAAAATGTTCTACAAATCTAAGCCTATTCGATTTGGCTTCAAGTAGTGGTCTTTTTATCCTGCCGAAGGCTACTTGTTCTCATTTATACTTTATGGAGGAGTTTCAGAGGAAAATGATAGCCTATATGGACCTAATGTTAGCCTATATGGAGGAGGAAACGTAGTTTTGCGCTTATTAGCAAATATATAAAATCGAAACCAACACACCGTTACGTTCGATAATTTGTTTACATTACATAAACTTATGTCTTTCATCAGTTGCTTATTTTGCAACTGGTAAGGTTTTTGGAAACTGCGTTGTTTACTAAGAAAAGTTGAAAAAAAAGCATTATACACCAACTTGAATTCCGATTTTTTTTTTGTTGAGTGCTTGGTGAAATCCCCGAAAATACCTTTAAGAAAAATATTAGCACTAAGAGAGAGCGGACAAAGCTCTGGTACTTCAAATAGATATGACCGTGTGGATCACAATATCATCCATAGTGAGAAACGAGCTCGATGCCGTCACTGCAAAAATTAAATTTGTTTTTTCATGCACCAAATGTTGCGTTAATTTGCATACGAAATGTTCTTTACCATATCACAGCTTGCATAAGATTTGATAATTTTTTAAGATTAAAATTTGTTAAAACAATAAAATTATTTTTTTTTATAAAATAAATTGTTATTTTTTTTTTTTGTAAGGATATTTATTCATTTCAGGAAGTTTTTGAAGAAATTTTTTTTTTGGAAAAATTATATCGTTTGATCCTGAAGTTTCGTTTTCGAAACATGTAATATCTCCTTTCCAGGATGTGATATCCAGGATCAAATACGTTATTTTTTTTTTCTTAATTAAGTTAAAAGTACTTAATGTATAAATTTTTATGACTCTGGGTGAACTGGATCTAAGTCCGGGACTATATGGGTTAAAGCAAAATTTTTTTTACTTTTCTCATGAGTTAACTACGATATAATCAAAAATTTAGCTTAATGACGGGATTAAACGTAATTTAGGAAAAATTTTTACTATCTGAGGTCTTAATGAGCATTAACATTCGTAGTCTGTCTACCACATTAAAGCGCTTTTGACATTGTGGTGATTAATTATTTTTATTGTTCAAAAAACTTTTAAATAAATAAAAAATTTCTTTTTGAAGAAATATTGAAAATGCAAACAATTGAAATAAAAAAAAATTATTCTATTAGAAAAAAAAATTAAAATATTTAAAATAAAAAACATTTTTGCATTATTTTTTTGTATTAATGCCAGCCATTTTTTATTTATTAATTAACAAATAATTTTCTTTCAAATTTGGAAAATTCGGCATCTATTTTTAAAAACTGCACAATTGTTTTTTTTAATGATGTATGGTTTGGTTTGCAAATGACATTTTCTGTCAAATGATTAATTTTTTTTCATTTTCGGTTAAGCTAAGTATGCTGTTAAAAAATTTTGCCTGTCAAAAAATGAATGCAAAAACTCCTTCAAGATCGTTAAAAAAATTTTATCAGAAATTCGTAATTCGAGCAAAAATTTTTAAGTTTAATGCTTGGCGGTCAAAACAAGAACTTAATTTTTTTTTTTGCTCAGCATACTAACAGCGTATTACAAAGCAAAATTTGAAGCAAAATTTTGGTTACCATTTTTGTACGACAACAAATTGCATGAAACAATGTCAAATTTTTGCATAGCGCACTAACAGCATACCCAGCTTTAGCTGACAACATCATTCGCCATCTGTCTGCAATAAAAATTATATGGTTTTAACTAGTTGCATTTTAGGTTAGACTACAAAGCCATTTGATGTGTAACTGACATTTCCGATTACAGCTTATGACTTAACGATTGTGGAATGGGAATTTCGTACCTAACCCCTATGAATAGAAAATTTTCTAATTCAACACATTCGAACGGTTCAATAAATTTTTATCACCTAACAGCTATTGATTAAATTTATTTTTATCAACATTAACATGTTGGTGGATGTTATTAAACTTCCAATTTTTCAGCAATAAAACGTTTAATTTTATCAATGACAAAAACATATTCAAGTCTCAATGAATATCTCTATTACATACACAGCACGGTGTAATAACGATAGTACTTAATGTTGACATATTTTTCTATAATATTTCCATATATGACATTTATTGACACAGCGGTTAATTTTCATAGTTTTCAGTTTTTATAATGTTAATTTAACTTTAGTTTTAGATCTACATTGTTTCCAGTCTTAGTTAGATGTACATACTATATTGCACTGCATTTTACACGCATTTAATTTTAATTGTAAAATACTCTGTAAGAGCTTTAGCTTCTTGAGTTCAAAAATGAAGTGAAATAAAAAAATGTAGGCTTTTGTTTTTGAGCATTTTAAGATTCAATTATAATTGGTAAAGCCTATTTTTTAAATTAAATTTATCGAACACAACAATACCTAACACCGTCAAAGCAAAAATATTATATGTGTAATCTTTAAAATAAATTAAATTTACATAACTGTAAATTTATATAGTTTAACTATAAATTTAAATACATATATTTCTTTCATGTTCAAACTGTTATACAAAAAAACAAAAATATATTAATATTTAAAACTTATATGAATTGAAATGAACTTGAAATGAAAATAATCTTCTAAAATTTATCAAAAAATAAATCAAAAAAATATTTTACAGTTAGTTGATGTAATTTTCCATTCCAAATAATATCAAATGTCCTACAAAAATGAACTTTAATAAAAAAAAAATATATTTATTTTTTTATTATAAATTTTACTGTTGATTTAATTTCTTCATTTAGACATTAAATTGTTCAGAAATCACCTAAACAAAGAGAACCATCAACAACCATTTCTTACATCTGACTATACAATTTTTATTTCCCTCCCTGTCAATCTTCTTTTTATTATTTTATTAATGATTTACTGTGTAACTGTATATAGCAACAATTTGCTGCAACAATTAAGTTGGCAATGTTTATAATGGTTTTTATTTTGTTTTTGTTTTTTTTTTGCTTTTTAATATTTTCTAAAAGCATAAAAGAGACGAATTATTTTTCTGTTCTCCTCTGTATATACCCTACACCAAACAAATCCCCCAATTCCCAAATACCTATGTTTTTCGAAAAAAAAAAAAAATTTTTTAGGTAAAAAGTTTTTCTTATTCTCTGAAAACCATAAAAAGGAACAAACTTTTTATTTTTGTGGTCTTTTAATGGACCTTCAAAAAGGACGTTTCTCATTTCATCTTGTATTTCATTAAATAATCATCATTATTTTATTTTATCTTATTCTCTGTCTCTTTCTTTCTCTGTCTCCATTTCTTTGTCGTTCTTTTACTTTCCCCCTCTTTTGTTAAAATTTTACAATGAAAAATTTAAGAAGAGGGCCAATATAGAACAGCAGAGAATACTGATGGTGGAGAGGCTAGAGGAGTATTGAATTTTTCTTTTTAAATACAACCTAATAACATAAAATTAAGACCACAATTTTGGACAGAAATTTCATCATGATTTTGACCTCTAATATTAAAAAAAAATATTTATTGTTGTTTTTGTTTTTGAATAAAATGTACATAACACAGTGATGATGGTGAGCATAAGAGTCAGAGTTGGTAAATTTTACCAATATGATAAAATAAAACTTAACGAATTTTTTGGGATACAATTATGTGGAATCTATTTTTAGTATATGTACAATGTACACAAGCTAATATAAAAATATAATCAACCATATTATCTTAGACGTATCGTATGAAAATATCACTGAAGCAATCACCATTTATTCTTGAAGACTATCACCGCTTCAGTGATGAAAAGTTGAACCTTACACACGTCTAAATAAATTTGTATTTCTGGAAGATTTGTGAAAAGTTTCGTTAAGTTGGTAGCTAATTATGGTAGTCAATTTTTTCAAGAATATTAGTGAATATTTTTCTATTCTCTTAAGCACGGTTTAAATTTGACATGATAACAAAAAATATTACCAGTACTACCACCATCTTACAGGAATACATATTAAGACAGACTGATTTTCAATCGCGTCAATTATGCGTCTTGCGATTATAACAATAATTTTTAAATGGAGCGTTCAAACACTAGTTATCGCAATAACTTAAAAATATATTTCGATATTTATTTTCCTATAAAACAATACAATCTGTTTCTGGAGGAGATATTCAATAGTTTGTATGACATTTTTTTATATGTACGCAAAATATAATAGCTAGCGGATGAGAGATTAACCACCCAATGATTAACCACCCATGATGTTCACATTATACTCCACTGTATTATTGAACCCTTACCCCGTTTCTCTTACTGTCTATTGGGTACCTATAGAATGCTGTGGCAATTAAGACTGTACATCACAATGTATTGACGTTTCCATTATTGACGAACCCCGGTGCGCCAGCTATTTATCGTAGTATTTTTGATTACAATCACTGCAATATTTCAATATTTGAATTTCTAGCTACTTCCCACAGTTATATTCTATATCGGCTTTAAAATAACTTTATAAACTAGGAGTTTATTCTCCAGCAACGTTGGTAAGTTGCGGCTTCAATATCCAATACATTTTATTCAATTTCAACCCAGTTGTTTTCTTTTGCTTTGGATAAGGATTTTCCATGTACATTTTCTATCCAAATGCATGTCCAGGTACTTCACGGCTTCTTTTTGTGACAGTACTTCCTTATTTAACATCACCCTCGGACAAGTTTTTCTCTTCAGAGTAAATGTGAAATGTGTTGATCATTCTCACTGAGCTTAAAAATATATGGCAGAGAAATTGTGAAAAAAAAAACAAATTTTATAACAGTAATTCATTTTTATTTAAAATAATCGCTCTCTTATTTGCAGATCATGTCTCTTTCAATAATTACAAGATCCATTATAATATTAGTTTATTTCATACTTTTATGGTATTATTAACGGTAAACTATATGTCAAATTTTATGCTTTTGTAATTCGAACAATGAGTTTAGTAATTTTATTTAACTTTATTAAAGCTTCTGAACAATCGAACTCTATATACCATATTACATTATCAAATCCCTCAATCATTGTAGTAACCCTCTTTTCAGTGATTTTTATTTATTTGAAATGTATTTAAAATATTTTAGGTCAGCATTACCAGCATTGACAGCAACTTGTCTGATATTAATCGATTGAAATCTGTACAACGAAAATTTTTCGTTTCCCACTGTCTGAAATTTATAGACTTACAGTCATTATCGGATCGTCAAATAGTAGCATACATCTTATTTAGCCATCAAATATTTTAAGATAACACATCAGCACCTGAATTTTTAAATTATATGGTTGAAAAAACCAATCGCACCAGTTTTAGGACGGTTCAGATGTTCCACATGTTTCATTTCCCCACGCTGAACTTTGCAAATTTTAGCCAAATACTGGATTTCTTCTTGAAGACTATTCTAAATCAATTATTTTTTACCATCAATTAAATGTTAAAAGTATTAAAAGTAGTTTGCATAATAGAAATATGTTGTTGGCAATGTTGGCAAATGTAAAACAGGCTAATTTAACTTAGTATTAGTATTTCAATATTCAATATATTTTTACCATCAATTAAATATTAAACCCGTTAAAAATAGATTCTGTTAGAATACGTGTTGTGCAAGTCTTATATTAACTAATAATTTTATTTTTCCGAATAGTTTAACCTATTTTTTAAAGCATTAATATTTCAATTTGCACTCAAATCGATTAGTCAACATTTTCATCTGTCAATTTTAATACATTTATTGTTTATTTATTTTCTATCACTGTACCCTACCTACCTACCCTAAAACTGCTGCTTTTCTTCTTTTTTTTTGCGAAAAAAATTTTCTTTAATGGAAATTCTATTTTCTTAGTTACCATAAAAATGAAATTATATGTTTCTAAAAAAAAAGTTAAAACCACACCATTCTAACCGCAACTATATCTATATAAAAATTTAAAGAACATTTTTCAAAATATACAGGGGCAGTCAGCATAATAAAAAACAAACAAAAAAAATGTACAAAAAATCAACAACAACAACAAAAATGAAATATCAAAACTTTTTTATAATGTTTTGTTTACAATTTATCTTAAAATATTTACTAAACAAAAAAAAAAAAAAACAAAACCAAACAAAAAAAAAAGCAAGTCAACAAATAACACCAGCATCATCATGATGGTCATCATTAGAGAAAAGTTTATTTTCAAAGTTAATTAATAATTCTTTTAATGTATGTAGTCGTAGTGTATACAATACACAATAGCAAAAATCAATACAATACTGGTACATAGAATAAAATCTAACTGACCAGACACTGTCGTATGAAAAAATCGTACTGGATTAAATTTGAGAATCTATATGAAATAAGCAAGGTGGGGACAGAGAACAATTTTCAATTATGTAAATTGTCTATTAAGATTTTCTGTTAATGATGAAAATTTTAAATTACCTATATTAATATTGAGAATTACAAAACATTATTTATTTAATTATTTTTAGTTCTTTAACTCTAATGTGGGGCATAGGAGAGAAAAACACTCTATACAATTTTTACGATCTATGATAAAACACTCTATGTGTGATTCAGCTTTCTTCTATGACACCCCTTCATCCAATATTATTGTTTTCTACATTTGTACAACATTTATATGTTACGAGTTGATTTGGGAGGGGTTCCGCCAATAATCTATGTTTCGTTAGAAAAATATCTTTTCAGTTTCATTAATAAATGTTAAAATTGATGATACACATGAGAGTCACTATAAGTTTTAAAGACCCCAGAGACAATAAAATTTTCTGCATAATAATGGGTACAATCTGTATCAGTCTATGAGATTGTCACAATTATTTTTTATAAAGGCTGTTATTATGACCACTTCTAACTTATATCACGGCATACAATGTAATTTATGATTTATTTAACATCCCACGTAACATTTTATTGTTATAAAAACAAAATTAGTGCTACAAGACTTCTATATGACTCCCGATAAGCACTAAATGTGTTATAATAATGTTTTTATGGGAATAATGTGATTAATATTGCTATAAGAATGTTCTTATAGCAATTGCGGGAGTTGTTATAATGGGATTTTCCGCAAATGATACAGCAATGTTTTTATAAATCTAAAAGTGCGTAATCCTATATTAAGAGTTAAAATGTTGTTATAAGAATAGAATTGCTGGAATAGCAGTAGTGGTTTTATAATTTTACTGTATTCCTATAATGTTACTAATAAACTAACTGTAGCTTTTAGATAAATATTTTGCGACGGCCATTATTTTCTACAAACGAGGTAAATTTTTTTTTAAATAAACAAAAACTGAAAAACTTTATTTTGCATTCTTTTCGCAAAAATATCATTTTTACTTAAAAGAATAATTATTTAAATATCAAATTTGATATTATGCATTAATTAACATAAATTATTAAATATTTTAAAGATGCTATTTAAAAATATATTTTCTTTTATTTATTTAAAAATTGGTTATTTTTGGAGGGCATTGTATTTTTTCGAATTATTTTTATAATAAATGTCAATGAAATTTCATTCCCAGCCAAATTTTGCATTAATACAATTATTCTTAACCGCAAAATATTCTTTATTAGTAAGACATTTTTATATTTGTAATCATTTACACACAAATATAAAAAATATGTAATTAATAACTATCTCCCTTTCTCAAGAAATAAATATAAACTCCATAAAATTATTATTTGAAAATAAAAAATAATACCTTTCTCACTCTCGCATAACATAAATTATTTCAAATGAATATCATTTCAAAATAAAAACATATACACTAATAAATGTATACTAATCCTATTACAGCACTTGCCCCGGTGTCTTATAGGTGTCTTATAATTCTCCATTTTAGTGCTACAACGTATTTATAACCTTTCGCAGCAATAGCGGAGCACTCAAATTAACACTAATCCTGCTATAAGTATGTTTATAATAATGTTATAAGACTGCGCAAGAGTCTTATAGCAATAAAATTGTTACGTGGGATAGCAACTAACATAAAGGCGCTTATTATATAATATGCAAATATCCTAATACACTCTGTAGCGAAGTGTTGACATTATAACAGAATAATGACAAAAGTCAGTTTATATAAGCAATCAGTTATATAACAAAATACTGACACACCGGTTTTATTACAGGGTAGCAGGTCGGATTAAAACAAAATTAATAAAAACAAGATTCTAAAAAGGAAATATTGAGATAAAAAATATAAATATTTACCTAATCATGTGTTACAATAAAAATATTGTTCCAATTGCATTTGATATTGAGTTAAGTACTGAATTAACGAATTACTCTGCTAAGTTAACTTAAATACCAGTATTCGTCCACTCCTCGAAATTCAACGAAATTTAATAAAAAATTGTATCAATATTTCATTATGGATTTCATTATTTTCCGTCAATTCAATTTATCGTTGGTACCTACTGTGTAATTATTTTTATTGATTTTTCTTAGACAACAACCGCATTTTATAATCGCACATTATTTATCATAATTTATTTTAGAAATCATAATTTAATTCTGAAGATGAGTGAGTAGTGGCAATTTGTTAAAATTAAGTTTTTGTATGTTAAAACGACTTGATACGTGAGGTGAAATTTCTAATTGAATATTAAAAAGTTTTGAAAAAATATTTAGTTTCGCTACGTCTCTTTTTAAATATGTATCATTTAAAAAACAATAATAATGAAAATCGGTTGTGAAATGTTTCAGATATTTGTACCGTACTTTTTCAATTTACAGATTAAATATAGGTAATGATGGTTTTTAATATATAAAGTTATTTAATTTTCTTCACTGTATTCCTACCTATTTTTTTTTTTTTTTTGCTAATATTTCTACATAACTATTTTTTGAACCTAAAATGATGAAATTTAACTGTTTATTTCATCTAAAAAAATATTTAAAAAAAATGTTTTTTTTTTATTACAGTCTATCAGGATTATCACCATTTATGGGTGAAACAGATCTGTCAACAATGGCTAATGTTACAATAGCTAAATACGATTTTGATGATGAAGCATTCAATGATGTATCACCAGAAGCATTAGATTTTATATCGAAACTTTTACTGAAAGACCTCAGGTGAGTTGATTTTGTTGATATGTATTCCATTTGGTGTGCCATTTAAATTAAATTTAAAATAATAATTGTTTTTATTTTGTTGTTTATATGTTACCTGATAATTTCTATTTTTATTTGTTTTGTATTTTTTTTTGTTTTGTTTTTTCAATTAATTTTATTTTTTTTATTTTGGTTTTTTATTTAAATTTATTTATACTGAAACAAAAATAATGATATTGATCAATAAGTTTAAATCGTTTTTAAATCGATAATCGATTTATAAAAAAAAAATGGAATTTATAAAATAATTCTTGCTTTCGTTTGTATTAGAGTGCACATTGAACTTTGACCTCTTCTATCTCTGACCCACGCTTTCAAATTTCTAATGTTGAGCGTCAAGACATCTTTTTGCTATTATACCATTTAAATATTGTTGTCTTCTACATTTCTGGCAGCCTTCCTACGTCGAGAACACTAAGAGGGGTTCCACTCAAAATCAATACGAACCAATCAAATGCAAATAGGTATATTGCTTGGATAACAGATCAAGCTGGTTTATTTCATTGAACTTTCTCTAATAAAGGTTGAATTTCAGAATCAACTTTTTCAGTCTTGGGGGAGTTCAGTTTTCAAGCTTGGATATATTTTAGTTCATATTTTACGACCTTGGCAGTCTAATGAATCTTATATAAGTACTTCGATAGTTCTGATTCTTTTTATTTGTTGTATACAGTTTATGGCTGTACCACCAGTCTTTAATATCACACTTTTGAACCCGTTATGCAACTTCTTCGAGTTCATTCAATTTGTCTTTTGTTGCCTGAGTCAGCTAGTGCTGTTCACTACCAATAATTATTTATCAATTTACCATTATCAAATAAAGGGGGATAGGCCACACCCTCAGAAGACCTACAAATATTATAGCAAGACAAGCACTAGATTGGAACCATCATGGCAAAAAAGGTATATATAGACTGCCGGAAACATAACGCAGATCAGTCCATAAGGAAATAGAAAATAACAACACAACATGAAGTGAAATTAAACAGCCAGCTGTGATGGAGTGAAGCAGAAAACAAAACTACCATTATTTAGTGCTGGGCAGATAAGCATTTTATACAAGTTGAATTTTAATCTTCTGTACACACATTTTCATAGTAATTTTTATTCTAATTTAGAGTAAAAGATTTATTCGTTTGTATCATGCGAACGTTAATTTCTTCTATTTGCTCATTTCCGTTGATGATCGTAGAGCTCATGTATTTGATTTTACTTACTACCACTATTTTTTGTTAATCCATTACAATCAATTCTAAACATTCGATTATACTGGTTAACTTTCGTTTTTTCTTCACTTATCACCAGTCCGATGTTTTTCGCCTAGCTTTCCTATTCCACGTAGTACTGTTCAGCCTTGATTTCAAATCGTTTGCATATCGAACTATTTGTATGTCTTAACTTTACAATCAATGACGAATTTCCATCGACTGGTCCTTTCCTTATTATTATATGATATTCCTCCACACATAAGTAGAGCTTAAAACGACGTGCAGTTTACTACAACAGTTAATTGACTTGAAGATTGCAGTAGAAAAAATTGATAAATAATGGCTGCATTGTTGGCTGTAATGTATGGGCATAATTGGTGGTTACATTGTAGCCTGTTGCAGCATTGTGTTTACTTAAAAAACAACACATTACCATTCCTTTTGAACCAAATCGTTAGTGGACCCAAAAGACTGTTAAGTGCATGTTAAGGGCATGATAAATTGCTTAGTTTGGTTAATTCATTTAAGTTTTGCTCTCTTAATACGTATCTGAGCTTACATCAACGTTTAATACAATCCCCCCATTACAAAAATTTTAATTCAAAAAATATTTTTTTAAAATCTGATAAATTTTTCAATAATCCTACGTCATACAAAAAATAAAAAAAAAATAAAAATAAAAAATTCTATGGAACTAAATGGATGAATAGTTTCAATTTCTAATAAAAATTAAATTTAAATTACAAAAGAAATTATTTTAGTTAGTTTTTTTTTTTTTGTTTGTATTTATTTTTTGTTTTTTGTCTGCCAAAATAGAATGTATCCTTTTTTTTTTTGCATGTTTTACTTATTTGGTAAATATGTCACCTTTCTATTATATTATCTAATAAAAAACGATAACAAATTGCAATACAATTAAATAATTTCCAATTAATTTTAAATTAAAATTAATATTTAAAAAAATATATATATGTATATGTATCTAAAAGATATTATTTAAAATTTAATTAATTTATTTTAATGTAATTTCAATGTATTTTATATTATAATTTATATAATAGTGATCGAATGACAGCAACTGAAGCTTTAGAACATAAATGGTTGAAGAGACCACCAAAACCGCCTGTTAGTCCAAAACCTGTTAATATACCACCAATTAAATTTAAAACAACACCACCATCACCGATGTCATTCACCGATGATATTAAGGAGAATTTGAATGAGGTAAGAATAGAAAATAATTGACACAACACATTATAAATAATATTTTATCGATTAAATTTTAATTCTTTTTAAATTCAAATTTACACGCATAAATAAGTTATTTTGGTTGAATTTAAAATTTTG
This sequence comes from Argyra leucocephala, assembly GCA_963942445.1. Lineage (NCBI taxonomy): Eukaryota > Metazoa > Arthropoda > Insecta > Diptera > Dolichopodidae > Argyra > Argyra leucocephala. The sequence continues at coordinate 6,497,594 of OZ012681.1, read as the reverse complement.
ATTGAATTTAAGTAGAATTAACAAGTAAGGAGTTTAAAGTATTATAATTAATATTTTTTATCACATTTATACTCGCACTAAGCAAAAAAATATATATTTGACTTAACTGTAATATTAAAGAACAATAATATGATCAGAAAATATAGTAACATTATCCTATATTCGACGAAGATTGCTAACACCATGGCTAACATACGTTTTATACCCCTTTGTCTACAAAATTAATTTGTAAGCAAAGGGGTATAAAACGTATGTTACCCATGGCGTTAGCACTCTTCGTGGCAAATAGGCCATTCACCATATTACATCATGTAACTATGGGTTTTATATAAAGTTAATGGTTGAATGAAATATAATTATGGTTAGAATACATACAACAATCATATACATAGTTTCCTGAATTTATCTGGATGTTTGACTGGATGTTCGAATACATATACCAATTGCAATATATATACAAATTGCTTTGGTCTGTTTTTTTAACACAAAACAAATATATTTCAGTACCTAAAGTGAAGCGCGTTAAATATTAAAAATAATGAAAAGTAAAACAAAAACCAAATAAAATTGTGCGAACATGAATCAAAATCGTTCTAATAAAACCAAATAAAGGTATGATAAATTAGTAAGCAAATACATATATTTCTTAAATTTGAAATGGGAACTCTAATGAAGAAAAGAAAAATCTACAGCATTTATTTTGCTTCCGTCATTTATGGCTAGTATTAATATATTCACAAACATTAATTATGTTTGCAACAATATTAGTTTTGTTACAATAAGTCATAACCACTTATATCTGAAATTGAATCAAATCAAATTTAATTTTAAAAATATCGTAACAGGAATCTAGTATCAGCTTATAGTTTTCTGAAATCGCTTAAATTATGTAAGCTTTTGAAATACGAAAACTTTATTTTATAAAAAAACGCTTATTAAGTTTTAAGATGGTTTATTAATAATACATAAAGTTTTTCTGGCTTTAATTGTAGGAATTTATTTAAAATATTGTAACAAAAACATCTAAGGTAATTTTGATCATATTTTAGCAAAAATGTGATTCATAATTGTCAGAATCAAACAAAATAATTATGACAGGAAAGATTTTCGAAAATTCTGAATATGGTAGTTATTTTATTTCGATTTTAATTGACATAAGCCATTATGTTTTTTTGGCACAGACTTATATAATTGAAACAAAAAATGATTATGCTTGGAGTAAATATATTATAATTACTTTCTACACTTTATGATATTTTGTTCTCAATTATAATATTGTTGTTTTAAATATGGATTCATTGATATATTATGCTAAAAATAAAATATGATATGATTGAATAAAAAATATTTATGATTACACCAAACATAATTTATAGTACATCATCCAATAATAATTATATTTTCATAAATATTATTATTTTTAATTGTAACAAAAATAAGTATATATATGATCGAAGTAAATATATTACACTTAATATAAAAACACAATATATAGTAATATTAGTAGTATAGTAGTGTTTTCAACAATTAGGTATATATAATATAGTTAACTTATATAGGATTCTACATATAGTCAATTATAACATGGTTATAATTTGCAACGAAAAAATTCCAATGAACTGCATACAATAATAAATTTTGTTAAATTGATGCTTCCTTCTTTAAATCAAAATTGATAACATTACTTTTAAATGTAAAAAATTAAAAAAAGAATATATTTAATAGTTAAAATTATCCTTAAAATCTTTATCTTAGATTATTTATTTATTTTGTTATTATTTAATTAATTTATTTCAAACTTATTCAGTTTAATATAAAGTAATTCTAGTTCTGCTAAAATCTAGCGAAAATTTAGTGATTGTTAGTTTATAATAATGTTACGGGAAAATATATAAGTAATATATAAATAAAAATAAACATAAGTAAGCAAACACTTAACAATTTATTGCCATCTGCTAAGTATTTTTATATTACGCTTACTTTTGCAAACACATTTTTGACTTTGCAAAAAATAACTGAATATTGAAATGACTTTCAATTTTAACACCGAATATAATATGATTGACACAATATGATTACTTCAACCATAATGTGATAACATCATTACTTCAATAATTATAAAGCAACTATAATAGGATTGTTTCAATCATCATAATATTATTAGTATTATTGCAAATATTTGTAAATCAACTATAATTTGATTACTTTAACCATAATATTATTACTTTAACCATACAATATAATAACTTCAAACATATAAAATGATTACTACAACCATAATACGATTATTTTAATCATAAGGCACTATAATATGATTGCTTCGATCATAATATTATCAGTATTACTACAAATATTTGTAAAACAACTATAACATGATTTCTTCAACCAAAATATGATTACTTTAACCATAATATGATTACTTCAAACTAGAATATGATTATTTCAACCATATAAGATGATTATTACAACCATAATATGATATAAGTCAACTATAATATGATTGCTTCGATCATAATATTATCAATGATATTTTTCTTTCTACAATCCTCAATTAGTCCAAGTTTGAAACCTAGTGTTTGGCTTAACTTAAAAAAAAAAATATTACTACAAATATTTGTAAAAAAAAAAACATAATATGATTACTGCAACCATAAAATGATTACTTTAACCATAATATGACTACTTCAAACTATAATATGTTTTTTTACTCAAAAAATGATTACTTTAACCATAAGGCAAATAAAATATGATTGATTCTACAACTATAATATGATTTCTTTAGCCAAAATATGTTCGATACAACTACTAGGATCTAGAGCACAGTTTTCTTAACCATATTATGACATCCACAACCATAATCTAGTATCTTAACAATAATATTTTTGTAAACAATATAGTTTATAGTTAGTTTATATTTCTTTTAAATATAGTTGTAGCAACCATAATTTACCTAGGTACATTTTTCAATTAACTACAATATTTGCAACACAAATATAATATCTTTCTATCAACCATAATTATATTCCTCATTAGCATATCAAATTTTCGTCTCAACTACGTCTAACATAATAGGGTATTGGTATTCACGATTAAGTTTAGAAGTGTATTAGTTGTAAATCTACAATGATTTGAACAACGAATTCGTGAACACACCCTTGTGCTTTTCATGTTGTACTCGATGTAGAATTGTGACAGCAGCTTGTTTACATATGAATTTAATTTATAGTTACGAGAATAAAGTGATAAACAATTTCAAATAATTTAATTAAAATTTTGTTTCAATTTAAATTTTTTATTTAAAAAAATAACCTCAATCTTTATCTTAGCCATTTTTCAAATATGTGTATTGACTTTAAAAATTTCGGACTGGAAAAGTACAATTGGCAACTAAAATACAATACTAAAAGTACAATAGGTTTGAGCCTTGGAAAAATCTACAAGTCTCGTAGAATATTTTTTCATATAAAAATTTTACAATGGTAATACATTTCTGCACGTAGTACAAGACTACCCCTTCAATCTAAACCTATTCGTGAATACCCTATAAGTTTAAAGTATTTATAATATATTTCCAACAACTATTGGACAAACATATTAATTTTCTTAGTGCGGATATTACAAAAAAAAATTAAAATTTCAAATCACTTCATTACTCAACTTAAATTATTCCTACAACATAAAATAAAATTAATAGTTCTCATCTCTACCCCTACATTACACTCTTTGAAGTAAAAATTAATTGGCAGGACGACTTTTACTTTTTTTAAAGTACATAATTTATTTTTTTTAATAATCTAAAAATTTATTTCAAATTTTAAAGTAATTAAGAAACTTTAGGACCAAATTTAATTTATTTTTAATTTATTTTTATTTTAGTTCTAACTATCAACAGTACTACTTGTACAATTAAACATATACACATATACATGTGCCATGAATATATTTAAAAAGTTTTAAAATTAAATTAGAATTTATTCAAAAAAAAAAAAAAATATATTTAACTTTATTATTTTTTAAATTACTTGTATCCAAAATGTTCTTATTACAATTTTATTATAAAATTAACAAAAGTACCAGAAAAAATATGATTTCCAGACCTAACACCCTATGTGAATGATTTTCATCATCAGTATCAATTTTTAAAGACAAAATTCTAATTAAAAATTTTAACAATTTAAAATTCATGAGACAAAAGAATCAAATAAATTTTAAAATTATGTATAAGTAGGTGTGGTAGTGTGTATATGTACATCTACATATGTAAATCCATTTGATTTTCTCTTTCTTCAACTTTTTTTTAACAAAATAACTTTTTTTTATCAAATTTTATATTTTTTTGTTTTTCACTTATTCATTGACATGTAAATAATATGTATATGTATTTCTATATATATATATTACAGAAGGAATTAGAACAGACAAAGGATAATTTGAAAAATTTCATAGAAAGATGGGAAGAGCATCCAAATAGTCCATATGTCTTTGATACTGAATCTAATTTAATTGTACCAATAAGAGATAACAAGGCAGACAGCATTAATTCTTCAAGAGGTAAGTCAATTTCTGATTTAAAAAAAAAAAAAAAATTTGTTGTTTGTTTCAAGGTGTATTTAGGTGTAAAATAAAAGATATAAAATATTTTTTAATGATAAAATGAAAGGTGAATATTTTCTTTTGAATTTAAACATGTTAAAATTTAAAACAAAAATATTAATTTTGAATTTCGAAGAATGTCTAGTCAATTATTAAATAATCATTGACGGGCTTAACCCCCCCTGACGAAAAAAAATAAAGGTCACCAAAGCATTCTATAGCATCCCAGGAAATGAAACTTCAGATTACAGGACCAAGCCAGTTTTATGAGATTTCCCTAAACACAGCCAAAATGCTGATAAAACTTTGGCTTTACTTAACTTTGACAATACTCAATCGTTAAGCTAAAATTTTCATGCCAAAATGCTCGCTCAAGAAAATTTCCCTTTTACCCTTCTCCTCTATTACCATTCGTCCTTTCTAACTTTTCCTTCCCTCCTTAGGCAAACGTACGAGCCACTATAAAAGTGTTGAAACTCTACCTAGTGTTTTGGCTATGTTTAAAAATAAAATTCAGAGGCGAATCATTGTTTACCACAGATCATTACAGCTTTAACAAGCAAATGTTCAAAATTGATAGATCGATCAGAGACAGATGCATATTCTGCTTAGAAAAAGACTTCTCTCATATTCTATTTGTTTGCGACGCCATAATTCGATATAAATATTTCCAGGAATACGCATTGCCTGATTCTGAAATTGACATCAAACCAATAATAGCGTTCATTAACATTGACCTACAATTCTAAGATAGACGGGGAAGTACAATAGATCTTAAGAGGTCACGCTTACATAGAAATTCCCTAGAATAAATAATTAAAATAAAATAAGAGACGAATGGCAAGCTAGTAACTGGTCACAGACAAGAATCTGTCATCACAGAAAAGCATCTGTCAGCCTAACCGAAAACAATTTGTGCAAACTATATTAAGTAGAAGAAGAATCTATATTGATGCGATTTATGAATGCGAAGGTTTTATTTTCTATACCAGACTTTAAAATTTCGAAAAGTGGTTCTCAAAACGTGGTAGCTACCCATCAGGATACCATTGAAGAATATCATGATATTAAATAGAAATCCTTCAGGTATAGTTGTTAAGTCAGAAATCCTTCAGGACTCTGATGCTTTATTGCATTGATACGGGTAATCACATGTACTCTTAACATTACCTTAACAAAAGTAATTTGAAGAAAATCCAAGGCTTTTGTAATGTAATGACTTTATTTAATACTTATTTTTTGTACACCTGCGAAACATGAAAAGTTTCAGTCAACATCACCAGAAAAGCTCCAAAGCGCATATCTACAGATGCCAACAGAAACATTCATTGGCCCCAAACCATTTCCAACAGAACGCTGTGGCAAACAAATGAATCAAAAGCAAATAGACATGGAAATCCGCAACGCTGTGGCACAATTGAATCAAAAGCAAATAAACGTGGAAATCCGATAAATGAAATTGGGAGTTGGGTTATCTTCGAAATTAATAAAAATGTAAACTTTTTCGATTTTGAATTCATTCAGAGTGTTATTTTAAATTTTCAATTGTGGTTGGTTAGTTTAAGAAAAATTTACAGCAAGACGATACGCGTCGCCAAGACTCTAGACTAAACCTTGTATAGATAGGTTTCTAGTTTAAAAAATTGTAACATTATTCATCATAGTCTTTAACCGTTCTCTGTCATATTTTTTTTGTCCATTTCATATTTACTACTTCAGTTGAATAATACCGAACTATTCTGAGCAATGAATAGTCATAAAATGAATTATTTGAGCAATAATGATAAAAGTTGGGTTTCTTACAAGTGATCACGGACTAAAACTCTAAAGAGTTACAACTTAAGGCACCCACTACATATGAATGCATGCTCATTTTAAACTGCGCATATGTATATTCTCACCATCTACATGCATTTTTGTTCATGTCTGATATGTTTTTTGGTTTAGTACAAAAAAGTCTAAACTAGCGTGTGCATATATATTATTAACTTCTAGCAATAAATAAAAAAAGGAAAGATAGAAAAATCAGTACGAAAAAATGTTAGATGGCATGTACTAGGCCACTAGGGCATGCCCTAGTACTGATGGAAATGTACTAGGGCATTGCAAATTATAAAAATAATTAGTTGGAATGTACAACCGACAATTAACACCATATACTATGTACATGCTCTATACTTTGCATGCATGTGTCTAGGGTGCCTTTACTCTTTCTACCATTTAAATTTTAAACTGTTAATAGACAGACATTTTCAAATATGTCAATTAAAATTATTCTTCTCTTAATCGATAAAATTAAAACACACACTTATTTTAAAAGTTAGTTTGAGACGTTATATTTGGGTTCAGTAACTTTTTTCAATATTAAAATTTAACATTCGAAAAAAATTCCTGACCTTTAAAGACAATTACAAATAAATTTTCTTTGTTCTTTCACCAAAATTTTAATTTTTTAATCTAACGAAACTCAACAATAACCCGACCATTCTACTAAAATATTTATATATATATATATATATATATATATATATACCTATGTAATATACATATACAATATACCCATATAAATTTTAAATAATTTCAACCCACTTCAAAATTCTACCCATATTTTGAATTTTATTATCCCATTTTGTTGTTGTTTCTTCTTGTTTTTCATAATTTCCACAAAATATTAAAAAATCATAAATTTTTCACGCGAACACCAAATAAATTGCTTCATAAATTTTCAATATACATCTTATAGATACAAATACCTATAAACGCACATACTTTTATCCCAGCATAATCTATGAAGTAAAAAACAAAAAAAAACATTTTCACTTAGAGAAGTTAAACCCCCTTTAACTTTTACACCTTAACATTGTTTTGTATGCATCAACACAACCCCACTAAGCTTATACAATTCACTTTTCTGATTCGATTGTATTGTCCTGTCTAAGTTTTTCTTGTTTATTATTTTTTTTAATTTTAAAAGTTTTTCAACATAAAATCAAGAATAATAAATGCACCTTAGTAACACCAACTAAACTATGTACATATATACAATTTTATTGAAAAAGAAATGGAAATATGAGTCGACAATGACAATAAACTCGATACAAAAATTTCAACTTCTAAAGACAAAGTTTTCTAAAAAACCTTAGAGAATAGAATTGAAATATAAAGAGAGCAACAACAGAAAAAAAAATGATCTCAATTGAAAGGAACAAATATTCGAAGCAAAATATCTTTTATGTACATAACAGGGTGTTAGGCGATTGTATATAAAACTAGGATTATTTTTTTACTATACTCATGATTTGCTCAACATTTTGTGTTTTGAACCCAAACTTTGATACCTACTCACAACAATTTTAATTCGTTGTCAGACTACAAGAGATATTGTTTGAACTTCTCGAATTCAATCAATTGATCTCAACAGTTTTTGAAATCCTGTCCTGATATCATTAGAATTCTAAAATGCAATAATGTTTAAGCAGCTTAATAAGGGTCCAATGCACCCTTGCATTAAAAATGAATTGATAATATTTTCTATAACTATATTAGGTACAAAAACTTTAAATTCAAATTAACTTTAAAAGCGATAAAAAGAAAAATCGGATACTACTTATGAAGTATGAAATTTTAGGTTTTATATTGTGGTCATTGCCAAAACAGTTTTGTGAGAGAAATTTGTTATAAATACATTTTACAATGCACCTGCTTAGAAGAATTAAAACTAATAAAAGCCATTGTATGTGATTGTGTATTTCAATCTATGTGTAAAAGCAGTGATTAATTCTAAATAAAAGCCGAAAGCCTCTGCAGCTAGCGCTTACAAAATTGGCCATAATTTAAATTATGGTCAATTCAATAATAATAATAATAATTCTAAATAAATTTTAACAGTTTCCCTCCACTAAAAAAAATTCAATAAAATGAAGTTGGTAAGGCGCGGCAGCCCTCGATCAACAGAAAGCATTTTAATCTTTTTTTTAAATTTTTGGATCTAAATTAGACCACCACCAAGATCACTGAAAGCAGAATTTTCAGTTTATACAATTTCGGTTTGAACTTTCAAAAATATAACTTTTTTCAATTTGACTTCTTGGATTTCGACCCTAACCCCAACAAATATTAAATGAAAAATAATATTACGCACCAACAACTCCTACTTTTATTCATAATAATTTATTCTTTTATCTCTATACATTTTATATGGGTAACCATTTTTATGTAAATTAAATCAAAAAAAAAAAGACAAATAATAAAAACAAAAAATATTACAAAAAAAAATAAAAAGGTTTGTACACCCTGCTTTTGTTGCTATATTATTACTGCTGCTATTAAAAAGTTAGTTCAGGTGACATTCAGAAGGTTGTTGAAATCAAAAGGTATTAAATTTGATGATTTTATGGAAAAGTGACGTGTAAAGTATTTTTGAATTTCTTGCTGCATACACAGCCACCCACTATTACACACACACACATGCTAACTGACACCCATTTGTTATGTTAATTTGTAAAACAGAATATGTGTTGTATGCATGTATGCATGTATTTTGTAAAACTTTGTTTTGTTACAAATTTTTTATTCTATTTGTCCATTTTTTTGTTCTTTTGAAAGTTTGTACGAGTATCAATCAATTTGTATTTTTTTGTTTTTTTATTATTTTTTTTTTTGAAAGATGAAGTTGATTATTGGGCAAACAGTGATTTTAAATTAAAGCAACATGTATGTACATAAAATATAGTTATTTCTTTGGGAATAATTAACAAATATCAACGATTTTCCCAACAGTTTAGTTCAAGTCGAGCTCTTTTAAACGGAATGGTGTTATAATTCCAAAAAAATAATTTGGAATTTTGTAACTTTGGATTTTTTTTTTTTAAATTATGTAAATGGTATAATGGAAATGGATTGTTTTGTTTTGGAATAACATACCCCCATAACCCCTTTTAAACATGATCATCACAAAAATTTTAAGTTAGCTGAAATTATATCATAATCCGATTTTCTTTTCTCTCTCTCTTCTTTTCGATTAATTTGTTTGTTGTCTTTCTTTTTTTTTTGTTTGATTCTCTTTTTATCGTCTCTTTTTTTCTATATAATTTTTTCTCTCTTTGTTTTTTTTTCGTCTTAAATTTTTTTTTATTTTGCTTTTTTTGTCTCTCTTTTTATCTTTTCTGTATTTCTTTACTCTCTTTTAATAGTCTTTTTACAATCTTTTCTTCTATATTTTTTGTCTCACATACTCTTTTTTCATCCTAAGTGTTTTGCTCCTTCAAGAATGACAAACATTCTTGTTGTTATCTAAGGTTGTAACAAAGAAAATATAATAAAACGAAGTCCATCCCATACAATATTTTTTAATATTATTTTTATATAGTAAGCTACATTACAACCCGCTCGCTCAATTTATCTTATAAACAATTTGCTTTCTAAAACAATAATTTTACTCTTCAAATCTTATACGAATTATAAATAAACCTATTTGTTAGTATAGGTAGGTAGGTAGAAGTGGCCATTCCAGTTATAGTTTCTGGAAAACCAATTAGCATTTAATTGTACCTATTTTATACCACGACTCCAGTGACCTATTTCTTATTGTTGATTGTTATAGGGGTTCATTTTCTCATCTCACTCACGCTCTCGTTTTTTAGTATACTTTTCAATACAAATTGAAATCCATATAAAGAAATAATTCACCTGCATAAATTCATTGGAGATCGTATGTGTTAAAATTTTTGTTATATTTTTTATTTTAAACCTTTGATTTAAAAAAAATATTGAAATATATCGGCATGGATGGACTGAATGTTTATTGTTGTATTTATTTATTTTCTTTTAATTACAATTACTCTTCTTTGCTCTCTTAAATTTTTATTTTCGTTTCATTTTTTTACCCGCCCGTACCCATCTAAGTTGAAAAAATAGAATAATATCCAGATGAGACTTCTTCCTGTTATATGTTCTTTGATAATACGTATTAGATACCGAAAAAAAATAATATACGTTCAACTTAGTTCAAGTCGACCTCTTTTCAACATGATCCTCAAAAAATGTTTGTCTAAAATTCACAATACTTAATTCCAAAATTTATTTTTTTGTCTCTCTTTTTATCGTCTCTTTTATATTTTTTATCTCTATTTGTTTTTTTCGTTTCATTTGATTTTTGCTCTTTATTTTTTTCTTGTCTTTCTTGTTATCATTTTTTTCTCAAACATTTTCTATATTTTATTTTTACTCTTTTTATGATCTTTTCTTCACTATTTTTATTTTATCTTTTATTCTTTTGTCATCCTCATATTTTGTTCATTTTGTTTGACCCTCTTGTTCTTATCTAAAGTTCTAGTTCTACATAGGTAGGAACAGGAACGGCAGACAGGGTATATATACCTAATATACCTGTTAATATACCTGATCGTGACATTTTTTTATATACAAAATTGTTCATTAGAATTGACTAATTTAAAATTTCCCTGGTTTGTGTCTTTGAATATTAACCAACTCAACATTTTTATAATTTTTGACAGCTCAGTTTTAATTGAAAATATATGAATCAAAAATATAATAATTAATTTATTAAATATTTTTTTAATTAATTTGTATATTTTTAATTGATAATTTACAATTTTGTATTGTTTATTTCCAATTTAAATTGCCAAATAATTGTTCATTTTGTGTCTAGGGAATGGACCCTTAATGTCACAATCGTAAACAAATGTTCTAAATTAAAATTATTTAATGTTTTTATTTATACTAAAATCCCAAGAAATTATTGAATAACTCTCGTTCTTATAAGTACACTTAATTGTATATACATACATATTATGTATATACATAATAAAAAACAAAATAAAAAAAAAACAAAAACAAAACAAAAAGGATTTAAAATTGAAATTTTAAGTTCATTACGACTTTTGGAAGTTTTTTTCTTGACATTTACACATGTGTGTTAGTTAGTTAGTGGTTGTTGGGTAGTGGTTGAGCTGTTTTTTATAAAAGAAAAAAAAAATTCTTAAGTTTTTTTTTTGCAAAACTACCAAAAATAAAATATAAAAACTACCGCATCCTAGATTTGCTTTTTGTTTTTTTTGTTTTTTTTTTATTTTTTTACTTCTTATTAAATTTTCAGGATATGAATTTTCAAAAATTAGATTACAAATTCGTTTTTCACTTTGCTTTTTTTTTTTAAATATAATTTATTTCTAATATATTATATAATAGTGCCAGTACCAGGATTCAGGGAACTACCAGTAAAAATAAAAAACCTAAAAAGTTTACTTTTTTTTTTTTTTTTTGTTAACTTTTACTTGTATTCTTTCAACAGTCTTGATAGCATTTCAAAACCCTTTTTTTTATTTTTTTTTTTTTTTTTTTTCCTTATTACTATATTTATACTATTACAAAATGTTTCGAAATAAAACATAAAAAAAAAAAAGGTAGTTAACCCCAGAAATGAGACCTAGAAGTTTTGAAAAGGATTTAAAAAATAATTTTTTATTTGCTATTATCATGTGTGTGTGTGTGTGTGTATATATGAGAAAAGTTTTCAATTTTATTAACAATTCTATAAATTGATGTTGTTGTTGTTTTTTTGTTACTGTTATTATTTTGTAAAGGTGAGAGAGATAGAATAGTAATCTTTTTAAAAGTCCTTTTTGTTTTTATTTTTGTTTTAATGTTTTAAAATTTAAAATTTTATATGAAATTATAGACCTTTTAGGTTTAAAAGGATCATTATTCATTACATAAAGAAAATTAAATAAGAATTGAAGTGTTTAAAAATTAAAATTTAGGATTATTTTAAATGGTCAATTGATAGTTTTGTATATGAGAGTCTCTTTGAAATACATTGCTTAAAAAATATTTTTTAAAATAACACCGAAAGAGGCTACATATATACATAGTACATACATACATACTTATATAATATATGTAAACTTTATATATATATATATACTATAATTTTCTTTATAATGATTAAAGAATTATTTTAAATCTAGAAAGTCTATAATTACAAAATGTAATAAAAGATCAATTGCAATTATTATTGTCCTACATTATAATAATAGTCTTGTATAAAACAGAAAGTGATTTTAAGTATCATGGGTCTAAAATTTCTTTATTCTTTAATAAAATCTGCAATTTATTGCTTTTTATTTGATATTGAGCTTTAGAAATTAATTTTTTAGAAATTTTTGTAATACAAATTAATTAATTTAAGTGGAGCAGAAGGCATTCTAAGAGGAAATGGTGGGTTGAAAGCAATTATATATATATATATGTACATTTGTTATTATAACTCAGCTTGTACAGAATTTAATTTTATTTTTGAATTTAATAATATTACTGTAATATTACTGTACTGTATTCCCGACGTATCATTCGCTGGTCCAGCATTAAAAAAATATTTCTTTCCCCTTAATTCAAATATTTAATTCAAAGCAAAGATTTATCAATCTCCGCAAAACAATTAATTGTACTTAGCACATCATCCAATTTAAACATAACATTCTGTTACATTTATGATATTTTTTTCTTTCTCTAATCTATTACCTCCGTGGAATCACCGATGTACAACTGTCCATTCCTGGTTTAAAATGTTCTCTTGCATACAATGAAAACATTATGTGGAGATGAACAAGATCGTATAGTTTTGTAATTTCAGCACAAATTGAAGATATATTGCCCTTGATATGCCCTCCATAACATCTTGCTTCTGGTGATTTTCCTATAAAAAGGTCTTTTACCAAATTTAGTGAATTTTTGAAGTTGACAAAGCAAGATTTACCATAATGACAACAATACAAATATTTTTTTTTCGGCTCAATGCCAATATTTTTCTTTACAAAATAAACATTCATTCGATCGAACTTAAAAATGTGCTTGCATTGGTTAATCAGAAACATTTGAAAGTGGCTAATTCAAAGACACAACCCAGGGAAATTTAACAAATTTTAATAGTACTTTATTTTTTTATCGAGTAATATCAAAGAAAAAAAAATCTTCTAATTTTAAAAATATTCATATTTTTTTTTTTATGGTGTTTTGCTATTATTTATTCAGATGATCTTATTTGGTTATTATATTAAATATATAGTTTTCTTATATGGGTTTAGAACTTGGATATATTTTTCTATTAATGATTTATTTGAAAGATGGGCACACAAATTAATTCTTTTAAATTTTTTTTTATTTCTCAATCGGTAATTTTTTTTGCGGTAATATTTTGAAAAAGCTTTACATTTAAATTTTTGGAATTCTATCATTAGGTCTGTATGTTAACTTTTATTTGCAAAAATTTGTAAATGAGAGTAAAAATCACGTGATCATAAAATTCTGCGAGAATAGTTAAAATGATCTATTTTACAAACAAAAGTAGACATACGCAAAATTTGCATAAATTTAGCCAAATTTTTTGCATGTCAAAAAAAATTGATTTTTAGGTTATGAGATTTTTTTAAATTTGATGTAATTTAGTAATTTTCTGAAATTTTTTGTAAAATTATTGAATGTTTTTGTTGAAAAAAATTAAATTGAATAATTTTTCGTGGTTTTGGTCTTTTTGTCGGTAAAAAGTTATATAAATATGAAAAATATTTTATTGACATTTAAAACAATAACAAAAAATTGACATTAAATTTTTACAAATTTTTGCAAATAAAAATTTCATTTGCAAAAATTTATTTAAGAGAGACCTCTGACGTCACGTTTTTAACATAAAACTCTCTTAAAATTCTCAAAAATTTGTAAGTGCAAATAAAAAAGTTAACATACAGGAATTTGGATAAATTTATATAAATTTATATAAATTTGCGAGTTAACATACAGACCAATTGTTTTTTACTTTAATAATTCACCGACTTGGAAAGTTTTACAGACATTATTAACATATATAGTATAATATATTAGATATTTGTGTTTATGTTAGAACTGTCTCAATTTTAATGTGAGATTTTCAAATTTCATATGATTTGAATTTGTTAAAGATATTTAATTTTTACTTTACTTTAAAAGTTAATTTTGTTGTTTGAGGCAATCATGATTGTAAATGAGCGATTTTTTTTGTCAAATCATTTCATTTCTCAACTTAAATTCATTAAATTCATTAAATTATTGAGTTTACTGAAATACTGAAAATACTGAAATATTGAATCTTTTCAAATATTGAGTCTACTATTTTCTTGAGTTCACTTACATAATTGTATTACATATACAATATGTACATATACATTACATATACAATAACGTACTCGCTAGTTGAGCAAACTCAAATTATGTACATACTAAAGTTTGAAGGATCGTTTCAGTTAGGTCACAAGTTGGGTGTGACTTAAATCAATTTAAATTTTATACAAATTTATATTTATTTCTTTAAATGATTAAAACTTATTTAAAATAAAATTTAGAATTTAAAAATAAAAACATTAAAATTCCAATTTACCTTAAAATAAAGCTACAGAATAATATTCAAAATTAAATCTATTATATTAAATTTATTACAAAAAATGATTTTGTTTTTTACAACATTACCAATTCAATTGAAAAAATTCAAATTCGTTTTAATAAAAAAAAACATAATAATTTTAATGAAATAATAATAATTTTATATTTTTTTTTTAGCATGCTCTCCATCACCATGTGAATCAATATTAAGTGTATCTGAATCAGAAATTCAAGCAAGTAAAGAAGATTTAACAAATCCAACATTAACACCATCATCATCTGGTTCATTCAATTTACAACGTCAATCTAGTCTTATTGATAGCTTAAGTAGTGATAATGAAAATATAACAACAACAACAACAACAACACCTTCAATTCATAAAACCAATGAAATGGAAAATATTTCAACAGCACAACATAAATTCAATCAAGATTTCAAAGAATATTTACAATCCTTTGAACGACGTAATTCTGATACAAATTACCTATTGGGACGTAAATCTAGTGGAGAAAAAGTTAATTTAGCTGATGAAATAAAGAAATTATCAGAACATTTACTTATGTTAGCTGAAATCAATAATAAATTGGAAAAAGAAGATGCTGATGATGGTGATGATGATGTAATCGAAGATAATAATTTAGAATCACAAAATACTCATACAATTCAAAATAAATGTAAAGTAAAACAATTAGAAAAAGATGAAGAAAAATCTAAATCTAAAACAGATTTAATAAAATTGAAAAAATCTTCAGATAAAGATAAGAAAATTGTATCAAATGAAAAATCTGGTTACAGTCTTATCAAATCTCCAACTATTACCAATAAAATTAATAAATCTAATAGCAATCTTGTAAATAAAATTAATAATAATTCATCTGTAGTTAAAGTAAATACAATAACAAGTCGAAAATCTACATTACAATCTGATGATGATGAATATTCAACATCATCTACAATAAGTATTGGTTCAGCAAAAATAGCTGGTCAAAAAGATGATCTGAATCAAAAATCAATTACCAAATCTAAAGATCAAAAATCACAAAAAACATGGAATGATGAACGTCGTTTATCTGATACTCAAAGTGCTGCATTAACAATATCCAAATTTGTTCAAATATCACAAGATAAAGAGAAAGCATCACAATTATCAATTGCACAACATTATAAGCAACAACAACGTTTACAGGAGCAACAATATCAACAAAAACAACAAAATAATTTATTAAATAATCGAAAAATTAGTACATTATCAGTACTTTTGAATCAATCCATAGATGATGTACCAAAATTAGCAAATGGTATTAAAGAAAATGATGTTCCACAACAACATGAATCATTACAAACTTATTATCAAAGACAAAATAGTCTTTTAAATAATAATTATTCATCGTTATTAACAAATGGTAGCTTAAATTCAAGTGATAATAAAATGTTTGGTAATAAAATGAAAAATTATTCCACATCAATAACATCTTCTACTGCGGGTGCTGCTGCTGCTGCTGCTGCTGCAACTACTCCAGATAAAACTAATTCAACAACAAAATCTTTACTTAATGGTTATAATAGTAATAGAAATAGTATTACAACAACTAGACAAGTTTCATCAATTAAAGAATCTATTGAAAATAATAAAAATTCAAGAACAAGAGCAACAACAACATCAGCACAACAATATGGTACTAGTAGTGGTACTACTGGTGGTAATCAAAGACGTATGTCATCATCAATTGCTAGTATATTTGAAAAATTCTCTGAAAATAATAATAATAATAATAATTATAATGATGAATTCAATTCATCATCATATCAAAGTCATTTTCGTGTACCATGGGCAATGCATACAAAAAAACGTACAAAATTTCGTATTAATGAATCAAGTCGTGATGTACCAATCGGTTCACCAAATACCCATCAAACATATAATTTAGAAGAAGCTGCAACACAAACCAAAGATTGTTTATTACATCTATTAGAAAAATATAATGATACAAAAATAAAAAGTGGTAATAGTGGTGGTGGACATAGTGGTCGTCATCAAAGTATCAGTGTTGATTTTGGTTTTTCACAAAATTTAGAAATGCAATCGATGAGTTCAATAAATACTTTCTTTCAGCGGAATCCAATTGCTGGTGGTAATGTGAAAAATATACAAGCACAATTAGAATCTAAAAATTATCATGATAATAGAGATTAAAATTATTTTATTATTATTTATTTTGTTACTTAAAAAATAAAAAAAAAATTCGTTTTGTAAAATATCAATAAAATTATATTTTGTGTAATCTTTGTTATATCATTAAAATTGTTATAAATTAGATAATTTAAAAAAAAAAAAAAAACAAATTATTCTCATTTAAATGATATTAAGAAATTTGGTACTAGATAAAAATAATTTTTTTTTATCATTTATTTAAAAAACAAAAATGTAAAATCTGTTAAAATTTGAAATAAAAAAATAAATAAATTTTCAATTTAAAATTTTTGCATAAATTCAGGAGGATATTAACACAAAAAATTTATTCGGAATTGTTGTAAGCAACTGTTTTAATACGTTTTATTCAGTACGGCTCAAAGTTAATTTTTCGCCATTTTGTGTTAAGTTCTTTAAAGCGAAATTCTTTAATTAAAATAAATTATATATGTTTATACATAGATATAAAATATATAATATTCAATTAATTAAAAATAATATAATTTTAATAATTAGTATAAATGTAATATTAAATTATTATATTAATTAAAAATTTTATAAAATGAAATTTTATTAAAATCTAGTGCCATAATTTATTTAGTAAATTATATTGTATAAAATAAATATATATATTTATGTAAATTTATTTAAAATTATAATTATTATTATTATTATTGTAAATTATTTAATTAGAAAACTATATTAATTATTGTAAATTCACAATTTAAGTTGTAATTATTTCCTAGTTAAAACAAAAATAAATAAATAAATTAATTAAATTTGTTAATTGAATTTTGTTTTTTTTTTTTTGTTAAATTGTTTGATTTCTTACCAATGTGAATTTTGTTTTTTTTTTTATGTATGTAGGTACCTATTAAATTACAAAATAATAAGATTCGAATCAGAATTCAAATCCATTCATGTAGGAAATTCGGAATATTATTTTAGAATACATATTACCTAAATTCTTATTAGATACTTTACTATGTTCATCGCATTGGATAAGACCATAAAGGAAGTATATTTCCTTTATGACAAGACAGACTATCCAACGAGAAAAGAATTATTATACCTATCATGTAGGAAATTGATACTAATTTTAGAATTAATATTACCAAAATTCTAATTAGATATTCAACTATGCTTATTGCATTGGATAAGAAAGACCCATAGGAAAGTATGGAACGAAAAAAGAATATTATATTCACTACATTTTCATTATGATTAATTTTATACAATTTTAAACCATAGGCTGTCAAACTTATTATTACAGTGAAAATTAAACTGACCCCTGTTGCCATTATCACTAAAATATGAATAAAAGCGAAAATTGTTAATTAAATTGAAGATTATAAAACAGGTAACACTATCAATGCAAATGTCATTCATTATTGTTATACATTTATTTCACTAATACCAGAACATATGTGTATTGTATATATATATATAATGAGCTAACAAGAATTTAATGTTATTCGATGAATAAATATCTAACAAAGGTTATGGGCCCAGAGCTCTAAAACAACGTGTGTCGTATCAAAGATAATAATTAAAATTTTAATTTAAAAACATCGGGCATTCGAAAAATAATTTAAAGAAATTTATTGTAAAATTTAAGAAGTATATATATATATACGAAGATGTCAGGAGCATTATATCAGATTGAAAATTACAGAGACTGAATGGAGATAATTACTCCACATGGAATGTGCAGATGCGAAGTATTCTAATCCACAATGATTATTGGCCATATGTTTGTGAAGAAAAAATTGCAAAGGAAAATGATACTACAGAAGTTAAGGGCGCATGGAGCTTACATGATCAAAAGCCATTAGCCGCCATAACTTTAAGTATTAAACCATCGGAAATAATTCATATCAAAAACTGCAAAACTTCGGCAGAAGCATGGAATAAACTAAATCAAATATATAAACCACAAGGTCCAGCAAGTAAAGTAAGTCTCTATAAACAACTAATGCAATTTAAGGTAAAGTCAGAAAATAAAATGTTGGAGGAGTTAAATAAATTTTTTGAAATAAATGACAAATTGCATGAAATTAATGTACGGATTACCGATGATTTGCTGACCATAATTTTATTAAGTAGTTTACCAAATGAATTCGAAAGTTTTATTGTAGCAATTGAAAGTAGAGACAACTTACCAAATTTAAACCAGTTGAAAATAAAAATCTTGGAAGAAAATCAAAGAAAGAATGATCAAAATGATGTCAACATAAAGGAACATGTATTAGCAGCCAAAAATTATAACAACAATAAAAGAATAAATATCTAACAAAAATGATAGAGACAAATCGGTATCATGAATTGACCTTTTATTTTATTTGGAATGATACTGTCATTTTTAGTTGTTTTTTTTTGTATTGTATTACTAAAAATTTATGTTGGAAAGTTGATGCTCAGTAGACCAGTAGACTGACAGTTTGCATTTATGAACAGCATTCCGAAAATCAAACTATTGTTTTTTTTAAATGCAGAAAAAGCCCCGTCTCCCAATGTCTTCGGTTATATTGGAGAGTTATGAAAACTCTTGGTTTTTTAAAATAAAATTTTCGTAAAAGATAAGTTCATAAATTCTTTTATTTTAACCGTACACTTCCTTCATTAACTTAAATAGACAAACTTCTTTTTACATTTTATTTTTAATAGATTTCAAGTATGTACATTGCATGTCATTATTCAAAAATAATAATAAAAAAACATAATAAACACATTGTCCTCCTTCCCTTCTACCTTCCTTCTTTCATAATTTTCCCTTCCCACCCTAGCCAAACGTACCAATCGGTATAAAAGGTCTCCACCTAGTGTTTTGGCTTGTATAAAAAATAAAAAAAAAACATGAAGTACCAAAACATACTTACTATTTTTTTAGTGTTAACATAGAAAAATAAATTCAACATCAACATCATTTTAACCCAATTGTCATGAATAGGACCTACACCAATACGACTTTGTGCATTTTATTTGAAAAAAAAGTTTTATACCTAATAAATTCAACATCAACATCATTTTAATCACTTGTCATAAATAGGACCTACACCAATACGACTTCATTCATTTTATTTGAAGAAAAAGTTTTCCTGTATTCAGATTAGTAATAATGTGACTGTTGCCATAGAAAATTCATTTCAATATAACCAAATTTCATTTATATATTGTCATTATTATCCCCGCATAGTACCACCCACAATTAAAAATAACATATATGTACTTTAAATCTAAACTTTATTTTCTATAATTTGTTTTTTTTTTTTTATAATATTATTTGTTTTCTAATAATTCTATTACATACATTATAATATATTATATTTATCATCATTTTTTACTTTTAAACTAAAAATGTCTTAATTTAAAATAATAATAGAGAAAATTAAAGTGTTGATTTCTGTACAAGGTGTAATAAAAAAAAAAAAAAAGAATTTTAAATTTACTAACTCATAATTTATTACATTTTTATTTTTCTTTTAATTTTGCTTTGAATTGAATTTCTTTTGTAATCTAAGATTTTAAATATTTTTATTTCTTAAAAGAGACAATTTTTTTTTGCATCAAATGGAAATCAAAAAATTTTTCAATTAAAATTTATTTCCGGAAAAAAAAAATAAACATAATGTGGTATTCACTAAAAATGCTTGGATTTAAAATCATATAAATTTTCAAAGTTTTCACAATAATAAAAAAAGAAATGCTTTCATTGAATATTTTCTTTTATTTTTCCTTTTTTTATTTATTTTATTCAGAATTTTAATGCATAATTTTTTAGTATTTTTTTTTTTTTTTCTAAAATTGCTAAAAAAGGCTCTGCCTTAAATATTTAATTTTTATTTTTAAATTAATGTACCAATTAAAAGAATCTTTTAAATAATTCTATTAAATTAAAATACAATAAAAAAAAAATGATTAAAACTAATGACTAAAATATTATAAACTAATATTTTACAAAAATAAATTTCTTTTTTAAATAAAAAGTATCCTTTGAGTAACACTTTTTTTTTTTTTTAATTTATAAATTTTTTTAATTGCAATATAAAATGTTAGAGAAAATATTAAATGTAAATTAAATTTTGTCGAAAACATTAATATTGTTGTAATTAAGATCTTTGATTTAAGAAAAATTATTTCAAAAAATTTATTTATTATATTAGAATAAATAAAAATTCGAAAATGTTAAAAATATATACTATTTACATATGTATACATATTTTTTGTTCTTAATTCAAATTTTACAATTTAATGTAATCGAGAAAATATAAATTTCAAATTAGAAAATAATAAATTAGATTATATAGATTTTCTTAATAATTACAATTTAAATTTTGTAAACAAAGTCCTTTGAATTATATTTATGCTGGTTTTTTATTAATTTTTATTGTTAAATTTATGTCATCAATTATTATTTGTGTTATTTCGCAAAATTAAATTATATTTAATAAATTAAAATTTATCAAAAAAAAAAGCAAATATTTTAAATTTACAAAATTTACTTTAAATTAACAATAATTACTTGTCAAATTGCCAAATATTGGAATGTCAAAAAAAAAAAATATTATGTATGTTAATATTCAAAATGTCAAAATGAAAATTATTCTATCAAGTTATTAATTTATTATTTATTTACTTACACCAGAACTTAGTATATTAATGTACTAAGTCCTGAAGACTAGCTTATCCATTAAGATGTAAGCCAACTTTGATAAAAATTAATTAGTTATGTTGTTTTTTTTTATTTTATAGGCGATGATTACATGTCAATTAAAATTTGTTAATTTTTTTTATTTAATTATTATGTACATATGTAAGTATTGTATTATGAAAATATTTTCAAAAATAAATTCAAAGGACTTTTTCTTTTCTAAATTAAAAATTTGTATTAAAAAGAATTGAAAAAAAAAATAAAATAATAATCTTCAAAAATTAAAAATTGCAAAATTATCCCCAAATGGCATATTTCGAAAATAATTACAATATAAATTAATTATACATACATATTAGTTATATGTATACTTTTTTTTTTAATACAATATAAAAATTAATTAGAAAATAAAACATGATTATTAGGATCACTTAATTTTAGAGAAATGAAAAAAAATGTTCAGAAAAATTATATTTTAATGTTTTTTTTGTTTTTGTTTTTGCTTTTTCATAATATATTTAAAAACAAAATAAATTTGTTTCGTTCCTAAAACAAATAAATCTAAAGATTCAAAAATATTTAATCTAAATTATTGAATATTTTTAGTTCAGTTGTTAAATCAAAGGATCAAAAATGAAAGGGGATATCTGGTTCAGATAGTTTAAAAATTTAATTTCGAATGATCGGAAATATTATTTTTATTAATTATATAAAAATATATAAATTGCATTTAAAAACTATTAGAAATTCAAATACATATTTTGAATTGATACTCTCAATTAAATACAGATAAATTTGGTATGGTAGTGACGGTTAGTTCAAGATATCATAAAAAAATTTAATATTTTGATAGAAGCGTCCACTACGATAGCAAAGGTTTACCTGAATTTTAATCGTAAAGACTAATATAATATGTCGGCTATTAAAGGGATTTTTCATTTCGAAATGTTTGTATTAGATTTAGTTTTAGAAACGAATTTATTCTGTTTTTCAATATTAATCATAAAATATTAATTTAAAATTATTTAATTCTTGTTTAGTTTTTTGTATTTTTTAAATTTTTATAAATTTTTTTTTTCGTTTATTTCTTTGTTTTTTTATATTTTCAATTTATTAATTGAAAATTGGTGGCAAATACGAAAAGGGTTAATAGGAAATTTTTATTGTTTTCATTATTAATAATTTTAATAATTTTTTTTCTATGAATTAATTTTTATTGTTTTTATTATTAATAATTTTAATAATTTTTTTTTTTTTTTGATAAAACTTCCTATTAAGCGTTGCGTATTTTGTACAATTTAAATAATTCACAATTAATTTAAATAAATAAAAAAATATGTATTCTTATTTTTAAATTAATTATGAACTATTTTTCTTGTTTTTGTTTTTAATTATTTAATTAATTTTGAAACAAACAGAATTATGTTTTTAAATTAAGTTAAAACTTACAAACTAAAATATTGTCGTTTAATATTTTTTGAATCCGGGTGCGTATTCAAGAAATAAGAGCAAAAAAAAAAAAAGAAGGCTTATAAACTAGTATCGCATTCTTAAAAATAATAAAACAAAAAAAAAATATCAAATAAAAAATTAATTAATTTTAAATTTGTACAATAAAATCTATGTTTACATATATATGTATATAATTATGTTCAGAAATCATCTGATTTTTTTTTATATGCAATTAAATTTGATTTTTTCCTTTTATTTTCTTTTCTTTCAATTTTTTTTTTTTTTTTTTTTTTTTTGTTTATCATTATTTTCATTCATTTTGAATAATTTTTAATTTTTTAAAATTTTCAATATAAAAGTATTTTTTTATTAATTTCTTTTAATTTCTTTTTGGTTCTATAAATCTAAATTTTTTTGTTTGAGATGAAATACTAAGTAAAAGTAAAGATTTTCGAAAAATTATTAAATTAATGACTTCGAAAATATAATCTTCCACTGTTACTACTCTGTGTTGATGTTATTGTTGAAGTTACTGTTGCTGATGTTGCAGACGATGATGGTGATGAGAATAATGAACGTGATGGACTAATTGTGCGTAATTTTTTTAAAGGTGGTGAAAGTTTTTTTGGTGTAGCCGAAACTAAACGTTTACGTTCTTTCATGTATTCTGAAATTGGATAAATAAAAATAATAATTTTAGTAAATTAAAAAAATTAAAAAATATATTATTTAATAAAAGACAAAAATGTATTTCAAAATAATGTCACTAGGCACACTTGCATATAATATTCAAAGTGCACATATTCTCTACTACGACCGTTGTCTACCGTTGTTAATTTAAAATATATGAAATTGTTACACATTTCCATTATCAAAATCTCATAATACAAAAAATTATTAGATATTAGAATGCCCAAATTTCGAATGGAATAAGGTTTTAAAAAAATTTAAAAATACTGAAAAGTAAATAAATTAAATAAATGATAGAAAAAAAATGGATAGTACACAAGTATGTACTAAAATTTGCATACTAAATCAAATTGATTGTAAAATATATTATAATTTATTGCAAAAGACTGTAAATAACGTACGGATATATTTAACGTAGTGTACTATGACGACATAAGATTCATACAACTCATTACTAATAATCATGACACCATAAAAACATATTAAACATTTTTTTTTATTTTAATTCAAATTGAAATAAATTGTTAACAAATTTTACATTCCAAATTAAAATATAAACTGCTGTTATTATAACTAGTCACCTCTATTTAATCCTAATTTTCTGAAAACAATATGGTAATATTTTTTACTTTTAGCATTTCACCACCTGAAATATGCTAATAATCCAACAGCTGAAAGACAAAAATTTTACAATAAACACTTTTTCATATTAAATTACTATACCTACATTCCAAATGAAATTTTTGAATTTCTAGTAGATAATGTACAATAATTTACCATAAACCTACATACATATATCAATACAGATGGTGATCATGAATTTTTAATTAAATTTATTTTTTTGTTAAATATGCTAGGACTATAAAAAAAAAAATTTGCATTTAAAAGGATACCATAAGGGAGTTGCAGAGTTCATTTACATTTTGTAATCCATTTAAAGCCATAACAAAACATATGATCAAAAATTCAAATAAAGTACCATTAAAAAAGGTCTCGTGCTATATATATATATATATATATATATATATGTTTTTTTTATTGTAATCAGCCAATATACATCTGAATGTTTTTGTTAACCACAATTAAATGTCATTCTTTAAAAATTTCGATCTGATACATTTATCATTCAATTGACCCCCAACAATAAACTATAAGCTGCTGCTTTATAAAAGAAACCACATTTCAAATTGAAAATTACCTTATTTTTGTTAGTTTTTTTTTTTTTTTTTGTTTTGTTTATTAAATTATTTAATATGCCCAATATTAAATATTTTGTATACTAAAAACCAACCAAACTAACCAACCAACCAATAATAGTATTAGTTGTATTGCCTGTTCATTTACGAGTTCTCTTAATTAAAAATTGAACTTTAAAATATTCAAACGTTTTTTTTGTTTTTTGTTGTAATTCTACACATGACCTACAGACCAAAAAATTTATTCAAAAATTATTTATTTCATTTTTTTATTAAGTTTTATTTTTTTTTTTTTGTATAATTTCGAGTGCAATATAAAATAAAAATGAATTTAATCAAATTTAATGCATTTTTCATAGCTTTTAATTTTCATATAGTTAGAAAATAACCCTATAAAAGAACGTGACTTTAAATTAAGTAACATGTGTTCATAAAAAAATGAAAAAAAAAAATAGTTTTTGCATAATTACTGATAAACTGTAAAGGAGATCATAATAAGGGAGTATATTTTTGTTTTTTAAACATTTTTTAACAAATCTTGTCATCGTTTACAGTGGTGAGTTTATGCTAACTTCAAATACTACCTTTGGTAGGATCAAATTTTCAATTCAAATCTACGACTTAGGTATTTAATCAGATTAATATTATAACTATTGGATACTAAAGACTGTAACGAACATAATTAGAATAAAATCTGAATTCAGAAATGTACTAAACAATTAAAATTAGAACTCATTGATGACATATAAGTATGATATTGGCAGTGTTCGGGGTTAACTATAAAGCGTATTTGTAATGATTAAAAAATACCAAAATTTCAAAATTCAATTGACTTATGGATCATCAAATCTATGTCAGATAGAATATGAGATTAGAAAAATAACATGTGAACATTTAAATGAATACCGAAATCAACATGGTTCAATATGGTAAAATAAGCAACAGAATTATTTTAAACAACAATAATTGAAAACGACTTCAAAACTTACAGATATGACAGTTAATTTTCAAAATTTCTATTTAAAATGAAAATTTAAATTTCATCCACAAAATTTATATTTCCAATTTTAACCATAATAAAACAATGTGGTTTTAAATTTCACTTTTTTATCACAGTTTTTTCCATCGTTACATATTTTTTTTTCAAATCTCTTTCAATCATTGTGTATAAAAATAATTGCAATTGAATTAACTAGGAGAACAACACGCTTGGCTTGGGGTACAATAAAATTAATTAAATTACACTCATTTCTTAAAGATTTGCATTTATTCAAAAAAAAAAAAAAAAAAAAAAAAAAACCAGTTTGAGCACAATTTAAAGAGTGAAAACAGAAAAACAGGAAAAAATTAACTTAAATAAGAGAATGGAGATTCCTACTGACCCTCTTTTTTTTCTGTATCTTTCAAATCAATTTTTTTATTTTAAATTTAAAGATTGACTGTACTTTACAATACATAAGCGAACGCCAGCAATAGCAAAAACAAAACAAAAACACTAAAAATAAACAAACAGACTTGAAGAATACTTAAACCGAATAAAATCGAATAAAAAGTAGGATTACTAAGATGTGGTCAGCGTTGACTGATACAAAACCAAACATAACCACGTTTTTCGTTTTTTTTTTCTTGATTTTTGGCTTTTTTTTATTATAATTTTTTTTTTTTTTTTTAGATAAGATTTCGCTATATTTTTATTTATTTATTGTATCCTCGTGTTGTTTTCTCCCTTAGTTTAAGATCACATCGATCAACAGCTAAGTTACTGTATGGTATTTAAGTGTAAGAAATATATTTTGATAGGTATATAACTATACCTGAAATTAAGGTATGAAAACAAATAATGATTTTTGAAGTTGATAATTTTAAAAAATAAAAACAAAAATATGTTTATAGTAATCCCTTGGCGCATGCCTCACTGACTTGTTAATAAATATAAAATAATAAAATGAAAATTTCAAAATTCACAAATTTAAAAAAAAATGGTCATGGTGGTTATGTTTAAAATAACGAATATAAATAAAAATTAACAAATTTCGTTATGATACTGTGAGTCAATCGAGAAAAAATCGATAATTTAATCAACGATGGGTTTTTAAGCTATACTTAAATTGAATTTCTACAACGGAAATTGATTTCTAAAATCAAATAATCATTTGTCACCTATGTTAAAAATTGTAAAAACTTTAATTACCACTATAAACTATCAAAAGACTATGTATGATATTGAAAATTACTAATTACTGTTACTGCAATGAAAAAAAAAGCCTAGTCATTGCGGGTTTGTTAAAAAAAATTTTTTTTTCAAATTTATAAAATTTCTCTTTCACTATCAATTTTGTTTGTTGTATAGGTTTTGTGAAAATTTCAAGTTATCTCCTTTGAGATTATTTAATTAAAGTGAGACACCCTTAAATAAATTTACTTTTTTTTTCATTTATTTCAATTTGAAAATTTTTACAAAAGAATTTTCAATAAACCCTTTGGGAATTTTTGTGTATGCAATAATTTTTTGTTTGATTTCATTTCAATGACAATTCAGTGATTTGAGTAGTAGTAGCAGCCGTTGCAGTTAAATTACATAATTAAAAAACATTTCATTTCTATTTAAAAATAAAAAAAAATGTAAAAAAAATCAGTGTCAAAGGTTATTAACGTTAAATTATTTTTTTTTTTAACAATGGACAATTTATTGCACATACATGCATACTAGATTTTAAAGTAAACTGATATTAAAAAAAAAAAAAAAATTCCCAGAGTTTTAATAAATATTTACAAAATTTTTGTCAATCATTTGATAAAAATTATTTATCAATATGTATAAAAAAAAAAAAAAATTACCACAGAATGTGGTCTTTGATTAAATGATTTGAGAATTAATTGCAACAATATGACAAAATCCAACTGTGTGTAATTTTGTGTTTAACCATAAAAAGTTACAAAATTACAAAAATATAAGTAATTTTTATTTCTTTTTTAAAGAATTTCTCCAAATCATGCTGGTGATTGTTTGCTGATAATTTGTCTTAAGGCAATTTACTAACTAAATATTTCAAGAAAATGTTAACAAACTTTCACTTTACACCACAGGTATTCATTATTATTTTTATTATTTTTGTGAATGACAAATTTATTTACAATAAAAAAAATATTTTATAAATTTTTGCATTCAAGAAATCAATAATAAGGTACTCTAATTGTATATATTATATAAATGAATATGTATTTTGAAAGGATTAAATTTTGTTATTCATTGTGAGATTTAACAGAAGTAAAAAAAAATGTTGAATAAGTCATAGTCATGTTCCTTTATATCTCTTGAGGTACTTTGAAGTGAAGAGTGCAATAAAATCAAACAAGAAATAAAGTTTAGGCATAGAGTAATCATATAAGTAGAGTATTCACGTAGAACAAAATTCTGTATTCACTCAAAATAATATTACTCAATTTTTAACTGCTTATAAGTTGAGCGCAATTGTATTTTGTACTCATAAATAAAAAAATTTTGGGTACCTACTACCTATGAACATATTTATTTGTTATTATGCTACCAACAGTATCAACGATATAAAAGTTGTATGTATAAGTACTCAAAAATGTATATATGTGAATATGCATGCTACAGTATATACTTATGCTTCTTTATTTCGCTGCTCGCATTTCTACTTTACTTATGTGATAAAAATTAAAAATTACACAATGTGTATAAAAAAATATACATGCATTTAAAGTCCTTTCAATAGACCACAAATAATATAACAAATCAAAGTATTGAATTTTTTTTTAGAAATTGAAAGAATTCAATATTATTGCTGTATTTGTTGTTATTTTGTTTTAATTTTAAAAATTTGAATAATTAATATTTTTATTTGGACTTGGTCAATGTGATTTAGGAAATTTGTGATTTCAAACTTTATAGAGAAAAGGCACAAAAAAATGAATGTTGGTTTTGTAAAATTAAAAATATTTCAAATTGATTTCTATTGAAAAGTATACTGAAAAGTAGGTACCTACATGTATTTTTAAATTTTCAGCAATTTTGGTTTTGTCAATTTTGTCTGTTTCTTACCGTAGATAATAATATGAATGTTATATATATGAATACATAATATAATTATGAATACAAACAAACAAACAAGCTATCAAAATTTAAAAAAGTAAGTAAAAAAAATAAAACTGGACATTTTATTCTTTATATGGATTGTTGGCTGTTTTTATTTCTTCAGAAATTATTTCATCTGAAATAGAAATACGATTTTTAACCAAGTTCTGAGAAAAGAAAACAAAACGGTATTCCGTACAAAGTTCACGATTTGTAATGCATTACTAATAAATTTTATTCTTTTATTAGCATTATTTTTAAAAAAAATTTCTGGATTATGTGATGCTATCATTGACCTATTATTGTATGGATACAATTTAATTCATTATCTTTGCGAATAATTGTGTCGTTTTGTTTACATTTTTCTATATACATATATTTTTTGTATTGAATTAGATATGTAAATGTATGGTGAACACATATACGATATTACGATATATACTCTTCATATAAATCAAAAGTAGATACGTATGTAAATACTTTTCAAATTATCAAACAATGCCTCTATACTCCTAGCCTAGTCACTGGGATAGCAAAATTTTATACACAAAACTAAAACAAAACTTAAAACGAAATCGTAATTCGATAAAATTCCGAAAAAATCGTTCTGTGAATAGGCTAGAAGTATAGAGGCATTGTATGAAATATTCTCCTCAATAAATAAAAAATTTTGAGCAAAAATAATTGAGTTTCGAAAATTATATTCGAGTGTTTTGGGGTATTGAGTGAAAATGGGACGGCATTTTCGTGTTTTGAGTAAAAATGGGACGGCATTTTTAGAAGAAAATGATTAACAAATATTGTTCTACGTGAACACTCTACTTATATGATTACTCTATGGTTTAGGTCTAATTTGGAGATTGAAAAAACATACCATAACATAACATAACATATCATATCATAACATAACATAACATAACATAACATGATATAATCTAACAATTTATTTTATTTAATTGATGGATTTAAATATTTAGAGAATCGATTAACAAATAATAGAATTGAAGAACAAATAAGCAAATTTAAAGCATTATAATTTACCCAATTAGTGATTCAGTGATTCAAGGGGTCCTAAACATTGCTGAAATATAATACAAAATTCTTTTGTTTTTGGAAAACAAACAATATGACACAACATAACATAATATAGGGTAAAGTAACATAACATAAGATGACACAACAATGTCAAATAATATGTAAGGTAAAATAACATAACATAACATAACATAACAAAGTAAATAATAGGGAGGCTATATTTTGGTGCAATAAAATCAAACTAGAAATTAAATTTAAGTATAATGTGGAGACAACCTTTACGAGTAAAAATATACCATAACATAACATCACCAATTATAGCATAACATATCATAATATGAAAAAACATAATATAACATGGCACAACATAACATAATATAACGTTAAGTGACATAACAAAAAGAGTGTTTAGAAGTAAAAATGTAAATCGGGGCTATATT
Organism: Argyra leucocephala; assembly: GCA_963942445.1. NCBI lineage: Eukaryota > Metazoa > Arthropoda > Insecta > Diptera > Dolichopodidae > Argyra > Argyra leucocephala. The sequence goes on along the minus strand of OZ012681.1, from coordinate 6,466,815 downwards.
TTTGTGCACAAAATCAAACTACTATGTGCAAAAAACACTTACAATAACATAACATAAAATAATACATCATAACATAACATAAAATAATATATCATAACATAACATAACGTAATATGATGTAATCTAACATAACAAAAAATGATTTAACCTAGCATAACATAACATAAAACAATGTTTCGGGATTAATTTTTAACAGCTTAAATCCAATTTGGAAACAATCACCACACGAGAAACATAGTGTAATGCAAAATAATTAAAAACCTGCAAAACCCTCTCATACACCCTCAACTTAAAACTAAAATATTCAAACTTTAACATAATTGATGATATCCCATCTATGAAGTTTCTCCTAACTTAAATATTCCAAAAACAAATACTAAAAAAAAATTAATTCATCATTTCTAACTAACTACCTTTTTATTTTTAAAAACAAATATAACAAAAGTAAAATAATTAACTAGTATTAACAAAACAACAATAATAATGCAAAAAAAAAAAAAAAAACTAATAAAGTTGTAAATTTTCGAATCCTGCTGTTCTGTGACTAGAAACATTTCAAGAAAATCAACACAAATTGAATTTCTTTACAAATTACTCTACTCTTCAAATTATAACTTTTATAAGTACAATCACTTTGTTTATTTTTCGTTTATTTTCAGGATATTCTCATTTAACCACCATTAAATAGTAAAATAGGTGTACCTTAAAAAAGTCCTTAAATTAATAAAAAAAAATAGCAAAAACAAAAGAAAAATAAAATATTCTTGGCTGGTGGTAGTAGTGACCTTCACTTAACTTGAACAAAAATTGTATAGGTATTTAAGTCTCGCAATTAAAACAAATAAAAATAAACAAAAAAATAAAATAGAAGTATATCAGAGTTAGAAAGAATAAAAATAAAAAGAACAATGATTGAATGGTTAGTTTAATGAACAAGATTGTGGACAATTTATAAAAAAAAAAAATAATAATTAAGGTAAATTAAGTTAAATTAAAGTACGGGTTCGAATTAATTTCGAATCAATTTTTTTATATGTACATATATCTATATAATGTTAAGTTTATATATATACATCTACATTATTAAATGAAGTCAAATTTACAAGACATATTCATCTACATCTACTAAAGATCTATTCTGACTCAATTTGTCTTTAAGGACATTAATATTTATTCATTATGTATTTTTTTTATATGGAAACTATTACAATAGAGTAATTTACGAGCACTCCAAAAAACGTACTCAATCAACAAACACCAGTTAAAGCTACTCAGTACCTATATACAAATATTGTTCTGTTTTAAAAAATATTATCAGTCTACATTTACTTTACCATGACCTATTTTAATTTTTGCATTGCATGGGTTCGCATTTACCTCTAATTCTTTATTAATAATCATTATACATATTTACACCATATTTACAACATTAATACATATTTACATGTGAATATAAAATGTAAAAGTAACTAAAATAAAATAACAAAAAAGTTATTTTTATATACATATTCTTAAAGAGTTGTTCTAATCCTTGAAAACGAAATTCTTTCTGGTTTTTGAAAACAAAAAAAAATTGTAAACAACAAATAACTTAGGTCTTTGACTTTTTCGAAGTCAAATTTCATTATTTCTTAAAATTAATTCATTATGTATTTACACAGTTGAGTTGGGTTTTTTTTTTTTTTTTTTGTTGATATATAATCGTCCTTGCATCTATTAATACAACAGAAGCAAAAATAATTTGTATAGCAATAAACTAACTGAGTAAAATATTTGTGTTTGTTTTCAACCACCAGCAAGGATTTTATTTTTTTTTTCTTATATACCCTTCTTACTATATATACATATCTTTAAGTTTCATATTAAATATCCTAGAACAGGACTTTCATGATATGTTTTTTTTCGTTTGTATTATTATTAGATGTATACATTATACCTCTTGCAGAGATTTACTTTTCTTCATTCCATGTTTTGTATATTTTGTACAAAGTGCAAAAAAAGGACGACTAAACTATATAAAACTAGACAAATCAAAGTCAACGTTACCTAAAAAGTAACATAAAAAAAAAAAAAAACAACAACAACAAATCCTAATAATGAACGAAATCTTAAATCATTATTTTAAAAGGATCAAGAAATTATCCTGTTTGTGTAAAAGTAAATAAAAAAAAATAAAAAAAACAATTTGGGTTCCCTTTCAAAACATTGCGTTTTGTGATGAAAAAAAAAATAATAATAATAATAACAATAAAATTGAGTTTTGTAAAGTTCATTGATTTCAATAAGTGAAAAATATAAATGGCACGTGCCGAATTTACTTTACTCTAATAATATAGTTTTTGCTTTCATTCATTTAACGATTACAAAATTTTTCATTTGAAAAACAAAAAATCCGAAAAAAAAAGGAAACGAACAAATTTTTCTATAAAAGAATTTTGTTATTTAAAAAAAAAAAAAAAGGAAAAAAATTAAAAGTGCCTTCAATTGTTTTGTAATCTAAACAAAAAAAAATTACACAATTGTTGTTGAAAAAGTACAGAATTGATGACTATTTATGAGAACACCTATATTATAGCAAAGTATAGAAATAATAAAATTCGAAATGAATTAACAGTAAATGATAAGTAAATTAAATTTAATATCAAATATGAGTATAGTATCCTGAATTTTAAGGACTTTTTTTATTTGTTTTATTTTTTTTTTACTTATTTTTAACAAATAAAAAAACATTTTTTTATATATTTTTTTTTTTATTTTTTTAATTATTATGTTATTTTGTTTTCGGATATCCTGTTTTTGAATAGATTGTTTGTTTTTTGATAAACTTTCATTTTCTTAAAAAAAAGTAAAAAAAAAAAAATTGAAATTATTTATTCTAGTATGGTACGATTATCGTAGACCGGAAAAATATTAGAACGTGATTAGTTTTAATAAAAAGGATTTCAGTTTTATATAAACAATAAAGAAATTGGATTGAGTATTTTGAAAATTATATTCGAATTTTAATATTTTTATACACTTACTTACTTACCAAATGTATATATTAATTTCACTTTTCTATTTTTTAAAATGCATGCACAAACATTTTTATATACACAAATTGTTGTATTAGAATGAAATAGTTTTAACTAACAAATTTGAGTTTACAGAGAAAATGAAGAACAAATTGTGATTATGAAAAAAATTTCATTCAATATCTTAAAGTATTTGTGTTGTTCGTAATTGAGATTTAATCAATAAATCTTTTAGTTATATTATATATAAATTTCTGCATTTATCTGGATGTTTGTAAGTTCGACGGAATACTCAAACACATATACAAATTACAATATATATAGAAATTGTGACATCATGTAATTGTCATAAACATAGTATCTGTATATGTAAATTTTGCACCTTACTACAAATATTCTGTTTATATGGTAATTAAAAGCGTTATAACACAAAAAATAAAACTATGATAAATTAGTAAGTAAATACGTAATTTTCTTAAACTTGAAATGAAAACTCTAACATGCTAGAATTTATTTTGCTTCCGTCATTTATGGCGGATTACAAAACTAATATATATATAGTTTTACTGTTTCATACCCTAATCGAATAAATATAAATCAAAATACAAATCCTGAAAACAATTATGATGTGTACGAGCTTTGATGGTATATAGCAATGCAAGTAAATCTATATTACCTCCACTTAAGCGCTTCCCTAAACAGTTGAAATCCCTAGATGGCAAAAGACAAGTTATTGAAATTCGTTATAATCTCAACATCCCGAATGTGGAACCAAATGCAATCTTATGTGTTCCCAAAACATGATAAATTTTATATTTATGACCTAAATAAGTTCAACACGAACATTAACACCTTCATTCGTAATTTTCCTTCTTCCCTTCCCTATCTTTTCCAATTTTCCTTTCCCACCCTAGCCAAACGTACCAATCGGTATAAAAAGGTGCCACCTTTGGCTATGTATAAAAAAAATAAAACCTGAAAATGTTATAACATTTCGAAATTTAAATTAATAGTGTTTATGTCAACAGAACCACCGTCAATAAATTTTATATTCCAAAACATTGTATTAAGGTGTTAAGAGAATTAAATTTTTATTTATTATTACTCCATCGTCTAGTATATTTTGTTATAACCTCAAAAAATGTATTTAATCTATAAATTTTGAGTTTACTCTACTTTTACCAATCATTCAAAAATTTATTTATTTATTTATCAGTTTAGCTGCATATTAATATGCAAACAAAACTTTCAGACCCCCTTCCCTTTCGAAATGTTAGCCTATTATTTTTTTGTTGTTGTTTAATTTAATTTATTCCAATAACATAGAGTATAGCTTTCATCGGTAATCTAAACTAAAATATTTCAATTGAAAGGTATGCCCTTTACTAACTGGGCCATCCAGCTTGTTACACTCAAAAATTGAACATTGAGTTGATTTGACAACAATGTATCGTAACTTCAGTATCGGATAATACCTATTATAGTTCAAAGCTATTTCAAAAATCCACGATCCATTAAATTTTAATATCAAAACATTATATACTTAACAAATCGGTACTCCTATTATTTAAGTGCAATATGATTACGGGAATATCCTTTTCTGAAATTTTCAAAATTGAAATAACAGGATATACAAGACTATAATTTAAAATTACTTATCCTTTTTTTTTAATATTGGTTTACGTTTCACTGGGATCAGTAACACAATAATCAATTGCAAATTAAAGAAAATGATTACCAACAAACTATACAAACACCAAATAAAATGGAACACATCTGTTCGTAAACATTTTTTGATGAGGGATGAGATTATTGTTGTTGCTATTCAATTCTTTTTTATGGGTAATTCAACATCAAGTGTCCAAAAATTTAATATTAAAAAGACTTTAATTTAACAAAATAAAAATATATGTTAATATAAGAAGAAAAAATCAATATACGGGTATAAAGGTACTTAATCGATCGATCGATCATTTTTAAAATTTTCACAAATTTTATTCACGCAAATAACGAATATATTCATAATCATAATAATTTACTGTATTTAAAAAAATGTAAATTACAGAAAAATATATCTCAAAAATTATTGTGGTAACTCAAAGGAAAATGTCATGTGGTTAACAGAACAAAACACAAAATTTATTTAAAAAAAATAAGAATGTCAAACCCAAGCGATTAAAGATTTACAGGATATTGTAAGTAGGTATAAAAAGAAAATTTCAATAAAAACAAAAACATGATTCTTATAACATGACTGATAATGTTAATTCAAAAGTCATTAACAATTATTATATACATATATATATATATATTACTTAACTTCATTATACTATACTTATTTTTTTGTAAATCTGGGTGAACAGGACACCAACCAAAAAATAAATAATATATAGGTATATAAACAGGAAACCAAAGAAAAAAAAAAAAAAAATTGCATTTTTTTTTTTCACTTTTGTTTCTTGATCACCGAAATCTTTTTGAACATCCTTGTGCATTTAATTTTACATTCATTTTAATATTTTACATAATTTTGTTTTTGTAATAAATAAATATTACGTGACCATATTCAATACAAAGAATCATGCCATCATTATTTTGTACAAAAATAAAATTAATAAATATAAATAAATAATCAGGATATTGAATATATTTTATATGTATACAATTCCTGATGTATACAATTCAGGAATTCAAAAACCAAACAAAAAATATATTTATCTGAATGACTCGTGGTTTAAAAAAAAAAATAAATAAACATTTTTTGTGTTATTCAAAATTCAATAGTATAAATGAAAAGAAATGAGATATTCAAAATAAATATGATTATATATACACAATAGGTATACATAGGTACTATATGGGCTTATTGAATAGGCAAATATACAACAGCTAAATCCATATTATGTTATGTATATGGAACGTGTTTTAAATGTTATACCTAATTTAATTCCTGCCAATGCATAATTTTCAAATAACGATTAGATTTTCATTAACTATTGTTTGAATTAATATTTCAAGTATTTAAGTTCAAGTATACATATAGATGTATACATACTTACATTTTTTTTGTAAAATTTGAATGATAAAAATCAGATCTAATTATGACATTACAAAGTAACACTATAGGTATGCATATGTACCTATAATACTATCAGCACTACACTCTGCTATTACTATTAATTCCGTTTTCGAATCTCATATGCATATTTATATAGATTAAAAATTCATAAAACACACTCGATAAACTACATTGTTACATTTTTATGTAAATTCTACCCTTCGGGCAATAAAATATTTCAAATTTCTTGTTTCTTATTTTTAATATACATTTATTTCAAGTACAATATTTCTAAATTTCGAAATAAAAAAACAAATACCTACCTTTTCTTTTTTTTTGAAGATCACAAATAAATAATAAAAAAGAAGGTTGCTGTGTTGTAACATAAAAAATGGATTTTATTTTCTAGTATATATGTATGTACCTATGTACTCTTATGTACATATTTAATTAATTTAGAAATTTATGCGGGCATTTTTATATAAATTTTATATATGAAATTTTATATGAAAATAAAAAAAAAAAAAAATCTAAAGAACTCTTAATCAATTCAATAAAAAAAAAAATATAATAAAATAATTTGTAAGAAAAATCACATTTAAAATATATTTTCGATTAGAAAAGTATATATAAAATATAAAAAGAATGGTGGTTTGCATCATATATTCTATTAATTTAATGTATAGTTATACAAAATAAATATAAAGCAAAAAATTATATTTTCAATGTTGTTAAAAAAAATGTTGAAAAACGTTTAACAAAAAAAAAAAAAAAAATATTTCGTATATTGCATAATAATCAGTAGTTCGGAATTTAGATTTTTTAAATCCAAATTTTTAATTACAAAAACTTAACTAATTAAAAGTTGAATTATTTGATTTAATTTAAATTTTTGGATTTTCTATAGTCTTTATATATTTTATTTACAATAGACTTAATTTTAGATTCTGTCATAAATGCAATAATCAAAAAGTACAAACTCTAAACAAGGAAATAATTTTTGGAATGAATTGATTTTAGTTCAATGAAAAAATTTCATTTATGGTTTACAATTTTAGCCAAAATATGAGAGGTTCACTGCTGGTTTAAGAATTTGTATCTATGACAGTAATGCTAATGCCATTTTCTTCAAACTATCAATTTATTATCATTTCAAACTTAATTAGTATATATATAATATATAAAGACTTGTCGTCTAAATGTATATTGAAAACAAAATAATAAATTTAGTAAAAAAACATAATATTCGATTAAAATATGGATTTAATGACACAAATTTTAATAAAGAAACACAGACAATCGACTAAAAATGGTGTTTGATAAATTTTAATCTAAACATAATTTCCTGATTTCTTCCTGTACCTAATTTCCTGATTTCATTTTTATTTAATCCCAAAAATTAACATTATTTAATTACTGGCAAACTACAAATTACATCATTATTTTATATGTTAATTATCAAACAAATCAAATAAAATAAAAACAAAACAAAATTTATTTTATTAATTAGTTGAACAAAATTAAAGACAGATGTTCATTTTTTTCTATTTTAATCGTGACATCATATTGACAATGTTAAAATTTAATTTAAAAACCCCAAACCAATTTTTTAAAAAAAATGTATTTTATCACGAAATACTTAAATAAATCATATACAGCACATTCCAAAATTTAATTTGATGTAAATATGTAAAAAGAAGCATGCCAAGCTGTATACCCACCCTGCTAAAAATGCAACTATAAATTCACCAGAATACACTTTCTCGTTTCTCTTTATTTTATATACAACACTATACTTTATTATTAGAAAGTAAAATTAATAATAAAAAAAACAAAAATTTGTTGGTGACATTACTTATTTAGGGACATTTATTATTATCCTAAATTCTCTATTCAAAAATAATAATGAATTATTCAATTTAATAAGAACTTTACAAAACCTATATTATAATATACACCCTAATAAAATATTGGACAAGTAGAAGTTAAAATTAGATTTACGTTACGTTTTTTTTTTTTTTCATTAAAAACATTTTTCATTATTAAACCAAACAAAATATGTATGTTCATCCGCACACATATATAATATAATACATCCCGTATTTTAAGGATCATCAATATATGAATGAAGTACGTTAGGCAAATGTATATCCTAATTGTTTGTAGTATAGTCAGTCTAGTGCCAAACCAACATTAAAATTATAAATTTAAAAATAAAAATATATATAAAATTTCTAAGGTAATGGTAATAAATGAATTATAACAAAAATATAATAATAAAAAACGGTTGATATGATAGCGTCATCCTTATTTCAAAATATGTATAAAATTTCAGATGATGACGATAGAAAAATAAAAATTAAAGGGGTGACAAACCTATTACATGCATACATAATATATTATTTTATATACATATGAATTATATCAAGCCAATCTTTATAACGGGATTATAAAACAAAAAAATATATGTATACGTATATGAATTCAGTTGTTCACAAAACAAGTACTTAGTTATGTAAAGAAAAATAAAAATAAATAAATCTTTAATATTATATTTTTATAATTTTCAATAACCACCAGCCATAGTCAAACTATCCAGTAATTTAACAACCACCATCAGCAAAAGGAAAAAAAAAAGAAAAATGCATCTACAAAAAAAAATATATTTTAATGAAAAATGCAGGGTGTGCTTACTTGCTTGATATGAAAAATTTTCTATTCTAAAATAAAATATTCGTAGCAGGAGCAGCAACATCAGCAGCTGTTTTAAAAGCATCGACCCTCACTATATTTTTTTGTAAATTCGTAGAGCTCACATTCACTATACAGAGTATATATATATACTAAAATATTTACATCACATTTTATTTTCCAAATGTTAAAAATATATTTTAAAAATAGTTTTTATATACAACGTTAATTACATTAAAATCTCTAAAGATCCTTTCTTATTGATCTCTGTTTTAAATTAAACAAAAAATGTATCTATGTATGTACTTAAAAATTTACATTATTTCAAATTTCAAAAAAAAAAAAAAAATAATATATTTTTCCTTTCAAAATAATTTAAATTTATAACATCCTTATTAACAAAAATGAACTAAAAATACAAATTTCATCCTACGCATCAATCTAGAATACAAAAATAAGAATATATAATAAAAATACCCTTCGTTAAAATATTCATTCAATTATTAGAAACTCATAGTTACTTAATTTGTTGAAAATTAATGAATTTCGAAAAAAAAAAAAAAATTGTTTAAAATCAATTTTCAAATAGAAAAATATAATTCTATTAAAAAAAAGGAGAATAAGTATTTGTTTTATTTTTTTGTTTAAATTCTATAAAAATTAAAATCAAAAAATTTTTTAAAACAAAATTTAAAAAAAAAATATATATAAAAATGATTGATTGCATAATATATGATTGTATAAATAAGAAAGAATTAGGATTTAAAGGATGGATGATGGCTATAGTATTTTTAAAAGCAAATATGTACATACATAGATACAAAGTAATAAAAACTATTTTTTTTTTTTAATTCAAAACTGACCTACATAGGATTTTATGTTTTTTTTAGTACATAAATTGAAAAATAATCATAAAAATAACAAAAAAAAACAGTTCAATGATCTTTCCATTTTTATTTTTGTTCCTTAATACATACAATAGGTAACTATAGTTTTTTGGAAAAGAAATATTTGAAAATTAAAAAAAAAAAATAAATAAATAAAATAGATAATGTGGCCTCGGTAGCCGAGTGGTAAAACACTCGAGTGTAGTAATGTAACGACCGAAGGAGCACGGGTTCAAACCCCGTGAGAACCGAAAAATTTTTCAAATGGTGAAAATTACTGAAAAAAGTAATTTTCAATACAACCACATCGGTTCAAATATAATTTAATAATTAATAAAGATATAATATAACTAATCAAAAAATAATAATATAAATATGTAATATACAAAAATATATACCAAATAATTAATACAATTTAATAAAAAAAGGCCCACATTTCGAAAGGGAAAAGGACCTATAAAGTTGGCCTACAGATTTATCTGTAGGATCAACTGTTAAAATAAATAAATAAATAAATAAAATAGATAAACTCTAGGAATATAAAATTCACAATAATGATTTATGTCAGGAAAAGTAAATAATAGAATAGTTATCTAGTTATCATTTTTTTTAATACATATACTTGCATACCTATATAAATCTTTAGATGAAATTTATTATCTATTATTTGAAATATTTTTCAAATTAAAATCAAAAAAGTACCAGAAAGAAAAGAAAATTCAAAAACGAATGATAATTCAAAAAAAAAACTCATTCAAATTACAAAATGTGAGATTAAAGATTTGATAAATAAATTACACTGAACAGAATTGTTTCAGCTTAACGAACATCGATTATCAAATACAGCATTTCTTAACAATTCTTTAAAATGTAGACCACCACCTAATAAAATCCATAATGTTAATAAATGAATATCAAAATAGAAAGTTATTGACCATCAGAAATAAAATGATTTAAACATTAAATTATGTACATAATATATAGACCAAACCACATTCGGCAAAAACAATATAAATAAATTAGAAATACTTTGGAAATACTTACATATTATATACATTACTTACATATTATATACATCGAAATTTTAAAAAAATTCGATTATCGATATTTGGATCAATTTGAATCACAGAATTTACATATAGAAAATATTTATTACAATAAAATTAGGAAAAGATCAACCACAAATGAAAGATTACAAAATATGATTTTGAACCAAATTATTATAGGTATGTACTTTGAATGGATTGTTTTAACTATTTTAGTTAGAACGAATTATCTAAGCTTAGACAATGAATTGAATTGAATAAAGTTTATTTCGGGCCGCTGAACCTTATTAGGTTTTTCGGGGCATATACTATTTTTTTTTAACAAATATATACTAAATTTAATCTTAAACAAATTATTAATTTAAACATAAATTGCAGAAGCTTAAAACAAATATGAAAGTAACAATGAGACTAAACAAAAAATAAATGTACAAAAAAAAACAATTACAGTTAATTATGTAAACTAAAATATAGAGAAAGAAAAAAAATATAAATAACAAAAACATTTAGATTTCATCAAAGATGTTAATATATTTAGTGAGTTGAATCGTTCAAAATATATTTTTAATACACAGTTCAATAAAGAAATAAATATTTCAAAGAAAGTAAATAAATACAAAATTGATCCAATTTAGAAAAAATAAAATTAAGAATTCTATAATACTTAATTTGAATGTTGTAAGTACTGTAAAATTTAATTTAAACAATTTTAAATATTTTGAATGTTAGTTACTTGCTTACAATTTTAATTTGTTTTAATGAAATGTAATTAATTTTAGTATTTTAAAAATTGAAATATAAAAATGAGAAAATCTATAAAAAAAAAAGCCGATAGCCATGGTAGCTAGTGCTTGTAAATTCCTATTGTATATTATTTAAATTGTATGCAATAAAAAATAATAATAATAATACTTGCTGACACTAGTTAACATAATTGTAAAAAGTTTGCAAAAAAATTAAAAGGAATATATTAACATCTTCGTTTTAACTAAGTGATTTAATTTAAAATTTTATTATTTTCTAATTAACTCCTCATATGCTTTCCCTCTAGTCTAAGAAGTTCATAAACTATTTTCTGATTATTTACAAAAAAAAACATAACTGCAACGATCAATAAAACGACCTTCCCTTACTTCATTCTTAATTTTTTTTATTACAAATTTTTGTTTAGCATGTCCTTATTTACAAAAAAAAAAACAATAATATCGACCACTCTATAATTATCGAATTTATTTCATAAACCAAAATTCAATACGACCATTTCCGGAACTTTTTTTAAGCTAAAATAATCAGTTTCAACTAAAAAGTACAATCCCTTCAATTTTAAATCAAAAAATCATATTATTTTAAAACGGAACGACGGGACGAAAAACAATAAATGTGAAATAACAATAAAGAAAAGAAAAGAATAGTTAAACAATTTGGAGCCAAGCCTATTAACAATGACTCAATAATTATGTACACTGTTATAAAAAAAAAATGATCCCAAATTATATTAAAAAAACATTTTTTTTTAATAGTAATGATCCCTTTTTTATTTTAAATTAAAAATAAGACAATCAACCAAATCACAAAACCCATAAATTCTTAAAAATAAATTCAAACGATCTCTATAAATTATTTGAAATCCCTGAAATTTAAAAATCTTTATTTTTTTTTTTATTATTTTGAATTTTATTCTCTAAGAAAATAATTTATATGCGTGTATTTTCAAAGGGTTTTATATTTTTTTTTTTTTTATATTTTGTATATGAAGTTGTAGGAGGTTTAAATTAACAAAAAAAAAAACATTAAAAAAATGAAATGGAAATGTGTTGCGTAGTTTTTCATTTTGTTAAGATTTCAAATTTCAAACGAGTTTGTAGACATATCAATTTAAAACCAACTTTAAAAAATAGAACTAACAACAACAACAATTATTTTATAACGTAAATTTCAATTTTTAAAGGAATTAGGTATTTCTTAAAACTAAAAAAAAACTAATAAAAAAAAAACATGAATAATCAAAAATTGTGAACAAAGTAATTTATGAGAATTAACGATTACTATTTTATAGTAAAACAGTAAAAGAGAACAAAAAAATAACCACTGATATTGAAATTTAAAAAACAAAAAATTTAAAAACCGTTGAAAAAAATCATAAGACCATGACCAAAATGGTAAGTTTTCTTTCAGTAAGTTATTTTAAATAGCATAACGTACCGTCATTTCCTTTTAAGACTTATTCTAATTCTTAATTAAAGTCTTCGTGCTTTATCTTTCATAGTTATTTCTTTTACACAAAAATTATAATAATAACTGTTTAACTGTTTACACAGAATTTTGTACTGTGAAACAAAATCCCCCCTCTCACTCTTAGAATATAATTCTGAAGATATAAATTTTAATATTGTACATAAATATACTGGAAAAAAAAGTATCGAAAAGGAAGTTCAATTTTATGCTCGAATTGATGTTAGAGGGAAAATTTAAAATACCTAGTTTATATGAATAACAAAACAATACAATTCAACCTGAGCTCTTGAAAACAAAAAACTATATAAGTAATAACTTCATGTGAATTATGAAATTAAAATTTCATGGAAATGACTTTTTCGTTTATAAATAAAAACTAAATAAAATCATTAAAACCTGTATCGATAAAATATAATTGAGGGTTTAAAAAATAATAATTTCTTTTTATGGTGTAGTTATTGATTGGAAAAGAATCAAATAAAATAAAAAAAAATTTCTCATCGATCCAATTAATGTAATAACACTGCAATGTTTAACGAATTTTTATAAATAAAATGTTAAATTAACCTGAGAAACAAATTTTTAACCACCCTCAATTTTAAATTTAAATATTATTTTATAAATTTTAATATAGTTATTTTCTTATGGTAGGTAACATTGTCGTTACATTTTTTATGATCAATCTTGAAATTTTTAAATGATAGTTAATATAATATTATGTATATGAAATAAGTACATATAAAATAACTGGGTATGAAATCTTTAAGAAGTATTCTCCTAAATCTTTCTGATAAATTTCTTGAATTGATAAATTCACAAAATTTGTGATAACTTCGTTATAATTTTCAGGTTTAGCTTCATTCAGTTCATATATTGAACTTATCTATATTTTTTGAAAATATACGAATCAAAGATTTTTTAATTTATTGTTTGATTTGCCTTTATAATTTCATCAAAAAAAAATTGCTATCTTATAAATTACGTTATTGCAATTGAAACATTAATTAAATTTCCTAAAACAAAAAAAAAATTTCAAATTATTACAAAACTCACCTGTAATTTTTGGTTGACGTTTTCCTAATGAAGCTAAACATGAGATCGTTGTTGTTGTTTTTTGATTAAATAATTTTGAATCTAATTTTGTTTTTATTCTTATACTTGATCTTAAATTAGGAACTTTAAACACAGTATCATCATCCTCTTCAGATATTGATTCAATACTTGAATTTGCATTTTCACGTTCAGCTCTTTCATCTAATAATGATTCTTCTTCAGATGTTGGTTCTTGTACTGGTAATTCACGAATATGTGCTGCTCTTGTTAATGTATACATTGCTGGCATAAATTCAGTAAATTGTACACGTTCCCATATATATTTTTGTGATTTCTCAGATAATGGTTCACCATTTAAAAAATCAAAATCCCATTTTTTACATGCAATTTCTTGTTGTTTTTGAATCTCATTTTCAAATAATCTACAAGATATATAATATTTATATATAATTAAAAAAAAAACTATTTCTAATTACCTAAATTAGTTTCAAGATTTTAAGAAATATAGAATAATTAGATAGAGGTTGGGTATTAAAAACTAAAAAAAAATTTTATCAATTAATTGTATGGGTCAAATTTAAAATGCAAATTAGTTTTTACCTTTTATTAAATTTAACAGGTAGACGTTTAAATTTATATACTTATATAAGAAATAATAATTGGGGATTTTATAAAATTATTAGATAAATTTAATATCAATAATATATTTAAACATTGCAATTGAAAAATTAAAATCATGTATTTCTTAGTTTAAAAACAAAAAGAGGTCAACCTAGAAAAGTTGTTGTGTATATAGGTCGATAGTTACCTACTTGAAATAGTGAAATATGTAATTACGTACCTTTTTGTATCTACTGGATCTGGTGCACCAAATAAATCTCTTTTTATTCGATCTAATTTTTTATTAGAAAAATCTCTATTACTAAATGTTGGTGGTGGAGAACGTCCGATTCTATGAAAGTCATTAAAGACTGCTGGATTTAATACCCTAGCACTCATTTTTATTGTTTAAAAATACAATTTTAATTCTAAAATATCACAAAAATTAATTTGAGCACCACATTGATGTTTTAAATTAGTTTTTTTGTTTTTTTTTTTCTTTTTTAATAAAATTTATAGTGTTTTTAATCAAAATAATAATAATAATTACGTAAACTGTTTTTATTTTTTTTATTCAATCAATAGAAGCTTCTTTTTTTATTTTATTTGTATAGAAAATACACACCCAAACAAATCTACTCAAAATTATTTTTGTTTTCCACCTTCTTGAGTTGTTTTATTTTGGTTTTTTACTCAAACAATACAATGTGCTTGTGTGGAGATTTATGATGGAGCTGTATCCAATACACTAAAAATACAAGCGTCAAAACACTAATTTTTAAGGTTATGTTTAATAAATTTATTAATATTTTTCAATAATTTTCGTACTTTATCTAATTTTTTAGAATAAAAATTGCTAGTTTATAAATTGTTTAAATTAATATTACCACTTGTTCTCATTTCAATTTAAAAGTCATTTATTAGTTATAATTTATTTCACAAAAAGTATTTTGATTTTTTTCGCGCGAAAATCTTTTAGTCAAATTGCACAATACGCAAAAAAAAAAATCAATAATAATTAAATCGTTTACAAAATAAAAACACAAATGTATATAATTTGTTTTCCTCAAAATTTTTTATCACTAAATTTACTACAATCAAAAAGTATTTCTTTTATACCACAAGAATATCTTTAAATTCTATAAGGATATTTTCTTATTGGAAAGAAAAGTATATATTTTTTTCGATGGTAACTTAATTTTAAAAAAAAAATTAAAAATATAATTTTTTATTTGTAAACTTCATGCGCACTTTATTTTATATTTTTGTTTTTCCACTCAAAGATCGTTAACGTACTGAAAACGAAAATAAAATTAAAACTTTACGAAGTAGAAAGAAATAATGCGTCACCGTTTGTTTTTATGCGCATGTCAAAAATACTGTATTTATCTCTTTCCGTCATAATGAATTTAATATGAAATTTGTATTTGAGTTTTGAAATCATTTTTGAAATAGGGTGATTAAATTAATAAAGTAGAGATAAAAAGATTTTCGTATTTTATTTTCTTTTTCTTTTATACCAACTGAATTAACGTTAGTGCAAAAGAGTAGCAATAAAGATTATAATAAGAAAAAATGAATAAATAATATAATCAATAATATGACTTTGTTTTGTAGTTTTGTAGTACATTTGCGTTTTTGACAAATGCACTTTTAAATTTACTGAAATCGTACATAAATTAATGTATATATTAAACACTTACGATATTATTTGAACGTAAAGAATTGGTACTTTAAATTGCTTTAATAAAATAACTGTTAACAGTTTAGTTAAAAAGATACTTAATTCATTTATTACAGTTATTAGTTCACTTTCTTTGTTAGTTAATTTAATGTTTGAGAACTAAACAAAGCATATACTGTATGTATGTACATACACACATATGTATGTAATTATAACATTAAATATTTTTCTAACAGAAATGGTGCATATGCAAATATGCAAAGTAGATAGATGAGTTGAAAACAAAAATGGAAATAGTTAAGGTTTTATTATGTAGCCCTGTATGTAGGATTCATGTCGTAGATGTTAAAAAAGTTAGAAATTCAAGTACATTTAGATTTACTGTATTCGTATTGTAAAAATTAAAACTTTAAACAATGTTGTTAATAATATGTTTGTTGCATTTAATATGTTGTGTCATTTATTCTGATTGTATACAAATTTGGCAGCCAAAATGCCAATTTTAAAATTTTTTGAAAATTTTCATTTGCTTGTGCGATTTATTATCTCAACAATTTCATTTTTTTTAAATATCAGAATCCATTTTTGACCCAACTAATAGATAAAAATATGTTATTTCTATTTCTTTCTTACAACGTTTTGATTTGCATTGCTTAGGGATTCTGCCATCAGACTACACTTATCAAAAGGTCCTCCTGAGGTTGAATTCCGCTCAAAGCATGAGTGTTTAATTGAATTTTGCTTTCATTATTAATAAAACAATTAAATTTTATAAAAATAATTTCAGAGTTGAGTTGGTAATAATAATTTAAATAAAGTAGAATTACGAAACTTAGTTGAATGCAGCGAACTTTGCTGCCTGGTCAATACGATAATCAATGGTCAAAATTGTATTTAACATTTTATGATGTTTTACTTAGTCGGTTAAAAGCGAAAATATTCAAGACGTAAACCTATTTGACCGGGAAGATCGCTTAGTGTATAACTACAATTCCGAACATCGACTATCGTATCAATAACCAGCGAAGTTCGTTGCATCTTGCATTCAACAATTTTTCGTCAATGAAAAATAATTGTAAACCTAAACCTATAAAAATTTTATGCAAAAAGTATTTCTTACAAGGTTTTTATATAATTTCTCGAAATTTGATTGACAATTATTGTTAAGTTCACCAACTTTGTTTACCTAATTACGATTGGAGATAATTTCGAAATAAGCTTTCATATTGAATAATAAAAACTGAATAATTTTAAATTAAAATTTAAAAACAAAAGCATTTATTTCAAGTTTACATATGTAACATGTATACCTATTACCTACTAACTGCTAAGGTAATCAAAAATTCGATGAAACATTAACATTTATTAGTTTAAAATAGTTATTAAATGCAACATCAAAATTAATCAAATGGTATGGACCCGTTCATCATCCTTATTTTTAAATTTAATCTATTCAAATCAAATCATAAATAATATTCTTGAAATTATTCTTTAAAAATATTTAAATCTCAACATTAAATGATTAATTATATTTTTTACTATTATAGAATATTAAATTTCAACTATGATAGGTACATATTTTTTTTTTTGTTTTTTTGAAATTCTTACAATGGCCATAGGTAATATGCAAATTACTCAAAAAAAAAAAAAGAAAACCTATTTTTTGTTCATATGAACATGACAAATGATCAAATTTCAAAATATTTAAGTTCACAAACAAAAGGTTTGATAATCTATTTTATTATTACTTTTTTTTGTATATAATATCTCTTAACCTTTATCAGTGGTACCTTGGTGTAAATTTTATATACATACTATCGTATTCATAATAATTGTTTCCATTGAGATTCCCATAATACAAATTTAATATTAAAATAAAAATGTAATTTATATATTTGATAAAAGTAAGAACATAATATGTATTAAAAAAGTATTTAAATTCCAATTTTGCAATTTGATCATTAATTATTTTACGAATTATTTAAATATTTCAATCAAAATTCCAAATGGCAATAATCAATTTTTCAAAATTGAAATTCAAATTATATTAGGGAATCTTTAATAAATGTACGTTTTGGGATTGGATACAATAAATCCATATTGTGATTTGAAAATATAAAAGAACAATATGCTTTTGAGTTGAGCTCTCCCTTTTTATATTTAATTATTTAATTATAATATCTTTTGTACTTTATATTGATAATTTTATTTCAGTTTATCGTAGATTTTTCTCATTGACAAATTTTATAAAATTGTTAACACTATTTTTAATAATTTTTGTATGGCTAAATTTTCATCCTGTTTCGTTATCAGTTATCACTATAATAACAATTTTTCTTGTTATCAATCAATTTTGATTTTGTGTTATCTTTTGAATTAATTTTCTATTCAAAACCATTGATGGTTGATAAAATCTTATAAATCCTTTAGCCTGGCTTGGTTTATTTTTACTACATTCACTATTCTATTTTTTTTTTATTTTTTCATAATTTTTTAAATCATTTCTATCGTTCAAAACAGCTTTTAAAGTCAAATAGCAATCACGATATAACACATTCATAACTGGAAGTTAATATCAAAGAATATTATTTGAAAAGATTTGGTATTAACTGTAAGTATAAACTGATGTAGTGCAGTCCATATTAGACAGATACAGATTCTGCTTAGAAGAAAATAAATCTAATACTTCTTTTTCTTTTATTGCTTATCTATAATTGGATGTCAGCGGTCATATGGTATTGGCAATGTTGTCGTGATATCGAGCAGTTGCTGAATAGATTAAATCGACAATATTTCTGCCTGTCCAGTTTCTAATGTTGAGCAACCATGTTAATTGATTTCTTCCTATACCTCTTTTTCATTCAATTTTCCCATAAACTGAAGTAACTCGTATTTAAATAAAAATATTAAAACTCCACCAGGTATGTTTCACAATTTTATTAAATATCTTAATCGATTCCGATTATTACACTATCATCAGAAAATTGATGCTCTTATTTATTTCCACGCATAATATGCCCAAAGTAGGAGATTTTAGGCATGTTCGTAGTTGCAGTAAAATATGCGTCGGTGTCTTGCAGATTTTTTTTTTCTGTCACTATGAACAAAAAAACTTGTGCAGGCGCGCAGAAAATTGTTTAGCAGTCATTCTTGTTCATAGAAGCAGCACATGCGCAATTCGTTTATATAGTAATATTATATTGTTTATAATTATATTATTATATATTTTTATATGTATTTAATATTTTAATATATTTTTTTAAATATATTTTATAAATATTTTTTTTAAATATATTTTCTTTTAAGTATTTAATATTTTTTAATGTACGTATGTTACTTATATATTAAAATATATTAAAATTATAATATATTGTTTTCAATATATTTATTTTATTATATTTATAAATTATTATTATAAATTTATAAACACATTTATTTTATTTTAGTAATTAATTTTTATTTTTTACTTAAATATTTTCTCACGACATTCTTATTTATTACATGTTAAATGAAAAAAAATCATTCTAAAGCAGGCGCACTAAAATATCTGCGCAATCTGCCCGACGCTGATTACTATGAACACCGATTACTATGAACACAAGCGCCTGCTTTTTATCTGCGCAGAATTTTTGATGATATGCAACTACGAACAAAACATCTTTTTTGTTGCGCAGGCGCGACCACTACGAACACGTCTTTCAACATTTCAAAGTTTTCGAGTTTATTGAGTTCTCTTACTTTTAAGATCCATGTTTCTACACTATATAGGAGTACAGACCAAACATAGCATTTAACGAATCGTAAGTGGA
Source organism: Argyra leucocephala (assembly GCA_963942445.1). Lineage (NCBI taxonomy): Eukaryota > Metazoa > Arthropoda > Insecta > Diptera > Dolichopodidae > Argyra > Argyra leucocephala. The sequence continues at coordinate 6,446,738 of OZ012681.1, read as the reverse complement.
GGCCTAAGTTCATTTGACGACAGCAAAAAACTTTTTTGTGTTTAAGAAATGTGTTTGTTGCTGTTTCAATTCAGCATATAATTTCCCGTTCACAGTACCAAACCTCGTGTAATCAGCATCCAAGATATTTGTAAGTGGATGCTGGACTCTCTCAATCAAACGGTTATTTATTTTAATTGTTGTTGCAGTGTGAAGTGTGCTTTTTCTACTTACGATCATTAATTAAATTATTTTGATCAATTATTTTTAAGTTGAACAATTTGCTATGCAACTTTATAGTTGTAAATCTCTTAGGTTGTCTGTTATAAAAACTGTATATCATCTGCATATCTGATATTATTTATATATGTGCCATTTACTTTTAGACCAACATCTAAATTGTTCACTGCTTCTTGAAAAATGGCTTCGGCATAGATGTTAAACAGTATAAAGGGGATAGGATACAGCCTTGTTGAACTCATTTTTTAGTATCAATGCTTTGTGTCAGCACACTATTTATTCTATACTATAAAATAAATTTATGTAATTATAAATTTAATTAGAAATTATTAAAATTTCCATAGTATTTTACTTTTAATAAAAAGAACAAGTTCGATTTATTAATATTCAATATTTGAACATTGATAAATAGATATAAATTTATATCACCATTGTATCTATAAATATTACATAATTATAGTAAAAGTTTTTTTATAATAAACAAATTATTTTTAGGAATTGTTTCGTTCATCATAACACTATAAATACCTACTAATGAGTTCTATCAGTACCTAATGAGTACCTAATATTATAACAGTACCTAATACTACCTAATGAGTTCTATCAGTAGGTATTTATAGTGTTAGACTACCTATACAACACTTAATTTTTATTTTTATTGATTTTATAACTTATAAAATGTCAAATAAGATGTCAAATAAGATGTCATTAGTACATCTGTGAGTTATAAAAATCGACCAAAATTTCCCCTATTTAAAACACTATTTATCTTTACCCCGGTTTGTTGCCAATATAAGCTATTTATATACACATTATGATATTTTTATCTATTCTAATTCTATTTAATACCTCCATCAGTTTTTGATGGTTGACCTTATCAAACGCCTTTTCATAATCCACATAAAAAAACATCTTTATAAACATCACGACAATTTTGAACTAGTACTTTAATATTAAAAAGGGCTTCTTTACTTCCTTCTTTGAATCAAAATTGCGTTCTTCCCATGTGCAACTAACAATTTTTGTCTAATACTTTCATATTCTATTTGAGTGTAGCGAAATAGCAGATATGTATGTACATTTTTCCAGATATGTATGTATACACATGGCCTAATTCTAAAATTGATATATCAACGCAATCAAACAGCTTTCACCAAGGACATAATATACCTGCAATTTTAAGCAATCAAACGGAGAAGTACAATAAATCTGGTCGGGTCTACATAGAATTCCCAGTCAAAACAAAACTGTAGTAGCGCATCTCGTATACAACAAAAGAACATTTTTATTACAGTGTCCTATAACATTTTTTAATTTGTTATTTTCTTCATGATATCAAATTAAATTTTCTTCTTAATTTGAATACAACAAATTGCGATGATGATCAGATAACATTGATGATCTTTCCATTACGATATTTCAATTATTTAAATTATTCTCATCTTTATTCAAATTCAATTTTTCATTTTAAAATATATATATATATATATATATATCCTATCCATGATAATAATTTTAAATATATATATATTATATTTTATTTAGGGGCGCTTAAAATAAATAATCCCTAAGAAAATGTCTCTTGAAGAAGAAATGTTGAAAAAGGATGAAAAAAAAAAATAATAAATTTGATAGATAGAATTGCAAATGTTGCAAACGATATAAGTGCAAATTGTTCTCACCATTTAGATTTGTTAAGTACTTTAATAGCTGGTTAAATACTGTTCTTGTACAAGGATACAAAATAATAAATGAAAAATGATATTTTCTGTCAGATCTTTTCATTTGATTTTATAAACAAAACTATTATCCTTCTTTTATTTAACTCACATTTGATTTGATATATAATAAAAGGATATTTTGTAAATAGAATCCTCATCATAATTATTTATGAAAAGAAATATATGTATAAAAAAATTACCTTAAATCTCTTTCTTTTTTCGTATTTTAGCATTTTTGCATAAAATATTCACCGAATCCGATCATATATTATATTTTTAATGATCTCTCTTCATTCAACACCAACGAATCATGATCCTTGTTTTCAAAAAAATTGTTTTGTTATTTTTTTTTTTTTATTGGATATAAGTAAAAGGACTTGTATTATATATATATGTACATATATGGATGTATATCCTTAAAATTTCTTACAAAAAAAAACAAATCAAGAATTGCACATCTGGTTTTACTCTACTGGTGGTATTGGCATATTCAGATATTTTTGTTGTTGTTTCGTTTTTTTTTTTTTGCTACTTAGAAGTTTATGTTTGTTGAGTTGTTACTGAATGATTTCTTAATTTTTCTTGACTTTAAGACCTCGTTAATGGTGTTAATACTATTAGTTAAGCAAATAAGGTGAATTCATATTGAGAAAAGAATACCGGTACAGACCGAAGAAGTTTACGAATGATGAAAATAAAATAACAACAACATAATAATAATAATAAGAATAATAAAGAAATAGTGAGTATGAGAGAGAAATTAAAGAAACAAGGCGTCTTGTTAAGGGTGTTGCTTACATTCTTTTCTTATTTTGTTATTTTAATTTTTTTATTGTTGATTGTTTTTTTTTTTTTTTTTGTATAGATTTTAGGGATTCTATTTGCTTTGCTCAAAAATTAATTTTTGCGGTAGGTACGCCACCAGTTTACCAGAATCATTTAGCAAAATTTAATTGTGTAACAGTTTTAAGTTGTTCTTTTTTTTTTTTATAATATAAATAAATGTACATTAATTTTTATAAAGAATACATATTGTACAGAAAGGATCTGACAGGAATTGGTGGTGCCAGTATTTTTATTGCTTAAAATACCTGTTTTTTTTTTTTGTTCTTACATTTGATGATAATGATATTTTTTTTTGCAAAAAAAAAAAAAAAATTGCAAACAAAAAATAACTTTACAAGATAATAAAAAAAAAAAACATCAAAATGAGTTAATTACAGTACAAATGATTTTAAAAGAGAGAAAAACAAAACAAATAAAAAGATGACAGGTTGAAAATTGAAAATTAGATACACAAAGGTGAACATGACACATACTGATACAACCTGTTAAGTTATTCTTTTATTCATGTTCACTAGATAATTGGCTTAAATAAATTAAAGAAAAAAAAAATAAAATTATAAGAAATTAAGAACGGATATACCTGTTTATATTGTATATATATTATCTTAAAGTTAAACTACCATAAGGGTTGGTTGAAAAGAATTAAGTAGGTAAGTAAAGTACATAAGTATATGTACAAGAAATTGAATACTTATTTTGTTTATGGTTTGCGTTAATTTAAAATCATATGGCAGTGTCATTTCAGTGTAATATTTACCGTGAGAATTGTATTTTATGTTTTAACAGGAATTTAATTAAAATATATAATAATGAAAAAAAAAAACAAAAAGAATAAATATCAATTTTATTATAGAAATTGTGGTGACGGTGGTGGTGGTGGTGATAATTTTGAACATATCAAATTAAAATAAGCTACCTGTAAATCCATCAGAGGATATCCTTTTAGAAGATTTTGAATATTAAATTTGTGAGGTTTCAAAGCGTTAAGGAATACAACAATAAGGTAAGTAAATGGGTTATTAATACATACGATACATATATGTTATTATTATGTAGGGTTGCCAGAATATCTCTTTTAAGGCCGGTTTTCATGATGAATTTTTAGCTGATAAATTGGAGTTTAGAAAGAGAAGAGTATAGTATACCGTTAATGTGTATGAGGGAGTAAAATTATATTATTTTTATAGTAACTTTTATAGATGATTTGAAATCTAAAATCTATATACATAACCTTAAAATATTCAAAATGTAAACAAAATAAAGGTTATTTAATTTAAGCAATCTTCCTTAGAATTGTTTAAAATTTCGCGAAAGTATATAAACAAAGTAAATAAAGTGAAGAAAAGTGAAATATGATATGATTTTCATCTGTGGAATTTTTATTTGGTTTTTTAAAATTTTAAATTCACTTGTATTTATTATGTTTTTCATTTTTACATAAGTATTAATTAGAATTAGAATATTATTTTTTTATATACTAAATAATGAATTAAGAAAAAAAATGTATACATACATACATTCTAAAATTCATTCAACAAAATTTAAAATATTCATTCAGATAAAAAAAAATTAAAGTTACAATTGTAATTAAAAGTAAATTTTTTAAATGTGTTAAATAGTTAGTTTATGTATAAGATAAATAGAATATGTTTAATTTTAGTATAAATATATTATACCTAAAAGCTAAAATATTCTTTTTTATTTACATATGCATTCAAATATTCAATACAAAAAATTAATTTTTGTTATTGTTTTTACTCAAATTCAAAAATTTAAATGTCGTTCCGTATCCATAAAATGTGTTGGTAGTGTGCGATTTTTTTTTGTGTAATTACACATTACTTTAAGTTAGTGTTAAAAATATCGGCGATAATTATAGGAAACATATCTTTGCGAAAATATGTTTTTTTAAATATTCTCCGATATTTATGGCGACTCTCTCAATATTTCTCCCGACATTATTGTCATTCTCCCGATATTTTATCATTGTTTCTCTATCGCACTTATGAAATTTTTGTATCTTCTGCCTATGCTCTTTTTTTTTTTTTTTTTTTTTTTATATTATAGCCAAAACTTAGGTTTTGAACCTTTAAGTACTTGCGTACCGTTGACTATTTGAAAAAGGAAAGGATAGTTAGAGGAAAGGAAAGAAAAAGGAAGAAGAAAAGTTTTGTGGGAAAGAGCGAACAATGTTGTTAATATTCGTCTTAAACCTCTGTAAGTCATAAATAAAAAATCCTTCTCTCATTGGGAATGCTTCGATTGGGACGCGGTTCCACAATCGGGATGTTCTTACTATAAAAGAATTTCCATAGCCGGACTTAAACCATCTCGGAATTTCCACTGTGAAAGGGTGGGCACTTGATGCCTCTCGTGTTGTGCGATTGAATTGCTTAAGAGGAGGAAGAAGTGATTTTAATTCCTCGGAACAAGTGCCAACACCAAGCAGATATCTATAAAATAGAGTAAGTGCTCCAACAATACGACGATGACCAAGTGGTATAAGGGATGAGGTCACATTTATGTCGCCTATAAGACGAATGGCGCGGTTTTGAACTATGTCCAAAAAATTTAAAGCGGTTTTTGGTGCACCTGCCCATAAATGTGAGTTATACTCGAGCTTGGGTCGTATATATGCTTTATAGATTTTTAAAAGGTCTCGAGATGAAAAATAAGTTTTGCAGCGGCTCAAAAATCCTAAACATTTTGCGGCGCTTTTCGCAATATCGAAAATATGCTCATTCCAGTGCATATTTTGATTCACTCGCATTCCGAGAATGTTCAGATCTTTGAGTCGCTGGATACCTTCATTTTGAAGCCGGAGAATTGGTTCGAATGTTGTTAGCTTGTTACTAACAAAACAGCTTTGAGTTTTTGAAGTGTTAAACTCGACTCTGTTAGCTTTACCCCAGTCGACAATTTTGGCAAGGTCGTGATTGAGCGCGCCGGCCATCATTGTTCTTTTGGAGGTGACTGCGGAAGCTGTAGCATTAGTTTGTTTTAGAAAATCATATGATGCTACTAGAGTGCTGTCATCAGCAAAACTATGGATTGGATTGAAAGTTAATTTGAGAAGGTCATTAATGAAAATGAGAAATAGGGTGGGGCAAAGGACAGAGCCTTGTGGAACACCAGCATTGATTTGAAGTTGGTCGGAAAAAGAACCGTCAACTGAAACTATGATAGATCGATTTAAAATATTCTCTAACAATTCGCCGATATATCGGCTACATGAAAACCGGGCATTAAAAATAACATGTATTTTTTTTTCAACCAGATCTTTTTGTTCACTCTCTTTCTTCGTTCGGATCTTTTGTATATCTTTTTGTTCTCTTTTTCTCTGAAACTGAATTTATCTTATTTTGAAAAACAGATTTTCTCTGATGAATTTAAGGAAAAACCTCTGAAATGGATTAAATGTGTCAAAGAAGTAGAAGGCAAAAATGTTAAAGTTTATGAGAGAAATCATCTAAACATTGACAGTCAACACAGACAGTTTTAGATCTATACTATGCGTCACATACAATATGTATAAATGCCTGTACAAACTGTAAAGAATTTTACAATGAAATAAAATGTAGTAATAAATTTTTAATAGAAGTAATGAAATCAAAAAAATATTAAATGACAAATTATGAACAGAAACTTGTGAAATTGAAATATTGTTGTTGAAATAAATTTATAATATAAAGTATATTATATTGATATAAAACATAATTAATTTATATAAAATATTTTTATTATTTTAATGTTATGTGTTATGGTTTTATGAAGAAAAAAACTGATGAAATTTTATTATTTATTTTAACAGTTGATCCCACAAATAAATCTGCAGGCGAACTTTATTGGTCCTTTTCCCTTTCGCAATGTGCAATATTATATTAATTATTTGGTATATATTTTTTGTATACATATTATTTATTTTATATTATTTTTATTAGTTATATTTTATATCTTTATTAATTATTAAACTATATTTGATCCGATGTGGTTGTATTGAAAGTTATATTTTTCAGTAAAAAAAAAAAATGCATTTTGAAAAATCATGCTGAATCTCACGGGGTTTGAACCTCGGTCGTTACAGTCTTATTTATTTTTTGGAAATATTTTTGTTTTGATATCTGTAAGTTATAGTCAGTAAATATTATTTTGCATAATTTTATATTATACCCTTCTCTTTTTGTCCTCTTTTTTTATCGGAAAAAGCTCTCTTTTTAAACTATCCCCTTCTGGCAAACCTATTATTATGTAATTTATATTTGGTGATGGAATTTCGTATTTTTGAAATGTATTGAATTCGAATGAAAAATTGTACTAAAAGTAATCTAATTGTATTGAAAAAATTGTGGTACCAAAAAGTTTATCAATTTACTCCCATAACATCATTGGTCAATACAGAAATGATTTTTATACTGAAAAGCTTATAAAAAAAAAAATTTTCTTTTATTTTCATTTCAATTTTAATTAAAATAATTGGAAAAAATAAAATAAAAATGTTTAATATAATAAAATTAACAAATTCCTTTTTCTCAAACATAAAAACAAAATAATTTCTAAACTAATATATGTATATATTTTTTTTCAAAAAAAGTATCAAAATCAACAAAAGTATCACAAAAAATAAAAAAAGTTAACCAACAAAAAATAAATCCATGTTTTAAGTCAACCCTAAAATTAATAATAATTATCCTAACTAAACTAATAAATTAATTATATTATTTTTGAAAATTACGTACACATGGAACTAATCCAATAATTCGTATTTGTTAATGTTTTCCGTGTTTACGGGCTTGGTTAAAACATGTTTTGGTGCTTGATAGTTGTAGCAGCAATCAGAATTTGACTTCAATAAATCTCTTGTTTGAATTAAGGCGGATACCGTGTTTATCACTAAGCGGTTTCATAATTTGGTTTTAATAATATTTTGAATGGAAAACATTCTTTTCACGGCCGCTGATGAATGTGGTATTGATAAAATACCCTTAGCTATTTTATATAAATATATATATCTAAATATTTAATGAGTTGATGAGCCAGTAATTTGTTAAATAAATTCTCGAAATATTGTAGATTGTAGTGTAAAATTGCAGTACCGTACTTAATTAAGCACGAAAAGGTGATTCTACCTAAGCTACTGTAGAATGTAAAAAAAAAGAAAAAAAATGTTTTATATTGCTTACTTCAAACCGAAAATCGGAAATCAACAGTTCTTTAAATTTTTTTAATTCTAAAAATTCAGCTAGAGCTCTATACTCTTGATTTATATTTTCGGCGTTTTGAAGTTCCTTCAGAGGGAAAATATTGCAAAGAAGAGATATTATATTATTTGTTTCTCCAGAAAGGACGTGTTCTGTTGTAAATTTTGGTGCAAAATTAAGAATAAAATTTTCAAAGTCGATTTTCTATATTAATTCTTTACAAAAAATTTGATAGAACTTAATAACATCTAATTTAAATTTTTTTATATCTTCTTATCGAGTACAAATAAATTGTATTGAAATTTAATCAAGTGTATTGATATATTTTAACTGCCTTGATTGAATTGAATTTAGTACAATTGTATTGAAAATTCCATCACTATTATTTGGTCTGTATGTTAACTCGCAAGTTTATATAAATTTACATAAATTTATCCAAATTCCTCTATGTTAACTGTTTTAATTGCATGCTCTTTATAAATTTTTGAGAAATTTAAGAGAATTTTGTGTTTAAAACGTGACGTCAGAGTTCTCTCTTAAATAAATTTTTGGCAAATGAAATTTCTATTCTCAAAAATTTGTAAAAATTTATTGTCAATTTTTTGTTGTTGTTTGAAATGTCAATAAAATATTTTTCATATAAAAAGTTGTATACCTAACCTGAAAACTTATTTATATAACTTTTTACCGACAAAAAGACCAAAACCACGAAAAATGATTTAATTTAATTTTTTTTCAGCAAAAATATTCAATAATTTTACAAAACATTTCAGAAAATTACTAAATTAATTCAAATTTAAAAAAATCTTATAACCTAAAAATCAATTATTTTTGACATTAAAAAATTTGGAAAAATTTATGCAAATTTTGCGTATGTCTACTTTTGTTTGCAAAAGAGAACATTTTAACTATTCTCGGAGAATTTTATGATCACGTGATTTTTCCTCTCATTTGCAAATTTTTGCAAATAAAAGTTAACATACAGACCTATTATGTAGTTTTTTGAAACTCTTTTATTTTTTGATTTTTTATAGCTCTATTATAGAGATACTATATCAGAAATTTGATATTTATAATTATTATAACTAAATATAAGAATATATGTATATACCTTTAGAATCTTTCTCTTAGAATTACATATTAGTGAATTATTGATTAATAACTTACTTGTTAAGTTACAATGATTAAGTAGTATGTATATATAGTAGGTAGTTCGATAAAATTTACTTTTGGTTTATTTTTTGTTACATGAAATTTAATGTTGCCAAATCTTTCGACGTAAAAATATATTTTTATTGAGTATTAACATATTAATTGCAATAACAATTTGGCAATAAACTTATTTTCCGCCGCAAATATATACCTACTAACCTATAATTTAATTAATTCTTATCTCTACCTATGATATTTATACAAAATGTAGTCTAAATTTTTTTTCTACATACTCTGATCTTATTTTAGGTTTCAACTACGCATTTTCAACATTTATCTAGAAATAGTGTACAAAGTAAAGAGGTTTTAATATACATTTTGGAAGATATATTATGGAACATTTCAAATTTTACAGTTTCACTGCATTTTGGAAGTAACGGTAATTGTTTTTTTATTTAAAACTTTGTTGATAAAAATTTGATTTTTAAATTGATTTATTTGAATTTTGAGCTCAATCTTTATGATGATAGATCAGTTTTACCGTGACTTTCGAAACATCAAAAAATACGATTGTGAGACGGGTTGTTAAACTTTTATTATCACAATATCAAAATCATGTGTTTGATTTGTAATATCTATACAATGTATTATTTGACGTTAATAAACACTTTTTGCAATTTTACGATCATTTGCTTTTTGAATGTCATTAGACGAAAAAAATAATAATAATATACCAAAAATATTAATTAATATTATATTTTTTTGCATTTAAAAAAAAAATGTAAGCATGAATTTAGCGAGATTTCTTTCTTGTGTTTATTTCTTTTCCCTATTAAAAAATGTCAGTTACGAAAACAAAAAAATTTTTGTTTTTATTATTTTTATTTATTAAAACAAATAAAAAGACTCACTCAATTGATTATTCCCTCTACATTTAAAAATTATTATCAACGTCAAACAAATGTCTTTCAGAAATTCTCGATACCTTCTTTGCACATTCGAGGCTTCGCGAAAACATAATTTAGGCGTTTATAAACTCAACACATTGTGTTACAATTTTGATTTGACGAATGTAAGCACAAAACATTGTGTTTCAACTGTTTTTAGACGTTTCGAAAGTCAAGGTTATTAGAGCTGTATTTTATTATGTTATTGCGAATTAAATTTTAGTTATATATGAGTTGTAGAAGTACAAAAAAATAGATTATTAAAACTAGATGTAGATGTAGCACAAAAGTAACTTTCTTCATTTTAATATTCTTATAATCATATGAAGAACAAACCTTTATAGCAAAGTTATCCAACGTTGTTCGTATCGAACACAAAATTTATACAATTTAATTCAATAAAGTTTGATTTATGAATCGAATTAAAAAAAAATTTTGTTTATCAAAAATAGTAATATATTTTTTTGTCACTATTATCTATAACAATATCAATAACACTACAACTTAAACTAAACTACATTAGTTTTTCCTGTTGGAGTATAAACAAACACGTTCCTTCCTCTTCCTACCCGTGATCACATATAAATGTCCATGAGATAAACAATCTTCTATCAATTGCAGACCAAAAAAAGTTTTATCCCTGCAATTTGTTAATGAACATGGCAAAAGTGAATCTCATCGAAAATTGTAAGCGTTTAAGCTCAAAATTATATTTCTAATGATATTAGCGGTAGGAAAAAAGGTTCGTCTGTTCCACAATCAGTTTGAATTTATGCTTTAATGAAATCGAGTATGCATAACTCTTTTTATTAATCTAGTACCATAGTTTTGGCTTCATTAAATTTCGTATAGAAATACTGTTAGAGCTGCTGATTTTAATTCCAATTGGTGAGGAAAAAACCCTATCAAATCCAATGAATAAAACTCCTTTGGGTACTTAATTTTCATTAGTAACCTAATCTATCAATTTGTAAATACTGCATTAGTTTCTGATTAATAAAACGTACTGTCACATTTTTTTGGGTTAATTCATATAGCCATTCCACATAGCCATATATAAAATTGTTATACTGATTCCTAAGATTCGGAAATACTTTTTCAGTCAACTCTTTATCGTTCCTATTTCAGCTGTATTAAATTTATTAGCAAATGTTATTTTCGAAATCGGTAGCAGTCGTATTTTTTTAAAAATTTTGATAGAGTACTTGAGCGTAAATTTTCAGATCTGTAACACCTTTGGTTTTTCAAATATTCTTGATAGGCTCTAGAAGTTGTATGGTAGCTACCGAAACAGTCCGAATTTCGACAAATTGTAAAATACGTGTTTGTTTATTTTTGATACAAATACTGTTATGTATAAATTTTCATGTTTGCAATACAACTATTTTTTGAAATATTCCTGATAGGTGCTTGGAGTTGTATGGCAGCTATCTGAATTTGTCACTGGTTAGCTTTATAAAGTACCGTGTCCGGTTCTATTTTTGATCATGAACTGTGAAAATTTCAGAACCCTATCTTTAAAACTGTGGTCGTGCATAGTGAGCAAACAAACAAACTTTTCTTTCTTCAGTTAATTTTAACTCGAGATCTTCTTAAAAAATTGAATTTCGTTTAATCGTTGTGACTTTATATCAAGTAAGTAATCAATAGTTTTAGCCAAACATTTACTTGATATTTGTACTATAGCACGAGACAATGAAAATTAAATTACATAAAATTATATTAATTTAGATAACAATAGTTCAGTCATAAAAAAAAATCTGCTTTAATTTCAAGAATCATAAATTAAAAATGAATTGGTCAACTTAGGCGTCTCTAACTAAGATACATATAGGTTATAAATTTGAAAATTTATATATTCAATAAAGATATTATCTTCTATACTATTATTTTCGTGACGTTTTTATAATTACTAAAAATATATTTTTTTATGGATTCCTACAATATGTTTATTAATACATAATAACAGGCCTGTATTAAATTTCTTTCAAAAATTTATTATTTAAAATTAGATATAATTTTTAATCATAAAATTAATCATCACTGATGACAGTCCTATATATAAATTTCTTATATTATTTAGAAATTATCAATTCTCCTGCTTTGATTATATTTTATGAGATCATCAAATTTCAAAAGTTTTTTCATTGTTATCTAATTTGAACTGTTAAAGATTAATTTATGATAACAGAGTATTTAAATTAAATATTTAAAATATTCAAAAACGTATACTAACAAAATAAATAAAATTTCTAAAATTATAAACAGACTTTCAGAATACAAATAAATCATAAAATAATATTGATAAATACTATGAAATATGTATATATTTTTTTTTTAAATATTATTTTACTGAATTATATAAATAAATAAAAAAAAAAAATTTGAACATCTGAGTAACCATCAGATTTTAATAACCGAATATAAAAATAATTAATTATTGTAATATCGTAAAAACGTATATAGAGTATAGTTTACCTGCCAAGTTAAATTTTATTTACTTTTATTTATTATCCATTCTTTTTTTCTTTTTTTTTCTTTTATATACATATAATATAGTATAACATCAAATTATATTTATTTATAATCACTTCAAGGTCTTTGAATATTTTGTTTATCTTCGTTTTTGTATTTTTATTAAATAAAAAAAAAAAAAAATTATTCTCTATCTTCAGAATATTCTTGTTGTTCCTTTACAAATTTTATTCGATTAATTTTTGATATCCTTTTTTATATATATATATATATTTATATATCTTTAGGCAGATAATTCAACATAGGATTCTACAAATAATATATTTACACTTGTTCTTTTTTTTTTAAAATTTTTTTCTCATTACTTTTTATAATCTATGATCACGATATCGTAATGCAAGATGAGATGATGAGGGTGATTGAGTGTGACTAATGCTAGCACTCTAGTAGTATACATATATGTACATATATAGTATATAGAAAATAAGATGTCTGTTAATTTAAAGAAATCTTAACAAAAAAATTATGCTAAGAACAATAGATTAGTTTTTTGAAAGGATTTACTTTTTAAAATCAATAGATTGCTCGGCTGAATTGAATCCTTTAAACGTATTATCACTTTTTTTTTCTTTCTTTAAATCCCTGAACAGGTTTAAGTTTTCAATCTTTTATTTTTATTTTAATTTTTTTTTTTTTTTTTTCTAAATCAACTTGCATTTGTTTGTTCGTGTGTAATAGTAGTTTTGTTTAAAATCGAGTAATTTAATATGGGGACAATAAAAATTAAAATAAAATAAAATTAAATTTCAATTGGTAGGTCAAAATACTGTTAATTTTTTTTTTTCAAATTTTTAAATACGAAAATTTTTAGTAAATTACAATTAAATTTGTAAATATACAATATGAATGAGGTTAAGCATAGACCAGTGGCTGACTCAGTGTCAAAACTATTTATAAAAACCCCAGAATTACTTAAAACGACAAGTTATTCAGATTGTTGTGGTAGAATAGTTCTGTAATTATTGTTAATGAGCGTATAAAGTCCTCTTTACCTCAAAAAAATACTTTAGAGAAATAGAAAACATCACTGAACGGCAGTTAAATTAAAATTAAAAAAAAAAAGTGAAATAGACATAAGTTTAAAAATACAGACATAGATAGTAATATGTTCGTCGAATTAGTGATTACCCCTCTCTTAAAAACGATCAATTAAAGTAATTAAATTCTTAGACAAAAACAAATAAATCGAAGGAGTAAATACTGATATACAACCCTCGAACCATAGTATATCTACGTGTTTTTGTCGACAGTTTTATGTCCGACAACTATGAAATAAAAGTTGGCGTTCTACAAGGCTCTGCCTTATCATCTACTCTTTTCTTGATTTTCGAGAATGACTTACTCTCTTCAATTCACAATTCAATCCACAGTTTTGATGATGACAGCATATTGGTAGCATATATGACTTTTTAAAGAAATCTAACATCATCTCAATCTCAATCAGGTTGAAGAAAAACATAATTACTAACTCACTTAATCATGATCTAGCAAAAATAGGCGATTGGGGTAACTTAAACAGAGTTGAGTTCAATACGTCCAAAACTCAAAGCATTTTTATCTGTTGTAAAAGAGATCAACCAGTCTTAATCCTGCGATTTCAAGGAGAAAATCTACAACGATCTGAAAGTGTAAATATTTTAGGTATGCAGCTATTTGGGTTTTCTTGCTCGATGTGAAGCTTACTTTTCTTCAAGAAATCTGTCCAATATCTATATAAAGCTTATATCCGACTATATTGAAATAAAATCAATAATCAGTGTAACACTAGGAAGGCTTCAAGTGCCCATTTCTACACCGTGGAAAAACGGCCCAAAACTGGTTTCAGAAATTCATTTATTGTAAGAACGGTTCTAAAATGTGGAATATACTCCATTTCATGTGTTCCCCTCCATTATACAATTTGCAACTTTTCAAAAAAAACATCTTCAGGCTCGTCTTCAACTTACCGACCAAATCTCTTCTATCATCCTATTTCTCTCCTAATCCCTTTTCTTCTTACTCACACCTACAATAATTCTGTATAAATCCTGGTAATCCTTTCCTAGAGTTTGGGTAGCGTGTAAAAAAAAAATATTCTAGTTAAAGAATTGAAAAAAGAAGTTTAATCCAGCCAAATATAACTTTGGAAAAATATTTTAAGAAGTTAAAACTGGCCTAGTGTATGTTAGTCAGTATTTTCATCATCACTTGCAATGCAACATTGCATCAGTGGGGCATAGGGCTGAAGTATTAAAAGAAGAAACTATAAACAAAATAAGAAAAAAGGATATTGTAATAAAACCAGTACCGACCATCGTTCAATGGTATTACATTTACATCATGAATGTATCAGTGACAAACTGATAAGTGAAAATAGCAGACATGTCTTTCGAATTCCCTTGATTTTGCTTTATTTTAGAGGAACCACCCACTTTTCATGCAAATAAACTAAAGTTGTATAGGGGATGTAGCATACAATTGTTATTTTTCGACTGGTATTCAAACGAAGTGGATACGGACTTAAACGATTTTCCTTTTAATTAAATTTAAATAATTTGTAATTGCGATTGAACAGAAGAGTAATAATTGGCTTATGTTTTATTTTAATATTATGTTGTGATATTAATTGAAATTATTAAAAATACACAAACATAACATGTTTTAATCGCTTGAAATAAAAATTAATTAAACTTGACTAATATTAAACAAAATGTTTCTACATATGTACTCTCTATGCCTAACTTACGTTATACATGACGGTTTTACTGAAAAAATTTCACTTACGAATTAAATAAAAACAGGGTAAGTGAAACAAAAAATTCGAAAAAATAGTTTTTCACTTATCCATTCTCGACTGTGAAATGAATTGAATTGCAAATAAAATAAATCAAAATTATTAATTTTTTTATCAAATTTAAATAAATATTTTTATCTATGTAATTAATTTCGGTACTCGAAAATTAATATTTTAAAACTATATGACTATATCCTTTTGGATATTCTCAAAAATTACATTACTTAAATAAATATTCTTTAAACATTTCATAAAGCAATCAATCAATCAATATTAATCATAATTTTTAAACATTTTTTTTTTTTAATTAATGTTGGAAATTCTAATTTAAAATCTCTTGAGAAAATACTCGAATTCAAAAATCAAAATTAAATAATCTAAAAATAAAATGGGTTTAGCTTATAATAAATTTAAAATTGAATTTATTTGAATTGTTAAATTTATAATCAATAAATTGAAAATGTTTTGAATTTTTTTTTGTATACCCTGTCTCACCTTTATACGTGTCTTGAACGACGATAAATTTGTTAAAAAATATCAATTTAAAACCTACAACAAACAAAAAAACAAAAAACAAATTTGAATTCCCTATTGAATAAAAAAATAACCATAATATACAATTTTTCAATATAACAACACCTACCTACACACTCCTATACATGTTTTAAGGACATTTTAACCTTATAAGCCTTTTTATAAGGAACTTAAAAATATATATTTTTTATTTTTATTCTATAAGATTTATTTATGGTCTTTATTGATGATGAGATGCATAAAAATGTTCTGAATAGATGGATAACTTCGTCATTATAAAAGGACTATCATAATGTTTGGTGGAATCGAAAAAAAAACTCCTAAACAAGGTTTATAAAAATAAAATTTATGAAATTTTTTTTTTTATAATAGGAATAGAGGAACGATACTAGACATTTTTAAAATACATGTGGATTTATTAATAGGTTCATATTTCCCGTAATTTGTTCGATGATAAGGGTATTAAAAATGTTCATTGAGCGAAATCGTGTACTAGTATGGGTATTCTCCATACTTTTAATGTGTCGTGAATAGATTTCGTCTTTCATAACTTTTAATATGGAGAAAATATCTGAAATTTCTCTCCTAGATTCCAAAAATATTAAGTTAAGTAGCTTTATGCTATCTTTAATATATAGAGGTAGAATAAGAGGGTCAGCCCAGGGCAGATTACGTAAAGCATACCTCTAAAATATTCTGAATTGACTCAATATGAATATTATTATATAGTGTGGTGACCTTACTTGACTAGTATAATGAAAATTGGGACGTACTAGTGATATATACAATGATCTGGTAACATACGGAACATTGAATTCTCTAGCAGCCCATCGCTTAATAAAACCCAACATAGAATTCGGTTTATTAATAGCTGCATTGAAGTGCTCATTGAAAAACAGTTTCTTGTCAAACATCACACCCAGGTCCTTAAAGTGGGATACTCTTTTAATAACACCATCGCTGAAAGTATAGTTATCAGTTAACACAAGCGACGAGTAAAAGTAAATTACATTCGCCAGTATTTAGTATTAAACTGTTAACTTTGCACTACTTCATGAAGGCATTCAAGTCATCTTGAAGTAAAATCTTGCCATTTGATGTGACAACTTCTTTAAATATGTTCATGTCATCCGCATATAAATAATAAATAACATATACTTAAAAAAGTAATTAAATTCAATTGGACTTAATATTAGCATGTGGCACTTCAGTGGCAATTATTAAACTGATTATGAAATAATTTTTACTTTTTAATGTTTTCGATAAAACTCATGTCCGAATATAGAGTTTTATGATGGGTTCATAAACTTCCTGAGTTTGCTCGGGTACAAATAATATTTTAATCAATATCAAATTTAATACGTATTTTGTTTAGTGAGGGGTATACGAACCTAGGTAGGTAGGTAGGTAGGTAGTAGTGGCTGCCGACAGTACATCGACACACTTAGACCGGTGAGGTTCATTGTGATACCACGGGAACTTTCCTCGCGTAGTACTCTACTCGTTGAACCAATTTGAGCTTTAACGAAGCGGTGGAGGTTTCTGATACCAGTGATACGAACCTAAGAACGTAACAAACGCGAAGACATTGTCATTATGAACTCAGCCTAAAATTGATGAAAATACAACATTTGATGTGTGGAGCAAATCAATGTGTAGTTTACTTTATTTATTATTGAAAACTAATATATCAGATGTGTAATATTTTACCAGCACCTAAAACCATGCTTTATTTAATCATTTGAATCTGAAAATTTACCAGTTCTTAACTTAACTGATTATACAAGAAAACATTGTAAAAATATAAAATTAAATGTTTAAAACGGTTAAGAAAAATAAGAGACTTCCAATTCTGTTTCATAAACAAAAATTATATGAATTTGCTGAATACTAAAAATCGTCCAGACTCTTTCAACATTCAAATCACATAGAGAAAGAGATAAAGTACATGAAGAGCATTTTTTTTTTTTGTTAAAAGTATAAAATCTGATTTTTGTTTTTATTTATGTTTAAGTTAAAATTTGAATTGGAGTTTATTATCCTTAAAAGATAATAAACCAAAGAAGAAAAAAAAGGGTTCATAAAAAATACGTATGCAATGCACACCACACATTATACACGGAAATTGGTGCCTTAAAAAATCCTCCCGTACAAAAATTGTATATAAAAAAAAAAAAAACATTTTTTTAAATATCCAAGTAAGCAAAAAAAAATGTTTTTTCTCAATTAAAGTTTTTTCGCATATTATTATAACTCTCTAATCCTTAGCTAGATTACAAAAAGGACACATAAATTATTTTTTTAATGGAAATTTAATTTCACGCTAGTTGAATGTCAAATGTTTTATTAAAAAGTGAAAAGTTTATAGTTTTGAATATAAAAAAAAAAGGTTGATATAAATATTTAATAAATTTTTAATTAAAAATAAAACTTAAATTAAACTTATAATAAAAATTCATATTTTATGCACATGAAAATGTAAATTGCAAAATTTAAGGACATACAAGAGAACTTATACTTTCAAATAGTTTTTATAATGATGTGTTGATTTAGTAATTCAGTTTATTGTTATTTATTTATTATGTTTTAATTTCATTTAACAATTCTAATTTACATTACTAAGAACTTATACTATAATGTATTTACTTACACCTATGACCTATGATATAAAATTTATTTAAGTTAACCTGAATTTTTCTATTTATAAAATATATTTTTTAAAATCAAAATGGCAAGTAAAACCTGTTTAATTTTAATAGTAATTCAGTTTAAATTCTACTCTATTGCAAATTACAGTTCATCACGTCAACTCAAATTAACGTCAAGATTTGAATCAAGTCAAACTTATAAGATCGAAAACTCAATATTATGTAGGTGTATTGCTTAAAGCTGACATATAAAACATTTTCTATTTTTAATGGTAAATCAATCTGGATTCTACTGTTTATGAAGTATCATAATTAAATTATACAAAGATTGTGATTCTTAAAAGACATGAAATGATACATAAATTAAGCAAATCTCATCGAAGCTTCTTTTCACTTAATAATAAGGTTGGTTCAAAGACAGAAAGTGTATAACAATACACAAAAGTAGTTTGTTTGTAAAATCATATCTTAATGCAAACATGGTTCATGAAACAAAACTAACAGGAGAGCAGCGGAAAAGAAACAAACCAATTCACAGAATTGAAAGAAAATATTTTTATTATACTATTTTTTACTTCTTTTTAAATTTATAATTTAATATAGCGAAAGTCTTCAAATAATTTCACATAATTAAAGAAAATTTAATGTCCTTAAAAATAATCATCGAAAGGCTATACGGCGGTCAGTACTTTAGAAGTTATGAGCTATTTTCTACCCACACTTCATGTTTTTTTGTAGTAAATTTTTTTATTCTCATTTATTTTTAATACACGAATTTTTATTTTATTCATAAAAAAATAAAATATTTTAGTAGGTAGGTAGGTACATTTTTTTATAATTTACTTTTCTTTTGTACTTTGTTTTTGTTCTTTTCTAATGAACACGCAAAATTGAAATTGAATGCATTTCTGATGATCATCCGATGATGAATCGATTAAAAAATTGGAATTATAACATTTACACACACATAAAAAGATGCAGTTGCAATTGATGACATAATCTAAACACTGAGAGCTGACTTTTACAACATATTTGGTTAACTGCAATTGCAATTCAATGTGAACACATCCAATTATACCGCGCGATCTATTAACTCTTTACTAAACTTAAACCTAAAAACTCTAAACTCTTTATTTAACTTTTTATTCCCTATGGCAATTCTATTATTTCTTTTATGAAAAAGAGTTGGTTTAGATAAGTGTTAAATCGTAATTTTGTGATAAAATTTATTTAAACGATTTATTTAAACCGTGCATGAGCATGGAACATTTGACTAGTAATCATAATTGAAATTCGATATTTTTACGAGCATATCAGTTTATATTAAAAACAATATATAGAAACAACTTAGGAACAAGAAGATTAATTTGCTGAATTTGACTGTATTTTCATATAATACAGCTTCTTACAGTAATTAAATTACTTTCTGTGTATCATAAAGAGTCAGCATTCCTAACAACTAATTAAAACTATGGATTGTAACTAGTCCCGAACTAAAGATTCGTAAATTATAATTATTTCTTAACAAAAATATTATTCATTTGTTATTGAGTAATTCAAATATCAAGACTGGATGTAAAACATTTTAAAATTAATAATCAATTCTCAAAATTATTGTTACTTGGGAAATTTGCTTTTAAAAGAAAAGCAAACATATACATATGGAACTTTGATAAACATAGTAGTACATAAATGTGTTTTTTAGATCATCGTTTTATATTTTCATTTTTTTGTTTTTCAAAAATTATCATTCCAAATTGTTCCTCCCAAAACAACAGGAGAAACCATTTAATTTTTTTGTTTTTCTGATTATTTTTTCCAACAAAAGAAACAAGACGCGTCACGGGGATGCTGTGAAGATAAGAACCGGTTATCAGTTTTTTTTATTATTTTAATTTTTTTTTTTTAAAGTGTATATGTGTTATGTTGCCAACGAATTTCATTGTATTCGGACCACAAATATTTTTTTTATTTTGCTTTTTTTTCGTTTACTTTCATTGCTTTTAAAGTAAAGTCTATTACTATAAATGTTCATTTCAATCATTATCGCATCGCTCCACATAAATGTACACGAAGGGATCGTAAATATGATAAAGATACAAAATAAAGGTAAAAAATAAAAAACAAAAAATTATAGAACTCGATGTATGCTCAGGTGTTGGTGTTAGTTGGATGCTCATAAAACTGGTAGTATTCAAGGCACATTCAAATGATCTTTTTGTAAATATAAGTTTTATTGTTTTGCTTGAAATAGATAAACAAAAACAATATATATATACATAAGTATATGCATATATATACATAATATGAATAAATGTGTATATTACAAAACAATCGACTCATTTGGAATATCAAGGATGAATGACTTACTTGGATATCTGGATATAAATAAAATTTTCTATTTTGAATTTTAACTTTACTTTAAAGGAGTACATAGAGCAGTTCTCCATATTGGAAATGAGAGGTGTTCAACAACCTTTTTTTTTATTAACATATTATTGACGGTCTAATGGGGTGGTGGGTGTTCTAACGTAGTTGTATCCAATTTATACCACTCAGTCTTTTCCACCTTATTTTTCTACTCTCACTTTGTGACCGTTAATGTTAGTAACCTTAATAACCCCGGTGTAGTATAATGTGAAAGGAACAGAAGAGAGGGGAAACATAAAGTGTATAGAACAAGTGAAGGGGGAGCAAACAAAGGCAGACCATCTTTGCCGGTAGCTGAACCACTTTCAAATTTTGAGTTTTTAGGATCATTTCCGTAACCATGTATGCGGTAACAATATCTCCTCATTAGAGCGGCTTCAAAAAGCGTTTGTACTTTCAATAAACCATCCAATGGCCATCCAATGGGCGCGAGTACCTGTAAGGTGTTTTTTACCTATATATCAGATAATTCCAAAGGGTCCACCAATTGATAACATTTAATGAAACATGACAAACAACGGTAGATCCCCAAGAGGTAATCACGATCAAATCACGGTGAATCCTCCTACATTCGCGGTCATAGTAAACCACATATCGGATTTCAGAGGGGGTGTGGAACACCAAGATAACAAGGTTGCAGGATAGTGAAGATTTTTTTCATATCCCTTTTTTTGTTTTAAATATTAGCCTAAAATTAGATTAGAGAAACCGTTTGAACACCTATTTAATTCAGTTAATTTAACAAAATAGTTTAGTTGAGCAAATCTTCGAATTCAAACTTTCGAGAGCATGTCGTTGATGAAGGCAAACTCCTGCACTCAAGAGAATAAATGTCGACAGTTATGAAAATTCTACAGCTTTTAACTGGAAATAGTATGCATAGAAAAGAATCCAATGGAAGGGAATGTCTGACTTGAATCGAATTGCAATTTTTTCAATCAACCGGCAAAAATGACGTATGCTGCTCTGGAATCAACCAATCAAACTGATGCAAAATTCGAACAATTTATTGCAGATTTTCACCAAACGAAAGAGATCAAACTATCTTTGGTTAACCAACATCAATCACGGCAAGTCATCCTCCGCAAGAAGAGGATTAATTATGTAAAAAGAAAGGCACGAAGAAAGTGGCAAAAATCAAAGGATCCAAGTCATAAATTTATTCTTAATCATTTAAGTAATCAATTAAAACAACGTGTCAGAGATAAAAAAAAATAATTTCTAAATAATATATTAGCGATATATTACTGATAATACTGACTATTCGCTTTACGAAAGCAGCTAAAGAAGTATATTGCTTCGATTCTTCGATCGAAAACTAAGAATAAAGGCTATAAGACCACTTGGCAGAGATTTCAAAAGCACCTCCACAAAATCTTGCTGAAAAAAAAAATGAAACTAAAATATATGAAATGGAAATTATAATATGTAAGTATATAAGACTATAAAAGAAATTAAGAAAATATTCAACCAAAAAATCAACATTAAATTACGATTCAATCACCGGGCAAATTATGAAGGAACTACTAGATTTCTGTCTTACTAATTTACTGCATGTTATTAGTTCCAACATAATCCTAGACATTGGGATGTTCCTACACACCATACAGGCCAATATCGCTTTTATTTTACCATAATTATTATAGAAAGAGGACTGATTTAGAACCATCAATTTGGATTCACAAACAAAATTTCTACAATTAATTAAGTGCGTCGCAAGATTTGCTCAAAAATCTTCTTTCGACAGAATAGTCAACACAATGTTGGGTCGAGGAAATAAATTTACTGGAAAAATGCAACTAAATTAAAACGGCAAATAACTGTTTAAGTATACAGACATTGGCAAAAAGCTATATTTCTCAGTCGAAATTAGATAGTATACCTTTTGGAGTATTGGAATGTGAACCGATTGAACAACAATAAATTACAACTAAAAATTACTGTAAAAGTAGTTCTTTTAAATTAAAACTTCATTTGAAACTGAACAAATATGTTCGAATCTAAGCTTAAATAATTTTTTGATTTATCTTCATTTTTTCTCTTTCTTTTTTTTTAAAGTGTACATACTTACATTTATATTAATTTTTTATTTCATCAAGTTCGAACTGATATAAACATTAAAATATAAGATCAAAAAAAATATTTTCTTTCTCACTCTAATTTTTTTTACTCTTTGAATTCAATACAATGATGATGATGAGGATGACGTTTAGAAAAAAGGGATGAGATAACGGATAAAAAATACGATTTTTGTTCGTTATAAATAGATGTTCTGGTATAAAGTATATATGCATGCATATAAATAATTTAATAATACAATACATCAACAAAAGGGTATGACAGAGTAGCTACATACGATTCAGATCGGATTTTACTGAGATAATCTTGTTCGTATCGTATTTGTACCGTAGTTTTTTATATGAACAAACGAAAGGATTCATTTTTGTTGTTTTTTTTAGGTTCATTTTTTTATATTTTCGTATTTAGAGATGTGTTGACGCATTTTATTATTCCCTTGTGGAGACATAAATTTTATTATCGTTGATAATAAAGAACGTTTATGAATATACAAAAAAAAAAAAAAAAAATAAGCAAAATATTTAAATTGATTTTTTCTATGATGTGATTTTCAATGTAAATAAGATTTTTAGTTTATATTTTTTTTTTATTTTCTAAAAATATTTAAAAAACATTTTTTTTTTTCTTTTTTTATATTAAAATTTTTTTAAAGAAAAAAATTAGGTTAAGTGAAGTATCACGATTTTTTTCATATAGTATTTTCGAATTTTAATTGTAGGTAAGGGGTTAAATTGTAATGAATTTAAAACCCCTGATCCTGTAATTGTAAAAAAAAAAAAAAAATGACAGACACACATTTTTTTTTCTCTTTTTGTTTTCTTGCAATCTTGCATTTTTCGGTACTCAAAACGAATTAAAGAAAATTCAAGAAATATAAAATTAATTTGATTTGATATGTGAAAATTTGAATTTTTTTTTTTTTATTTTTATTACGTAAAAACAAACAACAGCTAATATTGTGTGTTAAAACAAAAAAAAACAATAAGCATTTTGTTTCTTTAAACTAAAAAAAAATTTTAAATAAAAAAAGTGTGAGTCAAGAGTTATGGGTTACTAATAAATCAAAGATGAGAGGTTTCAAATAATTTATTTTCTAATGTAATAAATTTTTTTAAATTAAATTACAAAAAACTTGTGGAAATTCTCATAATATTTTTTTAATCAAATTTTTTAATATGGGTAACGAAAAAGTGAGGTGAATAGTGTTCACTTGAATTAAAAAAACAAAAAAAGAAATTATTTTAATGTAAACAAAATATGCGAATTATTTTTGTAATTTTAAATTTGAATTCAACAGAGATATACCTACTCATTGCCTTCGGGAATTTAAAAGAAAATTAAAGAAAATTAAATTGTGTTGCATATGGAAAAGAAAATCTATTAAATATAGAATTTTTCAATTTAATATTACATACATTCACAAATTTTTGGATAAAATTCGATGTGAACTCTTTAACTGTTCAAATTTATTTCGAGCAGAACCAATTCAATTGAATTATATTCTAAGTCAAGCAAAAGTAAAGCAATTTAATCCCAATTCTATGATCCCGAATACTTTGAAATATCTAACTGGTTAGAGAATTATAAAATTGTATTCGCAATACTATACATTGTACAGAAAATAGTAATATTTATACAGTAAAAACATCGTTCGCGAAATAATATCATGTTAATATAGTCTAATTTATAGGAAATTCAAACTGAAATAATCGAATAAATTTAATGTTATCAAAATATTAAAATAAATTTTTAAATTATTTTATTTCTAGACAGACAGTCTTTTCAGTAATTTAGGGGTGTATTTTTAATAATACAAACAATTTGTTTTTTATATATGTATTACATATATTTTATTCTATCTATAATTTGTTCTATAAAAATAATTAAAAAAACAAATTCTATTTCAATTGTTTTTTAATTACAAAATTCATTCATATTTTTAAATAAACTTTGTTGTGCTTTTCCAAAT
Organism: Argyra leucocephala; assembly: GCA_963942445.1. Taxonomy (NCBI): domain Eukaryota; kingdom Metazoa; phylum Arthropoda; class Insecta; order Diptera; family Dolichopodidae; genus Argyra; species Argyra leucocephala. The sequence goes on along the minus strand of OZ012681.1, from coordinate 6,421,687 downwards.
ACATGAAAATATCAAAACACAACCGATTCTCAAAAGTGTTGAATAGATTGGTGAATTGTAATATGTACTATTACATATAAAAATAAATAAAAAACATAAAAAACCCTGTCAACCAATTGTCACATATTGTTGACCAAAAATTGTTATGACAAATATTTGTCAACATTTTGTAGAAAAAATTTGAGTAGGTTTACAACCATAACTTTGTAACAAATTTTGTTGACAAATTGCCATAATAATTTTGAGGACAAAATGTGCCTACAATTTTCTGACAATATGTTGACAAAAACTTGTCATGACAATTTTTGGTTAATGGGGCAGTCCATTATGATACCACAGGAACTTCATTCGCATGATCATAATATTCAATTTAAAAACATAACAACTAAATAAAAGTATAACAGTGAAAATAGTCGAATATTTTCCTTTTAATTTTACTGATATGCTTATCATACAGATACGCGTATTTCGTCTACTACTTGCAGACTTCTTCAGTGTTTTGTGCTCGACTGAGGAAAGAAATCTAAAGTTGTCTTATTTATTTTATTCGTACAGGTAACAATTTCGCAGCTGCAGCTGCATTCTCGCAGCTGCATGGTTGTTTATTATCCAATGAAATAGCACAGGTAGGGAGTTGAATAAAAATATTTTTATTTATTTTATTTCGACGTTAGAGTGCCAGGTAGGGGTGGTGTTATTCGTTTTATTGTATTTCACAAAAAATTTAAATAAAGAAGAATATCCGTCGCCTTGGTCTTTATTTAGGAGTGAGTCATTTTTAGTTTTGTAAATTTCGATGCTTTCAGCTGAATCTAGTTTCCTAGAATCTCTAATGTAATTTATCATTACAATGTCTTCTTTCGAAATGCTATGATTCTCCTGGATGATGTGTTCTGCTACTTTGGATCGGAACTCTGTTGAGTTCTTCTTTTTAGCCAGTTCTGCTTCTTTCAGGTGTTCATTGAGTCGTGTTTGCATGTTTCTCCTAGTTTGCCCAATATAAACTTTGTTGCAATGACTGCAAGTTACCTTATATATACCTGATTTTTCCATTTGTTCGATTGGGTCTTTAGTTGAACCTAGAACAGACTTGAGTTGGTTAGTTCTGCTGCTTTATACGATATCTAACCCGTGTTTTCTTAATTTCGTTCTGAGTGGGAGAGAAATCTTGCTAAACTCCAATGCTACTCTTCTTATGGGTTGTTGATCAGTGAGTAGGTTAGTGAGGGAATTCCGTTGTAAACGTCTTTTCCGTTTACTAAGTAATCATCCGTTACTTCTTAACCGTTTACGTTTCACTGTTATACCAAAATTTTACTCTAACGCTGGAAAACAAGTTTTTATAAAAACTAAATAAAAGTGTCATTATCTACAGAGGAAGAAAAAAGCTAGAATCAAATAAAATTCATATATGTATAAGTAGGTTAGGAACTTCGGTTAATAAAGATTTTCTGAAGTGACTTAAATTTTTTATAAAGTAAAATAAATTAAGGTAGGTCTACATAATGTCGTGATACTAATGTTATGAAACTACATTCTTGTAATCTGTCATAATAGTTTGCAAAATTGAATTTTTCATTTACTGAAACGTGTCAAAATAATTCATCATTTCCAATAATTTTTATCAATAGCTTATAACTCAATGCTTGGTACAATATTTAGAATAATATAATAGAATAGAATTTTTGACTTTAAACTTAATTTAAAATCCTGGTTCATAAAAATCTCTGAAAATTTAAAATATATATTAAAAAAGAAAAACAAATGCTTCAATACACATTATATTGTTTAAAACGCTGGGTGGCACAGTAGGTAGAGTGATGGCCTTACAACCGAAAGGTCCCAGTCCAGTACCCTTTATCATTGGGATAAAATAAATAATAAATAGTTGAGAGGTTTGGTTATCACTAAAAATATAATGGAAATTATGCTATTATGAAGGCGAAGTACTATACAGTAGATACAGTTTTCCACATTTAAATTAGTCTATACCAAAAAAAATCTGCAGAAAAACTATTGTATGTAAAACTATTGTATAAAAAAAAATATATTGTAAAGGGTGTTTTTTTAGAGTGATAGAACTTTAAATTGAAATAAAACACATTTAAATTAAGATTGAAGACACATTTTTTTTTTATTTGAAAGATAATTTTATGACATTTAGGCTTTACAAATAGTTTCCGGCATATGTCCACCACGACTAGCTCTGAGGAACCACATTCGATCAGACTAATTTTGGACCACTTTTTCGAGTAATTCAGGCCTTATTTCATCAGTAACACGGGTTATGTTGGCTTCCAAAGCATCTATTGTTTCTGGTTTATCAGCATAAACCAATAACTTCACATAACCCCAAAGAAAATAATCCAGTGGTGTTATGTCGCATGATCTTGGAGGCCAATTAATTGAACCATTTCTCGAAATAATGTTATCACCAAATCTTTCTTTCAATAAATCAATTGTTGCCGTAGCAGTATAAGGTGTAGCACCGTCTTGTTGAAATCAAAACACTTCCGGGTCGATACCATTCAAATTTCGAAACAGAAAATCATTGATCATAGATCTGTAACGAGCACCATTCACTGTAACATTTGCTCCAGCATCGTTTTTAAAGAAATATGGACCGATGATACCTCCAGCGTGTAAACCACACCATACGGTGCATTTTTCAGGATGCAATGAAACCTGCAGAATTTCTTGAGGATTGTTTTCACTCCATATACGGCAATTTTGCTTGTTTGCGTAGCCGTTCAACCAAAAATGAGCTTCATCACTAAACACAATTGTTCGATAAAAAAGTGGATCAACTTGAAGCTGTTCTAGGGCCCAATCACCAAACAAACGGCGCTTATTATGGTCAAGTGGCTTTAGTTCTTGAACCAGTTGAATCTTATATGGATGTAGACCAAGATCTTTACGTAAAATTTTCCATGTGGTGGTTGCACACAGTCCAAATTGTTGTGAACGTCGACGAATAGACAAATTTGGATCTTCATCAACACTAATTCTTACAGCACCGATATTTTCTTCTGTACGAACAGTTCTTTGTCTTGTTGTTGTTGTTGTTGCATCGAGTAGAGAAAATGTTGTCCGAAATCTATTGATAGTTCGACGAATAATCTGCTCTGATGGACGATTATGTAAACCATAAATTTCACGAAGTTCTCTTTGAGTTTGGCGAATAGAACACTGATTTTGAAAATAAATTTCAACAATTTGTAAACGTTGTTGCGGCGTGAGTCTTTCCATGATAATTTGTCAATGCTTACTGAACTGTCAATGCTTAAAACTACATATGGCTTCTATCTTCTGTCAAATAACAGTTATCTCTATCGAAAGTTCTATCATTCTAAAAAAAACACCCGTTACAATCTTTGAATTTTTTGTATATAGAAAATTAATGAAATTTCAAAATGCAATAAATCCTAACAAATTAATATTTTTTATGACAATTACAACATATTTTTCTTAATTATTTTTTTTTTTGTAAACCATAAGAGTAACAAATTTTTTTATTTACTACCCTCTTATACTTGTACTAATCTAAATTTCTTTATATATATATAAATAATAGTATATCAACTTCAAAGTAAAAAATTTTTTTTTTATCATACCACAATATTGAAAGTCCTTTCCACAATTATTATTGCAAATCAAAATTTAATTTTTAAAATTTCATAAATTTGTCTACAAAATTTTTATTTTTTCCAAATATGTTCATAAAAATTTGCCACAATTCAATAAACTGAATTATTTGTGTTTTTACGCAACAAAGAAATTATTGCATAATTAATTAAATCAAAATAAATTTTCTTTTTCTTTTAAATTTAACAACTTACATCAACTACAGTAATAATGACATAATTCAAAGTACATAATATCCTTAGGTTAGAATTTTTTTTTTAACCAAAACCACATAAATAAGAATACATAAATAGGTATGGTAAAAAAACAAAAAATTATTCAATAAAAAAATTGCATCCTAATCTCTTTAGTAAAAATGTTTTTTTACTAAAGATTTTTTGGTATGTTTAAATTGTTTTTTTTTTCTTTTTTTTTTTTTAACAATTTCTTTCAATTCTATGTACTTAGTTTTTTAACAAACCATTAAACAAATATCCTTCAAAAAAGAAATAAATACCTTAAAAAAATCTTAATTTAAAAAACAAAAAATAGAAAAATTAGTAAATTTTCAAAATTTCCAAAAATCAAGAAACAACTCTCAAGTGGGTTAAATGTAGAAATTTTCAGTTTATATATGTACATAAGTATAAAGTAAATGACCCGCAGTTCAGCACACACCACATGATCATAATTTTTAAATTGCACAATAGGCTAAAACAAAAATCAGTATTATGACGGCTGTTTTCAAAGACATATGATATGACAATGATAAGTTTTTAGAAAAAAAAAATGTTTTTTTTTTCAAATAAAATATCCTTGCATAAGGATACAGAATGCAGAATAATATTATATAAAGGAAATAAATAAATTTTATAGTTTATAATCTTATATGGTTTTTGTTCTCATGATCGTTTTATTGTTTTTATTATTTAAAAAAAAAAAAAAATTTAAAATATTTTTTTTTTGGTAAAAATCGGAAATAAATTAAAAAAGACTATAAAAGGAGATGATTTTAGAAATTAATTGAATGCAGTGAGTAGATTATTTACATTTTAATTTTTTGTTTTTGTGTTAATGGCAATAGATTGTTTAGAGACTGAGGTTATCGATTTTAGTTCGAACTAGTTCAGAAAACACACTATTAGAATAAATAAATCTTAATTTTGAAATTTTAAAATCGGAGAGCTACTTTTACTAAAATACTTGAAATCAAATGCTTTTACTCAATTACTAACATAGTATTTGTATTTTATCCAGCTCTAATCAAATGAAAATTTTTAAACATATTTTCTTTTGACTGAAATAATATGTCCTTAACTTTTGACTGAAATCGCTGCAATATTTCAATATTTGAATTGATGGCCACTCCCCACAGTTGGATTCCGTATATCCATATCGGCTTTAAAATAACTTTCTAAATCAGAAGGTTGTTCCACAGTGGCATTGGTGAGTTGCGGCTAATAATACAATAATTAATACGCTGGGTGGCGCAGTAGGTAGAGCGTCTGCCTTTCAACCGAAAGGTCCCAGGTTCGATTCCCGATGAAGCAAAAAAATGCTTTATTGATTCTTCGACCTGGTCCACTACCCTTTGTCATTGTGATATAATAAATGACAAAAATAATTGATAGTATAATCTGGTAACAAATTAAATGAAATTAAACTATTCTATTTAAGAAGGCTTATTTCCAATGGCAGTAGTTTTCCACATTTAATGATTAGATAAGCTAAGATAATTTGTTAAATAAATACTCGAAATATTGTAGTGTAAAATTGGACGAAAATGTTATTCTACCTAAGTTATTGTCAAGAGTGTAAAAAAAAAACACATTTTATTAACACGCTTTAGATATGGATTTTCCAAGTGACTTTTCTATCCAAATGCATGCCCAGGTAATTTACTGTTTCTTTCTGTGGGACTACTTAGTTATTTAGTCGGACAAGTTTTTCTCTTCAGAATAAATGTGAAATAAATTTGTTGATTGTATTTGCTCAATTCACTCCGTTTTTTAACTTCTTTAGCCATTGCTGAATTTTATTAGTTATCATCAGAATCTCTGTAGCATATACTGGGTTATTATGCGATGTCAATATGGGCGTATCATCAACGAAAGTGGTGGTGGTTATTGTCTCATTTGTTATTGGTTAAGTATAGTCTTAATGAGGTATTAAACAGGTATTAAACATAATTTCATTGGTCTGATTACAGCCACCTTGATGCTTCACTAAAAAGTGCCTTTCAATAAGGAATAAGCGCAGTAATAAATATAATAGTTCTGTAGTAAATATAATAGTTCCATATCTTATCTCTAACAAAATGCTTTATAGGTTTTTCGACCTGATCCAGTACCCTTTGTCATTGAATAAATAAATAACAAAAAATAATTGAGAGTAAAATCTAGTAACCAGTTAAATAAAATAAAGCTATTCTTTTTAAGAAGGCTTAGTTCCTGACAATAGTAGTAGTTTTCCACATTTAATGAGCTGATAAGCCAGTTATTTGATAAATAAATGCTCGAAAAACATTGCAGATATTGTAGTATAAACTTTCAGTACCGTACTTAATTAGGCACGAAAAAGTGATTCTACCTAAATTACTGTCAAGAACATAAAAAAGAAATGCTTGGCTAATTGAATTCTACATAACTAACAGCTTAATTTATATATGACTCTTCGTTTCTTAGTTAATATATTTAAATACTATATATCAGGTTTATTGATTTGCAACTAAATCACAGCATTGAAAGTGTACAATTACAAATCTAATAAATACGAAATCCATCATATCACAATTTTGTTTATTAAAATAATACTTTAACACACGAGAGTCGTGAAAATTTTGAATATTTTACCTGTACATTTTTGAATACTCTAAAGTATTCTCAAACTTTACCAGTGCGGTTTTAGTTCAAAACGATTTGAAGTGAGAGTAATGCCACTTTTTATGTTTAATATACATACTTTCAAAATATATGCTATTAAAGACTTGAAACATTTATTATAACTTCACCAATCATTAAAAAAGTTACGAAAGGCTATTTCCCCAAAAATATATCTGATAAATAGAATTCTAAATTTGTTGATAATTTTGTAAAGATTATAGCTTTGCTAAATCTTATCATTCAGCATTCACAAAATTATCGTCAACTAATCGTTAAGATTTTGGTCAATTCTTATAACTCACAGATGTATTAATAAAATTTATAAATAAGTTATAAAATCAATCAATCAAGTTAAAATCAGGAGTTGAATAGGTAGTCTAACACTACAAATACCTACTGATGAGTTCAAGTAGTCTTGTGATGAAAGACAAAAGTCCTAAAACTAATTGTTATTAATGGTTAAACCTAATTTTTTACCATATATTTTCGAAATGAAATATTTTAAAATCTCAAAAATTTCACTACAAAAATCGTTCCACAAATTTCATGAAACATCAATCGATAAGTATCTAAAGTAATTATCACTTATAGAAATATGTTATAAATAATTGAAAAAAATCAAAATTTTAACTTAAAATTGACAAAATTTTTTAAATCCAAAGAAAAAACAACAAAAATATTTCAAATATCGAAAAATTGAATTTTTTTTTTTTTTTTAAATCCGAAACAAAAAAACATAAATTTATGATGAGTTTATGTCATATTTTTCTTTTATTCATGACTGAATATTTATATTTACCCATATATCGGGAGAATGATTGTCTCTATATTCTCTTCATCATTTTATTACAATTGATTGACAAAAGTCGATTTACAATACAAACATTCCTTTTATATCCTTATAAAAAGGTACAATAAAATCAAATAAAATATAAAACATTTTGGCAATTTCTATCAAAAAAACAAAAAAAAGAAGCAAAACAACAGAAATAGTAAAATTTTCAAAATTTTGAAATCCCTAATGAATTTTTACTTTCAGTATATTGGGAACTGAAACAGTTGTATGAAGTATATAAAAAACGAGCAAAAGAGAGAGAGAGAGAGAGAGAGAGAGAAAGAAAGAGAAAAAGGAAAATTAAAGCCAAATAAATGTCCCATTTCCGTTGCATATCATCACTCAGACATACTACACATATACGTATTTTTAGTATATAACTGTAGTTATAAAACATTGAAATTTTATTGTTATAGTAAAAGGACTCCCGTTTGTCTAGGATTGCGTGTTTTTTTTTTCTTTTTTATTTTTGATATCAGATTTTTATCGGAACCTATTATCTTTATTTTTATTGCTTAGGGTTGACTAGATTTTTATAAAACAAAAAAAAAAAAAATGAAAAAACAAAACAAAAAAACACAATAAAAAATCAAAGCAGAAATTTTATTTTATTTCAGATTTATTCAAAAATAAAAACCCATCAAAAATATATTTGGATTTTTTTTTGTTTTGTTTTATAATGGTATGTTAGAAGGATTTCTAAAAGGATACTCATCCAATAAATATTAAACATTAAATTAAAACAAAAAAAAAAACACAAACATAAAAAAAATGGAATAAAATTTGCACTTTCTTAAATTCTAGAACAGCAGGGATGGCTCTACTCCTATTAGTTAAAAATAAATATTTTGTCGACAATTTTATTATATTTTTAGTTAAAAAATTGTGTATTTTAGGCAAGGCTTAAAAATCTTCAGCAAATTATTCTATGTCTAAAAAACGTAAATGTGTTGTTATTAATTATTATTATTTTAATTATAACACTGTTGTTAAATTTTAAATAATTGTTACATTACTTACGTAAAAGTTTAATCATTGTATAGTAATCGATTACAATCAAAATGCACATTTCAAATTAATACTACATCATTTTCGATGTATCTTTAAGTCTATCAATCACCGATGATGCTAATCCATAATAATTGATACCAACTCCAAAATATTTCTAATGTTGATACTTGGCAATAAAACATTGCAACGTATATAATATTTCACAAATTTTTAAAATATTATTTTTATATAACGGGTGGGTCACCACATCACAACCCACTCTCTCATTTCATATTCAAAACAATAATTTTACTCTGCAAACCTTATACGAATTATGTGCTTGCAAATATGATAAATAATAATAAAATATCAGAATATCAATGTAGGTACTATTGTATGGGTTGAAATATGAATGTAGCTAAACATACAAAAAAAGAGTCAATTATAGAATCACAGATTCAAAAATTCTAAAAATAATAGTAATAAAAGAATAAAATTTATTAGTTATGCATTACAAATATCGTCAGCTGTTTACGGAATACCGTTCTGTTTATTTCCTCAGAACTTGGTTGAAAATCATATTTGCAATTCAATTTTGGTATTTTTGTTTTTTGAAGAAATAAAACAGGCAACAATCCATTTTTGATAGGTTGTTTGTTTGTTGTTTTTGTTTGTAAGTAGATATATATATACATATTTAAATAAATACATATGTATAGATGATTGATAAATAAAAAGAGACCTTAAATTAAACCTACTTTTCAGTATGCATACTTTTCAAAACAAATAAACATTCATATAAAGAAATAATGCACGTGCATAAATTCATTGGAGATGGTAATGGAGTTTTTTATATTTTTTATTTTGAACCTTTAATTTGAAAAAATATTGAAATAATATCTAATATACATGATTGGACAGAATGAGTACTGTTGTATTTTTTTTACAAAATTATAATTTCTCTTCTTTGTTCTCTTAAATTTTTATTTCCGTTTCATTTTCTTACCCGCCCGTACGCATACGCATCTAAGTTGAAAAAATTGAAAAATTGAAGAAGAGACTTCTTATTGTTATATGTTCTTTGTCTTTACTAAAAGGAATAAAAAAATGTAGTTGCTCAAATATTCTTAGATTCTAGCTTAGATTCTAGCACTGTCTCGTAGCTCGTAAATTTAAATTAAGAAATAATTTTATTTTAAATTAACTGAAATATAGTATAATACGAGTAGTAGTAAAATTTCTTATGTTATAGGAAGGATAATAGTAACTGTACTCTAGCCAAAAATCAATCAATAAATTTTATTTTATTACCTGTATAATTTTTTTTATTTTGTTTTCTTCATCTCTAATAAAAGTAATAAAAAATGAAAAAAAAAATCATAAAAACAAAACAAGGACATTAATGTTTTCATTGCCATAACAATTATTGTTTATTATTACTATTGATATTATTCTTATTCTTCTTTTCTTTTTTAAAAAACGAATTTCAAATGCAATTTTTTGTTTTTTATTAATAACCCGTATATACATGTAAAAAATAATAAAGGTAAAGGATTTTTAAGGATAATTTTATAATAGCACTTATGTTACCATTCCATATATACACCCTTATAATATAATACTGTATAATATTTTTTAATATTAATTTTCAATAAATTAATAAATATTTTTTATGTTTTTGCACAAATTGAATATAAATATTATAGTTATTTTATTTATTTAATTTTTTTCTTTTTTCATTTTTTATTTATTAATTTTATTTAAAAAAAAAATGAATAATAAATATTTTTTTTTTGTTTGAATAAAAAAAATTGAAAAATAAATTTTTTTTTTTCTACTTACAATTTAAAAATTACTACTGCAACAGTGTATTTAATTATGATTATAGCTTTAGGATACTATTGTTGGTATAAAATATAGTTATTTGTTGAAAAAGTAAAGTTTTAAAAATTAATTTATTGATTTTTAATTTGAGAAATATATTTTTTGATTTTCAATATTCCCAAAGTCAATTAAAATATTGTAAATATTTTATTCCTATGATAATACAAAAAAATATTAGTACATTCAATAAAACAGAAATTCTAAGGCAATCAGTAATCGATTTCATATATGTAGATAATTTCATTTCTGTTTCAGAACTAGGAGATGTTGTCTTACAATAAAAATGTTTATATAAAAATCGTCTTTCATTTAATATCAGTTCCGAAATAATACAAAAGTAAGTATACTTAATTGTGCACCAGACCAATTATAATAATTAATTTATCGAAAAAAAATTCCAAGGAATTGTTAATGCAATATTAAAACTGAAATTTATATACTTTATTTATAGAAAGTTGCAGGGAGTTATGTTGCCAAAAATCTAACAAGGCATAAGTACCATTAATTTCATAACTAAAGCAACTAAAAGTTTCAACGAGCAACGCATAAGTACCAATACTTCAACATGTCAATACTAAATAAATGTGAATAACTAGCCGTACTTAACCTAACTTAAGTGAATGTCAAATTCATGTATACGCTCTTATGGGTTTGCATATAATCAGCTAGCCGTACTTAAATTAACTTAAGTTACAGTTTCGTTAAAAATTTACTTTTCTTTCAACTTAAGCTGTTGCGATTCAGTTCGTAGGTTACTTAAGTAAAATGAGGTTTGTATGAAATGACATTTTGATTTATGGATACAAAACCATATAAATAAAATTCAAAATAGTGTTTCAAGGTGTCACATCGAATGAAGTTTTACCAGGGTCCACCTTAAGTAGCTTTAATGCGCCAACTATAATGATATAGAAGTACATATTAGGTCATGACATATTTGATGTATATGGAAAAGACATATAAATGCCCACAATCGACATAGGCGTCAATATAGTTGAATCTGACAATTCGTTAAATTTTCGTTAACTATAGAATTCTTATGTTAATTTCCATCCAAACCGAATTAAACATTATGAAATTTCTTTTTGTTGTTGTTTTTCGAAGAAATATATTTTCTTATGTTACGATGTCATTATGGGTCGACATATAATTTGACAAATATCAATGTCAGCTACGTTAATCAATTTGGCATTTATATATGTAGTTCTATTTCATTCATTATAGGGTGTTTTCGTTTATTCATTCTAAAGAAGGAATGTAAAGAATAGAATACTTGATGACGTCTCGATAGAATATTCCGAACAAATAGAATAAACGAACAGAATAGAATAAAAATAATAAACATCAGAAATTGTCATTGTTTATTTTTTTTATTTATTTATTAATTTTTGTGAACAAAAGTTTTTACTATTTTTTAATTTGTGTAAATTAGTTAATATAAGTTGTAATAGTTATTATAATTATTATATAGACTCATTCCTTGAAAAAAAGAACAATACAAACTTTTAAAAATTTTATTTTCTGAATAATAAATACAACTACTAATTTTATATATTTGTTTTCAAAAACATTTTTTTAATTAAAATAAAATATAGGTAGTCAAATTGTTAATACTGTATGGAATGATAGAAGTGAACTGTCATTCCGTAATTTTATTCTGTTTATTCCAACTCTGAGATGGAACAAAAAGAATACGTTCGGAATATACAGAATAAATAAAAAAATACAGAACAGAATATTTGGAATATTCCGAATAAATAAAAAAACGCTTTTTGACATATTCTGAGTATTCCGAATATTCGGAATGAATAAACGAAAACAAACATAGTTAGCACGTTTTGAAGTAAATTTAATAAAAAGTATTATATATTAACTTTAGTTCGGCTACACATTTAGTTGATAATCAAAATATTGATTATCTTTTTGAATGTTAAAATCAACATCAACAAATAAAAAATTTAAATTGTATAAATTACAACAAATACTTGAAATTCATTTTGTTATTCAAATTATTATTAATGATTTAATTTAATTTTTTAATAAATTTTAACATTAAGTTTTTCTATTCTTCTCAAACTTAGAATCATCAAGATCAAGTTATGGCTTCAAATCAAAAACTATTATAATCTCCTATGAATAAATTTTAATTAGGTAAACTTACAAATAATATTGTTAAAGTTTTTTAATTAAATTTTTAATTTTAATATAATTTAAAATTCTATAATAAAAACAAAACAAAAACAAATATTGAATTTGTCATTTATTTATTTATTAAAAACAAAAATTAATGCATACATTTTATTTACTTTTAATTTACTTTGTATTAATTACTTATTATTAAAATTATTAATATATTAATGCGCTTGTTATAAAATTATTATTTTTAATATAAAATTTAATTTAAATTACAAAGTAATATTCCAACTGTAAAATCGCATCAGTTCAATTTTCATTATTTCCATTTATTAAAATCACAAAAATGTTTGAAACGATTCGTAAATAAAAGCCGTCATAAGAATTGCATTTAATTAAATTTAAAAAGAATACAATATTATACAATTTATACAATATACCATTTATTTATCGATTAGCATATACCAGCATAATAAAAAAATTTATCTGGGACGCAATGATATAGAGAATAATAAATTTGACAGTAATGACAACCAAAAATAAAGTTAAAATACAGTGGCAATTGTCAAATGAATTTATTGACAAATCTGGTGTACTGCACAAGTAAACTATTTTACAAATAATACAAAATATCATCATTAATTATAATTTTGAGTTCGTGTCGAATATGAAGCATTTGAACTGGACTCTAATAGCTGAAAATAATTGAAGTGTTAAAAATAAATGCAGATTAGAATTTGCAAGGTAGCAAATATATGCTTCTTTAGTTTAAAAAATATTCTATCATCCAATTCAATAACACGTATGTCAAAAATTATAATATACAAAATGACAATTACATCAGTCATAATCTATGATTGCAAAACGTGGACATTGAAAAAATTTCATGAAATTTAACATTAAAGATTCGAATGCCGAATGTCAGCCGCAAAGTGGCAAACGTAGGTATACCAACAGAATGCCCATGTTGTTTATACGGAGCAGAAATGTACCGCAGAAATCTAGCTTCATGTTCGTAAAAAAAAAATGCCAGATTTCTGACATTGTTGCTGTCAGATTATTGACATATCGCAACATGACCGAAAACGAAATTATTGGCAAACGAAATCATCATTTTTATGTCAATCCAACAATATTATTTGTATTATGTTATATTTTTTTTTTTTATTAATTTTTGATACAAAATTTACGTTGTCAATAACAATTTCCTTGCACTTTGTGTATAAGAAATAATTAAAAAATTTTGACACTGACATATATTCCCAGAAAAAAAAATTAAACGTCAAAAATCTACCAGAAATTTTAAATTTTGGAAAATTTGCTTACCCCTTACCAAAATCACCCCTCACTCACAAATTTTGTTAGATTTCTAACACTTTTCTACCCGAATAAACATGCATTGTAAGATGGCCCGATAATGTCACAGTAGATAAAAGATATGCAGATATACAGAAGATAGAAGATATAAGAAAAGATAGAAGACAGATCTTGAAGAAGATTTATTTGAGACACAAAGATGGAAATTTGAAAAATGTGATAAATATAAGGTTATCTAAAGAACAGTTTTGAAGAAGATTTCTGGGGAAAGCAATGAAATAATTGGAGGAGGAATAGCAAGAAGACTCTCGATCAACTGTAACGTCAAATTAAAAAGACTTAAAATTTTATATACAACCCAAGGCTTCTCACAATTTTTGAAAGAATTACATTTAAGACGATTACATTACCAAAAATATTTTATAATAAAATACTATAAGAAGATACCTATACGGACTAAAACCATAATCAATAAAAATATTTAAAAAAAAAAACCATCAAGATTTATTTCGGACTAATCCTTCAATCATCTCAATAAAAAAAAAAAACCAGGAACTCAAACAAAATTAACATTTAAAATGAAATTCTATAAACCTTAGCTCGTACCATAATACAACACAAATAATGACAGATAGCAAAACTGTATTGCATGCAATATTGAAAAATTTAAAAACAAAAATAAAATTTTATATTTATAAAAAAAAATATTTTTTAATTCAAAAAAAAAATAAATAAATAAATTAAATCAAATAATATAAATAAAATAATAAAAATATCCTTTAAAAATAAAGGTAAAAATCTATTATTCCTACACGACATACAATTTTATTATGTGTATACACATCTATAACTGTATATTTTATATTAAACCGCTATTAAAATAAAATCTGCATCAAATATCAATTCATAAAAAATTACGATTCGGTGGTTTTTTTTTTTGTCATTTGAATTTTTTCTTACTTTGTTTTTTTGTTTTTTTTTTTATTATTTGATACATCATTTATCAAATAATATTTACCGTATTCAAGGATCACGCTTATATACATTTATACGTATATACATTATACTTTATATATAGGGTGTTATAAAAAATATATACGAATATATGTGGGACATACTGCAAAAACTGTAACATTTCAACAATGCTGTCATTATTGTTTCATATCTTAGTTCTTTAATGACGTTCACACAATATTCACTTTCAATTTTGACCGATTCGATTTAAATATTTATTCTGATATTATAAAGATTAATTATTAAAGGGTTTTTCATAAACACATACTGCAAAAACAAATAACTGCAGAAAAAAAAATGTTCTTGGCAGAATTGTTAAAACTTGAATTTTCTAAAGTTGCAGTTATTATAAATAAAAACAAAAGCAACCCAATTGATTGTCATGCGCTAATTACTATAATTCAGCAGTTTTTCTGCTAAGTTAGAAATGTTTATGAAAAAACTTGATTTGCAACATTTTGTTTGTGAACAAAATACTTGTGATATAATGGTAAATTTTGTCTGTCAAAAGGTCTGTACAAATTTTTTTGCAACACAAGCACCCATATTCTCTTAGACCCATCGTTGATGAGAAGAAAAAATTGATTTCGTCTTTGCTCGCTGAATATGTATTTCTGTTAGACACTGTAAGCGGCACGATAGAACATTTTATTTGTTGGTAGTACTGATCATTTATTACTGTCAAAAAAAATTATTGGTATATAAACAAAATATGGTTTATAAAATTTTTGTAAAGTATTAGTGGGATTTAGTTTTAAAATATTTTGTAAATACAAAAATACATTATAAACAATAAATATATTTATGTTTTAAATATTTTTTAGTTTAGTATATAAACAGTAGTAAAACAGTAATAGTAAAAATGGCTTTTTTTTCAAAACAAAAACACAATTTTAATAATCAAGCAAAAAAAAATAATGGAATGGAAATATTTTATCTATTCAATTTATTTATTTTTATTACATTTTTTGATAGAAAAACACAAAATATTTTGGCGAGATAAAAAACGACTATCGCGTCTCGTCAAAGGTCTAACAGAAATTACTCACGAGACTGTTTTGACATTTACCGTCGCGGCAATTTGCTATCGCGTCTGTGGTGTCTAACAGAATACAAAACTATCTCTTCAGGGTTATTTTTACGTGATCTCTTCACAGAAAATGGGTGAAGATTTAGATTTTTAATAGTGTTGTGTACGTTTACAAATTTTATATTTTTCTCTTTCTCTTTCTTTGAACAGAATTTAAAGTAAATCTTAATTGAATTAAAATTATTTTCATATCAATTTCAAATAAAACTTTAGTTTTAAAATTTTATGTTTCAGATTATTTTTTAGTAAAGTATCTAGTAAAGTATTTTAGTGTTAAAGTCTTTATAAAATGAAAAAATTAGCTTGAATGTCTTAAATGTA
Source organism: Argyra leucocephala (assembly GCA_963942445.1). NCBI lineage: Eukaryota > Metazoa > Arthropoda > Insecta > Diptera > Dolichopodidae > Argyra > Argyra leucocephala. The sequence goes on along the minus strand of OZ012681.1, from coordinate 6,405,597 downwards.
CACTTGCATAGAAATAAACAAAAATTAAATATTCAGAGCTGTTATTAATTTATGTCAAAGCAATAAATTCAACTGAGGGTCTCATATACGTATATGTAATATACATATATTCATATATATATATATGCTTACATACAATATTGAACTAATCGTTCTTTGCAAGTACAAGTACACCCTGTCAAAAATCAAATGTCTTATATTCACAAGCATAATTCATTTCTACATATATTATAACGGTAAAAATCAGTTTTTAAATGTGCTAACTGAATCTAAAAAAAAAACTCCCCATCTCTTTTTCTCTTATATTATTGATTATCATATTATGCAAAGGAGTAGTAACAAATAAAAACCTTTAACCTTTCATTCATCCTTTTTTCTTATGCAATAATGGATATCGAATAGAAAAATCATCATAAAAGAAAAACAAAAAAAACAAGAAAAACAAAAAAAAAAAAAAAATGAAAATTATAATAATAAAAATTCAAATTTCATTTTTTTTTTTATTACATTTTATCAATAACGTGAAAATTATCTATAAAAATGTGTCATTTCATTGCAGACATAACAATCACTCAAACGTACACATATTATATGTATATACAACGTGTATATGTATATAAATGAAAATGTACGTTCATAATAAAATATCCAATGTATACAATACAAATGTATTTAAAAAAAATAATCATATAAAATAAATTGAAAATACTTTTGAACTGATTTGAGTTGAAAATAAGTTTGAACTTGAGACTCCGTACATTTTGTACTTGAATTCGTCTCTTTATTCTGATGGGAATGTGGAAATCAGAATAATATTCAAAAAAATTTCACGTTGTTATAATAAAATAGAAAATTTAAATACTGAAAAGTTATAATTTAATTTTTAAACATTAGGTATGGGCATGAATATTATTAGCTTGAGTTATATTGATTCAATGTTTAAAATACAGAATCAATTAATGGATATGCATTTAAGACGTAGGATTAAATTTTTCAACAATTTGTAGAAGAATTTGATAGTAAGTAAAATAATTGGCAGAGAGGCCGAGTGATATTACGGTTAAATGCGGAAAGTCAGCATTATTTTTTTTTGTGTATTGGTATCATATTGTACTCAAAATTTGCGAAAAATAATCTATATATATATATATATAATATATATTTGTATCATCTCAAATAGTCTGAAAACTATTATTTCGAAATATAATTTTTTATATAAAATTGTTTATTTTTTACAATAAAGAAAGTAAGGGGAAATCAATCTCCACACCTATAATTGGATTTTGTAATTTTATTTTGTACCTGCAGCTAAAATAAGAAGCAGAATTAAACTAAACAAGTATATAGTTTTAGTAATTGTACCCTTATAAGTGACCTCTAATACCTAGATTTGTGATATATGGATATGCATGTTCTCTCACTACAAAGTTTATATGAAAAACATTTTTAAATCACTAATCAAATATGCAACGCAAATAGGACTCAGGATAAGGATAGGATTCAGAGTCAACACGTCAGCATTGATGATAAAAATATGCAGAAAGATAAACAATTCAATGAAGCCAACAATCATTACTGCGACTCCGTGAATGATGTAGTGGATGGCGAAATCGTATTCTAAAGAAAAAAACAAACCTATAATACCTGTCCTGAAAATTATTTGAAGATCTTTCAACATCTGAATTGGAATTCAATTCTTCAAATCAAACGTCCTCTCTATACTAATGTCTCTTTTTAAATGGATACAAAACATAGAAAATTATAGCAAGAACCATTTTGCGCATCAAAATATTTGTTAACAATCTCTAATCCCCTTTGAGATGGATTTTACGTAAAATTTCCCACAAATAACTATGAAAATCAGCAAGGGTAAAAAAAACCCGTAAAATGATCAAACGTACAAAATGGGACTTCATCATCAAAAACGCAAGTCTAGAATGGAACCCACAGGGTCAATGAATCCGCCAAAAATATCCCGGATACGCATACTACCAAATTTATACGCATGAAGTTTATATTTAAGGGGAACCCAAAGCGCTAACACAAAAATTTAGTTCGGTGAAGTAAGTTTTGTTGTTGTCATGTAGCACCTATAAAGAGTTACAGAATAAATGATGTTTATATATTTTTATTATTTTACGAACTGATAAATTTTATAAAATCCAAAGAATTTCATATTCAATCTAAAACACCTAATGTTGTCGGGTATTGTGGTCACAAGCACTGATGAAGAAAGTATGTTGCTCCCGAAATATCCATATTTGCAATCAAATATTAAAAAATATTAGTGAGTGGAAATCTGACAACAATTATTTAATCTAATTGTATTTTCTTAACCCCTTTAAAATGGTCTTGTAATTCCATAACAAAAAATATTCTCAATTAAATTCTAAATTAAAAAAAGAAATTAACCACTTTTTGGTGATAATAAAAAAAAATATTTCAAGAAGCACCTCAATAAAATAGATTATCTTATTGACCAAAACGAATTAAAAATTTAATATTTAATGTAATCACCACCTATATTAATGTATATACAATAGTACAAAATAAAAAAATTTCTAAAAATTACCCTCTATCAATAATTTTTTCATAGAATATACACAACAGTGTGATACTGATGATACCCTACAATTTTAAGAACCCACTTGAACTACAGTGAACTCATTTCACTTTTTTATTATTTCCTTATTTCTATTTTTGCTTCGCTCTTCAAATTTACTTTCCAAAATAACAACAAAGTAAAAAAAAATGATCCAAATATTAAATTTTATTGCAAATATAAAAAATAAAAAAAAACAACAATAAAAAAAGATCTGACTAATTTCTTTTTATTACTTAATGATCCTGTCAGAAAACAAAAAATTCATACAAAATTTTATGACCCTCTCTTTAACAAAGGACCAAATTTATTTTCTTTTCTATTTCTATTTTTGTTTTTTTTTTTTTTTATTAATCTTTAAGAAAATTAAATTTCTTTAGAATAAACTATATAAAAATAAAAATTATTGAATTTAGTAGTTGTACAACACAACGCAATAAACGTTAAAGGATTTGAAATACACGACAGAAACTGACATATAACAACAGCAAAACAATAAAAAATCATAACTCTTGCCTTTTTGTTTTTCAAATTTTCAACATTTTTATATTTAAAAGAATAGAAATAATTTTTTTTTTGTTGTTGCTTAGAATGTATGAAAACATAGTTTATTATATTTTATCATTATTATTATCATAACTATTATTCTGTACCAAAATATTAATGTACACCCAAATAAAAAGGATAATCAATAAAGAATTGTATTTTATTAGAATTTTTATTTTTAGATCATTGCCTTTTCTAAAATAAAAAAAAAAAATAACAAAAATAAAAATCTGTCATATCTAAATTTTCAATAAATAGAATATGAAAAGGAAGTAAATTTTCTTATTTTGATGCAACAGATTATTTATTTATTTTATTCAAAAGAGGCAATAACCAAACAATAAGGATTAAAGGACTAAAGGACTAAACTATATACCAAATTCATTTATTAAATGATTGCATTGATTGAATTGATGATGAGTGAAATAAACAAAATATGTAAGTTATGTACGTAGATAATGTATGTAGGTAGGTATCTAGGTGACAATGAAATTGTTTACGTCAAGAAATTATTCATGTACTATCTTACGTATATTTTTGTATTCAATGGTGATATTCAAATGATAAAAATCGGTTCGGTTTTGTACTTACTTTCTGTTGCTGGGGTTATAATAGTAGTAGTAGTAATAGTATTAGTAGTAGAAGTAGTAGTAATAGTAGTAATAGTAGTAGTAGTAATAACAGTAATAGTAGTAGTAGTAGTAGTAGTAATAAAATTAGTAGTAGAAGTAGTAGTAATAGTAGTAATAGTAGTAGTAGTAATAATAGTAATAGTAGTAGTAGTAGTAGTAGTAGTAATTGTATTAGTAGTAGTATTAGTATTAGGAGTAGAAGTAGTAGTAATAGCAGTAATAGTAGTAGTAATAATAGTAATAATGTAGTAGTAGTTAGTAGTAGTAGTTGTAGTAGTAGTAATAATAGTAGTAATAATAGTAGTAGTAGTAGTAGCAATAGCATAATATTAGCAATATTTTAATTCATCACAGGGGACTTTATTTTGCAATTAAAGATCCAAAATTGTATCAAATCTGCAATAATTTGTTTATTTATCTATATTTTGTACCTTCAAATCTATATTCGAATATTCTCTTGGCTTGAGCATTTAAATATCTTTTAATTTGTCAAATATCACAAAGTCTATCGGACCCAGTTAATTTAAAGTAAAGTTTATCGTAGTACCCATTATGATTTAAATATAATAATAAGTTGAAGTTGATATTGACACAAAAAAAACAATTTTGGTACCATTATGTAAAATTTCGAATATCACCTCTATTTTTATCCTTTATTATATGAATCTCATCTGGTGGTTTCTTAACAATTCTATTATTATATGAGAAGATCTTATTTTTCTTTCAATATTTTACTTAAATTCAGATGATAATAAAATGAAATTGATTGAAAGGATATTGAAAATTGAAATTGGCAGATAGTACAGACATGATAATAGTATTTTTTTTTTTTGTAATTTAATACTTTAACAGAATATTTTCCAAGTATGCACATATTTTTGGTATATGATTTTTTTTAAAACTCTTTAACATTATATTAAAGAAATTCTTTATGTAGGGAGAATCATTTTATGAATATTAATTTTATTTTAATATTGTATAATATTTTCAATTATTAGTGATTATAATATTATTGGTACATGATAATCTCGATATATGTTGTATCGATTTAAGTTAAAATTTTAAGATTTTATTATTTTTTATTATTTATTTTAGAAAAAAAAAATTATTTTCAGGAATTGTTTCGTTCATCATAACACTACTAGAACTCATCAGTAGATATTTATAGTGTTGGACTACCTATAAAACTCCTGATTTTCATTTTGATTGACTTTACTATTACTTATTAAAAGATGTCAATAAGACATCTGTGAGTTTACTTGTAATTAAGAAACATAAGATTTTATTATTTTAGATTGATTAGATATTAAACTAAACATTTTAACTATTTTAACAACCATTCTAACCAACCAACTATTTTAACTGTTTACAAATAGTCTTTTTCGCCTTTCAATCAATTATATGGCTATTCAGTAACCGCAACAATGATACATTCCGTTTGTGTCATCTTGTTGGTCAGCTCGACATTACTACAAAAAATTATTTGCGATTCGGTCACGATTACCTCTTATGGACATACCGTTATTTGTAATGATTCATGAATTTCATAAATTGTATGACCCTTTGTCATTTTCTGAGATATGAGTGATAAAACTATAAATTTATATTTGACAGGAATGCTCGTTTATTGAACGATCATCCAACATCACTTTCTTAAAAACAGTTCATTGTGAGTATGTACACTTTTTGCAACCGCATCCAAGAGGAAATATAGACGTTACATACCTCTTAATCAATAGTATAACAAAATTCGAATTAACTAAAGAACTTCAACGTTAGATAAAAATTTCTAACTTATCAGTATTTAAAAAACATCTTGTAAAGCCAATTCTATTATTTGTCTTATAGAACTTTAGTATATATCAATTTCTTGATTTGGTAAGTAACTAAAAAGTAGAAAACAATATTTTTCGATTCATAGCACAATACCCCGAACTATAATGGTCATAAGTTATCATATGATATCATATGATTTTGTACGCCAATATGACATTTAACCAACTATAACCATCATAAGCCACATTCGTTGTCTTTGCAAAATCATTCGTTAAGTTATAATTATACGAGAAGAATGGTACAAATCATAAGCAATTATAAGTAATTTTGACAGCATTGTAAATAAAAAAAAATTATTTATGGAATTTATATTTTTATTTAATTTCTTTAACTTTTGGTTTTGACATTTTGACATGACTAGGTATGACAATTATATTTAAGGATATGATTGCATATCGAACATTCAACGAAACGAAGTATCAAATTGACTATTATAGTTAGGGGTAATAAAAGACAGTCCAACTTTCTATGAAAAAACAATATAATCAGGTTTTATGAAAGAGCTTAATTGTTATTAGATGAAATCATCAATAAAAAAATAATGGACTTAGTGAAGCATGATTGGAAAAACCTATTGAAAACCTAGTTTGATCGGATTTGAGCTAAATTAATTGTTGCTAAATATTTGCTAAATATTCTTCTAATTTAAAATTTTTTCAAAAAACAAACCTTATAGATTTATCAAATTATCGAAACATTCCTGTATTCATTCTTATCATTATAACAGTTATTATTAATATTAAAATAATTTTAAATTTTCTCACCCTTTTTCTATAAAAGAAATGACATTTTCTTTTGTTATTTTATTACCATTATTGTGAGTATTGATAGAAATTTATTATGACATCTTTGATTTCACCACTTTTCAAAAAAGAAAAATATATATGTATATTATATATATATACAAAATTTTATTTTAAATGTCATTTATTTTGACATAATTTGATATTTAAATTATTTTATATGGAAATTATAAATGACAATTGAAATTAAAAGACAACAAAGGAAGATAAAAATAGATTTTTCTTGAACACAATTCGTATATGCATCTGGGTTTTTACAATTTCTTTAAATTGTACAATGTCTGATGTTTTGAATAAAAATGAATAATAATAAATTATATTGAAAATTAATACTGTATATGAAGTTCTAGTAATAAGTGTATAAGACAAAACATGGGTTGACTGAGAAAATCCCTGTCAAAATGGAGATAGAAAAACTTTAATTATTGATTCAATACAGAACTGTTACTGTTATGATATAGCAGAAACATACAGTCTGTGTAATATTGTTTTTGTGTTGTTGAAAAAATTAACATTAAAAGTCTCCATTTCTAACTGCCATTTTTTTAAGCCAAACAGTTGTTGAATAAATCGTTATTTGAAGTAATATTAATTTGTAATGATGATTGTTTAACAGACTATCTACTATACATAAAATGTTTAACACGTACAGTTAGACCTTTATATAAAATATAACACAAATATTTACAAATGTTTCATATGTGTGGAAAAATTAAATTTCCAAAAAAAAATTTAAATATGTATTCAAATTTTATTTAAAGAACATTTTCAAAAATCTCAGCTGCTCTTGAAATTTTTGTTATTGTTTTTTTTTTAAATAACATCCTGTTGGTCTAACACATAACAGTTTTATTTCGAAATAATAAAATTTCATTACATATACAATATTTTTAGTTTTTCCTTTATAAACCACACAACATTTTCTTAACCACATATATATATATATATATAATTATGTATGAACAATATTGTTTCCCCAATTTTAATTCATATGTCAGTTCAAATTTCTGTCAACTATACTTAATCATTATCCTTATTTTAAAACCAACCTATATTATATTTGATAAAATGAAATTTTATTTCAAAACAGGACAAAAGTTTAATTTGATTAGTAAAAAAAAAAAAAAACCAAAAAAAGTGAAATTTGAAAGAACTAGTCACATTGAATCACTCAAGTAAATTACCACAATAGAATAAAGGATATTTAATAAGACCTGGTATACATAGATAGAAATTATATCCTTTTTTTTCTAATAAAATTTAATTAAATTTCAATTTTTTGCTATTTTTTTTAATTGTAAATTTCCAAGTTGATAACATCTGCTATTAGAACTTATCATTTACAAAAAAAAAACAAAAAAATTAAATTTCTGCAGAACTAAAATTTGTAGTTGAAAATTTTTAAGTTAATGTACTACAAAATTTTAAAACAACAACAACAACATCAGAGTCTGTCTCTTTAAATTATATTTTGATTTAAAAAATGAAATTTGATATTATTTTTTGATTTGTATCTCACTCTCTCTCTTTCTCTTTCATACAATATACATTTTAATTTTTTTTTTGTTCATATAGAAACAAGAAAAAGGATCACCAGGATATTCTTTAATGCACTCAACATTTAGTTTAATTTTAACAATAACAGAAAACCAAAAAAAAAAAAAATGTCGAAAAGATAATTTGACATAATTCTATGCAATTCATATTATTATCCTTGACGTTAACTTGATATGATGAACAAATATCTTTACTTACCGTTCGTTGATTGTAAGGATGTTTTCATACTATTATTTCTTACGGTTCTATAAATCTTGTTCTACAAATAAATCAGTTCGTTTTTCTATTTCAAAAGTGAAAACTAAAAACAACTGAGTTTTATAAGATTATAAAGCCCACATATTTTATTGTACTGCAACGTTAACAAACAAAAACCACAAAACAATTGATGGTTGGCTCTTCTTATATTATCAGTCTCACTCCTTATAAATGAATTCTATTTTAAAAAGGATATTCGACTTTGAAAATAATAAAATTAGAAAACTGAAATAAAAATTTTCTGTACTTTATAAAAACAATATAAAAAAAGAACAGTTCCAAAACTTTAAAATTACTATCATAGATTTAAAAAAAAAATAAAACCCTTTCAGTGAGTAGTAAATCCTTTTTGAAACATTATCTCTGCAATATTATTTTTTATTACATCCGTTAGTAATAAAACAATAGTAGTGGAATTATACTGATTGTGTTTGTGTAAAAGGGAGGTTTGTTTTTGATTTGAGTTTTTAAACAAAATTCATTTTTTTTTTTTATTGAAATTCAACGAAAAAAAAAAGTTTTGATATGCTTTTGGAAAATCCTATTAAACATCGTACATTATCAGATCAAACAAAAAAAAAAAAATAATAATAATAATAATTTTTGTGATTTCCATCATTTCATAATAAGTTAAAGATAGATGGTAGATATAATTGTCATAAATATTTTCATCAACAAAAATTCACAATTTTTGACATTGAAGTAAATTCAAATCAAAGTAAATTTTATTCGGCAATAAAACGGAATAAAAAACATATACATGCATACCAGTCATATACTTTTATTATCTATATCTACTCATATTTTAATTTTATTTTTAAAGAATAAAAGTTAGAGGTGCAAAATTAAATACTTTATTAACCGTGAAAGGATTAAAATAATTGTATAGATTTTGGTTCTCAATCAAATGAACTGAACTGCCTAAGAATTAACAATGAAAATTAAGAGTTATTAAATATTTTTTAAAATAAGGAAGATGTATTGCTCACTGAAAAAAAACTGTTTGTTCCTATATCTGAAAAGAGTAAAAAAATTATAATAATAATAATGTGAAGAAAATATAATGAAATAAAATTTGGAGTATATTTATGTACAATGAAGAAACAAAATTAGCCGACAATAGCTGCGTTCATGGCGGTGGTAAATTAGCAATGCTATAAATGTCAGAAAAATTTAGCGAGGGTTCATACCGCTAGTTGGTATAAATGTCAAAATGAAAATTTTTTTATTTGTTGTTACGAAATAAAGCGTTTAAAATTTAAAAGAAACAAAGTAGCCCAATAACTGGTCCGTGCTACAAGATAAATAAAGTCAACTATTAAAATATGTATTTTGCAAATCATTTAAACTGTATTAAATTAACCTCTGTTTCTTCGCGGGGCATTAGATTTTTCAACTAACTAATCCTGTGGATATCCACAGAAACAGAAGTACTTGAACTATCTTAGCTTTATAAAAAAAATTGTGGATGTTTCATAATCGATCAAGTAAAAAAAATAAATACATATAACTAGAATGGAAACCAATGTTCTGAAATGCTGCAGCTGGTCGATGCTGAAGCAATTCAGACATTTTGTCAAAAAACTTGTCGTCCTCTCTTTTGTGGCCACCTAATTTATTATTGTTCTTATTTTGTATATATTTGGTCTTCAGCTTTACAAATTTGAATTTAATTGGGTACCTTTCCCGACTATATCCCTCATTCTTTATATCGGAACAAATCATCCTATAAATGTATTGCGACCTAGTTTTCTTACCGTGGAATAATTGCATCACTTTCCTATTAAGCATTATCTCAAGTAATTATTCCCCCATCTGTCCAATTTGTGGATTTTATTCTTTTCTCCATATCCATTCTTCATATTAAATTTTATATAAATTATAAATAATAAAATAGTATACAAACTTATAAAAATATATGTACTTAACATTTTTTTATAAATTTTGTTTGTTTTTTATTACTTTTATAAATCTTGTATGCAATTATTTTCACTTTGACGTTTAATTTGACATCTGTAGCAATTTTTCACTTTATACCGTGCTATATTAGCTGAGCCAGTTATGTAGCTGAGATAAATTTGTGTTGCTATTTTAATTAGCAGTGCTGAACTAATATCGTGTTCATGCCGATGCCATAAGTGTCAATTTAGTTTAGTATTGCTATTTTAGCACAGGCATGAACGCAGCAAATGTATAAAATTTTGACAACAAAATTTTACTAATCACATTAACATATAGAATTAGGACTAAATAGTCTTACTTAAGTTAACTTAATACTTTTCGTTAATCTTACGTCAAAACTTAAAGCTACATTAACTAGCCAAATTAAATTACGCCTAGTAAAACTTCATTTGAATTGACACTTTGAAAGAAGAAACGCAATTGTGAAATTTATTTATATTGATTTTAATCCACAAATCGAATGTCATTTCATTCAATTGTCATTTTGCTTAAGTAACCTACGAATCATACCAGTGCAAGTTGAACGAAAAATACATTTTTTAACGAAACTGAAACTTAATTTCGGTTAGTTGATAGCACACATGAGTTTGACATTTTCTTAAACTAACTTAAGTACAACTAGTTAGACCTAGTCGCTTATGACTGTAAATTAGGATATTATAGCGGCGAAAAAGAGAAGCTTCATACAGATTTTTAGTAGATATTTAAAGTGAACCATTACCACAACAAACCATAATCCAACTAAATAAACCTACCTAGTTTTGATGTGACAAAATTTTAAAATAGTATAATAAATAAATACTATATCACAAAATGATACAGACAACCAATTGAACCAAGGGATTGATAGCATGAATAACTTTCAACAAAACAAGAAAATGTCAAAATTTAATTGAAGTCATACCATGATATAGTATAGCAGTTAGTGATCCGTGAAAATTACTGTTTTCAACTTTACTGTATCAGTTGGCTTGAAATTTTAATGCAAATTTATAATTATGCTAAAAAATGTTATCAAAAACAAATTCTGTTCCAAAACATGTTTAACTAAAAATTTGATAAAAAATATATTTTATCATTTTAAGGAAACTGTAAGAATTCAAGGGAAGAATAAAATAAAAAAAATGATTTTATATATATATTTTTTTTTATTTATTTATTTCTCTCGCTTGTAGGCTATACAATATAATTTATATAATTTTTATTAAAAATAAAATAAAAATTATTAAACAAATGCAAATAAAACAAAATTAACATTAGAATTAGCTAATCGAAAATTATTACGATAAAATTTAAAGTTTAAAAAAAGAAATTTACAGTTAAATTTATGAACTTTTGAACCATATTATTGCTTAGCTATTTCTTTATAAATGAGTGAATTAGTTAGTGTTTTAATTTGTATTTTGTAAGTAGCTTAAAGTTTGATTGATATGTTTAATTGTTGTTGATTTCCATACTTTGGAATTTCCATTGTATTCAATGAAATGTGATAGCTCAGTTTTTGACAATTTCATTTCAAATTATTGTTGATTTTGACTTTTTTGGATTTCCAATGTATTCAATGAAATGTGATAGCTGAGTTTTTGACATTTTCAATTTGGTGGCTGTGTGATGGCTACTTTCATTCTAATCTAGTAAAATAGATATAGTCAATCAATTACAAATTTGGGTTAGTAAAATAAATGTCACCCTTTTATGATTAAACACACTTGACATTTTGCAAGATTGTATTATATCATGTACTCAAATATTTATAACAGCATACAATCATACATACATTTTTTCTCAGTGTCAATATTTTTGAAAACAAATGAATTATAAAACTGCTCAGAGAGTTTTAAATAATTGCACTGAGAAAATAAAATATAGATATTTAAAAACTATTTTTCGGAATGAAAATTTCAAAACAAAATTATTTTTGTTGTTTTTGTTATTATTAAAATTTTTCTTTATAATATGCATATTATATTATTCTATATTATATAATCTACTGTAAGAACGTTATGTGTGTCAATATTTTAATCAACGAAAAAAAAAAACAAATTATTATTTTTAATATTCCCCCTTTATATATTTTGAATTGTTGAAATCATCATAATTTAAACATCACCATAGTGAATATTAAATCAAAATTAATTCTTGCAATTTTACTTGCATACAATATAGTATGTATTAATATATTATGAAAATCCACAGGACCTTTTTTTAAAAAAATGAATTGATTTAAAAATTACATTATCAATGTGTTGAAGTATAAAAACATAATTTTATCCTTTTTATTCAAAACTAAAAATTATTCGAATTATATTTTTGAAAAATATATTTTTTATTTTATATGAAACTAAACAATTGATTTTTTGTTTTTCTTCTTTTCGTTTCGATATGCAAGAAGGATTTAATTTTTTTTTTAACAATGTTCAATTTTTGTTGTTTTTTTTTGTTTTTTCTTCAATAATTTTTCAAGCTTATTTACTGTTATCGCATGTGTGTGCTGATGAGTTCAATATTAACACTTTTATAACTTTTAGTTTACTTTATTATTTTGATATTTTTTAGAAATTGGTTATGGTCAATAAATTTTTTTTTGGAATTGATAAAGTTGAATATGGCAAATTTATCAGATATTTTTAGGCATTTTTATTGTACGGATTACAGTTTTGTAAAAAGTACTGAATAAAAAGTGAATATATGATTTTTTCTGAATTTTTTTATATCCCCAGATATTTGAAATAATATAAATAAAATAAATACTTGTATTAACTTGAAACTTGAAAGCCGCTCATATATACATATGTAGTAGTATTGGAAAAATGTAATCTCATCAATATGATATACAAAAAATATACATACTATCCTTGGCATCATAAATGTCTCAACACAAAGTTGAATACAACGTCCATATGATCTTTTAAATGTCTATACAAAAGATCAAAAAAGCTTGAGACATTGATTTCACGATCACAATTGTTGTTGACGATGTCTTCGCGACTGGTTTGACAAGTATTTGGGTTTACAAAACATTTTTAAAATCATCACAATGGATCACAAATGAAGTAAATCACAATTTCTTAGAAAGCTCTCATTACACAATGTTATACCAACCTACTTTACGGATAACATTGACAACTTAGTTTTTTTTACATTATATTAAGTTTTTTTAAGCACATTTATAATGTCACCGATACTTTAAATAACAATGTCATATGTAAAAATGCAGGAATTATACATGAAAATATACGGTAGAGTCTACACAAATCTACAAACACATTCGTAAACACAATAATTTATCAATTTAAAAGTGTTTATACGTTGTAATTTATAAAATATCTAACAAAAAATGTCTAGTAAAGTTGATGTACAGCTTTACGGTAGAGCTCCAAGTGTTTACTTATATTCGGCCATATCGCTCTTTACAAGATTTTTGTCTCAACTCTATACAATTTTTTCTCCTACTTATATATGTACATAGCTTTAAATGTTATATACGGTATTTGCAAAATATTAGAATGTAACTAAATTAAATTATAATTCAAGTTTTATAATTACATCAAATTACAGACCTATACTGATATTATACAAAGTACTAAATGTATTATTTCTTTACTCAATTATTAATGTATTGATTATCAAACTCAATTCATGCTTGAAAATACCTAAATCTCTTTCATAATCTATTTATTAATATTCTAATCTTTATATTATAATTCTTCCTTTGTTCTTTGTAATAAAACATCTAAAATAATAAGTAAATTCATTTCATTACTGACAGAAACAATAATTTATTCTACTTTTAATTGGAAATTTAAAAATTTTAATTCAAATTCATATCCTCCAATTATTATCTTTTAAATACCATTTATATATCTTCTAAAAAGAGTACGAATATTAATTTCAGATTCATATCAATTATATTATTTTATAGGAACTCAATTATTATTATGTTATATATTTTTTTTCTAAATAAAATAATTAAATCAAAAAAATTTTTACTACCCATAAAATTTGCTTTATTAGAATGAAAATTTTTTAAAATCGATACGACTATACATCATTTATCCAATGGTTTTACATACAGTACAGATAAATTGAGTTATTTTCGATAATATTTTTATTGATTTATTCAACAACAATAGAATATACCCCCATTTGAATTTCATTCTAATATAAAAGTCAATTATTTTCTAATATAAAATAGAATATAAAAATTTTATTCAATTTTTTCCAAAAATAAGTACTTTGTATCCTAATGTAAAATCCTCAAAGTTATTTGAACCAACAGAATGTAGAAAATTTTGGAAAAAAAAAAATTCTAGCTAGTTTTTTGGTAATAAAATTATTTAAAATTTTTTCATTTTTATCTGCATGAACTTAAAATAATATGCTTGACTATGTATATACTATCCAAAATCCAATAAATTGAACTATTTTGAAAACATTTATTATGGAAATGAACAATTTTTACTGAATTTTTACTGAATCTGAATATAAATTTTAAATAGATAATCTTTGAGTATTGGGAAATGTCATTTTATTGTAGTTATATGATCTGTTCATGCTAACACAGACATCTTATGCTATAGCTTTTGATATTGTTTACAAAACTTCCATTATTTTCGGAATACAAAAATTATATTATAATCAAGATGTAGGTAAGCAAAATAAAAGTAATCGATATTTATAAAAATATGTATATTAATACCGTTACTGTTTTTAATTATGAAAATAATATTTTGTATGTTACTTTACATGTCACTTTGTATGCCAGTTTGAATGCCCTTTGTATGCATAAAACTAAATAAAGTCATCTGTTGACATAAAAAACCCGGCTTTGAACACCCTAAACTCCTAATCAAATAGACCATTTTTTTATTAAATTTTTTATTCAATTTGACTCTGGCTAACACCCATACTTCATATAATTAATCAATTATACCTAATAATAATAAACGGAATTATAATGTATATAAATAAAAAATTAAAATATATGTATATAATGTATGTACTTTTGTACTTATAAGTAACAAAATTAAAATTAAAAATAAAATTAACAAACAATAATATAATTTATATGTAACAAAACTGTTTTTTTGTAACTACGTATTTTTATTTACATTTACAATTTATAAATGTCAAATTCACTTGAGTATCACTCTAGCTCCTAATGTTAATCTGGGAAAAGCATGTCAAAAAAATGAAGTTATAAAAAATAAAACATTCTGTCACTACGCCCTGAATAGGGAAAATGGAAGGAGAATCAGATCATCCAATAAATTAATCTAGGTGCCATTGATTATTATGACCCGACAATCTGAATAAACATTTTTTTACTTCCGCGGTATATTCTGTGATTATTTTTGTTCAAAATAATTTTAAAACAATTTTTGTTTTTAAAACCTTTAATTTTCTGAATGGTAAGTACATATAAGTCAAACCATATAGACATGTATTCATAAAGAAGATTAATATCCATAATTAAATTGAAATTTAATAATCAACTTTAGAGTTTAATTAAATCTGCATTAAAAAACTATGACATGAACATTAACAAATATTTTTTATAATGATTTGTTAGATATGAACTTCATATGCAAGAATATAAATATTTTTAACGGTCTCAAATTTTTTGTCTACACTTTATCATTTTATTCTATTAGTTCCAAATTTTTTTTCATTATTTTGTACTTCTTGTAATTTTATTTTTTTAAACATCATTTACATCATCATTCATCATCACATCATCATCATTAAACATCATTGACTCATTTAAACATATGACTCAAAATAAATTTTATTACAATTCAATGCAGTCCACTATTTTGCAGTATAACTCATCTATTAAAAATTAAAAAATAAAGATGTAATTCAAAATAAGCCTAATATTATAAATTTGAGTAGTATTTACGTTAGTTACAGAATTATTTTTTTCTATATATACACGATATAAGTCATATTTTTCATGTTTCATGAGACTTAAATGAATTTACTTTAAGCCTGATGGTGATATAAGAACTATGAAATAAACTTTAATAATCTCAAAATTTTTATATTTTTAACAGATTCAAAATTTATCCTCTTATTGTTTATTGTATGTATGTACATATGCATTAATGTATGTATATGTTATATTGAGTGAAATACTTCGGATACATTGTAATTAAATTTTACGATTAATTTTCATGGGAACCATCATATTATCAGAAGTGCATATTTTATGAAAATTCTATTTTTCTTTTAATTTAAAAAATTATTTTTGTTTTAATTTCATTTACTTAAAATGTATTTTTTCTAATGGAGTTTTCTAAAGATTTGTAAATAATAAAAAGGATTTGGTTAAAAGTAAATAATCGTGTTTAAACTGATGATGATATATAGATTTTATAAATATGTGAATTTTATGATTATAATGAGAATATAGCCATTAAAAATGTAATAAATGTCAAATTTTCAGAATATTTTAATTAAAAAAAAAAATGTTTTATTTTGGGAATTTTTGAAATATTTTATGACACTAAAGTTGAATTCATTGGGGACGGGAAATTTTTAAAGTTAAGGTTCATGAAAATTTGTAATGCACATATTAGATAATTTTACTGTATTTTGAAAAAAAAAATACATAAGTACAAATTTTAACAGTGTAAGAAGTTTATTTTTAATTCTCCCGGCCCAACTGCCTTCCAATATGATAGGTAAATACATAGTTCTTTATTGTTTTATTATATGGAAAATTTACTTGACTTTAAAAATTAACTTCAAAGTGTTGCTTTACGTTCCATTTTGGATTCAATTTTTTTGGTATTTTAAGATTTTAATGCTGTCACAATATTTTTTCGTTCAATTTTTTTTTTCAAGAATTTTGACATATATCGACATTTATCAACCTCAAATAACTTTAAAAAAAATTTAAAAAACTTAAAAAACATTCAAATTTTCAGGGCATTTTTTTTTGACGTTCAATATTTTATTATATAGTTTTTGACATTTTCTTTTAACTTTTTTCTAACTTAAATTAAAAAAATCAGATGGTAACATAAATGTCAGAAAACTAACTGAAAAATTGAATGCAAAATCAAATGTGTAACAAAAAACACAAAGTAAACGCAAAAAAAGTTAAAGTCGACCAAACATAGAGAGATATTGCAGCAATAATCTTTAAATTCATATTATTTTACAAGATGTCGAAATAAATAAAAAATTTCGTTGGGCAGATAAATTACCAATTTTACATATCGACATTATCGACATACGAATTATTTGAGCCAATTTTAAATTTCCAAAGTAAAAATAAATGACATAATATATTATATTATTGAACCAACAAAATTTGAAAAACTAATGTTTATCTGAGGCTCAATGTATATGTAGGTTATATGCTGACGACGCTCAAATCTATATTAGTGGACCAGTAAATGCAATCCACAAGTTTGTTGCTAAAATTAATGATGAGCTTGATGCTGTTGCCTAAAGATAATGGGTTAAGACTTAACCCAACTAAATCACAAGCCATGATTCTGTATGTCCGTAATATTGATACTACATTTTTGCCTCAAATTAAATTGAATTATTGTGTTATTGAATATGTAAGTAAAGCTAAGTGTCTGGGTGTTGTATTTAATAAAACGTTTACGTGGAGTGATCACATAAATCACATCTCTGGGTGTGTTTTCTCACGCCTTCGTAAGCTTTGGAAATTTTCATATTATTTGAGTGAACGGGCAAAGAAGAAACTAATCCTGTCATTAATTATGCCATTTTTTACTTACTGCGATGTGGTATATGCGGGTATGAGTGTATGTCAGTTGTCTAGATTAAATGTTATCTTTAATGCATGTACCCGTTTTGTTACCAATCGCCGTAGATTTGATAGAATTAGTGATGTATCTAAACTGATACTTGACTGGTCATTCGCAAATTTCTTGAATTACAGATGTATATACTACATGAAGAAAATCATTTCTAAAGCCACAACTATATACTTACACAATAAGTTGATATTTGGAAGATCACCCAGGGGTGTGAATTTAATTGGTCCGCGTCACAATGGCAGACTTAGACATATGTCGTTCTTTGTAAGAGTTGCAATATTATGGAATGTACTGCCAAGTACTATTAGCTGTGAATTATCTCTTATCAAGTTTAGTGAGCTGTCTTAGGAATACTATAAGCTAAAACATTAGATAATAGTTAATTTTGAAACAATATATTATTTTATTTTTTATAGTTGAAGGAGGAAAGAATATTATAGCTTTGAATTGAATTTACTTTAATTGAATTAAATATTTTTACTGTTTTTCTTTTTATTTTATTTTTTTTTTTTTTGTTTTTATTTTGTGTTTTTTTTGAGCCTGTTTAATTTGGTCTAATTGAATTAATTGAATTAATTGCTTTATTATCTGTAAATTATTTGGCTGGTTTAGTTGTAAGTTAAGTATGTATTTTAATTAATATTTTCTTTTAATAATTTTTATTTGTATACTCTTATAAAGACTAATCGTCTTATGTATACTAACATTAAGAATTGAATAAATAAATAAATCAGACTTCGATAACACAATTTGTAGATAAATTAACAAAATCGGTTGTGTGGTGATTATGTTATGTTTTAAAATTTGATTTTTAATACCTATTTCCAAAAACATTATCATATCAACACAAAACAGATATATAAATAACGTAATTAGAAAGACATATAAAATTTTAATTCTCAATTTTTTATTTAAAAATTTTATTCAATCAAAACTTAACTATACAATTTTGCGTAGTGTGATTTCTATATGGATTTATCGTATGGAAAGACACTGCCAAAACACATATGCAAGTTTTGCAAAGAAAACAAAATGCAATATTGAAATTAATTCTTGCAAAACCTACCAATTTTTCAATCAAGAAATTGCATAAATTAGCTAATATAAACACCATATTGCAACAAATTGAAAAGCTGACACCTGCTTTCCTGGAAATTTGCTACAACTCAAATAATCCGCTCACAAGAGCAATTTTAATATAGGTTTTAATTTAGGGTTATTTCTTAGTATGTAAGTAGTGATAAGTTTTATGAAAAAACATAAATATTCAAAAAGGTTTTTTGTCGCCATTTTTCCTTTAAATAATAAATAAATTAGTCAGCTAGGTAACTAGGTCAACTAATAATTAAGAATAGTTTGTAATAGGTGTAAATACAATAGTGTATAAGCTTTAAAAAATTTAATATTGTTAAAAAAAAAATTATGACTATGTATCATGGCAATAAATAAATAAATAAATAAAAACTTAACTATATAAAAATTATATTCTTAACAATGACTTAAAGCTAATTTTCTATACGCAATTTTTATTTAAAATTTAACAGTACAAAATAAATATAAAATAAGTTAAAATTTTATAATAGGAAATTTTTTTAATATGTAATACTAAATCATAATATTTTTTATAATAAAAAAATAAAATAAAAATATTAAAGTATTATCCTCTGCAATCATTTGAATTTTTCTTTTATGTCTAATACTTAAATAACTCAATTACTTTGTCATGAAAATAAAATCTTTTTTAGTGATGAAAATAAAATAAAAAAATAGATTTTAAAATACATATATCACCACTCATATCAAATGTCATTTTGTATTTATACAAAAATTTTGTGCACCAACATATCAACTCATCAACACATTTTAACTTTATTTTACATTTCTTTCTTGTAAATTTCGCATATACTCGACATTTTTGTTTTTTATTTTAATTTTTATATTTTTGTTATTTTGTTATTTATATAGTAAATTTACCCAATTTGTCAAATTTATTTACAAAATAAAAAAAAAACTTTAACGTAGATACAGTACATTACATATCTACATTTTTTATTGGCATAATATTTCAAATATTACTCACTCTTTTTATTATTATTATTATTATTTTTTTTTTTTGTGATATCCTTTAATTTTGTCATATCAGAAATACATTTATCAACTAGTTCCCTTAGATAAATTTGCCCATACATTAAAAATACTATACATGTAATAACTAAAGTTATAATTGTAAATTTGTAAAAAAGTTAAATTTAATTTTTTTCATTGTATAAAAAAATATTATTTTTATTTATTACAAAACATTAATAATAGTATATATATAGTGTCATTTTATTTTTATTTGAAAATATTACAAGTATATATATACGTAGATTATACACATTTTACAAAAAGATTAAAAATTTAAGGAATCTTCTCTTAATAATTGTCAAATATTCTTTGTATCAGTCAATCAGTGTTGTGTAATGTTTTTGTATCGCGACATTTTGATTTGACTTGATTTTTTACAATTGTGTACTTATATGTCAAATTGACAAATGACATTGCAGAACTCAGACCTTTCCAAAAAATTTATCGTTGAAATATATAATGTTTTAATTGTTTAGAAGTGGTCAATGCCATTTAAACAAGTAAAAATGTTCAGCTCCATTGATACAATGATATATTCTACCAGCGAACTGTATACTTGATTAACAAATAGATTTTAGTAAATTGAATTTTGTTTCGTTTTTATAACTCACATATGACTTTTTTTTAAAATCTATATATGTATAAGTAGAGAAACTGATCAAAATTTCAACCAGAATTTGACTAGGTAAAACACAACAATACATATTGATACAATTGGGTGGATGCGTTGATGGATGAACATAAAGAATTGTTAACTCATTACTGTCAACAATATTAAATTGAATCTATTTTTTAAGTCTATATATATACATATATATAGGTAGTGAAACTAATCAAAATTTCAATCAGAATTTCTCTAGGTAGTCCAACACTTACTAATACGGCTGGGGTAATATGCATCGAAAAACTACTTCAGGTCATTCAGTGCTGTCAACCATTTAAATTAAATATGTTTTATCGAAAAGAAGAACTGAATCTATAGCTTGAACGAATTGGATACCTACAAATTTTATAGATTTTCTTCAATTTAGTATTTTGCCATGAAAATTCTTAATAAATACTTTAATTTCCTATTTACTCAAATAAAAATTATTTGGATGGCACGGCACATCGGGTTACTAGTAGTCTCAAACTGTGTTAATAATACACGAACCCGTTAAAAATGTTTTGAACTACCAGTATTCGCATATAAAATACATTATACTTTTCATGAGAATTTAAAATTTAATAAATGCATAGGTTGACAATCTCATATAACCGATTATATCGATAGAATCATTGAAGCGAATTCATTCAATCATATCCTTACAACAACAAAAAAAATATATTTTTTTTTTAAATAAGTGCAAATATTATTGTCCTGTTTACTTAATCAAATAATAACAAATTTTTTTTATATTTTTATTCAATTGACACCTTTTTCAAATTCAGATTTTATCTTATCTATATACATTTTTGATATCAGTATGTCAAATCAAATTCTAACACCTATATTTGTAACAAAATTTTTGCAACGAAAATTATTATAATTTTAAATAATTTTTATTTTTCGTTTGATTCCATCATTCTCTTCAATCTAATTTTTAAATTTTGCTAAATAGAAAAAGTATCAATAATATTTCAAATAGCAGGGAATCCTTGTTATAAAATATTTAAAAGAACTGAATAGTAAATAAAAACGAATCATAAAAATCTCTGCAGGACACTTTTTTTTTGTTTTCTGTTTTTCTTTTGATTTTGATTGGCATAATATTCTTAACATTTAAAATTATTTTGATATTCTCGTGTCAATTTTTAAAATGTAAATAGAGAAAATGATAGAACCAAATATGTCAAATAATTGATAATAAAAAAAAAAGTAATAATAAAATATGAAAAAAAAAAATAAAAATTATTATTTTTTTATTTTTGAACCCCAAAATTCAACATGGAAAAATGGGAATTACTTAAGAAAAAAAAAATCAATTTGATAGCAACAACTTTAATAATTTGCTATATTTTAAAAATAAAATAAAATACCTTGAATTCGTACATCAATTTATTGAGCTACTCGAATATCCTTTTTTTTTTTTGTTGTGCTTCAACTCACATTACAATACTTATCTAATTTTAACCGCTTCTCATTTAAAATTTTTATAAATGTTATATCTAAAAAGTACTCAATAATAAATTAGACTAGATATACCAAAATATTAAATTGTTTTACTTTTTGAAGCATCCTTTATGCTTTAAAACTGTATCATGTTCATTTATTCAATCTGAGAAGAGAAAACCTGAAGGGTAGAAAATTTATACATTTCTGGTTTTATTCTAGTATTCTACTTTCTTTACTTTCATTATCAAAATATTTCACATATAAATTTGTTTCAGACAATATAGTCCAACAACAGCAACAGGAAATTATATATGTCAAAATTGGCAATAAAATTGAAAAATTTAATGATCTTAATCTTCAAGGACATCAATATATGTGTATGAAGACGAATGGATTAAAGTTGTAATATAATTTTCACGCTTTCACTCTTCATAAAAAGTGATTTGCTTCAATCAAACAAAACAAAAAAAGAAAAAGTTCAAAATTCATAAATGAGAGGGGTTCAAAAATCATTGAATTAAATAAAATCAGAGCATTTTTTAAGAAAAATAAAAAAAAGGAAAATAGTGTCGAATAATACGAATAAAAAAAAACATGAAATTAAATAAATTATAATGGAATCGAAAGTATTATATACATGCACATCCAAACAAACGGTTCAATACTCTGATGATATTTTGATAAATTAAAGCTATTATAAGATATCAGAGACAACTGATGCAACATTATCAATATTGATAAAATACTTGTATTTCGCAAATTAAAAAGCCAAACAGTTGATCCAAATAAGAAAAGATAGAATAAAAAAAAATATGATTTAGATAAGTCTAGTCAACATCTTCAAATATCTGGAGTGAGGTAAAATGAAATGTTATGGAAATTATGCTACGGAATTGATTGGTTGGTGTAATGGGTTTAATAAAACACGCTTATCCTTTCACTTAGGCGTTTAGGTTTGTTGTACATCTGTACATATCGTAACATTGTTTCATTTCTGTTTTCTATTACTAGTCTCTTGTTCTAGATTCTATTTCTGAATTGTTTGCCAAGGTGATTAACACCCTTAATAAGCTGAACTATTTCAATCACTTTTCTGCCTATTACTTCTGAGAAATTTTTCTAGTATTTTAACATTCCAGGATTCTTACTCTTCTTGTCCTTTCCGTGCCACAAACACGAAAGTATATGAAGAAAATTATTTCCATTTTTTCTCCCCATCCTCTTCGACGATTACTGTCTACAAGGTTTAGTCTCCTTAGTAGAAGATTGTGTATGTGCATATATATCTGTATTCTATTTTCTTGACTTTCATTATCAAAATATTTCAGATAAGAGTTGTAGGTCGGTTTTATTCAGTGATAGTAGCAGAATATGCATTTTTTCTTTTGGATATCTGAGTCTCCGTAGAAATTTTTTGTTTGAATAGTTTTTTTTCAGAATTTCTTTATTCAATTAGTTTGATCCCACATTGCCATTTTTAAATATGTTCTTTCAATTCCTTTAATATTATTCCAACAATGGGTCGTTATATAGGAACCCGCTTTTTTTCAGTTGATCTGCTTTGTTATTCCATTCTAAAACGAATGTAATTCTTTCTGTTAGTCTCCTACTTTATTTGTGCTCCCCTCCTTAATTGAATCCAAATCCAATGAAGTAGATAGAAGTTGTAGAAAATGATTTGGACTAAAAAGTTATAATTAATATTTAAAAATGTGTAAGAATATTAATGTAATAAAGAAATCGTTTGTTAAGCTCTCTAGTTAACATCCTGAAGGTATAAACTTCGTCCGCTTAATAACAAAATCTTACAAAAGTAGAATTAGACCCACTGAAGCGTAATTTTTCAACTCCAAATCAATTTTTCAATTTAAAGACATATCGTGACATCGAAAATGCAGTGAAAAAAGTTTTTCGCTGCTGTTTCAATACTGTATCGAAACATTGTTTAGATACATATAGCCACTGCAGTGTGAGATAGAGTACAATTTTGACATTTTTGATCATAATTTTGGCTACATAAACGTGTTTTGTGTTTGAAACTGCTAATTAATATTTTAGCTAAATAATATTTAATATATTAGTGTTTAAAAAGGTTGTGTGAATTAAAAAATAAATTGAAATATTTTTGGTAATATTATTTTAAATAATATATAATTGATTTGAAAATTTCTATTGATGATATAAATGTAAGAAAAATTATGAATACATTGAAAAAAAAAGAAAAAGCGAGTCGGAATGGCAGTGTCATTGAAAAATACTAATAATGTTAAAAGAATGAGAAACATACCTGAAATTCAACATTATTTGAAAATAATAAATATCTCATCGTCAGGATAGTCAGGATTTTTTAATCACATCAGAATTTTATTGACATATTTTCATGAATTCCTACTGAATTTTATTGACATGTTAAAATTGTTACCAAAACTTAATAAAAAATACTAAAAAGTACTAAAATCATCTTAAATGTACGCTTTTTAACATTTTTTTTAATTTCGCTATATTTGGAAACACCGATTGCCCTAGATTTTAAAAAATGTATACTAAAAATTTTCGCTGCTGTTTCACTGTGGTATTAAAACCGATATCAAACTTTTTTGATATCAAAACAATGCTAATTTTTTTAAAAAACATTTTTGACCATAGTACATTGTTAATTTAACATTGCTACTGCATTTTCGATGTCACAGATTCATTGAGATGAATATATTGTCTGATTTCAGATGTAATGTATCGTTATATGAAGACAAATTGATCCGTCACATTGGAAAAAACAATAATAACACAAGCATTTTTTGTATAAAACGTTAAATGGAAAAACCAATGAACTAGTTATAAAATAAACAGAAGTTGCGAACTAATATTGTAAGAGATATAGTATTAAGTGGTTTTATTAAACAGGTTCCGTCGAACTTTAAAATAGTATGAAAGAGACTAACTTCTATGTCGTCGGCTACATGCTTGTTTAATCCATACGCCAAAAAGTCATATTGAGAAAAATGGATTTAAAGTTTAAAAGACAATAAAAAAGAAACTGTTCGATAGAATTTTTTCAAATTTGGCCCACCTTTGTACATACCCCAAGACTATGCTAATACAAATTTTTAGACTAATAATTCCTGATTTGTTCATTTTATAAAGAAAATTAAATTTTCACTTTTGATCCATATCCAATTTTAAAGTGAATTCAGTTTTTCATTGTATGACGTGGATCAAGGGTGCCGCACGTGGATCAAATAAGCGGGCATTAACTTTTTCTTGAAGTGGAAAAGTTCTATATATTCACACAAATAAAATCCGCATAAATAACATACGATATTCTTTAATTTTTAGTTTTTATTAAATAAAACAAAAAATACATATTTCAACAGAAATTAAAAATAGCTTTCATAGCAAAATCTTATTCTAAATATTTAGTTAATAATATTCATCTTATTAAATAAAATCAAAAATAACAAATTCATTTATGTTATAGATAATTTAGCTTTAATTTTAACTAAAAAAAAATAAATATTTTTGTACTTAGGTATGTAATTTTACTTCTTTGAAGTAATTGCAGCTTTCACAGTCATTATCTTGTGTACTTTGTGTTTGCAAAGGTATATTAATTATTTAAGCAAAGCATTTAAATAAATTACGTCTTCACGAAGAAGATATTTGAGTAAGTCCTTTATGTCACTGATTTTATTTTTGTCAATTTTGGACGGCTTCGAAGTAACAGGCTGAACATTAAACAAATTTTTTTGTTTTGGGAGGATCTTCTTTGATGCCTTCCTATTTATGCTAATACAATTATAGTCCAAATCCAAAAAGGATGTTTTATATTTAATAGCAAAAGGTTCATCCTTTTCATATAATATGCATTTTATTTTTGAAAATGGAACTTTGCTAAAGTCTAATTTTGCGGCAGAGATAGAAAAAATTTCAAATCGTGATGTCTTGCCATCTGAATTACTTTCAAACAAATTTTCTTTGACTGTATTCCGTTGAGTAACTTTACAAGATGCAAGGGGCTATGCACTTCCAAGTTTTTTGAATTCCTGTCAATATACCATTTGAATATTTCATTATACTTCAACCTCTTGAATATAGATACTTTATATATACGGTCTTTATATATACGGTAAAATGGAGTATGTATATAAATAAATGTACATGAATCAAATTGACATTATGAAAAACCGTTTATTTTTTTTTTTTGATCCATGTGGATTGCAAAATTTGATAGCTTATTACACTAATAATGGTTGTGGATCAAAATTGAATAGAAAAAAAATTATAAATTAGTGATCCATGTGTATTATACAATAACATGGATCAAATAAGCACATAGAGTTTCAAAGATGAAAATTTCATATATTTTGTGATACAAACGCCAAAATTTTGGATATAGGTCAAAGTTGCATAAAAAATTATAAAAAAAGGGGATGTGGATCAAAGTAACCTCTCATTATCGCAAAAAGTATTACATATAGAAGAAAACGGGTAAGACAGAAAGAAAGAGCATGTCGCAAAACCCCAAGAAGTGTTCTTACGTCAAAAATGTCAAAATGGCGTATGGATCATACAAGCATGCAGCCGACGATGTGTATTCTAATATAAAAGTACATTCCGTACGCTTATTATTATTCTTACTGTAGAAAACAAACTCAAGCTTTAAACTTAGACTATCACAGACTATTAGATCACTGAAGAAGAAAATGTTAATCAGATTATAAGAAAATTTAAATTGATTTTTTTTTATATTTGTTTAAATTTCATTTTTTTTCTTCATTTTTATGAAATTTTTCAGGTATTTGGCTAAATTAAATTCTTTAAGGGTTGAAAATCGATTTTATTTTTTATTTTCATAAATTGATTTTTCAATTCAATGAACATCCTAAAATTCAACAAAATAATTTTTTAAAAAGAGATCATAAGAATTTTGTTTTTTTTTTATTTTTTTTGTAAAGGAGTCTGATTTTGAAAAGTTTCCGAATTGAAATGTGATTAGAAAATTTTATTAAGTTATGACGATGATGATATTTTTAGATCATCTCATTTCACTGTCTTTTTTTTTTGTTATAGTTTTGCAGACAGGAATTAAAGAGTTGATTTTGATGGATTGACATTTACCTTGTTAATTTAAAAAAATGAATACATTTTACATTCAAGGTACCTACGTAACATATATATGTATAGATAGAATGATCGACTGACGACCTTTGCAAATCAATTATTATAGGGTTTGATATGGTTCTCAGAATAGAATTTGATTCAGTAGCAGAATTTAAAAATGTTTAAATTATGTAAGAGAATTTTTTTTTTTTGAAATTAAATTTAATTTAATATGGAGGGAAATCGATTTCTTTATTCTTTTACAATTTTTTAGTTTCAAAAATAAATATTTTTTATCTTAATTTTTATGATTTTTGACTCAATGATAAAAATTGAGTTCACTGGTTTTTATATTCTAAAATAGTGATTAAACGTCAAGATTTTTGAACCGGTACATATCATATACATAAAGTCGTACAAAGCATACTATTTTACTATTTCAATTAGTCTAACTACAGATTATAGACAAAAAGGATATAAATGCAAGAAATGAATCATGTCCAATATCCAAGTCAATTAATCCAAATTTGTCATATAAAACTGTCACATCCTTGACATATCATCCATAGTATAGATTGTAAAATTGTGGTTGACGTTATAATTGATCTAGAATATTCCGTTATCAACATTTTGACTGTCATATCCTTGACATATCATCCAGTATAGCTAGATGGTAAAATTATAGTTTACGTTATAATTGATCTAGAATATTCTGTTATAAACATTTTGACTGTCACATCCAGTATAATTCAATTCAACCGCTTTTCATTTAAATATTCTATCAAATTGAAAATGTATGGTTTTCTTTTTACGATAAAAAATATAATTATTCTACAACTCTTTTTATTTGCATTTTCAATAAATTTTTGTAAAATTTTATTTTAAACTAACTTTTTTAATTTCGATTTCACAAACTACTAAAATTTCCAAAAACAAAATAATTTACTCTTCTTATCACTCTTAAAAACATTTTTCTGTTTCCAATAGGTATTTTTTAATTTTCTATTTCATCATCTCTGATTGTTTATTGGGTTAGAGTGCCGCAAAAAAGTTATTTTAATAAACTCTTTCTTTCCGTTAGAAGAATTTAAAAAGTATTACTGCAACTATATTCATACCTAAAACATTTTTTTTTCCTAATTTCCCACGCAATTCACTGACCATAAAAGTTTTAATATTGCAAAAAAAGAAAAAAATAATAAATCTTTAACTTTAAAAAGTGTAACTGGCTGTTTAAAAATGAAATGAACAATTTTTCTTCTCTTTTTCAAAATAATCTCAACGTTATTTGTATAATATATATACAATATACAGATATATATATATACACAAGTACATAATTATATTCAAAAAAAATTTCTCAGACCTAGAATTTTCATTATTTTACATACATTTATTTTTAAACCCCAGTCTTATTTTGCTTGTAGTATTCATAACATTGCAGTAAGATAAAAATCTCTGAAAGTGAAGAAGTCGCAAATGATAATTTTATTTCTACACTTCAATTTTTAAT
This sequence comes from Argyra leucocephala, assembly GCA_963942445.1. NCBI lineage: Eukaryota > Metazoa > Arthropoda > Insecta > Diptera > Dolichopodidae > Argyra > Argyra leucocephala. The sequence continues at coordinate 6,376,767 of OZ012681.1, read as the reverse complement.
TTTTATACCAACTTTTATAGAGAGTTTAGATATCTCTACCCTCATTTTCATAAATAAAACAAATAAAAATTCAAATTTTTAATATCTATGTTACTACATTTTGGTCATTGCATTTTAATGAAGTAGTCGACGTTGTCTTTGTCAGAGTTAAAAATTCGTTAAAAACAAATTTTCTTTTTTTTTTGTTTTCATTTTTATTGTGAACTAGTTTTTTTATTTTTATAAAATTTTAATTTCTTAACTGTCTTAAAAAAAAGTATGAATAAAAACGTTAAAAGAAAAATGAAAAGAATAGAAACAAAAACAAAGTAGAAAAAACGAACGTTATAAAATCAACGATCCTTGAAGAGCTGATTTAAAGCAGTGCAGTAGTATTTATGTTAACTTGTAAATGCATATAAGAACGGTGCTCTCTGCATGTATTTCTGTAATTAACATTCAAAATTAAACTCTGGGGAAGATATAAATCAAATGAAGAGATTTGTTGGAAAAGTAAAACAAAAAACTGTAGGAAAAATTTAGTAGCAAAAACAAAAAAAGAGTGTGAATTAAATTTTCGTTAATTATTTTTTAAATTTTAAAGTTTTGACCGTTAAAAATGTTTCATTTTGTTTTTAATATTCGTTAATATTTGATCAAATTTTTGAATTTGAATTTAAAATTCTTGAATGTGTAGGTTAAATTGAATGTAGGCTTAGTTTTGTTTTTATTTTACGTGTGAAAAGTAAAATATTACAATAGTCAAAATGTCAATAATAATATTGTCAATTTTTCAATTGTCTGAATTACTAGCTAGTTTATGAGATGACTCAAAAGCTTTTTACTCCTATATCATCCTAACTGCTTAAGTCTACAAAATAATATTAACAATTTCGCTTCTTGGACTTGAATTGAACACTTCTAAATGCCAAAGTCATTACCATTTCCAGGAGAAATTCTGTTCGGACAGTTTGGTTCAACTACCAGCTTTCAATAGGCGAACAACCATGTTTAGAAACTTCTATTATAGACCTCGGGTTAACAATTGACACTAAATTGAGCTACAAGCTACATTATGATAATATAGTGAGCAAAGTCAATTCTTCTTTAGGTTTCATTAAACAATGGTGTAAAGATTTTTCTGATCCCTACCAGATCAGGACACATCTTTATATTACATATGTAAAGCCTACCCTTGAATATGCCAATATTTTTAATGAATGTATAGTTATTGACATATGTATTAACCTATGACTTTTACTTTTCTACTAACAGATGAGCATGGTTTAGTTTATTTTTATATTTTTCTAATCAAAGGTGCCGGTCGGTATTTTACTAACCCTACTGGATGATGATATATTGCACAATCAAATGAAGCAACCTTTTCTCCGGTTTTAGACGTCAGATGTGCTTCCTCTAAGCATTAATCTAATCTGACATTATGTTAATTAATAATTATCTTGAATTTATCTAACTTTAACAGTGGAAATTTATATTATTGGTTTTCTATTTGGTTTTGTCATTGATTATAGTTAAATAGTATATTTAATAATTATGTAAACCTATTGCTGTTCTATCGTTTCTGTAATCATTGAATGCTGTTCACTAAAAGGAATTTTTGCAGCAATTTTTTTGTTTTTTGGCCTAATTTGGATATATTGATACAGTTCTGTTTCTTATTTTTATTAATTCATTATTGCAACAACAGTTCAAGGGTATACCTACAGCTTTTGCGAATGACACTGCTTATTCATACAACAATAATAATCTACTTGACTTATTTTGCGATTTAAATTTTGACTTGGACCTAATTCGAAAATGGTTTTAAGTTAATAATTGTCTCCTCGAGAATTTTAGTATTTGGTATCATTCTCCTGAATGTCCTAAATTTCCTTTATTTCCTATACAGTCTCTAAACTCTTTTGTTCTCTCTTCGCCTTGCAGTATTTCTTGTTTTAACATTGAAAGTGTAGATACGTTTAGGTACTTGGGTGTTTTACTTGATAATAAACTGAATTGGTCTGCCACATACTTACTATTTAAATAATTATTTTAAAAATGTTTTGCGAAAATTATGATGTTTGAATTATGCCAATGAATTATGCTAATGATGTATTTTGCTCTATTCAGTTCTAAACTACAATATGGAATTAGTTGCTGGGGTGGTTCTTATTTTAATAAAATTTAACCTCTTCTCATCGGATAAAATTCAACACTGTATAAGGATAATTTTTTTAAAAAAATAGACTAATGCCCAGTTTTTCTTTATTTAAAAAGTTGGATATTCTACCACTTAGACATTTATATCTGTTTAAAACGTTGAATTTTTTTCAATAGGTCGGGCTATCTCGCTCACCGATTTATAACATCATCTTAAAATTAATAATTTATACCTTGTAAATGTTCCAAGAGTCCGTACCTCTCATTTTTGCCACTGTTATGATTATATAACACCAAAATTTTTAATATGTTACCTTATTCTTCGATTTTGGCTTTTTGAACAGGATCACCTTCAAATTGAACCTGTTTTTAATACGATTTAGTTTTAACTTCAATTTAGTTTTTTTTCTAACTATAATTTTTTTAATTTTCTTTCAGTCTTCTAGTTATTTATTTACTTTTTATTCTTGTTATAATTTTGTATTTAATTTTGCTTACTCTCGTTTATTATTTAAATTTTGCTTTAAATTTTATTAAATTTTGTTTTAAATTTTATTTTTTCATTATATAATTTTAGTTTTAAGCTACCTATTTTAGTTTTTCCATATTTAGTTTTAATTTTCTACTTTACTATGTATGTACCCAACAAGATTTTATATTTTTATGCCTGTATTTTTGCTTGCAGTTTTATTCATCACATATTTTAATGAATATCCGAATGATCCTATATTTATTCTTATTATTTTCATTTAGTAAATGTATATTTTAAGTATTGTATTTTACTATTATATGAATAAATGAATTAAAAATCTAAAAAATCTAAGTAACTTAGAAATATTGACTCTGAAAATTATAGAAGAGTAGTAAAGAGTTATAGTAGTCTTATTTTGATGTTCAGAAATACAAGTATGTTATTATATGTATTTCTAGTCATATAGTAGTAAAATAAATAAATCCAATTCCTTCAGTTGAAATTAAATTAATGTTAGGTACTGCTAGTCGTAGTTCTTTTAATACATTAATTTTTTCACAATAAATTATAAAAAAAAAATTTTTAAAAGAAAATGCATTCTATTCAAAATTTCTTTTTAACCCTTTGATGTCACGCTTGTTCATCAAAATTACGTTCAATGTTTCAAATCGAATGAAATGAAAAACTTGAACCAGTTTAAAATCTTGTTTTACTTTTATTATTTTATTTTTTCTCTTTTCAAATATATATACATATACCCATTCTTCATTCTTGCATAAATTTTGACAACCGTATGACATAATTAAATCACTTTCACTTTTTCTTTCAAGTCTTTCTGACGATTTTTCACATTTCAATTTTTTTTGTTTTTGGATTCAGATTTGTAAAATTCTTATATTACCTGTATATATATATATATATATATATATATATTGAAAGGATATTACAATAAAGAAAGAGTGACATAAAATTATGACTGATGAGGCTGTTTGATTCGTAGGTTTGTTGATTGTTTTGGCTAAAATCTTTAATTCTAAGAAAAAAAATGAAAACAATTTTTATATACATACGTTCATGATTGATTGAGTTTAAGGACATTACACCCGATTACATTTATTATATTCATGTATATTAAATATTGTATATACATGTATAATGTATATGCACTCGAATAAAATATAAATGTTGAGATAAAAGAGATGAAAAAAAGTATATTTCGGTTAATTATAAACTGGTTTTTAATTTATTTTAAGTTTAAATTTATTTTTTTAGTCAGAAAATAAAACCGTTTAACTCAAAATATTTTTGTTTTTCTATCAATAACTAACTTTAATAAATTTTTAAAAATATGTTGAAAATTTGATTTTCAGATTAAGTGTTCAGTTTAATAATAATTACTTTTTTGTAAATCAAAGCCCTCACGCTCCAAATAATAGTTCGGACTATATAATATATGCCTAAGGCTAGGAAGCTGATTATGTATATGTTGAAAATCACAACCGATAGAGAAGAGCCTTGCTATACCTCTATTTCCAGCAAAATAGTCTTCGATCATCTGTGCATGACATAAATCAGAGCTTGACTAGGTTAAAAAGCTGTTGATATATGTTGTCATGCTTTCATTTAAGTTGTTCAATTGTTTTAAAATGGAATTTTTTGCGATCTTATATCAAATGCTTTTTCCATAGTGGAAGAATCTATTGAGTATCTCCTCTGTGAATGCAAAGGGCTCCATTGAAGAATATACTGAGTGTGATCACAAAATCCGGTATCCTTTAGGTCTCACAGACTAACTAACAAACACGGGTTATCACAATAAGCCCCTTTGCGACTACGGTGATATAGCGGACAGATTCATAATATTTGGGAATATTATTAGATGAGAACTTAACGTGCGAGAACAGCATATAAAAGAACTAATAAAAAAAGGAAGAAAAATTGCAGGACTATTCAAACTAATAAATAAAAGAGTACCACTAAAAAATAAGAGATCAATTTATTACAGCTTATTTCATAGCGCAATTATGTACGGAATTCAAATATGGAGAAACACTGTGAATAAAAATTTAAACACATTACAGAAACTGCAGAATAAAGCGATAAAGAACTTGTTTGGATATAAAAGGCAAACTTCAACAGAGGAAATTCATAGAAAGCACAAAATATTACATTTGAATCTTGTTATAAAATGCAAACAGTCCACACAAATTAATACATCTCATACTTACTAAGAATATTAATACAAATATTAAGCCGATGATGAATAATGAAGTTCATACATACTCAACTAGAAATTCAGCTCAAATAAGAGTAACATCTTCAACAAAAAAATTTAACAAACATGGCACAATATACAATACAGCATACAATGAATTACCAGTTGCGATCAAAGAAACTGCTCAAATATCTAAATTCAAAAGTAAAATTAGTGATTATTTTCATCAATTAAATAATAGTAATAATACTTAATATTATAAAAAAAAAAATCAAATTTAAATATCTTCTATAAAAAACAAAAAATTCCTTATTTTAAAATTAAAATTGCACTGAATTAAAACTTAATTAGTTATAATTATAAGTAAAATTGTAAAAAACTAAAAACACTCTGTACGAACAATCGAGCTCATTTGAGTAAATAAATGAATAAATGAAATGAATTAATTTCCTCCCGAAATTACACAATCTATCTATCTTTTAGTCAGACCATCGTGAAGTTCGAAATTGATGCTGTGAAGCAGTATCATTGTTCATGTTCCCATGTTTGTTCTGAATTATTGGATTTTCTTGGGTACATTCATGTTTATGAGATGGTTCAGACGTATAAAAATTAATTTTTATGAGCACTTTTCCCATCGTTTTAAGAAAATAAAATTCATACGATATCCGTTCTCATAGATTTCTGGATAGGATTTAGTGTTATAGAGTTTGAGCAGTGACGTGTACTTATACTTATATAATTCTGTAAGCCTTCTCAGAACAACTATACGGTTCCCTGTTTTAGCATGTTGAAGTAAAATTAGCACGTTGATTCCGTCAGGCCACGTAATGTTTCTTTTGAAGGCTAAATGTAGATCGGTAATTTCGGCTGATTGTAGATCGATTCAGTTTTGAATTATATATAAGGAAACCGTATGGGAACAACGCTTTGTGTGTTTTCCTCGGTATTTGCAATCTGATAGATCTTATATCATTGCTGTAACAAACGGCCAGGTAGTTAGTATAATTTTGTGCGTCAATCAGCACCCTATCACTCTCCTTTATTATAATATAATTTTTTATAAATATTTTTCCTTTTATTTCATATTTGTCATACCTCGACTTAAGCGTTTTTTTACTACCATCGATTTGTTCTACATGCAAAAGGATTGTATAGTTGCATCAGCGGAAATATTAGAATAGTACATTACTAAAATATGATGAATTAAATGATCATTTTCTTCTTTTAAAATACTCGTTCTATTTGTCTCTCTCTTCTTTTCTTTCATATTTATAACGGAATATTTTTTATTTTTTTTAATAATGAAATAGTTTGAAGAATTAAATTGTTGAAGGATATTGTGACATCATATAGAATACAAAAATATATAATAATTTTTTTTATTTTGCTTAATTTTAAAACCGAATAGAAGAGCATGACGGATTTTGATTGATGTTTTACATACTTTTATTTTTGAAAATTTTGACTAAAAGGATGAATTAGTTTTTCTTTTTTTTCTATAGATTTTTGTTATACAATATTTTATATTTTAAATTTCAATTGCAATTTCTACATCCCAGAGAAAACTTTTAGTTAATTTTAAATTTCTGTATTTCATTGTATGAATTTAAAATTTAAAAATATTTGAATCAATTAAGGTGGTATATGGATTTTATTATGTTAAAATAATTTACAAGTAAAAAAAAAATTAAATGTACCTTAAAAATGTAATATGAGAATATTATGTATCGGATTGTAAAAGAAGAATGAGAAGAGAGGAATACTTTTTTTTTAATATTATAATAAAAGGCGTTTTGTTTTTTTTTGCTGGTAAACAAAACCGAAATGTTTCTAAAAAATCATTTTATAAAAAATTATTGAATAAGTTTAAAATAAAATAAGTAAAAATAATTTTGGTAAATTCAATTTAATGGGAATATTTATACTTACCAACAAAAAAATATTATTATTTAGAATTTTAAATGAATTTTTTTTTTTTTAATAATTATAGGAACTAACTGAGGAGGAAAAAGATTGATTACATATTATTACATAATAGCGGTCATATTTTAATATTTTGAATGGTAAAATAAAATTGCATAATGGTGAGAAATATTTTATAATAATTTTAGTAAAGTTAAAAAGTTGAATATTTAAAAAAAAAAAAACATAAGTTGGTTAAAACACATAAGCTACCTTAATAAATTCGTTATTTAACATTATTTTATTATTTTCAGATGAAGTTACAGAGATTTACTTACAAGTTGTCAAACTCTTGATAGAATGAAGATGGATTTCTACATGTACAGACCATGTCAGGTCCGCTTTTGACAAACAAATAACCAATCTGAATATACCGTTGGAAAGAAAAAAACTTTATTTTTTCTATGAAAGCAGGCCAAGACCATAACTATAAGAAATATAACATATGGCAGGCAATAAATTGAATTGCGTTTATAGCTTTACTAAATAGGTTTGCTCAATAAACTGTTCTAAAACGATATAGAACGCTCTAGTGGAAAAAAAAAACACTTTTTTGTGTTCAGTAATTTCCGTTTCGTTCAAAAGTGTTCTTCTCGATGTTCAGTAGATTTTTAACAGTTCTAAATTGATTTTTTTTGTTCTGAAGTTTTGGACAACTTTTTTTGCTGTTGGTTTTTTTTTGTAAAGTTTTGACATTAAAAATTAGAACATACAAGTTCAAAAAAGGTAAAAAAAAAACGTCCAGTAGAGTCTTCTGTTCTAAACTGTTTGACATTTAATATTGTTATTGTTCAAAACAGTTCTGTCCAGTTCTGTACTAAACCTATTGAACAAACTTATTTATAGTCAATGCTATAAATGTCAAAAAAAAATTTGACATGGCTTCATTGGTATAAATGTCAAAATGTATTTATTAATAAAGAAAATGCAAAATTGAAATAATGTAAACTCTTCCCAACTTCCACTCCATTAAATTTCATATTTTTTTTTTTTTTGTATATTAAATAATAAATTATTATACAAACTTATACATTTTAAAAATTATGTTCAATTATTTTATAAATATGATAATAAACAAAACTACATAAATTTTTTAATATTAATTAAATTAAATTAAATAATTTTTCTTGGATTTGGTCTTTTTGTCGGTAAAAAGTTATATAAATAAGTTTTCAGGTTAGGTTAACTTTTTATTTATAAGTGTACTACTTTTTATATGAAAAATATTCTATTGACATTTAAAATAACAACAAAAAATTGACAGTGAATTTTTGCAAATTTTTGCAAATAGAAATTTCATTTGCAAAAATTTATTTAAGAGAGAGCTATGACGTTACGTTTTAAACACAAAATTCTCTTAAATTTCTCAAAAATTTGTAAAGAGCATGCAAATAAAAAAGTTAACATACAAAGATTTGGATAAATATGTAATTTTATATAAATTTACGAGTTAACATACAAACCAAATTTAATGCATATTTTGACATGTGTAGCAATGTTGACGTTTTCGTCGTGCTATATTAGTTCATGTATGCTATGCAACTGAGTTAAATATTTTAGATAGCAGTGCTGCTAATATAAAATCTCACATTCATACTGCTATTGTCATAAATGTCAATTTAGCTTATAGCATTACTAATTTAGCACCGTGGTAATGAACGAAGCAAATGACAGCAAAATAAATAAATATTTTATGTTGGGATTTTGAAACAAAAGTAAAATAGTCAAAGTAAAATAGAAAAAATTAATTATGAAATTTAATACATATTTTTGTTTTTTTTTTATATTTTATTTGAATATTTAAAATATTATCAAAATTGTTTTTCATTCTTAATAATTAATATATTTTTAATTTGTCAAACGTTTCAAAAGTATACAATACAGACATATGCACGTGGAAATCGCAACAAAATAATTCACCGTGACGATGAAACGGAACATGTTAAAATTCACCTTCAAATCAATTCCAATTCAAAGTAAATTTTTACTTAAAATTATCAGAATAACTATGAATGGATCATTGACATGCTTAATTAGACAAAAGCAGAAATAGATAAATATTCTGAGGGTATTTCAAAAGCGAATTTTTCAGCTCAAGGTATAAAATAGTTAAAATAGCATGGTTCACAGATTGTATCATATACAACTATACTATCAGTTGAAAATATGATGAATTAAAAAAAAAGACAACTTAGAGAAAAATGTTAAAACATCCTCGCCAGCTACAATAAAATTAAAACTATACTAGGAAATGAAAAAGATAAAATTAATTGAAATTAATTGAAACTATAATGTGACTACAGTGTATACAGACAATCGAAGTGACAGAATATAGAGACATTAAAGTGTATACAGACAATCTAAGAGTAAGAAAACAATTTTATCATGTTTCAAAGAAAATTTATTAGATATATGTACATTAAAATTTTATATACAATATAATGTATATACATTTACACTTTATACATATAACATAATTCGGAAAAGCATTAACGTCACGTATCAGAAAATGTCATTATGCAAAAAAATAGTATCCTAATTTTTTTTTATAAATATAATTTTAGAAAGCCGAAAACCTGCAACTAGTGCTTTCAAAATTGGCCATAATTTTTAAATGTGGTCAATTCAATAATAATAATAATTATAATAATTGTTATTTTAGATATGTGTTAGCTTAATAAATTTAAATGACTATCAATTTGTGAAAATACTTTTTCTCTACATTTCTTATACTGTCACATCAACATTCAACAGTTATTTAATATAAAATTTGAAATTGGATGTATTAGACACACTCTGAACACTCTGTATATGAAAATTTATCCCAATAATCTAATGATTCGTTTCATAATAATATTCCCCTCTGTATCAATTTATTTTAATGAAATTTTTCTTCTTAATTTTTTCATTCCTTTAAAACTTTTGTTAAATACAACTTTTTTTTTTGTAAAAATGAACCAAATATATTATTCAAATTATTTCCAATTTTATAATATATACTCCAATTAAACTCCAATATTTTTCAAATCAAATTAACAAATTTTTAAAAATATTTAAAATTCATCAAAAAGACTTTCAATTTCACGTTGTTTAAAAACAAAAAAAAAAACTGATTCTGTTGAAAAAATAAAACCGTTAAAAAAAAAGTACCACCATGATAATGCAATAAAACAAAAAATGAAAACAAAACAACGTAATTTTTTTTACCACCATTTATTGCACCCATGGGAAAAATCATGAAAAAAATTCACATAAAAAATTAACTGTTGCTTCTACCAAACATTAACTCTTAGATAAAAGAACAGTAGTATAGAGAGAGTATTAAAAAGAAAAATAACCGTTAAAATTAGCAATATTTTTTTTTGTCAGTTAACTGATTATAAAATTAACAAAACTTATATTCAAAGTGAAACAATTAACTATCAAGGGGAATATAAAATATTCATTCTCATCCCGTCTTTTCGTCAAAAATTGTCCCCAAACAAGTATAACTATAACTATACATCAAATCTATTTTAGCATTGTCATCATTTAAATAAGCATCGGACAATAAAAATACCCACACATAGTACAAACATAAATATGTATTGATGCAACAGGTTGTTTACTCCCATGACAGTTTTTTTTCTTTTTGTTTTGGTTATAAAGAAACATTTTAAATAATCATGCGGGTGATTTTAATTTTTATAGTTTCCTTTTATTCCTTTTCATGAATAAAAATTCCCATGAATACACACATATACGTAATTTAAACAAGTGCAACAATTCTAAATATTCAGTGTTGCAATATAATTTTCATTAGATAATATGGTGTTGGTGTTGCTCGAATTAATTCAACAAAAATATTTTTATATAAATTAACATCGCAGAGAGTACAAAATTTTTAATTTAAGAATTTTTCTCACTGATTTTATCTAACTGGATGTAATCACAAGTACATCAAGGACAAACTATTTTAGTAGTAGTTAAAAATTTATATTTTTACACATTTTTTTTTTTATACAAACTATTTTAGTAGTAGTTAAAAATTTATATAGGAAAAGGAAAATTAATTTTGATGTTTAATTGTTGATAATAATAATTATGATTGATTCGGTTGGATGATCTCATTTTAAGATTTGACCTATGTGAAAAATTAAAATTAGGTTTTATTTTTATCATTTTTGTCTGTATATACAGATAATTTGTAAGATATCGCAATGTTTACACGATGTTATTATCAAAACAACAATACAAGTTTTCATTAAAATGTCTTGATAACGTTCAAAATTGTGGCCACAAGCAATAACCGCTTAGGTCGACTTAAGATAAAAAAGAAATAAATTTTTCTTATGTCGAATACTACTTAAACGAATATTGCTTGTGACCACAGATTGATAAGAAATTAAATATTAAAAAAAAATATTTTAAGATTAGACATTACTCTACTTACGAGAACTTAAGACCAATTTAAGACAATGATAAAAGAAAAAGGTTTATTTTCAACTATACAAATTTTTAAATTTACAAATTTAAATTTCAATTAATAAAATTTTCGTATAGTATTTTCAATTTTTAAAAGCTTGTACTGAAATATATAGTGTTGCTACAAATGGTAGGAGTAAATTTTTTCAGCTGTTCACTTTTTCATATCAAAACTTCGAAAATTTCATTGTTAAATAAAAAAAAAAAAAAAAATGCAATTATAAAGTAATTGAATCCATCATACAATACAAAAACAACATAGAATATACTTGGGTATGACACTAGAAGCCAAATCCCGATTGAAGAGCATGTCAACAATAAGAAAAAGGAACTTGAACATAAATATTCAAACGAAATATGCTTTGGCTGATCGATCACAACAAAATTTTGATATACATTTAATCAAATATTGAAACTAATCTAGTCTTACAGTATTCAAATATTCAATAAACTAACAAAATTTTGCAACTTGAAAAACGAAACTTAAGCTTTCGAGATCCATACAAAGGGTTATATGTTACTCTTGTACGTCCAGTTTTGGAATATATTTCGATTATTTGGAATTGTTGTTAAAATTTTCCACGTAACAAAAATTGAAAAAAATTCAAAGGAACTCGCTTCGCTCTGAGACAACTACTCACATTCTACTCACATTGTGAAGACAATTATACCAATCTTTCAAGTATTATATTTGTGCGCGATATTTTAACATCGCATATTGATGCATCAGTTTTTTTTTTAATTTTGGTCTAATTATATGCCTCCTTATCTTATAATAATGTCTGCTAATAATGTCTGTAAAACTTCAATCGGTGAATTAAAGAAAAAAGTAGTGATAGGAACCTAAAAATTTAAATGTGAAGCTTTTTCAAAATATTACCGCAAAAAATTTACCGATTCAGAAAAATAAAAATATTAAAACGTGCTAAGTTTTTTGACCATCTTTTAAATAAATCATTTATAAAAAAAAAAAAACATATCAAAGTTCTAACCCCATATAACAAAAAAACCTATATATTTAATACAAGAACCAAATATTTGAATAATAGCAAACATCATAAAATCAATCAGCTCTGTCAAAGTAGAAGTATTTTTTAAAGTCATCAAAAAATTTACATTACCCAAGAAATAAAGTACCTATAAAAAAATTTTAAATTTCCCTGGTTTGTGTCTTTAAATTAGCCAACTCGAAATGTTTCTAATTGATCAATGCAGGCACATCTTCAATTTCAAATGAATGTTTATTTTGTTAAACAAAATATGGGCAAACAGCAAATATGTATTCCTATTGTTGCCATGATTGTAAATCTTGCTTTCCCAACTTTAAAAAAATTCACTAGATTTGCTAGAAGTCCTTCTTCCTATTATAAGCAAACACTATAAGCAAAATATTATAGAAACAATTAATTTATTAAGAGCAATATTGGCTATTTCTTCAATTGGTACGGAAATTAAAAAATTAACATCTTCTTCATCTCCCCATGATGTTTCCATTGTATGCAAAAGAAAACTTAAAACTAGAATAGACAGTTGTACATTGGTGATTCCGCGCAGGTAGTAAAAAAGAGCTAGAGAGAGAAAAAAATAAGCTACATAACAAAAATATTATGCTTAAATCGGACTATATTATGCTTGTAGTAATATCGCAAGCTACAATATTACCATTATTGAATTTAGTCCAATATTGCCATTATTGTATTTAGTTTAATATTGCCATTGTTAGTTATAAGTTAGTGTTAACTCAATAACGTAACACATAGCAATCCTAACAAAAATTAATTGTTTTGCGGCAATAGAAAATTTTTGTTTGAGAAATATTTAAATGAAGAGTAAAGAAATATTTTGTTAACGCTTGACCGTCGAATTTTACGCCAGCAATAATTAATATAATATAATTTTGCTTTTGATTCCTAGTCTCTCAGATTTAAACCCTTAGTAGGCGAATAAATAAATAAACAAAAAAGAACTATGTAATTCATTACCAATCCCAACTGTGAATAAAGCCACACAAAACTAGAAGGGACAATAAAATATCCGTTATACAAAAAAAAAAAAGTTGAAATAGAAACTGAATAAATAATTAAGCAATACTAAAATATTCTAATAAATTGTATAAACTACAATTACTGGACATATTTAAATGTAATAAATCATTATAAATGTAAAAATGTGATAACTCTTTTGTTGTTTTACAAAATCCAGAATGACCGGAACAAAATTTTTCATCTCATAATGAATTATATTCTATACAAAATGTTTAATAAATTAAAAATTTTGATAATTTTCATTCCGAAAATATTGAGAAATCTATCGTTTAAATTATTTTTTTGTACAAATAATATCCTTATTCCTATATTTGAAATTTATTTAATATTTGCATTCATTAAGGATGCAATTTTCATAAAAGATTTATGTTTATACCACAACTAATTGATTTTTTATTTATCTGGTATTTACTTTTATTGTTGTACATTATCACGTCCTGGACATAAAACTATTGTCCTGTTGAAGTACAGCATACCTATATGTATTGTTAAACATTGCATCAGGATTTTTTTTTCTTTTTTGTAAAGTAATCATTAATTTTTTGAAAACTTTTCTGAAATAAATACCCAACATTAAGGATATTAGTATATACAAAGAATATACTTATTTTAAACACAAAAGACTATTTAACAAACCATATGAAAATTGGTTATCGATTATTGTCCAACTTTTAAATGAATAGATTAGATTTTGAATTGTTTAAATTGATAATATCCAAACAAAATGTCACGGATTAGATTTCATTGTCGATAATCAAGTTACTTTTGTTCTTTTTTATTTATTTTTTTTTTGTTTTTGAAAGTACGTTAAGCGCCACAAATTATACTTAAATGAAAGTTGTTAATTAAAAACAAAAAAACAGAAATTGACTTCAATAGAACATTGTTAGCATTTAATAAATGAATAGAAAATAATAGAATGTCTTGAATAAAGTGTAGGTACTTAAGTTGTTTAAAAATAATTTATTAGAGACATTACAGTAAATAACAGAAGAAAGTAGGTACTAAAAATTTTTAGTGACATTTTTATATTGTAAAATTTTATATTGTGTTCTTGTAGTATTTAGAGGTTATTTAGTAGTCAGATTTAAAATTTTATAAACGCAGTCATTTCCAAAGACTTATATACAGAACGATATATAGGTCTTCATTCGAACCACATAATATACTTTCTAAATTGAAAATAGAAATATCCTGTGACAAAATAGTTAATAATTTAATTTTTGAATGAAAAAAACCATAATGTCGGAAATTTTAATTTTTAGAAGGTCAGAAGCAAATGTGAAACAATCTATTTTTTAACGAAAATTCACGCAGATCACAGATTATTAGGATATTTATTAAATTTGTTATACGACAAGTTGTGGAAAAACTAAGAGAATTTGATGAAATAAATAAAGACTGTAAGTTTAACCAAATTGTTCAATTGTGTTAGACAAGAACACGTAAATGAATACTCTGAACATTGAATATGCCAAAACAAATCATCAAAGTTATAAAAAATACTTAATACGAACAATGAATCCAGAATATTTTTTTTTTAATTTATTAATGGAATTTTTATTTTAAATGATAATTTAATTGTTGTCCGGTTTACGAATTCGCTAATAAATGTTTTAATATGTAATTGTTTTAAAATATCGATATTTCGGATTCTAACAAACTTCAATCATTAGTGGTTGTGATAAACCTAGAATATTTGTTGGAAAAAGCTATCTGAAAACAGAAAAAAACAGAAAAGCGATTCACAAAGCCTTTTATTATTCTAACTTGATTTTAGATTATAATAATAACAAGCGTTAAAGAGACAGAGACCTTCTGTTTGACAATACATAAACAGGAAATATTTCGTTGATATTTCACGTTCTGAAGCAATTCAGCATAAATTTTTACGCTTTGAACTATGTGCTTTTTACACCCTTTTAAACTTTCTCCTTATGAAGATAGGTTGTTTTTGATCTGAAATCTACTCCAACAACGTCCATTGATGGCTGATATTACGTTTATTCACCAAATTATTGCTCGGAATATTCCGGCAACTAAAATTATGGATTTAATAACTTTTGAGAGAGAATCAGCTTAAATTTGAGCCTATTATGTGAATCTAACTCGATAGCAGCTTCTTTTGATACTAGTCTTAGTAAAAGAAGCTTAAAATTAAAGCTGGATAATCGATAGTTAATAACTTAAATAGTTATTGTAATTGATATTTTGTCTTTTTCTATACTCTCTTTTTGTATTTGAATTATTGTTTTTAACATTCTACTAACTATAGTATGTTAACTATTTATTTTGATCTCTTACTAACAATATTTACTAACGGTGATGAATACTAACCCACTGGATGATGATCTCACCGCTTAGCAACAGGATGTAAGCTTTCATCTATAATAGACGTATGATTTGCTTACTCTATAAGCAATGTCTGACAGTAATAAAAAATTTAAATCGTATGCTACGCAAATTATGTAATTATATTTTTTCCAAAAGTGAGCGCAACACAAAGTCTGCTAAATCAGTTTCGCTTAATAGCAGCAGAATACAACATGACGGTATTTGTGTCAAAAATCAAAAAATATAATTGGGTCAAAAACCAATAAGCCGCAAACTATAGTTATGAATGTAAAGTTAGTAGAACAATAATAATGTCTTTCACATACCTCGAAGTTGAAATATCTACAAACCGTGGTTATATAAACTTTCCAGTATCAGATCAACAAAGCAATGATAGTTTTGAAATAACCTCATTTGGTATAATAATCCTTTTAAATCGGAAGCATAAGGATAAAATATGTATATAAAATATTCATTCATTCGGTCATAGTTTTGATATACGCAGCAGAAGCCAGCGCTGATCAGAGTAACACAAAAGGCAATCTTCATACTGCTGAAATTAAAATGCTTAAAAATATTGCAGAGTATTGTTTACAATTCGATATAGAATCTCCAACAACCAAAGACGGTAAAAGTTCAACACTTATGACGTAGACAGGTGGATTAGAAATAGAAAGAAGAGACAGAAATTATCAGATCACCCAATCGTTAGTAGAATACTTACACCTCTACTGTGTAATATGGTTATAAGCCGATGTGTAATATGGTTATAAACCAGGCTCAACACTAACATAAGAAGAAGAATATTTTATTTATCCCTTCTTCACAAAGCGATTTTCAGAAAAAGAAAAAGAAGTAAAAGAAAAATCGATATTCACATAACAATCAGGCAATATGTTTTGACCTTTCTTTAAAATTTATTTTGCAACAGAATAATTACAATATACGTTTAAGACTTAAAAGTTAGTATAAAAGAAATTAGAAATATGTACTTTAAAACTTAATGGCGGGTGGCGCCATAAGTAAAGCGCCTACCTTTTAACAACCAAAAGATCCCGGGATCGATTACAGATGAAGCAAAAAAAAAATTGCTAAATTAAATGACAAAAAATAATTTAGAGTTAAATTTGGTAACAAATTAAATTATATGAAGCTAATCTATTTAAGAAGGCTTTAAGAATGGTTTATGACAATAGTAGTAGTTTTTAAAAAGTGGTTAAATTTGATAAATAAATATTCGAAAAACATTGTAGTAAAATATGTAGTAAAAACTTGCAGTATTGTACTTAATTAAGCACAAAAAGGTAATTCTATCTAAGTTACTATCAAGAACATAAAATTAAATATGAATTAACTAATGAAGTAATAACTCTGAAATTGCAAAATATACTCTATTTTTTGCTACTGTTAATTCAAAAATTAATTCTAATTAAATTGAAACTACATGTCAAATGACATTTTTTAAAATTACCAAATATCTACCAAAACATTACATTCAAAAACCACCCACCCCCGTCAATAGTATTTTCATTGCAAATCCTTGAATTTGTATTCAAAATAATATTATCAGTTTTATAACATAATATATAAGTAGTAAGTAAAGTTATATGAAAACAAAAGAACCTAAACTGAACCGCCTTTTTTTCTGTTCTTATTTTCTTTGAGCCTATTCAATTCCAAAAAAAAAAAAATTTACTTCCCTACTGATTACATTACAACATTTAAACAAAACTATTTCATTTATAACCTATTATTCTGATAACATTGTATATATATAAAAAAAGGTCATAAAGTTAATATATTGACATAAGAAAAAATTTGAAAAAGAATATTCTATAAAAAAAAAACCAAAACAAAAAAGAAAAAAAAAATTTTTTTTTGTTTGCGTGTTAAATAGGAATAATCATAAAAATGGATTTTACTTATAAGAAGCCGCAGGACATATGATATTCATCCACCCTGTATAATATCTATATTCTACTCTAATAAACATCAATCGGATTCGGATTTATTCGATCTAAAATCGTATATATATGTATATAAAATGTATTTAAGTATAACCAGCTAAATAGTATCAATCAATATAGAAAATGTACTTAAAAAACGTCTATTCATGCAGCATCAGCTTCACCAGATTCACTTTTTTTCTAGTTTTTTTGTTTTTTATTCACTGATAGACAGATGTAAAACTGATAACATGGTGGTGTGCAATTTTTCAGGATTTGTTGTTAATTTTTTTTTCTTTTCTTTATTTTTTGTTTTTTTGCGAATTAACTATTTTTTTTTTTTTTTTTTTTATAGATATTATTAATGTAGTATAAAATCAGTGTGGTTCAAGCTGCTGATAAAATTCAACTTATTCGATTTGAATTGAATGATGATTTTTGCTACTAGATATATGAATCTGATCGTATTATATTTTGGTATGTGAATCGATTAGATGAGTGATGTCCTGTAGCTAATATAATTTTAGGATATTTATTTTATGATAGTGTTTTTGTTTTTTTATTTTTTTTTTATTTTTTTTTTTTTATGTTTTATGATGTAGTATTAATCGATAGTTATAGTTATAAGAACTGGATGTGGTGTATATATACGAGAAGAATTTAATCTCTAAGAATTTATTCATATATTTTTATTTATACAAAATCAAAAATATAGTGTTTAGAGAACATAACTTTGAAGAATTCTGAATTGTTATATAAGGATAAAATAATTTGATGTTGTTATAGGTGTAATATGTGTGTGTAAGTTTTCAAAAATGTTTATTATATAAAAATTAACACAGGGTGTATTAAGAAAATCATCATTATTTATTATTTTCTATTACTTTGATAGTATAGATAGTGCATTAGCCTAGCTCAAATATAGTAGTTCTGAGATATTGCTTCAGTTGCAGTAATAATTGATTTCACAAATTTTTTTAATAATTAAGAGTTTTGCCATTCTATCAATTAGGGTATAGATACATTACTACGTACGACTACAATTTTTTTATAAACATATTAAAAAAAAGTCAAGTATGTATTTTATATGTATTTTCGAAGAAAATGTATTTATGTATGTATGAATTCTGATACAACTTCATTTTAAACAAAAATCGTTTTCCATTTTGGAAAAAGGTTTTGACATTAGGGTGCTCTTTCATACCATTTTTTTTCTAAAAAAATTCAACCTGCAATAAATGCAATATATTAAATTTTCTGAACTGACTACATTGTATTGCAAACACTGTAATTTGTTCATAATTCCAATCTTTGAAAACCCTTTGTCTCTAAAATAAACGTCAAATCAAATATTATAAATTTGTAATTTTGTAAAAGAATTGAATTGAATATTTTTGTGAAAAAAAATAAATACACATGAATAATTTAAAAAAAATATTAGCGCTCGTCACACATTTCGTATCTTCGTATTTCGTAAATTTACGAACGTGAAGAGTAAATTTGTAAATTTTGTATTTTTCATTTCGTAAATTCGTAATAACAGCTGATATCTGATGTCTGTTTAAATTTGATTTCCAATTTTAATTATGGTTGTGTTGCTATTAGAATTTAATTATTTTTAATTGGTAATTTTTTGTGCTTTAAATATAACTATTTTCAATTTGTATTTTTTTTTATATGGAACAACACAAATTAAGATGCGTAAGATGCGTAACAAAAATATGGTCCTTCACGGAAGAATCCATGCTTCTAGAAAACATCTTAAAAGTATATACAAATGTTTATTTTAATTTATTTGTTATTTTTCTTTTTTATAAAAATTTCATTTACACATTTAAATTTATTTTTATTTTTAATTTTAAATGTTTAAGTTTGTTAATAACAACAAATTAGAATTAAACGACGTGGAAATGAATGCAATGGAATATTCATTAATTTCATATAAAACAGAAGGTTACTTAATTTACCCTTCTAAAGATGTAGTCGACAAACGAATACTTTAAAAAAAACAAAATTGTTATATAATTTAATTTCCAAAGTTCTTATAAATTTTATAGGTTCTAAAAATTTTCAAAATTTATATAATCATATGTTTGACCAAACACCTTTAGAAAATCATTTTTGTTTATTAATAAAAAGTATTGCAGAAATTTATTTTAATACACGAATACATCATTCCTTAAAACTACTCAATGAAAGAAACAGTGTAAGAAATAAATTAACAAAATTAATCCATTTCAAAGGGCACTAATCTATATTTTCTAAAAGAAACTTTAAAAGTGAAAAAAATTATAGCACATAGTCCATATTGTAAAATGAAGTGGAATAGGCCTCTTGGGGAAACCACTTTAAAAAAAACGTTCCTATTTCTTTACCTCAATAGTGGTGTGGAAAAAAGAAAATGTTTTGATACAAATGCATTAATAACATATTATTTACATATTTATAAATATAGGATAGACAATGGACAATAATAAGTTTATATAATTTTATGTAATAAATATCAAATATGTAAAAGTTTTTATAATCAATCTATTGAAAAAACTTATAGAAAAGAATTTAAAATCTAAAAAAAAAAAAATATTACAAAATACAAAATTAGAAAGCGCTGTATTTCTCATATTTTTTTCATATATGTATTAATAATAAATTTTGATTAATTTATCCATTATTGTTAGATATTCTTACTTATCATATTTAAAAAAAAATTTAACTCAAAATACATACAAATTGAGGCATATTAAATTCTGAGCACAATCCTGTTTATTTATCAAAATAATTTCCATTAAAAAGAGAGAAAATATATTGAACGAATATATTCGTCTATTTCTGACATAAAAAATAACAAAGAAAGAGAGGAATATACCCAAAACATTGGACACTTTTTTGTATGGATAGTCACTTCCATTTAATTCTAATTCGTTGGTCAATAAAAAACTAATTTGATTAATATTTTGTTGATAATTTGTATTAGTTTTTGTTTATTATTGATATTTGACATTAACAGTCAACAATACGAAGATACAAAGATACGAAATAAAAATTAAATAGCTCAGAGGCTTCTTATTTTTCTTTCGTAAATTTACGATTTCGTATTTTATCATCCGTTCGTTAATAAAGCTTTGTATGAAAGTGTAGCAAACTTTTTTAGTTTTTAGTATGAAGTGTAGCAAACTAGCAATATAAAAGAACCAAAATAATACGAATCGTAAATTTACGAAATTGCGTGACAGGCACTATTGTTTGACTTACACATTTTTAATTTTAATTTATATGCGTACTTAATTTTCTTTATATTAATACTTAATACATACTTTGTTTATACTTTACTTACTTATTGTTTAAACTACTTGCGATAAGTTATCAATACTATTGTAGTGCTGTCTACTGTGTATCAAAAATTTTCCGGATACACAATTTAGCAATTGATGTTGTAAAAGTAACTTGTCAAATCAATTATCGATCATGAGACAATGTAAAAAAAATATTTTTTTAACATTTCCAATTATTCTTAGAACATATTATCGGTTGACAACGTTGTCGATACTTTTCGCCTGTCACGGACTCACAATTTTTTCAGTCAACTTATTTACTATGAAAATAGTTTCATGTTAAATAAACGCCGGTTCGGTCACACATCAATTAATTAAAAATGAAAATCAAATTTCAAAAAACAATTATTGACTTTTATTTTGGTCTAATTGATTCCAATAAAATTTTAAATCAATATCTTATACACATTTATTAATTCATAACTAATATCTATGGATATTTAATTTACGATATCATCTCAGTCAGTTATTTCTTTCTCAAGAAAATTCTGTTAAAATGTATAGCTTATATGAACTTCATTTTTCTTATCTTTTATGACGGCCTAACTATTTTCTAGAATAGATTCTAAACTTTTAAAACGTAAATCGCTTTCTTCTACTGAAATAGTATTATTTATTTATTATATCTCCCATGAGAATAAGATGTAGAGGTAGATGGAAAATAGATAGAAGCATGATATTAAATCAAACGTGATAAATTTTTAAAAATAATAAATTGGAGAAGACAGACGTAAGAGAAAGATATAATTGGAAGAATATTATGACATAGGTAAAACCTCATCATGGATTGTAATTCCATTATAATGATGCATTTTCTTTGATTAGCTTGTTTTTGGTTATTGTAATCATCAAGTATACAAATATCTCTAACTATCCAATTTCAAAAAAAAAATAATTTAAATTAAAGACAGAAAAGATATTTGTTTATAACACTATTTTATTTGTAGTATTTAAAATATTGTCAATTGAGTATACAGATACATAACAGATTATTAATATGTGACAATGATATAAGTACACCCCTTTACATAAAAACAAACTTGTTCTATTTTATCATATTTTTTTTTATCTATTTTATTTTCAATAATCTTAAAAATCATATTAATCTACATAACTAACTATTGTAAAAAAAAATGTATGTATTTACATGAAGTTATACAAAATTAAAGCAAATAAATACTGAAACTATGTAGCATAACATCAAACTTCTATAAAAAATTTCCCACATTCTAAAACAATTTTTTTACCACCCTGTACATACGTTAGTAAAATTATGACAATGATGATCGCTTATTTTTGTAAATTTTTATTATACCAAGTAATTCATATAAATTATTTGTGATGGTCAGGATTATTAGAAGGATCAAATCGGATTTGCACTTTTTGTTTTTATACTACATGTTTTATACGTATACAGTTTTTGATATATCAACATACATATATATATATAATATATGTATATTTGTGGTAATAAAATTAATGTTATATCGAATAATTATTACAGTTATTTTTTTATATTTTTTATAGGAAGTTCATGTATATATTATGTATATATATGTATGTAGTGTGTCTTGTCTTTTTAATAACGAGTAGTTTCTTTGTTCATTTTGAATTCATGGTGTATTTTTGAGGCTTATATATTTTGTTATTTGGCATAGCACAGCTTTTCTTTTATTCTATATGTAATTTTTTGTTGATAGTTTTTCTGGAACTGGAATTGTTTTTTTTTTATATTTCTGTTTTTTTTTGTCTTTAATATTGAATGAATAATGAAATTAAAATCAAATCAAATGATATGAGAATCGTTATTAGGATAATAAAAAGGAATTTACTATGTGTATATATGTTTATTTATATTATAAAACTAGAATAATAGACATTGGAATTATTTTCGTAAAACATTTTCCTATAGTTTTTCATTTTTGAATATATTTTTCTTGGGAAAAAAAAAATTGCATAATGAGTAAATTTTTTATGGATTATTAGTGTCATTTTTAGTGAATTTAAAAATGAGAACATTAAAAATTACTTAAAAATGTATAGCAAATTTATTTCAAATTTATTTCAAAAAATTCATATTATAATAAAGGGAATTTAAATAATAAGAAAATTAGCAAATTAGCAGGGGGATATTATTTGATTGAAAGAAAATGAATGTATATTTATGATGAACAAAGACTTTTTAAATTAGATTAAGCATATCAAATTTTTCTGGAATTAGAATTATTGAATCTTCCAATCTATATAAAAAATATATTTATTTTAAATTTATTATCAATAAAATACATATATACAAATAAGTTTATTTTATTTTCTTATATATATATACAAATAAAATTTAAACTATACTATAAAATATTGTCAGTTTTAGTTATTAAAATTAAGTACATTTTTTTTTATGAAACCAACACATGCGGATGCTTTTTATGATTTAAATTTCCGTTGTGATTTGTTTTTTCCGTTTGTGATCAATATTGACAGTATGGTTAGCCGGTAAATTGATTTATTAAACTGTTAAAGAGATTAAGTAAAATCCTACACGTTTGCTAAAGTTTAAAGATTACAAGCACAACTTCATGAATTTAAATTCAATAAACGAGCTCTTGTACGAGATAAACAAAACAAATACATATTGTGTACTATAGAAATGTGAGCCCTAAGGCAAATCAGCGGATACACGCTATTAGACAAAAAACGAAACAGCGATATTAGCAAAATATGTGTCATGCCAGATATTATTCGCTGGACTCGCAATATACGAACAGGAAAAGAGACTACGTACACAAAATGGATGAAGATTGGTTGGTTAAAATTGCAATACTTTGCCAAATAAATTCAAAACGTCTACTAGGAAGACCATCTAAAAGATAGTATACGTAAGCTGAATGTCCAGTATAACAAGAGTAAAAAGTACTTAAGAGTACCAGGCAACAGTGCCTAAATCTAGAAGAAGAAGAAGAAAAATTTGTAAATACATCAAATATTACAATGAACAAATTTTTTTTTTGTAATTGCAAGTCTAAAATTTAAAAATTAATGTAATTTAAAAATTTTAAATATAAGATATTGATTTTATAAATATAAGATAGATACTGGGATATTTTTCCAATTTTTTTGATTCACCAGAACTAGATTAAACTACTAAATTAATAAATATAAAGCATATATACAAAAACAAAAATCAAATAATAATTAATACTATATATACAGAAATTTACATACTTAATACATAATATATGTATATAAATATATATGCTTGTTGAACTGAAATAATACATTTGCATGCCTCTAGTCATGATTTCTAAAATAATCTCTGCTGAGCTCAGTAAACCTGTTAATTTTATTAACGCGAAAAATGGAGTTCGGCATGGATCTCCAAAGAATAGTATATAGTTGTAACAAAATAAGATAGGTGTCTTAATCGACTCCTGTGACCCTAACAAGGAACTATTAAATTCATATTTTTTGTTGATCTACCAGTATTGACTTTTTCAGAAAGGTATGATGGCATACGATTTAATAGGTTATTTTTCATAACAACAATATATACCTTGCTTTCAAAACGTTACTTAATGTAATATTCAATATAACATTAGAAACATCAAAACGACAAAACGAGTACAAGCATTAAAAATTACTTGCAACTAGTGAAATTCACTAACAGGCATACTCAAGTAAACAGTATCACAGTATATGTGAAATTGGGAATCAATAAAGCTAGGGTGAGTTTATGTTTTAACCATTAAGTTAGGACATAAGAAAATTCCACAATTTTCTTAAAATACAGCAGACATTTTTTGATATTCTATCAATGTGGTCATTTTACGTACGTAGTTAGGGTATTCTATTAAAAATCATTCCTAAATTTTTAGCTTTAGTGACATATTGAATTGCTAATTTATCCATTTTAATTTGGCGCAATAGAGATGTATCAACTTCCTTAGAATAAATAATCATTAAATTTAGATGCATTCAACTTTAACCCATTATTTTTACTTCAAAATAATATAGCATTAAAATTATCGTTCATTTTAGCAATGTAGGTAATATGATATTATTAATATGTCTACTAATAAATATTTGGGTATTATCAGCATACGATCTGCACCTCAAATTGATTTCTTTTATACAGGATAATTACGTAATAATTTAATTTTATTTTTTATTTTATTTTATTTTTATATTAATAGCTGATAAGTCAAAGCCAAAATGTTTTAATGGAATTAGAGAAATTTCTTTAAATACATATATTAAATACAAATACACATATTTCTTGGATATAGTTACTTCAAGTTTAATTTACTTACTTACTTAGGTGGCCAACAGACCATGTAGGTCCTGGGCCTGACTCATCAACATCCTCCATTTTTGCCGGTCACGGGCGGATCTCTCCAGTTGAAGATTCGAAATTGCTTTAAGTCCGCCGATATTTCGTCTCTCCAACGAAGGTTTGGTCTGCCCCGACGTCTTGTACCTTCGGGTCTGGAATCGAAGATTCTCTTGGCTGGAGCATTTTCGTCCATCCGCTCTAGGTGCCCGAGCCACTGTAGTCTCTTGACTTTAATTTTGTGACTACGTCCACCTCATTGTACAGCTCATAGAGTTCGGCATTATATCTTCTGCTCCAGACCCCATCGTCGTTTTCAGTACCATATATCCGACGAAGAATTTTCTTCTCGAAGACACCAAGTGCATGCTCACCAGTGTCCATGATTCTGATCCGTAAAGCAAAACCGGGAGTATGAGGGTTTTGTAGATTTGTACTTTGGTGTTTCGAGAGAGGAGCTTTGACCCGAGATGTTTTGACAAACCGAAGCAGCAACGGTTTGCAAGGGTTATTCTTCGCCGTACCTCCACATTGATGTCGTTTGTGGGATTAACACTGGTTCCAAGGTAGGTAAACTCCTGAACTACCTCGAAATTATATGTGCCGACAGTGATGTTTTGACCAATATGATGTTGAAAGGTCTTTTTATTTGTCGACAACATATATTTTGTCTTATCCTCATTTACTTTGAAAATCGATGAATAGGTGGTGTGTATCGATTTGAAACTCATGGGTCTTCTCCAGGATTTGTCTAAGTACGAACATCTGGTCGCTTGTTGATAGCATAACAGCGTCACAATAGGGCTTCAGACATTCGCACAAAATGTTGGACAGGATCTTATATGCAATATTTAAGAGGGATATTCCTCTATAGTTTTTACAGGACATGGCGTCGTCCTTTTTGAAAAGTTTAATTTAAGTCATAAATAATAATTCAAAAATAAAAAATTTCCATAGCAAAACTTTTCAAACAAACTTTTTAAATATGGATTATGAAATCGAGCACCTTTCACTATTTATTATTCATTTCTCAACTTCAAAGTACACAACAAATTCAACTACTTAATTTAATTTTTATATTAATCAACAAACAACCCAAAAACAGGAACAATAATTAAACAAATTTAACTAATTCCATCTAAACATCTTCTTCTTTTAAAACAAATTATCAAATAACACTGTTACATAATGTAATTACCAGTAGCTTACATCTTAAATATTCATCCAAAAATAAAAACAAAATGATTTTCTTATTTTTATGAAAAAATAAAATTTTTAAACTTCATTATTATTTAAATTTTTCAACAAACATGCATAATATATTTTATTGTCCTTTTTATGTAAAATATATAAACAAAACAAAAAATATAATCCTTTAAATAATCACTAGTCATATATACATATACATACTTGAAAATTCTTATGTTAATCGACTTACCCAAAAATAACAAAATATAATAACCAAAAATTTATTCACATAATTTATTATTATTCAAACAAGAATTTCAAATTTTGCCCCTTTTACTTTCCATTTTTAAATAAAAATTGTAGATCTCTCAATTCAATACTTTTGATTTCAAAAAATAAACCCCACAATGTGTTTAAACTATGTTAATCCTTTTTGATTCAAATATTTTTGTTTTCTTAAATATTTTCATACCTTGTTTTTTTTTTTTACCTTACATCAAGTTAAAACCCAGTAGCATTTTTATAGGTATAGAAAAAGTCAAATGACTAATATAAGTTAAGAAAAATAATAAGAAGAAGAAGAAGTCAGAAAGAATAAAAAAACAACATAACCATCTAAGATGATTATGAGTATTATGATGTACAAGTTTATAGAATCAGATCATAAATCAAGGACGAAAAAATATCCTTTTTTGTTTATATACAAATTTTGTAAATTACAAAATTATTTTTTGTTTTTTGTTACCTTTCTTTTTATTTAGGTTAAGGTATGTACAGATTTCCGGTATAGAAAGAATTTTTATATTCATAACACAATATTTGTTTGTTTTTTTTTATATTACCATACAAATCTATACATATCCTATATATATTTATATATACACAATATTAACTATTATCCTTCTTATAAGAAAGAGAAAGTTTTTTTTTTATTATTGGCCCATAGAATAAAGTAAATAACTTTATAAGAAGGATTTATTTTATGATTTTAATAGTGATGACCAAGACCAAAGAATTTTAATATTGAGTTTTTTATTTTTCATAAAGAAAGGAATTAAGTTGATAATTCTAAAAACAAAAACATAATATTTTAAAAATAATATCCTGAAAATATTTATGTAAATAAATTGAATTTTTGTTATTTTAAAATAAACTAATAACAAAAATTAAATATGATTTATTGAAATTATATATATGTACATGTACATGTAAATGTGGTTTTTATTTTTTTAATAATAATAATAGTATAATATATTTTATAGAATTTGCAGTAGGGTCAAGGTGAAACATTTTTAAAAGATAATAAAAACTAAAAACTGTAGGCATGTTTCATTAATTTAATTTATTTTCTTGGTCGATTTCGCTTCTTCCCATTACGTAAATTTTGTTAGATCTCGGGTGAAACAAACGGGACTCCCATTTAAATCTTTAACACGTGTGGTGGTGTGGAATGAAAAATCTAAAGCCATATTCAATAATACGGTAAAATTCAGACAACACATGTTCTATATTAATGTTAGAAAATGAGAAAAAATAATTATTTAAAACTACAAAATTTACTTTAAAAAAGTTAAACCTATAAGAGTTAGAAAAAGTTTTATTAGTGGAATGTTATAACAGTATGAGAAACAAATCAGGGGATGGTAATTGTCAATAGTAACAAAGAGGTAAAGTCTGAATGATTTTTATTTTATTTATTTATTTATTTAATTTAGTTAATTTAACTGTTTATAATTATATAATTCAGTATTGTACAATATAATTTTTATTATTACATAAATTAATGTTTATCAAGCTTATTTCTATCAAATTATTCTAATCCGAAGTGAAAATATGCTGTCTGCCTAAATAATGAGTTTTACTGGAAACTTGTTGAAGACCATTAACATTACAACCATCAATTAAGAAAATATTTACTGGAACTAAGTATGGCTCATCATCGTGCATGCTCCAGCGTATGTTTTGTAAATTAAAGTCTCCACATATGATAATTTTATCATCAGGCTTTAACCAGGATGTTATAGAAGCAAGAATGTGTTCAAGTTCAAGTTATAGATTGTGGGATGAATGTGAATGAATATAACAACATATAATATATTAATACTTTTGTTTCGTAACTCTATTTTGGTTGGAACTAAAGTCTAAAACACCAGCTACAGGTAATGTTACTTCATTGGCATTAAATTTACTTTTTACAGCAATAAGAACTCCTCCTTCTTTTGAGATGATAGCATCAATTAAATTTTGATGCCTTTCTTTACGAAAAATGGTGTATAAAGAATTGAAGACCCCAAGAGAATTAATAGAGCTATGCAGCCAGGTTTCAGTTAGAGCAAAAATATATCATGATCTAAAACTTTTGAGTTTATGTAAATGTCAGAGATTTTAGTTCGCATACCTCTGTAATTCTAATAAAATAAAGTGAGGTGCTGAATAGGTAGAGTTGTCATTTTATTATTTACAGTGTCATTAGGTTTAATAATTTCAAAATTGGGTCTTAGGAACGAAAAAACCGATTATTAATTATCTTGCTTCAAATGTAGCTGCGATATGTTTCAAGATCTTTCATTAGGTTAGCACAGCTTACTCCAAGTGTTTCGTAATAATTAATAAATAATTTACGAAGTTATATAGGTATTCTGATGGAAGACCTGAATGTTAGTTTTTGTTTTACCATCAATACATACGGTATAAGGTTGATTATACAATTACGCTAAATATAAGCTGATATTATCATAAATTCTATGATCTCTAAATCTTGCAAGAGTATCACCAGTATCACCAGAATTAACTGTGGATTAAGCTAACGATAGGTAGCATACTATTGAATTAATTAAATTTGGAGAGGTTAAGAGGTACTCCAGCAACAATGATATCTCTTTGTACGAAACTAGAATATTTACGAGGAGATAACGATGTAGTTTCCATAACCATTTTAAGTGGTTTAGATTTTTGATTAGAGCTAGGATTATAATTTGTGTTAGTTTTTATGTTATTATTAACAGACTTATACTTAAGGTTATTATTAATATATGGGATAGTACTACTATGATTAGACTTAGTGTTAAGGTTGCTATTGTTACATAATTATGAGAAGACTGAGATTTCTTCTAATGATGGTGTAATAACCGAAATCGATCAAAAAAATAAGTAACAGATATCTTGTAACGATGATGAGTAATAACAAAGGTAACAGAATGGAATAAAGTCATCCCACAAAATTTATTTAAAAGTATATTAGAAAAAGGCTTAACATATTGTCAGTAAAAGCTTGAAATAGCTTGATATCTAACTTAGAAGTATGTATACTACTGACTAATGGGAAAGAACTAACAGTTATCATTAACAAATAAGATATTTTATAAAGTTATAATAAAATCTATTTGGACATGTGGAATCTAGATTTGGGGTTCCGCAGCGAAAACTAACATCAACATCATACAAAATAAGGTGTTGAGGTCATTAATAAATGCCCATTGGTTTGTGCCAAATAAAGTCATCGAACACAACTTAGGCATTGATTTACTTAACTTTGTACTATAACATACTTTATTTACCAACCATACACTCTGTAAGAGCTTATAAGCTCAATTGAGCTCAATTGAGAGGAACTAATAAACAAATAAATAAATCCGTTACCAGTGTATTCGTTACCAGTGTATTCGTTACCAAATTTTTCATTTTAAGTAATAATTACTAAATGTAGAGTAGACTATATCATTTTCAATAAATCGAATACAAATAATCGGATTAGTCATTTTTATATATTTTTGTATTAACTCTTTAGCATCTATTTATTTATTTATTTATTTACTAATCTAATTTTTTAGTTTTTTGTATATTTATATATTTTTTTTGTATATGTATATTGGAATTTCTTTATTTTATTTAATTTAATGACAGCGAAAGCGACTAATCAAAAAATCGAAAAAAGATCGTTATATAATATGTTAATAAATATTTTAATATCATAAAATATTGCAAACAACAGTGATGAATCGATCAACATAAAAACCATAAATTGTGAACACTACGATGCTAATGCAAAGCCTCAAGGATACTGCATCAGCATAGAAAGCAAAAACGCATAGTAATTTTTTTTAATACTCAATATTAAAAAAATTGTTTACAAATTTCAAGTTCTTAACCCCAAAATCCATGTAAATAAATAAAAACAAAATATGAATTAAGTATGAAAATAGGTATAATATTTAACAATATTTAGGTTAGGTACACTTACAAAAAAAAATAAAAACAAACAAAAACAAAATGCAGTCAAATTTTCGAGTGGTTTTCTTCTTCTTTCTTTTTTCATATTACTTACCTTTACTTTTCTACTTTACTTGTCTTTTTATTTTCTATTTACTTTATTTACACCCAGTGCCAGTATACACACAACTATGTAAGGTTATTGTATTAAAGTAGTATATACTGAAGAAGGAAGGCATGGTAATTTGCCAAAGTGGTTTATTTTTTTTTCTTACCTTAGAAACTAGATTTTCATTTACTTTTCTTCTTGACTCTATTCATAAAAAAAAAAAATTTATAAGAAAAAGGATAGAAAAAAAAAATTATGACATGAAAGATAAAGGATATAAAGAACATAATACTCATATTTAAAAAAAAAAAAAAAAAAAAGTAAATGTCACATATATTATAACAAGTTCTATAGTAAATGAAATACAATAGGGTAAAAGTAACATTTTACTGAAATCACCAAAAACAAAAAAAAAAAAAACAAACAAATTAGAAAAAAAAAAAAAAAATAAAGAAAGGACAACATATGATATTTGATGTCCAGACCACATCATCATCATGATCATCATCTTTATTGAAATGATTATACTAGATATGTATACAATATGAAGAGCAGAAGATGAGATGTTATTTACTTATTTTGTGTATAATCACATAAATTGTGATCTTTTTGATGATATAACCAGATGCTTTAATTTTTGTTACTAGCAATTTGATAAACTATTATCAAACACGAAATGATGTGAGCATATTATTATATAGAGTTCAAAAATATCAAAAAAAAAAAAGGGATCCTTATTTTCAAAATTAAAACAGTAAAATATTAAATTTATAGATGCAAAATATATATACTTACTTTCATAATATATATGTAGTATTGTAGCCTTATTTCTGCACATATATTTATGTATTATTTTTTTGAAATATTTTAAAGCAGCGCTTAATAACTATTGTGTTATTATGGCTCGCATAAATACATTGCTTGAAAAAAAAAACTGTATATACTTTAATCAGGTTGCATTGTATTCTGTCAACAATTAAAAATTATATTATTTAACATCACACTTAAAAAAACTTTACAGAATTTGCTTAAGTAAAACAAATATTACTTTATAAATAAAAATATTTTACATCACTTATTTACAATAAATATCAATACAATGAAAATTGCAGAAAATTTTTTTATACGATAAACTTAATACAAACACCAATGAAAAAGATAAAATAAAAGTATGCAATAAAAATAATGGATTCAATAAACTGGAAAATACATATTAATTGCCATAAGCAAGAACAAATAGTTTGCTAATTATTTATTTTATTTTGTCAACGTAGAATACTAATAATATTATTAATAATTTAACAGTGTTGTTTATTGAATTAAGTATACATATACAAAATATTTATTCCTATAAATTATAATACATAACGGACCGAGTAATAATTATATTTTTGCAATGTTAATTCAAGAATGACATGTATTTATCAGATTGACTTTTTGACAGTATGTACATTTTTTGCAGAACACTATTTACTAGTGTTTCGATGAGGCAGTAACTAACACGATAGTACACAAAAATTGTCAAGAAAATTTATTATTTACGTTACCTGTGACGTAAGCGGTGGTTTACTATTATAATAGTAAATATTGATGTAAATATTGACATGCTTCAAAGTTTAAATTAACGACATCTATGTACATGCCTTGTGAAATTGAAATATAATTATATAATAATTATTAAAAGAAAATCACTTAATTTTTTGTTCTTTTATATTTACCACTCTATAGGTATCTCTCAGGTGTTTGTTTTGTATCTTGTTCAATTTTGTTAATTACGTGCTAAACAACAAAATATTGCTTCATAAATACCAAACATTTTATGCAATAGATTTTCATCAATATAACTGAGATTGATCAATTTTACATCAATACAGAGCTAGGTACTTAAGTTCTGTTACTTACCCTAATGTATGATTACCTATTTTAATATGTAACGGTGATACAACTCGATTAACTGTCATATATTTAATTTTAACATTACATTACACTATACACCTACATCTGTCACAAATCGACATTTTAACCAACACATTGTGCTGTGGTTTTGTCACCAGTTATGGAATTTAGCTTGGTGTGGTATCCAAATTCAACCTTAACTTAGCGCTTATGGTGGGGACTTGGACCTCAGTTAAAATTGTCTAAATATCAATTAATGAAAAATCTATATTTACTATGTTAATTTATCTGATAACTTTTTATTATCTTGGGTTTATCCCATTCGATTATACTTCATAATAAGTATGTATATGTACCTATATTAATTTGTTTTTATTTACACTGTGAGTTATATTTTCTGAAGTGAAATTTATAAATAATTTTGAATGAATTGCTAGAAAACTTTCAGATAACTTTGTACATCGTTAAGTAAGTATGTACGTATATATATGTATTATGAATGTATGTATGTATGTATTATGTGTATGCATATTTATAAAATTATAAAAATATTTGAAAATTTAGTAAATATTAAAAAGGCTCACATTTCGAAAGTGAAAAGGACCTATAAAGTTGGCCTGCACATTTATCTGTAGGATCCAATGTTAAAATAAATAAATAAATAAATTAAAATATGACATTAAAAACATTTTGTAGAAACTACACGATAATGACGTAGATTTGATTACATTTATGAATAGTAGGTTCAAGGTAGACTTATGGACATAATTTAATATATATTTATAATAATGGTTAATTCAAGTTTTTATAAAAAAATGTATGTACACCACACTAAATTAAAAAAACGGAGTTAATATTTTAAGATGGAAATAATTAGAGTTAAAAAAAACAATCCGTTTAAATAATTCAACAAATAGTAATTATTATGAATGAACAACTGCACCAAAAAGGACTTAACATAACAACAACTACATATACATTATGTCTAAAAGGGTAAAATGTAACACAATAATAGTAGTATTATTGAAATATTTTACTTTCAAAGTGGCTAACTTTATAACAATAAAGAAGCTTAAAGTAAATATAAAATAATAAAAAAAAAGGTTGTAAAGTACTGTTTTTAGAGATGCTTCTAAAATAATGTATCTCTTCTAATCATACATAAACTAGGAAATTTGAATCAAATTCTTTTTTTTATAAATACTAGACTATATTCGTATAAAAACACATCACTACCATTTATATGTACTGACAATCATCATCATAATCATCATCATCATCATCATCAGTATTCAAAAATTGAAATTTAAAAGTTTTAAGGACGAAAGGATATTTAAAAAAAAACATGTTCTTTTTTTGTATTTGAATTTTCTTGTATACAATTTAAGTGAAAACGTAAAAGTCCAAAAGATGGACAGAATATTTTTATCATAATTTTTATATTTTTAGTGATAAAAAAGTATATTAAAAGGATACCTATCTATACTCTACCCTTCCTTTTCGTTTATATTATTATGTAATATATTTGACATAGGTAGTAATAGTTTTGTTTTTACTGCACTTTATAGACATTGAAATATTTTTTTTTTTGGTTTTAGAATTTATTAAATTATATTTTAATAATTTCAATTATGAAAAGATATTAAAAAAAAAAGAAAAACAAAATAAAAACATTTTTTTGTTTTTATTATTTTATTATTGTTGTTCTTATTGAAATTAAAGTTCTTTGAAACAGGATAATTTTTTGGTATTAAATTTATGTTGTAATAAAATATTATATTACAAAATATATATATTATATGTATACAATATAATACTATAGAAGTACATACGTTTCATTTGATTCATTTTTAATGAAAATACTTAACTAAGAAATATAAAAGTAATACCGGTTTTTTTGGGAAAATTAAGAAAAATTTGTTGACCGTTAGAAAAAGTTTACACATAAAAATACAGAGCCACCACTTCTGACAAATCTGAGCTTAGATGGAAATCTTTAATTAATTTATTAATTGAACAAAAATTTTCTAACTTGGAGCTATTTTAATTATTTATTTATTTATTTAATTAATAAAGAGTTATATAAAATGTATAATTAGTTATATTTATTTCACATATCATAAAACTAATGATGATATTTTTACTCACAATAACTACTAAAAAGTATAAAAAAAAAGATGAAAGACTTCTATTTAACTAGATTAGATCCCATGAATACAAAATTATAAATAAGAAAAATAAAAATCAAAAATAATAACACTTCCTACTTTGTTTTATATGCCTTCGAAATCAATTATGGTTTTTCCAGAGCAATTCCTACTTTATTTTAAACTTAATTTAATTCGAAGAGACTGGCTTAATTATTTATTTATTTATTTAATTAATAACGAGTTATATAAAATGTACAATTAATTATCTTTATTTCACATATCATAAAACTAATGATAATATTTTTACTCACAATAACTACTAAAAAGTATAAAAAAAAAGATGAAAGACTTCCATTTAACTAGATTAGATCCCATGAATACAAAATTATAAATAAGAAAAATAAAAATCAAAAATAATAACACTTCCTACTTTGTTTTATATGCCTTCGAAATCAATTATGGTTTTTCCAGAGCAATTCCTACTTTATTTTAAACTTAATTTAATTCGAAGAGACTGGCTTAATTATTTATTTATTTATTTAATTAATAACGAGTTATATAAAATGTTTAATTAGTGATATTTATTTCACATATCATAAAACTAATGATGATATTTTTACTCACAATAACTACTAAAAAGTATAAAAAAAAAGATGAAAGACTTCCATTTAACTAGATTAGATCCCATGTATACAAAATTATAAATAAGAAAAATAAAAATCAAAAATAATAACACTTCCTACTTTGTTTTATATGCCTTCGAAATCAATTATGGTTTTTCCAGAGCAATTCCTACTTTATTTTAAACTTAATTTAATTCGAAGAGACTGGCTTAATTATTTATTTATTTATTTAATTAATAACGAGTTATATAAAATGTACAATTAATTATCTTTATTTCACATATCATAAAACTAATGATGATATTTTTACTCACAATAACTACTAAAAAGTATAAAAAAAAAGATGAAAGACTTCTATTTCACTAGATTAGATCCCATGTATACAAAATTATAAATAAGAAAAATAAAAATCAAAAATAATAACACTTCCTACTTTGTTTTATATGCCTTCGAAATCAATTATGGTTTTGCTAGAAAAATTCCTACTTTATTTTAGACTTAATTTAATTCGAAGAGACTGGCTTAATTATTTATTTATTTATTTAATTAATAACGAGTTATATAAAATGTACAATTAATTATCTTTATTTCACATATCATAAAACTAATGATAATATTTTTACTCACAATAACTACTAAAAAGTATAAAAAAAAAGATGAAAGACTTCCATTTAACTAGATTAGATCCCATGAATACAAAATTATAAATAAGAAAAATAAAAATCAAAAATAATAACACTTCCTACTTTGTTTTATATGCCTTCGAAATCAATTATGGTTTTTCCAGAGCAATTCCTACTTTATTTTAAACTTAATTTAATTCGAAGAGACTGGCTTAATTATTTATTTATTTATTTAATTAATAACGAGTTATATAAAATGTTTAATTAGTGATATTTATTTCACATATCATAAAACTAATGATGATATTTTTACTCACAATAACTACTAAAAAGTATAAAAAAAAGATGAAAGACTTCCATTTAACTAGATTAGATCCCATGTATACAAAATTATAAATAAGAAAAATAAAAATCAAAAATAATAACACTTCCTACTTTGTTTTATATGCCTTCGAAATCAATTATGGTTTTTCCAGAGCAATTCCTACTTTATTTTAAACTTAATTTAATTCGAAGAGACTGGCTTAATTATTTATTTATTTATTTAATTAATAACGAGTTATATAAAATGTACAATTAATTATCTTTATTTCACATATCATAAAACTAATGATGATATTTTTACTCACAATAACTACTAAAAAGTATAAAAAAAAAGATGAAAGACTTCTATTTCACTAGATTAGATCCCATGTATACAAAATTATAAATAAGAAAAATAAAAATCAAAAATAATAACACTTCCTACTTTGTTTTATATGCCTTCGAAATCAATT
This sequence comes from Argyra leucocephala, assembly GCA_963942445.1. Classification (NCBI taxonomy): domain Eukaryota; kingdom Metazoa; phylum Arthropoda; class Insecta; order Diptera; family Dolichopodidae; genus Argyra; species Argyra leucocephala. The sequence goes on along the minus strand of OZ012681.1, from coordinate 6,339,954 downwards.
ATGGTTTTGCTAGAAAAATTCCTACTTTATTTTAGACTTAATTTAGTCCGAAGAGGCTGACTTCACTTGTTTGAAATGAATTTTGTCAGTCGAATTATTATTACTGTTCGTAATTTCTGATGATATTTTAAATGGAATTATTCGAACGAGCAAACTGTATGCTCTGGTCTATCGTTTTTAAAAACGATACACCACGAAGAAGGATTTAAAGCAGTGATAATATCTATACAAAAGAGAATAAATTGAATATTTTGACTATCAAATAGCTGATGAATGCTCTACTGTATTAAAAGTATTATTGTATATGATGACAAAATGTATATTAATATATTAAAATAGATATACATATATTCTAATAGATCGATAGACCCCAATATTGTACTACCTTCTTTTTTTTCATGTATATATATCACAGAATTAAGCCATATTGATGTTCCTAATATTGTTTTGTTAATATCATTACTAATTTCATTTGTATTATGTAATTATGTTATTGGTTGTGTCTGGTTCTAAGCACAAAGCCCGTAAACTATTTTCGCACTATGGATCGTAAATTTTAATACCCTGCCCTGTAAAATTGTATACACATGTATCAAAAAATGTTAAATAAATAATTAAGATGTAAAAATCAAAATAAAAACTTTTTTATGAAAGGTTTTTACTATAAACAAAATATTTTTATTTTATTTCTTTTTGTTTTTAGTCAACTTTTATTTATTTCAATTTTCATATATATGGGGTTTGGTAAACCATATGTATTTTGTATGTATATATATAAAATTTGTTTTTTTATTTTTTTCCCAAACTTTTTTAAGAGATGTACATAGTCAGTTGTAGTATTATTTTTAAGAGAAATAAAATGGAAAAGGTCATTATAGATTCTTTATTTTAATAGAGACAGGACATTTTAAAATAAATTATATACAATCTAATTCAATTAAAACAAAATATAAATATAATGTGTAAGAGCATGTAAACAATTTTTAAAAGAAAATTTCTTTAAAAAGTTTTAGGCAAATTTCAAAGAAAAAAAAAATAAGTAACTTAGAAATAAAAAATATGAGTAAAAATGAGAAGATATTTTTTTATTTTGTTTATTAAATTTTAATTAATAGATATCTTAAATGAATTTATTTATGTTAACATAATGATATATGTACATTTTCATAAATGAAATTTTCTTTAAAATATACATACAAAGTATAATTTTGTTTTAATTTGTTCCATTCGATTTGATTTGTTATTGCCTTTAGTTGAACTTTTAATATTTTCTAATTCTGTTCTAATTCAAAAATATCATTTTTAATTTTTAATCATTTTTAATTAACTTTTTCAAATTCAAATTTAATCGACTTTTTTTTAATTTTTGAGATTTAAAACTGTAAAATCTTTATTCATAGTTTTTCCTTCACAATTATCGCTGTTACACATCTTATGCACATATTTAATGCAATTTTCAAACGCAAACGCATGCCCCAATCGATAAAAGTTGTCCCAAATCACGATGATACCAATACAAGTAAAATACATCACCCAGGTAACTTCATACAGACCTATCAGTTTGTTACCAACTCTCTCTAAACTATTTGAGAAATTATTAATAAAACCATTACAACAAACACTCAATATAAACCGAACTATACCTGACCATCAGTTTGGCTTGAGAGAAAAGCATAACACCTCAGAACAAAAACATCGAATAGTCAGTCAAATTAGCAAAACCTTCGAAGAAAAACAATACTGCTTCGCCATATTCCTTGATATATATTAAGCCTTCGATAAAATTGTTTTTAGTTTCTTATTTTTGTTTTTACTCTTTTTTATTTTTATAATCTCATATATAGCAAAATTAAAATTAAACATAACTTAGGAGAATTACATTGATTTTTGATATTTTAAATATAATTACGGAGATAGAATAGAAATTAAATAACAAAAAAAAACAAAAAAAAACAAAAAAAAACAAAAAAATTATAATAAAATAAATAGACAATAAAAATGCTTAGGAATATATTCATTATTTTATAATCTAAAAAAATTATTTTATATAATAAATTAATAAACTTGAAACATAATATGCTAGGGTCACACTTAAAGCAAAATTTATAACACAAATTTAAAAAATATATTTATAGAATTAAGCATTGCATTAATACTCTGAATTGTACATGAACTTTAAAATTACAAATAAAGAAAAAAAAAAGTATGGCATGAAAGTTTTATTTATAAAATAAGGAACTATATTCCATCTAGTGTCCACGAGTTATTGAAAAATTACATTACTGAGAGAAAATTCATCGTCAAAACAAAAGCTACTCCTCATTTGCACATCCAATTCGAGCTGGAGTACCTCAAGGGAGTGTCCTAGGTCCACTGCTATATAATTATTGTATATATACATCGGATATGACTACCAACAACCAAACGACCATTTCTACTTTTGCAAACGATACAGCAATTTTAATTTCTAACGCGTATCTCAAAATAACTTCAGCATATGTTTCCAATCATTTAGAAGAAATAGAAAAATGACTCAATCTATGGAGAATCAAAATTAACGAAACGAAAAGTTCCCACTTAACATTAAACACTAAGAAAGGAAACATGCCCTTCTGTCAAGATAAGTAATAAAATTATACCGCAACACAATGATGTTAAATACCTCTAAATGCATTTAGACCGAAGACTTACATGGTCGAAACACATTGAAACAAAAAGAACTCAAATGAAATTAAAAACCAACAAAATGAATTGGCTCTTGAATAGAAAGTCTAAACTAAAATTAGAATACGAAGTATACTTTGTATATAAAAGCATAATCAAGCCAATTTGGACTTATAGATTACAACTAAGTGGAATGGCAATGCCCTCTAATATTGAAAAAATAAAAAGAGCTCAATCCAAAATATTCAAAATATTAAGAACCATAATGGCTGCACCATGGTATGTAAAAAATGCTAACATACATGCAAAGATTTAAATATCGCTACGATCGAAGAAGAGATAGATATAATTGGAAGAAAATACACATCCCAACTCACTAGCAAGAAATCTACTATTTGACATATAGGTCAACACCGATTAAAGAGAAAAAATGTACTAAACAATCAAATAAGACCATAAAGCTATAATAAAAAACTCAATACACATTCTACTGGTTTTGGTTGTAATAAAATATATTACAACCAAAACCAGTAGAATGTGTATTGACCGATATTGAAAACGCTCCATGCTCATCAAATACAGCTTCCTGTTCTAGTTTAAATGTCAATCCAGAATTTGTTGCAAACATTGTTGAGCTATTTGAAATATCGACTAGTAACACTTGCAATACTACGGCAATCAGTAATGATCCTGGCAAGTGGGATATAAATGAAACAACGATTGATTTGGTGACAAAGTTTGGTTTCAAATCAAATAAGGATATGGATTTTAGGAAGTCGAAAAAACTGTTTGGTGACAAATTCCGTTGTTTAAACGTGCAAAATTTTTCGAAACAATTAAAAAATGGAGAAATACGTGATAGGTCAGACAATGCTCTATATTGCATTCCTTGTTATTTGTTTAAGGGTAGCAGTTCTTTTGCTCTAAAGGGTGGTTGCTCAGATTAGAGTCCCACGAAAATTCTTCTACACATCGCTGTTGTGCTACCGTCATGATTCAAAGAAACAATCAAAGTGGCAGTTTGAGAAATATTTTGCTGAAAAATTTCATTAACGATGTAGATTACTGGAAAAATGTTTTTAAAATAGTGGTATTTGTTATAAAAAAATTATGTAGTCGTGGATTACATCTTCGAGGACACTGTGAAAAATTTTATAACAATCATAATGGAAATTTTATGATGTCATTAGAAATAATCGCAGAATATGATCCCTTTCTAAAAGTTCATATACCGAAGTATGGAAATTGTGGTTCTGGAAACACATCATACACGTCAAAAACCATATGTGATGAATTTATAGTGATAATGGGAACAGAAGTTAGAAACAAAATAATCAATGATATCAAATAAACTAAATATTTTTCCATAATTGTTGATTCAACTCCCGATATTTCTCACGCTGATCAATTATCATTAATAATTCGATATATGTGGATATATCTAACGGTAAAACAATAGAACGTTTTTTGAAATTTTTCGATAATGCTGGCCATAAAGCCCACGAAATGTTTGAAATAATTAGGAGTTTTTTTGATCAATATAAATTAAATTTAACCGATTGCAGAGGACAATCCTACGATAATGCTAATAATATGCCAGGAATCTACAATGGCTTAAACGCAAAAATTTTGGGAATAAATTCACTTGCAATTTTCATTCAATGTGCCTGTCATTCTTTAAATTTAGTTGATGAATGTGCTGCTGAATGTTGTACAGAAACTGTGAACTTTTTCATGCTTATTCAAAAAATTTATTCGTTTTTTTCTGTGTCAACAAGGGGGTGGGCACTACTGAAAGCAAAAATTGGCTCAAACAAAAACTACCAAAAGCTTTATCTGATACTCGGTGGTCAGCTAGATCAGATGTTTGCACTGCCTTGCATCAAAATTGGAAAGATGTATATGATGTGCTGAGAGAAATTGAAATTGACAATTTGGAAATAGAATCTACTCGTGCTCAAGCAGGAGGAATATTAAGAAAAATGGAAAAGTTAGTAGAAACTGCATTGATACTTACGATCTGGAAAACTATTTTGGAACAGATTGACAAAGTGAATAAAAAACTACAAGCCGTTAATATGAATCTTCTCACTGCTGTCCAGTTATACGATTCCTTATTAGATTACTTGTTGGATACAAAGGATAATTTTTTGAGATTTGAAGAACAAGCTTTGGCAATTTCGATTAGTTCTACATACGAGCATAAAAAAATTAGAAAGAGAAAATTGCATTTTGACGAATCCGAATATAATTTTATATATATAAATGGATATGGTAACTTGTTTCCAAATGTAGAAATTATTTACAGAATATATTTGTCACTAGCGGCAACAAATTGCTCTGCAGAAAGATCTTTTTCGTGCTTGAAGAGAATCAAAAATTATCTCCGATCAACCATGACAGAAACTAAATTAAATGATATTTCCATTATGAATATCGAACACAACGTTTTGGAAGAAATTGAATTTACAGACATAATTAATGTATTTTTAAATAAAAAGTTGAGAAAGAAAATATAAATAAATAAAATACAATACTGAAATTAAATGTTTATTTTTTAGTGTAATTTTCAGACAATTTTTTTAATAGTGCCTAAAGGCGGCACATGTGTAAATATGCCCCTGAATACAAGTAACATATTAAATCAAATTTCAAATTGTTCATAATCGTGATTATCATAGATTTATAGATGCCATATCTTGTATAAATGCTAGAAGCTACAATTTTGCATGATTATTTTTAATTTGTTTATATAAGGTTGTTTTATTATGTCGCATTAAAAAACATGATTTTTTTCCTATGAAATATTTTTGTTGAAGTTCAAATTTTTCTCTATCTCTATATCGTCAGAAGATAATCTAGTAGTTAAGTAACGATCCTTTTATGCTGCTTGTATAACTACCAAATTCCCATTTTTAATGCACTTTTTTATATTAACATTTTTTATTCCATATAAATCAAAATCTTCAAACCAAAAAACATAAAAACTGAAACAAAAATAATTTTCTCATAACGTTTTAATTCGTTGTTTTAGTTATTAATAAAATATAAGTAGGTATACTTAATTTATATAAAAATGGACATTAAAAACAAAACTGACCTCTCTGTACAAACAAGTTTAAATAATAAATCAAAATATATAATATCCTACGTTTAACTTTTTAATTCTTTTAATTAATTACTTTATTTTATAAAAACATGTACCTACTACTACATACATATATATATACATCATATATATATATGTATATTCAATTTACTTTGATATTTTGAAATTCATTAAGAAAAATTAATTTATGCATAATTTTCACCTATATGACATTAATATCCTTTATTTAAATATACAGCGAATATAAACAAAATAACAGCAAACTGCAACAACAATAAAAACCAATTGCATATATAGAATAATATAAAACAAAATTTAATAAAACTTACCCAAAGTTGATTTTATATTGGTAGTAACTCCTTTTTTAATTCGTTAAATGAAAACATTTTCAAAATCATTCAACAAGAAAACAATCTATACATATACTTATTATATTTTATATTCATGAAATTAAAAATTAAGCAAGAACAATAAAAACAAAAACAATAAAACAACAAACTGTAATTATTTAATGAAAAAAAGAAGACAACATCAAAAAGATCCCCTCAAATTAATTTCGAAATAAATTGTTCTTGTTCTTATTCTTATATTTTAGTTTGTTTCTTTGACAAATCTTTAATAATAATTTTTTTTCCCTTCCAAAATTAAAAGAAAACAACAACACAAAAAAAAGGACATTAAAAGGCGAACACAATAACAATAATAATAAAAATTACGTTTGGTGGCAGAAAAAGGCTAGGCTATATGTCATCTCTATATATGTATATGCAAAATAAAAGAAAATAATAATAAAAAAAACTCCCCTACATTTTATTAGATATTCATTCTTACATTCCAAAAAATAAAACACTGCAAAAGGACAAACATCAAACGGGACAATCAAAAAGGTAATACAAATAAATTTGAATAATTTTCTAAAAAAAAAAAGAGGGATTCCTTAAACTCGTACACCATAAAAATACTTACCTATCCCAAGAAAAAAAAAAAATTAAATAAAAGTTATCTTTATATGAAATAAAAATATCCTTGCATAAAAATAAAAATTTAGATACCATGTTATTCAACTTTCTTTTTAAATTGTTTTGTTTTTTTGTTTTTTAAATTCAAGAGGTGTCAGAAGATTAATGTCCAAAAAATGGTAATTATTTTCAATCCTTTTTTTTAGGCATTAGAAAAAAATTATTTTATTTGATTTTTGTTTTTGCTCTCCTAATAGGTAACAAAACATTGGAACACCTAAAAATCTGTTTGGCATCTTCAAATATACCCAAAATAACAAAATAATATATGTAAGTGTTGCATTGTTAAAATCTTTGATTATAAAATGTCCTTTTGTTATAGAAGTTTTTTTTTATTCAACACATTTCTTTTGTTATACAAAATATATATATATATATATATTTATATATATATATATATATATATAATACATATATAAATAATAATATTTATCCTTTTTGATAGAGTTGTTCAAGTATAGGATATATGAATAATACACACAATAATAATATGTCCCACTTATGTTAATGAAGAAACTAAATAGTATGTACATATAGGCAAGAAATTCTTTTAGGAAATTATCCTTTTTTTTTTGGAATGTCATTGCATTGCATGCTGTGCTGAGTTTCTTTTAAAAATTTGGTTTAGTTTGGCTTTGGATTTTGTTTTTTAGTTTACTATTTAAATGTCGGCTTGTTTTGTTATTTTAAAGAAATTTTATGCACTCCAAGATCTTCTAATCAAGATTGTCTACTATAGACTGCTTTTTGCCCCATTGATTGAATAGGCAAAAGGATAGATAGAGAAATTTTGATGAAAATTTTGAATTGACTCTGTTTTATTTTTATTTCGTTTTCTATTCTCTATTTATTTATCTATGTTCGTTTTATATTTGACTTACGAGGGCAGTCCGAAAAGTTTCTTGTATTCATATTAAAAAAAGTTTTTTTTGGATTTTTTTTTTTTAATTTTCAACATAGTCTCCTTCCAACTCAAAATACACTTTGTGAAACGTTTTTCAAGCTTTTTAATTCCGTCTGAAATATACGATTTGTCAAGACTTTGGAAATATGTGCTTCAGTTTCACTGATATTCATTTCATATGATGTGAATTTCTTTCCAGCAAGCCATTTTTCTTAAATTCGGAAACAAAAAGTAATCACTTGGGGCTAAATCTAGACAGTATGCAGTGAATGTGGAACAATTTAGTATCGTAATTCATTTAATTTTACTGTTATCAAATCTGATGTGTGTGATGGTGAGCTGACTTTATTTTATACATATCCAAATACATATCCAGGTGGAAGAACCTTTTATACCGATTGATACTTTTGGCTAGGATGGGAAAGGAAAAAAGGGAAGGAGAACAATTACGAACGAAGGTGTTAATGTTCCTCTTGAATTTATTTAAGTGATAAATATAGAATTTATCATGTTTTGGGAACGCATAAGATGAAATTTGGTTCCACATTCGGGATGTTGAGGTTATCAATGAATTTCCATAAATTTTCTTCTGCAATCTAGGGATTTCTACGGTGTATGGATTAGCACGTGCTGCCCTTCGTGTTTCTCGGGGGGAAGCGCTTAAGTGGAGGTAATATAGATTTAATTTCTATTGACCATGTGCCGATGCCTACGAGATATCTATAAAAAAGTGAGAGAAATTCGACGATATCCAAGAGGAGCAAGATTAACCGTAATATTTGAGTCATTGATTAGTCAAATAGCCCGTTTTTGGAGTTTATTCAAATATTTTAACGCATTACTAGAAGCGCCAGCCCATATGTGAGAATTGCATTCCATTTATGGTCGCACGAAAGCTTTATAGATTTTCAAGAGGTCACATGAGGAGAAGTAAGCCTCTTACAGCGGCTAAGAAAACCTAAACATTTGGCTGCGTTTTTTGCAACATCAAATATATGATCATTACAGATCAATTTTCGACTTAAGCACATACCTAGTATACTCTAAGCTTTCAAACCATTGAAGTTTACCTTCCTGAAACAAAAGAGTAGGATCAAAAGTGGACATTTTTCTGAAGATTGCACTCCTCTGAGTTTTAGAAGTGTTAAACTCGGCTCTGTTTTTTAATTGCCAATTAGCTATTACGACCAAATAATGGCTTAGGGAACTGGCCATGATGTCTCTTTTGGTTGATAAAGCAATAGTTCCAGCTTCAGATTTTTTCTGAAAACCGTAAAAATTTTATATCTACCCTTTTTTACAAATTCGATTTTGTGAAACAAGTTTTTTGTGAAGTAAGGTTTTGCAAAATATGTTTCAGACAACTGTATATATACCCAAAATATCTTCCAAATTCACACTCGAAGGTATTAGATGTCGGGGCAAACCAAACATTCGTTGAAGAGACGAAATATCAGCAGATATGAAACATTTTCGTATCTTCATCTGTGACCGGCAAAAATTGATGAGTCAGGCCCAGAACCTATATGATCTGTTGAATTGAACAGAATAGAAACATTCTCTTTATATATTCTTTGTCCTTCTAATTGCTCACAGACACAGAAATGCACCCAAGTCCCTTTTTGAAGACTTTTTCGGATATTTTATATTTATATTATTTATTTATACTTCAATAAATATATATATTTAAATTTTATTTATAAATACATTTTTTTTCTTAATTTATATTTCAATTTTTTAAACTTCATTCTATCTTTTTAATTTTAACATGTCAGAAACTATTCTATATATTACATTAATAAATGAAATATTCTATAATAAGTTATATTTCTTTAATAGAATCTTAAAAGAGAAATGAAAAAAAACACAACAACAACAAAACACAAAATTAAGGTAATATTTAGCATAAAGCATTAAACGAAGTGGATAAAGTCACAAGAGATAACATTAAAGGATTAAAATGTTAACACACACTGAAATTATTTGTTTGTAAATATTGCGTAAATTTATTTCGTTTTTTATTTATTTTTTTTTCATTTTTCTTCTCTTGTGTCTTATCTAAATACAAAAATACTTTAGCAAAAAAAAAAAAAAATTTTTTAACAAGATAACAATAACAAAAATTCTTACATTTCCATCACCTTTAAGAAGAGAACATTTTTCCTTTTGTTTTGTTGTTTTGTTTTTGCAACTTCTTTTTTGGTGCAGAGGATATAAGAGGATATCTACAACTATAAAATGACAACAAAAAAATAAAAACAAACAGCATCAGTGTTATACAATTGTAATCTTAGAATATTAGAAATTCTGATTTATATGATTCAACCACCATAATTCATTACGTTCTCACTTCAAATGCATTGTATTTTGTACATGTTATTAAAACAAAAACAACGTGATGATGTCAGGAAATGAAAATATGAAATAAAAATATATTATATATTTATGCATTATTGTAAAAAGGTATGTATGTATGTTTGTATGTAAAAAGAAATGAAATACGGATGATATTGCATCGCAGTCTTGTATAATAATATGTTGTCATCTTTATAAAATAAATTAAAAATAAATTTTAAATTAATAAAACGATGAAATGATAATACAAAATATAAACATAAATAATATAATATGTACGATCTCACATTAATCATTTAATTTTTTATTTGTATATATATATACAAAAGAAGATAGTATGTAGATGCACTGAGCGATGAAAATTAAAAGATAAAAAATTATCATAATATGTATGTATACCTTTTATATATATATATATTTTCAGATTCAGAATCTCCTTGAAGATTAAGATATTTCTTATTTTAAAATTTAATTTCTCTCTATCACTTTTTTCTCTTTCGTTTTGCTATAAATTTACATACATAATATTTATTTTGTAATTTAAATAAATTAAATGCCTAGCTATATTGAAAACAAAAATGAATTATTATAATTACAATGTACCTACATAGCTTGTATATTGATAAACAAAAAAAAAAAAAAGAAATTGAAATATCCTTGCATTATATCCTTTTTTTTTCAACAAAATTGTTATTTTGTCAATTTGAATATTATATGATAAGATCAATTTAAAATCGGATATCTATATATATAAATTTATGAATGCAATATTTATTATTATATCATTATAAATTCATAAAAATATTTTAAAATGCAAATTAAACTTTCGTATACTTCTATAAAATACATAATATAAATGTACAAAAATCTGAAAGTAATATCCTGTGAAAATATCTAGTACCAGTAGTACCTTTATGCATTCCGAAAGGATTAAAAATATTCGCGCCCGCCCTTTTTTTATATAATTTTTTTTTCTTTTTTTGGATTAAGAGTTATTATAGGTGTCAAATTTTTGCATATAAATTATTGAATCTAATTTCTGTATATAAATATGAACTATATATGGAACTGACTATAAAATGTCAATAAGTGTTATTAATTTGTTATTTACATTGTTCTCAACATAATTATATTCAATTTTTAATTTATTCAAAATATATTTTACATATATGGAATTATTTATGTGTAGTAATTTTTAATTTCTTTTAAAATAGGTATAACCTTGTACCTATATTTTTTTTTTTTTTGTAATTTAAGGCGTTTAAATAATATATGTATAATATATGTATTTCTACATCGTTTGGAAATATTTATTACAATTTTTAACCTACAGTTGAAAAGATAGTAATATGAGTATTAAATAGATTGTTGATTATGTAATTTCGAGAAGGAATCTTTCCTCTACCGCAGCCGTAAATGGGCTTATTTTGATCCTCTGAGTCATTAACCCATTTTATCCTAGTGTGACCATATGGTCTCAGTTAATTTAATACAATCTAATTCAGATTAAAATAGTTTTTTTCAATTACGCCATAAAATCATCTTTTTGAATATGCAAATGTTTTTTTTTTTTTGAATTTTTTGTACATAGGTATGTGCCTAGATACATTTTTTACACGTTTCAATTTTTAGTAGTTATATTGAGAAGATGTCAAATCAAAAGTAAGTAATAATTTTTATTCCTTCGTATATAATTTTTTAAATAATATTTTTCGGTAACTTAAAAGGTTTAAAAAAAATAAAAATAATGGTTTTTCTAGGAAATTTTTTTTTTTTTTTTAGTTTTAATTGAAGCGTAATTATGTGTTACCATATGGTCACTCTAGGATAATATAGATATAAAATTTTTAAAAAAATGATTTGAGGAATATGGCTGTGTATGAGTCAATGCGAAGAAACCGGTTTAAAACAATTATGAAATGCTTGCACTTTCATTCAAATGATGCACTAGATAAGAATAACAAGTACTCAAAATTACGTCTTCTGATTGATCATTTACAAAAAAAAATTTATGAAATACTTTGTGCCAGTTGAAAATGATGTTTCTTGAATTCTCATCATGAAGCAATTACTTAATACTTCGGCATGCACAATTGTAAGCAAACAATAAGATGTAAGCCAATCAGATTCGGTTACAAAATATGGTGCCAAAATACTCCACCAGGATATCTAATTGCATTTGACCCATACCAAGGAAAAACTTACAAAGGCGATCCCGACGCTGAAATAAATTTTGGAAAATGTACTTCAACAATACTACATTTATTGAAACAATACACCGAGGATAAAAAATACTTACCGTACCATATACCGACAACCTTTTCACAACTTTGCCTTTGTTAGAAGAAATGAAACGCCAAGGATATAACTGTACTGGTACTGTAAGAGAAAATCGCCTTAATCCTTTGACTGATACAAAAACATTTAACAACAAAAATAAACGAGGTTATATGCAATCAGTAACAGCAACTACAAATTCTGAAAATTTTAATGTTACACGTTACAAGGATAACGCCGTAGTTACTGTCGATTCTACGGCATATAATCAGAATCCGAAAAATATTTTCAGGGTGAGTCGGTCTGAGGACAAAAAAATAACTATTCCAATTCCAAAAGTAATCGACACCTATAATAAAAACATGTGTGGAACTGATCGAATGGATCAAAATATTAACGCTTATCGGATTGGAATAAGGGGTAAAAAATGGTGGTGGCCTCTATTTACGTGGCTGCTAGACGCCTCCATCCAAAATGCTTGGCAATTATCCCGACTTGAAAGGAAAGAATATGACAAATTTCTTTCCGTGTTGATATCGTTGAAGCTTACTTTGAAACTTATAAAGTAAAACCAAAATCAGCTGGAAAAAGACCTAGAGAAACTGAAGGAGACCTTTATATGCGTTATGATGGTAGGGACCACCTAGTACAACCTACTGAAAAAAGAAGATCTGGATATGAAGAATGCTGTTCAGTCGGAAGAACAGAATGTAAAAAATGTAATGTTGGGTTATGTGTTTCATAAAATATCATATACTAACTGATTTATAATGTTGACTTTATATCTGCATTTTTTCTGATACTTATTGTTTTAAAACTTTGTTTTTAAATGTTGAATTAATATTTTTTTTAGAATTAAAATGAATACGTTTACTTTATATTTTTTTAGAATAAAATAATTAATATCTTTGTTAAAAATAAAAATGAAAATTTTTTATTATTTTGTACTCGCATTATTCTAGCGTAACCATATGGTCACGGGCTAAAACTCAGAAACTAGGTACTTCATCCGACAAAAGTTATATTTTATTTTATAGATCCAAAAGCAACGTGCACAATTTCAGCCAATTCAGAAAACTTTTTTTAATCTGGAATAAAATGGGGATACTTGATTTTGTGATCACACTCAGGATATTCTTCTCATTGTTCGGGGAACGCTGCGTTGTTCGCATCAAACGGCGAAGTCTGCTACGAGTGAGCCTTTCCCATTCACAGAGCAGATATTCAATAGATTCTTCCTCTATTTCACATATTCTACATAAGTTGTTTTCGGTTAGACTCATTTTATTATTAAATATATATGATATAAATACATTGAAAAAAATTGTGAACGATGTAACTCATAGCTGTGAAGCCCAACCAATAGATGATGATGATGATGATGATACAAAAATATACATACCAATTTCAAAAATAAAAAAATGATTTCAACAATCTATTTATTGTACGGACTTATAGTAATATTTGCTTATTTCAAAGAAATTAATTAAATTTGGTATGAATTAAAAATTGAATAAATAATTCGCTAATGCTTAAAAGAATGTGTAATATGTAAATAAAAGAGATGTGTTTATTTGGGATAAGCTCAAGAAATATTGCAACAACTTAAACAAAAGCATGAGCATGGTTTATTATCTAATGTACATACCTACAATTAATTATATCAAAAGACAGTTTCGGATAGCTGGAGCTGCCATATAACTCTTAACAACAGGAATATTTTAAAAATTAATGGTATTACAGAAAAAAAAATTGTTACTCTCTCTCTCTCTCTCTCACACACATTATATCCAGAGCAAAGAAGGTTGATGAAATTCGAATAAGTGTTCCTCTTTATGACATAACATTGAAATTTTGGAGCTTACAAATAGAGCCTAAAACAGGATATATTCTATCAATAACATTATACGATTATATCGTAAGCGTACATATACATACGATTACATACGATTATACCAATAAACAGTTTGAGTTTGAGTTTTAACATAATCTAAAATGCCGAATTCTTAAGTATATATCCATACTTATATAATTGGAGTAATATTACGTGCTTGCAAAATAACAAAAAATAGTCAAATAAAAGTTAATAATTTTTTATTCCAATCAAATCTATGTGGTTTAAAAAAAGTAGATACATATATACAAAATGTATATACATTATATATTGTACTAATTTATTAATTTATTAACTTAATAGCACCATAAATGTTATGATAATTTTTGAATTTTGAAGATTCCTATAAATTTATAGTAAGCTGACTACACGTCTTCCTTTAAGGAGGATTGTCCCCCTTGTTTCCGCTTTGTCCTTCTCAAAATTTTTGTCCTCCTTTGTCCTCCTGTGGAAAAAATGGGTCCTCCTTTTCCTTCTTTGCCTAAGAAATATTAAATTTTATACCGTTGAACTTAAACACGCACACCATTTGTACATATAGCATAGGCGTTGAACTTGAACGCACTCAATTTTGTCATATTGTACATTGTATACTACAACTACAAAAGTTTTGTGAACGATACTACAAAAATATACAATGTAGAACAGCAAGGCAAGTAAATGGACCGAAATCGAAATCGACAAAAAGTGGATCGTTATTTTTGATTTTTTTTTAAGAAACAACATATTTCATATGACAACATTAAAACTTTGGTAGAATTAGCTTTGTGTCTACCCGGAACGAACGCTAATGTAGAGCGAATATTTTCCATTTGTAATGACCTATGGACTGTCGAAAAATCAAGACTGGCTGTTGAAGCATTGGCAGCGATGATTATTGTCAAAAAAAATATTAGTCTAGATTGCATATCATTTTTTAATTTATTAAAAGCCAATAAAAATATTCTTAAAAAAATACACAAAAGTGATAAATATAATTAAATTGCATTAATAAAAAAAATAATAAAACTGGTATGCAATTAGGTCCAATGTATAATAAAATCTTATAATTTTGAATATTTTTTAATTATAATAACTTAAATACAAAATTATCAATTTATTAAATGTATTTCATAATATATATAATTTCTAATTTTTTAATTAATACTTAAAGTGATATATGTGCCTGAATTAAATTGAATAAAAGCATATTTTTTTGTTATCTTGTTTAAAAAAAAATTTCCACTGTCCCAACAAAGTGTCCTCCTCGCACATTTTTCAATTCTGGTCACTTTATTTATAGTAAAGTTAAATTCTACTGATTTAATATGGGATTCTCATTGAATTGTAACTCTAATTAGATAGAAGAATAATTCTAACTATAACTCCCATGTTACTATGCATTGTATCAGTACCATATATTTTAAAACCTGTTTAATTTGTGTAAAAAGTGGTTAAAACAAAACATAGAAGAGTAATTTATTCCTTTTATTTAGGCCTTTCGATCCATATTGTACACCCTTTCAATGATTTCAGTTTTGCCTCACAACAGATTCCATTGATTCCGAATCAAAAAATATCCCTAATGAACCAAAGGATCTCCGCAGATATTACCAAGATGATTTCACTTTTTTTTAGCTGCGTTAAGCACATGCAGAGTATTTAAAGAAAATACTTTCCATCTCCTCGCCACATTCTCTACATACATTGTATTCTTCTACAGGTACAGGATCCATTCTTGCAGTATGACCTCTTAGCAGAGCTATATTCTGTGTATATGCCTATATACCACTTACCAGTACAGTTTTAATATGACTTTCGGTTATGTTCAGTGATAATTGTACTTTAGTTAGTTTCTCCGTCCTCGTCTTCCGTTCTGAATTCTAAACTTACTATATACTTCTAAATTTACTGTAGTTAAAGGTAAATTTACTATACAATATTTTATCAAGGACCAATTATATTTCATTTTTTCTCTTTATAAATGCATATAGCCTTTGGTAGTAGGGTACTTTTAAGTGGCTTCAACCATACATTTTAATTAGTTATACTTTCATATGTATCGCAATTTTAAACCCTAATAATAAGAAAACTATGTAAACAAAAAATGTAAGCAACAACTTAATTAGCATAGTCGTCATCATTATAAAATTTTTAATTTAAAAAACAAATATCTATATAAAACAACACAGAAATATATTATACATCTCCTTTTATTTTTTTAATTCAACAAATTCCAAAAATAATCTATTGGTCCCCATCCATATGTTGTTATTTGTAATACTGTTCATATTTGTTTTTTTTTTTTACATATTTCTTTCACTTCATAACTCATGCAATACTGAGTGCAATTGACAATTATTACATGATCTCTTTCAATTCTATTAATAGCTGTTATAAATATATAAAATCGGCACGAGACCTAAACTAAATTCCATTCATAGAATCAAAAAAAAAAAAATGTATGTACAAAAGAATGTCATTGATATTAAATGCAAAATTTTAAAATATTAGGAGCAGCACGAATATACACAATAATAATATCAAATGCAGTTTAAACTGAAAAATTAAACCCAAAAATATCTCAAAATAACTCAAAAGAAAAACTAATGAAAACATAAATATAAAAATTATATTGTTTTTTTTTTCTTCTTGCTTTTTGTAATTCCTGGTGAAAATACATACATTGTACATGTAATGTATGTATGCATGTACATATAAATATTTTTTTCATTTTAAAATACCTACATTTTTATTTAACACCCGCATTAGGTATTTAATAACCAAGTATTAAAAATATATTTTATGATTAGTTCGAGCTACTCATTTTGGTAATGTTTAAGTACGATAACAACATGCAGAAAAATTCAATCATTCATCCCTTTCCATCAGTTTTCTTTGTCCATCTGTTATCTAAATACATTTCAAATAAAACCTAAAAATAACTTATGAAATTCATGTAAATGCATAAGTTCATAGATAAAATTCCTTGTACTAAAAAAGGATCTCTTTTATATACATACATATATACATGTATATTATTAATATGATATCACATTAACACTCTTCCTATAAAATAGATAGATCCCTTTATAATAAAAAATAACAATAATAAAGGATTCCATTTTCTGATATTTTAAACAGTGTTAAATGGTGCTGAATTTAAATTTATTATAAAGTGTAGTTATAAAACAATTTTACATCTGTCGAAGGATATTTAGAATTATGTATACAAAAAAATATATTATATGAAAATGTGTGTTCATATGTGTATACGTAGAAATGCATATAAACAGGAGCGAACAATTGACGTAAATATTGAAAATGTTTTAGAACATTACGGTTTTGTTATGAAATGAATATTCCTTTAAGTGGTTAACAAAATTTAAAGAGAACATGCATTGCTTTATTTGTTTGAACAATACAGCATTAATAAGTGAATTGTGTTTATAACATTTTGTATTGTTATAAGAAACGTTCATTTAAACTTCAACTAGATATGTAGGTACTGTTTCTAATTAAATCTACAAACTTATTGTTTTAATTTTACAATTATTAGGAATTCTAAATTAATATTATATTTTCTTGAAAACCTAATTATAATTTTCAATTTCTAATTATTGAATTTTCCGTTAATTTTTTCTCTTTTTTATTTAAAATTTTTAAATTATTTTCACTCAGTTTCTAATATCTACCAATAGATATCAGTACATTCGTTATTACCTGTGCAACAGCACAAAATTGAAATAAAAATGATGTTTGGTAAGTTATGTCACATTGTCATTTAATTTCTAAAAGAATACACATTTATAATTTTAATTTTATTAACGATTTCATATCAATTCTTAAATTATTAATTTCGATAATTTTATTAATCGTATTATTTAGTTGAAATACTTTGAATTTATTTTTGTACCGTTATCATAGGTTTAACATGAAGTTGGTTAAACTTCGTATCACGTAATAAAAAAAAAACAAAAAAACAAATACCTTAATTACACACACAAATATAGAGGCACTCACCTTCAAGAATCTGGCTGTCATCTGTAAACTACTGCTTAAAAAAACGTCATAATATTTTTGTTGACGTCGAAGAAAAAAAAGTTCGCTGAAAATAAAGTTTTTATTTTTCTATGTTTAAAAGAAGTTTTTTAATTAAAAACAAGCGAAATTCAATGAGAAATGGATTATGTTTATGTTGGAGGGGAGGGCTATGGCCCTCCCGATAATTATATACCCATAAATGGTGAGTTTTATTCAGAAAGTTAAAGAAACAATTTTTGAGAAATTTCCTTTGTTGACAAAATGCATGTATATGTCTATACCTGTATAGAAAAAAAAAAAAAAATTAAAAACCTACGCAAAAAAATATTAAAAATTTTTTTTATTTTATTAAAGATATTTATGAGCCTCCGAATCGTTCCATTAATTATTCACCAGCATTTCGCGCTTTTAATGTTGGATCAACTGAAGCTGAATATCAAGAACTAGGTGGAATATTAACTGATGGCGGTGAAATCTATGGAGTCTCAACTGTACAATTTGACAATAATGAAGAATTATTATGGACTGGAAATCAAGCAGTAAATTATTTTAAATAATTTAATTAGTACATTTTTAAATATTTAGTATGTTTATTTAATTTTTAAGGGACGTATTACATCATATTATGGAGGAACTATGCAAAAATATACCTCATTTCAAGTTCATGCAAATGATATTGTTCGACAAATTGGCACAACAGGTGATTTAATAATTTATTATTTTTATTTTGAAGGAATTCAAATCTAATTTATAAAAATATTAAATATATGTATATATATATATTTTTTTTTTAATTTCATTTAGATACTGGTGTTTTGGCTCTAACACAAACATCACTAAGTCATCGACATAGACGTGGAAATTTAAAATTTACGCATAGGTGATTGAGAAATTTAACAATTAAGCCACGTATATTTTTTATATAATACAAATTTTATTATTGTTTTTAGATCTTCTCATATGACTGAAATGATTAGTATGTTACAATTATCACCGTCTCGAATTATAATGGGTGGATTTCAAGAAGGCTTAATAGATTTTGATGTTCCAACTGTCACAGAAAAATCTATGGTAAATTTTAAAATTTTTTCACCAAATTAAATACATTTTTCACATTTTTGATATTTAAGAAATCATATTTTAATTATTTCAAATTTATTATTATTAAATGATTATAATTAATGTATGTATTTTATAATAACATGGTGTTCTTAAATATAATATTTTAGTCAAATGTTGGCGCAAATGGCTGCACAGTACTTCGTAAAAATTGTCGATACTTATTTGCTGGTGAACCATATGGTACAATAACATTACGTGATCTTAATAACTTAGAAGTTCAACATACTATTACAACTCATTCTGGTAGTTTGTCAGATTTTGATGTACAAGGAAATTATTTGGTCTCATGTGGTTTTAGTGATCGACAAGGTATATTATCTATGGATCGTTTTCTTATGGTCTTTGATTTAAGAATGCTTAGACTTGTTTCACCAATTCCAATTTTGATTGATGCTCAAATGTTGAGATTTTTACCTTCACAATATTCACGAGTTGCAATTACATCAATGCAAGGTGAAATGCAACTTGTTGAAACAGTTGAAGTGACGTCTCCAAGAATTTGTTTATATCAATTGAACAACACTGGCAGCTTTTTAACATTTGATATAAGTTCAACAAGTCAAGCAATTGCTTTTGGTGATGATGCTGGACATATTAATATGATTTGTTCGGTACATGCTCCTGATCCTCAATTCAATGCATTCTCAAGACAAACAGAGCTTGCTGAACCAATTGAGGATACTACAACTACCCAAGATACTATAGAAGATACAAGTTCTTATACATTTTCATCTAGTTCACTGCCAGTTCAAGAGTTAGACGATAGCTATCATTCAGAAAATACAATATCTGATATTTGTGGGTACAAACAATTTACCAATGGTAGTTTGTCCTCTTCTGACTTAAATAACACAAGTAGTGATTTTAATTTACAACAAAGTCCTCATCGTAGTCAAATATCTTATTCTGTAGATAATATACAAGCTTCGGGTTCAAGTGCAAATGGCCAACTTCATTTAGCTACGAATACAAATGAATTGAATGGAATGAAAATGATTCCAAAACGATATCGAAAACACGAAGTTAAATATTCAAAATTAGGAACACAAGATTTTGATTTTGAACTACACAATCAAACTTGTTTTGCTGGTTTAGAAGCAACCCTTCCCAATTCATATTGTAATCCAATGCTACAGGTAAAATAAAATAATATAAACTATAATTTATTTTTAAAAAAAAATTATATTTTCTAGGTTTTATACTTCATAAAACCTCTAAGAAGAAAAATTTTACAACATTCCTGTTCAAAAGAGTTTTGTTTGTCATGCGAACTTAGTTTTTTATTTAATATGTTGGATAAATCTGCTGGTAAAAAATCATTTATATTCAAATAAGACAAATTTCTTATATATTTTCTAATTTGATTTCAGCGACAAGTCCATGCCAAGCTAATAATTTTTTGAGATCATTCCGTAAGGTTCATGAAGCTGCGGCTTTGGGCTTAATAGTTTCAGATCGAACTATAAATATAAACCTTATTAGTTTAATTCAAGTATAATATGAATATTATCTTTATAATAGAATATTAAAATTAATGTCTATTATTTTTAGAACTGGAACAGATTTATAATACATCAAATGCATTACGAGATTTTAGATTCTTGGAAAAATGGTCGCCTTAATAAGCAAACAAATGCCTTTGCAATGGGTAATATATATTTTATATATTTTACTAGTTATTAATATTTAAAAATATTTTTTAGAATATTTTATGGCTCTTCAACAATCGCGTTTAATAAATTCCAATCATGGTTGGGATTCCAGAGATTATACTGAAATTTTCAAATCACTCGACGTTAATAATGGTAATATTAATTAAAATTAACAGAATTTAGGACTATATTAAATTATATTTCAGGGCAAAACTCATTAGATAATAAGGAATCAAACGAAGCAGAAAAATCAAAAATAAATGAAGACACCGATATAAGTAACTTGTTTGGAACTAGACAACGATGTGTGAACAGATGCCTTAAATGTAATGAAGAGGTAAATTAATTAATTTATTGTACCACAAATTATTTTTAACAAAAATGTATCTTTAAGAGACCCAAACGAAATATTTTAATGGTATGTAACTTAGCTTACCCTATTGGCACTAAAGACAATGAATACTTAACATTTGCACAAATATTAAAATCATCACTGTGCCCAGAAAAAACTTTACCAACATTTTGTGAAAAATGTAAAAAATTTACACCAACAAAACAATCTATTAAGGTGAACTTTTAAATTGAGAAAATTAGTCAAAAATAATTTATGATTTGTTTTACATTGTTTATAGATATCAAGTCTTCCTAAAATTTTATCTTTAAACTGTGGCCTCTCGAATGAAAAAGAAGTAGACTTCCTCAAATGGCAACTAAGCAGAATTGTAAATGCATCTAATAATATAAGCTCAGCACAATTTAATATGAATAAACCTTGTCGGTACAGTGTGAATTGTAACAGAGCAGACTGTCATTTTAGTCATCCATTTAGGTTGGAAATCCTTAAGATTCTATTTTTGGTTGTTACTTACAAAATTTAATTTATAGAAATTCACCCTCAAGTAGTAATAATGGTTTCGGTTCAATAACTGAATCCAAACAAAAATCATGGTTTCCACTGGGATTTTCAATGGATGTTGATGGTACAGGAAATTTAACAATTCGACCCGAAATTAAAGTAACTAAATTGTCCGAAGTAAGTATACTTGATTTATTTAATTATTTTGATTTTTGACAATACTTCGCAAATTTTAGACTTCCAATCAGTCAACAGATAGCCTAAAAGATGAATCAACGGAATCTGAATCATCGATTTGTAAGTAAAAATCTCAAACAACCACCTAAAAATTATAAAACCGTTATTAAAAAATATTAATTTCTACAGCGAATGAAAATCATAGAAACTACAGATTATCGGCAGCAATATGTCAAATTGACGATGGAAATCAAAAAAATTTAGTTGCACTTATCAATGTTCCAAAAAGTTACCATGAAATGAAATTAGGAAACTGTGATGACATAAATAATCAATGGTACATTTTCAATGATTTTAGGTAATTATTATCGTTAAATCTAAAAAAAATTGTAATTTTATAATTAATGGATTTTTAGTATATCTCCTGTATCTTGCCAAGAATCAGTTTGGTACACATTAGATTGGAAAGTTCCATGTGTTTTAATTTATTCAAGTTTAGAAGTTCTCGAAGAAAATGAAGAAAAGGAAAATCGATTTTTTAATCCATTTTTACAAGTTAGTTTTTTTTTTTTTTAAACGTATTTCTATTTTAAACGTAAATACTAAATAATTCATATCATAAAATTTTTCAATTAATAATTTATAAATACTTTTTTTCAGGAACTGTTAAATCCCGTCCACCAAATTCCATTGCATCATACTATACATACTTTCAAAAGGTTAAGTGCATATGAAATGCCAAAATCAGGTGATTTAGTTGCAGTAGATGCAGAATTTGTAACATTAAATGCAGAAGAAAATGAAATACAACCGGACGGTACAACAATGACAATAAAGCCTTGTCATATGAGTGTTGCTCGGATTTCGTGTATCAGAGGGTAAAAAATAAATAATTTAAGTTTAATTTATTAGATTTTTATTTTTACTTTAATAATTTTTAGTCAAGGTCCTGATGAAGGAATACCTTTTATTGATGATTATATATCAACACGTGAACAAGTTGTTGATTACTTAACAGAATTTTCTGGTATTCAACCTGGTGATTTAGATGCTAATTTTAGTAGTAAACGTTTAACAACACTTAAAAACTCATATCAAAAATTAAAGTATTTAGTTGATAGTGGTGTGATATTTGTTGGACATGGACTGAAAAATGATTTTAGGTCAGCTTCACAATTCATTTAAAGTTTATAAATTTATATAGTTAAATAGATATAATATAATTATTACATATATAATTTAATTTAAGTACACGTTATTATAATTGTTATTATAGTTTGTATTTTTTTAATGAAAAAAAATTTTTTTCTTTCTGTATCGTAGAGTGATAAATATTATTGTACCCTCCGATCAAATAATTGATACAGTGCATTTATTTCATTTACCGCATCATCGAATGATATCATTGAGATTTTTAGCATGGCATTTTTTAGGTAATTTATTCTTATTTTATTTTTATTTTATTTAATTTTATTTTTTTTTTTGTTATTTTTATTTAATAAGTTTTTAACATACATTAATGGGGATCTAATAATTATGATGCTAATAATTAATTGTATACTAATTCTACTTAATTCAGCTTTGCTTTTGAAAAATGCTTAATTATGTAGACTTGAAATCTTTTAAAATTTAATAATTTACTTACATAAGTTATTTGTTTTATAAAATTGGGGAATCAAGTGTTTTTTTTTTTTTTTTTTTTTCAAAAATTATTTTCAAAACATAGTTTTTTTAAATTTAAAGCAAAAAATAAATACACATCTAATGCACACATTTAAAAAAAAAAATTACCTTTTTAATTAAAATAATATTGCATATTCACGTTGCTTGCAAGAGGAAAATATAATAATTTCAAAATTTATTGACATACTTACATAATATGTACATAAACAATAATAGAATGAATAATTTAAATGCATATATATAATTATTATAAAAATCAAATGAGAATTAAACGCACATCAATTTGATATTATTTATTTTTATTCTTAGGCACAAAAATTCAATCCGAAACGCATGATTCAGTTGAAGATGCTATTACCAGCTTACAACTTTATAAGCATTATTTAAAGTTACAAGCTGAAAATAAATTAAATTTTGCCTTGAAAGAGGTTTATGAACGTGGAAAACGATTAGGCTGGAAAGTACCCGACGATTATTACCATTAAAGTACAAAAAAAAAAAAAAACAAAATAAAAATTTAAGAAAAAAAAACTAAAAATATATATAAAAAAACTAATTAAATAAAATTTTTTAATAAAATTTAAGAAAATTGTCAAAAAAAAAAATGTGAGATTGTAAGAAAAAGTAATTATTTTGATATAAATTAGTAAAAAAAAAAAAAACGTTGATTTTAATTTGTATTTAAATTTTTAGGAAATAGAAAAATCAGAATTAACGGTAACATTCATTAAACTACTCCACAAGTGGATTTTTTCTTTATTTTCGTTACTAAAAACATATGTTTTTCTATGTACATCAATTTCTAACCACCTTCCTCTTTTGCAAAACATTTTCTTTTCAACAAAAGGAATTAAATATAAATATTTTTGCTTTTTCATTTTATTATCCTTTTATTATTTTTATCTCCTTTTGACATTAGTAACAAAACAACCATTTAACAGGGAAGGCAATTGTATGTAATATTACTGCTCATATCCCTTCAGAATCTTTGTTTAACTTTAAATATAAATTATGTAGAATAAATTTGAACAAAGAAAAAAAATAACTAAATTAAATTTAAAAAAATTAACTACCTTAAATATTGAAATTAAACAAGATTAACAGCATTCCACCATTTTATCATTACGTTTTAAAAATGGAAAAATGAATTTACCAGAGTTCCTGAACGTTTATATATTCAATATAATTTAATAAGTACGTATTAAATAGTTAAAATATTTGATTGAAAAGATATTATTTTTGAGAAATATATTTTTAAATTATTAAGAGCATTGGAAATTGTGAAATATAAATTATCGATTTTTCACTCTAGTTAAGGTGCTCATAAAAAAATGAAAAAATCTTATTTACAAAATTCAATATATACACATATATGTATATGTACATTTAAACTACAAGGACCCAGCTGTTCATAGTTCATTAAAGAACGTTATTATTTTTATGAAAAAATATTTGTTAGTGAGAAGCAAAGCACTGATAAAGGAAATATGTTGCTTCCAAAATATCGATATTTGTAATCAAATATTAAATAATGTATTAGTGTAGAGAAACCTGACAACATTTAAATTATTTAAATATTTGCAGTTTTTTAAATTCGTCTATTGGTAAATTTAAATAGATAAATGCGATAAATGCACATGAGTTTTAAAAAGCATACATATTTATTTTATAGCTATATTTTCTACAGATACAAATCGAATACCTTTTAAATGGTACAGATACAGAATAAATTCTTAAAAAAAAATAAAAAACTGAAAATCAATTATAAAATTTGAATTATGTATAAAAGAGAAAATGACAAACAGAAATTGTTTAATCTTAATGTTTCAGATATTTTCTAATTAAAATAATTTAATTATATTAATTTGAAGTATTTTATTTTTCAGAATCTCAATAAAATATAACTTCATATTAGTTTGAATGTTATCACAAAAAATCTTTAATTAAACTATTTAATATAAAAGTAAGTTATATTAAAATATTTAATTTCTAAAATAAAAAAAAAAAATTACCACCGTATAACAAAATGCAAGGACATCAAAAACAAATTTATATGTTTTTAATGTTTGTAATATTTATAATTGCATTTAATTTTTGTCGAAAAGCAATTAAACGTGATAAAGATTTAAAACAAATGAGAGATGATGCATTGAAACAAAAAATTAAAGCTGATATTATTGAACAAAAATTAGAATTGGAACGTAGAGCTCAAGAAGATGAAATCTATCGTCAGCAACAAATAATAAATCGTCTTAAGGAGCATAAAGATGTTTGTTATGATTTATACATTTTTGGTGTCAAACCATTCAGAGAATATAAAAGAAAACCATATAGAATTAATGGTATTCTTGAAAATGATAATGATAACATAAATAAAAAAAGTGGAAATGTTAATATTAATACAAAACAACAACAAAATCATAATGCATCAGAGCCAATAATTTATTTATTTATTTTAGTATTAATATATTTCTTAATGAAATCTGCATCGGATATATCACAACATTTTAAGCAAGTAAGAAATGTGATGACTTCTTATAACAATTTTCTTTAGCTAACAATAAATTCTTTGGTTTTTTATTTTATTTAATTTTTCTAAATCCTGACTTGCTCTTTGATTTTAGCTGGAACTATGACTTTGACAATTTCTACTCAGGCTTTAGTTTTTTATTTAAATTGTATTTTTCTCATGTCTTCCACCGCTACTTTCCCTAAATTTTAAATATTGTTTTGTTATATTATCATTCATATCACTCACACTTAATCCAGTACACTATTGTCAGATTTCTCAATTATTTTATATTTTGAATTTGTCTTATATCGTTCTTATACCATATAATAAAATAAACAAGGTTTTTTATGTGCATCGAATCATTGCACCAAATATGATTTGAGACGTCGAAACAAACAAAAAACAATTATATGTGTGGAAGCCAGATTTTATAAAAAATCGCAGCCAAAAATGTCCTGAAAAAAAAAAAAAACCAGTATTAAAATAACTTCTTCAGTTTCTTTCTTTCTTCCCTAAAATTTATAAATTTATTTTAATTTTAATTGGTTTTATCAAAGGTTATAGAATATTAATTGTGTATTTTTATTTTTGTAAATTACTGTTATCATCACCAGAACATTTGAATATTTCTATAATATAAATAATTCTATAATTTCAGAAATCGGGACAAAAAGATGAAAGTCGAAGGTGCTCATTACAGGAATATGCTGATAGAAAAAATTCAAAAGGTACTTCTGTTTATTAAACAAATTTTATATTGGAATATGTTTGTAACATGTACAAAAAAGAAAAAAACAAAAAGCAAACAATTTAACTTAAAATAATTGTTCGAATTTACCTCTTAAATGTCTGTATAACTTGTTTATTCATTTCCTTTCAATAAGGATAATTTTATAATAAAATAAAATTAAAAAAAAAAAATATTTTTGACTTGTAATATTGAAATGAAATTTAAGATTAATTGAATTGTCTATATTGTACATTGATGATACAATAATGTTAATGCTATATTAATAATGTTTATATAGATTTGAATTAATAGCATTTAATTGATGATATCAAAATCAAATCAAAGTAATTTATTAAAAGAAAATTACAATTATTCCGGTTTTAGAATCACTATTACAGTGAAAGAATTTATTTAACCAATAGATTTAGAATTTAGAAATAAAATTATCCTTCTTGGATTAATAATTTTTAATGCCTTTTTTTACTCTATATAAATAGAAAATAAAAACAATAAAAACATTTAAAATGAAACTGTTTAGAATTTGAAAGTATGTAGTTTTAAAAGTAGTGAACAAAAAAAATAACTATATTGTAAAAAACAAAACTATATGGAATTAAATAACTAAAAGTTATATTAATAATTACAAAATATTAATAATTAATAAAATATTTAAAGTGTATAAGATGTATTTTCAATTTTAATTTTGTTTCCATATTCAATTTCATTTTAAAAATCTTTGATATTCATAACAATTTTTAATTTTTGTTTTTATTTAAAATTTAATGGATAATTGTTTGTTTTTTATTTTATTTAATTTTATTTTAATGATCTTAAGATTGTTTTTATATTATCTAAATTGTTCTAGATATTAAATTCAAATTCATATTAAAATCTAATTTTAATTTATATTGTCCAAATCGTAAATTACTTATCAAAATTAAAAAATTTAAATTTGTATTTATTTTGGCAACTCAGCTATAATTCATAATATTAAAATTATATTCTTAGAAAAAAATATATGTATATATAAAAGCAATCTTAAGTTAAACTTGTTTTGCAATTTATTTTAATTTATCTGTTAATTGAATTGAAGAACTTAAGTTATTTACATTTCAATGTATTCACACTAAAGTGACCAGATTTTTAAAATTTCATATGATGAAAATAACACGGTATTTGGGTTTAAAAAAAAAAAAAGGTTCAAATGAAAATATGGAAAATAAGGGTTCATTGGGCGAGCAAATTATTATGTAACACATTATGTAAGGGATGAATCAAATCTTATACCAGAGGTTATTAGGAAAAAAAAGTATTAAATGAAACCAAAAAATATTGAAGCCGAACCGCGTAAAAAATTAATATCATATTTCTGATCACTTTAGTTACACACTGTTACATATTTTGTTCATCCTTCATTTTATGTAAGTGTATCCAATATTTGTTTTATACTTATTTGAAAGAAATAGGAATGTTATGTCATTAAATTTATTTCAGCTTATTGATACTAGAACTGATGAGCATCTATGTAATAATTAAAAAATTATCTATTTTAGTATGTATTTAACTAATGTTAGATTCCTCTTAAAAATTATATAAATCTTTAATACATAATACTTTATATACTTTCATAATGTTCTGAATTCTGTATTTTACAATTTAATTTGATTTAATATTTTCTTTATTATTTAAAAGTACATAAGTCCAAATTTCGGTATCTAATATTCAATTCTGTTTCACGTAAATGTTAAGTGTTTCTTTTTTTTTTGAAGAAATAAAACAAAAAACTAAAAAATAATAAACAAATTAAAGATACTTTTCAACATAAACCGAAATTTACAAATCATCGATCAATATCAGTAGACATACAAAAATGTGCACCAATTATTCCGTTACAATATGATGATCAAAGACGTCAATCAGTTGCATCAGGTTTGGCTATAGAACCAGGAGTAACAACACGACCATTAAATGGGCCAGGTAATTAAAACTTAGTTTAAATTAAATGTAAATTATTTTCATAAAATATGTACATAATTATTTTTGTTTTGTAAAGGTTATAGACCTCTACCTCTACTTAGAAGAGGTTCTGTTCCAGCATTTTCATATCATCCTGGTTCACCTTTGCTGAGAAGACCATCTATGGACTCGTTTAGTGAAAGTGAATCAAGCCCAGAAGTAAAAAGAAGAGTCCGTATGATTCAAAGACATTAAAAAAATAATTGTATATTAATAATAATAAGAAATCTGTTTTAAATAATGCAACTTTTAAACAATTTAAATTATTTTAAATCGAAATATTAATTCAATGTTTGAATGTTTATTTAAATATAAAATGAATGCCAAATCCTGTCCAACTAGATAGAAATCTATTAAAGACTATTATAAATTTTTTAAGCTAATTAAATGTGAAATCCGACATAAAAAACAATAAGATAAATTTGCCATATTTTTTCTACTTATAATAAATTATGTTATTTATATTGATATAAATACATACAGGAATGTGTGTATATATATTTACATGCTATTGAAAAGCCAACGAAAATAATTATAAATAATATTTATATATGTATATATTAATGTGTGTAATTTTTTTTATATTGATGTAATGAACTAAATTTAAATAAATGTTTCAGAGAAATTTAAAAAAAAAAAACGGTTAATATAATTTAAAATATGTACTTATATTTAAAAATTTACCCAAAAATACATGAATATTATCTTTTTTCAATTAATTTTCCCCAACAAATTAAACAACTAAATACGTTTTCTTTAGTTGATGGGTCCATTTCCCAAAGTTGTTGCTTGGCACATGAAATATGATATGTTCTTATACAAGCATTACATCTAATACCTAAATTAGGATCTGATTCTGTAATTAATCGACCACATGCAAAACAAAGGGCAACTAAAAGTACTTCAAATAAAATATTTTTAATTATTTATTATAATTTATCTTTTACCTTGAACTGGCTCATTTATCAGAACTCTTTTATTATTTTCTACCTCACTGTTACTATTATTTTCAGTTGTTAAAACATCATCCTCGTCTTTATATTCAATTGATTCAACAGAACTTTCCTCTTCATCCATTTCCTTTTTTGATTCATTATCTGATTCTAATTCCAATCCATAATGTAGCTTAAAATCACCTTTAAATTTTGATAAAATTTAATTTTGAATAAAAAGTTCACTTAAATTTATTACCATGTTTTACAAATTTTTGAATTTGTGGATTTCTTCGGAAAAAACCTCTATACCACCCATAGGAAAATTTTATATCACAATTAAATGTTCCTTTTGCATAATTTGCAATTTGAGATTTTTCTACTTGTTTTCCATCCTCACTACATTGTACAATCCAATCAACAAGAGCTTTTTCATTTTCTTCATTCAGTTTTAATGTTCTTGGACCGGGTCTTTCTTGATATTGTGTTTTTCCACTACTGCGATTTTGTAATGTACTGCGAGGTATCTTATACTTCAAAGCTACAGATCTGGTGGATGCACCTTTTTTAATTTCTTTTATAGCCAATTGCATAGTTTCTTCCGAATACCGTTTACGTCGCTTTTTTTCAGACATTTTTATTAAATTACGCTACTTAATCTATTAATTCAATTAATTATGCAAAAAAAAAATTATATTTTTGTTGTTAAACGAAACGAATCAACAAAAACCAAAAACAAACAACTTGTTTAATTTCATCTGACATCTGCCAGTTGTCAATTTTTTGTTTACCTCATACTTTTCAGGAAAACAATAAAAACAAAATCAATCCAACATCCAAACATTAAATTTTTCTCATAACCTTTATTATTTTTAAGCTTTTATTTTTTTATATTTATTTGACGATAATGGTAAATTAAATACGTATAGTATATTATGTAGATATGCAATAATTATGAATGTAGAAAATTTTAAATATTTTTTTGATCATGATTTGTCTGGAATAGTTCTTGTTCAATATACAAAAATAATGAGACTTTAAATTTTACTTGATTTTACAAGGCTTAGGCAATGTTTTTCAAATTTTAATATTACATATTACAATATTTTAGTAATTTTACATTATTATAATAAATATTGCATTTACCTATTTTACAAAACTTTTTTTAATTTATACTTGAAAAATTATTTTTTTAAAATATTTTTACTTCTATTATTAGGTTTTAAAATTAATTAATGTGAATAATTTCTGGCAAATTATTCTGTACATTTTCAAATTTAAAGTAACACAAAAGACAATTATTTCAATATTTGAAATTAACTTATTGTGCCCAAGCCATTAATTCTTTGATGGCTGGATCCATGTCTGGATCTACAGGTGCAGCAATTTCTTTTTTCTTTTCCTTCTCCTTTTCTTTGCCTTTAATTTCTTCATTCGGTACTTCTGGTAATTCTGTACTTGGACCACCAACACCAAGTAATTCTTTATCCAATTCTTCTTGTTCTAATTCTTCTAATTCTCTTTCTAAATCTTCATCGTCTATATCTTGTCCAAAGGCTACTGGATTTGAAATTGCATCAGAAATTTCTCGAGCAACATCTTGTTGTTCAGCAATGTCATCCATCATATCATGCACTTGATCTACATCCATATTTTTATGAGCAGATTTCAATGCATCGGCTGCATTTTTCATTGTTGTTAGTACTGCTGTATTAGTATTAGCACTTTCTAAAGCCTCACGTTGCATTTCTATAGTTGAAAGTGTTCCATCAATTTGTTGCAGTTGTTTTTCATACCGTTTCTTCTTTTTTAAAGCTTGTAAGGCTACCCTTTTATTTTTTGTTCCATTCTTTCTAGCAATATCTAATTCCAATCCAATTTTTGATTCTAAGTATTCTTGTTTCTTTACTAACATGTTTTCAGTTTCTCTTAATTTTTGAATTGCTTCACTTGTGGAAGGAGCTTCATCCTTTTTTCCACCAAACATTTTTCCAAAAAAACTCATGTTTTCTAATTTTAATATTAACAAGAATTAAATAAAAAACCAAATTATTGAAAAATGTACACAAATAAGAAGTAGCAGAAATATATTTTCTTTCAACTTTCAATCAAAAAGTCGTCATTACATTAGAAAAATGACTCATGCCAAAAAAGCTGTAAGAAGACAGATGTCAGCTGTCTATAAATGTCAAACAATTTGATAATCGATACAATACTCGAATGCGAACTGTAGATAATTGGAATTCACGATCCACATGTAGATTTTGTACTATTGGTGACTAGAAGAACTAGAATAAAAATAAAATTAAATTGTTGAATTTGTTTAAATGGAAATATGTACATACAATTTATATAAAATTTTATTAATTTAAATTTCAATGCAACCAATACTTCATTTAATTAAAAAATTCAAAGAAAAAACTAAAATAAGGCATAATTTTTGTAATATTTTCAATTTATAAATACAAATCGTTTGAATAAATTCAAAGAAAACTTTACAGGGTTAATTTGTAACTGCCGTTAATTGGAAAATTTGAAAATTTCAAGAAGATGATGGCTGTGTTTCAAAAAAACGTACCCAAACAAATATGAATTTTTAGAATTGGATTGCAGGAGTTTATGCAGGAGTTGCATATTCCCATCCCACATATTCCTTATGTGAAACAACACACCCAACACAGCACAAGTCACACACAACTACAGTATCTTTATGGCATACAAACTAAAACGTCATACAATATTCACTTTTATTTGGAATATAAATGTCGTCATCGTCATTGATAATTGATTACGTACAATTGTTTACTTTTTAATTATGCATTTTAGTTAATATAAAATATTTTAAATTTCATTAGATATAAGTAAAATTAAATTTTATTTAGTAAAAGGTACAAGTGAACAAAAAAAATAAATTTTAAATTCTATTATAATAATTTTTTTATTAAAAACAAAAGAATACAGGAAACTTTATAATTATTCGTGAAATTTTAGTTTTGTATAATTGGTATAGCATTTAATTTAATTCAATCAAAATGATTTTAACTCGCCACCAATTGAAAAATTTAAAAAAATCTTTATCAAATTATTTAGAAGATATTTCATTAGAAGAATTAACATTAATTGATGATGCAAGTTTAGATAATTTGAAAACACAATTTAATAAAAAGAATAGCAATATTGGCGTTGGCGGGGTCAACAGCTTTGTTAATGGTATTTTGAGTTTTACTATTAATGAAAAAAATAACTTAAGTAAATCACTAAAGCAAAAGCTTAAACAGTTTAAAGAAAGTCATCATCACGGTACATTCGTTGTATATCAAAAACAACTTTGTTGTGCTTTAGCTTTTATTATTAGTTCATTTATTGTTTACATATTTTATTTGCATACAAGTAAGTATTATTAATTTTAAAATGAAGTGAATTTAAACAAATAGTTTATTTGTTTGCAGTAAAATAATATTAAAAATCTATTAAATATTTGCAGATACATATTTCAATTGTTATAAAATTGAATTTGAAATTTAAAAAAAAAAACAATTTATGTATTTGTTTTCTATTAAAAACGTTATCACTTATTAATTGAAATGTTTCAAAGTTTTCAGTGTATAACGAAAGCTTATAACTACTACCTATTTCTAACTTTTATTGCTATACAAATGATTTGCATTATCTTTAAAAATTTTATGTTTATCTAATATATTCGCCCACACCGAACTTAAAACTCATTCTTTCAGTTTTTTTCTTTTAAATAATCCTATATTTTCTATATAAGGAAAATAATTTGTGAAAGCTAATATGTATATACATAATTTTAATTAAAAAACGTTACTAACAAATATCTAACTATGCCATGTATGAAAATTATATTACAAATAAAATTATTTAAATGCAATTTTAACTGTGTAAAATAAGTTCTATACCTAGATATATATGTATAATCTATATTTCGTTCAAATAATCTTACTCAAATAGATATACATTTTTGATCTTAACTGCATTTAAATAACAATAGAAAAATTGAATTCACACACTATACAAATATTATTTAGTATTTGAAGCATATATTATTAAAACCAATTAAAAGGGAAAGAAGGGAATAAAGTTGTTAAAAGTATCTGCTTTTTAATTAAAAAGAAATCAAATATTTTAAGTAAGTTCCTATTTATAGAAATATTAAATAATTTTGTGCCAAAAAGACATTCGTATATATTTATGACATTTTGTTATAAATTTAATTAAAAACTTCATCAAAATCCATTTTTTCAATAATTTCAAATTGAAGTTCTTCATTAATTAATTTACTACAAACAATATTCCCTTCTATTCCAGTTAAAACTCCTTTGTATTTCATAATCAAAGAAATATTAAACTTTTCACAGATTTTACAAATTTTATATACATAATTTCTAAATGTCCATTTTATCATATCATTATTATTCATACTTGACATTTGAATTGCTTTATCTTCTAAAAAAAATATGTTTCCTTTTTCTTCCAATTCTATCAAATTATCCAAAAATAATATTTTA
Source organism: Argyra leucocephala (assembly GCA_963942445.1). Taxonomy (NCBI): domain Eukaryota; kingdom Metazoa; phylum Arthropoda; class Insecta; order Diptera; family Dolichopodidae; genus Argyra; species Argyra leucocephala. Next base: position 6,305,500 of record OZ012681.1, on the reverse strand, counting down.
ATTTTGAGAAGTTTTGCCATTGCAATTTTATAAGCTATTTTCAATAACATTTTTATATAGGGTTGCGCATTTATCCAAAGAAGTTCTTGCTTATCAAAATTATTTACAATAACAGTTTTTACATCACTTAAAAATTTTTCATCAAAGCTCTGGAATTAACCAAAAATATAATAGCAAATGTTTTTTTTTAATTACAAAATGAATTTGAAAACAGTTATTCAATTTACCGTATTCAACGACACACATAAGTTTGCATCAATTTGATCGGAATGAATAAGAAATTTAACTTTATAAATATTGTCAGTTAATTCGGTAAATATAAAATTTATAGAACCAATTATTTGGAGAAACATTTTGAAATGATCTTCTCTTCTAGTTTTTTTAATATCTCCAGATATATATAAAGCATTTTCCAAAATACTTGCTACTTGTTCAAAACAAGGATTTTCACCATATTTTTCTAAAAATTCTCTATATTTATCACAGATTTCATCAAAAATCTAGAAAAAAGAATTTTTAGATATTTGCTAATACAAGCATGTAAATATTTTAATACGAACGGCGGGCTTATTAGCATAGTTACAAAATTTTTTTAATATATTTTTATCTTCTAAAATATTTTCAACCATATCCATAAACACAGCATCAGAATTAAAAGTTCCAGTTTTAAAAAGTGCCTGAAAAGCTCTTACAGGCAAAGTCAAATATGTACTATCATTTTCAGTGCACAAAATATTCTCAATATTATTTTTATTTCGAACAGCATGATATTCTATTTCCGATTCCACCTAAAAAAATTATATTTGCAATATTTTCACATGTGCTACATACTTATATTTTGTTTTGAACAAGCTTGAATCTTACATCTAAAGAAAACTTTATTTTTACTTCCTCTATTTGTCTTTTGTCCAAAAATGATGTTGCAATTGAATTATCAATAAAATCAGAAGAAAAAATAAATTTTATTGCTTCAAATATACATTTTGCTGAAGTTTCAAATTTACTACAAGTCTTGATTAAAATTGGTTTTCCGGCTTTGAAATTAAGCTGAATATTTTGAAATTCTAACTAAAAATCATTTAAATTTTAATAAATTATTAAAAAAAAGGTATTTTGAGAATTAAATTACACATAAAATATTCATTTTCACAAAAACAAACAACAAAAAACAAGCAACAAAGTTTAACAAAAATTATTTATCTTGGCTTGAAAACGGAAAATTCGTTTGCTTGTAGTTGCGCAGCTTAACTATTGCATTTTTTGTAGCTTTTGGTTATTATGTAGTTTCGAAAATCGCAGCGATTCCGAAAATCGAAAATAAGGCATACAGTTTTTGATTTTGAAAAATGGTAAATAAATAAAGAATTATTAAGCTTGATTCAAACAAATCAATTAATCAAAATGATAAGAGAAATCTAAAATTCTAACAATCTAAAACTTTAAATCAACAATCATAAACTGTTTTTATTTTATAATTAATTATTTAAAATTAAGAAAAGTGGAGTCAAGTACAAACCCATTGATAAATTCCTAAACCTGTTAAATTACTCAATAAATACCTTAGCTACTTAGTTGTTTGAAATTTAAATTGAAACTAATAACAACATACTTAAGTACTATTCATATTTACAATATAATAAATATGTTAAATTTGTTCTATTTGTATGTGCTTTATTTCTAGTATTTAGTAGATCTAGATCTATATACATTATTAGCCATTCAAATTTTATTAAATCTCTTGTAACTATTAAACGATTCTTTGAATTCCTTCACATAATTTAAATAAAATTGTTTTGAACCCCAGTCTTATTAAATGCTTAAAAATTAAACAAAAGTTATCCATTCAATAGTGTTATAATTAGTAAATTAACAAACGAAAATTGAAAATCGATTATCATTCAATTTCTTTTTCAAAATCATCTAAAAATTACGTCAAGTTTAACAAATATGTTATATTTTAACCAAAGAATTAAATATAAAAGTATTTATTTATATACACAACATGTATATACAGATTACATATATAATTTAAAAGCTTAATATTTTGCAATACTCGAAATGATATCATCAACAAAAGCAATCGGCAAGCAATCAAAGAAGCAAATCACCTGCTATTATTAAATTTTGTGAAAATTTTATATTTGAATTTGAATTATATTACGATAATGATACTAATGTACATACATACACAGAAACACATAAGATAAGTAAATATTCTCTGTTTGATGAAAAATATCTAAACAAATTTTCATTTCCTTTTCTTCTTGAAAGTTTTGTTTTTTTTTTTATTGAGAATGACGACAAAAAAACCTTGAACTAAAATAAAATACATAATAGGTATATGTACACAAAATTCTAATGACGAAAAGAATTTTTTAGTGCTAGCTATTAGTAATTATTTGAACATTGAAAATGCAATGATAAATTTTTCATGTAAACAAAAATCAATTAAATTGAATAAAATCAATTTTTAAAAATAAATAAGCGGAAATAGAAATAATTAAAAAGGGGGATATTTTAATATATGAATTTGAAGATTAATTGTAGGGTGAACGTTTTATTTAAAAAAAAAAAAAAAAAAAATTATCAGTGAGTATTTTCATTTCGTTATTTATGTTGTATATGTAATAAAAAAAATATCTATTGATGCATACTATATTGTGTATTATAATAATGTTTATAATAGTGAATTTATAAATTATTTGTTTACATCGTCGGCTTATTCGATTATTTACTTAAAATTTTTTTTTAATTTATATATATATTTTTGAATTTTTAATAATACTTATTAAATTTTAAGAAATTTATTCACAACTAACTTATTATCTTATTTTTAGTGTCGTATTATATGACGAAAGAAAATCTTGGCCTTCAAATTAATTACTTACAAGATCGTTTAAATTATGGATATGAAGTAATATCAACTGAAGCACCATATTGGATACCTATTTTAACTCCAATAGCATGCGGCATTTTATTTTCTTTCTTTTCATTTATGATTGTTTTATTAGATAGTAAAATTCCAGGAATTTTTCCACCATCACCTTTTTCACCAAAATCAAAATATACGTAAGTTTTAAAATATGAAGTAGGTACCTATTTTTTTTTTTAATTAATTTTCTTTTTTGTTTTAGATATAGAAAACAAAAGTCATTTAGTATTGACTTATCATATATAACAGCTTTAACGAGTGGAATTATTGTGGCTGGTCTTATGTTATATGGTTCTTAAAAAATTTTAATTTATAATTATTTTCCAGGTGTCATATAGAAATTTAAGTTGATTCGTTTAATTAAACAAATTAAATTTATTTATTAAAATCAAATTTAATACATATTATTTACCTATTATAATGATTCTTTTTTTATAATTTTTCAACATATTTTTTAATTTATTTGATTTTTAAATTAAGAAACTTAAATATAATTTTATATTCTTAAATAATTAATTGTAAGAATTATAACGAAATTGAATGTGTATTACATAATATACATATGTTAATTATTCTTTATTTTATAATTCTTTTTACTCATGTTTTATTTATTTGATTTTTAAATTGAAGAAACTAAAAAAAATCTAATGGAAAATATTTTTTTTCGTAATGAATATAATTTGAAATACATAGTTTATTTTTGTAACTTAAAAAAGTACCTGCACTAAATGTGCCTAATATTGTTAATGCAAATCATGCCTTTATATCAATTACATATTGAGTACTACACTATTTTATTTTAACTCAAAATAATTAAGCTAATAAAATTAATATATGTATACAGTTTTAATTCCTAATTTCGCACAAATCAAATCTATATAATGAAAATGTAGTAATAGTAATCTGAATCATTAGATATCATCATATAAAGATATCATTAAGTTTACAAAGATGTGTTGTTTATTTTGGCAAATCGAAATATTTTAATAAGTAAAATTTTAAAATTTCATGTAATTTAAAAAAAAATTAAATAAATAACTTTTTTTAAAAGCAAAGCAATTATAATTTTATTTCTATTAAATATAAGTTTAATTATAATAAGCTTCATTAAGCTTCTTACTTTTCTTATTAAGTGAAAATGTACAAATGCTTTGAATTCTAGAAAAGGTTTCTTCTAAAGGACTATTAGAAATTACAGTCAATTTGTAAATATTAAATTTTTTATCAGAGCTAAATTTTCCTACGCAACATAAAAATTGACCTAAAAATATTAAATATGTATATAATAATCATATTGTGTACTATTTCTAATATTACCAATTTCAATATCATTCAAATCGTTATCTTCATATTCATAATAAATTCCCTGCAAAACTGGCCCTGTTAAATTTTTAAGAATAAATATATGTTGACCAAAATACTTTCCTTTAATAAGTTTCACAAGATTACCTAAAAATTATAAATTAAATTATTTTTTAAATATTAGCATTTTTTTACCATAAACTTCATAAAATGACTTAATTTCTGGATGCAGCTTAAACATTTTCAATATGAAGCCTACATTTCCAGTAACCAAACAATCTGAATTAATACTAATATTGGATTCTTTTTCCTTTGCTGCTGCTACATTTATTATTTTGTTGGTCAATATTTTATTGGGATTCGGTAATAGTTGAAATTTATTGTTTTCATTTTTTAAAGTATTTTGTTTTAAATTAGCCAATTGATTTTGAAAATTATTTGACGTTTTGAAAATTTTCTTGCTTGTGGATGGAAGTGATGTTTCCGATAAGTTTCTTTTTTTTGAAAAATTCATCTTTTTCTCACGTTGTTGAAAATCTATTCATATTTTATTCAGCATCAATCCTCATAATAACATTAATAACCAAAATTATTTCCTAATTTCAAATCAATTGATTTGATTGAATGAATATAAAATAAAATATAACTACAAAACAAAACACTACAATTGAAGTTAACGGTTATTTACAATCTACAATCATGTCACGCTACAATAATAAAATTCTGAAATTTTACTATCAACGAAACAAAAGCGAAAAAACTTTTGTTAAAAAATAGATTGGTAGAAAGACCGTAAAATAATTTTTATATGGTGGTGTTGTGACATAATTTGAGATAAATAATACAATAAAGAATAAATAAAATATCTACAAAACTGTTCAAATTTTATAATTTAAAATATTTATAATAATTTTCATTATTGTGAATTGAAAAGTTTTGTAAAGCTACTTGAAGGTTACATGCGACTTGCGATTGTGAATTATTCTACTGAAGTGACAACTTGTTCGATTTGACATTTAATTTGTCAAATTGAAATTAAAAATTTGAACCTCAGGCGAAAGACAGAGAACTCCACGCATATGGTTTTGGGTAGTGTTGTTCAATATTCAATAATATTATTGAATTTTAATTTTGAGTAAATTAATATATAATATAAAAAGAATAAATAATGACAACGATAGAAAAAATTGCCGCTATTGAAGCGGAAGTAAGTTAATAAATTTTTGTATAAAATTAATCAGTTACCAGAAAGGTTATGGTACTCAATTGTGGTTCTTATTTTTTAGATGGCTAGAACGCAGAAGAACAAAGCCACAGCTGGACATTTAGGTTTACTAAAGGCCAAATTAGCCAAATTACGACGGGAGCTAATCTCCCCAAAAGGAGGTGGTGGTAGTTCTGGAGAAGCCGGTTTTGAAGTTGCCAAAACTGGTGACGCTCGTGTAGGTTAGACTTGAATGAATGTAATAAAATAAGATATGCCATTAATATAATTTTAATTATTTAAGGTTTTGTTGGTTTTCCGTCAGTTGGTAAATCAACATTACTCTCAACTTTAGCTGGTGTTTATTCTGAAGTAGCAGCATATGAATTCACAACTTTAACAACTGTTCCAGGATGTATAAAATATAAAGGAGCTAAAATTCAAGTAAGATTTATATAACAAATTATGACAGTAATATGTGATTGAATTATTTTAGTTATTAGATTTACCTGGAATTATTGAAGGTGCTAAAGATGGTAAAGGTCGAGGTAGGCAAGTTATAGCAGTTGCTAGAACTTGTAATTTGATATTTATGGTTTTGGATGTCTTAAAACCGTTGGGACATAAACAACTATTAGAACATGAATTGGAAGGATTTGGAATTAGATTAAACAAAAAGCCACCAAATATCTACTTCCGAAAGAAAGATAAAGGTAGCTATTGATTTTATTTTTTGTCCAGTTTAATTTTTCCAGTGAATTTAAAAATTATTAATTATTTTCAGGTGGAATCAATCTTAATTGTGCGGTACAACAATCTGAACTTGATTTGGATACAGTTAAGACTATACTATCGGAATATAAAATGCATAATGCTGATATAACATTGAGATGTGATGCTACAACTGATGATTTAATTGATGTTATTGAAGGAAATCGAATTTATATTCCATGTATTTATTTACTGAACAAAATTGATCAGATTTCAATAGAAGAATTGGATGTTATTTATAAGATCCCTCACTGTGTACCAATTTCAGCCCATCACAAATGGAATTTTGATGATTTACTAGAATTGATGTGGGAATACTTGAAGCTTATTAGAATGTACGTATTTTGTAAATCTATATTATATACTTTTAAACATGTATAAATGGAAATTATGTTTTAGTTATACTAAACCGAAAGGACAACTGCCAGATTATACATCTCCAATTGTTTTACATAGTGAACGAACAGCTTTAGAAGATTTTTGTAATAAATTACATCGCTCGATTGCTAAAGAATTCAAATAGTAAGCAAAATTGCTAAAATATTTTTGAGCGATAATAATGAATATGTGATTTTTTTTTTTTTGTCTTTTAGTGCTTTGGTTTGGGGATCTTCAGTTAAACATCAGCCGCAAAAAGTAGGAATTGAACATATTTTAAATGATGAAGATGTTGTGCAAATTGTTAAGAAAGTTTAATTTGAATTATAGAAATATTACTGACATGATTTTGGTATTTTGAGTTAAGTTTTCATTTTTTTGGCTGTAATCGATTTTTGATTAAAAGTGTGGGAATTATGCTCAAAATAAATCGTTCTATATTTTTTAAGTTATTTAAAGCTATTAAATTTTTTTTTATTATATAATTAAATACCCTATAAGTATAAAGAATAACAAAAATTATAATTAATGGTGTATCAAGTAAATCAATTGCAAGTTTCGCAATGTTTTCTGATAAGATTTGAAAACTATATTAAAGTTTCATAAATATGCCTTAAAGTGGGACTTCTTATTGTTTATTATGATTGAACTTTTACAATATCACTAATTGAAAATCTCTTGCGACCTCGATATAATGCTCTAGCACTTTTATTCATTGGTTTGCTAATTTTCATTGAACGCCATTCAGTAGCTAATTCTTGATCTGAGATTTCATCTGGAAACAATGTTACAGTATCCTTAAATGGCGAAGTTGTTGTAGTAGGTTTAGTTGTTGGCTTAAATTTTCTCCTCTTAGTTGTGGTTGTTGTCAATCTCGGCATGTAAATTCTTCGATTAGTTTGACCATTTGTTACATTTACTGTGGTTTTCAAAGGTATTGTAATGGTTTCTGGAAATGATGTATTCAAAATTGTTGTTGATATTCGATGTTTATTTCTCTCCATAAGGGCTGAAATAAATTTTTTAGATTTTATTGATTGTCTCAGCAAAGAATCTCGTTTATTAGTTAGTGTAGGTGTTTCTAATGTTTTTATTTCATTTTTATAAGTTTTTGTCATGTTACTTGATTTATAATTTGGTTGTTCATTAACAGTACGAGATGTAGTTGAACTCGATGATACTAAAGATTTGTTGCTTGAGATATTAAATTCTGTTGAAGTATTTATTTTTAAATATTTACGAGATTTCTTTTTTCTTATTTTATTTTTTCTTGGAATTAATGTTGTAGTATGTTTTTCACTTCCTTGAATTTCTATTTCGTTTTCTTTATATTCTTCTACATCAGAATCAATTGAAGACATTGTTGTTGTTACATAATTAACTAATTTTAGTGAATCATAAGTATTAGAGTTTATAGTTGTCACTGATTCTGTATTTGAATCAAAATTATCAAAAGTGGGTATATCTTCTGTAACTTCTTTCAAAGTAGTAGATTGTACCGCTTCATTATTTTCAAAAATGATTTCCTCATCAAAATTCCAAAAAGGAGTTGAATTTTCTTCATCCATCATTTCAGTAGTCATTTGATTGATGTTCTCTGTTGTTAAACTATTTTCATTAAAATAAGTTGATTCCTCAATTGAATCATATTTCTCAGCAGCATCTGTAACTGATTCCAAATTTGAAATTGTAGAAAAATATGAAGGATTCTTTTCGGTAGTGGTAGTGTTGGCAGTGATAGTTGACGTTGTAGCAATTATTTTTTCAGGATATACCACATAAATCTTAGTTTCTCTTTGTGGCATTACGATTGTTCCAACTGTTTTTGGTGTTTTTTTATGTAAATTGTTATTTGTGTTAGAATACACAAAAACAACATTTTTTGATATATCTTCATTTGCCATCGTTTTCATCGAAACATTATCAAACAAGTTTTGTATAATTACTAGCGTTACTAAAAATCTACAAAACAAAAAAATATTTTTAAAATTTTAAACATTTTTTATAACATGAATCGTTTTTTTTTATAACAAAAATTAAATTTTATCACAAAAGGCTTAAGTTAAGAACTCGTATTAATTATTCTAATTTTCTTGCTCACACACTTTATACTTTTATATGTATGTATATTATACAATAAAAAAAAAAAAAAAATAACGGTAAGATAACGGTCTACTAAACGAAAATACAATCATAAATAAACAGGATAAACATTTCCTTAAGTTCTAAAAAAAATGTACGTACACTTTTGAAATTTCCATTTGTTCTTCTTAAACTCTATTTTAAATATGACTTAATGCAATGAAGTGCTCCGACTTATTAGTAAACTAAATTTGAAGATATTTATTTTTCCAGAAATAATAACACTTATAAATATTCAGTGTTGACCACCTTAAACAAAAAATTATATCGAGTTTACCAAAATGATTTGAAGCTCGTTAAACAAGACAACCAAAATTGTAACAAAAATTTTTTTTTATATTTATTACTTTTTTTTTTCAAAATATTTTCATATACACAAATATAGTTACATATATGTAAACATGTAATGTATGTATATTTTCTGCAGAGCTTAGTTAAATTTACATTACACAGATATAATGAAGAATATCTTGAAGGTGATTATTTGATTATAGGAGGTAGGACACATTGATTTTTTATAATATCTTAACGCTATTTAATATGGTTCTAGGTGTGCAATAAGTAGATTCCAAATTTTTAACATATAGAATACACATAATGTGTTAGTTATAAATATTGATAGCACATCTCATGGTAGAAATTCAAAAAAAAAATTATTATAATTTTATTTTATAAATATTTCTTCTATTTGAAATTTTGTATTTATTACTTTTGACTCATATCCCCGTATGAAGAAGGTTCAGTTGCAATGCAACGAATTATACCCAAAGGAATGCTTTCTTAATTTGGTAATTAACGGTAGAAACTAGATCATCTGGTTTTGCCGTTTATGTTGCGTTTTCGACATACACATTTGTTTTTGATTTTTCCTATGATAACATTATTACACACAATTCTAATGGAAAAAAAAATTAAACGAAAAATAAATTTCTTGTTTCTTGCTGTTTAGTATTTGTTATACCTGTTACATATTTAGAATTATCTTACAGATTATAACAGATTACGTGTTTAAAATTTATACATAAAAGGCTATAACTTGTGTTGCACTTTAAATATTTTAATTATCGATTTGATAAGGAATGTAATGAAATTGAAATTTTAACATGAGCCAAATAATTTGAATTTATTAATACCTAAAGTTGTTTAACGGGACTAATTAAAGTGTTATAGAAGCATATGTCTATCTTATTAGCATTCTGCTGCATATATTAACTTTTTGGAACTGTTTTACAAATAAGCAAAAAAGCAAATTATTTACTAATCAAATTCTTTTCAAATAATTTACAAAGCATTTCATTTCTAAGAAAAAAAGTTTTATTTAAAAATAAATAACACAATTCTTTTTGTTTTAATTATTTTATTTTCTTAATATATTTTCTTCAAAAATATTTGTTTATTCATTTTCTTGTGAACGAAGACGTCCATGTGGATTTGTTAATCTGATTGATAATTGTTTTGCACGTTCAACAATATCTTTACGTTTTTTTGATGATACACCATGGGCAATTTCAGCACAATATATACGATTTTGCATTAAAAGAACTTCTAATTCTTTAACATTGTGTACCAAAAATTTTTTGAATCCAGTTGGTAACATATGTCTTGTTCTTTTATTTGAACCATAACCAATACTTGGCATTAAATATTGTCCCTTGAAGCGCCTACGTACTCTATTATCAATACCCTTTGGTTTCCGCCATTTGGCCTAGAAAATGAAGAAAAAAATTATATCATTAATTTCAAATTTTTAATTGGTAAATATTTTTCCTTCAAATTCAAGATTAAAACTTTTGCACTGGTGTCAACGATTTCCATTCCGACACAAAACTTGATTTGAAGGTTAGGATATCTGTTCAAACATAAAATATAATTTTACTCACCGATAATTTTGCGTATCTGTCCGATTGATGACGGATGAAACGTTTTGTACGTTTCTTAATAATTCTGGGCCTATATGCTGGGCGAATAGTCATTTTTCACCTGAAATAAAAATAAAAATTATAGTGATATACATTTATGCCAACACATGGTTTTGTTGATATTTAATATTTTATTTAAGTATATTCCTTGTTTAAATATTCATTTGAAACAATTGTTACAATCAAAAAAAACCATTCATAATAAAAATTTTGATTTTAATTATCTTTTAGACAAATAATTTAATTAAAATTATTACCAACACACCTTTTCAAAAAACGCTCAAAGGAAAAAGAATTTGGAAGGGAAGGATAACGAAACTCGCATTCTCAATTTGACATTTATAATGACGTCAAAATGACACATTATGTCAAAGCTCACTACAAACTACAAAAATTAAGATTTACCCAATGAACTTTACTTTACCTTACAATGAACTTTACTAAACTTTAGTTATGATGGATTTCAGCAAGAGTTCATTATCGAAGCAATCCATATAATTAAAATTATTAGCTACGTATGCTGTGCAAAAATTTAACATTATTTCATGTAATTTGTTGTTGTAGAAAAATGATTGCTTCAAATTTTGCTTTGTAGTACGCTGAGCAATTAAAAAATAAAGTTCTTCTTTTGACCGCCAGGTATTAAGCTTCAAAATTTTAGCTCCATTTATATACACTGGTATACAATTTATTTTTTGCTCGGCAAAATTTTGACATTAGACATAAGCAACGTTTGATCTAGTAAAATAAAGTGAATAATCGAAGTATACATAGTAAAATAATCAATTAAATCTAAGTAAAATAAAATAAATCTTCATCTTCAGGTTCACTTTGTTATATTTACGAATTATTTTTTTTTTTTTAAATAGTTTATTTGATCATCAAAAAATAGAAATTTCTTTTTACATTATCTTCTTAAAGCTAAACACTAATTTTAAGTTTCTAAATTCCAATTGTAGAAGTCAAGAACGAAAAAAAAATATAAAATACGTGATTTAGAAAGATAAAACTGTCCAATTTTGTATTGTATACTACTTTACAAGTAAAAAATCAATTTTAAAATTTAATTTTCAATTTCACCATTTAAACGAAATTCACCATTTGATGAAATCAATACCGATATAAACTTTTGTAAATAGCTACTTTTCGTAGTTTTGTTCGTTCAAAATTACTATTTTAATTCAACCAATTGTAATGAAACACATTCGTTAAATTTACGTCACTTTCACTGGACAATATTACCATATTGAAATATTATATCGAATGTTCTACACAATATTGCTATAAAACAATTTTGAAATATATTTCTTAAAGTATGACAACGCCTACCTTTTGTTGATTAGTCCACGTCAGCTTCTAGAATTTTTTTTCTATATTTTACCAAATTAATTTGTTTTGTGTTTATATCTATCTAACAATATCAAGTCAAGGTGGGGTTTATTTATTTGAAGATGCAAAAAAAGAATTATGTTTACTTTTGGTACACTCATGAGTGATGTGTAATTAATTTGGTTACAACATTAAAGATCATAACAAAGTCATAACTCCACAAATAAGTTTAACAAAGGATATTTTGAAATAAAAGAAAATCAACATGAAATCTTCAGTTTTAGTATCTGTACCCAAGTACATCGCAATTTCACCGAATCCATTACAAAAAATACCATCAGCAACTATCACGAGTCCCGCTTTATTGGCTTTGGACGATTTGTCCCAGTCAGAAAATGAAGTGGGACCTATTCGTGGAAAAAAAAGACGATTAGATCATTTAACATGGGAAGAAAAAATACAAAGAAAGTAAGTATTTTATTTAATTTTAAAGTTAAATAAACTTTAACCATTCGTATGTTTCTTTCAAATAGAAAACTAAAAAATCGAGTTGCAGCCCAAACATCTCGCGATCGAAAAAAAGCTAAAATGGATGATATGGAAAGTACAATATCTGATCTTTCCGAACGGGCTGAAATTTTACAAAATAAATGTAACACTCTTGAAGCTATAAATGAATCTTTGATGACAAAAAATCAAAAGCTTGACAATCAAGTTCAAGAATTGGAAAAACAAATGAAAATATTACAAGATCAAATGGAGAAACAACAATTAAACAGTTTCACTGGTGATATTGACATGAAATTTAACAACGTAAGCCGCGATTCTAATAATTCGAATAGATCTGCAGTATCTATTACTTACCCTCTGCCGAAGGGTTTGGAATCAAAACAAGCGTTGATAGATTGCATGAAACAACGAAACCGAAACAACTGCAAAGACAATGCAGTAGCAGCTCCTCTATTGAAGATAATAATGCTATGCATGCTCTACAAGATTTGCTCAAAGACTTCGATGTCAACAAATTTAAAGATTTCGATGTTGAAGAATTTGCCGAATTCTTACTCTCCGGTGTCACAGAAGACTTGGAAAGAAATAATTCAGAAAGCAGCAATGTTAATGCCGAAAGTTCAAGCCAAACAGAGCAATTGTCTAGACCAATGGTGGGGACCACACCAAAATGCATGGAATCCAACAGAACTGCAGAACAATTTAATACCAAATCTGAACCATATGATGGAACAAGAAATATTTGCATAGAAGAAGATATTAAAGAAAATATAATAAAAAATGACAGAAAATTAAAACAAAAAACTAATCGTCAAAGAAAAGAAAGAAAAACAGAAAAAGTCATTACAAAATCAGAGGACTCTACATATCCCAACACAATATCAGAACCTGAAACACTTTATGGAACATATGATGAAAAAACACATTCATTAACAATATGTTTACCGGATGGTAGTGACCCTATTGAAGAAATAATTGAAGAAATTGGAAGTGAAGGAGAAGAAGATGATAATTTACAAATTCCAACAGTTAATTGTACCAATGTAGGTAGTAATTCACAATCATTAATGTTATCAAGTAGTGCTGTAAATATGGATGAAGATCTTAATTATGATCCAATCAAAGAATTTTTAACTATACCAGGCCTGACAGAAAACAGAGCAAAAAGCCCATTTTCAGTTATATCTGATCACGGTTACGGTTCAATAGGTTCACCAGATATACCGACTCAGGAAGTTAGTAAAGAATCTATAGAAAATTTTGATGAATTATGGAATGATTCATTTATAGATTTATTTCCATCGTTAATATAAATTATTATGTAATATTTAAAATTTGAAAAAAAAAACTTACAAAAGTACCTTAAGTTTGAAAATTTAAATTTTTGTCCAAAAATATACCAAATGGTATTTTAAGTTTTTTTCAATTTATTAACTTAAGTTTAATATTTAATTTGATCCAAGTGACAATTATTTTTATTTTTATATATTTGTTTTTAATTTTTTGATATTATTTAAAAAAGTACATGTAGTGTTTAAGGTAAATATAAGATATTGTGTTAGGATTGAAAAATTAAAAAAGAAAATTAAACTATGCAAATATTTGTATTTAAATAGATTTATTTGTTTTATTTAACATGTTCTATAAAAAAAAAAACAAAAAAACTTCAAAGATAAATTAATTAACTGCAGCTCTTGTTGATTTTTTAATATGTGTTGTTATTGTTAACGATATTGGTTTATTGAAAGTTTCGACTAAATCCGATGTTACTCTTTCTGTAATTTGTTTAAGTTTACCATCACCACCACCACAAACAAGTCTTTCCAATCTTGGATTTGGACAATTAACTTGCACTGAAGCGTAAAGTGTCTCTGAAATTATAATTTTTATTTTTGATATCGATTTTTAACAAAAATCTGATGCAATTTTTTGAAATTATGATTAATTTTTTTTTTTTTAATATTTCGTCATACTGATTCATCAACGAAACGTTTTGATTAAGAATGAGAATTATGAACTATCTAATTGTAAATAAATGAACTGTATATTTTTTCTTACTTTTTTCATTATTAAAATATTCCAAAATAACTTTAAGTCTATACGGAATTTCTTGAGGTAAATAATCTAATAATCGAGCTCGAACACTTTCCATTATAATGTCTTCAAAATTTACATCTGTGTAAGTTTCAGCAGGAAATTGCCATTTTTCATTTTTCGCTTCATGTAATAACATTCTCTAAAAAAAAAAAAAACACTGAAATAGGTGATAGTGATTAATAAAAATTCGACATAAATTACCATAATTTCAGTCAAACCATCACCAGTTAATGAGGAAACCATAAAAATATTAAAAAAATTATTCCATCCATCAATTTTTTTATTTTTATTAGGATTTGCTTTATCGTCAATTTGTCCCTTATTTACAAAGCCTTTTTTAGTTTTTGATACCGAATCGTTTGTTAAAATTTTAACTAAATCTAATAATATTCTTTTAGATTTCAATAAATCAATTTTATTAAGAACAAGAAAGCTGGGTAACTTTGGATATGAACTAAGAGTTTCTAAAACAGTTGAATGTAATTGTTGTCTTGTCCAAGTATTTGATACATCATGAACAACTGCAATTAAATCAGAATTTTTTATAGAATCGTGATAAGAAGTGGCAAATGTTGATTCTAAATTATATTTTTTTATTTCAGATTTTGTAACTAAGCCAGGTGTATCAAATAAAACTATTTGTGTATTTTTCTCCGTATATATAGCTTTATTAGAACGACGAGTTGTGTGAACTTTACTTGAGGTTGGACATACCTTCAAAAATATATACATATATAAATATATTTAAATAAATTTATGTATTTTTAATAAAATTAAATTACTCTATGATTAATTAAATTATTAATAAAAGTGGATTTTCCAGCATTAGGAACACCAATAACAGCAACACGTAAGGATTTTTGTTTATTATTATTGTTCTCAATATCAGATTCATTTTCTAATTGTTGAGATGATGTTGAGTAAAAATTTGAATTTATAAAAATTAACAAATTCTTTGATTGATATCTTTCAACAAAATTAGTCAATCCACTAATTGTTTTCGAAATATTAAACATAATTATCTTTTATTTTTGAAATTTAAGTTCATTAAGTTTTATTTTTTCTTAAAAATACAAAAATAGTTAACCAAATATATTTTTAATAACAACAAAAATAAATATTTATTAAAAACATATGGACATACAAATGTCAAATTTGTCGATAACGTATGAAATTTTTTGTTAATTTATTGACGCGCAGTCTAGTGTGAAATATTATAAGCTCTGTAAAGATATCTGGTAAATTTTAATTTTTGTTCGTTATTTGTAATTTATTACATATAATTTTTCATCAAATAAAATATATTAAATTATAAATATCTTATATAAATTAAATATAACGAATAAAATAATGTTAAAAAATATTTAAAACAAAACGTTTTTATATAAATAATTATTATGTAGAAATTATGTACATATTATGTATATAATTAATTTCAAAATGTTTAAAATTATTTACCGTTATAATTGCTACCAGATGTATTTTCCATCTGAGATATGTAAATTAATATGCAAATAAATATTTTCTTTTAAACTGTTATTATTGAATAATATACATATAGGTAATAACAAAATGTGGTTACGAAACTGAGGACATTTACTGTCGAATTAACGACGAAAATGGTACTTAACTAATAAAGGACGAGTGCAAAAAATCAGATCAGAATGCTGGAAAATTCTTAATGACATTAAAACTCATCCCAGCTCTCTTGTACCAACATATGATTATGATACATTTTAATAAACTTTAATTATTATTATTAAATACATTCTTAAATTGAATAACACTTTTCTTTTGTTTCATTTTAGAACTACATTTGCATTACATTATTTATTTTTAGATATTTTAAAGATATTTAAACAGTATGTATGTATGTATAATTATAAAAAAAAAAATTGCATGTAATAAAAATATATTTCATAGCATGTTCCTTTTTTTATTAATACTTATACTAACTATACTAAAACAGCTATTATTGATTATAAAAATGAATGCATGCTACTTAGTATTTACATTTGTATAATAATTAGTCACAAAATAATAATAATAATAATAAATATTTGTACATTATACTCTTGAAATGTGTTTATTTACGGATATGTAGGTAATAGAAAGTTATATATGAAGTGAACTTGAAATCTTACAAAAGGCCACCGTTGCCGCTGTGATTAATACACACATGTACTTATACCATTTTTTTTTATTTATATAATTTTTTAATTAAGTAAAAGTATTTTTTTTTTGTTTTCTTATTTAAAAAAATTAAAAATAAGAAAAAAAATAAATTCAAGTTTAAATACATATTATAAATAATATATGTAGATACATCCGATCGAAACATACGTAATTAAAAATATGATTAAAAATATTTTGATTGATTATTTTTTGTTTACACAATATACATACATGCATATTGTTATATATTTAATTTAATTCATTCTTCGTGAATCAAGATAAATTATTATAATTTAATAAAATATTGAGATCATATTATTTGTGGTTTTAAATTAATTTTAATTTTAGATATATTCATTTATATTAAAATTATTAAAATAAAACACAAAAAAAAAAACAAGAAAAAAAAAATAGTGTCATTATTACAAAAAAATGTTATGCGGTTAATTTCAATCATTGGCTTAATTGACGTCATTAAAATAAAGATGGAAATTATTAAGAATATAAAGTTAAAAACTATTTAGGTATGTATTGGTTTTCCTTAATTTTTTTTTTTTGTTTTATTTTTAAATTTAATACCTTCTTGTAAAAAGGCCTTAATTTTTTCGTATGTAATTCATACTACATGTGATAAATCAAACAAAACAACAATATTTTCTTTTTCTTCAGAGTCTTTGTTGTTTCTTTTAGCGTAGTGATTGATTTTACATCCTAACTTTACTGCTTACTAGTATATATTTTTAAAATATTTTTCAGGATTCGGACTTCAGTAGCACATTTGAATAGCAGAATAGTTTTGAATATTTCAGTTTGCAATCACAAATAAATAGTTGTTATACAATTGGTATTTGTGACATCACATTTATGTATTATATTAATGCTCAGTCCTAGCTAAAATATATAAAACAAAAAAAAAAATATTATTTAAAAATTTCGTAGGTAATACCGAATTTTTAATAAATCTTTTTGTATTAAAAACAACAGAACGAAACTCATACATAATTATTTAAAATAGAAAATATAGCAAACATACATTTGAACATATATGGTACTAATATTTAAGCTCAACTTAATCTAGAAATTGTACAAAGTTATATATATGAACATACATATATATACCTAGATATACATATATATATATATACTTATTTGTTATTTTGATTTTACTATTTTATTTTCTCGTTATCATTTATTTATTTATATTTTTCTTTATTTTTTATGTTATGAATGAAAATAATAACAGAAAATGAATAAAGTATCTACAGATTGAATTTACCTTTTGAGTTGTTTACATGTGTATTATGCAATTAGCGGTAAATATGCATTCAGTTTGTCGCAATAGTAAATTACAAAATAAGATTTTTAAAAGTGTTTTTGTTTTGTTTTTGTTTTAGTTTAAATTTATTTAAAATTTTATCAGTATATACTTAAATCTATTATTAAATATTTTTTAAGAATTATTTAATAGTCTTAAAGAATTAAAAGTTGTTAAATTATTTCAATTTAGTTTTGTGAACTTGTGAAAATATAAATATTAGGTACATATAGTTTTAACATAAGAATATAAAGTTTATTTTATTTTTTGTTTTTATTAGTGTAAGAAATTAAATGAAAAACTTCATTTTTAAAATAAATATGTAAATGTATATACAATTTTATTAAATAAATAAAATTTATATTTTTTAATTTGTTTATGAACTTTTTATTCAATTTTTATTAAAAACTATTTGCATCAAATTTTGGATATATATATATCAATTAAAAATAAACAATAAAGTAAGTAAAAATTTATTAGAATTAAATATTTTTTAGTTATATTCACAATAACTGATGAAAGTTAAGTATGTTGCTTCCGAAATATCGATATTTGCAATCGATTATTAGAAAATGATGAGTGAACGGAAACCTGACAACAATTAAATTATTTATTTTAATTAACACTAAAAATAAAAATTCGATTAATGAATTAAATAAAAAATATTTTTTATTAAAATTTTATAAAAATATAAAATTAGTATACGATTTCAATTAAAACATATAAATATACTATATAAATATATAAGTATAGCTATTAAGTTCTAACATATTCATAACAATTCTAATAATACACGCAAGCATACACTTTACATATCCAGGGTTGTCTTTACAAATTTGGGCGCCCTGGGCTTTGGTTTAATATAACGTAAAAATTCTAAGAGAAAGAAATAGTTTTAAAATAAGTTTTATTTTAAAAAGGCAAATTTTATTTCTGTAATGCATGCTTAAATATAATAATTAATTATTACTTAAAAAACTAAAAGATACAATTTAATATTAAATATTTCTTTTCCGACATTTATTATAGCCAAAGTTATTTATTATTTCATTAAAGTCTGTAGTTTCTTCAATAGATAATACCCTTAAATTATTTAGTTTTGATTGTCCTAAAGATGAACGTAAATAATTTTTTATCCTTTTAAGGGTCGAAAATGACCTTTCTCCACTGCAATTTGTACATGCAATACTCAAAAATATCCGTGGAGCTGTTGTTATATTTGGAAAAGTGCATTCAATTTGCAACTCAATGATTGATTTCAAAATCAATTGAGGTTTCGAAAAAGCCTTTAAGTTGTCAGATAATAAGTTTATATGATTTCAGCTAACCCTTCTTCTAGATCTTCATGGTATGCCTTTTCTCGAATAACATTGTTATCAAGTTTCACCAAATTCGACATAAATCTAAATTTGGCAGCAATCTTATCATAAGCTGATTTTCATGTATCTATTTCAGCCAGAAGTTAATCAATAATTACATAGAATGTATTTATTCGAAAACCTGTAGTTTGATCAAATTGAGCGTTTAATGGAAGTAAAAATAATTTATGTGTGATGAAAAAAAAAATTTGGTTTTTAGGTAGTTTAAAAATTATATTTTAATATATGATCTAGGGCGCAATATATTGAAGAATAATATTATTATATTTCAATAGATTACGCCCTCAGGTCACCTCAGATCAATCGCGCCCCTGGGCTACAACCCAATGAGCTCTATGGATAAATAGGACCTGTACATATCTAATAGGATCTGTTCTACAACCCTCTTTAAATGAATTGCAGGGTATATTGAAAACAATATTTGTTTTCACAAATAGATATAATGTAGCATTTATCTTTAATATCCATCAGATTTTTCTAATTTTCCAAGATACTCCACTAAATTTAATTTGCTAAATTTCATAAGCATCTTGATTATACATGCAAAAAAATCTCGAAAAAAACATACTTCTTCAACAAAATCAGAGACAGCTATTTTTAACAGCATTTTTAAATAATGAACAAATAAGTCGATTGCAAAAGCTACAAAATAAAAATATGAGAAGTATTTTGAAATGTAATAGATTAACACATATAGACAATATGTTGAAATTATTAAATTGGCTAAATATTAAACAAAGATTAATATTAAATACACTTGTGCTCATCTTCAAAATTAAGCACAATATGATGCCGATATATTTATCAGAAAAATTAACATATGTAGGTGATGTTCAACATTATAGTTTAAGAAACATCTCAAACTTTAGATTACAGTTTTTTAGAACGGATCTGGCTCAAAAGAATTTAATGTATGAAGGGTTAAAGCTATTTAACAATTTACCTCCCGAAATAAAAACTGAAATTAGTATTGAAATGTATAAAAAAAAACTTATTAAAAATATAAAAAATATTGTAAGTAGTATTGTAATAATTTATATATTTACATGTGTAAAACTAAATAAATTAATAAATCTAATCTAAATCTAATCTAAATTTACACACCTTATCATCGCACAAGAAAATAATCTCATCTTGCTTCATCTTTAACGTGCTAAAGTAATCAGTCTGATGTTACAATATTTCACTAATAATTTTAAAATTAACGAAAGCAACCTAGGCATATACGAAACAATAAATATTTAGTAGAAAGGACACGTAAAACATTTTACGAAAAATACGATCCTATAAACAGATGTTTTCTTAGTTTCAACAATGTCAATCATCTTTTTTCACCCTCCATGTCACATATCCCTTTCAAACATAACCCGTAACAATACTTTTTTAATGATCATTAGGACCACTAAACATTCTTCATATTGTGTATGAATTATACTTATTATACTAACTCATATAGAAACTTATTATTTAATATTTTATATATATATATTTTTCAAGGGTATACAAAAAATATTTCAATTGTAGATAAAAAATTTTTTGTTTCTAAATTTAATTTTTATTTATATTTAAAATCAAAAATTATTAGCAAAAAGCCTTGCTTTGGTTTGTAAATAAATAAAATATAGAGTAAGGAGCATTTACCCTATTTGATAGATATCTCGAAGATGTAGATACTCGCTCTGACGATATTAAAACGTTAATGAGTATATCTATATGAGTGTAATTCAATAACAATTTAAATAGAATCGAACTACGGTATTTAGGAGAGCAATAATACCAGTTTTCCACAATTAGTTAGATAATATGCTAGAAAATTAAATAAATAAATATTCGAATAACATCGTAATTAGTTGCCACATATAATTAAAGCATTGTATACTGTACAACTTAATTATTTGCATTAATTTAAAAATCATGAGCTACAATATGCACCCAAAAAAATATTTAAAATATGCATTCTATTACAGGAATTTTTGAATAGAACTACTAATTTACTGTCAAGAACACAAAATGTCTCTCTTTCAAACATTATCATGGCGGAACTAGATTGGCTTCAACTGCTCATTCTTATACAGTGCAAATTATGTGTTTCTAACCAGTTCGTTTTTAGTAAAATTTTCACAAATGTGAAACCATATGTGTGTTCACATTTCTAAAATTCTACCATAATCCTAAAATCCAATAACCAATCCACATAAAATATTCAAAAATTCAAGAAGAATAAAAAATACTTCGTTCAAAATATCGCCCGTCACTGGTATAGAGGTATTTGCTTTGCTTCGGTACTCCGATAAAAACAAATCTGATTATTAAAAATAAATATACGAGTATAGTCCTATTTTTTTTATATGAATATCTAAAATTAAATTTACGAGTAAATTTTGTATATTTTAGTACTGTTGGCTAAGGAAAGGGGGAAGGTACAGTTAAAGAGAGGGTAAATTGTGAATACAATTCTTGATGCTAGTTTTAATTCCTTGCAAAAAAAAAATACATAGAAATTATTCTTCTTTGAAAATTCCTATAATAGAATGCGTATTTTAAATACTTTGGGTGCATTGTAGCTCATGATTTTTAAATTAATGTAAATTTTACACTCAAAAATCAATCAAAAATGAATAAAAATTTAAAAATAAAAAAAAAATAAAAAATTTTTAAGCCAAATTCTCAAAGATAGTCATTCCAATTACTGAAAAAGTAATTGTTTACAAACGCGCATGATTTTCACACGCCAAATTACTCAGTAAAAACAGGTAAAATAGTTTTTGTACTCTAAATAAGTAAATTTGCTTTTTCCTATATGGAATTTAATAATAAATAAAAACAAAAATTTAAATTTACTGTGTGAGACAGATACATTTTTTTTTATTCAATAATATCTAAATCATTTAATATTAACTTTATCAGGTAATATCTATCTCAAAGGAGCTTCTGTAAAGAATTTATTGGTTTTGATTAGATACAAAGAATAACTCATTTCATCAACGGTTGAAAATTAAACTTTCAAAATTAAAAAAAAAAAAAATAAATAAATTCCGCTCAATTTATCTAAAATTTATTTTCTTCACTTTGTTTTTATTTCATGCTATTTTCACTTATACCTCTTGACATTATTTAATTTTTTTTTTTCAATAACACACTTTTTTTTACCATAATTTTATTCGTTTTCTAGAATACCTCAATTTTATTTTTTTTTATTTACCTACATATTTATTTATTTAATTTTCTCTTGAAATTAATATAAATTACTGAATCGGTATTGTAAGACTCTATTCAACTGATGAAATATTAGAATTATTATTAAAAACATTATAGAAATAGAAATGTTTTATAAAACAATTAATTAGGTGTAGAATTAAGAGCTAACATTCACATATCGTATTTAGTAATTAATACAAATTTGTTTTAATGGAATTGGTCAGAAATATATGGTCAAACTGGAATGCCATTCCGATATATAGGCTGATGACGCCTTCAGCATTATATTAAAATATTCACTTAAAGTTCAAAAATGGGTTCAATTCAACTCATTCGATGATCCAAATCTATACTTCGGACTGTAGGCGTATTAATATACCGTTAATTGAAATAAAATATATATGAATATTACTTCAGCGTTTCACTTACTTTGTAGAAATACGTAGACTACTCAAAAACCCATTATGAAATAAAATTATGGAGACAGAAAACTGTTATTCAGTAGTAGAAAATATTACCCAATTTTAATCTTAAATTTCAGATTTAAATGTCTGATTCATTAAAATTTGTAGCACATTTGCTCACTACAGTAGATTGTCCATTGCCCAATAGTGAGTGTATTCGTCTATTCAAGTTGGAATGTACTCACCTTCACATTCAGAATATTACACTCAAAATAATAAGATATAGTTAACTCTCCCCTTCTTGTTCAAACCATTGTAATAAAGAGCATTGTATAGCTGCGCCGACCATATATAATTAAGACCAAATACAATATACAGGGTGGTCCGGTTCAGAGCAAAAATATTTTAAGGGGTAATATTTTAGGAAAAAAAATTGCTCTAGACGAGTGGTCTATCTTTAAATTTAAATTGGGCTACAGAAACGGCAAGTCTGATACGAAAGTTGTATATGAAAAAGTTGTCAGGGATGATGTAACGCATCAACACAATAAAAAAAAAATTAGCGAGTTTTTTCGAGATAATCAGCGTTTTTTTTTACAAAATTTTTAGTTGTTTAAGAAAAATTTTAAGTTTGTACAGCTATTATTCAAAACGGTAAGTCTGATACTCATCCAACACATACCGTTAATTAGGTGTATTAATTTAAAAATAAAAGTTTTAAAGATCATGTTGCTCTAGTTTCAATTCCTTAGGAGCTGTAGTGGATATTGTTTAGACATATAATTTTTCTAATCCAATCTAATTTAAAGATAGAACCCTCGTCTAGAACAAGTTTTTTCCTAAAATGCTCTAAAGAATCACCCCTCAATTTTTTGCTCTAAGCCGGATATGCACTATATAAATTTGTTTAATTTTGCGAAATATCCTTTGTCATCATAATTGCCATATAACTGAATGTTTCAATGTAGAATATAGAGCGGAAACAAACTACAGGCAGGAATGTAATTGTTTTCGATCTGTAGTCTTTAGTTGTAGTCATCGTTTTTGTTGTTTCAGTTTTTTTGGCTTAAAATTTAACCAATGCCACATATGTACTCATTGTATTGTTATCGGGTTTTCTCAGAGTTAGATCTATTTTTTTTTTATTTCTCTTATATAAACTGTTCAATCTGTCTGTAATGGAGACATTCAATAGTTTGTATTATATTTGTATATGTAAGCAACATATTATAATAGCTTGTGGATCAAAAACCCAATTGTAATGTAAGTTACCCATAACAAACTAGTTATACTCAGTTGGTATCTTTTGGGTAGTTGCAGAATGTTGTGATGCCGACTATAGTACCATTCGAGACCAATAGGTTGTTTGCGAAGGTATTTGAATCAGAAGCTAGTCTTGTATTTGCAGCTTGCACTTCTAATTTTCTAGTCTATGGTTTTAATCTGTAGGTATTAATGTAAAATATCGTGCTAGTAGTCTTAATACTTTTGATTGGAATCGCTGTAATATAAATATTAAAATTTCTGGCTACTTCCCCACAGTTGGATTCCGTAAGTCCAGTTTGGCTTTAAAATAGCTTTATAAAGAAATTGGTGAGTTGCGACTAATCATTTAATACATTTAATTTAATTTCAATCTCAGTTGTTTTTTTTTGCTTTGGATATAAATTTTCCATGTAAGTCTTCTATCCAAATGCATAATGTCCAGTTACTTTACTGTTTCTTTTTGTAGTACTACTTTGTTATTTAGCACCACCGTTCCACAGGTTTTTTTCTTTAGGGTAAATTGTGACATGTGTTGATTTTGCTACATTCATTCTGATTCTCTATACTTCTTTAGCCAATGCTAAATTTTATTTATACTGCGTTGCAAAACTTCTGTAGCATGCACTAGATGGGTTATTATGCGATGCCAATATAGGCGTATCATTAACGATGGAAAAGGCGGTGATTGTCTCATTTGTTGTTGGTAAGTCAGCAGTATAGATGAGATATAACACAGGACCTAGGACGCTACTGTCGTGTGTGATCTATTCGATGTAATTTTATTTTGTGGGATTTTATTGTCTACTATCTTTTTGTTAATTTTCTGCCACAATAATAATTTGGAAATATAGTTTTTAACCAATGAACCAATAAGATGTACTAGAAAAATTTATTGATGTAAGATCACCCGATATATGATATTCGTATATGAACATTGTTGTATGTTTTCAAAGCTGTATGCAATGCTTAAAAAATGTTTCTCCTAGAGCCTACAGAATAGACAATAAAATATATTCAATTTTAATCATTAAGTTTTTTAATAGTATTTGCAACACAGACTAGTCTGTGTGGATCAAACCTGTAAATCTTTCCTAAATCTACATGTATTTATAAAATATTTAATTTAAAATTAATACAAAATTCTATTTATACACACATCACACCATGTCAAAAATTATAAAATTATTGTAAATTAAAATAAAAATTACAATAATGATAATAATGACAAATATAAAGAACAACAAAAATTACTGTAATCCTTATTAAAAATATCTTTATTATAACTATATATAGTTAGTAGATGTATAAATTTAAAAATAAATAAATAAATAATTAAAATAGAATGGCAGATCTTTCAATTTAAAAAAAAAAAAAATTATTTATATACCTATCTTACCATATTTAATAAAGTGATTTTAATTTGAGAGATGCAACAGTTTATATAGTAACAAATAATTCGTTCAAAGAATTAAAAACAAAAACAACAACAACAACAACAAAAAGGATATACAATACATACATTTAAAAGAAAGAATAAACATAAAAATAAAAATAAAAATCAAATATTATTGTATATATATATGTATTTTGATTTTTATATCCTGATGATGATGATTATAATAATAATGATGGTATCAATAATGATTAATATAATGATAATTTTTCTTTTTTTCAAAAAAAAAAAAAAATATAACAAAAACATAAAAACAAAGTAAAATTCAAATTATAATTTTTGATTTGCGCACTAGATTTTCTTTAGAGAGGTCCTTAACTTTTTTTTTTATTTTTTTGTTTTTATATTTGTATATTTGTATGTAGTTAAAATATACATATAATGTATATATGGAAAAGTAATACTGATGTGCTGAATTTTTTGTTATACAAAAATATGATCTTTAAAAGGTTTGCATTTACAGAAAATTATATCAGTTATTTGAACGCATTCCATTTAATAACAGTTACTACAGAATCATAAATAAAAAAAAAAATATATATATAAAAATAAGAAAATAAAAAAAAAATTAATAAAACGTTAATTTAAAAATACATTTTTTTTATTCTTATTAATTTTAATATTAAAATACAATTTTGAAAATTATTTTGTTTTAATTATAATAAAAACTGTTTATTCAATTAATTACATATTAATTATATATTTTTGAATAATGATGATAATGAATAATAATTATAGTATATATATATATATAATATAAAAATGTTAATAAATTAGTTATATATATAATTTAAAGTGTACAGTATATTGTATTTAAATTAATATTTTAATTATTTTCAATATTGGTAAGAAGAGCACAAACAAATTTATTTAAATTTAAATTTAATTTTATTTTAATATAAATATATAATTTTTTTTTTATTTTAGTCAATATTTTAGTTTAATATTTCATATAAAATTTCCAAATTAATTTGTTTGGAACATAGCCTTGACTAGAATAAACTTAAACTGCCCTAAGGTGTATCTCTTAAGGTGTAATTCATAAGATTTTATATACGTCAGTATATAAATTTTCATATTGCCAACTGCTTTTAATATACTTAACCAATCTTTCGTTAACTTTGGAAAACTTGATGAATTTTTTCGTTAAATATCTTCAAGTACATATCTGCATTTTTGGGCTTAGAAAACTTAAGTATTCTTAAGTATTAGTATTTTAAAAGTGAAAAGATAAATTTTTAGAATTGTATATGGAATCAAAAAAATTAATGAGATATTTTGAGAAATTTGAAAGCTTGTTTATATATATTTTTTTTTTATAAATTTAATAATAAAGTTATTTGTAAATTGTTTGATTTAAACATAATAAATAAATAAATATATAGTGTTATAGTTAAATAATATTTATTACTCTTTTGCAAAAATGTTGCCTCACATATTGTTTGTATTTTCAATCCGTTTCAGTACTCTGGCATAATGATTTTACATTTTTTTCATTTTGATGATAAATCTCAGTTGTAGATGAGAGTTAAAATCAGAATTTTTATAGATAATAATTAAAGCGTATATACAACTTTTGTTTTATTTTGATATATTTAAAGGAGTGAACTTTTTTGCAATAAAGCTAGTATGTATATACTTTTTTTCATTCAAAATCAACATTTTTTCAAATAAATTCAACATTTCTTCATACAAATTGTTTGACAAAATGCTGAATTTGAATGAAAAATAGTTCAATTTGTTTGAAAAAATATTGAATTTGACTGCAAAAAAGTATATATGATATTTATATTTTGTTTTTATTTATTTATTTATTGCCATGATACATATTCATAATTTTTTAACAATTCTAAAATTTTTCATACTATTGCATTTACACCATTGACTTATTTGAGAATATTTGAGCTAACTAGTTTAGTTATGATTAAAGTGACCATATAATTTATGCTGAAATCCCGGACCAGTTCAAATAAATATAAAAAAAGCTTAACGCATTCCTCAGGACATAATTTTCTTAGTTTATTTAATTGTTCGGAATTAAAATATCATAGATTTTTCATTTTATTCATTTAATTAATATAAAAATTAAAAAAAATAACAATAAAATAAAATTATTATTCTTTTAATTTTTAATAAAAATAAACTAATAATAATATTTCATAAATAAGTGTAAATATTTAAAGTACACGTTAATTAAGCGTATTTTTCTCCTGAGTGAATTTTTTTTAATAAATTTTCATTACTAGAAATAAACTTATAAAATTCTTCACATGAATAGGAAAAATTACATTTCACTTGCAGTATCGCTTTTAATGTATCCACGCTTAATTGCGCTTTTTCAGTGGTCCAATACTTATTGACCACTGAAAATACTCGTTCGGTGGTAGCATTAGTGCCTGGTAAGCATAATGCAAAACCAACCAAATTTTGTTAATATTTTTGAATGGTATATTATTTGTATGAAAATGATTAAATATTTCTAACCACCTTACATCGGTTGGAATTTTTTCATCATTCCAAGCATTTACTTTTGCTGCATCAACATATTTTTTTATATATACGTAATCTCATCAAAAAGTTCTCTTTCTTCTTTATCAGCATCAAACATTTCCAATTTATGATTAAATTTTTAAAACAAATTCAAAAATTTCTTGTACTTTTTGCCAATTAACAATGGTTTTTAGATTAATCCATTTAAAACAATAATAATGTTCAAATTGTGATACAAGAACTTCTAAATATTGAATACATTTTTTATAAAAATTATTCGTATTAGATTTGAAGGAATTTGTTTTGGACCAACCATTTTCTTCTAAATTTCTTAGCTGACTACGTACATTTAGAGGTAGATACTGCGTTTCCATTATTTATTTTAACTTCAATTTTAAATTGTCTATTCCTGTAAAAACATCGATAATTGTGATTTTATCACCTTCAATACTCTTCACTGTATTGTGAAATTATGTTGATAGTAGAGAGATGAAAAGACGTGTTGATAGTAGAGATACTATATAGAACTTTATATAATGTCTTTGCACATTATGCTTTACCAGGAACCATAGTTTAGGTGATGGATGGGTAGGATACTCACTAATAGCCCAGGAGTATAATCTGTTAACAGTGATACACAAACATTATTTTGTGGATCCTGATAACAGATCTATATATACTAATAATATAGAACGGGCATGGAGGTCTTTAAAACCTGTTGGGTTACCAGATGTACAATACGGGACACTTTCCGGGACAATGCAGGACATACGATTTAAATCAGGGAAAGTCCCGCATAATCCGGAACGTATGGTCACTTAAGCTATATAGTATATAATTTTTAAATGAATTTATCATTTGAGAACTATCAATCGCGCTTGCTATACATATAACAATATTCTAATATTTGAATTAGTTTGTTGATTTCAAGCTAAAATAAATAAAAGGCATGTTTGCTTTAGTATTTTTGATGTTCACAGATATCTTATACGTATATAAAATACCTATTTTAAACAAGCTAACTAACTAAGTTAAATTGATTCATGGAAAATTTGTAAAAAAAACTAGCACTAAATAAAACTAATTTAATCCAAACTATTGATCCAGATATACTTAGATCTTACTATATATATTATAGATCTTAGAAATTATAGAACAATAATGGTATTATATATATATACAATAACATTGAGCCGCAAAATAATACAATCGTATATAGATGCATCCTATATACATTATACATTAGACACTATACATATGAAGGCCTACAATTACAGAAATAACAATGAACATGATGTGAGAAAAATCTTTTTATATGTGTATTATATATATATATATATATATATAACGATTTGTTCTCGTAAAAAAAAAATATATATCAAATTTAAATACAATGTTAATAGTTTTTCTTTTAAAGTTTATATAAATGTATACACATTTTAATTATAGCTTACAGTAAAACAATTTTAAAGAATATACCTGATGCCTATTACATAACATTGCATTTTTATAAAAAAAACTCTAAAATTGAATTTTATTTTTAGTTGAACCATTTAGTTTTATTTTGCTTCAGTATTGTTGATTATTTTCTTATGTAAAACTTCGTGATAAATTGTGGAATTGATTCGAGTCAACAATGGCTCATTTGGTTTCAATAATGGCTCATTTGGTTTCAACAAATGACTCAGCTTTTCCATTTTCCTACTTGAGGTCGTCATTGTTATGTCATTTTAGTTGTAATCAGAAAATTGAAGACCATTATTTTCTATCTTCCATTATTCATAACCGTATAAACATATATATGTATATTTGCAATTTTATATTCAGAGTTGTAAATTATTAGCTGAAGTATTTTCTTACTGCATTACCAAATGCACAATCATTTCATGTATTTTTATACCTAATTCAACAGTTCCTACTATCAAAAAAATATTTGAAAAATTTTAATTTATAAAAAAAATTTATAAAATTTCAGAAATTAGAAAAAAAAAACATTTCAGAAAATAGTGCTAGTAAATTGGAAATATGTATATGTATTAAATGTCATTCCATAGCACGCATTCAAATAAATAATAGGATAGGACTCTAAAAAAAAGTAGAACAATTGTAGCTTAATCATCTGCCTTCTTCAAATTTAACAACTCAAGATAATATTTGAGTTGAGTTAAATTTTGATAATATTCAGTTTTAATTTGATCTAGCTTTTAAAAAAATTTTAATTTAAGAAAATAAATTAATTTTAAATCTAAATCTAAAAAACAAAAACTGTCTTATGATATTCCCAATAGTAGATATAGAAAAGATGAATAATAAATATTATATATTAATAACGAAATGGACGACTTTATATCGAACGAAGTTCCTCTACTAATAAATCAATATAATTTTTTAAAGGTTTTTTTTTTGCATAGAGCTTTAGTCAAATGGATCAATGCAGCCCTGATCCATCATATTGTAATTCCGAAGTTGTGCATTAAGGTTTTTCACAAGATATTTTTTGCGAAGCCTATAAAGAGTGTTGCTTCCAATAGTATATAATAGTTTTACTTATGTATGTATGTACATATAGATTTATATAAAATATTTTAATCCTTTTAAAATACAACTTTACTATCTATTTAAATTTTTTTTCCTACTTTTGTTTTTTGTTACTATCGTATTAATCATCACAATTTATAGTAAAAATTTGCAAGTATAATGTAATAGTATTGCAAACCAAAAACAATTCAAAGTTTATCTTTATATAATATCATTAAATATATATATATATATATTCAGTTATATATATATATATATATATATATATATATATAACTGAATATATTAAAATTACGACCCCAAAGGTAAGGTTGCGCATGGCTATTACAGTTCCAATGAAATAAAAACAAAAAGAACAACTAAAAAGAAAAAAAAATTTAATCGCAAACAATTTTTTTTTTTTCAACCAACGCTGATCTTTAAAAGGACCAACATTTCTGGGATTAGTGTTAGTTCACAGAATTCTTTCAAACGGTTACGGTTAAATAGAAAAAAAAAATTAAAAAAATTAAAAATTGGATTAAGAAAAAAAAAATTATTTTTTTCTTTTAATTTTTTTAATTAAAACTTTCAAATTTTTATAAACTATTTTATTTTTTGTTTTTTTTTTATTTTTTTTTTATAAAAAAAAAAAATTATTAGTTTTTTTTTTTAATTATTTTTAAAATCAGTTATTTTATTTTTTTATTTTTGAATTTATAACTGAAAAATAATTTATAGAAATAAATTTGGTTTTTATTTTTAAAAAAATTGTTTGATTTTAATTTTGTTGCAGATTCGAAAAGAGTTATTTTAAAGGTGAATAAAATTTGGAAATTATTAATTTGAAAACAAAAATATTAAATATGGTGATATTCTTTTTTTAAGTGATAACTAATTTATACCCAAATTAAAAATAATTAAAAAAAATATATATAAAGAAAATAATAAGATTTAAAGCCAAATGATTAATTTTAAAACAATTACGTAAATATTAATTCAATTTATTAAAATATGTTTTTTAAGCAATATTTCAAATAATTTAATTTTAAAATACTTTAAAATATATTTAAATATTATGGTATTTAAAAATTATAAATATATTTTGAAGGAATTGGAGAAAATCAATGTTTTAAGACATCGGTTAAATTACTTCGGTTAGCCACACCCATTTTCCGTTTTTTTTTTCAGAAAATTTTTTTATTTTAATTATAATTGAAAATTCTACTTCTTTTTTCCTTCTATTTAACCTATTCAAGGTGTTAAGTTGATTTATGCTTACTTTTATATAATAATCAATTTTAATTTAAACCGAAATACCTTTCAACCGAAATGTCGCAGGTTTGATTCCCGATGAAGCGAAAAAATGCTTTATGGGGTTTTTGACTTGATTCAGTACCCTTTGTCATTGGGAAAAATATAAAATAAATGAAAAGGCAATTTTACCTAAGTTAATGGTCAAAATAAAAAAAAATTGAGTTTGAAACAAAAAAAAAAAAAGTTCTATTCTAATTATTTTTTTGTTTTAATCATAAAAACCGTTGGAAGATTTTGGTTTTCACATTTTATAAACTTTCTAACAAAAATGTTTTTTAAAATTAAATTCAAAATTCAACCTATTTTAATTTTAAAAAAATAGGTAAAAATCATTTAAATATTTCTAAAAAAAAAAAGTAAGCGTAGAATTATCTAATCTATTTACAATCTGCTTGAATTCAATTACTCCTATACTAATATGGTTTGAGACCACGGTTTCAAACTGCAAGCACGGATTTAAATTTCAAAAAGGTTAAAATGATTTTTTTTTTTATTGTAGACTGTAGATTAGGTGACTTAACTATATTAGAGACGTAAAAAAGACATTACATAGATTAGTAATAGTAAAATAATATTTTTGATGATCAGATTTGTGCTTGCGACAACACTGCGATGAATGAAGTAGATAATATATTGTTTCAAAAATATCAATGTTTGGAAAAAAAAAAAAAAATTATTAACGGAAGGAAATTCAACTTTTTTGAATTGTTGTGAGTTAAAAAATGCTTTTAAAAATTTAATGAGGTCAGACCTGGACATACATTTTAGTAATCTATTCCACTCGAAATCACTTCCAACCATTGATTTCATGTTTTGCATATAGGAACATTACCTCATTTATTTCTTAGTTTTCCGACGTGTCTTTTCTAATTCACTTTTAAATGATTTTTTTTTTTGTTTTTAAAAATATAAAATAATTTTAATTATATTTATAAAAACTACACAACAATTTGGTTACATCCCGCAAATCAAATAATCGCATTCACAAAATTTAAAAAGCTACTCTAATGTTCAGTAGGTTTTTGTGGATCAGATTGTATGATATTAATGGAATGTGATCAGCTTGATTGATAAACTTTACTATTTGAGTTGATAGTGTGAAAACTTAGAAATTAATGGTAAATAATTTTTTCATTTAAATATTGAAATTTTATTTCGATACCAATTTTCGCAATAACTTTTTTTAACATTAACAAAACCAAATATTTAAAAAAATTCAATTAAAGCTTTAAGAAAATGTTGTGTTCATTTTCAATAACTTTTTTAACACTTTTTAAATTATATTTTGTTTTTTATTTCACTTATTTATTAATACATTAATTTATATAAATATACTTTTAAATTTATATAAAACTACTTATAATAATACATACTTAGTAATTCAGTCTGTGAATTATAATATTAACTGAAAAATATATGTAAATCTATAACTGCGAGTTATAAAGTCTGGAATGAAATTACTACTATATGATATACCTATAATAGAAATTCTGTTTTTGCATTGAATATATTTTTATTATTAATTAATTATATTGATAGTAAAAAAAAATGTTAATTAAACAAATTTTTGATATATGTACATTATTATTATATGTTTCGGTCTAAGTTGATCAACCATTTGGTGATATCTGGAGTCAAAAAGCACAATTTTTTGGGAATTTTAAAAACTTGTTTGCCGTATGGAAAATATTTTAAGCAAAAATATTAAACTTACTTACTTCATCAATACTTGTTTGTGACTAATCAGTTAGTTACAAACATACTGATGAAGGAAGTATGTTGCTCCCAAAATATCAATCCATACTGGCAATTAATAAATGATATTTTCATTTTTGGAAATAAACTTAACAATTAAAATATAACGAATAACAAAAAAACAAATATTATTCGAGTACAGAACACTGAAGAAATTTGCAAGTATCGTAGACGAAAGCATAAGCATATTCAGTGGAAAATTAAGACGAAAATCTATTACTATTTTCAACAATTCAATATTATTAATTTTTTTTTATAAACAAAATATCATTTAAATTCTGTTAACTGTTTTAATAACGGTACAAATTTTCTTACAATATTACATAATGGTATTTCCTATTTTTCCTTATCATGACTAAGACCTAATCATGAATAAGAAAGTACATATGGATATGTTAACATCGATATTAACAGAATCAACGAAATTTCAATGATATTTGGTTAATAAAAAATGATTAATATTCGACTATAATAGGTTTCCATTAAAGCATAAATGATTTAGATTAATAAATCTCAATTAAGCTTCAAAAATAGTTTAAATTATAAAAATAATAAACTTTATAAGCTATAAATCTAAATAAAACCATTTAAAAAATTTGAAGGTATATCGACTAATACGAATACAATTTTTTTCGTTAAAAGAGTTAAAGTCGTTTCCTAGCAATTATTTAATTTAATTACTTATAACTTACTTAATTACTTAACTTTAATTAAATGAGTGTTACGTTCATCCACTCCACACTTACAATAGCTTATTAGTAGATATTGTATATGTACTGTTGGACTATAATAAATAATTATTGGGTCAATTTTGATTAATTTCATATCTCTATTTAAATTCATATGTGAGTTATAAAAACTAAACAAAATTATCCCATCGTAAAACTCCTCAAAATCAAACCAATCAATTTTCTGATAAAATTTTGTAAATAAAGTTAAAAATATGGATGCTGTATTTAGTAAGATTCATAACTCAAATAAGTATATAAATTTAAAATGAATTCATATGTGAGTTATAAAAACTAAACAAAAATATCCTTTGGTAAAAAAAAAACTCCCCAAAATTAAATTCAACAATTTTTTGATAAAATTTTGTAAAAAGAAAGTTAAAAATATGGGTGATATATTCAGACAATAATTAAATTGAATTGTTCATATTATATACATATTACATACAATATAAATATGTATGCAAAAACTTTTGGCCCTTTTCTTAAGGAGATGTGGGCCATTTCAGACAATAATGATCACATAAATTGTATATCTAAGAATTTTGTTTGTAAACTACAAAATCTATGACAGTTTTGTTACCATATATTAGGGAGTAAGTATCAATCTTTCTACATTTCAGTTAATTTGAAATATTAAATGCTGGTATTAGCGTTGATTAGTGTTCTCGGCTAAAATATTATTTTTAATACTTGAACATCGAACTTCGTAATTAACCGCTGTTACTAAAGTTGTACTCGACTGACACTTGAAAATTTATCTGAACTACAAGTAGGTACACATTTGTTTCATGACAAAAATACTATCCAAAA
This sequence comes from Argyra leucocephala, assembly GCA_963942445.1. NCBI lineage: Eukaryota > Metazoa > Arthropoda > Insecta > Diptera > Dolichopodidae > Argyra > Argyra leucocephala. Next base: position 6,270,106 of record OZ012681.1, on the reverse strand, counting down.
ATACATCGGTATACCTTTACTTATATAAATTACTGCTGGAAGATCACTAAGAAGCTCATACATAATTAATTATTCCAAAGCATTTAGGAAGATTAAGGTATTTTTTTTTTTGTAAGACCTGTGGTGGTTTGGAATTATTTTACAAATGTTATCAAATATAAATTATTTATTTAAAAATTCTTTGAACCATTGAAAAATGTGGAACCATTAATTTAATACAGAAAATAATAAAATAAAGATTATAGGACAGGTTATAGTTAGTAGATAATTTTTGTAGGAAGAGTAGTTTTTGTGGGCTTTTTTATTTCGAAAATTTTTGTGCAAATTTATTCATTTATTTTTGTTTTTGAATAATTTTGATTGTTAATAATAATTTAAGTACAGTATTAATTTAAATACATACTACATTCATATACTCTTACAAAGCGTCTCATATACATTTAGTTTAGTTTAAAAAAAAAAAACGGTGGTAATAATATCAATCTGTTGACATTAGGTCACGTTCAGACCCATAGCGATTCCCTTTATCAGATCACAATACGAACTGTACTTTTATTTATTTTCCGAACAGATTCGTAGAGGTAATAGGTGACAGTAATAGCAATTTGTTGGCATTAGGCCAACCATTACTTTTCAAACAAAAACATGCTATTCGTATTATGTGCAAAGTCAATCGTACAACTCCAAGTTTTATTTTGTTTAATACTTTAGGATTACTTCCTTTAAGACATATGTATTTCTATAAAGTCCTCAAAACATTCTATAACAATTTTGGTTATACTGATGCAGCTAGGCTTTATGGAACTTAAAATTTAAGAGTAAATACCAGAAATTTTGCATCTATTCCAACGATCAATAAATCACACTATTGTCATTTTTTATAATGTCACTGCGCCTCGTCTATTCAACAAGTTGCCAGAAAATTATCGATGCGAAAGAGTTGAAGTCAGATTTCTTAAGAATATTAAATCATGGCTCTTATCTTTTGATAATCACTCTATTGAAAATCTTTTGAACCCATTAGTCTAACATTTTTTTTTTCTCTAACAGTTTTTTCTTTTTGTTTTTAATGTTTTTATACTTTTAAATTTCTATTATTCCAAAATTTTATATTTTTCTAAATATTTTGTTACTTTTTTAAACTTTTTATTTTTCATGTGTTTATATAATTTCTCTTAGAATTTTGTTCTAATTTTTAGTTTTTAATAAAATAAGCATAATAATTATTTTATTATATTAATATTTATTTTATTTTTTACTCAATTTCCCCATTAATAAATTGATTTGTTTTTTATATAAGATTTCAATCGCCACTTATCGTTTGGATAACAGATTGAACCTAGGCTATTTTATTAAAACACTAGGCTAAGAAATCTGAATTAATTTGTTATATAATTTTGTAAATTTAGTATGTAAGTTAGCTTAAGTTGTTAATGAAATAAAGAATTATAGCGAGCCCTAAGACTAGTTCTCGCTACCACTGGGCAGTCGTAGAAGATATGCTTGATCTTTTTTGATCTTTTTTTGATTGTCAGGACTCTTGTAGATTCTAAAGAACAGTTATCATAATTATTGATAAGTCGCAGTCGCATTGTTTCCTTGTTAAGTAACAGTGACCAGTCAATATATACCCATTATCGTCATAATAGCAATTTCCTGTAGTTTAATATCCGTCAATTTCCGGCCCTAATTCTCTGGAAGAAGTGTTTTCTAATTATATAAGGTTAAGTTTCTATAAGTAAGAAATAAAATATAAACAATAATTTAAAATTTATAATTTTTACCGGATGAGTCCAAATTACCTTTTTTTTCTATTTAATGTATTAAAAATCTAATCAAAAATATGTATTATTATTAATACATTTTGTTTTAAAACACACTGTCAAGTAATTAAAATACAAAAAAACAAAAAATTTAATTATTACTAAAAACAACAGCACCATGCCAAAAATTTATTGCAATATTAATAAAATGTAATAAATTTGTTGCGGAAGTAAAAAAAGGACGATTGATTTTCATTGCATATTTCCCAAAAGGAATTTACTACATTATTAAATTTTGAATTTTTTGTTTTGTTATTAAATTTTATAGATAAACAAAAACAAAAGTAAAAAAAAAAAAATATTTTATATAAATAAATTATAAAAATAAATTTATATTATAATTTTTTTTAAATTATATCAGTATTGTAAAGGTCAAATTAAACCGCATCAGGTATTGACCCTCAAAAATTAAACATAGAAAAAAAAATATAAACAAAAAATACAAAAACCAAATCAATATTAAATATTATAGGAATAAAATATATTTTTCAATATAAATTTAGGAAAATTTAATATACAAAAAAAAAAAAAAAACACAAAAAACAAAAAAAAAGTGTGAATTTCTCTGATAATAAAGGTGTTAATTTAATGTTTTGATACTTTTTTTGTTTGTTTTTTGTTATTATTGATACAGTCATTAAATTTAAAGATTTAAATTCATAGAATTATAACGACGATAATATATAATGATGTGAAATTTAAGTAACTATTTAGCTTATATTATTTATATTGTTAAATTCTTTGTTAATGATTTTTGCGTTTTATGTATTTATTTTTAAAGATTATGGCATCGCATACAGATTATAAAATTTACTGCAAAAATTTGAAGTTGTTTAATAAATAAATGTTACGTATTTCATTTTAGATTAGATATCGATTTAAAATTTATTTAAATGGTAATCAACTATAGTTGAATAGATTTATTTTCGCTTCGAATACTGGTTTATTTTTAATAATAAGAAATTTCTAAGTTAGAATTACAAAATAGAATTTAGACTAAAAATAAAAGGGTTTTTCATAAACATATACTGCAAAAAAAAAATACTGCAGAAAAAATTGGTTTTTTTTTTGACAGAGTTGTTAAAATTTGAATTTTTCAACATTTGCAATTTTGTGATGTAAACGAACAACTGATTGTCATGCTCTATCTTATATAATTTTACAATTTTAGTGTCAAGTTAAAAACGTTTATGAACAAAATACCTGTCAATATAGGCAATATTGCAAATATTCATTTTTCATTTCAATTATACTTTATTATACATCAATACTTGAACAATATTAAATTAACAATAATTCGTGAAGCATTTCAAATACAATGAATATTAAAGTATTAATCGTAACATTTTAATTGTTATAAGTAAAAATAGTAACAATAATGTCACGAGTTTTAACTTAACTAAATGCTAAAACATTTCAAATATTGCTTTTGTGTATGAAAACCACTAATTTATTAAATAAACAACAATTGTATATGTAATACATATTTTGTTAAATATATATTTTCTCTTCTACATATTAAGTACTTAACTGCCACTTTCACATCTTATATTTTACTTAAAATTATATTTTATTAAATTATAAGTCAGCTTGAAGTGATTGTCCAGAAGACACACATGTATAGCGTAAATGATTGTCCAGGAATTGAAACCTCCACAGAAATTGGTTTCTACATATCCAAAGTAAGGTTATAAAAAGGTGAAATATTTCGTAAGGGCATTCATGTGTGAACAAACCGCTGTCACAATTTTACATCAAAAGTACAAGGATGCGTTCATGAAATCGTTGTGCAAATCATTTTAAATCTACACCTACTACATTTCTACACTTAATAGTGAATACAAATACCCTTAGTATTATTGATATGTCTATCTTGATTTATTAAACTGTTAAACATTTGTAAACTTTAACTTCACTAATGATTTTTCACATAGAAATAAATTTGAAATGTGATTGTTTATAATTGAGAGCGCCTTTAAATAGGCAAATTCAAAATCACAAATTTAAGATCCTTAATTACAAACTTTTTAAAACATAATATTCCCCAAAGAAAAGAAAAAATGTTTTAACAAAAAATTAATGGCGAGTGTTTTGGGGGAAGAACCTCCCTTTTTATATATATGTATGTACATTTGTCACTAAAACCTTACCTCGTCTGTGGTTCTTGCCGTCGGATATGTACCTTTTTTTACCTTCTTGTACAAATTTTGTGTTTGACAATTTTGATTTTAAGGATATCGTTTTATAATTGAGAGGTTTAAAAGGTACGTAACCCATATAATAATTGTGTAGGACAGGATGTTTTATGCTTAATTACTTATGACAATAATCTTATATTGCAGTATACAATTTGATTACTGAATGAAGATTAAATGATATAAAAATTTCGGATAAATTTCGCTACCAAAGCTATAATATGCAAGTGTGCTATTCTTAAAAATAATTAAAATTAATAAACTAAATTTATAATATAATTTATATTATATAAGTTATTAAATATTGTTATATTGATGCAAAGTAATGATTCTATAATGCAGGGTGCCATAAAATGCAATTATAGAAAAAACACGTACAATAAAAATGCTTACATAAAAAAAATCATTTTTCATAGTTTGGTAATTAAAAAATATTTATCAGTCAGTCAGTCCATGAAAATGTTCTATCAAGACGAAATCGGACATAACATTATAAATACATGCATTTTAATTTCTTAATTATTAAATTTCAAAAAGCTAATGACGAAATTTCCAACTGGTGCAAAAAATGGAAAATTAAATTAAATGAAGCCAAATCTAGTCATGTAAACTTCACCTATAAAAACATAGTAACTCCTCTCTCAGTTAAAATTAATGATGTCGTGATTCCATACGAGAATAAAGCTAAATATCTTGGCATGACCTTGGATGCAAAACTGAAATGGAAAGAGCATGTGAAAATCAAAAAACAAGAACTCCAGTTCAAATATAGAGAAATATACTGGCTGATTGGGCGGAATTCTACGGTCTCGACCTATAACAAAGTTTTGATGTATAATCGAATATTGAAGCCAGTCTGGGCATACGGTATTCAAATATGGGGATGTGCTAAACAAATCCATATTCAAACTATCCAAACATTCCAAAATAAGGTACTGCGCAACATAGTCAATGCTCCATGGTATGTTCGCAATGCCGATATTCATCGAGATTTGAAGATCTCATCTATAAAAGACGAAATAATGAAATGCGCTGCACGACATAAAACTCGTCTGATCCAACATGTCAATACCGAAGCTTCTAACTTAATTGACAATCAAAACTTTGTGAAGCGACTAAAACGAACAAGACCACTTGCGTTAGGTTTGAAACCTTTTATCTATTAAAACCTTATTGGATTTTGGTAGATCAAAGGTATCTTAGTTTCTTTGAGTTAAATTTAAATTAATGGTTAGTCTAGTTTTATTGTTGCAATAATGATAGGAGTTTTTAGTGGGTTAAAGTCCCACAGTCCTTCAAACTGCCTTCCCCGGTAATAGGTAGTCCCTGAAGCCTCTTTCGATGATTTACTACTATCTGGAAAAAAAATTATTAAATTACTTATTTTTTATCAAGTGCTTACAAAAACAAATCTATACATTTTTTAACAAATTTATAATTTGCTATTTAACAATTTTCGAATGATTTACTTGTAGTTCAGACTATTGAAAACAGATTTACTCTGATTTGAATTAAATCATTATTAAATGAATCAAATTCATTACCTATCAAGTTAATCTGTATCAAATTATTGAATTGATAACGGTTGATAGTTATTCTATGTTTTCAGATATTAAAATATTTTTCTATGATTTGATTATTGTTTTTTGATTAAAATATTTGAATCGATTTTTGTTGATTTTAATGTCCTTGATATCTTTTAAAATTGAACTTTAGTTGGGCTTGAAAGTGATAAATATATGAGTACATGACATATAGTGTAAACTACCCTGTGCTAATTATAAGGATAAACACTCTGTACTATACTAATAATAAATTAATTTCTAATGAAGAAAAATAAATTTTAAAGATATGTATTTTGGGTAAGTGAATATTTCACGAGACTTCATTTCTCACTAGGTTGTGCCTATTCAAACAATGAATAATAATTAAAAGTAAAACGACAAAAAAACAAAGACAATAAGCTTATAATACCATTTTTTCATTTTACTACACTTATTTCCGTTTTTTTTTTTTTTGGTTTTTGTTTCCAATATCTATTTTTAACTTTGAACCCACTCTGTTAATAATCTTGATTTCAATAGAAAGGTCATAATCATCATCACCTTTACTTTTTGAATTTTGTTCAATAATCTGACATTTACATTTACTTACACACATATCTATACATACACATATACATATAGTTTGTTATATTAAGTTTTAATTACCAAATTTGTCTGTCCACTTCTACTATATGCACATATATGTATGTTATATATTTTCATATGTTTTCATAAATAAAATCATGTCCTAATTCTTCTTATCCTGGTGACCATTCATTAGAAAAGATTTCAATAATCGATTTAAAGAGACTTTTTTTTTGTTTTTGTTTATTTTTTTTTTCTTCTTTTTAAATGAAAATTGTCTGAATATGTAAACACCTTTAACATGTTTTATGTAAAAAAAAACAAAAATTATGTTAACCCTTATATTATCTATATAAAATAATGTTTTCTTTTATATACATACAAATATTGTACTAGACCCATATTTAAATTTAATTTTTATTTATTTCTTTTTTTTCAGATTTGTTTTAATTTTTATTTAAAAAAAAAAAAAAACAAAAACGAAAGGTGTAAAAATAATTTTTTAAAATACAAGGATATACCCATATATATATATATAAATATATATATATAGAAAAAAGAAAATATGACATCAGGAAGAATATTACAACAAAAATACGATCTTTCTTGTTCTACATCAAAACTTGATAATAAACTCAAACTATCTATTTTGATGGATCAACAAAATATTATTGCGGCTAATCTAGTTGTTAATGGTATTCTTGATGAACAAATACTATCCTCAGTCTAGATAATTTTATTATTGTTTTGTTTTTTTGTTTTTTTTTTTATTTTTTGGGCAAAGAAAACATCTAACATATGTGTTATATATAAATAAACAAAAAAAAGAAAAAAAAATAGTGATGGAAAAGTTAAATTTTCTAAAAAATTCGATTTCTTTGCCTTCAAACACTTACTATATACTTACTTTTATTACAAACTCTGATTGAAAATTTGAAAAGATCTGGTATATAGTATGTACGCAGTATATTAACAAGATTTATATTAATTACTATATATATATATATATAATAAATATACATATAATGAACATGTATAATCAAAATATAATCCAATAGGTCTGTTAAATTGAAAATGTCAATAAGATTTAAGATGAATATTTGAAACAAAAAAAAAAAAAAAGAAGAAAACGAAAACGAAGTAGAAAAGGAAGAAACAGAAGCATAATACTGTAAACAACCTGTAAAAATTTTATTAAATAAGTTCCGGTTTTGAAATAAGGATATTTTTTTTTTTGTTTTCTTTCTGTTTATTCCAATTTTTTTCTTAAAACTAGAAATTTTAACAGTTTGTTACGCAAGCCATTCTAAAAACAAACAAGAAAAGTGAGAAAAAAAAAAATAAAAAAAAAATAAAAATTATGACGAAAGAAGAGAGAATAATAAGAAAGAAAATTTCAAATTCAACATCAGCAACAGGAAATTTTGCAGTAACACCAACACCAACAACAACAACATCAACAGCAATAAATGCTGTTGGTAATGAAAATAAAAATGATTTTGGAAATAATACCGCATGGCATCAACAAAATAGTGAATGTAGTAAAGATGATTCATCTGGTGATGATAATGATTCACCAGAAACATCCAAAACAACTGATCCGCTTAATCCGAAATTTGTTGGAAGTAAAAATGAGGTAAGTCTAAGTTATATAATTGTTATATTCTATTTTATCAAATATTTTATAATTTTTTTTTTTACTTATGGATCAAACAATTTTTAACCAATTTTCATTTGAACATGAATTAAAATGTTAGATTGATTCATTCACTGATCCAACATCTTATTAATAATATTTTTATAAATAAATAAATAAATTTTGTGATAGGTATATGTCTCTTTACCGTTGTTACATTAGAACAAAAACATACAATTTTCTTTTTACTGATCGTATATGGATCAAACATTTTTTACCCAATTTTCAATTTTTATTCGAACATGAATTAAATAAAATGTAGAATTGATTCATTTACTGATTCAATCCAGCATTTTATTAATAATATTTTTATAAATAAATAAATTATTTGACAGGTATATATATATCTCTTTACTATTGTTAAATTAGAACAAAAAAACACAATTTTGTTTTTACTGATCGTATATGGATCAAACATTTTTTAAACCGAATTTTCAATTTTTATTCGAACATTAATTAAATAAAATGTTGGATTCATTTATTCACTGATTCAATCCAACATTTTATTAATAATATTTTTATAAATAAATAAATTATTTGACAGGTATATGCCTCTTTACCATTGTTACATATAAGAACAAAAAAACACAATTTTGTTTTTACTGATCGTATATGGATCAAATATTTTTTACCGAATTTTCAATTTTTATTCGAACATGAATTAAATAATGTGTTGGATTGATTTATCCACTGATTCAATCCAACATCTTATTAATAATATTTTTATAAATAAATAAATTATTTGACAGGTATATGTCTCTTTATCATTGTTACATATAAGAACAAAAAAACACAATTTTGTTTTTACTGATCGTATATGGATCAAATATTTTTTACCGAATTTTCATTTTTTATTCGAACATGAATTAAATAAAATGTTAGATTGATTCATTCACTGATCCAACATCTTATTAATAATATTTTTAGAAATAAATAAATAAATTTTGTGATAGGTATATGTCTCTTTACCGTTGTTACATTAGAACAAAAACATACAATTTTGTTTTTACTGATCGTATATGGATCAAACATTTTTTAAACCGAATTTTCAATTTTTATTCGAACATGAATTAAATAATGTGTTGGATTGATTTATCCACTGATTCAATCCAACATCTTATTAATAATATTTTTATAAATAAATAAATTATTTGACAGGTATATGTCTCTTTACCATTGTTACATATAAGAACAAAAAAACACAATTTTGTTTTTACTGATCGTATATGGATCAAACATTTTTTAAGCCGAATTTTCAATTTTTATTCGAACATTAATTAAATAAAATGTTAGATTGATTCATTCACTGATCCAACATCTTATTAATAATATTTTTAGAAATAAATAAATAAATTTTGTGATAGGTATATGTCTCTTTACCGTTGTTACATTAGAACAAAAACATACAATTTTCTTTTTACTGATCGTATATGGATCAAACATTTTTTACCCAATTTTCAATTTTTATTCGAACATGAATTAAATAAAATGTAGAATTGATTCATTTACTGATTCAATCCAGCATTTTATTAATAATATTTTTATAAATAAATAAATTATTTGACAGGTATATATATATCTCTTTACTATTGTTAAATTAGAACAAAAAAACACAATTTTGTTTTTACTGATCGTATATGGATCAAACATTTTTTAAACCGAATTTTCAATTTTTATTCGAACATTAATTAAATAAAATGTTGGATTCATTTATTCACTGATTCAATCCAACATTTTATTAATAATATTTTTATAAATAAATAAATTATTTGACAGGTATATGCCTCTTTACCATTGTTACATATAAGAACAAAAAAACACAATTTTGTTTTTACTGATCGTATATGGATCAAATATTTTTTACCGAATTTTCATTTTTTATTCGAACATGAATTAAATAAAATGTTAGATTGATTCATTCACTGATCCAACATCTTATTAATAATATTTTTAGAAATAAATAAATAAATTTTGTGATAGGTATATGTCTCTTTACCGTTGTTACATTAGAACAAAAACATACAATTTTGTTTTTACTGATCGTATATGGATCAAACATTTTTTAAACCGAATTTTCAATTTTTATTCGAACATGAATTAAATAATGTGTTGGATTGATTTATCCACTGATTCAATCCAACATCTTATTAATAATATTTTTATAAATAAATAAATTATTTGACAGGTATATGTCTCTTTACCATTGTTACATATAAGAACAAAAAAACACAATTTTGTTTTTACTGATCGTATATGGATCAAATATTTTTTACCGAATTTTCATTTTTTATTCGAACATGAATTAAACAAAATGTTAGATTGATTCATTCACTGATCCAAAATCTTATTAATAATATTTTTAGAAATAAATAAATAAATTGTGTGATAGGTATATGTCTCTTTACCGTTGTTACATTAGAACAAAAACATATAATTTTGTTTTTACTGATCGTATATGGATCAAACATTTTTTACCCAATTTTCAATTTTTATTCGAACATGAATTAAATAAAATGTAGAATTGATTCATTTACTGATTCAATCCAGCATTTTATTAATAATATTTTTATAAATAAATAAATTATTTGACAGGTATATGCCTCTTTACCATTGTTACATTAGAACAAAAAAACACAATATTTTTTTTTACTGACCTTATATGGATCAAACATTTTCTAACCAATTTTCATTCGAACATGAATTAAAATGTTGGATTGATTCATTTTTTTTTATACAAATGTAGATCAGATTATATAAAGCGATTTTCCTTAATTTCAATATCACTATATTTATTTATTAATTTTCATAATTGATTTTGACTATTATTGGAATGGAATATCCAACTTGAAGTGAACTATTTGGGGTGTTTTAATACTAGTTTATTTTTCATTTATGATTATTGAAAATAGTCGAATATTTTATATCTATAACAATTTTTAAAAAAAATTGAATACACCGGTTGGAGCAGTACGTAGAACGCCTACCTTCCAACCCATGTCCCAAATTTGAAAGCAAAATGATTTTTCGACCTGGTTCAGTACCCTGTGTTATTGCATAATAGGCCCATATCTCGAAAGGGAAAAGCTACATATTAATATGCAGATAAGCTGACAAATAAATAAACAATTTTCCCTCTAATGCTAAAAAAAACAAATTTTTCTAACAAACTATCATTATTATGGTTTATCCATTTACGAATATGATTTTCTAAAATAAATTCTTTAATTCATATCTTAAATTTTATTAACTTTAATTGTAAAATTTATTTATAATAAGAATCGAGAATAACAAATCAAGACTTAATATAAAAATCGACACATAAAATTATTAAAAAAAATAAAATTAATTTTCTTATGTCCTTCTTTTCAATTGATGGAACAAAAATCAAAACAAAAAAAATATAATGTCTTATATCCTTTATATTTTAACGTTTATTTGTTTTTTTTTTCTAATTTCTTTCATTTAATTTTTCATAACATCAGCGTGTCCTTATTGTATCTGTTTCACCGGAACGAAAACGTGAAACGTGGGGTCAAAAAGTTGAATTTCTTTTAGCTGTTATTGGATTTGCTGTTGATTTAGGGAATGTCTGGCGTTTTCCATATATTTGCTATCAAAATGGTGGTGGTGCATTTCTTATACCATATTGTATAATGTTTTTATTGGGTGGACTACCATTATTTTATATGGAATTAGCATTAGGACAATTTCACAGATGTGGATGTTTAAGCATTTGGAAAAGGATTTGTCCTGCTTTAAAAGGTAAATAACAAAAATAATAAATAATATTTTGAGAAAAAAAATAAATAAAATTGTAAATAATTATTAGTGAATATTAAAAAAAAATATTAATTTTAAATAGGTTTTTTAAATAGAAAGGATATTAAAAAAAAAATTTAATTATATACGAAAGGGTTTGTTATTTACTAAAATTATTCAATTTGGAAGAACAATAATTTCACTTTGTTCATTTTGATAAAAAAATTTGAATGGTTGCCAACAATGTTTTGGTATTGGTTTCATGTTTCAACAATAGTTTGGTAAACTTATACATATTCATAACATCATTTTGTAGTCTATACTTCTTTTAGAATCACTGGTTGATCTTATTGTCAATATTGTTATCAATACTATGGATTTTCATGACTTTATTGAAATCTCAAAATGGTTGAATGAGTTAGGATGTATCACAATGATTTTTTTTTGGTTTAAATGTAGCGATTGGAATCCCTTGTTATCTGTTTGCATCTACCTATGCCTAATACTTAGTTAATTAACAGTTAACACAGTAGTTATGAAAATTGTTGTTATATTTAAATTTATTTTATTACATTCTTAAATTTCTACAGCTTCATAGCGATTCAACTATTTTAGTAGAAACTGAAATTTTGGTAATTCTATAATTATGTATTTTCGACCCCTTTTTAAATGCATACCTAATAAATATAAAACCTCTGTAATATCACATCATATTCATGCACCAGAATTCAGAATTTTTCGAATTTTTGCATGCAATTTCACCCTTTTAATTGCAATCTCAGAAGCCCACAACTTTTAGGATATTTTTAAAGTAAAAAATCCCAAATGAATTCCAAATATAAAAATTCCAATAGTAAATTTCTTGACACCAAAATAATATTGTTAAATATCAATAACATATTACTAAACAATCTGTTATTTGACTTTACAACTTTCTGTCATTGAAAATATCATTGACATGTATGTATATGTATAATTATCAAATTAGTGATAAAATTGTTTACATTATATTTGCTACACGAATAAATGCACTAAATCACCCACTGAATATTTATCCAGACCACATGAAAAGTTGCCTTTATCCGAGGTCTATTAGTTATGCATTACAAATCGGAATACTGTTATTCAAAATATTTATTTTTGCAGAACTTGGTGCATGAATTCATTGGAGATAGTTATATGTGTTCAAATTTTTCTATATTTTTTATTTTGAACCTTTGATTTGAAAAAATATTGAAACATATAACTAATGTACATGAATTAATGACTGAATTAATACTGTTGTATTTTTTTTTTTGTTTTTTTTTAACAAATTTATTATTCAATCTCCTTTTCTCTTTTAAATTTTTATTTTTAAGGTGAAAAAATTGAAAAATATCGAGATGAGACTTCTCATTATTATATGTTCTTTGCTACTATCTAAAAATCAAAGATTACAAATAAAAAACTAATTAATTTTAAATGTTAAACAGAAAATACTCTTACCCAAGTCATTAAAAAGTGTTTCCAGATTCATTCAAATCATAAGTAACATAGATTATAGCAATGGTGAAATATTACAAGAATGTTGAAGGCTAATTTTGTGAAATTCTAGAACCAACGAACTACTCAAAATGTAAACTAATTTAATCTAATTCAATTCAATAATCTAAAAAGTAGTTAAAATTTGCTTTCTAAGGTTAGTGTGTATGTATATAGTATGTATATATAGTCATTGGTAGTAGTTAAGAAGTGCTTACTAATCACAACAGTAATATTAATACTATAGTACAACAATTGAATTGTAATACCTGTAAACAAATTTTAATTGTTATTATTAGTAGTAGTAAATGAGAGTTCAATGACTGATCAATTTCTAACCTATTTTAAAATTCATTTTATCTTTAATCAAACCACTATAAACAATAATTTCGCAACAAAGTAATGAAAACTCGGAATTTCTTTATAAATTATATACTCTTATTATTATTTTATTCTTAATAGTGAATGTAATTCTCGTTTTGTCTCTATTGAGATTTAATTGTATCTATTTAGTTCATATTAAGATTAATATTATATATTTATTTTTTTTTAAGTACTACGATTAAATTTATAAATTGTATACCTTTTGACCCAATTTAATAACCATTAAAATTCATTTTATATAATAACTGAATGTAAGCTACCATCTATTTGTTTTTTTGTTTTGTTATGAGTTACGGTATGAACTCGCAGAAAATATGTCGGTTGAGCTTTTTTACTTTTTTTTTTGTATTATATTTTTTCTAAACGTGATCTTTTCACTTTATTCATTTAATTTTTCCATACCTTTTCAAGTTAATATGTATATACATTATTTATTTTTTTCTGACTCTGATAATGTTAACCTCTGATTTACCTTTTCAACTTTAGAATATTGCAATGATAAGTTAAATTGATACATAAAAAATAAAAAAAAAAAAATCAAAGAATAAATGAAGCCAATATGACACGTTGGAAATTCTTTTAGCATTGAAGAATAACAAAGAATAATTTTTTTATAAATATATTTTTTGTTATTGTTTTTTTGATTGTTTTTTTTTTTCATATAATAGAGGGATAATACCCTTATTCTTATAGGATATTTGTATATAATTTTCTTTGCAAACGTTATGGTTTTATTTATTAGTTATTCCCAATGAAGATTAAAATTTCTTATATTTTTTCTATACTCTCTTTTACTCTACTATATAAAGATAATCAAAAATGAATTGAATAACATAGAGAGTAATAAACATTTTAAAATTTTAAGGATGATATAGAGCCTGTAAAAGACATTATCAATAAGAAATAATTTACAAAAAAAAAATTTGTTAAATGTAACAATTTAAAGGATAAAAACTTAAAGGATATGAAATTAGAGAAAATAACTTTTAACATAACTATTTACTGTTAAGGACACAATCATTTTGATTTATTCTATTATAATATAATAGATGAAAATAAATGCGGGTTGATGAACTTTTTGATATTCATAATAGACATTTGTATGTTTTTATTTTATATTCTAACTTTTTTTTGTGTTTATCTTTTGATGTTTCAAGAATAATAATTTTAGTTCTAAGAGAACTTTGTTGAATAAACTTGAGAATCTAATTAAATTTTAATCAAAATTATTAAATTGAAATTATTTTAAATTTATTTTCAAATATTTAAAAAAATTTAAAAATTAAAAAAATTTTATATTTTACTATACAAAACTAGTAATTTGAATTAAATTTGTTATTACAACTCAAACTTCATATAATTATTGAAATTATATTGTAAGCCATTGACCAGAAATGAACTTTGAAAATGATGGGTAAATTTTTTGGATTAATTTATGTACTGGCAATTAACTTAAATTAATTTAGAGCTTAGATTAAATCTTCTTGTTATTATTTGTCAATTTTGTAGATTATTACTTACAGATTACATGTTGCCTAAAATTGAGCCACCATATGAGCAAAAACTAAAATTAATTTATCTGTGTACATTGAACTTTATGTGTAAGATTTCTGATGTTATTTTCATTACAAATATTATAAAAAGCCAATATAAAATCAACTTACATTTCCAGCAATATCATTATTAGAAATCTACACCGTTTACGCTCATTCAATTTATTTAAAATCAATAATCATATAGAATTAATTATGGCAAATATGAACCTATTAATAGAATGCTTTTACACTATGATTTATTTTACACTATCAATATATTCCCAAAAACAAAAATTGCACAATCGCAATTTTTAGGATATTGCTATTCTTTTATTGTGTTTTGTCGTTTTATTACAGTGTATGTAATTGTTTATTCAATTTTAATTTTAAGCAGGCCTTACACGGTACAATATTGTATCAATACTGAATGGCAATTGTTACGTGTAAATGCTTTCATTCAATATTGAATCAATATTGCATGATTGAAAGGTACTGACCGTAAATTTCACAATATTGTATCAATATTGCTTCATGTAGACGCATAGATAAATATTGAATCAATTTCTGTCGTTAACAATGCACTACATAATATACATTTTTGCTGCTCAACTAAATCAGACATGTTCATAAAAATCTCATTGAATAAAAAATTGTTTATTATAAATTGTATTGTGTATATGCTTTCACAACAATATGGAATCAATATCTTATGAAAATTGCTTAATGTAAATGCGCTGTCATGCAACATTGCAACAATATTGATTCAATCGAAATTGATACTATATTGATTCAATATTGTACCGTGTAAAGCCTGCTTTAGTTTTCATTTTCAATTTTAATTTGATAACAAAAATATATAATAGTGTTTTGTTTTGTAAACTGATTGTGCTAAGCAGTATAAATAAATAAATAAAAAAATTTAAGTTCTCATATACGATAGTTGAAAAAGATTACAGTAACACTTATAATTAAAACAATATAGATTTACGGTATTCAAATCAAATATATATTTTCAATATAATTATTATTATTTATTTATTATGTTTTTAGTTTAATTATTCAATGTTTCTTATTTATAATTTATACATTATTTAGAGCTTATACTAATGTGTTCACACCAATGACATATAATTCACTTAGACTAACCTGAACTTTACTATTTATATTATATATTTTTTAAGCCAATTGTAATCAATTTATTTTTATACTAAAACTTTAAAACAAATTTAAACATATAAAATATTAAAAACTGATGATCTACAATATGGCTTAACTAATGCGCACAAATTAACAATCTGCGGTTAAAAATCTAAAAAAAAAAATGATTCCACTTGTTATACTCTGCAACCACTGTAAAAGAACTAATTCAAGCCTGCAAGCTAAACATAACGCTCAAATCAAATTTTGAGATACTCACAATTAACCTAAACACAATACAAGCTCAAAAACAAGCTTAAATATAAATTATCTTAAATTTTGAGCTAACTCGGTAGTTGAGCTTACAGTATTTAGCTCAAATATGAGCTGGCTTAATATTACAGTTAAGCGTGAATTAAAAGAAAAGTTAAAAGAAAAAAAACAAGTTTTTTTTCAAATTCTTTTCGATATTTATTATAAAAATTAATAATTTATTAAAAAAATAAATTAAAAATTGAAATTAATAATTTTTTTTAAAAAATTTGAATTTTTTTGAGCTATTTTAAATTAACCTATTACCTACCTCAAATTTTGAATTAAGTTGAAATTTGTCCTTTTTACAATCCTGATCATTTGTATATATAATTTGAGCTTGGGCTGACTCGTAGTTTACAGAATTTGATCTTACTCAACCTATTTGAGTTACCTCAAATTTTATATTGAGTTGTAATTTGAGCTTTTTTTACAATCCTGATTATTTGTTTATATATTTTTTCTTTCCTTTATATATACCCATCTCTATAAATCTTAATAGTATGACTAGTATGAGGAAATTACTGTTAAATTGTAAAGCCTTCAAGCTCTTAAAATTATTCTAAATAACATACAAAGATTAAAAATTAATTAAAAATCGAATTAGAAACAAATAAGTATCATTTTTCATTTTATATATGTACATACGTTTTAAAGGATCACTTGGAATAAGAAAATAAATTTTATAAGGATAAATTCATGTCAATATTTTGATTTTAATTTTTTTTTTTTTGTTAATTTTCTTTGGATTATGATTTTTTTTAATTTCATGATGATAAATATAGGCAAATGTCTAATATTAATAATTTGAATAAAATGTAAATAAAAAAAAAACTCAAATATAATTTATTCATTTGATTTCAACTTATTTAAATAAAAAAAAAAAAATTTCAAAGACTCTACTAATAATATTTGCCAAAATATCAACTTTTGTAAATATGAAAAAAAAAAACAAAAAAAAAATATGTTATGTTGATTTGTAGATCAAAAAACAAAAATACCCCATTCCACACCCATGAAATTATTGCAAAAAAAAAATTTTAAATTTTTATTAGTTGATTTCTCCCTCTTTCTAAAATTTACAAAACATTATAAAAATAAAAAATTATTTTTTAATAGTAAAATAGCTAGAATACTAATAATAACAACGACAATTCATTCTTCAGTCCTGTTAATATACAATCCTGTAATACAATACAATACCAAAAACAAAACATAACAAAAAAAAAAATGTCCTTGTATATCTTAAACGATTTGTGAAAATTTTTAACTCAATTTTTCCACATTGTTTGCAAATAGACATATACATTATTATATATATGCATAAGCATAGATACATAGTAAATAGAAAAAGCAACAAGTTGCCATCCATAAATCCATGATGATACATTTTGTATTATATTCTCTCAATTTTTATTGTTATTATTATTTTCTCTTATTATTATTCTACAGTTTTGTACAGTGTTGTTGTTGTTATCAAATAATTTTATTTATTCATCAATCTACAGAATCATGTCTTCTCGAACAATTAAAGTAATCGAGTTGTATTGAGAGTAACTCCCAAGATATTCTAATATAATTTAAAGGATATTTTTTTTTGAATTTATGTACAATAAAAATGATTTGCAATGAATATAAAAAAAAAAAGAAATGTAGTTCAGGGATAGAAAATTTGTAATATATCGCAACTTAAATTATTTAATTAATATTTTTTTAATTTCTTTCAATCGATATTTTGTTCTTTGTCAAGACAAAAGCGTTTAACTTACTATAATGGTATTTCAATCGCATCAGGATGGCTTTAGTGCTGAGTAATCAAACTCAACAAATTGATCCCTCGAGTATTATAGTAGCATCAAGAAGATAACCCCAAAGAGAAATGAAAAAATAAACCGAATTACTGAGGTTTTTCTAATAATTTTCTACATCATTCAAACTTCGAACAGAATTTTTATAACTAATGTAGTATCCGAACCCGTTATATGATGTTCTAGATAAGTTTAATTGATTAGAATGGCGTCAATGCAAGATGCAAAAAAATCATTATTTTCAATCTGACATGTAAATCCCATACAACAATAATTGTAAGAGTTTCTCAGAGCTTTTAGTCTTAAGAGCTATCGCGTCGCAAACAAATAGAATATGAGAGGTGAATTTCTATTTTGCTAAGTAGAATCTGCCCCTGACTGTGTTGGATTTACCAATTTTGAACAGATGCTTTTATATAAATGGACCACAAGCTGTGATAAACCATATATCAGTATTCTGACATTCGATATAGTCTTCTTGATTAGCTGATTCAATCGGTAAATACTAAGTTTGAAAAAGGCTTTAGACTGCGTAACAATCCCATTAAATCAGAGCATATTTACAGTGTTAGGTATAGGTAGGTAGATAGAAGTGACCTATTTGTTGTTGTTGGTTGGGTGTTGGGACATCACACTCTCTCATTATCACTCTCCCAAGCAACTCAGTTGTAGAGCCACGTTGTGCAATTCAGAAAGTTGATCAGATCGTCCATTTTGCTTTCCATAATAATACACATATTGTTAGGGTAACCCCATCTTAATTGGTTCGTGTTTATGAATTTATTTACAGTATTACTTCGACCTTTTTCTTGAACCTCTGAGTAAGATATCTGTTATATATTCGGAACCAATGGCTGTATTCCATATCATATTGATTTTCAGTATTTGTTTCTAGAACAAAAAAAAAAAATTTCAGAAAGTATCAGAATGCTTAACTATTTGAGACAGTATATTTTTCTATATCGGATTTTTTGCTCTTCTTTTTGGTATAACAGTGAGTAGATAGTCGAATATTTTCCTTTTAATTTTACTGATATGCTTATCATACAGATACGCGTATTTCGTCTACTACATGCAGACTTCTTCAGTGTTTTGTACTCGACTGAGGAAAGAAATCAAAAATTGTCTTATTTATTTTATTCGCACAGGTAACAATTTGATGTTTCTCGCAGCTGCATGGTTGTTTATTATCCAATGAAATAGCACAGGTAGGGGGTTGAATAAAAATATTGTTATTTATTTTATTTCGACGTTAGAATGACAGGTAGGGGTGGTGTTATTCGTTTTATTGTATTTCACAAAAAATTTAAATAAAGAAGAATATCCGTCGCCTTGGTCTTTATTTAGGAGTGAGTCATTTTTAGTTTAGTAGATTTCGATGCTTTCAGCTGAATCTAGTTTCCTAGAAACTCTAATGTAATTTACCATTACAATGTCTTCTTTCGCAAGGCTATGATTCTCCTGGATGATGTGTTCTGCTACTTTGGATCGGAACTCTGTTGATTTCTTCTTTTTAGCCAGTTCTGCTTCTTTCAGGTGTTCATTGAGTCGTGTTTGCATGTTTCTTCTAGTTTGCCCAATATAAACTTTGTTGTAATGACTGCAAGTTACCTTATATACACCTGATTTTTCCATTTGTTCGATTGGGTCTTTGGTTGAATCTACAACAGACTTGAGTTGGTTAGTTCTGCTGCTTTATACGATATCTAACCCGTGTTTTCTTAATTTCGCTCTGAGTGGGAGAGAAATCTCGCTAAACTCCAATGCTACTCTTCTTTTGGGTTGTTGATCAGTGAGTCAGTCTTTTCCGTTTACTATGTAAGGCCGTGGTCTTCTTTTTTGTTTTTGATACATGAACACCGAACGTCATACGAAGATATTTGGCTGTATTTGCATAACTTTAATTATGGAAAAATTGTTATGACAAAATCCTCCACAAAACAATATTCTTTGATACTTTATCTTTCAGTATCGTTTGGGTCACTCTTTATAAGAAAATTATAAACTGAAATAGTATATTTAAAAACAAGAAGCAAAAAAATGGTTGTAAACATAATCAAACTTATTAACTGTGGTCTCATTGTGTTTACAAGGTTATCTCATGTCTACATTCTAATTTCTAGTCTATAATAGTTGCAACGGAAATAAATTTTTTATTTTTATATTTATTAATTTTTATATACTGCTACATGTACATAATATAACGGAAACATTAACTGAGTGTAAATTTATAATTTAATTTTAGAGCAACAATTGAGATTGATTCAATTAAAAAATGGATAAAATGAATTGAAGATACGGCTAGTAAATTTTGATTTAGATTTGTAAGGATATAATAAGCCAATGTCAGTTAAGTAAATTCAATTCAAATGATGATTTTCAGAAAAGCTAAAAAAAAAATTAAAACAAAATAGAGCAAAAAATAGAGAGTAAGAGAGAGAGAGAGAGAGAGAGAAAGTTTTCTCTTCAATCATCTATCTAAAAAAAATTGTTATTCTTATATTTGTGCCATATTATTTTCTTCAATTTAAGTAAGATGACTTCAAAATAATAACAACAAAAAAAAAAAAAAATAAAATTCAATTCAATACCAGCTCGTTAGACTCCTTTTTATTTCGTAAATTACTTTATCTTTGTATATATATATAATATATAATAGAGCTAACCAATTCAATTTAAGAAAAGGAATGGGATAAAATAAATATTTAAAGAAAATTTGTTCAAAACAAGTCATCGTTTCTTCCACCTCTTTTCCATTTAACTTTTCTACTCAACTTCAACTTGTTGATTTCGTGATGTTTGCATTTTCATTTTAAAGTGAGTGTGAAATATTTTTTGTATTTTTATTTTTACTCATCGTTTAAAATTTCTTAGATCGATGATGTGATAACAAATTACTTTATTTATATAGACACTATTCTTACTTACTATATACATATATACAAATATATGTACGTATATGCACTTGTATATGATTATGGGGTAGTAACAAGACAAACCACTCAACAAATAAGTAATTATCAAGAAGATATACTTGAAAAACGAAAAACTAACCGATTCAAGTCTTGTGACAGGTTTTTAAATTTATATTTTTATTATTTTTTGTTTTTTTATATGCAACAAGTTGTTAATGTATATGCGAATATGACAAGGATATTGAATCCTTTATTTGATGATTCATTTAATTGTATGTATTATATGTATATAGGTAATAGGTATATATTTCTATATGCAATATAGTTTTTTAGGGAACAATCAGATTAAAGATTTAATTAGATTTATTTTAAGTTTTGTATACAGTTTAATTAGTTTATCCTGCCTTACTAGTAACACATACATATTTTCATATTTTATTAAGTATATAGCAAAAAGGATAGATGAATTTATGAGTTTTTGGTAGTTGAAATTTTTGAGAAAAGTTTTGTCGAATATTTCTAAGAATTTTTAATTAAACTAACAAAAATTACTTGTTTATTTTAAAATTATTTTTTTTGACAATAAATATGTATATGTATTTCGGAAAACTTATTTTTATTAATAATTTTAAAAGTTATCAAAACTTATGAAAAATAAAATTAATAGAGTTTAAACAAATCTATATTAATTTAGTTTTATTAGAATAAAAATTTGAACAAAAACTGATATTTATCCATATAAAAAATTTAGGTTATTTAATTGAAAATATCATTTTATGTACATTATACTGCTATCTATATCTATACTGACTATACTTACAAAGTTCTTCATATTCCAGTATTTGTATTTGCAAGTATTAGTACCATAGTAATAATTAGAAGAAACGAATTACATCAAAAACGCACAACTTAATATTAGTTATTTTATCACAAGCATAACTAGCCCTACTACTTAAGTTAACTAAAATTTCAGTTTCAATTAATAAATTTACTTTTCGTTCAACTTAAACTGATTTGATTTGACTGAAATGACATTAGGTTTGTGGATAAAAATCAGTTGGTCTCTATGTTAACTCCCAAATTTAGATAAATTTATATATAAATTTATCCAAGTTCCTGTATGTTGACTTTATGCTTACTTTGCACGCTCTTTACAAATTTATGAGAAATTTAAGAGAACTTTATGTTTAAAACGTCAGAGCTCTTTATTAAATAAATTTTTTCAAATGAAATTTCTATTTGCAAAAATTTGTAAAAATTTACTGTCAATTTTTTGTTATTGTTTTAAATGTCAATAGAATAATTTTCATATAAAAAGTAGTATACCTAAAATAAATAAAAAGTTGTATACCTAACCTAAAAACTAACCTAAAACATGAAAAATGATTTAATTTAATTTTTTTCAACAAAAACATTCAATAATTTTACAAAAAATTCAGAAAATTACTAAATTAATTCAAATTTTAAAAAATCTCATAACCTAAAAAAATCACTTAATTTTTGACATAAAAAAATTTGGATAAATTTATGCAAATTTTGTGTATGTTTACTTTTGTTTGTAAAAGAGGATATTTTAACTATTCTCGCAGAATCTTATAATCACGTGATTTTTCCTCTCATTTGCAAATTTTTGCAAAAAAAAAGTAAACATACAGACCTACTAGGTATAAATAAAACTAAAAATAGTTTTTCTTCTTTCAAAATGTCAAATCAAATTTTTACCAGGCGTAATTTAAATTGACTAGTTAACCTTAAGCTTTAACGTTAGTTTAACGAAAAGTATTAATTTAAATTAAGTACGGCTAATCAGGCTTAATTGTATCTAATCGCTTGAAAATCACATTTCATTTGTAATATAACAAAATATGAAAAGTTGACGCGATTGTAATAACCAGTACTAAAGATGTGTAAATCTCGATGTCAAATGTGAAAGATAAATACGAAAATATTTAAAATACAAAAATCGTTTACCCAAAATATGGGTACGTTATAAGACGTTGCCTGCTCCCTATAATTGTTGACCTATATCTTTTCAAATAGAATATTTCATACTATACAATTTTTGTAAATTTCTACACAATCTTACTAAATTTGCTTAGATATAAAAAAATACTCACTTTACTTTGATTCTTGGAATTTTTTTTAAAAAAAATTCTAAAAATTATTTTAATAATCACTTTTTGAAAATTTCCAAAAGAAGACAACAATTAAATTTATTGACAGTGTTGCCATCTATTTAAAGTATTTACATGAGATTCAGAAAATGTTAAAAATTATCTGTTGTGATTTGGGGGTTGATGTTATAGTCCAAATGTCATTTCCATCTTTAGGCTTATTTTAGCATTCCATTATAGATCAAAAATGTTATCTCTGATCTTGCAACGATCTTAAAACATTTGAAAAGATTCGCTGGATAAAATTCTGTACACTCAGTTGTTAATATAAATTGTACAAAAACAATTTTTTGACATGAAATAAAACATGACATAAACGTCAAAAGCATAAACATTTTTGACTCGTCAGTTGAAAAATTCTAAAACTCGTTGAACATTAACTTGTTGCGAAAATCTCTGCAACAAAATACATTAAGGTGTAATCGGAAATGTCAAACCAAGATCAAACAATAAAAATTTGAAAATGTTGATGAAAATGCTTTTGTTTCAATTACCATTGTTGTAGTTTCACTTTTGACTTTTGATGTTTGTCGCAATTTTTTCAATAAAAAAAAACAAATTGAAGAAATTGATTTTAAAAAAATTAAAACGCTATTTACTAAAAACATTTTAATAATATACGAACAAAAATAAACTAGAAAAGTGGTGAAAATAAATTTGACTCCTATTTCCTCCTAGTCAATCTATTTACTAACAAAATATTGCACCAAAACACTTGAATGAAATTTTTGGGGCATCAAAAACTGTGTTTTTTAATTACCTAATATGTTTCAGTTTTTCACTCATTTTCTATTTTAATATACAACTGAACTTGGTATACTATACTATGATAAAGTATATTTTTAAAATATCGAAGATAGTTTCTTTATATGGGCAACACTGTTTTTAGCAATTTTTTGAGAAATGTATGTAAAAAAAAATTTTTTTTTGATTAAATTGCAAGTTCGGAAGACGCAAATGACGTGCAAATGACATTTTCGATTACATGATTTTTGTCTCACTAAAAAATTGATTACACTGCAAAAGTAGTCATATAAAATTTACATTAAAAATTACATGACTTAAATCAAACTTGCTAATCGAATAGACTGCATATACGTTTGATCTTAGTTTGATATTTCAGATTACACCTTTAGTTTTATTGTTACCGCATATCATGTTATTGTATTATTGTAAGTTAAAATTTTATATATTTCTTTAATTTTTAAAATCGAGTACAATGACGAAAAATTTTAAATTGAGAAAAAAAGCGGGGTTATGGAAAAAAGTCATTGCTTGGATTAAAATGTATTGTCTGAGTACAACTTTTAAATAATTGCATATTTTATAAGTCGTTTTTTATTTTTGTTTTATTTTTTAAATTTTTAAACAATGCAATATTTCAATATTGTTTTTGTCTTTATATAAATGTTCTATATAATTAATACTAACCCTATTATCTCCAATAATTTGATTAATTAAAATGTTTTTTAAAATTTCATTCATTGTTTTTAATTTTCTTTATTTCAAACAATTGGTCTGTATGTTAACTCGCAAATTTATATAAATTTATATAAATTTATCCAAATTCCTGTATGTTTACTTTTTTATTTGCATGATCTTTACAAATTTTTGAGAAAGTTAAGAGAATTTTGTGTTTAAAACGTGACGTCAGAGCTCTCTCTTAAATAAATTTTTGTAAATGAAATTTCTATTTGCAATAATTTGTAAAAATTTACTTTAAAATTTTTGTTATTGTTTTAAATGTCAATAGAATAATATTCATATAAAAAGTAGTATACCTAAAATAAATAAAAAGGTGTATACCTAACCTGAAAACTTATTTATATAACTTTTTACCGACAAAAAGACCAAGACCATGAAAAATTGTTTAGGTTAATTTTTTTCAACAAAAACATTCAATAATTTTACAAAAAATTCAGAAAATTACTAAATTAATTCAAATTTAAAAAAATCTCATAACCTAAAAACCAATTATTTTTGACATGAAAAAATTTTGATAAATTTATGCAAATTTTGCGTATATTTACTTTTATTTGCAAAAAAGAAAATTTTAAATATTCTCGCAGAATCTTATAATCACGTGATTTTTCCTCTCATTTGCAAATTTTTGCAAAAAAAAAGTAAACATACAGACCTAATATTTGTAAGAAAAATTTCAACAATCATTTAAACGTCAATTCTAATTTCTAAAATGTCAATAACAAATAATTGCTAAGAAGTTTGTTCGGTAAATTTAGAACAGAATCGAATAAAACTGTTTTAGACAATGACAATGACAATGTTAAATACTTTCAAGATTACTTAGGACAGAAAAATCTACTGAACACTTTTTTTGATCTTTAACTGTCAAAATTTAAAGAAAAACATTGTCCCAAATTGTTCTCAAAAAAATTCAGATCAAAAAAGATCAATTTAGAATTGTTTTGAACAATTTAGTTAACACCGATTCGAAAATTTTTATACAAAAAAAAGTTCAGATAACGGAAACTACAGGAACACAAAAAAATGTTTGCTTTTTACTGTAGATCGTTCTTAGAACAGTTTACTGAACAAATCAAAAACATAGACGTTGAAATCAAATGGAAATGCCATCAAAAAATTATCGTCGAAACGATGGTTGACATTTTAGAAAAGTACCTTTATCATTTATAACATTTAATTGAATTTCAATTCAACGGCAAAATATAGGAAGAAACAATACCATCGAATGGTTTATAAAAATTGTGTCCGATTGTTTATTTCTCTTATTTTTTATTAGTTATTTAAATTTTACTTTATCGTTAAATATTAATTCATACTTCCATAATACCATACCTAAATACTATGGTATTAGTCTATGATAATACATTTGTTTAATGTTTTATTAACTATATCACAACCAGATTAGAATTAGTTCAAAATAACTAAAGTTTTTCAAAGTACTTTGCTCTTCACTCCTCCCTCCTAACACTCCTAACACTCCTAAAATTCCTAATATTCCTTCACTCCTATCATCTTTCTAACCTCTATCTCTTTAACAGAACCTCTTCTATCTCTTTAACAGAACCTCTTCTATCTCTTAAACAGAATAGCAATTTTCTAGTCTCTAAAAATCTTACAAATAATTATATAGTACAAACATTTTTTGATAATCGGATACATTGTATGAATGAAGTACATATTTCACCTCCGAAATATCAATATTTGCATAATACAAAATACATTTAAATTATTAGAAGAAAATTCAAATTTAATATACATATCAATTCAATATAAAATTAAATTTTAAATACTAATATTTTTAATTGGCTTAAAACTATAATCTACATTGTATGCAAATCACAAATTTATACAGAAAATACATATAGTAATTCTTTAGAATCCGCACCACACTTAAAAGTCTTAAGAAAATTCTTTAGAAAATTTTATTTTAAAAATTTTCATTTAAATTTAAATTTTTGAATTTGATTCCAAGAATATTCAACCCTTTTAAATTCAAAGTCATATTTAGATACATTTAAAAAAAAAAAAGTATTTGAGAGTAAATTCTATAGTGGGAGGATGAGTGTAATTAGAAAGAATTTTACCATACGAACAAATTGAATAATTTTCTTTTTTTATGTTTTTCTTCTGTTTTTTTTTTTTTTTTGTAATATTCATACATCTAATAATTACATCATGTATTTATTTAATTAAAATAACAAAATTATTATATAATTTGAGAATAAATATTGTCTATAATATAATTACAATTTGATGAAATTATAAGCAATAACAGGCAAATAATATTTATACAAGATGCAAGAATTGTAAAAGAAATTAAATAAAAATTTAAAAAATTAAAAATTATGGTAAAGTGTGATTGCTTAAGATTCTCATATGGGATATGATGTGTAATTGATTAGATACAAATTACAAAAAAAAAAAAAAATAATATTAAAAATTTTGTTTACTTAATTTATTGTATATACTTATATATGTTTTAAATTATATTATTATCATTTTATTTAACCCTATCATTACCGAAAGCAAAATATGATACAATGAAAAACATATTTTTTTATTTACTTCCTTACTATAAAATGAAAAAAAGTAAAATGCAAAGATTTTTTTCTTACATTGAAGTAACAATTATTAACCCTTTCACTAACAATGTCTCGGGTGAAGAAAAAAATTATTGCATTTTGCCTTTTTTCATTATTTCAAGGTTAATAACAGTTTAATTAAACTATTATTAACCCATTAGTAAGTAATGTTTACAGAAAATTTGTGTCATGTACAAGAATATTTACTTTTTTAGCAATACAATTTTAATTAAGTTTACATTTATTTATTTTAGGAATTGGTTATGCAATTTGTCTAATCGATATTTATATGGGAATGTATTATAATACAATTATTGGTTGGGCTGTTTATTATCTATTTGCATCATTTAGTTCATCATTACCATGGACATCATGTCATAATGCATGGAATACAAATAGTTGTTTACCAATTACAGATTTAAATTATACAGCTAGTAGTAATATTACAAGTCCCGCTAAAGAATTTTTTGAGTAAGTTTTAACTTTATAATTTTTATTAAAAAAAAAGAAGTTTAATTTAGTGTATTAATACAGCTTATTGTAACAACATGTTTTAGCAACTGTATATACATAAGATTTTTACATTGGTGACCTGAAGAAATGACCGAACTAATAATAAATATATATATATATATATATATATTTTTATATTATATAAAATTTAAATTAATCAACTGTTTTAAAGTTTTTCATTAACCCAATTCTCAATCTATCGTTTATAATAAACTGCTACTGTTGCTGTTGTCAAAAACATAACATGCAATGCAACAGGTACTACACCTGTATATATACAAATATGTACATATGATCGTAGTAATTGAAATGTGTCATGTTGTTGTACTCAATTCAGTCTATTACAGTAATAGACAAAAATTACAATAATTAAAATAAACAATTAATTATGGTTTATAAAAAATATTTTTCAAAAACGTATGTAGACAGACAGCTTTGTGGTATATAACTATCATATAAATTTTTGATTAAAATCTTCAATTGAAATTTATGTTAAAATTTAAACGAATCTAAAGAAAAAAATATTTGAATAATAACTAGCGTTGTAATTCAATATATATTTTTTTCATTCACTGCATAATTTTTGTATTTATTCTAAAAAAAAAAATTTTGAATTCACCATAGATTTTTAATTTCACCATCTCAAAATATTAAACTCACCATATCAAATAAAAGAAGCAAAATCACAAAATATTTACTTTAAAACATAATTTTTTAATTCATCATATTAATATTGAACTCACCACAGATTTTTGAACTCACCACAGATTTTTGAACTCACCACCACAAAATATTATACCATAAATTATTTTAACAAAATTTATTAAAAAAATAATCTTCATAATTTTCTATTCCTTTTCTTCTACAATATTTTTCTTTTTTTCTATTCTATTTTCTTCTGTTCTCTTTTAATAGACGAAAAGTACTCGAACAATATAAATCTGATGGTTTAGATTATATGGGACCAGTGAAACCAACATTAGCATTATGTGTATTTGGTGTATTCGTTTTGGTTTATTTTTCATTATGGAAAGGTGTTAGAAGTGCTGGTAAAGTTGTATGGGTAACAGCATTAGCACCATATGTTGTTTTAATTATTTTATTAATACGTGGTGTAACACTACCTGGAGCTGATGTTGGTATTAGATATTATTTAACACCACAATGGCATAAATTAACGCAATCAAGGGTAAAAACAAAAACAAAAAACAAAAACACATTTATATATATATATTTTTTTTGTTTTTTTCTTTTCTTAAAAAAAAACGAATTAAAATGTAATTAAAAAAAAAATTTTAAACAAAAATTTTTTTAAAGGTTTGGATTGATGCAGCTTCACAAATTTTCTTTTCATTGGGTCCTGGTTTTGGAACATTACTAGCATTATCAAGTTATAATAAATTTAATAATAATTGTTATCGTGATGCATTAATAACAAGCACTATTAATTGTTTAACTAGCTTTTTAGCTGGTTTTGTTATATTTTCAGTATTGGGGTAAGTATATTTGGTTATATTGAATTTATACATATCTACCCTTGAAGTTGAATTTAATATTTTTTTATATAAAAAAAAAAAAACAGATATATGGCATATGTTCAAAATACATCAATTGATCAAGTTGGTCTGGAAGGACCAGGATTAGTATTTATTGTGTATCCACAAGCAATAGCAACAATGACCGGTTCTGTATTTTGGTCAATAATATTCTTTCTAATGTTAATAACATTAGGTTTGGATAGTACATTTGGTGGATTAGAAGCAATGATAACAGCATTATGTGATGAATATCCAAGAGCTATTGGAAAACGAAGAGAATTTTTTGTATTATTTTTATTAATTGGAATTTATTTGTGTGCATTACCAACTATGACTTATGTAAGTTAATTATTTGTATATATATATTTGATTTTTCTAATGATTATATGTAACCTTAAAGGTCATATATATATATATATATATATATAAAAAATTTAAATTTGGGAATTTGAAACTTAAATCATATTAAAAAAAACGTTTAGTATTTTAAAAGATTATTATTGTCAATATTCTTAATTGATTATAATTTTGGCTCCATATTTTACAATTTAGATAAATACACCCATGTTACAAAAATTTGTAGGCGACACACGATAGTTTAAATCAATAATGATAACAAAAAAGAAAAAAAAAATAATTTCATTTAAGTTTTTCTATTTTAGAGTATCCTTCGTTTATATTTATTCCCATTATTGAATCCTTGAATAAAAATTCTATTTAAAACATTCAAGATGTCTCAGTTTTTTTTTATTTTATTATTATTATTATTGACTATTTAAAAGTTGAATTCATTTCATTTTTGTACCTACTAAATTTACTCTTTCTTTATATAAATTAAATGTTACACATTTATTTTATCATCATCATTATCATTATCATCACTAACATCATTATAATCAACATTTTATCAGTGTTTGACAACCGGTGTGTCATTTCATTACAAATACATGTGTGGAGCCACTTTTTGATTTCATATAGCATTGCGTTATGTATAGATAAAAATTAGTTAAGTAAAATGTATTAAATAAATAAAATTAGATTAAGTTGAAGAAAATAGAGTTAGTTACTATGATGTTGAGTGACTAATTATGAAAGCATTTAAGTACAGCATTTAATTGACAGGATATTTATTAACAAATCAATGGTGATGATAATATTCAACTTTTAAAAGTTCAAATGACAAGGTTTTAGTATGATACTTATTTACTTTGATTTTGGTCCTTTATGGTCTGTTGGAGTATAGCAGAGTTTTGATTCACTTATTCTGGTATTTTATTTAATATGAACATAAAAAAATTTTCACCCTTACTGAACCGCACTGCATTCGATATATGTTGTACTACAACTGGTAGGTTACGACATGCGGATTTCTTCGCAATGGTTTTTGATTCACAGACTTATTTATTAATTGAGTTAAACCATAAACATAAAATAATAATAAATATTTAAAATAAAATCCGTTCCTAAATCTTTACCAACAAATCATAGCTGCTTATCTCAACATAAGAAAAAAATCGAGATAAAATAATCACCATACTCAGAATTTTCGAAAGTATTTCTGTCAAAACTTGGGTTTATTCTGACAACTATAAGTTACATTTCTGCTAGAGTATATAATTGGTTATGTCAATTTTATCTAAAAATATTTCTGTAATAATGGCTTATTTAATTTAAAATATTTTAAATATATTCCTACAATTAGCCATAAAAACTTATAAATTGATAAGCGTTTTTGAATAACATTTTCAAATTGTCAAATGTATTGAGTGTTTAAACGACTTATTTTACTATAGAGCGATTTTTACAAAACTCTATTTTTATTGATATCAAACAGCTTACAACAACGTAAGCAATTTTCACATAATAATTTTTTTGGATTTTAAGTGCCTTCATAATTTAAACACCATGGATTATTAAAAACCAAAAACTGGTACAGTCCCGTTACTATATTTTTAAATCTTTATTTACACTTTAAAATGAATTTTACTCGAAATATCAATTTCAGATATGTTGTCACAGATATAAAGATGACAACATTTTCATCTCATACCTGACTGTTATGTAAAGGGTGTTTTTTTAGAGTGATAGAACTTTAAATTGAAATAAAACACATTTAAATTAAGATTGAAGACACATTTTTTTTTTATTTGGAAGATAATTTTATGACATTTAGGTTTTAAAAATAATTTCCGGCATATGTCAACCACGACTAGCTCTGAGGAGCCGCATTCGATCAGTCCAATTTTGGACTAATTTTTCGAGTAATTCAGGCCTTATTTCATCAGTAACACGTGTTATTTTGGCTTCCAAAGCATCTATTGTTTCTGGTTTATCAGCATAACCCAATGACTTAACCCCAAAGAAAATAATCCAGTGGTGTTATTGGAGGCCAATTAATTGGACCATTTCTCGAAATAATGTTATCACCAAATCTTTCTTTCAATAAATCAATTGTTGCCGTAGCAGTATGAGGTGTAGCACCATCTTGTTGAAACCAAAACACTTCCGGGTCGATACCATTCAAATTTCGAAACAGAAAATCATTGATCATTGATCTGTAACGAGCACCATTCACTGTAAAATTTGCTTCAGCATCGTTTTTAAAGAAATATGGACCGATGATACCTCCAGCGCGTAAACCACATCATACGGTGCATTTTTCGGGAGGCAATGAAACCTGCAGAATTTCTTGAGGATTACTTTCGCTCCATATACGGCAAATTTGCTTGTTTACGTAGCCGTTCAACCAAAAATGAGCTTTATCACTAAACACAATTGTTCGATAAAAAAGTGGATCAACTTGAAGCTGTTCTAGGGCCCAATCAGCAAACAAACGACGCTTATTATGGTCAAGTGGCTTAAGTTCTTAAACTAGTTGAATCTTATATGTGTGTTGACCAAGATTTTTACGTAAAATTTTCCATGTGGTGGTTGCACACAGTCCAACTTTTTGTAAAGGTCGACGAATAGACAAAATTTGGATCTTCATCAACACTAGCTCTTACAGCACCGATATTTTATTTTCTTCTGTACGAACAGTTCTTTGTCTTGTTGTTGTTGTTGCATCGAGTAGAGAAAATGTTGTCCGAAATCTATCGATAGTTCGACGAATAATCTGCTCTGATGGACGATTATGTAAACTATAAATTTCACGAAGTGCTCTTTGAGTTTGGCGAATAGAACACTGATTTTGAAAATAAATTTCAGCAATTTGTAAACGTTGTTGCGGCGTGAGTCTTTCCATGATAATTTGTCAATGCTGACTGAATAGAAATGTCAAAACTACATGGCTTCTATCTTCTGTCAAATCACAGTTATCCCTATCGAAAGTTCTATCATTCTAAAAAAAACACCCGTTACATATATTGAATAATATGGTTTATATAGCAACCCTAATAATGGTCATACGATGACAGTGTAATTGTCATTAGATAACTATGAATTAAGTATGACTATTATCAGTTTTAAGTGGAGTACTTAAAAGGTAATAAAGAAAAAAATATGTGCTCTTATTGGAGTCTCATTGAATAATTCTGAACATATAATATTGGCAGCGACGATGGGTTGCCATATATAGACCATATTTAATATACATAACCCTAACAAGTATATTTTCCAATACATAAATAGATTTTACTACACTAGATTTGATTATAAAATTGTTTGGACAAATTGAAAAAGTATCCTTTTATCGCTTGTTATATTTTTATATCACTTTTATTTTACCAATGTTTGAAAAATTTTGCAATCCTGAATCCAACTTGTTGATTAATAAACTTCGAAAATTTAAAAATTTAAAATGTTTCAACATGCTATCATGCAAAATGTTACAAATCACTGATTCATATCATCGATATCTAATATTGATAATAAAAATAAAACAGGAAAAAAAAAGTAAAAACAAAAATAAAAAAGAAAAACAGGACATTAACATTAAAAATCCATTCCTTTCAATCAGTCAAGTAGTCACTTTTATTTGTTGTTCTCTTTAGGCATGCAATAGAGATTTTTTTTTCATTTTGTGGTTTTATTTTTTCTATTTTATTTTCCACAAGGATCTTCTTACATTGATATATAGTTAAAAAAAACAAAAAAACAATGATTCGTTGATTTTTATTGGTTTGGATTTTTATAGTTAGTATAAAAGGATCTACTTTTTAAGTATTGTTAAGTAGTTTTATTTGTTCCTGTGCTGAAAGAAAAATTTCTTTAAAGTTTCCACAATTCTTAGTTTTTATATTGTTTGTTTTTTTTTTTTTTTTTTTTTTTTTGATCGCACATCAAGAAACTATTCTTCATGCCTCATTTAAAATTTTTTTATTTTTTTTAATGTAGGAGGTGCATATTTGTTTTTCACTGTTATAAGAAAAAACTAGTATCCATAAAAATGCATTTTTATTAAGAACTGAATTGTATTCAACAATTTCAACTTTATAATTATTACCTCAGTTCAATTAAAATGAGAAATATACTTTTTTTTTTCGTTCACAAGAGAATAAGAGACAAAAGTTATTAATTAATAAACAAAAAAAAAATAATTTATTTGAGAAAATTGTGAGAAGTTTTGATTAATTAATTATTGAAATTTCAAAAGTGAACGGCTAAGCCTCTCGAAGGGTTCACAAAATATTTTACAACTTTTAACTTAACTGTAATATTATGTGGGAAATAGTTAAAAATTAAATGTTTTTGTTAAGAGAGACAAATTAGTAAAATATAACGGTTATTTAACGGTAGCGGTAATAGATAATTCAATCTAGAGATTGCGGATACTTGTTATACCTAAGTTGGCTGCGTTTTTCTTTTATTTTAGTTCCTGTACTTGCTTACAATTCTCTTAGAGTATTTATCTAGATTGGATGTCTTTTATTGATCAAGTTTTGTCTCAATTAGTTTACATTTGCCCAGATCCCGTATCGCGTTTCGATGGCGATTTTTATGAAAGCAATAATACGCTGAACAATACGCGGTGCTGCAGTTGCATGCAAATGTCGCTGTAAAATTATATTCACAATATATATTTTTGTAGAGAAAACTAGAGTACGAACAGGTAAACGAAAAACTTTTTAATTGTTTATTATCAAAAGAAAATATGAGAGATAATAATGTGAAGAAAGAAGCGACGTTTACAGATATTAAAGCGTAAACGTAGAAAGATTAAACAAGGTGTTAAAATCGATTTTAACAATTAAGAAAACTTTTTAATTGTGTATAATTGAATTATTTTTTGTTTTTATGTTCTTGACTCTAGCTTAGGTAGTGTAATCGCCTTTTGTGCTTAATTAATTAAAACGGTACTGATGTAAGTTTATACTACAATATTTTTTTACTACAATATGTTTTTCGATCATCTATTTATCAAATTGTTGGCTTATCAATTCATTAAATATGGAAAACTACTGCTATTACTGCTACTGCTACTGCTATTACAGAAACTAACCCTTCTTAAATAGAAAAACCCGTTTTTATTTAAGTTGTTACCAGAATATACTCTGTATTTTCTGTCATTAACTTTATCCCAATGACAAAAGAGGAGCGGGAGAAATTTCACTTGACATGGAGGACTGCGTGGAAAAACCCATGAACCATTTTATTAGCTTCGTCGGGAATCGAAACTGGTACCTTTCGGTTGAAAGGCAAGCGCTTTATCTACTGCCAACCTACACTCGTCTTGTAAGATTGGGTTATTAAATATTATTCTTTTTATTCTTCTTCTTCTACTTCTACTTCTTTTTTGAATGCACATCGATTACTGACTGAATGTTACCGATCACATTATTGATGGTATATGCGATGCTTGCTATCATATAGAAATATTATTATCACGGTTCTGCAGTTCAACCAGTGCTCCTTCAAACCAGTAACCAATGAGACGAAAATAAAAATATTGTATTCTTTTCAACAACAAAAATCTAAAAAGAATAAATAATTTAATTAAATTTTTTTATTTTACGAATATTAAAATATAAATAAACAAATTTTTAAACGATTTTCACATATATAAGTAAAGGGTGATTTTTGTTAGGTGATACAACTTTCAATAGAGATAAATTGATCGGTTGATTCGATTTGACAGGTTGTGAACGTAAATGACATTATTGTTTTGATATTACATTTGGGTTTAGGTTTGGTCGGTATGGTTTTAAGGTTTAGGTTTGACACAATTGGTTTGTTCAGTAAACTATTCTAGAACGATCTAGATTGAAAAAAAAAACAATTTCTTGTGTTCAGCAGTTTTTGAGTTTTAGCTTAGGTCCCAAAATGTTCTGGTCGGTTTAAATAGATTGTCCAAAACAGTTCTATGAATTTTTTTGAGAACAATTTTGGACAAATTTTTTGTTTATGTTTATTCTTGTATTTTTAAGACAGTTAAACAAAAAAATTTGACAGTTAAACAAAAACTAAAATAAAAAGTTAAAAAAGATCAAAAAAAATGTTCAGTAGATCTGTTCTAAGTACTCCTAAAGTGTTTGACATTTAATTGTCATTGTCCAAAACAGTTCTGTCCGATTCGCTGTTATTAATCTACTGAGCAAACTTAATTTATGGTATAAATATTATCAAATTGATTGTTTTATGGTCTCAGTAATTTATTTGTTGGATTATTGATAAATTCCGTAGAACTCGATTTTGGTCTACACGATGCAAGAGCTACAATATGAACTAGTGTCTTACAGAAGAAAATATCAATGATTTAAGCGGAAGTATTGCTGAAAATTCAAACTTGATGTCGTTTTTAGGAAGTTGGTCTTTATTGTTCGACTAAATGTAAAATTTTACGTTAAGATCTTGGTCTACATCTCATATAAGATTCAATTGGTTCTAAGATCTTAAGCCGCATGACAATCGTTGGGGTTGTTTGTTTGGTAAATGAACTGAAAGTTAATTGCAAGCTGATTTCCTTTGTTTTAAATTCATTTCTGACTAAATCGTTACAAACAAAAATTTGCATATATTTTGCATGCAAATAGCCCTCAAGAGATTTTTCAGGGTCCATTATATTACATTCTAATGTACATAAAAGTGTACTGCTTAATGTGGGTTACATTTTGGAGGTGTCATATGGCTTTATTTCTTTAAAATTTAGACCGGAGCAAACGTTACTGTCAATGGTGGTCGTGTGATTAGAAAGACTTTCAGTTTCAACAAACTGTGTTACGTGCCACACAATTAGCCGAAAAAGTTAATTTATTTTACAAATTATAAATATTATAAATGGTTCCAGTGAATTGGACTCCAATATCATGTGACTTAACACCATTGGATAATTTTCTATGAAGTATTCTTTGAAGTTAATGATTTATTGTGAACCAGGAACAACCCTTTGCAAATCAACATAATTTGTTTTATTTCGGAAATGAGGTCTACATTGATTGAAAAAAAAATTCAAAATAGAACTAACCGAATGCGGTTAATTAGAACTATCTTTTAAATAAAAAATTTAATTTTTATATATATATTTTATGTCAGTTTCGAATTCCATCAGTTTAAGAAATCATCCTGTATAGCCACGTATTTCACCCCATTTAAATATAATTTCTATGAAATAACAATAAAACAAAAAAAAAAAACTGACATCAATTGAGCCTAAATTATTATTAACCTTACTGAAATTTTATTCCTTTAATATATACAATAATATAACTTATAATACATGAATAACAGGATACACTTCAAAATTCAACCTTATATAATTTATTCGACAAACCAAATGATTCATAGTCGATTTCACATCATCTTCATTCATTTAGAAATGGTATGTTGGAAAATATTCTGAATGTTTTATGTTATCTATTCTATGTTGGCTAAATAACATATACATATACAATTGAATATAACATTATCCATGCAGTAAAAGAATAAATAAAAAAAGTTAAAAACAAAAACAAACAATAACATTTTAAGGTGTTAAAATAATAAATATACGGTAATGTGAAGGTATATAAGAGTTACCATCTGGCAAGAACTCAAAAATATTTTTGTATATTTATTATGTTTCTTTGTTTGTCATCGTTTTCCCTGATTTTTGTTATAAATATGTCCGCGAACTGTAACTGAAGTGTAGAAGTATACTGTATCATACTACATATCGCTATGGAGAAATTTATATACAAAACTATCACTATGTCTGAAATCAAAAACCAAAAGCATAAAGGGCGTTTACGCACCTCTCGCACTTTGCATTTGCATTTTGGGAAACTACTATTTTATCGGACTAAATTTTTATCCGAATTTAAAAGTTTATGGCAGAGTACTACATTTTTAGGAGTAAAATCAGTAATTATTAAAGCCTATTTTTTAACATTTTTATGTCAAATTTTTTCTAGCATTATTTAGCAATGTTTATAAATTTATGACTAGGGTAATATTACATAAATTTTAAATTGTATGCATATGTCATTTGTGCTTAGTGTGGTGAAAAAAAACACCAAATTTTGGCAGGTAATAAAGTGTGATATGACAGGTATAGATGCAAGTATCTTTGAACACACTAAAAAAATTTCGAAATTTTTAGGAATAAATTTAATGCGATTTGACAGATTTAGTGCGAGTATCAAGTTGGGTCCGAAAATACCCTAAAAATTTAGTTTGGTAATGTGATAGTTAGATATCTTAATTAGAAAATAACATAACTATATAGTTACTTTAGAGAGTTGGATTCTGGCTATTTTTTAAAAACGTGTTGGGACTATCGGTTTGACTTATATTGAGTATTGAGCCAGTATTGAGCCGTATATTGAGCCAGTAATTTTCAACTTTGATCACACTTTAATCCGCTTTTTGAGTAAGGGTATCTCGCACAATGAACCTATCCCTGTAAGGTATAATCTGTATAACTTCATTAACTGCGATGCCAAAATAACCTGATAACCAAATTAACGAAATTTTATTTATTTCCGTTAAGTTTGATTGTAATTGTTTTTTAATAATTAATTTGTTTTAAAATCTCTTAATAACTTCTTTTTGGACAACCATATGTACTATTATGATAGTACGACAGGTAGTTAGACAACTTTTGTGTGTCAACAGCACCACCTACTTTATAAATAGCCATGACAAAATTACGTGAT
This sequence comes from Argyra leucocephala, assembly GCA_963942445.1. Taxonomy (NCBI): domain Eukaryota; kingdom Metazoa; phylum Arthropoda; class Insecta; order Diptera; family Dolichopodidae; genus Argyra; species Argyra leucocephala. The sequence continues at coordinate 6,231,529 of OZ012681.1, read as the reverse complement.
AACCAAATTAACTTTATTTATTATCGTCAAGTTTGATTGTAATTGTTTTTTGATAATTACTTTGTTTTAAAATCTCTGAATAACTTCTTTTTAACACCACATCCCATATTTGGGCAATGATATGTTTATGTATACACTGCTTTCAATATTCGATAGTAAGACAGGTAGGTAGACAACTTTTTTGTGTCAACAGCGCCACCTACATTATGCCATGACATTCAAGCAAAAAAGTCTCAAAAATGCTACCACTATAAAGGAATTTACACTCAAATGGAAAATTATAATGGCAAGAACTAACGATTTTTTCAATTTTGTTCTAAGGGGGTAATAAAATTCCATCTTTTTTACATTATTTAGTAAAAAACGATTTTTTTTTTAATTTCATTTTATCATTCTGTACACAACATGTCTTCCAAGTATTTTTCTGACTTTTCAAACAGATTCCCTACATTCACAGTATTTTGGATGTCATAACTTGTTTTTATTGTTATATGGTGTGGTCAAAAGACATAAATGTCATTTCATAAAAGTTGGCAACTCTGATTTGATAATGTGTAATCTATAATAATATTCGTAAATTTTCTATACAAAATCAGGACATCATGATCCTTGATAAAAAAAATTTTGTATTTTTCTTTTTTAATTTCAACACCCATCAATACGTTTTTATCAGGCTTGTGTTTTTTTTTTTTTTTGCAACAAACTCTAATGGATGGACAAAGATTTCAGCACTATCCTTGATTACATTTAAAATTATAATTAGACGTACATTAATATCCTTCACATATTATAGAATAAAATGTTTGGGAGAAATTTAATTTTATTTTGTTGTGTATTTTGTTTTTATTTTATTGTTTTGGTTTTCCCATATAGTACATTATATATTTACATTGTACGTATGTATGTGTATGTTTTTTTTTCTTTATGAGTGAATTTATTCTTTTATTTATTAAATTTGTTGATCAACATTTACGTTTATATTTATAGGTATATTATTTAGTATATAAGCAGTGTATTAAATACAAGTTAACGACCATTTAAATATGGTGGGGTATTATAATTTTTGGCAATTACTGATTGAATAAATTAATTTTTTATTGATTAATTTACTTAAATAACTCATTACTTATTTTGATGTATGTAGTTAAAAATATACATACTTACTGTATTTATATGAAGGTTATAGAGCTTCGGTTTATATTACAAGAAGCTTACTTGGAATTAGTTAAGTAAAATTTAGTAGATTTTTGTTTAGTCCTATGGTTTTATTTTATTGTTAAGTCGGTTTTTAGACTCTTAATACTACTTCTCTTCACTGTAATTAGAATGTGTAATAAGAAGATAAGATTTCACCTCATTTTGATATCAAATAATTTGTTTTTTTTTTAAATATTGTCATCTCTAATCTAAAGCTGGTTCAATCATTAGTTAAATTTTTATCATGTTTGCCGAAATTAAAATATAACTTTGAATCGTGTAGTCTTATTACATTAATGTTTAGGCTGGTTTGAAAATGACTCTATATACTTACTATTTTATACGGGGTTTTATTTTATTTTTATTAGAATTAAAATGTAAAATTTATTTTTTTCGAATGTTTATGGCATGGCGATTGTTTAGTTTTAAATTTATTTCGCCATAGATATCAAAAGATCAATGCAGATCTAACAATAAAGCTAACATATCCAAGTTAGATTCTATAAACTCTTCTATGATGCTGTAGAGTTTTCAAATGATAAGATTTGTTTTTTGGGTAATCCATAAAAATTCTACAACCACAATATTTTTTATAGAATGTTTCTCCTACAACGAAGTCATTTCTGAATAATATCACAGTTTATCCTATCCAAAGACTTTCTCAAAATCTACAAAAATGAGTTGAGTCTCTAATTCAATGCATTCTAATCAATATCAAAATAATAGCATGTAATTCAAATGAACAGTCGCCAGTGATTAATAAAAGAACAGTCGCTTGTAAAACCGATTTGGTCTTTCTCAGAGTAGATTTTATTCAGCCTTTAATTCTTTTCAATATTATTCTAGCCATTTGTTTTGCCAAAAATAATTTATTTAAAAAAATAATCAATTTTAATTTAATTTTAAATTAAAAAATTATACTTATACAATTTTTTTTGTATCATTATTTTTAATACAGGGTGGTGTTTATTTGGTCAACTTTTTGAATGTTTATGGGCCAGGTTTAGCAATATTATTTGTTGTATTTGTTGAAGCAGCTGGTGTATTCTGGTTCTATGGTGTTGATAATTTTTGTTCTGATGTTGAACAAATGTTAGGTCATAAGCCAAATATATTTTGGAGAATTTGTTGGACATATATAAGTCCAAGTTTTCTATTGGTAAATAAAAATTAACAAATTAACATAATAAATAATCCTATTACATAATATATGTATATATTTATTTATTTTTTAGGTGATATTTGTGTTTTCGTTACTTGGATATGAAGATATGCTTGGTGTTGAATATAAATATCCAGAATGGAGTGTTTTGGTTGGTTGGGCATTGACTGCGTCATCAGTATTATGTATTCCATTATATATGATATATAAATTGTGTATAACTAGAGGTAGTTTCTTAAAGGTAATAAAAAATTATTTAATAATTTAATATTTTTAATGCAATTTAATAAAATTTTCATTGTGAAATTCTAAATACACTAACTTGTAAACATTTTAATTTGATTGTTAAATTTTGATTTTAATTATAAAAATTTTAATTTATTTATTAAATTTATATTAAATATTTTTATTTTTTATTCAGAGAATTCATGATGCCTTTAAGCCTGGTCCACATTTACAAACAAGTATTCCTGGTCAAACAGGCACTGCAGTCTGACATGATAATTGTCATACAAAAAATCTAACAACAACAATAACATCAACAACAATTGAAAATACAAATAATTTTACAAAAAAATTACCATGGACATTTGATGAATATTTTTTTGTAGCAACTGGTGTTACCACACCAATAATGAAACCAACATCATCTTCAATAAATAATGGTAATAATAATAATAATAAAAAAAATGTTGATTATAATAATTATCAGTTGCAACAACAACAATATCAACAACAACAACAACAATATCATCAACAACAACAACAACAATTACAACAACAACAACGACAATATCAACAATATCAATATTATAATCAACATCATAATCAATTTCATCGAATGTTACGTATAACTGAAGATTATCCCTTAATAAAACCCTGTCGGCCATTACGATTTTCATTCGCAAGTGAATGGCTAGTTTAATTTAAATATATTTATAAATATATATATATATATATAAATAATAATAATTTATTTATATAATAAATACGTGCATAAGCTAATAAATTAATTTAAAAAATAATCATCGTAAAAACAAAATTTATATATAAATTTACATAAAAAGTTACATAAATATTTCGTTAAATGTTTACATGATTATTATTAAGATTAAAAAAAGTAAAAAACAAAAAAAAAAATATAATAAAAATTTTAAATTTAAATATTACATAATATTATATAAAATGTTTTTTAATAATATAATTCAAATAATAATTAACAAACATACATACATACATATACGTAAATATTCAAATTTAATTATAAAATAATATTTAATTACATTACACAATACATGACATTGTTTACATGGCAAAAATATTACATTACGTTACATTACATTACATAACATTAAACATTACATTATATTATACAATGTAACGGTAATTCAAGTTAAAATTTCTACAAAAAATATTATATATATATGTAATTTAAATAAATAGAGTTTCGTAATAGTGCAGACATAAATAATTGATGTTTAGGAGCAAAATGTATAAAACATTTACTCGTATATGTATAAATTACGTCAAAAATTTAGTATATAAGTTTTATGTGTTGATTTTTATATTTTGTAATTTATTTAAACTTAAAAAAAAAATAATAATAAAAAAAAAACTTGTAAATGTCAAAATCTTTATGAAAATTTGAAAAACAAAAGCTGGTTGATATCAAAGACAAATAATTCTATAGGTTTATAAGTCAAAATGTAAACATTTTTATTTACTTTGTTAAAAAAAAAAAAACAATCTTCATTTTTTATTTTATATTAAAATATGTACAAAATTTTTACAAAATGTTTACATCCATTTTATTAAAAAAAAACAAAAAGGAAAATTTTTTTATTTTAATTATGTATTTTATAAATTATTTATATGTGGTTTGTACACGATCAAACAAATAACATGAAATAGATTTCATAAAAGCCAGAATAGAAATATGACATTTCTCACTAGTCATCAAACATTTTATGACATTTTACACTTGTCAGTATTATAAAATCTATTTTTTTTTTTATATTAATTTGGTCGTGTAAAATCAACATCAGTATGCAAAAAAAAATTTTGTATATTTGTAGAATATTTAGAGAGAAAAAAAATACATGTATGTATATATATATACTTATTATAATTTGTAGAGTATAATTGTAATAGTTTTTGTCATCCTGTGTAAGAATATAAAAATTAAAAATGCGCTGTCACTATACGATTTCATGCAACTGAATCAATTGAATTTTGCAATTTCCCACAGATACAGTTTTTCTGAATATCATAATGACATGACGTATCAGTTAACATAATAGTAAGATAAAGTAAATTTCGTGTAAAAGTAGATAAAAAATTTCAAAATATAATTGGATAGCTTGAGATATTACATAACGGTAAACGTATATAGTGTTGTCAAAAAAATTTATAATCCATCATCACTGTCCTGCAACTCCATTATTAGTGGTGCAAAGAGCAGATATTTTTTTGTAATCTATTATCTATACACTTACGTATTTTGTACAAAAAATTTTGCAAATGTATGATGTATATATACATTTTGTTAATCTCACAATGTTTGTGTTTAAAATGGGATTAAATTTCTAAAATTTGATTAATAATTTGAAATTTAATTGTCAAATCCATTTACATTTCGATTGACATTTTCATTAGGTAAATTGAACAATATTTGCTTATACAACATCGAAAATTAGACATAAAAGTACAGGAGTACAATATGTTGACAGTTCTACGTCTATATGTTTTCCCCTTTTTTTTTTTTCTTCTGTTGATGGCGAACTTTATATTTTTGTATAATATAATTTAATCTTTTAAAATTATTTAACAAATAAGAGTACTTGTAAATGTCAGTTTAATTTTTATTTTTTTAATAATATATTTAAATATTATAACATTATTGCAAAAAAAACAACACAAATTAAAAAATTGTTATCAAATTAAAAATTTAAACTTAATATAATTGTTATTGTAATGTAGAGGAAATATTCCTAAACTTTACTCCCTCTAAAAGTACCCTTAATTAAGCTGGATTTGATCGAATGAACGAACGATAAAAATTAATTCTTTTGTATAAAACAAAAACAATGACAACACAATACTTTATTTTTATTATAAAAAAATTAAATTTTTATTTTAAAAATTTTTTGAAAGCGGATATTATTAATTATTACAAAATAAATCGTATTATTATATTTTAATAGCCGCCAATCATGACTTCTTTAGGGAAGTGGGTTTAAAAAACAAAAATTAAAAAAAAAAAAAAATTTAATATTTTTTTAAACCTTCATATTTATACTCAGATACACATTTAAAAACTGTGATATAATAAAAGTACAATTTTAAAATTACTAACTTATTATCATAGAAAAATATTATTATTAAATAGAAATAATTAATTTTTTTTATTATTAATTTTATAAATTACATAGTAGTAATTTTAATTTATATATAATATTTATTAATAAGACATAAGTTTAAAATAGGATAATAGTTTTTTGGGTTTTTATTATTGCAATCATTGTTTTTTAAATAATATCTTGTAAAATTATTATTATTAAAAAATCAATAAAATGGTTAAAATTATATCAAATAATAGTGATGAATATTAGCGCTCGTCACGCATTTCGTATCTTCGTATTTCGTAAATTTACGAATGTCAATTTTGCGTGAAAAGTAAATTTGTAAATTTTGTATTTTTCATTTCGAAAATTCGTAATAACAGCTGAATCCATGCTTCTAGAAAACATTTCAAAAGTAAATAGAAATGTTCATTTTAATTTATTTTTTATTTTTCTTTTTTATAAAAATTTCACTTACACATTTATATTTAAATTTAAATTTTTTTTTATTTTTAATTTTGCATGTTTAAGTTTGTTAAGAAAAAATTAATTTGATTAATATTTTGTTGATAATTTGTATTTGTTTTTGTTTATTATTTATATTTGACATTCACTGTCAACAATACGAAGATACGAAATGAAAATTAAATAGCTGAGAGGCTTCTTATTTTTCTTTTGTAAATTTACGATTTCGTATTTTATCATCCGTTCGTTTATAAAGCTTTTGTAAGAAAGTGTAGCAAACTTTTTTGGTTTTTAGTATGAAGTGTAGCAAACTAGCGTTATAAAAGAACCAAAATAATACGAAACGTAAATTTACGAAATTGCGTGACGGGCACTATTGAAAAAATTAATTTTTAACGTGCATACTTTAAACATCTCTATCCATCGTTTCAAACGATTTCAGCTAAATAAGGGCACATATTATTTGTAAGTCAATTTAAATATTACAAAAACAAAGAAAAAAATTCATATATATATATATATATATATATAATTTGTTAAAAATAAATTGTTATTAATTAATAAAACTAAAAATTATTAATAAAAAGTTATATGAAATTAAATTTTATTTAATTCACAAATTGTTTTAAATAATTTTTAAAATTTCTTTCGTTAAATATTTAATTGTTATAAAATAACTTTATATATTAAATATTAAATTAAACATTATTAAAAATCATAATCGGTTATATTTATTAATTGATTTTTGGAGTTCATCGATTAATTTATAATAATCGATTAAATATATATCATTATATTATTTTATTATTTACCATAATAACAAAATTAATACATTTTTTCGTTATATTAGTTAATTAAAAAAAGTCATTTTTTAAATATTTATTAATTATTTATTTACATATTTAATATGTACTAAATTTATTTATTTTTTTTTGTACTCATATATTTTTGTTTAATATATATATATATCAGTGACGGGGCGTGGAGTTTTCAACTGGGGAAGCACTATAAAGGGAAACATTAGTTTGCTTTGGCCTTCCTTTTCTATTGAAATTTTTGCTAAATTCGACAATTAAAACTGTTCACATCTATTTCTCAAAGTAGTTTTAATTCTGTTTAGATAGAAAAACGATCGCTCAACTGAAATAGTTAGAGAGTTATAGAGAAGTGTTATTATCAATTAATAAAGCTTAGACTATTCATTAAAAGAGTTGTGTAATTCTCTTTCAATTAAAAATAATAATATTTCGCAAATACTGTTATTGTTATTAAAATTTTAATCTGAAAATATAACTTTAATTAAGTTCTGATTTTAAGAAAGCAATGTAAAAAAAGTTTAAATATGAATTTTCCATATTAATGTTGGAAAATACAACGTATACGAATTATAAAATTTTATTGAAAAATGCTGATTACACGTTTTATTGTTGTTATTAGTAGATCAAACATTGGTTTACCATTCTTAACAATTAATAATTTCTCCTCAAAACTTCTAGCAGAAAATTATTTGTTCTTTCAATAACACAATTACAATTTTCTATTATAATTATTTATAAATAATAAAAAACAAAATGTTTTAAATTTTTAAATTTGTTAACAAATTAATTGTTTCAAAACTGCATAAAACAAAATTATGGCTGAAAATAAACAATGTAGCATTCAGTAACAAAAAACTACAGAATTACTTAACACAAATCAATAATACTCCCTAAAAAAACCCAAAACTACATACATTATTTATATAAATATTAATTCCCATTTAAGTCGACAACCACAATAATGCATAAATTTAATTCATTCCCTGCTATTTTTTTTATTTGTAATTCAATTTTCTGTCATGCGATATTTTGTTGTTGTTTCCCTAGATAATCTATTTTCTATCAGATATATTCTAATTATATCAGGTAGATTTGGAATGAATATCAGCAACTCAATCAAATTTTTTTCCTTTTGATTTTTTTTATTGTCGCTTCTCTTATTATTTTGTTGCTGTTGCTAAAAAGAGACAGTGTGTTTGAGTGCATGTATGTATATTGTAAATGAGGAGAATGATATTTAATTTGTCATTATATTTTTTTACAATGTATAATTGTTATAGCTAAATTGGTAAGAGAAGAATAATTTTTAATAGGCATTATTTTCAATAATTTTAAATTTGTGGTTGTTGAATATCTCTTGTTGGCTTGTATGATTGAAAGAATAATAGTAATAGAAAATAATGATGTTTATATAGGCATTATTTTCTAAACATACATAATGTAGTTAATATCATTCCATGCATATAATTTTTGCTTGGAATTTTTTTTCATTCGATTTGAATTTTTGTAGTTAAGTAATTTTTATATTAAATTAAATATATATTTTATATTCAGTTGTAAAAAATAATAAATAATATTTTATTTGGGGAAGCACTCATTCAACTCAATATATGGACGCTTCGTGCCTGATATATATATACATTTATATAGGTATTATTGGTATTATATTTATATAAATAATTTATATAATACATTTATATATTATAAAATATAATTCATAATTTTAAGTTATCATTAAAATAATTTAGAATAATTTAAAATTGTTAACTTCGAAAAAAAAAATTAATTATTTTTATTTTATTTTATACTTTTTATAATTATATATCAATTCCAATAATGTTATAATATTCAAATATAATATTTTTAATAAAAATATATTTTAAAATAATTACTAATTATGTTTTTCAAATATATAATTAAATTTAATTTAAAATTTACAATTTTTCAAAATGCAATTTCTTTTACAAAAACATTATTTCATGATTACAAACTCTTATAATAAATAATTATAAATATAATATAATACACGAAATTAAACACATTTAGTAAAGAATATGAATAAAAGAAATATATGAAAATTATTAATTAGAAATAATAGAAATAAAAGTTTATGAAAATAAATTTATAAAGTTAGTAACAGAAGCGTCTAGTTGAAAAATCACATTCGATTGAGCACAAATATAATTTTTTGAATTAATCAAATATGAAATTAAATTGACAAAAATTATAAATTGATTTTTAAATTACTTTTAAAATAACATGTTTTATAATTTTAAGTATATATATATATCTACTAACAATTTACTAACAAATATATTGTTTTGGTAATAAATAAATAAAAAAAATAATTATTGTTGAATTATAAAAAATAAAAATATTAATACATATATTTTTAATAAATTGTATTATATATTTATTTGTTTTAATTTATTAAATATAAATCAAAAATCATATTATTAATTATCTATTAACGGAAAATTGCACATTAATATTATACAAAATAAATAAAATTGTTCCTATAAAAATAATCATATTATTAAAAACAAAAATATATATGTATATATAATATATAACATATATAAATATATTATAAAACATTATAAAAATATATTAAATGAAAAATTAAATTAAATTTCTAATAAATGTCATTAAGTATTTTAATAAAAATCAAATAAAATAATTTCTAATTCATATTTAAAAATATAAATCAATGTTTTTCAATTAAATTAATAAATAATAACAAAAAAAAAAATTAAATAACAAGAACAACAACAAAAAAGATACAAAATTGGTCCCCAAATGTATAATAAAAAAAAAATCTATATAAAAACTAAATAGGAAAAATATATTTACATATAAGAACAACATAAAAAAAAGGAAAAAAACAAACACAAAATTGGTATTGATAACCTAATAATAATTAATTAATGTATTAAAATATTCAAATAATTTTATTTAATTTATTTATTATATTATATAGAAAGTTCTTCAAAATTATTACAATAATTGTATGAAAAAAAATTCAAAAATGTATTATACATAATATGTATATAATATACTTTACTCATCAAGTTTGCTATATATAAGAAAACAAATTAATGTAAAATTAAATTGCAGGTAATAGTGCTTTAGCTTTAATAATATTAATAAATATTAATAATATTAATTTAAAAAAAAAAAAAACATTTAAATGAATGTGTATTAATTAATTATAATTAAAAAATAAATGTGTGTGTGTGTTACGTACTCCATTAAAATAAAATCTTTTAGATTAAGAATCAAAAATAGTATTCTTAATCAATAATAAAATTGAAAAAAAAAATAATTTTTAAAAATGTCATAAATACAAAAAAAAAAAATACAAAATGAATGAAAAAAATCAAAAAATAAAATAAAATAGAATTTTTTTTTTTGCTTTTTTTAATTGAATACAAAAACAAAACTGCATTTAAAATATACACATACAAAAATTAATGTAATAAAAAATTTAAATTAAATTTATAGTAATTTAATAAAAATAAAGAAAAATAAAAAAAAAACTGTTTTTTGAACTTAAAAATTAAATTTATATACAATTAAAGCTGAATTTTTGATTAAGAAATCGAAAGAAAAAAAATAAAAAAAATTGAAACAAAAATTAAAATTAAAATAAATGAATTTTTTGTAAAGAAATGTTTCCTAAATAAATATAAATATATATGTACATACATATATATATAGCTTAAAATTAAATAAAAAAAATTAAATATTTTGTTTTTATTTATTTCAGGATTTTCCCCCACAGCTTTTAATGTACTTTTCTAAAACGTCAACAATTCGATGGTGATCTGCTGATGTTTTTTGCATTTGATGTTAGTTGATCGTTGATCTTCGCAATTATTTCGCATTCGTCATTGATGTTTTAGAAATCTAAATTGACGAATTTTGTGCTTAATGTTAGTACTTCTTAAATTTTAGTACTAAACAAATTATAAAGTTATCAATTTTAACTAAAATAATAATATAAAAGTAAATTTTCTGAACGTTTCAATATTCGAGATACAAGATTCGAGGGCTCAATGAACATTTTGAGGGAATTGGTTCCCTCAAAATATATTTTTTTAATCCTTTTTTTATACAGTCAAGAAAAACAAGCTTTTAATGAACTGCAATGGATATTTGGAGGTAGGTCTTGACATCCAACCTTCCAGTTAACAATTATCATTATTTTCATATAAAAAAATTGACTAGCGTCTAATTTATATTTAATATTACATAGTTATGTCAAATCAATCATAATGAAATTTTTACTTTGATCTGAAAGAATTTTATCACTACAACTTGGGATGAACTTTGTCCTTCTAAATTATAATTTTGTATAGAAACTTAAAATTGAATGAAATTGAAAAAAATATAAAAACTTTATATGAAAATGAATTTATTTATTGCACTCAATTTACTATACGTATATATATCTAATTAAGTAAGTATATATCTAATACATATACTATGCATCTAATTTTTATTTTATTTATATTTAATCATAATATTATTAATCCAAGTTCTATGTTCTGGTACACTTGTATAAACACCAGGTAAATTTGCTCGACCACAACCAATACCCCATGAAACTATACCATATAATTTTCCATTTGCTGATAATGGTCCACCAGAATCACCTAAAAATACCAATTTTTAGTTATATTAATTTATATATTTTTCCATTGAAGGTGTGCTTATACAATTTTATATTAATTAATTTTGATTAAATTACACCAAAGAAAATATGAACGAATTGTAAAATATGTAGTGTTATTTGTAGATGATGTATTATTGTGTATGTACAGTTTTACCAGAAAATACAAATAACATATTAGAGTTTTAACCACAATATATGTAGTATGTTCCATAACGTATTTATTGTATTACACAACGTAGTTAATTCCAAGATGTTTATATTCTGTATTTTTCTCTACATTGTTAAGGTATTATTTTGAAACGATTTACATTGTATATAGAACATTTTGGGACATATTACATTGCAGTTAAACCTTTAATACTGCATTTTTGATGTCACGAAAAGTTTCGAGTGAATGTAAAGTGACTTAATTGGATGGATGAAAATGAATTTATTGAAATTGCATATAAATAAGACAAAATGTATTATAACGGCAATAATGTGTTAAAATTAAGTGTAAACGGAATAAATTTTTAAAAAAAGTAAATGAAAAATATATTTGGGAGTATTCATAAAAATTGAAGGTTTTATAAGCATGTAAGTTATACATAATGCACAAAATATCAAACAAAATAAATTAATTAAAATTAATTGTATTCAGGGATAATATATATAAAATGCAATTGCAAAAGACCTCATTTGAAATATTTCCATCAACAATTTTAATGGTATACAGCCAAAAAGTCATGAAGACATTGCAAAAACTGTAATCAGCGGTTTAAAGACAAAATTGTACTTTAATCGTTATATTAGTGGAAACTGAATGCTACAAATGGCTTATTTTGAAATAGCGAATCGTATTTAACAGATTATCGTGTACAATTACCATAATACCTATTCAGACAAAATGTTCAATTATAGATCATAATTTCTTATGAAATATATATACACAGCTTACCTTGACAACTATCTTTTCCACCATTAATATCACCAGCACATAACATATTTTTCGTAAATGTATGTCCAGATAAATATTTTGCACAATCAGTTGAAGAATAAATATTAATAGTTGTACTTCTTAATAATTTAGTTGATTTAGCAGAAACCTCCTCTTTTTTCAATAACATACAAAAAAAGAAAATAATAAAAAAAAAAACTTTAATATAAAAATTTCAAATTATACTATACTTGTTAGACCCCATCCAGCTATTAAACCAGTTGATGGTAAATTTTCATTGCTATTAGCAAGTTGTATTATTGATATTGAATTTCTTGACAGGAAACGACTATAATTTCCATCTAATTTTATTAATGCAACATCATGATCAAAATTTGTTCTATTATAATTTTTATGATAAATCATACGTTGAACTTTTGATATCACACCACCTTTTGTTGAATCTGTTGAACCAGCTCTTATTAACATTCTGCCGGTATTTCGGCGATAAACACAATGAGCTGCAGTTAAAACAAAATCTAAAAAAAAATTAATTTTAATTATAAATAAAATAATTATCTAATAAAATCTGAATAATTTAATTGGAATTAAGATTTAATATAGTAAAATAAATATATTTTCTAGAATTTTTGTGTTTATGTAATAAATAAATGAATCGGAAATCGGAATAATTATTTTTGTTAATATTTTAATACAGATTTCGTTCACAAATAATCAAAATTTGTAATTTTAGAGATTTTTATCAAAATATAATCATTATAGTAATTGCACAACAGTATTTTACTATAATAGACAATTATAACAGTTATTTTTTTTTTCGGAAGTTTCAATGACGAAATTAAAACAATTTAAATAATTATGAATATTCTAAAAGTATTATGTATTTATAATATATGACAAATTAATAATATATACCACATTTGTAAATAAAAGATAAATAAAAAAATTTATGTGTGTAAATTAATCGGTATAAGTTTTACTCAACAATTCCAAAAATCTCTATATATATATCAAATTATTATATTACTTGCTATAATATATGTATGTACTATAAATTTTTATCATCCTGCTTTGGTTTTTTTTTCAATTTCAGTACTATGGGATGATCTAATTCAAATTGTTAAACAGAATGGTTGTATAGTTCCTATCTTGTTCTGGGCCAAAAAATCTTATAAATAATTCTTAGACCTTTTTATTTGCAAAAATTTAAGTATTATTATTATTTTTTTTATTCACGAATCATGTATCTATTATTATATTAGGAGACAAATTTAAACGTTAGCAGATATGGATCCAGAATAATTCTCAAAATTTAAACATTTCCAAGTTTCCTTATAAATAAAGTTTGATAACTAGGTTAAAATGTTTAGCATTCTGTTCGAATTTATTATTTTGAAAAATTGGATTTGAAAATATATAATTGCATACGTATACATCAACTGATAATAAAAATGTGAAAGCCTATAAATTTATTATACATAGTAGATGTGCTTTCAGAATAGCATCCAATTTAATTTTATTAGTTGTGATAACCAAGTTGTACACCCAATTATTAATTTCAAAGAAAACAAAATAATTATTAAATAAAATCTATATCTATCTATGTAGGTAGGTACATGTAGGTACATAATTATTAAATTTAATTTTTTTTTCGATTTTTAAAATACATGAAACATTAATTTATCGGGCTACTTGAGCTCATATTAGTCGATAATGTAGTGTTAAATTACCTAGATAATTCATATAAATTACCTAGAATGGACGAAAGACTTTTTTTATTAAAAAATAAATGTAAAAAAGATTTTGCAACATCCATACCGATCCATCCCAGCTGTGTTTGAATGCGAGACCTTTTGATTAGCATTTAATTAGCACATAACCAAAGTGCAGTGGTTCGATGCTGCTCCTTTAAAGTGACAGTATGGATATTCAAAACTATTATTAAAAAATTTAATAAAATATACAAAACTCTTATACATTCACTATAGTGAGACACAACTACGATGTATGGATTGGATTGGATACATACGAGACATATGGACAATATATATGTACAATATAAACAAAATATTTGACGAATTTAATTAACTTGCACTTAAAATGTTTTAATTTTATTTATAATTTTATTTTCATAATAAGGTAAGTGAGCCTATTATTGGTAGTGTTGATGTGCAAATTGAAAATTATTTAAATTTTTACCTGAATTTACGATGTTCATATTTTATAATTTCAATATAATTTATTATAAAATGAATATTTAAAAAAAAACGTAATAACAGTGAAAATAGTCGAATATTTTAATTTTAATTTTACTGATATGCTTATCATACAGATCTAGGCGTATTTCATCTATACTTGCAGACTTCTTCAGTTTCTTATATTCGTATTTTCCAATGAATTATTAAAATTTTTACAAAAAACTTACTTGATGCTACCAAAGATCCACCACAATCATGAGCACCATTATATATAATTGAAACTAAATATGGTACACTTGTTATATCCGTATTGGTACCACCAATAATTCGTGCTGTTAATACAGGTTCTGTATTTGTTACCGAACCAATTGTATATTTAATTTTTATTAAATATATTATTATCATTAATAAATCATAAAATTTTAAATACATTTTTAATTAATAATTTAAATTAAATTCGTTTTTGTTTCCAAATCATTTTACTTTAAAATTTTAAATATTTCACTTTAATATGACCATTTAATTTTTTTTTTTTTTTTTGTAATATTTATTTAGGTGAATAAAATATTGACATTGAATTTTTCAGATGATTAAAATATTTTTTTAAATAAATATATTTTAATATTAATAAACTTGCATAATATTAACGTATATATATATATTTAAAATGATATTAAATTAATTAAATATCGCAATTTTTAGTAATAATATATTGTATTATTCTGTATGAATTTTTTTTTAATACTAACTTAAATTTTTAAATTAAAAAGAAATTAATAATTTTCATATACATTTTTTTTGTTTTGTTATTTTTTTTTTTTTTTTTTGTTCTATTTCATGTGATGTTCTCGATTTAGTGTTCGATTAGTGTAAAAAATTATTTAAATAATAATATCTTTATTGTTATTACAAACTTTTTGTATTTGTGTAGGGCCCTTTACATTAAGTAAAAAAAAAAAAAAATAATATTAATGACAGTATTACTGAAAGTGTACTCACCTTCAGTGTGTAAATAATTAACGGTTTCAAATCATTTTAGAGTACATATCTTTAAAATTTAACTATTTAAATAGATTTTTTTTGTTAAGTAAAATAACTTTTTTAAATTAAATTCAAAAATTCAGATTTTTTAATAAACTGAGAGGCATAAATCAAATTTATACTTTTTATACCAGTAATCAAATCGTTTTTGTATGTATTGTCATCACTGGTAAACATTTTAAAGGAAAATCGGGCCTTAAGAATATCGTAAAAATAATACAATTTTATTAATTAAAAATAAAAAACGTGAACTGTGGTGAATAAATAAAAATAATGAAAATTTTATTATAGAAACGTAAAATATTTTTGTTATACTAAATGTCTTAATTATGCACTACGAACAATCGTTGTATTTGGGGGACATCGATATGTATTATCTAATTTCAGTCGACTTATAGAAGTCATTAGGTAAATATTTTTTAAATTTATTATTTTAATTCATGATCAGAGGACAATACATTTGGATTTAATAAACCATTTTGGAACTTAAAGGTTGATACTAAATACTAAAATAATAAATTTATGAATTTAACTTGACTTGATATCAAAATCAATTGTTTTAGAATAAAAATTTTTGTTAGATAATATTTTTTGTAGAGCGATTTTGGGTAAAATTAAAGCTACATTTTTAATAATAGTATTATTACCTGGTTTTATTTAACTCTAAGATAATTTTATTAAATTTTTTAGTTTATCCAAAAATTCTATATTTGTATTATAGCATTAATTACTGTCGACCGAATTAATTGTAATTTAATTATTTAATATTGATAGTTACATTAGATTTCGTATTCTAAAACGAAAGAAACATATATTAACAATATTTTATTATTAATACTAAAAATTAATATTAAATATACAATTTTTCCAATCTTAATTTTGCAATATTTTGTTTATATTATATATATAATTTTCTGCATTTATCTGGATGTTTGTAAATCCGACGAAATACTCCAACACATATACAAATTGCTTTGGTGCTCTTTTTTTAACCCCTGTCTACCATGCTGAACCTTTGCAGGAAAAAATACCATTGCATGAAATATATTTTTTTAATTTAATAA
Source organism: Argyra leucocephala (assembly GCA_963942445.1). Lineage (NCBI taxonomy): Eukaryota > Metazoa > Arthropoda > Insecta > Diptera > Dolichopodidae > Argyra > Argyra leucocephala. Next base: position 6,214,628 of record OZ012681.1, on the reverse strand, counting down.
GGAAAAATAAAAAATAATAATAATAATATAAATAAAACAAACAATTTTTTTGATTTATAATAATAAGGACTAATAGAAATTTTAGCAATAGCTTAATATGGTATAATAACCAAAAGGCAAACAGCATTTAACACAAAAAAAACATAATGCACTTAAAGGTTATTCTTATTACTTAAAATTATACACAATATGGATATGTGTCTACATATATTTTTTTTTTTTGATTTTTTGTTGTTGTTATGATAATGATTATAGCATCATAGTTTTGCTACCGTATGCATAGTCTAGCCAGAAAAGTGATGCGATGAAGAGTTAAAATTGTTTTTTATTTTTTTTGTTTATTGTTTTTTTTTTTTTAAATATATATATATATGTATATGATATATAAATTTATGATCGTATATTATAATATTTAGTATGTATGGGGTTAGGTTTTAGTTCTGCCATTTTGTACTATTATTTTTTATTTCTTATATTTGTAAATTTATAATTTGTAGGTAAATTTGTTTTCTTCAAGTGTGTAGAAATGTATGTTGTAGAGAGTGATGATTTTTTTTTAATATATTAGGTAGGTATATATAGGTATCGGTTAAACCATATTGATTGTTGTTCTTCTTTTTAATGTTATAAATAATAATTATGTATGAATTTTAACATGAACAATTCGATAATGAATTTTTTGAAATGAAATGAAATTTTAAATAACCGATCAATGGTTCACAAGTTATGAACAGTTTTGTAAATACCTATTTATTTGCAGTAAATTTTTTTATTTTAATTTTTTCTCCAACACGATTTTTTATTTTATTCATCAAAATAAATATTATGTGTACCTACAAATATTATTGTTTTTTTATATTTACAATTTTATTTATTTTTGTTTTTAAAATTGTTTTCGTTCATTGTATCGTCATTGTATCGTCAATTGTGGCTCATTATAAAATATTATTTGTTCGCTATAAACTTTGACGCTAGGCTTACGTAGCGAATGTTATTGAATGTTAACAGGATTAACTTAATTCTGAATTATACGATAAATTTTCAATGATGGCAAAAAGGATGTCGCTAAAATGATCGAGTAAATGACCCTTAGGGAATAGAAAATTTTGCACCTTACTACAAATATTCTCTTTATATGGTAATTAAAAGCGTTATAATACAAAAATAAAGGTATGATAAATTAGTAAGCAAATACGTATTTTTCTGAAACTTGAAATGAAAACTCTAATGAATGAAATAAATGCTAGAATTTATTTTGCTTCCGTCATTTATGGCGGGTTACAAAGGTGATACCGCAATAAATCAGCTTTAATATAATTTTAATTATTATAACTTACTATAACCTATTCTATATCTACATAATATACATATAATTAAAATTTTTGATTTAATCAATTAATAGGTTCACTATTCCATTTTATAGGTTTGCTAACCCTGTTTTATTAATAAACAATTTTACATTACCTATATAAACCTAATAATTATATGTATTTATATTATATACAATTATATGTATATATACAATTTAGTGACCAAAATAATCAACGGTAACACGCATGCATGCTTGTTGTAAAATTAATTTTTGATTCTAAATTGAAATTCTATTAGGAATCAGATAGAAAGGTTTCAACTATTTTGCAAAACAATTTAGAGAAAAAGTTAATAAAAAACAAAAACAAAAATCAAAGGAAAGTTAATTTACTGAAATATTTCATTGTCAAGGTTAGTAATGGTGTAAATTTTTTTATTAAATTATAAATTATGAATACATTATGCTAACATGATAATAAGAATATCATTTTTTTTTTAAACGGTCTATTAAAATTTTTTATACATTATTGAATAAAAAATATTAACAAGATAATTTTTGGGAAATTTTCAATTAAAAATGTTTAAAAACTTGTTAAACGTAGCTTTAACAACAACATAGAATTCAATATAGAAATTTCACCAAAAACATGCTAAAAAACAAGTTTTCCAAATGTCAATAAACATTTTTTTTTAATTTAGGACAACAGTTAAGTTATAATTGTATCTATAGACAGATACTAGGTAACAGTGGCTGCCAACAATAACCCGACACGACGACGTGGGTAGACCAGGAAGTCCATTGTGATAAAGACAGATAGTAAGTAATTTAAAAATATTTTATAAAAATAATACAAATGAAAAAATTGATTCTGAGTAGAGTACTAAAGTAAAATAAAGTAAATTTTATACATAATTATATATTATTTGTTATGAGAAGACATGCTAAAAGCAAGCTTACAGTTTTATGGGACTTGTAGTAAAAACAAAATCATTTATAAATTTATTGAATAACGACAACATTAGAAGATCAGCAGTCACCTTTCTCTCAAGACTTGAATAAAATGAACCAGTTACTAGTCTTCCATAAGGCAAAGAAATAAAAAATATATGTACATACATACACATTTAGTAAAAGTGACAAAAAAATACATATAGTCATTGTCCCATGCCATATTAACAATTACAAATTCTAAATAAAATAACAATTCAAATCAAAGTTTGGACACAATTAATAATACAGAATGCTTATATAACTTAAATCTCTAATAAAACAAACAAAATGTATAAAATACAAAATAGGAAAAATCCCAACCACACCGAATCCGTTTGTTGAACAAAATGTATATACAACTAAAAGGTTAATACAAATCATTGTACATACCATACCTATACCTAATATATATTTATGATCGCAGTTTATAAATTTGTTTTACAAATATGTACCTATGTAAATACAAAAATGTTCCAAAAATTTGTTGTCCCTCATGCGATACCGCTCTTTTCTAAAGATTTAGGTTTAGATGGTATGTACACTCTAAAAGAACCTAATGTGTCTATAGTTAAAAAAATGTTTGATTTTTAATAAAATGCAATATACCTACATAATATAATTAGTTATAATTTAATCTGAATTGTCCAAAATAGACAAATAAAATGCATAAAATAATCATGAATAAATAAATAAACATTAATTAAACCACTAAAGCGGAACATTTTTTAAGATAATTTTTTTATTGAAATTCAAATGACTTAACAAAAAAAAATTGAAAAAAATTATTAATAATAAATAATAATAAACTAAAATTTCAAAATAAAATTACTTCAACGTTTCAACTTTCAATCAAATTCAACTTAAATGCATATTCATATTCAAATGCAAATACATGTGCTTTGAAAAGTATTGCTTGAATTTTTTAAATTCGTTAGTAATAAATATGACACATAGATGCTCCTTGATCATTTAGTATCATTTAATTTCATAAGTAGGTTATTTATAGGTAGGTGTATTTACTAAATTTTCTTTATAATAATTTTTAAATTTATTTTATAAAATTTCAAATTAAAATTACTTCCAACTTTCAATCAAATTCAACCTAAAATAAACAATTATCCATATGCAAATGCAAATAATATGTACATGTGCTTTGAAAATTATTGCATACATCTTTTTAATTCGTTAGTTGTAAGTATGGCACATAGATGTCTTACTATCACTTAATTCCATTAATATGTTATTTAGGTAGGTGTATTTACTAAATTTCTTTTTTTTATATTTACATATTTTTTTATACCAAGTTTCTTGAATTATTTTTTCCTATGAAATGAATAGAACTCGTAGTCTGCCGAACTCCAAAATTATGTCACAACAATACTACACACAAAGCAGCTGAAATTTGCATTCTAAAAACTTTGTAATTATAAAAAATGCAAAAAAAAATATTTATATGCTTTGGATATATCTTAATTTTTTTTCTATAAATAGATAATAATTTTAGCATGTGCAAATATAACAATACTAACTGATTTCGGTTTTGAATATATTTTTTCCCAAAAATTAAAAATTTATACAATTTAATCACACACTGTCGTTTTCGGATGTCGATAAAAAGGAAAATCCAAAAATATTGAGAATGAGAACAGTTTGTAAACTTGTTTCATTTTACCATGTTTCGTCATTCGTTAAGTGAAAAAAACTTATTTTTTTCAACGAATTTTTGATGTTTGTCAAATACGTTCTTTTTTATTTCCGGCGCGACATAAAACGTACGTAATAAAATTATGGGTAAGTGAAATAAAACAAAATATTAATTAAAAAAGTAATTTCAAGTAGTAATAAATAGCTAAAATATTAACTAGAAGTGTCTTAAAAGTAATAATTGAAAGTTTATTATATTTAACTAATTGTACATGGTTAAAAAATTGAAAATGTACTTAATAGTGTATTCTATATACCAATTTTGAAACAAACTCGAAAATTAACTTAATAAAAATCATTAAATATCTTTTTCATCTCAAAAACTTATATTTTGAAATGGAAAATTTATGAAGTTAAAGTAATTTTGAATTAAAATTTCATTTATTTAAGATGTTTAATAATCGTATAATATTACCGCTATTATTTTGGTTATACTAAAAATGTAGCAACCATATACATACTACTATTGTGTTTTAATGTGTTTATAAATTTTCTTTTATTTTTCTTTTAGGAAAGCCAAGAGGTCTTCGCACTGCTCGTAAGCACGTTAATCACCGTCGGGATCAAAGATGGGCCGACAAAGACTACAAAAAGGCACATTTAGGTACAAGATGGAAGGCTAATCCTTTCGGAGGTGCATCTCACGCTAAAGGAATTGTCCTTGAAAAGGTGTAAGTGAAAATTTTTAATACATACAATTTTTGAGTATATGTACATCTAAGTGTAGCTTAAAAAGTGAAACTTAAAACTAGTATGAACTACAAAGTAGACTTTAATTTAATGTAGGAGTTGAAAATGAAAAAAGGAATTCAATACATGCTTTTCATCTAGCAGTATATTTCTGTGTTATGGTGTTCTTAAAAATCCAATCACAGGAGTATACTGTGAGATGAGCGGTAAAAATCAAACGTTTTTCTTATAAAAGTAATGCTTTCAGTTATTTTATAATTACATACATATATTTAAATTGGAATAACAATGTACTAAACCAATTTATTTTTTCTTAGAGGAGTTGAAGCTAAACAGCCAAATTCTGCTATCAGAAAATGTGTTCGAGTACAATTAATTAAAAATGGCAAAAAAATCACAGCTTTCGTACCTCGTGATGGTAGTTTAAATTATATTGAAGAAAACGATGAAGTTTTAGTTGCAGGATTCGGTCGTAAAGGTCATGCTGTTGGTGATATTCCCGGGGTTAGATTTAAGGTAAATCAAATTAAAATTATAATATTGACACTCATGATTCATACATATTTTTAATGATGAATATTTCGGAGCCAATCCCATGAATTTGTTTGTGATTAAATACCGAATTAATTTTTCTGAATAATTAATTAATTATATTAAATTATAATTTACTTTATATGCAAATGATATTAATGAAATATATTTATTTTTTTATTTTTAGGTTGTAAAAGTTGCTAATGTATCACTTCTCGCTCTTTACAAAGAAAAGAAGGAAAGACCAAGATCATAAATTATTCCAAAAAATATTCGAAAGATCTATGTTAAATATAATACAGTTTTTTTTTCAAAATCCAACAATGGAAATAAACCGTATACCATTGAAATGGTAGTTTAAAAAAATTTAAAACACGTGTTTTTTGTTTAGAATTAATGAAATTTATTACAGCTAAAAGTTCAAAGTAGAATTGTTTGAATTTTATTTTTTTAGTGGGCTTTTCTTTCCAGCTTTGGCAGCTGCTTCAGCTTCTTCTAATTTAGCGGTTTCTTCCATTTCAATAGCGCGTATTTTTCTTCTACCTAATGGGGTTTTTGACCACCATGATTCAAAGGCTTCCTCTTCCTCACGATAAACGGGATCTCTTATGCTAAATTAATTTCAAAAACTTTTTTAAGTTTCTTCTGATTTTTCAATTACTTACATACCTTAATGTATTTATTAGTTCTACATGAGTCAATGGTTGAGACCTTAATTGTAGCTTTCTTTTACATGTCATAACTTCTTCCAGACAAAGAGCAATTGCACCAATTGTCTAGAAATTAGGAATATATTTTTAATTAAAGTTTGCAATTCGTTTTATAATTTGATTTTACATAGCCATCGGTGATCTTTGCCATCACACTGTAGTCAAAACTGCCAATTCCAGGAGTAACATATTCTCTATAAACGAATTTAATTTTTTTAAAATTAGTTATGAGGAACATTCATACATATGTACATACTTCGTAAGCTCTTTCCATGCAAATGATAATGCACTGTAATCTGGTCTTGGAATATAAATGAAACGATTATATGTTTGTTGAAGTAATTTTTGATCAGCTTCCCATGGCAAATTGGATGTTCCAACAAAAACAACTCGATCTTCAATATTTATATTTCTTATAATTTTTGGCAAATCTTTTTTCAATCGTTTTGGATCTGTACGATCAGTTTTTGGAACTTTTTTCATAAATGGACGTTCAGCATCTCCCATGTATATGACAGAAGGCTGTAATAGTCTAGAAACTTTTGATATTAAATGAATTAACATAATTAAACCCGATTTTCCCGGATATTTTCCAACAATATTTGCAGGAGTAATATCAAAAAGTACAGCACCAACTTCAGTGCAAATAGAATGAAGAAGAGCTTTTTTACCTACACCTTTTGGTCCAGTTAACAACACTGAACGTATTGTAGGACAATAGTTCCGAATTGTTTCAGATCCAAGTGGTAATATACAGTATTCAATTAAAACTTGTCTTATGTCACCAGGTGTTGGATTGGTACCGCTACGCTCAGCGTATGCTTTGTCTCCTAAATAATTTGTAAGCGGTGTTTCAGGATATTTCTTAATGATACCATTGGTGACTAATTCTTCAAAGAGGGATTCAGTTGTTCGATCTGGGGTAAGATCTTTTTCTTTCTTTTTTTTACTCTTTTTACCAGATCTTCTGGCTTTCTTTGTACTTTTTTTTGCTTTTTTTCCACGTGCAGCGCGATCTCTATCCAAAGCAGCTTGTAATTGCTCCAATTCTTGTCGCATTAGATCATCAACAATTTTCCTTAGTTCTCGTTCAACTTCATTGTATTTTTCAGTGTATATCATATCATCATAGAAGGTTTGCTTTGTATTTTCAGTTTCATCTTTAGTTTTCCAAACATCTCCAAATCTAAAATTTTAGGTTGAGTTTAAGGGGGCCACAAAAAGAAATGTTTTAAGTTTCATATAATTATTTACTCTTCTATTCCACTTTTAAGATCCGGTAGAAAAAGTGATTGGGTTGGACGAAATCCATCTTCTAAATTATCTTCAACATTCAAATCACCACTGCGAGCTGGTGATTTCGATTTATCTTTTGTTTTTCTAGATTCTTTTGACGAAGACTTAGCTGATGATCTACTCATTTCACTTTCAGTACCTGCAATTTTAAAACATTACAATAACATTTGTTCAAACATAAACGAGAAAAGTAACCTTGTCGACTACTAAAGACATGTTTGGAACCACCATTTTCCTCTGAAGGAAAATCAGGAAATTTTCCTGTTTTATCATAATGATCTTTTATCCAAGCTCTGATATCATCAGCCATATCTTCCATTAAAACGGCACCTTGTTTACTTTTAATTTCTTCGCGTACATTCTTCAAAGCTTCATCAAATTTTTCCTTGTACTCCTCTTGAGTCTTGTAACGTTCTTTAATTATCTAAATTTTTTAAAATAAATTTGGCTCACCAACCGAAACGTGAATTTGTACTTACGTTATTCATTCTTTCAATTGCTTCAGATTTCTTTTTATTTGCTTCGGGTATCATTCCTATTAAAACCATTTCTCTAATTTTTCGTCTACGAGTTTTCTTACGTGCTGCATAACCCCTCCAAGCTTTTTGAATTTTCATTGCAGCCATTAAACTAGATTCAGCTTGATTTCTAAGTTCTGATTTGCCTTTTTCTTTTAAGATTCGAATTTCTTTCATGAAATGGGCTCTAGAAATGTATCAAGTCTACTTTAAAAACGTTAAGTGAGGAAATTTGAGAGCATTTAAGTGAAAGATATTTATAAATTAATATCACTATTAAAGAGGCTAGGCTACAAAAACATTACAACAAATTACAGTAGGCACATTAATGTTTGGAACCAATTAAAAATAAAATACTGATTTACAAGGTTTCTGCATATGGGAGGGACACTTTTAAGTGTAAATATATGAAACAGTCATTCTTCCAGTTCTCCTCTAAGAATAAAATCATAAACGATGCCAATCAGAATCACAATGATGCAAAGAGCATGTACTTGCTGCTTTCAATCCAGATAAATATAGTACATAGTCATGAAAACGAAGATGGAGGATAATGGAGTCATGGAAATCAAAATCTAAAACTTCAGTACTCGTACACCTTAAATGAATTGGAGTAAATGAAAAAATAATAAAATTTTTTTAAAATTAATCGAATCAAGAACGGAAAGTAGAAGACTTAATAGCGCAATATTGTTAAAAAAACTTTTGATTAATAGATATGTATGAATGTATGTAAACAGTAATTTAAATATTCTCTTTAGAATTGATGAAGCCTTATTTCGCCATACATGTGCCTAGTTCGTTTTCATCAACATGTCAACATGAATCTAATTAAATTGCTTGATCAATTAAAATAAAGGACTGCACTGTAAAATAAAGAAAGAGCATGATACTGAAATGTAGTAGATACATATGTATACCACATCAATCACAGAAATGGTGGAAATGTTAACATGGTTGACAATAGAAGATAAATTAGAGCATGTTCTGAATTCTAAATATGTATCTAGGCATCTAAGGAAAATCGAAGAAGCAGTAAGAGAACAAAAAATGAAAATAATTTCAGAGTGTGCTCATCACTTTCACTTTGTCTGAGAAATTAAATAATAGAGAAGTCAAATAAAGCAATTCACAAAAGGTTGTGTGGGGTACATTAGTTAATAAGAGAATAAGTTTACTTTATCATTATCATAATTTTTGAAAAGATTTCTTTATATTGTAATAATAATTGAATAAGAATTCTACTTGGCTTTGTCTCACAAAACAAAATGAAATTTATATAAAAAAAAAATGTATGAAAAAACTAACTGAAAAATAATAAGTTTAATTTTTTTACTATACTTACTAACAATATTTTTTTAAACTTTTGATCACATATAAATTTACCTCAAACGACCTTGCCTAGCTCTCTCATGAACTTGAATAACTCTTATTGCTTGCAATTCTGTTAAATGATCTTCGGCTGAACTACTATCAAGCCAACCTAATTTACCTAAAATATCATCCATTGTTTTTTTACGCTCCTGTATTTCTTTTTCACGTTCCCTTTTAATATAGCGTGGTACTCTTAATTCTACATCCATTGGTGTTAATTTCAATTTATCCATTACTTTATCATTATAACTGAATTCCATCATATCAAGATTTACCAAATCATGTTTAATTTCAATAATCCTACCCAAGCACGAATCCAAAATTTTTCGAATTAAAAGCCGTTTCTGTGGTTGAATCATTTTATCGTAAACTTCTTCTAGACTATTTGAAATTCTAATATAACTAGAAGTAGGAAGGGGAGAATTTGTTTTGTGATAAATTTCAAATTTATAAAGTGGATGTGAAGAAGATTTATTTAATTTACCGTAAATAAAGTTCAAATGTTGTTGTTTGAGCTTGAGATCGATCCGCAAATGGATCAACTGATTGATTTTCATAATCAAATGCTGCTAATCCTTCAAGCTCTTGCTGAGATTCATGCCAAATATTATTATAAAAAGAATTAGACATAATTTTAGGTTTTATTTGAGATAATTTTTAAAAAATTTACTTTAAAATATTTTCAAGCTAATTTTGTAGAAAATGAAAAAAATTGTGGTAGAAGAAATCAGTAACCAAGAAAAGAAATTATTTATTCATGGATTAGAGTTGTTGCCATGTATTCACACCATAGTTATTATTAACATTAGTTTTCAATTACATAGTTAATGTGCATAGTTACCAAGCATTTATTTATTTATGCTTCTAATTATAATGCATCGTGCCTACGAGAGAGTTTCTGACAATATTCAATTCAAGTAACACTGATTCTATTGAATTTACACTTGTATCATAATTTGAATTATACCACTCTGGTCGTACTTTCCGGTTGTATTTAATATTAGTATTAAATGTATGTAGATGGAAATTCATGTAGAGGAAAATCGATATAAGAAAACCAATGCTAAATAATCAATGCTAAATATGAAATCTATTGTAAATTTAATTCAATTTAAAATAAAATTTAAAAAATTAAATTGAAATAAAACAACTTATTAATTTTAATAGAGAATAGTCAAACAAAAAAAAAAAATAAAATATTTACATTTATTTATTTAATAATTTTTCATCCATTCTTTTTTTTTTGTAACTTAATTATAATTTAAAAATTAATCAAATTTTTAATAAAATTATTAAATTAATTAATTGAAATAAACTATATATTAAGTAATTTAATATGGAAATATAAAATTTACATTATTACAATATTTAATTATTTAATTAAATATTTTTGCTAATTATAAATTAACCCACATTTTAATAAAAATTTAAATAAATTTTTTTTAAATTTTAAAAAATTAAAAATTTTTATTAATAATATTTAATGTGGTTAATTAATATTTCATTTTATAGGTTATTTAGGTATTTTAATCTTTTGTTATGTGTATAATTTAATTTTAAAGAATTTAACTTATGAAATAACAAATATTTTGTTATGCTTTTTTTTTTAATTAATAAAATTAAAAAAAAAAAAAATAACATTTGTAACATAAAATTAAATTACATGATTTGTATGTATGTATGAAAGTACATACATACTAAATATTTACAAATTTATATAAATTATTTATTTAATGAAATTGGCTTTTTTAATTTTTTTTTTTAAAACTAATATTTTAAAATAACGGAATGTGTAATAAAATATTTATTATTATAGTATTGAGTAAAGAGAAGAGACATTCCATTTTATTAATTATTATAAATCTTTTTGTTGTTAATTTAGCTTTAATGAAACACAAATAACTATTATTATTAGTGCATATTATTGCACTAAAATATTATTTTAAATTTTAAAATTTTAAATAGATTATAGAATATTTTAAAATATTACCTTTAAATGTTGCAAAGGAATTTATATACTACATTTCTAAGAAGTAAAACTAACATAAATACATACAGTAGTGTTGTAATAATTTTAATTTCAATAGTAAATTTTCAACAAGTTTAAAAAAAAAAACAAGATTTGTTACTGAATTTCAAAGTTCAAAATAATCGAATTAAAAATTATATTTTTATAGTTGATACATTAAAAATTCGATTTTTTTTTAACGTGTTGTTTAACAAATCCCAACTTGGATCAAAATTAATTAATTAAAGGTTAATTTAATATTATTTTACAACTTTTTAAAATGGCATTTTAAATTGTAGAATAATATTAAATAATTTATAAAATATATCAAAGTCTTGTTCACTAATAAATTTAATTGGTCAATATTTCGGAAGTAACGTAATTGCATGTTTTTGTATTTACTTGATGAATTAACGTTTGTAATTTAATGTACTTCATACAGTACAATTGATAGAGTATTAATTCCTATACTAATATTTTAGGATATCGTTTTTCTTTTGAGTTTTGATGATGACCCAATGTATATAATAGTTTTTTAAAATTTAAAATGAGTTCTAAAATTATTGCAACACTACAATTTGGATAGTTATTAAATATAAAATTTAAGAGATTTTTTAAATTTATAATTCTTTAGTTTTTAATAATTAATATATGTATATGTGTATAAGTAGCTTCCAATTAATATTTTAAATATTGAATAAATTTATTCATTTTTCTAAAATTTCAATAATAAAATTAATATTTTGCCTGTGTTTAAAGTTGATTAAAACAAAACATTCTTTTTTTTTTGTAATAAAATTTATTGATGAAAGATTTTTCTAATAATCTGAGTGTAATAATTGAAAACCCAACATAAATTATTAATAACAAATAATTAAAAAAGATTTGACTTTCAATGAAATGAAATTTAAAAAAATATCTAGACTATATTATAAATTAACATTATTGGTATTTTTTATATCAATAATTTATCGGGTATAATTATTTTAACGATCGTTGTTGGATAATTAACATTTGTATTTAATTGTTGTATTCTAGAAATAATATACTTGTCAAAGAGCTTATGAGTTTATTATTTTAGTCAAACAAAATTGTAAAATTAAAAATTTTAAATTAAATTTTATTCGTTCATAAATGCTAACAAAATAATTTTCCATGGAATTTACAAACATTTTGAATTTTGAAAAAATTAAGCCTGAAATTTTATATTTATAGATTTCAAATTTGATATTTTTGAGGAAAATTGCAATATAATGGTATCGGTGTATTAAGTTACTATTTTATTCTATTATATTAATATCAACAACCAAGCATTGTTTTAAATTTATTTGAATTTTTATTACATTTCAAATATACGTGCATTGTACAGAAAGAAATCTGTATATGTATGTCAAATTAATAAATTAAGTGATATAAAAATATTTTGGGCAAATCAAACAACAACTCTTTGACTACAATTCATTTTTTCACATAATTAATTTTTAATTAAAAACGGATTGTTAATTTCATACATATTTTATTGGTTAATGTTTTGATTCTAACCTCTAATTCTATTTTATTTCATGTGGCATGCAATAAATTAGTGTGTTATCAGTTTAGGAATAGAAATTTGCATTTTTAATTATTTATTTCAAAATTAGAAATATTTTATTTTGGCATTAATGATTACTATTATTATTATTTGCTTTTTCTTAGTTTTAATTCTATTTTTGTTTTATTTTATTATTGTTTTTTTTTTTCTTTTGTTTTTGTGAAAAAATTTGTAAAAAACATTTAAATATTAAGGCACAAAAATCTAAATACATAAGTTATTATATATTGTTAAAAAAAAAAAAAATGAAAAATAAAATATAAAATAATATAATTACAAATAAAAAAGAAAATAAAAAAACATTTACATTCGGTTTAGTTACTAATTTTTTTTTTTAATTTAATTTATTTATGGTATTACTTTATATTCATATAAGTAGTCGATATAGATATACAAATTTTTTGAATATTATTTGTAATTAATATTATTAATTTATTTGTAAATTGCAAAGTAGCTAACTCATTTAATAATAAAGAAAAATATATTATTCAAAATTTGAAATTATATTAACATTAATGAGTTTAGCACGTCAATAACTAGATGTCTCTTTTTTTTATTTGTTTTTTCTTTTGTCCTTTTTTTTTTTTGGAATGCATAGTATTATTTTAATTATTAAATTTTATAAAATTACTCTAACTATATAGTAGTGATTTTGAATACAATAAATTCAAACAAAAAAAAAAAAACTTTAAAACGTGCAAAATATTTTCTTTTTTAGAATTTCATTTTTTTATGAAATTTTATTAGTAGATGTGTGTATATGTGCTGTAAATTACATAACTTCCCATTGCATAACACTTGTATCGTTACCACCAGTTGAAATTAAACGTGTATCATCATGTAAGAAACCAACTGAAGTTACATGACTGCTATGACCACTATAATTGTGTGCTAGAGACTAAAATGAAATTAATAAATTATAAATTCGATTAAGTGAATTATAATGAAAGAACAAACCTTTGGTTGCATTGCTGGATAATTAAATAATCTGACTCGACCGAAATCATCACCAGATGCAAGTAATGATTTATCACAACAACTTGCTGCTGAATTAACATCTGTACCATCAGCATGTTCTGGCCAAATTCCAACTGAATTAAATGATAATGTGCATGTATTAGTTGAAAATATAACGTCACGTACTGATGAATTTGATGTTATTTGCCTGCATGTTCCAGAATTCCCTAAAATTTTTATTTAAAGAATTTAAGTTTATTTTTTTTTTTTTCTTAAATTATATTTAATTTTTAACTTACAATAAAGTGTTTCATAATCTCCCGAATTACTTCTTAATATTTGATTGTCCTCAGACCAATCAACGTGTTTAACAAAACTCGAATGACCCTATAAAAATAACAAAAAAAAAAAAAAAAAAAAGATTTTAAAGAACTCATGCTAAAAACAAAAATTAAATAATTCTTACAGTACAACGTCCAACTTTTGAAAATCTTGTACCATCAATTTGATAAATATAAAGAAAATTGTCTCTAGATCCAATAGCTATAAATTGACCATTTGGTGAAAATTGTATTGCTTGTATTGGTTCTTGACCATCAATAAATTGTGCTAACATTTCTCTTGTTTGTGCATCAAAAATCATCCAACGTCCAGTAATACCACCAACTGCTATTAATTCACCATCTGGTGAAAATGCACATGATTGAATTTGTTCACCAATATCTTTACTCCATACAACCGAATGTGATAATGCATCCCATAATTGTAATAATTGATCAAATCCACCAGTAACAAATTGTGCCATATTTGGATGTACAGCTAAACCCCATAATTCTTCTGTATGACCCATAACAACTGGATTAAATCCTAAATCCAATGAACCAATTAATATACAATTTCTTGTTGTACCAATAAGAACTTGTGATCCCTTTCCTTCATTTATGACACGTATACCACCAAAATGTGGTTCAATAAAACCTTCTGAATCTAAACGATTCATATCCTCATCAAAAACAATAATACGACTATCTTTTCCTCCACCCGAAATAAGTCCACCATCTTTAAAAGCACATAACGAGAATATTGGTCCTTCATGGACTTTTCTACAAAAAAAAAAAAAAAAAAAAATATTATGTTGTATATATTATATATTTAAAAAAAATTAAATTATATAAATTACTTGAAAAATCTAGAAATTGTATTGGTTCCACGTCCCCAAACAACTATATTTCCACTAGAATCACCAGTTATTACATCACCACTTTGATTAAATGCAATACATGTAACATATTTTGGTTTTTCTCTACTTTCGAAAATTCCCAATTTCTTGTATAGAGCGCCACTATGATCCAGTGTCCAAAATGCAACATGTCCTTTACCAACAGTAACAATTTGATTTCTTTCAACAGGATGATATTCAACAGCTACAACTGTGTCAACAGAACACTGAAATAAAATAATATTACATTACAGATGCATGTATGTATACATATATATATATAAAATTATTTTTCCAGAATAATCTCAAGAGACTAAAATTATTTTTAAAAATGACATTATAATATATTACTGCTACACCTTTACTAACCCTTATAAGTAGATATACTCGTATTGTTTTGATTAGACATTTTAATTCAATTTAATTCTTACGGGTAAGAAACGGGGGGGGGGGAGTAAGTACTCAAATCAACAATTTTATATGCATATCTTTATTATTAATTTTTATTAAAGCGATAAGTAGAAGTTATGATAATAATTGATAGGGTGTGATATTCGTAATAATAACGAACACCCACCATGAAATCGGAAATATTTGCTTTTTGTTTTTGGAATTAATAATTTATAAATGGAAATTAATTAAATTAATATATGTATTATTTTTGTTAATATTATTTAATTTTTTTTTTTTTATATATTAGATAATAAATAATTACAACTAATTTAAAATTTTAAAAATATATTTAACTTACCCTAGTCTCAGTGATTTTAACACCCTTTTCACCTTTTTGCCAATCCCATACCGATATAATTTTTTCAGGCGAATCATCAATAACAGCCAAATTTGCACCACCATCAGCTCTACTAAATGATAAACAATTTACAGAACCTGTAAAATCACCAGATCCAATAACAGCAATTGTTGCTAATGAAACTGAATTCCAAACTCTAACATGTGGCTGTATTTGAGAAAAAAACAAAAAAAAAAAATTTAATTTGTATTAAATAATAATAATAAAATTTATTTTACCGTTGCATCCCTTTTATCATGACCTGCACATTGGCCTGTAGCGACTAGAAGTTTATTTGGATGAACTGCCAAACTGTATTTCAAAATAAAAATTAAATAAAAATAAATAATTTTTGTACATGACTATAGATTCGTTACAAAAATTTTTTAAAGAAAAACTTTTTTGTGTCACTTTAAAATAAAAAAAAAAAACAATTCACATATAAATAATAACCTTTTAACATCATCTGTATGACCTAAATAATGCCTTTGAGATTGTTCATCGGCATTATATAGAACAACTGCAGCAGCAACAAAATATACCATTTCACCAGTTGGTAATTGATATAAATTGGAACGACAATCTTTACCACGATATCCATATACCCAATCTAATTTTAATTTTTTTGATGGAGCTGGTTGAACTTTTGTAATATCATAAGTATCTTTGACATCAGATGGCGCATAAAATATTAACGGACGTCCACGAAGGAACATTTTAACAGAACCTTCATCATCATTATAGGTAGCAGTATGAGTACTGAAAAATTAAATTTTGAAAATTATTATTTTATTTTTTATAATAAAAATTAAATTATGGTACCTCATAATATATTTAAAAAGTATATATATATGTAGGTATTCCGTATACACAAAAATAAATTAATTTAAATTTTTTATTAAAGCACTATTGAATAAAATTTAATGTTGCTCATGCAATAGCTTAGAATAAACTATTAAAAAAAAATATAATTTTTATTTTCATTATTTTTTGATAAAAAAAAAATAATCTATAATAGGGATAATCAAGCTAATTGTAGTCATTAATATTTCATTAGAATAGAAAAAAGGAAAAAAATAAAAAACAGAACAACAAAAGAAAAAAAAAACAAAATGAAAAGTCCTGAATAGAAAACAACTGTGTGAAATGCATTTCTAGTGTCCTATTAAGGTTTTAATACAATTTATTTTAATTTGAAATCAACAGTCTAACTAAATCAATTATGTTACATACATCCATGCATAGTTAAATACACACATACAATATACATACTTATATATGTACGTCTATATCTTTACTTAGATGTTATTAAATAATATTATTACAGATGTGGTCTTGTTTTAGGAGTGTCTCTGAAATTATTACAAGTGAAATATTACAGGTTTGTTCACTATGTAAAAATTAAACTTAACTATATTTTAAGGCTTATTAATTTGAATTAATTGAATTATTTAAAACATAGTGGTTCTAAAGTGTTTGACAGTTAATTGTCATTGTACGAAACTATTCTGTCCGATTCTATTCGAAATCTACCAAACAAACTTATTAGTAACACTATCACCCATATATTTAAAACGGTGTTAAAGGACAGTGATGAGAACAAAATTTTGAATAACTAAATGTATTGATTTTGGAATTATCTGACAAGTCGAGAACACAGTCTTATCAACAAACAGAATAAAAACTCAGCTGAGTATCAAAAATAATAAATTAATCGAGTTATCTTATTATTTTTATCTAGTACAGATAGGTATCTCATATTTAATTTTCTCAGAAATTTTTTAAATATTTTTTTTTATTAAATTTCTAAACTCGAAAAACTTAATTTTGGGAACAACTTGAAATTAAAAGTGTTGCATTTTGTTGTTCAGTAAAGAAATACCAAATTTATTACCCAACGAAACGAAATAAATGTTGTTCCACTAATCGCAGTCGAAAATAAACAAACGAAATAAAATTTCTGGAAACAATTAAAAAAAAAAATAATAATAAGATAAAAAATTCAGCAATACACATTTAAAGTTTTTAAATTAATATAAAAAAAAATTTATTCTGTCAATTTTATGCTAAATCCTGTCATCAAACAACTATAAAAGCGGATGAATGAATGTTTGTGAGAAACTGTTCTGATATCATTCTGACTTGAACCAAAATAAGCAAAAATAAAATTATTTTTTTTAATTTTTGGGGACTGTTCACCATACGACTCGTTACGGTGGGGACAAGAAGTTTTTTTTAAATGTTACGTAACTAATTATATTATGATGAGAAGCTATAATGAATGATAATATAAAATCGTTTGTGGTTTGCTTCACTACACTGATTGACTACACATTCACATTAAGTTGCTGTGTTCATGTTAAGATAGAAAAATTTGCTGACTGAAATTGCTACTTAATGTAAACACAGGGATGGAAAACAAAACCTTATGTTTGTACATATGCAGATTAACAATCTTACATTATTTTTCATCGGAGTTGGCAGCACAAATTATTATTATTGTGTTGTTCGTATTTAATATTATTACCGTTTCTGACACTGTACTTAAATATAAGAAAAAGAATAAAACTAACTTTGTTTTTAAACTATTAAAAAGAAAGGTCATTCATTTTAAACATTTGACTTAAATTTATTCCCACTATCTTATATACCCTTCTAACCAACTCTTAATGACAATTTTTGCAAACTTTTGAAATCTTGTAACTATGTGTAATTTGAAATTTACATTTAATAAAAATCAGAATTTTAAAAATATGTAAATAAATATATAAATTATTTAAAATAAAATTTAAAATTAAAAAAATTCTATATAAAATACCAAAATGAATAAATTTTATTATTTTGTATCGCTTATTTATCTGACCACGTCTGTATTAATATTGAAATTATTACTACATTTACTACACGTCAATTTAATACACGTTTATTTATATAGAATTTAATATGTACAAAAAATAAATTGACACGGTCAGACAATTTCTGTGTTCAACTAATTACTGTAAGTTATCAATATTGTATAATAATAGAAAAAACAAAAACAAAAAATCGAAAAAAAAAGGATAAAAAAATAATTATTGTCGTGGCCTTGTAAACTTCATTTTTTTGTTATTTTATTACAAAATTATTTATTATATTTTCCTTTTTATTATTATTATTATAAATTTTATTTTAATATAATGAGGTAGGTAATGTAACATATTATATTAAAAAATATTTGTTGAACATATGTTTTACATATATGTAATACGTATACATATTTTGATTTTAGTTAATTTACCAATTTTAAATCAATAATTAATTTTTTATTGATTAAATTAATTTTCAAAGTCAAAAAAAGTATTGTTTTATTTTTTTTTTATAATAAAACGCAAACTTTTATTTTATTTTGAGAAGACAGTGAATTAATTATAGGGAAGGTATACTTTCATTTTTTTATTAAATTTATTCTATAAAAGGTAGTAAGACAATCATTTTAAAAGTTGATAAAAATTGTTATTTAAGAAAAACTTAAAATTATTCTACATATCTTGTATGTACATACTTACATACATATATAATTGCTATTGATTAAATTTTTAATATAGTTTTATTTCAAAATTAATATTATTCTTAATTTGAGAAAATTGATAAGTTATTTTATCAAATTTGAAACACTTTCGAGGCATTATCTGTTTACCCTTAAGGATACTCTAAAAAATGAATAACATTTCTCCTAAAATTTAAAATTCTGAAGTTTATTTCCATTATCCAGGCAGTATTTATAAAAATTATAAATTATTATATAGGTATGTATATATAAATATTTATTATTAGTTAGAGATATTATTAAAGCTGGAATTTCAAACTTATTGTTTTCAGATTTTACGTTAAGATTTTGGTAAATTTTTATAACTCACAGATGTATTAATAACATCAATAAAAAAGTTATGAAATCAACCAAAGCAAAATTAGGAGTTGTATAAATGTATAGGTAGTCTAACACTATAAATACCTACTGATGACTTCAAGTAGTATTGTGATGAACCAAACAACTCTAAACTTATTGTTATTAGCTGTATTCTTTTCATCCAGTTCAAGGTCTAGGTCAGTTGTTTAATATGAAAATACAATTACAACTTAAAACCCACATATTTATCTGATTTTTATACAGGTCTCAAATATTTATTAATTATATTTGCAACGACTGGCGCTTTCATAATTTTTTTTGTTGTTAAATTGGTAGTCATGTCATTTAAATACCATTTGTAATAGATTAAAATGTTAGTGTGAATTTTGTTAATTTAAATTAATTTAATTTAATTTAATTAACAAGTTTACCAACTTAAAAAAATCATTAACGATATATTTGAATTTAACAAAACCTAGAGCTTGAACCGAATGAAAAGAATACAGTTATTGTTTTAAGATTTTAATACACAGCTGTCAAAATTTCATTCAATCAAAACTATTTTTGCTGAAGTATTTTTAAAAATAAAATGTTTACCAGGTTGATTCTGTGTAAAAAAAAAAATACAAAAATGATAAATACGAAGCTTTAACGTTTTAATTTATTTGAGATATAATATCTGCGTATTTAAATCTAAAGAAAAGATTGAAAATTCAATTTTAATGTTATGAACATAACAATTAGTTTTGAGTACAAATGAAGAAAGTAAAGTGCTTAAAAAAATTAATATTTGTAATTATACATTCTTATCTTCTTTTAGTTTTGTCGTGAAACACTAAAGTGATATTTTTCTATTCTGTTAAACACACACATGACAGTTTTAAATTGACATGATCACAAAAAAGTACTACCAACATAAAAAAAATTTGTATTATCCATCTTACAGGGTTTCTCGGAAACACAGGGTGTTTTCATTTATTCATTCTAAAGAAGGAATGGAAAGAATAGAATACTTGATGATGTCTCGATAGAATATTCCGAACAAATAGAATTAACGAACAGAATAAAAGAAACAGAATAAACATCAGAAACTGTCATTGTTTGTTTTTTTATTTATTTATTAATTTTTGTGAACCAAAGTTTTTACTATTTTTTAATTTGTGTAAAAAATTCTGAATATTCCGAATATTCAAGATACGTCTTAAGAGAATATGGGTGAATATATTATTGAAAGAAAAACAAACAAGTGAATTTGCAAAAATACTGAATTATGTTAATGCAAAAATACTAAAGGTTCTGCTCCACTAGTCTTATTTTCAAAAGTGATAATAACTTCTAGTAGTAATGAAACTGCGGCAGAAACGGAAGAATGAATAAGTTATTATCACTCTTGAAAAGAATAGTGGAGTAGGACCTTATAGTAACACTATATTTTATGTCGTAAACATGAATTTATATAATCTATATAATTTCTATATTAGTCGTTATTACAGCCTGTAATTATATAGCTACAGTTATTTTGCCAATATATAGGAACGATATTAAAAATGATTTTATTAACAATAAATATAATGCAACTTATTAATTAATTATATATAATTTCAATTTACATTAAAAAATAAATAAAATTATATAAGTAAAGTCGGTTTGTTTGCTTTTCTAAATAAATTAGGAAAACATTAATATTCAAAGAAAAAAAATAAACAATAAGAGAAAAGCAAAAATACAATTTATAATGAATAATTAAAAATAAAAAATTAACTGCACTATACAATTGCATTAATGTTAAGCTTAACCGCACTACACAACAAATGTACAACAAACGTAACTGAAATTAACATTTGAATATTAATCACCCTATCGTTTATATTTTAAATTTTCATTCATTTTTTTTTTTTGTTATTTTCTATTTTATAAAATTCCTATGCTGAAATATTAAAATAAGAATAATCTTTAATATCGATTTTTTTTTTTTTTTAGAGTAAGGTAGAAGAGACCTTGCTTAATAGGTTGATATAAAATGCTTATAAAAAGTTCTTTTAAATGTTTATTGATGTATATCAAAAACACGTGTGTTATATTCTTATGTATCCTATCTAATACCAATCGTATATAAGGTGTATTTTGCTTTTCGTAGCAAAGTCTGCTTGACCTAGGTTAAATTAGAAAAATTTTTATTTTTTTTTCTTCCTTTAATCTTATTGCATATAGGTCTATAAAATCGAATTAAATTTTGATAAATATCAAATTGTCATAAAAAATTGAGATTTTTGTCTTAAAGGTAGTTTAAGTTCTTTAAAAAAAAGATTAATATGTATTAAAAATATTTATTACGGTTAAAATTAATATTAAACATATTTATTGTTGTTATTTATTAGCTATGGTTCTAAATCATCGTTAATATTCATTAATAGTATCTATATAGTTAATTATTAACTTGGGAGATATTTTAAATAATTGTGCTTTTCTCGAATTCAGATAGGGTGTTAAAATACCAATTTTGACAAACTAAACAACAAAAATAATATGTCTGACAGTTTAATCAGTTTGATACTCTGACATGAAGTCTGTAGTGCTGTACTTTTATTTTAAAAAATTTACAAATGAGAGAAAAAATCACGTGGTCATAAAACTACAATTGTTATGCAAGAACAATGAAAATAATTTCATTTTAAAAAAAAAATTAAATATATATACAATTTGCATAAATTTTTTAAAATTTTTTTATGTCAAAAATTAATTGATGGTAATGAAATTTCTTTGAATTGAATTGATTCACATACAGACCTAATGTTCGAGTTAACCTATGGATAAAAACACTAACAAAAATATGATTTCGATATTGTTTATTAGGCTTTTATTGTTTGTTTTTGTTTTATTTTCAGTATTGAGTACATATATAGGTTAAGATTTTAGATGCTAGAGTATTAGTATGATTAATTGAGGTTTAAATCCAGAGACGCAATGTTACCGCAACTGTAGAACTATTTCAAAGTACCTATATTATACCTGCGATATTTCATTTGAAGAAGAATGAATTATAAATTAGATGAATTAACTTGACAGTATTTCTTATTGACAGGTCAGATAAGAAGGACGTTAATAGACTTATACCACGTAAATAGATTTTGTTAGTTCAATTACATACAAATATGCAAAAAAAAAAAAAACAAATTAATTTGGTAATACGGTTTTTGGAAAAGTAAATATTTTTTTTTATTCGGTTCGCATTAATTTTAATAAAACGGTTTTATTTAAGAAGGCATAATTTATAATAATAATAGTATAATATACCTACCTAATAGTCTACCTAAGTTACGAACCATAACATAAATTCATCAGTATATAACGGGTAGAAGAAAATTTCAACCAATTAAAAGGTTATTTATTCAACAGTCTTAAAATGGTAAAAAAGATTGATAACCAAAGTTAATTGAATACGTCGATATCTATCTATCGAATCTATAGAAGTATGTTTCTAAGAAGAAAATGAGAAGAATCTTACAATTTAAAAATGTAGACTTAACATACTAATGAATCTAATTAGTTGATAATACAAACGTAAAAGAAAAACATCTACAAAAAAAAAATTTAACTATGAAGACTACTGTGACAATGACTCATGACATGTCACTTTACTTTTTATTTATTTATCTATTTTCGAATTTTGCGAAGAAAAATACCACTTTATTTTGTTAATATTTTTGTTTTTTGTTTTGTCGTCATTTTTTTATTACAAAATATTCAAATTTTTCTTCTCACCCTTTTAGAAAGGGTCTAAAAAATCAAATATGTAATATATTCATTTTCATCATATTATTCACTGATGTTAATGCTGACAAACTGACAAGTGAGAGTAAATCATTCAATTTACTAAAGAAGATTATTTTTTTTATATACATAACTTTAAATTATTTTATTTATATAAATTATACATATAAGACGATTAACTTTAACGATTAATTTTTATTAAGATGAATTTTGGGTGGGGGTCGATATGATACTGTTTTGTTTTTATTATTTTTTGTTTTATTTGTTTTTCAGTGCTCTATAAAAAATCTTTATATTTTTATGTAATACGATACCATTTATAGCAAAAAGAACAATAAATAATTCAAGTTCAAGGTCACATCATAATACATACAACATATATTATAATATAATTTTATATATATATGTATCTATATAGAAATGACGATTACATGAAGAAAGGAAGAGGGTGTTGAATTAGAATTTACAATAATTTTTTTATTATTTAATTTTTCGTTTTTGTTATAATTTTTGTTTTTATTTTTTGTTTTTGTTTTAATATTAATTTCCCATCTTTGAGATTTTCGATGTTATTAGATAGGTATTATAATAATTATAATTATGTATTGAAATGTATATATTTTACTTGTATATAAAGGCTTGATAAAACGCAGGTGGTTGATAGGCCCACAATAAAGAACTTATAAATAAATAAAATACTTATATCATATATGTTACGGGGAATATGATATAAACATGAGAGAAGATTATCCATAATCAACGCTGAATTTGATTGATATATATATATGTATTATATTTATTAATATAATTAAATTTATTATAATATAAATTTTTTTTTTTTTTTGTTGAATATATACAAAACATTATATTATAAAAACTAAAATAGTTTTCTCGCCCAGTGTGGCATTGTGGAAAGTTAAATACCTGGTCATAAATTTTATCATAAATTTATCATAAATACTTTGGTAAGTTAACAATTATTATATTATTATAACAATATTTAACATCGAATTCCCCGTAACATATGTATATAAAATAAAATAAAACAATTGCACAAATTAATGACTTTAAAATAAAATAATTGACTTTTACCTTGACATAATGATTGCAACAATGATACAAAACTCCTTTTAAATTTATTTATGTTTTTTTTTTTTTAAATTGCAATGAATGAAATTTTACACGATTTTTAAGTTTCGTTTAATTGACTAAATTTGGTTTTAATTTGCACAAATAAAATGTATTTTTAGTAAAACAATTTTTTGTTTTTATTTTTTAATTTTTAAAATAAATATGTAACTTTGTTTTTCGTAATAAATCTTTTAAATTTCCAACAACTTCAATATTTAAAGATTATAATAAGAAAATGATTCATATTTTTGTACCTCTCCGATTATATAGACCAATATCAGATGTTACTGAATATGTACTCTAACTAAATAAGCCACGAAAAACTTTTTTGATATGACGTATTCAAAAATTTATTTAATTTTCTTAAATTTAAACCGTTAGTTGGTCATCAGAGGTTCTCTGATAGTTTTACCGAATTTCAAAAAGAAATCTTTTTATCAAAGATTTTTAATTTTTAAAATAATTATTCTTTAAAATAATTACGAATGCACGAATCTCACTTTTATGACTAAAAATTTTAAATTAAAAAAATTATTTTTTTTTTTTTCAACTTGGAAATTTTTTTGATTTTGGTTTAATCATAAAAGCTTTACGGTCTGTTGTGTTACTTGTTCTCTGAAGTGTGTACCGCAACAACAACAAAAAAACATAAAAAATTAAATAAAACAGTTCAACCGCTAAAATATACATTTATAGATATATCTACTGGTATTGTTACAATAAAATATATACCTATATGTATCTAAAAAAAAAAAAAAAATTATTTAAAATTTTCTTTTGAGATTGTATTGAAACTAGCCTAAAAAATACAACTTTTGTTGTTATTATCATTATTATTCTTATTTATTATTATTATTATTGCTATTATTTTATAGTTGTGTGCACACCGGTAAGAATAAGTTTTTTCGATATGTATATAAAAGATTTTTTTTTAATATAAAATATTGCGCATACACATAATAAATTTTTTTTTGTTTTTTTTTTATCTTTTAGATACCGGAATTCTATACGATAAAAATTAAATTTATATACGAATAGTACACAGATAATAAAATCATTCTTTTTAGGTGTGCGATAATATTATGTATAGATAGTGAGTATATATAGATATACAATAAAATACCAAATAATATTATAATAACAAATATGTAATATAAATAATTATATTATTGAAAAACATATGATTTCATTTTCATTTACAAAATATTTATTCAGAATAGAAAATGAATAATTGAGAATTTAGTATAGAGAATGAGTGAGTGAGAGAGACAATATATAAATAATGGGGGTTATTTATGAATTAAGTAAATATTTAAGTTTGGATATAAACATTGAACAAAATATTTAACTATAAAATATGGATATTTATAACAGTAGTGAGTAAATGAAAATAGATAAGTTAAAAATATGAAATATGTATCTGAATAAATTTAGTGAAAGTGTTGAAGTTATATATTTAAAAAAAATTCGAAATTAGGCATAATTAGAGTTGAGAAATTGTAATGTGAAAAATATATACATATTTCTAAAAGTTATAATTAATCGTTAATATAGTTATTTATTTATTTATTTCAACTCAACCAAAATATGTTTTAAGAGATTACTATCAGTTAATTTAATATTATAATTTTTCAACAAAACGGCCAAGTGAGAATATTGTTCGGTTTTTGTAACTCGCATATGGATTTATTTGTCGACAAACATGATGCATTGGCTATGTCATCTGAATATGACAATCAGAAGGTCCCAGATTCGAATACTGGTCAGGAATAAAAATAATATAATGTTATAAAATTTGTTTAAAGTATAATTTCGTATTAATTTAAATAAAACGGTTTTATTTAAGAAGGCATAATTTATAATATTTATTTATATAAAAGACCATTGTATGTTTGTAAACGACGCTTTTTGACATTTTTTGTATTTACTAAAAAAAAATATTTTTCCTTTCAATTATTTTTATATGATTTTTTGATTTTTAAATTTTAAAATTTTTTGCTTTCAATTAAATTGTGAAAAAAAGAGAAAAATGGATAAAAAATAAAATGGATGGAAAATAAGTTATTAATTTGTTTTAAATTATAACAAAAAAGTGTTTCTAGAAAAAAAATTTCTTGGGGCTACTGAGTGGTTATGTTCGAGAAAAAGTTCGGTATCTTTTTACTCGGGACTCGTTTTTAAACGGGCTGACTTACTAGTAATAGTATAATAGAGATAGTCTACCTAAGTTACGAACCATAACATAATTTTTTTTTTTTTTTAATTTACAAACTGTTATAATTTTTGTACCAAATTTTATCTTGTTATTATTATCTTGTCAATATTATCGTTAAATTTGACATTGACAGCTATTATAATAGAGGGTTTATGCAATAAATCTTGTCAATATTATCGTTAAATTTGACATTGACAGTTATTATAGTAGAGGGTTTAGGTCATTTACGTGTAGATTAATTGATATTTTGACAACTTCACGTCTATGTTTACGTAAATTACCAAAACCGTCTATATAATAACTGTCAATAAAAACTGTCAATGTCAAATTTAACAATAATATAGACAAGAATATGACACTTTGCAAATTTAAAAAAAAATCGATTATACTATTATATTACATTATTATTTTATATATTGCGTTAATGTATTTGTACAATATGTTATTTTGATATATTTTAGGTCTATATATATAAGAGCTTATATTACTAGAATATTTACAGCTTTGATTTGTACTTATTTCGACTAACCTGACTTAATTATTTGGAATAAATTTAATTTGTAAATGATAAAAAAGGCAAGTAAAAACCTTTAATTAATTATTTTTATCCTAATATAAAACCTAATTTAAACCTAACCTAAAGCTTAAATATCGTTTATTAACTAAAATGATCTTAATATTAAATCTCCATCTTCTATCGCTATTATAAACGGAATTTCGGAATTGTAAAAGCTTTCAAAACAGGCAGGTGCTGTTTTTTGTATATGTTTTAAAATAGTGTTAGTGCTGCCTAATAAGTGCAATCTGCTTGTGGAGAAATGAAAAGATTAGCTTAGAATTAATTTAAGAATAGGGTTTTGTTTTCTTTGAAACAAATTCAAATTAATTTTGGCGTCACAAACCGTATAGCAAAATATTTTGAAAAATGGATTTAAATATTAATAATTTACTTTCACCAGTTAAATTAGATTTTTTTATTTATTACTGAATATCTGTTATACATTTTCGTTTTTCTAAATACTATAAATCGCAACCGCAGAAAAAATTGACATGTTTCATAATTTAAATTTATCACGATAAAAATTTTTTACATTCTAAAATATACTAAATGAATCTTACAAGACCGTACCTTAAATATTTAGTATAACAAAAATAAAAAAAAATATTTTAATAAAAGTTAAAAAACTGTTATACAATACATACGTATATATTCATACATAACACAAAACGTAATAAACGAAAAGACCTCATTTACAAAAAAAAAAATCATATACAAAAATTCATTCTTTTGAAAGTCATTCAGAAAAATTTAATTGACATGATTTTGAGGAGAATACCCATATCTAAAATGAATCATTCATTTATGTGCAAGCTATTTTTAATTTAAAATTGAAAACAAAATCATAAGAAATCTTGTAATACTTTTCGTCAAGGTAAATAATTGCGTATATACACTCAAACACAACACTTTATATATAATAATGTAAACTAAATTCACGTGACTTAGATTTCTTTATTAAATTGACGTCAAACGTAGATATACTAAATGACTAAGTCATGATTTTGAAGATCATAATCTATTACCAACTCTTTATTATTAATAAACTGATTAAAATAATTTTATTTATAATATAATTTAAATTTAAAAAATAAACAAATCACTCAAAATTATTTTTGAATTTTCTTTATACTCGTATATTGCTATGTATGTGTGTTTTTCAGAAAACTTAAGAGAAAAACTTTTTTTTTTTTTAAATATTTCTCTTAACCAAACATATTTTCTGTTCACTTGGTTCGCTTCATAAAATTTTATTTCTCTTATTATGTACAAAACCTAAACTACATATTATTTGTAATTTGTATAGTGCTCTTAATTTATATAAAAAAGAAAATTATATTAAAATTAATCAGGAAGTCCATATTTAATAGAGATTTGTTATTTTTTTTATCTTCTGTTTCAAATTAACATTTCGAAAAGATTTAATATTTAAAAAATATTATGTCATTTTATTAATGTTTTATTTTTTATTTTGAAGAGCTTGCATAATTTGTACTTACTTATATGAGTAGTTCTCTATATTAAAAAATAAAACTACTATTGTTAGAATAAATTAATTAATTTTCTCGTTAAAGTTCAAATCTGTTAAAATAAATATTTCGCATTTCCGTCTATTGTTTAGAGTTTTGAATTTAATAAAAAAAATTAGATTTATGTTAAAAAACTGTTCTTTTATTGTATTTTCATAAGAAAGAGTTAAAATAAAAAAAATTTAATTTTCATTTCGATATTAAAATTTTAAAAGAATTTTAATAGTATGTATGTATGTATATAGCAGATATATTATGAAATTGTGTAATTGTTCTTAAAATAAAATATTATGATTGTATAAATTTATATAGGTTATATTTTAAAATTTGAAAAGATGAATGGAACATTTATAAACTATTCGAGTCATTAATATTTAAATTATTTTACTAATTACTTTAACAATATTAAATGTTGGAAATCAGTGTTAACGAACCTACAATATTCATATGTATAAAATGAAATTAACATTAAGTGTGAATTATAATTGGCTTGTTTTGATTTTAATACAAAACTCGTATTGTCATTTTATATGCCGGACTTCCGAGTCAAATAGTAATATAGAAGTAATTATATTTGTCCAGTAAGTTGTTCTAGAACATTCTAAAACGTTCTAGAGTAAAAAAGAACACCTTTTTTATGTTCATTAGATTTCGTTATTTTAAATTTTGATCCAAAAGTGTTCTGAGCGGTGTTCATTACTTCATTAGCTTGTGTAAAACAGTTCTAAATTGATATTTTTTGTTCTTAATGTTTTTGAGAGCAGTTTTGGACAATTTTTGTTGTTGTTGTTTGTTCTTTCAATGTTGACAGTTAAACAAAGAAATTTGAGAGTAAGCAAAAATTAGAACAAAAAAGTTCAAAAAAGATAAAAGGTCTGTATGTTAACTTTTATTTGCAAAAATTGGCAAATGAGAGGAAAAATCACGTGATCATAAAATTCTCCGAGAATAGTTAAAATGTTCTCTTTTGCAAACAAAAGTGGACATATGCAAAATTTGCATAAATTTATCCAAATTTTTTCATATCAAAAATAATTGATTTTTAGGTTATGAGATTTTTTTATATTTGAATTTATTTGGTAATGTTCTGAATTTTTTTGTAAAATTATTGAATGTTTTTGTTGAAAAAAATTAAATTAAATAATTTTTCATAGTTTTGGTCTTTGTCGCTAAAAAGTTATATATATAAGTTTTCAGGTTAGGTATACAAATTTTTATTTATTTTAGGTATACTACTTTTTATATGAAAAATATTCTATTGACATTTAAAACAACAACAAAAATTTGACAGTAAATTATTACAAATTTTTGCAAATAGAAATTTCATTTGCAAAAATTTATTTAAGAGAGACTTCTGACGTCGCGTTTTAAAGATAAAATTCTCTTAAATTTCTCAAAAATTTGTAAAGAGCGTGCAAAAAAAAAAGTAAACATACAGAAATTTGGATAAATTTATATAAATTTGAGAGTTAACATACAGACCAAAAGTGAAGTGGTTCTAAAGTGTTTGACAGTTAATTGTCACTACCCTAAACTGTTCTGTCCAATTCTGTTCTAAAAACAACAAATAAAGCATAAAGGTAAGCTTTAGATTAATGTTTGAGAAATATTTTGTTGACTCTAAAAAGGGTTACATATAAGTAGCTTATTGAATTTTTATGTAAGATCGCTGCAAAGAATTTCTTAAATTTACTCAAAAAAATTTTAAAAACGTGCTGCCGTTGTAAAAAACTATGCCTATAGTAGATATTTGAAAAATATACTTTATCAAAGTATAATATCCCAACTTAAGCTGGATTGTCATTGAGCAATATTTAGAATCTAAAAAATTTTATTGGTTCTAAAAAGACAGATAGCTTATTGAATTTTTATGTCAGAAAAAAATAGACCGATGCAAAGAATTCTCTAAATTTCTATTTGGAAAATTTATTTTATACACAAAAAAACAATAATTCAACCGTCAAAACCATTTTTTGAAAAAAAAATATTTTTTTTAGTTACATTTCTCAAAAAATTGTTAAAACAGTGTTGCAGATATTTAAGAAACTATCCCCGATATTTTAAAAATATACTTTATCAAAGTATAATATCCCAAATTTTTTGAAAAAATCCCGCAGTTTTTGTGAAAATATCCCCTATAAATGATATTGTCTGTTCTTGTCGTACGCATTGAGTTCTCATATAAAATAATGTCATTTCATGTTATCTCCCTTTTTAGAGCAGATAAAATTTTTAAGATTTTAAATATTGGTGAAGGAAAATTCAGCTTTAGTGTGAAAAATATCCCAAATTTTTTGGAAATATCTTCAGTTTTTGTGAAAATATCCCCAGTAAATTATATTTACTATTCTTGTACCATACGCATTGATTTCATATAAAATAATGTCCTATCATGTTATCTTCGTTTTTAGAGCCAACAAAATATTTAAAATCTGAAAATGTGGGCCAGCTAAAATCCACCTTAATAGGTTGCAGTTGAAACAATTAGAAACCAGTTTTAAGACAATAATTTTCATATTGAGTCAGAATTCATACCAGAATGCTGATTCTGTTATGACTTTCATTACAGTCTTGCCTAGTGATCCACAAATATTATATATATATGTAGAAAAAAATATCTGTTTACATTTTTTTTTACTTATTAAAAAAATTAAAAGTATAAAATTAAGGATCGTATTAAAACTTTGCATTACAAAATTCGAAGATTACAACATCTTAAATTTTGCTTTAATTTTGCTTTTGAGCAATTCTGGATTTACAAAATCCTAGTTATACAAAATTCTGATTTTTTTTAGAAATTATTTTTGTCTTTTTCCAGAAAATTGAAAATTCCGAATTTCGTAATTCACAATAAACTCATCGAATCACGATATAAAAAAATATATCAAGGATTGTTAATCCAATTTTACAAAACAAACATAATTAAATTTATAACAAAAAGGCTGCACAATTTTTTATTAATTGCAAAACATAGAAAATCAAAATAAAAAGAGCTGAAGCATACTCTTAAATAATTTCAATGAAGCTACAATAAAAATTGTAATTGATCACAACAACCAAAAACAAAACTACTAAAAAATAATTATGAAAAGTACTTGGACAATCACAGGTGGCTATCGAACCATAGTTTGTTCACCTCTGATATGTAGCATAAAAAAAATGTGAAATATATTTTATTTTGTTCATTTTTTTTTTTTATTACGTCAACTAAAAATTCTTTAACATTGTTGTGCTATTATAGACCTAATATGATTGTTGTCCACTAAAAAAATAATATTCTTATTCTTTTTAAGTATTGTATTAGTTAAAAAAATAAAACTATTTTTGGAAATTTCATCTATATACATCAATTTATTAAATAAACATTAATACTTAAAAAGAGTTATTTTATTTTTTTTTTTATTAATTGTAGGTGTAATACCATGAGCCACTATTTATCACGATACATAAAATAATTTTTATTATATTAAAATTTAATTTTTGACAGCATCATTTTATTCTATAAAAAATGAATAATTTATTTGTTATATATATATGGAATGGGACCAGTTCATTATTCTTATTTTATTATCAAAATTTGTTCACATTATACTGAAATTAAGATTAATGTAACATGCACAGTCGTGTCGATCAGTTCAAAAATAGTTCATTGACAATTTAAATCAATGTAATAGTAACATTTTTTTCGTAAATATTTCAGTGTTTGACAAATGAATGATTTTTATGTATGTGCTATCGAATGAATGAATATTTTTCGATAGTTCTCATCACTAGTTTGACTCCTAAATAAATAATAAATTTTTGAGAATTTGATATAAAATTTATCTTTTTGTATT
This sequence comes from Argyra leucocephala, assembly GCA_963942445.1. Taxonomy (NCBI): domain Eukaryota; kingdom Metazoa; phylum Arthropoda; class Insecta; order Diptera; family Dolichopodidae; genus Argyra; species Argyra leucocephala. The sequence goes on along the minus strand of OZ012681.1, from coordinate 6,182,011 downwards.
AAATTTCAAATTTCGAAAAAATCAAAATATTCTGGTATACCTTGACATAATAAAATTTTGGAATGAAATTTTAGTTCTTATAATTTTTTGTTTAGAATTTTTTTAATCACGACACGATTCCATAAATTTTATATCTCATTCCAAAACAATATTTTCTCATAAATATCCAAATTACAAACCAATATCATACATGCATTATGATTTAAATTCATAAATACTAATAGTAAAATACTAATTTTACAATTAAAAAAACTTAATTTGATATATAGATCATTTATTTCTTGAATATTGCGAATAAAGAATATAAGAGATAGAGAGTATACATTTTACGAACCGATGATACACGATTTGAATAATTCTCTCTGTATACTGTGAATAATATTAACTCACCTTTAAACTTCAATGACTTCATTATACTCAAATAAAGTGTTAACAATCTTAATGAAAGATTATAATCAGTTCATGTTACAAAATTTACTACTCTAATTCAAATTATAGTGCATACTTATAAAATTTGAATTTAAATAAAAAAAAAAAATTAGGTTATGTTGAATAGATTCAATTAAAAAAAAAAAAAAAAAAACAGAATCTGTATTATAGTATGACAAATACGATATGTATCTTTAATATAAAATAAAAGAATTATAAAATTTCAAATAGTAACAAAAAAAAAATGAAATAAGAAAAACAAAATAACAATAATCATAACTATTATTTCAGTATCGTAGGAGTTTAAAAGAGAAGTTCAAGGTGATATGCATATAGTTACAAATACAATACAATGATTTTTAAAAGAATAGCTATAAATTAAAAACGTGCGAGATTTTTATTTTTCTTTTATATTCATTTTTCTATTAAATAGTTTTTAATAAAAAAAAAGGCGTTATTCTAAAAATAAATCTGCGCACAATTATAATATTTTTTTTTAAATCAAACAAAAAGAAAATCAATATTTAAATTTAAATTTAAATTAAAAAAAAAAAAATTAATTTAAAATTAAGTAATAATAAATAAAAATGATAAATATGAAACATACCCATGCTTTAGCATATGATTTGCCATTATTGATTTTGATGACGATAAATTAAGTAAAGATTTTGCAGACAGTCTAAAAAAAATCAAAACAAAAAAAAAAGAATAACAAAAAATAACCAAAAACATGAAAAACAATAAAAATATAAAACAAAAAAAAAACTTATTTTAAAATTAAATTTAAAAATAAAAAAACTATAAAATGATCATAACTAAATTTGAATATTAAATAAAAAATCAAATTAAATTTACTCATCATTTAATTGTAAAGCCATTGAATTAAAAAAAAAAAAAAAACAATTTTTTAAAAATAATATTTCACTTTTTTTATCACTTTAAAATTTGTATTCTCAAATTACACGAATAATTCTTTTTTAATTATCTTCTACTACTTTAAATTAATTATTCAAAAAATAATATTTTAATTTTTTTTTTCTTTTTCGTAACACACAAAAATTTTAACCCACACTGAACTAAAAATATAAAACTAAGAAAAAAAGCAACAAAAAAAAAAAAATATAAACAACAAAAAAGTTTATTTTTCACAACTTACCTTCCTTGCAATGTAGAACCACCAGTAGTTGAAATTACACCAACACCACTATTACCATTACCAACACCGGCGCCAATACCACCATTCTGAAAATCACCTGTACTATTCCAACGTTTATTTAATCCAACAGCAGCATGGTGGTTTACTGTATTTGGTCGTGGTGAAGGTGATGGAGCTGGCGACACGCTACTACTACTATGTGAATCAGAATGTAGTGAACCATTTGATTGATGATGTAGTTTATTATTGTTGCGATGATGATTATTATTATTTATATTATTATTATTATTATTATTGTGATTATAACTATTATTATTATTATGATGATTTTGTGGTGTTGCTACACCAGATGATGATACTATTGATTGATGGCGACGTATAACAGATGATTCAGTTGGATGATGATAATTTGGTGTTGAACGTGGTAATGGTTTTCTTAATTTCCATTCATTACTTGATGTTGTTGATGATGAACTATTATTTGTTGGACTCGGAGATGTCACTAAAATTAAATTTTATTTATTTTGATTAAATTTTTTAAATAAAATTTTTAATTAAAATTTATATTAGTTAAATTAATGTTGGGAATATAATATAGTAATAATAATAATAATAATATTATTATAATAATAGGTAAATTTGGAAATGACACATTGCCAAACATGATGCGGTATCACTATTGTATCAGTCCAAAATTCATGATGCAATTCGGCAATGATGCTTTGTGTTACTAATGCAATTAATACATTTTAAAACTATCAGAATATTAAACTAATTATTAATTTGATTTGAATTTGCTTGTATAATATAATACATAAAAATGTTAATTTCTTATGATATAAGTACATAAGTAGATACTTAATGTTTTAATTTGAATTTTTTATTTTTTTTTTAAATTAAAATTACAAATTAATTAAATACGCTATAGCTATTATGCTTTTTTTTTTGATTTTCATTCATTAGTAATCAAAATATTAAGCTAAAAAATTAGTTTTCATTAGAAAATTGAATTTTTCAGTGGTTTCTAATTGATTAGTTTTAATAAATTCGAGCTCTTAAAATCAAAATAATTCCAATTTAATTGAATTCAATTGTATACAATTACATATAATGGTCGATGTGTGCCTTTAAACCATTTTAATAATTGTTACAACAAATTTTGTGCAGCTGATAAATTATTAAAAGTAAAGCAAAATTTGTGCAGTTTGTACACTAAAAAACAAAAAAATTTTCCTTTTATTTTAATTGATTGAACTTACGTCTATTAAAACTTGGCACTGGTGCACTACGTGCTGGTGTTGATGGTGCACTTCGACCACCTCTATATGTACTATGATGATCTGTACTATGTGAATTTAAATGATGTGCAGATGTTGAATTTAAATTACGTTCAATATTTCCTTCAATTAAATTTAAACGTCTTAAAACATCAGCAAGTGTTGAACGTAAACATACAATTTCATCTTGTTGTGTCAGAACTCTACGTTCAAGATCATGTACACGACCAGCTAAACTAGATTTTTCTGATTCCAACATTTCGTCTGTAAAATTAAAAAAAAGAAAAAAAAAAATTAATATAATTCAAAATTTTTTGAAATTTTAATTAAAGAAAACTATTTTAATTATACCAATTTTAAGATGAAGCAATTAAAGTACAATAAATAGAAAAATAGTGCCAAAAAAACTTTTTTCTAAATATTTAATAGAAATATAATATAAAAAGTAATTTATTTTTAATATATTAATTTTAATAATTATTAATAAATTAATTGTACTTTTTAAATATATATTTTATTTATTTTAAAGAGGCAATCAAAACCAAAGCATTGTCATAAAAACAATTTAAAATCAACAAAAACAATGTGAAAACTACTACAGACGTGGTCTAAATATTGGAGGATGGAAAAATATTATTTATACTACATCAAATTTTACTTACACATTTAAGTAGGTATTTTACTAATTTATATTAGTTATTAATTTTCGAACAATAAAAAAGTATACTTCGAAAACATTAAAAAACAAATTATTAGATATTGTGCTTAACTGTTATTAGATAAAAAAAAAAAAAATCATTAGGATGACAGGAAATTTAGGCAAAGAAGTGTACTCAAAAAATTAGTTTTAGATTTGACAATTATATTTATTTTCCTATTTTTATAGTAATTGGAAACAATATGAAAAACAGTTTTATACCACAGTATAAATAATTTGTTTACTGGGACATAGTGTCATACAGCAAAGATAAGGGGGGTTTTCGTTTATTCAGGGTGTTTTCGTTTATTCATTCTAAAGAAGGAAGGGAAAGAATAGAATACTTGATGACGTCTCGATAGAATATTCCGAACAAATAGAATAAACGAACAGAATAGAATAAAAAGAATAAACATCAGAAATTGTCATTGTTTATTTTTTTATTTATTTATTAATTTTTGTGAACAAAAGTTTTTACTAATTTTTAATTTGTGTAAATTAGTTAATATAAATTATAATAGTTATTATAATTATTATACAGACTCATTCCTTGAAAAAAAGAACAATACAAACTTTTATAAATTTTATTTTCTGAATAATAAATACAACTACTAATTTTATCTAAACATTAATATTTATACAACTATTCATAAATATTATATTTGTTTTCAAAAACATTTTTTTAATTAACCAATATTTTCCATTTTTTAAATTAAAATAAAATATAGGTAATCAAATTGTTATTGCTGTATAGAATGATAGAGTGAACTGTCATTCCGTAATTTTATTCTGTTTATTCCAACTGTGAGATGGAATAAAAAGAATACGTTCGGAATACACGGAATAAATAAAAAAATACAGAACAGGATCTTTGGAATATTCCAAATGCTTTTTGACATATTCTGAATATTCCTAATATTCCGAATGAATAAACAAAAACACCCAAGGAAAGCTTAAAATAACTGTATAAAACGGTTTTAAAACGGTATAAAATAGCCAGAAGTAGATTAGAATACACCTATATCCCGATTTCGATTTACAGAACGTAAATCGAAACGATGTAAATCGAATCATTAAACATACGTGACAAATTTATTCAATTAAATACAAACTCCAAAAAGTTAAATAATACACCTAAATTATGTAATTGTGATTATATATTGTGTAAATTATATAAAGTGATTTTTACAGAATTTGTGATAAAAATCTATACAAAATATTCCAGAAATTTTACATTCACTTACAAGTTACAAATGTAATATTTATTGGATTTATTTTTTTCTTATGTGATACAACTAGGAATTATCAATGAATTTTTAAGTATCATTGAATTTTTTATTATATTTAATTTATACTTAAGTTTGTATGTATGGCTATGCGTTTAAATCAATGTTTTAATTAAAAAAAAAAAAAAAAAATTAAGTAACGTTATAGCGAGACAAACGTCGTATTTTAGAACAAAATTTGAAATCGTTATATCGAAACAATGTAAACCGAAACGACTGACTTAAACTGGGGTATCCGTGAATATAGCTTCAGCTAACAAAAATAAATATTTACAACCCTATGAATTGAAATAAATATAAAATAAACGAAGTGCAATAGATTTTCAAAAGATAATTGAATGCCAACAACCAATGATACTGCAAGCAATCAATTATTAGTTGCAAGTTGTTATGTGTTCGCCTACTTTTTTTGCAAAAACTTGCAAAAAAATAACCACTGAAAAAATGAGTTTAAAATCTAATTTGTAATTAAAGTACTGAAACACATTTTTTGTAAAAACTGTCCATTAATTTGATATAAGCAATGAAAAAAATAAATAAAAACATAACCTAAAAATATACAAAAACCAAAAACAATAACAAAATTTGACATGTAAGTTTTTGTGCAAGACCACCTTATGTTTTTTTATGTTATTGACAGTAACTTAGGTAGAATCACCTTTTCGTGCTTAATTAAGTATGGTAATGCAATTTTACACTACAATATCTACAATTTCGACTATTTATTTATCAAATTACTGGCTTATCAACTTATTAAATGTGGAAAACTACTACTATTGTCAGGAACTAAGCCTTCTTAAATAGAATAGTTTCGTTTTATTTTATTTGTTACCAGATTATACTCTCAATTATTTTTTGTCATTTATTTTATCCCAATGACAAAGGATACTGGACCAGGTTGAAAAATCGATAAATAGTTTTTTTGCTTCATCGGGAATCGATTCTAGAACCCTTTGGTTGAAAGGCAGGCGCTCTGTTAGACATTTCTCCTAATATTTTCAAAAACTCAGTGTAATTGAATGGACTTAAAAAAAAATTGCAAAATTTTTGTAAGCTTTTAAAAAATTTTCGTACGCGAACGAGCTTATATTAAACTCCTTTAACCAATTTAATTTTTTTAAGGCTAAGAAAAATAATTAGTTTAAGACTTTTATTTCTTTTTTTTTATATAACATATGTAATTGAAAAACAAATTCAATCAAAAAAATCATATAAAGATAAACATTTTTAAAATGTTAATAAAACTACAAAAAATACAATTTATTAATAACCAATAAATTACAAATTATTTTAAAAATTCTGAAAAATATTTAATTAATGATTACCATATAAAAAAAAAAAAAAATACTATTAAATAAAAATTAATCTTCAAAAAATCGAAATGATTTGTCCATATCTGTCAAATGCAAAAACAGAAAAAAAATAACATAAATAAATATTTTCAATATTGCCATCTTTTGTAAATCAATTCAAACAGAGTACATACATACGAGTATATGTACTCAAAATCAAATCAATATCGCTTCTTATTTTATTTTCGAATAACAAAATAAGGTTTTTTTAATGCAAGGTCGTCAAAGAATTTCTATTGTGGGTGGTGTGTGTCTATTTTAAGTGAATTCACAAAAATATTATCAATAAATGTATATATAAAGTACCCATGTACATACATATCTACAATATTATATATCTATTAAGTTAAGGTGTTTAATTGCCCTGGAGGTTTTTAAACTTGACAACAAAAGTTTGAAAATTCAAAAAAAAAAAAAAAAACACGAATTAAGCAACTTGGATGTCAAATTAGTGATAAACAAAATTGTTGAATATTTCAGTTCATATCCGAATTTGTGATTTTCAATAACAACTGACATCAAATTAAGATAAAGAAAACACAATAAAAAAAAAAAAATGAAATCTTTTTTTTTTTTTGCAGCTTCTGCTGTTAAACAGTTGTAGCTGTCATTATTTCAATAGGAATGTTGATACATATGTACAAGTACATTACGTATTTTGATTGACAAATGTGATGCCATTTATGATTTTTTAATTTGTGTGCCTTTGAAATTCTTTGAAGTTATACGTATGTATATGTATGTACAATTTGAATGGAAGAAATGAAAGTTATTTTTTGTTTTATGAATTTTGTTATTTTTTTTTATTTTTTGGAAGTTTGAAAATAGTTAATAGGATTACAAATTTTTTTTTAAAGAATTACAGAAGGTTAACTTTGTTTTTAAGTATTTATGCTAAATTAATTTAACCTAACGTTTTTTAAGAGTGAATACATTAATTTTTAATTTTTTTTTTTTGTAGGGAAATAGGTTTAAAATTATTAAAATTTAAATCTCCTAATACAAGTATGTGTGTTTGTGTAGGTAGAATTATTTTTGCAAAAATTTATTCAAATTTTGCGAAATTATTAAAAATATTTTTTTTTTAGTTGAAATTATTTAGGAAGCAAAAATATTAATTGAAAATATTTGGAAAACACGATTAATGACAGCAATGAATTTAAATTAAAATAGATTTACAAAAAAAAATGTATATAATCTTATCAAAAATTTTAAATGATTTGACAAATTATGGATTTTTTTTATACATATTTAATGTTTTAAATTAATAGAGAAAATTTTATTTTATGTTAATGAATTTAATTAAAATAAAAAAAATTAAAATCTTAAGAAATATATATATAAAATTATTGGTTAAGATATTTGTATCCCTTTTTAAATATTTATTATTAAAGTTTTAGTTTAGGTTTGCAATCGAAATTCGAACTGGTTCAGGAAGCTGTCATACAATGTTTAGCATATATCAGTAATATTTCACAAACCAAATGTATTATTACAGACTTGAAAATTGAAACAAAAACATCTTATATCGATTTTCAAAATTCTGACTGAATCGGGTAACTGCAATACAACTCTAAAGCCCTCATTGTAAATATTTTAAAAACTAAATGGGTTCGAAACTCGAATATTTGTAAATTTGTTTTTGATTTTGTTATTTATTTTTTGACTTTTTAATCTGCAGACTTATACTCATAGCTGTCAAATTTCAACCAATTAGAATTTGACATATATAATCTCCTACCATTTATAGTTTTGTGTTATACTGATTGGCACGCGCTATCTATTATAATTTTGCAGTTTTCCTGCTAAATTAAAAATGTTTATGAACAAAATACTTGTCAATATAAGCAACCTTGCCAATATTGCTTGTTTATGAAAACCACTGTTATCAAAAATGGAGATTCTTGTGTTTTTTCTATGTATGTCAACAAGCAGAGACGGAGTTTACGATCTAGATTAGATTACGATCTACGATTAGAACAACAAAAATTACGTTACGTATTTTGTGCACAACCTCTTTCTATATTAATATAATTTATAAAAAAATAATATAATTAATTAATTATATAAAAAATATATATAAATAATTTTTGACCTTATTCCTTGCAAATATAGATCTGTCATTTGATTTTAGATATAAATTTCTAATTTATTATATTATTGCAAATGTACCAATTGTTTGGCAGCAAAACAAATTAACCCAATGAATTAATAAACAAATTCAAATCTGGGTTATTTACATACAATCAGATAAGATTATTAGTGCAATATACATTGAGAATTTAAAATCAATATTTAACAAATTTTAAATAATAAATAAAAAATAGAAAATTTTCTAATTTATATTAAATATACATAGTATACTAATAAAAAAATCAAAACTTAGAAGCAAAATTAAAAATCAAAATGAAAATGAAAAAAAAAAACAAGGATAAGAAGAACAATATATACAGATATATAAATACATAATGTATATATTTATTACCACATCAAAATACAAAATGACAATAAATATATATATGTAATATAACACTCATAAAAAATATAACAAAATAACACACATAAAAATAAATATTTGAAATTATCCAACAACAAAAAAAAAAAACCAAAAAAAAACAAAGTTTGCCCAAAAATAACTTACTCCAAGCGTTATAAACGCCAGCCATTGTATCATCATCATTTGATATATCACCATGATTTTCATCCATTACAATTTAATTTATATATTTGAATAATTGTAGAAGAATTCAAGGAAAAACTTTTATTGTAGTTTTTGTTGTTGTTGTTGTTTTTGTTGATATATTTCAGTGTTATAACAGATAATATTGACAACAATAATTATTATAACTTTAATAAATTTGATATGAGATTTTGAATACATCACAATAATATTATTCCTATATATTAATATATACCTACATATATATAATATATTATATAAATCAATTTATTTGGTTTATTGCAGAGTTAATAATATAGGAAGAAAAAATTAGAAATTTATTATTAAAAAACAAAATTAGAATAGAATTGAAAGAATTTTTTTTTTATTAAAGCCAAATAATTAAAACAAAAAAACAAAAAAAAAAAAAAACTGGAATATTATAGAGGCAATAATGTTGAATTATAATTATGTATATATATGTATATTTTAAATATGCAATTTTTTCCAGTTAACATATTGGATCCAGTTTTATTTTGTAATATGAAAATCGAAATATATTTTTGCGTGTATAATTTTGTAGTGAGAATAGATTGAGTTATTTAAAAGTTTTTGTGAAATAATGCTACTATATTATTGTTGTTTTATGTAAAGTAAGCAAATTTTTGGGATACCTTAAAGCTAAACTTAAAATTATTATAAAGCAATAATGATTTATTTGAATATTTTTAATTTTATAAAAATATATTTTGTTATAATATTATTTGAATAACAACATTCAATTTCATCAGCTTCAAAATCATAATAGGTATTATATAAAATAAAATTAAAAATAAAAATGTATGCAAAAGCGATCGGGTCCAGCTGATAGATAAAACAAAAAAAAAAAAACTTTGAAATATAATGAAATATAATAAAGGGTATTCATGATTTGGTGTAGATTGACGGTGTAGTCTTGTACTAGGTGTAGAAGTGTATTGACATGTAAATGTATGTTTTAAAAGATTGTTTTCAATTTTTGTTTTGAATTAATTGGAATACAATTTGGTTATTAGACTTTGATCAATAATATACATTATTAAATAGATATACCGTATGATGAAAAATGTATATTACAAAAAACAAAAAAATGTCAAATAACATGTCAAAAAAATTGTTGTCTACATTTTTTTATGATCGTAACTAGTATTTTGTTTATACACGTAACTAATCGTAACTAGTATTTTGTTTTTTTATGATCGTAACTAGTATTTTGTTTAGTATTTTGTTTATATTTTGTTTATAATATTATGTTTAGATAAATTTTTGCTAGCACAATTCAGAATTTCATTATATGAGTGCAGAATTAATTTATAAATTACCCAACCGTTGTTGACCATAGCCACCGGTGAATTTGATTAATCAACAATTTATTAAATTCCCCGTCACATATTGTATTGTATTCCCCGTAACATATTATATTTCATATTATATTATGGCGCATATTTTGACCACATTGTGTGAAGTACTGTTTCTACTAATAATTAATATAGAAGTTAATACAAAACAAAATAATATTCTCATTATACAAATTAGAAATAGTATTTCTAAATTTGTTTTTATCTTTAAATAAATAGTAATAAAATTAATTGATTTTATTAAAAAAACTGGAATAGAAAATTCTAAGCCATTAATTTTTGTATTCATTATCTTTACTTAATATGAATTTTTTTTTTTTCTATTTGATTTTTGCGAAATTCTGCAAATATTAAATAATATTCAGAGAAAAAAATTAATAATAGAATAAATTTATTTATGGAATTCTGATATCATCGTTTTATGTCATATAAAAACAAACGAAAAATATTTACAAAACTTATTTTTTTCAATTACCATCAACCACCACACTTTTTTTTTTATTTTTTTTTTAAATCAATAAAAGAAAATCCATTCCAATTTAATCCAAAATTCAAATCAAACTTATAGATACATAAATAATATTTCAATTAAAAAAAAAAAAAAAAAAAAATAAAAATTTTAAGGTCATATTATCGACTAAAGAAAGATAAATAAAATGAAAAATGTTTAAATATTATGGGGGTACATAATTATAGCTCTTGTGGCGCCGCATTATTTTAATTTATTTCTTTTATTATTCTTCTTTTTTTCTTTTCTTTCAATATATACAAAATATTGATCTTCAATAACATTTAATAAAAGTTTACTTGTATAAACTTCAACCAAGTAAGATACATTATATATCATCAAAACATTAATTGCTACTATAAAATAATAATGATAATAATAATAATTGGTGTTAGCATTTAAATTGTATAATTTTGATGGTAATTTAATTTGCTGCTACTATTACCATCAATTATTATTACTATGTATGTACTACAATCAATACCTCATCAAAATCAATTCATCACATCCATTTTTAAAAATAAATCAATAATAATAATAACTTGATTAAATAAATGTATGGTATATGTTCAAAATAGATACACAGCTATAATAATAAGAGTTGAGTTCATGACATCTAGATGCAATTCAGTAAAACACTGTTAAATTGTCTTTTTTTATTATTATTATTTTTTATTTTTTTATTTTTAAGGTGGAGAAATTTTTTAATTTTATTTTGCAAAGTATTTTCCGCGATTATTATCTTATAACATACATATTGATAAAATAGTGTTGCCAGTTTGTAAATTAAATTTTACAATTAAATATTTGTTGATGAATATTATCAGGTATGTTATTTTGGTATAGTCCAAACCATATGTATATGTCACAAATTAAAAATAGCAAAAACAGATAATCACCAATTAAATTAACATAGTTCAGTGTGATGCTGTATATATAACCAAGGAATGATCACCTGTCATCGGCAACAGGAGGCCATTAAAACATTACAAATGCATTTTTTTGTTACAAATACAACAACAACAAAAATATAATTTCTCTATCACAATCAGTTGTCCTAAGGTATCGACATCTAAATATTTATATTTTTTAAAACAATGTCACAACTTTGATACCTTGATTCATTTAAATACATTATCAATACATTAAATACATCAAAAAATTTGACACAAAGCCAGATCACAATGCCTTGATTCTGTTTCAAGAATCAAATGTAGTCAAGTAAAATCACCAACAATTTTGTTTTTTTTTGTTTGTTTTCCAAATCAAATTTTTAACAATAAGTGGCAACATTTATAATTTTAGTTATGTTATAGTTGTGAAAAAAAAAATAGTTATGTAAATAGTCATGAAAAAACATAATCACTATTCAATATTCACCTCTGAGACAAATATTCACCTTTTTTCAATTTTCTATATAATTTTCTGAAAAGTGAATTTGTATTACCAAACTCAAAGAACATATAATAAGAACAAATTGTTTTGAAGATAAAATGAGAGAGTGGGTTGTAATATGGTGACCCGCTATATATAAAAATAATATTTTAAAAATTTGTATGGGATGAGATTTTTTATTATTATATATTCTTTGCCAAAAGTTAATGAGCATATATTTTTGGGTATTTTTGAAAGGCAATTTTGAGAAAAAATCTGAATTAAAACTGAATAAAAATGTGAACCTATACGGAAAAAAATTAAATTAAAACGCTTTTACTGGATAGAGCACAGATAAGATGGAAAAAATATTTTAATTAAAAAAAATTTGAATTTAAGCCTATAAATTGCATTTTAAATGAATGCCTTCTTTTAAATGGATATAAACAAATTTCAGATATACAATTTCCAAGAATACCACCCGAGATCGAAGTCAATGGAAAAAAAATATTTTTTTTTTTAAATTATTAACGACTTTCAATGTTAATAACAGTAATTAATACTACAGTATAATAGTTGTCACATTAATCAATGTGTGATGTAAGGCTAACTCTCTGCAACAAGTTTCTACAATTAAAAATTGTCTACATAAACAATTAGACCTTATTGTTGCATCAAATTGGAATAATCTTATAATCAATGAAACTTCAAAAGCAATTCTCGTTAATATTGATAACTATCATCCCCCTATTAGCTTCACCTACCGCTACGACAACCCCATTAGTGTTACACCGACTATATGTTATCGTTATAACTTCAGCAACACAAACTTCACAGGTCTTAATAACTTTTTATTATCTATTGATTTTAACACATTAATGAACAATATGAGTATTAATGTAGCGCTTTTTAAGTTTTATGATGTTATGCTTTTTGCTTGTATGTTCCATTGTCCAGAGAAAGAAATATAAATTCCAGTCCCGTTTGGATTAACAGGGAATTTAAATTATTAAGGAACAACAAGAAAAATAAGGCATGGTCAAAATATTTAAAAAATCAATAAATAATATCTAGGTTTGGAATCAATGTACCTACTTTGCATTTAAAATCGATGTAAAACAAGATAAGATCTAGTAAAGACAAAAACACAAAATTTCCACATTATTTTATTTTTTTAGACAATATGGCAACATTAATTTATTAAGCTCATACAACATACGTACATACACATAAGAATATGTATTCATAAATGCGAGAAATTAAGTTAATTGCTTAGCTAATTTGATGAAAGAAAATAGGAAAAAGGTGGTATCTTAAATTATCGATCATAGATAAATTATTATCGAATTAATTTTAAGTTTTATTATGACTGTTATGGGTATAAAAGAATTAACAAAAATATAAAACAATAAAAGAAATAAATAAAACAAAACAAAATTTACTTTATACCATACCACATTTATATAAAAATCAGTGGCGTGCAAAACATGGCGCTAAAATATATGCAGGAATTTTATGTAGGTGTTATAAGTTTTTTTTTTTATTATTTTTATTTTCTTTTAATTTTCAATTTTTATTTAATAATAATAGCTTTAAATTAAATCTATCATGCAAATATATTTTCATTGTTTTATAATACACTTTTATATATACCATATTAGAATTGAGTTAACTTGAATTCAGTTAATGCCTACTAGATACGAGTATGCCATTATGAAATTTTTATATGAATGAATGTAATTTTTTTTTTTTTTTTTTTTAAATGCAAGTGGCATAAATAATTTCGTAATGAAAGTGATTTGATTTTTGTTTTATTTTTTTTTTGCATTTCGTTTTTTTATCGCATGTGAGTCTTCAAAACAAAAAAAAAAAAAAATAATAATAAACAAAAAAATGCAATGGTTTTGTTTTGTAGATTAGAAAATTTTATTAGATAATTTAATTTGTTGGATATATACCTATATATAGATTTATATATATATGTTTATAAAAGGTATGTTTGGGTATAAAAGAAATTAAGAAATTGACGATGGTATGCATTTTATATATGTATACATATACATAGTTATGTGAAATAATAATTAAGGTAATTATTCTATGATTTAATTTTTAGTTTATTTTTAAATTTTACGATTTTAATTACTAGGAAGCCATTTAATTAATCTATATATGATTTTGTAATCACAAAATTATCAGTCAGTTACAAAATAAAAAAATTAAATAATGAATAATTTTTTAACTAAATATGCAAATGTAATAGAAATGAATGTCTTAAACAGAATGAAAGTTGTACGGTAAGCCGCAATATTATACACCACCTTCGAAATAGAAAATTTACATGAAAATGGTGAGCTCTGAGTCCTTTTAATAGCGACAACACTATTAACAAACAAATTATTTTATTTTATAAGGTCATAGTTAGTTTTTATTTTTTTTAAGGTCATAGATTTTTTTGTATAAAGTCCAATCAATTTTGGGTTCTGAGTTGTTGGGTCTAATTAAATAATCCATCAAAAGTCTTATCAATCATAAGTTTGTTAAGCCGAATTATTATAATGGACATTGGTCTGAGTGTCACAGTGAATTGCCAACAGCCATCATACTATCTACCTACCTATTAGGCGGGACAATTTTTTCCAATTAATCATTACAAATGTGTATTGACAAAAAAAGAGAGGAATAAGCTTTTTATTAATTTCTACGATATTCTGTTTATCAATTCTAATGGTTTATCATTTTCTACAATGATTAAAATAATCACTTAAGTTCCTTGTACAATTTTTTTCATTCTCTAACAAATTTTTAAGGAAATTTGTTCTCAATAGTCAATGTGTTTACTCATCAATTTTATTATTTTTAATAATTTTGTTTACTTTATTCGAACCTATAACCCCTATAAAAGCTTTATGTTGTTACAAAATAAGATTGATTTATTTTTTTTTGTAGTTCTTTTAGAATCAGAATTTATTACATTTTATTGTTATTTCTGATAATTACTTACAAATTTACTATACTTGTATTATAAGTGGCTCCTGTTCAGGAGAGACAAAAAAAAATTGGAATATTTTCAGAAAAATTTTTTTTTTATTTTTTTTTTAATAACTAATTTTGAAATATTGCCATATTATATTTCTAAACTCAAAAATTCATATTTGTAGTACATGACTTGAGCATTAAGAAAACATTGTAAAATTAACAAAAAAAATAAAATAAAATGAATTTATCAAAAATTTGAAATTACATAAAGTGAATTAGAAAAAAAGATTCCCTGAAGCAAAATGGCAAACATTTGCAAAATTGATTTATTTTTTTGAAACACACACATTGGAGTACGTAAATTAAGGTCGTGTTGGTTTGCTAAAATGTAGTCTAATTTAATTCAAAAGGAAAACAAAAGAAAAAATATCGTGCAACACGAAACACTGTCTTCCTTCCACTATGTTTTTTTTTTTTTATTTAATTCGAATTCAAATTTTTTATTCTAATTATTTTTGAAAAAAAAAAACAAAAACGTAATAACAAAAAAAAAATTAATTTATGTAAAGAATTTTTATATAAAATATGCAACGTAATGGAAAACAGCAAGGTGTGAAATTGAAATTAATTATGTATTTAAAAATTTTAATTTTAATTATTTTAAAAGTCATATATAGCCAATATGTCAAGTCATAATTTTTATTAAAATTTACTACTGAATAATGGTGATGAGTGTATAAAAGTACATTTATGTCATATATAAATTTAAAAAATTCATTTCATCCTTTTTATTCATACCCTTGCACCTTAATTACAGGAAATTCATTTAATTAAAAAAAAAAAAAAAGTAATGCATTACAATTCTATTGATGTAATCAAATTTTTATATTATGATTGTAGTGTACTTCAAAATGAGCCTAACTCAAAAAAATTAGTTTATAAAAAAAATACCTATATAGAACTATAAATTACAAATAGAGATAAAAAACCATAGGTATATGTATACATATATAGCAAAACCATTTTAGAAACCAACACACAATTATATGAATTTAAAAATAGAAATGATATTGGATTGAATGGCGCTCAACTGTGATATTAATTTTAATACTGGAATCCCTTTTGTTGAAGTTAATGTGTAGTTTGGTGTGAAAACGTGGACATTAAAAGTTACTCAACAAATTAACAAATTTAAACCATTTGATAGATGAATCATCGATGGATTCATCAGTAATGCTTCTAAGTAATATAAATAGTAGAGATTGTGTATTAGTTTTGAAAATCAAACATTTTATTAACAATAATTGGTGATGCGCATGCGCATCCATAGATTCTGCGACATCCAAAATAAAGCAGATCTACTTCAGGAAGCAGCACGTAGAATCAGGCTACAAATTAACATAGATTAAATCAAGGATAAATAACACTAATACAAACACCATCATAATAGAAGTCTAAACAGTCGAATATGCGGAAAGGTTTACCTATCTATAGTTAACATTATAATAACAAACGGAGATACAGAAGTCCAACAACAGACTGCGTAAGCCAGAGCTGTGTTCGGTGAATTAAGTCCAATATGAAATGATATGGAATGGCCAAATAACTATAAAAACAAAGATTAGAATATTCAAAGCAAATAATATCCAGTCAAAAACTTCAAATATTTGCTAACAAGTAATGAATATGCAGAATATTCTGGCCCAACACCATCAGTAATATAAGGCAGTTAAAGAGTGAAGATCCGATAATGTATCAAATTAAGCGTAGAAAATGGAGATGGATAGATCACATTCTAAATTAGATAATATAATCCTATGGCCCTATGATGGAACCCAAGGTAGCAGAAGACGATGATGACTCAATAATACCTGGCGTTGAACTACGACTTCTGAACTAACGAAATATGGACGAACTTGGGAGGAAATAAAGATCATTGCGTATACAATACAGAACAATGGAGGAGGCAAGTTGATGTTCTATGCTCCCACGAGGAGTAACAGGAAAAAAAATTGAATGATGACCAATTTACATTTAATACCCCTACTTTCTTTTAATATAGATAGACTATTTGTTTATTGATTTGAAGGTAATAGATACTCTTTGATACTCTTCAAACAATTAAATATAATCAAACTATAACCGTAGTCCATAGTAGTTAACTTACTGAATATGAAACTCTAATCTGGATTGAAACACATTTAAACTGAATGAACTGAACCCAAAAATAATATATGTATGAACATATTATTATCTTCATATTATAGAATACTTTTATATGACTATAATAAATGATTTTGACAGCTGCCATTGTTGTTAGCACGTACACTGAAAAAATTTTTCCTAGTAAGATTGACAAAATAATTTTGTAAACTGTTAACAAAAATTTTTTGTTCATACAACAATTTTTTTTCGATTTTATCAAAAATTTTTGTTTGCTCAACAATTTTTTGTTAATTTGTGAATATTTTTTTATAATTTGTCCAAAATTTATAATTTGTAAAATGGAAAATAAGTTTTGTAAAATTGACTAAGAAAAATTAATAATTTTTATCAAAGTGAATAATATTTTGTTATCTTGACAAAAAACCGTTTTAAATCAATATTTGTATATTTGACAAAATTTATCTTAATTTGACAAAAAATTTTACTATGCCATTCATTGCAATTAATAAATTTTTGTTAATTCCACAAAATCTATTTTGTCAATAAGAAAATTATTATTATAATTTTTGATGCTGTCATAGTCAGATTAACAAAAAAGAATTTTGTAAACAGTTCACAAACAATTTTTTTTCAATTTTAGTTGAAAATATAAAAGTAAAGGTGCGATTTTCTGTGAAGTTGCGTTTTTGAATTTGCTTATTAAAGAGTTCAATTAAAAAAAAGTGATGAGTTAAATAAAAAAAGGAAGTTGAAAAATTAAATTACCCTTAAAAAAATAAAAATCCCTTCAAAAACAAAATGAAAAATGAAATAAAAAAGATTTTTTGAAGAATTAAATTAAAAAAAGATAACTTAATTCTAAGTTAAAAAACTAAATATATAATGTGAAATATTTAAAGCTAAAATTTATTTACTTATGTATTTTAACAGAACTAGTGAATTATTTAATTTGCGATGTTAATAAATTTGGTTAGTTTTAGTTGAATCTTGCAACTAAAACATTTATTAAAAATAGTAAATAATTTGAAGAAGGAAAAAAATAAATTTTACTATTTTATTAAATAAATAATTTGAAGAAACAGTATGAACCAAAGAGCTGGAACAAACAGAAACTGAAGTCTGAACATTTTTTAAATATTTTGAACTTTATTTGTATAATTTTGAAAAATGTAATGTGATAAGAAAAACTTTATTTTTTTAACTTTATTTTAAATTTTTTTTTGTTTTCAAATAATAGAAATGTTATAAAATAAATTAATTGTTAACAAGACTATTATTGTTTTATTTGTAACTGTAATAATATCATGCATTTATTTTTCAGACCCACATATATTATGTAGTGCTAGGGCTTATAAGGACTGCCTTGTTTTGCTAATATGCATACAAATATGCATCCAATACTGGTATGCATACAAATAAATAACTTACAGATTAGTTTATCATCAAAATATGTTAAAACAAAAATAAAGTTATTTATTTGTATATGCATACACTACCCTATTAACAGAATAATTCTGCTAAATCGACAACTAAATAGATGTTATTTTGACAAAACAAAATTGTTGATTTAATAAAAACTTTATTTAAATTGATATATTTTTTTCTCTAATCAACAAAATATTATTTTCATTTCAACATATTATTTTATTACATTGACAAAATATTTTATCATAATGAAAATTCATTTTGTCATATTAAGAAATTTAGTTTTGTCATTTCTTCAGATATAAATTGTTATATAGACAACTGTTTATCATATTTACAGAATGAAAAAAAATTGTATTTTTTTGTCATATTGACTCATCATTTTTGTTGACGCTATATTTACCTAGTTTTTGTCCTTTTAACGCAGAATTTTGTCAATATTACCTAGTGTTTTTTTTCAGTGTACTAATTTCAATACAAGTATATCATGATTAAAATTACGATCATAAATTTATAATGACCATCATTGTTCATCAGAATCCTGTATTTTATATATCAAAAAACATATCCAAGTCTAAGTGATTGAATATCGTTCTTGTCAGAAGAACTGAACCGACTGACTGATAAAACTAGAACAAATTCAAACGACTAACTATCATATTATTAAAGTGCACTGAACTTGAACGTTAACCTGAAACTCTACATTATTTGTCATATTTTTGTAGCAAAATTTAATTTTTAAAATTATTTTGAAAATTTACGGTTTTTTATATATATAGAAGACAAATAACGGTTAAATTCAATTTTACTGTTACATATAGTGAGGTAAAATGAGCATGAAAAATGCAGTATAACGTCAAAAAAACTCTAAATAACATTTTTCAAATTTGGGAGCATTCCAATTTACAGAATATAACTATGACCGGTTTTACCCGGAAATACCAATATCTTTAACGATGATGAAAATGACGACTCATCATTCAAAAATAAAATTTCCTTTATTATATATACATATATATATATACATATACATAAACATATATATATATATATATATATATATACATAATTTAATTAAATTATTTTTTTTTTCTTATTTTGAAATTTAAAATTTAAAAATTTGAAAATTTTCCATTTCCACATTATGTCATTTCTATTCTATTCAAGTATTATAGTCTCACTCAGTCCTTCAGGAAATTTTCCATATAATTTTTGGTTTTTGTTTGTTTGCCTATCACATATTATTCAATATCCTTTTTTAGGTTACTTCAATTACATTTCTGCAATAAAGAAACAAAAAAAAATTTAAAAAAAAAGCAATTCCGGAATGGGGATTGTTTCATCATATTCATGCAGTTAATCTCTATGCCTACATTTTTGTTTTTATATTATTATATTCTATGATAAAATTGATTTAGTTGACTCATTCTGAATGAATATTTCATGTACTCGTCGTCGTAGTATACAACTATACTAACAAAAGTAAAGGGATTTTCAGTTGTGATCTCAAAATGACATCAGAACAAAATGTTGGCAAAGTACTTTAGATTTTTATGAATAAAAGAATTTTTTTTTTTTTTTTTTGTTTCTTTTATGTTTTTCTAATAATAAATTTTTCTATAGTATAAAGAATTGAAGAGATTTTTGATAGAAAATAAAATTAAAACGGTTTCAATAAGACTTTTGAGGTTATGTTTAGAAATTATATATAACAAAAAAATGTAAACAAAATTTAAAATGCAAAGTTTTCTTAATTTTTTTTTGTTAACATTTTATTTTATTAGAATAGAAAATATGTTTTCGGAAATGTTGTCGAATCTATTGTACTTTACACTGAAAATTAGTGGACTAACAAAATTTTGTATAATATTTGAATAAATTGTATACGGACTTTTGAAATCAATTGGCTCAAAAGGTATGTACATATATGTTAACTCGCAAATTTATCCAAATTAAAGTATGTTTACTTTTTTATTTACATGATCTTTACAAATTTTGTGATAGTTTCAGAGAATTTAGAGTTTAAAACGTGACGTCAGAGCTCTGTCTTAAATGAATTTTTGCAAATAAAATGTCTATTTGTAAAAATTTGCGGTCAATATTTGTTGTCGTTGTAAATGTCAAGCCAAAATGTTTTTCATTTAAATAAAAATTAGTCTAAATTTATTTTTATAGTAAAATACAAACAAGAACATTAAACAATCCTCACAAAAAATTTTAGAAAATTACTAAAAATTACTTTAGTTCTAATTAAAAAAAATTTCATAACCTAAAAATCAGTTGTTTTTGACGTAAAAAAATTTGATTTGCAAATTTTGTGTATGTTTACTTTAATCTGTAAAACAGAATATTTTCACTCTTCTCGCAGAATTTTGTAACCATATGATTTTCATTTGGAAATTTTTTCCTACCTAGACCTATTTTGTTTCATGTTTTGTTAACTGTCATTTGTCATATTTAATTGTATTCACCAAAAACACAAAATTTTCTTTCTTGAACTTAAATTTTATTAAAAATAAATTAAAGAGAATTTTCTTAAGAAACATAATGTTTTTGTACAATTAAATCTATTTGTCATGACATGTGCCAACTCTGAAAACAAATAATAAATGTGATTTTGAAATTGACTAATTTCAAGCATATACAATAACATATGCACTTTCAAATGTCATTTTTCATATTAATAAAATGAAAAATTCGAACAGAATGTTATACATTTTAATTTAGTTATCAAACTTTGTTTTTTAACTTTCAAAAATTCCACAAATATTTAAAAAATATACAGAATTAGCTGGATCAATATCGCAGATTTTGATCAATATGAAGATTCCTTCCCTTGTCCGGAGACATCTAAAATCAAATTATTCTGCATAAATTTCTGCTAACTTTTAAATTTGTCTCCTAATATAGAATAGAGACATGCTTCGTGAATAAAAAAAAAAACAGTAAGATTTAAATTTTTGTAAATAAAAGGTTCTAAGAATCGAATCATTTGTAGGATGTTCTTGCACAGAACAGTTACAAATACAGAACTATTATTTTTAAGTATAAGTGAAAATCAATATCAAAGTTAGGAACTGTAAAAATATTCTGTGTAAAGTGCCTATTACACACCAATGTTGAACTCATCAATTTTACTGTATCCATTTTTTGACATTTTGCAATGACATATTGTGGAAGTGTTCTGAATATATTGATAATTTCGAAACATATATGAATATTGAAAATATAATTTCTGGACCAATGTTTTTGATTTCTATTCAAATTGAATTTTTAAAGTAAATGTTGTGAAAGGCAATGTAAGACAACAAATTATTTTTGTGTACATTTTAATAATATATTAATTGTTTTATAACAAATAATTGGCAGGTATAATTATTAAAATTAATATAAAAATTGTTCACATCTAATTGTTCTCTATCATCAATTTTCAAATATAACTATAGCATTCCAAGAAAAAAGTCATTTTTTTACCTCAGCTGATTTTGATATACATGAAAATATTGATAGAAAATTTATGAGAATAGAACCAACATCAATATTTTCTCTTCAACATATTGACAAGTATTGACGAAAACACTGATGTGTAATAGGGGTGTAACAATTGGAATACCATACATCATGGATATATAATTTAATCAAATAACTTTGAAACATATGTACATGATTCTTCCTTTACCGACTTTCAAATTACATTTTTTTATATTCTTTTACTAAATTTTGAACATTTAACTGTTTTTTTTAAAATTTACTCTACTCAAATCAGTTTATATAAAAATTAAATATAACTATCAAAACGTTATTGACAAATGAATCGATTTTGAAAAATGTTTCCTGTCATTTGACATATACATTGACAAATTGACACATTTCTAAAGAATAAAAAATAGTCAATTCAAAATACATGTGCCCAACCAAGGCCGGAGGAATCACTTAATGTTTAAAAGTTCAGCTCATTTACATAAACTTCTATTCTATATAAAATATAATTACCAATTAACCTATATTAAAATATCAAAACTCCCTTAATAAAGTTTAACGTTTTTCCAAATATTATCCTAGCATCCGCCTTCTTTTTCTTCTCTACATACATATTAATTTTTCCAACCATAATTTGACATTAAAAATTCTCATTTCATCTTAATTTGGTAATAAAAACACTATGACACATAAGATAAATTTATTTTCTCCTAATTTACTTAATAGCTTTATCTTAAGTAAATCTATCTAAGGTAAATCAACAACAACAACGTAATTGAAAAAAAAAAACAAAAAACAAAAAAACTATTCTAGCTATAATTCAATTTATTTACTGTCATTAAGTAATAAACTTTTGTCTCAAATAAATAACAAAAACAAAAATAATACAAAAATACTAAAAAAAAAAAACAAAAAATGAAATTTTCAAGATATCTTTCAAGGTTATTTAAAAGCTAATATGAGAGAGAGTACAAGTACACCTATATATTAATATAGTAATATAAAAACAAACCCATATTTAAACATAAATATCTAATAATAAACAATTTTGTTTGTAATTGGTGGCACGCATTTCATAATAGTGTACTACTCTACTGCTCAAATTACTCCACTACATGATAGCTACAACAATCAACCACACCATTCTTGATATAAATTTTGTTAACTTAACAAAAATATTTATATGTTTTTTTTTTGTTTTGTTTTTTTTTATGATATCAAAATATGAAATTTCAGACTAAAAATAGTTAAAAACAAAATGGTTAAAAAACAAATAATGAAAAACAAAAAAAAAAAAAAATGAAAAAAACGACAGTTGTTATTTTTTTAATACCCAAGTTACAAAATTAACAGAAGAAATCATTTATTAACTGTAGTTAAAATGTAAGTCATTCACGCGATTTGTGATGATAATTGTATAAATATTATAATTAGTGTTATCGTTTTAATTTATATATAATACATATTAATGTAGTAGATTTCCGGATAAGTATAAATTAAAAAGTTTTATTTCATCATTAAGGTGACAATTTGATTTAATTTAGCAAATTTCTGTAATAAATTTCGATTGTATAATAAATTCTTACAAGTTAGATTGGAAATAACAAAGCAAATAAGTAAGTGTGATTCGTAAAATCGAAATGAACTAGATTTTGTATTAAACGGTAGTCTATCAAACATTAAAGTTTTTTTTATTACAATGGTTTAATTTTATAGATTTAGATTCGGGCACTATAACTCTTTAGAATTTGTTCCTAATGTACTATTGACTTTTATTTTAGGTTTATTTAATTAGAAGGCATTAAAATATCATTAACTTTTTATCAGTAATATATTATTCGAATATTATTGTATAAACAAATAAATTTTAGTATCGATTGCAACGATTGAAAAGACCTTTCTATTTCAAGATTCATAAAACTACAGTACAAACGTTCTTTTATAATTCTATAAGAAACACATTTTACAAATTTGGAGCAAGTGCTATAACTGTTAGTTAATTAAAATTGATTTGTTGTGTTCGCATACAAAAAATTTCAGAAAATTTTATAAAATTTCATGAAATTTTTCTTTTTTGGTTTGTTTACTAAAAATTAATGAAATAATCGTTGTGCATTTTGAATTTGAAATTATTT
This sequence comes from Argyra leucocephala, assembly GCA_963942445.1. NCBI lineage: Eukaryota > Metazoa > Arthropoda > Insecta > Diptera > Dolichopodidae > Argyra > Argyra leucocephala. The sequence goes on along the minus strand of OZ012681.1, from coordinate 6,157,694 downwards.
AAGTAATTTTAAATTTATAAGTTTTTATAATTATAAGTTTTTATTTATCATTTCATTTTGAATTTAGGATTTTTTTATGTTATTTTAAGGCATTAAGCGTTTGTTGTTGTGAGTATTTTATAATGTGAATTTTTTATGATTTAAATATTTTTTTTTTGTTTAACAATTCGCGAACATTTTCTTCAATTTGATTTTATTTTATTTTATTTTAAAAAGATAATTTTTATTACTTTAATTGAATTAATTGATGGTAAATCGATTTGAAAATTCGATGTTTCGTCGTATTTTGACACTAATTGATATGTTTTTTTTTTTTACAGTAAGAAATATTTTTTTTCGTATTTGAAAACATGTTCCAGAGCTTGTTGTTTCGTGGTATTTTGGAATGGCATTTAATGTCAAAGTAATATTTACAATTTATTGTTTACATTTATTTAGTTTTTATAAATAAGTTTTTTTTTAAATGACAAATAAAGCTATTTAAATTTAGTTAATTAAATTCACCTTCTTTAACTTTAATTTTTTTTGTCACAAAATTTGAATTACGTCGATACGGAAAAAAATATTGATTACTGTAAAAAAAAAACGTATCAGTTAGTGTCAAAATACGAAAATACCAAGAAACCTCGAATTTTCAAATCGACGTGTCAAGCACTATAGAATTTATTTTTATCGTTTGTGAAATGAAAAAAGTGAAGAATTCTGTGTTTTGAAGATATAACTGTATAAGAATGTTGCATTTAAAAATGCAGATATTTTTCCGAGAAATGAATTCACCATGATTTTAATATTTTTCTTGGATTTAAAATGTCATTAACTAAATGTAAAAGTTTTTATAAAATTTAGTACCCGGACAAATCTGTTTATTTTTTCTTTTTATTTTATATTTCTTTATTCTCATATTTCTTTCTTTTTTACAATTATTGCAAATACAAAAAATGTTGTTATTTAAATATGCAAAAATAAAAATCTAATGTCAAAAGAATTTAATTCGTATTTTTTGTTATGGAGTAAAAATTACTCCCATTAAAAACAAACGGTAACTCAATAAAATACAAATTCAAATAAAATGGTGAGTTTTTATATAATAATTCACCACATAGATTTATATCTGAACAACTCTTTATAATTATTACGAGTATAACTATTCTAAACTTATAAATGACATGCAACTAATATAATAAATATACGTTCTAAACAAAAGGCTAATGAGTGATGGATTCTCTTCTAGTGATAATCATATATTAAATGGAAAATTTATATTTATTGTCCCAATACAAGAGAGGGAATAGGGAAGAAATTTTTATCTAAATTATTTCGTTTAATAATATTTATATTGAGAAATTTTATTCTAACCATATATTTTGTGAAACTATGTATATTATATTAAATCAATAATATAATAAAATTAAATAATAGAACAACAACAAACAAAAAAATAATGTCAGGGTTATCATTAATCGAAATCGATACTATTTAATATAAATTGAGATAACGTTATTATTATTATCGGATAAAATTAATCGAAAAAAAGAAACGCTAAATAAAGTTTTCTTTTGTTTTGTTTTATTTTATTTTTTTTTGCCTCGTTATTATATTATGATTTAATTTAATTCGGAAAGGACAGTAGATTATTATTAGAAAAAGAGAATATGAATATGTCTGCAATATGTTGTTTTGGAAACAATAAAACTATTGTTTGTATATATATAAAAAAAAACAGTTTGCATAGTAACTAATAATAACAGGTTCATATAACAAAAGTGTAGGTTCATTTTCGAGTTCATATAAGGAAAATGGAATTACTATCATAATAAAATTACGCTTTAGTAGACATTTTTTTTTTTTGTTGGATTCTAGAAGGTATCCCTATTGTTGGATATCTATAATAAAACATGAAAAACTTATTCTAAAATAAGTATAGTTTTTTACAGATCTGGCATAACATTCATTTTCAGAAATGTCAGTCAATTTGCATATTCTGAATTTATGAAAACACTTGTCAGATTTTTTAGGCACAGTTCATAAATGCAAACTGAAAGTTTACTGGGTGTTAACTTGACAGAATAAATTTTTTGTAATAAAAATTTTTGAAATAGTGTTTTTTTGTTGTTTTGAGTATTTTAGTTTTTGTTTTGTTATTAAAAAAAAAAAATTGTTATTTTAAAAATGTAAGTGGAGTACTTACATTTTTCAAATAATAATTTTTTTGTATATTACAAAAACTGTAAATAAAATTTACAGTTTTATTGTTTATAGGAGTAGTGATTCCGAAGTAAGTCTGACTATAAACAAATGGTCTACATCACTTTTAAAATTGTTAATTTCTATGAGATTTGCCATGGAAAACGATTTTAAAAGTGAAAAATATAACAAAAAAACGTTTGAAATAAAAGACATAGCTATTAAATAAACAGAAACTTTGCAGAAATGTCAAGTAAATGTAGATTGTAGAATATAGATTGAGTTTGTTTTTATGATTTTTTTTTTCTGGAAAGTCAAAATATTTTTATTTGTTTTTTTATATACAAAGTGTAATTAATAAAATTATATAGTTATGTAAATAATATCGTTGGATTGACGTTGGAATAATAATAAAAATTTATTTATTTATTTCTTTGCCAATAATTTCATTTTCGGCCATTTTGATATTTCAGTAATCTGACAGCAAGAACGGCAGAAATCTAACAGTTTTTTTTTACATATAAACATGAAGATAGATTTCAAGCAGTAGATCATGGCAAACATGGACTTAAAGATTATATATCTGACATATAGTGTTATATTTATATCATTTTAATAATTATCACAGTAACCAAAAATTGCCATTACAAGTTTTTGTCAACATATTGTCAGAAAATTGTAGGCACAATTTGTCATCAAAATTATGATGGCAATTTGTCGACTCACATTTTTTCGACAAAATGTTGACAAATATTTGTCATGACAATTTTTCGTCAACAATATGTGACAATTGATTGACAGGGTTTGTAAGTTTTTTATTTATTTTTATATGTAATAGTATTCTATTCATCAGTCTATTCAACACTTTTGGGAATCGGTATTGTTTTCACATTTGAATTTTGAAAAGCACAACAAAGGTTTTTTAAAAATATGAATGAATTTTGTAATTAAAAAACAATTGAAATAGAACCTGTTTTTTAATTATTTTTATAGAATAAATTATAGATAGAATAAAATATGTATAATATAGAAAAAACAAATTGTTTTTATTATTAAAAATCCACATCTAAATTACTGAAAAAACTGTCCTGTTTGTAAAAAAAAAAACAAAATTGTTGTGAAAATTGTCCACAAATTGATGACAAATTATTCACAAATTGTCGACAAAATAAACCACAAAATGATGACAAATGCATTGACAAAATTATCAACTATATTGTGACAAATGGGGTCAACCCTAAAGAGCTTTTTTCACCAAAATTGTCACAAAATTTTGTCGACAATTCACCAAAATTTGTCAATATATTGTCACCTTTTAGCGACATTTGGCTGCTCGGGTAGTTTTAAATTCTCAGATATTGTTACCAAACCACATACTTTTAATGTTAATAAACTCTAACATAGCTATAATTATGTATTCAAAGTCATTATTCTACAACTCACATCTAAACGAATTTTTAATTTAAGAAAAACTGTGTAAGACAAATAAACATGATTTAGATAAGAAATTACAATTTTCGGATATTCGTTATCGAAAATCGTTAGTTATTTAAATAGAAAAAAAAATTAATTAAATGTTTGTAAATTAGATTTTTCCATTAAAAAATAAATTTTCAACGAAAACACATTTTTTACAACACCCAAATTTATTATTTGTAGTCTTGCAAATTTGTTAATGTAAGGGATTGGTTAATTTACACTTACTTGAAAATAAGATGTCCAAAACATTTAGGTGTACATATTAACAAATTAAAATTTTCAACAATTTTCGTTTTATAACAAAAAATCTAAATAAAAATTTTCAAACAGAGTTGTTCAAATTACAAAGCCATTAAAAAGGCAGAATATCGTTTACTGCCATTTTTTTTAAATACCAGTATCAATTTTTTTACTATACCAGTTTAGTAAAATATATTTTCTAACATTTTTTTGTACCAGCATGAGTATGACATAGTGGTACTTAAAATCTCTAGAAATCGATACAAATAATTGTACTAGTCACTACCAGTATGTTTTTCGTACCGGTACCAAAACTAGTGGTAGAAAAAAATCAATACATATTGAAGTTCATTTATAATCTACAATAATGACAGATTTTTCAACAAAGAATTAAAAACTAAGCATAGCAATGTGTAAGAAAAGCAAAAATATTGGATTAAATTTGGTAAATGTATTGTAAACAAACCATACTATGTTAACACTATAGTTTTTTTTAATAAAAGAGCTAAATTTAAAGCCTTTTTGTCAAAGTCAATACACGAAAATACACGAAAATATTAATACCAGAAGTCCACCTTGCTAAAATAATTCATTTTCATTAAAATGGATCGTGCCTGCAGTGCATAAAGTAATGAAAATATTCTTATTTATATGAAGTCTAGGACATTTCCGAGTACAGAACATTTACATGATATTTATTTGAAAACTTGTACAAGTATAATTCTTTGGTACTTAAAATTTTACAGCAACAAACTAAATTAGTAGTACTATAGGTATCACTAGTTTGTATCTAATAGTAGGATAATCTTATTCGAATAAAACAAATATCCACCCAGTATGACCAATAATTTTTTTACTATACTAAATCAGTAAAAATTAGTAATTTCAAATAATACTAATTTTTACTGATTTATTAAAATAAATTATAAATATTAAGGAATAAGCAGAACCAAGGCAGCACTGGCAACAACTTAAAAGTAGAAAGAACATAATTATATTATAATGTGGAAAGTAATATGTATGAGCTAAATGTTTGTTTCCATTTGATACTGTCTTTTCACAAAATCAATGTTAACACCAAAACAAATATGTAATATAGAATTAATTTACTACATAATTAAGTGAATATTAAATTGGGGTGAATTATTTATTATAATTTTTAAAGATTTATTTTACTTAAGCTAATAACTTATTTACTAATGTATCAAAAATAATATTATAATAAAGTCATTAAGGATAAAATGATGACACTCCCAGTACATTTTATTTATTTAACCTCATGAATTCAAATTAAACACAAAATTAAAAGTATCTATCCTAATATTTTGTTTTATGTAAATAAATATAACACGATAAATATTTAATCTTCCCTATATATGAAAATCCAAAAAAAACAAATACATAGTACATATAGTTATAGATATTATAATGCATACATACTACATTATATGCATGTATAATCAACCCATAGATACTTGAATTTGTCAACAGAGACACTTTGTCTACTTCCTCTCAATACTCTGCAACTAAGTAGCATTTGTCTAATTATCTAAACATTTTATATACTTCCGGATAAATAGAAGGATCATAAAAATGAAGAGGGATTCCATTTTTTTTATCGGTCAATTAATTTAAAAGTGACAAAAAAATTGTAAAGTTTTTGTCTGACAAAAAAACAAAATCAAGGATAATTACAATTTTAGAATCTCAAATCATTTTTTTTATATGTCATTTTTTAATGTAGATAGAGTAGAGACTCAAGTGAGTAGTTGTTGAGATTAAGAAAGGTTTCTTGTAATTAATAAAATTAGTATTTGTTTTTTGTATAAAAGGTAGACAATTTGTCCTCTGGGTGTTATTGAAATTAAAATTAGTTTTTTTTTTGTTAATTTGAAGAGATATTGACAGTATGACAGTAATAGAAGATAATTGAAGATACTTCTTATTCGAAAATAGTTGTTGACTTGAATCTAAGGAAAAATAAGTTTGTAATCAAATTTTTTATATGGGTAGATAGAATTGTATATTCATAAACTGGTTCAATTATGTATGACTTATATGATAAAGTGTATAAAATCAGAAGATCAAATGCAGACCCACAGGAGATTTTACATATACAGAGAAAGCTTGGTTGAAAAAAAATAACGTGACGGAAAAACATGGAGTGAATTCAAAAAGTGTGGTGAACTCATCATACTAAATACATGTGTAAAATCAATCTAGTTTTGCTCTAAGCATCCACAAGAAGCAATTTGAGTGATGATTACAATACAAGATCTTCAAATGGTTCTAAACTTGACTTAGTTTAGTTTGACGTAAAATAATGTGATGGAAAAACATGTGGTGAATTCAAAAAGTGTGGTGAACTCACCACACCAAATCCATGTATAAAATCAATCCAGTTTTCTCTATGCATCCACGAGAAGCAATTGGATTGATATATACATTACAAGATCTTGTAATGGTTCTGAACTTGACTTAGTTTAATTTTCTATTTCAGTTGTTTTTGAACAATTTGTCTACGTTTTCGTTCCACAACAAATTTAAAAGTGAAATTTTGCTAATACATATTTCATATCTATTGGCAAAGAATATAATGATAACAAGATCTGAATATTTTTCTATAAGATAAGAAAATGAAACGAAACAAAAATTAAGAGAGTAAAGAAAAGTAATTATAATTTTGTTATAAAAATAAATAAATAAATACAACAGTACTCATTCAATCCATCCATGTAGATTAGATATATTTTAATATTTTTTTCAAATCAAAGGTTCACAAATAAAAAATATAGAAAAATTTAGACACATATACGATCTCCAATGAAGTTATGCACCAAGTTTTGAGAAAATAAACAAAACGGTATTCCGTAAACAGTTCACGATTTGTAATGCATAACAAATAAATTTGATCCTTTCATTACTATTATTTTTAGAATGTTTTGTAAATTCTGTGATTCTATTATTGACTCTATTATTGTATGTTTAACTACATTGATATTCTGATATTTTATTATTATTTATATACTATGTATATTCATATCATATTCGTAAATCGTAAGTAGATAATTCATATAGATTTGAAGAGCAAAATTATTGCTTAAAAGAGCAAATTGTTTTGAACATAAAATCAGAGGTTGTAAATGGGTTGTAATGTGGCGACCCGTTATATAAAAATAATAATTTAAAAATTTGTATGGGATGAAATCCCTTTTTTATATTTTCTTTTCTATTGGTCTACCAAATACAGTAATATTAAAAAAAAAAAAAATATTTTTACCGCTTAGGCTGCTTAGGTAGATCTAATTTAATCAACAAATTTTGGAAAATATATTTTTGAAAAAAAAAACTGTTTTCATCTTTACTCAAGTGAATTGAAATTTATAATCATGTGTTGATATTAGTTTCTTTCAATTTATTTTCCAATTATAAATTTTAAAAATAAATTTCATTTAATATAATTATAATTTATAATATAAATTAATTAACACTCAATTAAAATAAATCATTAAAGTACCCATCACTTTAAAGTGATACAACACTATGGGGATTTTTTTTTTTTTTAAATTTCCGTTGTCAAAATAAAAAAAATTTTTCCCAAGGCAAAAATTTGATTAAAAATATATAATTATAAAAAAAAAAACAATCAAAAACTTATAACAGGTCTCAATACAGAAAAGGAAAGGAAAAGAAAAACCTCTTACTGTGTCAATAATTTCAGCTTATTTCAACAGTCTGTGACTAATTATAATCTCAGGTAATCTTTCACATTATTAAAATGTATAACATTAACCGAAATTGATCATGTTACTTTATTGACCGACAATTTTTAAAAACTTTCTTTATAGGAACCAAAATTTTGCGGTACAATTAAAAAAAAAAAAAAAACAAAATAAATAACTGTGATCTGACTATTTGCGTCATAAGTAAGTATAATTTTGCCTATACCAAATATAATAATTTCACATGGAACAAAATGATTGCGATTAAAAAATATTTTTTGTTGTTGTTTTTGTATCCGTATCCGATAATAACATTATATATGTGTACAATGCATATACATACACCTGTAGTCCAAAAGTATAAAAAAAAATATAATCGTAAATTTTCGATTATTTTTAACAACATCGATAAATAATGACCAAAAAACATTCTCTTATATTGGTAGTTTTCTTGGCGTGGATGGCGGTGCTGATATAAATGTTGAAAGTTTTATCTAAAAAGCATTCAAAGCAAATGGTGTCTGCCTAGCAAAGTAATTTTTCAACATTTCGAGTTATTTAAAACTAAAATTGTACAAATCAAATGTCCGCTCGGTATTTTTATATAGATGAGAAATACAGACAATAACAGACATACCCCATCCCATTTTTAAATATTTTGTTAACCATAAAACAGAAACAGATTTTACGTATTTTCTTTGCCCAGTTTTGTAAATTCTAGATGAATTGTAGAAGAGTAGGTAGAAGTGACTATTTTTGAAAAATAATTAGAAACTACAAATTTTGATTGCTAAAACAATTGTTGGTGTCACGATTCAAGTGACCAATTTGTTTTTTTTTGGTTGTTTTAATGGATTACTTGTTCAAACTTGGTACTCAAAAAATGAACCTGCGTGATTGAAGAAGTTAATTCCACCATAAATTTTTCTCACGATAAACCCGATATTGCTTACAGAAAGAACTTGAAGTATATTACATTTGGCAACATCATAATACCATTATGTAAAGGCTTTGTTTAATATGTGTAACAGTTAGTATGTATTTTTAGTTAATATGTATAACAGTTAGTGTTTAACCATATATGAAGAGGCTGTGTTTAATATGTATAACAGTTAGTATGTATACGTATAAGTTATAAGTTTAATCATAGACAAGATTATGAATATATAGTCATTGGTTTAATTCAATGTGTATAACAGTTAGTATGTAAGTCATATATCATCAACTAATCTACTTTAAAGAATTAAGAAAATATATTATATTCCAAGCAGTTTAATAGTGGATTGAGACGAAGAAGAAGTACTTTATTTTTGTTTTTAATAACAAATCCAACATGGCTTATTAAGAGTCGGAAATTTGACTCTAGCTAAGATTGTATTACTGCAAAGCAATTAATCAAGAATATTTTAAAACGAGCTGAAGTACTAACAGATGATGATATAGAAAAATTATTGCAATTTTTTAAATAATGGCACTTTCCCAGAATATCATTTTCATGCAATTTGCAAAATTCGTGAATTCCAATACTTTTTGATGGCGACGCTAGCGTCATGAATTCCAGTACTCCTCGCTATTGCAAGTGATCGTCAATTTTTGATTTTCTTTGCATTCTTTTGTATACTGCTACGTTCGTACAAAATAAAATCAGTTGTCAAAAATTTCAAAAGTGAGTGTTGTAGAAAACAGATAAGAAAAAGAATTATGGAATAATGAAATAATAACACTTTTAATAAGAAAAAGATTAAAATATGGAAATGAATTATAAAATATGAGAGTTTACCGCTATTTTAAAATTCCAAAACGTCAATGACCACAATTGCTTTAATTGCATATAACTAGCAAATGAAAGTGATTGACGTGATTGTCAAAGTGTTGACGTTCTGGAAAAGTGCTAATCTGATTGGTTTTTTTTTTCTAATTTTTTACGTACTTAAATAGCCAAAAAAAAAAAAAAAAAAAAAAAGGTATAGGAAAAAAATGTTTACAACCGGATTGGTACAGTTTAAGCTATTAAGAGAAAAAGGAAAATTGAAAAAGTAGTAAGACAGAAAGGACTGGGGAAATGTTACAAACGAAAATATTAATATATGAACATAATATCCCGGAGCTTTAACTAGAATAATTCATTACTGAAATGTACTCCAATCCAGTTCAGACCATCAAAAAATGATTTTTTTCAAAACATTTTAAATTTTTTGTTTGAAATAACTATAATGAAAAATTATATACCCATATTCCAAAGTGGAAAAGGACCTGATGTTGGCTTGCAGATTTATCTGTAGACCCACTGAATAAATAAATAAATAATGAAGAAAATCAGTTTCTATTTCAGACCATGGAATCAAGAAATAAAACAGAAAAAAATTTTTTTAACGCTACTAAACAAGTTTACTAACGCTAGAAAACAAGTTGTTATAAAAACTAAAATAGAAAGTATTTTTTTTTAAAAGCAAATATAAAATTTTTTGAAAATTTATTTCGAAATATTATTTATATAAAAGACCAGAGTTGTATGTTTGTAACCGACGCTTTTTGAGATTTTTTGTTTTTACGCTGAAAACACAATCACAACGAATGACGAATGACCAAAATTCGCCATTAGAGACACAATCACGACGAATATTCGTGACGAACAAATTTTTGTGTTTTTGAAATTTCAAAATTTGTTTATAAAAAAAATGGAGGAAAAATTTTAAAAAAATTAATTTAAAAATTTTTTATTTGGATTTGAATTTTAAAATAAATAAATTTTTGTGTTTTTGAAATTTCAAAATTTGTTTATAAAAAAAATGGAGGAAAAATTTAAAAAAAATTAATTTAAAAATTTTTTATTTGGATTTGAATTTTAAAAATATTTATTAAAACCATTTTGACCAATTGAAGACGAATGTTGGTTGGTATCAATGAATGTCATTCGCATTCGTCACGATTTACATATAATCTCATTTATTTGAAAGCGAAAAATTCGTCATTCGTCGTGATTGTGTTTTCGACATTACTAAAAAAAATATTTTTCCTTTCAATTATTTTTATATGATTTTTTGATTTTTAAATTTTTTCCTTTCAATTAAATTGTGAAAAAAAAGAAAAAAGGATAAAAAATAAAATGGATGGAAAATAAATTATTAATTTGTTTTAATATAACAAAAAAGTGTTTCTAGAAAAAAAATATCTTGGGGCCACTGACTGGTTATGTTCGAAAAAAAATTCGGTATCTTTTTACTCGGGACTCGTATTTAAACGGGCTAACTTACTAGTTTAAAATATATTTTTTTAAAATATCATTAATAAAAAAAAACTATAGTCTAAAAATTCAGCAATTGATGCTGGTGGACACTGTCAATAATTAGTTTGTTCAGTAAACTGTTCTAGAAAGATCTAGAGTAAAAAAGAATACTTGAAAAAAGTGTGCAGTAGTTTCCGTTAATTGAACTTTTTTTCTTATCCAAATGTGTTCTGATCGCTATTCAGTAGATTGTCCAAATCAGTTCTAAGTTGATCATTTTTGTTCTGAATTTTTTTAGAACAATTTTAAACAACTCTAGATATTTGTTATTGTTTTTTCTTTAGTAAACAAAAATTAGAACAAAAAAGTTCAGAAAATATATAAAAACGTGTTCAGTAGATTTTTAAAAACAGTTATGTTCGATTTTGTTTTGAATCTACTGAACAAACATAATATTACTGTTAATTTTTGACATTTCCCTCATAACATTTGACATTTTAATTTTATAAAAAAAATTTAATGAATTCATTTTTGTTGACTCAATTTTAAAGTTTGATTTGATGATTTAGCAAGCAAATACTATTTTTATATAACTACTACTCTATTGAAAAATGGTTGATCCATACCTTGTTTGTAATTTAAATCTGTATCAATACTGACATTATATTTCCTCATTTTCTTCTCATTTTCTCTCATAAAATCTCAGTAGATGCGATATAAAATCAAATCTTTTATAGATAGTTATTACCAAAGTAACATTTTTTATTGGTCGGTCAATTTTATTTCAATAGAGTAGTACCGTAGTACGTACATATTTACCTAAATCAACAGTAATTTTCTCTTTTGTATCTTTAAATACGTCACTGATGAACCGATTCTTGAAAAATATAATAAAAGCAACATCATATTTTTTTTCAATGATTTCAAATTGGGTTTTTTTCATGAATTTTCAAAAATCTCATATGTAATTCAGAAGATTTTAAAAAATCAAACTTTTTCAAGAATTTTTTGATAGTAATGATGATGATGATGATGAATGATAATGCTATGATTCATTGAATCCAATTAATACGTTAATAAAAACATTTTTTCTTTGAATCACCTGCAAAAAGGTAAGACAAATAAATTTTCAATGTACGTGATGAAATTATTTAGAGGTCAACAACTCATATACAAACTAACCAGAAGGTAACATATATTACATTTTTAAGCTTTCAGCTTTTATATTTTCAAACTCACTACACTATGTAGAAGAAAAAAAATGGCAATTACAAATCAAAAGCAAAAAAAAAAATTATCATGAAAATTCCCGCGTTTTTCTTGATGAATGAAAATCTTTATATTCGAATATTCATTTTATTCATTTTTTTTATTCCGAAATAGGGAAATCTAATTTCTATAATACCTAGAGGGATCTCTTGTTTTATTTTTGTTTTTTTTTTTGTTAATAGTATCTCACAATTATTTAACATAAATAATTTCCATCAAAATGGATAACAACAAGATAACAATAATAGATAGAAAATAAAAAATAAATAATTACAACAACAAAAAACAAGAAAAATGTAATAATGATAATGATGATGATGATAATTGTGATGATGATGATGATAATAGTAAAGTAAAATAAAAAAAATTAAAATATAAAAATATGTGTGAAATTTTTTATTAAAAATTGAAATTAGAAATTCCAATCGCGAAATTAAAATATAAAAAAAAATCTAACCATGTTTAAAAAAAAAAAAAAAATTTTTTTTATTTAGTTGGGAACTTTAACTAAATTATTTTTTCTGTTTTTATATAACAACTTGTCATCTATAAAAAAAAAAAAAAAATTTTCTTTAAAACTTTTCAACATGAATTAATTTTTTTCGACTTTGATTTTAAGTAATTAAAAATTTTTTTTAAATAATTTAAATTATCTGGTTTTAGAAGACATTTGTTGGTGCTACTACTTGAATTGAAGATTACACGAATATACGATACGATACGCACTTGGAAGATATTATTTTCAGATATTTTCTTCCTCTTAATAATTTATATAATTACAGACTAACATTGCCTTATTTTATATGAAATATAATATATATATATACAACAATTCGATTTCAAACACTTTTGAGAAGGTGAATATCCTCCAAAGAGGTAAAATGATTCTCGTTTCTTCGAACACACGTTCACAAAAATTTCAATTAACTCACCATCACTTTATTATCTTTAATTTGATTTTTTATTACAAAATTTGAAAATAAAATTTAAAAATTGACCAAAAATGAATGAATAATGTTTAAATTGTTGAGTATACAAGTTTTTTTTTTTTCAAAATCTAACTTTGAATATTAGAAATAGTTTTTGTTGTTGTTGTTGAAACGTTGCGAGTAAATTGAATTACGTAAATATACACAACTGTATCTTAATTGAATATTTAATTCACATTAGAATAATAAAAAAAAAAAAAATGGAGCATACAAAATAATTTTGGCAATTGAATAGAATGTGAAAACAATTAATTCAACTAGAAAAAATAGAAATAATAAAAAAAATAAAATAAATCAGAATAAAAAAATACTTAAGAGAATTAAAAAAATTTGTATTTTTTTTTTATTTTTTATTTGAATTGTTGTAGAATTTTAAATTAACTAAATTTAGTGGGATAAATAAAAGCTGTTTTTGTATTTATTTTGAGAAATTTTTTTCTTTTGTAGATTAGAAAAATCATGTATGATTAGAATTAAATACATTTTGGATTAATTATTGTTGAATGTTTGCAAAATCATACATTTTTTGTGTCGTTGTATAATTAAAAAAAAATATTAATTTTCATATTTTATGCCAGACCTATTTCCCATTTTATATCAGTCAACTGAAGCATATCATATAAAACCCGCTACGACAGAACACTGATATTTCCAAATCGTCTGCCATACTAAAGGCGAAGTAATGTGGTGAATATAAATATAACATAAATATGTGTCATACGCCGATACATATATATATATATATTTATTTATTTATACTGGGGCTTATGATTGAAAACGAAACGGAAAACGAAACGAAACGATCATCACTATCACCTTCTTCACATTTTGATATGATTGAAGACGTGTGAATATAAACATTTTCGCAAATTTTCGAAACTGAACTGACAGTTGTCAAATACATATGTTTCAATTTTTTGTGGTTGTGTTTCTGTTTATTTTGATTTATTTTTTTATTTATACTCCTTCGCAGTTTATACAAACAGTTTATAAAACAAAATTATAATTAAAAATTGAATTAAAATTTAATAAACAATTACATAAATTTTAATAAAACAACAAAACAAAAATGAATAGTGTAGAGTAGAGTGTAGTGTCATAAATTATAAATTGAAAAAAATAGTTAAATATAGAAAAATAAAGAAAAAAAAATTTAAAAACTAAAACAAAAGAAACAAACAATTCTTCTTTTATATAGAAAAGAATTTTTTTTAAATGCATTACAGGTTAAAATTTCATTTATTTTTGTATTTTATATGTATTTTTTTGTATTTACAAATTAAATGTTTTATTTTAAAAATAAATATAAATAAAATAATTTCTAAGTTTATATTCTAATTTTTTATTTACAAAAATACAAATATAAACACCTAAATTAGTTATATAAAAAAATTACTTGCATTTTGTTTATGTTTATAAACTATTTCCATACAAACGTTCAACACAACTGAACGTTTGATTTTTGCACTACAAACGTTTTCCGATCGTTTTCAATCATATGAAAAATTATTTTCGAAATTAACGTTTTCCGTTTTTGTTTTCTGTCACACCAAATGACAAACGTCAGTGATATTCGGAAAACGATTGAACGTTTTCGTTTTCAATCATAAGCCCCACTGTTTAGCACAAACAATTTACAAGACAAAATTATTACATGTGGTGGTAAGATAATAGGATTAGACCATGACAAGTGGCGTAAAGCGAATCTAAGAAAGGGGTTTGTTGTATTGCCTCAATCATATCAATATGTGTATCATATATAAAACGGTGACTAAACTTGACTTGTATATTCAATATTCGGTCTTACAAGACAGGTGTACAGTGACTTAAGAGCATAGGGATCTGAAAATTCCTTTGACCAACGTTAAACAAAACGAAATGTGGAATTAGTTTTATTTATAATATAGTAAGTTTTAAAGCTAATATGAGAACTAAAATATACTCCTAAGTCCTAATACTATCTAAGGTATATTTAGAAATCGGACTTGAACGACACGTATATGATATGAGTGCGCATTTATTTACATCATTAAGTAAAATGTTATTGTTAACACACCAGTTGTTAAAGTTTGGAAGGTCATTTTACACAAGAATAGCTAGATATAATTTTTTTCAAGATTTTCATATTATCGTTAGCATAAATTTGAAGCTTACAATTAAAACCGGCTGAAGTAACATCATTTACAGATAAAATAAAAGGTAAAGGACCTTGGTGATTCCCTTGAGGAACACCAGAATTGGCTTTGAAAGATTTTGCAATAGTGTTTTTAAATAT
Source organism: Argyra leucocephala (assembly GCA_963942445.1). NCBI lineage: Eukaryota > Metazoa > Arthropoda > Insecta > Diptera > Dolichopodidae > Argyra > Argyra leucocephala. Next base: position 6,142,310 of record OZ012681.1, on the reverse strand, counting down.
GACATTATACGAGCATTCATCCAGGTAAAACTGTATATATACATTTAAAAAATAGTAAAGTATATCAGTTAGTATAGTAAAATATATCAAATAGTTATATCAGTTACTTAATAGAGGGCACTACTTTCTCTGTTTTATAAATATTTCTTAATTAATTATAGTACAGTAGTTAATAGAGGGCACTACTTTGTCTGTTTTATAAATATTTCTTAGGTGTAGTAGAAATCAAATCTCCAATAGAAATTAAAGCATTTGCTTCTTCTTAAACAGAACCAAAGCGAAACAAGAGACTAGTGATTATATTATTAATCACACTGTTCGTAATTTTACTTTAATCATTTATTTTATTATTACTATAACGTAAATGTACCTATCACCGCCCTAGTACATTATGTCGCCCGAACCCTTTTTTTGTAAATACGATATTCCTACGCTTTATATTTCAAATTTATTTTCGAAATAAAAAAAGAATATTATTTCCCCGTTGTAATGCAAAATAATGCACATTTGTATTCATATTAATAAATAAGTGATAGAAAACTAAATTAGGTAGACATTTTAGCGAAAATATTGGTTCAAACGTTTAAAATTTTTTTTATTTTGTTAAGACCATAATAATGAAACTATGATGTTCATTTATTTACTTTATTCAAATAATTGTAAAAGATATATTATTAAATAGATTATAATACATACTTTCTTCAATTTGTAAATAAAAAATATTTAAAATTGCTAATTAGTTTTGAGCGCGAATTAGGGACACGTAAATTTATGCTGTACGTATTTACGATCAACCGGGCGGAATTAGGAAAATGATATATTGAAATAATTAATTAAGTCATTCACCTATTTTTGATTATATAAGGATGCAGCTGGACGATTTTAAATTGAAATTGAACAAACTAAGCTGGACCTAATTACGACCTATAAATCTAATTTTGCTAATATGTGTTTTTTGTTACAACTAAATTTTGAGTTTTTATAAAAATTTGTATGAAAAAGCGGGTCGGTAATACGTGCAATATGTCCTAATTCCGAACTAAATATGCAGGTGTAAGCTATTTTCACTAAATTCATACCAAGTCTATATTTAAAGAAAAAACTATATTTTAATTGTTGAAAATAAGCGAATATTTTCCTTTTATTAGTAGACGAAATACGCGTATCCTGTATGATAAGCATATTTAGTAAAATTAAAAGGAAAATATTCGACTATTTTTAACAATAAGATAAATTTTACTCTAACGCTAACCCTAAAGAATAAGTTCTTCCAAAACTATGTTTTACTTATATTATATTTTGTATAATTTAAAAAATCTCTGGAATTATCTTGCCTTGCCACCAAAATTTCATTAAGGCGTCCATTATAAATTACCAAAATAATTTCTTTGTATACATTTCACAATAAGTTAAATATATAGAGGAGTGAAAACCATGACCATGTCTGGCACATTTTGGAGATGGGCTGTAACAGAAGATATTCTAATATATTCAGACAGTGACATAGTCTGCAAAATGGAGCCTCCAGTTCTAATGAACAGCAAAGGACAATATAATGTACTCGAAATCATACAAATAAAAAATGCCAAAACTAAGAAGTTGTAAATGTGATTTTTACTTTGTATGTACCTATGAAATATTTTGTATTTTTATTTATTTATTTAATAAATTTATTTATTTAAACGTGCATTGTTATAATATTATTTAACTTATGTTATATTGAATTATTTTTTTTTGTTTGAAATAACTGAATCGTTGCATTGTTTAATTTTTTTTTTAATTTTCATATTGAAATAAATACGTATATTTTTATGTGTAACAAATAACTCTACTTACATTATAACTATTTTTGTTTTTTTTTTTTTCAAATTACTAATATTTTTTATAATTTAACTACTAGTTAATTATTTAAATAAATAATTATTAATTATACTCTTAATAATTACTTTAAATAGAATTTTTAAATAAAATCGTAAATAGGTAGGTGGTACTGTGAATCGCAAATATGTTCAAAAAGCTGAATTGAATTCGTATAAGGGCGGAATTTGTTCAGATTGATTGGAAATACGTACAATCAAACTTTTTTTTGGCAGTTATAATATTTTATTATTTATTTAGAAAAAATGAAATTATAATTAGATAAAAATATATTTTTTTAAATTAAAAAATACTTAATATTGTAATTTGAAAAAAAAAAAATTTAAAAAAGCTTATATTTTTCTTATTTTGTCAACTTAAACTAATTTTTCCTTAAGGGGACGGTAAATTGGTACATTTACGTTATATATTTATTTATTTATACTGCTTGGCACAAATAGTTCACCTTGACGAACACCACAATTGGCTTTGAAAGATTCTGCATTAGTGTTTTTAAATATGACATTATACGAGCATTCATACAGGTAAGACTATTCAGTAATATGATATTCATTCATAAGAGTTTCTGTAATGTGATACTATGTGGCAATAGGTCGAATACTTTACTAAAATCTATATAAAAACAACATCATTCATTTGGAATCCTTCTTCCATATTTTTCAAAAGAGATGAGATGTTGTTTCAACTAGATTTGTCACCATAGATTTTTGATTTACAAAACTGGGTTGATTATCTATATTAAAAGATCGAGAGAATATAGATCGATAACGAGCAATGATTTTACATACACAAGTATAGAATGAATAGTATTAAGTTGTATATAAATGCATTAAAATTCATTATCGTATAAAATTTAATTAGACAGAAGATTTTTATAGTGTAAAAAAAGGTAAGTAGAGTTAAGGGAATAAAGGTCAAATAAATAAGAAATAAAAACTCTTTATATAATTAATAATACTAATCAAAATAGTAAAGTATATAAGTTAGTATAATAAAGTATATCAAATATATTAGTTACTTAATAGAGGGCACCCCTTTCTCTGTTTCATAAATACTTCATAGGTGTGGTAGAAATCAAATACCTATAATAGAAATCAAAGCATTTATTTCTTCTTAAACAGTACCTAGGCGAAACAAGAGACTAGTGATTATATTATTAATCATCCTGTTCGTAATTTTACTTTAATCATTTATTTTACTACATATAGCATAATTAATTAACATACTCTTACACAATTAATTATTATATGTATACGATAATTTTTATACGTCTTATGTACAATTAATATAAATAAGTAAATAAATAAAAATAATAACATTATAATTGTTTTAAACATTTCTTTTTACACACTTTAATGATGACGTCAAATAAAATTTCGAAAATTATAAATAAAAAAACTATTAATTAAAAACAAAATGAATGTATGTGCTCGAATTACAGTTGCACATTTCCAGCATCGCCAAAAATGTATTCATTGATTAAACTCAACATTCGGGATTCAAAGAAAGTGCTGACTGTGCGGTGGTTGAAATAAAATGTTAATAAAAGTATAATAGAGAATTATATTAAATTTTCATTTTTCTTTATTAATAATTAACAGACTTCAAAATGAAAATAGTTTTTTAATTGATGCCGTTTTGATAGCATAGAAAGAAATTGACCAGAAATTGCTTTTTATTTAAAAAAAAAAGGCTAAATGCAGCCGGTAAATATCTGTTTGAACAACCAAATCAAAATATGTACATTACTATTTCCTATATATGTATATTCTGTTATATATAAATTAACGATTTACAATTTCATCAAAAACATCGAAAAACCGTCCAAGTACCTTGACTGCAATATTGTGCTAAAACAAAAGTTTTTTTGAAATAAAAAAACTAATTATGTATATATGTTTTTTTATTAAAACTGTCTGTGAGTTTTAAAATCAGAGAAAAAATATTTTTTTTATTGTTTTGTAAGTGGTAAATCTATTCGTGTATTTAAGTTGATGTTAAAAACACTGGCTCATTGCAATGCATTATATATCTTAATCCTTAAATGAAGATAAATATGCCGACATTATATGCATAAACATCATATGCTCACAGTGAGGTGAATTTATTCTGTCAGTTGCAAGGTGTTAAAAAATGCAATATAGAATAGAAATTAATTCATAATTAGAATAAATATATAGTTGTATATCTACAGAAGATAGGTAAATATTATTTTTATGGTAAGTATATAGAAATTAACAATTCAAAAGTTACAATAGATACATCTTCATAAATTGTTTGAACGTTGTACAACAAACGGTGTACGTATATGCAAAATGTATTGATAAATATTGTCATTTTAAATTAAAACCACTGATGCGTTATTTACATTATTTTTATAATGATATACATATTCATTCCTCTTTACTTCTCTTCTATCATTAAATTCTTCTCACATTTTCATTTTATTGCATAATTTATTTTTTTTTTAATTTCCAATTTTCATTCAATTATTTCACTTGACTTAATTTTTTTATGATTTTCATTTTACCGCAACACCTAGAGGTAAATAAAAATTTTTAATAAAAAATAAATTTTCTTCAAAATTTTCACCAATACTAAGTCAATAAAAAAAAAACATTTTTTTTACACATATTAAATATTAAAAACGTTATGAGAATTTAAAAGGTGTCTTAACCATTCAACAATTTAACAAGAGTATAAAATTTAAAAAAATGATATTTTCATTTGAGAATACAAACATAATATATTGCAGTTCTTGGTAACAAAATGCCATTTAGTCTAGAAATATATTTCCATTGCATGAATTTAAAAATGATACAGTAAGTGGCAAAAAAAAAAATGATATTTCAGAATTTAGAAATTATTTGCAGTTATGTGCCAGTGTCAAATAATTGTCAAAGTTAAATATTTTGATTAACTTAAATGTATGATGTAGCAATATGAATGAGCTAAGTTAAACTACAGTTATAGCGTAAATTTATTACGTAAAATTGTTGTTCTCAATTTAACTCTAGTGAGATAGCCACAAAATTTTAATTTAAAGTTGAAGATAGTAATAGTAAAAATGGTTCAAAGAAACAAATTCAGTTTCAAATAGGTATTAACAATTTGTGTTCATTACAAACTATAATTAACTACCTATTTTGAAATTATTAATTAACCTCTCACTTGTGAAAGGTTTTACATTTTCCTATTTAATTTTCCTTGACATCGTAAATGTCTCAACACAAATTTGGATACAATGTTCACATGATCTTAAATGTCTACAAAAGCTTGAGACATTGGCTTCATGATCACAATTGTTGCTGACGATGTCTCCGCGACTGGTTTGACACGTATTTGGGTTTATATACAAACATTTTTAAAAACCCAATGCTGTATACAGTGTTAATAAAAACTTTCCGTTAATTTAGTTTGTGTTTTAAACACAAATGAATTAAAACACAATGTCTCAGAAAGCTCTTATTACATAATGTTGCCAACCTATTTTGCGAATAACATTGATAACTTAGTTTTTTTACATTTTGTTTTTTTTACGATGTCACCGTTTATTAACAGTTAGGTTTTACCAAGTATGAATTTTGTTTCGTTTTAATAACTTACAAATTTGTTTATTAGAAATCTATATATATATGAGTTTTGAGACTATTTAAATTCAAATTTGGAGTTGTGTAAATACCTACTGATGGGCTTAGTGATGTTGAAAGAATGAAACACTCCTTCAATTACTATTTTACTATTTTATTTTAATGCTTACTATTCCCTTAAAATGATAATAATAGTTTTTTTTATTCAATTTTCACCCATTTCGTATAATATGTAGTTTCTTATATGTACCACATTAACTTATCGGTGCCTATTTATTTATTTATTTATTTGTACGGTTTATTTATCATTTTACCAGGCGGCAAAAAAGAGAACAACAGAGAGAGCAGACAATATTGATTTAATTTAACAAAAAAAATAATAATAATTGATGATAGCAAGTTAGAATTTCAAATACTTTGCGTAGTTTTCTTAATGTTATTGATTTTGTCAAACCTCAAATAATCCATATTTTCATTAACATATATCCATTTTCAGACAAAAATCTTTAAAGCTAATTGTTGAAAATGCGTTTGAAGTATATTTTTACACTATACTTAGTTGCGTTTTGTTTAACTTGCAGACTTGCTAGTTGCTCACAACTACTTATGTTATAAGTAGTTAAATCTGTGAACAAGTAGGCAGCTTATATAAATGTTGAGATAAAATTGTGGACTTACAAAAAAATTTCCGATACTTATATATACCAAAAATTTCTAGCGGAAATTTTTTTAAACTAATAAGATTATATCAATTTTATGTAAAAAAAAAAATAGTAAAATAAAAAATCAATAGAGGGCCATTGAGCTTTGATGGTTATGTAGTATTATAATTTCTGTTTGACGTTTTTTTTTTACAGTTTATTTACATTGGGATTGAATTGAAATTATTAAATATGGTAAGTAAATTACAATTAATTTTTTTTCGTTTTGTTTACAAAACTACTCATAAGTAGTTGTGAATAAGTCTGCACGACAAAATAATACAACTTATATTTACCACACTGAATTATCACTCTTTTTAATGATTTTTTGAAGTGACTTTTTCGTATTAAAAATTTGACATGTTTATTCCACCATTAAATATTATTATTTTACATTTCATACAAACAAAACTATCATTTAAAAATAAAAACTTTATGAAAAATATAACTGTAATGACGTTTTATTTTATTTAACTTTTAACTGTCATAATAAATCCTCTTTTGTGTCGATTACTTCTCTTATTCTATTCCCTAAATTTTTCCTATAAAAATCTTTCAAATTAATCCCCCTAATTAATCACATCTAAATGTAAAAGAGTCCAAAAATGAATAGTAGCTATTTATAGTCCTTCCACTATCCATAAATATAGAAATTATATTTATAGTCTCTAAATCATAATATTGTAGATAAATCAAACCTTTTTTGACATTTCTCTATTAAGGTAGCTCTAGGTTTATTCAATACTCATCACTCACCACTAATTTTATTACCACCACTGTATATCAAATTTCCATTTAAAAACATAATAAAAAACGACTAAGAATTATTCACAATTTATAGATTTTTTCACGTACTTACTTTAGCGAACATGACTGTCTAAGTTTATCTATAAAGTATAGTATCAAAATGCATGTACATAGTACTTATATTTTATTTTAAACAAAACAACAAACTTCTTCCGTTCTAGTCTCAATTCGAGGCAAAAAAAAAATTGACAAATTTTCAAAATGAAGCACGTAAAAATAGGAAAACTTTTCTATATATCCCTCTCTTCTCGTACATATTCTATTCGACCCGCTTTTTTTCCAATAAATTATTTTATAAGCTTTTTATCGAGTTTAATACAACAAAGATTAATTTATAAAGAGCACACACATATGTTACTAGACTGCCACTTCAAGTAAATTTTTGAAGAATTCTCAAGTGATTCTAAAGTTTTGCTTCTATTGTATTTACATAATAATGTATTATGTTATTGTTATTGTTGTTGTTTTTATGTTTTTTTTTATGTATGAATATACAGTTATAAAATTTTATATTGTTTGCATAAGCTTCATTCTTTATTAATTTTTCTTAACTGTAAAACTTAATTTCTTTCAAAAAAAGCATATAAAAACAAAAATTTGTTTTCTTTTGAATAAAGTTAGTTTTTTTCTTTTGTTTTGTTTTTTTTTTTGTAAAGCCTAGATTTTGAAAAGATTATTAAAAATGCTAAGATTTTTTTTTTTTTTCAAAAGAAATATAAAAAGGGAAAGAAGGAGTATAAATTATGGTAGTGACTTTTTATAGAATTGTAAATTGAAATATTAAATTTTTTTTTTTAATTGTATTTGGCTTCATACGACATTTCAAATACATCGGTTTGCAATAAATTAAAAATTAAAGTAAGGAAGTGTACAACAGCAACAACAAAGTATGATAATCAATTTTTGATGAAATGTCGGCTTTTGATCAAATAAAATAAAACTACATCACTGTCTTATCAAGTGAATATATACCCGTTATGCTTAATTAAGGGCCTATGATCTTTAATAACATAAGTGAAGAATACTTTATTTTCAATTTTAAGTTCTACCTAAGAAATGACTTATAACTATGATAACCTAAATGAAGAATATTTACAATATGTTCATCCTCTAGTTAAAAATCTTTGAAAACATTGGGCACACTTTCCAATCCGTCATTAAATTTATATCGTTTTTCAACATATTCAGATTATCTAGTAAAAAAAGCATCTGAACTACCATTTCTGAACCATTGATCCAGGATTAGTCATAATGCATGAGCTCAAGAAAACCAAAACTCTTTTGAAAAAAATACACTTTTATAAAATGGGTCTAATCGTAAACAACCTTATGTAGAAAATGTGAAATAGAGGAAGAATTTATTGAACATCTGCTCGGTAAATGTGAAAGGCTTATTCCCAGCAAACTTTACCACTTGGAAACAATGGGAGCTATCCAGCATACCATTAAAGAATATCCTGAGCGTGATCACAAAATCAGGTAGCCTTAAGGACTCAGAGACTAACTAAGAAACACAGGTTATCACAATAAGCCCATTTCTGATTGTGATAATATAGGGGACATATTCCATCCCGAAATTACATAACTTATAATCTACATTGAGTCGATTTCTGTAGATTTATAGTGGTCTAGTACAGCTCTAGTTCTAGCCTCTAATTAGATTAATTATCTAAATAGTTTCTCTGTAATTTCAGGTGTTGTCTTCCCATCTTGTTCTTGGTTTGATTCTTGTTCTACTAAATAATTGTTTGACTTTGAAAATTCATTGTTGAGGGGATCGTAGATGTCTATACAAATTTTACAATATCATTATGTTATTAATCTTTTCATTATTTCTTCGATATTTCCAATTTTACAGTGTTTTAGATTCAAATATTTTTCGAATTTCTTTTGTTTTCGTTCGCAAGCATTCTTCATCATTTAACGTTTTTAATTTTGATATTAAAATTTTAAGTTTTATAAATACCTCGTAGGTGTTGACAAATGCTCAGTAGAAAGCACTACTCCCTCCTTTAACACAGTTCCAACGCGTACAAGAGAAGCGGTAAATGCCCACCCCACACAGTTGAAATCCCAAGATGACAAAAATGGCTATGAGAATTCATTTATAGTCTGCGCGTCACCAATGTGGAATCACATTCCCCCCGACGTATTTCCGCAATCAAATAATGACAGAACAGCTAGTTATAATTTCCAGTGGTTCAAGTCAAACATTAATCGTTTTTTGCTTATACTACCTGTTAATTTCTACCACACTTTCCTTCTTCCCCTTCCTTCTCTATCGTAGCCAAGCGGGGGGAAAAAACGTAAGTGTCAAACATTCATACGTTACTATACGTTCTATGATGGTTTTATATATTACAAGTTTTGCTTGTCTTGTAAGTAATTTTTATTCTAGTAACATTTTGTCAATAATTAGAAGAATTAGATAGTAAATATTAGATTTGTCAAATCTATTTCCTGAATTAATTCTTTTTTGTAGCCACGAATGTAATAACAATATGTTACTTTCTATTAACAATATGTTACAACAATATGTTACTTTCTATTAATACACCAATTAGTATTTAATGTTTGCAATACCTTCAAAATGCAAGTTATCGATGGTTATATTTTGTGGGTTCCGCCGGTGTTATTTTTTTTTAAACATTTTCATATATTTTGTCTTGCTTTCATTGATTTATAAACCTACGTCTCTTGTCTTGTCTTTCCCTTTTTTTATGTTATTGACAGTAACTTAAGTAGAAATAAATACCTTTTCGTACAGTATGCTACGATACTGCAATTTCTAATTTACACAAATCTATTCAAATATTGTTAACATACAAAAATATTCGAATTTGACATGTTTTACGGTTATACGAGTGCTTGACGGACGTTTAGGGGTAATTTTAAATATAAAAGAGTTACATTTTAATTTAGAAATATAAAAAATGGCTTATAAAACAAAATTGATTTCTATCTGCACATAATATACACATATATCTAATATAATGTTTAGATAAGATACAATAAACTTCTGGTAACAATAAAATAAATGAGGGTAGGCGCAATGTAATGTGCATATATGAAAATGTTGAGGGTGGCAAATCACAAAAAAAAAAACAAAAAAAAAAAAAATTATTCAAAAGAACATGTTTTTATGCTTTTAAAATACATTATTTATGCTGCTGTTGTATATATATATATATATATATGTTAATTTATACATGTAGGTATATAAGGTGATGATGGTCTATAGTGATGGTGGTGGGAACTGGGTGACTGGGTTGAATGAAATTAAAACAACTTAAATAAACAAAATAAAAGATGTATAAGAGCGGTAGTTGTTTTTGTTTTTTTTTTTTTTTTACCTTTTTTTTTGTTTTTTCAAATTGTAAAAATTTTCATTTTATGAATTAAAAGAATATAAAATTGGTTTTCAAAAGAAAATTCAAGCATTGAAAAAATTAGAAATGAAATTTTTTATTTATTTATTTTTTTTTTTTGTTAAAAATGTTTACTTGTAAATGATAACAAGATAGAAAAAAAAAATAAAAATTAATTTATTTAACCTTGAGTAACCTTTTAAAAATTTTATATTTTGTTTTTATATACCTAGTAATTTAAATTTTAAAGGTTGTGTGATCAAATTTTCGAAAATTTTAAAATGAAAATTTAGAAAAAGATGAGTGAGTATTCACGATTAACTGTAAAATTAAGTTTAATTTTTGTATGATGTAAACAGTTATTCTCTGGAGAATTTAAAATGAATAGTAGTTATGGACTTTTTACTAAATTGTGTTTGTTTAGAATATTGTTCCTGTGCTATGACAAAAATTGTTATTTTTAAATTTTTTACCATTTCACGTTGCCATGACAATATCTAAACTTTTATTTTAATTTGTTTTATTTATTTTTATTATCATATATAATTATAAATGATAAATGTTATGTATAAAGGTCTTTTCACAAATGCATACTGCAATACATTAATCTCGTCATGTATTCATAGATCGTTCGTATATAGTTTTTGTTTTTAGAAATTGTCTTACAAAAAATTCCATAATTGTTAATTTATTTTATGAAGTTATGACTTTATTTATCTATATGTATTTTATTCAAAACTTCCAGGCTTAGAACGAAAACTCATAACAACGTATATAGGTTAGGTAGGTATGCAAGTAATTTATATTTCATTTATTTATTTTAGGTTATGTCAAATAAAATTACATTTAAATACAAAATTTTTAATCGAAAGCCCAACTGATGAAGGAAGTATAAGTTACTTTTGCAATATCTACATTTGCAAAACAAAAATTAATTTATTAGTAAAAATTGAATTTTAATTGTTAAAAGCAAAAATTTGCTTGACATGTAAACTGTCATCCGATTTTACATTAAATTTAATCTTAGATTTTGTTTAAAATATAAACTCTGTCTATAACAACTCAAATTTAAACTCAGCTCATTGATGTGCAATAAATATAAATCTGATCATATAAGTCCTAATAAATATTGAATCCGATTATATCCAGTCCATCAAAGTATTCAGAGTGAGTTCAAATTTTGAGCCTAATCATACTTTGAGCGAAGTATGAAGCTCACAATCACAAATCACAAGTTGAGTGCACTAAATATTTGTGTTGAGGGATGAGTTGAGTGCATTTAACATTTGTGTTGAGCAATAAGTTGAGTTGAAATTTGACTTATGATTAATTTATATATACATATACAAGTATATAAGATTCAATATTTCCAATATTTTCGTTTATTTAAATTGAGCAATGAGTTATTTTGATAAAGAATTAAATCTGCTCAATTACAACCCTATCATTTATATTCTAAATATAATTTTTGGTCTTGTTTCTATTCGGTTCTTGTTTCTAATTTTTTTTTTAATGTTTATATACATCAAATTCATAACCGTAAATTTTGGATTCTCTTTCAAAATTTTTTAAATGTTTACATCAAATTAATAACAGTAAAAATATAACTTTTCAATGTAGTTATCCTGACAGTTAATCGTGAAGACCTTTATAATATGATATAATAAAATATATTAAATTTTGAAAATGAAATATTTAAAAATAGAATTAAGAACTAATATTTAGTATGAAATAATATATGTCAATAATATTTTTTTTTTAATATTTTAAAATTTAACTCAGTTGCAATTGTTTTTGACATGCATTAATATTTGCGTTCCTTTTAGATCATTAAGTGTAAATAATTATCGTACTTCACACAATTGTATAAACAAGACCATTTGTCAAAAAAACGAATTGGTAATACAATTCAAAATTAATGAAATGTAATTTAGGTATACGGTTTACACAACTTGCTTGACGTACTGTTATCAACGCACATTTTGATCTCAAAGGAACGTATTTAACATTTTCACACAATTTCAAAAATTGAATATTTTCTAATTTTTGAAATTTTTTAGTACAAATTTTTTCTGTTTCTATTTTCTAAAAATTATCTACAGCCAAAATAAAATACATGAAGTTAGAGAAAGTGAAGTTTGAATTGTTTTAACTACAGGCATTAACTACAGGAACAATTCAAAATTTTTCAAACAAATTCATTATTTAGCACAAAATAATCAGAATATTTTTGATTTCAAGATCAGAAAAAATATATTTGAAGAATTAAACAAGCCATAACGGATTTGAAAAATTGAATCCGAAAGATAGATTCTAAATATGAATTTTTAGCAATGAAAGTAAATAAAACAAATTAAATTATTGTAAATTAAACAAATTAAATAGTGTGGTTTATTGCAAGCTATTATGTTCGATAACGATCTATATACAATGTAAATAATTCCAAAATGCTTATATGTCGCTTTGAATACGAAAAACAAAACACAATATAAACATTTTAAAATTAATTACGTTGTATATAACATACGACATACCACATTGTAGTCTGGATCATACTGCATTGAATTACGTTATCGAACATACTACATTGTAGATAAAACTGTAATACATGCATTTTCGATGTTACAATCACAAATATGATGTTACAATATTAAACATAGATTTACATACAAAATGCAGTAAACAATAAATCATTGTTCATTCACATGTCTAGAGATTTAATGTTAAGTTTAGATTTAATTTAAACCCTGTAATTTTAAATTATAACCATCCGACATGTTTTGATACTTTTAATGTTTTTTGTTTTTATTTTGTTTTTATAAAGTTGTTTAACCAAACAATTTGGGACAACTTTTTCTTAAAGGATAGAAGTGGTAATTGTCACAATTCATTTTTCGAAAACGAACAAGGATATTAATTCAATAATAACAGACTATTTTTCTGATTAGTTGAATGATATTGACTTTGATTTTATCGAATTCAGGTCAGTGAATCTTTAATAACACCAAAATTGTTTGATTTGACACTTTTAGATTTTATATTTTTTTTTTATGTTAAATGAAATCATTGGTCAAACACCAACAAACCACATTTATTTAATTAAACACAAACATTAAATTAATTTATAAAATAACATAATTCGTACAAATCATTGAATTGATATATGTGAAAAAATCCTGTTATATTATATTTAAACGAATTCATTCATGCAAACTGGTTATATGGAGGACATTTGAAGGATGTAATATGTATTCCACAATTAAAATATTATTATTGAATATGTTTTGAAATAAATAAAAATGTCACACTTAGCTATTATTTTATTTACATTTGAAATTGTATTTAACCTCTTGTACATTAAAATTAAATGATAAATCAAATCAAATCGAGCAATCAACATTGGTCCTCTCGTATAACAAGGTCACATATTATATTGTAAAACGTGTAAAAATCGAAGAAATTCAAATTTGATAATTGAAATTAATTGTGCTCATCCGCTCTGAAAAGACTGATGATTCTGGTGAAATATGTAGACAATAGTTTTGGAATAGATCCGATAGAAAAACTGAGGGATGAGAACAATTAAAAGTGAAATATAAAATGTAGGAAAAAGCATTTAGATAAATACTGATTAACAGTGATAGTTGTAGAAGGTTCTATGTTCCATTAGGAATTAAAAAATTTTGTAGTAGAAGTAGTATAGTACATATATTAGATACAGTAACCGTACTATATTAGAAATATTTAATGTTATAGTTATACAATGAAATAAACAGACAAGTTTTGGAATAAAACTGACAGAAAAATAGAAGACGTATAGTCAATCGATAAGTAAGTGGTAAGATATCCTATGATAACAATTAAAAATGAAATAGTAAGTGTAGGAGATTCTATGTTTCTCTAGTGATTAAAAAATTTAGACGTTATAGTAGTAGTAGTAGTAGTAGTATATTAAATATACGATAATGGAATTGATTTAGCAAAACTGAATACATTATTATTAAAGTTTAACTTAATGCGTTTAAAATGGAAGCCTCATCTCATGTATTTTATTGTGACTGTAGTATTTTTTTTTTTTTATTTTTTAATTATTATTAATTATTATTATTATAATTTTTTTTTTATTTTTACTGTTACTTACTATAATTCAATACACACTTATTACTCATTATATTTATTTATTATGACAAGAAATTTTTTTTATATTAATTTCTCTTCACTTTCAAAAAATCACAATTTCAGAATATTAATTTTTTTTTTTTTTATTTACACTCAATTTTGAATATAAATTTTTCAATTATTTTTTAAGGTACTTTTTTTTTTTTTTAATTTAATTGATATTCACAATAATATTGATATTAAAAATTTCGAAAATTCAAATTTCGAAATATTTGGTATTGCTTTTATTAAATTTAAATTTTTTTTTATCACTTGTTTTTTTTTTTTATTTTTGTTTACTCCAATTTACTGTTAAAATATTACACTTTAATTTATATTTGCGTTATATATTTTTGATATTTAGCATACACAGATTTGTTTATGTAGTTGTAAGTACAAATTAAAAATTACTATCATAGGACGGTATTTGAATACTTTTTTTTTTTGTTTTTGTTGTTTTTGTTTTGGTTTTTAAGTCACATAGTTAATAACTTTCATAAGAAGACGTATTTAATTTATAATATTCAAATAATAGTTATGATGTATTTAAACAATTTTTTGAAAAGTTTTTGACATTAATATAACAACACCCAATAATATAAACAACAACAATAATAATAATAATAATAATAACAAAATATTTAGTTTTTTTTTTTATTTACTAAATATTATTTTTCATACACAAAAGAAAATTTGCCTGTACCGAACCATAAAATTCAAAATAGAAAAAAAAATATACCAAAAATAATGGAAAATTCGCTTATGGCAATTTTTGGAAAATAGTGAATAAGCGTATATAAAGGAAAAACCTTTTTTACGATATCAACCGGTTCATATAAAGTTCAAGACTAAAGTTGAAAGTACACCAATTTGTGAAATAACAAAAAATCAAAAAAAAAAAAAAAAAACAACAAAAAAATCAAAACAGTTGAAAATCTGAATGGTTGCCAGGAATATATTCTGTGTTCAGTCCTTTTACTAGATATTCTGTGTTTTTTTTCAGTTTTATTTTTTTTTATTATTATTCCCTCGTTGGAAAATTGTATAACAAATATAACAAATGTACCGTATAATTGTTATACAATTTGTATAAAAGTAAAACAAAAAAAATGTTTATACTTTTTTCCTGATGCCTTGTTTGTTGTTTTTATGAAAAATTTCCGTTGTTTTTGTTATTGAAAAAAAATAAACAGGGGGTTGAAAATTCTGTCGCCTAAATTTTATCTCAATCTCTTTTAATAGCAAAGTTTTGAAGCTTTTAATGAAACACCTTGCATCAATTTTGTTTTTATTGTTTTTTCTTTGCTTTTCAGAGTTTGCGCATTCAATCGAAATGGTGGAGGAGTAGAAGTGAAAAATTAAATGTAAATAAAAAGAGGGAAAAAGAGGAGATAACTATGCTAAAGTAATCGTATATACATATGTACAATGATATATTAAAATAAATATGGACATTGTAGACCAGTTTAAATAAATAAATAAATAAATAAATAAATAAATAAATAAATAAATAAATAATATTATGGATACTTTGATGTCTATAAGGAACAAAAAAGAGGAGCCTGTAAATAGTTTTTTTTTTTTTCAATTTTTTTGTTTCCTTTGGTTTTTATTTATTATGCTATAATGGTTTTGCAAGTTTGAGGAAACTCGAAAGCCCAAAGGGGTTATACCAGAATCATAAAAAAAAAAAAATACAAAATAGAAGAAGTAGTTAAAATGTTGTATATAAAATCTTTGTGATTTTATTTTTTGTTTTGGTGTATTTTAGGAACTGAGATACATATGGTGTCTATAGGGCATTCTCAAATCCCAAATTTCTGTTTTGGAATTTCTGTTAATGGTGAATATGACAATATAACAGTTTTTATATCAAAAATTTTGTTATAATTTCGGTTTTGATTGTGTTTTTTTTATAAATATATACAGGAAATGTGATAGCATGAGAAGCTTAGTATTATGAGTTTAAAAATGTCCTTGTAGATTTATATTTGAATTAATTAAAAATAAAAATAAATAAAAAAAAATATGCCTAATTTTAACTTAAAAACTTAGTTTATATGTTTTATATA
Organism: Argyra leucocephala; assembly: GCA_963942445.1. Classification (NCBI taxonomy): domain Eukaryota; kingdom Metazoa; phylum Arthropoda; class Insecta; order Diptera; family Dolichopodidae; genus Argyra; species Argyra leucocephala. Next base: position 6,125,736 of record OZ012681.1, on the reverse strand, counting down.
TACGTGTTTTGTATATGACATTTCTTTTTTTTTTTTGTTTTAAAAGTCTGTAAGTCTCTAGAAAGACAGAAAATAATTTTAAAGGTTTTCAGAAAATTTTTCATTACAAATAAAATAATCTTAGAAATTGTATGGTAAGCTTTTAGGGTTTCACTAGTTTTAAGTCTGTATAAATAAAATCAGTCGAATTTTAAATAGACTTCTAAAATAATTAAAGACGGCTTTCAAAGGCTATAAAATGTTTCAGTAATTTTCAGACATTTTAAATTTTAACAGATTTTGTCGTTAGAATTCTAAAATAAATATCTATACTGATGAGTTCCAATAGTGTTTTGTGAACGAAAGTATCCTTTCATTTAATTTCAAATAAACTTATTTTAAAAATCTATAAAAATTACAAATATTCAAAACAAATCGCCTCTTAATTCTACTAAATGGATGTGCCATGTTAACTATTTTAAATGCCACTCTTATCAGGTTTAATATATATATATATACATATTTGACAAAAAAAAAAAACAAAGCTTTTAGTCGTACATTGTGCAATAAGATATAGGCATACAATGGAAATGAAAAGATTTGAAAGCAAAATGTGACACTGAGGCCAGTGAAGATGGATTGGCTACATCTTAGGATGGTAAAAAAGTGATTCCGCGAAAATTCAACTTGAACCAAATTCACTGTGAAACTAATCGCACATAAAAACAAAAAACATCTGCAGGGTTCTAATATTGCAACAAAAAAAAATTAAAATTAAATGGTCAACAAACACTTGAATGAGCCGAAGATCAGAAGTTTGAACAGAATAAGATATGTTTGATAATCGCTGAATAAAAACAAAACATAGGAATACCACCTACCTATATTGAGTTAATTAAAGAGACATAACTATACCGAATTTCTAATAGTGTATTTGAAAGATTCAAGCGATTTATAAACAAAATAAACAAATTGAAAAACTTTAGTTGGCTTTATGAAAATTGTAGTAAAGACAAGAACATTCCACCTAATTATTTGTAAATTGATATAAAAGAAACGTCAAAATAATTGAAACTAATTCATAGGTTTAAAAACATAATTATTCCATAATATCAAAAGGTATTGAAAATATTAATGGCAAATGCTATCAAGATTAACTTAAATGCCATTTTAAAAATATTAGATTTGTTGAAAATTGTATTTAACCATTTTTTATCAATAAAAAGAGAACATATCAAAGCATCGTTTCTGCCGTCTTAAACAAATCACTTAACCATCTGAAAAAAAAAACATTCTTTAATTCAGACAATATTAGTTTTATAGACTACAATGGATTGCGCAGCTGGAACGTATGAATGAAAATGCTTCAGAATCGACAATATGACTAAGACTTCATGGTAAGACTTCATTGGAGAGACGAACTGTCAACAAAGATTAAAACAATATTGTATCTCTAGTGTTCTAAGTGTTTCAATATTATAATAAAATCCTATAAATGTTTGAATATAAATAGTATGTCAGATTATAGTTAGGTGTTTTTGAAAATGCAGAATGCACACGCATTTCTAAGTTAAAACTATAATATTTTTTATTTATAAACATTTGCAGAAATACGAAAAAATATTTGCAGTAAGAAAAACAATAAAAATAATAAAAGTAGAATAAAATAATTGAAGTAAATAATTTGACAGGTCATTATGTTATTGTGTACATTTTGTGTGACTAATAAATTTCTTAATAAATTTTTCTAAAAGTTAAATAATTTTTAAAAATGTTTAGAAATTTTTTAGAAAGCGAATTCTTGAAACTAGTTAATGAAGCGGGTGATGGAAGAAGTGTAAAAACTTTTATACAAAAAAAAAAGAAAACGTGTAAAGCATTAGTGCTGGCTTATATAAAAAAGTTTGATAAAATTTTTATACCTAAAATGTCAGATTATTTGAAAGTTATAAATATACATTTTTACCACATTTTAGAATAGAAAATCAGTGTTTCTTGGTAAGTAAGCAAGCACATAATATAAATTTTTTTGTTATACAAATTTTTTAAGTTATTATTTGGGTATTGCAGAATCTACTTCATAAGCTGACTCCACACTGAATAAAAAAATTAGAAACAAAAATTAAATAAATAAATTTACTTATAATATTTTTTCAATATCACAATCAATCATGTTGTTACTCCTTACAACATTCAATTCAGCTATAAAAGTAAAATAATTGACACTGCAAAATTTACCAAAGCTGTTGCAAAATTTCTTTGTAGTTGACATTTTCAAATATATTGCAATGATAGCTTTGTCATTGTGTTGCAGTGTTTTGACAAATTTTTAAAATCATTTTTTTGCAGCTTAGCAACCATACTTCATGTTAGTTTTAAGTTAGAACTGAATTTTCAAAAAAGCCCTATATTCTATATTACTGTTCTAATATATAATAATTAACTACTCAATAGATGATAACGTTTTGAATATTCAAAATGAAATAAAAATTTTATTTTGTGACTTGATAACTTCCTGAATCCAATCCTGTACATATTATTATATTTATAATCGAAGGTTCAACAAAATCTAATCTGAAATGAAACCTATATGCAAGTACCCAAGAATATTTATTTAAATGAAAAATGGTATTACAAAAGGATTTAAAGAAAATCAGACAACCAGTACAGCGATACATACGATGATACATAATATTGTTTATTTCTTTCATTAAAATGGTATTAATAGGTAAACGAATCCTTTTTTATTTTGTTTTTATTTTTCTTAATACAAATATAAAGTTTATAACATAATGAATACCATACATTTGGTTCAGCGATTTTAGAATATTTTTTTTTGTGTTATCAATGAGGTCATTTAATTTTAATACAAAAACTTATTTTGGATCAAATTTTCCATATTTGTTGTTGTTTTTTTAGCTTTAAATAATTGAATATTTAATTTTTAATACATATTAAATAAAAAAGAAAAACAAAATTAAAAATTAAAAAAAAAAAAAAAAAAATTCTTTCAGAATAAAATTTCTATTAATATTCAGTTTGAAAATTTCTTAGAAGCCATCCAGAACAAGAGAAAAAAAATCTTTTTTTTTTCTCTCTTTTAATTAGAATAATTAATGAGTCTATATTTGGAAATGGAATTCATTAAATTTCATAATTGCTAATACATATTTTTTAAATTGAAAGTTTTTTTTTGTATAAAACTCAAAAATTGGTTTTAGTATAGGTAGGTATAGTTTTAGAAGGCCTGTGAGAAGAATTCATGGATTTTTATTCTAGTGAAAATTTTTTAATAAATTAGGTGAAGTGGGTTGAAAATTGTGTTGTACAATATTTTTGTTGTAATATTTTAGTTCTTTAAGATTTTTTTAACTACAGAAGATATTAATGACAATCTATATAGTAGAGGTAAAATTGGTAAAATATCCGTTATATTTGAATGAGATTTGACATTTAGGCTGACAGACTGTCAGGCTGCCTTACAAGCTATTGAAAGTGACCGCATCAAGTCTAGATTTGTATAAGAGAAAACTTAATATGGCTCCGAAATAATGTACAACTGATGTAGATACCGGGTCATAGTGGCCTAACTGAAAATGAGAAAGCTGACGACCTAGCAAGATCATCGGCGGGCAACATTTATACACCGCAATCGACAGTTGGCATATCTATTGGTAATATTAAACTATCGATAGAAAACAACATTAAGAGGGAAGCAAACATAATATGGGACAAAAACCAAAAGAACCAACTTTCTGCTTACTCTCAATAGAGAAAACTGCAAGAAGATGGTGGGCATACTTACTGGTCAGAAACACATGAAAATGAGAAAGCTGACGAACTAGCAAGATCATCGGCGGGCAACATTTATGGACCGCAATCAGCAGTTGGTATATCTATTGGTAATATTAAACTATCGATATAAAACAACATTAAGAGGGAAGCAAACATAATATGGGAGCGTCCGAATTTATAAAATATATGCACCAAAAACAAAAACTAATATAGCCAATTTCTTGCAAACTCTCAATAGAGTAGACTGCAGGAAGATGGTGGGCATACTTACTGGTCATAAAAACATGAATAAGCACATGTGTGGACTAGCACTAAGTGCTGTAGACACCTGTAGACACTAACTGGAAGAGAGAAAAACCTTCAGCCATGTCGTATGTAGGAAAGTGCTTAACTCTTTCAACGCTGCGACTCAGTCAGTTGGGAACGCACTACATAACCTCAGAAAATTTCTGTAGGATAAAACCCACAAACCTATTGGCCTTCATCAAAAGGGTCGACTTAGTTAAGGGATGGAGTACGGCATAAAGGACTAAAAGCCTACATGTCGGGCCTGACATATTACGGTCACCTCCATACGCAAAAAAAAAATAAGATTGGGTTTTAGTTCACAGATGTTCCTAAAATTGTGAATTCAAGTACAAATGTAATCTTCGTTTTATTTATAAAGCAAATGTTTAAAAAATTCGTCCTCTACTTCACATATCCTGCACAATGTGTTTTCGGGTAAGCAGATTTTATGTAGATAATTCCACACTGTGGATAGTGCAGAGTAATTTTTCCTATCTAGACTTGAATGAATATTTTGGGTATGAAACAATTTTCATATACCCCCGATCCTAATCCATCTATTATTTTTGAGCTGTTAGTATATGCCATACCAATGCTATTTTGTTATAAGAGGTTGGGTTCATTTTCTAATATCTCAAAAAATAGTGGGTTTATTCTTTTAAAGCATATACCAATCACTTTTGGGTGTACTGTTCTTTTACTTTCTGAATTATAACCTGTGAAGCATTTGTTGATGATGTAAATCAATGCTTCTCTTTGGATAAATAGATGAAGAATTTCTATGTGAAGCAAAGTCTTAAATTTTTTTTTGTTTTTATTTAATTAGATTTATATTTTTTTAAATTATTATAATTAATAAGCTTGTAGGTACTGTATTATTAATATTTCTACAAGCAGCATAAAAATTTTTGCTTTAAGCGCGTTTTGTTATATTTTATATTCATACTTTCTATACACAATTATAAAGAGTTACTGTCTCATGTACGTGTTCAAATAAAATAGTTATTATTATTATTATTTAGTGATGTGGTAAACATAGTCCGTAATAAGGGCGTTTCCGCACCTCTCACACTCATACTTAGAACTTACACTTTCCGAAAATACTAATTTATCGCAATTATTTTTCGTATTAAAATTTTATTCGGTTTTAACAATTTATGACAGTACTATATTTTTAAGAGTACAACCTTATTGCATATATTTTTTAACATTTTTATGTCAAATTTATTTTAACAGCAGCAGAAAAGGGATTTTGTTTAGCATTATTTAGCAATGTTTATAAATTTGTGACTATGGTAATATTAGATAAATTTTAAATTGTATGCATATGTCATTTGTATTGAGCGTGGTAAAAAAAACAGTAAATTTTGACAGGTAATAAATTGCGGCAGCACATGTTTAGTACCTTCGAGCACACTAAACATTTTTCGGAATTTTTAGGAATATCTAAATGTAGTGCGATTTGACAGATTAAGTTCGAATATCAAATGTAAGTGCGAGAGATCTGTAAATTCCCTTACTGTCTCATATACATGTACAAATAAATGAGTTATTATTATTATTTTGTGATACTGTTGACATAATCCACAATAAATAAATAAAAAAATTTGTATAACAAATACTATAAATTATAACAAAATTATGCAATTCTGCAAATTTTAAGAATAAAAAAATGGAACATCAAATTTATAACACCATGCCTACAATTTAATTTTTGATAATTATAATATTGCGATTAATTTTTATAGAACGGAAATTACAAATAATTTATTAGGAAATACTTAATATGGGGGCATTACTTTTGATTTTGGTATTTTAATGCTAATTAAAAAAAAAAAAAAACAAAACACTTTTAAAAAATGTCAAAAAAAAATTTAATTAACATAAAATAACAATAAAAAAAAAAAATTTGAATTATTAATTTTTTTTTTGTATTTGTTTATTGTTATTGTTTATAATAGTGTGATTAAATCAAAGTTATTCTAACTTTAGAAAATTTATTTTGTCACCTTCAAAACAAAATTTTCAAATGTTAGAATAAAATATTATAAGGTTATTTAATTAAAAATTTATGACACATTACGAATTTGATTTATTTTGCATTAGCATTGCACTGCTGAGTACTGACTACTGCAGACATTTAAACAATGCTTTTCGAAAATCATGATATTATCTGAGAGAGAATTTGATATTTAACGATCACGTTTTTCAATAAATTTTTGACATTGAAAAATGAAATAAAGAGATATATCGTATTGTCATCAATTAAACCCTAATGGTAAAGGTCTTGTTTCTATTGAAAATTTTACAAAAAACTTCCTGACAACTTAAATAGAACAAATATTGTACAATAAATATTTTTTACCATAATTGTCATATTTTTAAGGGTATCTTTGAAGTTATAACTACACTACAATTATAAATCTACTAAACTAAGTTTCTAACACCTTGTAAAGAGAATGAAACAGTTTTGAAAATCACATAAAAATCTATTTTTCTAATTTGATTAAACTATCATAAATAACCGCTTTTAATAATTTGAAAGTGAAATTTTAAAATAAATTTTCCGTTTTAGGGTTCCCCGCTAATACGAAAAAAAAGAAATTTAATTTTGCAAAATTATTTTTTTATTTAATTTTTAAAGCTTAGAAATGAAAATATTTTTTTGGACTTACTCATAAAACTAATTTAATACGGTTGTCTAGTTAGCATTTCTAATTCGAAAGCTTTTCAATATATTTTTTTATTTGTTTTATTTATATATTTGCACAATAAAATAAGTAAATACAAAAAATCAAATACACCATTAGTTAAATACAATTTTTTTAATTTAAGTATATTTTAAAATATACAAAAGGAGTTGAAATTTTTGTGTTTTTCAAATTTAGGAATTTGACCTCAATTTTGACTTCCATTAATTTTATTTTGTATATATGAAATGCGTTTTAAATTAAGTCATCACATTTCGGAAATTTAATTTTGTACAGAGATCATCGATCGCCTTATCAAAAACAAAATAAAAATAATAAAAATGTCTTTTGAAATTTTTATTTTAAATTTTTCTTGTTTCTTTTTTTGTTTTTAATTTGAAATTCTAAATTTGGTTGTAAGCGAAATTTTATTAAAAAAAAAATTTAATGCAAATTAAAAAAGAAAAAAAAAAAGAAATCGATTTAAAATTATTTTTTTTTTTTATATTTATTTGCTTTTTTTATATATATGCACATATGTACAATATATATATACATATATATATTACCGGTCAAAAACATTTTTTTGCAAACAATAGACAACAATTTCACCCACTTGAATAACGTCAAATCAAAATCTTTCAACAACAATAATGATAATGTGAATTAATTTTTATATAATGTATATTTAAGTATATATATATATATATATATATAGGTATGCAAATAGGCCTTTATGGTTATGTACTAATGTAAAAAAATTTGAATTGATTTTTTAAAAAGAGTGGTGTATTGTTGTTTATTTTTCTATTTCATTAAATGAATGGAAACTAACCCTTCTTTGAAATGTAAATAAAATATCAGTTAATCCTTATTGTGGTAATTGTGGTAATACTACTTTATTGCAAAAAAGTTAGGCCCACTTTTAAACGTATCTTCAAAATAAAAATGTTTTAGAGGTAATGACTATCTATAAAAGATTTGATTTTATATCGCATATACTAAGGTTTTATGGGAAAATTGGAAAAAAATGAGAAACCATTATGCCAGTACTGAAACGGATATAAAATACAAACAAGTTATAGGCCAACATTTTTGCTATAGTGTAGTATAAATTAACAAGTTGAAATTCTGTATTTGCTTAATATTGATTATAATGATGATATTCCGGAGAATTTCTATATACAAAAGACATCATTTTATGCAATAAGTGTTCGAGTAAGAAATCAGTAGAGTTGTTGTAAATATTTTAAATTTTGACTGAACTCATTGCTCAACTCTAATAATTGCACCACCCAATATTAATGATAATGATGATGTTTCGGAGATTTTCTGTGTACAAGTGACATAATTTAATGCAAAAAGTGTTCGAAGAAGATATAGGTAGGGATGTAAACATCTTAAATTTTAACTCGACTCATTGCTCAACTCTAATCATTGCACCACCTAATATTAATGATAATGATGATGTTTCGGAGATTTTCTGTGTACAAAAGATATAATTTTATGCAAAAAGTGTATGAGCAAGAAATCAGTAGGGTGTTAAATATTTTAAATTTTGACTCAACTCATTGCTCAACTCTCATCGTTGCACCACCTAAAATCAATGATAATGATGATGTTTCGGAGATTTTCTGTGTACAAAAGATATAATTTTATGCAAAAAGTGTATGAGCAAGAAATCAGTAGGGTGTTAAATATTTTAAATTTTGACTCAACTCATTGCTCAACTCTCATCGTTGCACCACCTAAAATCAATGATAATGATGATGTTTCGGAGATTTTCTGTGTACAAAAGACATAATTTTATGCAAAAAGTGTTGGAGGAAGAAATCAGTAGGGTTATAAACATCTTAAATTTTGACTCAACTCATTGCACCATCAAACTGAGAGCATATCTATGCTGAAAGCATGAACAAATTTAAGGCATTAATAGACTCAATTAGTATCTCAAGTTTTGATTCATTTCATCGCTTAACTTAAATGTTAAATAAATCAGTACAGGATTGTTGTAAACATATAAAATTTCGATTCAAACCCTCGCTCAAATTAAATATTGAGTCTAATCGCATTTATCCCGTAAAATAAATCAGTAAATGTTGCATGTTGAGATACATCGTATTTACCCAGAGAAAAAAATCAAGAGAGTTATAACCATCTCAAATTTCAACTTTCAACAATGGTGAGTATTTTTATACACAAAACTTTGCTTGAAGTGACAAAAGTGAATGATTTGAAATCAGTAGAAAAGTAAAATTGCTTTTATTTTTGTACCTGTTTAAATTAGCATTTTAATTTAGTTGTAATGTCTTGCAGAAGCCAACTAACCCTATTGATTGACTAGTTATGTCTTGAAATACGAAATTTATTTCAATTTCAATTAAAATATTCTCACCATAATTTTTTTACAATATTTAATAAATACAACAAACAAAAAACATGCAAAATTACAAATTTTTAATTTTCGACAACATTTTATGTAGTTTTAACAATATTAAAATAATATTCTAAAAGAAATTGGATACAAATTTTTATTAAATAATTTGTATGGGAAAATATTTGTGAATATAACACCCAAAAATTTTAATTAAACAAAATGTTGTTAAAGACAGTGAGAATATAGAAACATTATTGAATTAGTTTTAATTGTAATTAAATTACAATTAGTTTATAAAAAATCACAATTTTAACAAAAAAACGTTAACAGTATAGCAATTCGAGCTAAGAGGTTTGAATTTTTTGTTTTGTTATACTATAGAAGGCCACTATGATATGCTTCTATAAAATAATAAATTACAAGATAACTAGGTTAAATCTGGGATCTTCATAACTAGGATTAAAATTTGTAATTTAAATTAAAACTTTGTAAATTTTTTCATTTTGTCACACTATCAGAGATTATTTACTGTAATTCTTACAAATTTCGAATATAAGTAGTTGGAATTAATTAGAACGATATTTAATTTGGAGAAGCGCCAAAAGCAAACATTCTTTGTTTGTGGTCAAATTCAGATAAGCTTTAAATTGAATAGTATACATGTGTTATGTACTTAAAAACACGATAACGTGAAAATAAGTTCATTTACTCTTCTAAATTTAAAATTAAATTTTTAGAGATCTTGTTCTGAATAACAAACATTTTGGTTGTTATAGAAGACATGTACGATTTGTATTTGTTATTATTTTGTTTTTGTTTTGTATGAAATTACAAACTTTTATTTAAGTTTCCTTACTTTTTCATAACGTACACGAATGAAAATAAAAAAAAAAAAAAACAACAATAGCAACAAAAATTAATAATGTGCCTAACGAATATAAATAAGAAAACATTTACTTATTTTATATATTATGTACAATTTTACAAGCACTTTTTTATGCAGATTTAATTTTTTATACCAAAACGAGACAAACAACAACAACAAATAAAAAATAATAAAAATAAAAAAAATAAATGTATACTTTGAAATATAAAAAAAAAAAAAATAGTTTTGCGGTTTATATAAACTGAATAATTTTATTTAACCTTGAAAGCTTTTTAAATTATTATTTTTTTTTCTTTCTCTATTTTACTGGGTGACCAAATAAAACTTTGAGATATTCAAATACCACAAATATTTTTTTTTTTTTTTTAATAATTTGCGTAACATTTAATTTTTATAAAATATTCATTTATTACTTACATGCATAATTATTTAATAAAAATTACGGTTCAGGCTCTATTAAATATTTAAAACTATAATCAGAAATTTATTATAGATATTTTAAAATTATTTTTTTTTTATATATTTTAATTAGCTGAATTTGTCGATATTTACTTAAAATTAAATAGACAAATAAAATGACAAACGACAAAATGTCAATGCTTTCCAGCAGATCTTCAATTACTATAGCCATCATCGAAAACAGAAAATTATAATACTTTTGTTATTTGATGAGTAATTCAAAAGATCATCTATGATATCTGGTAGATATGGGATATAGGAAGACAACTAAAATATTACAAAAATCAGAAATTCGAAAAGACCATAGGTGAAATGATTTATTGCTGTAAATGGCTATTTAGAAAATGTGATCCTAATAGCATTGCACAAATCATCAACATCAAAATTAATATTCATAATGTGGACGCTAACTTATCCAGTTATGATTATGGATCCAAAAAACAAAGAAAATTTATCGTATAAAACCCCTTACTTTAATTTATAAAGTTTAGAAATTTAAAATTTTTGTCGACGTCAAAATTTTCAGGACTTTTAAATTTACTTTCACTCCACTTTGTATTTTTTAATGCTTTTTTGACGATTTGTTTTCTTAAAATCAGCTTCCCACTAATGTACTGAATTTAATTTAAAATGTTCTAATGATGTTCAACTGAAATTTTTTTATTTTACTTCAAATTTGATGTCTATATTTTGATCAAACTGATCATTCAGTTTCATTCATGTATATGTACTTCGAAAATTTCATTTAAAATCGACCAATATATTTTCTTACTTTAATAACTTTTTAATTAGCTGACCGGTGTTATAGAATTCAATACAAATATATATGAACATAGTTATAGAATTCATCATCAACCGAGGGATGAAATTTCAAGCTCCACTGATCGTGATTTTGAATCAGAAAATTGGTTAAAAAAGTTTAAACTAAAATTATAATTCGAAATTAAATATGAATATTTTGAAAATTATTTGAATTTACAATATATTTGTTTTTAAATATTAATTCAGCTCAGTTGAATAATTATATATAACATTATAGTTTTTATTTATACTATTAAAAATAGTATACTTTGTTCAATTAAATATAATTCAGTTAGTAAAAACATTAATTAATTCAGCAAAAATATAGAGATTTTAATATATTATTATTTATTTCCCTAGCATGGAATATAAATATTTAATTGAAGTGCTGAGCTATATGGCTAATCTCTGTTCGAGACATCAACCTGTAACAACAACACAAACAAATATTACCAAGTAATCGGGTGAGGTGTAACTACATAAAATTCTATATAAAACAAAATTCCTAAGAAAATAATTAAAATATTGAACATTTTATAACTAAGCAAAATTATAAGCTGAATTAACATATCCATCAGCTGAATTATATTTAATTTAATAAATTAATTATTTCGCATAATATAAATAAACATATGAATTTTATTTAATCATTCAGCTTAGCTGAATTATATTTTAAAATATAATTTATTACTATTTTCCATTAAAATACAATTAAATAACAAAAAAAAAAGACATATTTTCAAAGTCATGTAATATAATTAACAACACCAGCAAATATTACAAAGTAATCGGGTAAGTAAAAATACTTCTACATTCCTAAAAAATTAAATAAAATATTGAACCTTTTATAATTAAGCTGAATTAACATTTTCAGAAGCTGAATTATACTTAATTGAATAAATTAATTATTTTTCATAAGTATAGTATGAATAAACATACGAATTTTATTTAATCATTCAGCTTAGCTGAATTAAATTTTAAAATACAATTTAACGCTATTTTCAATTAAAATACAATTAAATAAAAATAAAACGAAATATTTTCAAAGTCATGTAATATAATTAACAACACAAGCAAATATTACAAAGTAACCGGGTAAGGTGTAGAGAAAAATACTTCTACATTCCTAAGAAAATAAATAAAATATTTAACATTTTATAACTAAGCTGAATTAACAGTTTCAGAAGCTGAATTATACGTAATTGAATAAATTAATTATTTTTCAGAGTATAAATAAACATACGAATTTTATTTAATCATTCAGCTGAGCTGAATTAAATTTTAAAATACAATTTAACGCTATTTTCAATTAAAATTCAATTAAATAAAAAAATAAAACAAAGTTAAAAAAATATTTTCAAAGTCATTCACCTGTATATAAAACGTTATTATTATTTAAAATGCCTAGTCAATCCATTCATAATTGATTTAAACTGTACAATTCTTCTTCAATCGTTATTTTAACGTCATATATATATAACTATTATTAGTATTATTAAATCTTAACAGATATACCATTATGGTGTATTAACTAACTTAAATCAAATTTATATTCTTAATTTTCTGTTCTCTAAGTTTTTACTATTTTTTTATTTTTTTTTTTTATTTTTAGTTTTCATAGTTCATTAAACTAATATAATCTATAATTTAATTTTATGATTCAAATAAGCGTAACAAATGTATAAACGAAAAATAAAACGAACACCTGAATCGCCAGCAAGTAAGTAAACGGCGTAAACATAAAAACAACAACAAAAATCAGAAATAAAAAAATAATAATAAACAACAGAAAAAAACAAAAAAAAAAAAACATGGAAACCCCACCTTTATTAAGGTAAAGAACTAACTATTATAATATGCGGGTACCTTTTAAAATTCGATTTTAATTAGTTAAAACATGACTGTTGATATTTTAGTAATTTTTTTTTTTCATTTTAGAATGTGCTGAATACTAGTTGCCCTACTTTTTTTAGACTTTTTTTTTAATTTTTTTTTTGTGATGTTTTTTTTTTTTTTTTGATGTGGTGAACATATGTTTGTATATCGTTGTACTTAAAGAGTTTATATTTAACAGATAAAATTATGTCACAACTTAAATATTTTAACTGACGTTTTTTTTTTTTTTGTTATTTTTGTTTTCTATTTTAGTAGGCCTTGCTAATCTTCTTATATTACTTACTCTACAATTACAAAATGACATAGAAAAAAAAAAAATAGTGAAATAGAGAAAAAATTCATTTTAGGGCGCAAATAGAAAAAAAAAAATAACAAACAAAAAATTCAAAATCACATTTATAAAAATTATACGTTGGAATGCATTTAAAGGTCTGTTCATATAAAATTAGTAACATAATTGAATGAAAATTATTTAGGTCCGATAATAAAAATGTTTTTTTGTTCTATCTACATATTATAACCGGAGCGGAGCGCATTAAAAAATGTAATTCACCGATATTTTATACCCGACTTTAGATCAAGAGATAAGACTTGGCGCTTCTACTGGTCTACAGATCTGATATTATATATTTGAACGATATTATGTGCAATAGCAACAATGGACCAATTAACAATCTGAATCAGAATGATACCAAATCATATAATGAAACCGAGCTATAAAATCCGAATCAGTCTCCGAATCATATAACGAAACCGAGCTATACAATTTGCTTAAGGCAACACAAGGTTCATTGAAGAATTCAATTAAGTGAAAATAATACAACATGACGCGTACAAAAGACCTTTTTAACTTGTTTTTTTTTTTTTTTTTTTTTTGTTCTAACAGTCAACCATATTCAGCCTTTGTGGTTTTTATTTTTTCTATGTCTATTTCAACATATTCAGCATACTTGTAACTATTATTATTATTTGTATATGTTCTCTTTAAGTGTCATCACCATTTTTATGATATTTGTATTATGACTGATGGTTGTTGATTTATATTTATAAGTACTTCATACACATGCACAAATACGAATCTATTTATATATATATTATATATATATATAATATATATATATATATATATATATATATATATATAAAATAATTTCAACATCAGCAACAATGTATTAAATTTTCAATTTGAATGAAAATTTTGCGGAGGTAATCTATTTTGAAATTGGAGCGGAATAAAAAGTTTTAAAAATATTAAAATGAGGAAAATGTTGAAAAACAATAAACAAAAAGAAATAAATAAATACAAAGAGAAAAAAAGAAACAAAAAAGAATAAATAAAAATAAATAAAATTTAATCGTGTAATAATAAAAAAAAAAATAAATAATTCCTTTTAAGAATGCACAACTTATAAAGACGATTCACTTGTTGTTAACTTAATAATTTGAATAATTTAGAACAGTTAAGTTGTATTTTTTATGTAACACTATGATTCTTTGTTTTCTTAAATTATAGTATTATGATGTGATACATAATATTTATTCATTATTATAATAAAAGATTATAAAATGTATACAAAGTGTATTTTAGATTTATTGTTCAATCTATGAAGATTTATCAGGATATGAATAAACCATGAACGATAACTTACGAACTCTGGTTAAAGTGTGATTTTGATACAATCATTTCAATCTGTAGATAAACATGTTGGTTCGAGAGATAATTGAAAAATAATAATAAATAAGTAATTATAAAATTCGGTATCAATAAAAATTTATGAATCGAAAATTAGAATAATATCGTATAAAAATCTATCCCGTTGCACGTTTTCGATTTTATTCTTAAGACTTTTCAATAATCATCGTAAAAACTGCTTTTATACAGAGTCTTGTCCTATACTATTATTTTTGTTCATATTCATACATTTTTTTTTACACATTCTGTCTCAGTTCTCTGGACGAACTAGCGGATCGGTTCAACATATGGATATGATGGGTGACAGGACACACAAATATTCCGGGTAATAGGTGTGACATTAGCAATATGATAGGGGTCCTAACTGGTTATATCTTATTGGTAAAACTGCCAGAAGACTTGAACCCCCCTCAAACGACTTTTGCAGAATCTGAAGAGAGAAGAAGGAAGATGAAACTGTCCAACACCTAGCCTGTTCCTGCTCTGATCTTTATCATAAAAAAAGCCCCATCTAGGAGCCTTCTTTATTGACTTGAAGGCACTAAAATCAAAAACCTCCACCGCTTTGTAAAGAATTGGTTCAACGAGTAGAGTCTTTTTGGAGAAAAGTTTCCGTGATATCACAATGGACCTTACTGGTCTTAGTGTGTCGGCGTACCATTGGCAGCTATTACCTACCTATACCTACAGGTAAGCTATACTCAATATTTTGAATATAATATGAAGAGGTTGCGTTTCCCGACCAATTGCAAAATGTATATATATATAGGTTTTTAACTTCTAATTCAAATTTTTTTATTTCAAATTCAATATTTGTAAGTTTTGTTATTTTTATTTTTAAATTTTTGAAAGAAAACAAACTAAAGGTGGTGTCGCCAAATTCAATTTTGTTTTGACTTTCAAATAAAATCGAAATATTTCAATTGTCGCTGTCGCGTGTATATCAATTTTTGTGAACAAACAAAAATAGATTTTGTGAACAAAACAAACTGTAAATAAGTATATTAAATGTAACAATTAATGTAATGGTTGCCCAACTACAGCATGTTTCCAAATTACATTTACCAAATTTATATTAGTTTGTCGATCCGCCAAAAAATTTCTCGTTGATAATTTTTTAAAATACTTTTTCAATTGGACTGAACATCGGTGAGTATGGAGAAAGAAAAATTAAAGTACGACTTGTCAATTGTGCAATTGTCCAAAACCAGCCATGCTTCTGTTGTGTTAGCTTCAGCCAGTTTAACAAATAAATCATCAAGGAAATGTAATAAAAATTTGTTTGAATTAACAGATGAGTTTGCTATTATTTGACTATATATTATTCCATGTAAATTCATAGCTGCTATTAATGAAACATGTCGCCCTCTTACAGTTGGTACTATGATATGAGCAGCAGTAACGATTTATTATGAGTTATAGCAGTTTTTTGTAACGATTTATTATAGACATGGCAGTATTTTTATTGATTGACTCAATTAGGGTTTTTGCCCTCTTCACAACATTTTATTACGATCTGCTTTTTGTCTAAACTAGTTTTACTGTAGTAGATGTAGTTTCTACACTGCTATCATCAGAGGATATTATTAGTCGATAGTTTCGTCCATTAGGACTGATCAAAGGAATCGATTCTATGGACGAAGTGTTATTCATGTTTTAGATTAACAACTACTGCAATTGCTAAAACTTATTTAAAGGTTGTTGGTTTAAAAATTCTATTTTTGTTTGTATATTTCGTTTGTTTTCTTCAAAAAATTTAAAAATAAAAATAACAAAATTTACAAATATTGAATTTGAAATAAAAAAAAACTTGAATTAGAAGTGAAAAACCTATATATAGTTGTTTAATATAGAAAGAAAATACTCGCTCTTCTCGACAAATAAAAATTTGATATATAATCATACATTATCACACTTGTCTGGATGTATTGACAAGAGGTGTGAACAGCTACAATTTAAACAAACTATAAAAATTATAAATAATAAAATATTAAAATCAATAACCATAATGCATTTCGATTTGTACAAAATATCGAAATATGGGTAATAAAATTATAAAATCAACCACAATCAATTAGTGAGTAATCTATTAGAAACAGAATCGAATATAAAATTAGTAAGTAAATTATATATATAATTTCCTGCATTTATCTGGATGTTTGTAAGTTCGACGGAATACTCCAACACATATACAAATTGTAACATCATGTAATTGTCATAAACATAGTATCTGTTGTTTATTGCTTATATATGTCATCTGTCATCTGTCATTTGTCATCTGTCATCTGTCATTTGTCATCTGTCATCTGTTATCTGTGTCATTTGCCCATCATTTCATAATGATTGTCATGTCATTCAACTGTTGAATTTAGATGGCGCCATAGAACTTTTTACTTTTATTATGTCTTAATTAATTTCATTTTACAATTTGAAATTTACAGTAGAACGCTGCTATGATTGTAAAAATATAAAATTATTGTAAGTTTATATTATATAGTTAGATTTTGTTTTCATAAAAATATTATTTGAATTTAGTATTTCTATATTAATTTAAATTGAAATTATCTTTTTGACTAACTTATATTATAATTAATTGAATACAATAGAATATCGAAGAATATTGATTATTTAGAATTATTGAAATTTTAGGATAATATATGTTTTAATTTCGAATGATGGCAAATAAGATGTCGTTAAAATGATCGAGTAAATAACCTTTAGGGAATTGAGAATTTTGCACCTTAATACAAATATTCTGTTTATATGGTAATTAAAAGCATTCTAACAATTCTAATAAAGGTATGATATTGATAAATTAGTAAGCAAATACGTATTTTGATTAAATTTGAAATGAAAACTTTAATAAAGCAAAGTAATGCTAGAATTTATTTTGCATCCGCCATTTATGGCGGGTTACAAAACTAGTTACGTAATAATTACAAAATCACAAAACTACAAAATCAAAACTAAAAACAACAACAATATTCATTGATTTCCACATTAGATACCAATAAAATAATTATAGTTATATAAGTTTTGCTAGAACCGCCTAGAATTGTAAATAAAATAACAAAAAGCAGTTAGTAAGAATTCCACATGCAATGTAAAAGCTAAGTAGAATCATTATATCTTGTTGAATGTCTGTACTCTAACGTTAGATTCGTGTACATTTTTATATCATTAGAATCTATTTCAGTTCACCAAATTATCATGCTTTTAACCTTAGATGTTATTTTATTTGCATCAATTTCATAAAACCCACCATTTTACATATATGTTTTTTTCTTTTGCCTAACCAGTTGTCCCAATCACCAATAGTCTGAGCTAGACCCTCCTTCTTTCTTAGCTGCCAAACCCCACCTGTCTTGTGTTTAACCATTTTATTTATTTATATTACAAAAATAAATTTTTATATAAAAAAAACTAATTATGCCCGTACTCAAGAATTTATTAAAAACAAAATAAAATGTTGAAAATTCATTTAAAATTTTTTCACACTTCAGCTCAACTACAATTTTATTATTTTGTAATCAAAAAATCGCAAATAAAAAAAAAAACTAAAATATTAAATTTCAATTTTTCAATATTTAAAAATAAAATTGAAATTTTATTATATTTCCAATTTAAGAACTATGTAATGATACCAGTGTGTGCAGTGTCATGTCATAATACAATAAAATTCTCGTTTTATTGATGTGGTGAATTCTCACGATTTACAAATTATTCACATTTCAAATTCATAAATGATTGAAAAATTCAATTAGTGTGTCTGGATTGTGTATTCAATAAAAATTATATGAAATTTTTAACGATTTAAGCGATTATTGTATAGCTTATTGTTTCAGAATTTTTATTTAATCTTATTATTTCATTAATTTTTACTTTTAGACTGATGTTTTAAGTAAAATTAGTAAAAATAAAATGTTATTAACCAATTTCAGATGTTACAACACAGAAAATTTTAGATTGATTTTTCTGTAACCCTAGTTTGAGTCAGGATGTATCATACGAGTTTTTTTTTTTAAATTTCAGAATTAATTAAATGGGTTTATCTTGGTTTGGAATGCCCCACGGATGTGGTTACAGTACAACGATGATGATGATCTTATTTTTGATAATCAGATTTGTGGTTTGTAGTGGTATATTCAATTTACCAAATACAAGTCCACTTTCCTTTAACTAATAAATTATTATATTTAATCTGTAAATTGAAAAAACTATACGGAACAAAAATCTGAACCGCATGACAGCCGATTTTCATTAATATTCTTTTAAATCATTCAAAAGGGGACGTAGCGAAACTAAATATTTTTTATTAAAAATTTTCTATTATAAATTTCAATTTAAAATTTCACTCCATGTATACACATATACATCTGAACATACGGTGACATCGTAAGTGGCTTAAAAAAAACTTCAACCTGATATAATGTAAAAAAAAAACTAAGCTCTAAATATTATCCGTTAAATAAGTTGGCAACATTATGTAATGAAAGCTTTCTGAGACATTGTGTTTTAATTCTTTTGTGATCAAGCAAAATTAACAGAAAGTTTTTATCAACACTGTACAACATTCGGCTTTTAGAAATTTTTGTAAACCCAAATATCTGTCAAACCGATCGCGGAACATCGTCAACAACAATTGTGATCATGGAGTCAATGTCTAAATGCTTTTAGAAGCTTTTGTAGACATTTAAGAACATGCCGACATTGTAAACTTTGTGAAAAAATTTAATTTATCAAATTGCCACAACTCACTAATGTACAGAGTTTATTTTTCTTCTAGCCAGAACTAAATTTCAATTCATTTTTTTTTGTTTAAATAAATTTATACATAATATGGTTGTTGTCTAAGATAAAACAATAAAAAAAATTATATGGTGTCAAAAAAATTAAAATGATTGAAAACAATGTATAATGAAACATTGAATATAATTTTTTTATCCGACGAGCGGGCGGATACTAATTAATCTTTATTTTGCAAACATCGATATCTTAGAAGCAATTTACTTCCTTCATCATTACTTGCAACTATGAAATTTATTAGTGAAAGGATATTCGACTTTTAATTGCTAACCA
The DNA here is from genome assembly GCA_963942445.1 of Argyra leucocephala. Classification (NCBI taxonomy): domain Eukaryota; kingdom Metazoa; phylum Arthropoda; class Insecta; order Diptera; family Dolichopodidae; genus Argyra; species Argyra leucocephala. The sequence continues at coordinate 6,105,793 of OZ012681.1, read as the reverse complement.
TATATTCTTTCCGAATCATTGCTTAACTATATATATGCCCCATAGATGGGGTTACAGGACAATTATGATGTGATATATTTTTAGCATAGTAGTGGTATCACAATACAAACATTCGAACGATTGAGTAATTTGAGTTTCAATATTATAATTTTGTAATAATATATATTCTGTCATCCATTCTACTCTGAATAATTTCATATGTATATATATATAAAACATATGTATATAAAACATTTGTAAAATGTGAATAAATTTAAACGAAAAAAATAAAATCAAAACAATTGAGAAAAATAAAAATTATTAAATTTATTGAAAATATATGACATGACAAAAATACAAACAATAATAAGCTCAACGATAACCGCGTTCTTTGGTTTTGTGAAACCTTTCAACTATTACATAGTTCCATTATAGATTTACCATATTTGAACTGAGGTACTGGTTGTTGATGGTGTTGATTGATGCTAAGTACATATTTTTTATATTTTTTTTTTTAACTTGCAAATTATGACAGGTGATAATTAATATTTATATACCTATGATCATCATAACATTTTTAGAGGTGAATTCGTTTTTTTTTTGTTTTTATTTTTCATTTTTTGTTCATTTACAACAACTTATATGTGTATGTTTTATTATTATTTTTTTTTTATTTTTTAGCTTTTATGAACAATATGGATAGAATTTCAAATTTGATATTAACGAATATTATCTTATCTGGTTTTGTAGTGGATAATTTTAACATTTTAAAGCTTCAATGAATATAAAATTAAAAGCAATTAAATGTATAAGTATAAAATAAACAAAAATAAATAAATAAATAAATAAATTTAATGACGGAGAAAAGTAATAGACACATGAAATCATTTTTTTTAACTTTACGGAATAAATTACATGCGAATTGTTTTTTTTTTTTATTGATTTTTAAAATTAAAAATTTGAAATTTCAATCAATGAGAATTGAGGACGTCCCACTGTTACAGTTTTATTACAAATATTGTAGTAAAAGCTGAAAAAAAATATTCATTAATTTAACGAATAAATTAAGATTAAGAAATGGAATATAAACAATGTAATAAATTTTTTTTTATGATGGTTTAAAAAGTTCAGTTTTACAATCGTAGTACTCTCTAGTAAAAATTTTCTGTAGCGCAATCATTGGTAATCTAGTTTTATTGACAACATAAGGATGTGTGAACTCGATTTTCTTTATTGTCAAAACAGTTTTCCATAACAATTTCGTATTAAAATATTTCAATAAACCAATATGCTTAGCAGCTAGTATAAATATAATGATAATGATTTAAAAATTGTAATTAATAAAATTAATAAAAATAATAATAATACAAATAAGATCCATTACAGAATCTAATTTAAAGTGCTAACTATACTCGTATAAATATACCAGATTTCCTTGATATAATTTTCGATTAGATAACAACTTTACTTTCTAACATGGTAACTTCTGATTATATTGGTAACATCTCTAGACAATTTTTGCAATTGTTATTCATAAGTAGTCACTTGTAATTCAGAATACTCACTTGAAATATAAGAATATAGTCATTTGAAATTCAAATGTAGTAATTTGAAATTCACTTAAATTTAATTCAATTAAAATGACTACATCTGAATTTCAATTAACTAACTATACTTTTGAATTACAATTGGAAATTTTTTAGTATTGGTATAGGATACTTTATTCGATCTATTCACGTTTTCATAATTTTTTTCAACTATTCCGGAAAATATATATAGTTTTATGGTTTAGAATGTAGTTTCAATGAAAAAATTACAATAGTTATCATGTTTTTTTAATACAATAATTTTAAATAATTAATTTTTCGAAGTATTCATTTTCATACTGCAAATATAATCGTTTTTGTACTTATATTAAAATGATATTTCGAAAGTACTCATTTTAGTACTTGCAAAATAGGTTAGATTGTTTATTAATGTCTATTTTGACATATTCAATTACATTTTGATGATGAACCAGTCGCTAAAATATTCTATGGAAATGTTCATCTTCAAACACAAAATCTATGTTCTGAAATGTCAATTGTCATATGTCTGAAATATCAAAAACTAATTTTGATTATCCGTGACATCGAAAATGTCGTAAAAAATATTGCAACCCTATACAATATAAAAATAACACAAATGTAAAACTTAATAGGTTAAACAACATTGCATAAAAAACACAAAGTGTTTTGTTTACAATTTTGATCACTTTCAACACAATGTATCTGAAATAATTGTCAAATCATATGTTTTTTGACATTTAAAATATGATCATATGTTTACTACTTTTTTGTTAATGCAACAAATAAATATGGACGATTTTTGAAAGAAATTTTTCTTTAATAATAGCATGTGTTCATTTATTATCACTTTAAATTTAAAATTTAAATTATTTAAAAAAAAACAATATAAAATTATATATAAGTAATAATAATAGTTTATTTTTAAAACTAAGATACTTAAATTGCATTTTTCCTTTATAAAATAACAAAACGAACTGAAGAATAAACTTTAAAAAAAATTTTTTCAATGATAATTATATGCGTGTATTTCTTATTCTTTTAGTTATATGTGTATTGTACATCGAGAATATTTTGGATACACAATTTACCAAACCGAACTGAAAAAAAAAAAATATGTCAAATGAATTTCCGATCATATAACAATGTAGAATCTTTTTTTTTACATTTCAGATCACGACACATTGTATGGGCGATGTTGTCGATACATTTCCGATGTCAAGGGATGTGTTATGTTCGAAAATGACTGAAATTTCAATACAATAAAGCATCCAGAAATTTTTCGATGCAATGTATTACAAAATTTAAATTGACAATTAATTTTTTGGATTTGTAACGAAATCAAATCATTTTTTTTTTTTTGACATTTCCGAAGAGATAATAATATATCGACTAGACATACAGAACACTTTAATATGGCACATTATAGAACATTTTAATAGTACAATGTGTCAGTGTGTCAACATTATAGAACAGTGTGCAATGTGTCAATGTGTCAACATGTCATAATACATGTAATAAATACAAACAATATGTCAAATATTTCATGTCTAATACCTACTTGCTTCTGTCATAAGTACTATACTAAAATTACTACGTTATAGAAATAAAAATTTCCCGAAGAACGTTATCATGTGACATTACGTTACATCATAAAAATTTCCTTTATTTTGAAAAAGAATTACATTTTGTTATTTCCATTTATCGAGGTATTAATGTTTATACATATACGATATGCGATTTGAAATGATGTCATTCTAAACAATATTATTTCAAGTACTTTTAAGGTGCTAGATGAGTTAATTAATTGTGTAAAGAAAGGTGTTTAACTAAAGTAATCAATGTCAAGATTAACAAACAAAAAACAAGAAAAGAAGCACTTCATAAAAAACGGAATATTTGTTTGTATTTTTTTTTTTTTTTTTTTTTTCGAAAACGGGATACATTTTTGTTATTGTTATTGTTTTTCTAATAAATTCCAATGTTTATTTTTTCTTTTTAAATTAGCAAGTTATTCAGGTTTAGTTTTTTTTTTTGTTTAAATGAAAAAAAAATTATAAAACAAGCTATACTTACTAAAATTTTGTAAAATAATTATTGGTGGCTTTTAATTAAAAAATCTGAAGAAGATTTTGATACAAAAGATTCAGTGAAAATTAAATTAAAACATTAGTACTTGCTTAAAATTGTATAATAATGCAATTGTATAATAATTGAAGTACTCATTATTCAAATAATTCATTAAAATAAAAAATATAAATATAATAATTAAACAATGGAATCAATTCCCTTCAAAATTAATGAAATGCAAATAATGAAAGGTAAATAATTAAAATTCACTGAAAAAACCTATATTGTGTTCAAAGGCCACTTAAATAAAGTTATAAAAAAAATTCAAATTCATATTTGATGCAAAATATACTATTAATATTAGTTGTACTTCTAGGCCTTCTATGCTAAAAGTTCTAGGCCTGGTGCGATATTGTCCTCAACTGAGTACTACTACAATTACATTGTATAACTATGTAGCCAAATCACAATGTACTTAATATATTAATGGAAATCAGCAATTCATTGAATAAACACATTTTATTTTATTATTTTTTTTGTGCTTTTTATTGTAAACTTTTTTTTACTTTTGTTTCATTTGCTACTTAAATTTAATTTGTTTTAAACAATAAATTAAAAACATTCTTATTTGTATATTATATTGTATATAGATTTCTTATGAGAATTATCTCTTTAGGCATAAATCAAACAAATAAAACAAATGTCGATATTTTATTAAAATATTTCTCCATTTTACAACCCACACAGAAGAGTTAACTTGAAGCTTACGTAGTAGAAAAGATTCGAATAAAATGTAACAATTTGTGGTTTCCAGAACTATGGATAATAGCTATTTGCATCATCTAAGTCAGTAAGAAGGTACGAATTTATAAATCTACTCAAAATATTTGGCATATTCATTCATCTTATTTCTATCTTTTTCTAATATTTTTAATATTCAAATTTAGGGTTTTATACCCTTATCATGATTCTCGAATCGAACGTATAAGTAGGCGAATTCGCTGTCATGCGATCATGATTAGCGAAGCGAACTTAATAAGTTTACACAATTTGTCGAATGAAAAATTTAAGTGACAATCGTAAAACAAAAATAAAAAAAATATTGTTGTTGTTTTTCGAGTGAAAATGGAGAGGAGAGTAAAAAAAAAGTGAGAATATTTATAAAATTTATGAATAATATAATATGATATTATTTGCAGCTATAAGAAAGCAAATAAAAAGTACGTTTGATAAGCTGGTGTGATTGAGAGAATATTGATTAGGCTTATGGGACCAACAAATTGGAATAAAAGTGCATTAAAAGTGTTGTGGAATCGATTTGCAACCGAATTAAATGTATAAGGATCTTCAAAACGTGAATCCAAAGAGTGGAATAAGTCATTGATTATTTATTTATATAAAAAAAATATATATATATAAAAACAACAGGTGTAGGAACAAGCTGTCGATGCTCTGTTGTGCAAAGAACAAAATACAGAGTTTCCAGAGAATCCAAATTAATATAGAGAGCCGTTCTAAGTGTTGCTACAATATCAAATGCACTTGAAGAAACCTAAAATGAAAAATAGCAGTAAATATATCCGAAACAATCGAAACCCTGAATTGTTACTAGTGATAATTTCCATCATCGGAAAATCGTATTGCAAAGACTATTGAGTTACTATTGGTAATATATTCCATTTATTCTAATTTAAGGTTTCAATTTATGTTTTATTGAATTTAGAATATAAAATAATGCATTTTTATTCAACTGAAAGTTTTTTATCAAAATATTTAATTTTTAAGTGTTAGGTTAGCAACGACTTTTCCACAACGAATAAATTAATTCGCGAATCGTGATCACATTTACGCGAACGTACGACTAGCATATTCGCTTCGACTCCTATTCGATTCGAGAATCATGATAAGGGTATTAATCTTTTAGTATAGATAGAAGAATTCGATATTTGTTAAATATATAATTTGTTTTTATAGCCAATATATTAAATTTCTTTTAAACAATTATGAAATCAATTTTTGCAACTCTCTCCACTTACTTAAGACAATTTATTATTGGTACATTTGAATTTTTTATAAAAGAATTTAAATGTTAAGATTTATTTTTACCATTTTTAATATATCACAGCTATACCCAAAAATTTCTCTCCCTCTCTCAGTATGTGTCACTAAATTGTGATAAAAATTTTTTATATTTTTTAATTAACACGTTTTTTTAATACATACTAACTATGTAAAATATAATTTCCTTTGTGCGTGATTTACAATAAAAATTCCCTCATATATACCTACCTTATTAAAAGCCTGAAATCATACACATTCATATAAAATATTTTCCACCTAAATGGATGCTTTTCACTAATAACAAATACAAATATTTGTGTTTTCTCACTTTTTATTTTTTTTTACGGTTAACATTTTTCTTAATTTATATGCCACCATATAAATCAGACTAGTTTTGAAATAAATAAAACTTATGTTTTTTTTTTAAATTATTATTATAACTAACTACCTTCATATAGTGTGGTGTTATGTATATTACATTATATTAGATATATTTAAAAAAAAAAAAAATATCATCTAATTCTCATATTTTAAATTTATAAAAATGCATTTCAATAAAAAAATAATAAAAAATGTAAAAATTTGCATTTGAAATTAAAAGTTGAATAGAATATAAATGTTTATGTATCAAATGTATATTATATATACAACAAAGATAAATTTTCCCACACAAATGTCTTTTTATAAATTTTAATTTAATTTTTTTTACCATTATTGTTTTTTTTTCTATTTTAGTATGTAGTAATTTTTACCACGCACCGTTATAAAAAAAAAAACGAAATAAAAAAACAACAAATCACTTACGCAAATGACCATAATAAGGGATGGTGAATTTATTTCAAACAAATAATTTTTAATATCTAAACTGATTTTAATTAATAAAAAATTTGTTTAATATAGGTATTGTATTACCCTAATTTATAACAAACATTTGTATAAATTCAATTTTAAAATTATAATTGGACATAAAAATTGAATATGATTCATCAAGAGGAAATTTTTTAAAGAAAATTCAAGACCAAAGAAAAATAATATGAAAAGAAATACAGAGGTATATATAGATTTATTGATGTTATTTAATTTTTGTACTTGGATTTGATAACAATTTTGAATTTTTACATAAAATCATATTAAAATATTTTTCAAAATTTTATCCAACAAAAAATTTTCTTAAATTGTGGATAATATTGAACTTAGAACATTTATTTCGTAGTGGTATGTCTTCACACCAAAAGCTGAATAATAAAAATCAAATATAATATAATTTACAATACATTTCTGTTACATTCAAACAAATTCCAACTTGAACATAACATAACATGACAGCTAAAGCTATCTTTATATCTTCTTTCTAAAAATAATCAAAATTTAAAGTTGACACAAGTAAAAAATTTTAAAATTTAAAATACTATTCACTACACATCTGTACATAATCTAATGTACATACTGGTAACTGGTCCTTATGATTTAAAAAATTTGTGAAATCCTAATGAAATTATTTCAAAATTACCGTTAAAAAACATATTTAAAAAAAAAAATTTTAATTTTCTTTTATAAAATTCATTTAAGGGTGTGTGTCTAGACTATTCTCTAGACAGCATCAAATGGACAATTTTTTGAAAATTTAAATTGACAGTTTTGATCTTTGATTTATAATATTTTTTAATTAGAATTGAGCTGTTGGAATTTGATTGAAATTTGAAAATAAATATTTTTTCCCCAGTAGTTTTTAAATAAAAGTTACATTGTTCTTTTACTAAAAACATTAAGGGTGTTTACGACTTCGTGCATGAAGCTGATTATCAGTGGTGGAAGTGAAGACGTTAACTAATTGCGGAAGATAAATAATTAATTAATAAAAAAAAAAAAAAAATAAATGAAATAAAAATAAACTAAATCTATAATTTACAAAACTAGTAAACCAGTTATCATAAATCAAAAAAAAAAAAAAAAAAAAATCAATCAAAAACAATTATAATTTCTTATTCCTAAATAAACTATAAAATAGAGTGACCGATATAATAAAACATAAATCGCGTTAAAAAATAGTGTAAAGAGTGCGACCATATGGTCAATTATGCACTTAAATCAATCAAAACGAAAGAATTTTTAAATTAAAAAAAAAAGAAAAATGGTTAACTCACGCCAAGAGACCCAAAATCAAAAAATCAAAAAACTAAATATAGATAATGCAGAGCTAAAACGCGATCTCATGAAAATGAGAGAAACTATGAATAAACTGCTTGCTGAAAAAAATAATAATACAAACACCAACAGATTCCAGATATTCGAAATTATGGAGGACGAAGCCGCTTCAATGGAGGAAACAAATCAAAAACTATAGATGAGAATGACGAATGAAGTATTAAAAAAAAAATAAGAAAAGACAAACAAAAGCCAATCAACACCGTTGCGACGGAACCAAATACTAATTTTAACAAAGAAGTTCCAACTAAAAATAAGAACATCAATGAAAACGACAACGTCATCAGAAAGAAAAAAAATATCCCTCGAATTATAATCAATTCCGATGATATTAGTACTATTAAAAAACTTATCAAGCTACAACTAAAAATAGAAAAATTCTTAGTACAATCAACCTACAAAGGTCGCCATGTGCTTCACGCATTAAAACTTACAACAAAATAATCCGTTACGGAAAACAAAAACCTACCGATTTATATTGTCCAATTAGAACCCGATAGCATCATAGAGCACATCCAACGCATCAAAAGTATGGACAGCCAAATAATCAAATGGAAGAAACTGCTGCGCTCAGGATCAACCCAATGCACACGTTGCCAGAGATTTAACCATTCAGCCTACAACTGCAACATGGATCCAAGATGTGTAAAATGCGGCAAAAATCATCTAGCAGTAAACTGCACAATAGCTAAACATAGTCCAGTAGAAAAATTATACTGCATTCTTTGCAAAACATCTGGTCACCCTGCATCATATAGACAATGTCCAATATACAAACAAAAAATAGAAAAAACTCAACTTTCAAATCAACATAAAATCAAAAATAACCTAAGTAAAATTAATGCAATAAACAATATCGTTAAACCCAATTTATCATTCGCTAATGTATTGGCTGGCAACTCCCAAATTAAAAATAATAGTAATGCAAATGTCTCAGAAATGAATCCTAATATCAATAATTTAAGTAAAATTCTACCAATGTTAACAGAGCTCAACAAGAATGTCAATTTTTATTTGTCAAAGTCTCAAATCATTGGAAAATGAAGTCCAAACCAACTCATCAAGAATCGATTTCCTTTTCGAAAATCTTGATGGTTGAACAATATTGGCAACATAATAATAAAATAAAATTAGTTTCAATTAACGTTAATTCATGCAAATCCCTTCACAAACAATTAAACTTAGTAGATTTTCTGAACCTCCATAACCCAGATGTGGCTACACTTTGTGAGACGAAAATAAATAAAAATAATAGATTACATTTAAAAAACTACAAGGTAATTAGGCATGATAGACCTGACTCAACAGCAGGTGGCGGTAAGGCAATTTTAATTAAGAAAAACCTTAAATTCAATAAAATTGTTAATTCAACTCTGGAAACATTTCAATGTCTAGAAGTATGTGTAATAAAAATTCCCATGGGAAAAAACAACAACATAATAATAGTAGCTATGTATGCACCACCCCTCCAAGATACAAAATTTCAAGAGGAAGTAAAAAAACTATTTGCCATATTACAACTTGACCAATTGAACAACTATTTGCTTCTATGTGGTAATTTAAATGCTAAGCACGAATCTTGGCATAATACCAATGCAAATTGAAGAGGAATTCCTCAATAATTTCTTAAATTTCAACCAATAATTTCTTAAATTTCAACCAAATCCCATACAGAACACAACTTTATACTTCAAACCTCCCATCATTTCCCAGAAGTAATTCCTTTTTATATATAATTATAGCTGACTCAAGATTACACTTGAAATCATCCAATAGTAACAGACTTGAAACATTAATGTATGATAGCGATCATCTAGCTATTTATACTGAAATTTTACACGTTAATAAAGAAAATCTTATTCCAACTGTAATAAACGCAGATGACCAGTTCATCTTTAAGAAAGCAAACTGGCATAAATTTAGCAAAAACATTAACGAACAACTGTTAATAGAGCCCGAAATCACTAACATGCCAAATTATAAAAACTTGACTTGTAACGAAATAGATAAATACATCGAGAAATTAGAAACAATAATTTATAAATCCATGAAAAAATCCATCCCAACACATTCACCAAATAAAAATAGTACTGATGTTTACTCCAACCCAAAAATAAAACAGCTCATAAGATGCAAATCTCAACTTCTGTCGTCTAAATTTGCTTTATATAAATTAAATTTAAACAACAAAAACCCTCATATAATAAGATTCAATTCCTAATGACGTAAAATGATCTTGTTGTGTCTCTGATACTGTATATTGTTGCACTAGTTTACTGCAAGAAATGTCAAATGACAGTTAATTTTATTTTTATAAAAAAAACATTCTTATTGCATTTTTAAGTTAAAAAACGAAAATAATGCAATAAAATGAAAAAATCAAATATTTAAAATATCTTTATTGATTTATTAATTTCAATAAATTTATATGTTTAAATAGAATAGTACAATTCCTAATTATACAACACACCAAAGTGTTGTGTATAATTACATAGGTATTGTAACAAAATTTTTCATACAAAATTTTTACAAGTGGTTTAAAATATTACAATGATACACCCTTTACAACATTACATCTTTAAAATACTCCATCTCGGAAATTACCATTTTAGAATTAATTGTCTTTGAAAAATAAATTTCATTACAATTGTTATAGAATCTTATTACAGTTAATACAATTATTATATCGATAAATATCTATAGATTACCTAAATTACGATTTCAAGAAGTTAAAAAATTAACGAAAAAAAAAAAAAATTATTGAAAAATCTCTCAAAACTTCTTAAAATTAAATTCTAATTAAAAAAAACAAAAATATTTATGATTTAAAAAAAAAAAAACACATTACCTGTTGAAAATCCATCATTATCAGATAATAAAGTTAAACGACTTGATGTTGTATTTGTACCATTTTCATTTCCATTAATTTTATTTAATTTAATAACAGTTGATAAAGAAGATGTTGATGATGATGTTACAATTGTATCTTCCTCTAATATATCATCATAATGGATACCATCATTCCCATTTGAACGATGTCCATTCATTTTAAATTAATTTCTATATAAATATTAGTGGTAGAGACCAGTAAATAATTTTGTACTAGTTTTAAATGTTATAAAAATTTCTTTGTTAATCTAAAATAGTATTTTTTTTTTTAAATTACTTTAATTTAAGGTAATTTTATAAAAACACGATCACAAATATAATTTTTTTTTCTTTTTTTTTTATATTTAATTTAATTAAATTTTTTTCTTGATACAAATTGTAATTCGTAATTAATGAAATTATTTAATTGCATGACAATTCCCAACATTATGTAAATCTGTAAATAAAAAAAAAGTAAAAATAAAATTAGTTTAGAAATTAAATTTTTTTTTTTTAATGTTAATAAATTTGCGAAAGTTATCTGTTATCCAAACTCAGTGGAGAATAATTCAAAAATATTAAATATTGTAGCTAAAATGAAGTTAGCTGAACATATTAACATATGTGATTATAACTTATACTACTGACAGACATGTAATATGGATATTATGATATCAATATTCTAATATACTCTATGATATATAGAAATCAAAAGTAGTATGACAGACACAACACACTTTGACATGACATGATACACAAACAGTGATATCATAATATTAGTGATATTACAATATTTATTTATTTATTTAATTTATATAAATTGTACATAAGACGATTAGTCTTTTTACTATACAATTACAATATTCAATTAAGTTTGATTTGGTTTAATTTAGTTTACAATATCGATATTAAATGTCTGTCAGTAGTATTAGCTAAATATATGTTGTCGAGTCGGTCCAATGTTAGATTATATAAAACTATTGCTAGTTGAACTATGTTATCATAAAATCGAACAAATATCAACTGCACAAACAACGTTAATTACAAATAAGACGAAGAATTAATTTTATAATGCGATAAAACTTCGATTTGTCTAAAAAAACTGGATTAAACATTTTTGTCGGGAAATACCAAAATACAACTGTAGTGGTATTTTGTAAGGCGATAGTGACAAAAAAAATATTTTTTACCATTTTGTAAGGATTTTGTCTCACTGTGATAGTCACAATTTTTGTTAAATTGAGAGTAATAACAAATTCGTTGTCACCGTCATACAAAATATTATTTTTTTTATTTTTTCTCTTTCTACATAACCATAATTTCATATATTTGCAATTAAATTATTTGTTTTTTTTTTTTGTTGTTTTGCTTAATAATTATGTTTTGCTCAGATTTTAATATACATTTTTAGATGTTGCTAAATGTTGCTAGTTTTAAAAATGACCATCATAAAAAATACCAAAAATTTGCAGGAACATTTCAGAACGCTTTTACTTGTTTGTCAGTCACTATCAATTATCACCTTACAAAATTCCACTCCCTGTACAAAAATCAATTATCCTTTAATGTGCATATTACAGGTATCACTTTTTTTGTCGGATCCGAATAATTTTAGGTGACAACACTAATTACTATTACAACTGTCATGCGCCGACTGAAAAATGCGACTCAATTGTCACTTCCAATTTATATGTGACAGGATTCTGTTTGTCTGTAATTTTGTAATTTTTTGTGTCGATATAAATTTAAATAATGGATTCTGAAAAGAAAGTGTATGTAAATATTTACAAATTTATTGAAATAATTTATATATATATAATATATATTTGAATTTGAATTTATATTATATAATATATATTTGAATATATTAATTCAAAAATTTAATGATAAACATTTTTGTTTATTTTAGTTTAAAAAAAAACAAAAAAAACACAATTTCAAGAAAAACATCACCCAACTTTGTATTCTTATAAAAATATTTTTTTAAAATTCAAACGTCAAATGAGTTTTTCTGTCAAAGTACATAAAAAATACGTTCAGAAATTTGTTGCTGTCGGATGTGACTTGTAATACGAAAGTAAATTTCATTCGGGTGACTGGGAAAAATGACTGGAAAAGTGGTGTGACACCTGTAATAGGCACATAAATGTTACTATATATGAATCCGAATTGTTGACATTAACCAAAGCAAGCAGTATATACCTGACGTTGAGAAGAAAGTTATACACAATACTAATGCGCAACTGTAGAACACTTTTATCCCTCCAGATATTACCAAAAGCATGCGATAATTTATTTGATAATGAATTTGTGTATAAAGGAGGAGATTTAATTTAATTTTTTTTTATAAATCAACATTAAAAAAATTAACTAAGTAACTGGATATATTATTTTATTTTTCTGTTAAGGGCGACAATCAATGTTGCCCTCAATCAAATATCGTTAAAAATAAAAAAATAAAAATATCATGTCATATTTATATTGTAGTTGTTACAATAACCAGTGTTTATTCTATAATAACAATAATTAAAAATAATCGTTAATAACTAAATAAAGTATAGCTACAATACTACAACTACAAATATTGACAATTAATAAACTTCAAAACTAGAGTTGCAAGAACAACTGTATGATATTAGGTGTCTTTAACGATGCATAGCTGTTTTATTACCAAGTGGCAATTAGATCAGATGGCTTGAATTATTTTTAAAATTATTTTTTACAGAATTTGTACAAATAAAGATGAAATTGAACTATTTTGCATCTTCTTTTTACACTTGATTTCACATTGAATTCAAAATTCATCTATAAATCAATATTAAGGACTTTTAATGAGTTAAATATCTACTAGGGGCCCCCGTTGAGTAATTATATTTCAAGTTGAAGTCAAATTTAAAGTTTTTCAAAAATCAGTAATTTACGTACTGACATAGACTTCACACGATATAGCAGAAACGACTCGTGTTTAATAAAAAGTTTTGTGGTTAGCAAGTTTTATTTAGGACATATAAATACACGTCCCTCATATACTGTTTTGTTTCCGATATATTCCCTATAGTAAGTGGCATTTAGTGGATAAAATTAGTAAAAATAAAAACTTTTGTCATTAAAGAGGTATATACATACCTACATAATACATAATATAATAAAAACTATATTATTACTACAAATAACCAAAATTTAGAAACAGTTACTTAAAAAGATAAAAAATGAAGAATTCAAGTGATTTGTTTTTTTGTTGTTTTTATATTTTTTATTTTAGATGTAGTTATGTATTTGTTTTTTTGTTTTTATTTTATAGACGTGCATAATTTCAGATGAATTTGTTTTTTTTGTTTTTATTTGACATATGTACAATGTAAATTGTATTCACTGCAAGTAATTATAATAGCTTATTTGTTTGTTTCTGTTTTTTATTTTAATAAGAACTCACATATGCTTATATATAATAATAATTGCTGAATAATAAAATCATATGAGTAAAAAATTTTCAACTGTGTGCGCATTATTGTTTTATATACAACTTATTTATTATATTAGGAGTTCATTAAAGAGAAGCGAAATAAAATGAAAAGGTGTCTACTGCGCAGGTCCTTAAATGCTTGTCAATTATATGGACACATTTAATTCAATAATACCACAATGAACCTGTTGAAGTGTGCCATATTTACAACCACTAACTACTACATCTATCTCCCGATCTACCATCCAATTTTTTTTTACTACAATTGAAATATTTATACAAAAACTGACATTTGAAATCAAAGTATTTTTATGTCCTTTTTCAATATTAATCATCAAAGGAATAATGGAATAATTATCAAAAGAGCATATATATATATATATCTTCTTTTGAATATTGATCATCAGTTCTAATTGAACATTGAAATATCAGAAAACATTGAAGGTTGATTATACAAAAGAACAAAAAATAATTCTCAAAAGCTTCTTTGATTACAAGAAAATCATTAAACATTTTTTGTTTTTTTGTTGAATACTTCCGAATACAAAATTAATTACGTTAATTTTTTTTTAATAAATTATTTACGACGGTATTATTGAAAACTTTCTTTTTCAAACATCAAATATCATATACACATATCATAACTCATTTTTAAAATAATATCATATATCATAAAATCTAAACTTCAAAATGAAAGATGATTTCTATAATTTTTCATAATTTTCAGTTTTTTTTTTGTTGTTGTTCTGTTTTTTTGTTATAAATGGACAAGCGAAGCAATGAACAAATTATTTTTCTATAAAAAATAATAATAGCAAAAAAAAAAGAATTTCAAATCGATTTAAATTTAATTACTATAGAAACACTCTTTAGTGAAATCTTAAGGTATTTAGTAAAAAAAAAAAAAAAAAATTTCAGCTTAAATAATTTTTCCCACCTTACCCTACACAAATTCTTCCAAAAAGAAGATAAAATTTTACAAATCATTCAGAAAGAAAAAAAATTGAAAAACAAAAAAAATCGCTGATTTCCATTAATTTTCAGCATAAAAATTCATTAAAAATTTTTCATTTTAATATTACACGGATTTTTCCGTTACAACAAAAAGTTAGTTTAAACGGAAATAACCGTTTAACTATTAATTACGACACAGTAACGACACCATATAGATAATATAGTAAAAAATATATATGTATACAGCGCCATCATCCAATCTCATTATAATTTCTAAAATGGGAGTTGAAGAAAAACAGAATAAAATTTATAAAAAAAAAAAAAAAACAAACGGTAAAAAAAAATTGACATAAAAACGGTAGAAAAATATCTGAATTGAAAGTGAGAGTTGAATGTTTTTTTGTTGTTGTTTTTTTTGTTTTTTGTTTTGATGAATTTCCATTAATAGTAGTTTAAAACTATTCAAGTTTTTTTTGTTTTCCTTTTTTTTTTTTACTGTTTTTTTGTTTTAGTTTCTGTAACTCTAAAAATATTTTACATTAATATGAGAAAGGCCATCGCTAGGTAACAGCAGGAGTAGTATTTTTTAAATACATTAAATTCCAAGTACTTCTTTACTTCTTTAAATAAAAAAAAAAAAAAAATATCAACATTGAAGAATTAAAAAGAAAAGACATGTACGTAGTGGTGATATTCGAAATGTTTCATAATGGGTTCGCTGAAAAATTAAATTCTTATTGTCGATTACAATATTTACCTATAACATTATTGGAGCAACAATGTATGATGTACTGTATAGTGTTCAATAGGCAGATCTAATATTTAATTTTCATATTGAACAAGTTCAATTTAGACATTAGACAAAATATACGATTTAAATGTATATCTGAAAAAAGTCTGCGAGTAAACAGAATTTAACATTAATATGATTTCGTAGTGTTCAATAGGCAAGTCTAATATTGAATTTTAATGAAAGAACTATTAAATTAAGTTCAATTTAGACGTCAGACAAAATATGAGGTTTAATCTAAATTTAATAAAAATTTGACATGTAAACAGAATTTGACATTAATGTGATTTCATCTGATTGCCCTTCATGTTCATATGTAAAAAAATTGGTACACTTCTGCCATTGTTGCTGTCAGACAGACTATTGAAATGCTTAATGAATAGGTTAATTGCTTAATGAATTATTGTTAATTGTGAATTATTGTTAATGATGAATAATAAAGTATAATTGAAATTGAATTGAATTGAAAATTGAAATATCAAGATGACCGAAAATGAAATTATTGGCAAAGAAATAATTTTTTTGTTATAATTCTAATGTCAATTATAATAATATTATTTGCATAATACATAACTATATATATTTTTTTATTTTATCAATATTCGATCTTTGCACTGCATAAAAATAATAAAAAAAAATTGACACTGACATATTTTCCTAGAAAAAAAATGTAATATTTTGCCTGTCATGTATTTTTCTTTTCTATTATCAAAAAATGTAACAACAATTTTATGTTTTGGTAATATTGAGTGTTAATTTTATCTAGTTTGTAAAAAAATTTATATAAAAGAAAATAAATGAATTCTAAGTCTGATTTAAGATTTAAAATGTTTGATTAAAGAAGTACACAACACACGACAAAAAACATTGAGGATGCCATAGTATAAATATGGCTTTAATGTCATTGAAAAGAAGAAATTCTACTATAAAATTTTGCATGTTTAACCTACATTAATTTTTATTTTAGAAAATGTATTGTAGACTATCGTTATGATTCTAATGAAGACTTAAAATAATGTTAACACCAAATCTTTGTTTTATTTAAAATATAACCAATATGAAACACATTGAAAATTTATTCGAACCCTCATAAAGATCATCTCTGATGTATATATATATACGATCAAAGCACTTACATGTAGTTTTTCAATGAGGAGTTCATATGTTTTTATTTTGGTGCAACATAAATCAGCTTAAGGTAGCATAATTCAACTCGTTACATATTTGAATCGATTGTTTTTCTTGATTATGTTGAATTAACTATGGTAGTTGATGTTATTTTTGTTTATGTTATTTTGTTTGTATACTTGGAACACAAAAACAATGGAAAGTTGTAAATATTTAATTTAAAAAAAAAAAATAAATAAAACATTCGAAACAGATCCCACAATTCCTTTTTAGAGTATATGACAGTAGTAACTAAGTTTTTGTTTTTTTTTTGTATTGAATTTTTCGGTACAAATCGTTTAAGAAAAAACCTTCTTTAATTTTGCGCAAAAATATACACAAATAATAAATTTAATTTTTGAAGTTGAAAGTTTGAATTTTTTTTTTTTTACTTTATAATGATTATGATCTAATAGCTCTGAAAATTTTTGATGATGAAGGAGACATTCACTGTTTTTTATATACTTATCTTATAAAAAGAAATATATATATATATTTATTTATTTATTTCGAGCTTAATTCAAGCAAGTTACAATATCTATATATATATATATATAAATTTTAATACCGGATTATTATTGGTCAATGAAGAGTTATCTTTTCAAATAAAAATGAAATTGAATAAGTTACATCATTCTAGAGAGTCTTATCGAGATAAGTGATGTAGTGATAAAACCTGATGCAATGAGACAATTCATTATAATGAGAATTAAAGAAAAAAATAAAATTGGCAAACAATAGTTAGACATGGAAAATTTATATTATTGAACAGTTTGAAATAATTAATTAGAAGCAATTAGAAGTCATCACAATGACAAGCTATCAGATAATCTGAAAATTCCTAATAAATTTTATTCTATTCCAATCGATTTTATCAGAAATCTAAGTTGATTAACTCGGTTAATGGCAGATTTTTAATTGAATCATTAAACTATTAAGATTTATTCAAGTGTCGTTGTAGTTAGATATAACTCATTAATTATAATTTACCATTATTTGACATTTACATATGTACATTTATGTCATTAATTATAATTTACCATAATTTGACATTTACATATGTACATTTATGTCATTAATTATAATTTACCATTATTTGACATTTACATATGTACACTTATGTCATTATGGTTTAGCCTTTAAAGTTATAGTTTTTTGACATTTATGAATTTTTGCGATTTGTAATGTCATTATTTGTTTCGTTTAAATTGTCATCTAAATTTCAACGATATTTAACGAAACATTATTACAGGTTAGGAAATTTGACATTTACATAATGTCATTATGAATTAACTTTAAAAGTTATGATATTTTGACATTTAATTTTTGTAGAGCGATTTGTAATGTCATTATTTGTTTAGCTTAAATTAGCATCTAAATTTCAACAATATTTAACGAAACATTATTACAGTTAAGGAAATTTAACATTTACATAATGTCATTATGAATTAACCTTTTAAAAGTTATGATATTTTGACATTTAATTTTTGTAGAGCATTTTGTAATGTCATTATTTGTTTAACTTAAATTATCATCTAAATTTCAACGATATTTAAAGAAACATTATTACAGTTAAGGAAAACTGACATTTACATAATGTCATTATGAATTAACCTTTAAAAGTTATGATATTTTGACATTTAATTTTTGTAGGGCGATTTGTAATGTCATTATTTGTTTAACATAAATTATCATCTAAATTTCAACGATATTTAACGAAACATTATTACATCTATATATATTTTAATTAAATATTTATTAAGTTTAATAATGATCAGTTTAAAAATATTGATCGATATAAACATGTCAGCAAACGGAATAATAACAATAATGATCTATGCGAAATTGACTAAAAATTTAGGCAAGACAAAATGTCAATTTCAACATTTTAATACATTTTTTTCTAAACCTACATACTATAGAAAATGTTTATACTTTCATTTTTATTCCTATTATTAAATACCGTATACAGTTAAATTTCTTTTTTAGCGTAATTTCATAGGTTAACTTGAAAAGTAGGTAGGTAGATAGAAGTGACTATTCCAGTGGCTTCGGAAAAACCAATTAGTACTTAATTGTGTCTTTTTGATACTCGAATGACCTATTAGTTGTTGTTTTGAAGATATTAAACTAAGAATTACTTAATTAGTTTTTTTTTTTAAATTAAACATCTTTACATCTTATATTATTTATATTTACATACATAATACATAT
The DNA here is from genome assembly GCA_963942445.1 of Argyra leucocephala. NCBI lineage: Eukaryota > Metazoa > Arthropoda > Insecta > Diptera > Dolichopodidae > Argyra > Argyra leucocephala. Next base: position 6,086,457 of record OZ012681.1, on the reverse strand, counting down.
ATTATAATTTGGTTTAAATATTTTTGATTAAACAAAATTTCAGTCTCAAATATCAATATGTATTTTTAAAAAAATATTCACGATTTGACAACATTTTTTTATGCTTTTATTAATATGACATCATTTTAAAAAATTCATGATCTAATTCTCACGAGTTTAATGATTCTAAAAAAAAAAAAACTAAAGAAAAAAATAATTGTAATAACTCGATTTGTGAATTTTAAATTTTACAATATTTGAATGAAAACAATTAATTGAATGACAAACTTAAAAAATAAATTTTCTCTTCTTTTGAAAATTAACACCAAAAATTTAATTAAAAAAAAATTTTTTTTTTTTTTTTACATTCAAATGACAACAGAAACAACATTTTCAACAACTTTTATTTTAATTTTTTTGTAAAAAAAAAAAAACAAAAAAGATGTATTACAGAAAACTCATTAAAATAAAAATAATATAACTATCTACAAATCATTATAATTAAAATTGTCATTAAAATTCAACTGTCATCAAATTACATATTGTTATTGATAACACTTGAATTTCATATAATATAAGACATGTCACATAGCCATCTAATTTAAATTAAAAGAATAAAAATGAAAATGACATTTAAAAAAAAATATGTATAACAGTAAATAAAGTTTTTAGAAAATAAATAAATATGAAGGAGAAAAATATTTGAAAATAATTGTCATGTCAAAAGATAAACAACATAAATGAGACTATAGTGGTAAATGGATATTACATTAAAAACTTGTTTACAATTTCATATTTCAAGTTTAAACTAAATTATTTTTTATTTTATTTAATTTCATCTGTTTAATTTTATTTATTTATTTTTTTGTTTTGCTTTTATGTCATCTGTCATTACTATTTTATAATAGATAAACATGATTTTAAAATAAAATTAGAAACAAAAACAATATTTGACAGATAAATTATTTTATTATTGTTGTTATTATTATACTATTAGTGAAATAAAAGACACAAAAAAATTTGACGATAGAAGTGGTTTTTAAGAATATAATGATACAAAAAATATAATAAATCGATTTGAATTTTAATTAAAATTTTAAACTTTCATGATTACTAGTGTTACCGTTTACAAAAAAAAATAAGCATCAAATCACAAAAATAATTTGAAATTTTTTACATATTAAGAGAACAATTGTGAAATGTCACTTGAGAGTAAAATACTTCTTTACAAAGTATTAATTTAGCAGATGTGGACTTATGGAATCTGATTATGGGCAACAACAGACAAAAATACACATTTAGAACAATTCCAGAAGAAGATGTTTGGCCGACGTCTCACCAGTTGCAGTTTTACTGAAACTTAATTTTTTTTTAATAAAAATATAAGTCAAACATTCATAATGCAATCGTCACGTCATACTGCGTTTATGAAAAAGCCTTTATTGTCAATTTAATATGTGAAGATGTCATTTTCCATGTATATTGTCAATTTAAGTATTCATGTCATTCCATAATATTTTTTCAAATGGCAACACTGGGTTTTTTTTTTTATTTATTTCAAGATAATTTTTGATGATGATTATAAAATTTAAAAATTTATCACCAAAAAAATGACTTAGCTTATAATCTCAATAATAATTACTGAACCTATAATAACAATTAAATTAAAAAACAAGTTTTATTACTATAATAATAAAATTTGAATTGAATGTAAAAAATAAACAAATTTTGTAATTTAATTAAAATTTGATGTGATATCATAATATAATTGCTAGATTTTTAATATTATTTAATTTTATTGCAAAAAAAACAACATTTTAAGCTTTATCAAATTACTGTATGTAAAGAAATAAAATTTGTGAAGAGACTTACTTATACTAATAACAAAGCACCTATCAAAAACCACAATATATAAATATATATTTTTTTTAAACGGAGACTTTAAAATACATACAAGCAATTTTAAACGATTATCACACTTGTTCTCAAACTTGCTACAGAAAAATCAAGTTTTATGATCTTGAAAATTTAGAAAGTGATAGTTTTACAGGATAGCATTACAATCATTGCAAAAAACTAAATAATGTAATTAGTCACAAGCATTAATGAAGTAAGTTAGTTTGGTTCCGAAAATTCTATAAATCTTTTCACAAGAAAAAAATTAACCTTAATTAAATTAATTTATTATCGATGACATCGGAATTGAATGTATTTAAAAAATTACAACCTATACAACGTACATACAAATACACTATGTCAAATTTTCTGAACTGACACATTGTGTTGGCAGCATAATGTGGGAAATACATGTGCAGAATTCTTATGCATCGCTGCATGCAGATATGCATGCATATCGGCGTGCCAGACACATGTGCATATTTTATTTGTCAAAAATTGTTTTGTTTTGAAATAATGTAGATAATTGCCGCCATTGATACACATACAATATAAATGTTTGTATAGTAAAAAAAATACAAAATAAAATAATTTTTAAAAAAATTTTAAAGTTAATTGTTATTAAAGCGTTTAATAAAAGTTTTAATTTAATAATTTTTGAAAAAAATTTTAATCACATATTTTGTTATCTGTCACTATCATGATTGTAAAAAATATAATTATATGAATAAATTAATGCTAGTTTGTTGTGCATATATTTTGTTATATCTAAATATTTTAAAAAATTTTGATGAATATTGCAACAAAAAAGAAAGAAAATCTAGACTATGGACTAGGGAAATTTTCGTTCATTTCTTAATTTAAAATAAATTTTTACAAAATTGATTATAACCTATTTACCACAAAAAACAATAATAAATATGTAAATATTAAACAAATTTTATGACGTTTGCCATTATTTTTTTATTAGTATGAGTAAAATGATAATTTTTTACAATCTTTCGTGTTGTGGTAGCTCTGCCGCTGCGCAGCAAAATTTAGAAATAGAGATATCATGCATCAAATTTTCTGCGTGCAGAATTACATGTAATTGGTTCCATATAAAACCATGTATTCTAATTTATTTTTGCTGCGATGCATGCATAGTTCTGCACATGTATTTCAGGCATAATATACTTTGTTTACAATTCGATCACTCTAAACACATTGTCTCTGAAATAAACGTCAAATCAAATGTCCAAATATTATACTCCTTTGTAGATACCTAATTTGTGGACAAATTTTTAAAATATTTGAATTGAATATGTATATTTGTCAAATGTTTTTGTAAAAGAAAAATTTAATATAATTTACAATTACGGATACATAATTTAACAACCCAAGTGAAAATAAGTTACCGATACATTGTCATATTAATTACCGATCATGAGACAATGTAAACAACAATTTTTTTTGACATTTAAAATCATACGTCAATGTGTTGGGGGCATTTTCGATACATTTACGGTATCACTACATCTGATGAAAATTATATTGTTTGAAAACTAGTTCTGAGTAATTAGTTTTGAAACAAATTTCTATCCTTTTGAAATAGTAATTTTGAAAAAATTTCTTAAGTTTTTATCTCGTGAAAACATTTTATAATTCGGCCATATTGGAAAATTATTATAGTAAAAGAAATCTTAATATACTTCAAAAACTGTACTTTAATAAAACAACGAATGGAAACAACTTAACAACTACATAATACACAATTATTAATTTTTGACAACCACTGAAACAACATATAAAACCAAAACAAATAAAAAAAAATCCTTGAAATGTCATTTTATATCAGAATTATTATAAATTTGAGGTTAGATTTATGCGGCATTAAATGATTTATATTGCATTTGATTGGTATTAGAACATAAAAATGTAACTTACATATTAAAAAATATTTAAAATTAATTTAATTTAAATCAAAACTGATGATTTAAAAATAAATGAAAATTTATTTAAAGTAAATTATTAATTTTAATTACGGAAGTCGTTGCTAGCACACATTGGTTTGTCATTTTAATGTCATTTAATATTAAAATGTAGGTGGACCATAATGTGGTGCTTATTTGTTTGTTGTTACTGTTTGTTTGTTTTTGTTTTTTTTTTTGCAAGGTTTTAATATTTTTTAAACTTGATGACAAGAAATTGAATTCAACCTATCAAGATTGTGGTTTTTTTTTTATTAATTAAAAAACTTGGAAATTTCCAACCTTATTTTTTTTTTTTCAAGAACAATACGTACATTGTAAATTGTAATAAATTAATATTTAAATATAATTCTAAATTACAAATTGCAGATTTTATAAAATCGTTCAGTTTAGTTTATGATATTTCCGGTTTTATTTTTTAATATAAATTAAAATAAATAAAAAGTCTTAAAAATTAATTAAAATTAAAATATATATCCAAATTTAGTCTTATAAACAATATAAAAATAAAAAATGTTATAATCAATATTTCAATCAAATTTTTAGAAAGTTATTTCTTGTTTTTTATTTCAGAGACCTACCAAATAGTGTCCAAAATACAAAAGAAAAACAAAAACAATTCGTTCAATTTAGATTTTCAATTTTTTTTGTATAGCGAATTAATTCTAATTCATATGCTAATTTACCACCTATTCGGTTATTTAAAGTAAATTTCAATTTTTCATCATCACTTTAAGTAACACCACACAAATCAATTAATTGTTATATATAAAATACATTATATTGAATGTTTATTTTTCCAACCCACAAATATTGGATACTCTTAAACACTAGAAATTACTAAAAAAAATGTTTTTAATCATAGTTATTATTTTTGCTGTTCTTTGTTTTGTGTGTGTGTTTTGAATAATGATTGTATAACACACTATAAAACATTTTCGTACAAAACCAACCAAAAAAAAAATCGATTCATTCGACCCAATCTGAAATTTGGGAAATTGATCAAATTTCCGTGATCACATTTTAATTTTTAAAATACAGTGTCAACCACAAGTTTTAGCACAACATCTTATGTGAATGTGAAGGCGCTGTAAGAAAATACATCACCTTACAGATATGGTATTATTCAAACTGACAAACGTTTACCCAATACATTGTTTAAATTCATTCAGAGATACTCGAGCTATTTATTTTTAATTATTTTATTTATTTATTTATTTCAGTTCTCAAAAAGAGCAGTTCTGCTAATACAGAGTGTATATTATGTACATTATAAAAGTAGAAAGTAAACAGTGTAACAATAAGAAAAAATAGTAATTAAGATAATTTAGAAATGTTCCATTAGACCTAATAGCAGCGATAACATTGTGATTAAGGAACCCACCCTAACTTAAAAATTTCATTTAATGCAATCTTAAAAAACTGAAGCACAACTCCAAATGTATCATAGCGCTGTCATTAGTTATACAAAACGTATTGTTGCAACTAATTAAAAAATGTACAACCATTTTCACTAATTTTATTTTCTATAGAGAATTATTTTGATTCAAACTGTATATGTTCGATCTAGTATAGGAATCAAAAGTAATATAAAGTGGGAGCTAAACAACTATTAAGGGCTAGATTTGTGCATATAGGTAGTATAAACTTTTATTAGCAAAATTTTATAACCAAAAATAAATTCTCTTCATTATTATAAAATCTACAAAGGCAGTTATTTTAATTCAATGCAACAAAACCAGTCAATGCGATGCGATGAAATTAACCTGAAGTGAATGATGCAAAAGCTTTGATGAATTTTTCAATTAACAAAATATATAGTCTATATAAGGTATAATAATATAATGTTTTTTTTTGTCTTTATGTATTTTTTGGTACCTATATTAAATGGGTTTGTTTTTGAATTAAATGTCAATAAAGTCCAAAAAAATAAATAAAAAAAAAAACTAAAATAATAAATAAGAAAATTTGTGCGCTATAAAAATTCAAATTCAGTGCTTTTTTTTTATTAACTGAATTGAAAACAACCCATTAAGTACAACAAAAAACAAAAAAAAAAAAAAATAATAAAAATTGAAAAAAAAAAATAAAAAAAATAAAAAGGTGAATGAAGTCACCACCATCGATGGTAACAGCAGTCAAAAACTCTGGCAATGAATTTTATTTATTTTGTTTTTTTTACATAGTTGTCATCAGATTGTGCTGTTTTTTGTTATTTTTTTTTATTTTTTCATTTGTACAAAAAAAAAGAAAGAAATGACCTCTGCTTTAGTATGCGGTTTTTTTTTTTCTATTTCTTTTCAATATTTGACTTTGATTTAGATTTCAACCAGCTGGAATAAATATCAATTTGTTGTTGTATTTTGTTGTTATTTGTGTATCGTTTGAATTTTATTATGAATCCGCTGAAATTGTTGTTTATTAAAGCTTAAAACATACAACAAAGTTGTAGAAAAGAAGTTTCAATTTTTTTTTGTTGATGATGCCATTTGTCAGCTTGCAGTCTTAGTAAATTATATATATATATACCAATCTGTATAATATACTATAGAAAATTAACATTGGATGACAAGCAAGCCTACAGCAACAACTTTCTTCATCTAACAAGTTTTTTATTATTATTATTATTTACTTTTATTAACGTTTTAATCTTGATCGTAATACTATGATACTGTGCAAGGTAACAAACAGGCATTGATTGTATAGTTATTGCAAAAAAACAAAAAAACAACAATTAAAAGTGTAAATATAGTAAGTAAGAACTGAGTTTTGGCAAATGAAAATTTATTTGAATTGTTGAATTGCACTTCGTTTTCGGTTTAATTTTTTAGTTTAAAATTAAAAATGTGTTTTTGCATCCTTTTAATTTGATTTTCATGTGATATGTCTCACACTTATATATATATATATATTTTTTGTGTAATGTTACTTAAAAAAGAGTACCGACACTTTTTCTGCAATATCGAATTTAATTGGAATTTATTTTATTTATTATTAATTGGTTTCCAATTCAAATGGATTGAATCACAATTAATCAATGGTTCTTCAATCATGTTATCAATAATAATAATAATAATAATAATAATAGAGAGTATTTGATTTTGAAAAAAGATTGTGAAAATATTATAGTGGTGATATATAAACAATAAATAAAGTAAATTAATAATCAAAAAAATAAAATTCAAGTTTTTCAAGATTTAATAAAAAATTATTTACAAGATACTGAAATACACTGCTTATAATCAAAATTTTAATTTAATCAAATTTTTTGTTTTTTTTTTAATTAAATTTAATAAATTTTGAGTTGGATGGTGAAGAGTTTGTAACTTATATCATTAATAAAAATTAATTAAAAAAAAAAAAAAAACAATTAAATTGACATTTTAAGGAATTTACGTAAACATCTGTTCAGTTGTCAATTAATTCATCTTTTTATGTTGAATATTTATGATTTTTTAACAATAAATTGAAACCTAACAACAATTTTTATAATTATGCACTTGGTATTTTGTAATTAATAGCAAGAACATCTATCGAACATAAAACAATTATAATACATATATTAATGATCATTTGACAGTTAATGAATGTTAACTGACAGTTATTTTAAAATGATAGCCGAATGCTGGAATATCAAGAAGGCCGAAAATGAAATTATTCACAAAGAAATAAATAAATAAATTTTTATATTCTATTGTCATTCCATTTGTATAATTCACATTTTTTTTAGTATACATATCAATATTCGATCCATAAATTACGTTGTTAACAACAATCTCCTTGTACTTTGTGTATAAAAAAATTTATAAAATATTTTGACACTGACAATATATTTCCAGAAAACAAAATGCAAACATCAAAAATCTATCAGAAATTTTAAATTTCGGTAGATTTGCTTACCCTCACTCACAAATTAGGTACATTTCTATCACTTTTCTACCCGTATGAACATGCATAATAGACATTGATTTGATAACAATTTTGTTCATTAATAGATGTACGTCACACTATGTTGCATTAACAACAACATCAATAATGCAACACCTAGTCTAAATGGTTTTACTACACTTTGTTACTGACTGTGACAGTTCAAATATAAATATATTCGCTTTAAGCTCCCTAAACTTACTTTGACAGTTGAAATATACTCATCACTTTCAACTCTATAAACCCAATTTGACAGCTGAAGTTGAAATATGTTTTTGTTAGTTAATAAATTTCATTATAAAATTTAGTTTTACAAGAAAATATAACGAAATTAAAGAAATAAATTTAAATAATAAATTTGTATAAAATAGTAATAAAATTTTAACAAACGAAAAACATTTCAATGATATTTTCAAATGTCAAAACAAAATTTAAACAAAAAAATAAGATCATTAATTATAACTACATATACAAACTATATATGAAATGCAAATTCGTGAAGCAGATATATATATTTGTTAATGAAAATTTACAGCACAAAGGGATGAAAAGTTGTAGTAAATGTTAACACATATTCATTATTCATATATACATTCAAATTTATTAAAAAATCCAAATCAATTCGAAAAAAATTGATTTAAAACAAAACTGTTATCTCTAATATTCATTCAATTCACACAAATTGTCTATTTATTACCGAAATTAATAATAATTAATCCACCTATTGTTAAATAATTAAACTATAAATTCACAACAACAAAATTATTTATTTTTATTAAACTCATAATTAAATAAAACTAAATAATATAATAAAATAATACAACTACGTAATGAATATTATAAATTAGAGAAAAGTAGGAGGTGATTCCACATTAAATAAAAAATTAATTAGCTGATTAAATTTTTTTTTTTAATTTTTAATGATTTTTTTTAAGCTTCAAACATTAAATAATAACAACAACAAAAATATATAAAAATTTTTTTTAATAATAATCATAATGATAACATCTAACTCGCAATTTTTAAAAAAAATTTTGTAGAAGTATTAAAATTGAGTACAATTTTTTAAATTTTATTTTTCAAACATTATTCTACACTAATTGACTGTTCGATTGTAATACACAATTGTTGTAGATAATTTCTAAGCAGTGCGGCTATATTTTAATTGTATTATTACTCTGGAGAAAATCACAATGACATTAAGTCACTTCAATTGTCAATAATCAATTTTCATACATGTTTCAAGTATATTGATTGATACAATTTCAAGTATATATATTTGATAGAATTTTTAATCATAGAGTTTTGATGTGAGCGCTAGTTTTTAAGTATAGAAATGCAAATTTATTTAATTTGCCAAAATAAAAAATATTTTATACAGTTGAGTCGAGTTAATATAAATTGAGTCGAGTTAAATTATATATTTTTATTTTTATATTAAATCAAGTTATTAATACAATTTTGGGACAGATTTTGTAAATTTAGATTGTTTTTAAATTATTTTATTTATTGAACAAAATAATTTAATGAATATAAATGAAATAATAAAAATTTAATACAGAGTAAAAATATTTTATTTATTTTAATTTAGAAGTGAGAGAGAAGTTTTGAATTATATAAATTTAAAAATTACGAAATGAAAAAAAATACAAAATTTGAGCTAACTCAACATACAAACCAGCTCATAGTTTGAGTTGAGCTTTGAGTTGAGTCATAAAATTTAAATTTTTACAGCTTCTGCTTCAGAACATTTTGTTCCGAACAATTTTATTAAAAGAGAATTCTTACGATTGCGATTCATTGCTTCAGAACATTGTCTTTCGAACAAAAACAATTTACACAGCTGAAATTGACATTTGAAATAATTTTCAAATTTTTGTTTATTTCAATCTGGTAAATATTTAATTATTAAAAATCAATTATTTACAAAATAAAACAAAACAAATAACTATACCTGAATGTTTTTTTAAATGTTAGAAATGTCAAAAAAATTAAAAATTACAGCAAAAAAAAATTGTTCCGAACACAAAAGTTAAAGTTAAATCAACTTTGGTTCCGGAGAGAAAAAAATGTTCCGAGCATTTTTGAAAATTGATCATGCACTAAATTGCATTGCAATGAAAATTGAGAGTGTTCGGAACAAATGTTCTGAATTAAAAGGCATGATGAAAATTTTATATATACAAAATACTAAAAACAAAAATCAAAACTCTAAAAATAATCAGAGAAAACTTTTCATACTGTAGTTAATATTAAAAAACAAAATTATCCAAATATAATTTTCACTGTTAATCATCACACTATTTATTTATCTTAATGTATCTGAAATTAACTTTATTTTCTCTAATTATTTTCTATATTAAATAAAAAAAAATCTTAAGTATACAAGATCAGTTCAAAGATCAAAATGTTAAAAACATATACAAACGCAAAAATAATCATAATTATTGTTTTGTAATTAAACAATTTTTATTATAATACCAGCCTATCTGCGAGTTTTCTAATACTAACTACCGTTAAAATTTGTTTTTCTTCTATACATATTTTCTATTTTTAATGTTTATCTAATTCAATTTTTAATTTTATTTAGAATCAAAATACAAAAAAAAAAAAAACAATTGCAGCAACAAAAATAATTACTTTTAATATAGAATTTAATTATAGTACATAGCAGCAGATATTTTAGTATAGTTGTAGTAGTATTAAACCTACGGGTATTGGTAGTAAATAATATAGAGTTATATTTAAGTCATAAAACAGTGATCAGATCATGAAATAATGAGAAATTTCAAATTATTATATTATTATCATGTTTTTAATAGGAGTAAAATTGGTTAGAGTTGACGCAATCCCTATAATTAATTGTATATTTGTATTTTTTTTTCTAAAAATTAAAATCAGTAAATATAATACCGGTTATAATTTATTCGTTATTTGTATATTATTTATAAATATAATGAATAAACAAGATTTTTTTTTTCTACTATTTATTTTGAATTTTAAATTATGTTATCGTACACAGACTCTAAAATTAGATTTATTTTTAATTTGGTAATAATTTTATGTATGTTAAATAGCTGGATAAATATAGTGTAGATAGTAAATATTTTTTTTTTTGTTACTTGGCTTTACGAATCATGTATAACAATATTCTTCGCTTTATTAATGCTATTATATTATTAAATCGGTGTTTATTAACTTGTTATATATAACTAAGTACTACTATTTTCTTTGTAACGGTTCTAGAATTCAGAAAGTGGTTAAATGTTATTATAACCATGCAAATGTAATTAAACTGTCATCGATATGAAATGACGTATGCACACGAAATACATCAAGTTTTTCATTTACATATTTTATATATTATATTTTATATATACATATATTTCATTACATAATAAACTTCTATTTCGTTTGAACATAATTCTAAACTGAAAATTTAATTCAGTGTAATTCATACTATGCATGGTTACCACTTATTTGTCGGCTACCTTTACCGTGTTCTATTCCTAGTTAACTAGTTCACTGCGCATGTAAATTACTGTCAAAATTTAACTCTTAAAATACTGGGAAGCCAGGTAACCTATAGTTAAATTTCAGGATTATGTCTTAAAACTGTACATATATTTCATTTATTTCCTTAAATATACTTTTTTTTGTTTGTTTTAGTACACAGATTTTTACAGAGTTTAGAGATATTCTCTTTACAACTGAAACATTTTAAATTTTAAATAAATGGTACAATTTCATATTAATATTAAATTTTTAAAATTTTTAAAAAAAGGGAAAACAAGATAGAAAAACCTTATCCAAACTGTTCATATAATAATATTTTTTTCGATTAAAAGTAGAAAAGGTTCACAGCTCTACAGATAACAGCTGCAGTGAACATTTGAAATGTCAGAAATGTCAACATTTGTTAAACATATTTAATTTAGGAATTTTGTTTACAAAATGGATTCTTGATGGATATAAAAATTTTTGATGGCTGTCAAAACTAAAAACTGGTTACCCAGTTTAGTAGTATGAATGATAGTTTTATTACCCACCTAAACTATGCATACTATGAATAGGGTATAAAAGTACATTACAGTAGTCGTTCTATACAACTAATCTCAAAATGAATATTTATTTAAATTAACTACTGTATATTACTGTCATATCATAAATGTACTGTCATACCATAAATTTACTGCCATACCATTTTTTTGGTGTGAATGACAACAAAAATGACTTCAATAATAAATAATTGTTTCAATATATATAATCATATCAACATCACATCTATGAATCGCATATCTCAATATTGCAGTATTCTAGACTGCTATGCTCATTCCTTTTAATAGTTTTCTGTAATCTCACCACAAAAAAAAAAACAATCGCTATAATTATACAATTTTTATGGTACACTAAGTTTTTTTTTTATTTGAAATAACTTTCAAAAGCAGACTCGGTTCCCTTTTATTGATTTTCTGCAATGTCACAACAAAAATGTTATGGGAATACTGGTAATATTAATTAGGAAAAACTATTATCAATAATAGCTGTGTTCTTTTCATCCGGTTCACAATCAAGGTCAATACTTTAATATGAAATTACTAAAACAACTCAAAACTCAGATGGATTTATCTGGTTTTTATTGAGGTCTAAAATATTTAATAATTATATTTATCACAAGTGGCGCTTGCGTAATTTTTCAATAAAATTTTTTGATAATTTAATTAACAGGTTTGCCAACTTAAAAAAATTATTCATGTCCATTAATCTAAATCATTCTTTTGAATTTAATAAAACCTAGACTTTGGACCGTATGAAAAGAACACAGCTAATAATTACTTTTAGTAATGAGTAATGGCTTATTATTTGAAACTTTTATATTGAAGACTATATACAAGTATAGATATAATTAGCAAAGACATTCCGCGCATAGGTTACGTTGGATTGAAATGACTTCAGACCTCTTGATATTATGTAGTTCTATATAAACTGTCATTTTATCTTACATCTATTTATTTCAGATTTCAGTCAAATATACTTGTAGAAATAACAATCCAATAATATTGCTCTCTCCCTCTCTCTGTCCCTCTTTCTAAAAATGTGTTGTAATCAATTCTTGATTATTTAACCCCAAGTACATGTGTAACTGATCTTCACACCGCACCACAGTATGATTTCGTACCCAAAAAATTAAAACAAAATAAATAATTTTTTTTTTTCACTAACTAGAATATGACCGTTATAATTACGGGGAAATTTTTTTTTCGTTTTTTAAAATTAAATTGAGCCTAACGAAAAACAGAAAAAAATATATATTAGAAAAACCCTAAAGAGAATTTTTTTTTGTTCTGTTTACTGAAAAATTTCAATGACCTTGAACATGCGCGATGATATTTTCATGATTTGACATTTTTTTTTTTTTTAGTTTTATGAAAAGCCCAACTTTTTTTTTTTTTTTTATTATCTAATTTGAGTGTTTTTCATTTTTATTTCTTCCGTCGAATTATTGACATGCGAGGCTAATTAGAGAAAAAAAAACATTATCTTTTTTTTTGTTATTTACATTTTTACTTTTTTTTTTGTTTTTTGTAACTGAACTGAAGTCAGCTGATGATGATGATAAGATATAAATGTTTTTTTTTTCTACTCCATTAATACAAAAGTTTAGGAAACAAAAAAAAAAATGTTAATGATTAGATAAGATAGGTGAAAATAGAAATAAATATAATGGAATTGATAACTGATATTTAGCTTTTATATTTTTGATTGATGAATTAAGTTGATTGGAAAAATAAAAATTCAATGAGGTGGTAAAGCAATTGACGCATATATACTGTTAAAATTAACGGTATCACATTTATATAAATGTTATGTTGTGTGCGTCAATGACTTTGTTTCAAATGTTTTATTATTAATTATGGTATAGCTATGTATTGATTTGATGTCATGAATTAAAGTTCAATTAAATAATGGAAGTGCATGATAAAATTCCAAACTTATTTGGAAAAATATTTTAAGATAAAAATTTATAAACAAGGGGTTCTAAAACGTAGTATAACAGTTTCATTTTATTGACAGTTATAATTTGTATATATTACAGTTTAATGTATGATGCATTTTATATAATAGTGTTGTAAATACATTGTAATACTGTATTCACACCTATAATCGACTTATTATCGATGGATTTCCAAATCAATGAATTATTTTAAAATTTGATAAATAAAATGTATGCCAAGATTTAATTTCAAGTTAGATTTATTTTATGAGATATTTTCTTTTCGTATTTAATTTTAACAAATTTAGCTCATTAATTAGAAATATTGAGTATATATTTGTTAAAATTGTAGCAAAATTTGCATATGAATACGGCATGAGAGAGTACAATCCAGCTGTTGTAGAAGAAACACATATAGACGAAAATAAAATTAAAACAGTTAAATTAAAGGAGTTGTAACGTAATATGTAATTATTGACTGATAGGTCATAGCTCATTTCTGCCTTTATTAGAAAACAAAATATTCCTACCTAAAATGATTCTAAAACCAATTAATTTTTTCATTACGGAATATAGTGTATTGTCAACGAAAATTTACATTATAATGTGGGGTCAAAGAAAATTTGTAATGATTTATGTTAAAAGCACTAGGAGTAATGGCATACGAAATATTGGTTCTTCTGCAACTATGTAATATAGCGTAACTTGTAAATTACATATAGTTATTAAGATATAAATTAGAAATTATTGTTAAATGTCAGGCACGATTATTATCACATCATCGACCAAGTTAACTGATCCCACTAACACACATAAATTAACTTAAACATCACAAATTGCAAACTTGTCTTCCAAAGCTTGAAGATAAATTATAGAAATGAATAATTCATCGGGTTACTAACGGGTATTTCTTTTTCGAATGATAGAATTTTAAATCGAAATTAAAGCCAATTTTTTTTTTAGTTGAATGATAATTTTATGACATTTAGGTTTTAAAAATAATTTCTGGCATATGTCCACCACAATTAATTCTGAGGAACCGCATTCGATCAGATTAATTATAGACCAATTTTTAAGTAATTCAGGCCTTATTTCATCAATAACACGGGTTATGTTGGCTCCGAAGCCGTCTATTATTTCTGGTTTATCAGCATAAACCAATAACACAACCCCAAAGAAAATAATCAAATGGCGTTATGTCGTATGTTCTTAGAGGGCAATTAATTGAACCATTTCTCGAAATAATATTATCACCAAATCTTTCTTGAAATAAATCAATTGTTTTGATCTTGTTGGAAAGCAAATACTACCATTCAAATTTTGAAGCATAAATTCATCTATCATCGATCTGTAACGGTCATCTTTCACTGTAACATTAACTTCAACATCATTTTTAATGAACTATGGACTGATGATGTTTCCAGCATGTAAAGTACACCGTGCGGGCACTTTTCAAGATGCAATAAACTGAATTCATTGAAGATTGTTTTCGCTCCATATACACCAATTTTGGTTATTTATGTAGTCGTTCGACCGAAAATGAACTAAACACGATTTTTCCATAAAAAATAGATCAACAGCAAAACAAATGACGCTTTTTATAGAAATTATATAGTCAAGTGGCTTTAGTTCTCGAATCGATTTAATCTTGTATGAGTGTAGACCAAGATCTTTACGCACAATTTTCCATGTGGTGGTTGCACACTCTCCAACTTGTTGTGAATGTCAACGAATAGACAAATTTGGATCTTCATCAACACTAGCTTTTACAGTACCGATTTTTTCTTTTGTGCATATGCAGTCTTAGTTTTTATAAAAACTTGTTTTCTATCGTTAAAGTAAAATTTTTACTATAGAATACAAAACACTGAAGAAGTCTGCAAGTAGTAGATAAAATACGCGTATCTGTATGATAAGCATATTAGAAAAATTAAAAGGAAAATTTCGACTATTTTCGACAATCAATGTTGTTGTTGTTGCATCGAGAAGAGAAAATGATGATAATGAAAGACGAAATCTATCGATAGTTCGACGAATAATCTGTTCTGATGAACCATAAATTTCATGAAGTTCTTGTTGAATTTGTTGAATAGAACACAGATTTTGAAAATAAATTTTAACAATTTGTAAACTTTATTGTGACGTAAAGGTGGATTTCTTCTGAATGGACAAACCTCCGGACAAATTTTTTAATCAATCAAAAAATTTTATTCTACCAACACATACACAAAAAATCCTCTGCGGGCATTTTTTTCATCCAATTTCTTAGTTAAAATATTTTTAACTTTTGGCTGAAGGACGTAAAGAAGAGGATAGATATATATAATTATTTGATAAATATTTATTGCTATCTCGATTTATGAATGAACGTATTCACATATAGAAGGAATATTTCCTGATGCAATGAAAAAAGCCTTTATAGTTCCAATCCATAAATCTGGATCCAAAGTAGTATGTGATAATTATAGACCGATTTTAATTTTAAATTCTATATCAAAAGTATATGAAAAAACAATTAATATAAGAATCAGAAATTTTATTACACAAACAATTGGATTTGATAAAAATCAATACGGTTTCTTGGAAAATAGTGGAACAGATTTAGCAATTACCTCCACCTTGGAACAAATCTATGATGTATTAGATGAAGGTTTCTATGTAGGTGCTGTATTTATTGATCTAACTAAAGCTTTTGATGTGGTGAATCATTCCAGATAACTTGATTACTTAGAAAAATTGGGAATCAGAGGAATAAATAATCTCTTATTGGAAAGTTATACCTAATAAATAGAACTCAATGCGTTAATATTAATGAAGTATTTAGCGACGAGGTAACTATAAAAACAGAGGTACCGCAAGGCTCTCCTATAGGACCACTGTTATATCTGCTATACATAATGAATATACCTAAAACTCAATTCATATCAAATTACAATGTTTATGCAGATGACACTAATCTGATACCAAAAGCTAAAACAATGAAAGAGTTAGAAGATATATTAAATACAGACTTAAAAACCTTATGCAATTGGCTGGATTATAATGTTTAAATGCTAAAAAAACTAACTACATAATATTTAAAACCCAGAATAAAAAGTATAATAATATTACACTTAAGGTAAAAGAAAATATAATATCAAGAGTCGATAATATGAAATATTTAGGAATTATAATTGATGAAAATTTAAGATGGGGCAAACATAAAAAAAATGAAAACAAAAAATTATTCCTATAAGTGTAGCTATAAAGAGATCTGGTGGTATTCCTAATTATGCAGCCAAACTTGTGTATAATGGGCATATCTTGTCAAGTATTAGGTATAATATATGCAGTTGGAGTCACTGTTCAAATTTTCATGTAAAACAGATTGGAACAGTAATGAATAAAGCGCTAAAAAGTTTATTTAAACTAAACCCCAGAACTAGTACTAAGGAGTTATACAAATCAATTAATGTACTGGATATAAACCAACTAATTTACTTTGAGAAATGCAAATACGTATAAAATATTCTAAATAATAAGTTTAAATCAAAATTAATACTTAAAAATAGAGAAAATATACATAACTACTTTACTAGAAATAGAAACCATATTGAAATACCTAAAGCTAGAACATCCAAAAAACAAAAAAGCTTAAAATGTAGTGCCATAAAACTTTTCAACACTCTACCCTTAGAAATTAAAAATAGTAAAAACTTGGAAATATTTAAAAACAAACTTAAAAAGTATATTAGCAATTTTAGAAATAGTTAATAAAAAAAAAAAAAAATGTAATTTTAAAATTATAATATTTTGGAAATGTTTACAATATGTAAGTTATAAATTAATCTTTAAGTTAATATTAAGTTTTCTTTCTTTTTTAGTTTATAATTTCTTATACATAATTTTATAATTAATATTGTAAAATTATCTGAAATTTGAAAAATAAAGAATCATCAAAGAATTATCACATATATAATTTCAAATGTTTTTTAAAAATAAGATATGAAGTGTAATTTTTTTGTATTTGTTTTTTAGTATAAGATTATTTTGTTTCTAACAAATTATTTATGTTTTAGAATAAAAGCAAAGCACTATATTTTATTTTTTTCGAATATTAAAATGTTATTATCCATTATTACCCTTAACAAAATTTTAAATTTTTTTAATAAAAATAATATCAACGCATGTAAACATATATTTTCAAATGTCAACCATTTTTGACTACATAACAAATGTCAGTCCTTCGCGCATTGAGAGGAAATCATAAAATTTTCTCCAGACGTTCGTCCATGAAGAAGAAATCCACCATAAGTCTTTCCATGATAATTTGTCAATGTTTATTGAAATGAATTTAAAAAAAAATTGGCTTCAATCATAGAGTAATTATATAAATAGAGGATTCACGTAGAACAAAATTTGCTAGTCACTTTTTCAAATATCAAAATTCTGTGTTCACTCAAAATAATATTACTCATTTTTTAAATGCTTATAAGTTGAGCGCAATGGATTTTGTACTCATAAATAAAAAAAATTTTGTGTACCTATTACCTATGAGCATATTTACTTGTAATTATGCTGCCAACAGTGTCAACGATATAAAACTTGTATATATATGCGAATGTGCATGCTAGAGTACATATTTCTTTATTTCGCTGTTCGCATTTCTACTTTACTTATGTGATAAAAATTAAAAATTACATAATGTGTGTATATAAAAAACTACACATGCATTTAAAGTCCTTTCAATAGACCACCACAAATAATATTACAAATCAAAATATTGATTTTTTTTTTTTAAATAATTCAAGATTATTGCTGTATTTGTTGTTATTTTGCTTTAATTTTTAAAATTTGAAGAATTAATATTTTTATTTGGACTTGGTCAATGTGATTTAGGAAATTTGTGATTTCAATTCAAACTTTATAGAGGAAAGGGACAAAAAAATTAATGTTGGTTTTGTAAAATTAAAAATAATTCAAATTGATTTCTATTGAAAAGTATACTGAAAAGTAGGTACCTGTATATGTATTTTTAAATTTTCAGCAATTTTGATTTTGTTAATTTTGTCTGTTTCTTACCCGTAGATAATAATATGAATAGTATATATATGAATAGATAATATAATTATGAATACAAACAAACAAACAAGCTATCAAAATTTAAAAAAGTAAGTAAAAAAATTAAAACTGGACATTTAATTCTTTATATGGAAACAGTTGGCTGTTTTTATTTCTTCAAAAATTATTTCATTTAAAATAGAAATACGATTTTTAACCAAGTTCTGAGAAAAGAAAACAAAACGGTATTCCGTACAAAGTTCACAATTTGTAATGCATAACTAATAAATTTTATTCTTTTATTACCATTATTTTTAAAAAAATTTTCTAGATTATGTGATTGTAGCATTGACCTATTATTGTATGTATACAATTTCATTCATTATCTTTGCGATTAATTGTGTTTTTTTGTTGACATTTTTCTATATATATTTTTTATATTGAATTAGATATATAAAAAAAAAATAATGTAAAAATAAAAAATTTTAAAATATACTTTTATCGAAACCAAACTAGCCCCCTAAAAAGTAGAAAATAAAACTAGTGGTGGATGTTGAGCATCAAGAACTACTATAAGATAAAACACAAAAAGTATATAATGAATCTTGTTAATGGACACTTTTAATATTTGCCGCTTGAAAAAAATCACGAATATTAAAAGAACATCACAAAGCGTTTTCAAATTCCCATTAACAATATTCCAGCAAGATTCATTATATACTTTTTGTGTTTTATCTTATAGCAGTTCTAAATGCTCAACATCCACCACTAGTTTTATTTTCTACTTTTTAGGGGGCTAGTTTGGTTTCGATAAAAGTATATTTTAAAAATTTTTATTTTTAAATTATTATTTTATTTTATACTTTTTAGTTTTAAGTGAAACCTACAGGTATTATAATTTCAAAAAGAGTATATAAGTGTAAACTCTTCTGTCTATAACACAATTGGTTTTTGAAATATGCCTGAGACGTGCTAGCGGTTGTTCGGCAGCAACCTGAACCTGTCATTTGATAGCTTTGTAAAGTACCGCGTCCGGTTGCTTTTTTCATCATGAGTAGCTGTGCAAAATTTCAGAACTCTATCTTTAAATTTTCTAAACAACATTATTCTTTTTCTTTTTGCGTTTGGTTTTAATATTAACAAAAAAATTCCAACCTACCTACCAAACATATATATATATATATATATATATATATATATACATATATACATATATATATTACATACACATATATATATATATATATATACATATAAACAGACACTGGCAAGTTAATATAAAAGTATATAATATACTAGTGGCCCCTGTTGGGTAATTATATTTCAAGTTGAAGTCAAATTTAAAGTTTTTAAAAAAACAGTAATTTACGTATTGACATGGACTTCGCACAATATAGCAGAAACCACTCGTGTTTAATAAAAAGTTTTGTGGTTAGTAAGTTTTATTTAGGACACATAAATACACGTCCCTCATATACGGCTTTGATTCCGATATATTCCCTATAGTAAGTGGCATTTAGTGGATAAAATTACTAAAAATAAAAAACTTTGTCATTAAAGAGGTATATATATATATACCTACATAATACATAATTTTAATAAAAACTATATTATTACTACAAATAACCAAAATTTAGAAACAGTTACTTAAAAAGATAAAAATGAAGAATTCAAGTGATTTGTTTTTTTGTTGTTTTTATATTTTTTATTTTAAATGAATTTGTCTTGTTTTTTTTTTTGGAATATGTACATAGTGCATAATGTAAATTATAATAACTGATTTGTTTGTTTTTGTTTAATATTTTAATAAGTTCTCTCATGTGCATAATGTATTTGCTGAATATTAAAATCATATGAGTAAAAAAATTTTCAACTGTGTGCACATTTTTCTTTTATATATGTATTATATCACAGCTCAGAAGTTCATTAAGTAGTAGGAGAATCGAAGTAAAATGAAAAGGTGTCTACTGCGCAGGACCTTAAATGCTTGTCAATTATAATTATAGATGGTGAACATATATACGATATACACTCTTCATATATACTCTTCAAATTATCAAACAATGCCTCTATACTCCTAGCCTAGTCACTGGGAAAGCAAAACTTTATACACAACACTAAAACAAAACTTAAAACGAAATTGTAATTCAATAAAATTCCGGAAAAATCATTCTGTGAATAGGCTAGAAGTATAGAGGCATTGTATGAAATATTCTCCTCAATAAATAAAAATTTTTGAGTAAAAATAATTGAGTTTCGAAAATTATATTTGAGTGTTTTCGTTTTCGCCATTTGAGTAAAAATGGGAAGAAAATGATTAACAAATATTGTTCTACGTGAATACTCTACTTATATGATTACTCTATGCTATGTGTTCTATTTCAATTTAAAGTTCTATCATTCTAAAAAAAAAAACCCCCTTTACAAACGTGCATTCGAGAGAATATGTCGCAAGCTAACGTCATACAAATTATTTAATTTCTCATTTAGACAAAGATTGTGTAGTTTACATATAGGTATCTAGATCTACCTATTCATTAAAAAAATAGTATAGTTTTAAAATTTGAATAATAAATTACTCTAATTTAAATATTCTGATACCTAATTAACTACTTAGTTGCAAAATCAAATAAAAAAAATTATTGCTATGTTGATAATTAATTTAAAAAGTACCGACATTTTTTTTGTAACTGTAAATTTGAGAAAATATTAATTCCTTGTTTATTTTCCGATATGAAAATTTTTCTCCCTCTCAAAATATACAAAAAAAAAAAACAAAAAAACAGAATACCTGTCCATAAAATAAATAGTGCAGTGAAAAAATAAAACAAAACAAAAAAGAGAAAAAATTCAAAATAAAAACGGGAATTTTTTAATTTTCTCATTTTATATCCGCATTCCATTATTTTGCCTGCCAAACTGCTTGTACACTATATACACACTTTATTATTACACAAAATTTCTTGTTCTTTTTTTTTTGCATTAGAGTAAAAGATTTTCTCCATTTTCAGCATCTTCTTCTTCTTCTGCTTCTAAATCTTGTTTAATATTTACATACGTTTATGGAATTTTTCTTATAACATACAAGAAACGAGTACAACTTTTCAAGTCGTCCTTTCAATATGAATTTTTAATAATGGTACCTTTAAACGAATCATTTGAACGGTATAACTAGACTTCATTTAGTAAAAAAAAAAAAAAAAAAAAAAAAAAAAAAAAAAAAAAAAACACGATATTCACTGGATGAAATTTTTCAGTTTAACACCAGTTTAAGTGAACGAAATTTGAACGCATTGCTTCAGGTGTATCTACATGCAATAAAAATAAATAAAGAAAACCACAACATTCTGATTTCTCTTCTCTCCGCGGTTTAATTCTTGATATTAACTTTGTTAATTTTTTTTTTTTTGCCTTTTTAAAATGTTGATTGAAAAGAAGAAGAAAAAAGGGGGGGTGAGGTAATTTACAATATTCTTGTAAATTTCATATTCAAATATGTTCATGGAAAAGAAAAAAAAAAAAAAAAAAATTGCGACGTGTTAAAAACTTGTTTGTTTAATAGCATCATTTTGTGATCATCACAAGTATTTAAAAAATAAAAAAAAAAAAATGCTTTTAATAGCGATCTTAAAACGTAGTTAAAAATCTTGTTTGTTTTTTTGTTTTATATAGAAAACTATAATGATTTTAGTATTAAAAATACTAGTCCGAGATAAATTTTATGTATATTACACTCCCTCTTACCGCTCCTTGATGAAGTATAGATGGAAATAGTAAAAAAAAACTGTTCATCTCATTCATAATATGCAAAATTTTGTAGCTTTGAAATGCTTCCGAAAAAGGTCCTGTATAACATGTTTTCAATATTGCGAAAGGCGTCGCAAAATGTTCAGACTTTTTTAGTCGCTATAAAATTCATTTTGCACCTCGAGACCTCTTAAAAATCTATAAAGTAAAACTCGAGTATAACTCACCATTATGGGCAGGTGAACTGCTTTAAATTTTTTGGGCAAAGTTCAAAACCGCACCATTCGTCTTATGGACGACATAAATTTGACCTCATTCCTTATACCCCTTGGTCATAAGTCATCGTACTGTTGGAGCACTTTCTCTATTTTATATATATCTACTTGGTGTTGGCATTTGTTCCGAAAAATTAAAATCACTTCTCCTTCCTCTCAAGCAATTCCATCGCATAACACGAGAAGCATCAAGTGCCCACCCTTTCACAGTGAAAATTTTGAGATGGCCTAAGTCCGGTTATGGAAATATTTTTATAGTTCACTTTTTCTTACAAAATTTTTCTTCTACCTTTTTCTTTCTTTTCCTTTAACTATACTTTCCTTTTTCAAATAGTCAATGGTACGCAAGTACTTAAAAAGTTCACAACCTAAGTTTTGGCTATAATATAAAAAAATAAAATTAATTTTCACTAAATTTTGTACAAATAAGATGTCGAGGACGTAATATCGGCTTCTGATAAGCAAAACTTGTATTAAAGGGTTACAATATTTATATTTTTTTCGCTCTCTTAACTGTATTTATTGAATCATTCTAAGCGACGAATGACAATAATAACAATAGTGACCTTTATGATGGTTTATTCAAATCTTACAATCTAAAAAAATTGATTTAATGCTTCATATTTGCTCGTTCATTCCAACTTTTTGCCTTACATGACTGCCAGTGCACATGTGTTTTTAACCTGCTGATTATTGGAATGTTTTGTAGATCTCTCGCCAAAGTTTAGGGTGTTCGATCAGTCTGGTTGCATATCTGTTTTTACATTTTTCTTCTATAACCAAGGGTATATTCAAATTTTTATGTAGATTAATATTTCTAATGTATCAAGGGGACTAGGGTATTTAACTTTTTGATTACATCCTTTGAACTGTTTCGATGTTACTATAAGAAGCGGTTCTCCATAATTGACACGCATAGGACAACAGATTTGTTTCAGAGTGATAATGATTAAAATTGCAGTATCGTCTATGAAGGTGGATTTTAATGTGTTCCTGTTTACCGGTAGATCAGACTTATGTCTATGTTATATACTAGGTGTGAAAGTGGTCCTAGTACACTATTTTGAGGGACGTTAGCATTGCTTTCATGTTCTTCTGTTAAATAGGATTTGAATCTAACTCTAATACTCTACTTGAATGTAACTCTTTGTCAAATGCCTGGCTAACATCCAAAAACACGGTTGAGCAGTACTTTCCTTCTTCAAATCCTTGTTTTATTTGGGAATCTATTCTAATGTACCTGTTCGATCGTTCTATGTTCAGCTTGAAAATCAAATTGGTGCAGGGGAATCACTTAATCGTTTTTTATTTGCGACATAATTTTATGTACAATATTTTTTTCAACTACTTTTGACAACCCAGACTGATGGGTCTTTATGAGTTGACCTTTGTTGGATTTTTACCTGGTTTTAAGATCATTATAATTACGACTGCTTCCATAATGATGGAAAATAACTTAAGGCATGTTCGTAGTTGCAGTAAAATATGCGTCGGTGTCTTGCAGATTTTTTTTCTGTCACTATGAACAAAAAAAACTTGTGCAGGCGCGCAGAAAATTGTTTAAGAGTCATTCTTGTTCATAGAAACAGCACATGCGCAATTCGTTTATATAGTAATATTATATTGTTTATAATTATATTATTATATATTTTTATATATATTTAATATTTTAATTATATTTTTTTAAATCTATTTTATAAATATTTTTTTTAAATATATTTTCTTTTAAATATTTAATATTTTTTAATGTACGTATGTTATTTATATATTAAAATATATTAAAATTATAATATATTTTTTTCAATATATTTATTTTATTATATTTTTATTTATATATTATTATTATAAACACATTTATTTTATTTTAGTAATTAATTTTTATTTTTTACTTAAATATTTTCTCACAACATTCTTATTTATTACATGTTAAATGACATGCACTTTAAAAATCCTTCTAAAGCAGGCGCACTAAAATATCTGCGCAATCTGCCCGACGCTGACGCGACATCGATTACTATGAACACAAGCGCCTGCTTTTTATCTGCGCAGAATTTTTGATGATATGCAACTACGAACAAAAAATTTTTTTTGTTGCGCAGGCGCGACCACTACGAACACTCCTTTATTCTGAAGACAACATTGAAGATATGTGTGATATTCTTAAAAACTATGCCTGGTAGGTCTTGCAGCATTCTCATTTACAGTCATGTTGTTGCGGCCTTTTTAGGTTTTTTGTGGCTTTTTTCATGTTAAAATATATGGTTTTTTTTTGTCCTACCAGTATTATCCCTATTTGAGGCTGGAATTTCTGATTCCTAATCAGGAGAATTTTTTATTTCGTGTATTGCTTTCATTTGAGATTACTTTGGGAAAAATTCCTTTCAATTCTCCTTTTAGACCATATTAAATGTTTCATCTAGAGTCTATACAGCATATTCGATCAAACACGTTAAAATATCATTTTGAAAATTTTATGGGTTTGTTTCTATGTAAAATTTCATCAGAATCGGGACTATTCGGGACTATTTCCAATTTTATTTAATATTTTGTATATGTATGATTTCATCTTTCAAAATTATTTTTGATGCTGTTGTTGTTGTTATTATTGTTATTTTTGTATATTAGAGAAATATTAAAATTCAATGTCATACATTTTAGTCAGTTTAAATATTAGTTAGTTAGTTAGATAGTTACTTTACATATATTTAAGTTGATGTTTTGATTTTTTTTTTTGTTTTTTAAAGTAAAAATTCCTTTCAACAACAAAAATAAATAACCAGTTACAACTTGTATTTATAAATTTTGTTTAATGATTTGCTGTTAAAAATCGACAACATTCACAACACAACAACAACAACAAAATTCTTCAATCGAAACGAAAAACTCTCAGAAAAAGATTCAAAATTTATTGACTTAATTTGTCATTTGAAGTGACTTGATTGGAGGCAACCATTAAACGAAAAAACGTTAGTTTTTTTGTTAAATTTTATTTTAAAATACTGGCTTTTATTGGTGTTGTTGCTGCTGTTGTTGATGATGATGATAGTGATACTGTGCTGTTGTTGCTGCTGGTAAATAAGTAAGATTAATGATACTTTCTATTGCAATATTTAAATGTCTTAATTAATCTAATTCATAGTTATACTGTAAATCAGTAATAATCTGAATGTAAACAATTTATGAAAATTCGAGTATAAGAAGAGTAGAGAGTAGGAACTGTTTGGGTATATGTGTATATGAATAAAGGAAATGAATTAATTCATTTTTTTATTTTTTAAATATGAAAGAGATTTGAAAGATTTAACAAAATATATATATATATATATATAAATTAACAAGTGTTTGGTTAATCGAGTTGAACAAAAAAAAATGTCAACTTTTATTAAAATTACAAAAATTATAAGGTAAAGTAACTAGTTATGTATATTTAAATTTATAAATAGTGAATTAATTGTTCTATACAATAGTACGCATATATATATATATATATGTACTTACCACTTAGATATTAAAAATATTTTATAAGAGGTGTATTTACTATTTCACTTGCATATTTTATGGATTTTTATGTATATATTTTATTTCGATCCCAGTCCTAAATGAACACTAAGAGATATGAAGATATGTATTGCTTTGATTACAGAAACATTTCAATATGTTAAAATTGAATATATCGGGAACCAATTCCATTTTTTCTTGATTCAAAAATTTATGTCGATAAATAGATGACCAAGGTATAGATACCGCTGTAAAATAGATTGGAGATATTAGGATTGCTTGCCTTTCTGCATATAATCATATTTTCTAACTTATATATCATCATTGTTCTGTAACTCCATTCGTGGGGCATAGAGCGGAAACTATTAATATATATAGTTTAAAAGATTACTCTATTTTATGGTCTATAACAGTTATATTCCTATA
The DNA here is from genome assembly GCA_963942445.1 of Argyra leucocephala. Lineage (NCBI taxonomy): Eukaryota > Metazoa > Arthropoda > Insecta > Diptera > Dolichopodidae > Argyra > Argyra leucocephala. The sequence continues at coordinate 6,059,704 of OZ012681.1, read as the reverse complement.
TCTAATTATTCAGAATATTCGATCGAAATTAATATTTTAATAATAATTTTGTATGGGAAATTTATTAGAAGAAACAATAATCCGTTAAGCAATTAATCAAAAATGACTTAATATTTCGTTACATTTTTAACAATTGAGCCGAGTTTGTTTGCATGCTATGTTCTGTCAAGTTTCACTATAATGATAATAATGCAACGTCTACGATGGTTGAATATGAATTCAGATTGGCTGTAAATAGAGCGTAATGTAAAATATTCAATATAATACTTTTTCATACAAGACCTACAAAGAACGACAAAGATAAAACCTACTAAACTTTGTTACCATGACTACAATTTTGATTATTTAAAATTAACCACGTAAACTATAACATACCGTGAATTGTATTTGAATAAAATTATATTCGTTAATTTATCACATCTATGCTAAATCTATTTAATATAAACGTAACTACAAAATTAGCGTATTACTGTGCAATAAATACAAAGTATTATGATTCTAAACGTAAGTCAAAAGCACAAATTTGTATTGTAATCCAAAATGCATAAAATTGTTTACAGCATATTTTGAATATTCAGCAAATTTTTTATAATTTTTGATACTTGAAAAATCAACGACGAAAATGAAGATTAAAATTTACATTGTATTTATATATATGTAAAGTATAAATATTGTATTTTTAATTCAGGTTTATATGCTGTATTAATACCGTGATTTAAATTTTTTTGATTAATACACTACCACACAATACACATGTAGAATTGGAGTATATTTTAGTTATGAGTATGAAATTTCAAACAATCAAAAAATAGTGTATTTTAATTTTGAAAAATATAAATATGTATGTAAAGTATAAAATATGTGTGCAGTGTTAACTGACAAATTTTAGACAAATGAAAATTAACTAAATACTTAAGTCTTTATTATGACTTGAGCGAGCCTTTTATGTCAAAAATTTAATAAATGTAACTAGTTATATTTCTTTACAACCAATTTAGTACACAAATATTTAGTTTTGTATATTAATTTACATATACAATTTGTTTTAGTTTGTTTTTAGTTAATGTTTTCATATACATTTTGTATTCATTTCTTAAAATATTTATAACTAGTTATTTAATACTTTTTTATCTAGACACACAGGCTGTTTTGATTGGATTAAGATTTTTTTAAAGCTGTCAAAAATAACATCATAGTAAAACGAACCTATTTGTAACACCCTCTGTAACATTTATAGTTCTATATAATATATTTAACTACATATTTAAAATTAAATGAAATAAAATCTTTTACAACGAATTGTGGGTGTAAAACAACAACCATTTATTTTTCCAACTAAATGCAATTAAATAAACGAATGAAATTATAAAATTATAAAATTATTCTATTTCATTTAGTAAAACTAAAATTATTTAATTCATTACAAACCATTTTAGATTAGATTAAACCACAATTTATTTAACTTCTAAATAGTTCAAATGTCAAATAGGTTTTAACCTATAATTATACACATTGAAAATCTAATAAACAACACAGAACAAAACAAAAATAAAAAATAACAGTTTCATTTAGACAACTACATTTAAACCGCCGACATTATATTAACTAAATAATTTTAATTACTAAAGTCTAAAGCATACAATTAATAATAAATATTTTTTTGACTATTTGAAATAATAGAATAAAAAAATAGAACAGTTTAAATATATATAAAACTTAACTTAATTATGAATAACAGAAAATGCGTGAAATTTAATCAGTTTAAATAAGACAAAAACACAAAATTAAAAAGAAACAAATATACTTATGTATTTAAATAACTGTTACAAAGTTGAATAAAAGTACTTGAAAAATATGTCATGAACTTAACAAAACAAAAATAAATAAATTTATTTTTTTATGTGGAAAAATCTAAATAAGTATAAAACAACTTAAATTATAATAAAAATGGAAATAAAGTTGTTAAAAAATCAAATTTTTATGTAACGCGTTATATTTATGTACAATAAAAATGGCCAGTACTTAATTGTCAGTGATGCCAACGTTTTCAATTAAAAAATTAAACTACCTATTTTGAAATTCATCATATTTCTAAAAGTTAATGCAAAAATGACAATTAAGTGCATGATCGAAGGCTTTATTAGCTCGGACAAACAGAGCGAACGGAAGAAAATGATTCAAGATCGACAAGAATCGAAAATAATTTTAAATAAAATTCTAAATACGATATGTCACATCAATCAAGTAATTAAATTAAGTATATATATATATATATATGTATATATATACGTTATAACAAAATTTTCTATGTACATAATTTTCAGAAGAAATTTTTATAGTTCGGATAGCTATAACCAGCTATAACTACTAATTTAAGATAAATTAATGTCGTTATTTTTCACTCATACTCTCTTAGACTCTGCACGCGTAATCGTGTAAAAATATTGCTGAAGCGATAGTCTTATATTCTGTTAAACTCAGACGCGGTAGTTTTAAGTTGGTTCGAGGATAAATGTCAAAAATATCGCGTGTGACATCCGTTTTTTATAACCTCAAAAGTTTAAAACCTAGAGTAACGTGCGAAATTATTTTGTACTTTTAGTAAGTAATAAAAAAAATTGAATTAAATTAATTAATTAAATGAATAAAATAGTTAAGTAAAGATTAATAAACAATTTTTCATTAATTTTTTCACATTATTATTAAAAAAAATGTTTTGTTTGAAAAAAAAAATCATCTTTACTGTTATTGTTTTACCAATAAACTTATGTATTCTAATTTCTATATTATTTTATACTTAAACTGTAATAATTTAATTACAAATTTTTATTTAAGAATTATTTCAGAACTTCAATAATCTTTTTTGATAGTAAAAAATGGTCAATACTACCAACATAATAAAATTTTCAATTATTTCACTTATAAAGCCTAGCAGAAATGCATATACAGATAGACATGACGCGATGAATATTCAATGGGTCTAAGAGAATATATAGATGATTATATTCTGTGCAACGGCCGGATATTTAAATCTAAGTTGAAAAAAAAAATATATAGTTATATATGTATGTAAACAAAACATCGTAATTTGACATAATTTTGGTTGCTAACGTAATAATCGTACTAATGATTGAGGTGTCAATTAAATAAACAATAGGATCTGTCAAAAGTAATCAAAGTTTGAATCAAAAAATCAGAACGATGTTCATATATTTATGTTGGATTTAAAATTATTTGACTAAACCAATGTTTCATTTTTTATAAAAGGTTAGGTTAGGAAAAGTATTTGGATTAAATAGAATTCATAGAACCGAAAAAATGAATTACGAAATTTATTGTTTTAATTTTCGACAAAGATAACATTTTAATTTTTAACAACAAATATGAACCATTTCATTTATATTTCACATTTTTATTCATTTGGAATGTCTTGCAATAAATTCGGTGGGCCATAGGAAGGAATTCAATTCATTAACCATCAAATTGCAATACTTTTGAATAAATTTTATAAAACATTAATAATAACTTGTGAAACTGGCAACTCAGATCACATTAAGCTGTAAAAAAAATAAAATTTAATTTGTTTGTTAAATAAAGCAATAAGTCAAAAAAAAAATACAAAAAAAAAACTTTATTCCAATTTCAAGCTAGATCAACCGTAAGGAATTTATGTTGCGTTACGCGGCGGCGTACACTGAAAATTAACACGAAAAAAAATATTTTTTTTTTATTTGTTTTTATTTTTTTTAAACTCAAATTAACTCATCTTACAAATTAAATTAAAACATAAATATTACAATCATTGGATAACATTTTCCATTTCTGACATTTCAGCTAACTATACTCCCCTCCACCATATCTTTATCTATAAATACTAAAATCTTACATTCACAAATACAAAAACATAAAATGAATTCGAACGCATTCGAAATGGTTTCAATTTTAATTGAAATAAAAAAAAAAAACTGAGCTTAAATTATTTTCACACCATACAACAAACATAATAGATCTAAGCATCGATCGTTACAGCATAACGAATAGACATTTTGACTTTTTGAATTCTATTAGAAAAAAGAATAATAAACAAATAAAAAAAAATTACAATTCAAAATGACACAATAGAGATTGCGTTTGCATAGCAAAATATAAAGTCAATAGTAACGAACGTGCAAAATTTTTTTTTTTTTTTAAATTATTTCCACCTGATTATGATACCTATAGACACTGACACATTTAAAAAACGGAAAAAAATTGTTTTTAAAATAAATAATTTCTTTTTGTTGTATATAGTTATTTATTGTAAGTATTAATGTACCACGGCGCAAAGCTGAACTTTGTCAGAACTTTTCATTTTTATTTTCCTTTTCTTTTTTTTTTTGCTTTTTGTCGTAATTAAATTAAAATTTTCTATGGCTGCCATTTATTCAAGAAAAAATAATAATAAATTATTGCATATTATTATAACTTTTAAATCTTTGATTTGAGAAAAATTAAATAAATCATTAAAAACCGCCCATAATTGACCCTTTTACAGTCAGTGTACATACTTTTTAATCGATTGAATTTATTTAAAAAGCTTTTGTATATCAGTTGAATAAAAGTTTAATATATAAAATTGGTTTCCTTGGCTATTGTGACATTTTGCTCCTGCAGTTGTTGTTATTGTATTATTGTTATGGTTGCTATGGTTATTATGTGTCAATTCATTCATAGTATGAGTCATTTAGTTTACACATAGTTTTCCCTTGTGATCATAGTTTTGCAATTTTATTATTTAATTTTTTTGTTATTATGGATTTTTTTTATTACATATTTTGTTGGCGGTTTATTTTTTATTATTATTTTTTTTTTTTTTTCAAAAAAAAAGACGTGAAACATAAATTTTCATTGTAATGTAAAAAAAAAAAAACTAATCTATAGATAGTGAGATTCATTTTGTTTTATACAATTTAAAGAAAATATTTTGAATCTTTAAATTAATTCAAAAGTGTACCATACCTACTGGGAATTTATTTATTTTTATTAAATTAAATTTAAATCGCCTTAGTTATTTATCTTTTGGGTCTATTTGATTTATTATTTCTTTTAATTTTTTGTTTTTAGAGATAATCAGTGCAACAAAGTTGTATTGGCTGAATATAGTAATATTTCATTTCATTCGAAATTAGTTGCAGAGCATAAAATTTTTTTTATCGCTAATACAAATGGAATTATGCTATTATAAAGGCGTAGTTAGTCGTAGAGGATCACATTAATGTAGTTAGTAGTATATCAAAAATTCTATAAAAGTAAAACTTTTTTTTTGGCAGTTAATATGCCAAACTTTTGAGACGCATCTCTTTTAATTGTTTTTTGATGATTGTAGAAAAACAAAATTGTAATCGGTATAACAGAGAGGATAAAGAAGTTTTTCATTTCTGATTTAAATTATTGCTTAATTAACTGTATTAAATACTTTATAAGAGCTATAATAACTCGTCTCAGATTTTTGATAAAGTAAGTAAATTAATTAAAAATAAATATTCCATGGCTTGATTTAGACGAACAAATTTATACAATTTAGTATAGGGCTAAATTAGAATGAAATATTGGGTTCCACAATTTTTAATTTTGATTCCACAAGAATGAGTGCAATATACTGAATGCTGAATAATGCTGAATATATGCTGAATTGTAATTTTGATATGTCAATGAGTTGTTTTTTAATATGCGCATTTTAACTGTCAAATTGTCTCATTTTTACAATATTGTAGAATCAAACTTGAAAACTGATGCGGAATTCCACGCGAGGAGAGTGAAGTGAAGTGAAAAAGTAGAGCCAAGAGAGTTAAGTATAGAAAAGGGGAGATAAAAGATGCCTAATTTCAATCTCAATTTACATACAACAGAAATATAAATTAACAAGTTCAAAACAAAAACCAATGATTCAAAAAGCGATTCATCCGCCCAAAATATAGTCATCACAATCAAGAACACATGAATATCAGTAAAAAAAAAGTCCAACTTACAGATTAAATACGATGAACTAGTTTTGGCAGCCGAATTTTAAAGACATTACATCAATAATTTGGAACTTAATTGAATAAAAAATAATTATAACGGTATTTCCGCAAAAAGAACATCGAATAAAGAATATCTAACTATTAAGATAGACTCAAAATTTTCTGTCTACTCCAATTGATATCTAGAAAAAACTAAATTTGTTTTAAAAATTTAATTAATATTGAATATTGTTTGTGCTGGCTAACTACTTAACAATTATATACTGATAAGATCTGCAATATCAACTGTTTTCTAAAATAGTAATTAAAAAAGTTAAGTAACTATATAAACAATTTCTTGAACAAAATATATTTTTTGTTTTTGTTTCAAAGTTAAAGAAAATCATTTAGATAAAAAAACAACTGCTGCTCAAATAATAAACCATTGATGTACAAACAAATGATGTCTCTTAAACCGCCGTCTAAAAGCTGTAGCATTTTACCACTCAAATCGTCTTCGTATCTCTCATTCACAAGTCAAAATTATAGTCAATTGAATTTTTTTTACACAAGTTATTACTAAAATACTTCTTATACTTTCTATTCCTGATGCAAATAAATAGGATGAACTTTTTGAATCTCTTCACAAAATTTTAAAATAAATTTTATAGATAGTTATGCCTTAAGGAGGGACATTCTATATTCAGCGAAATCATCATATTTTCTATATGGAAAAATGATTTAATGCCTATGATTTTTTTTTTTCATTATACCTTTCATTAAAACTATTACGTTATGTACAATTGATTCCGAGTTGTTTGGTACAAATAAAGTACAAAAAAATAAAAATTTAATACAACAACAAATTTGAGCATCATTTATCGTCGTCCAGACTGCACAAAGATTGAACCAGAAGAAAAAACAAAAGCAGTAAAAAATAGAATATGAAAAAAAATGCAGAAACTTAACCACAAAATTGTGATTTTTATCCCCGTCCGCCCTCTTGGACAACAAAATTTCTTATTTTATAATACTTATTATATATTTATATTGTTCGGACAGAGTCGGTATTATTTTATGGTGCTGTACCTGTGGCGCAAATGTAATAACAAGAACAATTTCGATATTTTATTATTAGAATTAAAAAGAAAAAGAACCAACAGGAAATGAAAATAATAACGTGATCTCTGCTATAAATAAAAATATTATATATTTTCATAAACGGAATATTGCAGCAGAAAGACATACATTACAGTGTTTTACTTAATTATTTAACTAATTACTTACTGCACTGCACTATATAATAGTTAACTATAATTTTTCAGTTTTTAAAGCTATGAGCACAAACTTAATTTGCAATTTTCGTTTATAAACTAAATACTTTAGCATGTATGTCTACTGTTTGTTTATGCTAATAATCTTATTATAAATAATAAATCTCAAAATTTCAGAAGAAATATTAAAACATTTATATAGCTGGAAAGCTGTAGGTATTATTAATATAACATATAATTTGACTCATTTCAACTTAATCACCAGCTCAATGTGCTTCAGCAGCTTCGAAATATTATCGTGATATTGGACTTTGGTTTTATTACAAACCTTTTTATCTTTTCATCGATTCTTTGCATATCCAGATTTCTTGGGAGGTTTACTTTCCTTATAAATCATGGTGCATTCAGGTACATACTCGTAGCAATTTATTCTCAAATTTTAATATGATTTTTCTATTGTACCACAACTTCACAATAGAATGGCACACGTCTATTAACAACTTTATCATTTATATTGTATGTGAATTTGTATATATGTATAATGTATTTGTATTTTATTTTCTGTTAATCTAATATTAAACAGACAGTGCAACTATGTAACTTGTATGAAACAATTTGGATATTGTATGAAATAAATAAATTATTATTATGTATTATTATTATTATAAACTTTTACAAGATGATAATGAAAAAACGATTCCTTTAGTGTAATCTACAGAGAAACAGACAATGTGGAAGATTAAAAATTACATGAAGGACGCAGGACAGATACCTACAAGAGCCTGAAATTATCAAACAGCAATACAAAATGACCCTGCTTTCGGTAATGCGTCAATTTAACTTCAATTCAGCGACAACTTTCAATTCAGCTCAGCGTCAATTCACATCAATATCAATTGACATTCGATTCGACCGAACAACTGGTCAAATCAACATACGAATACTTTTAGCTGTCATGTCTGTGACTGACTCATGATGACTATTGACTGTGTTTGTCATGTCTTCGATACTACCGAACATAAATTTTTGATTTGTAAATTGCGTTTTATTGTGTGTATTTTTGGTTTTTATTTAATTTTTTTTAATTTCAAGTTTTTATAAGAATATGTAGTAAAAATTACAAACAGTAGATTGTTATTACATATTTTCCTATTCACAAAACTGTAGAATATAATATTCACTCACAGAACAAATGACGATGTACAGCTAACCCTAACTGCTTTGTTGGCTCAAATTTGACAGTCATTTTACATAACCGAAAACATGACAATAGTCAATTTGCGTCAACTGCATAACCGAAAGCGTGATGACAGCTAATTTTTTGACAGTTGTAACAGATGTTACCGAAAACAGAGTGAGATAAAAACTATAGCATCAACACATAATAATTTATATGAATGTTCTGATTGATGACCTAATAAACAAATAATGAAATGAACAGAAAAAATTTTTAATCCTGACGACTCTGATTTTACATAGATTTATAAGCAAATAACCTTTTCCAAGTATCTAATAGAAGAGACATTCTTCCAAGGTATAGAAAAAAATATATACATACATATATATATTTGTTTTTGTATATTCAAAGAATTACTAGTAAGAATTGAACATGTTACTTTTAATGGATCCAGTTGAACATTTGGTTAGTTGGTATACAACAATAGTATGATAGTAAAAGAAAGAAAACAAAACAAAAAAACAAAAAAAATATATCTTCTTATATTTAATTGCCTAGACATGCACTTCAGAGGTCTACTAATGTCATCCTGCGGCATTCAAAGTAAAATATAAGAAAAATATAATATAAAGAGAAAAGAAAACAACAAAAACAAAACAAAAAACAACAATATAAAAAAAAAATATGTAGCCAAGAGTTTAAACTTAAAGAACTTCTAGAGTTGCAGTTATTTATAAAAATTTTGTTTGGTTGAGCAAAGAAATGCAAAGAAATGCAACAAACAGGTTTACATTATTTCAAATTCTTGGAATTTATTTTTCAATTTTTTTTTTTGTTTTCTTTTTGCATTTTCGAGTACAAGATTTATGTAAAATATACTTCAAAATGAAATTATTCCCTTATAAACAAAAACTGAAAAACCAAACCTTAAGTTAATCCATAAAAAATAAAAACTTCATAAATTTGTTATTGAAATTTCTAAAAAATTGAATTGAATCCTTTGATATATAGTTAATGAAAATGTTAACTTTCTGAACTTCACTTAACTATTATATTATTATAGTTATATATATATAGTCTTTTTGCGGTGTATCTTAACTTTAAATAATAATAATTCTTTAAAAAAAAAAAAATAAAAATAATTGCATCAGCTGCACTGAGTTTCGAACAAAAATTATTCTAGCATTGAAATTTCAATTAAAAAATAAACAACAAAAAAAAATAATTTATAATAATAATACTTAATAATAACAAAATAATTTTGTGGTCTAAAATTTTTTCTTTTATTTTTTTAGAATCCACTTTATGAAAGGGATTTTTAAAAAACATTATAATTTAGAATTTAAATGGCACATGCCATATTAAGGTAAAAAACCTGCCATCTGTTTAAAAAAAAAAAAAAAAATTATTGAAAGAGAAAAATTAAGTTTTCGATGTTATCTTTAAAAAAAACATCATTATTCGAATATAAATGGCTAGAAATGTCAATTAAAATTGAGAAAATTGAGACTTGAATATAAACACAAAAAAAGAATTAAAAATCAATCAAAACAGGTGCTTCTGATCTGCATTAATTGTTAAGTGAGAAAGAAACAGAAAAATAAGAGAGAAAGCGATAGAAAATTTGTAGTAATATCTAAGTCAAATCAAATTGGAAAGCATCTCTCTTGTTTAACCATTGAAAACAAAAATGCAATGCTCGTTGCATGGATGCAATATCTTGAATATGATATCTAAAAGTGAATGATAGATAGCGCAAATGAGTACATAACGTAAATGTACCAATTTTCGCCCCCTTAAGGAAAAATTAGTTTAAGTTGACAAAATAAGCAAAATATAACTATATTTTTTTTTTTTTTTTCAAATTACAATAATTAGTATTTTTTAATTAAAAAGAAAAATATTTTTATCTAATTATAATTTAATTTTTTCTAAATAAATAATAAAATATTATAACTGCCAAAATTCATCAGTTTGATTGTACGTATTTCCAATCAATCTGAACAAATTCCGTCCTTATATGAATTCAATTCCGCTTTTTGAACATATTTGCGATTCACAGTTCACCTACCTATTTACGATTTTATTTAAAAATGCTATTTAAAGTAATTATTAAGAGTATAATTAATAATTATTTATTTAAATAATTAACTAGTATAGTTAAATTATAAAAAATATTAGTAATTTGAAAAAAAAAAAACAAAAATAGTTATAATGTAAGTAGAGTTATTTGTTACACATAAAAATATACGTATTTATTTCAATATGAAAATTAAAAAAAAATTAAACAATGCCACGATTCAGTTATTTCAAACAAAAAAAAATAATTCAATATAACATAATTACTTAACTTAAATTTTATAACAATGCACGTTTAAAATAAATAAATAAAAATACAAAATATTTCATAGGTACATACAAAGTAAAAATCACATTTACAACTTCTTAGTTTTGGCATTTTTTATTTGTATGATTCCAGGTACAATATATTGTCCTCTGCTGTTCATTAAAACTGGAGGCTCCATTTTGCAGACTATGTCACTAACTGAATATATTAGAATATCTTCTTTTACAGACCATCTCCAAAATGTGCCAGACATGGTCATGGTTTTCACTCTTCTGTTTAACTTATTGTGAAATGTATACAAAGAAATTATTTTGGTAATTTATAATGGACGCCTTAATAAAATTTTGGTGGCAAGGCAACATAATTCCAGAGATTTTTTTAATTATACAAAATTTAATATAAGTTAAACATAGTTTTGGGAAAACTTATTCTTTAGGGTTGACGTTAGAGTAAAATTTATCGAATTGTTAAAAATAGTCCAATATTTTCAATTTTCAATATAGGACGTCTACTAATAAAAGGAAAATATTCGCTTATTTTCAACAATTAAAATATAGTTTTTTCTTTAAATATAAGACTCGGTATGAATTTAGTGAAAATAGCTTACACCTGCATATTTAGCTCGGAATTAGGACATATTGCACGTATTGCCGATCCGCTTTTTCATACAAATTTTTATAAAAACTCAAAATTTAGTTGTAACAAAAAACACATATGCAAAATTAGATTTATAGGTCGTAATTAGGTCCAACTTAGTTTGTTCAATTTCAATTTAAAATTGTCCAGTTTTATCCTATCGCTATATCATTTTCCTAATTCGGCCCGGTCGATCGTAAATACGTACAACATAAATTTACGTGTCCCTAATTCCCGCTCAAAACTAATTAGCAATTTTAAATATTTTTTATTTACAAGTTGAAGAAAGTATATATTATAATATATTTAATAAGATATATTTTACAATTATTTGAATAAAGTAAATAAATGAACATCATAGTTTCATTATTATGGTCTTAACAAAATAAAAAAAATTGTAAACGTTTGAACCAATATTTTCACTAAAATGTCTACCTAGTTTAGTTTTCTATCAATAACTTATTTATTAATATGAATACAAGTGTGCATTATTTTGCATTACAACGAGGAAAAAATATTCTTTTTTTATTTCGAAAATAAATTTGAAATATAAAGCGTGGAAGTATTGTATTTACAAAAAAAGGGTTTGGGCGGCATAATGTACTATGGCGGTGATAGGTACATTTACGTTACTTACTTTCCGGGCTCTACAATAGAAGAGCCTGGGGTAACATAGTTCTGCTTTGACAGCCGTTACAAGCAGATTATTTCAAGTTTGAAATATGAAGTTTTTTTTCATAATAATCCGTTGATATTACCCAACCTTTAGATTCGAAGAGTTTTTTTGCTAGACCAGTTTCTTCAATTCCCTCTATTTTCTCTATTTTGTTTAGCTATTGAGTCCTAGTTTTGATTTTTTGTTTTTGACTAGATTCAAGTCGTTAAACATCCGTCGATACTATCCACAGTTTGGATTCGAAAAGTTTTTTTACTTTAGCTGGATCATTTTCTTCCATTCGCTACACATTGTCTAGCTAGCGAAGGTTTGATAGTTTAGATTTTTTTTTAATCGCTCGGTTCATGTCATTAGACATAATTATCCATCGATACTACCACCAACGTTTGGATTCGATTTTTTTTTAGCTAGATAATTTTCTACCATTCATTCTACATTGTCTAACTACCCAAGGCATGCTAATTTCGACTTATTTTTGGTTAGGGTTCATGTTATTAAACAGCTTATATAATACTATGTGTTATATCTTCTTTTGCAAATCCCTTCAACAAACACAGCATAATAAATTCGAAAATACCAAATTCATGCTCACTTGTTTTTTTGTAGTGCCCACGCTTTAGAACAATATATCAGTACCGGAAGAAGGATTAGCGCTTTCAACAGAAGCGTAAAGAGTACGAAAAAAAATACGAAAACAACTCCCTCTGATTATCCTGTCATTTACCCTATTCAGAGTGACAATATGAAAATAAATATAGTAAGGTGAAAATACATAAAATTTGCGTTAGACTCATTATGACCTATACATCAGAATATAAAATCAGAGATTTCAGACACAAAACTAGGATGAAGAACTATTGAAATAAAAAAATACTAAGGCAAATTGTTGAGAAAACTTTTAGAAATCACATAAAAACAAATTGTAAACACAACACATAACATCCAACAAGCCATGCGATTGACAAGATAATATGAAAATAGAATGGAAACAGACTTTCAAAATTGATGTAAACGAGATCATGTCAGTAAAATAAATGAAATAGATAAAATTTCAAGATTGGTGTACGAAAGTTTAACCAGTTCACCAACTATGACGACAACTACCAAAAAGTTGGAAATAATACAAAAGACCGCAATTTTAAAAACAATACGAGGTCCTACGTTAAAGAAGACAACCACTAGTAAAATCACTAACTATAGATCAGTCTTATAATTCAGATAGGAGCACAAAAAACATGCTACATTCTAATTTATAGGTGATATAAATTTTTTGCCATCAGCACTCATTTCATTTAGCATTCTGTTTTTGGTAAATTTTGAAAAAACTCTGCACTTATCTCATGGTTATAACTTATAAGTAACATTTGCCAACTTTTACTTACTTTTTAAAATTTATTTATTTTTATTTTTGAACAAGAATAAAATATAAATTTTATTCACAATGTCAATTATTTTGTAGACCTATTTTGGTAAATTAATTTCAATGTGCACAAGTATGTAGGTTCCAACGCCTATATATGGGTGGTAAACTACAATAAAAAAACAAAAAAAAAACCAGAGCTTTAAATTTAATTGCATTTAATGTTGTTAAATTGAATTCAATTTTAAATATATATATATATATATATATATATATATATATAAATATAATATGTACACATACTTACATACAATACATACATTTAATTCTTATAATGAAAATATTTTAGAAAAACAAGCAACAAATTTGGACATGTTTTGATGTCCAAAAAAAAAGTTCAAGATCATTTGTGTAAGTGCATTTTGTATTATTTTCTTTTTAAAAAATTAAATTTATTAAGAAGCTTTCAATTTAAGTAACTAGTATTAAAAAAACATGTAAAAATAGATTTTATAGTATAAAAACTATTATAAATTCTATTTGAGTACACAAAAATATATTTAATTAATATTATAAAATAAATAAACAAAAAAATAATACTAAAATATGAGATGAAGTTTAAAGAGTAATTTTGGGAAGAAGACAATTCGATTTAATAAATTATACCACAAAAAGTGCTCATGCAGACGTCAACATTAGATGTCAAAAAAGTTAAATAAAAATTAATTCCAGTTAAACAATATTTTTTTGTTTCCGTTACATTGAGGTGGAAATTGGTTTAACGAAAAAATAAGTTAAATTTATTATAATAATTATTCAGGCAGTTCTCTCTTCCAAATTAGCTCAAATATCTCACAAGACGGTATTGAAACAACACTAATAATAGGTCTGTATGTATAAATGAATTTTTGCAAATGAAATTTCTAAAAATTTACTGTCAAATTTTTGTTGTTGTTTTAAATGTCAATAGAATATTTTTCATATAAAAAATGATATACCTAAAATAAATAAAAAGTTGTATACCTAACCTAGAAAAACTTATTTATATAACTTTTTAGCGACAAAAAGGCCAAAACCATGAAAAATTATTTAATTTGATTTTTTTCAACAAAAACATTCAATAATTTTACAAAAAAAATTCAGAAAATTACTAAATTAATTCTAATTTAAAAAAATCTCATAACCTAAAAATCAATTATTTTTGACATGAAAAAATTTGAATAAATTTATGCAAATTTTGCGTATGTCTACTTTTGTTTGCAAAAAAAAAAACATTTTAACTATTCTCAGAGAATTTTATGATCACGTGATTTTTCCTCTCATTTGAAATTTTTTGCTAATAAAAGTAAACATACAGACCTATAGTGTTGAAGCAATGAAATTGATTTTTTGAGTTAGCAGGAATTGACATTTAACGACGGTAAAAGTTGAGATAAAAAATCATCTTTTTCAATGCGTTTACACCGTTTATAAGAAACCTATGTAGTCAACTTTTGTTTGACAATGAAGGTCGTTGACGACGTCGAGACTGTCTGAAATATTATATACGTATACATAAACATTAGTTCTTGTGTAATATCGACAGCGTTCAACTGAGTTTGGGTAACTTACCCAATAAAAGAATTCTATAAAATCTTTTTAAGAGTTTAGTAAACTACAATTTATTATTCAGCTAAATAAATTTAAAATTGTTTTAAAATTATATGTACAGTTATTTTGACGCATATAGTTAATATAGTTAGTTAGTATTGCAAATATTTCAATTTAACAATCTGTCGAAAACAATCTTTGTTGCATTTTCACGTATTCTCTCTATTGTTGCAAATATTTATTGGAAACGAGTTTTTAAGTCGGGCCAAAGATATTTGTTGATTAATAATTGAAGTTTCCTGGTAATGTTCGTTGAAAGTTTTCATATTTCACAAATCGTATATCGCTTTCACATTTAAATCGAACAGTCTTATTTTAGTGCACAAGCATAGTTTGTTGAGACAAATTTATGAGCTCTTAATACATGAATTATATTTAGGTTAAGTTAACATAAGAGTAGGTTAATTTAGTATAATTAATTAATTTAGTTTAGTTTTAAGTAATTGTAGTTTCTTTATATTCAAAATTGGTTTTTTTTTTATCTTGTAACAAACCTATTTTTTCCAATAATCTAAGAAATCAAATTACAATTAACTGTAAACATTATTCATATTATTATAAACTTAATCAAAATAAAATTTCTAAATTTGACAGATAACTTAAATAATAATAAATATAAATGTGAGCGCTTCTACTTGTTAGCCATGAACATTGTAATATAATCATAAATGAATTTCTTTAGTTTTATTTCAAATTACTATGTATATATTTTGTCAAAATTAATTTTTATTATGAATTATTAACCCATTAGCTACTATTGTTATAATTTTGCATTAGTATTTTTAGTAATAAATTTAGTAAATTTTGCATTGCATTAGTATTTTTAGTAAATATATACTTCGATTTAGTCGTTATTTGAAACAATTCGTAAGCTTCAAAAACATCATAAACTTAAATCGTTATTTCGAATAACTTTGCTCGAAATAGCTGTCATAATAAATTTAAATTGTATTTAAAACAAAAAAAAACAAGCTCTCCAAAATAATTAGATATTAATCAACATAAACATTTTATTTTTACCATAAATCGATTTATTTATTTTTATTATAAACACCACATGAAACGATTTTCTTAGGCATATTATAATCTCCATCAATTCCAAAATAAAAGTAAAAAAAAACCCGAATTTTCAGATTAAACATTTTTAAATAAAAATTAATTCCCATATGATTTATTGCATATTTATTGCAATCATTTTCAATGAATTTTTAATGCATGCAAAATTATTATTCGATTTTTTTTACATATTTTTTTTTTTTATATTTACTAATTTCCATTTTAATAAGCCCTTCCTCATATTATTGTGCTTGCGATATTTAAAACAAAAAAACAATCTTGAAGGTAAACAACAATTTGAATTTTTTAAAGTACTTACTTTTGCGCAGAAGTAAAGTAGTATAATTATTGATAAAAATCGATTTACAAAATTTAAATCGATTATGTCCAAATATATGAGCCAATTTGGGTTTTTTAGTTTATAAATATTATAATAGTTATATATATAAACAAAAATGAAAAAAAAAATTTTTTAGGTTTATATTAAGGTCAGATGAATAAAATTTAAAAAGAAAAAATGAAACATTTTAATGGTAAAATTGAATTTTAAAATTGCATTTGGATAATCGGTTTAGTTTAGAATTGACATTTGAACATCCAACAATTGATATACTGCAGCTATCCTAAACATTTCTAGATTTTTGAATAAAATCGTGTAAAATATTATATAAGTATGAAAAGAAAATAAAGATTATTAAGCTTACAAACATAATTTTAACATCAGATATCTCTTTGCAGTTTTAGGATTGATTTATAAATTTGATAATTTAATTAAAATTTCTCAGATACGATTTTGAGCGGGAAATAGTATAACTAGTGATTGTAAATTGTAACAAAGACTGATGACTTATAACAAAAGGCTGATCACTATCACAGTTTTTCAAACCCCCTTTCAAATTAAACAAATTAAATTTAAATAAAGATTAAGACTCTTGGTAACTACTTATGTTTCACTAATTTTATTAAATGGGCCAATAACATTTTTCGTAACCATCCATATTTGCTGTACTTCTCTAGACAATAACACTCATAAAATTTTACAAAAATTTTTAGTTTTACTTTTATTGTTAATTGTCAATTAAGAAAACATTGCTACGAATTTGCAGTCAAGGTAAAAAAAAAAACTAATCAAATTAGAACCATGACAAATTTGGACACGAAATTTTTCACATGACGAAAATCTCCTGTCCCCAACTGAAGTTGATTAGCAAAAATGCTTATTAAAAAAAAATACAAAGTTACTGTAAAACAATAAATCACATTACTTTCTTCTTAAATTTTAGTTTTTTGATTTACTGTACATAAACTTTTTTTAAAATAATAAAAAATATTATTTTTTTTTCAAATCTATTATTACTTTGTTTTATTATGGCAATATTTTCAAATAACTACATATTTTTGAATTCCTATATATACAAATTTATAAAAATACCTGTGTAGAAGTATAGTTTTTTGCATGTTTATTTGAACAAATCAAAATGACACTTACAGATGCAGAACGGCAACGTCGATGCCGAGAAAAGCGCAAAAAAATTATAGTAAACATGAAAAATACAAAATATTTGTTTATAGAAAATTATAAAAAAAAAAAAAAAAAAAATTATCTATGAATTAAACTTTTTATGAATAAAATGTCTTTTAGGTCACGTTTTGAGTCCACAGCGTCACAGTTTTTGACGTGTCCCTAAGCAATTATTATAAAAATTGACTCAAATCAAAAGATTTTTTAATACAAATCAAAACATAATGGATGGTTTTTCTTGGGACTACAAGTTGCAATAATTTTTAGTTTCTAAATTATTGTACTTCTACATTTAAAATTGAATGTTAGAATTTTTATTTTAAAAAATTGTGACGAAGTGGAAAAATGAATTCCAAATATTTTAAAATAAATAAAATTATAATCATACGGTAGATGGGTCATTCTAAAAAAATGTATATTTTTGAAAATTAAAAATATAAAAAATTTTTTTCTGAATTGAGCCTTCAATTATAATTCATTTTAAAGGAAAATTTGTAATCAATTTCGTAATGTACGTAACCGGATGAATTTTAAAAGATTTTAACAGAAATTTTTGGAAATTTCATCTTCGAAGTCGTTTAAAACTTCCACTGCGTTACTGAAATAAAATATCAGAAATTAAACAATGTCTTTAATTTAATTAAAATGTTTATTATATTATAACAATAATAAACAACTAAAATTAGAACTCAATGCTCAAAATAAAAAAATTAAAAATAAAAATACTTAAAATTCAAACTTAATTCACATAAAATCATATTAAAAAAATTTTTTTAGAATATTTTTTAATATAATTTGGCTAAAAAAAGGGTTAACTTCTTTATTCTTTTATTTCGCATTTGCAATGGAGCAAAACTTTAAAATAGTACTTTAAAAATATTTTATATAAAAACGGAAGCTTCTAAAATGTAATAAAAAGCGCAAAGTAACGCAGGAGAAAATTGATAACGCAGGGGATAAATAGTAACGAAGGGGAATTTTATCTTTCTTTAATATCAATTGGCTGTTCAAATTGATTAAAATATTTTATTACTCTGTATTTTAAGTACTGGATTTGGAAACATTTGAAGCACTTGGTTATATTGGATGTACGATTCGTCGTTTTTATCGATAAATGAATAATAAGCTTGGCATTGATGCAATGAATTCTTTTTATTGAAAATAATTGGACAGACGTTTTGCTTTGGACTAATTTTACAAAGCCGATCTCATCAACAATATGCTTTCCATGTGCTACGATTTTGTCGGTAGTTCTTTTAAGAATTCCTCTAATACCGTCGACAGCCTCTTTCCTATAACCTGATCATAATATGTTTATACTTAATATGACCTTGCAATATGTTTTGAAATAAAATTTGTTTTTACTGACTTTCTAATAGATTTCCTAAACATTTTAGATCCTAATTCTCTTAAAAATTTTATGCTTACGCTACTTACCTACAAAATTATTTTCAATAACCTCTCTCAAGAACTTTTTCCTTTACTTTTATTAGAGTTCATATATTTTTGTCCTATACAACTTGTTAACGTATAAAAGTTTATTAATATTTGCCTTGCGGTTTGAATGTGTCTTATTTTTATTTATAAATTCTTAATTAATTTTTTTGTATTCACTTTAGGACTTGTTTGTGTACATATTTTTAATCATTGATATATTTTTTGTATTTTTCAATCGTTTTTTTCAATTTTATATTTTCTTTATTAAGTTTTATGTTATTTCTGAATAGTTAAGACCTATCTCGCCTTTTTATCTTTCCCTGCAATGATGCGTGCTAAGAACCAATTGGGAAGTAGATAGTGGTGTAAAGTTGGCTACAACTTGTAAAGCCTCCACCTTTGATTTTCTTTCTTGTTTCGTTTTGCGCTATTCCTTTCTAGTTTTCCTTGGAGTACTCTCTGACATATCATTAATTAGTACTTTGCTCTTGGGATACCTTCTTCTAGCCTTTTTTTTTTGTATCTTCATATTTTTCTGAGTTCTGTTTTGGTTTATCTCTGTAGTTACCCTTGCTTTTTGGCAGCTGTTAAAGGCATACCTAATTTTAGTTTATTTTTTATTTTTAAATAGTTTGATTACAAAATTCATATGAATTCCCTACGTTACTTCCCCTGCGTGACTAACAAAATTGTAACACAGTGGAAAGTAACGCAGGGGAAAAAATATATGTAAATAGCGGTTTTTGAGTAAGCTTTTCATATTATTCAGTCAAAATCCAAAATAATCAATGTCCTTTTGCTCTTATTAATTCTTTTGAAATATTTAATTTAATTAAGTATAATATACCAACCTTATTATTCCAGTAACAAAGGGGAACTTTTTAAAAAACACGCACAAAATTTGATAGTTCTTGTTCGATTAAACTTTAAACAATCACTGCAACACAAATCATTTTGTACTAAATATGAATGAATAAGTATTTCAATTATTTACTTAAACAGCATAAAAAAAGTAACCGTAATTTAATGAGTTTTTTTGAAAATAACACAAAATCGGTAACGCAGGGGAAAAAAGTTTGCAAATAGAAATGAATTTGCAAATTTTTGCTATAAAAGTAAATTTTAGAATTATTTAATAGATATAAACGGAAGGTTAAATATTTAGAGCTATATTTTTTGCAAAAAAGTAATATACTCCAGAGCAAAAATACTTGAAAAAATTGGTGCAAACTTTGAAAAAGATGCCTAGGGACAGAGAGTTTTTGTTGTTTTTCCATACACAAAATGAATAAAATCAATCAAAATCAACCAAAAATGGATTTTTAAACTTATTAATGTATAAGTAAATATAATAAACTATATTTAATTATAATTTATAAATATTTAAGATAATAGAAATTAGATGAAAAATTAGTTTCTTTTACTGGGACAGAAAAACCTACATTTTTTTAGAATGACCCAGATATTTTTTGAACTGCCAGTGGATAATATTAATATCGACAATACTAAGTAAAAGTTAATAAGTATATGTATGAAGTAATAAAACGAGGTGCATAAATGTTACTTAGTGGAATTTTTTGTCCATCTTCTCAAGATATTAGCGTTATAAAATAGAGGTTTGATTCAGTTGGTCACTGCTGACCACTTATTTACTATCTCAAATGCATAATCTATGAATTTATTGCATTAGCAATCTAAATATCCAAGCCAACTCAAATTTTTACCTATGGTCACAGAAAATGTTATTGGTCCAAATATCTATCAAGATATTAATAGATAATAAAATAAGGAAAAAAAAAATTTTTTCTTTAGAAATATTTGCCTTCAATTTAAGCGTACTAAAACTACAAAAATAAACTTTAGAATCGCAACTTGATGTAATGTTTTCATAGCAAGTTATGATTGTAATTACGGAAAAAGCAAATTAGCCGAAATTTTAGGAAGTCTTGAGATGAGATTAAGAGATTTGGTAAAAAGTTCGGCTAATTTGCTTTTTCCGTAATTACAATCATAACTTGCTATGAAAACATTATATCAAGCTGCGATTCTAAAGTTTATTTTTGTTGGTTTAGTACGCTTAAATTGAAGGCAAATATTTCTAAAAAAAAATTTTTTTTTTTCCTTATTTTATTTTCGACTTTTTAGTGAAAATATTTTTTTAATGAAAAATAATATATTTTCAAAGAACAACACATATAATCAAATGGCACTAAAATTCACTCTAACGCAATTTGGTTATTATTGCTCATACTTCAAATGTATAATTATATTTTGTATTACTGTAACAAATTTTATAAAAATATGTGTATTTTTAAAAAATGTTTGGAGATTTTTGATTAGATACCTTTGAATTTTTTAATTTACGTATTAAAAAATTACGCACTTTATAAAAAGAAACCCTGTTAAATACAAAAAATATTTGACGTAAAATCGTAGATTTAAATCTGTGGAAAAGTCTGAAATGTAAACACTCATCCGACTTTATCTACGATAAAATTCGATTTTGTCCGAGGTGTATACGCTGCCTAAGCATAAATTGGCATATAAAAGTATAATATATACATGCATAAATCGAAATTGAACTTTTTTTACATGCGAGAAGAGTAATTTGTAACTGAGTGATAGATAACTGATACTTGATAGGTTCAAATTTTGTTATCTTCCATAAATAATGTTTGTATTTTATTTTCAATTAAACTAAGCCATATGATTATGTATGTAACAAATACAAGCCCTATATGACACATGTACGGATATTTACATATACTAAGTGAGAGAAAGAGAAATAATAAAAGAAAGAGATTAATAAAAGAAACCAAATTAAAAACACAAAAAAAATATAATGAAAATGATGATTGAAAATAATTGAAATTGAATAATAATAGAAAATGATTGAAATATAATGATAATGATTTGTATTGCACACATTTATTTTGTATTCCTTTTTTGTTTTTTTTTTTTTTTTGCTTCCTTACACCATAGAAATGTCAATAAATATAGTGAATTTAAAGAGAAACCAAATTTTAACTTTATCAAATATCCATATTCCATTATTAGTACACACACTGACACACGTATGTAAATTTCACCTTAGTTGAATGCAAAGAATATCTATAATCTATATTAACAAGAATACACACTCCCATTTTACGACAACCTAATTTTTAAGAAATATCAAACCGAGCAAAATATCATTAGTTAAAAGAGATAAAATTTACCAAATTTATTATGAGAGAGAAAAGGTACAAAAAAGATGTTTGCCTTTTGCTTTATACTGTAAAATAATTTTGCGTTCTCATTATTCTCCTTTGGATTTGCTTACGTTTCCTCCCATTATTTATATGAGGCAGGGTGGCAAAAAATGTTAGTTCTAATTTAGTTTGTTCCCTCATACGATGATTAATTCTGATCTTTTATTATTTTAATATTTTCGTTTTAAACATTATTATTTT
The DNA here is from genome assembly GCA_963942445.1 of Argyra leucocephala. NCBI lineage: Eukaryota > Metazoa > Arthropoda > Insecta > Diptera > Dolichopodidae > Argyra > Argyra leucocephala. The sequence continues at coordinate 6,037,136 of OZ012681.1, read as the reverse complement.
CGTATATACCTATTAAAAATATTAAATTATAATTACATTACAATAATATAAAATATTATTTATATTTTTGTCAGTAATAATTTGGAGTTACAAACATTATTATTTTTTATTAATTATATTAGTAAACCTAAATATTTATTATATTGGTATACGATTATAAAATAATACTGAGGACAACATCTATTTACAAATCACAGAATTTAAAGAATATGATAACGCTGTTTTAGTTAGGTCTCCTAAAAATCTTATGCATAGTTGATACAATTTAGAAAATAATATTGTTAAATATTTCAACGAAATTTTTGTCGAAAATTTTTTTCAAAATTATATACTTTATTTATTTAATTTTAGCCAACTTTTTTTGTTACCTTCTTTTGTTTACTATATTTTTTCTTTTTCTTACACATGTTTATCAAATTTGCATATGAATTTGTGTGCAAACAAATGAATACATACATGAGTTCATACTCTTTTTATGGATATACTTTGGTTAAATGGTTATTCAAATGGGTATTTTGTTGAATTGAAGCAAATTGAAACAAACATATAAAGTCCAAGGCAAGTTAATTAAGGCAAATATAATAATAAATTATATATATAGTTATATATAAAAAAAATATACCTAGAGTTTTAAATTTTTATTTAATTTTAATAATGTTTTTTCACTTAGAGCCTACAGCATATTCTATAAAATATATTCAAAATTAAATTTCTTTTGTTACTGCAAAATTAAAACAGAAAAATGTGTAGTAAATAATTGTCTAAAATATTATTACCTCTGGTAAACTTACCATTAAAAATTATTATAAAATATAGTTATTAATTTAAATTAGCAATAATTCAGTTACTCAACAATAATAATATATTACAAAACTAGCTTTGTAACCCGTCATAAATGACGGAAGCAAAATAAATCCTAGTTTCTTTTTTTCTTTCATTAGATTCTTTATTCCGAAATTACAGTACTTATGTTTATATCACTTTTTAATTTTCTAAAACACATAAAAGAAATATTTTTTTTTGTAGTCAAAACTTTGCCAATTTTTTCTTTATTTTTCTTAGGCTGGTGGGAATCTTCAGGAAGATACAATGAGCGCCATAGCTTGACACTGTATGTAGGATTCTTACCTACTAAGCCACACCCTTCCTTAAAAAAATAATTTTTTTTGAGTGAAGTGAGTTACGCACACAATAATGACAAAAATAAAAGGTATAAGCAGGTATAAGTAGTACAATGTATAATATTATACAATTCAAATATACTGATACACATGTATATTATTAATAGATGAATATATTCGTTCAATATATTTTCTCTCGTTTTAATGGAAATTATTTTGATTGCTAGTGTTAGTACTTTTTGAAAATTTCATATATTCATATATTACTAACTATTGCTACATTTTCAATATTTCAGAAACATGAATAATTATCGTTTTTTTTTTTCAAATAATTTAACAACAATACTTTTCTGTGTAATAATAGAATACGGTAATAAAGTAAAAGAAAGTTTAAATTGAAAAAACATTGTTATTTTTATTAAGATTGATTTTGATTCCTTTTATTTTATTCATACACAAAGATTTTACTAATTTTCTATTTAAAAAAACTATATTGGCCTAACACTAATCTTTTTTTTTTTTTATATAGCAGAAAAAGAAGTACCATACCAACAAATTTGTATAAAATGTTTGTATTTTTGTATGGTATACTCGTACTCACTTCCATTTAGTTATAATTCGTTAGTTGGGTTCCATTTAGTATAAATTATACCGTATTAGCGTTGTTGTGGCCTCTGGGAGAGCAAATTTAAAAATGGGATCTTATTTTCATATAAATTTTGTCTTTTGTATAATGTATAGGGATCTTATTTTGCTATTTGAATAAACTGTTATTATGGTATTGTGTTATTTTTAAAAAAATATTCAAAATTTTGTATCTAAATTGGTAAAATTTACAAAAAATACAAAAACATTTTCATCAATAATTTTCAATTTAAAAAAAAACAATGTTTTATTATCCGACGTAGAAGTAGAGTTTATTATCCTACTCTACTTCTATCAAGTTCTGTTGATTGAACAGTGAACCTGAACAGTGAAGTGAACAGTGAACACTTAACACTGAAAATAAAATAATATTTTTGGAATGGAGCATGCAGAACTTACAGAATACAGATACAGCAAATAATAAAAAAAAACAAAAAAAAACAAAAATAATTTTTTTTGAGTGAAGTGAGTTACGCACACAATAATGACAAAAATAAAAGGTATAAGCAATAAAGTAGTACAATGTATAATTTTATACAATACAAATATGCTGATACACATGTATATTATTGTATATAATTTTAAGTAATAAGAATAACCTTTGAGTGAATTATGTTTTTTTTTGTGTTAAATGCTGTTTGCCTTTTGATTATTATACCATATTAAACTATTGATTAAATTTCTATTAGTCCTTATTATTATAAATCAAAAAATTTTTTTGTTTTATTTATATTATTATTTTTATTTTTTATTTTTCCTTATTATTTGCGAAGAAGACTAACATTAAATTAAAAAAATATAGTTCATGCAATCAATTTTTCCTGCAAAGGTTCAGCATGGTAGACAGGGGTTTAAAAAAAGCACCAAAGCAATTTGTATATATATGCAATTGTATACATATGCAATTTGTATATGTGTTGGCGCGTTCCGTCGAACTTACAAACATCCAGATAAATGCAGAATAATATATATATAAAATATATTTCATTAAAGTACTAGGCTAAGAAATTTGAATTAATTTGTTATATTATTTTGTGAATTTAGCATGTAAGTTAGCTGAAGTTGTTAATGAAATAAAGAACTATTATTATTAAAAAAAAAAAAAAAAAATTCGAATTGTGGAAATACAAATTTAAACATTTTGTTGTACAAATATAAAGTGACAGATGAAAATAATTTTTTTGTAAAATGACTATTTCCCGGAACATTAATACAGCTACATATGTCAAAAGGTGATATTTTTATAAAATTTACTACCTTTAGAACATTAATTATATCTTTTACAATTAATATAGTTACTGTATATAAATGAAATAAAAAAAGTGTTACTTATAAGTATTTATCTTTATTTAACAAAATTATCATACCGACAATAAAGTAAATTTTTAAATAAATGAACATATATTTACGTAGTTGCCGAAAGCCTATGCAGCCAGTACTTATATAATTAGTCATAATTTAAATTATGGCCAATTAGTATTAATAAATATTAATAAATAAATAGTTTGGTACTCGTACTATATTAAACTGTATAGTGACAAATTCTTCTTACACAAAACTTTTACTAGTATAGTCATATCGCAATATCACTGCATTGTAAATCGACCATAATTGACTATCAAAATAGTTTTTACAGTAATTTTATTAACACTCAACATTCAACATGAATAAAAAAAATCATATTAAAGTGTTATTTGTATTAGTAGCTCGCTATAGACCTTCTTGACAATCAAACTCCTTGCTTTTTTAAAATTTTATAAAAATCTTCTTAGATCACCCGAATCTTTCATTTTTAATTCAATACACTTAAGTTACTGTTACTGATTGCAGATCACCACATTTTAAGAATAATTATTGAAATTTAGAGTACTAAAAAAAAAATATATTAATTTTAAGAAAACATTGAATTAAAACAATAATTTACAATTTTATATACAGAGTACATACTTTTTTGCAATTAACATAAAAAAAATTGTTTTCCTTATTGGAAAAAAAACAAAAACAAAAACTCATATAGAAAATTTTAAAAGATTTACGACTAGTTACTAAACCATAACCAATAAAAATCATTTAAAAATCTCATAAAATAACAAAAAACACAAAAACAAAAAATCATATTTAATGGATTTGGTTCTCTACAATTCGGTTCATATCAATTCAATTCAATCCGTCAGTTGAAATTTGCCTTTTAATTTTTTTTCTTATTTTTTTTTTGTTTTTTTTTTTTTTTTTTCATTTTAATGACCTTGAACTCTTTAAAATAATATGTACACTCATTGATACGGATATATTAAATTTTTTTTTTTTTTTTGTTATTTTTCATCAGACATCTTGAAATATATTAGGTAGGTAATAATTTCCCAGTTACTTAATTTTATTTTATTTTTTTTTTTTTTAACTAACTTAAATGAAAATTTCCACAATCAATTTTATTGTTTTTTTTTTTTCTTTTATGGAGTAATTTTCTCATAAGAAAGAGAACTGCAAAGACTGTAATTATCTTACCAAATGGTATAACTTATATTTCATCATGACAAAAAAGTATTAAAATCCGCGAATCTATAATAATAATGCACTACAATCGCATTTGCCATCAAGTATATATATATATATATATATATATAGTTTATCTTTCTTTAAAATACCACAAAATAACAACAAAACAATATTTTCATTCCCCTGTAATAATAATAATAATGAACCGAAGAAGAAAAATGATGACAAGATCGTGCTCTAATAACAATGATGTAAGCAAGTTAGTTGTTGTTGTTGGATTTTTAATATGAAAACAAAATAAAAGAAAATTTCAATTATGTAAAAATTATAATGATTTTGATTATATTTTTGATGATGATGATGATGATGATGGTACCTGTCAACTGAATTGTTAAAATTGCAAAAAAAAAAGAATATAATTTTGGAAATAGATATTGGGGTATAGTTAAAAAGATGACAACAATTATGAAATTGTCAGAGAGTAAGTAAAAGAAAAAAAAAAGAAAATTCAGCAAAAAAGAAAAATAATTATTACAAATCCAAGATCGTAATAATTTAATTTTTTTTTTTTGCAGAAATTAACCTTTATTTAAAGTGAATGCTTAATTGATGGTATATAGTAGTAGCAGTAGTTGTAAATGAACAAGTGCAAAATTTTGTAGGTTTCTGTTGAGTAATTTTTGATTTTTGTATTTTTTGTGTAACACAATGTAAAGCATGTACTTTAAAATTATGATACAAATTATTTAAACAAATTCAATAAATTTAATCACTTTAAAAATTAATGCAATGAATTATGTATTTATGTAGATATGTATAGTTAATATTTGATGGAAAGCACACACAAAGATTTTTGAATGCAAAAGTCCTAGCTCAATCAACTTGAATGCATGACCTGAAAATTAGAGAGTATTTTAGGCATCATAGTTACACATGATCAGAAGTGTCTTATTGCAGTGTATTTGGATCTGTGTTAGACCTAACTATATAAATCTATCTAAAAGTATGTAATAAATATTCACTATAAATTTTACATAATGCTGCGATTCTATTTTCAAATAAACCAGAGCATGCGTGTAGTAAAAGTGGGTATTGTGACCTATGTCAACTAAATTTTGACTTTTGCGGTGCGCTAAAAATCCAATTTTCAAGATACCTTTCTTAAACTATCATTTTCTATCAATTTACTCTATTTAATTTTTTGCTAATAAAATGTAATTTATTTGACTTTTTATTAATAGTTTCTAGAAAAAAAATTAAATTCCATAAAAACTCAAAATTTCAGCCTCGCACCAATTTGTGACCTAGGGTGCTCCAAATTGTGACTATTTGGTGCGGGTATTTGTGGCTATGAAAAATAATACTAAACTCAAAACTTTAATAGCTATGTGTATCAATTAATAAAACATAATGTATCACATATTATTTCATAAATTCAGTTAGTGAAAATCATAAAAAAATAAATAGAATTAATAATAGTTAATAATACTTAATTATAAATAAATTAAACAAAAAATAAATACAAGTTCATAACAGAAAAAAATATTCTTATATCTACTTTTGAAATTATTAGTTTTTTCATTGATCTGCGAAGATATATTTCCTTAACGAAGTGGATTCCTTTTGCATTGACTAAAACTGATTCAACATTTTTATTAACAATGTCACCGATATTATGCCACAATATACTTATTATCTTGTTCTGGCCACTTCCAATTATGACAATTTGTTTTATTTTATATAAAAAGATAGGTGGCATATTTGTGACCGTTTTGAATATAATTATGACCGCTGTAATGTTTAATGATTTTCAGCTTATTTTATTAAATGTTGTGTAGGTCACAAAATGAGCGATGTTTCCTTATTTAATTTACAGTAATTAAATAGACATAACCAATATAAAATTGAATATATTAATAAAATTAATTCTAAAAAACAACTACAATTTGAAACATGTAATTCGGATACATTTTGCGGGTAATTCGGCTCCAATAATGCTTGAATTTGTGACCGTTGTAGTAATTTGACAAAATGAGGCTTTAATCGAAACATATTGTAGGTCACAAATTGAATTTTTTTTAGCAAGTAACTACTTAATACTTTCCAAATAAAGTAATTTAAATTCATAAAAAGTAATAAAAAGTTAACTATTTGGTTATACAAAAACTCACTTCAAAACTCTAATTGTGATTTATAGGTCACAAATACCTCAACAGAAAAAAAAAGATGGCTTATAATTCGGACCGCTTTTAATTATTTAATTACTCAGCTTATTTACAAAATAATCACATTTTTCGATCATTTTACGTTAAAAAATCTCTGGAACCTTATTATTAGGCATGTATTTAATTTTATAGTAATTTCTCACTTCAAAACCTAAAACCTTGACGAAAACTGAAATTACGAGAAAAAGTAAGGTGCTTAATGACAAATTGGTTTTTTGGGCACGAAATTTTCTATTATCATATTAAAGTATTAGTACAAGTATAGTAGAATAAAATAATTAAATTTTTGAAATAAATTCCCAAAAAGTATTATTTTAAATCAATTTTAGGCTGACTAGATCACAAATACCCACTAGGTCACGATTACCCATTTTTATTATAATTGCTTTTTTCACATATTAAAAGCAGCCTTTATTTTAAAATTTAAAAAAAATTTATAAACTAAATCGAGGGTGCTCTATCGATTGGTGATATTTTCAACTTCCGGGAAGGACTGCAAAGGGGTTTTTTAAGCCCGAAATTTGGCAAAATCGAGATTTGCAAATGGGAAGAAGTACTTGTTTATGCCAATTCGGATTCTACATCATTTATTTATTTATTTACATTTATATAACGGTCCTTACCCTCTTAAAAAACTGATATGCATGCCTTGGAACACCCAGTATATTTCGATATCTATTTTTTATTGCATCATACAAAATACATCATACTGGCTTAATAAGTGAAGTATTAAAGCAGCTGAAAACAACCTTTACTACCCGAAAAAATAAACAATAGTTATCCACTAATTACTAATGATGAAATTATTACCTCCTAAACACAGAAAAATAGGTGCATATTATATATATGTATTTGGATAACGATTACGATTTGATTGAACGAAATGTCAAAATGCAAAATTGTCGTTATGTATTTTCGTTTATAATTGTCGACGATGTAAAATTTTATAGCGAAAAAGACATCGAAAGAGAGATTTTGTACAAATTATTTTAATTTTAAATTAAAAAAGTGACGTTTGGACGTAATTACAAAAATTACATTGATTCAGGAATATACAAGGAACTCTTGAATCTATATATAGTAATCCACACAAGTATTAAATATATGGTACCCCACACATGCTGAACGACCCATGAGATAGATATGAAGATGGTGAGAAATACACATAGTTAAATTTTCAATTTTACATTACTAAGAATTACTAATTAAAACCCGGAATACTTCATCTGAAAACATTGTGCAAACGATCAAAATCCAATTTGGACCATCACAGCAATAAAGAAGAAAAACAAGTCACTAGAACAAAACACGTTTGATCAACAAATTTAAATAAAAGCTTAAACAAAATTTCCTACTACTTAAATTTCAATATATATATATATATATATATACGTATATAAATTCATATCGAATGACCACTACAAACTAAAATATGAAAATATAATGTTCAAACTTAATTGAATTCACTAGACTGTAAATAAAATTTATTTAATAAATCTGATTTGTACTTAATTTTGAAATTATTAAAAACTTTTCTATGTAGGTACGTAAGTACCTTAACGACGAGTAGTAAAATTAAATTAATATCTAAAATTGCACTTTATAAATCATCATTTCCTTCTATATTATTTCAATTAATATTAATTCACTATAACTAAATCTACTTAAGTTTGTTTGATGTCTCAGCTTGTTTATTGATAAATTTAACAAAAAAAAAAAAAAAAAAATAAAAATAAAACAAAAAATAAATTTAAACAATTTTTCCGCTATTGTTTTAGATTTTACTTTTATATATATATATATACTAAAAGTCAAGGGAAGTCGACACGAACTTTTAAATTATTACAGTTATTTTCCATTATCTATAAGACCACAGGATGTTTTCAATATACAATAAAATGTATTTATAATGCATTTACTCTTATACTTGTATATATATAGAAGAGCAATCGATTAGAGTCAACTAGAGTTACTATAAAAAATTTAAAATTTTAAAATGATCATTCAACATCTTAAGAATATATGTACACAGTCCATATCGTGAGAGGTTTTTCTATTTTTATATAGTGTACAATACCGTCATGATCGCTGGTCATGACATTTAAATGAAAAAAAAAAAAAAACGAAAAACAAAAAAATATGAATTAGATTTTGATATTAAAAAATACTTTTGTTGTTGTTTTTTTTTTTGTTTTTTCAAATTTCAAAATTAAATTGATTGAAATTTAATCAGAAATTTTATCTTTTTGAATTTTTGTAAAAAAAATTTAAGTAGATAAAAATTAAAATTTGAATTATAGTTTAATTGCATAATTGTAGTATTTGTACTATAATGTAAATTTATGCATTGTAATTATTAAACACTTTCCAATTCAGTTAAAATGATTTTTCTGACATTTTTTTTTTTATTAGTTTTATTATTTGAGTTAAGCCGAATGAATATGTTATAATATAACTATTCGATATACACAGGTAAGTTATACTGGATTTATCGTGAACTAATTTGGACGGTGTTAGCTTTATATTATGATTAATCTACTCTGATACAATTTACACAAAATTTATTTAATTGTAAATAAAATACGGTATTATTTATGGTATTTATTCACAATGTGCAACTAGCACTTCAGTACATGGGATCACATTGAACATGTTATTATTGTACATATGATTCTAATCTAACATAACTCATTTATCTCTAATTTATTTTTACATTTTTTGATTATAAACACCAGTTTTATAATTTAATTTCAGTTACACTCTGAGCTTTAATAATTTTATTTACTTTGCCTACTTAGATGACTTATAATAGCCTTAAACAGTATAATGTTGGGCTTTCGTAACGGTTTAGAATAATTATCTAGATAGATTTTTAATATTCTATATATAATATTTCTATAAATTTAATTTTATTTACTTAATTAATAAATTAACTTCTAGAATGAATTATTAACATCTAAATTATCTTAGTTTAACAATTTGTAATTATTCGAATTTTTTTCTGTCACTATTCACTACCAATTTAATTGAATTTGATTTGTGTGTCACAGAATTGAAAAAGGTTAAAGGACGCTGTTTCCAGCTATTTTTAATATGAAATAGTTAAATATTCCTAATTTTCTGTTTCTGTTCAATAGTTACAATTTTGATTGAAATTAACTGTACTTAATTTTTAATTTTAAAAATTGTATAATTCGATGCACTGCTTCAGATAAAAGTTACACAGGACAGAACACTGTCTAAAAATTATTTTTGAATCAAATTTTTATATAAAGGTAAATAACATTTACTTTACAATACTAACAATGTATTCTATATAAAACAATATTTTCAGCGTATCCATAGTAACAAACTACACTATTTTTAAATTTAAATAACTACATAGTTAAATCTTTAGACCAAATACTTAGTAGGTAAATTAAATTAACTTACGAAAGTTACTCTTTAACAATTTAACTAATTTTCTATCAGTTTATCCCTCTTCTAAAAATGAAATTTTTTAATTATGTTTCATTGTTGGATTACCAAAGATTAAAATGGAGCAGAAAAAAACAAAAAAAAAAAAACAATAACAACAAAAATAAAACACCAACATTAAAAATTATACAAAACGGTCTAATGTTTATTTTAGAAATTAGAGCAAAAAAGAAAGGTACCTATATCTACCTACAATGGACGTAACAACCAAGTACCAAAAAGTACATAACTTAGAAATTATACCTAACTAACTATATATATGTATATTATTATGTTTACCTTAAAAACAAAAACAAAACAATTACGTGATCTTAAAATAATATATGTATAAATATATATATACATACTTTTAGTAGCTGGTTAACAACATGTGGAAAGTCATGAAGACTACAAACAGAATTTAACAAGTCATTAACTTTTAGGTTTAGGTTTACACAGTGAACGAAACTAAAAAAAATTTAAACTGAGTTTACCTTAATAAAAATAAAAAAAAATAAATGTTTTGATAACTGACAACACTGAATAATGATGATGATTATGATGATGATAATGATTAAATTTATGGTATGGTACAGAGTTTAAAATGAGATAAGTTGTATAACTATGTATAGTATTCACACCATTCACAATATTTTTTTTTGAATTTAAGCCTTTATGAAACAGTTCTAAATTAAGACATACAGTATAATAATTTAAGTTTAAGCAATTTGAGAGGAAGAATTAAATTGTTTAATCCTAAACTAGAATATAATTATGAATAAAAGTTATTTTCAATATTATCATCACTAAGCAAATCAATAGAGACATTGTAGTAAATATTGTGTTACCCTAAACTCTTCAAAAATTACCTAATTAAATATAGAATTTAATTGTAAATGGACCATGATATAATAAAGTATATTAAAAGTCAAAAATTAGGATTAATCGGGAATAATTATAATATCAATCGCAATATGGACAATTATTGTAAGTTGAATCTGATAATTCGTTAAATTTTCGTTAAATATAGAATTCATACTTATGATGGTTCAATTCCGTCCAAACCGAATTTGACATAGTTACTTAAATGTAATTTATTTTTGTTGTTGTTTTTCTAAGAAATATATTCTTATGTTTAAGTACATATATGCCATTATTTTATTTATTTATTTACATGTTTACATGTTTAATTCGAACAGTTACAATATGTTCATAATATAAGTAAATAAAAAGTTATATATTTTATATTATGTATACATATATGCTTATATATACAAAGATTCAATTTTTTTTTTTTTTTTACAATTTATACCAAATTAAGTTAAAATTAACAATTATATACATAAAATTATTTATTATTTAGGTTTTATTATGGATTGACATATGCTTTGACAAATATCTATATTAGCTTCGTTAAGTAACATGCAGACCATCAAAATTATTTATTATTTAGGTTTTATTATGGATTGACATATGCTTTGACAAATATCTATATTAGCTTCGTTAAGTAGCATGCAGACCATCAAAATTATTTATTATTTAGATTTTATTATGGATTGATATATGCTTTGACAAATATCTATATTAGCTTCGTTAAGTAGCATGCAGATTATCATTTCATTTATCATTTCAGTCCTCGAATGTCATTTAAAATTATGGTGTAATAATTAGTTAGTGTTAAATGATGGATGACATTTTAAATGATGAAATATCAAAAAAAATTTTATTTGTACTTTGACAGTTTTGTAAAAAATGATGAGAAAACTGAAATGATAAATGAAATGATAGTCTGCATGCTACTTTAGGCTATGTGACATTTACATATGTACATAAACTAAAACCTACTAATTTATAACTAAAATTTATTAAAAACAATTCTTAGCATTTTGATCTAGAAACGAAATGAGGATATAAACAAAATCATCAAAACAATTTTTAATAGATCAAAACTTAAAAATCTCGAGTCTAATTCTGCAAAGAATCTTAAAAATCTTAAATCTGAGATTCATTTTAATAAATTTATTTTTCAATTAATTTTAATAAGCTAAAAAATTAATATTAGATAATTTTTAAGTAAATATTACATCAAATATGATTTAATACTTATACGTAATCAATTTGACAAATAAATTATATTTGACTTTGACATTTCACATCTGATTTGTTTTTTTTTTTTCAAAATAGATAACTATGAATAATTTATAAGTCAATAAATAATTTTTAATAAATTTATTTATAACTACATTATTCACAATTTACTCATTTACATGACAATTGTTATTAAATTCGGTTGGTAATCGTATGGTATAAATAGTATCTTCATAATAAGTATGTAAAAAAAACATAATTAATATAATCTCAGTTTAAGTATACTTTTCTACAAATTTTATTGTTATTTTAATTTGTTTTTTTTTTTATTTAAAATTTATGTTTGATGCTTTTTTTTTATCATACAAAATTTGTAATTTGAATAACAATTAACTTTGAAATTTATGTAGTTTGTTATTTTTTTTTTTTTTTGTTATTTAAATTGACCTTTAATTTATGATAAGTATATGATGTATATATAATTTGTATATACGTCATTTTTATTTAAAAGATTTTAATATTAGACGTTTTCAGAAAAATTTTTTTAATTAAGCTTTAATTTATTTACCTGGAATCTTTAACTATTAAAATTGTTTTTAATCGAAAAATTATGTTATGTCTATTCAGAATAAAATGGTACATTATTGGACCACAGATGGCCCACATAAGGTAAAGGGCTCACAAATTAGTTGTATATATATTCACATGTACATACAAATAAATAAATAAATGGACCACGTTTTTACACTATGGCTGTGTATAGACTATATACATATGTAGTGATTCACTGTAACAGAAATCTATTAATTATCTATTCCATAATCAAACCTATATATATCCATAATAAATCTATAGAATAGATTAACCTAAATAAATTAATGGTGTGTTTTCAATCAACAAAACAACTAGAAGTCATCAGTAGGTATAGTAATATAGACCTACCTGTAGTATACAGTTCCTAGTTTGAATTTGACAAGTTTTAAAAGTCATATACGTGTATATATAAATTTGATATATGAGTTATAAAAACCAATTCAAATTTCTAGCATTATAGTAATGCAGTATATATATATATATATATATACAATTTTCATTTAATATTATTAATTCTACAAAAGATTAAATAACTAGTTAGTTAGTTAATACCGTTTCGTCTAATTTAAATCAACTATAATGTCCATAAGATATCTAAAAGCAATAGTTTAAAAATAGAATCACTCGCTATGACTTAACATTAAATAAACAAAAAATGGAAATACATGTTTTCAAACTTACAACATGTGAACAACTTATTATTATTATTTTAAATAAATACAACCTGACATCTATTTTATAAACCTGTAAACTCAATTATTATCAAACACAACAACATATCCATACATTTATTGTTCTTCTCAATAGAAAAAATTTTTCAGCTTTGTTGAAAAATATTTGAGTGCCGTGCCGTTAAAAAAAAAATGTTTTTTTTTTAATTTTTTCGCACAGGTATCTTCTTGCAATTTTCTTTTTGTTTTTTTTTTTTGTATTATTTTTTAAAAGGTGAATTAAAAAAAAAAAGAATTTATAAAAAAACAATGAAAAAATATAATAAAAATAATAAAAGAATGTTGAGTTGTTGTTGTTTTGTTTTTTTTTGTGTTACTTCAGTCTTTTATTACGGAAGAAACATACTTATCTACCAACCATTCTCAATCTTTGTTTTTTTTCTTGTTTTATTTTTATAATCTTTAGAAAATAAAAAAAAAAAAACAATTTTTTTTTCAAATGAATGAATGAAGAAAGATGCTTAAAAGAATTTTTAGATGATTTTATGATACCTACCTGTATAAAAAGGTAAAGTAATAATTTCTGGATAATAAAAAAAAAAAAAATAAAGAAATGTATGTAAAGTCTATGTAACACAAACCGTTTTTTAAATTTGTTTCTGAAGTTTTTCAAGGGATTTCAGTTTAAATTTGATTTTTGTTTTCTGATAATACAAATAAAAACAAAAAAAATAAAACAAAAGACAATAGTTCCGAAAAGTTTGTGGGTCTAATTCTTGTTAAATTATGTTACAAAAAATTTTTTTTAAGAATGTTATAATAACCACCTTTGAGAGTTCCTGTGGTCCATTTATTTATTTATTAGTATGTACACATGAATATATACAATTACTAATTTGTGGGTCCTTTATCTTACCATTTTATTCTGAATATAACATCAACATTTGACAGTACAACTTAGAATCATTTTGGGCCTTTTCCACAACACATTTCTTCATTCAGATCTAACGTTAACAATAGTTGTTACACCCCTATTGCACATAAATGTTTACATCAATAGTTGTCATTATAATCTCATTAATATTATATTAATCAATATTTTTCTGTCAAAATCAGCTGGATTAAAAAAATGACTTTTTTGGGAATGTTCAGATATAATTTGTATATATATATGTAATTTATAAAAAAAAATAATTTTTATATTAATTTTAATAATTGAGCATAGCAATTATTGTAATAAAACATTTGATATATTATTAAAATATGCAAAAAAATAATTTGTTGTTTTTTATACACACACCATTCATTCACTTTAAAAATTCAATTTGAATTGAAATCAAAAACATTCGTTCAGAAATTATATTTTCAATATTCATACTTAGATACTTAAGTATATAGTTATGTTTCGAAATTATCAATACTTATATTCAGAACACTTCCACAATATTTCATTGCAAAATATCAAAATATAGATATACAAAAATGTATGAGTTCAATATTGAGTGGGTTCAGTGGCTTAATCAAGATTTAATTTTTCTTACAGTAGATGTCACAATATTCAACATAAAAAATTTTGTTACATATAAAAATTCAGATCCATGGAATTTATTTATTTATTTATTTATTTTAACAGTTGATCCTATATATAAATCTGTAGGTCAACTTTATAGGTCCTTTTCCCTTTCGAAATGTGGGTCTTTTTATTATTAATTATTTGATATATATTTTTGTATATTATATATTTATATTATTTTTTTTATTAGTTATATTATATCCATGTCTAGAATATTTTTCAAATCCATTTTCATTAACCGCCGTATATTAACCGGTACATTTACCACACCGTTTAATGAACAGATTTAGGATTTCAGATCCACAGGTTAATGCCACTGAATGCTACCATTGATGTGTAATACCTCATCAATTTATATTGTCAATAATTAAGTAAGTTATATGGACGATAATTTTGATGAGAACATTGATGTGTAATAGGCAGGCACCTTAAATTTTGTTTGAATTCTTTTAAGCAAATAAAATCTTTATTACAACGTAAATGCACCTATAAAAACGTAAATGCACCTTTCAAAAAATAAGACGAGTATACAATCTTTTTTCATTTTATTTTTTTTTTAAACTCACATAACTAATTAGTATATTTTTAAATACAATTAAAATAGTTTGGACGGAATAAGGTGCATGGGCGCTGGTAGATACATTTACATTATAACTATATATTCAAAATAATTTACACTTAACTGGACCTACCCACAACATTTTCAAAAGTGAGTTTTATCAACCAAAATCAATTTGACTTACTGAGATCCAACAGGTGTTCATATCAATAACTTTACAAAATTTTTCGGAACTATTTCCAATCAAAAAACACATGAAAATAAGTCAGTTTGAAGAAAAAAAAAATAAAACAAAAAACATGGAAAATTGTTTAAACCACAAAAAAATCATATTTTTTTTTTTGTACAGTGGTCTTTTCATTTACTCTTCCTTTAAATAAGTGGTACCCATATACGAGAAGTGGACAATTATTGAATTTGTGGTTTTCATCAGTATTAAATTTTTGTGCGTGGCGCTCAAGAATTTTTTCTCTTTCTTTTTTCTTTTTAACTCTTCAAGCTGCTACGCATGAAATATTTTTTTTCCTATTTTAAAGGTTTATAGTTACTGAAGAAGCTGAGTTTTAAGACTTCAAAATAACAACAACAAAAAAAAAAAAAATTATGTAAAGTTTTAAGAAAAATTAAACCGATTTTTTTTAATGTTCTTGATGCCGGTGACGGCGGTGAGTTCATTATCACTTTCTATACATAGTTACAAAAAGTTTGGTTAATGAGAAATACATGAACCATACTTCAAACCATATTAATGTATCCATGCGCTTATAAATATGTACTTTAAATCATAGTTATATAAAATAAAACTCTAGTATGTAGTAATCAGTTATTATGATCGGATTAAAGATTTTGTTTTGTTTTTTTTTTTTTTTAATTGTTCTAAGCACAGTTAAAATGTTTTTAAATGGAAATTACTTATTACTTAAATAAAAAAATAGAATCGAAATTCTCAGAAGTAAGTAAATATTAACTACTTAGTTGTTTTCGTGTTTTTGTTATTATTTTATTTTATAAGAGAAGTACTTAGGTAGGTTTGTCAAATACTGTGTTTAACTGTTTACTTGTTAATGACAAACAATTAAACTATACGTAATTGAGTACTCAAATTCTAAAGAAATGTTTTAAATCGACATCTTTAATTAGGAACTTGGCTAGGAAAAAAATTAAAGCTAAAAATTTTAGGTAGTTAACTAGTTAGTAAAACTTTAAATCAACTAGTATAAACAATATCAGTTCAAAGTTGATATAGAAAATCTGAAATTTAGTTGTTAGAATATCGGTAATTCAATCAATGAAATAATTATAAAATTTTGGGCCTGGTACAATTACCCCTAACTATAATAGTCATAATTTATCATATGATACCATGTGATTTTGTACGCCAACATGACATTTCATTTAACCAACTATAATAGTCATATTTATATATCATCATTAGTTCTTTTCAAAATTATTCGTTAAGTCATAATCATACAAGAAGAAGCGTACAAATCATAAGCAATCATACTTAAGTAATTTTGACAGCATTGTAAATAAAAAACAATAAAGTTATTAAACTAAAAGGAAACAAACACTCTTTTAACTAAAACAACAAAAAATAAAATTTTATTTATAATATAATAATAGAATTTATTTCTTTAACGTTCTGATATTACATATTATGTAACTTTGACATTACAATTATAGTTAAGCTTATGATTGGTTATGATGATTTTGTTATATCATACAATCATATCGAACATTTAACGAAGTATCATATGATATTATATGTCTATTATAATTAGGACCATTGTCAGATTGATTTCATACAATATTGAATATATTGTCGAAAACGGTAGATCTGAGTCTTAAATAATTCAGACAAAACTATAGTAGGTTAGATCGATAACATCATTATATATAAATATACATAAAACATATATGCTCAAGTAGTTAGTCAGTTATAATTCTTAAATTTTTACCCAAAATTTTTGTATCTATAACTTAAAGGTTTCTTTAAAAATGTTATATATATCTACATCGTTAAATTATACATATATACAAATTATCCAAATTTTTTTTCGAATGTTTGTATGAACTCATGTTCGAAGTCATTTTCAAACTCTTGTCCTAATCACTGAAAATTAAATCAAAAAATTAATTTAACGCAAATATCAAATTATAATGCTGATCTGTTATTCAATTCAACTTGAAAATATATGCTTGATATAAGTTGTAGACGTCAACAATTATGTTGTGTGACGCCAAACTATGCTCAAGATTATGCTTAAGCCTACATATTTATATTCGTATATAAATCAATAAATACATTTGACTAATTATAAAAATTAGTATCGAAATAATAAACGAACTTATTATAAAATGTAAGTATCATTTACTAAATTAATTTTTTAACACTCTACTGATTTTTTGATAACTGAGAATGTATAGATTTTATGGTATAAGTATAGTTAGTTATTATAAGTATCAAAACTAAAAAATAAAAAGTAAGGAAGTTATTATGACCCTTTACAAAAAGTATCCTTATTAGAATTTACTAGAATTTAATTTCCATTTGAAAAACTAATATATTGAGTAGTTAAGGTTCAGGCTTTTTTAATAAAACTTCCCCTTTTCAGACATGTATATATATATATACAAACTAGTTCATATTCAAATTTCATATGATCATAAAGTCACAAACAAACAAATTCATCCAGATGTATATAC
The DNA here is from genome assembly GCA_963942445.1 of Argyra leucocephala. Taxonomy (NCBI): domain Eukaryota; kingdom Metazoa; phylum Arthropoda; class Insecta; order Diptera; family Dolichopodidae; genus Argyra; species Argyra leucocephala. The sequence continues at coordinate 6,019,002 of OZ012681.1, read as the reverse complement.
ATTTATGTAAAGTTTGTATGAATATGTTTTTGCACCAGTCAACCACCTTTTCATTAATATACATATATATATATATATATATACATATATATATATATATGTATATAATGTATTGAATTAAAAAATCGTGTCATCTGTCTGTGTTCGTTAGTTATTCAAAGTTTATTTAATTTTGAATTTTTAAATTTAAGTTGATGGTGTACGTTGGCTCGTAAATTAGGGTTACCAATTATCATCATCGAATTAAGTAATAACTAACTATAGTAAGTTATTTATCAAAATATTTAAAAAAAAAACAGATTCGATATTTTTTTTAAATAATTGAACATAAATTAATAAAATCACTCATACTCATACTAGTTATACAAGTAAGTAAGTACATATTATATATATATATTATATATATAGTTATTTCATGTTATGTATCAATAGCCACTTCTAAATTTGAATTGCTAATACAAATTAAGTAGTTACGTATACATAAATAGGTACATAACTATTTACATATTTCCTTTTATGTACATACATATATATGTATAGATATAGACTTAATTAATGTTTTTTTTTATTTCAATTAAGTAGAATACTTTATGATATATCTAACTATAATTTTTTTTTATAACTAATGTATATATATATATATATATATATGTACCTACTCATAATGTAATTGAATGTAATGTAATCTCAGGATTGTCATAAGAAATTTCTTAATTGAATCAATGGGTATATGTAATTAAAAATGATTGAGCATCTCTCTATAGTAAATGACAAATATTTGAAATACTTAAGTTATGTACATATATATATATAGTTACTGAGTAACGAAAAAATTTATATAAATTTAATTTAAAATAATTTTTCAGTACCTAATTATACTAAATATAACATAAGGATCCCTCGTACTTTTTTAAATTAATAAAGTTTTTTTAAAGTCCTTTTTAAGTAAGTAAGTACCTACAAATATAACCAACTAGTTAGTCAGTTACTTAAAATCAATCAAAAAATTGTTTTTGCAAAATAAAAATAAAATATTTTTCGTGAGAAATAACTTAACTTTGACAAATAATTTGTTATTGGTACGATTCGAGCTCAAATTTGAGCCTAAATTGAAAATAAAATAATTCTATAATTTATATTTAATACTGTAAATCTTGTAAGTAGCTAACTGTAAACATTTTATAATCATGTTTTACTAATCAAATCATGTTACTATAGAAATTATGACAAATTGATTCGAGACAGTTAAATAAGTTCAATTCAATTGTCAAAATTATTTATGTACATTTGTGTACAATTTTTAGAAGAAGTAAATTATTTTCTATTTAAAAAACAGAATGATTTGATTACTAAAGCGTATCTAAGTTTTAGCGTATGTTCTTAATTAGATGATTAATTCTAATTGTGACAAATATTCATATATAAATTAAGTAGTTATAGAGTGTTAATTAGAATTGACTATCTTTAAATTTCTTTGATTTGTGTCTTGGAATATGCCAACTCGAAACATTTCTATTTAATGACAGCTCAATTCTAATTGAAATCATAGATAAAAATTGTCAAAAATTTGTTATTTTGCTGCCTAGAGAATTAGAATTAGAATTAGTCTTTCATTAGACACAGAATAAATAATAAGTACACTTATTTTCAAATCAAATAGAAAAATGTCAAAATTCAAATACAATTTCATACAATTACGTTCATATTAGTTACTACATTTCTAAAACGCAAATGTCATTTAAATTGAATCCATATAAAAATTCTAATACATTGTTTTTGATAATTAAATTAGATTTGTTTTTGGTGATATATTTTTTTATAACTTTATTTAAGTGGCCTTTGAATACAAATATGATATATTTTAATTATGGAATGAAGTCGAGTTTTCATTCACTAATCATTTATATTTATTTTGCAAATAAGTATCGATATTTTGGTAGCAACTTACTTCCTTTATCAGACTATATTTAGTCGCAAGCACTGATGAAGGAAGTAATATACATATTTAAGAAATTTTTTAAAATGAATGAACCTACCATTATATGTTTACAGTAGGATTGCATTGACATTTTAAATTTGTTTCTAATTGGAATCGACTCTTTAATTTATGTTGTTTCTTAAATGTTTATTTCGTTGTAGCTAGGGGTAGCTGGGATAATATTGATAAATAAAACAATTAAATAATTAAATCAAACTACATTTAAATAAAAAAGACAATAGCAAATGTCAAAATGTTGATAAACCTGTCATTCAAAAATATTATTTGATAATAGTTTTAATATGAAGTTGACAGGAAAGTAAAAGCTACTTAAAATTCGTCGCTGACGCAAGTTATGTCAACGTACTTAATTTAATTTCAAATTGTTACATATTTTTATTTTAGGAAAAATAATTTAATAAATTTAACTGTAAAAAATTAAAAAAATTAAATTATTTAATCAAAAGTTCAATTGTCTCATCGTTCTACTGTCACTAACTAATTCAAAGTATTCTTTAGCTCTAACGAATTTAATGTGAAAAGCTGAAATGAATGTTACAAATAGGTTAAGTTCAGTCAAAATAAATTAAAATTCAAAAAATTTAATCTGAATGTACATTACATATTTCATTTCTGAAATACAAACATTTTTTTTATGAAAAATGTGGTACCTATTCAACTAACCATCAAACGTAAAATAATTAAAATCATATGGCAACCTCATCATGAAGTCTCTTATATGATATTCATATTATATATTCGAAAAATCCCACTAGGGCTACATTTAACCTACTGCTTAATGCTTTTCAACATCAAATAATAAAAAAACAAAATAAGTAACGAAAAAAATTCTTTTGTAAGTCCGTTTACTCTCTTTTTTTTTTTTTTTTTTTTTTATATCCACTCATACTACAATTTCCATCTGACTGATTCTGATATTCTTGCGCAAAGCCAACTAAAGTCTTATTTGTTTTTTTTCATTTCATTTTTTTTTTGTATCCGGCAAATAAAATGTATAAAAATTAAACAAAAAATATGCAAAACAAAAGTACACAAAATATCTACGACATCATAATGTTTGTTGTTAATATTGTTGATGACGATTTGAGATCGTTTTACGTTTTTTTTCCTTTTTTTGTTTTCAAATTAAAATATCAAAAATACACATTAATATAATATATACAATACATTATATTAATGTACATGTGAACTCATTCATATATGAACATAAAAGAAATGAAGATTTAAATTCATCAAAAAAGAGCAAGGTGAGCAAACAAAACAATAAAATTATAAAAAAAAAAATAAAATATCGTTAAAATTTTAGCCAAAAGGGATGTTTTTAGTTACAACGAAGCATGAAATTCACCTTTGACCAAAACAAAGTTCAATATATAATACAACAACAACAACACTAGCACTCAACAGTCAGTACTGTACACTGTACAGGTAATAAAATAATATGAAACAAGAAAGGAAATTCAGTTTAATACAAAACAATACCTTTTTGCAATTTTGTGTATGTAGGTCTTTCTTAAAAAAATAAAATTTTAGAAAAATATTGAATAAGGTGTTCCATGAACTTTATTACCTGATTCTAACTACACTGAAGCAATTCAATTTAATTACAGAAATGTTATTCAGTCGATTTAGATCTATCTAGAAATTATTAGCAATATGAGTTATTAAAATTCCATTATTGTTTAGACTCCAATTAACTATTTGTAAACTATTATTTAAATAATTTAAATAAAATAAATATTTCACATTTTAAGTTTCAGTTTAGAGATGGTAATAAACACTCATAAGAAATATTTTAAAAAATGAGAGAAAGATAGAAATAGATATACAAGTAAAGTTCAAAAGAATTATTATTGGCAAGTGCATCCGACCAACAATTTATAAAAAAAAATTGAAAAAAAAGAATCTTTTTGACCAAAAAAAATGGAACTGTTAATATACAGGTCGGATCGTTACAAAATTGAAATATACCCAAGACTCAAAGGATCACAGTACATACTGGATTATAATTAAAAGGAAGTGTATGATTAATTTTAATATTTTTTTTGTATATTCCATACAAGGACCTTTGGATCAGATCAGACCACCATAAAATATATTACGAAAGTCATAATAAGAGCAATAATTATATAAATGCAAACAGGTGGAAAAATTTAATTTTTCAGATTATGAAGATAAATTAAGTATACATTTTTTATGATTCTTCTCCTTGTGAAACCAGAGATGTCTGAGAGTATTGTATGACATATTAATAGTTAGCTAAATATGCAGCAGTTGTTTTTCCTCATCATTATTTGCTGAATTTTTGAAATATCTCATTTTAGAATTATTTGAATAAGTTAGTTAATGATCTACAAATAAAAATGTCTAAAACCTCATAAAAACAAAATTTTTAAAATTAATTTAAAATTTTAAATCTAATTTAACTGTATTTATTAACCCTAGAACTATTGCAATGTAACTTCAACCGAAAAAAAAACAATAAAAAAAATAAAAAAAAAATAAATGTTTTCAAACAAATATTTTAACAGGTGCATTCATCATACATACGTATACATACATATACAAATACAAGTTCGTACATATTTTGGTTGATTATTTTTAATTTAATATAAAAAAAAAAACTACAAAAATTGATATTATTAAACAATTTAAAAATATTTTTTTTAATGAATTAAATACCTATGTATACCTAATATACCTAATTACTTAGTTCAAATTATTGCGTTGTTAAATGATAATGATTAAGTATAGATGATTTTGTTTGATCTAATTTATAGAATATGCTGTAGGCTGTAGGTGAAACATTATTAAAATTAAATAAATATTGAAACTCTAGGTAGCTACCTATGTTTCACAATTTTATTAAATACCTATCTTAATCGATTTCGGTTATTACACCATCATCAAAAGACATCATTTAATATTTATTTGATTTTGTTTGACTTTGATAACAATATCGTCTATTCTTTCAAAAATTTATTATACTTATATTTATTTTTGTTAATATTTTTTAGTGCGTTATTTATCAATTATTGTTTATTTAATATATGTAAGTATATATGTATGCATGTACATAATTTGAAAAAAATACGTGAAAAAAGTGATAACTACTTCAGAGTTCAGAATGAAAAAAATAAAGCCAAAATTTGTTTCTTGGTTTGTTCTGTAATTGTTTGAATTTATCAAATTATTATTCTAATAAATAGTTATAAATATTATGATAAGAAGATTCGTTTAGACAACAGTTTTCGAATCGACTTTAATTAAAAGTAAAATTGTTAATAGTATTATGATCGAAATACATTATGATGTACATACATATATTAAATCAGAAAATAAACAAAATAAAACCAGTGTAGTTTCATTACAAATATAAGATATGGTAAATTAAAGTAGGTACCTAACCTCTTTCTTATAAAATTGAAAGATAAATAAAAGTTCAATGCAAGTAACATTAAAATAACCATATGAAAAAAAAATTGTACTTTACTCTATAGTTAGTCCTGTTTTTTTTTTTTTATAAAAATTAATAATAAATTTACTTCAATTTTTTCATTACGCTGTCTAGAAGAATGTGCCACATTATCTTACACACTCATTTGAACCCTAAACTACAAGAATGTTAAAAATTTTGAATATTCAAATTAAGTTCAGCATCTACCTAATAATAATAAAAATAACATTAAAATACATAGTTATGTATTTAGTACCTAACTATACCTAAATAGTCAAATTTCAGAAATACTTAAATACTTTAAAAATATTTTAATTAGTAGTTATAACTAGTTATGTATAAAGAATAAATTAGTTAATAAACATAATGATTTAAGTATGTACTCACCAGTATTTATTTTTTATTAGAAAATCGTGTAAAATAATCCAAAAATCTGAAATTTGTTTATTTTTTATTTTTAAATATTTTAGTTTATTAATTATTAATTTTATTATTATGCCTTTTTATTTGATTAATTTCTTTGATTATTAAATATTTTTCCGCACTGTTTCAAATTATGTTTAGATAAGAAATTAGATACATTTTTAGATATTGAAATTGTTTTCTTTTTTTTTCAGTGTAAACTAGAGTAGATAATTAATTACTATTTATGTACATACATATATAACATGCATTTCTTGAACAATTTTTTACCTTTTTTGTTAATATTTTTAATTACAAATTGTATTATAATAAAATTTATATTTTTTATTTACTTTTTTGGATTTTTAAAATTTATTTACGTATTTTTGCGAATTACGTAAATAACATATAATTTAATTATGTTTTATTTATTTTCAAAAGTAAACATTAAACTAAGTACAAAAATAAAAACAAAACAAAAAAACTTTTAATTTTCACCGGTGCGCGGTTCCACATGTAATTTAATTTTACCAACATTAAAGAACGACAATTTCAATCAAACTAAATAAAAACTAATACAGAAAGCTACAAAAATTATTGCGTTTACCTTTTCGAAATGAACTTCTTTATTTTTTTTTATTTTGAAGTATACCGCATTATTTTTTTCTCAACTTTTACAATTTAAGTCAAGCCGCCATAGAGTTTTAAAGATTTTGTGGATTAGTTAAATTAAAATATGTTTCGTTTCAACCCGGCTTTTTGTTATGTTATGTGATTTAAAAGCGGCGTACAAAAATTGCGCAGTTTAGTTCGACTACAATACAACGCGTTGTCGCCGTTGTTGATAGTGTTTATTTTATTTAAAATATTTATAAAAGCTTTATTTGAAGCTAACTACGATGGTAAGATTGTGACTTGTGGTGACTCTTGTGAGGTAACATTAACGGTTTAATGAATATTCAAAAACTAATAATTTAATTAAATATTTCGTTTCGTATAACATGCTTAATCAAAAATTTTTAACAAAATAATGTATTTAAAAATAAAAATGCGAAAAAAAAAAATAAAAATTTCAATAAAAATTCATTTAAATTAAACACGAAAGAAAAAGCATTTTAAAATGCACCTTCCTTTTATTAAAAATGGCACTATGGCAGTACTGGAATACCGATATCGATAATTTTGATTCTGTCAAAATAATAATATGTCATTTAATTTCCCCACCATTTTGTTATGCTTTGTAATTGAGTTAAGTTTAATAAAAAATTGTCTGAAGGCTTTGGTTTTCACTTTTCAACAATTTAATGGCAGATATTAAAATAAAATAATAAACGTTTAAATATTCAATAAGTCAAAGAAAATATAATTGAAAAATTAATTTGTGTTTGTTATAAGTGATGGTAAAATTAAAAGAATTATACTAATAATGGTGAAATGTAAATTTAAGTGAAAAATATAATTTAATTTTGTAGCTGTCATAAATAATTTAAAAAAAAAAAACTTGAAACAAAATAAGAAAGACTAAGCGTCAAAATAAAAAAAGAAATTTGTAATAAATTTTCTTACAATTTAGTTTGGGACAAATAATGGAGGAGTGTGAATTCATTATTTAATATTATAAATTGTATTTGTTTTACAATATTATGGAAGAAGTTGAATATCTTGAAGAATACATAGAAGAATATCCGAATGTAATTCCGCGTAAGTTATAAAAAATAATATTAAACCATCTTTTTTAATATTTAAGTAATTTCTATTTATTTTATATATGTATATTTTTTATACTTTAGAAATATTAAATAATTCTAATATCGACGAATTTTTACCAGTAAATGAAAATGGCAGTTTTGACTTATTTTCACTAAATACAAATTTTGATGAATTTATTCAAGAAGATTCATTAGTTAAGCGATATCCTAATGATTTTCAAAATACTTCTTGTACAGAGGTACATGAAGAAATGACAACATACAGTGACCCTATTGGAACTTGTAAATATATATTTTTTTAACTATTGGTATTTTAGAAAAATATGTTATGTGAAAAAAAATAAGTATGTTAATTAATAATTTATTTTATTCAATTTTTAGTTCGTAATATAGAAACAGCAGACAGTTCTACCCATAAGGAGTCATATAAAAACTTAATAAATTATAGTAATTTTCAACCTAATGATTCTTCAAACAATAGTACAGAATCTTCAGTAAAAATAATTAGTTGTAAAACAATAGATACATCAGCAATAAGAAATAGAAGTTTTCCATTTAATTCAGCTCCAATAGCAAATTCTATTCACGCTACACGTAAATCTAATTTAATTCAAGTGACAAAAAGTACTAAATTTCTAGGACAACATAAACCTAAAAGTTTATTTGGTTCATATACAAAATTAAATTTAAATCGACAATTAGATCCATCTTTGAATAGAATTGTGGCAATCAAAAAACCAAATTCAACTTTTAATGGAAAATCAAAACTACCAAAATTACGCGGTACAACTAATATATTTGGTAGTTTTAATGAAAAAATAATTAAATATAAAAAAGAAAATCCTGAACTTTTTCCTATAAAAGAAGCAGAAGTACCTAAATCAGCACCAAAAATAACAGCAAAACCTTCCGCAAATTCAATTTTCGTAAATAAAAATAATAGATCATTCATTGTCAAATCAAAAAAGTGTCCCTTGTTTAAACCAAATATAAATGTTAAAAAATTTTCAAAATATGCATCAAAGTCAGTGCCATCATTCGATATGTCTAGTGAATCTTTAGATAAAGATAATTCAATATTAACTGAGGATGAAATTGATGGTAGTGAAGCTGTTGAAGAAGAAATTGTTAAAACAAATGATGGAACTCAAAATGATGATAGCGATAAAGATAGTTTTGATGGTTTAGTAGAAACCTTAAATGAATATATTGACGATGAATCACATAATGATCAAATTGAAGATAATCCTGATTCTCCAGATAAATGTAGTTCAAATGCCATGAAATCACAACAAACAATAAAACTAGATATACAACCAAATATAATTGATCAAGGTACACATTATATAAAATTAAATGATTCGCCTGAACTAAAAAATCAAAATAAAAATCATCATGAAAATAAATATGAAGGAAATAAAAATAAGAAAAAACAAATGTATTCTGGTGAGAATATTAATAAAGGTAATAAAATTTCTAATTATTTATGTATTAAAAAAAAAATATTTGATATATTTATGACTATATATATATCTACTTTTTTTTTTGTTTTTTAAGAAACTCATGTTATTAATGAAAAAGAAAAAATCGTAGATTTAAATAAGGATAATTCGGTAAAAAAAACTCAACAAATTAGTAAAAATAGTAGATCAAAAACACAAAGAAAAACTACTGAAACCTTTGTTATCAAAATTGGTGAAGAAAGAAAATCTGAAAAAGAATTGACGAATAATAAGCCAATAATTATATCAGATATTAAAATTCCAATGAAATCGTCTTCGATTTCTAGGAGAAAAAGTTTATCGGCTGTAAATAAAGTCAAAAAAACAACATCTTCTGATGATAAACATACAAAGACTGAATCAATTTCTAAAAAAGCATCATTAAAGAAAAATGAAGAAAGTAAATTAGATAATATAGAAATAAAAGTCGTGCAAAAAGATAAAGGTAAAATAATTGTTAAAATTTATTTAAATTAATTTAATTTTTATTTTTATTTTAGATCAATCTGAAATTCATTCTAAGTCAAATGAGAAAGATATTTCCGAACACATTGAAAATTTTACACAAGAAAAAATTACATTAAGAAAACGTTCATTTTCACAATATGTAGAAAAATCTATTGAATCTAATCAAGATTCAGACAAATCTTTAGAGTCTAACAAAAATTTAGAACAATCTGTTGATAGTGTACAAAATATAATTAATGAAAAAGATATTCAAGAGGCCATTACAACTATCATAGAAATTCCCAATTCAAATATATCAGATAATAGAGATGAATTGAAATCTGATCAAGTTGAAAAATCTACAGAGTTGGTAGATTCTCAAAATCTTGTTGCTGAATCGAATTCCATAACTGAAAGCATTACAAAGATAGAAAAAGAAATTGAAGTTGTAAAAGAAAAAGACAATGATAATATTTCAAAAACTGTTATTACTGAAACAATAAATACAATAATTAATAATACTACATTATCTGCAGAAACTACTTTGGAAGAAATTGCTGAATGTAAATCAAAGCAAGGGAATATATCAGAAGAGTCAAATAAAAATCAATTAAAAAAAGTTGAACAAAAAATTAATTTACCCGTAAAAAATTCAATACAAAATATGTCAAAAATAAAACTTTCCTTGGATAATACTGAAGAAAAAAATGGCAATTTGGATGATGTAGATGCAATTGATAATTTTCTTGCTGAAATTGACAGTGTAATGAAAAGTATTCATTCTGATGAAATTGTATGTAAAGAATTAAATAAGACAAATAATCTAAATAGTATCATTGAAAAAAATGAAACTTGTAATAGTGAAATAGAACAAAATGATAATTCAAATTTGGACGCAATTTTAATAGAGAACGATAATACAGAAATGAATGAAAATATAGTTAGCAAAGTTAAAAACTCTTCGAAAAATGTTAAAGAAAATATTTCGTCAGTTTCAGAATCTTCCGTTTCGGTATCTAGAACTACTCGACTCAAATCAAAAGAAAAACCACCTAAAGAGTTAAGTAAAGTGAATGTACAAATGATTGAAAACAAAAAAGATGATAAAATAAAAGAAGATATTTTACTAGAAAGTTCTGTTTCTAACAATGTAAAAATTTGTCAAAGAAAAAGAAGTGTAAACTCAGAAGAAAATCCCAATAAAAAAATTGACGATTTTGAAAAAAATTTGTCTAAAAACAAATTAACTAAAGTAAGATTTGATAACATTAGATCACCAAAAATTATTTTAGTTAAAGCAGATAAAATCATTGCTGCTCGATCAAATTGTGTACAAAATGTTACAACAGAAAAATTAGAAGTTGAAAATAAAAGTATTCCAAAATTAAAGAAAGAAAGTGTTGCTGCAATTGTACATTTACCAAAAACTCGTAAACAATCAAAAGATGAAACAAATTTGGAAAAAGATAAAACTAAAAGTGAAAACAAAGTCGAAAATGAAACAGATATTATATGTAAGTTAAAGAATTTATTAGAAGATAATAAAACCAATAAAGATGTAGAGAAATCTGAAGTTAAAGAAGTGAAATCATCTATGAAAAATAGTGATTTATCTAATTCCAATATTGAAATTGAAATTACTAAAGATGATAATAAAACTACAACAGAAAATTCTGCACAAACTTTGAAAAATTTAGACATGAGTTCTAAAATAAAAGCGAATTTAAAAAGTGATATAGAAAATGATCATGAGTCTAATGAAGATTCTTCTAATTTATCAACTAAACAAAATATAAGTGTAAATACTGAAATATGTGATAAAAATTCAGACAACTTATCAGATCAAGAAGTAGAAAATATTATGACCAAAAAAATTGAATCTATCACAAAAGACAGTACAATACGGAACAATTCAAAAGAAACTCGTATGGGACGCCAGCGTAACAAACGTAATAGTTCGAGTTCTGATTCAAAGAAAAGTAATAAAATACCCATTGATAATTCTTCGATTGATTTATTAATCTCTGAAATTAATGCGAAACGTAGAAAAGTCGAACAAGAACTGAAATTTAATGCAGAACAAGAAGAGGAACGTAATAAAAATAAAAGTATTGATTCATTTGAACATGGCAATGAAGAAGTATCATCCACAAAAGAAGATAACACATCAATTAAAACAATGTCTGGAAAAGAGGACAACAAATCATCTGATTTTGATATATTGCTATCTCCACTACACCAAAGTGATTTTAAAAATCAAAGTTGTAGTTCTGATAAGAATGAAAAATCAATTACAGAAAGCAAAGGCACCAAGAGGAAAGCCACAAAGAACAAATTTAATAAATATGAAAAATCAGAAAAAATTGTAAAGAATGAAAATACTGATAGTAATCAAGTTCCAGATCCAAATACTCCTACTAAAACAAATAAAAAAGTAATGGAAAATAAGGGTGGTATGGATGCTTCCCAAGTAGAAACAATAGAAAATAGAAATTATAAGAAAAAAATTAAAGAAAATTCAATTGAACAGTTGAGTTCAGAAAGTTTGAAAAATTCGACAACGAATTCTGAAATTTTTGATACTACAATTAATTCATGTAATTCTCCTAGTTTTTCATCAGATTCCCCATATCCTGAACTTTTATATTCATTTTCGGATCAGTCATATCAAATGCAAGGCAAACGAAAACGTAAAACAAATATATTAGCATCTAATTTAAGTGATTCGATGTTAAAGCCTAAATCTGAAAACCGACGAGATCGTTCTAAAAATATTTTGACACCAAGAAGTGATTTTTCATTTGAAAATCTAGAAATGAAAACATTTAAAAATGCCAACATTTTAACATCACCTAGAAGTGCGAAAATTATTCGTCGTAGACAATCAAATTTAATTCAAGTAACCAGAAAAGAGTATGAAAAGGTACTTAATGAGAATCGACTTAAAAAAGAGAAATTAATTGCAACCAAGGTAAGTAAAAAAAATTCATTTTAATTGAAAAATTATTTATTCAATTTTTTTTTTTTTTTTTTTCGTTACATTGGAATCATTAGAGGTGTAAAAATATACTTCGAGATCATGGAATAACAAAATGTATTAAAATTAAAGTGAAAAGAATGTCATTACAAACTATAAAATCTTGCATTCAACTCACAACTAAAAAAGATCAAAATAAACTTTCAAAAAGTTTTGAAATTGAAAAATCTAAAATTGAGGAAAGAAATTCTTTAAAAAAAGATGTCAAAATTAAAGCTGTTGTCGACGAAGAATATATACCCCCACAAAATGTGATTGCAAAAGAAAAACAAAAAGTTAAAGTAAAAAAAATTGATGAAATGAAAATGAATACAAATGAATCAGTTTCAAAAACTATTGCAAATGTTAAATTTGAAAACAACGATTCCAGTATTTTTTCCAGAGTTAGTAGCCCTAAGTCTACGTTAAGAGAAACACCAAATATAAATAATGATAATTTAGAAAATTCTAATAAATTAAAAGTAGGTGTTACTGCTGTTATACCTATTAATGATCGGATAAGTAGGCGTGATATAGACCGAAGAACAGACAAATATTCAAAAAGGTTAACAAGAGCCAGATCTGTGCCAAGAAATGCAATACATTTACAAAATGAAGTAATAAACGATGATTCTGTATTGCAAAAAAATAAATCCCGTCCTTCAGCAGCCAATTTACGTAATGAAAATGATGATGAAGATACAGATATCAAATCAAGATCTTTAATAAGTAAAATACCAGCGTCTCATATAAAAAATTCAAATAATAAAGAAATTTTAGATGACAATCAAAATTCTGGAAGCCCAACATCAAAAACAAAAAAAGGTTTTACAGGAAATTTTGATAAAAAAATAAATAATGCTACTAAATTAATTAAAACATCAATTTTAAGTCAAACAATTCCAAAAGAGAATAGTAAAGAAACAGATAGTATTGGTTTAAAAAAAATAAATCAAAACAAAAATATTGAAAGCAGTAGTAATGTTATCAAAGATAACAAAGTTTATAAAAATATAAAAGGTAATAAAAATGAAAATAAAAAAAATATTAAAAAAGAAAATAAAAAAAATATTAAAAAAGAAAATAAAAAAAATATGAAAAAGGAAAATAAAAAAAGTAATAAAAAGGAAAATAAAAAGAAACTTCTTTCAAAAGCTGATAATAAAAATGAAACTAATGTAAAATTATCTGATAAGAATTGGATATCAACAAGTGAAAATATTTTAATTGAAAATGAAATTGAATTACAACAAGAAAATCCGATTGAAAAAATTTTAACAACATCTGATAAAAAATCAGATTCAGTTCTTGTAAGTTTATTTTTTTTTTTTTTTTCTGTTAATTTTAATATTGCATATCTAAATTTGAATTTTTTTTTTTTCTTTTTCTAAGGTATCTACGATTGTACCTCTAGAACAATTGAAATCACCAAAAACTTCAATAATTTTATCAAATGAATCAATTGCACAGAACAAGCAAATTCAATCTAAAATTAAAACAACAGTTGTGCCACAACAACAAAATCATTCAGTTAAATTACTTCCAGAACATGTTATTGTTGAAACAGTTTTTATGACACGAGAAGAATTCGATCGTAAACAAAACTTAAATAAAATAACACCTACAACATTATCTAAATCAATAACTCAAGTAAAAGCAAAAACAACAAAACAATCATCAAATAATCGTGATGTTGAAAATGTTCTTTCTAAAATCTCTGATCTATTAGAAAATCAAATAAAACATGAAAGTCAAATGAAATTAAATGAAATTGAAAAATTGCGTAGAAAAGCACAACGATTAAATAATGTGACAAAAATGAAATTTAATAGTGATAATGCATTACAAGTTTTAGTATTTTTACAAAATTATTTTTTTAATGTTCAATCACAAGATACAAATTGCCGTAAGCAATATAATTTATTAGCAAACCCTAATGAACCATCCACATCATCATCATCAGTTTCAGCAACCCCATCAACATTAATTACATCTACTGATTCAGAAAAATATTTTCCATTTAAAAAAATTCGCTTACAAAAACAACCAGTTTTAGAACATAATTCCATTAATGTAACGAATAACAATATAATGAGAATTATCAAACAAAAATCATTGCAAATTCAAGATCCAAATTTAACAACGTCAAAAGTTGTAAATAAAAGATCTGGTATAAATTCATCGACAATATCGACAAATATTCAATCATCGGCTAAAACATTAAAATCAGACAAACAATTACAATTATTGTCAAGTTCATCTAATTTAAATCAAGTGAATTTAATGGTAGCAGAAAGATCAGAAATCATCGAAAAAGAACCTGAAGAAATTCTACCTGATTTAGCGAATGTTGTTGTACCACCACCACAAATTAAATTAGAAACAGAAACACCAGATGATGTCATAATTTAAGAAATATGAAATAAAATTTAAAATAAAAAATACTGTTAAAAAACTATTTTATAGAAAAAAAAAAAAAAAAAATTCAACTTTGACAAAAGTAAAAAAAAAAGTATCAGATAATTTGAAAATAATTAAAGTTGTATTACATTAAAAATGTATTGTACTTCAATCTAAATATAAATAATTTACTTTAAAATTCTTCTATAATTTTTTTTATTTTTAAGCAATTTATAATTTTAATTTATTTTTAAGATACATATTTTAATAATACATATTTTGTTGACTTTTTTTTTTTTTTTTAATTAATAAATTAAAAAATAAGTCAAAATCTTATAGTACATACATACATACATAAATGTATTGAAATATTTAATTGCAATTGTTGGTTTTCTTATTAAATGCATTTCATATTACTGTACATACATTGTATTTGAATCCATTTATTTCGACTGGAAGGGAAACAATTGTTTATGATTTTATTTATAAATTTCATATATATATATAAATTTCACGTATATAGTTTAAAACTACATATTTAACAAAAATTATATTGTTTTATTTAAATAAATGAAGAATTTTTAAAATATACATATACATGAATTGGTTTCAACTTTTTTTTCAGAAGACTCTTCGAGTCTAAAAATCATAATTATTAATGCCTTAACAACTTTAAACATCCTTTAAACATTTTTGTAACAAGTTACGTGCTTCCACCCCAGATTACGTGCAACTAAAGATTGGAGAAAACCTAATCTAAAATCCAGTCCCTGTGAACAGTGAAAATTCCGAGATGGTTTAATTCCGGTTATGGAAATTCTTTTATAGTAAAAACATCTCGATTGTGGAATTGTGTCCCAATCGAAGCATTCCCAATGAGAGAAGGATTTTTTATTTATGATTTACAGAGATTTAAGACGAATATTAACAACATTGTTCGCTCTTTCCCACAAAACTTTTTTCTTTTTCCTTTCCTTTAACTATCCTTTCAAATGGTCAACGGTACGCAAGTACTCTAAAAGGTTCACAACCTAAGTTTTGGCTATAATATAAAAAAAAAGAAGAGTCCAGAGTTTGATTGCAAAGGAACTGTTCAAGCAGTTTTGTCTCGTTTTAATTTTGCAGCTGCAACACCATTATTCTGATTGAACGTAATACCCAGCTTGGGAGCGTAATACTATACTATACTATAATAGTATTATATAAACTTTGATATAAACTAACAACGGGAATATTATTCTCATACATAAATTTTGACAATTTTTTTTTATTCAGACCATATTTTTGTCAAACTTGTTTGCATTCACTTCCTGTATGTTCTACTTCCCTTCTATAAACGATGTAGACGAAGTTTCTTGATGGCATCCAGAATATGTAGATTAATCCCTTTATTATTGTTAATCCGGGTCAGATAAACAATAATAGAGGAAGAACCAATAATAGACCAATATTGTACTAACTTTAAATTTTTGTGAATTACTCATTATATGGCAAAAATAGCTTATGTATCTTTCTTTGAATCCTTTCAATTTATTTAATATTCATTTTTAGAGTCAAAGCTTCTGCAGACAGCATCATAAATAATGTATATCTGTACAAAAGTTTTTTTTTTAATTATACCTACCTATACCGTTATTTTACTGATGTTCTAAACATTAACATTACACAGAACAAATTATGGTAAATATGAACCTATTAATAGAATGTTAATAATTAGTAATAAATATAAGAATAGTATAAATTTTTCAGTATCTAAAGATACTTTAAGACGAAAATTATATGAAATTAATTGAATATTTTGTTAACTTAACCTTTTTAATTTATATTAAAAAAAAAAAATAATATTACTATTTTTGTATTTTGAATTTTGTTATTTTTGAATGTATAAGTACTAAGTAAATTTAATTGTATTTTTAATTAATATATGAAATGTAATACTAAATTGTAAACTGTTTGAGCTAAATAGTATAAAAAATAAATAAAAAAAAAAAATTATCTATTATATCGTAACCTACATGTAACCATGCAACGAATTAGAATTCGCTGAAACCATGTAACATACTTTTTTTCAAAGCATTCATTTATTATTTTTTAATCAAATTTATTTTTACTATTTTAAGTGATAATATAAATAATTTAAATAAATATTTAAAAAATAAATAAAAAAAAAAAAATTATCTATTATATCGTAACCTACATGTAACCATGCAACGAATTAGAATTCGCTGAAACCATGTAACATACTTTTTTTCAAAGCATTCATTTATTATTTTTTAATCAAATTTATTTTTACTATTTTAAGTGATAATATAAATAATTTAAATAAATATTTAGACTTTCTTTCGCTAAATATGTTGTAAAATCATAAAATTTCTACTTCATTTCATCATTTATTATTTCATTCACATCTCATTTTAGTCATTTATGGTTATGCATTTCGATTTATAAATATAATTTTTAAATATTTATATTTAAGTTTCTGTTTATGAACCATAGAGTTCGTTAACTCATTCTATTTTCAGTTCAATAATTTTTTTCTCATTCGGCTAATTAATAAAAATTATAAGCCGCGGTTGAATATATTTTATTTTCATTGTTGAAATGTGAAATTCACCAATGAAATTTAAAAATTAACAAAACGAGACGTTCTCGGGGTAAACGGATTTTGACAGTAATCACGCCACATTTTTTGACATTTTTCTATAATGCATTAAATAGAGATAGTTATATACCGGCAATTAAATATTTTCATCTCTTTTAAACCTTCTTTTATTTACAAAAATGAAGGCAAAAATAATTCATAAAAATTTTTATTTTTATTTTTTTTTATTATTTTTTATCTTATTCACTCACACAGTCACACATTGAAAAATGTTTCGAAAACGTTGAAATTTCCACCGTTTTTGCCATTTCCTATTGAAATTTCTTATGGGAAAGTTCCGCGCTACGCATTTCACAAAAATTTTTCTGGTGTTTTTTTTTATAAAAAGAAAGTAAATTAAAATAAATTTATTATATAAATGAGTAAATAATAAAATTATAAAAAATTTTCTTTTTTTAAAAATATTTGAAAAAATACGTAAGAAATTTTCACAAAGGAAAAATATTGTTATTTATTTAAAATTTTATATAATTGAAAGAAATTAATTTCGAAATTTAGAATATCTGAAAAAGAAGAGTTAAAAGTTTTATTTAAATAAAAAAAAAAATTGTTTTGTTGCTGTTTTAAATTCCTGTCCATCTCTAAATACAGAAAAAAAGCAAGAAGTGTTAATTTTTTTTTTTTTTTTGTTTTCTAATACGAAATTTCAATTGCGTGTTTTGGTATTACAAAAAATCAAAATAAAAATAACTGCACAAAAAAAAAAAAAAAGAAATTAAATTATTCAAAAGAAATTTTTCAATAAAAGAAACAAGAGCTATTATTGTACATATACGTATGTATATATATAGATACCTACCTAAAAATATTAATTAAATAATTTGTAAAATTTTATTTTATATAATATTATATTGTGTTTAATAATTGTTTCAATATTTGGAATAATATTTGGAATAATTTTTATTAAAATTAATGGAAAATCATACCATCATTGAATTTTGAAAAGAGGCAATAAAAAAAAAAATAGGTACGTAGGAAAATATATTTTCTTCATACATTATATTTTTTTTTTATTCTTATTATCTTATTTTTATTTTTTCTTTTAATGAAAATAAATATGTACATAAATAGTTAGTATGATGTATGAAATATGTGCATATAAAAATATATAACATTATACTTATATATTTGAATATCCATATATATATATATGAATAAGTATACATATGTACATGTCAATATAAAATATATATGTAGGTATCCATATTTCATGCATAACACTGTATATAGTATATATATCTATATATATATATCACTAATTTAAGTTTTTATTTATTATTTTTTAAGTTCATAGGATGATCATTATACCCACATGGATGTTTGTATCACATAATATTTATATATATATACAGACAGATGTGTACCTTTTAATTTTAGGAAAATTACGTTCATATAAAATAGCAAAATATGTATGTATGTATGTATGTTCATATGATATGATGAAAATATTTTATGAATATAAAAATTCACGTGGAAAATGTTTCTGTATATTTTTAAAGGTGTGTTTCATTTTTTTTTTTTTAAAGAGATAAAAATAGAAAAATTATTAAAGTAAATAACGCAAAATTTCAATCGCAAAGACGCAAGCTAACAACTACTTAACCTATCTATAGTCTTTAGGTAGGTACCATGTTTATTTTTGAGAATAATGTTTATTGTATTTATTTTTATTAAAAATTATAAAAGTAAATTAAATGTTATTGACTTTTATATATACAAACAAGTGTTAAACATTTAAACACGTATTTTATGTACTATTTAATTAAACAAAAAAAAAAAAATAATAATAAAATTAATGTAGGTAGGATATTATTATCAATTGAAACTATTGATTAAGAATTACATAACTCTATATAAATTATTAATCAATGTTTATATACCTATCTATATGCAAATTTAGATTATTATTAGATATTACAATTATTTATTTCTCCTTTGAATTTACTTTAATATTTAGTAGGTCCTACAATATTTAGGTACATATTATCAAAAGTTTATATTATTTTTTATGTGTATAAGTATACCTATATAATTAATATTATGTTATTTTCTAAATGTTTGATTTCTAACTTATTAAATATAAAAATATAAAAAAAAGTGGACAAAATAAAGAATTTTTAAAAAGCCATCTTCTAATTAGCATATATTTTTTGTTCTGCATATTGTCATAATCATAAATATTAAAACCAACAAATTAATGTAAACATAACTTATAGTTATAATATGAATACAATTTTGTTATTGTTTAACCCCAATTGTCTAATCAATAATCATAAATCTATTGATGGAATAATTCATTGCAGTGTGTAGCTATGTATGAAAAAGCATACATACATCTACATATGTCATTAGAGATTTTAAAATATTTTTGTTGGCCATAGTCGAATCTTTAAGGCCATTCTCCAATGCTGGCGTCGACTTGTAACTTTGACTTTCAAAAAGTTTGAACATATGAAAACTAATGTAACCTTCTCCAATGTGAGCGTCGACGGTAAGCGTGAAACTTTTTTAAAGTTAAAGTCGAGCAATGTTCAAAGGTGAAAGCTGAACGCTGAACTATTTGACAGTTTGATTGAATTGACATCTCTTTTTTGGGTTGTTTTTTATTGTTTTGTTTTTTTTTTTTGTAGAAAACAAAACAAAAAAAGTTTAAATTTTTTTACGAAAAAAGAGCGGGATAGCAGCGCGGTATTACATACAATATTAAATTAAAATTATAAACAAAAATAATATTGTAATATTAATGGATTTTTCGGAAGCATTAATAGAAGAAGTGAAACAACACGAATCACTTTATAATTTAAAGAAAAAATCTTCTAGTAGGGTACAATTTCGTATACATTTCATATGCAGTATACACTTTCATCATTATATCAATTTTTCTTTTTAATTCTTGACTATCCATAATAGCTTTATATTTTATTAATTTTTTTTTTCAATTGAAAACCAAGCAACAAATTCTACAATTCAATTGTCATAAATTCACTGACACTGACAATTGAAGTTAGAAGTTAACGCCAGCATTGGAGATTGAATTAATAAAAATGCTGACGTCAAACTTTTTCAAAGTTAAAGTTACAAGTTAAAGCCAGCATTGGAGAATGGCCTTTATGATGTTATTATAAATCAATAAAAACTTCAAAAGTGGTACAACATAATATAATAAACTTCACAATCTGTCACAATACAATTATGATCAATTTATATTAAGTATTCATGTACCTACCTACCTATTGTTAATTTATTCAAATAAAAATAAATTGTGAAATGATCAGTTCAACAAATACCTAGTTACTGGGCTACTGTATATTTTTATGTAGTTACATTAAAAAGCATTTATTACAAACAAAATTATATCATTTCAATTAAATAATCGTTACAAGGATTATTATTTCAAAATTTTGCTAATAAGAAATAATCCAATAAGATTTGTGAAAGTACTAAGAGAATTTTGAGGACTTTGATTTAAAAAAAATTATCTATGATGATAATAAAATAGATTTAAGATAGTTTTTTTTACCTAAATGACACTTATATCGAACAGATACTGCATCGAAAATGCAGATTTGTTTATTTTTAATTGTAATTTTTCTTAGTTTTTTCATTGATTGCATTTAAATTCTGTTTTGGTAAACAACTCTAAGCCTTAGTATATTTTCTAAATGCTTCTAAGCTTCATATGACATCGCACTATGGATTATTTTTTAAAAGTAAGTAGGTATCTATTTGGTAAGTAACCATATCTTACAATTTTTATATTTATATCCAATCATCTAACTATTTATATAAGACCGGAAATGTCTGTGATAGAAAATTTTCTTGGAATTTTCTTGTTAATAATTGAAAAAAAAAATGCAACAATTTCCATTTAGTTTTCAAACCAAATTCGTTTTTGTAGAATTAACTATCATTTTTCTTATAGGTAACTTACCTGTGTATCTTGTTTTTTCACTTTTTTTTATTTTTTTTTTTGTTTTGTTTGGTTTTTGTTTTGTTTCTCATACGATAATATCGCCTGATAATAGGGAGAAATTTTCTATCTAAAAAAATTAATATATACAATGTATATAATAAGAATCATATTTACATAGGAAATAAAAAAAAAAAAAAAAAACTAGTTATGAAAATGGGGAAATGTATATTTTGCGCGCACGTGCAGCCACGTGGTGTGACATCACTATAGTACTTTAAATACGTATGTAGGTATATAACAAATATTTTAATCTATATTAATACACTTAATCACTTTTTAAATTCCTATTAAATTATGTTTATTATATAATTACAGTGTAAGAAATATCCAATTGAATATAGGTATATATATTTTTTGTAAATGAGGAGAAGATGAAGAAGCTAACAGAATAGTACCACCAATACCATTAAAAAAAATTCTATTTTCTTTTTTGTTTTAAAATTTTATTTTTTTATTTCTTGCACATGTACCTAAAATGAAAATTTTCCCCTCAATGTCATACGATATTTCGAATTTGTAAGTTGTTGTTACAATATATTCTATGGCAATATAGCTGTTGTTATATCTATAGATATTTTTGTCATTAAACATAAAAACAAAAAAAAATAAAAAAAAAATTATTATAAATGGTAAATAAATTTATAGATACAAGTAGGTATATATAGATATTTAGTAAAGGCCATAGTTATGTTAAAAATAAAAAAAAATTTTTAAAGGCATGTTTGTTGTGTTTGCTTTTTTTGGTTACACTGCTGGTTGTATATATGGTATGATAATGGAATAGGAATCCAGACGGATTTAACGTCTCACTGTTTTTTTTTTCCAATTTTGTTTTTCTCTTCTATACTTATATATGTATATTGTGTAATGTGTTTTTTATTATAAAAATATATAAATGATATTATCGAGAAGCTTACTACCGGCTGGTGCTGTACTGCATTTTCATATTAAAACATATATCATACAATACAATGTACCAGCAGCATACATAAAAATAATAGTAACTAAGCAAAATGGAAAAAAAGGCACGTTCTAATTGGAATTCCATTCTGAAATGTGTCTACTTCCACCAGAGTTATTGAATTGTAGAGTAGGTAGAGGTATATGTACATATTTTTTTTTAATGCTATGTAGAAATAAAATGTACATATACAATAGTAAATGTTTATTTATTTCTTTTAACTTATCGTTTTTTTTTTTTTTTTATTGAATGAATCCTGTACTGTTGTGTACATATTTTATCGTTTTCTTTTTTGTAGTTATTTTTTTTTTTTGTTTAAATTCAAATCTGTTATAAGTAATAACGGAATTTATAAAATTAAATAAAATCTGATTTTGATACAAATAAAAAAATAATAGATAAATCTGTTTATATATATTACCAGGGCCGGCTTTATACCAATATATGTTGCATATAGGTAGGTAGGAAGAAAATAATGGCTATTAAAAGCGACAGACTTAAACCAAAGATATAATACATCTCTATTATAAGAGACTAAGAAATTAGGGTTGTGGTTTGTGGCGATAAATACAACGTCTTGGTATCATACATAGATATATAAAATATAGATTGACAGCTTGGTAGTGCTTTCTCTTTCTCTCTAATACATTATCATATTAATTATTAAATGTCAGATTCAGCCAAAAATGAGCATATGTTTTTCAATATTTCAACTCAGCTGATTTGATTTTATAAATTTAATAGCCATTTCTTAATATTTTCCTGGTTTTGTAGAATAGATTCTTTTTTAAATTTTTTCTTATTGAATTTAAAATTAATTTTGTTTTTTAACATTTTTATCTACACCAATTTACTAACTATTTATTTTTTATAGTTTTTCTGTTTTAAATATATTATTTACGCTAATACGATGATTTGAAAATCATTTTATTTCATTTTGTTAATTGTAATTTTAGAGCATTGGAAAACGTTTTCAAAGAAAAATAGAGGGGGAAGCTTTAAATTTGATGGGAATGATAAATATTATATATACATATATACATATAATACAAGTGATTAGATATCCATTGATTATTAAATAATAATAATAATACTTATAAATAATATAAATTTGTATACATATCATCTAATTTGTTTTAATATTATCAATATATATGTAGACATAAAATTTCACGGGAATGTCTAAATAATAGAATATATGTGAATTTAGTTTTATAAAATAATATATAATGTATACGATAAAGTAAAAGAATTTTAACATCAAACTGTATTAGCCCATGTATCAATTTAATTAATTTTGTTTATATAATTCTTGTCAAGAACATAAATATACATATATACGTGTATCAAAACATCTTTTTTTAACCTTACTTTTTGATTTGTTATTATTTTGAATTTTGTATGAATATACACATATACATGTTTTTAAAAGAAAATTTAAAAATAATTATTTTAGATGAATTGAGATTTTACGTTAAAAATAATCCAATTATTAAAATTTTTGTAATTTTATATTTCTTTTACACTAAAACTTGGTGCGAATTATCCATTGGTGCGAAGTTTCCATTTTCAAGGGAATTATTTACTAAATTATTTGAACTCAGATTTTTCAAAAACAGCTGACAAAAAGTGGCTGAAAATTTTTATTCTAACTGCCAATCTATATTTTATATATCTATGGTATCATATTAGACTTTTTTCGAATAATTCCGCCTAGACAAAAACATAGTAAGAAAATTTCGACATTACATTTACATGAGAAAATTATTGTATTTTCAATCGCGTTCCATTAATTTTTAAATAATTATGTGCTAGTTTTAAGAAATAAAAGTATTAGTAAAATTTAATTGTTGTTAAATTTTGAAAATAAAATTAAAATATTAAAATTCTTGTTTGTTGTACCTAAATATAAAAGTAAAATTTTAAAAATAAAAAAAATTGAATTTTTATAAATAAATAAATACAATTAAGTATATATATATATGTATTGTTAAATTTTTTATCCTATTTCAATTTTTTTTATTATCTTATTTCACTTTTCAATGTTTTAATTTTATTAACTTGATTTAAAAAATTAAAAAATTCCAATCCAGAATGTAAACAAATACCGAATAGAGAAAGTGACATTTAAAAATTTGTACTAAATTGTATTGATAAGTGCTGCCGAAGATTTATTCATCGTATTATTCGTATCTTAAGTCTATTATAATGCCAATTTCATACTCAAGTGATACGATTGTACCAATTGTACTCATATGAATCACATCACCTATTATGAGGGGTGATATTGTGGTACTACAGATATGTAACATATAAATTATGGACAATTTTTTTGAGAGATAATTAATTTAGAAAAATTTAAAAAAAAAAACTAAACTATTTTAAAATTTTCACAAATAATTTTATATTTCAATAAAACATTTTTAAAATTTAACTTCAAATGAAAAAATTTTTTAATTATGTTTTTTAAATTTTTACTTTATTTTTTTGAAAAATAATTTAAAAAAATGAAGTAGTTAAAATAAGCAAACAATTTTAATTTTTTTTTTTATTTCCCAATAAACAATTTTTAAAATTTCAGTTGACAAGAAAACAGTAATCACTTTCAATCACAAAAATTTGTTCAATAGGAAAAGTGGATTGTAAATGATTGGAAATGATATTTTTTGCACAGGTTTTTTGATTGGCTACTGATTTTCTGAACATTTTGGATTGTTTTTGATCGATTGCAATCACATGTTATTAATGAACCTATATTAAATACAATATTTAATCCAATATTTGACATAAAATGTTAATTAAAAACATGATTATTGTCAATTTGAAAACAACAGGGTTATAGGACAACGATGATGTAATTATGTCAAAAAGTCAGAAAAATCGAATCAATATTGGTATCAACTTTAAAACAAAAATAATATTCATTTGACATGATACCGTATTCTAAATATTTCATATAAAAAACAAAACTTTGACATTTAATTGATAATTACTGACATTACTGACATTTACATAAATCTTGCTCAAAATACCTTGAACTTGCACTGTAAAATTACTGTTAAAAGTTCATGTAAATTAATATCTGTTAAAAATTAATTACATGCTATGTAAGTAGGTATATTTCTCTATTTACTGTAAATAAATACACATTACTAATATTATGTTATTATTTAGAATTAATTTTTTATTTACGTACTTACCTTACTTACATATAGTTACGTAGTTACTTATATAATATTAAAAAAAAAAAAAAAAATAGTACTTCAATAAATTATAATGTAAATAAAAATAAAAAAATAAATAAATAAAAACAAGACATTTAAAGTAAATAGAAAATTGATTTCTATCAGAGACATTGAACTTTCTCAATTTTATTTATAACTAGAAATTTAGGAAAACACGGAATAAAATTGTTTAAATGGCAGATTTTTAATAGTTAATGAACTCTACTTGAAAATTGTAATTTAAATAAGTAATAAGTATAGTTAAGTAGCAATAAAACTTTCGAGTTGAGTAGGTACTTAAATCTTGAAAATTTTGTTATGAAACTTATTAGTTAAGTTATTATTAAAAAAAAAATGCGCATTCAAAGATATTTAATAATCCATTTTAAGAAATTTCTATATAATTAAATAATTTATATTGTAGTTAAAATAATAACTATAGAATCAATTAATAAGTTGATATTTATCAGATTTAATTATTTTTTCTAGATATTTATTAGGTGAACTGCGAACATAAAGTATAGTTAATTGACTTGTCAGTTAAAAGAAAAAATATATTTGATTTCAATTCATCAGTTTAGATTGACCAGTTTATCGAAATTATCATTTTAGTTAATAAACTGGTGACTGAACTGATAAAAGCCACTGTAGTTTCTATTCTAATTCTATAAATACTAAATTTCTTCAAAATAGTCTTTTTATTATACAAAAATAAACTGATTTGGAAAATAAAAGAAAAATAGTTCTACTAAAAATAATATTATAGGTAGAACTAGATGAGCGATTAATTTTTAGTATAATTGCATTTATAAACCCCTATTACATATCAATGCTTTTATCAATACGTCTTGTCATTTCGTCCATTCCCATCAATTTTCCATCAGGTTGAGTTAAATGATATTACCCGGTGGATCTGGAATCCATTTTCGATCCATCTACCATGAATCTATTCAATGGACGTAATTCACCACAAAATGTTAGCACAGCACTAGCGCCATCGCCGGAAAATATAAGTAGTTACATACTTTTAAAAATAAATGAAATCTGAATGAAATTATATTTTTTATCATTGCATAAATCTTCCTCAAGACTTCCAATTTTCACACTAAGCTTCTTCAAAAAATAATGGCAATTTAAATTTAACAACTTTCATAAAAAAAAATATAAACATTTAATTTTTCTTACAGTAGATGTCACAACATTCAACATAAAATTTTTTTTTTGTTGTTTTTACATATAAAAAGTAAAATCCATGAAATGTTTTTAGAATTTTTGCAGATCTATATATTTTTATTAATCACATTACATTAACCCACCGGTATATTTACCGCATCGTTCAGTGAACAGATCCATAGATTTATGAATTTCAGATCTACCGGTTAATGCCACTGAACGCTGTCAATGTTCAAGTGTCAAAATCAGCTGAATTAAAAAAACGACTTTTATTTGGGAATGTTGAGATAATGGGTTCGTTCAGTAGCATGCATTAACCGGTAGATCTGGAATCCATTTTGGATCCATGTACCATATATCTGGCCACTGAACGCAATTCACCACAAAAATTTACCGCAATACTAGCGCCAATTTTTATATTATACTAAAAGAAAAATTTTTATATTAATTATAATAATTATATTTAAAGTAATTATTGTAAGAAAACAATTGATTAAAATGTGCAAAAATATATTTTATTGTTTTTTATACACAAAATTAAATTAATATTTTTTAATTCAATTAAAGTCAAAAACATTCGTCCAGAAATTATATTATTGATATTTATATTCATGTAGGTTTCGAAATTATCAATATATTCAGAACACTTCCACATTGCGTCATTAATGTCAAAAAATGTCAAAAAATGTATACAAAAATTGATGAGTTCAACATTTATGTGTTTAAATCGATTTAAATTTTCAATATATGTACTTATATGGACAATTAAATTGATAAAACATTGATGTGTAATATAGGCTAGGCACTAACTATAAATAAATTTTGTTTATGTTTTTTAATATTAATCACTGCTTAAAATTTTAAAATGATTTGTTTATAATCAAATATTATAACACCTTCAATAAACATATATATATATATAATATATAAGTATATATACGTACATATATAATTTAAATAACCTTTCTCTTTTAAACTCAATAATTATTTTCTTTTTAATTTTACTCGTGCATTAAAAATCTTGTATACAAACTCCAATCACTTCAATTCAAAAATTTTAAACTCAAAATCGTTGCAAACGTTGTCATTTTTTCTCATTCAGTATAGTTAGAGTAGGTAGGTTAAAAAATTATTCGAATTTTATATTTTTTTACATTTTGAACTAAATTAATGAATACATTGTAATCTAAACTAAAACTCATGATTGTCCTTTTGAAAATTTTTATAGAAATGAAAATTCGTAAGTGAATTGGAATAATTGATATTACATTAAGACATCTTGTTTTCAAGATAATCGTATAAAGTAGATGGTTTAGTACCTAGTATAGTTATAAGAGTTAATATATAAATAGTACCTAATTATAAGAGTTATAAGAATTGGTATAAAAGTTGAAATTAAAAAAAAATTAATAAAAAATTTGTTAACATATATTTTGGAAGCTCCTTTCAAGTAATATTTTGGAGAAAAGTGTAGGTATAACAATTCAAAATCCCAAAAATTTGAAAATCATTTATTTATGGATTTATTAATTTTATAATAACTAATGCTATATTTCTAAATTTAAATTAAATTAAAATTTTACTAATAACAAATTCTATTTATGGAATATGCTAAAAGTCAATAAAATCAACAAAACAAAAAAAAATAAAAATATCTCATTTTGCATGTAAATTATCATAAGTTTGTTTATCCGGTGGCTTCCAATAAGCATTACAAATTCTAATCAGAACTATTTGTTTAGTTAAAAATTAAAGCACATACGAATTGAGTTGATCGTAAACAAAACAATTCAATTTAGTGTTGACAAATGTTTTTGTTTTTTTTTTTACACAGTTTTATGATTTATTATAAAAATGAATACGGATTTTTCTCTTAAAAATATTATAATTAAGAGTAAATTTATGAAAATATTAAAAAAACAAAAAAGAAGGAAAATCGGATCGTTTAACCTGACTTTTTAGAAATTATTTTTATAGTGTATCGGATGTCATTTTTAAATTTATCATAATAGTAGTTTTCATAAACCAGCAAATCGGCAATATTGCCTATGTTGACAAGTATTTTGTTGATAAGCAAATGAAGTTTGTTCATAAACATTTCTAGAACTGCCAAGTTATAGTAGTATGTTATCTTATGTTCATGAAATGCCTTAAAATCAGTGTTACCACTTGGATACTTTTTTCCAAGATATTTCAAATTGGATACTTGGATGCTGAAAATGTTTAAAGCAATCAAAATGGATACTTTTTTTGTTAATGGATACATTTGGATACATTTTTATCAAATTGACTCATGTCATTCCAATGACCTTTTTTGTAGTCGTTATTCATTTGCTTGAAAATTAATGAAAATTATCTAAATTAGTTGAAATTCAAATTCAAATAGGTTATTTAAATTAAATTCTTAAACTATACTCCCTTACTTCACTTTTAGATTACTTTCCAAAACTATTAAGAAACCCTAGCAGAAAAGATGAAATTACAGACCAGTTCAGATTGAACTAATAAACTAAAAATAAAACTAATATCGAAGAATTTTCTTCGAAACTTGGTTCGATAAAAAATTGCTTAAATGAACTAATTTTTGAAGATTTATCTAATTTTATGATAAATCTGATGAGTTTATCGCATAGCTCCTCGAACGGATTTTTTATGATCTAATTTTAACAAAATAGACTACAACTTGAAACAACCGATTCAATAATGGTCCGAATCGAATGATGATTTGTCCGAAAAAAAACTCCTAAAGATCGAATAAAGCAAGGGAAATTTGAATACTCGTCCGGTACATAGTTTTAATTATCGGACGAAAAATCATATTAAATGAAAATTACATAATTACCTTTTACTCAAACAAATGAATTTATAATTTAATTTTTTATTTTAATTACCATGTGCAATGAATATTATTTGTACATGATTATTGCATCCTACAGCGTTTTATTAAAGAAAAAAAAGCATACCTGTGGATACTTTATTTTTTTAGAATTGGATACATTTTTTTCTGTCGAGTGGTAACACTGCTTAAAATACATGCGTTCATTCTATCTTCAATATTAAAATGTTATTTGATACTTTTAAAAACTAAAGCAAAATAAATCCTTCTAATTTAAGTTATTAAGAATTTAGTTTGGTTTTTTTTTATGTTTTTTGTTGCAAATCAATGTCAAAAATTAATTGAATAAAATAGAAAATGAATATATTAAACAATGTTGTTCTTTTTATTTTGAAAAGTACTGTAATTAAAAATTGCAAATTTTATAATTCAGTCATTTTAATATCGAAAATGTATTGCTAAAATTGTCTAATATTAATAGTAAAGTATATATATATATATATATAACTATATATAAACACAAAATATTGAATATTAAAATAATAATAGGAATAATACTCAACAACAACAACAATTATAGTATATAATTAACATAAATTAGATCATAGGTCATTCATCTTTGCCTTACTTATTTTGATTTTTGACTTAATATAGATGTACGTACGCGTTAAATCAAATTAAAATATATATTTATATTATATTAAATACTAAATAAAGCCATGATAATTATATTTTAATTATGGATGAGTGAATTATTAATATTAAGATTTTTAGGTTAATTTTAGTGATACTAATTAGAAACAAAAACACAATGTAGATTAAATAATTTTGATTTTTGACTTTTGACGTAATTAAATGCTCTACATAACTGTACTTATAAGTGAAACGCAAAAATATTGTTAGAAATGTTATAAAAAAATTATCGGTCATTAAATCTCATGTAACTAACTATAAGTAGTACTGTTATTAAAATATTTTTTTCCTTTCCAAATGTCAATAAACTTGTCAAAAAATATTTGAATAAAGTAAATCAAATCAATTATTAGTTATCATATGTTTTCACAGTGATCATTTTTAAAATCATTTTGGCGAACTAATGTAAGCTGATATCAAACGTGTAAACTGATATAAGTTGTTACACACTACATAATGTCAAAAATATAGCCTTTAGAAATAGTGTATAAGGTAAAAAATAAAATGTGATACTCTTCTTTTTAAAACAAAAATACATATACACAATCGCTCTAACCTCCACAATTACTAAATTTTAACCAAATAAGTAAACTAATAAAAAACTAATTTACTTTAATTGATCGTAATTTTTAAGTTCTAACTAGTAATAAGAACTTTAACTGCTACGTTTTCATTTTACTGTTCTACTTTATTCCAAATACTACTCAACAAAATAAAAATAATAATTTGGCATCCACTGTCTTAAGTCAAGCTTAATAAAAATCACTCTAGCTCAATTACATTCATTATTAGTTCATTGAATACATTAAAAATGCTCATTTTATTCATATAAAATATATATGTAAGTGATAATCCACTAATAAACAATGTACATTTATAATATACTAAAATATTATCCCACTAATGTCTAATGATCAAGCTGAAGATAATGCAATACCACGTGTATTCAACTAAAAATCTTAATAAATTTTAGGTCAACAGAATTATGATATAGTTTAATAAAAGGACAAGATTATGAATAGTGTGTTACCGGAACAGAAAAAAAAAATCACTTAGTGAGGAACTAATTAAAAAAGTAAAAGGTGATATAAGCTAAAAGAGAGGTAGTGAGTGACATAAAAAATAAAAATCTATATAAAAAATGAATAATTATAGAAAAAATAAACAAAGAACAAAAAAGGAAAGTAGTTAAATTAAGTAAAATAAAGAAATCACTGAACTATTATTTTTTGTATGATATTAAAATAATATATTCGAGATTTCCGGATGTAAAAAATATAGTTAGTTATTATGAAAAAAACATTGTTTATTATTTATTAGCTGAACTCGATTTATTTTTTTTTTTTTAATTTTATGAAATTCAGAAATTTTAATTTTAAAATTGGAAATTCATTTCCTACAATTTAAATTAAATCTAGCATAAGTATATATACTAAGTAGTTTATTTAAAATAACAAAAACTTTGTTTTTATCAATTTGTACACATGGGATTTAACTTTTTTTTTATTAAGTTATTATTTTTCTTTTTGTGTTACAAGAAATTTTTTAAAAAATAACTACCAAATTTTTTTAAAAAAAAATCTCTTAGTAAGTAGCTTTCTTACAAAGTTGGAAAAATGTAATTTTTACTTAAAATCAAATTTTAATGTTAATTTTTCAACTTCATAAAATTTTCGCATAAGTATAAAACACTTTATCCCAGTGCAAATTTAACAGAACACTCTGTTGTGTAGCCGTACAAGTACATAAGTATACATACTTAATTTAAAAATTTTAAATTTCTAATTTTAAATTTCTAATTTGATGAAAATATCAATATCACATTTATCTCTATCAAATTGAATTATAACTCAAAAAAAAAAAAATAGTAAATAATAGTTAATTAAATAATAATGAATTTTTGACATTAATTTGCAACAAAAACCATAAAATAAAAAAAAACCAAACCAAATTCTTAATAACTTAAATTTGATGATGACATGTGCTTTGATGAATATTGCGACGAATATCTACGAAAATAATATTAAGTATAAAATTTAAGTAATTTGCAGTTATGTACATATACGTATACATATATATATATGTATATATATTATCCAATCACATAATAATAATAAATAAATAAACTTTGTACTTTGAACAGTGTTCTTCTGATCTTGTTAAATATAAAACTACATTAAAATATACCTATATATATATATATACTTATGTAGTAATATATAAGATATTATGTATATATATACATATTTTTAATTTTATATTTCCATTCATTTTGGTTTTCATTTTATAAATGTTTTTGAAACGAATTTAATTCATGTTACGTTTATAAAAAACAATACGTCAGCTGTTTTAAAATTATACACATATGTATATATATATATACTTATACCTATATTTATATTTAAACTTATTTTATGATGATGTTTAAGTGTATTTGTTGTATTTACGTATTTTTTCATTTAGTTTTCTTATAGTCGTTTATAATAGGTATAATATATCTATATAATACATTCATTGACTAAATTATTGAAACAATAGCTTTTGTTTTTGATATTCTATCACTTCATCTGTATGCTTTATGCCATATATACATGTCCTGTGAGCCTATACCCTATATATATTCAGCTGTCTAGTGTCAGCTATCTTGTTCTAGTCTATCGAAGCATGCTAAAACTAATATTATGAATTTATTTTCAATTTGTTATCACTGTTTTGAATTTTAATAACTTTTTGACATAATGACAGTTGACAAATTTCATAGGTTAAATTTGTTATTACCATATCCATTCTTTAAACTATATCTCCATACTGGTATAATTCTTTTAATGGCAGTTATTTTTATAGTAATTTGACAGTTGACAGATTTTATAGGTTCAATTTTGTATTACCACATCAATTCAATAAACTATATGTCCCCAATTGCTACAATTCTTTTACTGGTAGTTATTTTGATATTAATTTGACAGTTGACAGATTTCATAGGTTCAATTTGTTATTATCATATCCATTCTTTAAACTATATCTTCATACTGGTATAATTCTTTTAATGGCAGTTATTTTTATAGTAATTTGACAGTTGACAGATTTTATAGGTTCAATTTTGTATTACCACATCAATTCAATAAACTATATGTCCCCAATTGCTACAATTCTTTTACTGGTAGTTATTTTGATATTAATTTGACAGTTGACAGATTTTATAGGTTCAATTTGTTATTACCATATCCATTCTTTAAACTATATCTTCATACTGGTATAATTCTTTTAATGGCAGTTATTTTTATAGTAATTTGACAGTTGACAGATTTTATAGGTTCAATTTTTTATTACCATATTAATTCAATAAACTACATGTTCCCAATTGCTATAATTCTTTTACTGGTAGTTATTTTGATATTAATTTGACAGTTGACAGATTTCATAGGTTCAATTTTTTATATTTTATTTCTCTAGCTGGCATAATTATTTTGCTGGCAGTTATTTTGATAGAAATTTGACAGTTGACTGATTTCATAGTTTCAATTAATTCAAACATATTTCAATACATTTTTCTAACTCATGTAATTTTTTTTTGAAACCTGAATGGCAACATAAATTTAGAAAATATAACAAGCTTCAGTCGGATTTAAATGAAAGTTAGTGAATAGAATAGTTAGTTACTTAGTGTGTAATTTTAATGTAAAAATAGATTTTAAACTACTTACTTATACTTAATAATTGTTATTCTATTCAATTCAATTCTTTCGTTGATTGACTCAAAGAATTAAAATTTTTCATAATAATAATGTTACTCTTATAGAATAGCAATTGCAACTCAGACTGTGCCCCACTGATACTAAGTTTCAGGATAATTTATTGTGATGATATCAACTGAAACTATAAACTTTATTTAGAAGTCAGTTCTACTTCCATCAAATATACCTTTAATTAAGTATGCAACATAAAAACTGTAAAAATAAATTAAAAATTAATTTTCAATTTTAAAATTAATTTTTCTATCTACTTAACAAAATTTTGTTTTTATTTAATTTTTTCAATTTTATTTGATTTTTTTTTTGCACTCAATAATTTTAATATATTCAAATGGAAGTTATAATATTGACGTATACTTATTTAAATACTGATTTCATAATCTAACTAATAAATAACGAACTATTTAACTGTAGTTATGTAAATATATATGTAATTTGTTAATTGTTATCTAAATAATTCTGGTATTCACTGTTAATCACCTATTCAATAAAAAAATTTGATTCTCTTATGATTTCATATGGAATTATTATGACAGATAAATAAATGAAAAAGCATGCGCAAAAATATTTAAAATAATACAAAGGAAAAAAAAAATTGTAACTATAATGACAGTAAAAGGAACCCAGAACACAAAAAAAAAAAAAAAAAACCAAAACAAAAAGAAGAAATCAACAATACAAGACCTTCAAAGTTTTATTTTTTTTTTCACTTTTAATAAAACCCATGTGATTTTTTGCGTCTCTAAAATACAAATGAAAGAAATAAAATAATATCCGAAATATTTAAAGCTCTGTCAATTTATACCATCCATACTTTTGATTTAACCTACAAAAGAGTATATTTTTTTTTTTTGCAATTATTTATGTAATATTTTTCAAATTAATAATTTAGAGAATTGCAATTTATTGAAATAAAAATAATTTGTATATAAAATTATATACTATTCCTATTATTATAATTACAATTATAATTACAATATACACCATCATCGAGGTGAATATTATTAAGTTTTAAATTGGTATATTTAATGACAAAGATGTCAGAACTACCAACATAATTAATCTTTCTGTCAGTAGCTGTGTTCTTTTCACATGGTTCAAGGTCTAGATTTTATTAAATTCAAAATAACGATGTAGGTTAATGATCATATGCTAATCAAGTCGTAATTAAGTTAACGTAATACTTTTCGTTAAACTGAAGTAAAAGCTACCTAAGGTTAACTATTCAATTTAAGTCAAAACTTTGAGAGAAGAAACACCATTTTGAATTTTATTTATATTGACTTTTATTCACAAATCGAATGTCATTTCATTCAAACGTCATTTTACTTAACTAACCTACGAATTGAATCATACCAACTTAAGTTGAACGAAAAGTAAATTTTTTAACGAAACTGAAACTTAATTTAACTTAAGTACGGTTGGTTGATTATATGCAAACGCATAAAAGCGTACATGAGTTTGACATTAACTTATGTTAACTTAAACACGACTAGTTAGGCATTGTTACAAAACTACGCAAGCGCTACTCTTGACAAGTAGCATTACTAAATATTTGAGACCTGAATTAAAATCAGATAAATTATCTGGATTTTCAGTTGTTATTGTATATTTAACGATTGATCTAGACCTTGAACCGGACGAAAAGAACACAGATAGTATCACCCCACTCACCTTACAGCGTTTTTATTTCATTTCGTACTTTTCATTTACGTCAGTGATGCGTTTAAGAAAATATGAGTGACTGATAGTGAACGAAGTTTTATTTATTTTGACATTTTTTTATTGTAGTACAGTACTTAATTAAGCACGAAAAAGTGATTCACCTAACTGTCAAGAGAGTAAAAAAAAAAAATTATAATTTAAAATTTTTATGAAATTCGGTAAAGAAAAAAAAATAATTAAGAACATATTTAATGGGAGTGTATGGGACACTATATAAATGTTTTAAATTATTTTTAAAGATATTAGTGTATGCTGACAATATTAATATTATCGTGAGATAATTATGGGTGGTTGTCGAAACGTTTAAGTAGATTATAAATCAATCAGAACAATTAGATTTCAAAGTTAATCAACAAACATTAGGATATATACAAGTAAATAACCACTCTTAAGATCATATTGGTCAAAACATCACTTTCAGTACAGATATTTTATAAATGAATGATGCTCAAAAGTTTATCGTGTCTTAGAATCAGTATTAATATCACAAAATTGTAATATAATAAAGCGTAATCCTGAATAGCGGTTGCTGCTACGATTTGTCAAAACATTACGATTCAAAATTTCATACTCACAGCAGATATAATCAGTTTTTATCAAAACGTGATTGCTATACACAGTGTACATCATTTTAACATCCTTTATTACAACATTTTAGTGTAATTACTATAAAAAAAATTTGATGACATCATATCAAATTTGACAGTTTAATTTCTAATATATACATACACATACATACCTTCGAGTTATTATTTATTTCAATTGCTTCATAAACTCATTTAAACTCATCCGTTCTTTGACAAATTCAGATGTTCTTATGTAATTATAAAATCTTCAAATTTTAGGTTTTTGGGTTTAATTTCTATTAAATAGATTTATTTATAAATTTTATTAAAACAAAAAAAAAAAACACACACACCCACTTATTAAGTAATCAGATAAAAAAAACCAAAAAAAACTCTGGATTAAAAAATTAAGAAAATTTGCAAACCAAATAAACAAAATCAAAAAATGTAGTCCACGCATTTTAGAATTAAATTGATTAAATTTCTAAAATTTATTTAAATTTTTTATTTTTCTCTATTTTTCTTAAAGAAATGTACATATATTTACAGTTCAATAAAACCTCCCAAAAAAAAAAAAACACTCGTATAAACGTCAATTAAAAAAAATTCCATTCAAAAAACCAAAAAAAAAAAAATTTCAACAAAATTGTTCTAAAAAAAATTTATGTTTTTTTTTAGAACAATACAATCACAAAAACAACAATACACAGCCGCAATGATAATATAATTTCATCCCACGTGTTTAATCTCGAATAACTGAATCTATTTTGAATACCTTATATCTCAAAACCAGAAACAATTTTCAACAAATTAACATGAAAATGATAGTAAAATAAAAATAATAATAACAAAAACGGCTTACTTATCTTACTTAACTAAGCAATTTTTGTGTACAATCCGTGTACTACAATGATAGTTCGCTTGTCATGCCAAAAAAAAAAAAAATTAAAAATAAAACAAAAAAAAAAAACATGTGGACTTTGATTCTGTCGAATGATTTTTTTTTTAATGTGTGTATTAAAAGTCTACAATTTAAGTATGCCAGCCAACTAAATACATAATATATTTTGCATGATGTGATGAGAGACGAAGACAAGAGATACAAAAATTTAATTTGATGAGATGAAGGTACAAAAAAAAAAAATAAATAAATAAAAAAAAAAAACAATTTAAGAGGCACTGAATTTTTCACTGAAATTAATTAATTATGAAAAATTATTTATTACCAATCTAGTATATTGGTATTCAACTGCCAGCAACTGGGTACCAGGTTTGTCTATTTAACTTTAATATTTGTAGGAGGGGTGGTATAATAAAAGAAAAATTTAAAATAAATAAATAATAAAATTTAGTTAAATGTTTGTATATATACTGTTTAAATAATGAGGTTGATTCAAATATTTTACCAAAACCTGAGAGTTAACTAATTGTCAGCAGCAAATTGTGGAACACGAAAGTGGAAACTAGAAATTATTTCATAGCTACTCTGTACTTTGATTACTTAATAAGAGAACAACAATGGTGGACTGAATAAGTAGTTATTGATTTTTGTTTTCAGGTTAGCCGAAGCTGAGGGCTTAACCGATTAGGGTTTAACCTTTAAGTTAACGAATTGAGGTAAATTTGAAAAAAACATTTTAATGACAACAATTGGAGTTTTTTTTTTATGCTTTACAGCTTGAACTGTATTCCATATATGATGGATTACCTTTTTTCTCTGCTTCATTTTCTATTGGAGAAATTGCAGGACATTGAAGAAGATAATTATCCTATTATAGAATATTTTATATATAATATTCTATATATATTATATAGTTATCATTGGTTGTGTCATGCCACAAGATGACATAGGTTTTAAAAAAAAATTGTTTCCATCTATTCAACACTATTTTGCACACTAGTTTGTGCCATATAGCTCTCCTCAGCTACAATCATTTGATGATAACTTGTTTTTTAAGTCCCTTCACGTTTTGAGAGTTCAAAGTTCAAAGTTGAACTTCAAACACTTGTGTTTTATGCCACAATTCAACTCCTATCCATTAGTTTAGCTTAAAGTGGAATTTATAACTTTCGAACTTCATGATTCAAAAAAAAAAATTTTAATTTGTCAAAAATTATATTTTTTGTATGCATATTTAACTGTAAATGTCAAAAATGATTGAAATTTAATTATAAATTTATGACATTTGAATTTGTTTTCTGAAAATATATGTCAGTGTCAAAATTTTTGGATCAAATATTAATAAATTAAAAATATTTGTATGTATGTATATAATAAAAAATAAATTTTTTGCTAATAAATTTTGGGCCATCTTGATATTTCAATAATCTGACAGTAACAATGACAGAAATCTACCAGTTATTTTTACGTATGAACATTAAGGTAGATATATAACTACAATCTATATCACAATATAATGTATATATATAACAATGTCATATACATATATAACTATAATATATATATATATATATATATATATATAACAATTAATATTAATGTCAAAAATGAATGAAATTTAATTAAAAATTACATTTTGATAATATCGTGGTAGTTATAGGAAACCATGAATTATATTACATGTTGCATTAAGCTTTTAAGGTGAAACCAGGACTATGTGGGATCTAAAATATTTGATACATTTTTCCATTCCCAACAGCTTCTCAGTATGAAGAAGTGTAGAAATAGCTAATTGTGTTAATTTTCGCAAGATGTCAAAATTTGGATAGGCTTATTTTAAATGATTGTTTACATTTGCTATATGCATGTATGTATTTACAACAAGATAAAAACAAATTAAACATATATATTTCAAATAAAGTAAAAGATGTTAAAAAAATGTAATAAAACTATTGTGAAAATGAAAAAAACAATTAATATTGGACTTTTTTTTCTGTTTTTTTGTTGTTGTTTCTGTAAAAAAAGATTTTTGAAGTAGTAGTTATAAGTATTATTGCCTTCACCAACTATTACTTAGAGCAATGAGCTACACTTGAAAGTTCAAACGAATGCAACAAGTGTTTTTTGATGTAGTATTACATATACTTAACTGCATTATTGCATTTTTGTCATTAGTATTATAATTCCTGTATTGCACTGCAATTAATTTAATACTAAAAGCACGCATAATACAATTTGAGAAATACGGGACAATTATGTTAGTATTTAAAAAAAAAAAAACAACTACATTTATGTCAACATTTCCGTAAATATCTGAAAATATATTTTTTTTATAAAATAATTTACATACTCAGTCAGTCTCAGTTGTTTATGTATGCATGTGTAAAAATTTAAGAATTTTCGCAAAATATTTCGATTCTCTCAAATATTAAAAAAAAAAAAAAACGTGAAAAATTCTAAAAATACAAAAAAATCTATTCATGTTGCATAACATGTTCTAAATTTGCTGTTTTATTTTAATGTTTTTTTTTGCGAAATGTAAATAACCGATTAATTTGGCAAAATTATGAGAATTGACGTCAAGAATAAAAAAAAAACAAAAAAAAAAATATTTATGTGAATAATTTGATTAAATTTATCTATTATACATACATCTGATGTAAATCGCATCGAAGCTATAAGTTTATTTTAATTTCAAAAATAATTTTCGAAATTAATTTTGAAAAAAAAAAAAACTTAAATTATCAATTTCACAGACAGGACATTAAATTTAAGTAAAAATTTAAACTTTGCCTTCTAATTAGTAACTATAATTAGACATAATTCGATTTATTTTAAAGTTCAAATATATATATATATATATATATATGTAATTTTATGAATTATAAATCAAATTCAAGGTACATGTAATTTATTAATAATATGAATTTAAATTCAAATTAATTAAAAAAAAAAAAAACAATTTTTCTTGTTTTTTGTTTATTTCAACTTGGTTGAATATTTTCTGTTTTGTTTCAATTTGTAAAAATGTTTAATTTCAGAAACAAAATAAAAATACATATATTATGATATTCTACAGAGTTGTGTTTCTCGTTCAGAATAGTATAGGCCTGATTAGCCGTAATTAAGTTAACTACAAATACTTTTCGTTAAACTTATGTCAAAATAAATGTACTTAAGGTTAACTAGTCAACTTAAGTTACGCTCGATAAAACTTTATTTGATTTGATACTTTTAAAGAAGGAAAACAACATTTTGTTTTTATTTTTATTGATTTTTATCCACGAGTCGAATGCCATTTTATTTAAACGTCATTTTAATTAAGTAATCTACGAACTGATTTGTACCAGCTTAAGTTTAACGAAAAGTAAATTTTTAACGAAACTAAAACATAATTTAACTTAAGTACGGCTACTGATTATATGCAAACCCATATTTACTTAAGTTAACTTAAATACAGTTGGTTAGGCCTTATGAATCGAATCATTTGGTAGTAGGTAACCAAACTTAAGTTTCGTATGTTATCAGCACTGTAAATCACACACCTGTCAATTAAGTATACCTATTTTCAAAGTGTCAAATATTATGTTTGCATGATCAATTCAACGCTTTAAAATTATTTAATTGAATTAAAAAATTCTGGATTACAAAATTCTAGTTTACCAAATTTGTGGTTTCAAAGATTTTTTTAAATTTATATGTTTTTTTTTTTTTTGTTTTTAAAGTTCGAAAACTCAAATTTGATCACCCTTTAAATATAAGTAATAAGTATAATAGTTACGTAATTGAAATTGAATTGAATTTTAAAATTGGTTCAATTAGTACAATCTATAAAATAATTTTTATTTGATAAGTAAAAGCAAATAGCTTTATTGGGAATTCCCCAATTACTTTTTGCGGGGTTTTCTTAAGACAGTTCTTATAACTAATTGTATATAAAAATAAAATTAGATTTCTGTGTTTGCTAGGTTGTAAAATTAAGTATGTTAATTTCACATAATTGCTCTGTTTATTATTAATCTAACAGTCTAATAAACTCATATATCTATTTTGTTTAATTCATTAATCGAATTTTTATTTTTAGTGATAATTTAATTGTTGCCAGGTTTCCGTTCACTAATCATTTTTAATATTTGATTGCAAATATCGATATTTCGGAAGCAACATACTTCTTTCATCAGTGCTTATGACTAACTTCATATAATCATATATCTAAGTTTAATTTGTTAGATTCGCACATTTGTTCCATTTGTTAGATTAGGTAACCTTAATTTAATAGATCTAACAATTTAAGAAATGCACATATAGATCTAGTTTGATTTTATACAATTAAAGTATAAATATTTAAATTAAAATTCTATAATTAGAACTTAATGTGCCTAATATAATAACTTAATTAAATAATTCAGAATAGAAGTATTTTAAATCATGTCTAACAAATTATATATATTAGTTTTATGAGTTAATAAAATTAAATTAGCATACAAAATAATCAATTTTGAATTTATTAAAAATTTATAAGCTTTTTTTTTTAACCTGGTGACATTTTTTTGAATATTAATAATAATATTTAAAGGTACAAATTAATTTATTACATACAGTTTTTAAATGATAATTGAATTATTTTTATTCACACACAAAATAAAAAGTCAAAGGTCCGTGTAAATTTGATTAATTCGGAAGTATATATGTATTGTATATATGGTTTTTTTTCAAATAAAATTAAATTAGCATTGCTAAATAATCAATTTTGAATTTAATAAATTTTCAATAAATTTTGATCGCGAAATTTTACATAATTTTATTAAAAACGGTCACGCGCAAATTAATTGTTTTAAAGGTTCAATTGATTTCAACTCTAATGGAATTTGATATACTTTTGAATTTGAATTTAAATATCAAATGAAAAATTTGTTACCGTTTTAAATACTTAAAAAAATGACTATGGCATTCATTACATAAAAATATTTAAATTTTTTGATCAGATTTTTTTAATTGAACCATTTAAATTTTTTTTGTATCCGTGTGATCCTAATTTTTGAGTAATTTAAAAATGTTTTTTTTTATTTCCTCTTTGCATCCGTTTTATGATAATTTTTGGTAAATTTTTAATAGGGTGATGTAATTTAAGTTGAACTATAGCTAATATTTATAACTAATAAATTTGCATACTCAAATTAATTAGTTATAAATATTTGGATGTCAGATTTAAGTATTAAAGTTAGGAAAGATTTAAGAAATTAGATGTTTGTAAGTAACTATGTATTGTAACTCATATTATAATTTTTAAACTATACTTAATTGAATCTTTAAAAATTAAGTCGTTACTTAATTGTTAACCATAAATCTTAAGTCTTAAATGAGTTAATCTCTAACAATATCTTAACTACTCTTAACTAGGCCATTGAAAAAATTGATGATTAACCGATTTTGGACAATCATAATTGATATTAAGTAAGTATGTAATAGAAAAAATATGCCCTAGTCTGCCGTTTATTTTCTGCTTTAAAAAATTATCATGTAATTTACATGTCAATAAATGTTTTTCACTTTATATCATTTTTCATGTTAACAAATGTTTTCTTTTTTATGTCATTTTAATGTTAAAAAATATTTTTCCCTTTTACCTTTCAGG
This sequence comes from Argyra leucocephala, assembly GCA_963942445.1. Classification (NCBI taxonomy): domain Eukaryota; kingdom Metazoa; phylum Arthropoda; class Insecta; order Diptera; family Dolichopodidae; genus Argyra; species Argyra leucocephala. Next base: position 5,975,969 of record OZ012681.1, on the reverse strand, counting down.
TTTTATATGCTTGACATTTGTCAAATGTTTTTCCCTTTATTTTTTATGTCAAAAAATTTCGTACGTTTTGAATGTCAAAAAATGATTTTCCCTTTATTTTGTATATCAAAAAAATCCACTACATTTGATATGGCTTTTATATGACATTTTCATGTCAAAGATTTTTTTACCTTTTCGGTTTTCTTTGTGATTTTCATTTCAAAAAATGGTTTTCCCTTTATTTTGTATGTCACAAAATGTTTTCTTTTTAATGTAATTTTTATGTCAAAAATGTTTTTACCTTTTAGGTTTTCTATGTCATTTACATGTCAAAAAATGTTTTTCCTCTATTTAGTATGTCAACAAATATTTTTTTTTATATGTAATTTTTATGTCAAAAATGTTTATACCTTTTAGGTTTTCTATGTCATTTTCATGTCAAAAAATGTCTTTTCCTCTATTTTGTATGCCAAAATATATTTTATTTTTTATGTCAAGAAACATTTTTACCTCTTAGGTTTTCTATGTCATTTTGATGTCAAAAAATGGTTTTCCCTCTATTTTGTATGTCACAAAATGTTTTCTTTTTAATGTAATTTTTATGTCAAAAATGTTTTTACCTTTTAGGTTTTCTATGTCATTTACATGTCAAAAAATGTTTTTTCCTCTATTTAGTATGTCAACAAATATTTTTTTTTATATGTAATTTTTATGTCAAAAATGTTTATACCTTTTAGGTTTTCTATGTCATTTTCATGTCAAAAAATGTCTTTTCCTCTATTTTGTATGCCAAAATATATTTTATTTTTTATGTCAAGAAACATTTTTACCTTTTAGGTTTTCTATGTCATTTTGATGTCAAAAAATGGTTTTCCCTCTATTTTGTATGTCACAAAATGTTTTCTTTTTAATGTAATTTTTATGTCAAAAATGTTTTTACCTTTTAGGTTTTCTATGTCATTTACATGTCAAAAAATGTTTTTTCCTCTATTTAGTATGTCAACAAATATTTTTTTTTATATGTAATTTTTATGTCAAAAATGTTTATACCTTTTAGGTTTTCTATGTCATTTTCATGTCAAAAATTGTCTTTTCCTCTATTTTGTATGCCATAATATATTTTATTTTTTATGTCAAGAAACATTTTTACCTTTTATATTTTATACGTCATTTTCATGTCAAAAAATGTATTTTCTCTCTATTTTGTATGTCAACAAATATTTTTTTATATGTAATTTTTATGTCAAAAAATGTTTTTGCCTTTCAGGTGTTATATATTATTTTCATGTCAAAAAATATTTTTTCCCTTTATTTTGTATGTCAAAAATGTTTTCTTTTATAAGTATGTCATTTATATGTCAAAAAATGTTTTTACCTTCATTTTGTATATATAAAAATGTCTCCTAAGTTTTACTTATATGTCAAAAAATGTTCTTTTATATGTCATTTTTATGTCAAAAATATTTTATCTTTGCATTGTGCCCTTTTCTTGACAGTTTATTCTTTTTTATGATATTAAAATCAAGTTAATAATTACATTATTGCTAAATGTATCTCGTAACTAGACTGCATTTATTTGATTTGAAATTTATGAACAAAAATTATTTGAATTGAACCAAATAAATTTAAATCATGTAGTCTAGTCAGTCGGATATTTTTATTTCAATCGGATCAGTTATAACTTCCAGTTTTTTGATTGATTTGTAAACAAACGTACTGATTTGAATGAAGTCATTTAGTCAATATCCGTAAACGCAAACGAAGAATTGTCAAAGTATCGTAAGTCTATTTTGGAGGTGTTATTTTCTACATTTACATTCACCAAAATATCCATTAATCCATTTTACACTAAACTACCATTAAAACACTAAACTGTCAATTCAAAATGTTTGCAAATTATATTATGTTTTTAACTAAATTTTTAAAACTATTTTACGTTAGAAATACTCACATGCTGAATGTTTAATTTTTAGGGACTCTAATTATAAAGTTTTTGAATAAAATATGTATGTATTTGCAAAAAAAAAGCAGTTAATTCAGTACTAAATGGGTTAATAAAGAATTTGAATGTTTTACATCATTTACAGTTTACGCATATTATTCAAACTCCGTAATATTTTCGTTTTCTCATTCATTTGACAACAATCCAAAGTACCGTTAAAAATAATTCTTTTAAATTAAAATTAATTTAATGAATTATTAAACTATCTTAGTATAAGATAATTTGTACTGCACATAATTATTACCAAAAGAAGCAGATATTGATTTTTCAATTTTTATTACTGAACTGAACTTCAGTTTCTGACATTGTTTCATTCAAATTTTAATATAAAAAAAAAAAAACATGCACAATACAATACTATAAAAGTCTACATGTACATCCAATCGAAATACTTTGGATAAAGGAAATACTTAAGAAAAATAAAAATAAAAAAATAAACTGATTCCCCTTCTTGAAATTACATTCGATAGAATTTTAGAAAAACCAGCATATTAACAGTAGTTATACACGTATATATATATATACAAATTTGAATTACTGTATAAATCTGGCACCGATTATTCGTCACAAAACACCACTATCACCCCATTATATTTTCTCTCTTTTAGTCTTAAGTTTTCTTAATCTTTTCTAAAGAAGTTTATTTTTTATGGGATTTAACGATTTAAGTAAATAAGTATGTATACTTGTACACAAATAGTTTTTTTTATTTTTTTACTTTATTAATATTAAATTCGTAGAAATACAGAACTAGTGATTAAACTATTCAGTAAATGTAAGTATATTTTAATATTTCTCATCAGATGATGATGATGTGATCTCATCAAATGAATTGGGTAATGAGGGTATATCATCAGTTTCATTATCAACATCATCAATATCATTCAATCATCATAATAATTTTCTCATTTAAATAAATAAAAAAAAAAAAAAAGCAAAATAAGAATAAAAAGATTTAATTTGGGGAATTTCTTTGACTTTTCATATTTCTATAAAGCAATTGAATGTGGTATGTATGGTACATAATTGTACATATAAGTACTTTTATTTATTTAAAATGGGATATGAGCAAATTTTATAATAGAAGTCAAATGTGTCAAAAAAATGTCAAAAATGTTAAGTGTTTTTTTTTTTTAATGTTTTGTGTTTAGAAAGTAGTTAGAATTTAAAATTACAATAGGGGTAGCAAAAGTTTAAACTATAAACTAAAATTTTAATTATAATGTAAAAAGATTATGTACATTTTTTTAAGTGTTTCTATCACTTTTTTATTGTGTAGTTTAACTCTCCTAGTTCAAATTGTACATTTTTTTCCATGCTTGAATCCATGCTTTTAAAATTTGTAATCTTAAAGAAATCGTAAATACTGAAATGCTTGTAGTTAGTTTTTAACCATTAATTTTAGAATTCATAATTAAAAAAATCATAAATTTCAGTAGTTATAAAAAAAATCATAAGGTTCATAATTGGAACAAATAATGTAAAATTTAAAAAAAAAAATAATAATTTTATTTTCAGTTATTTTTACTGTATTATAAGTTTATTTTAGGGAATTCCCGTTTTATATTTAAAACAAGAAGATTAATTTTTATTGCTTTTGTTTTTAACTTGCTGTTAAATAACGAATTAACTTGAGTGCGATAAATAAAATTAACTTAAAATCTGTTTGTTCAATGAATAAATTTTGCTGAAAAGCATTGTTTACGGTCTGGATTTTTTTTTTATTTTTGTGGACAATGATGTCAGCGTTGATTTTTGATACTAAATTGACATTTTTTTTGTAGTTTTTAAAATAATTTTGCAATGGAATAAATGTGTCGGAGAAAAAAATAAAATAAACATATAGGTTTACACATAGGTTTACACATAACAGTTTTCCTACAAAATTTCAAATGTCAAAAAATGTACATATTATGACCGTTCCTGTACGCACATCTTGTAAAAACTTATCCAAGTTTTTCCAAGTTTTTACCAGAAGTCGTTCCTGTACTGAGAGTTTTTTCTAAAAACGAGAGAAAACATATGTTTTCAACTTTGTTCAACAAAGTTCAACAACATTCTCTCGAATAAGTTTTTGCAAGTAAAATTTTAACTTGTAAAAACTTATACTTTAAATTTTTGTTGTTGTTTTTGTTGTTGTTGTATTTTTTAGGTTATGTTTTTATTTACTTTTGTAATTTCTCATATGTGTCTGTTATGCAAAATTTTGTTTTTTAAATGAAATTTATTAAAAAAAATGAAAAATATAATTTAGTGGATGATAAATTTCATAATTCTTTATTCTTGTAATATATGTATAATTTAATTTAATAATACGGATACACTTGATAAGGATAAATCGTCAGCTAAGTCTCTATAACAGCAAGCTTCATGACCCGCAAACCATAAAAATACAGCTATATGTTTTTCTGAGCTACATTTTTTATCTGCACGTAGGTTTGCAAAACTTTCAAATGTTTGCAGTTCTTCATATAAATATTTGAAAACATTTTTGCTTACACGAAAATGTCTTACAAATTCCTCTTCACAATAACCTGGAACTATTTCTTCCAAATAGTTTCGAATGCAATGTCTTTTGTTTTTATGTAAAAAGTTCTCCAACAGCACTTGCTTTAGAATTACATTCCTTAACTATTCAGTTTCGCTTTCACTAAAAAAATGTAATAAAAATGTAATCCGAATCGCTACTTAGTAATATATATTTTTTATATCTTCCGCTGCCATTTCGTTTAAATTTAATTATGTACAATTCTTTAAAAAAAAACACCTCCGGAAATTCAAAATGATTGTTTATAATTAAATTAATTTCAAAATGTCAGATTGCTTGTCAGCTGTTTGACAGCTGCAAGTTTTTACAAGAATTGCGTTCCAGTACTTTTACTTGCAGATGAGAGTTTTTCTAACTCTTTTTTCTTTTTTTTTCTTTTTTTTTTTTTTTTTCTCTCTTTTCTCTCATTTGCAAGTTTTTGCCAGAAAAGTACGGGAACGGTCCTATTATAACAACAAACTAACAACAAACTTTTGACATTTCAAAAAATTTTTGTTGAACATTCAAATTCAATGCCATTTCATTTCACTTTCAACTTCCATTTCATTTCAACTTTTGTAAAAATTACAATAAAAAATAATAAACAAAATCATAAAAAAAAAGCATAGAATTTCGTAAAAATTTTGTGAATTTTTTGAACCCGAACTATAAATCTACTAAATTTTATTGTTATTATAATAATCAAATTATAAAAAAGAATAATATTTATGACAAAAATCTGTTGATATTGTAAAATAAATTGAAATGATGTAAATGTGTGTGGGATAGCTGGAACGATATACCTTGTTTTCATAAATGCAAACCTGCAGTCAATCTGCATATTCTGAATTTATGAACACACTTGTCAGATTTTCTGAATGTTGTTCATAAATGCAGACTCAAAGTCTACTGGACGTCAACTTAGCAGAATAAATTTTTAGTATGCATAAAATTTTTTGAAGTAGTTTTTTTTTGTTGTTTTGGGTATTTTAGTTTTTGTTTTGTTATTTAAAAAAAAATGTTATTTTCAAAATGTCAGTATTAATGAACAGAAACTTTGCAGAATTGTCAAGTAAAAGTAAAATATAGGTAGAATTTGTATTCATTATTGCAAAGTACGCCAACTGGTGGCAAACTTGTTGTCAGTTTGCAGCATTTATGAATACACCCATACTTATGTGTGCATTGTCAATTTTGGACCAAATTGTATGGTGTCAAAAGCAAATCATAATCACATTTAATCGATTTAAGTTTAAAAGGAAATTTCATTCATTAATTTTATTTAATAAAACAACTTATTTTGACTTTACTTTTTATTTATTTATTTATAATTTTTTTTTATATATATATATATATATATATATTGTATGCATTTCGATGCTATCATTGCATCATCATCAGCAATTTACGACACATTTAATCGGTCTTTAAATAATTGTTTTTTTTACTTAGTAACGATTTTATTTCAAATTTGTAGTTGATTTGTCAACGAAATATTTACATAATGTATTTCCAGTGATATAAAATCGTTGTAATATACTGAACAAAGTTGAATCATTATCATTGTCCTGCAACCATATCAGTGGTGTATATAGGAAATTTTCATCCTATAGGATAATTGATATAATTTCCTATTAGGATAGGATGGTTGAATAGTAAAAAATAATAGTCATTGTATTGGTAAATGATAGAACAGATTAATGGATAGAGGATGAGCAGCGAGTAGATAACTGAAATGTAGAAATGGTGTAGTAGAATCTACTTAAGACTAATTCATGCAAATAAATTCGTAGTCTCTTCTACAACATCTCAATTTCGGGTCAAATTCTCAAGAAAACAAAAAGTCTGAAATTAAATTATACATAGTTTTCAATGTTTTGAAATTGTCAAAGACCAAAAAAAAAATATTGTCCGTACTTACATTTAAAATTGTCAATACTTAGTTTTAATTTTTTTTAAAAATCCTATATGATTTAGCATTACTTATTTAATAACAAATCAAAAATATATTTTAAAGACATAATTAAGTATTATAAGGGTATTCATGAATAGGTGTAGATTGAAAGTGTAGTATTGTGCTGGGTGTGAAAGTGTATTGAAATATTTGTAAAATCTGTATTGAAATATTTATATATGAAAATTTGTATATGAAAAAATATTCTACAAGACTTGTAGATTTTTACAAGACTCAAACCTATTGTACTTTAGTTGCCATTGTACTTTTTAAGTTTGGCATTTGTAAAATCAATACAAAATGTATTTGAAAAGTGGCTAAGATAAGGACGGAGGTAATTTTTTAAATCAAAAATTTAAATTGAAACAAAATTTCAATTGATTTATTTTAGTGCAAGTGAAAAAAAAAATAAAGTTTTTTCTCACTTATTTTCATAATAATTATAAATTAAATTTATATGTAAACAAACCGCTGTCACAATTCTACATCGAGTACATTGTGCAAATCATTACACCTACTACACTTGTCACACTTAATCATTAATACCCTCTATAATAAATATTTTAATAGAGCAATAAAACCATAACTATGCATTTCAAAACAGCAAAAAACTAAATAAAATGACAAAAAATATATTCTGACATGAAAAAGGTTGTAGATCACTGACCTAAAAAAATTGATATAATATTATTAATTATCATGACACGCGAGTTATAAAATTTTGTTATTAATTTATTTTTTTTTGTTGGAAAATTGCTAAAAAAATTATTATTGTTTTTATAAATATTTTTTTGTTGATAATAATAATGTTTTTTTTGTTTTTTCATTGTTGTTTATTTTATGTAGTTGACAAATTATCAAGTATATTATGTATTTTATTTAATATGTTGATGAGTTCTAAAATAATATCAAGGTCATTAACAATTTGTTTATTTTTTTTTTTTTTAGTACTTTGCCTTTGATTAAATGATGATATCGTATTATTTTTTTATTTTTGTTATTTTTTACTTAGATTATACAATTTTGGAATTTAGAATTTGAGTTCCTAAAAGATAAAATTACATATTTGGAATATTTTTTAATAATATAATTAGTTAAGTTTACAGAAATTAAGTGTTTGTTAATTAATTAATTTTGTTGTTAATGTGTTGATTATGTAATTGATTAATATTCAGAATAATCGGCTGATGCTAATTTAAATTTTTTTATTAAAACATTTAAATTCAGAATAGGTAATATGAATTATAGATAAATTTTAATTAATGCGTTAAATTAAAAAATAATTTGAAAATTAATTGATTATAATTGTTAATAGAAAATTTATCAATTATAATTGTTAATAATAAATTAATAAATAATTAATAAATTTGTAATAGAAAATTGTTTCAAGTGAAAATAAAAATTAGTTAAATTTTAGAATGTGTTGTCAGAATAATCTAAAGAACCCAAACAAAAATTAGTATTGGATAATAACCAGCTAATCAGCAAGTTGTAAAATCCAGCGAAGTATTCAAATAGTTTGGAATTGCAAATTTTCAAATATAAATTCAAAAATAACAATTTGCAGTTAGTTACACTTAACCACAATTTGTTATATATGTGTATTCAAAAATTAAAATCACAATTACTGTCACAGCAGTCTTGCAACATTGTTCTGTTTTTTTAATACATTAATTTTGTAAAATTATTTTTCAAATTTTGCCTTTTTGTTTTTTTTTATCTTTATTTTCATTTCTTTGGGTCAATGTACTCTATTATTAACTGAATTGAACTTAACAACCATAACTATAGTAATAAAAAATAACGTTTATATTAATAGTTAGAAAGTTAATGTTTTTCTTTCTTTTTTCATTTGTTATTGTTTGTTTTTATTTTATTTTTTATTTATTTATTTTATTTACTTCTCTCTTTTTTTCACCAACACTATTCATATTTTTTGAGAAATTGCAATGTTAAAAATGATAAAAACAATAACAACAACAACAACACAATTAATATGATGAGATATACATATAGTAAGAAATGTAAGACAACTAAATAAATATAGTTGAATTCAAAACAAAACAAGCAACTACAGTAATAACTGACATTTCCATTTTCTTGAAATTTAAAATTACGGTTTTGTTTTTTATGCAATGAATTTTCTTTGAATTTTCTTCTGTTGTAATGCAACAACAGTATTTTGCAGTAAAAACATTTTTTATTTTTTTTTTTTTATTATATTGGGAAATATTTATATTATTTTTTTTTTCGACTATTTTTCATACATGAATGGAATTTTCTGTTATTTTTTTTTTATATTTGGAAAATTACGATTTTTTTCTAGAAAGTTATTAAACAAATAAAAAATAATATAAAAATAAACATAACCAGTTTTATTTACGTTTTAGAAAAAAGAAAAATAGTAAAAAAAAAAAAAAAGTTTCGCTTCATTAAATTTAATGATTTTTTAGTGTCAAGTTTATTAGAATTTTTGAAATAGAATTTTGATAGAAAGAGATAGATATATGTTAGGCAAGTTATTCAATTGGTTATTATGGGGATTATTTTTTAAATTTATATGTATGTTATTTTTGTTTCTATATATTTAAAAAGTACTTATTTACAAAGTTAGTATATTTATTGTACAATTAGCATTTCATTTTTATTTAATTCAAATAAAACAGTTTGTTGTTATTGATTTAATTTTTGGGGGACGACAGAAACGTAGAGATTTTTTAATTTTTTTTAATATTCATTTCTTTAGTGTTGTAAATAAAAGAATTAATTTGTTAAATCAAATTAAGTATCACTCATCGCAAATCAATTCAAATATTAAGTCTACTGATTTGAAGCCATGCTGTTGAGTCGACTAATGCTAAGCCAAAGTATTGAGCCCATACTAATATTAAGCCATCATGTTGAGTTCATTCATGTTAATCCAAAATATTGAGCCCACTAATAGTCATTATGTTAGACTTCATTCATGCTAAGCCAAAATTTTGAGCCCAGTAATATTAAGCCATAATGTTGAGTCCACTAATATTAAGCCATAATGTTGAGTCCACTAATGCTAAGCCAAACAAATGAGTTAAAATGTATACAAGAAATTAATCGGACTTAAAATGTTATTATTCTCAATATTTGAGTTGATTTGATTTGAATAATTTGTTGATTTGACAAATGAATCTACATATTTACAACATTTGTATATTTCTACTGCACTCTTGGATGTTACAGAACAGCGGTTATAGAACAGTTAAAATTATATTAAAATCATTCATTGATTGTATATACTTATATTTGAATGTTTTTTGTTGACCACAGGTCAACGTTTCTGCTTAATTTTGTATAATTATTTCAGTTTCATTAGAGTGTCCTTGATTAAATTGTTTCAACTGTCTTTAAGCATTAATTCATTAATGCCAGAGCATCTGCATACAGAAATAAATAATAAATAAACATTGCTTAATTCATTTTGAATTCGTTTCAAATTGAAAAATTGCTAGGAAATAAAATTTACTAAAAACTGTAATCTGATATGACCTTAATACTCAACAATGAACATAATATTTTTTTCTTTCTCTTTATTTGATTAACTCATGGTATATTAATTTCAAGAAGTTTGATAATTTCAAATTATTCTTCTTTTTTCCAGCAAAGAAAGTTATATATAAAACAAAGTTGACTATAGGTATACAAAGTTGAGTTACTTTTCAAATTTTTCCACAATCATTTGAGTGTAACAAATTAGTTATAAATGTTCGTGGTTAAAACACTCAATTCTGCAACAATTCAATTTCTTAAATCAATAAAAAAAAGTATATCATAATTCAATATTAAGTTATCATTTGTATGTAAATTAAACAAAAAAAAAAAAAAAAAATATTTATTTGTAGAGTGAATGAAGTTCAATCGATATTAAATTTCTAAAAATCGAAATAAAAATAATAACAACAAATAACGATTGGAGAGTTTTTGACCTAGATAAAAAATATGCAATTTTTTTTTTTTATTTTTTTCATAAAAAATCTATTTTTATACTATATTTGTGCATAAACATAGTTTAGGCATTACGTTATTGTGACTTTGAAAATTAAACTCTAATAAATAAATAGCAAAGAGAATGAGAAAGAGAGAGAAAGAAGGAGTGGTGTTATGCTACTTTATAAATTATACTTAATAACTATTAATCAATATACAGTGCAAGCTAAAAGTTTTTGGGTAATTTGTTTTTTTTTTTTTAAATTTAAATGTTATCGAATTATTTTATAAATTGTCAAATTGTAGAAATTAGACAATTTATACCTTAGATTATTTAGAAGATTTAGAATTAATTTATATATAACACGATTATAGTTAATTAGAATAATTAATAACCTGCTTATAAAATGCTTATTTATACTATTAAGCTCAAATAGTTTACAGTAAAAATTTACACAGTTAACTATGTAGTATAAATTCATTTAAAAGTAAAGTGTTGTATTCGCCTACAGTGAAACGAAAACGAAATGCCAAATGTCATACAATATTTAGAAATTAACACCTTAGATTTAGAAGATTTGGAATTCATTTATTTTCTTATATAAGTAAATACATTTTTTTTTTACAAACTAGATCAAATTAAAACTGAATATTTCCGAAAACATAAAGCTTTTAAATCTAATAAATTAATATAATAAATTCAATAAAATTAATAAAAAGCAAAAAATAAATCTATATAACACGATTATAGTTCGTTAGAATAATTAATAACCTGCTTATAAAATGTTTACTTACACTATTACATAAGCTCAATTAGTTTACAGTAAAAATTTACACAGCTAACTACCTATGTAGTATAAATTTAAAAGTAAAGTGTTGTATTCGCCTACAGTGGAACGAAAACGAAATGCAAAATCTGATACAAAATTTATATTTTTTTTTCGCTGATAGTTCGCATTGAAAAAACAGTATGTACTTAGTATTCTTCTATGACCGAAATTGAAAAGAAAATTTGGAGATTAAAAATGAAATTTATCTATCAAAAACTAGATGGCGCGAAGTGAATTCTCCAATAATTTCGTTGTATATAAATTTACAGATATAAATATTTGTTAATTTTTTTGAAGTTTTAAAAATCAAATGTCATAAATTTTTGTATACTTTACGATGAAAATTTTTCGCTCTTTTAAAAGGTACAAATTTTTTTGTTTCGTTTTACTGTAAACAAGTAAGTACTATACTTAAGAACAAAATTCAAATTCGAATATGTAATTTAAAAATTTTGCTTTTGAAAGTCCCGTCTTTTTTTTGATTTTTATTCTGGAACAAGGGTATACATATATATATTTTTTGCAGACGAGACAGGTCTAAAAATAAAATGTAAGGTTTTAGTAAAAAATAGAAAATAAATCAATTTTATTTAAAAAATCAGGGGCTATCAGCACCAGCGAAAACGTTTTATCAACCAATGAAAAAAACAAGATGCGAGACAAGATTTCGTTACACTCCTGTTCATATTTATACTAAACATAAATGTTTTCGTATTCGATTTTTTAATTAAAAAGAAACGAAACTAGTGTTTTGATACATTTCTTCAATCACATAAATTGAATTTATTTATATAATTTTCGAAAATCACTGAAATAGTCACTTCCACCTAATGTGTACTTAAATTAAACCATATACTAAATATGTAAATTTTTTTATACTTTAATTGTAATATAATATTGAATTGTAAGCTATTTGACATAAATATAGTATAAATAAATAAATATTATCTTTCGTTAATGTTTGTTACCATAATTTTTAATAATTCTTACTTTCAAATTTTCTACAAATAAAAACAAAAATGTCAAAATATCATAAATCATAACATCAAATTATAATAGTAGCATATGCAAGTTAAGTTGAAGTCAAAATAACGAACCATTTAAATAAATAGCCGAAATGTTCAAATAAATCCTAACTATAATAGTCATTCATAAGTTATCATATGATTTTGTACGCCAACATGACATTTCATTTAACCAACTATAATAGTCATATATGCCATCATTCGCTCTTTTCAAAATCATTCGTTAAGTCATAAGTATACGAGAAGAAGCGTATAAATCATAAGCAATCATAATCATTTTTGACAGCATTGCAAATAAATAAAAAATAATTTTATAAACTAAAAGGAAACTTTTTTTTAACAATAAAAAATATTTATTTATAAAATTTATATTTTTATTTTACTTTTAACTTTTTGTTTTTACATTTTGATATTATTAGGTATGACAATTATAATTAAGGTTTAGATTGGTTGTGATTTTGTTATATCATATGCAATCATATCGAACATTTAACAAAGTATGATATAATATAACTATAAGTCCTAACTATATACATAATGATTATAATAATTAAAGTATAGGCGTATTCGTAGTGGTCGCGCCTGCGCAACAAAAAATATTTTTTGTTCGTAGTTGCATATCATCAAAAATTCTGCGCAGATAAAAAGTAGGCGCTTGTGTTCATAGTAATCGGTGTCGCGTCAGCGTCGGGCAGATTGTGCAGATATTTTAATGCGCCTGCTTTAGAATGATTTTTAAAGTGCATGTTATTTAACATTTAATATTTAGGTCAAATATAAAAATTAATTATTAAAATAAAATAAATATGTTTATAATAATAATATATAAATATAATAAAATCAATATATTGAAAAAATATATAATAATTTTAATATATTTTAATATATAAGTAATATATATTAAAATATATTAAATATTTAAAAAAAAAATATATTTAAAAAAAATATTTATAAAATATATTTAAAAAATATATATAAAATATATTAAAATATATTAAATATATGTAAAAATATATAATAATATAATTATAAATAATATAATATGACTATATAAACGAATTGTGCATATGCTGCTTCTATGAACAAGAATGACTGCTAAACAATTTTCTGCGCGTCTGCGCAAGTTTTTTTGTTCATAGTGACAGAGAAAAAACTCTGCAAGACACCAACGCATATTTTACTGCAACTACGAACACGCCTCTTATCTTTCGTTAATGTCAGTTATCATAATTTCTAATAATTCTTACTTTCAAAAAGTTTGCAAATAAAAACAAAAGTGTCAAAATATCATAAATATCATAAATCACGGCATCAAATTATGATAGTAGCATTATGTACGTGACTTGAAGTCAAAATAACAAATAATTTAAAAAAAATATATACGAAGTCACTTGAAATATTCAAGTAACCGGAATAAACCAGAAACAAAGAATTTGATATTCATTGAATTATATTATTTTGAAATATGAAAAAATATAAAGATAGTTTAAAATAATAAATTTTAAGATGTTTACTATCCACCAATGTTTAAAGAATCAAAACTGCATTTTTAAAATCTCGAACAAAATCTATAAAAACTTTTGTTAGAGTCACTCCGAATATGTAATAAAAATGTTCACTTTGTCTTAAAACTTCTGCATGTCATTGTTTATCTATTCAATTTTAATATATGTGCTAGCGTACAAGTGCATTTTTATTTTTCTTTTTTACATATTCAATAGAGTGTTTCAATGAAAACAGATATGTATATAGAGAGAGAGTATATTTTCGCAAAATAGAGAAAAAAATTTCTTTAATTAAAAAAATTACAATTTTAATTTTATTAACCTATAATAACACCTAAGAATTGTAATGCGATGTTGCAAATATTTCACACCTCCTTTTCGTTTTATATCTGTTTTGTTATACAAATATTTGCATTGAAATAATGACGGATATTTTTGTTATTATATATATATACTATATATATATTATAATATATAATATATACATATTTATATTTATTATAATAATTATATACTTACAAAGATTAATGTTTTTATAGTTATTTGTGTTTTTGGTTTAAATGATTTAAAATAGTAAAATTTATTATTAAAAGATGATTAATTTTTTTAATGGGTCACAAATTTTATACTATAACAAATTAAAAATGTTTACACTTTATATTGGTCATTTTAGTTGTAATAATCTATTTTATTTTCTATTTATAAAATTAAATCATACGATTTGTTGAGACAAAAATAAAAAATAATAACAAGAAATAATAAAAACTTGTAAGTAATTAATTATATGTGCATATGTACTGTGGAATTCCCTGGTTAAAAGGAGAAATAGTATATATACTGTATCTATATCCATAAGTATGTAAAAAAAAAGTTGTTTATAAATTTTGAAATTTCAAAGAATGGAAAAAACTTATGATACATTCATAACTCGTTGATTTTACGTTTTCTTTTAAGTTTTCGAATAAAACGTGAACACACTATGCTTAATTCCACAAAAAATGTTAGTATTAAAGACAACAGTTGACAGTTCACACCATACAAATGTAATTACATAAATGCCTTAATACCCGCTATTTTTTTCTTGGATTTCGTAGTCCAACAGAACCATACAAGAACATATTTCGTTAATTCTATGTAGTAAAAAAAATGAACAGTGTGAACATGTTACAAAGTCTATTATGTGTTCTTTGTAAATTAATTATGGTATTTAAAAAATGTTTTAATTTATGAACTCAGGAATTGTGAATGAATACAATTTTTATGTCATTAACGAAATTGACATAACGTTGTTCATGCCCATTTTTATATAAGAGGCAGAAATCTACCGCAGATCTGTAGAGTCAAAATTTGTAAATATCTGCCATATTACTGTCAGATTATTGAAATATCAAGATGTTGAAAATGAAATTATTGCAAACAAATACATTTTTATTATTAAGTATTCTAATGTCAACTCAAAAATATTATGCTTATTTATAGAATTTACATTTTCTTTATTTTATCAATACTCGATCCAAAAATTATGTTGTCAATGACAATTTCCTTGCACATTCTGTATAAAAAATAATAATATTTAATAATAATAAAAATATTAAATTAATTATATAATATTGATAATAAAAATATTTTGACACTGACAAATTTCTAAAAACAAAAATTCAAACGTCAAAAATCTACCATAAATTTTAAATTTTAGTAGATTTGCTTACCCCTTACCGAAATCACCACTTTTCTACCCGTATGTATGAACATGCATTATGACAATCAATTGAAATGTTAATGTCAAACGTCGAAATAGAATCATCGATATTAGTATAAATTTTTCAAGGCTGTCATTCACTAAAATCACAACTGAACATGTGTTTGTCAAAAAATGACGTTTGTAAATTGTAATACTATATGAATATGAGAATATGACATTTGTGAAAAATATCACAATATAAGTTTACTTGAAAGTAAAAATTTTTGTATTTCAAAACAAAATTGACAGAAAATACATTTCTAATGATACCATTTTACAAATACATATATATTTATTTTGTATACGATTCGTAATATCTAAAACAAATAACAACCCTTTTTATGTCAATAATTTGTTTTTTATAAATACATTTTCTCAATAATTAATTACTTATTTATTAATATGATTTAATTAATTATTGAATAGATAGAGTATAATTAATTATGTAAATAAAAACAAAATAACAAATCTCATATCTTATAGTTGCAACTAAATTGATTATCATGTCAGCTTAATTTATTAATACTATATTATATTTATTCAATTTATTACAATTTGATATATGTATTTGCAATACCGTAAATATTAGTAATAATATTAATAATTAAGTTGTGATCATTTTATGTAGATATGGTGTATATACAACCTTTTTGACAATGTATTCAAAACTAGCTCTGTTCTCTAGTTATATTCTATTTTAAGTGAATAAAAAATTCGAAGAGATAATTAAAAAACAATCTGATTAACAAAAATTACTAATTTTACTACAGGTCACTTCCAAAATGCATGCAGTTTTAATACAGTTTTACTACAGTATTACCACATTGTAAAATAAATATGTACATACTAAAACTTTTGTAACATTTGAAATGATATTTTGTCAATGAAAATACATAATGTATAGTTAAATGAGTGTATGCACATTTTGACATTTAAATTATAATTTCATGTGTCAAAATCAAAATTGGTGATATACCTTTTAGTATTGAGTATTGTCAAATAGACGGAGGGGACTACAAGACGTTGAAAATGTAATTGGGTTGTAAATGCTTAGAGTATTTTTATAACTCTACGTCTACGTTTACGTAAATTGTTCAAACTCCTTAATTAATCATAAATATGATTGAACCAGATGATTATTCAGGAAATTTATTTTTTGTTTTAAATTCGTTACAACTCACATTCAATTAAATGTCATATGACTGATTCAAATTAATATTTAAAAACTGTTAAAATAAGTTCTTGATTTATAAAATAACAAAAAATTCATCTTAAATATTTATTATCAAATTGACTAATATCATGTCATAGTTACATATTTTATGACACACATTTTTACAAAACAATTTATTTTATTTTTTTTTTATTATTAAATAATTAACATTTAATTTAAATCGATGAATAACCAGAAAAAAAATAATGGTACATGATTATCAATTATTGTAGCTGATGAATTTCTGGTTGCAATTTTGAACACAAAAAAAAATGTACATTTGTACAAACTGTTGAAATAACTCACCACTTTGTGTATATTGTTTGGCGAAGTGAAACAAATGAAGCAACACATTTTGCGTGAGTATTAGATTGCTGTCAAGCAAAATAATACTTCACCTTAAGATGGATTTATTTACAAAAATTATCTCCATCAGATTCATCTACTAAAGTTCAGTGAATACTAGTTTATGTATGTTATGTAGAAATGTTATAATACAATATGTAAATCTAATGGCTTTGTTGACATTTGAACTGTGGGATCAAACTTTAAGTAATTAAAAACTAATCTAGTTATAAATGGTATAATGTTGAAGATTAAATAAACAAACGTCAAATTGAAATATTTTAATGTTTTGTTTACATTTTATTTTTACGATTAGGTGCAAATTAATCTTGTATATGTAATAATTGCATAATTGTAATATAATTGAAAGTCATTTGTATTTTATTAAAAATCATACTATTTAATACATATTTCTGAAAAATACATGAATGGAGATAGTGTTTTGCTATTGTTACATAAAAATAGTATAGAGTAGTTTGCAAACGGAATGCTAATTTTTTGTTTTTTGTTAACGTATTGACTTCTGTCATCTAATCTTTCTCAAGAAATGAAGTATTTTTGAAAGTATAAAAAAAATATAGTAACTATATTATTAGTATACTTTGTATAAGGAACACAACAGTAAAGTTATAATTCTAAAATTGATTATTAATATATATAATGTATATATATGTATGTATATTTAAAATCTTATAAAAGGGTTTAATTTTCAAACAAACCATTCACACCCATACCTAATTAATAATACACCACACTTAACTAATTTTGCATAAATATCATTAAAATTATGCAAATTTTGTTGTTTAATTTTAATTTTTTGTCTTATTATTTAGGTTAATTCTAAATTATTATGTAATTACAAATAAGATTTAATAATACTAGTAATTCATTTTTTTTTATTATAACAGTATGTTTTTATTTTTGTATAAAATTATATTTTTAGTACAAAAAATATTGTATAACAAGAAATTGTTTACTCTGGTATACGAAAATGATGTACACTAATTATTGTAAATTAATAATTTAAATATAAAACCGCGTGTGTAATAATGCATAATTAAATATTGTAATTGTACTCAAGTTTGTATACAATATACATATATATACATATATATATTTGAACTCAACTGACTGACTCTTTTAGTCATTTTATTTTTCAAAATTTAAAAAGTTTACATGTTTTTTTTTATTTTATTTATTCTTATTTTTTGATCAGGCCACATTTTTTTATGATGTCACTGTGTTGGGTATCCTCTGAATCATTTCAATAATATTTTGTTTTGATTTTTCTTGTTTTTTTATTTTTTTTATATATTTAAGAATTATGTTTATGGTGTGTTTTTCTTTTTGTTTTGATTCCAAATATTGCTTACGTGGTGAAAATCAATTCGTTATTCGCAAATATTAAGGTATATAAATTGAGTAAAATAAAATGTAGCGTATTTTGTTTTTATTTTTAAGTCACATGTTAAAATTTTGGATAAATTGTAAGTTGTTGTTATTATGTTTTTGATGAATAATCAAAATTGAAACATTCTAGTATTTTATTTCGTCATAATTAATTATAACTGGTAAATTTTATTATACGTCATTTTTCCTTTTTGGCTTTTTCTTATTGAAATTGTTTATGTTGGTTTGGGTCTTTGATACGTTGTATTGTTTATATTTTTTTGATTTAATAAATAAATAATTCATTACGAAAAAGTTTGTTGTTAAAAGAAGTTGTCAACTTAATACTGTGTATTTATTGATTTTTTTGTATTTATTTTTGAAATAATTTATTATTAATTTTTAAATAATGTTATTAACTTTTTAATTTTTAATATTAATATAATATTGTTTCAAAGTGTAAGAAAAGTAAAAAGAAAATATTTTTGTTTGTGAAAGTAATGAATTAAGTTCATAATAATTTGTTTATAAATTTAATTTTAAATATAACTAGTAAAATTAAGAGCAATATTGAAATAATATAAAAAAAAAATTAAAAAACAAATACCTATATTAGGTAAAGAAAACTTCGTATTTATTTATAAAGTGAAAGAAGTGTTTTAAAAAATGAATTTTCATTAGTAAAACTGCAAATAATAAACCAGTATTTAAATTTTAAAAATATTCATGAATATTATTTTTCGGATGGAATTTTATAATTAAAAATGTAAATATTATTTTAAATTAATAGCATTTTAAATTTTTTTGATTAAAAATTACGTTGTAGTTCCTATTGACTTTATAAGAAAATAAAATTAGATATTTTAAATCTAAATCGAAAACATTTTGTTATGTCGAAAATACGAGTAGTTTAGTAGGAAACATTTTGTCCTGTCAAAATACCTACATTATAAAAATTGTCGATTATTGCCGGGCTACTCATATATTGTCAACATTTGTCAATGGTATATAGTGAATATTTGTGCTGTCAATTTTTTTTTTTACAATACTTAACTACTTAGGTGTTTTTTTTTTTATTAGCTATAAATTACAAGTGTAGCATTAGTGACAAATTTTTATATTAAAACCTACAACAAGATATAATTTTAATTTTATATTAAAACCTAGTTATATCGATAAAATCTACATTGTGTAGTGATTATGTTATCTAACTGCTAATCAGAATCCGGTTTCGAATCTTGCTCTGATCATGGATTTTTAATTGAATTTATCTTTCATTAGTTATTCATATAAAATAATGAATTTTATTAAAATTTGTTTTGATAATAACTTAAGTAAAATGGAACTAAGCTGGAAAGCCTATAATAGTTTCTTACAATAGTAGTTGGCAGTTTTCCACATTTAATTAGTTGATAAGTACATCAGGAAATAATAAACAAATTAATACAAGATATATATAGATATATATGTATGTCTATAATTAATTAACAAGTAAAAGAGAGTTGTTATAATAATGGTAAAAGTGTGTTATTTTCTATTCCGTTTTCAATGAAAAAAATTAAATCGTTTATTCCGTTATTTCCGAGTGAAAAAAAATATTCGTGTTAACCTATAAATGCACAAAAGAGTGAAATTACTCTATTAACGTTTCTAAACTAATTGCTATAATAATCTATATATTTATTTAAATACATTTTAAAACTATACAAATTGCCTTAAATAACTAAAGAAATTTTTTAATTGCTCAAATGAGTAAATTAACAAACAAAAATAATCTGAGTAAAATCTGTAATAAAATAATTAATAATATTTAATTAAATTAATTAAGTATACATGGTGTGCACATTATTGTTTTTTCTCTTTTTGCCATGATCATAAATCATAATTAAATAAATTTTTTAATTTAAGATTACATTTAAAAAATTTCAGCCAGTTACTCTCTGTTACACTATAAATTCCAATTAAATTTTTTTTGTCACTACTTAGATAAATGTACATATATACAGATCGTCATTATATATGTCGTAACATATTATTTCAATATTCATTTTATATTATAAAAAAAAAAAAAAATAGTCGTTTTTTTTTTTTTTTTAATTTTCAAGTTCAATTCAAGGCAATCATCAATTTCAATTGTTACAAAAAAATAAAACTCAACAAAAACTGCAATGACGAGACGATTATAAAAAAAAAAAATGCAACAATATATTTTTAAGTACTTACATAGTAATGGAAATACTTCTAAACATCTATGATTTGTGTGTATGAGTTACATTCTACCTTTTACTATCTCTAAAAATTTCTTTTCGATTTTAAAGCCTTAAATTTATTGTAATGTTGATTTAGTCAGTTAAAAAAGTTTGATGTGAAATTGAATGAATTATTTTAATTTTTTTTGCAACCAGACAAACTATAAATAGTTGGTAGTAGATAGTAGTATGAACAAGAAAAAATACTCTTAATAATGTTGAAATTGGAATTTTTTTTTAATCTCATTTAAACTCATTTGAAGCTTTTGTGTTCATCCATAATAGTTGTAATTGTAATTTCAATAACTACTAATTGATAGTTTTAATTTCAATAACTTCTGAACCAACATTGTAAGTTAACCGCATATAATATCAACATTAGATTAAAGATAATTTTTAATTGCTGTTGATTGTTTACTTAAAACACTTAAAGTCTTGTTTAAAATTTCTTAACACTTTAGTGATTAAATTCTGAAAAAATAAAGTCGAAAATTTCATTAAATCACTCATCTTACCTGATGTGAAATTAAAAATTTGCAATAAGAAATGGAATCGACCCGGATAATTTAAATTTGTAACTAGTTTTCAAAATTTATTTTCATTGAATTAAATAAAAATTTATCATTAGAATTCAAATTGTTTACCTTCAATTCATAAAAAAAAAAATATAAATAAATAAATTTCTCTCTAAATAGTTCCTTATAAAAAATACAAAATGTAGGTAGGTACACAAATTTTCTTATTTTCATAAAAATAAATTTAGATTGAATTATATTTAATTTTATTTTTTTTATTTCTATAATATTTAGATATATGTAGGTATATATAATTGTGTTAGTAAATAAATTTAACTGCAACATCAAAATATTTATTTTATTTTATTTTATTGAATGGATACACAATATCCATATACCAATTTATTATTATGAGCAACTGCAAAACATCATTTAAGTAGCCCACTTAAATCAATCAAAATCATAATCATAGTGTAATCATCATTATTTTCGTAATTGTCAAAACTTGATGTTACTGCAATAACCATACAACAACAACAACAACAACAACTAAAAAACAAAAAAATTGCAATTTTTTGTTTTTGTAACCTTGACCATGTTATTAATATTGCACATTATGTACAAATTTTGCTATTATATTTATTATATACAATAAAATATATAATACTTAACGTATATAATATTGACCGGCCTAAATAAAAGTTATATAATAAAAATTTAATAAATAATTTTATAGTATGTACATAAAAAAAATTTATTTTATTGTAATATTTTTTTTTTTATTAATATTAAGCTGAGCTATGGATATTGAACTTTTGATAAGAGGTGTATACAATTACTGTTAGCTGTATTGATATAAGTTTACAAATTAGTAAATATGTTAATAAATAATATGTTATAAAAAAACATAAAAAAATAACTACACAATTTAATATTTCGGGAAATAAAATTTTAGTTTGACATCTGACATTTTTTAAGGTTGTTCTAAGTGTCCTGATCTAAGGTTGGCAAAGTTTTATATAGAAAAAAAAACATTATTTTTCATAGTATGAATTACTTCACTTTTTTCTGCTATTAGTGCATCCTCATACATCTCTTCAATCTTAGTTTGACAGTGACATTTACGATAAATTCGATTAAATATAAATATGTAGCTAAACAATTGCCTGATATAATATCAATACCACAATATCTTTGATATCATGGTATTCAAACCTAGACCTGGATTTTCAAATTAAAATATGATGAAAAAATTCAAAGCTGTCAAATTTCAATTATTCAGAAATTCACAGCTTTGAATTGTTTTCGCAGATTTTAATTTGAAAATTCAGCTAAGTCCAGCTATAAAATCGTAGTATTTATTATGACAGTTATATATTTGTTGATTTATATATTATGACAGTTAACTATATATTATCATAGTATTTATTAATTTATGACAGAATTTATTAAGTATGATAGTACATATAATCTCTTAAGGTTTATCATGTCTGAATTTATATATATAATATGTATATATATATTTCTATATGATAAAATAAAAAAACAATAATTCATAATAATTAAATAAACGTCAAATATTAAATAATAATTAAACGTCAAAATATAACCTCAAATTTACCTAGCTGTATTATGTATTGCCAAAATATACCTATACTACTTATTTACTATAAATGTTTGACTTTTTGTATAAAAATTTTATTAAATCAGTAGTTAGTTTTTGAATAATTTTTATTTAAAATTTTTGTTTGGCGATGGGCTTTTGGCATTTGAACAGTCCCTCATCTATAGATATCCTTTATTTTATCTTGCATTGTTGAATTATTTATCTATTGTCATATCATCACTTAATTTCAATTATGTGAACCTTTTGAACGTGTTCCACTTGTGTTGCTCAATATTTTGCTCAACATATGTTTTACCGTTGATTTGTAAATCTGCTCTTCAATTGATGAAACGTGGTCGTAGAATGCCTCTGAAATTTCGTCAATTTAGTTATCTGGTGCGTTATTAGGTTATCCGTTCGTCAAATTAGTTATCCGGAGCTTAGTATATGCGTTATATAGTTACATCCGTATCGATTGTGTCATTATTACTAAATGCAAAGCTTTATGTAAAATGAATGCAAATAAAATTGCGTTGTTACATTAAACTTTGAATAAGCTAAAATTATTAAGTATAGTGTTCTACTCGGATGCAATTAAGATGAATTATTATTATAACCAATGTTAAAGATTACAACAATTTTTATGTTCAAAACTGTTCAGAACGATTTTTTATAAAGATTATAAATGTTTAAAAAAAATTTATAGCTTTTAATTATCGTATATATAAGTATATGTATGTAGTAGATATACCTACCTAATTTGAATAATACGAAATGTGAAAATTAAAAAAAAAATTGTTATGTACTTAATTCCAATGAAGAGAAACAAATAAAAATGAAAAATAACAAAATATCTAATCTCCATTAAAAATCATTTAAAAAGCTTCATTGGAGTCTCATCTCTATAATAAGCGTCCATATATTTAATTCCAAAAATGTTTGTTGTGGTTTTTTTTTTTATTTTATTTTTTTTTGTAAACGTAATTTAAATTATGACTTTATGTGATAATTTTTTTAAAACGTTTTAAGAAAATAACAAAACCTCCCAAACCCCTCTTTTTTCTCATTTCTTTTTGTTATTGTTTTTTTTTTTTTTTTCTTAAGCCATGACACTGAATTTAACTTGATTAGTTCACATCTTATAATATTTTTATTTAACTTACATGGATTAAGTTTAGAAAGCATATGTAGTAGTATTTTAGTTATGTGTAGACTGTATAGATATGCTAATGTTATAGGTCAGACTCAGACCTGTGAGAATTGGTCAGTGATGAATACCGTATTTATGTATGTATGCATAAATGATGGAAATGGTCTGATCGGATCGTATAATTAGATTTTTGAACTCGTTTTTTTTTTTGTTGAAATTGTTTTGATTTTATTTTGAATTTTAATTTGCACATGTTAAGTATTAATGATTTTAATGTTGATAGTTTCATTTATATTAATAGAAAATAAAGAATGTTTTTTAACAGTAAAAAATACATTAAAAATAAATATTAAAATATTTTTTTTATACTTTTATTATATTAGGCTGATTCAACAATTTTTTTTTTATTTTAAAAAACTTAAGTTAAAGAAAAAGAAAGAAATTTTTTTTTGTTTTAATTTTTACTTAATTTCATGTATAGTAGAAGAAATCACGTTTATCACGTTTCAAATATTTAATTTTGTTATTGAATAATTAAAATGTGTCATGGAATGGCGCGTTGATAATTTAGAAATATATTTTACAATCTTATGATATTCATGTAGAGAAGGTGATTATCGTATACGGTATAATTTTTTGTTTGGTGTTAGATAAAGTTGAGCAAATACTTTTTATGAGCTAACATTTAGAAGTAGAGTGAAGTAAAGTTATTTGTTTTTTTTTCTGATCATTTACATCATCTTCATTGTATTTTAATAAATTTATAAAATAATAAAATAAAGAAGGAAAAAAATCATTAATTGCGTATTAATGTTACTTTATGCGGTGCTGTATTCAACTGTCAATTTCTTTGACGTTTATTTGCTCCATACGCCAAAAGATTTTGTTCAAAATTTGGAGTGTTTTATGGGTTTTATGAACTGTCAAGAAGAGTTCTGCTACCGGTGAATAAGATACATATATATTTTATTTATTTAATTTATATAAATTGTGCATAAGACTATTTGGCGAAAGTAGCATTCAAATTGGCATATCAGACAACCTCCAAAAAATTTTTCGACTTATTGAACAAACCGGGGTAACGGGGTTTCCACTTTGACAGTTCGATTTCCACTGTTAACAAAATATAAAAATTATCAACAATGTTAATGTTCTTGTACTTTATAAAATATTTAAAAAGTTTTGACAACTATTTTACTATATAAATGCAGTTCGCATTGAACATGGGTTTTTGGAATTTTAAATGAAAAATTTCAATAACAAAGACTGACGTCGGTGTATCTAATCTCAGCGGTTTATTTGGTCAATATCGTTGGTCAATAACTAATCTCAGCGGTTTATTGAAATACAAAAATAAAAATACAAAATTTAATCTTCTCTGAAAAATGACTTAACTTACGAAATACGAATATACCGGGTGTTCCAGACCATGCGTTGCAGCTTTTTGAGAGGGGAAGGAGCCGTTATTTTAAAATTTATAATTAAAAAAAAAATTTCTTATTTTTTGTCGTAAAATCCAAATTTGCATAAAAAAATACTTCTTCCCATTTGAAAATCTCGATTTCAGCAAATTTCGGCAATTTTTGGTCTTAAAAAACCATTTTCCTGTCCTTTTCGGGAGTTGAAAATATCACGAAAGAGTACCCTCGATTTAGTTAATAAATTTTTTTTTTAATTTTGAAATAACGGCTCCTTCCCCTCTTAAAAAGCTGATAAGCATGCTCTTGGACACTCGGTATACCAAATTTAGTAAAGTCCTATTGGAAATAACATAAGTGCATTTGAAATCAAATGTTGAATAATTTATCGATGACAGTTAATTTGACACATATTATAGCTATGTCCATTTCATGGGTAATAATTTGTTGCTTATTTTAAGACAACAAAAAAAAACAGCAAATAATATAATATGTCCTAATACATAATTAAAATATTGTAAAATTTTAAAACTGTCATTTGACAGCACTGACAAAAACGAAAATATTTTAATCAAATTTTTTTGCAAAACTTTAAATAATTAATTTGTATTCTATTTTTAATTCAATTTATTTATATAAAATCATTTGTCTGAGCATTCAAAAAATATTTTTTTTATTATAACGGGATCCAAAAAAAAAAAAAATTGAATAAAATTAGACAATTAGAAAAAAAACAAAATTGAATTTAAAAAACATTTCAATTGTAAAGAATAAAATTAAACAAAAAAAAAATTCATTTCGAAAAATGCAAGTTTTAGTAAGACGAGATACAAAAATTTAATTGAAAGAAAAATATTTTAAATTTGCGGTAATGCCAATTTATATATAGCTACAGTCACGAAAAATAGTTTTTGAACACGCAATAATATTGTCAACTATAGTAATATGTATTAAAACATTTTTATAATTTTGATTGTATATTTAACATAGTAAATGGTACGATAGTGCTAAATAGCGTTTGCGATTAAAGGTTATTGAACTTCTTGCTCCAATTTTCCAATCAATGTAGTAGAGTAGACATACATTTCTATTAACTTTGTTACTTGTTAAATATTTTAAAAAATTGACTTAGATACATATTTTTATATTTTTTTTCTGCCTTTACATATAATGTTTTTTTATACATAGTATATGCATGTATGTATATATGTATATACGTTATTATCATGTCATTCAGTTACAAAACAAACAATCAAATAAAATATTGAATTCCTTTGTGTAAATGTGTAGTATAAATTTTCAAAGATTTTCCAATTTTAAAAATAGAAATTTTTTCATTCATTTTTTTAGTTACATTTTTTTTTTTATTGTTGCTGTCTTTTATTTAACACTTTCAGACAATCCACAATCACAATGTATATGTGGATGGATATATCGTTTTTGCGATTTTTATTACAAGCAATTTTTGTTTTGATTTGATTTTGTATTTAATTAAAAATATTTGTATTAAAATTTTTATTTTGTTTTTTATTTAAAATTTATTTTTAAAATATTTTTAGATTTTGTTATTATTTTTGTAACTTTTCTTTTATTATAATTAAAAATATAAGATTAAAGAAATTGGAAAAAGTAACACGAAATATGGGAAAACTAAAAGATGAGAAAAGAAATATGTAGGTATATTTTCATTGCTTTGTTTGAATGAATTTTAAAAATCAAATTGAAATTTTTATAAAAGGAAATTTAGTAACTAGTTTGAAAAAATTGAATGAAAAAAAATAGTTATTAGTCACTTACTTATCCACAATAAAGATTTGTTGGTGTATCAAGAATAAAATTACTCGAGTTTTAATCGAATTTTATTCTTTACTAAAATTCAATCGAAATTTAGCAAATTTTTTTTACGCGGGTCTAAGATTTGAATATGGGCATAACATTAAATGTTATGCCGGCCTATACTACAAATATAAACATACAAGTTTAAAGCTACGACATAATTTAAACCAACCATTGTGGTTTCAAGACTGCCAATAAATCTACTGTTGCCATACTATCTAGTAATCGGTCGCAATACTTTCCATTAAGTTTACGATACAATATTATTTCATACGTGATGTGAACCTATATTTGCCGCTTGATTTACGTATTATTTTCGTTTTGCGCTTTTGCCGATTAGATTATAGAAAGATATTGTGCAGTATAATATTGTATTATATAAAAGAAAATTTTAATTTTACTTGCATTTATTCCATACTGACAATTCACTGAAAATCTCTTAAAACATTTAATTAATTATTATTCGTTTTGAACCTTCAGCTGTATTAAGATGTAGTCCGAAATAGTTACGCTAATGTTGATGATAGAAACGATAAAACTGCTATACCTATCTAATAAAACTATATACTTTAGTTAATATGATCATTTTTAATATAATTTTATTAGATTTAACTAATTACATTATTTATTAAAATGGTTTTTGTCTTGGCTTGTTATCTTTTGAATGGAAATAGCAATGTCAAAATAAAAAAATGTAAATATTGACACAAATTTATAAATTTTGACATAAGTAAGCTATGTTAGCGATAACTTTTGATTAATTATTACTACATCTATCATGTATAATACTTTTTCATAGGAAGGAGTTACTAATAGTTACAAATAGTGCATTTACTCCATTATTTACCCTAACAATTTTTGAGTACATTATAATTGACTAAGAAAAAATTGCTGATGTTTGAAAGTTCATTGTTTTTTTTTAAATATATTCTTTCTTTTGACATTTCGGTATTTGATTAATTATCCTATGAATGTTGTTTATTCAGGAACGATGAATTTTATAAATTTTTTTTTAGATAAGATCTTTGAAATATTGTCAGATTTTACCTTTTTGTTTTTCAATGTTTATTTTTTGCAAAAGTGGGCCAATGAGTGATAGATGTTAATTTGAAATTTTTATAAATATAACATTTTTATTCTAAAAACTTCACAAACATTTTTATTCTCATTGTGTTGACATGTTAAAAGTTTATTTATTGTCAAAATGTAAATGTCAAAACTAAACGAAAAGCTTTATTTTTTTTAATTTAATTTTACATTTTAATTTTGTTATATATAAGTAGATTTTAATTTTTTTTATTATAATCGAATTTTGTTTTTAGTGTTATTTTAGTTATATTTTAATTAATGTTTTTTTTTAATCTTTTCTCCTTTGATCGATTAGTTATGAAGTATGTAAATAGCTAGGTAGGTAGGTAGGTAATAGCTAAATAATTAAATTATTTTATTATAGATATATCACAAATCTTTAATAAGTACCTAATACAATAGCTTCTAAATCTAAAATGTCAAATTTCCGTACAGAATGAACGAATGAAATCGCATTTGGTTGAGCCAACTTAAATTAACGAAAACTTGACGAAACTCTCTGTCCTATTATGGGTGCGTAATACAATTTACATGTAATCGTACATTTTATTAAGCTCATTTAAGCCAGCTTAATGGCATTATGGTTAGCCCTTTAGTGTTTTATAATATAAATTTTCCAATATTTAAAATGTTTGTAAATAAAATCGTTCGTGGACTTTTTATTTCAAAATGAGAATTGGTTTTTTAATTTAACTCAAATTTTCATGTTTTTCTTATTTATATAAGGAGATATTTTTTACCAAAATGGAGCTTTCATCATATCGAAACTACTTGCCTTGACATTGATAGTTCAATATTTCTAAAATATATTATTTGTCCATTCAATGATTGACCTTTATTTCTAGGAAATAATTTTTTTTATTTCTATTCTTCAAAGCTTATGGTGTAAATAATTAGTATATTTTATATTAAGTTTACATAAATTTAGATACATGTGTGTATATTTAACAGAAACATTCTAATTAATTGACAAATGACGTTCTTGACTTTCAAATGTTGTTGTTTTTGGATTTTCGATTCCTATCGTACAAAAATTTTTTCTTTTTTAATTTAAAATCTTTGATCATATTTTGTTTCTTAATAAACAAAATTTAAAATCTTTTATATTTTTAGAAAACATAATATTTTTTTTTTATGTGTAAAATGGTACTTTCTAATTTAAAACAAAAAAAGATTAAAGTCTATTTTTTATTTATATATTTCCAGTCAGCTGATGACAGCTTCATAATATGAATTCTGCGTAAAATTTTGATAACATTTTCAAAATTTTCCAAATTTTCAATAAACACAAAAAATATTGTTTTTTTTTTTGATTTTTTGTTTTTGTTTTTTTTTTTTAGGAAGACACACAATTTATTACAGGGAAAATTTTTTTTAAAAAATTTTCAAGGTTAATGTAAAAATGTATTTAAAAGTTATATATATATACAGAAATAAAAAGTTAATAATATAATGTTTATTTATTTATTTTTTTTTTAAATAATCAGAGATGAATTCGGTGTTAATTTTTTTTGGTATTTCTGTTGTCATAGTTGATATTTTATTTGAGTGGTCCTATGTCACTCACTTAAAAGCTCAATTACACTAAAAGTTCAAATTGGGTGTGTGTACAGGATATATGCGATGCAATTTATGATTCTGTGGTACCACATACATGACTATGATCTATGATCTAAGTGTATTGAGTTTGCATCTAATGTTATCTACCTACCTATTTACATATTGAAAAATAATATTTATCAAAAACAAGATGACTAGTCTATTTTTAATTTATAATGTAGACTAAAATACTAAAAAGCGAATTTTCAAATCTAAAAACTAGGCTTTTTCATAAACGCAGTATGACGTGACAATTGCATTAGACGTAATTGATTTATAATCATATGATTTTAGTTTATGACGGTCACACTACAACAATTTATTGACGTTTATGAACCCGCATTTCAAAATTTAGTTTTCATTGGTTTTAATTTTTGTTTACATTTTCAAATTAATTTTGTTGCAAATTTAAAATAAATAAATAATACCTACAAGAAAAATGGAGCAATTTATTGTGATAATACCTTGTCTTTCATCCTCAGCTCAGCCATTTTAAAAATTAAAACAAAACTGACTAGAGAAAATTGAGCAGTATCAAATTTTATAATGCGTAGCTGACTTTGACATAATATTTGTGTCATATGATTGTTGCAATGTAGTTTATGAATTGTAAACAAATTATTTATGAACATTTATGGAATGTATTTCATTATGCTTTTGTGACAAGACCTTAAGTATTAAATAAATTTTATTTAGAAATCACTCAATAAGAAATTATTTTTAATTTAATATAAATTTGAATTTTATAATAAAGAAAAATAAAGAGAAAAATATAATATCGAACCTATTAAGTTTTAAGGTACACAAATATTTTTATTAATATACACTATTATTATTCTTAATATTTTAATTAATATACACCTAATAACAATTAGTCATAATTTCATAATTTAATAAAATTTTTATAATAAATTTTAAGAATACTTATCTAACAATTTCTTTAATTTTAATTGATTTTGAATCAATTTTTTTAATTTTTTTTTAATTTCGTATAGAATTGAGAACACAGGACGACTTACTTAGTTTTAAATTATTTAATTACGACCCTGTAAATTTATGAATTATAATATTTTAAACATACCCGTCATCATTCAGACACCCTGAAATTTACAAAAATAAAAATTTTAAATTGTAAAGTTCGGGCAAAAATAAATTAATTTAAATAAAAAAAATTTGTATGTTTTAAAAAGTACATCAAATGGTTTTAATGAGGATAAGATATATGTATGTCAATGGGGGACATTAGAAAATATTATTTAAATAAAAAGTGAAAATAATATATAAAAGACATCGAAAAATCTAAAAAAAAAAATATTTTTAGAATTTGAAAGTATTTTGTATCATATAAAACACATTTAAAGATATTAGATTTTATTTTATATTTTTTTAGCAATACGGAAATACTTAGATACATATTTTTGGGAAAAAAGAGACATTTTTTAAATAAAAACAAAAAAAAAACTACCGGCAGCAAGCATGGCTAGAGATTTTTGAAATATTAAAATAATATTTTTTCAAAAATGTCTGTGTCATTTTGTGTCTGGTATATTTATTTATAATATTAATTTATTTGTATGCCTGTGTATAGTTAATGTTAGCGAAAAAGTTCCCAACATTTTCGTATTTTCAGATATTAGATTATATTATTTAAAAAATAATTTGTTTAACATTGATTTTATGAGAGGATGAATGTTTAAAATGGTCCGATAATCGCACTTGCTTAGAGAGGGGGGTGGCTCGTTGTACTCATAATTTACATGACGAAATGTACTCATAAATTCTATCACCAAGCCAACCAATCTCAATCGTTGAATTATTTTCTATATTTCCTTGAACAATATCTCTGTATTTCCTATGTTTTTTTTCGACTTCATATAATAAAAATAATTATTGTAAACTGATTTTAGACATTGCTACCGTTCTACGTTGGCAATTAGTTGTTAATTGATTTTTAAAATAAATTAGTGAACATATGTTCATAAACATGTTCACACATCTGTAATTGATGTATGTACAAGCACCAAAAACATAATGTTTTTTGATATCGAAACACGTTACAAATTATTTATTTTAGTTTGAAAACATTTTTAATATTAATTTTAATTATATTTTGTTAAATTTTCTTCCTATTCATACTTTTACAAAAAAAAAAAAAAAAAAAAAAAAAAAAAACAAACAAAATTTACTAAATGCATGATTTTTTTTTTTCATTTCAGGATCATTTGAACCACAAAGTAACTTTGCAGAAATTTACAAAATAAAAAAATAAAACAAAACAAAAATCATTAAAATTTGTTCGTCAATTTAAAAAATTAAAAAAAATTTTGGTTTTTAGAAGTAAAAAATATCACCATATTCATAAAATTTAGAAATTTTAATTAATTTTCTTCAAATTTCGAATTCAATCGAATTGAATCATTTTTTGTATTTTTTTATTATTTATTTTTTAATTGTAATTGAAAACATTTTTTATTTGTACGTCGCATAAGTAATTGGAAACAGGTGTTTTGCTGTTAATTTAAGCCATAATT
The DNA here is from genome assembly GCA_963942445.1 of Argyra leucocephala. Lineage (NCBI taxonomy): Eukaryota > Metazoa > Arthropoda > Insecta > Diptera > Dolichopodidae > Argyra > Argyra leucocephala. The sequence continues at coordinate 5,943,503 of OZ012681.1, read as the reverse complement.
TTCATTTAAAAATAATTTCGTTTTTTTTTTTTTGTGTTTAAATTAAATCATTACATTTTGCATTACATTAATAAAAAAAAAAAAAAATAGAGTTTATCTCTTGTGTACAAAAATACAAATTCGAAAAAAAAAACAAATACATATAACTTAAACTTTATATTTGAAAAAAAAAAAAAAAAAAAATTGGTGACTGATAAAAAAAAAATTTTCAAATAAAACTATTCCATTATTAAAAAAAACTCTACATTAATAACTTTAATTATCATAATTTCTGTTTTAATTGTTGAAATCACAAAGACATTTAAATTGTTTGTTAATATTTTAATAAGAAAACCATCAAAATGTTTATCGAAGATGATGCCCAGTAAGTAACAAAAACAAAAATAAAAAAATCATATAACAGAAATTAACAAAAACAATATTTCAAACATTTTTTAAATTTTACTTTATTATTTTCATACCTCGATGTATACGGTATAGATACTTCGTACAAAGATTCGGTAAATTTTATGTTGAAATAAAATTAAATTGGTCAGAGTTTAAAGAAAATGTATAGGTATAGAAAAATAAAAATTTACATATATAATGTCTATCTGACATAAGATGTGGAACTTTGCTGTCAATTAACTGTCAATTCAAGTTTTGAAATTACAAGTGTTGTTGAAAACAACTCAAACTTCAACTCAACTAATTGGTCAATACAAAATTTTAAGTTCGTGAAAGTACTTGCTCACAACTAATTGAGCGAACTCAATGTGTCAATTGATCGATTAGTTAAGCAAAATTAAAATTCTATATTCTGAATTTCCATTCATTTGCTTAAATTTAACAATCAAATGCTATAAACCAATTTTGCTAATAGAAAGGGGAAAAAAGTGATGAAAGTTCACCCGTGTGGAAGTAGGCAATAAGATTGCTGTTGTATTGAATTTGAGCTGAACTACAAATCATCTCTCATTTCAAATGTTGATTACACTCTAATTTGAGTTAGCTTTTAATTTGAGTTTGCACTCAATTTGCTTGTATTTTGAGTTGTTCAAAAAATATGAATCGACTTAATATTTAAATTGATTCGGGTTGAGCAATGAGCTAATTTGAGACATGACTGTTGCAAACTACATATTGTTAATATTATCATTTTAAATATACAAAAACAATTAACTGAATTTTTGAACTTAAGTATTTATACCGTCTAAATTTTACCGTTCAAATTATTAATACTAACTTTTTAATTTTCAACACAAAAATACACAATATTTTGAAATTCAGTTATTATAATTTCCAAATAATACAAAAAGTACAAATAGAATACAAACACACAAAATATATTTGGTATTTAGCACTAGACACTTGACGCACTTACCGAAAATATTAAATTATAAATTACTTAATTTTAAGTAATATTAAAGTTATTTAAATTAAAATAGCTATATAGGGGTTCTGGATTAAATAAATATAAATGTAGAGACCTAGATTAATCTGTACGAATTGGTAAGAATCCATATTTATTTGTTATATATGGATTTAATCTAGAATTTTTATAGTTATTAAACCAACCAAAGCTATATTACTTAATAACATTAGTGTTTGTTCACAACTCCACAAAATTTATCATTTTGAATTATTTTGCTAAATCTGTTGTCATCTCAATTTTAATTTAAAATAGTTGAATAAAATTTATTTGAAACTTAAATATGTTTACAACATCGTCTAGTTATTTTCTAATATCAATGTGTTACTTTAAGAATACACCTTGATAGGGGAAATTTTTTAATTTTATTAACGAAAAAAATTAATTTCTATTAATATTCAATTGATAAATTTCGTATTTAAGTACAAATGATACAAAATGAATTATTGTAAATATAAAAATAAATATTTAATAATAAATATGTGTTTTGTTTGAATAACATTAGTAGTAGTCGTTTACTGGTGCTAGTATAATACTATACATTTTCTAATTGTAATTAAAAAAGTTATAAATTTAAATTCATAGTAGTAAAATGCAATTTAGAATAATCAATTGCAATTCAAAAATAATCAATAGAAAATATTTTAAAAAAAATTCTCAATCGTAAACGACTACTATGGGCGTTTCCGAACCTCTCGCACTTGCACTTGATACTCGCACTAAACCTGTCAAATCGCACTAAATTTAATAAATTTAATTTTGCGATATCTAGTGTACTTGAGACTGCACTAAAATTTTGACAACAAATCAAGTGAAACCTATGTTTGAATTTCAATTGACTATTCTGAATTGAAATTGATTGACATCTGAGTCAATGACATCTGAGTTGCAATCGTATATTTTGAATTACAATTAATTACTTCTGAATTGCAATCGATTATTCTGAAATTTTAAACTACTACTTAAATTCACAGTAGTCAATTGCAATTTAGAATAATCAATTGTGATTCAGAAATAATCAATTGAAAATATTTAAAAAAAAAATCTGAATTACAATTGACACTTCCGAATTACAATTGATTACTTCTGAATTACAATTGATTACTTTTGAATTACAATTGAGAAAAGATGTAATAGTAATAATTAAGACAAATACTATTACTAATCAACACTAATAATATAAAAATATAACTGAACAGTCACATAAATATCGTAACAGTAAAATATCGAGGTATGATGTACTATTCAAATGCATGATGGTTTTTTAATTTTTCTTTTCTTTTTGATTTCAAATCAAATTTGCATGATGATTTTTATCAAGTTTGTATAAATTAAACATTATATTAATAATAAATTTAAAATTTTGTTATTTTGAAAACATTTTTTTTGAAATAATTAAATAAATAAATTAAATTTAAAAATATTTTGCAATACATATTTAAATAGTGTATGAGCGTATTTTACATTGATTTGATGATATTCAAAATTTTGATCATGTTGTGAGTGTAATTTTATTTAAAATTGTTTGTTTTGTTGTTGTCTAATTGTGTTGTTGTCTCATTGTATTGTATTGTTGCATTATTATTCTGCTTTTTTTTAAAGAAACAATTTTTTTAAAATTATTTTAAAAATTTTTTTTATGTAAAGTTTGCAAAAATTAATTTAATATGTTTCACAAATACATAATAATGTACAATATGTTCTAAATTCAGTCAATCACATTCATATCAAAATCAAATAATCAAAACATTGTTACAAATTCATTAGAACTTGTAAAGAAAATGATGAAAACATTTTTAAAAGTAATATTTTTTTTTTATTATTATGGTTGGAATTTAAAAACTTATATTTTGCAGATTTAAATACACAGCAATTTGTCAAATTTTAACTAATTTAAATTTGACAACTGTATAGATGCGCTGAAAAATTTTATTGGTTAATTTTCAAATTTTCTATAATGCAAAAATTTAAAATGAAATATAATGCACACGTATTACGTTCTGAACGTATAAGAATTACGTTCAGAACGTATTAATTTTTTTTAATGTATCAGAAAACATATATAATTTATCTAATAATTCTATCAGCCGGTAGATCTAGTTTGATTTGTAATAAATTTGGCTTAATTCTGAATTCTGTCTACAAAAAGTTAAAAAAATTTCTTATATATATCATGTCAAAAATAGTTTAATTTCTTGACAATTTATAAATGTCAAAAAAAAATAGTCTGAAACCATGATAACACAAGTTTTTATGAACTAATTTAAAACTAGATTTCCGATTTATATTTTGACAGTGCCATTTTTTACATTTACATATCTGAAAATTAAATTTAGTTGAAAGTTTAGGGGACAACATATGAAAGTAGTGCTGATAAGCGAATTATACTCAATAAAATTTATTTGATTTGTTAAACTATAATAATCCTATTCAATAGGTGGATATAATAGATTCGGTTATAAAAATTAAAAACAAACTGATTTAAATACTTTCATTGTTCAAGTGTAGCTAGAAGTACTTTAAACTTCAAACTTACGTTCTATTTTCTAAATAAGTACATATTATAAATTACACCTAATTTCAACGCTACCAACATTTCAAAAATATTTTTTAATACAAAATTAATAATAATATTTATATTTATGTTTTTTAATAATAAATAATTAAATACAAACCTAATAGTTTCATAGTCTACTCTGAAGAAAATTTAAAGTCTAAAGTTCTACAGTAAATAATTACATATGTTATGAAAATTTCAATAACTGTGTAATATTATTAAATTTTCTTTAGGTATAAAAATTATTATTTTTTTTTTAAAACTTGTTTGACGTCATTTCAAAATGTTGCATCAAATACTATAAAATAAATATTATAAGGTTATTTAAAAAACTTTTCGACACGTGATAATATTTTATTAATAATAATATTAGAGTTTTTGATACAATTTGAAAAATAATTATATAAAAATGGCAACACTATTAAAATTTCTTGTTTACATTATTTAATTTAAAATTACTCAAATTTAAAATAGTATTTGTTAGACTCATTAAAAGTAACACTTGTAATGTAATCATAATCGAAAAAATTCTAATCTTCATGTCATTCAAGTATTCTATTTAAAATTGTCTTTGTTTTTGTCTAGAAACAAAAATAAATACAACTTTTGTTATCAATTTGATATACTTAAGGTATTAAATTATATTTCCTTAAAATCTTTTTGTTACACATTAGTCATTTTATGTAATTTTATTATACCCTTATAATCACAAAAAGTCTGTCTAAAGTCCACTTTCAATATCATTTCAATATTATTACATTGTTTTTATTTTCTTAAAAATTAACCTGATTGTACTTTAGTATAAATATCACCTAGGACTTATGACAACACTTTAAAATATCACATTTAATTATAATTAGAGTGACCAGATTTATTGAAAAATAAAAATTGTCGCTGTAAGATCGGTTAAACTGTTGCTTACTAATGTGGATGTTTAATTCACACAAATTCTTTTTCTAAATAAATACAAAAACGTAAAACGAAAGTGTTAATAAGAAATGGCTATGGTATTGTAAACTTAGAAAAGAAGCGGTAGGAGGAGCTAACTATTTGGTTGTAAAATATAATGCATAACTATAAGATCTATTATTTTAAGATATTACATAAGTTATTCATATAGAGCATATTTATCTGATGCCTATGTAATTTTATTACCATGGTTTACACTTTAAAATTACCTTTCAATATTATAATTAAGTATTGAACCCAAAATTATCATTCAAGCAGAACAAATATCGTTTTTTGTTAAACAGAGGATAGAGTATAGACTATCCGTGATATTGGAAATGTTTTAAAAAATATTGCAACTCGGTACAGTATAAAAATAACATAAATTTATGTAAAATTTATGAGTTCAAAGTGTTTTGTTTACAATTGTGATCACTTTCAACACAATGTATCTGAAATAATTGTCAAATCATATGTTTTTTGACATTTAAAATATGATCATATGTTTTTTATTTTCTTATTAATGAAAAATAAATATAAACAATTTTCGAAAGCAATTTTTCTTCAATCATTGAAACTTGATTCGTATTGCAATCTTACCGTGAAAAGCATTTTATTAAATTTAAAATTAAAATTATTTTAAAAAACCATTTTAAATTTTTATATAAGTAAAAATAAAATAATTTATTTTTGGCAACATAATATACTTTGTTTACAGGAACGGAATGTACTTTTGGATACACATTGGATGTACTAATTTTTTGGATACACAATTTAACGTTGTGAAAATATGTCACGAATATATTGTCAAATAAATTTTCGATCATGAAACATTGTTGAATCGTTTTTTTTTTTTATTTTTATTTATTTATTTATTTCAAAAAGAGCTATTAGCTCATACAGAGTGCATTATAATTTTATGATTTATAATTCAACATTCAAAAATTCAATAACCAATTATTAGTAAAACAGTGCGATAAAAAAAAATATAGTTAATCTAACAAAAATAAAAATAAAAACAATAATAAATTTCAGATCACGACACATTGTATTGGCGACGTTGTCAATACATTTTCGATATTAGGTATCCTAATTAAATTACTATATTGCACTAATTATTTATTATTATAAAATAGTTTTAACGGACGTGATAACATTTAATTTTTTGGATATAATTATCTCATTACTTACCGTTACGTCGTAAATGTATCGACAACGTCGCCAACATATTGACGTATGATCTTAAATGTCAAAAAAATTTTTTTTACATTGTCTCATGATTGGTAATTAATTTGATAGTGTATCCGCAATTTGATTTGACGTTTATTTCAAAGACAATGTGTTGAGAGTGGTCGGAATTGTAAACAAAGTACATTATGTTTCCAATACAAAGTTGTCAGTTCAGAAAATCTTGACATATTGTATTTGTATGTACATTGTATTGTATCGGTTGAAATTTTTTGGATACATTTTCGATGTGACTGTTAATTTAAAAAATTAAATTCGTACAAAATTATAAATAGAACATCTCGAATAAGTATGTACACTTGGGCACCTTATTTATAGAATCATATAATAAGTATATACCACATAGTGCAAAATTATTCCCTTTAATTTTTTTTTGTTACTTAAGATGTGAGAGCTTTTTATTGACGATATAATCAGAATTTGTGTTATCATGCCAGTTCGTTCATTCATAATAGAATATCGTGTGAAGTGATAATAAAAACAAACTTTGGTCGATTGTTAGTATAGTCATACCATACGGGGCAAAGTTTTTTCTCGTATAAAGTTTAAATTGTTAATTAAATGGAAAATTAAGTTTGATAAAAAAAAGTTTTTCAATAATTTTTTTTTTTTTTTTATAATTTGTAAATGGTGACACTTTTTTTTTTTTTATTTTAGTGTGCATTCAAAAATTAAGCCGGTAAATTTGAAAAAAAAAAAAAACAAATTATATGAGAAGAAAAGATTTTGTCTACGTCATTGGATAGATTATTATTAATTTTTGAATATTATTATTCGATTCAGTAAAATCATTATATATATAATTATTGATTATGGATGAATAAATAATTATTGATGTTTAAATAGTGACATTTTTCAAATTAATATTATTATTTACTAAATAATGAATAAAAAAAAACAAAAAAAAGAAAAAAATAGAAAAAGAAAATGGATCTGAAAGTAAATAATGGTAATTTCGAATTCTATCAAATATTCAAATTATTTATTGTATACAATTATGATTACTTTACAAGATATGTTTTGCAACGTTTTAAAAAAAAATTTAAAGCGATATAAGAAGCATTTAAAATAAATCCCGTTAGGGAAAAAATAAATCCCGTTAGCTCTGCAAATGTGCTTCCGATATTAAATACAGATTAAAGTCAAGTAAGTTCCCACAAAAAAATATATTACAGCGTTTCTGGCACAATTAGAGGTAGAACAAAATTATTTAGAGTCAAACTGTTACATTTATAACATCGTCGTGCCTAATCTTAAGTATAAAGGTAGTAAATTTTTACGGTAAATTCATGATTTTTCGCTGAACTTGAATAAAATTTGACCTAATTATGACAACTCACATAGATTCGAAATAAACATGTACACTTATAATATTGTGAAATTTTATCAAATTTTTTATGTATTATTTTGTTTCAATTTCTAAACTACCTCTTGTTTTGTGTAGTATAAAAAGATCTTAGTATACAGTTAATTACTTCGCAAAATTAAATAAATTTAAGAAGTATGAATTTGCAATTTTTTTGCGGACTTATTTTATTGTTTGTTTTGCGGGGTTATTTACTCTTATATATGAGGAGTTATTTCTCTTTTTATGTTGCAAAAATATTTAATTTATGATTAACCAGTTAACCTAATGTGCATTAAGGTTGTCTTCAAAACACATTTATTAATATTCGTACAGTAAATATTGTAATCGATGAGTTATTCTATTTGCTTAAATTTCCTATCATTTCCTATCCATTCACTATTCAAATCCATTCCAATTTAATAGTAAGTTATCCTGTTTATTTTTTCCTTTCTATAGCAACAATCAAATTATTATGTATGTACTTTCTGAATAGTCCTATATGTACTTTTTAAAAGAAAATTTTGAACTATGCATTTTACAATAATGATAATCATAATATTTTAAGCTTTTGTATTTTAGCACAGTTTAAATTCAATTATTTTTTTTGCTGATAAAAACTAAATACTATATAGTTAATCAGTAATTTTTTAATTATCACTATAATTATTAAATTTAACTCTTGATAATTTATTTACAATTAAAGAAAAAAAAAAAGCTAGTTAACATTTTATTTGAATTATTTTAATTTAGTATTCTATTGACTGTTTATTAGTAAAGTTGTGTTTAATTTCATTTAATTATACTTAATTTAGAATTTGTCTTTTTTTTGTTTTAAATAATTTTCAAATTTAATTATTTTAAAATGTTTTCTGAACAACAAAGGTATTTTAATTTAAATAAATTTTTATAACTTCTAACTGTTATCACGTAATTTCCGCATTCTTTAATTTTTTATTAAAAAAGAAATTTTAAAGATTTGCATGTTTAGTTATTTTATCTTTAAAATTTAATTTAAAACTGAATTTTTTATGGTGTACTGTACTTAATTGTTGAATTAAATCATTTATTTTAAATTTAAATAATTTTTTTAAATATTTTTTTTAAATATTTTTTTTCAATATTAATTTAATTAATTTATATTTTAGAACTGCATTTATAAGATTTAATTGTAATACATTTATTTAATTAACTCGTTAACTACCATTGAGCAAAATATGTAATTCAAAATTATATTTATAAAATAAAATTAAAATATTTAACTTATACTTAATCAAATCATATTTAGAAATGTAGTTTCATGATCTGATTTGATGTCAGTCATTGTATTAAATTTTTATTGATTGTAAACGATTTGTCTTGTTTGTGGTTTGAACATTTTTCTATAATAAAGTGTTGGTAGATTAAAAACTGGTGTGTGAAAATAGATAATATGTATATATATTTCATTTAAATCCATTCACTAAACATACTCGAATTATAGAATTTATTTAAATTAGCTTAGAGAAAACTTACCAAAACATTAATAATTCAAAATCAATAGAATCAGATGTGTAGTCGCACAGTATACGGTGATTGTTTCATAGATTTTCTATACAAATATAAAGTTATATATTCGGTAACAAAATATTTACAATGATTTTTTTGTAGATTTACCTTTTATTGTTTTAATATCTAAATTTAATGTTTCTATTCGAAATAATAATAATTTACTCCTCTTTTATCTTTGAATTTATCGTAATTATCGTGTCGGATGTTTATGTCTATATTGATATGACATTTTTTAGTACTTCTAGTACTTATTAGAAATATATTCACACACATTAAAAATCTGTCAAACATATATTTTTTTTTAAAATAAAATCCTCAGTGGTAGTTAACGGGTTAAATTTGATATTTTATACCGCTTTAATTCACTCGTATTTTTCACAAAAACACAATAAAACCGTAAAAAAAAAAAAAATAATTATATTTTATAAAAACTTTTTTAATTAATTTTAAATTTTTTTATTTTTATTAGGATGGAGAGTTTTTGGGTGCAAACGGCAATTGGTGCAATTAGAGTTTTTGCATTTGTTTGCGATATAATTACAATGCCAGTTTATTTGGTATTACAAAGACCATGGAAACGGAGACAAGCATCAAGAAGAATTAAAGTAAGTTTTTTTCTAATTTTTGTTTTTTATTTAATCGTTTTTATTATTTGGGCACTAATATTATTTTTTATAAAAATTAATTATACATATATATATGTACATGCATATATATGTATAAAAACAATGAAATGAAATAAAAAAAATAGAAAATTTACAAAATTATTTTCAGAATGTGTGTGTTAAATTGTCACTAATTTGAAAAATTATATTATAATATATAGGTTAACAAAAATATAAAGAATGATGAGATGAGATGTACTAAAACAAACAAAAAAAAAAATGCATTTTATCCTAATAGTAGTTTCAAAATACCTGTACCCAGTTTTGAATGTGTATTTTGTTCTGCGAATTAATATTTAGCACGCTTTTATTACATTTTATTTATTTTTAGGAACATATAGGTGTACTTAGACAGACTATATTGCATACGAAAATTTTAACAGCTTTAAAATTTGTATTTGTAATTTTAAGGCAATATAGTGTTTTTACTTTTTATAACTGTAAGATTCAGTTTTTTCGCTATTATTTCCGACTTATCAAACATTTCAATTAAATATTATAAAATTAAACAAAAATTTAAACAAAACTATTCCAAAATTATATTTTTTTGTATACAAATTTATTTAAATATACAAATATTTGTATACAAATTTACATTAACAAATATTAAATTCGATGCTAAGATTGTCATACATAATATCATAATATTTTAATATAATTTAACTCTTATAAAGAGTCTCAACTTCTATAGTTGTCATTTTACTCAATGGCTATACTTACCCTTGTTTCTAAAACTTTAATTTTATAGTTGGAATGACAGAATTTGTAAACTATTGAAAATTTTTGGATCAATTTCTAAACAATTTATAATTCATATTACACATTTAATAAAAATAAAATTTTAAATATGTATATTTATAAAAAAAAATATTAATTCATAAAATTATCAGAATTTTAAAATAAGAAATATTAAAAAAAAAAAAACTTTAACAGATAAAATTAGTGTGAGATAAGATAATTAGTTTCGGAAAAAAATAATTAAAATAAAAGTAAAATATAAGAAACGTACTTTATTTTAATGAAAATTATTTGAAGTATGTATTATAAAAATATATATATGCTAACTACAAACTAAATCTCAATTCCTTAAGTTTTGTTGATAAGTTGTAAATTGAAAGTTTTGTTTTATCTTTTTGTTTTTAATTTTTATTTTTTTTTTTCATATGTACGTATATAAACGTTATAGCTATATTTATAAAACGTGAAGAATTAAAAAAATAATTCTACCATTTTAAAAAAAAAAATTTAAACTACTTAATTTAATATAGATAAGATATCTGTTAAGCAAATATTAATCCAACACATATTTTTATGGCATGGCGACTCAATCATAAAAAACAAAAAAACAAATAATTGCATAATTGAAAGTAGTAAATTTTGGCAATAAATGTATTGAAATTAATACCATTCAATAAAAGAAATTTTCATATTTGTTGTTTATGTTGTACTGTAGTTAGTTTTACAATTACACAATCATTGTCATATCATAGTATAACGTTACTATACTACAATGTCAAAGTCAAATGTAATAATTACAGACAGATTGATATTATCGGACTTAATCAAAGAAAATAAGTTATAAATAATTTTAAAATATTTTTAAATATATGTAATAAAATGTTAAGTACTTATAACAAGGCAGGGAGGAAATTATTGTTGAATAAATATTTAAGAGGTCTATTATGTAATTCGATCGATCATTGTGGAATCGTTCATTGACATCGTTTTATAGTTGCTCGATTGAAATATTTTGAAAATATTTAACATAATATGTCAAAAAATATGTCCGCTCTATGCCGCACAAGACAATGATGATGTCAAAATATATTTGGGAGGTGTTTATTTCTAAAAAATTTGAATTTTCATAAATTTTTATTGAAAAAACAAAATGGCCTGTCACATCGATTTGAAAATTCGTGATTTAGTGACAGAGTTGCATATCATGACAGTAATTATTATTTTTTTTTGACAAATACTGTCAGATATAATTTTTGACAATTACTGTCTAATAATGGGTTCGTTCAGTAGCATTAACCGGTAGATCTGGAATCCATTTTGGATCCATGTACCATATATCTGGCCACTGAACGCAATTCACCACAAAAATTTACCGCAATACTAGCGCCATCACCAGAAAATATAATGAGTACTTTTAAAAATAAATTAAATTTGAATGGAATAATATTTATTATCATACATATAATTTATTTTTTATAACTCTTAATTTAAGTTTTATGATGTACATAAATCTTCCTTAAGAATTTAAATTTTCACACTAATTCAAAAAATAATGGCGATTTAAATTTGAAAAACTTTCATAAAAAATTAAACATTTAATTTTTCTTACGGTAGATGTCACAACACTCAACATAAAAATTGTTGTTGTTGTTTTTACATATAAAAAGTCAGATTCATGAAATGTATCTAGAATTTTTTCAGATCCATTTTCATTAACCGCGATACATTAACCGGTACATTTACCACACCGTTCAGTAAACAGATCCATGGATCTGTGGATTTCAGATCCAATGGTTAATTTCACTGAACGCTACCATTGTTGTCGTTTTGCTTCAGATCATGTTTTTTTATCGTATTGTGGTATAGATAGTGTTGGATGTCAAATTAATATTTAAATTATTTTTTACATTTAGATTTAGATGAAAAATAAAATTTAATTAAATCGCTTTTTTAAACTGTGATTGATACAACAGTTAAAAAAATATTAATTTAACAATACCAGAAAGCACTTGTCACGTCGATACGAAAACTATAAATTTCTGTCAATAAAAACCAAATTGTTTTCAAAATTAATTTGGGTGAAAAAATTAAATGCAAAAATCCTTTTATTACATACACATTTGGGCTATAAGTGGAATACTAAACTATTTATTAAAGGTCATAGTTATATCCATTATATCCTGACAATTTAATTTTGTATACAATTTTATTTTGAATCAATTATTCTATATTTTGCTGCTTTATTTTTTATATTTTGATGCTGTTGTTTGGACAATAATAAGAATTTTTTGTATGTATAACTCTTAAAATTGTATTTCAGACTTTTAATTTTTTAGTGTGGTTTTTTGGTTTGATTATCGATTTCTTTTTGTTATATTTTTAATTAAAAAAATTATGTTCATTTAATTTTTATTTTTCATGACAGGGTGTCCTTCTTCCACTCAAACCAGACGAAAAGGTAAATTTCCAGGCAAATTGTGTGAACTTCGTTTTCTGAAATTAATTTGAACTTACATTGTTTTTTTTTTTACCTTTTGCCTTTAAAATACCCTTTAATTTTGCTTAATAATTCTTTAATTTTGAAAATTAACTTTTATAGAATTGATTTTTGAAATAATTTATTAATCCACTTATTTGAAGATATCAAAAAAGGTTTTTATTTAATAAAAAAGGTATATATTTTTCGATATTTGCCATCTAATGAAAAAGAAGAAATCTAGATAACAAATATGGGTATTTCGGAATCAAGATACTCCTATCATTAGTGTTTTACAAATTTTTCAAAATTTTATTTAATTTTCGAACTGTTTTTTTATCTGCCGTTTTATTTTTCTACTATTCTTGTATATTAACAGCATTGGCCACATGCTACATGGCGCAGGGGTCATAGAATTAAAGTTTTACATTTATATAACAATTTAATAATAATAAATCAAATCAAATATTACAGTAATTACTTATTAATTACAAATTCAGTCTTGCAAATAAACGGATTCACTATTACCAAATCAATCATTGATTAATCAATTTAATTCAAATATTAATGCGCTAACTATAATGACATAGAACTACATAATGTAAATGTCAAATTGCCTAACGGAGCAGACATAGGTATTTGTCAAAGCATATGTCGACCCATAATGGGTTCGTTCAGTAGCATTAACCGGTAGATCTGAAATCCATTTTGGATCTATGTACCATATATCTGGCCACTGAATGCAATTGACCACAAAGCGTCATCCCCTTTCACTGAACGCTACCAATGACATCGTAACATATGAAAAAATTTCTTAGAAAAACAACAACAACAACAACAATGTCGAATTCGGTTTGAATAGAATTTAACATAAGAATTGTATGTTTAACGAAAATTTAACGAATTGTGAGATTTAACTTAATTTCAGCATATGTCGATTATGGGCGTTTACATGTAAGTTCCATTTACGGAATATTACATATGTCATGACATATGTAGTTCTATGTCATTATAGTTAGCGCATAAGTCTAAATATACTCTGATACTTTGTATATGCGTTCCCGATTTGAACGAATTCATAGTATACGAGTTAATTTAAATTTGAGTGGACAAAACATTTCAATTGAGCAATGAGTTGAGTTCGTTGAGTTTAGCGATGTTTGGTGGCGAACAGACCATGTAGGTCCTGGACTTAAAATTCAATAATTGTTAAATCTTAAATGAAAAAATTTGTCATACACATACCTAATTAGTTATCTAGAATACCAAAAAATACAGTTAATATCAAATCACATCGAAATAATTCAATTTGTTAAAATTAAAAGAATTGTATTTTTCTATTTATTAATTTTTTTAATTGCTTAAAATCAATTTTCATTTCCACAAATAAACAATTTTTAGATTTTCTTAAAAGTCAATGTTAGTTGATTGTGAATTGTATAAAACGCTATAGTTTTGTCACAGTTTGAAAGTGAATAATAGCTTTCGATTTTTATTCTTTTATACAAAAGTTGTTATTTCATCTTTTTAGAATTGAATTAAATTAGATTTTAAAATTTAAATTTTTTTTGTCTTAATTAAAGAAAAATGATGATGATTAAAAATAAATTAAAAAACTTATTTAAAAAAAAAAAAATGTTAAAATTTTCAGCTGTCACTTGAAAGTTTTTCCTATTTTTTATCTACTATTTTTTTCTTTATTTATTTTTATTAGGCTGCACCTGTGAAAGACAAGTCGGCTGAAAAATACAAATACGATCCAAATGATCCAGAGGTTAAATCTAGAATTCAAATCTTTTTTATGAAATCAGAACACAAATATTTAATTACTTTATAACACATTTTAATAATAATTATTGTAGTACATATTATAATAAGTGTTGTAAATAATTTAAGAACAAAATTTTGAATTTTTTTTTTCTGTGATTTATTTCTTTTTTTACTTTTTAATATTTAATTAAAATAATTTAATAGTTTTATTGCATTCAATAAGTAAATTATAATTTGAAAAAAAAAACTTTTAAATAGTTAAATTTAATTTTGGTTTTGAGACGATGACATTACATTTTGCAATTTTGTAATGACAATAAGTTGTAAATGACAATAAGTAAACAAAAAATGCAGAATAAACATTTCAAATTAATTGGATGACATTAGAAATTTGACAGTACATTAAAATTTAAGTATATCTACCCTTCACGAAAATTCCCATTTTAATATAAAACATTATACGAATTCGGTTCGGATATGAATTTCTAATTCCCTACGTACCAAATGGACAGTTCGTTATCAGCTTAAAAATATATAAATATCTTCGACAATTATTAATAAATTAATTTTATCTCTGATTTATATATTTTCAATTAGAATTGTGCTGTCATCAATTAGAAATATTTCGAGGTGGTTAATTCCAAGACACAAACCAGAAAAACTTCAAATTAAGTATAGTCAATTCTCTTACAAATTTTACTTTATATATGATCTGTCACATTATACGATCGTATGATATGATCTGTCACAATTAAAAAAAAAATTTTTTACGTTTTAATACAATAACAAAAATTTCGTATTTAAATAAAATTAAAATTTTAAAATATAAAAACAATAAATGTAAAAAAATATAAATGTTATTAATTGTGAACACTCTGAAATGTTCAGGAAATTAACTCTGTTATATGAAATTTTTTTGTATCAAATATAAAATTTTTAATAATAATTTGTCGTATGGGCCCAAAAATTATTTGTATATATAATATACATATATACTAATAAATAAATAAATAAATTGTCGTATATCTTAAAACAAACACTGACAGATCACAGACTCCATGTAGCACCGCGAATTATAAAAATCTAGTGTACATATCGTATCGTACTATATAAATGTATGCTGCTGCAATAAAACCATAACCCTAGTCTGCTGGTTCTGTAAATTAGAAGAACTAAAAAGTAGAATTAAAAACATTTATAAAAAGAAATAAATCACAAAAAAAAAAAAATTTTTTTTTTTAGAAAAGTTTGTTGCAATAATTGTAGTCTTCTTGAATCACGGAAGCAAATCTATTATAATATTATACATATTTCTATTGTGTTATATTTTTAAATTGCGCGGTTTTGGGTTATATTTCAATTAAACAAAATCCATTTTTTTTTTTTTACTATATACATGATATAAGTATATGTATATTAATTAGAAAGGATGTGGTATTTGTAGCTTTTCAAATTATTATTGTTTATTTTTTTTATTTTTATAAATTAATAATTATAAGTTTAAATTAGCTAATCCCAGTTAATTATTTTATTTTTAATTATTAGTTGTTAATTTAAGCTTTTTCCCAATTATCATTTTTTTTGATGGTGTCTGTTAAGTTTGTTTTTTTATTAGAAAATTCAATTGATTTTTTCCTTTTTTATTTTTGTTGTTACTTAGTTATTTTATTATTGTTGTTTAAATTTGTTTTAATTTGAATATGAAATTCTTTAAAATTATAAATTATTAATTTAATTAATATATTTATTTAATAATTATTTTTTAATATAAATTAAGTATTTTTAAAATGAATTTGAAAAATTACATATTTTAATTTACGTTCTACTTATTCACTAAAATTGTTACAAATTTAAAATATCAATAATGGTGATGAGAATGTTTTTTCAATGGATGTTGTCAATTTATAATCACTTAATAAATATCAATAACAACTTATTTATTTCGGAGACTATGATGCAGTTATAAACTAAGGATAGAAAATAAACAGAAATATTAATTTTAAATATTGAAATAAATAAATTAGATATTAATTCAATCACAATTTCATTTGAAAAGTTAAGACTTATGAGTAATTTGACTAAGTAGTCAATTCAAATCAATTTTTGAGGTTATATTTTGCTTCAAAATTTAGAGCATTTTATTTATTAACTTAGAGCTTGAAAATGTTATTCAGCTAAATGAAGCAATATTATTAAACTTCAATTTACCGTTAATTTACTTTAGGTAAACTATTGTACACATTTGTTTTGACAAACTCATATTCATTCATTTTAGATTTCAGATTGTCCAAATCAAATTTGTTATTTACTAGTATTTGGTTGTTGGAAATTAATAATACTTATTCACAATATTTTTTGTTTGGATTTGATCAGATCAACGAAATTGTGAAGTTTAATAATTTCAATATTTGCACAGCAATGAATGATACAATAAAAGCAATTCCTGTAAATTTCATTTCGTTTATTTATTTTTTTTTATTTGATAGTCATAACCTAAAAAAAAAAAAAAAATTAAATTCAATAAAAATATTTCTGTAGAAATTTTAAAATTTATAAAGAGATAAGAGTTATTTATTAGTAGACATTTTTTCACGTTAAAAAAAATAATTTCGGACAGATAATACTTATCTCTTTCTAAATATTTATTACTAGATTTATGGACAGGTATATTCTTTATTTATTTGAAATGTGTCACTTTTGAAAGAGGAGTGAAAAATATTGCAAATTTCTGAGCTTTCGATATTTTTCGTTTTGTTTCGTAATGTTCGTCGAAGTGAAAATTTTTTTTTTTTTGCTTAATGTTAAAGCAAATATGGTGTTCTGCTCTTTTAAAAAAAGAACTATCCTTTCACTTTATTACTAATAATTTTCAATATTATTATTCTAATTGGTATTATTATTTTTTTTCAACTCAAAATGCAAATTATTTATTTAATTTATAATAATCAAAGTCAATATTATCACAAAAAAAATAATAAATTAATTTATCTCAATTGTAAATTGATGTCACTTTCAAATAACTTGCAATTTTGTTTGTTTTCCTCTATACAAAAAAAAAAAAACAAAAAAAATTAATTAATAATTTAACACTGGGTGTTTTTGGGTTAAAAGCAATTTTAAATAAAATTAAATCAAAAATTTAAAATATTAAAAAAATAATTTTTTTTTTTTTGCTGAATTTATATAGGCAAAAGCCGTTAATAGTGATGATACCCAAATAACATATCGTTCAACAGATCCGCCACGTTCAGTTCATGTACAAATGTTGCAGGCCAATATTGATACTCTGGAGAAAATGTTTAATTATTGTGTTAAATTGCATTCGAATAAACGTTGTTTGGGTACAAGGCAAATATTAAGTGAAGAAGATGAAGTTCAACCGAATGGACGTATTTTTAAAAAATATAAAATGGGTGAATATAAATGGAAAACTTTTATTGAAATTGGTAAATTAGCAACAAATTTTGGTCGTGGATTACGTGAACTTGGACAAAAACCTGGTAAAAATGTTGTTATATTTGCTGAAACAAGAGCTGAATGGATGGTTGCTGCACATGGTTGTTTTAAACAAAATCTTCCAATTGTTACTGTTTATGCTACATTAGGTGATGATGGTGTTGCACATTGTATTAATGAAACTGAAGTTGATTGTGTTATTACAACACATGATCTATTACCAAAATTTAAACATTTATTGGACAAAGTAACAAAAGTTAATACAATAATTTATATGGAAGATCAATTGAAGAAAACTGAAACAACTGGATTTAAGGAAGGTGTTAAAATTGTTTCATTTACTGATGTTATTAAATCTGGACAAGAAAGTAAAATTGGTAAGATTTACAAAATTCAAAATGTTCTATTCAAAACATACACTAAATATTATAATTGTTTTTTAAACTTTTAGAGGGTGTATCACCAAAACCTGATGACGTTGCTATTATTATGTATACATCTGGTTCAACTGGTACACCAAAAGGTGTATTATTATCACATAAAAATTGTATTACAACTGTTAAAGGATTTTGTGATAATGTACGAATTGAACCTGATGATCTTTTAATTGGGTAAATTAAATATAAATTTTAAAATGAATGGGGTTCTAAAATTAATTTATATTTTTTCTATAATTACAGATTTTTACCATTAGCTCATGTTTTTGAATTATTGGCTGAAAGTGTATGTTTATTGACTGGAGTTGCTATTGGTTACTCCACTCCATTGACTCTAATTGATTCTAGTAGTAAAATTATGAAAGGATGTAAAGGTGATGCAACACTTTTGAAACCAACTTGTATGACAACTGTACCGGTAAGATTAAAAAAAAAAAACATTTAGATAAAAAAAATATATAAAATATTTAATTAAAATATATTTTCTAAAAACCTTTTTTTTTTCTTATAATTTTAGTTAATTTTGGATAGAATTTCAAAAGGAATTAATGATAAAGTAAATGCTCAATCACCATTCAGTAAAGCTTTATTCCAATTTTTATATCAGTATAAAGCAAAATGGTTATCACGAGGCTATAAAACTCCAATTATTGACAAGTATGTTTATATTAAAATTAAAATCATTTTGGAGTAATTTTTTCATTCGATTTTTTTTTAATTCAAATTTTAGATTTGTATTTAAAAAAGTAGCAAAATTAATGGGAGGACGTGTTCGAGTTTTAATGTCTGGTGGTGCACCATTATCACCAGATACACATGAACAAGTTAAAATTTGTTTATGTGTTGATGTTGTACAAGGTTATGGTTTAACAGAAACAACTTCAGCTGCAACAGTTACTGATGGTAATTATTTTATTAAAGAATTTTAATATGAATATAAATATTAATTTAAAAATTTTTTTATATCTAGATTTGGACTTATGTTTCGGTAGAGTTGGTGCACCATTAACTGTTGCTGATATAAGACTTGTTAATTGGGAGGAAGGAAATTATAGAGTTACAAATAAACCATATCCACAGGTATTTATTATTAGAAATATCAAATTAATAAAATAAAATTTAAATTGAAATTTTTAAATTTAATAAAAACAGGGTGAAGTTTGTATTGGTGGTGATTGTGTATCACAAGGTTATTATAAACTTCCCGATAAATCTAAGGAAGATTTCTTCCAAGAAGATGGTAGACAATGGTTTAAAACAGGTGATGTTGGTGAAATTCATCCAGATGGTGTACTTAAAATCATTGGTATGTATTTTCAATATAAAAATTGACAAAATTGTGTATTTGATATTTATTACTACAATATTTTTTGCCAATAATTTAAATATAACTTTAATTTTAAAATATTTTAATTACTTTCGTTTTTTTTTTTTTAGATCGTAAGAAGGATTTAGTCAAACTACAAGCTGGTGAATATATTTCACTTGGTAAAGTTGAAGCTGAATTAAAGACATGTCCAGTTGTTGAAAATATTTGCGTGTATGGTGATTCAACGAAACAATTTTGTGTTGCATTAGTTGTACCAAATCAAAAACATTTAGAAGAAATGGCAACAAGAAATGGAATAACATTTTCTAAATTTGAAGATTTATGCTCACTACCTATTATTGAAAAAGCTGTTATCAAAGAAATTGCTGAGCATGCTAAAAAATGTAAGTACAAAAGTTTGATATCCAGTGATTGTTGAATATATTTCTGTTTTAAATCACTAAAGATGATAACTGCAATTTTGTCGAATTTTAGTTATGAATGCCATTTTATATAAAACTAAGCTCCTTCAAATAAAAAAAAAAAAAATTTAATAATATTAAGTAATTTATGAATTCAAAAGTGAATAATTAACAACTGCCGTTGAAAATATTTCTAACATAACAGATAACTTCACTTATGCAGTTATGGAGGCAACACTTACCGAAAAGTACAAAACAAAAAAAAATGATATGTTAAGATATTTTCATGTATATTGAAAAATTTTACTGCGTATTATACATTTTTTTTTTTTGTATAAACTGAATAACTGAAGTTATCATGTTCTTCAGCAATAACTTTTATGTAACAAAAATGAATAAGTTATTTATAAATTAAAAAAAAGGTAAAAATTTTACGAAAATTAAAAAAATGTTGAAATGATTTCAAAGATCATATCTTTTTAAAGATTTTCAAAAGATTTTCATTAAAAATATTTTTTAAAAATCAAAAATAACTAGAAAAGTATAGCAAATTCTATACAAAATTTTATTCAATTGCGATTTACAAGAAATGCCAAAAATGCAGTTATCATCTTTTTGAACTTTACTTAAAATCATCAAACATATTTATTTTATTCTAAATTAATTTTATTTTTTTTTAATGATTTATTACTTTTTTTGTCGTTGTAGGTAAATTACATAAATTTGAAGTACCAGCTGCAATTACATTATGTAAAGAAGTGTGGTCACCAGATATGGGATTAGTTACAGCTGCATTTAAATTAAAACGTAAAGATATTCAAGAAAGATATCAGCATGATATTAATAGAATGTATGCTTCATGAAAATCAAATTAAATTAATGTAAAAATAAAAAATCAAAAAAAAAAAAATACCTGTTAAATAAGTGTAGCGAAAAGGAAATAATAAATTAAATTAAAATGTAATTGAAATGAAATTATATCACATATAAAATGAAAAAAAAAAAAAATCACAAAAATTTAAGAGAACTGATGATATTCAAACATTTTTCGTTTGAATAAAACCAAGTATATTGAAAATAAAATATTTTTTTTTTTTAGATTTACTTCTATTATCTATTAATTAATGCTTTTTGTTTTTTTTTTTTTTATTTTAAAAATAAAATAAATTATTATTGATAAATAAATAAATTTAAGATAATTCTAAAACATAATTATACAATAACTAAACATTGTAGTTAAAATAAAAAACAAAAAATTAAAAAAAAAAAACGATTTCAATTAGTTAATAAATTATGACAAGAAATAAAAAATGAAATAAATTATGCAACAAAATTAAACAAAAAAAAAAAAAATGTTTGTTTTAATTTAAAAAAAAAAAAAAATAATTTTATTTGTTATTTTATTATTAGCATCATCATCATTATTATAACAATAAATATTGTTTGTTTAAACAATTAAAAAGTAATTTTGAAACAAAACAGATAAAAAAAAAAATTACATTAAAAAATTTATTAAAAAACACTAGACTAAATTTTATTAAATTAAAAAACAAAAAACTGATAGATTTCATCTAGGTAGATGTAATTTGTAAAAGAATGAGAAAATTTATAGAAAAATAGTTTTGTTTTAGAAAAAAAAAAATTAATTAATAAAACATAAAATAATTAACAATTTTCTTCCTAACAAAATAAAATATTAAAAAAATAAATTTTTTTTTTATAAGCTGAGCAATGGCACCAATAGTTAGATGATAAATACAAAAGTTTTGTTAAGAAAAAAAAGTCATTTCACTTTTAGAAAGTTTTAATTTATTAGATTAATTAGATTAATAAGAAATTAAGATAATTAATAAGAAAAAAAAAAAAACAAAAATAGAAGAAGGATGCACTAAACAGGGTTTACACTACTATTATAAAACAAAACAAAAAATATTTCTAAATTCAACTATTAGTTTTAAATATTAAAAATTCATTATTTAAAATTCTTTATAATTCGTATCCTGTAAATTAAATTCTTTATATTAAATACATTTCTAAAATACATATAATATATGTACGTATATATATATGAATTGCGTCAAAATCTTAAATATTAATAATAAAATTCAATTTATAATTAATTTTAGACTATTTTATTCAATATAATGAAAAAATTTAAAGGTATATTACAATAGTAAATATCATGATTCCTTGTAAGTTTGAAGATTTTCTTTAATATAATTAAATTAATAAATTAATTTTTTTTTTATTTAAAAATTCAATAAATATTTTTTACTAATTTATTTTTCTAAAAAAAAAAACAGTTTTCAACATACACTTTGTAATTAAATTTTTTTTTGTTTTTCTATCCGAAACTTCTTGGTTTAAAGTAGATAAATTGTTAAACTAAATAAGATAGAAAACAATTGTTTTTAATTTATTAATGCATGCCAATTAATTTTTCTAAATAATATTTTATTTAATTTGCTCCATGTTCTGTTTTTAATTTTAGAATTAAATTTTAAGAACGAAATGTACCTAAAATAATTGATAAACTCAAATTAGTGCATTTTGTTGAGGTTTGTTGAAATTTCGTATAAATATTTTGCAATTAGAAATAATTTTTTATAAT
Organism: Argyra leucocephala; assembly: GCA_963942445.1. Taxonomy (NCBI): domain Eukaryota; kingdom Metazoa; phylum Arthropoda; class Insecta; order Diptera; family Dolichopodidae; genus Argyra; species Argyra leucocephala. Next base: position 5,920,559 of record OZ012681.1, on the reverse strand, counting down.
AAGTTTATTTCAAAATTATAAAATATTTTCTTCCATTTAAAAAAATATTCAGTCACATAATATAACTAAATAAAAATGTTACAATATATTTCGAAAATAAATTCTGACAATAAGGAAACTCAAAGTGTTTTATTGTTTTCGGGACATGGAAATTTTAATTTGATTTTAAGTGAAATGCAGAACATGGAAATAATAATCAATTCAAAAACAATTTTTTAACTTTATAATTTTAAGTGAAAGAAAAATAAAATTTTAAATGTTTCTTTCAAAGTCCAAAAAAAAAGATACATATATATATAAAAATATATATAATAACTCGATTCTCTTAGTCGAACGTGCGCATAAAATCACTTACACACAAATGGCTATAGCAGCAATCACTTTTTTCGATTTACTTACTTTCGCTACGACAGAAGTGTCACGCGGAAGATATGTTCCCAAGAAGAATGACAAAATCAAAGTGACTGACTTAAAGAGTGACTGTTGCGATAGCGCTACGATTTATTCAAAAAAAAAAATTTTTGATAAACTGAGAAGCAGTAATTTTTATTATTTTGATAAAATCATTTATGGTATTAACACATTCAAATAAGAAGAACAAGGGGATCGGATTGTATATTTCAAAAACCTCTATGAGGTTGAATTTTTTAATTTTCAACTAATAATAAACCACTATATTACAGGCTGGATAATTAAAAATTTATTTGATTGGATTGCTATGCTACTTTATTTTTAAATAAATTTAATTTGAGTGAAATATTTTTCCTCGAAATGAAAAACACGAAAGTTGTGCAAAATATAAGTTTACTTTTAAAATTTTTTATTTCATTCTTAATTTTTACAATTTGACGACAGATAATGTCGTTTTGTTAAAATTCATCAATAGATAAGAAATTTTAAAATTTAATTGTGAATTTTAAAACTTAAGTAGATTTTTTATCCAGAAATTTTCGTAATCAATATTAATGTTTGATTATATAAAATTTATTTAATATTTTATTTTTTTTTTTTAAATAAATTTTTTTCCAACTGTCTAGTCTGTAGTATAAGGGCATTGTTTAAATTTAAATGTTAATTTTAAAAGAAATTTTAAAAATATGAAAAATACAAAATAAACATTTTTTTGTTTTTTAAAGTAATATTTCTCTAATTACTAGAAAATAGCAATACAATAATTAACTTTTTTAATTACATACATACATATTTATATATAAAATATTGATATTAAAATATAACAGCTATCACAAATTTTTTTACTTATAATTACAATTAGAAAAATTTCAATTAAATTTAAATACATAATATTAAAATAAAATAATTCTTTTATTTATAAATAAGATAAAACATTGATTTGATCAATTATTAATTAATTTTTAAATAACTTAATTATATTAAACTGTTTATATTAATCATACTATATTTGCGTATTTTTGTTATTTTTTTTTTTGTTTTCTAATAGGTTATTGCTTTGAAAGTAAATATGAATTAAAAACAAAAACGAAATGATTTTAATTTATTTTATGTAAAAGTAACATTTTAGTAATAATAATTAAAAATAAATTTTAATTATAAAAAAAAAAGAAAAAACAAAAAAAAATAATGTTATTATGTATGTAGGTAGATAAAGAAAAAAAAAAGCAAAAGAAACGAATAAAATAAATCCTTAAAATTCCTATGACGTTTTTTTTGTTTTGAGTTTTGTATATTTTTTTTGTTTTTTTTTTTTTAGCTTAATAATATTACACAACTAAATGTATATAATAATAATATATATTATAAATTTAATTACGTAATAAAAAAAATAAATAAAAAAACTATTGTAATAAGTAAAATAAATAAAATAAATAAAACAAAAAAAATATTTGTAATTTCTTAACACAAAAAAAGAAATAACAGAAAAACAAAAAAAAAAAAAAACAAACAAAATTGGAAAATGTTAATTTTGTCATAACTTTAGTGTAACAATTATTATTTGAATAAGATTTAATAAAAACAAAAAATTCAACAAAAATTTATGAAAATTTCACAAAAAATGAGAAGATAATAAAGTAATTAAAAAAAAAAAAAAATTAATATTTTTTTGTTTAATTTTTTTAAATCCTTTTTTAATCTTTTCAGCATATCTCAGATACAATTGTATTGTGATTAGTGAGTCCTCTACTAATTAGATTAGACTGTATCAACTATTACCATCCTGTAGAATTTTTATAGACATTAATTTATTATAATCTGATGTGAAGGTGATGAGGTTTGTCTATAGGTTACAATACTTTTGGATTCAGTAACTTTTCTTTATTAGTGCCTATTATGGAAAATGGGGTTTAAATCGTTATTTAGTTGAAATGCATACGACTTGAATGATAAATTGTTATTATTCAAAAAGTCGGTTGCTCAAGTAATCTACAAAATTTATCTGGACAGTGGTAAATATTTTCTGTCTTATGTCAACTGTGAACAATAAATGTTTATTAAGAGTAAAATATTTACAGAAATGATTCTATCGCTTTATATTATAAAGAAATTAAAAAAAAATGATTCTAGAAGAAATGTAAGGAACATCTCAGTAAATGTTTTTGAGTTAATTATTGATAAAAAATATAAAAACTTTTTTTTTTGTACAATACTTTTAAATTTTTTTTATAAAAGATGTACTAACAGTTTATTAGACACATTTTTGGATTAAAGAATAACTTAAAAAATTATATACAAATTATTAAATTAAAATTAAGAATAACGCTTTGGGATTATTGCATTAATATTATTAAAAAAAAAAAGAATTAAAAAACATTTATTTCCAAAGTTTACGAAAAGCATCGAAACATTTTTGATTGTACAATTTGCTAACCTGCATTTTAAAACCCGATTTTATACAATTCGAAAATTGTGACATTGTAAAATATTTTTGACATAAAATATGGAATTTAAAAGTGGTAAAACATTATAAAAGTTATCGGTTTTTATATAATACTCTAATGCATAACTTACGGATATAAGTACATGCTTAAAATTTAGTTCAAACTTTTTAGACCAAATAAAGATGCTTTTAAATATGTTTTGAAATAAATAGAAAGTAAATTACCATTACTAAAAAGAGTGAAAAACTTCAATTTCAATAAACAGAAACAGACAATCGATATTTCCAAATAATTTTCATGTAAAACAAAAATAAATAAACAAATATTTAATATATTTTATGTGCTTTTTTTTTTTAAAAATAACTATTCATAGTATCGGACGCGCTAAAACAATGAGAGATTTGAAATGTTATAATTTGTATGAAGTTCGTTTCTACAACGTTTTCAAAAAAATACCAAAAAAATACAAAATACCTTTGCCGATTCAATTTCGAAACGTGCGTTTTTAGTAAGACCAAATCGAATGAATATTCGACTCGCAATTGACTCGACTCATAATGAATGAATATTCGACTCATAGTGAAGTAAAATTCAAAAAAATTTTATATCCTGCTGGGGTCTTATTTCAAAATAATACGTTTTTTCAATATTGGTATTTTTTGGGTCTTATTTCATTTACTTTTCCTGCAGTCTTATAAAATAAAACCTTAAACAATGTTCCTGGGCCTTTATTTCATACTTTGAAGTATATTGAAATAGTTGAAAAAGATTTTTTATGTATGATTCGACTTAAAGAATACTTTTTCCGAAATCAACTGAGCCTAGCGATACCAAATGACTCACTCGAACGAAAAAAGAAGTGAGAGTAAAATGTGCGAGACCCCTATTGTAGTATATAAACTTCATTTCAAATCTTCAACGTACAGTAAACAAAAAATATGAATCCATACATATATATATATTATATATATTATTTATTTGTGTTTATGGAGCCTTGGAGTAGCATTCTATAACTTGAAACAGGCCCAAAATTGTAACAATATGTTTGTTTCAAGTTATAGAATTACAGTCCTGGTAAATTGAACAAAATATAGTATTTGTTATTAGCTTTGCAATTCTTCTGTTGAAATAAAGACTATTTTATTATTATTATTAATTCTTTGTACAAATCAAGTTGATTTTTGTTGTGACTTCGATACCAAATAAACAATAAGATAATGCAGAACTATCTATAAAGCCTATCTGCTACTAAAAAAAGTAAATATTCACTCTGGAAAGCAACCAGTAAGCTGAAAAAACCGATCATACATTCGGGTTCACTTAGAAAAAGTAACGGAACGTGGGCGCGTAGCCATAAGGAAAAGCTGATACTTTCGCTCATCACCTCTATATGAAACATTCAATCCCCAAATAATATAAAATCTGATATAGACGTAAATCTGGTAGAAAATACCCAAGTAGCTGGGTAAACAACACTTGTTAGAAGAAAGGAAATAATAAAAGAAATTAAAAACTTAAAATCAAACAAGACTCTAGCATTCGATTCGATCACAGCTGATATCTTAAAGAAACTACTCATAACAAAGTTCCAATCTATAATCAGATATTAAAGTCAGTCTGGGGATACGGTATTCATTCAAACTATTTTTATTTTCAACTCAAAAGAGCCATAAGGCTCGTACATAGTTTTTCGTAATTATTAATTCAAGTTCATAAATTTTCATCAACAAAATAATTAAAAAATATAAGATGCAAATATAACTATCCAAAACAAAGTACATATTGCGAAATATTGTTAATGCCCCTGGTTTGCTCTCAATACTGATATTTATAGATATAAAAAATTGGCTCTACGCCATAAAAATAGCCTTTTTTAACATGCCAATGTCGAAGTTTCATATTTAGCTGACAATCAAAACTTTGTTAGAAGACTTTCGAAATCGTTCGAACTGTGTTAGGATAAAATCATTTATCTTACAAATAATTCCTAATGGAATTTTGTTTGATCAAAGATATCTGAAGTAATAGAGCCAAAATTGTATTAATGGTTAGTCATAAAGACTAGTTTTAATTTTAACAACAGGATGGGAGTAATTAGTGCGTTAAAGTCGAAATTTGTTCTTCCCTAGCACTTTGGAAAAAAAATGCATCTGCTCTTCAGTGTTCTATGATGTTGGAACAGAAGTAGAAGGCTCTTTAGATGATTTTCTTCTATCTGAACAAAAAAAAACTTCGATACCAAAAGAGTTGAACATCTAAATGAATGGTTGAAATTTTTTGGATACGAATAAAAAATATGTAGCTGGATGCAGTACAAAGTAATGAGTTAACTACGATATAATACAAAATAACAGAGGTATGTACTAAAATTATGATTTTTTAATTCCTCATTTTTTATTTATTTTTAATTTTTAAACAATAAAAAGTGATCCCTAACCCCAACTGAAAGTTAATTTCTGCATCAAAATTTCTTCTATACAATCATTGACTACCCAATTATGTCAATGAGCATATTTTTAATTGTTTTAATATTAACTTTTATAATCATTTATAATAAACAACAACAACTTTTTTGTTTTTAATTTCTGTTTCCATTATTTGAACATTGTTTTTTTTTTTTTTTTCATTCCAGTTTGTTTGTCATCATTTTAATTTAGAAATGAATTCATTTTTAATGTTTATACTTATTTTCGTTGTGAATGTGACCCAAATTATGATATAAATTATTATTTTCCTTTTTTTTTCTTAATTTTTTGCATTTTTATTTTTGTGAATGCAACAATTTAATGTTAATTAATAATAATGTGATGTGATTATTGAAGTCATTTGATGGTAAAAAATTGCAACAGCACGCAGCGAAACCTTTCTAAGCAATTTAAGTAATAAATTTTTGAACTAGAATAGATTTATACATATACATATCTATCGAAAACATTTGTGATAATATTAGATGTTATGTCATGATGATGGCGGATATGTATAGTACGAGTAGGGAAATATCATAATGTGTAAGTAAAGTAAATAAAAAAAAAAAAAAGTTTTCAGAAGGTGCGCGGTCAGCCAAAATGACAACAATTTGTATTTTCATGATCAGATCAAACTAAGAACGATTAATTGAACATATGCTCTGTGAATGCGAAGGGCTCACCGTTCCTCAAACAATGGGAGCTATCCGTCATACAATTAAAGAATTACCTGATTGTAATCACAAAATCAGGTATCCTTAAGGACTCTGAGACTTAATCAAAAACCGGGTTATCACAATAAGCCCATTTGCGGCTGCAGTGATGCAGAGACTGGATCCCTCTCACAATAAATTTCTAATCTAATCTAAAGAAGGATTAATTAAGACAGTGAAATTGAATGGTTCGACATTTGAAATTAAATTTCGTTTTTTTTATAGCGCTTTAGAGCTAGATAAATTCGAATAATAAAAAACAAAGTACCTAAGACAACTGATCTTGATGTACTGATTGAATTCAAGTTAATTGAAGCTAACAGTATTTGTAAGTATTATTCTAGCAGATTCCTAACAGCATAAACAATTTGTATCGTATTTCATTTATCAGTTTTAGATGCGATGCAAAAATGAAGATTAAAAATATGTATAAAATGGGATAAAAGTAATAACAGATGGTACTAAAAACATGAGTAAATATCATTGTCGAACAAACTTTCTTCTTCCTTTGTTATTAATTGTTAATAATAGTGCTTTCGCGTATTAATTTTTTAGTTTTAAAATACCCTGAAGAGGGAAACAATGGGAGCGTATTGAAGGTCCAAAATATATGCACGAAGAATAAGAACCAAAATAACCCACTTCCTGCTAACTCTCAATAGAGCAGACTGCAGGAAGGTGGTGTATATACTTACTGGTCATAACCTTATGAATAAGAACATGTGTAGACTAGCAGTAAGTGATGACCCAACCTGTAGGCACTGTTTGAAAGAGGATTTATATTTAAACAGTCGTCTCAATTTTTTTTTTTTTGTTTTGTTTTGGTTAATTAATCGCGAAAATTTAAATTATATTATTTTAAGTTTGAAAAAAAAAAAAAAACATTTTTTTTTATTTACAAAAAAAGAAAACAAAAAATTTATTTCTGTTTTTAAGTTTTAATATTAATATACATATGTTGTGTACACAGAAATCTCTAAAACATTTATGCCAATATTTTTTAAATTATGTGTTCTTAATTGGACTTAGTTTTGTTTTAGTAATTTAAAAATATATTTTAATATAAAATGGACAAATATGGACAGATTTATTCACAGACATTCTTTTTCTTATCTTCTTCATGTCATAGGACTAAAGTGCTTTTACTCGCTATTGGTATTGCTTTTTGTCTGAACATTGCCTTGCCTGAAAATATCAGTTTTGGGATTGTATCAAAATTGTGGTCCTTAGTACAATGTTCAGTTTTCTGTCGACTGACAACTGAGAAATATTGTCAGTTGAGATTTTATTTCGTATTGTGAAGTGATACTGACAAAATTTTGTTCCATTGTGAATACTGAGGAAATTGACATTTTTTCGACAGTTAAAATTTTAAATTTGTAGCTAGTTTTAGTTTTTTTAGAAAATAAATAATTATTTAAATTAAAGTGTTTTATTAATAAAATACAAATATGTCGTCAAACGGTTTTTTTTTTGTGTAATAATTTGTCTGTTCTCCAATAATTCAACTAATCGCTTTAATTGAATTTTATTGCTGTAATTTTTCGTCATTTTACTAACAAAGTATGTATTTTAATACCTTTTAATTAAAGCACATAAAATTAAAAGTATTTACAATTTTAATAAAAAATTAAATACAAAAAAAAAAAAAACAATTTTTGTAAAAAAAACATGTTTTCTTTAACACTCTGATCAAAATTGCTTTAAAATGTCAGAAAAACTGCCTACTCGTATTCATAATATCAATTTTTGTCAGTATTTACAACTTATCTACAGTATTTACAATCACAAGACCGATTTTAAATATCTGCTGGCTCTTCTCATATATTTACAGAAAACTGACACTTCACAATAGGTTTGAGGCTTTAATGCTACAGAAATTTTCTGAGGCTATGTAGTGGGTTACCAACAGCCTATGTCTCAGCCTTGAAATACTAGGCACTCTCCTACAACATGTGTATTTCCACTTTTACAGTAAGATACTGGTAAATAAAATATTGTTAGTAAAATAGCAAGGAGCCATACACTATCCATTTGACATGATTTTGACTGAAAGCGTTGGATTTGATTGATGTTAGACACTAAGGCTAAGCTGCTCATACGATCAAATGGGCTTGATAATTATTTTATACGGAAGCAATTTTAAATGCAGTGTCAAATATGATTTGTCCCATAAGTCAGTATACTGTATTGTACTCCTATATGTTTGTGTCAAGTAAGCAGTTGGTCTAAATGTATATACGGAAATATTTTGCTTTATTGGGTTGTAAAATTCCATCAATTACATGTTTCTTCTCGGAAAGTAAAGGTCACGATTTGTAGTAGAATTCGCTTTAATAATCCATTTATTAAGACATTTTGTTTAGACAAATTTTATAGCTATTACAGGATATTTTTTGGTTAGTCAAAATCACTCTATTATCGTTAACCATAGTATTTCCGCTGTAAATGAATACAGAATCGATTATTGTATAAAACTCAGCTGATTATTCCTCAAATTTCATTATACATATAGTGTTTTTCTTCTATGTATGATTTCAAATTTTGTAATATGGATATGGGAACATTTTCTTGAGCTTAAACAAAAGTTCAGGATGCCATACTTAATAAAACGCCTAAGAATACTATCAAGAAAGACTGCTGAGCAGTGTTGTTTTTATTATCTGAGGCTTCTCTTATAATCTTGCTTATTCGATAAACTTGTTCTATAATAGCATACCATTATTTTTACAGGTACTAGCCTATTTGCTCTTAGGAGTGGCTTAAATTTCTACAGAAACATTTTTTCACAAATCTTTGAAGTTATTGGCAGTAAGCTTATTTGATATGATGTTCTTTTCCAAAAATTTTCCAAGTTTCGGAATTACTAATATTTTGGACTTTTACTGCAGTGGGAAATAATCCCACCTTAATATGACGGCGGGAATTCAATCGCTTGAAAAACAGGACAGAACAAATTTTTTCATGTGTTGCGTTTATGACCAAAAATTATTGCAGAAAAAAATTTCTACTCGCTTGCTTATATTTCATCGCTGTTTTCAAGCAAATGCACGACTATGAAGGTGGATTTTCTCAGGTGCGGATTTACCGTTATGGTCGACTGAACACTATCTTATACTGACACTATCTTTTCCATGATGATCACATATGCCATGACAAGCGACAAGCAACAAATTCAATGAAAGCAAAATAATTGTATGTTGTATTGTAAATATAATTCTGATGTGAATATAATTAATCTAAAAATATAAATAATTTATTATTTAAATTTGTTTTATAGCTTATTATAAATTAAAATAAATCAAACAATTTATAATATTTTTTTTATATACATATTTTATTTGAAATATTATAAAAATTGTTTTTATTTATTATTTATTCCAATAGTGGATCCTCCACATAAATATCTGCATGCCAATTTTATAAATCATTTTCCCTTTCGAAATGTGGGCCTTTATTAAATTATTATAATTATTTAGTATATACGTTTGTATATTATATATTATATTATTTTTATTAGTTTTCAATTATATTATATCTTTATTAGTTATTATATTATGTTAGAACCGATGTGGTTGTATTGCAAATTAATAAATTCAATAAATTTCACCATTTGAAATTTTTTTTTTGGCTCTCATGGTGTTTGAACCTATGCTTCTCGGTTGTTATATTACTATACTCGAGTGATTTACCCCTCGGCTCGGATACTGAGGCCACAATTGTTTTTATTTTGAATCTATAATTATAATGAACAAGCATTTAAGGACCTGCGCAGTAGACACCACTTTCTCATTTTATCTCTCTTCTCCTTAATGAACTCTTAATATGTAAATACGTTGTATATATACTACTGAAATACAGTTAAATATTTGGTTTTATAATATCCAAACTTTTAAATAAAATATATCTATTTTATGTCATTTTTAAACATAATTAAAGGAAATTTATTCTATTAATTTTTTTAAGTAAGTGTCTCAAATTATTGTTCTCTATTCTTTGATCATTTGTAAGTAATCAAACCGTTTTGATTCAAAATATATATAATGTATATATACCTACCTCTTGAATTACAAAAATGTTTTATTTCTAATAATTTTATCCATTAAATGTCACTTACTATAGAGAATATATCGAAACTAAACAGAATAATCAGGAAGCAGTATTTATGTTTCCTAAATAAAACTTAATAACCTTACTTACTTTTTATGAAAATATGAGTGGATTCTGTTCTATTGTGAGAATTCTATATCATTAGCACGCTGCAGTAGGTAGAGCGCCTGCCCTTCAACCGAAAGCTCCCAGGTTCGATTCCCGATGAAGCAAAAAAAAACAAAAAAATGCTTTATGGATTTTTCGACCTGGTCCAGTACCCTTTGTCATTGGTATATAATAAATGACAAAAAATAATTTAGAGTATAATCTGGTAACAAATTAAATAAAAATGAAACTATTCTATTTAAGAAGGCTTTTAGTTCCTGACAATAGCAGTAGTTTTCCACATTTAATGAGTTGATAAGCCAGTAATTTGTTAAATAAATACTCGAAATATTGTAGATTGTAGTGTAAGATTGCAGTATCATACTTAATTAAGCACGAAAATGTGATTCTACCTAAATTACTGTAATTTCTACTTAAATTTGGCTTCAACTATATCATTAGTACGTAAATTACTGTGTCTTAAATCAAAGTTTAAATTTGGCTTCAACTTGAATTATAATTACTCACAAGAGGCTCCTAGTATATTTTTAATTTGCCAAATATTTCAATGTATGCGAGACTGAAATCGTTCTGTAAAAACCGTCAACAGAAAAAAGCGACCGTGACGGTAAATCGGCACATGAGGAATTCCACCTTGTCGTATTTTTTTCTTTAACCAACAAACACCCGGAAAATATGTTAACAACCAAAATAATGAACAATAATAATTTTTTTTTTATATAAATTTGATTTCATTTAAAATTCGATTACTGTACTTATATTAATTTGAAAAATATTTATTTATTCATTTTATTTATTTATTTATTATGATTATTTGTTCAGTTTATCTGGGATAATAAAAAAAAATATTAGTTTGTTATAACAGTTATAGTAAAGAGTCTGTTTAATAAGAAACAATTTACGTAAACGAATAAAACATTATGATGAGCTCCTGCTCTACAAACGTTTAGTGTAATTTCAGCTGTAGAATTGAGAACAAATCGGCAAAGCAATCTTTTCTAAAATTCAGCTTGTTTTCACAATTTATCGATTTGAATCATTCAACACCTAATTACTTTGTTTTTTTTTTTTTATTATGTTATCATACAAATTTTCTCCAACTTTAAATGATTTATTTGATTGAACTGTTCTGACCTAATTTAAAAGTTTAGTTATGTATAAAATAAAATATAATTACTTTGTATGCACACATTCTATTTATTTATTGTTATATTTTTTTTTTTTGCGATTTTCTATTCCATTATTTACTTTTTTTCTCAATCTCCATGATTCAATCTAAAACAATTCACACTTCCGAAATAAACCGCAATAAACCTCCGTTAGGAAGTTTTGAATTTTTGATAACAAAAAAAAAAAAAAAAAAAAAGAAAAAAAAAATCAAAATTAAAACTAATAAACAGTTAAATTTTTCTTACGAAAACTTTAATTTTCAGCAAATTAAATTCTACAACACATCTGACATAACACAAGTCACCACAACTACATTTAGTATGAATTCGATTGTACAGTGATGAAAGTCATTTGTTATTCGCTTCGATTCGAAATTTAAATTTATGTTTGCGCGCGTCATAATTTAATCGCGGTTTAATAAAAAATTATATTTTGTTATATATTTTTTTAATATTTAATTTGTTTTTTCAATCAATATTTATTTATTTAAAAAAATAATATAATATAATAATTATTGTGTTTTTTTTTTAAATTTTGAATTAAAATCAAAATTGTGTGAAATTTTTAGTGTAGAATAAAAAATAATGTTTTGTCTAATAAGAAAATTATCAATAATTTTGATTATATCAATTTTTGCAAATTATTCTAATGTGTTATCAGCACCAGTTGATGAACCTTCACAAACAGATCAAACTATAGTAACAACAGTAACATCAGATCAAGATTTTGTAACAGAACAATTACAAATTGAAAATGAAAAGAATGTGAATGAAGGGGATTTTTCATTTATATTATTGCATAATAATGATATGCATGCAAGATTTGAAGAAATCTATAATATGACAAAATCATGTACACCCGAATTAAAAGAAGAAAATAAATGTTTTGGAGGTTTTGCTAGACAAGTTCATGTGTAATTATTAATCAGTTTATTTAAAAAATTCAAAATTTAAATATGAATACAAACTCGGCTCTTAAACATTTTTAGATTATTAAAGCAGGGCTATTGTTTTTTCAGACTTATATTTATTTTGACTGTTTAATCTCTTTGGATTTATATATTTGAATGATCGAACTAATATAATAGCTTTTATTTATTAAAATATTATTTCTATAAGTTCATGCGATCGATTTGTTAAATCAAAATTTAATTTCACTGTCTTAATTAATGATGCCAATGTTTGATCTGATCATCTAGAGATTATATTGGTGTAGCTTTGGCTGATCGCGCACCTGAAAATATGAATTTTTACACATATATAATTTAAAGTTAATCGATTTACATGTTAGTTTATAATTATTTATGTTAATTTTCGTCAATTCAATATTTGGTCGAAATTTATTCTGTTCAATTCAATAATTTGATCTATCACTTATGTTTTCAGATTCGTCATTGTAATTTGAGCTCCGTTGTCGGAAATTTTTTAGGTGGTTATGCCGAAGTCCGTCGGAATTTCAAATTTCGTAAGCTGAAATCCGTATTTTATTTAATTTTTTATTTACATTATATACGAAATTTTAAAATTTATGTATGCTGTACTTCGTCGGAACGGAAAATAATTTGAAAATTGTACGACAGAATTTGTCATTCGGAAGTATTAGAATGGTTCGGAAGCGAATTATAAAGCATAGAATTTTTGTATTTAGAATATTAGGAGAAGTAGAAAATGTAATATAAGTATAAATTGTTTTTTCATTTATGAAAAATATTTTTTTTATTTAGGAATAAAAAAGCGCTTTAAAAGAATAATATATTTTATTATTTTTAATATAATAACATAATATGTATTAAAAACAATACATATGTATTATATATTTTACTTTCTTTAGAGAATTTTAAATTTTTCTAATGTAACAAAAAATTACTATTAAATTTTAATTTGTATATATATACATACTACATATGTAATTAAGAAACTTATAAGTTTTACTTTTAATTCATGTATGCATAATGTAATGTCATATACATTATCTAGTCGGCTTTTTTATTTAAAATAAAAATGTTTGAAATGTATATGAAAAAAAAAAAATCTTCCGAAACATCTGGTTTTAATTTCTGTACAGACTTTGCAGTCGAATGGATTTCAGCATACCGATTTTTTCGTATTCAGATCGGAATTTTTTTCGGAGATAATCCGCTTCGGACTTCAGCATAACCACCTAAATAATATTAAAAAATTATAATATGATGCACAGTTGGCTTAGATAACATACAGTTAATACTTTTCAAAACTAAATTTACATTTGTATAGAAAACCATTAAAATTAGAGGCTAGCAAATTCATTTAGAATTATTATTTCAAATAAAGCAAATAATTAGAGAGGTGGAAAACTTCAATTTTATTTTGAAATCAAACTTGCTTGATTAACAAATTTTTGTTATTCATCTTTAATTCAAACATTTTACAATATGTTCTTAATCTAAATAAAAATTTATATATTTTGTATTTTGTACAAAGATTAAAAAAAATTTTTTTTGTATTTATTAACAAAATTTTCATTTTTGTGGCAGCACTTTAGTTCTTTAATCATAGCTGGCGCAATAAATAAAAATGAGTTAAATGGAATTATTTGAAATTCAATATACAATATTTAAAGCCGATTAGTATTGTATGTATTTTATTGAATATTACAGAACCAAGAAACAAAGCTAACACTTTCTGAATTATTTAAAATTTTTTTCTTTTTTTCTGATTCTGATACAATCGTGGTGAAATCAATACTTAAAACTATCAGTTTTGAACATTAATATTATTTTATGTTTTTCTTTCAAATTCCAAAATTAAATAAGTTTTGAAAAAAAAAAAGAAATAAGTTGAAAGTCCTTTTAAGTCATAAAATTCAGTCATTCAACCTTTCTTATAATTAATTTTTGTTTTTATATTAAATATTTTAGTAACAGCCAACTGTGGACTTTAATTAATTTGTTTAAATCGTTTTAGTTTGAAAACAATTTCTTTAACAGGACTTGAATTTAAATTTAATTAAAAAATTGGAAAAGCTTGAGTTAAAACAATTTAATTAAGAAACAAAAAACACTCCAAAGGACTGGGTAGGGTATTTTATGAAGTTAAATAATTGAATTGTTGCCAGGATTAAGCTGGATTTTCATTAACCAATATTTAAAATCTTAAAAAATTTATCGGCTCTAAAAAGGGAGATAACATGAAATGACATTATTTTATATGAGAGCTCAATGCGTACGACAAGAACAAAAAATATCATTTACCGGGGATATTTTCACAAAAATTAAGGATATTTTTAAAAAATTTAGGTTATTCTACTTTGATAAAGTATATTTTTCAAATATCGGGGATATTTTCTTTATACCGGCAACACGTTTTTAACAATTTTTTGAGTAAATGTATATATAAAAAATAGAAATTTAGAGAATTCTTTGCAACGGCCTATTTTTTTCTTACATAAAAATTCAATAAGCTTTTTAGAGCCAATCAAATTTTTAAGATTTTAAATATTGCTAAATGAAAATCCACCTTTACGCTCACTAATAATTTTTTAATATTTGATTGCAAATATCGATATTTCGGAAGCCACAGCATCCTCAGTGCTTGTGACTAACTAATTTAGTATTCATTTTATAACCTATATCCTACCAGTTACCTACATTTCACCAGTGCTTTTGCAAATTATTTTATTAATTCAATAAATAGTATCCATTCCCTAAATCATTATTCAATCTGTAATCTATCTGTTCCCTAGAAATTGCTAAACTTTTGTATGATGAAAAATTGGTTTTATCAATTTTACGATGTTTCACGGTTATATGTTTAGCTATTGCCGACCTAAAATTGGTAGTACATCTTATTCGAGCTAATTCGGCTTCCCTTAAATGCTCTTAAAATCTCACCGTAATTAGCTGTTTTGATTGCCCTATACCGGGTGTTCCAGAACCGTTATTTTAAAATTAAATAAAAATTTTATTAACTAAATCGAGGGTGATCTATCGATTGGTGATATTTTAAATATACGGGAAGAACCGAAAAAGGGTTTTTTAAGCCAAAAAATTTCCGAAATTGGCCGAAATCGAGATTTTTAAATGGGAATGGGTATTTTTTATTCGAATTCAATTTCTATGACAAAAAATAAGAAGCTTATATTAAATGATTTTTTTTTTTGTTTTCTCAGTATTTCTCCTTAAAATTAATAAAAATAGAACAAAAATCCACCATATTTTCCTTTGGTAAACTAAAATTAATAATTTTTATGAATAAATTTGTTTTTCATGTTATCATATTTTTTATCTAAGTTTTAAGTTCCTACAAAGTTTAAATTAAAAAAAAAAAAAAAAAAAAACAAAAAAAAAACAAAAAAAAAATTTACTTTACAAAAGTTTTTTATTTTTTGACGTAGAATCCGAATTTTATAAAACAAGGGGTATTTTTTCATGTATTACTTTATAAAACATAAAAAAATACCCCTTTTCATTTAAAGATCTCGATTTCGGCCAATTTCGGCGATTTTTGGGCTTAAAAACCTTTTTCCTGTCCTTCCAAGCTTCCAGGCTTCCAGGAATTTGAAAATATCACCAATCGATAGAGCACCCTCGATTTAGTAAATAATTTTTTTTTTTTAATTCTAAAATAACGACTCCTTCCCCCTTTAAAAAGCTGATACGCATGCTTTGAAACACGCGGTATATACTTTTGAACAGTTGAACAGTTTGAACAGTTGTGTCTTCCATCTCCTTTTTATCCTTTAAGTCATTAGAAATATTGTTTTTATTGTTAAAGGTACACGCGCAGGTTTAGTTTTATGGCCACATGGTTTTTGACAGTTGTCAAGACAACAGGATTAACTCACTAGTTGATCGTGTAAAGTTTCGGTATATCATCAATCACTAACATTTTTATTTATTTATTTATTTATTTAACAGTGAACCTACAGATTAATCTGCAGGCCAACTAACATTTTTTTCAACATTTTTTTAGACAACTATGTCACTTTAAAATATTATTAGGTCATAGTGAAATGTGAACAGCATAATTTAATTTTTATTTGAATAATTAACAAATTAAAAAAAATTCTTATGCGAAATATGGAATTGAACCGGATTTTAGTGTTATTTAATAGTAAAATGACATATCAACTTTACTATGGTAGGTGTTTATTTGATCGGGACTAGCTTAGGTAATAGGATTCAACTTAATAAATGTATACTAATTTTTTTTATTTTTTATAAACTGTGCTAGCTTTCTTCTTCTGTTAACAATTAGTTTCTGCCGACCGTCCGATGTTAGCGATCACATTAGTACTTACTTTAATATGTCAAATTTAGTCTTTGGGAATAATTTAATACCAAATAAAATTATCTAATTTGACATCTATTTTATCTGGTCCAACTGCAACTGAGCTATTTTTTTAAAAAATAATTTTATCAAATACTGACCTAAATGTATTGCATCATGTCCAAGGTTGGTCAAACTATTCTGTTTATAAAGTTTTCTATATTTTATATTTGAACTCTAATGATATGATGTAATAAAGAAATTGATAACTTTAATAAAAATTAGCAACTGTAGATATGCTTCACTAATTTTAATTAATATCTTAATCAATTTCGGTTATTACACCATCATCAGAAGACTATAATGAATTGAAATCTAATTTAAAATGCTGTATTTGTAATGTAATTTAACAAAGTAACTCAACTAAGTGAAACTATGTTTATTAAATTCAATTTAAAAATTTTTTTTTCTAATCAAATTTTTTTTGCAATAATAAAGTAATGAAACAAACATTATATAAGTATAAAATAAGATTATTTTTTATCAAGACCCTGATTTTTATTCTTATCAAAGTAATGGCCTAGGATTCTCTAAATTTATTATTAGAGGTCAGAAGATTATTTTATTTACTTTCAATTTTTTTACTTTCGTTTTTTTTTTTTTTTTTTTTTCAAATATTAAAAATGAAAGTCGATAGTGTGTAGACATAATATGAAAGCTTTTCTCATTTAAATAATTACAGTGTTGTTGATTCAATTTTTTTTTTCACTTGTTAAGTGGTTTCAACTCAAAGCATCTACGTTCACAAATCATAATAAAAATAAAAATTATATAAAATTCAAAAACACATAATTGATAAAAAGCTAAAATTATCAAGGAAATTGTTATATAAATTGTTATCAACAAAAAAAAAAAAAAAATAAAAAAAAAATGATCACAGGAAGAAATATAATTAGAGTGACGGGAATAACCGTGAACGCAGTAAAAAAAAAAAAAATGTAAATAAACTTTAATTTACGCAAACAATTGTAGAGCTCAGTCTATTCAACTGAAAATAAAATTTACAAAAAAAGTACAAAATTTAAATCGAGTTTTCGTTACAGTACAAAAACTTATTTGGTATTGGATTCGAAATTGAAATACAGTTTAACTCAATTTACGTAGTAAATTTAATTTTTGGCATAATGAATTTTTTTTTACCAGGATCCTATTTTAAATATTATTTTTATGCAAAGACCCTATTCTAGATTATTATTTGTTGAACAGATTCTGGCTTTGTTTAAAATATATATTTGTCCTAAATGCATCCTTTCTAATTCACAACAACAAGATATTTAAAAGATTTTCGTTCACTTGATCGTTTCCCTAAATAGGTTTAGTTGCCCCTCGACTACTTTTTCCGTATATAAATTGAAACACTTTGCTATAACAAGTTCTATTCACATACGCTCGGTATACCTAACCACTATAGTTGTTGTAACTTTTATATCTGCTGGAAATAATTACTCCGTCATCATTTGCCCAGCATCCCAAATTACGTATGTATTGTAATTGGATACCATCCTAAAATTGCGAATGTCGAATAGCAGTTCAGCATACCTTCAAATTTTAATTGGTCAGGTAGACCAGATTGCAACATCACCAAGCAAATCTGGCATAGGCTGAACCTGATACGATCTCTTGACCTACTATCTTTGAAAAGGTGTAACATCCGCACTATGGTAGGGGTCATTACGAGTCATTGTCTTATTGGTAAACATGCCAGAAGGGCTGGACACGACTTTTGCAGAACGTGTAGAGAGAAGGATACAAGCATACCAATTGCGATGTAAAATAATCGAAAAAATAGCACTGTATATTAAATTTGCAAAATTGTATGTACGTAATTTTGAAATTAAGGTTTACACGATTATTATTAAAATTAAATAAATATTAAAACTCTAGGTATGTTTCACAATTTTATTAAACTTTTTTAATCGATTTCGGTTATTACACCAATTGTATTATTCAAATCTAAAAAAGGACCTAAAATTTGCCTGTACATTTATACAGGATGGTCCATTTATACAGGATCTCCTCTCAAAATCCTTTAAGGAATGATCCTTTGGAGTGCTTTAGGAAAAAATGTATTTGAGAGGAAAATGTATGTAAAGGAGAGAAAATGTATTTGTAAAGTTAGCTTGGGTTACAGCGGATTAACCTGTTCTATGCAATGGTATCAATGGCTACCAGCTGTAAAGCTTCTCTTAAAAAACATGATTTGTCATGTTTATGAGGTTGAATTGTAGCGGATAATTTCATATGGTACCGGAAATTTTTTTTTTCCAATTCAAGTCATCCGGTGCTATTGTGAAAAAGATTGCGCTAGTAGCCTCATTAAATTAAAAAAAAAAAATTAATATGTTCGTATCTACAGTTTCACGTATCGCCCCAATTACCAGAAGTGCTATGCTCGTTGGATCAAAAGCATATTTGAGGCCAATTAGCAATGCAGTTATCACACAAAATCAAACTTTGAATGCTCAGAATACAACTCCAGTTGCATTACTGCCACAAATTAGGTCATTCCAGACCTCACCAGTCACACGTGATATTTATTCCGTTGCCAAATTCATCGGTGCTGGGGCAACTACAGTAGGTGTAGCCGATTCTGGTGCTGGTATTGGAACACTATTTGGCTCATTAATTATTGGTTATGCAAGAAATCCATCACTTAAAAAACAATTGTTCTCATATGCAATTTTGGGTTTTGCTTTATCTGAAGCTATATGGGTCTCTTCTGTCTTATGATGGCCTTCTTGTGGTTATTCGCTTTTTAAATTATTGTATCTATATTTGACATTTAATATTGTTTTTCGCATTTCCATCATGTAAAACAAAAAACAATTAAATAATAATTTACTTATATTTAAAGTCTAAGTTTAAAAAGGAAATATAACTATAATTCCAGCGAAAGTACGTGCAAAAAAAACCAAGGACAGATTTGGATTGCTGGGACAAAAATTAAGAAGCTTATGAAGTTTCATCGAAGTCAATTCGAAAAAAACTTGTCCGGCAAGGATTGGATTAAAGAAAAAGTATTAGAAAACTAATGTCTAAAAAATATCAACTAGAGCTACAAAAAAAATGACAGCTAAAATAAAATTTGTTTTTAATATTACTGTATCTAATTAACGGTCCTTATTGGGTCGTATATCAGATTTACTGTTTTCAAGTGGTAGTTGCCCAAACTTAAAAATTTTGGTATAAAAAAATAGATATTTTTCAATATTTGTGAAATGATCAATATAAGCATGTTACAACAAGTCTAATGGGAAAGTTTATAACTCTACAACTTTACCAAAAGCCACTAAATCTTGCGATCAGATTTATAGTAACAGGAGGAAATTGAACCCTTACATCATGAACCACATTATCCAGCAGACACATTAAATATTTAATATTTTTACTGTTCAAAGATTAGTGTAGAAAAAAATGAAATGTATTAATTCACCCTCTTTTTGCTGATGTCACTTTATTAACTGTCAGTTATACAACTTTACAGACATTTTAGACTGTTATGTTTTATGTCTTTTAATATTTTTATAGTTGTTCACAGACTTTAATATTTCCGATCTGTACAATTTCATTGCCAATTGCAGTTCTGATCTTCCCATTTAATTCCATTCTGTTACAAATCTCGTTGGTTGGGTAACATTTTAAACATCATAATGTTTTCTACAACTGTTTCTATTGACTTAATTTTTTTTTAATATGTGACAAGAATAAATTACTAAAGTTAATATAAATTATTATAATAACAATTTATTCAACCATGACTAATTATTCTAACAATGCCACTTAAATTGGTGTGAGATTGTGGAAATTTTTTGTTACATATGAATATTAAAAAATTAATTTTTTAATCGCCTATTTTACAATATAACTCTAAATTTGAATTTTACTATTTTATTTTAGTATTCGTGAATATCGCGAAAAAGCTAAAAATCCTCATGCTAAACCGATATTATATTTAAATGCTGGTGATACATTTACAGGAACAACATGGTTTGCAATTTATAAACATGAAATTACAAGTAAATTTTTAAATCTTTTGGAACCAGATGCTGTGGTAAGTATCCATTTTAATATATATATATATATATATATATATATATATATAGCAATAACAACAATAAAAATATATTATTTTAATATTTTAATATAGACTTTAGGTAATCATGAATTTGATTTGGGTGTGTCTAATTTAGCAAAATATATTAAATCCTTAAAGACACCAGTTGTTGTCAGTAATTTGGATATAACAAATGAACCTAAAATGCAAAATATTGATAATTTACATGAATCAATTATACTTGATATTGGTGGGCATCAAGTTGGTATTGTTGGTTATGTTACACCAGAAACAATGTTTCAAGCTTCAGTTGGAGAAGTTAAAATTTTACCAGAAATTTCAGCAATTATGTAAGTATTGTTATTGGAAGTGTAATGTACAATATAGATTAAAAATATATATTTTTGTTATTGTTCTTCTGTTTTTTTGTTTTTTTAGGAAAGAATCTGAAAATCTAAAAAATAAAGGTGTAAAAATTATTATAGCCTTAGGTCATTCTGGTATTAATGTTGATAAAGCTATTGCAAAGTATTGTAAAGATGTTGATTTAGTTGTTGGAGCACATACACATACATTTTTGTATACAGGTGATCAACCAGATTCTGATAAACCATTTGATAAATATCCGCTTATTGTTGAAAATTATGAAACACATAAAAAGATTCCAGTTGTTCAAGCTTTTGCCTATACAAAATATCTTGGACATCTTGATGTTACGGTAACAATTATTTATATATTAATAATAATTAATAAAATGATTTTTCAATTATTTTTAATTTTTTCAGTTTAATTCTGATGGTGATTTAATTGAATGGAATGGAAATCCAATACTTTTAGATTATACAATTCCACAAGATACTGATGTTCTTGAATTATTAGAAGAATATCGTCCGGGTTTACTTACATTAACTGAAACTATAGGTGAAACATTGAATAATTTGAATGGAAGTAAAATAGCTTGTCGTAGAGGTGAATGTAATTTGGGTGATTTGATAACCGAATCAATGTTATATGTTCGTGAAAAAGATTTAGAAAAACAAAATAAAAAATTAGATGTTTCAATTGCTATAGTACAAGCTGGAGGTGAGAATTTTACTTTATTATTTTACAAATTATTATCAATGATATAATCATGTATTTTTTTTTTTTGTTTTGTTTTGTAGGAATTAAAAATTCAATTCATCGTGGAAATGTATCAAAACTTGATATATTAGATTCAATTCCATTTAATAATACTCTATTAATTGCAAATGTAACAGGTCAACGTCTTTTAGATGCACTTCAACATTCAGCTTCATTTTATGATGGTGAAGAAGATGGTGGCTATTTACAATATAGTGGTATACGAATTACATATAATATGAGTCGAACAATTGGACAACGTGTTGTTAATGTAAAAATACGTTGTAATCATTGTGATGATGAAATTTATGAACCAATTGAAATGACAAAAGAATATAAAGTAATGTTAACGAAATTTTTATATAATGGTGGTGATCAATATAAATGGACATCATATCCAAATCCAATGGATGGTGATATAGAAATATTACCACAATGGACTGATTATTTAGCTGTAGTTGAATATATTAAAAATAAAAGTCCAATAAATATAAGAGTTGATAATAGACAAGTGATATTAAATGATAATATACAATAAAAAAATAAAAAAAAAATAAAAATATTTTGAAAACATATGAAATTTTCTTGTTGTTTTTATTGTTATATTAAATTGTTTTTGCAGAAGTTATATGAAATATAGATTGTTATCAGCGAAGAAGTAATGATGAGTTGAATTAATAATAAATAAAAATATTATCAGACATGTGTAAATGTGCAATGAATTTAATGTTATCCGGAAGTTTATGAAATAATAATGAAAATATAGAAAGAATAATATTTATGATTAGGTTGAGGTAGGTAAGAGGTAATCCAAGAAATATAATAATTAACAATGTACATAATAAATATTTATGAACCAAATGGTGTTTTTGTTTTAAATGTTCTGTGTTGAAAAATAAAATCACTAAATTAAATACATAGAAAATATCTAGCAAAAATTTCTACCTAGTAGACTCTTGATATTAATTATAAATATTTTATTACTTTTTCAAACATAAATAGCTTGATGCTTGTAAAATCGATTAGTTCTTAATTTGTTGTTATATATAAACGGCTACTTTTAATTTGCCCAATTTATTTTGCATGTGGTGAATAACAATTTTGATATACATATTTAGCATATATTTAGGATGAAAATACCTTCTGAATTGCTGAATTTCCTTTTTAGAATGTTGTTTGTTATTTCAGTGTTTCAGTGTTTATCAATAATGTTGAATTTGAACAATAATTATTGATCATGATATGCAATTAATTGCATTGCAAACTAGAATGGTGAAATGTGTTTTTTTTTTCATACAATTTGTGAATATCCTTTGCGCTTTTCTGTTTTACAGTTTTGACGATTTAATTGTACTTTTTATTTACTTTTATACACAAATTAATATTATTGGCAAAACTAATAGTTTTATTTTAGACAGTTTGACATTGACAATAATAATAGCTATAATAAATTAGAGACTTATTATTTTGTTGGCAATGCAAGAAAACACATTAAATTTTGTCGTTTTCATTCAAGGTACATATAATTAATCAAAAATGAAAATTTAAGTACATAAATATTTATAAGAACTAAAAATTACAAGAATAACAAAATCATTAAATAAAAAATATTTATCTCTTAGAGTGTGTGCCTGAATAGACTAATTGTAATTGTGACAGATATTCATTTATAAATAAAGAATGTGTGTTAAAATTGACTAATTTGATCTCTGGTTTCTTGAAATAAGCCAACTCGAATTGTTTCTAATTAATGACAGCTCAACTACTCTAATTTGAAAACATATAAATAATAGATAAAATTAATTTCCTTATATATTTTTTTACAAAATTTATTTATATATTTTGAATTGATAATTTAAAATTTTGTTTTTTTTTTTATTGGCAATTTTAATTGTCGACGAAAATTGGTGTCTAAAGAATTAGAATTTGAATAATATATGTTTCATTTGGCATACACCATCTTACTTTTATAAATGGTAGAAAAAAATATAGATGTTAGGGTTATAAAAAAAAACATTGTAGAAGCTACGAATTAAAACCTAAAACCAATTTTAGAATTTTATTTTAACTTTTGTGTTGTAAGTCAATGCAAATATGGACTAGGCTGGGAGGAGGAGTGTAAATAAAGTAATATATACATGACTGGGAGTTTGGATAAATTACGCGGAAGTAGACGTTTATTTATTTATTTATTTGAAATATAAGTACATTGAGACGACAATTCTCTATAATATGTGTATGCACAGCAATAGAGTCAAAATGACAACTAACAATATGAAAGTTAGTTTTATAAGACATGTAATTAATTTAATTTTAACAGCTATTTTGACAGCAATACATTTTTTAAATTATTTCAGAAGAGAAAATATTTTCAAATATACTATTTCGACAACTATTTGGACAGCTATTTTGACAACAATACGTTTAATCGCTATTTAAATTGTATTTTAGAAGAGACAATATTTTCAAATATACTAAAATATTTTCAAATATACTACATCGTTCCCTTAACAGAAATTAATAACTTATTAACACAAACATAAGTTATATATCTACTAGAATTAGTTTTATTAATTAAATTTGAGCATCACAGAATAAATTACTAAGTAAATCTAAAAAAATAAATTTAAGAAAAATAAAAGTAACAGAATGTTTTTTTTTTTAAATAAAATTAAAATTTTATTTTTATTTATTTATGGTTTTTTCTTTTTCAGATTTTCATTACAATTAAATTTTTTTTTTTTTTTTAACTCTTCTTTCTTTATTAATTATTATTAATTAATTAAATTCTTACATACGACAAATGTTGCCTGTTTTTTCGTTATTATTTTTTTTTTTAAATTTCTAAATATTTTTAATAAGGAGTGTAATTAAAAAAAAATTTTAGTTTTTTTTTTTTAATTTAATTAATTAATTTTATATTAATATTTCAAATTATTTTATTTTACAAAATAATAATTTTAAAAATCTTTTATTTTCTTTAGACTGTAGTTTAATTTCTTTTTATTTATTTTTACTTTTTATAAATTTAAAATTTAATTTTATTTTAAAACTTAAAATACTTATTAAGATTTTATAATTAATATTAATACATTTTATTAATTAAAAAAATTCTCTCAAAATTAGTTTTGTAATCTAACAAAAAACAAAAAAAAAAAAGAATAGAAATTTGTTTTTTATTTTAGCCCAACTGACCAATCACCTGTGTATATGTTTGTGGTTGGGGAATGTAAGAGGAATTGTAATTGATTTTTGTTTTTGTATGAATTTATGGTAATGTGTTTAAAGTGAATGCAATTTTTAACAAAAAAGTTCAAAAGAGAAGTGATTAATGTTTTTTTTTTTTTTTGTTTAATTATTAATTTTCATTAATTATTAATTATATTTAATTATTTTTAATTCATTTTGAATATATAATCAAATGAATACAATTTTTTTTTTAATATACTATTATAATGTTAAATGAATCAAATGAATAGCAATACATATTAAATGAATATATATAGGTATATATATATATATTGAATGTTTCAATATGTATTGAAAGTATTCAATTGATTCATTTAATTGAAATTTCAAATTTCATTTACTTCAATCATTCCTACTAATGAACTTTTCTGGTTTTTTGTTTTTTGTATTTGTATTTTGTGATTTTTAATGAATTAAATTTTATGATTCGTATGAGAGTGATTCGTGTGTGTGTGTGTAGTGTTTGTGAAATGATTATGAAAAAAATGTGACAATTTAAGTAAATATTTATGTATTTATAGATTATAAACTGAATGATAATACCGATTATTAATATTTTTTTGATAAAGAAGAATTCATTCGATATTTTTATTTCTTTTGATTTTGTTTTCGAACTAATGATGAACTTTCACCTAATACTCTCATTGTATTCGAATAATCTGAATCAATTTGTGGTATTTTTTTATCATTTGGACGTAATGTTCTTAATAGATCAGAAAGTGATAAAAAACTTTGACGTCCTAAATCACTATCATTGTTAACTTCACCACTACCTAATTTTTCAATTTCTTGTGAAATTTGTTTTAAACGTTGTTCAACAGATGGTAATTCTGTAGTTGTTATTTGCTGTTGTTGTTGTTGTTGTTGTGGTTGTTCTTGTTGTTGTTGTTGTTGTTTTTGTTTTATGTCACCAGATAAAATACCAGTTAAATCAGAATCCAAATGTTGTTGTTTTTCAGCATCTAAATTTTGATTATCATTAATAGTATTATGTAAATTACGTGCAGTTTCTTCTTCATTTTCACCTTCTTCTTCTTCTTCTTCCTCTTCGGTATCAGGAATATGCATCATATCATGTTCATTATGTTCATCATTATGTTCTTCATTATCAATATCATGTTGTTCAGATGATGGTAATTCTCTTGTTTCAGCTGTATTACTTGATGATGATGATGGTGATGCTGCTGCTGCTGCTGCTGCTATTTTATGTTTAGATTCATCATAGACATGACTACCAGCATCACTAGTATCAACATCATCAATATCATCAATATCATCATTAACATCTGTAATATCTAAATCGTGTTCATGATCCATTTTAAGTGAAGCCAATGATGGTTCTGATATATCAACTTTTGATGGTTCATTTGAAGATTCCAGTTGTAATGATTGCATTTTAAATTGGGCTTTTGCTAAATTTGCATAAGTCGATGTTAATAATTGTGGTAATGGTGTTGTTGTAAATGTAAACATTGATGGAATTCGAGTTGTGGTTGATGTAATTGGTCGGCTAAATTGATGGATATTAGAAAAAAAAAATATATATATTTTTAATTAAGAATTTCCTTTTATAAATTAAATTTTGTAAATTTATTTGTGATTTCACAAATGATATTGCATTTAATGAATAACATATACACATATAATATATTTATAGATATTATTTTTTAATTGACGTAAACAAGAAGTGGTAATTTAAGAAAAATTAAACAAATAAAAAAGAATATTAGAGGAAAAGCTAACCCCAAACCACCAATTACATGAAATTTATTATATAAATATAAATTTTAAAGTTTGTATTATTAATTAAAACTGAATCCTCTTTTTTAATAAAATTATTATTATTATTATTATTTTTTTTTTTGGTAATGTAATTTGAGGTCTAGGTGTTAGCTACCTATATGTATGCATTGGTTAATAACAGTGAAGGGATATATTGGTCTCAAAAAAAAAATATTAATATAAAGAAGAAATTAAAGAATCCGGTCCAAGAAGTTTTAGTAAATTAAATGCTGGCAGTTAGTATATTTTAAGACATTTCATAGTTGATAATTAATATTTTGTATTTGATAATTATTAATTGATATTTGATAATTGATATTATATAATTGGTAATTGATGGTTAACAATTAATATTGGATATTTGTTAATTAACATTTTATTATTGATAATTGATAATTAATAATTGATATTATATAATTGGTAATTGATAGTTACCAATTAATGTTGGATATTTGTTAATTAACATTTGATAATGGATAATTGATATTTAATAATTGATATATGATAATTGATATTATAAAATTGGTAATTTATAATCAACAATTAATATTTGATATTTTTTAATTAATATTTGATAATTGATATTTAGTCATTGATATATGATAATTGATATTATATAATGGTTAATTGATAATTAACATTTGATAATTAATAATATATTTTTCATAATTGATATTTTATAATTGATAATTGATAATTAACAATTAATATTAGATATTTGTTAATTAACATTTGATAACTGGTAATTGATATTTAATAATTGATTTATGATAATTGATATTATATAATTGTTAATTGATAATTAACAATTAATATTGGATATTTTTTAATTAATATTTGATAATTGATATTTACTCATTGATATATGATAATTGATTTGAATTATATAATCGTTAATTGATAATTAACATTTGATAATTGATAATTGAAATATTCATAATTGATTTATGATAATTGATATTTAATAATTGATAATTGATATTATATAATTGGTAATTGATGGTTAACAATTAATATTGGATATTTGTTAATTAATATTTGATAATTGATAATTGATATTTAATAATTGATATATGATAATTGAAATATTCATAATTGATTTATGATAATTGATATTTAATAATTGATAATTGATATTTTATAATTGGTAATTGATAATTAATATTGAATATTTGTTAATTAATATTTGATAATTGAGATTTAATAATTAATAGTATTATGATATATAATGATATTTAATAATTGATATATGATAATTGAAATATTCATAATTGATTTATGATAATTGATATTTAATAATTGATAATTGATATTTTATAATTGGTAATTGATAATTAATATTGAATATTTGTTAATTAATATTTGATAATTGAGATTTAATAATTAATAGTTGATAATTTATAATTAATAATTTTTAATTGATAATTCATAATTAGTTAAATAATATAATATGTTTTATGTGTTATACAGATAGTATAAAAGTTAGTTTTACGTGGAACGTGTATAAAATTTACTAGTTAATTTAGTTAAAATTTTAGTAGAAATTAAAAAAAAAAAATTAAATTTAAAATTATTTACTTAGAAAAAAAAAAAATGGTGGATATTTTTATTTGTATTTGGGGTTGCTCACCTAAAATTTCTTTTTTATTTTTAGTCTTAGTTTTCTATATAGAGTATATATCGTTAAAATTTCTCAGAATGAGTTTTTTTTTTTTTTTTTTGCTTTTTGTAGAGACGTGACTTAAGAATATTTTCTTATTATTATTTTTATTTTTTTATTCTTATTATTTTGTATAGTTTTGTATTTTATTTCGGTTTTTTTGTGTTTTTCTATATATTTTTTTTTTTGTTGTATTTTAATTTGAAGTCGTATTAAAGTAGTTTTTTGTTTTATTTTTTTTTTTTTTTGTTTTCTTTTAATTTATTTTTACCCCTGCGCCGATGAAACTGGAATACTGCCATAGTTATAATAATAACATCTAGTTTGTTCACAAATGAAATCTTTAACAATTGAACAATCTTCTGGCATCCATTTTAAGCTGGGTGCTTTTAAGATAACACAACCTTTTTCCATACCGCTGCTACTGTAATTTTTAATTTGAAAAAAGAGAAAAATATAAATTATAAAATTAGATTTAATTTATAAAGTTTTCCGAAATTTTATTTAAAAAATATAAAAATTAAATTCGAAATAGTTTTGTTAATTTTCAAATCTATTTTGATTCTAATTTAATAATTACCTATCTCTAGCTGTTCTTTGTGGTGATGTATTACTATTATGATCAACTGGATCTAATAAACCAGCTTGTATAGCATCAGATGAATTTTCGAAATAATCAAATGTTGCATTAAATGGTAAGCCAGTGCTCATCCATAAGAACATACCAGTACCCAAACGATTACCAGATGTCCAAAAATCATATTTACTATAACCGGCATTTTGAAGATATTGTGTCATTGATTCAACTTTTTCTTTTGTTTCAAATGATGCCAATTGTAAACCCAATGATCTACAATATTGATATGCTAAGAAATAATTTAATTCAGGTGAATATGGATTCATTCGGCTGATAAAATATTGTACACCATCTAATTGTATTGTTGTTATGCGTTGGGCTATAAATGAAAAAAAAAAATTATAATTTAATAAAATTTTAATTAATAATTACAAAAAAAAAACAAAATGTATGATTAACATAAAAATATATATAAATTGAAATATTAAGCTTTATATCGTTGAAGTGAAAAAATAATGACATTTCAAAAAATGTTACATTTGACTTTCACAAAAACAAAAAAAATAATTGAAAAGTTTGTGAAAATTTAAAGAGAAGATTTGATCTGCAAATACATATTAAAAGTTAGAACAATAACAAACATAAACAATAATCAAATAATAATCAAGTTCTGAAACCGATTTAGGTAAATAATTTTTAGTAAATATGTAGAATCGGTTTAGGTACATGGATTTAGTTTAGGGTTTAGTAAATATGTTTAGTAAATATGTAAAATCGGTTTAGGTGCATGGGTTTCAAATATGGAAATCAAAACTCTTATTAAGTCCATTCAAAAACAATCCCTAATGATGAATATCGTTCCAATGTGGTAATACTGCTATCATATAAAATATTAAATAAAATTGTCAGTACTTCAAAGTATATACTTTATAAGTGAAAAAGGAACAACACGTTTATTGTTTTTAATTTCGTATTTTTTTTTCCAAGTTTCTCTCTTAAGTCTTTTGTTTGTTTTAAGGGATAGCCAAGAAAAAATAACCAAAAATTGAAAAAAAAATGTATTTAGAAAATATGTAAAATATTTGTACTAATTTTTCATTCTGTTATATTTCATTATCTGCACATACAAACACACACACACTCACATATATATTTATAATATTGAAAATAATTCTAAAATGGAATTAATTAAAAATTGTATTGCCAGACTATATAGAGAAAAATACAATCAGGATAATTTTAATCTGTTAAAATTCTGTCTAGACAAATAGTTTTATTTTTTAAATTTATTCTATCACATAATCTTAAACATACTATCTATTTATGTACATTGTTTATACGTATATCTATGTATTGGTTATATATTAAATCTCCTCCTATTACAATTAAATTTTTAATTCGATTTTATTCTATTAAAATTACATTAACTCTTCTTATTTTGCAATAAACCAAAAAAAAAGAAACAAAATAGAAAACAAATGAGTGTGATTATCATTTAACATGGTTTTCAAATTAAATTCAATCTTCATATAATGAAATTTCGAATACACAATTCATTTTGGTTGGTAGTTTTTGTAATCAAAGTTGATCTAAAAAAGTAAACAAAAAACTAAACTTGTAAAATTTTACTTTAAATGAATCCATAACTTCAAATTTATATTCCACTATGGACAGTTTTTTTTTTTTTTTTTGCACTTTTTACTTCAAGATAAATTTGGTTAAATTATATTTTGTGCTATAAACCATTATTTCAATTTTTGAGTAAATTCAAAATAATAATTTGAAAACTTTTTCGTTTGATTGTCAATGTTCAATTTTTTTTATGTTTGTTTTTAAATATTTATGATATATACAGAGTCATACTATAATTAAAAAGTTAATTTTAGATTTCAAAAACAGAAAAATTCAATTCAAAATTATCAAAAATTTGCAAAAAAAAACAAATTAATCCAAATTACCAAAAGTCAGCATGACACACTCAGAAAATTTAGGTCCATTGTTTAATTATGGAATATACTTGAATTATAAATAAAAGCAATAAATAAATGGTGAATAGAACCAAATGGAATTCGGTAATTATAGGTAGAACTATTAAAATGGTTCTAAAATTTTCAAAATGATAAAAAATAAAATGGATAATGTGGCCCTCCTTTTTTAAAACTTTAATTTTTATTTTTATTTTTTTTTTGCTTAATTTTAAAATTTATTTCAAGATTTCTTTATCATCATCAGAGAACCTTTATATACAACCTGAATAACATATACATAATATGTACATTATATTATATGTATATTTATTATCAATAGGCATTATAATCATCTTAAAATTGTTTAGATTTCCAGACACAAAACATGAAATTATAAATTCTGCATGTACACATAAAAAAAAAAGGAATGTAGAACAAAAAAACAGTAAGAAAACAAATTCGCGTCGCATTTTATATGTATGTTCCTGTGAACCTAAACTCTTTAAGCTAAATAAAAAAAAAAAAAAAATAACTTAAAAATAAAAATAACAAAAATGAAGAAAAAAAAAAGGAAATTAACCATAGTAAAGTTTAGGATACAGAACAAAAAAAAATGTGTATTACGACTGATGCGGTATTCTTTGAGAGAGTTCATCTTCTTTAAATTTTATTTGAATGTATTTTGCCTATGTTTAAAAGCATATATTCAGTCAGTCGTTCGTCGTCGCGGTTTAATTTTATTCAGATTTTTTTTTTTTTTTTGATATTCTGTTGTTGTTTATTTCCAATCGTTGTCTTTATTCGTCTCCTTATATTCATATCCTGAATGGATGAAGAAAACTTAAATTCGATACAAAAGGAATTTTTGTTTTGTTGTTGTTGTAAAGAAGTCTTACCACAAAAATATGAAAATAGTAATAATGTGGTATAATTTTATATTAGAGGTTTATTATAACGTTCTTTTAATTCATAACTACATATCACATTATTATATTATATTTTAGTAAGGGTATATTAATATATATATATATGTTTGAATGAATGTGTGTATTATATTTTATATTAGCAGGTATTAAAAGAAAATGAAAAAGTTAAATTTTTTCACGAAACTTAAGGAGGACAAAGAAATGTACTTTTTTTCTGTTCTATGCAAAAACAACAACAACAACATTTTGGTTGTGATTGTTGTTGATGTTGCTTTATCGATTATGGATTTTTCAAATTTCTGATTATTTAATAAATTAAACATGAACATTGAAAATTCTAAATACATGATTATAAATCGCCGAAATACGTACCTATAACAACTTAGTACGTGTAATATATTCTAAAGATATCCCAATAAGATAAAGATTATTATTTGGCTGTTTACTGTTGATCAATGCAGTTATTTATGTCATCACATTATCATTTAATCATATTTAATTACATTAAAAATGTTGAATTTTTAAATTGAAATTCTTTAGAATTAAATTTGCAACTGTCAAAATTTCAACCAATCATAATATGACATTATTAGCTGTGAACAGCAATCAATATGAGTTTATATTTATTAGTTTATATACATATATTAAAAATTAGCAACGAGAAATTAATACCCTTATCATGATTCTCGAATCGAATATGAGTTGAAGCGAATATGCCAGTCGAACTTTCGCGTTAATGTGATCACGATTCGCGAATAAATTTATTCGCTATGGAAAAGTCGTTGCTAAACTAACACTTGAAAATTAAATATTTTGACAGATTAATAAAAAACTTTCAGTTGAATAAAGATGCATTATTACATATTTTAAATTCAGTGAAACATAAATCGAAGCCTTAAATTAGAACAAATGGAATATATTACCAATAGTAACATTAGTCTATGCAATACGACGAAGGAAATTATCACTGGAAATTGTCACTGAGTTTCGATTGTTTCGGATATATTTACTGCTATTTTTCATTTTAGGTTTTTTCAAGTGTATTTGAATTTGTAACAACACTTAGAACGGCTCTCTAGATTAATTTGGATCCTGTGGATTTTGTTCTTTGCTCAACAGAGCATCGACAGCTTGTTCCTACGCCTGTTGTTTTTATATATGTATATTTTTTTCCAATACCTGTAATCATATTATTATCAACACGCAGTACATAGACAAATAAACAAATAAACAATGATTTATTTCACTCTTTGAATTCACGTTTTGAAGATCCTAATACATTTATTTCGGTTGCAAATTTATTCCACAACACTTTTAATGCACTTTTATTCCAATTTGCTGTTCCTACAAGCCTAATCATTATTCTCTCAATTGCACCAGCTTATCAAACGTACTTTTTATAACTGCAAATAACATCATAAATTTTGTAAATAATATTCTCACATTTTTTTTTAAATTTACCCTCCCCTCCATTTTTACTCGAAAAACGACAAAATATTTTTTTTTTACTTTTGTTTTACGGTTGTCACTTAAATTTTTCATTCGACAAATGTTCGCTTGGCTAATCATGATAGTATGACAGCGAATTCGTCTACTTATACGTTCGATTCGAGAATCATGATAAGGGTATAAAATCACATTTTATGACAAGTTTGTATTTAAATTTATCAGACATAATTTTTCAGTAAGAATTTGATAAACTTGTATAACTAAAAGAACCTGCACACTTATTTTGATAGATGCATGCGCCTTTGCTTGACAGTCAAGTGTTGGACAACAGTCATGACTGTCAAACTGTGTGATAAGTGTGCAGGCCCCATTAATACATTACAGTACGAACTATTTTCTTTTAAATTTTTCTATTAATAATTTTAATTTTAAGTTGTAAAAAAAAAAGATATTTGTTTTTGCGAATAAAATTTAACTAAAAATACATCGTTAAAAAGAGGTATTAAATTCATATATCTGAATTGTTGGACTTAGATTCCATTAAAATTGATTAGATTCAGTGTGTACTAAAGTTGATGTGCACTTTACAATTCTGATTTCGTAATGTATGGAATCAACGAGACATGATATGTGTATTAACTTATGTTATGTCTAATCAAGATGGGTGCAAACCAGACATTTTTTATGGCAAGACATCATTAATGTGTAACAGAATTGTTAAGATATTTTTTTAAACGTTTTAAAAGTCAGTTTGAAAGCATATAGATATATTTATGTATTATTTATTTGTGTAGTTTTGAAAAATTTTTGTTTGTATTCAACACATGTAAAATATAAAAAAGTGATAAATTTGTGTGTGAAAGTAATTTTTTTCTTAAATTGTTAGTTTTAACTGTATAATTAAATTAAATTAAATTTTTACTATACACTATGAGTGAGTGATAAGTTAAAAAAATACAATATATTTGAGTATATAAATATTTATAAACAATATGAAGGCTTTTGGTACAAACATAATATAAGAAGGTATAAACAGTAGTTTAGCTCTTTTTTGCTACACTGTTTACTTTCAAATGTAATGTCTTTTGAGATAATTTGCGCAGCTATGACGTTTTTTGACATTTGCAAGCATTTCGTATGTTTGACTTATATCTCGTCGAGACATAACCTAACTAATCTGACATATTTGACAATTAATGTGGGCACTTTAATACATTTTTTTACACCTGTTTATTTAGTAATGAATTTTCATTCATATGTCAAAAAAATTGATTGACACTTCAAAATTACAATTCAGCATACATTCATCAAATAATTTTAAGCTAACCCTTGCAATAAAAGTGTGCTCGAAATAAGAAGGACCCGTATGTATACAAAGGTCAAGATAAACTTGCAAAATCAAATTACAGTAGAATAATATTCATCCGATACTCATCTCTTCTCTTTCAAATTTTTGAACAATTTTTCTTATACCATCATCGAAAAAACAAAAAATAAAATTAGTATTCGAATATTGCATAAAAACTCGATATTTATTATTAATTTTATGATTCAGTTTGCCAATTTACATTTCTTTGTTAAAAAATTCAAATTACACACATTCACATCCAATGTAAATGGAATGCAATGAAATGACAGTAAATATCAATTAATTTTTTTTTGTTTTTGAAATTTTGAAATTTATTGATTTTCTGATGGCCTTAATTTTTTTTACTTTCAAATGATTCTACTGACCAATATTTTAATGTTTCAATTCTATTTTTGATTTATTAAAATTTCAAGTCTACTGCAGTATTTTATCGTCATCAGAAGTTGAATTTGAAATTTTTTAATTTTATGATCCATAAAATTATAAAAGAAAATTATTATTGTTGTTGTTGTTCTTGCTTTTGCATTCATTATTCTTGCTGAAGTATTCTTTTACACTCTAAAAGTAATAATTCAAAAATAATCGTGTGGTTCTTCAGTTGAATACATGTTTTAGTTATTTGTTTTTTTTTTACAAAATGTACAATGGGTTTAATTAAAAAATCAAAACAAAAAGAAAATAAAACCTTTTAATATTTAAGACGTTCTACCACTACTATATAGATAAAGAGAAAGAGAGAAAGATAGAGTGAGATAAAAAGAACTGAAATTAAAACCTGTCAAGTTTCATTAAAAACCACATTATTACAGTTTGTTTTTTCCAATTCATACAATTTACAATTTTGAACTATACATATTAATATTGTTATTTTGAAATTTGAAGAATAGTGTTGCCACACATACATTTTGAGAATAAAAATGTAGTAAGTAATCGTGAACTAAGCATTAAACGTTTTTGTAAATTAACTTTAAATTTACAATTTGATTTTTGATTTAGCTAGGCTAGGCTAGGAATATTGGCTATATGAATATTGGCTAGGCTAAGATCTACGACTTATATGTTAGTTTTAAATTAATAAAACTTCATATTAAATCTATTTTACTATAAATAAAGAAATTGGAATAAAGAGAAAAAAAAAACTTTAAATGTGTTACTTTGTTTGGTCAGTATGTAATTTTGTATATATGTAATCAGAATAATAAAAGTGGAGATTCCTATAATAATAGACAATGTTAAAGACATATCAAACACAGAAAAATAAGTTTTTTTTCATAATGTGGTTTCAACAATACGGCACCAACTGCCACACAACCACCTTAAAAATCGATTTATTGAAAAAAAAAAACAATTTGGTGATGAAATTATCTCAAGAAATGTTTTAGTTAATTATCCTTCCAGGTCGTATGATTTAACATCTTGTGATTTCTTTCTTTTATTTGTTTAAGTCACAAGTTTATGCTGATAATCCAACAACAATTGAACAATTAAAAATCAACATTGAACTTGCTATTAATGAAATACAGCTAAATTAAGATGAAAAAGTTATGGAAAATTGTGTTGACAGAATACAATACGTACGGAGAAGTAGTAGTGGTGGTAATTTGAATGATGGTATTTTCTATACATATAGGCATAGTGTATATAGGCCTTTCAAATAAAAAAAAATGTTTGTGTCTCACTGAATAATTTATGTAGTTATTTTAATTTTTAAATTGTATCATCCCTATTGGAAAACCCTTTATAAACTGAAATAAGAAGTGTTTTTAATGAAAAATGGTTTTAAATTATTATCGAAAAAAGAATCGAAGCTAAGCGAAATATCAGTAGAAAGCAGATATATTGAAAAATCAGTTGGATCGGGTTAAGTGTTGTACACATAAATTTGGATAAATGATGTAGGTACACATAGCAACTTGAAAACAGTTTTGTAGTATAATATAGTGGTAGTTCATTACAGTGAAGTGAGCAATTATATAATAATATATAGTAGAAAAGCCTCAATGATGTAATAAAAAAAAATAATTATAGAAATGAAATTAACACACAACTTAATTGGATTTTAACTTTATAAAGAAAAAGAATGAACATTCATTTGCTTCTGCAGGGTCAAAAAGAAGCTTAATGTCAGATTGGAATTCATAAATTTACAATATTCGAATTATATACGTTTCTTATTTATATTGTATATTGTATATTGTATATTTTATATTGTATATTGTATATTGTATATTGTATATTGTATATTGTATATTGTATATTGTATATTGTATATTGTATATTGTATATTGTATATTGTATATTGTATATTGTATATTGTATATTGTATATTGTATATTGTATATTGTATATTGTATATTGTATACCATACATCAGATTTAGTAGTTTTTATGTTGTGGTATAGAAATAAAAGAATTTGGGCAATACAAAAAAAAAATTTATTTCATTTTATATGAAATATATGAATAAATTTGTTATTGGAAGCAAAAACAAAATTGAACAAAAGCTTGAGCAAAGCTTGTTATTGTCGTTTTTTCGATTTCCATTACTTAACAAAAATACGAAACTCAATTCTGACAACAAAATAGAAGTTCATATTTATTTGTCTTATTATTACTTGATTAATACTCAAAATTGATAATAATTGGTAATACTATTTTTAAGTGTTATCTGAAAAGAATTTTGTTTTTGTTTTTATTGAAAATTTATTTTATATAAAAATGAACAAATCTCATTGCACTACAACTGTAGCGACAACGACAACTACAACAGTATACGCTAAGCATACGCACATTAAAAAAAAAATATTCAAAACTTCAATAACATAATAACAAAACAAAAACAGTAAATATTTTTAAAATTTAAGTCATGTGTGCATGCGATTTATTTATGACAAAATAAGAAACGTCATCACACATACATGATAAAATATGCATGATTTTATGTCACTTTATGTAGCTAATATATTTTATTTTATTTTTTTTTAAACAATTTTTGTTTCTATAACTTTTGTAATCAAATGAAATCCCTTACAGGTATCATAAGTTAGCTAAATTATGTGTTTAAAGTAGTGAGATTTCATCAGTGAGAATTGATTGTGTTAAAAAAACATTTTTGTTTCTAAGTGTGTTTTGGAAAACGATTTATTCAATGAAAAAAAAAAAATGATAATAATACTGATTATGATTGATAATGGTTTATTATGTTGATGATGATGATGATGATGATGATGGTAATGATAGTGAATGTAAGTAAATAAAAGCGACATTTATGTTGACATTTTGTCGGTTTTATTAGAATTCTTGAAAGGTACCAATCAGTGTCAGAATATTTACTTTTATTTTTTTTTTGTTTTTTTTTTTTATTTTGTTTTTGTTTTGATTGGATTTTGTAGGTGTTGTTTCCGTTGCAATTTTTGCCTTTTTAAATATTTGTTTAAATCTTATCTAGAAAAGAAAGAACAAAATTAAAACTGGAATTGGAAACAGAAAATACAAAATAAGAGATATTTTGTTTTTTGACATTTGATTTATTTGCTAAATTTTATAAAGAATATTTAAGTAAATTTGTATAACAATTTTTACTTATAAAAAGGACATATTGCTCTGAAGGACTATTTACATTTTAAAATAAAATTTTAGTTTGATAAAAGAATTTTTAAAAATAAAAATTATTTTACTAGGCAATTTTAATCGTTAGGTTGTGTTTTGAAAATTTCTGTATTTTATATTATGTTTCGAATTGAATTTATGAAATTAATTTCGATTTGAAAAGATTTGAAATAAATTGAATTTAGTACAACTAAAAATAAATATTGTATTGCATACAAGAAATTTGATTACTGGGGTATATTGTTTGAGTTGAAGAGTAATCTAGCCTAAGGTAAAATTTTCAATTTAATATATTTGAATACTGTAGTGTATTAGACATATTTATGTGGGAAATATAAACCTGGAAATCAACATTATTCTAATATTATTCTTATATCGAATTTACTTTATTATAGTTTATAGTTAACTTATGTTTCATTATAAATCAATTTAAAATAGAAATTAGTATTAAAAATACTATACGATTTTCATTTATACTTAATGCTTCTTTCATTCTAATCGCAACCATAATGTCGCTTTCAGTAAATATAATCATTAAATTATGATACTCAGATACAAATATTATATAAATTAACTGTTAATTTTGTTAAACAATTTAATTAAAAATTTAGAAATTAGTACAAAATTTATTTATTTATTAATATTTAATTAAATTAAATAAAACACTTGTTATTGTTTCACTGAATAAGAAATAATTAAAATTTTCTTATACATTTTATTTTAAAATTTTGATAAAAATAAAATTTGAGTCGACATGTTTCGTCCTTCTAAGACATTATCAAGACTTGATTTTGTGTGTTTGCATTTTTAATGATATTCAGTGAAACAATAACAAGTGTTTTATTTAATTTAATTAAATATTAATAAATAAATAAATTTTTGTATTAATTTCTAAATAATTTAAATCAAACATTGTTCTTGTTTCTGTCATTGTTCATCGGAAAATGTTTTCAGATTAGATTAATTCACATTTCAAAAGGAGTTGAAATCCTCACATTTTTTTTTAAAAGTATAATCTCACCATTTTTTACATTCTTAAACTAGTTTAGTCTACAAAAATTTACGAAAACAGTAATTTATTTATGACTTTATTAACATCCAATCAAGTTTTTCGTTTTAATGTTATTTTATGACCTATTTTTAAGAATTTTTAATATCATAATCAAACTTTAAGCAAATTTTTGTCTTAGAATTATATTATTGGAAAATTAGGGAGTAAAAACTAATACATATTTTTTAAAAACATAGCCTAACTTAATCTATATCTTAATCTAACTAAAACTATTTAATCTTCTTAAAAAAAATGTATTATACTTTGTTCTAATTATAATTATAGTTTTTCAACCACTTATAATTAGATTTAATTAATTTGTCCTTATCTGGTAAGGACATACATTTCAAATTTTAAATTTTCTCCATTTATAGTACCCGGGTTATAAACAATAGTTTTAAATGTAGGGCTGTCTATTATAATAGTACTAGGGGCCCCTGTTGAGTAATTATAATTCAAGTTAAAGCACAATTTAAAGTTTTTAAAAAAACAGGGATTTGTATGCACTGATATAGATTTAATAAATATAGATAGACTGATATAGACAGAAAACTCTCATGTTTTAATGAAAAACTTTGAAATTAATATGTTTTCGTTAAAAAACATAAATACCTTACTTCTCATTTTCTGTTTCGTTTCTACCTATTTCATAATGTATTTGATGAATAATAAAACCATATGATTAAAAAAATTTCAACTGTGTGCGCATTATTGTTTTATTTACAACTTACTTATTATATATTAAAGGTTCGTTATGGAGAAGAGAGATAAAATAAAAAGGTTTCTACTGCGCAGGTCCTTAAATGCTGGTCAATTATAATTATAGATAGTATACATGACTACGATTTTGAATATAATAATTTTTTTCTAAAAAGATAAAATGCTCAGGAGCTATGAAGCCGTGAGCAAGATCTTTTTGATGTACTTTTCATTGCGGTAGAATATATGCGATATTAAATCATTTTCCAGAGTGTTTTGTGCTTTATCATAATGTCTTCGAATTAATTTTATAATAAAATTATCGATTCTAATTATGTTTGCTTCATTGTACAAGTATTTATTAGAGTGTAGTAATGGTTGTATTCGGAATCGGGCTTTTCATATAATATATTAGTACAAACTCGCATTTTCTTTTCAAATTTTCGGAGTTTTTTTTTTCATTTCATATTTTTTGCTTAACAATAACAAAAATTACATTGAATTTAAAAATTACATACTTAAGAGAAAAATATAGGAAGACTCTTTATTTAATTTAAAAAATAGAATCGAGTCACCTTGTTATTTTTTAAAAGTTAATTTTGCTTACAAATCAAATACTATTTTCTATTATGTGAGGTAATCACAAATATATACTACATAAAAAAAAAAAAAAAATTTTAAATTTATATTACAAAAACAAAATAATTTTTTTAATAATAAACAATTTTAGCAATTAGGTTAAAATTAAGTAAAAAAATTTTAAAATTAAAGAGAGAGAAAAAAAAACATCTTGATCTGAGCTTAGTAAATAATGCAGGCAAAGGGAAATTAAGAAGATAGGAGCAAAGTATATATAAATAAATAAAGTATTTTAATAGGAATTGAGAACTTTATTTAAGTACATCAAAAAGGGATTCAACGCTAGAACATTCTAAACATAATAACCACGATTTTACTTTTTTACAAAAAATATTTAGTAATCTGAGTTTTCTTACGTTAAGCGGCAATTTATTAAACAAACGACATGAAAATATAAAATAAAAATTACGCAAAGAAGTAGTTCTAAACTGTAGTTCTAAACAAGGCACATTGTATTGTTGTTATTGCGTATATTGTATTGGTCTAGGTTTCTAAAACTTAAATAACCGAATCTAATAAAAAAAAGTTTTGAGAACTTTGTAACAATACAAGTGCCTTAGCGGAAGGATATTTAAATCGATAAATAGTGGAAGACTACTTTCAAATCAATTTTTGTTACATAAAATACGAAGTATGTGTTTCTGAACAGTAAGTATAGGGTGTAATTTATTATATGTACAACTACCCCAACAACTTAAACCGTATTGAATCTAGGATTCAAATAGGCCATAGTATATTGTTTTAATGGTTTGTACAGGACATAGTTTTTTCAATTCATAAGTCACTCTCAGATTAGACCTACAGTAGTTTCCTAAAATTTACACAGTGATCACTCCAGTTAAGCTGGGAGTCAAAGTTAAACCCTAAGTATTTAAAATTACAGACTTCTTCAATATTAAAACATTTAGAACTACAATTTTCCAAAGAACAGAACGTTTTTTTATCATTGACAAACAAACAAGATTTATTAAAAATTTAAAAACATCGTTGCACTCAGGAGAGTGATATATAAGGTTTACTTGATGCTGACTTTTCTTTTTAAGATTATAAAACATGACCTTTGTTTTGTCACTAATAATAAGCTCATGCTGGTTAAACCATTTCCTAAGCATGTCTAGATCATAATTAAGATCAGAAATAAGATCCAAAAAACTATCAGTACCATAAGCAAAGCCAATATCATTGGCAAAAGCTGTTTATGTTGCCCCTTAAAAGGAAGTTTGAGCAAAAAATTTATGTATACAAGGAAGAGAATTGGTCCTAACACACTACCTTGTGGTACACCTGTGGTAATAAACTCTGGCATACTGATTGTATTTCCAATTTTAACAAATTGCACTCTATTATTAAGGTAAGACGAAAACCACTTTAATATACAACCTCTGATACCTGAATTTTCTAATTTTTTTAGTAAAATTTTATGGTTAACCATATCGAATGCCTTCGTAATGTAAGCCAGCTGTGTTTTTTTTTACTATCTAAATTCTTGTAAATCTTAGTACAAAAGTCAAGAAGAGCATCCTCAGTAGATTTTCCTTTCATAAAGCCGTATTGAAAGTTACTAAAAAAGTTTTTCCCTTTAAAGAAACTTAGTATTCTGTTTTTAACAATTTTCTCAAACACTCAGTTTCCATTAAGCTTGCACTGATATTGTATCATATTGTTGCACCATATATAAGCAATGCACTAACTCTCACATAATTCTAATCTAATAACCCTTATACCATCTTCAGAGAAATTAATTTATTCGTTCAGAATAATTCATTTATATATATAGGATAATTGTATTAAAGAAAAATGTTTTGTTTTACTTTAAGAAAATTGAAAATGAGGACATCATTTCTAATTTAGAACACAAAAATAGATACAATATTATTTTTAAAACTGTAAATTTTTTATTTTAAAGATTTCAAATGTTAGATTAAAAAACAAACAAAACAAAAAAAAAAAATTTCTCTATACCACAAGGAATCAAAAACAATAAAATTCTAAGAAAAACAAAAAACTATAAATAAAAATCTAGGTGAAATCAATTTAAAATTATTACCTTAACATCAGTAGAGTTGCTCATGTTAATTCCATACAAGTAATATTATTTTTGTTTTTATTTTTATTGTTGTTATTCTTACTTGGTAACACACAATAAATTGGTGTTAAATTTTATTACAATTTTTTAATTTTACTATGTATATAATATATATATATATATATAATATATATATATATATATATATATATATATATATATATATGTGTAAACAACAATTTCTAACAATAGTTAGAATACAATTTTCTAATCACCTATTTGTAATTCTAAAGGAGCATAATTTTACTAACAAACTACATTGTTAAATAATTTATTCTGTCAATGCCCTTTTCAAAAACAAAAAAATAAAAAAAAAAAAACCAAAATCAAAAGAAAACAAAAATTCAATCATGGAAATTGTTAAAAAAAAAAACTGTCTACAAAACCACAAAATTCAAAGAAGATTAAAAGAAAATTACTATTGAAAAATGGCATCAGCAGCAACAACAGCAACAACAGCATGAAAAGCAATGAAAAGCTACTGTTTCATAAAATCAATGAGCCATAACTAATACGACAACATTTAAGGTTATAAATTTAACCAAAACCACAAAAAGATGTTAGCAGTAGTGTGGTGAATTTTTTAGTAACATTGACTGAAGATACATGAATTTATTATACAATATATTTCATTTTATTGTTGTTATTATTTTTTTTTTTTTTTTTTTTAGCAATAAAAGATCATGCCCTGCTCGTGCTCTTTATTAGTTTTTTTTTTTTTTATTTTAAATCTTCTTCTTTCATTTTCTTTTTTATAATCTTATAATATTTTTTTTTTCACAGTTGTTGTACACTCCTGTACTTACACAAATTTAAACTCATTCATTTCTATTGAAATGCATTTTTTTTTGTTTTTTTGTTTTGTAAATTGCAAATTCTGATTCTTTTTAAATATTGACAATAAATAGAAAATCATGATTGTAATAATGATGGTGATTATAATAAATCAAAAATTTTCAACAAGAATTTTGAGTTCAATCAATTTAAAAAAAAAAAAAAAAAAAATTGTTATTTTTTTTTTTTGGGTCATTAGGAAAGCATTTTCAGAGAGAGAAAAGTTAAGGTAGAGAAAATAGAGAGCTAAAAAAAAAAATAATAATGAGATTCAAATCATTAATAATTGCTACTGGGATTAGGTCATAAATAAGAATCTAATAAGAAAAATTTCTTTTTCTTCAATTGAACATGATTGCATCTTTGAAAATAATTTAATTATATAGAATTAGGAAATTGTTTTTTTTTTTTTTTTTTTTTTTTAATTTAAGAATTAAAAATAGAAAATTTATTTTTTAGGTCAATCGAAAATTAATTTTTTTTGTTTTAATGTTAAGAATTTGATTGAATAAAATTATAAAATTAGAGGGGGTGGTGTGGAGCAGATATGGTAATATATGCCAATTGATATTAAGATAATTGATAATTTGATTTTATATTTATTCAATTTAATCTTTTTTTTTTTGATCTAAATAATCAGTTTTGAAAATTGAAATTTTAATAATTTCATTATACCATCACTTGGGTTCGTATATGGAGCTGTGATAGCTTCAAGGATTATTATAATTTTAATTTC
This sequence comes from Argyra leucocephala, assembly GCA_963942445.1. Taxonomy (NCBI): domain Eukaryota; kingdom Metazoa; phylum Arthropoda; class Insecta; order Diptera; family Dolichopodidae; genus Argyra; species Argyra leucocephala. Next base: position 5,876,024 of record OZ012681.1, on the reverse strand, counting down.
TGGTTTTAATGTTATAATAATTATTTGAAATTACATTTTTTTAACATGAAATCGGAATCAGTTTTAAAATATTTTATTAAATGATTGTATATTAGATCTAGTTCAGTATTAAAGATTTAATAATTAAATTTACAATGATTGGATTATTTATGAAAGTGGAAATGGAGAATGAATTTTTTTTTTTGTATAAAAATTGCTTTATTGCTTTCATTGATTTATTGAAGGAACCATTAAATATTAGGTTAACATAATTATGTGTAAAAATAAAGCAAACAGAACTATATGGAGAACAACTATCGATAGCCATAGCCATTGATTGATAGCCATATAATGGAAAATATTTAGCACAACTATTTAGCACATAGCACAACTATTGATAGCCATATAATGGAAAATATTTCTTTAATTGGTTAATTGGTAATTGCTTTAAAAAACCATGACTTTCATTACAAAATATAAGTAAGTTGATTTTAGATTGATTCAAAACAATTAGTGTGGTGAAAAACTAATCTATTTTATTTATTCATTTATCGAATATAAGTGGTATCAAACAGGGAACAATTAGTGATTATTGATTTTCCATAATCAATTGAAATGGCCATTTCTACCTACAGCTCTAATTTAATTATTGTTTTTTTTTTTTTAATTAACAGTTCTAGCAAATTCTATATCCTAATATGTATCCTAATATCCACATCTTCAAGTGTTGCCGAGATAATTTGCAATAATCTAGTAAACACGGTACAAAAATGTATAACTATGTCAACTACAAACAAAAAATACAAAAAATATGTAAAATACAGTAAACCGTGGATAGACGATGAATGTATACAACTAATTAAGATAAAAAATTATTGGCATAGCAAACATTTATTATAGATGTAAACAACATGCATTTAAAAGAAAAATACCATTACTGGCTATTAAATAAACTAACTATTACAAAAAGGAGAAAATAAAGAATATACGACACCAACAAATTTGACAAATGTCTAAATAACCAACAAAAAATATGGAACTACGTGAAAGGAATAGCAACAGATGGACTAAGCAACTATAGAAATAATGAGTTCTTTAATGAACGTCAATCACTAAATGAAAAACACACTAAAATCAATGAATTCAACGAGTTTTACAGTAATGTTGGAAGAAATATGGCGAAAAATTTCGACTCATTTTATATGCCAGTACCTAGAACAACTAGTACATTTAAGTTTAGTTTTACCAATGTAGTGGAAATACAGCGTATCATAGACAGTCTTGCCAGCACTAATAGTTCAGTAGTAGATTATATTAAAACATCAATAATAAAAAAAATGTAAAAATGTATTAGCACAACCAATAACATCATTAATAAATGCTAAATCTCTACTACAAAGTCATGTACCAAATTTACTAAAAATTAACAAAGTAATACCAATTTATAAAAAATCTGGCGATAAGAATGATTTTAACAACTTTAGACCGAACTCAATATCTACTGTGTTCAGTAAAATAATGGAAACTTTTGTTAATAATCAAATAACACAATATCTACTAGAAAAAAAATTTGGTCAGCAATGCGCAATATGGATCTAACACCAACGCTGCTTTATTTGATGTTATATCGTATATAAAGAATTCAGTAAGTAAATCTAAAAAAGTATGTCTCGTATTCTTTGATCTGGCCCAAAGCTTTTGACTCGCATTGGATCGCAAGATTATGCTTAGAATCTTATTTGAATGCGGGATAAAAGGCAAAGAATATCAATGGTTTGAAAGCTATGAAAGACAACAGTATACAGAATGTGAAGGAGTGACAAGTCAGTATAAATATATTGACTATGGTGTTATACAAGGGAACTCCTTAGGTCCAGCACTATTTTCATGCTATATAAGCGGATTTTCAAATCTGAATCTGTTGGGAAAACCGTTCTTGTTTGCTGACGATTTAGTTGTTGTGTACACTGCAAATAATGTTAACGAAATGTAAGAAAGAATAAATCAAGACATGCAATTCATACACAAATGGATGTCCTTACACAAGCTCACGGTAAATGTTAATAAAACAAAATATCTGATAGTTAAATCTAAGAATGAAGACATGTCCATATATTATAACAATATTATCATAAATAGAGTGTATGAATATAAATATCTAGGTATTTGGGTTGATGCAGATTTAAACTGGAATAAACAGGTTAATGAATTAATTCTGAAGACCAGATGAATAGCTGAACTATTTAGGAAAATTGGGAAACGGCTTCCAGAAAGAATAAAAATTTCTACCTACTATAGTCTATTCCATAGCACTATTACGTATGGAATAGCAATTTGGGGTAACACATTTATGAAAAATATCTACAGCCTTCAAAAAATTCAAAATAAGGCAATAAAAAACCTATTTCAACTGCTATATTCATAAAAAATATGAAATACTAAAATTAATACACTATAAAGAAGTAATACAAATGAATCAAATACATAATATGAGGAATAACTTAATAAAAACAAACACCAATCTGGTGTCAAATAATGACGTACATGAACACTACACCAGAAGCAATAATAATTTACGATACAATGCAGGTGGCGAATTTGAATGGTATAGAACCTATAATGAATACAGCAATAATGTTATATAATAAATTGCCATTGAGTGTAAAAAATATGTCCAGTAAGAAATTCAAAAAAACTTGTAAAATAATGTATTTGTCCAATTGTTAAAATTAGAATTTTTATTGAATTGTTTCAAAAAAAAAAAAAAAAAAAAAAAAAAATCTTTTATATTTTCTTATTATATTAAATTGTTAAATTATAATTATGTTGCACTGAATACTTTTGAATACTTTTATTTTTGATATGTTAAATCACATACATGTATATATACTCTATACGAGCTACACAGCTCTTTTTGAGAAATAAAATAAATAAATAAATAAATAAATAAATAAAATGTAAATGCTTGAACTTAAAACAATTCTTTATTTATACATATATGCAATTTTTTAAATTTGTAATTTTAACTTTGTAAAATTATATTGTATGAAATAAAATTATTATATTTATATTATTTATAGACAGTAAAACACTTAGATTTACAAATTCAAAATGCATCAAATTAGATTTGCATCTAATATAATATAAAATTGATGATATACCTATTTTAATGTAAAATTAATTAATAAATATATCAGAATTTTTAATTTAAATTAATATTGTTTTTATTTCTTCAATCGACCAGTCGAACTTAAAACATTTTTCAATTGTTTGCTGAAAACTATTATGTGTGGGGTATTATATATATATATATATATTATTCTGCATTTATCTGGATGTTTGTAAGTTCGACGGAACGCTCCAACACATATACAAATTGCATATGTATACAAATGCATATATATACAAATTGCTTTGGTGCTTTTTTTTAACCCCTGTCTACCATGCTGAACCTTTGCAGGAAAAATTGATTGCATGAACTATATTTTTTTAATTTAATGTTAGTCTTCTTCGCGAATAATAAGGAAAAATAAAAAATAATAATAATAATATAAATAAAACAAACAATTTTTTTGATTTATAATAATAAGGACTAATAGAAATTTAATCAATAGTTTAATATGGTATAATAACCAAAAGGCAAACAGTATTTAACACAAAAAAAACATAATTCACTCAAAGGTTATTCTTATTACTTAAAATTATAGACAATAATATCCATGTGTATCAGCATATTTGTATTTGATAATATTATACATTATACTACTTCATTGCTTATACCTTTTATTTTTGTCATTATTGTGTGCGTAACTCACTTCACTCAAAAAAAATTATTTTTGTTTTTTTTTTTATTATTTGCTGTATCTGTATTCTGTATGTTCTGCTTGCTCCATTCCAAAAATATTATTTTATTTTCAGTGTTAAGTGTTCACTGTTCAATCAATAGAACTTGATAGAAGTAGAGTAGGATAATAAACTCTACTTCTACGTCGGATAATAAAACATTGCTTTTTTTAAATTGAAAATTATTGATGAAAATGTTTTTGTATTTTTTGTAAATTTTACCAATTTAGATACAAAATTTTGAATATTTTTTTAAAAATAACACAATACCATAATAACAGTTTATTCATATAGCAAAATAAGATCCCTATACAGTATACAAAATACAAAATTTATATGAAAATAAGATCCCATTTTTAAATTTGCTCTCCTAGAGGCCACAATAACGCTAATACGGTATAATTTATACTAAATGGAACCCAACTAACGAATTATAACTAAATGGAAGTGAGTACGAGTATACCATACAAAAATACATACATTTTATACAAATTTGTTGGTATGGTACTTCTTTTTCTGTTATATATAAAAAAAAAAGATTAGTGTTAGGCCAATATAGTTTTTTTAAATAGAAAATTTAATAAAATCTTTGTGTATGAATAAAATAAAAGGAATCAAAATCAATCTTAATAAAAATAACAATGTTTTTTCAATTTAAACTTTCTTTTACTTTATAACCGTATTCTATTATTACACAGAAAAGTATTGTTGTTAAATTATTTGAAAAAACACAATAATTATTCATGTTTCTGAAATATTGAAAATGTAGCAGTAGTTTGTAATATATGAATATATGAAATTTTCAAAAGTACTAACACCAGCAATCAAAATAATTTCCATTAAAACGAGAGAAAATATATTCATCATCATCATCATCTTATAGCGCTACAGCTCTGGGTGAGCTTTGGCCTTCATCACTATGCTCCTTCAAAAAGGTCGATCTTGTGCCGCTTGTCTCCAATTTGGGATTTGTAGGATTTGAGCATCGTTTTTCACGTTGTCTGCCCATCTGCTTCTTGGTCTTCCTCTACCACGGCTGCTATCGGGCTTTCTATTCAGTACCACTGCTTGCTTTCGGCTTTCGCTCATTCGACTTACGTGGCCAGCCCACCTTAGTCTTTGGGCCTTTGCAAACCGTACAATGTCCTCACTATCAATCATATTATTGAGCTCGCTGTTGCTTCTGATTACATATTCTCCATTCTGCAATATATTTGGGCCGAGTATTTTTCGGAGAATTTTTCTTTCAAATATGCGCAGGCTATTCTCCTCGGCTACGTTCATAGTCCATACCTCACATCCATACGTCACTATGGGTCGTATGAGAGTTTTATATATTGTCATTTTGGCCTTTCTTGATATTAATTTTGATTGAAGCAACTTTCTGTTTGCATAGTAGCATCTATTTCCGGCCTGAATTCTATTATGAATACAGCATTGCATACTATTATCACTTCTTATTGTTGCTCCGAGGTATGTAAAGGTTGTAACTCCTTCAAAGTTGTACTCTCCAATTGTTATATTCAGAGAAAATATATTGAACGAATATATTCATCTATTAATAATATACATGTGTATCAGTATTTACAATATTATACATTGTACTACTTATACCTGTTTATACCTTTTATTTTTGTCATTATTGTGTGCGTAACTAACTTCACTCAAAAAAAATTATTTTTTTAAGGAAGGGTGTGGCTTAGTAGGTAAGAATCCTACATACAGTGTCAAGCTACGGGGCTCATTGTATCTTTCTGAAGATCCCCACCAGCCTACGAAAAATACAAAAGAAAAAAATTGGCAAAGTTTTGACTACAAAAAATTATTTCTTTTATGTGTTTTAGAAAATTAAAAAGTGATATAAACATAAGTACTGTAATTTCGGAATAAAGAATCTAATGAAAGAAAAAAAGAAACTAGGATTTATTTTGCTTCCGTCATTTATGACGGGTTACAAAGCTAGTATTTTATATTCTTGTTAGAAAATTTTCAAACCTTAACATCACTCTTTTACTCCTTTCAGTTCTTAGGCTCATCTAATCCATAATGCACTGCACTTTTTGTATTGTAATTATGAATAGACTGTATGCAAACTGACTTTAATTATAAATATACTAGATTTATTTGTAGCTTAACGCTGTTTTTGATTAAGTTGTTTGATAATTTATAAATGAGTTTACAATTTTTTTTAAAAATATTTTATGTAGAATCGAAAATGCGATGATTGTAGATTTATAAATAACCGTTAGTTACTACAAAATTTTGAATACATGTTTAATTTGGAAGTTTTTTTGTTTTTGACGCTTAAAAGAAAATAAAATTCTATATTTAAAACTATGACGGTATTCAAAACCATATTGGATTTTGTTTCAAATATATAAATAAGGTGCTACAAGAAATTTTATTATAAAAATTATTCCTATAAAAACAATCTTGAAATATCATAGTCACCACTAAAAACCCATTCTCATTAAAATATAGTGTGTTTTTTTGGAATTACAAGTATTTGAATATGTGAATTGAATTTTATTTAACAGACTATTTCACTTCTTGCTATAACCCCAAAATTAGTTATTAACTCATATTATTTCCATTTTATTTGAATAAAATTGGTGGAGTTTGGAGCAGGAAAATGTTTGCTCTAAACTAACTAAATCAAAATTCCCAACTTATGACTTGGTACAGCTAATATTTCAGACAATTAAAATCAACTACCAAACAATCAAGTTAGTATAATTATTTGAACATTATTTTAAATAAAATTTGGTTACATAATGGTATTTTTTCATCAGAGCTTTTTGATGAATCTATATTTGTTATGTTTATCTATTGCTACAGGCCAGCGATTTGGTGGATGAGTTTTATTAGCACTTAAGTCATTCTACATTAGTCATTCTAAACCTCTTATGTATAATAATGATATTATTGAACAACAATGTGTTAAAATCCATTTGCCTGATAAAAATAACTTATTTATTATTATTAGTTATATTTCTCCTAATTGTGATTTTGATGTTTATAAGCAACATGTATAGAGAAAATTTAAGCTATTTTCGAAAATAATTGTAATTTAAATATTTTTTTTTACTGTATTTTGTATAATTCAAATTAATCATCTATATCATGGCAATATTAGAATTTGCTAGCACCATTAATATGAATGATTGTGAACCATTTGTGATTGATTCATTGTTTACATCTGGTTTAACTCAAGTTAATAATGTTTTTAATATTTTAAATAGATTATTAGGTTTAGTATTTGTTTGTTTCTAAACATATTTTTATTTCTATTAGTGAATTTGATTTTTCAATTGTAAAAAAAGACCTATACCACCATTATTGATTAACTTTAGATTTAATAATGCATTATTTGAAGAAATTGTAAATATTCCGAAATTTAATTTTAAGTTTGATGACTTTTCTTCTTTCAATAATTATTTGATTAGTTAAAATTGGTATGATATTTTGCATACCTATTTTAATTTAGAATATTGCTATAATGTCTTTACTAAAATTCTATTTGACAGATTTTCTAGGCTTATTCCATCACAATTCTACATTCATATAGAACTGAATAATACCTTCTTATACAATTATTATAGTTGGTTATTATTAAAATTGTATTTCCGTAAACATCCATTCAAATTAAATAAAAACCTTAAATATATAGATATCGTGTTAACAACCTTAAAAATTCTAGAATAAAACAAGAAACAACAACAAAATTAATATAACATTATACTACAACACCATATAATTGCAATTAACAAATTTGACATTTTAATTACCATCAGTGTCAAAATATATCAAAAGAAAAAAACATAACAATTATTTCCTTGTATGTAAGAGATCACAATATTATGCAACAACAACAATAATAACGACAACAACAACATTATTACAAGAAAATTGCAATTTCACGCAAACTTTAAAAACAGCTTAAATTTTTTTTTATGATATTTACGTGAAATTTTCTTTTTTTTTCTTGTTTTTTTTTTTTACTTTAATAATCAAATCTGAAGTCGTGTGGCAATTGAGAAATTATATTTTCTTGATTGTAAAGAAAGAATATAAAATTTAAAAATCTGTCAAATACTCATATAAAATCAAAAGAAAGTTGTTTTTAACGCTCTCGTGTCATCGTATATCGTAGCAAAACAAAAAAACAAAAAAAGTTATTTTCTTTAATTCGTCACGGATTTACCATAAATTTTTTTCTTTAAAATAATGATTCTATTACCATGAGAATTTTTAATGTATATTATTCTAAATTCTTTAAAAAAGAAAAAAAAAAAAATATTTTCTTGCTACTCTAATGAAGGATCAAATGTACTAAGTAGAAGAATTTAACAATGAGCCACATTGAGCAATTTTACTATTTTTATGATGATTTTGAATGAGACACGATGATGATGTTGTTTGTAAATAGAAGAAGGCACGATTTTCGAGACTGCTTTAAGGGCCCCATCATCACATTTCTTTTTATTACTATTATTATTATTAAGGTTAGTTTTCTTTTATTATATTCAAAAATTGTTGTTTGAAAAGATTATTTTTTTGATTTTCGTGAGTGTTATCAGAGAAATTCAGTACATATTAATTGAATAAAATTTTAGTATGAAATAAGTTGTGTGTGCGTCTTTAAAATTTATAGAAGTTTTTATGATCCTTAATAGCGCTGCTACAAAACATTTGTAACAAACATTTAACATCCATTTACTGTTATAATTATGTTTTTGATTTTGAAGTGAAAAGCTTTGTTTTGTAATTTAAAATCAAAAGAATTAAGTGAGAAACTTGTTTTTATATTATTTTTGGAAGTAAAACATAGAACTTAAAAAGAAAGGGGTTTTTCTGAAAACAAAAGACTTAAGTGGGAATTTGTTTATATTTTATTTTTGGAAGTCAACCATGGAAGTTGCCTTAAGTTAATTATAAGAACTGAGGTGACTGAAAGAGCTAAAACTGATGCCGAGTTATTGAAATTTCGTTTGAATCATTGTTATAGTGCCGATCACAGGTTTTTTTAATTTATTTATTACAGCTTAGGGCTTATATTACTGTAAAATTGGAAAAAAAAATTAATATTTTACTTTATGTTAGACGTAAATGGTTGTTACTACCCTAAAATTATATTTTTGCCATCGTAAAATTACTCAATCGCTTCGTAATTATTGAACAATCTCGTAATAGATTCTAATAATAAACTTTTAGCTTCCAAACCTTTCCACATGTACTCATTTTTGTATATTAAGCGTTCAACAATGAAACAAATCTTAAGGATCAATTTATTATAATCAAAAATCATTATAATATTAGTTAAGCAAAGTAGTATTAAAATCTTGATGAAAAACGAGGAATACTGAACGCCTCATTTTTGAAATTAACATTGATGTCTTGAAGTGTTTGAATTGTATAATAGTTACTATGAAAAAATTGAGGCTTTCAGCAGCCTATTTCTATTAAGGAAAATAAAATAATATTAAATTTAAGTTTTATTAAAGAAAACAATTAGGACATAATGTGAAATCAACAGAATTTATCAAACAATTTTCTGTTATTTCAGTTGATCTTCAATAATATGTATCAAATATGGAGAAAATTTGGTGCAAAATATATTTCAATATGAATGTAAAATATTGTGCAAAATTTTGGCGTAAAAAATTATTACAAAATTTGGTTAAAAATTATTGAAAAATTTAATAGAAAATATGGTGCACGATATGAATCAGACTTTGGTATTAGATATGGTCAAAAATATTACAAATTTTAATTTAAAAATTTGGTGCAAAGTATGGTGCAATACATGAAGCAGCCTTTGGTATTAAATATGCTCTAAGATAGGGGGGGTATAATTTTGTAGAAAAATTATTGCTAAAATTAATTTAAAATATGGTGCAAAGTATGGTGCAATAGATGAAGCAGCCTTTTGTATTAAATATGCTCTAAGATAGGATGTATTATTTTGTCAAAAATAAAAATATTACAAAATTTAATTTCAAATTTGGTGTTAAGTATGATTTACAATTTCATACAATGTGTGCAAAATATGATGCAAAATATAATGAAAAAGGTGGGTGCAAAATATAATTTCAATTATTACAAATATAGTTTGAAATATACTGCCAAATATTGCGTAAAATATGGTTTTAGATGTGATGTAAAATTTGTGTAAAATATTTTACAAAAATTTCAACTAATATTGAAAATTTGAGCTCTCTAAGCTCTAAAACAAAGAACACATTCTTATTATAGAAGTTATACGAAATGTCACATTAGAGTGAAATTCAATTAAGAATAGAAAATCAATCACAGTCACAAATTTCCTTAACATTATATGAAGAAAATTTAATATCTCAGTGTAAAAATAGTTAAGACTGAATATTCTAAATGAAAATAATTTTATTTAAATATTTTGTATTTTTTTTACCATATATCACCAATTTGATTTTTTAACAGATTTCTACAGATTTAATTAAACATGTTTATTTTATTAATGGCTCGTTAATTTTGTCTATTTTTTATTTCAAAATCTACAACTTCTCATTGTCATGATAATATTGAAAGAATAGTTGTTAAAGAATTAGACCAGAAAAAAAAATATGTATATTACAATTAGAAAAACTGTTAAAATTTTGCACATCATGGTAATTTTACTGTCATTAAATTAACTTCACGAATTTAAAATCAAAAAATTAACACTCTGCAAATGTTCTAATTCAATAGCAGTATACACAAACGATGAGTACTTATGTACATGATGTATAACAGTTCTTATTCAACACCATGAATAATTTTCTAACAAAAAATAAAAACAAAAACAAAAATAAAAAATAAAATTTAATGATGCATGTATGAAAGACAAAATGGAACTCTTATTCTATTTATATTTATTCGAAATGATAATACCGACCAAGTGAATTTTATAACTTTGCTAAGTTGTTGTGCAGAAATTTCAGACAGTTCGTAACAAAGAAAAAAATCAATTGGAATAATAAAAAAACAAATTCAGAATTTAAACTCACATGGTTTCCCATGGTTGTAAAATATTATAATATTACTATTAAAAGGTGTATGTTAGTATCTACCGTTATATTTATTTAATAGAAGGGTTTTTAATGATATTTTTGTTACTAAAAAATTTAACAATATTTAATTATTGTTAATAATTATAATAATTGTCCTAAAAGAAGAAATAAGTTTGAAGATGATTATAATCAGTGTTAACTGCACTTTAATTATTACTTTTGTTTTATTACGTTTTTATAGATAAAAATTTAAACCAAAATATTTCGGCAGTTAACAAATCGCTAAGGCCATACAACTCATATAAATGATTGAGAACAAAACCTTCTGACAATGCAATTTTTTTTGTTTATTGTAACCGTTTCAGTGACCCTTGGAAATTTATGGTAGATTATTCCTAAGACATCCTGGATTAATATCGAGTAAAAATATTTATATTGAAAAATTTCAAAATTACAAAGAAGAAGAATAGATTTAACAGAAGTAGTATGACCGATCATGAAAATTAATCATGAAAAAGTAAAAAAGCTTCGGAACCATAAATTTGAGTTATTAAAATAATATTTCAAAAAATTCTCTAAGGTTAATCGAACCTATTGAATAACAAAAATATCAGGAGGAAGTCAAATATATTTTACACAATTAATGTAACTTATCAGTTAACATTATTTATCTATATATATACATAATATGTACAAAATAAATGGTCCATTGAACTTAAATTTGTTTTTTTATGGAACGCATCATTTACAATTGTCTATTTGTTGTTATTTTTTTTATTCTTCCACAGTTCCCGTGACACAACAAATTAAGTCTTGCATGTTGAATAAACATAAAATATAAAAAAAAAATATATATAAAATCAAAATAAAAACAACAGCAAAATATCAAAGAAAAAAAAATTACATTATTTGAAATGTTTCAGATTCAATGAAAGAAGAAGGGTGTTGTCACATACTTTCTTAAAATTACCACTTTGAAAATTAAACACCCTAGTAAATTTATGAATTTCTTAACAAAATATTACAAACATTTTTTTTTGTAAAAAATAATCCGGTTCCAGCAGAAATTTTTAAAATTTCAGAATTAAAGATAAATGATTAAATATGATGCACATAATAAATGTATATATATATATAGAAGATAAAAAAGTAGGTGTTGCCAAAATCTATTAAAATAATTTCAATGCATTTAAATTTTTGTGAAAGAGTTAAAAAATTATAATAATCAAAAACAGAATACAAATTGGAAGGGTGGTGTGGTTAAATTGAAGGTGTGTGTGTGTGTGTGGGATTTGTTGCGTTTTTGTATTACTATTGATGTCGGTTGTTATTTTGTATTCTAATTAATAACATTTATTTTATAATATACGTTTTGTATATACGATTCGAGTTCTATAATAATTTGTATTGTATTAGAGAGTGGAGAAATTAATTTAAAAAAAAATTATTTTTTATTTTTGTTGTATAGACTTACAATTATTCTGGATGTAGTTGATATAGTGTTTTTACGATATTAATATGTATATATATTTTTTATATGTATATATATATATATATACTTATATTGTATACGAAGTTCGTTAATAATCGTTTTTTTTTTTGTTCTTGTTCATGAAGGTTGTTCTTGAATAGTGCAATTAAGAAATTGCGTGTACGTTCTTAATTAGAATAATTAGTTTCGTTTGTTTATAAGGAAGAAAAGAAAGAATTTCAAGTACTTGGCGGTTTTTTAAATACATTTTTTTATATGAGTTATAAGATTTTTTTTATGACGATTTTTATGATGAGGTAGATGAAAATGGAGTAAAAACTATATAAAGATACAATCTGGATTGTGTTATGTTCTAAGAAATAATTTGTAATTTACGTTGATAAAAATATCAATTAGCTACACAAATCTTATCTTCAATTTGTAATTCTTAACTTCTTTCGATATTTTTGTGATATATTCAATGTTAGGATAAGTTGAAAAATTATTCTTACCAATCAATGTTATTTAATCGTACAAACAGAGGAGCTGTTAAGAGCTGCTATACATAATGCTATGACATGGACATTGAAAACAGCATACAACATACATACATACATTTATCTTTTAAATAAAAATTCATAATCAAACTATTGAAATTTTAAAAATTTTCGCACAAAATAATTTGAAAAAGAAAACAAAATGTGAAATTAAATCAATTTGAAGCGTTTTCAAATTGACTAAGCTACGTGTAGAGTGGATGGAATAAAATACTGCACTTAACAAAATTTTCAAATCCAAAACTATTTTCGACAAAGTGAAACATTTGTTAAAAGATGTGAATAAAATATTGTTGAAGAAGATGATTTCAGGAAATGTAGGATGAAACAATATTGTGTATAGCAACCAAAAAGTAAATAAAATTTAAAATCACATTTTTTTTTTAAATAAAAAAAATTTCGTCCTGTTTAGTTGTCCAAATAAAATTGTTTAATTTTGTTTTTAAATTTCTAAATGTACTTTTAAATTTTCTTTTGTTTTATTTAAGTCATTAATACCTTAATAGCTGTAAGATTATTATATACATAGTTACATAAATTTATAATTTCTGTATGTTTACATTAGATTAACTATACCCGAATTCTAACTAAATTTGTTGATTAACACAATTACTATTTTATTATTATATAATTTGCTCTTTGTATAAATATACTCTGTATGAGTTAATACCTCTTTTAGAGATACCGCAATAAATAAATAAAATTGAATTGATTGAAGATTTATTTAAAATATTAATTCAAAAACAGTTTTGTGCAGCAATCTGCATTGATTTATCTCTTAATATTAACAAAGGCCACTGAAGTTACTAAGCTTAGAATATTTTAGTATTAACTTAACTGAGTAGTAAGAATCACTTGCAGGTGATCTATGATTTCGTATATTAAATAATATATTTTTATTTATTTTATAATGTTTTAATAAAGCACCGCGGATGTAAGTGCAAAAATATAAAATAAAAATATTTAAAACAGAATGTCCTCAAAAGGTTGGAATCAGAAATTTATAGTTTGATAGATTAAGTTGTAGATAATTATTTTTAAATATAATTATAAGAAACAATATATGAAATTATAATTTGATACAAGCACAATAACTGAAATGAAAATAAAAATATAATGTTTTAATTAAACTATCAAACTCTGTACGAACTCTGTACGAAATCCGTATGAGCTCTTTTGCATAAATAAATAAAAAAAAATTAAATTAATTCTTTAATAGTACCCACTAAAACTTTTATTCATATATCAAATGATGATGATGAAATGTCTAAATCAAAATATATAAATTTAATTCTATTCCATTTTCCACATTAAAGTTTCTCACTTAAGTCTTTCTATTCATTTATTGAATCTCATTAATTATAACTGTAATTTTAACCATTTAATATCCATTTTAAAATAGTTGCCAATATTTTCAATTATCGCATAATCTATGATTAATTGTCTAAACTTAAAGGAAATGAATCGATTCTTTTTCCGGTCATAAAATAATATGTAATATATTTAATTTTTTTTTTTTTTCGTTTTTGTTAAATTAAAAATTCAAATCATTTGCAGTATATCTAATCGGATTCAAATTGGGTAAAATTACAAAATTAAATTGTGAAGAAGTGACAAATAAAAAAAAAGAAAAAAAAAACAACAACAAACAAAAAAAAAAATGTCTATGCAAGAAGAGAAAAAAATAAAAAAACAATATTAAATATAAATTCTATATTTAACTTTAGTAATTTATTTCAACTTCCATTTTCTGTTTACAAAAACTGACTTCTGACTGGTTGTTGCATTCGTTTTTATTTAAGTTTTTTTTTTTGTTTATTTGTTTTTTTTTTTTTATTAAATTATTTTACCAGTTCTCTTCAATGGAACTTCTTTTTAGACTTCATTACTTTATTTGTAGCTTCTGATGGCTACCTATAAACCATAATTGGTTTTACTTAGATCCAAAAACGATTTATATATATATATATATATATATATATTTAAAATTAAGTTAAGTTATTCCGTATTCTTTATGATCATATATAGAAACCATAAATGCGCGCGCGCGATTAAATAAAAAAAAAAAATACTAAATAAATAAATAAAAAAAGTTCAATATTGCTATAAAATAGATGTGAATACATAGAATAGAGGTGAAGTTGTTTTTTCGTTTAATGTTTTTGTTATGTGTACTGCCACTGAACTTTAACGATTATAAAAATAGAAATAAATGAAGAAGAAACGAAATTATGTTGCAAAAAAAAAGGAATGTTCTATAAATAGAAATGGAAAATATTTCGGTTGTAAGAAATTAAATATTTTGTAAATAAAATAAATTTTAAAAGAATTTTATTCTTACACCATTACAACATTGAGTAATGAAATATTACAAAGTATCAAGTGGTGCTATTAAATAAAATTTTTTCAAAATAAATAGGGGTTGCCGATTTGACTAAAACTAATAAATAACTCCTATCAGATTACTACAGGAATGAGGCAACAGTTGTAGAATATTTTAGAGGTGTATTGGTTGAAGATGGATGCTGGTATGTATAACAAAATTTTGTTATTTCTAATTAAATATCGAACTTAGCCTGATAGAATTCAATTACAACTTAATGATAAGCCTTCATCAATATATAGAGATTAATGTATTTATTTATTTATTTCAATCTACTGGGTATTCCGTTACAGATTTTGCTTATACGCACAGATTTTGCTTATACGTATTATGTACACTTTTAAGACTATGAATCAGTCACTTAATCATTCACTGAAAATCATATACAAAATCCGATACAAATCATTGACATATCAAATGAAATTTAAATGTGGAAAACAATATTTCCTGTAGAATAACTTCGCATTCACAAGATCATTGTTTAATTTTATTTTTAGTAATAATTAAATTCAATTTTAAATTAATTTGAAAGAAAAATTGTGTTTGATTCAAATTAAGAGCCTTCTTATTAGTAGTCAGATGTCACGAAAACGTCAACATATCAGTTGGTATATAACTTTACTTTACTAATTAACCATCATTGATCCTTTTCACTCCACTTATGAGTCTACACTCTTTCTGTTGTTATTTATGTGCTATGAAACGTTTTTTGTTATTCAATTTGAACTTAATTTGAAATTTAATTTAACACAATTAAAAAATCATTAAAATGAAAGTAATTAAACGAATTAAATGGCTAAGAAATTTTCCTTTTCAATTCTAAGATGTGATGTGAAAATGACATATTAAAATAATGAAAAAGATGAAGAAAAATTATATCAATATGACAATTATTAAATATGCATTAATATTTCTATCAAATTATATTTGCATTAAATCTCTGTTAAATTCGCTTCGCTAGAGAGTATGTATGAAATTTTAAAATGTAAAAATCATTTAATGAAAATAACAGAACGCGGTTAGGCATCTGGATTGAGTCTAATCATATATAAGTGTGCAAATCATATAAGTGTGAAATTATGGATAAATTAAGAATAAATGATGAATATAGAAATATATGTATACGCAAAAATAAAATGGAAAAGAAGCAATGAAATTTGAATCAATACGCATAGAATGAATGAAAACAGTTAACCAGAATGTATGAAAACAAATCAGGTGAAAAATGTTAATTACTAATTAATTTTTAATATAAAAATTTACTATTTTTTTAAATAATTATGATTTATATAATCTAATCATAGTCACTAAACATATTACACTCGTACTGCAACTGTTGAGACTATTTTGTACCAACAAATGAAAATTTCAATTTTCCTATTAGTCGAACATTGAATTTATAATCTTTAGATTCAATGTTCTACTAATAGGAAAATTGAGTATTGAGTATTGAATCAGTTGTTAAAAAAAATTGAGTATTGAGTCAGTTGTTAATAAAAAGTATTTATAATGTATTTATTAACAACTGACACAAACTGGATACGATGAATTATAAATTATTTCGAATTAATGTAGACAATATACTATAAAATTAGGTAACTGGAACTGAATAATGTCTCTGGAAGTGAATATAGTTTTTTATAGGCTTTAAATAGTAAAAAAATTTTAAATAATAAAATTAAAAACTCGCTAAATATGTTTCACTAAAGTTTTGTCTCATTGATTTGATTTTGGTGATGCATTTGGTGATGGTTTGCATTCATATTATATGGTGAAATATGGTTTGCGTTCAATATATTATTAATTAAATTTAGTGAAATATATCTAAATTTTTTTAATTTTAGTATTCTAGAACTTATTTGTGCACTAATTTCAATAATGTCCTATGTTACAAAAAAATATATCAACATAGTTATAGTTGTACGACTGTGTATGAATCCACTAAAATAGTATATTATTGAATAATGGTAAAAATATTGTTTCGATCTGCAACAGAAAAAAATAAAATAGCAATTATGATCATTCGTAAAAGGATAAGCCACACAAAGAACAGAAGTGGAGTTAAAGTATTAAAATGCTGATATATTAATCTTAATTCTATTGTTTGGAAATTTATTAGTCTATACACCCATATAGAATGTTTTGATTTCATTATCATTAAAATGCATGATGGTGCATCATTCCAACTAATTTAGACCAATTGCACATCATTGTAGCATCATGATAACACACAATTCCAACAGATTTAGAACAATTGAGTACATTATTTGTTTACTTCATGAGTAAAAAAAAAAAAAATGTTAAATAAAGAATTTTAATCTACCACTCTATATGGATTTTAGATTGTAAAACATTGAATATGAAGAAAAAAGTATCGTAAATTCTTAAGTATCTAAAGTAATTTCTTTTATTAATTTTTCTTCTATTTAGTTATTTTTCTTCTTTTTCTATATGTTATTTTGTCGTACTGCGTCTTAAATTACAAAAAAAAAAAAAAAAAAAAAAAAAAATTGTATTGCATAAAATTTATGTAAAACGATTTTGATCGCATGACTTTCTACTTAACAAAAAAAAAAAACAAAAAAAAAAAATAACAGAAAAACAAAACACAATTTCATTCCCATCTTTAAATTTATTTTCAAAGTTAAGACGAATAGAATTTCATTTTTACTTGATCTTGATCTTGCGCGTTTTCCTACAATCTGTTTTTTTTTTTTATGTTTAAATCCAAGTTATATCCATAAATACATTACATGTATATTGTAGTTATATATTATGTATCACATATAAAATTGGAAAAATGGATGAATATCTTAGGATGTAAATAAATTTGCATGATATTCTGACTAGATTTATATTTAATATATATTTATATATATAAATATATGGATGAGGAGATTGAAACGAATTGTATTTTGAGGTGCTTAAAGAGCAATTAGTAAATTCAGGTTTTTATTTTATTTTATTATTATTTTTATTCTTTTTGTTGTTTATTTTATTTTTATAGAAGAGAAATTCTTATTCAACAACAAAATTGAGTATTGACATGAAAGTTAGAAAATCTTTGATTAATAGTATTAAATAAAAAAAAAAAAACAAAATAAAAAAATTTATATGTATAAGAAGATGGGGTATCATTGTTGAATTCAATTTGTTCGCTTATAGAATTTTTAATTAAAAGAAATTTCATGGTGTATTTAAACTAAAGTGTTGTTATTTTTTTTTCTCAATTTAAAAATTAATTTAAAACAATTAACTTTATATAAACTTCATATAGAGTATAACTATATTTTTTTTTTTTATTTTTCATTGAATTTATATTTCATTTAAATTATAATGTTAAATTGCATCGGGATCGGAAATTAATAGCAAAGTAATTAACTTTAATGAGTTTTTTTTTTAGTGTATATACGTATATGTATTCATATATAGGCATTTTCTTTCTTTCAATGAAAACAAAAAAACAAAAAGAAGAAAAATTTGAAATAATTTATCTTAATGTGTTATTCAATAATAATTTTTGTAGTAATTTTTATGCTGTTGTTATTATAGAACACCATAATAATTTTATAGTATATGTTATTAGAATGGTAGTTAATGATGATAATTGACTAGTTCAAAAATAATAAATGATAGTATTTTGTAATTAATTTATTTAATAATATTATTTTAGAGTAGTTAAAAGTACAATCTTTGCCTACCTTTAAAAATTCAATAATTATTTTTTTTTTGTACATGTATAATTTGTTTATTAATGTTAATTAAAAATTTATTACTACCTTCCGAATTTATATAAAAGGAATTTTTTTAAAAAATTGAATAACATAATAATAGTGGGTAATGTAAAATTTAATTAAAATTGAAAGCCGGATGAGTGTGAAAATTAATTTTATACGTTTAAAAGAAGTTAATTCAGAGGAAGAGATTTTTTTTATTATTCAATGTATAGAACGAATTCTAGTGCTGGTATATAGTGTTTGATATTCGTTAATAATGTATTATTTCTTTCAAATTCTTTCAAAAACTTCAAGTAGCCGATTATCGACTCATCGACTTGACAATTTGATATAGATAAGCGATTTGACAAACTGATGATACTTTCAAACTATATAGTTAAATGCATACAGTATACAAGTGGTTATATTTTACATCAAACTGATAGAAAGCTATTAATAGAGAGCAATGTAGAGTATATCAAGTTAATGTTCTTGGTACATTTTTATTAAATTTATAAATGCAAAAAGCTTACAAAATGTCATATTAAACGGTAAAGCAATTCTATACGCCATTAACATTTGCATAATTCACCAAACCAAACTCATTCTTTGTCATAAATTTAGAAAAAAAAAATCTAAATATAATTTAATAAAAATTTTAGCATTTTTGATCAAATAATGAAAATACATAAGCTTAAACAGCACCTCAGCAAAATTAAATAAATATTAATTTTAATAAAATTGGAGAAACTCAATCTTACCCAAAAAATTTGGAAAATTGAGAAGGTATAATCAGTGTTTGGATAGATACTTTTCATACTTGATTCTTCTATTTAATAAAATTAAAAATTTTTAGCTGAGTATAAATAAATAAATATCGTTTAAATAATCAAATGTATTAATATGTATATTTTCAATAATTCGTTAGAATCTAATTAATTGTTTAATTTATTAATTATAAGTATTACATTATGTAAAAGCTATTTGAAATAAATGAATTATTTTAATAATAATAAAATAATAATAATAATAATAGAAAAAGATAAAGGCTTAAATTAGATCACATTTATGTGAATTAGTTGACTAGGAAATTATTAGTCTGTGTGTTCGGATAGATATATTCAGGATTGTGCCAGTGCAATATTGCGAAAATCTATTTTCTAGTAATTGTTTAATAGTCGTGATTAAATAAACATATTGCATTAGTCAAAATGAAGTAAAATCGCAATGTTCAATATTACATATATGAAATATTGTAATATGAAAGAATGCAAAGAGTTCAAATAAATAAAAATCAAATATTAAAAGGGTGTTTCACTATCAACAACTGATGAAAAGAGAAATAATACATACACAGAAGTTTTAATATTCCTGTTACACTTCAGTTGATGAATTGAGTGTAATTCATAATAGAGTAAATCTAATTAAAAGATACAATTCAACAACAATTATTGCCATATTTTTGAATAAAATGTTGTACAAGTACATTTTTTTTCCAATCTATTGATAATTTTCATTTAATTTGTCAAAACGAATTGGTTTTTCTGAGCCTTTTGGTCGAATTTTCTGCAGTTTGATTTTTATATATACTATTTAAGTAATAGTACAAAGATAGATACGAGTGACTGTCAAACTCAGCACACTTAAGCCATAAGAGGTCCATTGTGATACATAATAGTACTTAATTACATAATTAAATAATAGTACCAATGGCTCTATTCGAGCTATATTTGTACTATTTTTAAAAAATTTTTGATTGTAACCATGAATATAGAGAATTTGAAAACTAAACTAAACAAAAACCAAATTTTTAATACTGCATAAATTAATATTTTAAAGTAGTTTAATACTATTAATAAAATTGCTTAATCAAGTTTCCCGCTTAAGTCTTTCATTTTAAATATTGATATACGACTTGAATTGAACCCATTTCTAATATAAATTCATTTTATTGTTTCTAAAAGAGAAATTGATAAATAACTTTCCTTAATTTTGGTTTGTTGATTAATACATCAAAAATTTTTAACTTAATAAAATTAATTATTTTAATACAAAGTAATGAAATGCAATTCTTTTGAAATAATTTTTTATTTTTGTAAAACCAAGAACAAAAAGAAAAAAGCTTATTCTCTCAAAAGCGAATTTTTTTCCAGAAAATTTGAATCATTCCCATTCAAACAAAGAAACCCCATCAATTTATTTTCAAAAACATGAAGACATTAATTTTACACCCAAAAAACAAAAAAAAAAAACAAATAAAGTAAAATTTTATTTTTCTTTTTATTTTAAATGAAAATTTTATGTAAATTTATCATTACATGACATTCTTTCAAATAAAAAAAGCTCCAATTTTTCATTATACTAAAAGTTTTTTATTTCAATTCAATTCAAAAACCAAAAAAAAAAAAATTAAAAATTAGCATATAAATGATTCCAATCACATTTTAAGATCCGAAAAAAATGTGGCAGATTACATACCGTTTTCATTGCAATTAAAATTTTTTTTTTGGGGGGACATTTACAATACCACAAAAAAAAAAAAAACACTAACCATCATCATCTGAAATATATAATTTTTATCTAAATTACTCCATTAATTCTTTACATTTCTTCCCATTTCCCCCCATTTATTAGAATTGAAAAGACCAGTTTATTCAGGAATTAAAAATTTTGAATTACAAAATGTTAATGAACTTCAAGTCACCACCTTAAAATTCTGATGACGTTAATCATTAGTTCCCAAAATTAAAATAAAAAAAAAAAAAATTAATTTTTGTTAGTGACTTGTATTAATCTTAATTACATACTCTCTAAGGTTCAAATTTTCTGAATTTATTGTTTTTTTGTTTTTCAATAATTGTGAGAAAAGTGTTTTTATTTTGTTTTTTGTTTGTGTTGATTTGAACAAATTATGTGGAAAATTAACGGAAATTAAAATAGGGTTATCCAGAAAATGATAAAAGGTATTTTGAAAATAATAAAAACAAAAAACAGTTATTCTGTTTTTGATAAGTTCTTTAAGATATGAAATTATGTTGAACCTATTTGGGTAATTAAAATTAGTAGTATTCGTTTTCCATCCAAAAGAAATAAAAACAAAACAAAAAAAAATACTTTACAAAATAATAAAAAAATTTATCAGAATTAATTTTTTTAAAAATTAACTATGATAAAAAATGTTTTACATTCGATAGGAATTCATTGAACCAGAAGAATATGTATTCGTTTTACTATAGAGTTTGCTTAAGATCATAATCTCGATAGATCAGAGATAACATAATCTGGTTCTATGGACCAATTTCTATATAATGAGTTAACAACTGAATATTTCATACAAAAATTAGAAAAATAGAGAAGGTATAATATTGAACACACTTGAAATCTGATGTATTCTATACACTCTATACGAACAGAATTGCTCTTTGTGGGAATCGCGGTAAAAAAAAATTAATAAATCAATTATGTTATTATTTTTGTAACTTAACTACGACATAATATTTTGATAATCATTTACATCTTTAAAGTAAATCAATGACATTTATTTAGCATAGGTATATGTACATACATTTAGACAATTCACTTCGATTGTGCTAAAAATAATACAAATACAAGTCCATTAGTTGTATTGAAGATGATTTTGATTTGTCACTCTCCCTAATCACTATTATTCGGGTTTTTTTAGCATATTAAAAACATAAAAGTTTTTAAATGTCCCTATATAAATGTTTTCAAAAATAAATAAAAATTCTTAAAATTTTTTAAAAATATTTGCCAATTTTAAAGTTAAAAAAAATTAGAAAAAAGTCTCCAAAATCATATGAAATTTTTTAAAAGCTTGATCACATTTCTAAATACATTTAAAAGTATTTCAATATTGCTTTTGATTATAAAATTCTTCAAATAATCACAATTCTTCAAACTCTCCAAAATTTGAAAATGTTGCAATAGTGTATAAAATTACAAAATTAGTGTTTTTGAGATCATGTGTTTGTACATTAAAATAGTGATTACCTTCTTTATTTTTCATATCTCTTAGTATTAAGTTAAACAGAAATGTAAAATTAAAATATTACAAATAAAGCACTACTACCACAATTACTACTGAAAATAGTGCTTTTATTTTTCAAACTTTCTCTCAACTTTGGAAAATATTCTACATCTATAAAAGTCTCCAAAACTGTATAATTCCTAAAAATATATCCTCAATATTAAATATTAATTACTAATATTATTAACACTAAAACAGTTTTTTTAATTTACGAAACTCTACAAACTCTCCAAAGTCCACAAAAGTCTCCAAAATCATAAAATTCCTAGAAAACATGTCTCTAATAATAAAACCGTTTTTTTTTTGTTTTATTTTAAATATTTCCTGATAACATCAATATAAAAATTCTTGTAGATTTTCTCTAACAAGACTATAAATATTTACGGTTAAAAAAATATTTATTTTTTATTAATTTATTTACTTTGTTCTTTTTTTTTTTGATTTGATTATGGATTTTTGAAAATTTTACTTTAGGGGTTTTTTTTTATTTTATAACTGGTATCCTATCAATATGGTCTAACACATGAAAGAGTATGGAAATTATAATTTACAAAATAAGAAATAAATAAAAAAAATAATTTCCCGAAAATAAAATTCTTATGAGCAACGTTTAGGTGCTTCATTTAATGTTGTTGCTTTGTTAAAATAAAAAAAAAATATACCCAGAAGTTTTAAAATACCGGTAGTTCAACAGCTGATAAGAATGAATTATTATTGTTAATAATAAAGAAACATATTTTTTAGGCTGTTTTCAACATCATAAACGCCATTTGTTGTTTTTTTGTTTATGTTGTATACGAGTACAATTTCGAAAAGGGATCTTTTTTTTTTTATCTTAACAACAATAAGAAAGAGATATGGGCTTAATAATAAATTCATCTTAATTTTTTGTTCACCTTTTTTTTAGTATTTTTTTATTATTATTATTATTACCTTTAGCACTTACTTACTTTTACAGGTGAGAAGAAAATAAAGATAGGTTGTGGATATATAAAAAATTAAGGTATTTTATATTTTGTATGCAATACTTTAAATATTATAGTGTACAATAGCCAATATATTAATATATTAAAATGATGATATCGGTGTATATAGAGAAAGAGATTCATTTACAAAAAAAGAATGAAACAATAATAAAAAAAATAATAATAATAAATAATAATAAGAATAATAATAATGTTGTAAAAGTTTGTAAGTATATAAACCATAATTTGTATGAGTTTTAATCATTAACACATTTTTTTTTGTTGTTATTGTTTTTATTCAAACTCGACAATTTAAAAAAAAAAATCGTTGTCTGATAGTATCAGGTTGGATATTGTTTTTTATTTATTTTATCAAAATGGCTATACGTTGTTGAGAAATATATAAATGTCTACAGGAATACCTCAATATACATTACTATTCATGGTAAAATTGAATTTTCTAATAATAAAAGAATATCAACACTGACTCATTGCATGAATACATTGCTACGGCTAAAATAATATTAAATGTGAATGAGCTAAACGTTGTAAACAATATTATAAAATATTTTCTTCGATTATATCACTCAAAATGGAGATCTGAAGGTTGTAAATGAGCAGTTCAGTGCCTACATGATCTGTAAAAAACTCAAATGAGTAGAGATAAGATATCTGAGTACTGAATTGTCATCTTAACTATGTATACATAATTTTTTTTTTAAAAAACTGACTTTAGAGACTGTGTTTCAGTTTCTTGAAATAATTAATTTTTCTAAATATAGGAGTGCAAAATTTGGTGCAATATAAATTTGGTGCATTGTAAGTTCATAAAAGTGCAAATGTGATATGAGTATTAACATCTAAAAACTTAACTATAAACAAAATAATTTTTCAAGTAGCAGTGTAAAATTTGGTGCAATGTAAATTTGTTGCATTGTAAGTTCACAAAAGTGAAAATATTATATGAGTATTAAACAGCTAACAACTTAGTTCTAAACAAAATAATTTTTCAAATAACAGTGCAAAATTTGGTGCAATGTAAATTTGGTGCAATGTAAATTTGGTGCATTGTAAGTTCATAAAAATGAAAATGTTACATAAGTATTGAACAACTAACAAATTAACTCTAAACAAAATAATTTTTCTAATAGCAGTGCAAAATTTGGTGCAATGTAAATTTGGTGAATTGTAAGTTCATATAAAAATTAAAATATAAATTTATAATATCCTGGAAATATAAAATATCCTGTTTAAAAGATGTGTTTTAGATATGCAAATAACCTAGTGTTTTTCGAACCACATATTGTCTAATAGAACGAAGGAAATCTATCTAAGTTTGTCAAATATTTTATATTTAATACGTACTTTTTTACCGATTTAGTTACAGAGAAGTTTTTAAAGGCAACGGTTTAACAACTATTCAAAAAATAAAACATTGCTTACAGTCTTTAAATTAATTAAAATAACCTATAAAATATCGAGAACCTACTGTATATCATTTACTATATACAATATAATATATGACAATTATTATGAACATCAGGTTGGTTGTCTTGGGTCAATCAACTTGAACAGAAAAAAAAGACTTTACATACTTGGTAGGTAATACAATATACGTGTAAGTGTGGGGAATTAATAAAAAAAAAAGCAAAAAAATGGTGAAAGAAAATAATATGCAAATTCTTGTCATGCAATGCAATTAAAAAATCTAAAGAAAATGTATAGAAAGAAAAGAGCAAAAAAAAAAAAAATTCTATAATAAATAAGAAAATGAAATAAAGAAAATAAAATAATATAGTAGACAAGTAATGTATACGAGTACATATAGACACTTGAAATATTATTTATTTAAATAAAACATTCAATATTAAATTGCTCATTGAAAATTTGTTGCTATTATTTACAATAAACAAATATTTATGTTGAGATTTTTTATTTATGTTGTTTTTGGTCTTTATTTTTTATTTGTTTAGTTCAGCTTTAAAATTGTTTATTGTGCAACAATGTTGCAAAATTATTTATTCTTTTGTATAATTTTGCAAAAAAAAAAATATATTATAAATTCTCTTTTGTAGATGATAATTTAAAAGAAAAAGAAAAAAATTGGATATGTTCTTTATTTAATTTTATTTTTTTTATTTATTTGTTTATTGACGCATTGAGAATGCAATGAAAGTGCTAATTAAAATTCAAGTTCATAATATGATTCAGAAAAAAATTGATTTTATTTTTTTTTAAGTGATACATTTACGTGGGCAAATTGATAAAGATGTAGAGATTATTTAATTTATAGGCAATTTATTCAACTTCGAGCTATTAAACATTTATCAACAATTTTCAGGCTGGAAGAAAAAGAAAATGTGGATTTCTAAATTGGGATTTTTAAAATAAAATTTTGTTCAAAAATTATTTAAATAGAAGTCGTTAATTTCGAAATCGAATACAACTAGACCTAATTTTATCTTCAACTTTAAACAATTTATATTACAATCAAATTATTAAGAATTAACAAAAAATGTGTAATCGATAGATTTTAGTGAAATTTGATAACCTTAATATTAAATATACTATCCGATATATACGAATATAAAAACAAAGAAAATTTTGTTAAAGGATTGAAAATATTATTGTTATTTAAGTTTAATCTACTGATTGATGTCAGATTAGTTAAACAAATGATAGATTTGGACCTAACCATTATTTAAGAGTTCTTTCAACTGAACAAATTAGTTTAGTGGGCAAATTGCAAAGTTAGTCTGTAACAAACTTTTTAATTGCCATTGCTATATAATCCATATAGTGTATATGCGGATAATAATATTCTATCAATAAAGGATATAAAAATCAGTCTCAATAAGTATGAATATCTTAATACAAAACTAAGAAAATACTAGCATTATCATAATTTAAAGATACAGTTATAATATGCAATTATTAAAACTATTCGTTTTGTCATATTATCGCAAGTTTTTGGGTTCAAAGCTATGTAACGCTCTACCACTGAGTATTAAGAATTTATGGCACATTGAAAGCCGTTGAAAATAAAATGAAAGTTTATTTGATGTTGCCTGAATGTAAAAATATTATTTTATAATAGTGTGCAAATAGCCAAAGTATATTAAAGAAACTTATTAGTCTGTAATATTTTCATGCCAACTTACTAAAAATTGCAAATTGTCATGATTAAAAAAAAACTTACTAAAAATTACAAATTGCCATGAAACTATTACAGACATTAAGTTTTAATAATAATTTTATGTACTCATATATTACGACCTTTTTATAACCAACCTAAATAAAACAATGCAATTTTTTTGTAAAGTCATATCTTTAGTGAGATACTGATGAACTTATATTAATAATATTTATATAATAGATTTATGCGAAACCCATTGTTTAGAGTTTAGACATTTTTTCTTTCGACTAATACTAAAACTAATTCGCTGATTATTATAAAAATTAATGATCTTCCAAATTGCATCTTCAGCTGATTTATGTTTTTTTAAGCTTTATTTTATGTCAGAAGAGTCCAATTGTTGGTACAGTTGTAAAATACAAGACCCTACTTATTTATGTATATGTATTAATTATTCACATTGATGAAAAATTGTTAAAATATAATGAAATTAGAAGCGGGCATATATTACGAGTCCCAGAGATCAGAAAATAGTTAATAATATTTCCAGATATTTCATAAGGACAAGACGTAGAGCTAAGTCCAATTCCGAACCTTGTAATCAGTAGTCAGAAGACATATCGATCATGATCTTTAATTATAGTAATAAAACTAAACTGAACTTAACTATATGCTAAGCGGAACTGATAAAATAAGTGAATTTAATAACTTTATGATAAATTAATCAAATTTTAAAGAAGACTACAGCTCTTTTCAATCTACATTGAAAAGAAAAACAAAAGAAAACTCATGTTTCATAATACAACATTTTAATTTTGAATTTTCATCTAATATTATTTTTTATTAGAAAATTGAATCAAACATCAGATTTCAAATTTTACAAAATAAAAGAATGACAACAATTCTAAACAATTTCTAAATTAATTCTGAACAATTCCCAAACAATTATTTCTTTAAAGCAGAATTTTTTTATTTTCTTTAATTTAAAAATTAAGCACAATTTATTTTCAGAGTCCCTACGCAGAGTGCTAAATCTAAATTAATTTTGAATAATTTTCATCACAGAATAAATAAATGAATTCTGAACAATTATATAATGGCTGTCAACCAAATGTTTATTTTCAAAGTCTTAATTCAATATACAGGATCATTTATTTCCAGAGTACTTTATCCAGAGTATTTACAGTCTAGATATTCTTGTTTTAATAATTTTTCATTTATTATTATTATTTGGTTTTTTTTTGCCTTAATGTATTTGTACAATATGTTTAATTTCATATATTTTAATTTTATATTTTAAGAGCTTATATTACTAGAATATTATTTAGACTAACTTAATTATTTAGAATAAATTACAAGTACAAAATGGCAAGTAAAAAGTAATTAATTATTTTTTTTTGCTAATATAAGACCTAAATTAAACCTAACCTAAAGTTTATTAACGTCTATTATTTTTCATTTAAACATTTAATAAATTGTTATAAGAATTACAAATTATTTGTTCGAATAATTCGTATAATTATTTTACATATTAGAAGAACCTATTATCAGAAAGTATTTATTAAAAATTGTCAAATTTTATTAAGAAAATATTTTTATAATTAAATATAAATAATATATATAATTTAAAAAAATATCTTTAAAACATTTTTGTTCTACAGTAATTTATTTAAAAATTACTATCAAGTTTCTCTCTTAAGTCTTTCGATTAAAAAAGAAATACATTAGATATATATACAAATAATCATAGTAAAATATTAATTTGAATATTATTTTCAATTTTTTACTAACCTGATATACAAGCCACAACACTCAATAAGCAAAATAAAACAATTTTGGCCATTATTTTCGTTTTAATGTGTTTTTCTAAAAATCTAAATAATTACTTTAAATTTTAGTTAATTGAAAATGAATTTTATTTTAAAATTTTAACTTCACTTTCAAAAATTCTTCTTCACTTAATCACTTTTTTTCTTTTTATAAGATTCGTTCTTTAAAAATATTCGAATTTTCAGAAACACAAAAAAAAAAATCCTTTTTTTTTCTTTTACAGATGGATGTGTGTATTAAAAATTTCTTTTTTCTTTTTAATTTTTTTGTACGTTTTTCTTAGCCGGTATTAAAACAATGATTTAAAATTCACTTAACGATTTTAGTCCGGTTTCACAAATGATTCCTTGTAACTGAGAACTCAGAATGAACTATAAACGAAAACGAAAGAAAAATATTCTTTTTAATTCTTAGTTTTCTTTTTTTGTTGTTTTTGTTTTTTTTTTTTACTTCAATGTTTATTTTTGTTGTTGTTATGATTTGTTTTTTTTTTGCAGAAATTTTTATCTTCGGAATGCTTAAAAGTCAAGTTCACGAACAAAAATGCTTAAGAAGAATTCTTGAGTTTAGCTTAAAAGGAAATTCCCCCACTACCTTTAGAAAAAAAAATCAAACACGAATAAAATGAAATAGAATAACAAAGAAAAAAAGAACAAAAAAACAAAAAAAAACTCAAAATTTAAAACGACGACAACTCTAATATTAGAGAGACACCACACTATCAAATCGAGTAAAAGAACTTTGAATTAAATGGAAAATAAAATTGAAAAAAAAAGTGAAGAAGAAAAAAAGAAGATGAAAGAAAATCGAATAAGAATGAAAAAATGGTAAAAAGAATATTATCAAGAATACTAGGGTTAAAAAAATCTAAAGATTAAAAGAAGACAGAATGAAAAAGTAATGCTGAGTGCAATAGTGACCAAATAAAATTTGGATAATAATATTGTATAGTTAATATAGTTAATCATGAATAACTGAATACATTTTTGGCTGTATTCAAACTGCCAGCTTAAAAACATAATTCAAAGCTTACAAACTGAGCTAAGTTATATTGAACTAACTTATATTATACTAAACTAAGCAAAAAATTTATTCAATTTGTTATTAATTATATCAACCATTTGTTGGGTAAAAGAATACCAAAAGTAGGACTTATCGTGCAAAAGTCGACTTAATTTGTCAGTATGCTTACAGTAATTTATCGTGGAAGAAAAATAACTTTTTACCATTCAAAACACACCAATCTGTATTTGCTTTTCTATATGTTCACCTCACTGTACAGCTCGTGTACTTCAGCATTATACTTTTTGATCTACACCCTGTATCTCATATACTAAATTGTTATTTCTATAAATAATTTTTGCTTTCAGTAATATTATGTGATTGCTTGTCTGATTATGATGATGTCTCAGAACTATATATATATATATATATTAGTATAATGCTATTGCTAATCTAGTAAGGTTTAGCTGCAGTTTAAAAAAAATGCAGATAATAATTCAAAACACCAACAACAATGTAAAATATGCATCATCTCTCATCATAATACACTAATATTATTTTCTCACACTATTTTACTTCAACATACACCAACTTCCATAATACAATACAAACAAAAAAATTAATACGAGAATTAAAACTTCAGTCATATATTGATAAGACAAAAATATAATATTCTATTTAGCTTTATTTACGAATTATTTTAAACATTAATTGACACCAACTTCCACCAACAAATTACACCAACTTCCATAATACATTATAAAAAAATTTATTTATTTCGTCAATTCTCATTCTTTCATAATTTCATTCATAATGACCTGTTTTTTCATTATTATTATTCTTGTTATAAAAGGCTTCAGACAAAAAGAAAATTAATATATATAAGATATTTGTGTGAGGTAGATTAGCATTTGAAACTTGAGTAGACAAATTGAATAAAAAATATATTATTATTCTACGCATTTCCTCTAAATTGGTATTACTATTCTATATTTAGTTGCTATTTGACTCGTGGAAGATAAACTTCATTCTTACCTCAAAATAACAATTTATATGTGCTAAGCATGCAAAATTGTATTCCATTTGAAGTTGGAAGGACTAAAATAAAGTCTATTTCGACTGTAAATGTAAAATGAACGTGTACAGAATTGAATCGATTATAATTGCATTAAATTAAATTATGACAAAACTGAAAATATTTTATTGACTATTATGAAGAAAAAAAAAACACAGATTTTTTTGTCTTTCAGTGTACTTAGAACAATTTACAATTTTCCCTTTTTATTAGGTTTTTTTTTTATTCGTAAATGTTTTTTTTTTTTTTATTATTTTTAAGATATTTAAGTTTTTTTTTTTAGATTTTTATTATGGATGGCGCTGTTGCTGATATCATTTTATAACTGCTGAAAAACACCATGATTTACTTTAATTTTCTTAGCAGTGATTCTGAAGTTCTTCTTTATTGTTAATTTCGCTCCTTAGTATATGTATATTGATGACGATAATAATGATGATGATTATTGATGATGATTGTTGATGATATTGAAGATGATACTAACAATTTCCAATTGGATTTCTATGATTTTTTGTTATTATATTTTTTTTTTGTTTTTTTTTTATATTTTCAATACAATCACCATTTTCCACCAGTGCTGTTGTATGTGATGGTGTGTTGTTTTGGCTGTTTTAAATTTTATTATATACCTGCAAGTAAAAAGAAACATTTTTGAAGTGACTGGTAATGAAATTGAAAAGTAGTGGAAGTGGAAGAAGAAGATGAAGAAGATGAAGATTATCTGACTTTTTGTATCAGAATTTTCAGGGATGAGTTAAAGGTGCTGAAGTATTTTATTTATTTATTTTTATTATTATTTTTTGTTTTTTGATATACAAATAGATAAATGAATAGATATATTATAATCCTGCCTGAAATATAGGATATAGGATATAAGAATGAGGATATTTACTACTAGTTATTTTATTTTATGAATATACAGAATGTTTAAAAAATATTTATGTGAATTTTGATTATTTATTGATTCAGTGTTATACCATTGTGTAAGTTCGTCAATAGTTTTGTTTTTGTCTATTGCAGGGGTGTTTGAATTTATTGTTTCTAGATTTCTGAAATCGGATTTAATATAATTTTCTAATATATTTACATACAATTTGAATTTTTCTAATCTTTAATATTTTGTGATAAAAACTGTCAAAATTCTAATAACCAATCTCTGTTATTCTCATCAGGTTGAAGGTGTGTGCCTATAATGAGTAGACTAATTTTTTTTAGCTTATTTCGTAAGAACATGTCTGTAAAAGTTTACTTGGTAAACGAATAAATAAATAAATAAAATCTAATTGTAACATATTTACATATTCTCATATATAGTTAGTTCGTTTAATTGGAATTGATTAATTTGAAGTTTGTAGGCGTGTTCGTAGTTGCAGTAAAATATGCGTCGATGTCTTGCAGATTTTTTTCTCTGTCACTATGAACAAAAAAACTGGTGCAGGCGCGCAAAAAATTGTTTAGCAGTCATTCTTGTTCATAGAAGCAGCACATACACAATTAATTTATATAGTAATATTATATTATTTATAATTATATTATTATATATTTTTATATATATTAAATATATTTTATAAATATTATTTTTAAATATATTTTTTTTTTAATATTTAATATATTTTTTTTTTAATATTTAATATATTTTAATATATATATTACTTATATATTAAAGTATATTATCATTATTGTATATTTATTTCAATATATTTATTTTATTATGTTTATATTTATATATTATTATATTATATTATAACACATTTATTTTATTTTAATAATTAATTTTTATTTTTTACGCACAAAAATATCTGCACAATCTGCCCGACGCTGACGCGACACCGATTACTATGAACATTAGCGCCTGCTTGTTATCTGCGCAGAATTTTTGATAATATGCAACTACGAACAAAAAATCTGTTTTGGCGCGACTACTACGAACACGTTTTATGTCTTTGAATTAATTTTGTAATTGATGACAGCTCAAGTTTAATTGAATAAATCAAAAATAAAATTTATATATACATATACATATATATATTATTTTGCTTAATTAGTTCATATATTTTTAATTGATAATTTAACATTTTGTATTATTTATTGCCATTTTAAGTTGTCAAAGAATTGTGCAATTTATATCTTGGTAATTCAAATTAGAATTATAGTGTTTGATTAGGTACACATCCTTAATCAAATGTCCAATTCTGTTTACATGTCACATTTTAATCAGATTTTGATATAATCCTCATTTTTTCTAATATACCTTAAATTTTATGTTTTTTATTTTTTCAACTTGTTTTCTTTTATCAATTTTGTTTTTTTATAATTCTTATTAAAATCGTATTTTAATCCTGCTTTGGATTTAAATAATAAAAATATAATGATAAAATAATATAATATTTGTTTAATGTATTATTACTGTTCAAGTAAATATCATAAATGTATAGTCTATATTCAATTACATTATTTGATACACCCTGTACATATTTTATAATAAAAATTGTTAATATACATTTATTATATTGTGTCCTGTTCTATTAAAAGTATGACCAACCGTATGTAGGATTGTAATATTTTAAATCAAGATTCGTTTATGGTTATTTTTGTTGTTTTGTTTTTATGTAAAAAAAAAAAAACAAACATAAAAGTAAAATCAAAAACCAAATACGAAAAAAAAAAATTATTTCCTTAATCAAACGAATCAACAAGGCATAAGGTCCACAAAAGAATTAACAAAAGAAACAAGAGTATACGATAGAAAATTTTTACGTTTAGGTACTTGATAATGATGATTATGATGATAGTGATGATGATGATGATGATGATGATTATAATGATAATGATGACGAGGTGAACGGATGAACTGAAACTGAACTGCTGAAACTAAAGAACTCGCGAAGCACTTCATTAAAATTCTCAACTCATATAAGTAAGTTGAGATGTTCGTGTTCGTGTTTTTGTTTTTATTCATTTTTGTTGTTGTTTTTGTTATTTTCCTTTTTTTTAGTTTGGTAAGCTGAATATGGTTACATAGAGTTAAAGGGTGAAATTTGTTGCAACAAAAAAAATTTTTTTTTTTTTTTTTTTTTGTAGAAGAGGTGCAAAAAATGAATTTGAAATATTTTGTTTTCTATCTTGAAGAAGATGAAGAATTAAAAAAAAAAAAAAAAAACAAAAAAAAATATCAAAAGAACGTTGAGAATTTAATGCTGTTGTTTTCTGTAAGAGAAGGTGTTTGTTTTTTTCCTTCTGGTTTCTATATTTTTAATATATTAAAATATTTTCAAGAATAGAAGAAATTTTTGCGCGCTTTAAAAAATTTTTTTTTTTTTTATTTTTTATTTTTTTTTTTTCTAAAATTATAAATTTTCAGTAAATAATTTGTAGCTTTACTGTTTGTTGAAAAAAAAAGAATATATTTTTTGTTCCTGTAGAAAATCGGAATTGAGGGTATCAACAATTGCAATTCTTTTTTAGATATATATATATATATATATATAAATATTATTTACAGATAAGGAGTAGATTTATTTTCTGATTTAAGTCTAAGATATCTGAAAAGTGTAAGTAGTACAACAATGTATTAAATTGTTATTTTTGTGTTTTTTTTTGTTTTTTGTGGAGTAAACAGGATGATATTTATAATTTTTAATAGGGATAGAAGTAAGCAGCTTAAAAAGTAAATTGTTGTTGTTTTTTGCTTTTTATAAATAGATACGGAAATGAAAGTAATAATTTTAGTAAATCTCATTTCACTAATAGGACAATTATTGAAAGTCAAATAACAAGATAATGGATATCCGATGTACATATATATAATATGTAAGAAAAAAATAAATAAAATAAAAAATCGGTCATCGACCACTAAAAAATATTTTGTTCTGTTCAAACTGGGATTTATAAAAAAAAAATAAAAAATAAAAACGGTAATATAATTTTTTATTTTAAAACAAGAATATTTATTTTTTAATGACTTCTATTTCTATTTTTCGTTGCTATCAATTGAAAAAAAGCTAAATTTCACATTTTTATAAAGATTTGAACTTGATTGGAATGTTCTGTTTTTTTTTTTTTTTTTTTGTTTAATTAAAAATAGATACATATACACATACATGTAGAAAAATTTACAGAAATCAGAGTAATTAAAACGTTAACGTATTAATTTGCAATCAAAATGTATCAAACAGTTAAAAGTGACAGGAAATACAAAAATTGAGAAAGATTAAAAGAGAGAGAGAAGCAAAGAGACAAAATGTTAAATAACTAACTGTTAATATTAGAATTTGTTTATAATATTCTTTTGCTGTTAAATTGTATGATTGATAATATTTAGCAAAAAGTTGACATATTTTGTTGAAGGTTTGTTTTTTTTTGTTTTCATTTTTTTTTTTTAAATTTGTTTTGTTAATATATTTTTGCCATTTATTCCTTCGGGAACTTGACTATAATTTATATAACATGTAGTTGAACATTTAATGATATTCATTACCAAACCATGGATTTAACACAAATTAAGCTACTAATGACTTATACAAATGTCATTCGTTAAGATAAGTTATATCTAAGTTTACCATGGAAATTTTATTCAGTCTTTGTTGAACTGGAATTATATTCATAAAACCTTTGACAACATTGTATTTCTAGGATTTATGTAATAGCTTCTAAATTTCAATGTATTTTGCTTTTTAGTTTTCTACATTATTAATTATTATTTGAGGATAGTTTTAAATGCACCAACGATTGCAGAAATGTACTAACGATGGCACTAAATTGGCAGTATTTTGTTCTGATTTTCTATACTTTAAGCCAACGAGACCAGCTGCTTTCGAATGTAAATTTGAGATGTAACACAAAAATGAAGAAAAAAATTTATTTTAAAAAGTGATATGAAAGTGGAAATCTTAGTAAATTTCTCGTTCGAAGGTATTCAATTTTAAGATGAGAAAAACGTTTAGTGAAACTGGCACACCTCCTACCCGGAGAAAAGGGTCCTAAATTTTGGCTGTATATTTATGTGCAGTTGAAATAATAAAATAAAATAAAATTAAATGTTTCAGGTTTTCAATTTCAATATTGAATATAAAAACACTGAAGAAAACCGAAAGTAGTAGATTAAATATGCGTATATGTATGGCAAGTATATTTAGTATGTTCAAGTACGTTTAGTATCTATTTTATTTTTATTAAAAATTTCAAATCTTTTTATATTTTACAATTAAATTAAATTCATTCTTCTACAATTAAATAAAACATGATATCAAATAATTCTACACTAATTTTATATTGTTTTTTCCCCATCAATACTATTATACCTGTTACCTGACAATTGAGTGTCTTTAACTATTTCATTCAGAACTTGAAGCTTAAAAGTGACTATATATACTTAAATTATGTACAAATTTTTTTTATATTTTCTAATATGTATATATATATTTGTAGTTTATAATAATTGTACTAATCTTCTACTATATATACTGTACATTTGTGAACAATTATTAATTCTTAATTCATAATTCCAATGTTTGTTTTTTTAATAGTATATAAATTAAATGTTATTTAGTATATAAGTTGAAAATGTAATCTGAATTATTTTAAATACTAATTTTTAATTTGAATTAATTATTAGTTAGATTATACATTGTACAAAAAATGAATTTAATTTGTATGTATTCAAAATTTGTTACTAGCTTCTGTTGAAATAAAGACTATTTTATTATTATTATTATGTTTTAATCAAGAAAATATTCAACTATTTCTGACAATTATACAAATTTTACAGTAATGCTAAAGCATTAGTTTTTCTAAAACCTAATTCCATGATTACATGCTGTTTTATATTATTTAGCTGTAATCACTGTATCATTAGCTGGCTCGGCAATAGTATGAGTATATGTAATTTTTTTTTTTGTTATATAAAATAGGTAGGAAGGGTAGACATAAATTTTAGTCAACAAGACAATCAGGTGAAATATATTATGATGTATTTTTATTTGTGGACAATTTTTTGAAGTGCTGAATCGGAACTGAAAACATACGTTATCATATTAATTAACAAATAATCAACCCTCTACTAAATCCGTGAATTCAGTTTATGTTTTTTTTTATAGTAATTTTTGCTAAACTTTATGGTTTTACAGATTGGTATAGGCTTACTCCACACTAAATTCCTCCTTATAGTAAAAATTGAACAAATGTGTTAATGAATTGAAAAAGCAAAAATCAATTACAGACACAACCTATGCCGAGGGAATTTACTTTACAATAGCTGCAATTAAGAAACCCATTAACTCATATTATCTGGAAAATATTAGAAGCCTTAAAGTGGGTGTAGAATAAATACAGTCTCAAAACAGCTCAAAATTAATTATTAAAATTAAAATTTCTTAAAATGTTAATGTATAAAATAACTTAAATTTAAAACAAAAAAAGTAAAATCAATTAAAAAAAAAATTTTCTAAAAACAAATTATTCATTACAAAAACAACTTAAAAATAAAAAACAACATTCAATAATGAATAATGATAATGAGAATTTTGTGTGTGTGTGTATTTTTTTTTTTCTATAAAATTTGAACTTCTAACCTTTATCCATATAGATACTACTCACTCTCTAAAGAATAATTTGACATCATGAATAAATTATATAAATAAAAAAAAAACAACACCCAACCGCTACATCTAACATAACAAGTTATCATATAGAAAGCATATTGGAATTCGCAAAACAATAAAAAAACAACAAACAAACGTACGTACATATAATATTCTAAGAACACTTGTTCCTTCTAGAATTTCTAAATCTAATCATCTGGTATTATGGCTCAAATTGATATTTTCGTTATCATTCGAATTACATACTTACACATTTATATAGATAGCTCACGTGAGTAAATAAAAATCGAAAATTTTGTATTTATGAATTTTATTTTTTTTGCTGCTGTTGCTTCTGTTGTTCAGCTCAAAAGTTCAAAGTACCTTTCAAAACTTTTCAAAATACATAAATAGAAAAAAAAAATAACAAAAACAAAAAAAAAAATAAAATCAATTATTTCTTTGTAATAATTGTTCATCATTTTTTATTCTATTGTTTTTTTTTTGTTTTTTTTTTTTTTTTTTTTTGGCAGGGGTGGAATTAGACTTTTCTATTTTAATATAATACAATTTTTTTAATAAACTAAATTGATATAGCTACACATTATACTTTATATACTCCTATAGAGACTTACTGTCTCATGTATATGTACGAAATAAAATATATAAATAAAAATAAATTAAATGCAATTCAAAAATGTTTATGATAATCAGAATTTTACAATTTGTTTGGAAATAGAGCTGAATAGAGGGTGAGCAATGTGCATTACGAGCAGTGTTAAAATAATTATTATTATTTATTTATTTATCGCCATGATACATATTCATAATTTTTTTTTTAACAATAATAATTTTTTTAGACCTTATACTATTGTATTTACACCTATGACTATTCTTAATTATTACTTAGACTAGCTGACTAATTTATTTATTAATTAATTTATTATTTAAAGGAAAAATGACGACAAAAAACCCCTTTTTGAATGTTTATGTTTTTTCATAAAACTTACCACTACTTACATACTAAAACCTAAATTAAAGCCTATTTTAAAATTGCTCTTACGAGCGGATTATTTGATTTGTAGCAACTTTCCAGGAAAGCAGGTGTCAGCTTTTCAATTTGTTGCAATATGGTGTTTATATTAGCTAATTTATGCAATTTCTGCAATTAGGAAGACAAAAAAAACAAAAAAATTTTATTTTTAGTTTACTCACAGTTTTTCAGAACATTTTAAAAATTCTTTTATTTTGATTATTAATTTAATCCTAAATATATATTTTTTAAGGTTATTCAATTATCATAGAAATACTAAAAATAGAAGATATGACATTTTGTTTAATTGAATGGTGATTGTCATGTTCACATTTATACTGTTGCAATGACAATTAATTTGATGACAAAAAAATACAAATCTACACCAGTAACGAAAAAATGTCATGACCAGGTGTTATCAATATTATTGCCAGAAAATTATGATGATAATTAGTTACAAAATTATGATTGTAAGCCTACTCACATGTTTTTCGACAAATTGTTGATAAATATTTGTCCTGACAATTATTTGTCAACTTTATGTGACAATTTCTTAACAGGTATTATAGTTTTCCCCCTATTCTGGATAACAGATACCTCTTAACTTTTAACTTTTCAAGTTAAGAGATAAAAGATTATTCGTATTCTAGATAAGAGAAAAATGTAGAGCTTTTGCTTTTAAAAGTTAAAAGATCTCCAAAACGTCAAATGACAATTTGAAGTTGTCATAATACAAAATCAAACAATATTTGATTCAATTCATTCATCAAATAGTTAAAGTTATAAATAAAAATAAATACATATTACAATTATAATCAAGCGCTGTTATTAAGCTTTTTTATAGATTATTATATTATAGAAGGTTATTAAAAATTTTACAAAATATTTAGTTTATAAAGTTTAACTTATCTTGTTTATTTTTATTAAGAATAAAATGGATGAAATTGTGTTAGCAGTAATTATCGGAAGAGTATTAGAAATCCTTAGTGTAGGGAATAGAATATACCAAACCATTTATTATAAAAATAAATAATATTATACGTTTTGTAGGATAGGCGTAATTATTATTATTGTCACTCGTTTTAGTCATTTCCGATACCTAAGGGATGCTACAGACCCTTTTGTGTATTTGACGTAGACTTCGTGTTGCCTCCTACTCGTACAACTTCCTCTAGCTTTTTTTAGTGACATTTCATCCCCTGTAAAAATATTTGAAAATTCTTCATTTAACTTAATTTTTTTATTAAATAAAAGTTAGTAAATAAAACTAAAATACGGAATTCAACTTTTATTTAATAAAATTAACTATATCACTAAACAAATTTGATTAACAAAAAAAATGTAACTTACCAATAGTATCCATTATTAAAAAAAGTTTAAAATTTTTTTTATTTTAAGAAAAAAATATATTTTTGTATAATTTATTCAAAAAAAAAGTACAAGCCACGCTAAAATGTAAAACAAAACATAAAACAAAATAGAACTTATCAATGTTTAAAAGTTAAAAGATTTTCAAAAGGACCTCGATGAGGTACTCTTAAGTTAAGAGAAATATTTTTTCTCTTAACCTCTTAAGTAGAATACGAATGCCGATTTTTGACATCTTTTAACTTTTAATCTTGAATACGAAAATCTTTTAACTTCTCTTAAGTAGTAGTATTTAAAAGATAAGACTCTTAACTTTTATGTAGAATAGACGGGTTAGTTTTTTTATTATTTATTTTTACATATAAGTTAACGATAATCAACGATGCTTGACATGTTTAGCATGTTTAAGCCCACGTCAAGCCGGATTGATTATCTGTTGACATTAACACAGGAATAATGACATATCTGGTCGTCATGATATGACATTGTAAAAAGTAGGTAAGACAGGCATTTTTGTGAAGGTTTTTTTTTGGTCCGTGACATTAGAATAAAATATAAGTCAATTGCAATAATTGTAAAACTTCAAAATCCAAATAAAAACTTGTTAACTTGTACGTTATGTTTGCATTCAGTTTATTCGTCTATACTTTATATGTTTATTAATACTCTTGGACGCAGTTTAATAGAACACAATAAGAAGAGGACGTGAAATTTTAAAAGAACTTCCAATTTATATGATGAAAGATTTTTGAATGATGTTATGAATCTATATTTAGGAAATGCCCAATAATATGCCTATATAAACTAATTTTTACAGAAAATAAAAAAGTTAAATAGTGCAAAAAACAATTGTTTTCATTTATTACAGATTATTAACAAAATACTGAAAATACTACCCATAAATTGATGACAAAATTACTCACAAATTGATGACAAATAATTGTTCATAAATGGTTGTCAAAATAATTCACAGATTGATGACAAATGGTTGTCAAAATAATTCACAGATTGATGACAAATGGTTGTCAAAATAACTCACAGATTGATGACAAAGTATTCACAAATTATTAACAAATTTTATTTACACTGTGACAAATGGGGTCACCCCTGCAGACAATACATTTTTCAACAAA
Organism: Argyra leucocephala; assembly: GCA_963942445.1. Classification (NCBI taxonomy): domain Eukaryota; kingdom Metazoa; phylum Arthropoda; class Insecta; order Diptera; family Dolichopodidae; genus Argyra; species Argyra leucocephala. Next base: position 5,834,879 of record OZ012681.1, on the reverse strand, counting down.
AATTATCACAAAAACTTGTCGACAATTCACCAAAAATTTGTTAATATATGGTCATTTTTTTATGACACTTGGCTGCTCGGGTATTATATTTCAGTCAATCAGAGATGGCAATAGCTTCAAAATTTGTATTATTGAAATTTTTGAATTGTAAGTGTTGCCAGTTTTCAATATACATATTTGATATACAAATTATATACGATGATACAACGTCAGTCATATTAAATAGCAATAAAAATATATTTTTGCTTCTTTATTTCTTTATGTATTGATCAGAGGGCATGATGTACAGAGGACATGCAAATAAATCTACAGACCACTGCAGGACACTGCAGGTCCATTTCCCTTTTGAAATGTTGAGCATTTTAACAATATATAAACTAGAGATATTTCATTTTACTTCTTTATTTAATTAGAATTTTATCCTATTTTTTTTCAATAATCTCTTGTATATAATTTTGGTTGGTTTATATAACTCACAGTGGTGGTATGGTTTCTTTGAAATTTCTATATGATTTTTGAAACTATTCAAACTCAAACTTGTGTAGCTTAGAGTTGTTTAGGTAATTTCAACACTACAATATCTAACCTAACTGATGACTAACCTTCAATGTAAATTTTTATTAAATTATCTATTTTTATTACATTATTAAATTATCGAATAATATTTATTTCTGTTTTGTTTCTATTTCTATTATCAAATTAATTTGTAGAGAGATGTTAAATAGAAACAAATTCACATTAGAAATTATTCAGATTGTTTATTATTGTACAGGATTGGTTTTTGATACTCAGAATATTAAATTATTTAAAAAAAAAATTTGTTCTTAACTTAACTTAAGTAAGTTTCAGTTTGGTTAAAAAATTTACTTTTCGTTCAACTTAAGCTGGTACGATCCATTTTGTAGGTTAGTTAAGTAAAATGACGTTTGAATAAAATGCATTGTCAGGTATACCTTATAGCTTTTAGTAAAATTATCACGATTTCCGAATCTTACTTATTCAACTCCAATTTATTGACTTAAAACAAATATTAAAAAAATATTTATTAGTTTATGAAGTTATTGAATTCTAAATTAAAAATTATTGATTCAAAATTCTAAAAATACTTTTCTTTTCACTCACAAAAAATACTTAAATTTGTTTAAATTTTTTATGCTCTCTAGAACATACCATTAAGTTTTGACGAGAAGTTTTATTCAGTCAACAACAAATTAGTCAAATTTATTATAATTGCCAATATGGAAGTTTTTAAAGTCGTACAAAGAAAAACTTAAGCCCCTTAAATTTCCATACCCACATTACTGAATAAGGCCAACTCTATACTCTCCATTATACCCACATACTGAATAAGGTCAACTCTATGCTAGATTTTATTAAACGTTGGGCATAAGACTTTAACGATCCCTATGTACTTAAATCTCTTTACACTTGCTTAGTTAGACCTAATTTGGAATACGCCAGCCAGATATGGAATCCTTTCTATAGCATTCATATTAACAGAATTGAATCGGTCCAAATAAAATTCCTAAGATTTGCTTTACGCAATCTCCCATGGGAAGATCCATTAAGATTACCTTCATATGAGCACAGATTGAATTTGCTACATCTCAATACGCTTGTAAAACGCAGAACTGTCGCTGATATAGTATTCTTAACTGAATTAATCAAAGGGAACATTTCTTCTACTCAATTACTCGCTAAGCTTAACTTTTGTTCCAATTCCGGATTGCGATCTAATAATATGTTTAACCTACAGTATCATAGAACTAACTATGGCAAGTATGAACCATATTAAATAGAATGATGTCTTCATGTAACTCATATAACTCCCACATTAACCTACTACTAACAAAGCAGTCTTTAAAAAATAATTTATATATGTGTCAATGAACGTGCATCCAATGTTGATGTACCTTGAACTATGTAAATTTTTATAAATTACATTATTATGTTATTGTAACTTAGTTCACATCAATTTTCCATTTTCCTTTTTTTATTTTTTATTTTATTAATTTTTAATTCAATTTTCAAATATTGTGATTTTTAAAAATTAACTACATTTCTATCATCACTATCATTATCATTATATCATTATTTATTTTTAGTTCTTTGTTATTTATTATTTTTTTTATATATATATATATATATATTTTTTTTAATAATAATAAATTATAATTTTATATGTAATTTAACCAAAATTGTAATTATTAGTATATATTGTAACTTGCTTGATTTAAGCTCGAAAAATAAATAAATAAATAAAGTCAGTTTTTATGTACTCTTCAAATAAATCTATATTTTTTGTATTGTATTGTATTGTACCTACTAAGCCTGCTAACTGCAACATCACAATGCGACCCTGCTTTAAACACATTTTTTTTTTTTTTCAATTAAATTACACAATTTTCTCAAATGCTTGAGTATAATAGTTCAAAATGCGGAAATATTTCACATCATTTCTAATACTTGTGTTGATTTGTTTGCGTTTTCATAAAAATACCTTACATTTCAAACGCTACAACGTTTTTCTTCTCTTTTGTAATAATTTTTTATTTGTATTTTATTTTTCTATTTCTAACTTCTAAAATTTAAATTATTATTTTTCTTCTATGATTGTTGTTTCGAAAATGAAAATTCATATTTAGAAAAACAAAAACAGAAAAAACAAAAAAAAAACAGCAAACACAAAAAAATCGTGGGAAGATAAATGATTATTATCTATTGAAGAAGTCAACTTTTCTTCTCATTTAAAATCCAAATCCCATTGAAAAAGAGTGCGTTTTTTTCATTTTTTTCTTTTTTAATTCTCTCCAAATATCTCATCTTTTCATTTTGCTTAGAAATTTTTTTTTTGCAAGCAGGTATCTGAGAGTATTTTCTATTTTTTTGATTTTTTGTTCTTTTTATTTTATAATCGTCATATCGAATATTACCGCCTACAATAAACATAGCAATTTTCTAATAACAACAAGAAAGAAAAAAAAACAAAAAACAGAAAAACTAGCATATGAAAATTTAATGTTTTTTTTTTTTAAGAGTAAAATGATATCTGCAAGTGGCCCTTGAAGAGCACTTGGGTTATATTCATCTTTTGTGATTGCTTAAACAAACTCTCTAAATAAACACTTTGAGACCATTTGAGAATGCGTGCCGTGCCGACAATTTTGAAAAATTACAAAAAAAATATTGTTTACGTTAATTCTAGTTTTAGTTAAAGTGAAGGAAATAAAAATTTTTTTTAAATTTTGAAATATTTTTGAAAATTTGTGAAATTAGGTCTTTCGATACTAAAGGGTGGGCCATAAGTCACTGAACATTGTATTTTTGATATATATTTTTTATTTTATTTTTTTTTTCAGTTTGAGAGTAACGTTGGGAGATTCAGTAGTCATGTACGACGAATGAGAGATGAGCAAAAATTGTTGAGTTTTATTTTCCTAGTCAAAATTCAATAATTCAAACCCAAAGAAAATTTTTTTAACATTAGAAATGCACCATCATGAGATCAAGTAGGCAATCTAACCGCTCGTTTTCAGTCATTGCGATCTATTTCAGTCATCGGGATCGGGATCTGTGACTTCTCTCGGAGTGGAAGACAAAGCACGAAGCCAAGATAATATCGAAGGAGTTTGGAAGAGTGTAAATGAGCACCCTGAAACATCGACTCGTAAACGTTGTTTAAATGTCCAGAACTTCACTGCGGTTTCATAAATAAAAAAAATTAATTGCTATTTTTGTACAAGACACAAATGATACATGAAATTTTTCAGCAAAACTATGCAACCCGCTTAAAGTTTTGTGCAAAATTGACCGAATTATTAACGGATGATCCTGATTTTATGGAAAAAAATTATAATGACCGATGAAACGCATTTCCATTTAAGTGGTTATGTTAATAAGCAAAATCTCCCAACGTTACTCTCAAACTGAAAAAAAAAAATAAAATAAAATAAAAAATAATCTGGGGCACTGAAAACTCAAGAGTGATTCAACAGCATTCGTTTTATAATCGTCGTATTGAATATTACCGCCTACAATAAGCATAGCAATTTTCTAATAACAACAAGAAAGAAAAAAACATTTATAGTAACACAGTTTGGTGTGGGATATCAACCCACAAGATCTACGGCCTCTACTTCTTCGAAAATAAGGATGGCAATGCGTTGACTGTAAATGGTGAGCGTTACAAGGCCATCAAGAAATGTTATTTCATCGTCTTGTTGAACTACGATATTGTTGAGCTACGATTCATACTGCAAGGGAAATAATGAATTTGCTACGAACTGTTTTTGGTAACCATATCGATGTTTCACGATTTGAAGATGTTAATTGGCCATTACGACTATTCGACTTAACACCACCAAATTTCTTTTTGTGGGGTATACCCGATATTAGAAAGATCGGGTATACGCAAATAAACCGCAAGCACTGCAACAACTAAAAGACAACATAATAAATGAAATTATTGCGATTGATCAACCAGTTTTGGCTTTAGTTATGAACCAGATACAGAAAAGAGCAGCAGCTTGCGAAGAGGCTGATGGTAGCCATCTAAAAGATATTATTTAAAAATCATGATTCAAAATATATTTTGTAAACAAAATTGGTTTGTATACAGTTAGCCGAATGTTAAATTGCAAAACGCCAATTCGCCTAATATCTTTTAACAAAAAAAACATTTTGCAACTTTCCATTTGACATATTTGACCATTTTACAAATGGTTGTTTGGCATAATGAGACACTTCGCAAAAAGATATGATCCTCCTAATTCAGATTCTCTCATATACATAAATATAAATATATAAATTCTGTAAAAGGCGTAAAACCCTGATTTGGAATCCAATTCTAAAATCCTAGTTGCAAAGTGTCCCATTTGATAAATAAACTATTTTTAATATTTACACGCTGGGTGGCGCAGGTTCGATTCCCGATGAAGCAAAACAAAAAAAAATGCTTTATGGATTTTTCGACCTGGTCCAGTACCCTTTGTCATTGGGATATAATAAATGGCAAAAAATAATTGAGAGTATAATCTGGTAACAAATTAAATAAAAATGAAACTATTCTATTTAAGAAGGCTTAGTTCCTGACAATAGTAGTAGTTTTCCACATTTAATGAGTTGATAAGCCAGTAATTTGATTAATAAATACTCGAATTATTGTAGATATTGTAGTGTAAAATTGCAGTACCGTACTTAATTAAGCACGGAAAGGTGATTCTACCTAAATTACTGTAGAGTGTAAAAAAAAAAAAAAAAAAAAAAAAAAAAATGAAATTTGTGAAATACGAAATTATACGAAATAGCAATAGACGAAATGGGAGTTTGATATATAGATTTTGCGAACAGGACCGCTCCCATCCAAATTATTAATTTTCAATAAAAAATAAATTTTTTGATCAAAATTATAACGTTCAGTGACTTATGGATCATCCTGCATAATCCCGCAATTGTGTTATGCACGATAACTACTTATTTGACCATCCATATTCCGGATTTGAAGAAGCATCTGGTTTCTGATGTCGGATAGCTCAACGTTGCATTTCTTTCTATGTTTTTGATATTCATTGTACTCTCTCAAACTTCGTGAACCCAATATTTCACGTAGAATTTCATTCTATACCAAAGCCAAACGTAAAAAGTAGACTTCTGAAGAAGACAAATAAATTTTTCAGTCCTATTGTAAATATTTTGGATACATTACTGGACGCTAAAAGAAAAGTGAAAAACTGCCAAAAAATAGAACCAACAAAAAAAGAGCTAGTAGTAAATCTTGCACACGATCGACAAATCAATTATAAGTTGTAATAGAAAAAGTATGTCTGTTCTATGTCACAGTATAGATGTATATCAAGCAACAACATTTTAAAAACCTAGTAGGTAACTGTGAATAGTATAGTAGAAGTTAGAACGAAAAAAGAACAAGTGGTAAGTCCAGAGCACCACGTTTCACAAATCAATAATTACAGGTTGTAACAGAAAAACGCCAAAGAAATTGAGTGTGATTCATGGCACAATATCAATATTATACCTAGCAACAATATGCGAAAAATCTAGTCGGAAATACATCTTTTTTTATGTTACTATGCGTCCTGAAAAGACGAACAGAACTGTTATAATCTCATTTATCTGTTTCGTTTTAAATTCAGAAAAAAAGTGAGCCTCAATAGAAAACATGTGCTGCTCCAAATTCTATTACGCTAATTTCTCCTTCTCCTCAGGTTTATTTTGCAAATCCTATACATTGTTTGTAGTAGGCTATGTAAAAGAGTGAATGCCAGTGAATTTAGTATACAGATATAATTCAAAAACTTCTTACCGACATCTTTGTGGGAAAACTATACTTATTAAAAAATATCATGACATCTTTATGCTCTTCCCGTGGAAGGAAATAATAAAAAAAAAACATATTTAAATTTCCTTTACTGTTAAATTTCTATTTTTATGCTATTTCTAAGATTTATCTTACTTGGTTAATGTCATTTTATATCATCAACGACATACAACAATAACAACAACAGCAACACCAACAAGACGACACCAATAACAAAATAATATTCTCTTTCGTTTTCTATCGTTTTCATATTTTCGCTGATGTTAAGTGGTTACAGGAGAACAACAAAAACAACCTAAACATTTGCAGCAGTAAAGCAGCCTTTTAAAGGATTCCTTATCATCAGTACAGCTCATTCATTATGTCATCTAATGTATGGTAGATATTCTAACAAAATATATGTATATAGTACAATCTATAGATATATACATACAAATATACAATCTATATAGATTTAGATATGCAGTAATAAAAAAAAAAAAAAAAAAAAAAAACAAAAATAAATATAAATACAGGTGAAGCTGTGCATTTTGCAATAATTTATTTTTTATATATGTATATACCTATATATGCATTTTACGATATGAATTATGGGTGGTTGTTGATGGTGGCTATTACACATAGTGAGAAAAATCATCATCACCTTCTATTAAAGGTGTTTTAATGGTATATTTTATTATTATTATTATTATTATTATTATTATTATTATTATTATTTTGATATGTTTGTTATTTTTGTTATTTTATTATTCTGCTTTTTGCACTTTCATTATTATTTTCATTTTATTGCAGATGTTTTATTTGAAAATAGAAAAAAGGAGACGAAAGTGAATAGATTCATAAAATAAATAAATAAAAAAAAAAAAAAAATAAAAAAAAAAATTTTCAACTTATAAAATCTGTATTTTTATGATGATGGTTACTTTTAGGATACAAAATATTAGAATTTTTTAAAAACTAGATTTGAAAAAAAAAAAAAAAAATGGTATTTATAGAAATTCAAGTGATGATTATTGCATCGTAGAATTTAGATTTTTTTTAATCAAAATTTTATTAATAGAATTTCTAAAATGTGTTTGTCCGCTTAATAAACTTCATCGTATGGTTTCTTTCAGTATTTACTTATTAATATCAAACAAAGAATTGACCCCATAGAATTTATATGCAAATTCAGTTCTAACTGAATCATCGAATATAGCAATTGGTCAATTGAAATTGATAAGATTATATTCAGTGAAAAAGTCAGAGGATAAAATATAAAATTTTTTTATATAAGAAGTAATTGGAAATATGAAATTATTAAAAGCATCACCTATCAAAAATATTTATGGTGGTTGTGTTGTAAAAGTATATTACAAAAATAATATAGTTTGTTTTACTGGAATATACAGATCTCTATGTTATCTACATATTGACTCAGATTTTTTCAATATTTTCTCAAATTTTTTCAAAGAGTTAGCTGATTATAATTCAGATGTTGTAATTATAGGATAATTTAATATTAATTGGTTAGTTAATGATAATCAAAAACAGAAGATGAAAAAAATTACAGATGACAACACGCTTATAAACAAATTGTTAGTGATTACACTAGAATTGTAAAAGATTCAAAAACATTAATAGATTGGGTTTTAACAAATAAATTTAATAATATAAGTAACTTAAAAATAAGTGATCATGAATCTATTAGAATATCTATATACTATCTACAACTTTTAAATAATGAAAATAAAACACTTAAATTTTTAAAATATAATAAAGACAAAAGTTAGAGTAAAAATTTGTAGAAGTGATATAATGACAATGTATTTCAGTGATTGCAATACTAAAGCAGAATTATTTAGTTCAAATTTATATAATATTATAAATGAATTTATTGTTGAAAAAAAATGTTAAAACTGTGGAAAATATTTGGTTTACAAATGAGCTAAGGTTATTGAAAATTGAAAAAAATAGACTATATAAAGTTGCAATGTGGTTGAAATACTGAGTTTGATTGGAATAATTATAAAATGCTTCGAAATAATTATAAGGGTAAAATATTGTTTAGCAAAAAATCAATTTATTCGTAATAAAGTGGAAGTTTCATGTGACCAAAAAACTATGTGGAGAAACATAAAAACATTTGTGCTCAATAAAAAGGAAGAAGTCATTAATGAAATAATATTTGAAGATGAAAAGTGCGATAATAATTTAAAAATAGCAAATAAATTTAACTTGTACTTTGTACAAATCATAAAAGACATTAATAATAATATTCCATTAATTACTTATATTAATAAAATTGAAGATGTGCGCTATTAAAAATTTAAATTTAAATCAACTAAAAAAAATTCTGCATTCTATCAATAATAAAAGAGACAAAAATTTTATTAACGCTAAAATGTTCAAAGATTCATTTGACTTAATTGATCAAAATATGTTGTCAATAATAAATGAATCACTGTTAACTGGAATCAATAATTATTCCTATTTCAAAGGTAAAAAAATTGAAAAAATTCCTGTGATTTTCGTCCAATAAATTCAATTATAACTGAAGCAAAATTATAGCTGAAAAGGTAATTAACATCTAACTAGAAGAGTACTTTGAAACAAATAATTTAATATCAGAACACCAATCAGACCAGTGATCCATTCTACACCAATATAGGAGTTAGACAAGGATGTCCACTATCTCCACTTCTCTTCAACACAATACTAGACGACATTCTAAGAGAAGTTTGCACTGGAATAAACGGAATAGAATGGGATCTCTTCGGAAACTTAGAAGACTTAGATTACGCAGATGATGTATGCCTCATATCAAAAAATCAAAGGGACCTACAGAACAAAGTCAACAGATTACAGGAAGAAGCAAAGAAATCGGGACTGGAATTAAATATCGAGAAAACCAAAGCAATGAGGACAAACAATAGTTATAGTGAGCCAATAACAGTGAGTGGACAACAGATAGAATACGTAGAAGAATTCAACTACCTGGGGAGCATTATAACATCAAGAGGAGGTGCAACAGAAGATGTCAACAGCCGTATAAATAAGGCAAGAAGAACATTTGGGAGCCTAATGAAGATATGGCGGAGCAACCAAATATCGAGAACAACAAAGCTAACAATATTCAGAGCATGTGTTAAGTCAACATTAATATATGGCAGTGAAACATGGCTCACTTCGGTCAGAATCAAACAGAAGCTACAAGTATTCATCAACAAGTACTTGAGAATTATATGCAGAATATTCTGGCCGGCAAGAATTAGCAACGAGGATTTATGGATGATAACTGGAGAAGAACCTATCAACAGACAGATAAATAGGAAAAAATGGAAATGGATAGGTCATGCACTAAGGAAATCAAAAAGTGATATAGCAAGAAGAGCTCTAGACAAAGAAGACCCGGCAGACCATACAACACATGGAGACGCACAATCGATCAAGAATTAACAGTCAACAATTATACCTGGGACGATATTAAGGAAGTAGTACTCAACAGAGAGGAATGGAGGTTCACTATCGAAGCCCTATGCTACCACGCGGAGTAATAGGAGAAAAAAAAAAAAAAAAAAAAAAAAAAAAAAAAAAATCAGACTTTAGAAAGATGCACAGTTGCGAGTCACTTATAAATCTAATCAAAACAAGCTGGAAAATGGAGATTCATGATGGAAAGGTAATAACTGCAGTTTTTTTTTAGATTTAAAAATAGCCTTCCAAACCATTGATCGTTCCATTCTCTTAAAAAAGCTGGAAAGATATGGTGCAAGTGAAGTAGAGTTAGAATGGTTTCGGTCTTATTTAAATAGTAGAAAACAGAGAACTATATTGAACGGTACTACTTCAGAAACTGTTGATGTAACAATGGGAGTTCCTCAAGGTTCCATATTGGGTGTTCTACTATTCCTAATATACATTAATGCAACATGGAAAAAGTTATAAATTTTGGAAAATTGGTTCTATTTGCGGATGATGGCATTTTGTATATTACTGCTGATAGTTAGTACGTTAGAATGTATAACGAAAATGAATGATGATCTAAAACATTTGAGTATGTGTGGTTTAAAATGAATAAATTAGAATTAAATGTATCAAAAACAAAAGGTATGATTTTAAATAGCATAGTGGAAGAAGTTGTTGTAATTGATGGTAAAATAATAGAAATGGTCAATGAAATTAAATACTTAGGAGTAATTATAGACAAAAAATTAAAATTCAAAAATCACATTGATTATGTTTGTAAAAAAATGGGGAAAAAAATATATTTTTTATCAAGGATTAGAGATAGACTATCTTTCCTAAATGCTATAAGATTGTATAACGTAATGATTAAACCTCATTTTGAATATTGCTCATCGATTTTATTTATGTCAAACAATGAAATGATAGATAGAATGCAAAAACTGCAAAATAAGGTGATGAGAATAATCTTAAAAGTCGATAGGTATAGTTCAGTTAGTTTTATGTTAGAAGCTTTAAAGTGGTTAAAAGTAAATCAAAGAATTAAATTTAATGTCTTAGTAACAGTTTTAAAATTATCCTAAGTATATTAGTATATAATAATGAAATTCACCATTATAATTTAAGAAATATTTTTAGTTTTAGGTTACACTTTTTTAGAAACGAAAAAACAAAGAACATATTAATGTACAACGGTTTAAAGTTATTTAATGAACTGCCTAGTTATTTAAGAAATGAAAATAATTTAAATTAAGTAGTTTACGTAAAAGAAAATTTGTAAAAATAATAGACATAATTTTAACTTTATATTATATATATATTATATTGTAAATGATCTATAATTATAATTGACAAGCATTTAAGGTCCTGCGCAGTAGACACCTTTTCATTTTATTTCGATTCTCCTACTCCTTAATGAACTTCTAATATATATAATATATAAGATTATATATAAAACAAAAATGCGCACACAGTTGAAAATTTTGTACTCATATGATTTTATTATTCAGCAAATACATTATGCATATCTGAGAACTTATTAAAATAATAAACAAAAGCAAACAATTCAGCTTTTATAATTTACATTATATACTTGCGAATGAATCTATGTACATATGCAAAAAAAAAAAAAAAAAACAAATTCATCTAAAATAAAAAATATAAAAACAACAAAAAAACAAATCACTTGAATTCTTCATTTTTATCTTTTTAAGTAACTGTTTCTAAATTTTGGTCATTTGTAGTAATAATATACTTTTATTAAACACGAGTGGTTTCTGCTATATCGTGCGAAGTCTATGTCAGTACGTAAATTACTGTTTTGTATATTAGGTTATATTTTAATTACTCAACAGGGGCCCCTAGTATTAAAATAGTTAATAAACTAAATAAATAAATGAAAAAAAAAAATAAAATATTGCACTACTTTAAACAATTCAAATACAAATTTTATAGTTTTTCTAAAAAATATAAATACCAAATGAATCACTCGAGTCATCACATCAAAATGACATAATCCAAGGTTTTCTGTATTTCTGTACCAGCAGTAACTGAAATAACAACTTCCAACTATAATCAAATTTTCCTAAAGAAAACCCAAATTGACAAAATCCTTAGTAAACAATGAACTCTACATCTAACATCATAAAATCGAAGATGTTGTATAGAATAAAAATATCGAACCTTCTACAGAATTTTTATTACATAATATTATAGTTTATTTTTTAACTGTCAAATTGTCAAAAAAAAAATTTCAACTGTCAAAATGAAGATGTCAAATCTAATATGGAAAAAAAAAATGTTATTTACAAGAAATATTTTCAATTAAGTTGTCATTATTATTTAAGTAATTCACCATTGAGCAAAAAACAAAAAAAAAACAAATTTTAAAACAACCTACAATACAAAACATATGAACATATAAATATACAAACTACACTACATAAAATTACAGGAACTCATAATTGGAATCTTTGATGTAAAATAACATAAGACCACCATCACATATCATAACTAAAAAAAAAAAAAAAAAAAAAAAAAAAAAAAAAAAATTAATATAATCTAAAAGTAAACTAGCCGTCATTTAATTTGCCAGTCATTTTATTTTTTCGATCTTCTTAAGACCAACCAACACTACACTATAATATATTCTATTATTTCTATTTAATTCTATATAAGTTTAATTATAAAACTATAATTATTATTACTATATATATAAAAATATAAAAAAAAAAAATAATATAATAAAAAAATTGTTTTTATTTCAATTTTCAATTTCTAAATCCAAGAAATATCATAAAAATAAAAAACAAAAACAAAATCATAAAAATAAAAAAAAAAATTTCCCAATAAATCTCATCTAAAACATATCTCTTCAGGTCGTCTCCATTCAGATTTATATTTCAGTTTCTTGTTATTCGATTATTGGAATCCATGCCAGCAATATAATAATGTGACCATGAACTTCGCTTCAGGATTTAAAAAAAAAAAATATATATATATATATATATACATATTTTTTTTCTTTTAATATATTTTTATTTATTTTTTGTTTTTTTTTTTTTATTAATTTTTTTCTTTTTATATATCCATATTTTGCTAGAATAGATGGATAATAATTATAAGATCATATCTTTAAAATTAAATTATGAGATTGTTGATTAATTTTTCTTTTCTATTAATAACGAAATAAAAAAAAAAAAAAACAAAAAAAAATAATAATAAAAACAAAAAATTCCTAGTAAAAATCTGTATAAAATAATGTGAAAATTGTATATGACATGATTGTTCTGAAATTACGCAAGATTGAAATTACACGCAATAATTAAAATTAAATAAATATACAATTTTTTTTTTCTCTTTGTATTTAGTATTGTGATTATTTGATTAATGAATAAAATAATTATTAATAAAAATAATAATTATTATTGTTTATTAAAAATATAATAAGAACAAAAAATGGTGGTTTTAAACTCGATCTCTTTAATTACTACTATGTGATACCAACAGCTCATTATGTTCAATTAAATTGTTTTAATGATGGTTCCCATTGTGTGAATCATAGTAGTTTTTTTTATATTGTTTTTATTTGTTTTTGTTATACTCGAATTGATTAATTTGATCAATCATATGTTTTTAAGTTTTCTGAATAAAGTTTAAAAATTTGTTTATTTGTTGGTAACCATATAAATTTGTTGGTAAAGTTTTGTTAAATTTGATTTATTTTTTATTTGGCAATATTTAGAGGTATTTGATCGAAAATTGTAGATCAAATACCTTAAAATAGAGCTTTCTTAAATTGTTTTTTTTTTTTTTTTTAATTTTTTTAAGTCTTCAAATTAATTTAATTTAGTTTTAAATTTTGATTTAAAATTTAGTTTTTTAAAATTGAATTTAATAAATTTTAATTTCACACTTTGTTTCAATTTGAATCAATTTGTTTCAAATGAAATATATTTGGTTTGTTCAGTGAACTGTTCTAGAATGATCTAGAGTAAAAGGTATTTTTTGTGTTCGGCAGTTTCCGTTAATTGAACTTTTTTGACCAAAAAGTGTTCTGGACGGTGTTCAGTAGATTGTGCACAACAGTTTTGAAAATGGATCTTTTTTGTTCTGAATTTTTTTGAAACAATTTTGAACAACTTTTTTTGTTGTTGTTTTTTTTTTCTTTAAATTGTGGCAATCAAACAAAGAAATTTGAAAAAAAAACAAAAATTAAACGAAAAAAGTTTTAAAAAAAATCAAAAAGAGTGATTTTTCTGTTCAAAGTGATTCTAATGTGTTTGACAGTTAATTGTCATAGTCCAAAACTGTTCTGTCCGATTCTGTTCTAGATCTACTGACCAAACTTATTATGACTTCTTAAATGTGTAGTAAATCTAAAAAAGTCCAAAATTTTTTCTGCATTTTTTTGAGTGAAATTTTTTGAATAATAAAAGAATTTTTAATTTTTTGTGTTTAGCTTAAAACAGGTATTTTGTTTACACTGTAATTAAAAATACAATTTAGTACATACAAACATGACTAATTAAAAATTATTTTGAACATATTTAATTGTTCTAAATATTATGTTAAAAATATTTAGTCAAGTATACATACATACTTTGAATTCAAACTGGAGATATTCTATTAGTAATCAAATGTCATAATCACTGGTGTAGCCATCGATCGGCAATTATAACTTTTTATTATAAATGGTTTTTTTACCATTCGTTGTACCATACAAAATCGGGATATGATGTTTTTCTTCAATATCATGCATACTTTTCACATATTATTTTATCACTGTTTAGTTCTACAATATATAAATTTTAATATCTAGCACACACCTACAAGTTAAAAATGTAAATACATATGTCATAAATTTAATCGTATCTCCTCTTCTTCTAGACACTAAACTTTTTAACTAATTGGATATAATTTTTACTTGGAATTTTCTAACATTTTATTTCGTTCAGCTTTTTTTATTAAAATCATTTTTTTGTTTTTTTTTTTTTCGAAAAAATATATGTATTTAATACATAAATCATTAATTGATAACTTAAAAATATAAAAAAAATATTTCTTATGCACCAATATTTATATTTCAGCTTTTTTTTTTATATTCCAGAAACATTATAATCTGTTATAATTGTCCTTTATTATGACTTTGAAAAAATTGGGGCATGATCATTTATAAAATGTTATCATCAATATTTTGTTTTTCTTTCACAGATTTTAAAGCTAAACTATAGTTTTTACACATTATTATAAATTTTACATTCAAATGTTAAGTGGGCTACATGAACCCTCCTTGGTTTTTTATTCTGTCATTTTGTTGGGATAATGTTTAAATATTGTACAATTGCTTTTAATATAATTTGTTATTTATTATATTTCTTCATTTAAGTATGTATTAGTTTTTACAGAAACTCTTAGTATGTACCAATAAATTTAATTAATATCTTGATCGATTTC
The DNA here is from genome assembly GCA_963942445.1 of Argyra leucocephala. NCBI lineage: Eukaryota > Metazoa > Arthropoda > Insecta > Diptera > Dolichopodidae > Argyra > Argyra leucocephala. The sequence continues at coordinate 5,819,644 of OZ012681.1, read as the reverse complement.
GATTGTTGTGGCATTATAAAAAGACTGATAACATTAATAATTGTTTTCTATTGATGATATAACATCAGAAATGGATTAATATAATATTAATTAAATTTACTGAAACCGCTAGAATTTTTTTATTTTATTATTTATAAATGTGCTACCTAGAGTCTAGAGCATATTCGATTAAATAATATATCTAATTTACTAAATTACAGTTCTTTTTTATACTATATAAGTATTTTCGATAATCGAATAATCATTTGGTACCATTTTCATATTTGCTAACAATTGTTAGGGTATGGTTCGTTGGTTGATGTATGGTAATTGTTCTGATTTATTTACCTCACCGCATTGGCCACTGATATATAGTTAGCTGCTGACTAAAAGTACAGTACAAATCGGGTACAGTTAACTTACAAACTTCATCGAGTTTGCCACTAAAATTAGAATACCACCCAATTAGTTAATATTTTTCAATAAAAGTCTTTTTCTTTTCATTACATTTTTATTATATATTTATTTACATATATTAACATTTCGGAAGTAACATACCTCCTTCATCAGTTCTTGTGGCTAATCGAAGTTTATTTTATCTTTATATAATTGATTTTTCTGTAATATTTATTATTTTTGTGCCCAATCCGACTTTAATCAAAAAATATTAAATACATCACTGAAATCAAGATCCGAGTACCAAAAAGAACCCAATTAGTTGTTGGCTTAAACTGCAATGCGAATAGTGACCGTACGTCCCTATTATAACATATTAACACAACATAGATGAAATACCCTCCAACATAACCTTTCGAATTAATCAATAAATCTTAAATTGTACGACGTGTAAGTGCAGAATTAATTGCTTATGTCCAAATATCGGATCGATATGTCCAAATGAAAATGATGATGATGATCATACATAGTGTGATTGTATCTATTCTAAAAAATGTCACACATTATTTTGTGTTCTTCTGTTCTAACTAATTTTATCGATTCGATTCAAATATCGGTGAGCAAGAATTAATTTTTATCTTCTACTTCCATTGCAAAGGTTATACTATTTTTGCAAAATCATAACATTTTATCTATAAATTGAACAAAGTACGGTACAAATATTTCAACCATTTCACAACCGATTTTCATTATTATTCTTTTATATGGAAAATTCTTTTAAAAAGAGACGTAGCGAAACTAAATTTTTTTTTTCAACATTTTTTAATTTTCAATTAGAAATTTCACTCCAGATTTAGGTACATGTCAAACAAAATTTGTCCTCGCTTTCTTTATAACCGTTATAGGTATTATTTATTGTATATTATTATTATATATTTTGCTCGATTTTTATAGCTCACCGTTGTATTATTATCTTTTGATAAGTTATAACAAAAAACCATATATACACATACATCTTAACACACAAAAATTTTAATTGAACCAAATTGCCCTTCTACTGAAGTTCTTTTTCAATTCAAATTTAATTTTTTTTTTAAATAAATTATTATATATGTGGTTGTTGTCTAAGATAAATCAATAAAAGAAAATAATTATATATATATATATTTTTTTTTTTAATATATTACTATTTATATGTGGTTGTTGTCTAAGATAAAACAATAAAAGAAAATAATTATATATTTTTTTTAAAATAAATTATTATATATGAGGTTGTTGTCTAAGATAAATCAATAAAAGAAAATAACATAGTGCCGAAAATAAATTGAAATGATGGAAAAAAATTCACAACGACATTGAGTACGATTTTTTTTATTAAACGTCCTCAAATTTCGAGGAGTGGGCAAATACTAGTTTTATATTATTTCGAAGCTTTTTTTTATAAGTGAATTGTTTTATGTTGAATAACGTTAAATCATTGTACAAAAAATTTTCATATTAAGTTCAATTAACTACATTTTTTTAGATTTAAGTTTTAGATTTTCATTCATTTTCATCTCAATGAAATTTTACCTTAAAAATAATGTCAATGAAATTACTGTCATATAATTAATGACATTTGACAAACTGGCATTTTAAGGTATATTTCCACATCATTTACATGTCAGACAAAATTTGAAATTAAATCTGATAAAAATTTGACATTCCAAATGTTTTGTTTTCTTATACATATCCAAAACACTAGGTGGGGATCTTTAATGCAGTTTGTTACGTTTGACTAGGGTCGAAAACGAAAATTAGGAAAGGAGAAAAGATGGTAAAAGGGAAAAAGAACAATTACGAACGAAAGTGGTAATGTTCGTCTTGAATTTATTTAGGTCATAAATATAGAATTTATCATGTTTTGGGAACACATAAGATGGAATTTAGTTCTACATTCGCGATGTTGAAGTTATAAACGAATTTCCATAACTTTTTCTTCTGCCATCTAGGGATTTTTACGGTGTAGGGATGGACACATGCTGCTCTTCGTGTTTCACTGTGGACATATTATTTTTTGTTTAAAAACATTATAGTTTTTGTTTACATGTCAAATTTTCATCAGATTTAAATTGAATCTTAGAATTTGATTCTGGCGTATGAATGTCACCAAAAGGTGTGTTCAGTAGAATTTGGCGCTGCTAAAAATAGCAGCGATGTAGCAATTAGCACTACATTTCATTTTGCACCGAAATTTAAAATTTAAAATTACATCTATCCTTTTTTACTCTGCTTTAATAACTTCATTAAATTTATTCGTTTATATGAGTACCTTCAATAATTCATTAAAAAGTATTTGCCAAATTTAATTATCTTAAAATTATATTAAAACTTAATAGATCACTAAATTATTTATTTACATATTATGTTTATTTATTATTATTTATTTTATTATAATATCTTTTTTAAATCCATTCACAACAAATATAATGTTATTATTTTTATTAATATTAAATAATGTTTACATCAAAAAAATGGAACACCTAAACGTCATTGAAAAACCCCTGCTCAATATAGGATAGATTTTTTCACTGCAAAATTTATGCAGCGTTTTAATCTAGCTCTATACAGAAAGACATTGTTCAGTGGAAAATTTTCTCGAACACTAGAGTAATTTTGCAGCGCTAGATTCTACTGAGCGCGCTCAATAACAGTTAAAAAGATAGAGAAGAGAAATTTAGTTTGAAGTGTAAATTTAATAGAAAGAGAAAAAATAAAATAAAATTAAATTCGAAAGCTAAGCTTGAACAAATATTTTAAAGTTAACGAGATATGAGTAATTTGACAGGTATAAAATTTGTCTAAAAACTGTATACATTTTTTTTTAAAATCAATTTTATCAATTTTAGGAATTTAATTCCATTTTTTTTTTCAATACAATTTTTTAAAACAAAAATTGAAATATTTCCAAAACTTAATATTTTTATTTATATAGAAATCAAATTAAGGATAAATTAAAATACTTAAAGAATCTTCTATTACAAAAATAAATAATTTATTTAATATCTCAACTTCTTCCTAGAATTAACTCTGTTCAATTACTGTAGCAATTTCATAAAAATATTTTTTTTTAGTTTTTGTTTTTTTTTTTTTTTTTTTTTTTTAAATAACAATAACAAAAAATGTAATTCTTTTGTTCTCGTTCTTAATGTTCTTTATTTTGCAATTTTTATAATTAAAATGAAATAAATTGAAAATAATTTATCAGAAAATTACCAATTAATCTAGAGATAGGTATAGTATAGAAGAAGAAAAAAAAAGGTTGTTGTGGTTTTAGACAATTTTTTGTATTGTTTTTTTTTCTTCTTTTGGTGCCAATGGAATAGCTAGACTTTTTTTTTTTTATTGTCTACTAATTATGTTTTTGATTCCTATTCCAAAAAAAAAAGAAAAAAATAAATAAAATTAAAAAAGATGGTAAGCTGAAATAAAAATTAAAAATTAAAAAAAAAAAAAATTTAAATGTGGTCAGCTACTTTTACTATACTAATGACATCTTCATGATTTCCAATTTAGACTTACACTGATGAATTTTTATTCAGTTTTTAGGCAATGGAAATACTTATGAGTTATATGAGTTTTTAAAATACCTTTTTTTTGTGTATTTAAAGAAATACTCTTTTTCTCAAATGCTCTGCATTCTTCATTGGTAAAATTCTATAGCTACCGCGAGGGGTTTGCCTTACGAGACTAAGGTGTCTATTATGTATTTCGATCGATTTTAATCGAATCGTTCATCGTTATCGTTAAATTTATTCGATTTTTTATTTCGATGAAAATTTGATCAAAAGCGTCTAAAAATGCTGCCATTGTTAAATTCAAATCTACGATGAAAATGACATATATTTGATTCTTTGACTGTCAAATTCAAATTATTATATACGAAAAAAAACCAAACAAAAGTGTTATATTTGAAATTTTTAAGTTAGAAGTGTTTAAATAAAATAGAAATTATAAAATTGTATGGTTTTATAAATAATAAGATTTCAGTAGAGTTAAATTTTCCAATTTCTGATAGTGCTGAAAAATGCTATCAATTTTCAGAATAAAAAAAACAAGCAAACATTATATTCGAAATTATTCTAATCCACTGGATTTGGAATTATTTACATTATTAACATTTCCTGTTAAATAACATTACCTTTATGGTTTTATTAGAAAAATTAGGACAAGAATTGAAATAGCCAGTAATAAGTAACACTTCGATTCCAAATATAATTATATTGTCTAGTGTATTGAGATTCTGTGCGGCTTGTATCAAGGAAATTATTTGCGACGTAGGAAATGATTTTCATGTCGGAGTAGTACAGCTAACTTTTTCTGTTGCGCTTATGGAAGTTGTACGTATTTGTGTATTTGCAGTTTATACTCGTCCAAAATGTATCAAATTCCATTACGCACTAGAAGAAAAAAGTCAGACAAACATTATTTTTATGATTAAAGTAGAATTGCTGCAATAATATAATTTACACTAGCTTTCATATTGCAGTTTATTTGTAACTGGCCTTTCATTCCTATTAAAATTTATTTCAATAAAAAATAATTATAAAGAATAAAGTAAAATACCTACTTTCATTTCAACAATTAAATTTATTTTTATTCCAAAAAATATCGCAAATATAAAACAAAACTCCTTCAATTCAAAATTAAAATAATTTGTACAAAATCTATCTTTCAATGTCTCTTTCGTGATAAAAATTTACATCGATAAACTTTCGACAATCTCTGAACGATATCGAAATACATAATGACAATTTTGCATTTTGACATTTCATTCGATCAAATCGTAATCGTTATCGAATTACATAATAGGCACCTAAATATCTTTTAAATTGCAAGGTTTCATTAAATTTTTTTAATATTCACATTTAACGGCTATAGAATTCACTTCATATGAAATCATTTTGGATACACGTTATGCAATTAACAACCCAGCATCTGTTTGCTGCATTGACTCTTTTAATGGTTGAAATCAAATACATAGAACACACATTTACTTGAAAAATTTAAAAATGAAAATAATCTAATCCCAAAATAAACTAGAATGTGCTCATAAGATTTTTAATGGGGTGCAGCATGATTACCCATACTAATTAAAATTTCAGAGTAAGATTGAATAAATAATAAAACCCTTAAAAGGCAGCACAAATTTCACAAAATAGACATACCTGGTAGTTTTTTCACTCCCTTTAGTTGTATATTTTATAGATATTTCGTGGTAGTCGGAATATGCTCGGAAGAACTAAAATCACTACTTCCGCCTCTTAAGCAATTCTGTCGAAGAACGCGAGACGCTGCAAATGCCTACCCTTACACCGTGGAAATATCAAGATGGTTCAATACTGGTTATGGAAATTCGTTTATAGTCAGAACTTCTAGAATGTGGAATCGCATTCCACTACAAGCATTCCCAAGAAGGGGTAGTTTTTATTTGTTTAATTTACAAAAATTCAAAGTAAACATCAATAACATTACTCCCCGTCGAACCTTTCTCCTACTTCTTTCTCATTTTCTTCTCTCTAACTATCCCTTAAAAAAAACATGATTACTACAAAGTTTTTCTACCTGACTCTGTTGAGCGCTTGTGTTTAATTTCACTCCATATTCTGTTGTTATTTTCTGTTTTTTTTTATGGATTAATCTATGATTTCCGCGATCTACAAATTCCGCTGCTGCCCTGCGGATTCCAATCTAATGCTTGTCTTGCTATATTATACGTAGGTTTTCTGAGGTTCATTTTCTCTCCTATAATTGATTCTTGTTTGGTCATTTTCCAAAGTTCATTGTTTTTGATTATTCTAAGCCCAAATATTCGGTATATTATTCCTGTATTTTCCAAACATAATTTTTATTTATCAGCCATATCTCGCTGCCATAAAAGTCTGCCAAAAGTCCACTGTCTTCACAATTCGAAAACTATTCTGACTAATTTTGACCAACTTTCTATCTCTGGCTTAGTACCTACTCAAGGTAATTGTATTCGCTGACATATTCTATGATTTTGATAGCACTGACGGGAGCACTATTTCTTGTGTTAATTTTTAGGCATTTTGTATTATTGGTATTGATTTTGAGATCAACTTGTAACGCAATTTTTTCTAAGCTTATTATTTTATCATGCGTGATAGTATATGTGGTAGTAATATATGCAATGACTTATCGAACAATTTCCTTAATATCACCAAGATTTGGGTAGGGTAATTCTACAATTTTGTTATCGTACAATTTGTATAGAGTTATTCTAAAATCACACTAGTGGGCTTTTACTCAATTTTCTGAAGCTCACTTTCAAGCGGTGAATTTAATTAACCATAGTAAACTGTTTGAGCAATTAATTAAACAGTTCCAGTATAGTTAGACTGACAAATGGAGATGTATCATCTGCTCATAAACGATATGGGTTCATACAAAGTTTATAATTGTAGCTCTATTATTTTAATTTCAGTAAAAAGTAAATCCATGAACTTAATTCATAATTCATTTTGAATAAAAAACGAAGGGAATGTCCTCACGGGTCAATACGTGACAGTTATAGTAAACCGCACATCAGATGTGAGAGGTGAGCAAAATTTTATGTCATATGAAGAAAAAATTTTATACGATGAAAATTTTCGTGTCTTGTTACCATCGATTTTCAGAACTAAGTTTGAAGGGGTTAGAAGATCAAAAGATCCCTTCCGTGGCCTAATCGGTTAGAGCACAGAAATGTGTTTGAATTACGATGTGGTAGTCACGGGTTCGATTTCCATGGGGGGTATAAAATATAACTAAAAGATATTAAATATATCAACATCTATATCAATACTCATATATATCATACAACATAATAACCAAATAACACAATAAATAATATTGGGCAAACGCTAATAATAATTACACAATTGTCAACAATTCACAAAAGTATGTGACATGACGTACCCAGTTAACATAGTAACGTCAGGCATCTTAATGTCAAAGATGGATAAAATCGCAGCGACAACTTGCAGAAAAATATGGCGTCGTCTTACCCCGTAGGCGCAGATAAAGTTATCAAAGTGGTCTTCTACAGTAGGCCAATCTATTACTTATACAGTAGGTCAATCTCCTACTTATACAGTACAAACAGATTAAAAATGAAATTAGACATTGCTTCGGAAATGTAAGTGAAAGTAGCAGCTAGAAATCGAGTACGATGGAAATGTCAAGTGGGATACCTATGCTCCCAAGAGGAGTACAGAGAAAAAAAACAAAGATCAGAAGAAAAATTGTGGCAAAATTACTTCATATGAAAAAAAAGTTTAATCTTGTTATTTTACTGTTAACTTCTAGCAGTTAAGCGATCAAATACTTTCTTCAACAAATCTTCATAGCCTTTCTATTATGCTGTCTCTGACTATCTACATGAATTAATCCAATTTCTGATATTTTTAATCGGCCAGGTAATCTATTTTTAACTAATATTTTGGATTTGATTCTTTCTTCAACAATTTATTGAAATAGTTCTCGCTTTTGACTTTTAATTGTATGGCAAAAATACTTTGAAATGTAAAATACTTGAAAGTTAAATAAGCAAGCCAACATTAATGGATTAAATCACTTCCACTCACAATTGATATTTAAAAACGCATATAAAAAGACTATATCATAGCCATATATAACTTGACAAAGCAGGGTTAGATTAATTGTTTGGATGATTTCAAATTTTTCTCAGATTAATTTTCTTTAAAAACAGCAGTTCGGAAATAAAAAATTCAATTTATGTCGTATTCAACTTTCCACCACTTACCTTCATAATACAAAATTAATAAAAACAAAAACTGATATAAAATAAAGCTTATTTTCATTTAAAAGGTTCTCTTCATTATGGCATATTTATTGAGGATGGATGTCTAATTTAAATCAAATCAAATAGAAGAACTCTAGGCAAAAACTGTAATATGCAGAAGAAATAATTTTTTGATTAAGTTGAAATATTCATAGATAATGTCAGATGGTCTACCTTCATAAATCTGTTTTTTTTTTTTTTTTTTTTTTATGTTTATTGCTTTGTTATACAATTTTTTATTATATAATTTTTTGTTTGAGCAAATTCTTTGTAAATTATTGTGTAAATTACATTAACATTTTGAGATAAGTAGGTGCTGCCATCACATTTCGTTCGTCTATTCTGGTTATTTTATTTTTTTTTCTTCAAAAGCATTTGATGATGAGCTGCACCCTCAATAACAGTATTACGAAGTGGTTATCAATCTCTTTTATGTTATTTTCTAATGATTATGAGTCATATACAGTGAATCATGCATTACGCACTTTCTTCACAAACTTATTAAGGTAAGTAGAAAAATAGAGTAGGTAGAAAATACGAGACATATAAATGGACTTTCTTCAAATTCCATTTTTCTCTCTGGAAACTGAACTAATTATTTGGAATGATTTAAAAATAATCGTAAAATTGAATTTAATATTTTTAAGTTAGATTTTCTTTAGAACATTTTAATACATTTATTAGATGTGGGAGTTTAAGTTTATACTAATCGTGGTAGTCCAGCAAGACACTTCGGGACAGTATCGAGTTAAATATCGGATCTTATACGCTTGCAAAAGATGGAAAATCTCTGCCAACATCACTAGGAAAGATTATTCGTACATTAATAGAAGTTTGCAACAAATGTGAAGTTGGCAACGTGACTTAATTATTGGTCGCAAACCAATAAAGTATTGTGACAACAGAATTTCTATATTTCTAGTCTTGTGGCAATTCCAGTTTTGGCAATTTGTCTAGTCTTGTGGCAGAAAACAAACAAAAATTTTATAGATTTGAAAATCTAGGAAAAAAAATGGTGTTAGATTTGACTTAATTTTGCTTTGGACATGGAGCACTAGATTATATTTCAGTTGTGTAGATGTAAGTACATCTGAACTCTGTATATAAATGTAATAAAACTGAAATGTAAATGTTAAAATTAAATTGAATAAAATTGAATTGATTAGATTAGATTTAATTTATTCCGAGAGGGATCCAGTTCCTACATCACCGCAGCCACAAATGGGCTTATTGTGATTACCTGCTTTTTAAGTCTCTGAGTCATTCAGGATACCTGATTTTGTGATTACACTCAGGATATTCTTCAATTATATGCTGGATAGCTCCCATTGTTCGGGGAATGCTGTTTCTAAGTGGTGAAGTCTGCCACGGTGAGCCCTTCGCATTCAAAGAGTAGATGTTCAATAGATTCTTCCTCTATTTCACAAATTCTGCATAGGTTATTTGGATTACATGGAGCATTAACTCTAACTTATAAATATCTTGTGGGAGTAGGCACAAGCTTGGAAGAAGTAAAGTCACTACTTCCGCCTCTTAGAAATTCAGTCGAGGAATGGTCAGCCCTAAAACTCACTCCTACACAGTGTCCCTACACCGTGCAAATACCAAAATGGTTCAAGACTGGTAATGAAAATTTGTTTATAGTTAGATATTCTAGAATGTATGTAATCGCATTCCACTACAAGCATTCATTCCCAAGCAGGGATAGCTTTTATGTGTTTTATTTACAAAAATTCAAAATGACCATCAATAACATGGTTTTCAACTCCCCGCCGAAGCTTTCGGCTGACTGCTTCTTTCTAGCATCCCTCCTGTTTTCGAAAAGCCAACATTGCGAAAGTATAAAGGCTTTTCTGACGTAAATTTTGGCTAATAAAATAAAAAAAAACAAAAAATCTAAGTAAAACTGGCAACAACATCACACAACAATGTTTAAAATAGAATTTTCAGAGTATATGTGTTGCCTCCGAAGATCAAGAAAAACACTTCAGAAGATACAACTTCAGCATGTGGCTTTAGAAGTTTAAACAACACTCACAAGAGAATGTCAATAAAGATAACCGTCTGAGGTGAAAAAACTACCAAACAGAGGTTAGCCGACAACCGTATAACCCCAAGTTGTGTATTTTTTCTTTTAATACTGATTTAGCATGCAAACTAGCTTGGCTGTCTTGAAGTTGAAGTATTTTTTAATATTTATGGAATGGTAGACATAGATGATTCATTATAATACTGCTTTTGAATTAATTTCATGTTCAATATTGTTCAAAAGGCAGATTTTATTAGCAGAAGTGTATTTGCAGATTTTATCAATCTTGAAGGTTTATCAATCTCCCAGTCTATTCAATATAATAAATGTTTCTTCGAATTTATTCTATATCAACTAATTTGCATTGTTGAAGGTTTGAACCAATTTGACTACAATTTTATTACCATTTCCATACTACAATGCTTAGCCATCCACTGTAACTCAATAAATTATTTTAAACTTAATGATCAATTTAGAATTCTAAAATAGAATTTTAAAAATAATCTTCAGAATTTTTTAATTAACATCGAGATATTAAAATTATCGTAATGGTAATATTTTAAAAATTTATCTTCTAGATTAACCGAAAGATTTTTTTTTTTGATTGAGAATTGTTTTATTTTTTAGACAGTCTCTTACCATTTTTATCTTAATCCATCTTAAGTTCAATTTTTAATTTTCAATATACATAATCAAAATATAACTATTTATTTATTATCTATTTAGGTATATAATATAGATATGTAATGTATATATACTGCATATGCAATATAATAAGTTCAAAATTCCTGACTATTGTTCAAAGAAACGAAAGCAAAATTTCTTAAATTAAACTTTGGAAATAAAAAAAATAAAAAATAAATAAAATAGTCTTGTGAAAAAATAATTCAGTATATATATATATTTATGTAAATATCTATCAGAGGGTGGTTGCAGGAGTGAAGCCTCACCTAAAAATTAATTTGATAATAGTGTTTTGATCTTATGTTTAATATAGTATTACTTCGTCTGCCTATCGCATTCGTATCTCTTTCTTTCTTTGATTTAACCAGTTTTTCTTTATTTAGTTTGATTTTCAGCATTCTGTTCCCATATAGACTGTCTTGTACATTTTGTTTTTCATTTTATTGCAAAATTTTCATTTCGCATATTACACACCTGTTTCAAATATATCCACCGAGCAATAAGAGAAGCATCACCCACTCAGTACAAATTCCTAGATGGCTCAAAACTGGCTATGGGAATTCGTTTGTAGTCAAATTTTCTCGAAAGTGGAACCATATTCCGACAAACGTGTTTCCCAAAGCCAAAATATACTTACTTACTTAAGTGGTCAACAGACCATGTAGGTCCTGGGCCTGACTCATCAACATCCTCCATTTTTGCCGGTCACGGGCGGATTCTCTTCAGTTGAAGATTCGAAATTGCTTTAAATCCGCCGATATTTCGTCTCTCCAACGAAGGTTTGTTCGAGTCTTCGGATTTGAAGATTCTCTTGGCTGGAGCGTTTTCGTCCATCCATGCCAAAAATATACCTACATGCAATCTGCAAAAGTTCAAGAGTATTATTAACAAATTTATTTAAAATGTCCCTGTCGCCGATCAAAGGGACATTTTTCGTTCTACAATCCTCAACTAGTCCAAGCTGTGCATTCGTGTATAAAAAGGTATCGTTTGAAACGTAATGTTTGGCTTAACTTAAAAAAGCAACAACACTATTTTCATTCTGATTACATAATTTTCATATATCTCTTCGTTTATCAATAAAATTGATCCCAAATATTTGAAATTCATTCTTCCTACACGAAAACCATCTATATATATTATTTTTTTATTTTTTTAAGTTCATAAAAATCCACGCATGTTAGCTTTACAAATAAAAAGGTTGAGTCGCACATTCCAGTAAGATTAAACAATGTCATCCATATCAAAATTCCACATCATACTATATCAAAATTATGCAAAATATGACGCTTGACGCAAAGCTTAGATTAAAAAAACACGTTAAGAAAAAAAAGCTAGAACTGGATATAAAATACAAACATTTGTATTGGCTAATTGGGCGAACATCTACGCTTTCGACGTATAACAAAGTTTTAATCCACAATCAAATATTAAACCCAGTTTGGGCATAGGTATTCAAATATGGGGTTGTGGTAAACAACTACATATTCAAACTATCCAAACGTTTCAAAACAAAGTATTGCAAAACATTGTTAGTGCACATTGTTTGTAGGACTCGTATGGTTCCTGTCATAAAAAACGAAAGAAAAAAATTCGCTGTACGCCATAAAAGTCGTCTCTCTCAACATGTCAATGTCGAAGTTTCACGTTTAGTTGACTGTCAAAACTTTGTTAGAAGACTTAAACGGACGAAACCGTTCGAACTGTGCTAGAATAAAATCTTTTATCTTACAATAATTTCTAATTGAATTTTGTTTGATCAAAGATATTTGAAGTAATAGAGACAAAATTGTATTAATGGTTAGTCTTAAAGACTAGTTTTAATTTTAACAAAAGAATGGTAGTTTTTAATGCATTAAAGTCGGCACAGTCCTTCACTTCGTTCTTCCCAGGTAAAAGAACAGAAGTAGGAGATTCTGTTGATGATTTTTTTCTATCTGAGAAAAAAAAAGTTCATAATTTGCGTCGAATGGAAGATAAATGCAAAATTTGTTTTTGATCACGCTATAATTGTAATATGACCTCTAGTGATAGCAAAATTTAACTAAGAAAAGAACAAAGCTAGTTAAAAAGCATTTTGCATTCTTTTATGACTTGTATTAAAAATGCCTCTATATCGAATGCAAATGATGAAGTACCAAATTTAGATAAATATATTGCAAATTTTGTTGAATCACGTATTCTTTACACGAGCTGGCATTTTGTGTCAGATCACAGACTGTATGTATCAATATCTGAAGTATGGAATATGTGCTGTATTAATGACTAGTTTTAAAGACTATAACATAATATAGGATATAAGTTTGCAGTGCGTTCAAGTTGACACATTCCTTTTATTCATGCTTCTCAAGCAAACTAAACAGTCTTTGAAGGTTTTAATTTGCTTGTGCTTAAAATTATATAATTCCAGGCAATATAAAATTATTGTTTAGGGCTTCATTTTCCTAAAAAGACTGACTCTGTATGCTGTATATATGTATATTATATATATATATATATACATTTATATAAAAATAAGCACAGTACATACACCTCTTCTTGATGAATAAACACATAAATTTCAGTTCATGATCCATCACCAATTCTTAAAGAATTTTACAACAAATCCAAATAGGAACCCTAGATTTAGATATATACAAAGAAAAAAAGAAAAACAAAATTTTTTTTTTTGTTATAAAGAATTTTATTAAAAAAAAAAAAAAAAAAAACTAAAATGAAAAAAACAAAACAATAGCAAAAAAATGTTGGAGAACTTCTTTTTAAATAATTTATTTTTAAATATAAATCAAAATGTAAAGAATTTTGCAGATTCATCTTCTCTTATTTATTATAACATGAGGATCTTTAAAATGTAACACATTAAAAGGAGATGGTAGAAGAATGAATTGAGGGTGTCAGCGCAAATAAATCGACAGTAATTCTCCCTCGATTATTTATTTTGTTGCTGTTGTTGTTGTTGTTTTTGTTCTTGTTAGTTGGTGTTTTTTTGTTGTTGTTTTTATCGTTTTTGATTCTTGTAACAAAATTAACGAATAATTGAAGATCTCGTTTAATTTGAAATTATATAGTATGTTTTTTTTTTTTATAATATATCATTGTAGGAAAATTATTGTAAATATAAGTTATAATAAAAGTAGTACCAATGAATACTAATAATAATAAGAATGTGCAAGTAGAAGAAACAAAATTAGAATTTTGTATTGACTTAAGAAAAAAGAACCAACTCTTTGTTGGTTTACTTTCTTACTCAATGTTCGCTTTCGATGTGTTTAAGAAATTTATGAATTATTTAATGTGTATGTATATTGCATACAAACTGTACAAACCAATTTTTTTTATTTTATTTTTACTTCATTAAAGAATTAAGGCATGTGATAATATGATTTTATTCTTTTTCAATTTTTCAGTTAACAAAATAGAAATAGCTATAATTATGTTTTTTATTTAATATGAATATTATTAATTATGAGCACATGTATATCAATAATGTATATTTATAGTTATATTTTTGCACATGAATTTTTATAGTTATATTTTTATTTCATATGGAGAAGTTGCTGTTATTGTAAGTTCTGTGTGAAGAAATGAAGTAATGAATATGTATGGATGATAAAAATTTTGGATTTCAATAATTTTATTTTTAAAGATTTTTAATCAAAATATGTAATTATGTTATGAAATTTCGTTTCGCTTATAGCTCATTCTAGAATAAAAAAAAGATTTAATAGAACTAACTGGCAATATAATAACATTTATTTGAAATTTTTCTTTACTAAGAACTTCAGAAACAGTTCTAATTTGGAATGAGGGTGAATGATTTTTTCTGGGCACTTACCTTTTTTTAAGCCTTCATATAATTTCGTAGTCAAATATGATGCACCTATGCACCTTTAAATTACAATTTTTTCCTGTAGACTCATAAAACTTTGTATCACACTACATTTTTAAACCCAAAAACCGTGTACCAAAATAATTGTAACTAAAAATTGATTTATGATTTTTATCGTGTAAATTTTTTAATTTATTATATAGTTATAATATTATTTAAAAGTTATGTATTACAATTCAAGTTAAATAATAAATTCATGAATATCTACATATTTCTTAAATTAAACAGAACAAAAAAAAATTGATTCAAAACAAAAATTTTTTCTTATTAATTTAAAATAATAATAATAAAACAATTTTAAAATAAGAAAAAAACAAAGAAAAACAAAAATGAAATTTCATGAGCAAGAGATTAGTTTTATGTTTACTATTTTTTAAAAATGTATGTGATGGGAATGATTAAATCTTTGTGTTGTTATATAATTTTGGTTTTTGTTATTGTAATATTGATAAAATACCACGTGAACGCAGCAGCAGCAGCAGGACCATGCCTTTTATTATATAAGATACTTATGGTAATGAGAAGCAATATACAATTTGTACCAAAAACAAATATCCGTGATATAGTCAAATTTATTAAAAGTCATAAAGAAGTGAACACGATCCCGTATACTATCGAGAAATTCAGTGTATAAAAACCAGTTTTTAATCAGTGTTTCTTTATTTAGTTTGATTTTCCTGCGTTTAACAATCTATACTGCGGAATTGGAAAAAAAACTAGGCTGAAAAATACTTAACAAATTATATGCCGAAACTAAGAGCTACAGCTAAGTTGCACCCAAAAAACAAATAACAGAAATACAAACAGTAAAATTGATTGAAAGTTTAGCAAATACTCATAGCTCTGGTGCGGATGAAATTAAAACATCACTGGTTAAAGAATGTAGATCTGAATTGATGAAACACAATGCTTGTTAATGCTGCAAAGATGCCCGATACACTAAAAATCAGTAGACAATTATGAGAGTATTGTATGAGTGGGTATTATCGATTTTGATTTTAAAAGATTCCAGAGTTATATGAAAAACAGAAAACAGTAAATGGAATGTGATGGAATAAAAAGCCATACCAATAACATCAATTTTGATGTTATTCAGGGGAGTTCCCTAGATCCAGTACTGTATTCATGTTACATAAGCAGTTTCTCAGGATTAAAGTTAAATCGAAAATCGATTATATACGCGGATGATATTGCGGTAGTTTGCTCTAGAACAATTCTACTTGATCTGAACTCAAATATGGATGGTGATATGCACACTATATATAACTGGATGAAACTAGATAAACTCACAGTAAATGCAAAGAAAACAAAGTTCATGTTAATTATATGTGTATATTATGACGGAAATAAATTTGAGAAAGTAAGTAAATATATTATAAGTATCTTCGGGTGATTTCAGATGGAGAACTAAGCCATTTCAATAATTTAATCGCAAAAACCACAAGAATAGTTGGTGTTTTGAGCCAAATTGGTAAAAGAGTACCTGAAAAAATAAAACTATCAATAATATATGTACTACAGCCTGATCCATAGTTCAATTTCATATGGTATTGTAATATGAGAGAATACATAAAAACATGGAGGCACTATAAAAAATCTATTTGGCTTACCTATGAGAACGACCACGAATGAAATGCATTATAAATATAGTGTTTTAAAATTAAATGATTTTTAAAAAATGTCACAGGTTATTACATTTACATAATATTGAAAATCAAACACACAAACAATAAAAAAACAAAGGCATACATAGTTACAGTACTAGAGCTACAAATCAACTACGATTTGAGCCACGTTTGAGATTGAATGGACTAGAGGCAATTATCAATAGTAGCTACATATTCCACAATCAACTCGAAGATGAAATCAAAAGCTTGCCTAAACATAAATTTAAAAAAAAAACTATTAAAAAATAATTTTTACAAAACTATAAAATTTAAAAGTGCGTATTTTTTCTATTTTATATATAATCATTAACTTATCTTGTTGTTTTATTCAATATCTTTAACATTAATTAGTAATCTTGCCTTTATATCTTTGTATTTTTAATATTTTAATTTTAACTGAATACTTTTCTTATTTTCTTTTTTAATATAATGTGTAGTTTATAATGTACTGAAAAAACGAAAAAATACACTCTGCAAGAGATTTTACCTCTTTTTGAGATAAAAATTTAAATAAATAAAATATTTAAAGTTAAAAATCGTATCGAATACACATTTTAATGTTAAAATGAATCCATAATTATTACAAGCACTTTGGTTATCAAACAATCCACCAACAAATTACAGAATTCATCAATCAAAAAATTTAGTTTTTGAATGGTACTTAAAATAAAAATTGATTTTTATAATTTTTTTTTGTATTTTTAATCACTGATCCTAATCGAGTGAACGGTATTGTATATTTTATGCATTGCTTATGAAAATTTTAAAATGAAATTCTGGAAGAGATCTTCTTTAAGATTTATAATGAAAAAAGTGTGTTACACTCTTAATTAGCGATTGTATTCTATAATTTATTTGGGATTGCATTTCTATATTGTATTTATGTATAGGTATAGTATACATTCGTAGTAAGGGTGGAGCGAATCACTTTTTTTCCCTTTTTTTTTATGATAATAATCATTAAAAGATGATGATTATAAGTTCTATTTAGGATATAATTACTTTAACAAATTTAAGGTTAATTTACAAAGAATTTTTAATAGAAATAGGTGGATGGGTTGGTTAAATTGATATCATCAAACATAAATATCGACTAAGTTGGATGGTTGGGTTGGAGGGATAATATAAGTAGTATTAAATAGCTGCATTGATTACTCAAAATATACAGTAATCAAATTAAATCTGCATTTAGGAACAAAATACGTTGTATAAAATTTTTGGTTTGTGTTTAGGATGGTTTTTGGTTTGTGTTTAGGATGTTTTTTGGTTTGTATTTTTGGGTTAAATTTTTGGTTTGTATTTACTGCGCAGTAATAAGCATTTTCTGCATCTTCGATATCCCAGATAGTAAAATAAAAAAAAAGCTTTTATCCAATTTGAGTAAGTAATCAGAAAATGTTGGGTTAGAAATGTGTATAATGATTGGTTGATGTGGTAGATGAAATGATCACATACCTAAAACAAAGAGAGATTTTAGTAATATTATACTAAACTCTATTTTACTTTGCATTGGTGTCAACGCTCAACGCTCAACTCAGTAGGAAGAGTGTACCATAAATCTAAAATATTTTAAAGTTTTAAATTGTGTTATGATAAAGTAAGATTTCGCTCCGGATTTTGGTAATACTAAGAAGCTGAACATATAGTTTTTAGCTCCATTGGATGCATCGGTAATCGTTTATTATAAATCTATTGAGATTAGAGTGAAAACAAAAACAATTATGTGCTAATTGGCTTTTCCAGAAGCAACTGGAAATTATTTAGGAGGGCTAGACTGAAAAAAAATATTATGTTTAAATTTTGAATTACAATATCTACGTCGATAATATTAAATTTTTAGTCTAAAATTTTCCATCAATTAAGTGCCCGAGATCAACAGAAATGGAAGTTGTTGTTATCTCAGATTTCGATTTTCGATTATTGATCAGAGATTGCATGGTCTGATCAATAAAGTAAACTGAGTATTGAGTAAAGTAATAATAAAGTTTTAGCAAAAAAAATAGTATAAAAAAAAAAATGATTTATGAACTGAAAAGAACAAACACAAGACCGACAAGCTTATTTAGGACTATTGTAAAGAGTATTATATATTGGGGCTCTATTGCCAAGAAAAAGGAAGATATTAATTTATAATCTTCAAAATGCATTCAAAATTTAATCCAAACAATTTAATTCAATAATTTGTCACTTTGTAATTGATTTGAGCTAAACAACTCTTTGGATTGTGAAAAGAAAAGCGTGTAATTGAAAATCTTATAATTTTCAGGAAACAAAATATTTGTTTTTTTTTTTCGATAATTTCAAATTAAAAAAAAAATTGTGATTTAATTTAAATTAAAAAAATTTAAATTTTCTAGGAAATGATATTTTAATTCTATTCAATTTCGAAAATGGATTTTTATTTATTCGAAATTAACATCTTTTTTTAATTAAATTGATTTTAAATTTTGATTTAATAGAATTCGGATTTCGACAAAAAAAACTTCTAAATTAATTTTTGTTGTTGTGATTTTAATCACTAAGATCGGCATGTGTCAACTTGCATCATACATACATTATATTTATATTATTGTAGATATATTAGTACGTGCATCGAAAAAAGTGTAACCTCAAGAGTCTTCAAAGGTCGAATTCATACATATTAATGTGATTTTTAGTTTATTTATTTTTTTTTGTTATTCTGTAGTTTATTTCTTTAGTATTTGAATTCTTTGATTAAAACGCTATCTATGAATTGTTTTTTCAATTCAACTCGCATCTGTTCTAGAATTTTTTTTTTTTTTTTGTGTTTTTAAAATCTAGACTTAGTTTTTTACTTTTGTTATTGCACAATGTTTTGTACTTTGTTTACAACATTTTGAACAACAACTATGATCATGATCATGATCATATTAGTGATGATGATGATGATGATGATGATGATGATGACGATGGTGTTGATGATCATGATAATGATGATGTTGACGACGTTTCTGGGCGAAACTTTTAAGTTCTTTGGAAAGAAAAAAAAACAAAAAAGGAGGGAATGTAATTACGAAGAAAACCGATAATTTAACTGAACTGAAAATGCGCAAAAAACATTTTTTTTTTATTTTTTTCTTTTTATTTCTGTTTTAGTACACAAAAACAGTGACTTGTATGAAATGATACAAATTTTGGTTTGAATTATTGTAAAAAGAAATGCATTGTAATTTTATTTTATTATATTGTAAAAAAATTTAATATGGTATGGTATGGTTTTGTATGGTATGGTATGGTATGGTATGGTATGGTATGGTATGGTATGGTATGGTAAGGTATGGTATGGTATGGTATGGTATGGTATGGTATGGTATGGTATGGTATGGTATGGTATGGTATGGTAAGGTATGGTATGGTATGGTATGGTATGGTATGGTATGGTATGGTATGGTATGGTATGGTATGGTATGGTATGGTATGGTATGGTATGGTATGGTATGGTATGGTATGGTATGGTTTGGTATGGTATGGTATGGTATAGTATGGTATGGAATGGTATGGTGTAGTATGGTATGGTATGATATGGTATGGTATGGTACGGTATGGTATGGTATGGTATGGTATAGTATGGTATGGTGATGGTATGGTATGGTTCACTATGATATGCTAAGGTACGATTACGGCTTGTATTGTGTATGCTTTTATATAATGTGGTATGGTTTTGCATCATGGAATGGTATAGAATCGTATGATACGGTTACGGTATGATATTGTATGAAATGATTTATTTTTTTTGTGCATAAACAGTTTTCCGCCCTATTCAGCACTGCTAGAGTTGCAGGGCAGTGATATTGATGATGATGTATAAGAAGCTAAAATTTTCAATACTTGGTTTGGATAAAAAAAAGACAATTTTAAAATGAAGAAATCAGAAAACAGGAAATATAAACAAAAACATTCGGCGTAAAATTATTACAAATTCTGTATTTAGATTTCTGCAAATAAAAACATCTAAATTTGTTATTCTTCTTATTATTAGATATTTTACATACTATAAGCAAATAACCATAATCAAATCATTCTTAAATAATCCAGTTATTTCAACAAACAATCATACAATAATGAACATTTACCTTTAGAAATCCCTTAAACTGTCTTTTAAACATATGTCAACATCTTCAAGATATCTATAGTATAGAGTACGAACTACAGAAACCCGATGATATCAATTGGGAAGCGACTATCAAAAAGCATTTACGTCATTTATGATTTATGAGGAAGGATGCAAGTAATTGTATTCTGTCGAAAAAAATGTTGGTATAGCTTTTGAAGCACCATAATTAAAAATTATTAATATCATCTTGGGTCGTGTCTAAGAGCTTTCAATACATTTATTAGTTGTTAAGCAGAGATTTTGGAAATATCTCAATATTGAAAATAATATGGAAAATATTCGATTTTAAGAATATTTAAGTTTTACATGGTATGTCATAGATAAAAATTTTATGCTTCTTTTACACCATGCTTCTGTGACACAAGATATACTCATACAATTATATTTCTATTACATTCTGTTTTTTATATTTACCGGATTTTTTTTCAATCATCTACCAACACCTATATACAATAAATCACTTAAAAAGAGTTAGTACTCCCTAAAAGCAAACAATAATCTCTTCTTCGACTGGACTTGATCAGTTTGATTTGACTTAAATAAATTGTATTGTTATTGCAGTCATCGTAGTAAATGAGTATTTGACTTAAAACTATATTGAGTGATTTAATAGAGATTCATATCCGCTTGTACACCTTAATTACATATATACAAAATTATAATATTGTAAAAAAAAAAAAAAAAAAATTTAGTTTCTAACTGATTTTTTCATGTTTTACTGTCATGAAAAAGACATTTTTATAACAATGCAACAATTTTAGTCAACACAATTGTACAATTGTTGCCACATATTTGTATCCTCGGTCGAACAACTCGAATAGAATAAATTCTCTTCTTACGACAAATTTTCTTACTTATTATTTTATTTTTATTTTTAGGTTAAGAGTTGAATCTGGAGACTTAAAAAAAGAAAAATAAAAAAATATTTTAAATTCCGTAATATTCTACTGTTCTGCTATTATTTTTTTTTTTTTTTTTTTTTTTTTTTTTTTTTTTTTTTAAAAGATTTAAGATAATGGAAACTTCAAATTTCATTCCACAATATAGACTGCCACATGATTGCAATTTTGTTGTTGTTTTTGTTGTGTTTTGTTTTATTACTGTTGTTATTTTGTTTTAACTATTATAGGTTATAATGTACGTATGCACGTTCATACATAGGACGGCAATTTTTAATGAAAACCACAAATGAAAATAATAAAAATATAACAAAAAAAAAGAAGAAAAAATTCCCTAAGGCTTGTAGGGAGTATCGCGCATTATTTTTTTTTGTTTATGTTGTTTTTATTTTATTTTTTGCATCATGCATACATGAAATACCAAATCTATATAAATTGTAGTGTGCCCTCTAGATCTGTCTTTATATAAACTTCGCATATCAATCGTACATATAATTAAGAAGAAGAACCGTTGCTAACTTATTTATTCTGTTGTTGTTATTTTTATTGTTGTTGTTATGCCCTTATTTTGTTTCGAAGTCAATGAGTTTTCAAATATATGTATGTATGTATATAAAATGGGTAAAGTATAATAGGTTTTGACAGATACATTATTTACATACTTACAAACATACATAATATATAAATAACTATCATGTAAGAAGTATTAATATGGTATGGATTTAATGTGTGTGATTTGAGATTTTTTGATTCTAAAAAAAAAGTCAAAGGTACAGCACAATTTAGTTAGTAAAGAATTTTTTTATTTTTTGTTTTTTGATTTGTTGAATAAATTCCAAATGAATATAAGGTTGTTAATGAATTGATTTTGATTCGATTGAATTTAACAATAGAAAAAAATAAAATTATAATACTCCTCCACCTCTCGGTGCTTTATAGAGAAAAAAAAAAAAACACAAATTTTTAAAGAGATTTTTTGGTCGGTGAATAACAATAAAATATGTATGTATACATTTTATATATTATTGTATATGAATAATGTTCCTGTAGGATTAAATAAATAACAGTTAAAATTTGCAATCAAAACAATTGATTTAGCTTACTTTTACTGTTTTTTTTTTTTGTTTTTAAAGATCTTGATCCCGAATTATTTTTTGTGAATTTAATTTTGAGTTGGGTTAAAGTTTTGATAAATTACTGTTTTTCAATTTTTTTGTGTATTGTTTTTAAAATAAATGAATTTTAATTTATGAAAATGTTATCTACTAAATGTCATGAATTTGACACTAAATATAAGAAGACAGGAAGCAAATTATTTTTTTAATTGAAATTTTATGGTTATTGAATTTATTAAAAAAAAAAAAAAAAACGATATCAACGAAAATTTCGAACCTTGAACTTTAGAAAAGATTTTTCCAGCTATATTGAATAATTATTAAATTACAATGTATATACAAAATATTCTAGTATTATAAAAATTTGAAATATGCAATGTGACTTTTAATTTAATAATCATTTCAGTGATAAGATCTGTCAAAATTTTTGATAATATTTTAATTCACATTTTAAAAAATTAACTTTTTTAATACTTTAAATAAAATCAACTTTTTTGACATTTAGAAAATGTTTACATGTCAAAAGTTTGCGGGCTATTTTTCATTTTAAGAATAAAATCGAGTAAATTTAGAAATGCAATAGTTTTATTCATGACACTAGATTGCAACTGTCTCAAATTCTTACAAGCTTTTGTGATACAATTTTGTACTCTTTTTAGAACTAAATGTCAAATTTCCTAACTAAGCTGACATAGATATTTCTCAAAGCACATTATGTTGATGGCCATAATGACATAGTAACATAAGAAAATATTTCTTACAATAACAAAAAGAAATTACATTAATGTTGTATTCGGTTTGGATATAGTTTAACATAACAATAATTCTATTTTTAACGAAAATTTAACAAATTTCAGATTCAACTTGGTTGCCGCATATGTCGATTGTGGTCCAGTTGTATTTGCCATATATGCACATCGAATTTAGAATAAGAATTCTATATTTAACGAAAATTTAACGAAAATTTAACGAATTTCAGATCCAACAATTGCTGCATTCTGCACCAGTTACATGTATTTTCCATATAGGCAGATATGTCATAACATATGCGAATATATGTCATTAATATAGTTAACGCATTAACGTGAATTTTCATTGATCACTATTTAAAATCTTAAAAATTTTATTGGCTCTAAAAAGGAGGATAGGTTGTTGAATTTTTATGTAAGAAAAAATAGAGACCGCTGCAAAGAATTCTCTAAATTTCTATTTGGGAAATTTATTTTATTCACAAAAAAAACAACAATTTAACCGTCAAAACCATCGGTTGAAAAAAAATATTTTTTTTATATACATTTTATTATACATACTTAAAAAATTGCTAAAAACAGTGTTGCCGATTTAAAGAAACTATCTCATGATATTTTAAAAATATATTTTAACAAAGTATAATATCCCAAATTTTTTTGAAAATATTCCCAATTTTTGTAAAAATATCCTCAATTTTTGTGAAAATATCCCCGATAAATGATATTTTCTGTTTTTGTCGTACGCATTGAGCTCTCATATAAAATAAGGTCATTTCATATTATCTCCCTTTTTAGAGCCAATAGATTTTTTACGATTTTAAAATATTAAATCAATGAAAATCCAGCTTTAGGTTGTATATCTGTCAAAAATGAAATTATTAAATTGGAAAACGCCAAATTTTTAAATTGAACACAAATGCTTAGGTTTGCAGTTAGGATAAATAAATACCTAAAGAGCTTTACTATGATTACAAACTTGCTATTAAAATCAGATTTTAAAACAAGTTTTTCAACCTGATTTCCATCGTTATTTTTAGTTATTAAAATAATGAGCAATTCAATTATATTTGAGAGTTGAATAGAATAGAGAATTGAATATTTTATTTTTAAATTTCTACATAGTCAATTATTTCAGTAAAATCTAATTCATTGACATCTCAATCCTATTTCATTTACAGCTGTTGTTTTACTGCCATTAATAAGCCGAAAACCTCTGTAATGCTTATAATTTGATATAATTTAAATTGTTGTCATTTAATACTAATAAAAAAATAATATTTCGATCCAGGTTATGTTATATCTGGCTAATACTATATTTGCGAGGTGAATTTGATGGATATTCTTGTTCATTATTATCCATAAAGCTAATTCTATGCTAGGTTTTGTTAAACGTTGGTCAAAGGAATTTAACGATCCCTATGTTCTCAAATCTTTGTATTCTAGTCTCGTTAGACCAAATTTGGAGTATGCTAGTCAAGTTTGGTCACCTTTCTATGATGTTCATATTAACAGGATTGAAGCAGTGCAAAACATTTTTTTAAGATTTGCTTTGATTTTTTTTTCTAATGGTCAAATCCATTAACTTTACCTCCATATGAGCATAGATTGAACTTAATTCATTTGAAAACTTTGAAATTAAGACGAGAAGTGGCGGATATTATTTTTCTTACTGAAATTATTAAAGGAAACATTGCTTTGCCTCAGATTTTGAATAAAATCAACATTAATTCAAATAATCGCCTACGAAATACAAACTTCTTTACATTAAGTTTTCATAGGACCAATTATGGCAATTATGAAACTATTCATAGAATTTTACTAATTGGTAATAAGCACATAAACTATATTGACTTCACACTATCGAAACAGACTCAAAAATTTAAATTATATAAGTAATCTGTAGTAATTAAAATATGTGTGCAATTTATTTCAATGTATTTTAACTATAGCTCTAAGTTAGATATAATTTTAATTTGTAAATTGAATGTGTTATGTTGTATTGTAAAAACAAAAAAAAAAATAATAATAATAATTATTGTAATGAAGTTTGAGCTAAACTAAATAAATAAGTAAATAAATAAATAAATTAAGTATTCAAATATAGGCTCATACCTATACCTACTATACATATATATTATTTTGCTAGTTTTCTAAGTCTATGATGGGTATCTTTTTCAATATTTCGAATTTGCTTTGATATGAGTTATTCATCATCACGGTAGTAAATTGTTGCTTATTGTTTTTGATCAGAATATTCGACATTTATTATTCTAAGACATTTTTGTTAATTGAAGACTTGCAGATAACTAATAAATTTATTAAAATTAAAATTTATAAATTATTTATTCTTTCATTGAAGAATCGGTAATTACTAATTTCTATAATACAATTAAATCTGAAGTTTTAGTTGGTTTAGGAACATAATGGAGTTATTGGACTCAATTTTATTATTAGTAGCTTATATAAAACTACCTTGTCGTGTTCTGTATTATTCTGTAAGTTAGAAAAATAAAAACGTGTATGCATAGCAAACATATGCTCAATAAAATAAAATAAAATATTCCATCCACTGATCAATCAATTGAATAGAGTATAATAAAATCACTGGTAAAACGCTTAAGTAATAAAACTGCAAATTAAAATTTTTTAATAAAAAATTATTAGAAACACAATAAAGTTGGCAAAATTTTAGGACCCTATTATATCAGAATCATATATTTTATCATTTTATTAGTAATAAATATTACTTGCTTATTAAATTATTTTTCTCTCTCTTTACAAATCTAAATTAAATTAATAAAAAACTATTATTTATTTTTTTTTTAATTTCATTGATAGCTTTCCAGTTAAACATAGCCATGTTTAGTTATATACCGTTCATAAATAATTCAGGTTTTCTTCTTTATACTGATGTAATCAAAATATCAATCTGTAGAAATTGTAATTTTTTTTTTTTTTTTTTTATATAAAATTAGGTTATATCAGATTAAGATATTAGAGATCAATATGTCGAGATGTTCTCAAAAAATATATATACATATATGTTAATAATAATATTTATTCAGCACCATATTGAATTTTGTAGAAATTGTCTTCCATAAAATAATATAAAAAAAAAAAAACAAAAATCAAAAAAAAATTACACGATAATTTTTTATTCGTCAAAAAATTTCCATTATTATGAATGACAATTTCAGAGCTTGAAAATAAATTCAACAATAAATAAATAAACTTTGATTACATACTTACTTATGTTTAAAATAAGAAAATAAAAAAAAGAGAAAAAAAAAATAAAAAAAAATCATGAGAAAATTTTTTTCAAAAACTTGGAGAAATTTTTGTTAGTTCTTGCGTTTTTTTACGCTACAAATTAAATAAAATTGATGGAAATTATCCATATAAAGTTACAAAATAAAAAAGAAAAAAAAAATAATAAAATAAAATTAAATAAAAATTCTATGGTATAAGAACGATTCATAATAATTGTGGAAATCAATGTAACAGTATCTGAAACTAGGAAATTACAATAATGTTGAAATGTTGTGTTTTACAGAAATAATAAGTAGGTATGATGGTAATGAAATAAGTCCACCATAATATTGTGAAAAAAATTATGTATTTGAATGTGATGTAATATTTATTCATCAAATCGTTATAGATAGCACATCTTTTTTTTTTATATAACTCCAAGTCTATGGGATTAGCACCCTAACTACTTTTACACAGAAATTTGGAATAAACAATCACATACAATAGCTTTTCTGTAGAATTTTTTTTTGTGGTATATCTACTAGTTTAAATGTGGAAAACTATATCTACTGTAGAGTACTTCGCCTTCATAATATCATAGTTCTACTTTATTATTAAGTATACCAAAGCTCTAAACTATTTGTCATTTATTTTATCCCAATGATAAAGAATACTGAACCAGGTCGAAAAATCCAGATCTCATTTTTTGCCTTCGTCGGGAATAGAACCTAGGACCTTTCAGTTGAAAGACTGGTGCTCTACATACTGAGCCATGTAGCGTATTATCTTATCACCAACAACTCGAAACAAAATTACGTTCAGAGGGAATTTTAAAGATGAAGTACTAAATTATCGTCCTATTGCTATTGCTATCATCGATTTCTAAAATTCTCGAATTAATTATTCTTAGTTCTGTTTGTAATCATTGCACATCTTCTTTCACTCTTAGTCAACATGGATTCATAAAAAATAAATCTGTGGTAACAAATGTTGTTGAATCAACTTCAACATTTATTAATAATATGGAGGAAGGTTTACAAACAAATGTAGTATACACGGACTAGAGACCCCTATTTGATAATTATAATCCAAGTTAAAGCAAAATTTAACGTTTTTAACAGAACAGGGATTTAAATACGTATACTGATATTTTTAACTATCAATGAATAAGTATAAAAATAAAAACAATAATAATTTTGTTTACAACTTACTACGATACACATTACATTGTCTATACCTAAGTACCTACCTACATTTAATGATGAAAATAAAACTCACATGCTACCTATGCTGTGCACTCTCTTGAAATGCGTATGGATGGTGGTGCACTAGTCTGGTGTAGGTGTAGTCGTGGTGTGGTAATTTATTTTCTCTAATTTTTGTTGAATAGATTTATTATATAGTAGATCTATTATCACTATTATAATTTTATTTAGTTATTTTTGTTATTTTATATACTTTTAGAGAACTGCTATAAGATAAAACAACAAAAGTATATAATGAATCTTGTGGAATATTGTTCATAAGAATTTGGAAACGCTTTTTGATGTCCTTTTAATATTCGTGATTTTTTTCAAGCAGCAAATATTAAAAATGTCCATTAACAATATTCCAGCAAGATTCATTATATACTTTTGTGTTTTATCTTATAGTAGTTCTAAATGCTCAACATCCACCACTAGTTTTATTTTGTACTTTTTAGGGGGCTAGTTTGGTTTCGATAAAAGTATATTTTAAAAATTTTTATTTTTACATTATTATTTTTTTTGTTTGAAAATGAATAAAAGTTTCTTAGTTTAAATTTTGTATTTGTTTATTTTTATACACTAGCAACAAAACTAATAACAGATTTTTGTATGGGAAATTTTTCCTACCCCACGTATATGTAGGAATATTTTATAATTGGTCTGTATGTTAAGTCGCAAATTTATATAAATTTATATAAATTTATCCAAATTTCTGTATTTTTACTTTTTTATTTACACGCTCTTTACAAATGTTTGAGAAATTTAATAGAATTTTATGTTTAAAACGTGACCTTTGACTCTCTTAAATAAATTTTTGAAAATGAAATTTCTATTTGCAAAAATTTGTAAAAATTTACTGTTAAATTTTTGTTGTTGTTTTAAATGTCAATAGAATATTTTTCATATAAAAAGTGGTAAACCTAACCTTGAAAAACTTATTTATATAATTTTTTACCGACAAAAAGACCAAAACCACGAAAAATAATTTAATTTAATTTTTTTCAACAAAAACATTCAATAATTTTACAAAAAGTTTCCGAAAATTACTAAATTAATTCAAATTTAAAAAAATCTAATAACCTAAAAATCAAGTATTTTTGACATGAAAAAATTTGGATAAATTTATGCAAATTTTGCGTATGTCTGTATGTCTACTTTTGTTTATTTGAACATTTTAACTATTCTCGCAGAATTTTATGAACACATAATTTTTCCTCTCATTTGCAAGTTTTTGCAAATAAAAGTAAACATACAGACCTAATGAGTGTAGGTATTTTTTTTTCTGTTAAAGTTAACTACACTGAGTTTAGCTAGACTCTAGGCGCTCTAGGTCTTAACTGAATAATGGTTTAAATTTGACTGAAAAAGTGGTTGTTTCTATATCAAAATTTTTGGTATTGATATTTTAAATTTTTTCATTATTTTGAGAAATATAATTACCATAATAAAATTTATTCTTGAAATTTTTATTTTTATTAACTATTAAAATTACTTTTATTTAAATAATAGCTCTGAGTAAAATATTAATGAATCTTTTTCACCTACTTCTTTACAACAATACTTCTTTGTACAAAATAGTTAGGTAGTTAATTGTTTAAAATTAATTGTATAGGTACATACCTACTTAAAAATTAATTGTTTTTTTCTTCATAAGTAAGTTTAGCTTAATTACTTACGTATCTAATATTAATATAAAATTCTATCACAGTACCTTTTTATTAGATATTTCTTAGTTCATTGTAAATTTGTGCACTCTTTTTTTTCTTCAATACAGTTGCTCCTGAGGTAGCTTGGATTCGATCCCACATCAATAAATTTTCATAAATTTTAACACCTGTTCGGCTTCGCCTTTTATTTTCCCCTTCATTGTACAGTTTTAGTCCTTAATCGCTGTTTTACGTCACACAGACGTACTCAATTTTTTCATCTCAGTCTCTCTTGCTATGTTCATTAAGTATGGACCTGAATTTTTCAGTACCTTCAAGTTAGGTAGTATGCATTGAAAAGTATGCGCGTGCAATGAAAATGTTTTCTCTGGCTGTTATTATGTAGAGAAATTTTAATTTACATCTCAACTCTCAAGACGAACAACATCCGAATCCATACTAAAGTATTTTGACCGAAATAAATCGAATATCTATAGCAGCTGTAAACACCCAATGTGCTTACAATGTTGCAATTTTATTTGTGAAAATTATACAATTTGATCCGATGTGAAAAATTTAAAAAAGTTAATTTCTAAATTGTTTTTGATATTTTTTGAATTAATTATAATATTAAGAAAGTGTCTATGAAGAGGAATATTTTTTTTTGTTACTCTTTATTTTATTCATGGAGATATTTTTGATTTTATGTATATTATTTTAGTAAAGGTTTCCGCATTTCACCACATAATGTAATATTGCTCAAATTACGAAAATTAGGTTTCCCGTTAATTTTTCTAAATTGAGTCAACTCATTATTTGGCCAATAGAGTAGGTGTTCCACAAGGTAGTCAACTCGAAACTTTTTTGTTCACAATTTTTAATAATAACGTTGCTTCACTAATCAAAAATAGCGCATTATAAAATTACGCGTATGATATGCAAATTTAAAAAAAAAAAAAAGTTAAGTTCGAAAGTGACATGGTGTTAATCCAAAATAACCTTGATAATTTCTTTCTCTGGTCTACAAATAATAACTTACTTCTCAACATTAAAAAGTTACCTGTATAATACCAATTATAGTATTTAGTATCATTGTTTTATTAAACTTTAAGTTTATAACTATATAAAAAAATTTAATTGTATTTTGTATTATTTTTTGTTTTGTAGAAATGTTAATTTTTATAGATGTAAGTAATTTATAATTGCTTGATTTAAGCTTGAAATAAATAAATTCGAACAATTTGTTGATACCATAGTACTGGTCATCATAATACTAGACGATAGTATGTGGATTACTAGTATTAGACTATAAGAAATTTTGATTTGACCTGTATCTAGATTGTTCCATGAGGCAAATAGTTTAAATTACCCAATTATAACAACATTTTAATTTTATTAGTAAAATTCAACAACATTAGTAAAGTTAAATAAAATAAAGAATTCAGATGAAGATTTCTTACTGATCTTACAAGCATAATAAATACAAATGACAAGAGTCCGATTTAGTAATTTTTTTTCAAAATTTAACCTTTATAACTTTAACAATTAATTTTCATGTATTTTTTAATGTTTTATTGTATAGTTGTAGTTGTATAATTGCGAGATCGTTAACCGAAGAGTTTTAAGCTCATCGATTATTATAGCCCATTTATAGTTTTCTAGTTTTAGTGTTTAATAGTGTTATGTGCTACGTATATTTTTCTTACTAAACTCACTAGACTAGACTTACTAGATTCTAATTATAACATTCTTCTGAGCAACTAATAATAATTGGATTCTATTTTTGTAATCACCGTTCCAAGAAGTCGTATTGAAGCACATTTCCATCCCGTATTGAAGTTAAGACTGAAAGAGACCATAAGAAAATATTAGCAGCACTTTTTGACAACAAAACTTACTACTATACACTCATATGACCAAAGTAAAACTTATCAATTTCAAATATTCTATTAGAAAATGTAAATATCGAAAACTTTGAAACTCTAAGAATTTTTGAAATGAAAATAAGCAGCAAAATTTTGTAGCGCAATCCCATTTTTTCTGTCGCGAAGTATCCTGCGAAATGCTTAGGATTCTTAAGAAGAAGTAGGAAATACTTTACATCTTCCACTTTCAATTCCTGTTAATATACAAGGCATTAAATTCGGCCTCGACTTCAATATAACTGGCACATTTGGGGCGGTGCATTCAGTACCAGCCTACAGTACCTAGATAAAGGATAAAAAACATTATCAATGATGAAGATGTTGTACAATGTCTAACATCATTAAGTCATCATCGTAATGCAGGTGTAGCCACAGGAGTGTTTTATAAATATGTATTGGGTAATTGCTCTGACGAAATAAAAAGTATTATTCCCAAAATACAACCATTCTAGCGTAATACTCGCAGAGCAATTCTTTGTATTAGATCCGCTTCAAACCAGAACTATAAAATAAAAAAATTCTTTTATCAACTGAACCTCTAAACGACCATCAACCGATAATCGTACCATCTTACGTGTTTCCCCAAACATATAACTTAGAAGTTTTCAAGAGACGGGTGAATAAATATCTTTTAAACTGTCTGTAAATTTTATATATACTGACTATTCTATTCTATTCTATTCTGTTCTATTTTTTAAAC
Source organism: Argyra leucocephala (assembly GCA_963942445.1). Lineage (NCBI taxonomy): Eukaryota > Metazoa > Arthropoda > Insecta > Diptera > Dolichopodidae > Argyra > Argyra leucocephala. The sequence continues at coordinate 5,787,492 of OZ012681.1, read as the reverse complement.
GGCTTAAATTCTGCGAAGGCAGTTACGGTGCTTATTCCATTATTTTGGCCACAAATTAAAAAAAAAATATTGGAAAATTGCCCATGCCATTTGGCTGGTGTAAACTAATTCTTCAATCATTTTTAATTTTGCCACAGTTTGATGTTGTTTTGAGGTTGATACATCTGTTTTCTGTCAATTCTTAGCTTGTCTTCGATGATTGATTACAATTTTTGATTATATGTCCAATATAATTTGTTTTGTTTTTTTTTTGGCTCATTTATTTATGTCTTGGAAATAATAACAGAAGAGTATGTAAAAGAACGGTATTTATCAAAATAAACTAAATTGAAATAGTGAAAGACTGAGATTTAGCAGGTGAAAAATGTAATACCAAACTATGAATAACTAAAAAAATACAGAGAGACTTGGGAAATAAAATACAGAAACTATATTCTTTTCGATCCGGCTTTCGAATTTGATTAGAATATCAATACTTTTATTTCAGCAAAATGTATCTACAAATGGGGGCTCAACCAGAGCGGGCTGATACAAAATTATGTTAACTAAAGAAAAATCTGTATCGAAAAACAACGGTACCATATTGACAAAATTAACACGTTTTTTCTTTCTCATAAAAACACTTTTAAACACGATTTAGTATAGATTCAAACCAATTTATATGCAATTTTTTAGTTTGAAGAATGTCTAAACTTTTATATACGTTGATCAGCCGGGTTAAAAAGGTTAAAAACAAAAAAATATAGTTATAATAAATCCCCCCATCAACAAATTATTAAATTTTATTTACTTATGATCCTATTTCAAGTCACCAAATCAAATTACTATCACAATACGACTGTAATATATAACGTAAATTTATTTCCCTTTGATGATTTGAAAAACAAAACAAAAAAAAAAAACCTTTAGGCTGATTCTAACTTATGTGATTTTTTATTTTGTCTTTTTAAATTTAAGTTGGTAAATAAGTCAAGCTAATAAAATTGGTCTTGTAATTGAAGATTTAGTTAACAAAAAAAAATACAATTTATTTTTTTTTTTTTTACTTCTAACCTATGTTGTGTAACATTTTCTTCTGTAATTGAGGTCGTCTGTCCATCGAATTTCTACAAAAAAAGTACAAAAAAAAAAACAACAACAACAAAACCAAATTACAATCTACAAATAAAACAAACTGAAAATAGAAAATTTGCAATTTTCTTTAATATCTTCCCATTAGAACCATACACACAAACACACACACACACACACAACACTATAGATTATTGTTTTAGATAATTTGTTGGCTTGGATGGCTATTATTACGGTTTTAGACGACAATCGTTTGTCGTTAAAATCTAATGTAATTGTAGGAGATTTTTATTTTCACATTTGATTGATTGAAAATTAAAAGCTTTTTAATAGAATTTTTAGAATTTTATTAACGCAACAATTTATTTCTCTTAAGAAAATAATAATAATAATAAAAAAAAAATAATATTAAAACGACTAAAAAATTTCTAGGAAGTCATTTTCCGTTCAAATAATTTTTATATCTACATTTATATAGGCTATAATTTATACTGATGAAATGAATTTAATAACTATCATTGATTGAGGAAGATGGAAATCATTTTTCTGTTTTTTTTTTTGTTTTTTTTTTTGTTTTTTTTTTTTTTTTAAATTGAATTAATATTAAATGTTGATTAAAAATAGTTAAAAGGTTTATTTACCTCAACCTATCAGTTATATAGTTTCCTTAAGAAGAATTACTGAACTTAAAGTGATCTTTTAATTGGGTAATTATCACAATAATAAATGGTTTAATGGAATCTAAAATTACTTAAATGGTTTTATACATTTTTTTTTATACATTTAAAAATATTGAATTTATGTATATGTATATATTATGTACATATATAATGCTAGAAAATCAAAATGATTTTTATGATAGTAAAATAGCATTGAAAAGGTATCGACTAATATTAGTAAATATAAATAGAATAAAAAATTGAAGCGAAGAAAGTTTTTAATTAAACTAATAGTATAATGGTAAACCAATGTAGAAAAAACTTAATTTAATAAAAAAAAATTAAGTTAGCATAAGTGAATAACTATAGTTCAGACTAGAACAACTAATATCCATGTTGCAACGAATTATGTATTGGGTCTAACCAGACGGTTCAACTTTCAACTATCAACATATTTATTCTTACTTCCAGACGATTCATCAAAAACTAGTACATATCACTTTTATATGTGTTTGTAAATATTGTATTTGAAAATAAAATTTGAAGCGAGAGGTACATATATAAAGAAAAATATTTAATTATCGGTACACTCTAAAAAATGGTGTGGATTTAACTACAATCAATGTAGTTTTTTACAACGATCAAGCGAGTGAAAACACGTTTTCGAAGTGTATTTTTTAAAATAACTAAAAAAAACGCGTGAAATCAGTTAACTATAGTTAATTTAGACGTTAATGTTTAATTTTCAACATAAAAGGTGTTATTTCACTACAAAAATGTGTAATTTCACATTATTATTTTGATCACACATTTTATGTGTGAATTAGCATTACACGATTGAAATGTACCACATTTTGCTGTTGGTATTTACGTATTTAATGTTGTATTCCACGCCATCTATTGACAATGTACACGTTTCGTTTTGTTTGCTGGAATTACGTCAAATTATGCGTGGAAATACACAAAAGTAATATAGTTCATAATTTATTAGTATTACCATATCGGTTTTACAAATACTTGAAACATCGAAATCAAAAATATATAAATGGAGATGATTCAAATATATTATAATATACTTTTTATAATAAATTCAGAAAAGCTTGTAAAGTCTGTAAAAATCTTAAAGGACGTGGCACTTTTGGGAAGAAAACTGAAACTTTGATTATTGTCCAAAAATATGGTAGTCAAATAAATCTGAATATATGGCAAGGTTGTCCACTATACCATACTTGATACCAACGAATTATAATTAAATGGAAGTGGCTATCCATACAAAAAAGTGTCCAATGTTTTGGGTATATTCCTCTCTTTCTTTGGTATTTCCGATTGTCAAAAAACAGAAATAGACGAATATATTCGTTCAATATATTTTCTCTCTTTTTAATGAAAATTATTTTGATAAATAAACAGGATAGTGCTCTGAATTTAATATGCCTCAATTTGTATGTATTTTGACTTAAATTTTTTTTAAAAATATGATGAGTAAAAATATCTAACAATAATGGATAAATTAATCAAAATTTATTATTAATACATATATGAAAAAAATATGAGAAATACAGCGCTTTCTAGTTTTGAATTTTAAAATATTTATTCTTTTTTTTAGATTTTAAATTCTTTTCTATAAGTTTTTCCAATAGATTGATTATAAAATTTTTTACATATTTGATATTTATTATATAAAATTATATAAACTTATTATTGCCGATTGTCTATCCTATACTTATAAATATGTAAATAATATGTTATTAATATATTTGTATCAAAACATTTTCTTTTTTCCACACCACCATTGAGGTAAAGAAATAGGAGCGTTTTTTTTAAAGTGGTTTCCCCAAGAGGACTATTCCACTTCATTTTACAATATGGACTAGGTGCAATCATTTTTTACACTTTTAAAGTTTCTTTTAGAAAATATAGATTAGTGCCCTTTGAAATGGATTAATTTTGTTAATTTATTTCTTACACTGTTTCTTTCATTATGTAGTTTTAAGGAATGATGTATTCGTGTATTAAAATAAATTTCTGCAATACTTTTTATTAATAAACAAAAATGATTTTCTAAAGGTTTTTGGTCAAACATATGATTATAGAAATTTTCAAAAATTTTAGAACCTATAAAATTTATAAGAACTTTGGAAATTAAACTATATAACAATTTTGTTTTTTTTAAACTATTCGTTTGTCGAAATAATAATTCGCAAAACTTACATATATCGACTATATCTTTAGAAGGGTAAGTTAAGTAACCTTCTGTTTTATATGAAATTAATGAATATTCCATTGTATTCATTTCCACGTCACTTGCTATGATTGCAGAAATACATATTGCACATTTCAATTTTGATTTCAGCTTATATACAACAAAGCCAGCAATATATTCTACAATATGTTCAGCACAAGCAGAAAGTGCTTGAAATTCTTCTACATTTTCTTCAAATTCAGATTCATTAAATCCATCGTTGTTTCAAACCATCGTCTTTTGGGAAACTACAAACATATATATATGTACATTTTTTAAAATTATAAAGTCCAATATATTCAAAATAAATATTTAAAATGATATTCAAAAAAAAAATTTCTTTGTCCGGATATTCAAATTATCCTAATACTACACTGTTTTGTTTAGAAGTTTTTAAAAATTCAAAAGATGTAAAATATAATACTTACATAAGTAAAGACACGTAATTTTCTTTTTCCAAATGAGACTTACAGCCTGGAATGATACAAATCTTCTTTTTACGTTCCATTTTTCCTTAAAATTTGTAATTTTTTAACAATTTTTAATAAAAATCAAAAATTTTATTGACTTTTTTTAATATTTATTTGACAATAACAAATTTTATTTTTGCCTACTTCATTGCTAGTGTTCGTACTTTTTGAAAATTTCATATATCCATATATTACACACTACTGCTACATTTTCAATATTTCAGAAACATGAATGATTTTTTTTTTTTTCAAATAATTTAACAGCAATACTTTTCTGTGTAATAATAGAATACGGTAATAAAGTAAAAGAAAGTTTAAATTGAAAAAACATTGTTATTTTTATTAAGATTATATTTTGATACCTTTTATTTTATTCATACTCAAAGATTTTACTAATTTTCTACTTAAAAAAACTATATTGGCCTAACACTGAAAAAAATTTTTTTTTGACAATTGGAAACCCAAACAAACCAAACAGAAAGAGAAGTACTAAAAAAATATGGACAAAATGTTTGTATTTTTGTATGGGATAGCCACTTCCATTTAATTCTAATTCGTTGGTAATAACACACAGCAGAACAGTATCTTTCAACAACTATCATTCTAGTATTTTTCCTGTTACATACTTCGATAACGTAATCATTTGACATATATGTAATTCAAAGTGTTGTACATTTAAGCTTATATTTCTGCACCATTATTTCTTTTTTGATTGCATTCCTTCGTGTGACTTGGACTACGCTTTAATTATCTTTAAATATTGCATTTAAATCTATATTATAATACACAAGAACACGATTTTGAAGGCACACTTTTCGTTGATTTTCGTGTGCTTCGTTTTTTTTTCATTTAATCAATCGGCAATGATGCAGGCCATGGCGATCAAAATCAATTTTTATTTTATCTATATTATAATATACAAGAGCATGATTTTGAAGGCACACTTTTCGTGGATTTTCTAGTGTAATACTTACACTAATCCTTAAAATTCATCTGATTATAATTGTTTAAACTTGTTGTTTATCTATGCAAATTTTTTGTCATTCTGAGCAATGTATAGAAAAATTTCATATACTTATTTTTTTTGTTGTTTTTAATTTTAATATTAGTCCTCTTCCTAACCCTTAAATTCAAAGTACAACTTTGTTAAAAACATCTTGTTTTATAATATTCTAAAATGTATAAAGTAAAAATATATTCAAATGATTTGAACTTTTGTATTCTAAATGCACATTTCAACATTTTAAAAGGCAAAGTTCTTGGGTACAATAAATATGTCTTAAGAAGAGTAAAAAGTAACATTAACAACAATAACAACATTACAATGAAAATAATTACGTCAATTAGTCATGACAAATTACCTATCCGTATAGAAATTGGTTCAAGTTTTTTGTTATCTCTTTCACTCTCAATAAAATTTCATTATCATTATTATATCCTATAATATACGATCAGAAAATATTGATCTAAACTTGGTTATAAATTTTTTTTATTTTTTTATTTTTTTGTTATGTTATCCTATATATTGTATGTAATTGTTATTATTAGGCTTATTATAGAAATAAGAGTGCTTTTCTAAAATGCAATTCTATTAAATTAGAAATCTATTTTTTTGTTTTGTTTTTTTTATCCATAGATGGCAGCCTTTTTACTTCTATATTTAATAGTTGAGATCAGATCAGAACAATAACAGTTAATTGTAAAAATAAGTGAAAGAAACTATTAAAAAGTTCTATTAAATTTTTAGAAAAGAAAAAAGGGGGAGCTGTCTAGGTCAGTCACCCTTTAGGTTAAGTAAAACTCATACAATTTGTTTTTATTATTATTTTTTTTTTATTGTATTTTTAATGATCGAAACATGTACATTCTGTCTTTATACCTACTGTGTTAAAGTTTATTGGATTTTAATCGTTGAAAGCCCCCATAATATTTTCAGAATTTTTGTATAGAAAAGAACTCATTTAAAATGGCCATTATGATGTAATTAAGTTTCATGATTGAATTCTGCACTTTCATTGTTTAATGGTGTTATTATTGATGTAATGAAAATTTCAATTTCTATTATTCTATACTTTTGTTTGAAATGAAAAAAAAAATACTCTCTGCAACAGCAGGTTATATATATGTATATATGTATATATTCTTATATATGTATATATATAGTAAAGTCTACCAACCACCAGACTATAGCGAGTGTTGTAAATTTTATTATTGTGATGGTGATTAAAATAGCCAAAAGGGTCAAAACTAAATTTTTATTTGTAATATCTGTTGACTGACCTAAGACGCAATATATTTGTTTCATCTTTTACTAATTCTTCATCATATCTCTTCCCTTTCGCCCTTTTGCTCACCTATAAATATTATTATAATCATTTCCGAATGCAATAAACAAAAAAAAAAAAAAAAAAGCCAGAGAAACTTCAATAATAAAGGAAAAGAACCGAAATAAAATTCAAAGTCATTTTTGAATTACGTAAAACAAAAACAACAACAATAACAAGAACAACAAAAGAAAACAATACTACTAAATACCACTAATTTCTCGCACATTAAAAAGCCGAAACGATCAAATAATGGAATGAAATTGAAAATTTCATGTCATTAAGTGAGAGGAAAAGCATGCCGCAATTCATTTTTTGACCGATGTCGTCGTCATCATCGTACTTCAACTGATACGATAAAAACATTAAAAACAAAAAAAAAAAACAAAATAAAAAAATGAATTAAAAGTTAAAAATAAAAAACCACAAAAAAAAAGCAATAATAACAAAAAATAAAATAAGGTGTACTTGAAGTGAAGCTTAACAACTGCAAAGAATAATTAGGATTGAAATTCAAAAAATTACAAATCAAATGTTGTAAGAAAATGAAAATTCTGTAAAATATAGGGAATATTACCAGACCATAACACATTTTTAAAGTTTTATTTTTTTTTTATTATGGTTATTATTAGAAGTTTATATTATTTGATTAAATGAGTCTTGAGCAGTAAGATTATAATACACAGGACTCTATTTATTATTTGAAAATATGAAAAATGATGCTGGAAAATTCTGGAATTCGATTTTTATAAAATTTTACATAAAGAAAATGTTTGTTATATAATGAGCTTAAACCGATAGCTTAAGATAGCTAGAGCTTACAAATAAATTTATTGTAATTTTAATTGTAATAAATGTAAATAAAAAATAAAATATTGGGTGCTGGTAAATAATTTGAAATATTAATTGGGTCAACTGACAATTTATTATTACCAAAAATTTATAAAATTGTAGAAGAAAAATTTATTAAAATGGTAAAAATTAACAGAAATGATCAACTATAATTTTTCGAGTCATACTAGTGAATCCCCTGTGCAATTGCACAGAAGCAGTTCTTTCAGGTACGAAGATTGACTTAACGTTAAAACAATGTTTAAGAACATTGATGACACTTAAAAATTTATCAGACTTTGTTTGTCGCAACGAAATTTATTTCTGTATCAAGTTGAAACAACATGCGTAAACATTTTGTACATCAAAACTCAAAATGTACTGATATTGAAACAATATAATAACACATATAGTTTCACGCCGACATTAAAGGACAATTTTATGTTAGACCACCGTACAAAATGCAAATATAGAAATCATCGTGTTATATCATCTTTCTAAATTCTTCATCAATTCATCATATTAATCAACATTTTTACTTACTTACTTTTTGGACGCTATCAACCTTGAAGGTCCTGGGCCTAAGGCCAAACCCACGTAGCAATTTTATTGCTTTTGTGGCGCACTCTTATAATACTATAATAAACACTCTTATAGCAGTATTAGTGTTAATTTGAGTACTCCGAAATTGTTGCGAAATTTTATAGACACATTGTAGCTTTAAAATGGAGAATCCTATAAGGCACCAGATCAATTGGTGTAATATTGTTATAGGATTAGTATACATATATTTTAGTGTATATTATGTTTTTACATATTTTGAAATTCATTTGAAATAATTTATGTTGTGTGAGAGTGAGAAAGGTATTATTTTTGATTTTAAAATATTATTTTTATGAATTTTATATTTATTTCATGAGAAAGGGAGATAGATTTTAGTTACGTATTTTTATATGTATTTTGTACGTAAATGATTTATAATATAAAAAATGTTTTATACTAATAAATAATATATTTTCCGGTTAAGAATAATATGTTTTAATATTTATAATTATTGTGACTAAAAGGCAAAATTTGGTTGGGAAAGAAATATCGTTGACATTTATTATGATAATATACTTCGAAAAAATACAATAACCAATTTTTAAATAAATAAAAAAAAAATATATTTTTAAGTTGCATCTTTGAAATATTAAATAATTTACGTTAATTAATGCATAACAAATTTGATATGTATAAAAAATTATTCTTTCAAAATAAAGCTTTTGTTTATTTAAAAAAAAAATAATTTTTTTTACCACGTTTGTAGAAAATAATGGCCGTCACAAAATATTTATTCTAAATATTTATTCAAAAGCTACAGTAAGTTTATTAGTAAAATTATATGATTACAGTAAAATAATAACACTACTACTGTTATTTTAGCAATTCTTTTCTTATAACAATACTTTAACTTTTGATATAGGATTACGCACTTTTAGACTTAGAACAACATTGTTATTGCTGTAGCACAACATTGTTATTGCTGTTGCTGTGTGGCACTTACTGAAAATCCCATTATAACAACAATCGCAATTACTATAAGAACATTATGATAGCAATATTAATCACATTATTCCCATAAAAACATCATTATAACACCTTTAGTCCTTATCGGGAGTCATATAGGATTCTTATAGCACTAATTTTGTTTTTATAGCAATAAAATGTTAAGTGGGAATTGTCCTCCACTAACTTTAGTCACGAGCGGAATATCTCCAGTTGGTGATTTGAAGTTTTCTAATATCTGCCGATACTTCATCTCTCGTTTTGAGAGATGGTGAGCGTTTTGTATAATTATGTACCATTGTATTTTGGGAATAAAAATTTTTATGAAATACAATATTCTTGGTCATTTGCAAAATTTTTATTTTTCACTGTGAATGTTAAAAAAATAACAAAAACAAAATTTCCTACTATTATCGATATAAGCAAATCAAAATTTCGCCGTAGGAAATATCAATATTTGATTGAATATTATGAATTGATCGTGATTGCCTGATGATTCAAAAATGTTTCATTTATTTAAAATTATATGGCGATTGATATCAAATGTATGAATGATATCATTTCATATCATTATTAATTGATCCAATATACTCGCAATCAATTTTCCTTTTTTTTTTTTGTTCTTTTTTTTTTTTTAATATAATTTTTGATTTATAGAAATAGAAAAAAAAATTGTGTTTTTATCCGATAAAATAAAAAAAAAATAAAAAACTATATGAAAAATATTTTTTGATCCATGTCTTGAAACAAACCTTAATTCGTAATTATTTATTTCTTTTAAAATATTCTGGAGTTCAAAAAACACAATATAAGAGAAAAAAAAAAAAAAATTGATTCGTCCAAAAATTTTCGTCTTTGTTTTTGTGTATACAAAAAACTCATTACATTTTATATGAGAGTACGAATTAATTATACCTATATTTTCACCTTTATTTCATCACTGATGGAATTCGCGCAGTAACAATACAAAAAAAATTTCTTTTTTCGGAATCGTAATTGCACCTGGATATTGGCCTTGACTTTGACGATTGAACTTTTTATTTTATTTATTTATTTTATTTTTTATTTGTTTTTTTTTTTTTTAATTTTATCACCATTTTTTATTCTTTTGAATGAGGTGAATTACCTGATTTGAAGAAAAATGTTTTATGTTTACATGATTATCTTCAATTTGTAATATGGGGAATCAAGTACATACATATATTATGTACAATTGTATTGATATATATATATATATATGAAATGAAAATACAGCTCACAGTATGTACAGTTGAAGTATTACAATTACATATTGTATTTTATAAAGTGTGGCTATCATTATATCATGACCACTTGAAATTATTAAAATTTTGAATTGGTTTTTGACCTCATGCTGATTGATTATGATTATAATGATGATGATGATGATAATATTGTAATTATCCAAAAAAATGTGATGATAAAGTTGAATAATTTTTAAATTTTCATTTCTTCTACAATAATTATTATCAAATGATTAATTAAAAAAACAAAAATGACATGACGTTTGATTGAGTGTAAGCTCATTGATTCAAAATGATGAAATTAAGAAATTGTATCTTAGAAGAATTTAATTGTATCGAATTTCTGAGCTTTTAATAACAATAAAGTTTTTTGTTTAAATTTTCAAAATGATGAAGCATCGACTAAATACTTTCTTGATCTCAAATCAAATATTAAACAAGGAACAATACGGTTTTGAAAAAAATTCCAATACCTTTGCTGCGTGCTTGAGCCTAACGGACTTCATTACCAAAAACATGGATAGTAAAAAATTCGTTGCGTGCTGTCTATACCTAGATCTTCAAAAAGCATTTGACTGTGTAGATCACGACATCCTTCTCTACAAACTTTCAAAACTGAACTTCAATACTTGTCAGTTATCCTTCTTTACATTGTACTTAAAAAAACCGTATGCAAAAGGTACGTTGTAATAAAGCGTATAGTACTGCCAAAATTTGTAAGAAAGGAGTCCCCCAAGGTTCAATTTTAGGACCAGGAACCTCTTCAAAATATATATAAAAAGGCTCTATCCAATTGTACGCAGATGATGCAGTATTAAAATATGCTGAAAACTCGAAATTGGACTTAAGAAGCGCAATTGAATTTGACTCTCAAATTCTTCAAGAATGGCTAAAAAAGCATAAACTCTCATTAAATGTGAAAAAAAACAAAACTGTTATTCTTTGATAATAAATTTCTAGATCTAATACTAGCTTGGTTATAAATAGGACTCCAATTGAGGTAGTGAAAAATTTTAATTACCTAGGTTTAATCATTGATGGCAAATTTAAATGGAATAACCATATTGAATTCATATTAAAAAAAATTACGCCATATATTTTTTAATAAAAAGACTACGAAACTAGCTAAACAAAAATGCATTATTTGCCATATACTCTTCATTTATATTATCTAATTTACGATATCTTAACCCTATTTGGAGTCGGACTACACAAACTTGCATTAACAGACTTGAAATTATTCACAAGAAATCAATAAAATACATCACAATTTCTATCAAAGATTACACCCAACAAGTTTGCTCTACTCTGGGAAGTATCTAAGTCTATCGAACATTAGTAATCAAGAGTTGTATATGATGGCCTTTAAAATTATCAACAATTTGATCAAGCACAATTTCATTTTGAATAGAAACATCGATATCCACAGCCACAATACGAGAAACAGGTCTAACTTCTACTTAAGCTTATTCAGAACCGAAAACAAAAACAATAATTGCCTGTATAATTGCTTAAAGATTTATAATGAATTGCCAACGGAAATAAAAGAAATTAATAATATTGGTGTATTTAAAAGGAAAATAAGAGAAATGTTGATTCTATAATGTATAATTAAATTCTCACATTTGAAAACAACAAAAAAACAAAAAAAAAAACAAAATTTGTATAAATGTATAAAAAATATTTGGTAACGAATCAATAATAAAATTTAGTAATTTAGGAAAATAGAAAATTAAAATATAAAAAATAGAAACATGTCTAATAGTCAAAAAATTATAAGACCAGACAGCTTATGCTACGGTCACTATAAAATTAATATTTAGATTTAGAATGTAAACATTTTTTTTAAGTATTATTAAAAATTAAATTACAAATTTAAATAATAAATGAATTGTATGTGAAATATCACATTAAAAAATAAAAGAAAACAAAAAAAAAAACCTGGTTACTTTCATATGCGTGTATTTCATTTTCCTTTATTTCCATTTGCCTGTATTTATATGAACAATTTATGATTTGGCCATGAAATCCCAACTACCAAATCCAAATTTTAGTTCAAAAATTAATTAATTTAGTGTTTACGAATTCAATCAGTTTGTTTGTATTTAAAGCAGTTACGCATAAAAATAACTTATATTACCATTCTATAAAAGGCGTAGAAATTTAAAAATTTGATTTTGAATCCAACTCTAAAATGTCTCCTAACTAAGAATCTTGCATATATTTATATGTATGTTATATATCATGTTCAATATCCAGCATATATGCAGTAAAATAAATACAGGCAAATGAAAATATGTACAGGCAAATTGCAAGAAATACAGGCATGTGACACGCTCCCCAACCAATCTTCCGCAAATTTTTATTTTATTTGAAAAGGTACTCCTAATTTTTTTTTCTAATTTGATTCTGTCAAAATTTACTTCAACAACATAAATAATTTGACAACAGTAATTTAAATTTAAATATTTATAATTATTTCATTGGTTTTTAATGGCTGCTACTTCGGTTTGTCTGAACAACTGAACTCAAAAATATCCTATTCCGAAATATCATTCATCCTCCCGTTGCTGCTATATGATGGTTCTAAATTATAGATATAAGTAAAAGCTAATTAAATCATGCACTTTTATCTTGTAATCATATGTCTAACATAGATCTTGTGGAAATCCTGTATAATAACTAGCATTTGGTTATGGCAAAGTTGCATATGAAATATATCCTTGTGGAATTGGCGGTGTAACATATGTAGGGTACGGAGCATTTCAGCACCATATGGCATAGCCAATTCTTGAACATGCACCGGATATGGTATATTGCCCATTGATCCAATTTTTGTCCATTGCTCGGTGTAGGGGCTGCTGGCTGTGAATAACTATTTTTGTAATCTGACCTAGTCGATGCATAATGAGAGGGAACAGGCATTGCTCAATGAGGCATTGTAAATGCTCAGTAAATATCAAAATGATTCAAGACTGGTTTTGGAAATTTATTTATAGATTTTAATTGATTACTTAACAAATGGCGGGATGATACTAAATGAAAATTTTTTTTGAAAAAATTGAAAATTTGAGAATTTTTGAATTTTTTTGTGATGGTACCATCATCAAAAATTTCAAATTTATCAAAATGAAAAAAAATGCTCTAAAATTTTCATTTTTGGACCTATTTCAATGTTTTTTCAACTGTTTTACTTTGTTTAATGATTGGCCTAACAGATAGTAACAAAATAAAATCATTTTGAAGAAATTGAAAATTTGAAAATTTTTGTATTTTTTTGTGATGGTACCATCATCAAAAATTTCAAATTTATCAAAATAAAAAAAATGCTCTAAAATTTTCATTTTTGGACCTATTTCAATGTTTTTTCAACTGTTTTACTTTGTTTAATGATTGGCCTAAAAGATAGTAACAAAATAAAATCATTTTGAAGAAATTGAAAATTTGAAAATTTTTGAATTTTTTTGTAATGGTACCATCATCAAAAATTTCAAATTTATCAAAATGAAAATAAATACTCTAAAATCTTCATTTTTGGACCGATTTCAATGTTTTTTCAACTGTTTTACTTTGTTTAATGATTGGCCTAACAGATAGTAACAAAATAAAATCATTTTGAAGAAATTGAAAATTTGAAAATTTTTGTATTTTTTTCTGATGGTACCATCATCAAAAATTTCAAATTTATCAAAATAAAAAAAATGCTCTAAAATTTTCATTTTTGGACCTATTTCAATGTTTTTTCAACTGTTTTACTTTGTTTAATGATTGGCCTAAAAGATAGTAACAAAATAAAATCATTTTGAAGAAATTGAAAATTTGAAAATTTTTGAATTTTTTTGTAATGGTACCATCATCAAAAATTTCAAATTTATCAAAATGAAAAAAAATACTCTAAAATCTTCATTTTTGGACCGATTTCAATGTTTTTTCAACTGTTTTACTTTGTTTAATGATTGGCCTAAAAGATAGTAACAAAATAAAATCATTTTGAAGAAATTGAAAATTTGAAAATTTTTGTATTTTTTTGTGATGGTACCATCATCAAAAATTTCAAATTTATCAAAATGAAAAAAATGCTCTAAAATTTTCATTTTTGGACCTATTTCAATGTTTTTTCAACTGTTTTACTTTGTTTAATGATTGGCCTAACAGATAGTAACAAAATAAAATCATTTTGAAGAAATTGAAAATTTGAAAATTTTTGAATTTTTTTGTGATGGTACCATCATCAAAAATTTCAAATTTATCAAAATGAAAAAAATGCTCTAAAATTTTCATTTTTGGACCTATTTCAATGGTTTTTCAACTGTTTTACTTTTTTTAATGATTGGCCTAACAGATAGTAACAAAATAAAATCATTTTGAAGAAATTGAAAATTTGAAAATTTTTGTATTTTTTTGTGATGGTACCATCATCAAAAATTTCAAATTTATCAAAATAAAAAAAATGCTCTAAAATTTTCATTTTTGGACCTATTTCAATGTTTTTTCAACTGTTTTACTTTGTTTAATGATTGGCCTAAAAGATAGTAACAAAATAAAATCATTTTGAAGAAATTGAAAATTTGAAAATTTTTGAATTTTTTTGTGATGGTACCATCATCAAAAATTTCAAATTTATCAAAATGAAAAAAATGCTCTAAAATTTTCATTTTTGGACCTATTTCAATGTTTTTTCAACTGTTTTACTTTGTTTAATGATTGGCCTAACAGATAGTAACAAAATAAAATCATTTTGAAGAAATTGAAAATTTGAAAATTTTTGAATTTTTTTGTGATGGTACCATCATCAAAAATTTCAAATTTATCAAAATGCAAAAAATGCTCTAAAATTTTCATTTTTGGACCTATTTCAATGGTTTTTCAACTGTTTTACTTTTTTTAATGATTGGCCTAACAGATAGTAACAAAATAAAATCATTTTGAAGAAATTGAAAATTTGAAAATTTTTGTATTTTTTTGTGATGGTACCATCATCAAAAATTTCAAATTTATCAAAATAAAAAAAATGCTCTAAAATTTTCATTTTTGGACCTATTTCAATGTTTTTTCAACTGTTTTACTTTGTTTAATGATTGGCCTAACAGATAGTAACAAAATAAAATCATTTTGAAGAAATTGAAAATTTGAAAATTTTTGAATTTTTTTGTGATGGTACCATCATCAAAAATTTCAAATTTATCAAAATAAAAAAAATGCTCTAAAATTTTCATTTTTGGACCTATTTCAATGTTTTTTCAACTGTTTTACTTTGTTTAATGATTGGCCTAAAAGATAGTAACAAAATAAAATCATTTTGAAGAAATTGAAAATTTGAAAATTTTTGAATTTTTTGTAATGGTACCATCATCAAAAATTTCAAATTTATCAAAATGAAAAAAAATACTCTAAAATCTTCATTTTTGGACCGATTTCAATGTTTTTTCAACTGTTTTACTTTGTTTAATGATTGGCCTAAAAGATAGTAACAAAATAAAATCATTTTGAAGAAATTGAAAATTTGAAAATTTTTGTACTTTTTTGTGATGGTACCATCATCAAAAATTTCAAATTTATCAAAATAAAAAAAATGCTCTAAAATTTTCATTTTTGGACCTATTTCAATGTTTTTTCAACTGTTTTACTTTGTTTAATGATTGACCTAAAAGATAGTAACAAAATAAAATCATTTTGAAGAAATTGAAAATTTGAAAATCATCAAAAATTTCAAATTTATCAAAATGAAAAAAATGCTCTAAAATTTTCATTTTTGGACCTATTTCAATGTTTTTTCAACTGTTTTACTTTGTTTAATGATTGGCCTAAATGATAGTAACAAAATAAAATCATTTTGAAGAAATTGAAAATTTGAAAATTTTTGTATTTTTTTGTGATGGTACCATCATCAAAAATTTCAGATTTATCAAAATGAAAAAAATGCTCTAAAATTTTCATTTTTGGACCTATTTCAATGTTTTTTCAACTGTTTTACTTTTTTTAATGATTGGCCTAACAGATAGTAACAAAATAAAATCATTTTGAAGAAATTGAAAATTTGAAAATTTTTGAATTTTTTTCTGATGGTACCATCATCAAAAATTTCAGATTTATCAAAATGAAAAAAATGCTCTAAAATTTTCATTTTTGGACCTATTTCAATGTTTTTTCAACTGTTTTACTTTTTTTAATGATTGGCCTAACAGATAGTAACAAAATAAAATCATTTTGAAGAAATTGAAAATTTTTAAATTTTTTTGTGATGGTACCATCATCAAAAATTTCAAATTTATCAAAATGAAAAAAATGTTCTAAAATTTTCATTTTTGGACCTATTTCAATGTTTTTTCAACTGTTTTACTTTTTTTAATGATTGGCCTAACAGATAGTAACAAAATAAAATCATTTTGAAGAAATTGAAAATTTGAAAATTTTTGAATTTTTTTCTGATGGTACCATCATCAAAAATTTCAAATTTATCAAAATGGAAAAAAATACTCTAAAATCTTCATTTTTGGACCGATTTCAATGTTTTTTCAACTGTTCTACTTTGTTTAATGATTGGCCTAAAAGATAGTAACAAAATAAAATCATTTTGAAGAAATTGAAAATTTGAAAATTTTTGAATTTTTTTCTGATGGTACCATCATCAAAAATTTCAAATTTATCAAAATGGAAAAAAATACTCTAAAATTTTCATTTTTGGACTAATTCAATGTTTTTTCAACTGTTTTACTTTGTTTAATGATTGGCCTAAAAGATAGTAACAAAATAAAATCATTTTGAAGAAATTGAAAATTTGAAAATTTTTGAATTTTTTTGTGATGGTACCATCATCAAAAATGTCAAATTTATCAAAATGGAAAAAAATGCTCTAAAATCTTCATTTTTGGACCGATTTCAATGTTTTTTCAATTGTTTTACTTTGTTTAATGAATGTCCTAAAAGATAGTAACAAAATAAAATCATTTTAAAAAAATTGGTACCATCATTAAAATTGAACGATTTACGGAACTATTTCCATATATTTTTAATTGTGCAATTTATTTTATTTTAATCATCTTTAAAGGATGTGAGTAATATTCTTTAAAATGCTGAGAACAATATGAGCTTATATTATTTTTTTGTAGGTCAATGTTGTTTAAAATACACAAGATATGAATGTTGAATTAAAAAGCAGGTGATGTTTTTAAAGCTTGGATATAAAAAAAAATTGTGTTTTATTAATAAAAAATACAACAACCCTTAGTAAAAAAAAAATTTAATGAAAAATTTAATCTATGTTAAAAGAAAAAAATGCATTGAATGGAAATTTTTTTTTTATTTTAATTTAAAAAATTGCGTTTATATAATTAAAAAAAAAATATTTTGAGTTGCAGTATTATTAAGTTGATAAAATAATTATATTGCCGCAAATCCTCTATACATATTTTGATTCATAAAAAGGTGTTCTGAAAATGTTTTATTTAACAACATTAAGTATTTTTATTTAAATTTAAGATTAATCCTACTAACAAGAAAATAACTTGGTTAATATTCCACATTGCAAAAAATGGGCATAATTAATTTAATGAGGAGTAACATGGTAGACACGGTTTTTTTTCAGAGACTAATGAGGTCACCTATAACATATTTTATCGAATATGCTGTACACAGGTATAGAGATAAAACAATTTTAATACTAAAAATTGATTAGTGGAACATACCAATAGATTATATAATTTTTATTATTATCTATTGTACTTCTATAAGTAGTTGTTAATAATTATTGAATTTGCTCAGAAGAGTAAAACGAATTAAATCTGTTTCGATAGTATATTTTAGATATAGGTCCAGTTTTGTACTTGTATAGCTAAAATATCAATGATTAATAGCGAAATCAAACAAATATAATAAAAAATATATATTGATTTTGGTAAAAATGAACCATATGGAGCAACATTACCACATGAAATGTGTTACTCAGGCGGTGATTGCACTTCCGACATTTGGTTATCAAAAAATTAATAATGAAATAATTGAATCAACAAATTTTGCGCGCCAGATTTTTGTTAAGATTTTCCAACTTTTTAGTTTTAAATAAAAAAAAAGCAATTACAAAATTTCTAGAATGTAGAATCGTTTTCCTTTTTAGGTATTCGTATTTCCAAGGCCTCGACCCTTCTTCTATACTTATTTCTCTTTTGCGTACAATTAATTATCTCTTCTCTTTTTCCTATATAGTCAAACGGTACGAAAGTATAAAGGTTTGTCTAACCTAAGTTTTCATTATTAATATTAAACCATTCTAATTACAAAACCACTTAATAAAAATCATTTGATCGAAAATGAAGTCTGATGCTATAACTAACTTCTAATTACAAATCAAATGTCAAAATTGCATCACAGCGAAATTTTATATCAGATGAGTATTTTTTTGCTTCCTTTTTGCAAAAAAATTAATATGCAAAGTAATTTCTTCAAATTAATCTTAAATTCAGATGGGTTGGTGTTGATCGTTGTCTAATTCAAATTTGATATTTCCGATTACGCAACTGTAGTCTGAAGTGTAACGTCTTGTAAAACGTAACTTGGTGTGATATTAACAAAGAAAATATATATTTTTATTAACTGTTTTTTTTTTTTATAATTATTTTTTGTATATATATAATTACGAAATTGAACAAACTTATACATAATGTATATATAATATTTAAATAAGGTAGAATAATATAATTTTTTTCTGATAAAAACCACCATTTTTTTGTTCTTTTATTTTTATAATTTTATTTGTTAAATTTTTTCTAAGATGCCAACTTGGAATTTAATATCCAATTTGTATTTTTGTTATTATTATTATTTTTTTTTTTTTATTTTCTGTTCATAATTCCTGTTATCTCATTTTCTTTAATTTTAATTAAAAGTGGCATGATCCTGTTGATCCCAAAATCCTTGAAATATAAATTTCAGATATTCTCTTATTTTATTTCTGAACTTCTAATTTACGACATTTGAACACAAATCCGTATAATATGTGGGAATTTATTTTATGCAAAAAAAAAATAAAAACAAAAAAATAAAAACAAAAAATAAAAATGATGTTGAGGCCCTTCTTGAATAGACGGTTTGTTGGTTTTTATTTTTTTTTTTTTTTTATTTTGTTTTTATGTTCAAAACTGATGTGTGTGCTGAGTTTTTAAAGTTTCCTGTTGTTGCTTGTTGTTTAGGTTTTTTTTTGTTTTTTTGTTTCATTTTCTTTTTATGTTAAGGTCCATCCCGACCTAGTGATATTGATCCTAAATTTATAACATTTCCAAGAAATTTAAGTTACTTTTTTTTTATTTTTTTGTTGTTTTGTTGTTGTTTTTGTTCTTGTTGAATTTGAAAAGTGATCCTCTAAGATGTTTCAAGTGTGTTGGAAACAGATTAAAAATTTTATGGTAAAAAAAAAACAAAAAAAAAAAACAAAAAAAACTGGGAATCAAAATATGCAAACAACAAGATTTCTACAAAAACAATAATAAAAAAAAAAAAAAACAGAACTAAAAAAAGGAATTTGCAAACACCGCATTTCAAAAAACAGCTACAAAAAAAATGAAAAAAAAACTGAAAAACTGGTTTAAAATTGTAAAAATTTTCAATTTTTCGTTATTGTTAGCTTTAATCCTGGAACCTTTGTTCTCCCAAAGAGATCAGGACTTTAAATTTTATTTTATTTATTTATATTTTTTTTTTTTGGGTTTGTACGATTCTTTTTGATCCATGATGATGCCACCAACAGTTAATCAGACTCTTATTTGTAGACATCACCAGATGGATACTTTGTTAAACAGAACAAATAAAATTTGTTAGTCAGTTGGTTGGTAAACACTTTGGTGGTTAGTTAGTTTAGTTTTTATTATTTTTTTTTTTTTTTGTTGTTAGTGAGAAGAACACTAAAGACTAAATCAACTCAACAATGACGAAGATTTTTTTTTTTTTTATTAAAAAGTTGGTATAAATTTTGTTTTTGTTGTTTTAATTTTTACAGTATTCCAGAGATTTGTTTTGAAAATCCCTGCCATTTACTCGTATATATTTCTTAAATCAGTGAGTTAAGTTTTTTATTTTATTTTTGTTTTTATGAATTTACAAGGCTTAAAAATAACCTCCTATTGTTAAGGGAAAAAATAAAAACAAATACAAATCATAAGAATAGATTTTGAATTATGTCATCATGTATGTCAGAGTATTTTTGAAGCTTTTTTTTTGTTTGTTATTATTATTATTTTGTGATTTTGATGTGAGGTATTATGCACATTTCAAAAGATTTATTTTTAGAAATTGAAAATTGAAAAAATGAATAAATATAAGTACGACATACAACAGGATGTTTTGATAGCTATAGGTTGTAATAAAGGGATTGAGAGGATTTGTTTTACCACCTACGGGCTTAAAAGCCATATAAAGAGTAATAACATTGGTGGCGGTTTTAATGGGACTAAGGAATAAATTTTTATTCAATCTAATGGAGCAAACGTAATTGAAAACTACATTTTTTCACGTAACGGGGTGTGCCTGCTATGTCAGGGGTGTTCCTCAACTTCCACCCCTCAACTTAGATAAAGGTCAATAGGTTTAACAATTTATTCTGTTGAAATTTTCTGCGGTTATGTTGTGCGTTTCCAACAGCCTGACTATCAGCTTTAAAAGAGCTAGACAGTCTCCTACAAAATGTGTGGTGATTTCTTTCTCTTCCAGACACTCTCTGCAAGTTGGATCATCACTTAATTCTAGTCTACACATGTGCTTATTCATATGGTTATGACCATACTTACTGCAAACCATCTTTCTGCAGTCTGCTATATTGAAAGTCAACAGGAAGCTGGTGATTTTCATTTTTATTCTTGTTGCATATTTTGGAGACTCTGTGGCCTTCAATACACTCCGATAGAATGCTTGTTTCCTCATTCAGGGTATTTTTTGTTTATTTTGTTTTTCTTTCTTTTTTTTTTATTGGTGAAGTAATTATAAATATAGGTCAGAAATTATAAAGTTAAATAATTATGCTGACACTACTAATAATGTTATCGGTACACTTTTTGTAATAATATATAAAAAAAAAGGTAATTTTAACCGTACACGTCTTTGCTTGGCGAATATTGAATTTTCTATCGATAGTTTAATATTTATTTATTTATTCGTCTACAAAGTTAGATCTTACAGACTAGCAACAAAACAACCAAAAAAAAAAAAAAAAAAAAACTATATGTAAAAATAAGAAAAAAGAAAAAAAGAGTACTTAAAATTATTCAAAAATATAATTAACACTATATAACACATGATCTTTAAATTGAGTTCTGTTTAATAAAAAAACATCAATCTTATTATTTACAGCTAAAACTCATTAAGCAAAGCGGAACACCTTGAAACCGGTTCATTTCTACTATAATTTGTTCTATGAAATTGAGTATTCAACAAGTTCTCCGATCTAAGTAGTCTCGGTGGTATAGCTAAACCGAAACTCTGTAATAAATTTGATGAATCAATATGCGATGTCAAAATATCGCGAGCAAACATAACACAGAAAACAGATCTTCTATTAGACAATTTTGTTAAACCTAACCACTTACATCTTGCATCATATGAGGGTCTTCCTGTTGTGAGTTGAAATCTTCTCAGGGCGAAACGAGTAAAATTTTTTTTAATTTTTTCAATTCTTAATACGTGGATATTGTAATAAGGATTCCAAATAATTACACCGTATTCTAAAATTGGTCTTACTAGAGATACATATAACGCTTTAAGCGTATATGGATATCTAAAATCGATAGAGTTACGCTTAATAAAACCCAGTATTTTATTAGCCTTTGCGATTATGTAATCTACATGATCTTTGAAGGACATTTTCATTTGCTTTGATCGAAATAAACCCCCAGATCTTTTATATTATTTGATCTATTTAAAATGTTACAATTTATAGAATAGTCAAATGTTATGGCTGATAATTTTCTAAAATACGACTTCACGGTACACTTGCTATAGTTTAGGTCTAAACCATTGATTAAACACCAGTCATAAAATGTATTCAAGTCATCTTGCATTGCTGTACAATCATGTAAAGATGTTATTTTTGAGAAAATTTTCGCATCATCTGCAAAAAATGAGATATGAGCAAATTTTAGTAATATATCACTTATAAAAAGAATGAATAGCGTGGGTCCCAAATGAGATCCCTGTTCCTATTACCAATAGATATACTAACAGTCGGTTCCCGTCCATAAATGTTGACCGACGATGATCTGGCTATATCGTCCTGTATCCCGGCATCCTTATCAGTTGTACCTTATTTCGGAGCCCTATCAGATTAAGGCTTCCGAATATTCTGCCACAAATCTAAATTAGATGAGTTTACCTTCAAGAGCTTTTAAGGCAGCTTGACTGTCACTGAAGATTCTAATGTGCATTATTACACCATCTTCGAATCTTTTATTATATTCACTACTGCGTTTATAGCCTGATTTCTGTTATTTGTATCTTTTGATTTAAAAAATTAAAGCGCAAATATATATAAGACATGTTTACGTTATCAGTTCTCCTCCAGTGATTAGAATCATGAAAACTACCAAAACAGGTTCATATCATACCTAAGATAAAAATATTCGTCCATTATTTATGATTCTGAAATTTGAAATAGGTTAATTGAAAACTCTTAATGTAAAAAATAATCAATGCACAGGATGATGTAGTTCCACTGTATCGACGCGGTAAAGATTAAATTGTGCCATAGTTTTGTGGAAGCGACGGATTTGTATGGGTACAATATTATTTGAAATTAATTTATTAAGTAACTAGCTAATTAACTAACCGTAAGATTTTGATGCGGATCAAATATTCGCAATAATTTCAGAACTCTGCCACTAATAGTGCATTTTTTTTTTGCATTCTTACAATCTGTCAATCATCTAGTGAGCTATATAATTTAGCATGTCAATTCAGAAACATTCTGTATTTAAAAGATGCGCATATTAAATTTGCTTAGTTAGTTAATATAGCAACTACAGAGGGATCATAATAATCATTTTATTCATATTTTTTTCTCTTTCTTCTTCTTGTATTGCATATTTACTATGTAGACATCTGGATGCAATTCAATATTAAATATTAGATTTGAATTTTTTTTTTTAAATATGAATATAAAAAAAAAATTGTTTTTGTGGAAATTTCTTGAATCAAAAAAATATAATACGTAAGTCATGTTTACAAAAAAAAAAAAACAAAAAAAAGCAACAAATGCAAAGACCACAGCGAAAAATGAATTTTTAATTTTAAAATCAAACTCCTGAATTAATTTTGTGATTCATTCATTAGAAATTTAAACAAAAAATATAATATAGTTGGTTTTGAATTTGTAACTTTTTTAGATTGGCGGTCGATTGAAATTTTATATTTTGGAATATTTTATATTTCTTTCTTATTTCTTTTCACCTAGTTTGTATGTTAAAATTCAAGGGTTACGAAGGATTTGCTAACTATAATAGTCAGAATAAATGAGATTAGAAATCAAATTTAGATATTTAAGATAAAATTGCAGCCGTAAGAAGATTAGTAGGATACAATGGAATTTTTTCTCTGTTTTTATGTAATTCCAAGTCTATGGCATGAATAGCCTAACTGCTTTTATACAGAAATTTGACATACAAAATTACATACAATAGTTTTTTCTTCAGAATATTACTAACTTCGTCTTCATAATTCCATTTACATTAGCATAGCATAGCATAGCATAGTTCCATTTAATTTTTAGTGATAACCAAAATGTGGACTACAGTTTACAATTTATTTGATCCCAATGACACTGGACTATAGGTAGAAAAATCAATAAAACATATTTTTTGCCATTATTTGAAATCGAACCTGGATATTTTTCTGTTGAAAGGCAGGCATTCTTACTACACCGCCCAGTGTGTAAAAAAAAATATATTAAAGGACGAGAAGACTTATTGACAACATTTTTTACTTGATATTTTTCTTCCCAGTTCTTTGATTATCACAAATGTTATCAAAATTTTTGCAACTATATCCAATTTTAGTAGTTTTTCAAACCGAATTAAGTTAAAAAATAATTTTATAATTAAATTTTATATTCAATTGGATAAAGCTTTATTAATTTCATTATATTTGTATGGCTTTAGGGTAAAAGAGGTCACTCTACTAATCCATTTTTGTAAAACTTAAGTCAAAATAAGTGCTTTTATCTAAATGAACAGTAAATTAAAGTTATAATATTCAAACGTGTTATAAAAATTTGCCATAACAGTTGTTTAAATGTTAATGTATGATGGCTAAAATGTTAATATGTAGATGGAACCGGTACGTGAAATTAATGAATTAGGCGGTAAAATTTTGTTTGTCGGTTTCTGACTTCACTATATTTTTTTTTACCTTTAAGTCTTAAATTTTATATTTCAGATTTGACTTGCTATTAAGTGTGTAGTAATTCTTCTAGTTGACTTATCATGGCTTCGAACACAATATTGACGGTACTTTCTGCACCCATTCTTTTTTTTTTTTTTTTTTTGTTTTTTAAATTCAATATTTTTATTTTTCCGTATTTTCTTAATCTATGATATAATATAATTGATATAGTAGGTATATACAAATAATAAAATTAATCTTATAGCTAAAAGTTATATTAATTCAAAATTATATCTGTACAATACAAATTCATTTAGTATTAATTAATAGAGAAAAAAAATAAAAAATAAAAATAGTTAGTCACCATTCTGTTGCATAAAGCAAGAATCGAATGATGCTTATTTCTTAAAAAAAAAATCAACAAATAACCTTAGTGGGGAAAGTGCAAAAGAGAAATTAAAATTTAAATACAAAGAGAAAATAAAAAATAAAAAATACAAAATTTAAAATAATTTTATGCAGTGCAATATTAAGTAAATATGATAAAAGTTGAAAAAAATTTTACTTAAGCTAATCATGAAAATAGACACCATATATAAATCGCAAGAACTTCAAAAATCTTACTCAGCTAAACAACAACTCTTAATAACTCCTCACTACTATCAAAATTAATTTCCAAAAGCCAAGCTTTCAATAATTTTAAGAAATTCGATAAAATTCTAATTTGCCTGATGTGGTCAGGAAGTTTATTAAAAATTCTAGGTGCTACAATATCATAGAAACGACAAAAATGACTTTTCCTACAACGTGGAACATGAACCAAATTACGATAATTAACTCTCAAGTTATACCTATTAGTATATCTAACATCTAAATATCCAGACTTCATAAAAAACATTTTTAAAGTTTTATAGTAAAATAAATTTCTAATGGGAAGTATTTTTAATTAAAAAATAAAGGAAAAGACGGACAAGTACGTCTTTTCCCGCAAATTATTCGAATAGCATGTTTTTGTGACACAAGTAATTGACTAATCTTAGTAAAGTATGCTCCTCCCCAACAAGTAATACCATACTGAATTTTTGAATGAAAAAGCGCATAATAAACTGAGCACATAATGTTTTCCGAACAGTATAGACTTAGATGATAAAGCTGTCTAATAATATTACGGAGATAATTCTTCAAATAGCAAGCGTGAAATCGATAGCTAGTTAAAATCCCACATTATTCTAGAGACTTCCAATCTCCTATTAAGAGATTCTAGTACCAACCTTGAAAAAAAATAAAAATATATTATTCAGATTAAATTGAAAATGAAAGCGGTTGCAAACTTTACTTTTCAACTGCAGAACCATCGATTTGCTTTTCGTCACTGAATCACTTTCCACTCATTAGATTTTTTTGAGTTTCTAATAAATATGGATTTTATTTAAATGAATTAAAATAATTAAAAAGATGGGAATTATTAAAAGTATTGTTAAATCTGAACAATTTAACTATGAAGAATAAAAAAAAATAAATAAATCAAACTGAATGCAAAAAACCTTTTATATAACGGGATTGCAGAACGATAATGATTATGAGGATAATACAGTCATTTTATATTATGGTCAACAAATCTCAATCAATTGCAACGTCATCATATATTATAATAGAGTTAGTTGTCAACATTTCACCACAAAATTATTTAATCTATTCACCAAAAATGAGAGAAAATAAATCACCACACCACGACCTCACCTACACGAGTACACTGTACAGTGTACACCTTTCTATTTATACAAATTTCAAGAGAGTGCATAGTATACGTAGCATATGAGTTTTATTTTCATCAATAAATGTAGGTAAGCGCTAAGGTATAGACAATGTAATGTATATCGTAGTAAGTTATAAACAAAATTATTATTGTTTTTTTTTTATATTAATTCATTGACAGTGAAAATATCAGTAATTTAAGTCCCTGTTCTGTTAAAAACGTTAAGTTTTGCTTTAACTTGAATTATAATTACGGTGACCATTCGTACTATATTGTATAGTACAGTACTATATTTTGAAAGGCTGTACTATTTTTTTTTTTTGCAATATAATGTACTATAATTTGGGAAAAAGTAATATATATTTGGCCAAAGTACTATATTACAATTTTATTTTCAAAACTCGAAACTAATGTTTATTGGGCGGAATAATTGTCAATAATTGTCATTTATCAATGTAGCATGTATTTTGTAACTTCAATTGTTTTTAGGAGTGGGTTGAATGAAATTTTAAATCAAAAACGTTTTCTTACTGAGTAAAATAATTGGTAATATTATTTATTTCATATTGTTAAAATGTATTATAAAATATTAATTATATATTTGTTCAGCTTTTGACTCTAAAAATGCCAGAACGAAGAAAATGTATATTTAATTCGAAATTAGAAAAAAAAAATTTCCGTACATTAAAAGAATTTCGCCAAATGATGTTAAATGTTCTAAATGCGGTGCATCTTTTTGCATTTCTAATGGAGGAAGCTCATTAATTGTTCAGCATTTGAAAACCGAAAAAAATAAAAAAGCTGATATCGTATCTGCTTCTAGCATAAATATAAACAGTTTTTCACGAAGTGCAATATTCACCAGCAAAGAAGAAAAATTAGCAAAAATTGAAGGTTTGTGGGCTTATCATGCTGTACAACACAACCATTCATTCCGTTCTAATGACTGCACATCAAAACTAATAAAAAAAAATGTTTTGAGGAAAAATATGCTTGTGCACGTACAAAAACAGTAGCAATTATTTGCAACATTTTTCAACCGTTGTCTTTGGATTTGTTTAAGACCGATCTTTCCCAAATAAATTTTTTAACTGTCTACGCTGACTGCTCAAATTATGGCAACATAAAAATTTGTCCTCTTTTGATACGTTATTTTTTACCCATTTATGGTGTTAAAGTTAAAATTTTGGAAGTACAACAGTTGCCCGGCGGATATTATATCAAATTATATTTTAAAAACTCTAGGTAATCATGAATTATCAAACAAATTATTAGATTTATGTGCCGACAACACAAATTGTAATTTTGGGGGAGCTGCAAGAAGAGGACGCAACAACATTTTTCACAAGATTCAACAAAATATTGGCAGAGATTTGATTGGAGTAAATTATGCTGCACATATAATAAATAACTGCTCTCCAAATTGCTTCGGATTGTCTTCATATAGACTTAGAAATAGTTGTTGTTAAAATATATTCTTACTTCTATATTTATTCTTTAAGAATTGAAAAATTTAAAGAAATATGTGAGTTTAGTGAGGTCAATTTCCAAAAAGTACTCGGTTACAACAAAACAAGATGGTTAACAATGAGACCAGCTGTAGATAGGATTCTTAAATTATTCCAGGCTTTAAAGTGTTATTTTTTGTCTGAAAATAAATCCCCATCTGTGTTAAAAACATTCTTTCAAGATCCGTCAGCCGAAGTTTGGCTTTTATTCGTACAAAGTCAATCCTCAACGTTTCATAATTGTATACTTAAAATTGAATCTCAAAATATTTGTATGCCAGAAGTAGCAGAAATAATTAAAGAATTACAAACAAAATTAGTAGAAAGGAAAAACAGTTGTTTTTATCTTGGAACGGTAAGACAAATTATTTTAAATTTAGAGGAGAAAAATGGAGAAATTGATGTTTCTAAATTCAAAAAGACTATATGTTTATTTTATTCTACTTGCCTCGAATATTTGGATCAGTGGACAGATAAATTTTATGAAATACAAATTTTTGAATGGACTACAATTAAAAAATCACTAATATGGACTGATGTTGAATGCTGTGTAGATTTTGTTAAACATAAAAGACCTAATCCTAAATACATTTGATGAAGTTGAACTTTGTGATGAATTTTCATTGGTTAAAAACTTCGTTACTACAGAACAAATAAAGCTTTGGATGGAAAATAAAGTACCGACAGTTAAAAGATGGGTGGATATATTCAAACATTTTGATTCGAAACAAATAAGTTATCAAAATATACTAAAATTAATTGAGTTTTGCCTGTGCTTGCCTGGTTCGAATGCTGCTACCGAGCGAATATTTTCGGTAATGAATAATTTTTGGACAACTGAAAAAAAGCCAGTTGAAAATGGAAACTGTTAAAGCACTTCTAATAACAAAATATAATTTTGATATGAATTTGTTTACAGTTTTCGGAATATTTGCAATCTAATAAAGATATTTTTAAAAAAATTCATAAATCGAAAAAATATGAAAAAGCAATATTAGAAATATAAGAAAATATTGCCTTTAACTAATAAATAAAAATGAAATGGCAATTTTTTTAATTTAATAATATGTATGAACTTATTTATTTTTGTTTGTTATTTTTGTATTAAAATTTTTTGATTAAATATGTATACATACTTAAGTATATAAAAAAAAATTGTGTTGTACTATATTTTCGTTTTCAGAAAATGGTCACCGTAATTATAATTAATAAATAGGAGTCTCTAGTATACCCATAATACATTCCGCCGTGAAACAATAGTTAACAAATCATATCTACTGCCGTATCAACTGAATTTCACGTATCTGACAAAAAAAATCAGTTTTTGGTATAAATGCAATGTATTCAAGATCAAAAGGTTTATCAAAAGATGGTCAAAAGAATTTTCCGACCCATATGTCACCAGAGCTTTATATTTGACTATGGTAAGACCATTACTCGAATACGCTTCTCAGGTATGGTCACCTTTTCATCAAGTTCACATAGACAGGATTGAATCTGTTCAACGTAGATTCGTTCGTTTCGCTCTTCGTGGTCTTTCATGGACAGATCCATATAACTTACCCCCTTACAGAGACCGCCTTAAACTTCTAGGTCTGCAAAGTCTCTTTAATCGTCGTGAATAGAAGTGTGATATTATATTTGTACACCAAATTCTCTCAGGTGCAGTTGACTCGGTTGGTATTTTAGAACACATTAACTTCAATATTAACTTTCGTTCTCTTAGGCATTCTGCCCTCTTTCGTTTAAAGTTTTATCGCACGGATTATGGAAAGAATGAACCAATTACAAGAATGTTGCGTAACGTAAACAATAACTCTAATGTCTTCGATTTTCACATTAGTAAGTCCAAACTAAAGAATCTGCTTTATTCAAACAGGTAATAAGTTTTTGAAGGACATGTAATACATGTAGTATACGTAGTTGTTCACGTTGAATCAGTAGCACTTCATACTTTTAACATGTATACATAAGTGTGAATAAATTATGTTAATTTTTGTTAATTTTTATTATTATTCTTTTTATTTTTGTGTTTTTGACTAATTGCGTTTTGCATGTGTTGTATTTTTATATAAGTATTTATTTTTATTATTTTTTCTTTTTTTATAACTAAATAAATTGACTAATGCTTCTTCGGCATAATTTAAAATCGCGAAATTTTGATTTAGCCTATCTTGACATGTTGGAAGATAGTCTAAAACTATGATAAAATTTTTATTTGATTGGAGATTTTAAATTGCTTCAACTTTTGACTTGTGAACATATTGCTTATTGATTTTTGTTCTTTGATTTGCCTTGACATGTTGGAAGGCAAATCAAAGTTACTAGATTTTTAATTGTTTTTACCTTTTATGGATTTTATTTTTGTTTGTTTTTAGTATTCTATCAATTTATTACTAATTACTAATTTCCTTAATCGTGTTTACTAATTTCCCCCTTTTTTTGTTTTGCATGCTAGTTTTAAGCATTTCCTGACCCAATTCTCTCCTTACTAACACATTCTTCATTAAGGGTTATCACGTGCTTGTATTCTTTTTGAATATAATTAAAATATAATATTAAAGTTTAATTAATGAAAGTCCATTGTGAGTATGCTCGTCACAATATTACATACTGAATAACTTAATTTATTGGAATCTTTCTATGCTTTTAATACGAAGAGTTTTATTCTTCCAAGCACTGTGATGACCTTGTATACGACACTCCTAGTCATATGCTAAATGATAATAATAATGAGAATGGTGACTCCTTGCGTGCGCGGCACGGGAGGGGTAATTGGTCGTTGGGACATTATTATTATTATTATTATTATTATTCAAAAATGAGTTTTGACAGAAAACACTGCTGAATATATTCATTCTGCAGTTACGTTTTTCTTGATGACAATAATCTAAAATGAAAATTGGTATGTTACAGTTTTTAGAACTTTGTACCATTTTGTATTGTTGTTCTTTAACGTGCAACAAGATGAAAAAAATATTGAAATTTCAAATAACTTCGAGTAGCACTTTTTTATTAGTTACACAATTTTTAACCATTAAAAATGCGAAATATGACTTTTCATTTTCAAAATACATAGATAGACCTTCTTTTTAAATTATTAAAATGCATTTTAAATTAAAAAGCGTCAAAATGAAGATATGTCGAGTTGTGGTTACCATGGCAGAAATTTTTTGAAAAAAAATTAATAAAATTCTTTAAACATTTTTTAAATGAATCGGAATGTCTTTTTATGGCTAATTTAATAATAATTTAATTTAAATAATAAATAAATAATAAAAAAATATTTTCCTCCCATTTAAAACAATTTGAAATTAAATAAAATTAAAAACTAATAATTCTAATAATTTAGAAATATTAACAATAAATTATTATGCTCTTCCGAAGCGGAAACACTTTATTTTTTTTTTCTATTTATTTTTTTGTTTTTCTGTTTTTTTTTTTTTTTTTTTTTTTTGTTATACGTCAATGCTATTAAGACGAATGAATGCATTATGCAAAGTAATAATTTTTAATATGATTGGAATTTTAAATAGAATTTATTCAATTTATACTATTTAGTATTTATTCTAAATTCCGAACATAAATTAGAATTACAGTGAAAAATGTAGAAAAGAGTTGAATTGAAAATTTGAAATTGTAGCGACTTGACGTAAAGGGGATTTAATAATAGAATCAATGGCAAGTATTAGAGAGAATTAAAAAAAAAAAAATTCAGAAATTATAAATTAATTGAATTAAAGGCAAATGATTTGAAAGTGTTCTGCATTATAGAAACAAAAAATAAAATTTTGGTTTGTTAGGCAATCAAATCGGAATTGAAAAGTTCAAACTTCTTAAATATTCAATTAAACACTCAAATCAATGCTTAAGAAGGAATATAGTCAAGATTTATAGAGACTTTTTTGTCTCTTTTTAATTTAATCATTGTTTTGGAATTAATTCCTGCATCTCCTTCAGTACATGATTATGACGTAAGCTAATTCTTTCCACCATATCTTTTATCTCCTGGCAGTTGTGGCCATGATTTTTATCTAAAAATATTCTCTAAAATTATTTTAAAATACTCTCTCAAATTATTTTATTTTTAAAAAGAATTTTAATCTTTGAAGAACATATTTTATAATCTGTTCAGTACAGCATGCATTTCTTATGCATTTCAATCATCTCTTCTTTATAGACGAGTGCAAATAACTTTTTACCAAATCTAAAAAAATAACTGAGGGCAGAAAGCTAAATCACCAGACATTTTAATAGACATGACAGAATTGAAATATTTTCAAAAATCGATTTGAATTGAAGGAAGCTGGATTTAGTAACCGCGAACCACATGTCAAAAGGGATTACTATCACATGCCTGTATTTTCATTTGTCTATATTTATAATTTATAATTTATGCGTTGGCCACGAAATCCCAAACACCAAAATACAAAAGCATAAACTATCAAAATTATAAAATCCAAAAATTTAAAATTACAAAATCCGACTTAAATTTATTTAGTACTTTCGAATTCAATCATTTTGTTTGTATCCAACAGCGGCTATGAATAAAAATAATTTACATAAATATTCTGTAAAAGGCGTAGAACTTTGATTTTGAATTCAACTTTAAAATCTCTGTTAACTCAGAATCTCGCACATATATTCATTACATTTGTATGTAAGTTATCGAGTTATATCCAGTTCAAGCAAGTGAAATACTGGCAAATGAAATTCAGGTAAATAAATTAAAGGAAAAAAAATACAGGCATATGAAATACAGTCGTATTGTCGTTCCCGTCAAAAGTCATAACATTTTTTTTAAGAAATTTAAATTTAAATATATTCGGGGTCAAATATATTCATCCGTCAGCTTATTTGAAGATAAACTTCGCACAGGATTTTGACATCATTCCGATATTGGTCATTTTATAGCTCGACCACCACTCAATCGATTTACAAACCAATACATGCGTTGGAAAGGTCTGCTTTCAATGATAGTTTTTAAAACATTGAAAAATGTCTACGCATATGCGAAAAATGTCTACCATATTTATAAAATGTGTAAATTCATTTGTCACAAAACATTCAAAGTGTTTTGTTTTTTTTTTTTTTTTTTGACAATATCACTAAAGAACACAGAATATGAACTGGGCTACAGTAATGGAGATAATCTTCAATATGATATGTCCATACCAGACAGAGACAAAAACATTAAAAGAGCATATTGGTGGTTAGAAAGCACATATAATTAGTAATAGGTATTAAACATGTACATTCTAGGTTTAAGAATTAGCTTAAATTAGTTTAGATAGGGTTAATGATTAAGTTAAGTTAGATTAGCTAGATATAGGTTAGGTTTTATTTAAAATAACAAGACATAATATTGATTTTTTTAGCCTTTGTTTTTACAATTTATCTATAACTATAAAAGGGAAAGTTTGTTTGTTTGTTTGTTTGTTCGCTATGCACGCCCACAGTTTTAAAGATAGAGTTCTGAAATTTGGCACAGTTATTCATGGTCAAATAAGGTAACGGATGCGGTACCTTATATTTACAAAGCCATCAAATGAAAGGTTTGGGTTTGCTACTCCTAGCAAGACTCAGGAATATTTTAAAAACCATGTGTGTAACTGGTATGAAAATTTACATTTAGATTCTCTTTCACAAATAATAAAAGAAATACGACTGCCACTGATTTCGAAAATTTGGACTGGTTCGGGTTACTACCGTATAACTCCTAGCACGTACGTCTAGGAGACTTGAAAATTTATTCATAGGTACTCTATGGAAAATAAAAAAACATGTATTGTCCTGAAAAACTATTTTCGAATTTAGGAATCAGTATAAAATTTTTACATGACTATGTGAAGTGGCTATCAAAAGCCACAAAAATTTGACGATTCGTTTTATTAATCAGAAAATACTGCAGAGTGTTCCAGGAGGTCCATGTGTACAAATCGATAGATACAGTTATTGATGAAAATTAAGTTGTTCCTCCTCATCAATTGGAATTAAAAGTAATAGCTTCAAAATTGCTTCTACGAAACTTGAAGAAGCCAAAACTACGGTACTAGATTAAGAATAAGAACTTGGCATCCTCATTTCATTTAAGCACAAATTCCAATTGATTGTGGAAAAAACGTACATTTCTTTATTTCAAGAATACCTCAACAGCAAGGAGCGTATTTGCTTATACTTCATCAGAAAAGGCCTGCAAAATATTGTTTACAAAGAAATAATTTTACTATAAGTATAGCTTAAATTGTAGTATTGTTGATATTTTGTTATCGTAGTGAAAAAAAATATTTGAATATTTTTGATAAACCATTTTTTTTCAATTCGATTCATAAATCAAACTTCATTAAAATAAATTCGATACATTTTGTGTTTGACCCGGACAACGTAGGATAAATTTGCTAGTTATACATATAATACAATAATAATTTTGAATGTACAAAAAACAAATTATTAAACAATCAACATAAAAATTTAAAATTAATTTAAATGTTATTAGTATCTAGATCCAGTATAGCCGTTTTTCTTCAACTTTCTATAGGCTAAGATAGTTTTAAGTTTGTATATTAAAGGCACATAATAAAAGTTTAATTTTTTTTTTTTTTTTTTTTAAATTGGGGAGTTCTAAGTAACCGCGACCTCTTAAGATCTATTGTACTTCCCCGTCCAATTCAGAATTGCAGCTCTTTGATGAAAGCTATTATTGCCTTGATGTCAAGGTCAGAATCTGGCGATTTGTATCCCTGGAAGTATTTGTATCTTTTTCGAGCTACAGCGTCGCAATCAAATAGAATATGGGGGGAGGACTCCTCCTCTTCCAAGCAGAATCTGCATCTATCTGCTCGATCTATCAATCTTGTAGAGATGTTTATTAAGTGGGCCATGACCTGTGATGAACCATGTCAGCATTCTGACATTGAGTCTAGTCTCCCTGATTATCTGGTTCAACCCAAGAATATTTAGCTTGAAAAAGAATTTGGACTGCGTAAGTTCTTGGCAGCTATCCCATATGTTCTGGGTTTCTTTGGACTCCCACTTGGAAACAATTCCTTGTAGGTAGGCCTTTGAACGAGCAATACTTGGCTCTGGTCCCAAGAATTGACTCTTCACACCTGTTTTTGCAAGGACATCTGCCTCTTCATTGCCCTGTATTCCTTCATGCCCAGGAGTCCACATAAGAGTAACTTTGTTTCGTTCGGCTAGCTTTATTAAGCTTTTGTAACAGCTATAGATAAGCTTTGATTTAAAAATTGGGGAAGCCAGAGCTTTTAAAGCAGCTTGGCTATCTGAGATTATGTATATGTTGGCACACTTCTGTGCCCCCTTTTACTGCACTGAAAGTTTAATTAAAAAAACAAAAAAAATTTCAAGTGTTTTGTAAGTGTTTTCATTTGCGTTTGCTTTTAATTAACGTTCATGGTCCAACATCATTTAATTATTTGAGAACTCTTGATTGGAAATTATGCGCCACTTATCGTGAAGCATGTAAAAAATTAAGATTGCTTGAACACGATATACATTACACATTGGGAAAATACATTAACTGATGCGTCAGCATATCCACAACAAATTAGAATTTTATTTTCTATCATCAACTTCCAATCCTGCTAATCCACTTGATTTATGGATGAAATATCGTAATTACATGACGGAATATAATTTACATCGAATGCGCACCTTAACTTTTTATGTCCCATTGAATTATACAGAGGAAATGTATAACGAGGCATTGATATTGAGTGATGAGGATATGTGTTTAGGAATGACGAGTAAAGCTTTGGATCAGTTAGGTATGCCATCACCAAATCGTTTAAGAAATGATATTTTTAATTAAGATTTTTTTTCGAAAACAGAATTACCATCCAAATGTATATATACAAATTATGTTCAAGAAAATATTCATAATTTAAATCAACAGCAAAAATTGGCTTATGAAACAATCATGCGAGAAATTGATAATGGTAATGGTGGTTTGTACTTTTTGGATGCGTCTGCTGGTACTAGCAACACTTTTTTGATAATTTTAATTTGAGCAACTGTACGAACACGTGGTAGAATTGTTTTGGCACTTGCATCTTCTATAATTGCAGCCATTGTGTTTTTTTCGATAAAATGGTTTAAAACGAACACGTGCCAGCGTGCGTGCGTTAATTGCAGCCAGGAAGGACAGCGTGTTCAGCGCTAAAATTGCCTTTGAATATGACGATAACTGAAGCACCATCCTGCAATTTATCAAAAACCTCCAGTATGGCTAGAGTTTTAAAATAAATTGATAATTTGGTGTGGGATGAATGCACAATGGTACACAAGAAATCAATTGAAGCTTTGGATCGAACAAGGAGAGATTTGCGTGGAAATCAAAACTTATTTGGTGGTGCTTTGATATTATTAGCAGAGGACTTCAGACAAACACTAACTTCTTTCTAGAAGATTTAATTTTTAATGCAAAGACGTAAACGTATATTATTGTATTGTCCAGCAACGCGGGCAGTGTTACTCTAGTAATCTATGAATAAAATAATCTTAGAATGTATCAAACCGTTTTTCTACAATTCGTTTTGATATTTCTCAAATTTCAAAAAATTATTATTTGATTACAAAATAACAAAAACCAAAACTAAAAAAGAACAAAAAAAAACAGAACAAAAAATACAAACCTAAATTAAATGAAAATGAATTTTATTAGGAGGCGGCCTCAAAAATTCTTAATATATGAGTTTATGCCAAATTGCATTTTATTTAAAAAAAAAAATATTTTTCTTATAATTTTTATACCGAAGACACCTTAAATTTAAAGTAAGATTCAATCAGAAAATTCCTTTCAAAGTCAGTAAAATAAAAACAAAACAAAACAAAAAAAAAACAAGTAGGAAAATATAATCCTTTTCACTTTTTTTTTGCTTTGTTAATTTTTTTTGTTATTATTATTATTATTGTTTTTGTTTTCTAGATTAAAACGGTCAAGGACCATTTAACAAAACTGAAAATTTTCTCATTCAATTGAATTTTGTTTTTGTTTTTATATATTTTTGTTGTCCTTGTTTCTTTTTTATAAGTTGATAAATGCCTAGAGGATGATAACGTCTTCTTAAACAAAAAATAAAAATAAAAAAAAACGAATAAATAAGAAAATATCAAGAATCACGAAATTTCATTTTTAGT
The DNA here is from genome assembly GCA_963942445.1 of Argyra leucocephala. Lineage (NCBI taxonomy): Eukaryota > Metazoa > Arthropoda > Insecta > Diptera > Dolichopodidae > Argyra > Argyra leucocephala. The sequence continues at coordinate 5,750,307 of OZ012681.1, read as the reverse complement.
TAAAAATTTTTAAAAATAACACAAAAAAAAAACTAACTTAAAAAGAAAATATTTGCAGGTTTCATTTTTTATTCGTGAATGCAGTCATTTTTGCTATGGGCACAACCAACACATAAAACAAAACAAAAAAAAATTAAAATTATATAAAAAAAAAATTTAAATTAATTGATGCTTGTCAACTTTAGGGTAGGTATCGGAATTTTGCTGTGGACCATTTTGAACAAATTTTACCAGTTGAATTAATCCGTCTTTTCGGATATTGAACACATTTTTTATGACCAAAATCAATATGTGTATCCAATTTGGGAATTTGTAAATAAACACCAAAAAGCTAAAATAATCAAAAATTTAAATAACTCAAATTCCTATGACCAGTTATATACCAGGCTATATTTAAAATAGGCTAATTATACCAGCCATTTTAAATATAGGCTGGTATATGCATCAATATGGCTCAATAATATTGTTAATAAGTCCATTAGTGAAGGTACTGTTCTGAAGGTAAGTTTACTTAAAGTTGGAAAGGTAATCCCTATCTATAAAGGTCACGTGGGATAAAGTAAATTACATTAATTACAGGCCAATATGTCTGGAATTTATATTTTGGCCAAAATTATTGAAAAAGTAATTTATCAACAAGTGCATGCCTTTTTGATGAAACATAATGTATTAAGCGATAGACAATATGCACTCAGAAACAAATCCAGTATACTGAAACTACAATATCAATAGATATAATCACACATGTTCAAAAACTTAAAGAAAATAAAAAAAAAAGGTATCATTAATGTCCCTTGATTTGTCAAAAGCATTAAATACTGTTGATTATAATTTACTATTTAAAAAATTATACAGTTTTGGAATCAGAGGATCGGCTTTATAAGTGGTTTTTGTCATACTTGAGTAATCGCACACATTTTGTACAAACCCAAAATTAATCAATGTAACAAAGAAAGTATAAATCATGGGGTATCATAAGGTAGCATTCTTGGATCTTTTTATTCACGCTATATATGGTGAGTCTTCAAGAAATTAATTTAGATGCAGAAATATTTTTATTTGCAAATGATATATGCATAGTATTTGAAGATATTAACTATTATTACAAAATAAAATGAATACGGAAATTAAAAAGATACAAAAATGGATGCAAACACATAAACTAACTATTAATACAATGAAAAGTGAATATATTGTAATTGGTAGTAATACACCCGAATTCAATGTCTGCATTTCTAATGCAGAAAAAGGAGGAAAATATAAGTATCTTGGTATATGGATTGATGAAAGTTTGAAATGGAATACACATAATATAGAAGTACTAAGTGGAAAATTATCATCAACTGCATCAGGAATATTTTATAAAATTTCTAAACTCTTACACAGAGTGCAATCAAACAGTCTGTTTATTATGCTTTATTTCATAGTCATTTTAGTTACGGTGTTAAACTGTGGGGTACTAATTCAAAAAATTATATTGAAAATATAAGTAGAAGTAATACAAAATAAAGCTATAAAAAAAATTTTATAATTATAAATGGAGAGAAAAAATATATTTTATACACAAAGATAATAAACTTCTAAAATTCAGAGACTTTATTGAAATGAAATTAATTATGCATATACATACATCATGATATTGCTAATAATAATATCCATACAGTGTCTACTGTTACGCAGAGGAAGGATATACATAGTGCCAATACCAAAAGTAAACTTTTTTTCCATCTAAATAAAATAAGAACTTTACAATTTGGATCTTCCACAACTCTATACACTGGTACCAAGTTGTACAATAAACTAGATATACCGGGTATTCCAGAGCATGCGTATATCAGCTTCTGAAGAGGTTATTTTAAAATTTTAAAAAAAATTTATTAACTAAATCGAGGGTACTCTATCGATTGATGATATTTTCAACTTCCTGGAAGCAAAGCAAATCGGTTTTTTTAAGACTAAAAATCGCCGAAACTGGCCGAAATCAAGATTTTCAAATGGGAGGGTGTACTTTTTTATGCATTGAGAATTATCATCAAATTAAAAAAATAAATTAATAGAATTATTTATAAATAGCTATAGTAGGCAGATGCACAAACCAACAAAAATTTCGACATTGTTCGATTTTGATTCAATGATAATTTTTTTTTGAAATTGGTTTGGTTTTGGTTCCAGTTTTAAAATTTCTCATTTTTGGTTTTGGTTCGGTTTTGGTTCAGAAAAAAAATATAAGAAAAAATATATTTTTTCTTTTTAATTCAATGTTCATAAAAGACTAAAATATTATAAAATAACAAAAACATAAAAAAATTAGAATAGATATCCTATAATAATAAAAATAATAAAAAAAGTGAACAACTAGTTTAAATTAATTAATAAAATATCTTTCAGAATATAAAACATTCTATATTAGCACGTTTATCTGAGAGTATAAACTTCAGAGTGGAAAACGTTCTTTCTTTGAAAATCATTAAGCAGAATTTGCTATCTCGGATCCAAATACATACACGCCAGCATTGGATCACTGTTTATAATTTTTTCCCTTCGCTTGTGGCGCAATTATAAAAATGTTCGATAATTCATTTTTTATTTTAGATCGGAATTGGAATGTGAACAAGAAAATTATATATCACTATAAAAATAAAATAGAACTGCCATCTAACGTTCATAATAAACACTTGGGACTTAAAAAAGGAAATTTTCTACATAATATATAAAATTTAGTAAAATTGTCATACATTTCTACTATTTTATTGAATATTTTAAATTAAATTAAAAATTAACAAAACCGTAAACCACCATATATTTTGTTAGTTTGTGGTTAAATTTCAGAATTATTTTAAGAACTGGTTCGGTTTTGGTTTGGTTTTGGTTCGCAAAAATATGAGAGGTTCAGTGGTTTTTGGTTCGGTTCAAGAAGCGGTTTGCAACTCTGATAGTAGGTAATCATCAATTTGTAATTTCTCAATAATAAAAATTTTTTTTTCTAAATTTATAGGATAGACTTAAGACATAGCAATTATTATGAAAAAATTTTCTTCTTCGCTTTTCATTTTTTCACTGTACAAATTTTTATTTCCGTAAATGTTTTGCAATTTCTTCATTATGTCTGTTACATTCATTTCATCATTTTATTTTTTATTTTTATAGTTTTATAATTTTAAATTTTTCTTTATTATATTCTTTGTAATTATATTTTTATAATTTTAATTATCATATTGTTATATTAAAAGCTTAAATTAATGTAAACTTATATAGAGTCTGTAATGAGATATAAGTCTCTTTAGACATTGTTTTTGAAATAAATAAATAAATAGCATTTAAAACGTATCCAGACACATTATTTTGATAATTTCATCGATAACACATTCAGATTGATAACTTGCATCGCTCTCTTAAAATGATTTAATCCTAGTCATTGAGCCGAAATATGTTTCTTTGGTATCTCAAGCGAACTTTTTGCTTTACCAGTACCACATATTGGCAATCTCGTCTACTTACCTCACTTATGTCATACGAAATCAATCAATTAGATATGAAATTGAATTGAAAATAAGTGTTTATTTCGCATTATCAACATTTTGTACAACATTTTTATTGTAAGTGTTACTAACGAAATCTCAATGATTTATTTTCGCTCAAAATCATTCTTGGATGAGCACTGAGCTATTCATTTTTTTTTTTAGTTTTTTTTTTTTTGATGAAGTAAAAGAGATTATTATAAAATAAATTTCAATAAAAACAAAAAAAAAAGTAAATATTTATTTTTATTGTAAAAGTATATATATATATATATATATATATATATTATATATATATTATATATATATCTATACAATAAATATGTATATTGTCAAGAAATGAAAATTATTTGTGCAGTAAAGAATCTATATAGAACTTTCCCTATTTTTGTTTTATTTTTATCTACTTCTAATTTTTTAACCCAAATTGTTGAGGCATCTGAGGTTTATAAATGCTGTTTACCATATTGTTGGTTTAAAGTATGTATAAAACTTAAGAGTATTCGCTTTTTGTTTCTTCTAAAACGATTGTTTAATTCAATACGAAATATTATTTTGCTGTGATGTGATCCAACTTCCATCGAATATGTTGCGGGTTGTGTTATAAATGTTAATCATTGCAATTCGCTTTGTTGCACAATCATTTCATTAAAGAACCATTCTTATTACAAAGACCATAGTCACATTTTTTTTTTTTTAATATAAATTTTGTTTTTTCCCACTATTTTTACATTCTTACCCTAGTCTAGCCTACAAAAATTTACAAAAACAGCTATTTATTTCTAATTTTACTAACATCTACCAATTTTTTGGTTTTTATGTTAATTATACGCAAAACTTCAGGAATTTTTTATATTATATACAAACTTTACAAATTTTTTTTGACTTGAATTATACCATAGTCACAGACACATTCTATTTCTTCTTCTACTGTAATTTGATGTTGTTAACAAATGCTCGCAAATGTATCACTTTCTTGCACCGTCTCGTATCTTTGAATATTTTTTTTTCTATTTACAAACAGTCATGCCTAGAATATAACTTTTTTTTATTTACATTGCGCTTGCGCATTGGGATAGGACTGTTTGTCAACTTTATTTCTTCTTTTTCACTGCCTAATATTGTGCACGTATTTTTTTTTTTTGTTTTTTATACGCAGGCTGGTGGGAATCTTCAAAAGACACAATGAGCCCCGTAACTTGACATTGTGTGTGGTATTCTTACCCACTAAACCCCCCCCCTCCCCTACAGGACTAATGAGCAATTTTTTCTTGGCTTTATTTTATTTTTCAATGTAGACTACATCCAGCGATGTCTATCTAACTTTTCCTTTGATGTATTCATCCATAACCTTGAAGATCCATCGCATGAGCGACGAAAAATCAACCAACTATCCGAACGAATTTATAATTATGGAAGACTTGTGCTAGTATGACATTTATTTTCTTCCAATATTCTACCTTAAAAATTTTCCTTGTATAATTAATTGGAATTTATTCGGTATTTCTGTGAAATTTGTAATTTAAAATTTGCCGTCTACAAATTACTGTGCTAATATAATTAACGATATTTAATTATAGCCGATTATTCGATTAATTATCTATTTAATCGATTATAGATCGATTAACTTAGCCTTTTAAATTTGAGACACTATTCATTCGGGAAATTTTAAAAATACACCTATCTATAAGATCACATTTCGACAAATCAAATCTATTTTTATTTGCTGATTTGAAGGTCCAACTACAACAACCTTGCTTATATAAAGTATTTAACTGATGATTTTCATAAGAGTTGTTGTCATATAAGTAGGTCTTTGACCACTATCAGTTTAAAAATTTAAACTTAATCACTCTTTCAATAGTGGGTTGCCATTTTTGATGAATAGATAAAATTTTTAGTTCAGGTTCTGGCACATATAACCGCAGCCGTAAATAAACTCATTATGATTACCTGTAGCAAAGTATAATTATGAGTCCCTAAGGATGGTTAATTCAATGATTATATTCAGGGCTATCTTGAGTGGTATTCTGGGTAACTTATATTGTTCAAGAAGTGTGTTTCTAGATGGCAAAGTCTATTACGAGTGATAGCTTCGCATTCACAGATCACATGTTCGATCCGTACTTTCTCTACTAAACATATATTCTGCACAATTTGTTTTCTAAAATTATTTTAACCAGATTTTGAAGCATCTTTATATCCCATATCAACATTCATGTAATGGCTTTAGAGCTAGTAAGGCAAATTTACTGCCAAATTTTACGTATTTAATCTTCTTAAATTTTCTTGCACACAAATTTCGGTTTGAAGACTTGTTCAGTCAGATTTGAAGACTGTGTTTACAGAATTTAAACTTGTCAGCTTTGAAGACTGTGTTCGCAGAATTTAGGCTTGTCAGCTTTGAAGACTGTGTTTACAGAATTTAGGCTTGAGTTAATATGGGGTTGTCAAACTTTTTTTTACTTATTTTGAGCCGTTATTATGCCATTATATTATTTTGATTTCTCACGTCTATTCACCTGAGAGACATGTTTGTTTAAAATTGTTTTTTGTCACACAATAGTCGATTATTGAAATCGACAGTATTTCATGTTTCTAAAGCATTCCAGTTAGTTCTGTCAATATCGATACAATCAAGATTTAAATAATTCAACCACAACTTTATTGTCCAAAATGGTGATGATCACAGTTCAATGGATTCTAACGCCTCTGCAAATTCTAATTTGGTTTGTTATTTCCCCTTCAAATCAAATTTCTAATAACTGCTACCAAGATAAATTTTCTATGCATTGCACTTTTTCATTTTCGACTATACCCAAACTATTTAGAGTTTACATGAGTTTGTGTTGTTGAACTCTATCAAATATTAACATGTTAAATTATCAAAATTATATTCACCATTCTAAGTTTATCAAACTTTCTTTAATTAATTTAAATAAAAATATCATTTTTGTACAAATAATTACAAAACGAATCGTTTAAAAGAAAAATTTCCATATTATGTACAAGAATTGAACCTGTTAAAAACAAAAAAAATATTTTATATGCAGGCCAGCCTGATATTAAAATCTAAATTTAATATGCCATCATCTTCATCAGCATTTAATGGTGTGTACTTGTAATTTTGTATTTGTAGTATAAGTTGAATGTGCTTTAGAAAAGTTTTAGTATAAAATTCATACCATCACTATTTTTCATCATGATAACAACAACAACAACAACAATAACAAAAATAGAGTTCAATTTGTTTCTAAAGATAATAATCTAAAAAAAAACAAAACAACGTTCATACCCTAAGCCCATGTTCCCTTCAAATCAGGTCTCCATTCTTTTTACGTCTCTTTTGAATGATTTATTGAATTCTAAAATCTTGGAAATTAAACAAAAAAAAAAAAGAAAAAGAAATGTAATAACAAAAAACACCTTCATATTTCATTGCATTCTCAATTTTTTAATGATTACCTTAATAATCGTCATAACTGGAGAGTCATGAAATTAAATGGCGAATTAATAAAATGAAAACAAAACAAAAAAAAAAACTTCGTTCTTAATTTTCTGTTTTTTTTTTTGTTTATTCTTCTTTTTTTTTTTTTTTTGTTTTTTTAATTGAAAACGTGCAAAAGAATTCGGCTCACACTACACCTTTACCATTAAATTATTATCATGAATGTATTAAAATAAGTGTCATGAGAACCCATAGGGGTTGTAAATGGCGTGTCGTATACTCACTTATTTCTAGATTGGATTAAATGTAAGTTAACCTAACTACATATTATATATATATATATATATATATATATATAGATATAAGTAAATGTATGTAACACATTGTTATTGTATATAAAGAGCAAAATTTTTAATGCGAGGAAGTCAATTGTCAACTTCATATCACCACCACGCAATGAGTCATGGTGGATACCAAAATGTAGAAAAAAAAAATAAAATTAAAATTAAAAAGAGTACCACAAATTTATTGTACATCCGAATGGTTGGAATATTGCGGAGGCATTCATATAGTGTGATAGTATGTATTCTGCTTCGTAAATAAGTAATTCCAGAGTACTGAATGAATTGATGAATTTATTTTTGTCGTTAAAACTGTTGAATTTTTTTTTTTTTTTTTGATTTATTTTTTATTGTTGCTATTTTTATTATTATTAATTTTTTATTTTTTTTTTTTTTTTTAAATATTTGTTTTAATTTGGAAGACATTCGAAAACGTTTTTTGATTATTAAATAAATTTTTTTTTATCGTTTTTATTATAATAAATCATAATTGGATGATGATGAAGACCATGATATTGATTATGATGATGATGATGATGATGATGGTAATAATAATAATGATAATTATAAAAAAAAAATATAATGAAGACTCAGGTAAATTTTTCAGTGAAAATATCACTTTTATTTTGGAACAGAAATTTATTTATTCATCAGCAGAAGTTCTAACCAATATGAATACAGTGAAAAAATACCTTCAGCAGAGTCATGGAAAAATGAAAAATTGCATAGTTTTTAATAATATGGAGTGATGTCAGTGATACAAGAAATATTTTTTAATTTTATTTCATTGTTCGTCTTCTTGAATTCATTTAGGGCGTAAATATAGAATTTATGATGTTTTGGGAATACATAAAATGGAATTTGGCTTCACATTCGGTATGTTGAGGTTATAAACGAATTTCCATAATTTGTGTTCTGCCATTTAGGAATTTCCACGGTGTAGGGATGAGCACATGTGCTGGTCTTCGTGTTTCACAGGGGAAGGGCTTAAATGGAAGTAATATAGATTTAATTTCCACTGTGTATGTACCGGCGCCCACGAGATATCTATAAAAAAGTGAGAGAGATTCGACTATACGACGATGCCCAAAAGGAGCAAGATGAGTAGTGACATTTGGGTCATTAATCAGACGAATAGCCCGTTTTATGGACTTTATCAAAATGTTTTAACGCATTACTAGAAGCGCCAGTTCATATGTGAGAATTGTACTCCATTTTGGGTCGTATGAAAGCTTTATAGATTTTCAAGAGGTCACAGAGAAGTTTCTTCAGAAGAGAAGTTTGGCTGCATTATTTACAACATCGAATATATGATCATAACAGATCAATTTTCGATTAAGTGCATACCTAATATACTTAAGCTTTCAAACCGCTGAAGTTTATCTTTCTGAAACAAAAGAGTAGGATTAAAAATGGAGATTTTTCTGAAGATTGATTGTACAGCTCTGAGTTTTAGAAATGTTAAACTCGACCCTGTTTTTTAAGCCTCAATTAGCTATTACGACCAAATCATGGCTGAGGGAACTGACCAGGATATCTATTTTGTTGATACAGCGATAGATTTACCTTCAGATTTTTTATGAAATTCGTAGGAGGTTACTAGAGTGTTGTCGTTTGCAAAGCTGTGGGTTGGATTGAAAGTGGTTTGAATCATATATAAATATATGGAATAGGGTAAGTAAGAGAACTGATCCTGGGGGAACACCAGCAATTATTTAGAATTGATCGGACTTAAATCCATCAACTAAGACTGTCGAAAGGAAACTTTCAATCTATTTAAGAGAAGCGGAATCCAGACCTGTAGCTTGACATTTTGCTAATAATACACTATGCCATACTCGAGCCACAATAATTACTTCACCCCGAATTATGCAAACAGCTTCTCGTTAAGGTATGTCATTAAATCACCTGTGAATCGATGGGATCTAAATCGAAATTGATTATTGTGAACTGCTTAGATATTTTGTCAGTTTTTTGTTAATTAAAATCTCCATCATTTTGAAGAGGATCGATATTATAGCCTATAGGCCTGTAGTCGGAGGGATCACTTTTATTGACTTTTTTTGCGAATTGAATTAACATTCGCAATCTTCCATTGTGTTCGGTGTATACTACTGTAGAGTAAGATAATTGGAATAAATTGCGTAATGGTTTTGAAAAAGCAAAGGCTATTTGTGTTAGAACCATAGCAGCAGGATTACCATCGGGATCGATAGATTTTCTGATATTCAGATTCTTAAGTGCATTAAGTTGGCTTGACCACTTGATATTTAACTGTTAATTCTTTTTTTGGAAATCTTTCTGACATGTTACTTAATTATTTTTGCATCTTATGAAGGTCTAGAGTCTTATACTCATTACATTCTAAACAAATAGAAAAGTAGAAGTGATTTTCCAGAAGTATTAGAGGAAATTAATTTTTGTGTTATATATTTCGGGTTTTTTTTTGGTTTTTTCTTTCTTTACTAAGACTTCCGCTGGATATTTCCATCGTATGTAGACTATGTAACATTTAATAATTTTCTGATGTATCAAACTGTGCCTGGTATTGTGTAAGGTGTTTGGAATTCAAGTCTCAACACTGCATATCCTGCTAACTCTCATTTTCACTTCGACCCTAATATCCATTTGCATTTTGCATTTTGTTCTTAATTTGTTTCGATAGTATTCAGGTGCCTGTACATCCAAATCTAGTCGTTGTGGTTTGTTAGTTTTTTCAACAAAAACGGTCTCGACTGGTTGAATACTACTTTCTTAGATGGTAAATTTCAAAATTTACTGTTCATTTAAAAATTTATAGGAATTTGGAATCTTGTATTATTTGTTTTATTTACTGAAATACTAAACGAAGTCCAAATTTGTATTGCAAGAGACAAATTTTTTTTTTATTTTTATTATTTTGCAATTTTAATTTACGTGCGTTGTTTTAAATATTGTTTATTTTATTTTTTTTTTTTGCTTGTCTATTTCCGATCTTTTTAATGCACAACAGTTTTAATTTAATTACAATTTTTTATTCCTTCTATGGTTATTGTTTTGTTTTTGTTTTGGTTTTTTGAATTCTGAAATTCATGCGCAAGAAAAAGAAAGAATGAAGAAATATTGGTAGCAAACAGCAACGGAAATCTAAATTGAAATAAATTCAATTACTGAAAAGTTATATTTTTTTTTTATTTTTTTTTTTTACAATTACAAATTTATAAAGAATAAATAAATAAATAAATAAAAAAATAAATATTATATAAAAGTATAAACTAAATAAAGTATAAATTGGCCCAAAGGGGCTAGAATTTCATTTTATTTTGTTGTCGTGTTCGTGTATTTAAATTTTAATAGGAAATTTATGTTCTATCAATATCAATAACAAATCGGGAGTCAAATTTATTACAATCGAAGTAATTGAAGAACAAAAAATAAGTAATTAAGTTTGAGCAGATCAAAATTGTTATGATGATGAATATGAAATTATTTTTTTTTTTTAATTAAAACCTTTTTATTTTAAACCATAAGACCATACAACGTAATACTTTGACTTGAAAAAGTTAAATTATACTGTATTCGTATAACAAAACTGATTGATTGACTTTCTTATGTAAATGAAATAAATTTGACAGTAAATACATATAAAATGACAATTTTTATTACTGTAAAATTAACTCACATTTTAATATTTCCCTCACATTTTAAATGTCATCCTGTCAATTCTAAAATTTTTGAACGCTAATATTTTAGTATTTGTAAATTGTTAAAAATGTTAATACGTGATCGATATGTGTTATATTCCTACTGTCAACTGATTGTTCTAATTTACGAAAACATTTTGTTAAAGTAATATTTTCAATAAAAATTCAAAGGACTAAAACTTTAGCTGTTAGTATGCTGGTTGAAAATAAAAAAAAAAAAAAACAAAACCAGATTTCTTTAGAAATTGAAATTAAAAAAGTCTGGACCATGTTTTTTGTTTTTTTTTTTTTTTTTTTTTTTTAGAATTTATAGGTTAGGATTTTGAGTATAATCGTAACTTTGACATTAAAAATCAAACAAAAATATATTTCAATTTCAATTCCAAAAGAGATGATCAGTTTTAACAATAAAATTTATGATTTTAGATTCAATCTTTTGTTATTGAATTATAAAAAAAAAAGCAAAACAAAAAAAAATGTATTTTAAGATCGTCTTGTTAACTATACATAATGAAATAGATTTTTTTTTTTTTATTTTTGTTATTTTAATTTTTTTAAACATTCGTTTATTGTATCCTTTGAATTTTACTGAGAAATCCAGTCTGTCATATTTAAATATATAAATAAAAAAATAAATAGAATGAAAGATTTCATAGGTTAAATGAAAATTGCGAATATGAGCTTATTGTCTTTTCTTTGTCAATGTTGGCAATTTAAACATTTTGTACTGAAGAAAAAAAAAGATGTCTGTTTTTGGTATCGATATGAATTCTAATTCAAAATATGCATGTTCATACGGGTAGAAAAGTGGCAGAAATCTACCAAAACTTGATGTTGAGGTGTGATTTCAGTAAAGGGTAAGCAAATCTATCAACATTTAAAATTTCAGGTAGATTTTTGACGTTTGATTTTTTTTTTCCGGCAATATTATGTCAGTGTCAAAATTTTTTTATACACAAAGTGCAAGGAAATTGGATCGAATATTAATAAAATAAAAAAAAATAATAAATTATCCAAATAATATTGTTGGATTGACATTAGAATAATAATAAAAATTTATTTTTTAACCAATAATTTCATTTTCCGCCATTTTGATATTAAATAATCTGACAGCAACAGTGGCAAAAAGTTTTTAGTTTTTTTTTACGTATGAACATGAAGGTAAATTTAAGGGCCAGATCAGCTTCATATAAACATGGGCAATAATAAATAAAAAGTAAAATATAAAAAAGTTTATATTAATTTTTATACCGGGTGTTCCCCAGAGCATGCGTATCAGCTTTTTAAGAGTGGAAGGAGCCGTTATTTTAAAATTTAAAAAAAGTTTGTTAACTAAATCGAGGGTGCTCTATCGATTGGTGGTATTTTCAACTTTCGGAAAGAACCACAAATCGGTTTTTTAAGTCCAAAAATCGCCAAAACTGGCCGAAATCGAGATTTTCAAATGGGAAGTGGTACTTCTCAATGCAAATTCAGATTCTACGACAAAAAATGAGAAAATTATGTTAAATGATTTTTTTTTGTTTTCTTAGTATTTTTCTTTAAAATTAATAACAATAAAACAAAAATGCTCAAAATGGAACCCAGTGCGGGCAAAGAATGCAGGAAAAGTCCAACTAACTTAATTACATTATTCATTTATTGAGAGTAATAGAAAAATAAATGGGCAAAAGAAAACGTAAGTTGCTCAAAGTTGAGTGCAATGTTGAGGTTATATTTATTTTATATATTACGTTAGCGTTAACACGAATAATTATATCTTAAATGTTCTGTACTGGAACTGGCAGAGGACACGTAGTGCAGTTAAATTCATTAACTTTGAAAAGACAAGGAAATAATGACATTGATAGCAGTGAAAAAACATTGGCAAAAGTAAAAAAAATTGCTCAATACAGAGTGCAATAATGAGGGTATTTTTTTTTCTTAATCCTCTTGGAAGCATCGAGCTTGCACTCGACATTTCATCGTACTCGATTGCTAGCTGCGCTGTTTCCGAAGTAATGTCTAATTTTATTTTTAATCTGTTTTATACTATCTAAGTAGGGGATTGGTCTACTGTAGAAGACCACTTTAATAACTCTATTTGCGCATGCGTGGTAAAATGTCATATTTCTGAAAGATGTGATTGCAAATTTATCCGTCACTGACGTTATTGTGTTTACTGGGTACGTTATGTCACTTGTCAGATGTCAGATGTTTTTGACAATTATTATTAGAGGTTTGTCAATACTTATTTATTGTATTATTTTGGCTATTGTGTTGTATGAGATTTATGACTATTTATATGGGTAATTTTTCCATCCATTTCTCCATGGGAGCCTTTTTCCATCAAAAACATTTTGCCTGAAAAAAAAAAAAAACAATTAAAATTTAAATTTGAGGAAAAAAAACACGTTGGGTATTAGTTTTTAAAATCATGAACAGTTCAAAAACAAAATTTTAGCTCATCTGACTTTGTAAAGTTAAATTTTTCTTCTAAAAAATTCAAGACATTTTTCTAAAAATTAAATGTTTTTTGAATTTGTTGAACATTAACAAAATCAGTTCTCATGTACCCAATATTATAGAATTAAGCTAGTTAATCTTATTCGAACGAAAAGTTCAAATAAGATACAATAATCAAGAGATAGGAAATTTTATTGAATATTATTCATCTAACACTAATGCAACTCATCAGTAGTGTGAACTGTGAGATTACCAATATAGATCTTGATTTTGAATTCTAATTGATTCTATAAATTATATCAAATGCAATAAACAACATCTGTGAGTTATAAAAAACAATCAAAAAATTTTATGTTATCTACAGCTAATCATCCTGATAATTTTATCCTAACTCCATCAGTAGTATAGAGTCGAAAATAACAATATAAATAACGAACTCGATTGCTACACTTGAAATTTATAGAGTATAGCATCTACGAATTTCAGACACAAGTACTATAATGAGTTGAATAGGAATAGCAAACCAGTATAGAAATTAAATTTACTACAAAAAATACAGTAAACAATAAGCTCTTTGCAATCACAAAAACATAAAAAAATAAAAAAAAAAAACATATTCAATAGTAAATTTCAGATTTTGAAAGGACATACTAAAAAAAAAAAAAAAATAAGAAAAAAGGAAACTTAAATTGATTTACAGAGACTGTTTTAAAGACACATAATATATTTATGGTAAATACATGTATTTTTCAATATAGATTCCAATAAATTCCTTCAAATGATGACAATGATAACGATGATGATGACGATGATGATGAATGGCAGAATATGCAAAAAAAAAAAACAACAGAAAAATCATTTTTTTTATATTTGTTTTTTGTATTTTTTTCAAAAATCATGTAAAATTAAATTCAGACCTTAACCTTAATATATATAAGTTAACATAATGACTTCAAATCAAGAATAATATTATTATTATTATATTGATGAATAAAGAAATTAATATTTATTGTATTAAATTATTTTTATTATTATTTATAATCTTAAATCGCTCTCACATTCAATAGTAATTTTTTAACACACCTCAAGATATTAATCGATAAACGATTAGAGCATAAGAACAGGACATTACTTGTGGTAGATATATACGGCGATCTTCGCGCTCGATCAAGACAATAAATGAATGGTATGTCGATTTATTCGACAATTTATTGTGTATACGATTATAATAACCAAATTTTATGATTAAGATGATCATCATCATTGTCCTGCAAGTCCACCAGTGGGGTATAGGACGGAAATAAAGTCGGATCGTCACATATCTATTTGGCTAATTTCTTCAGTTGTTGCTAAGTTCTCTATTGGGTAATTACTTCGACTAAGACTGTTGTCCTATGTTACGTGTACCACTCCAAACATTGTTCAGATGTTGCTGTCAGGTTTCTTCAAAATATTTCTTATTCAACGCTATTTATTTTCTGTCGAATTTTCACCCTTATTAGCTTTTGTTGAAAATGATTGCCCACATCCGAAAGAAAAAGGGCCCTTAGTTTTGAATTAGTTGAAACAAATAAATTCAATTACATTAAATTAAAATGATTTGTAGCCAATAAATATTGTGACGGAATTGTTACTGTTGAGTTGTAGATGTAATTATTGTATACATGTTTTGTATATGTAACAGAAATCTGATTTTACATTTGAATTGATCGAACAGTCTTTTTTGAAGTGCCCAAAAATATTTTGTTTGACTGCAATATTTTTTAGAGCATCCCAAAAGTGGTATTGGCTTTGCTAATGCCTTCTTCGATACCCCAGCAAAGCACATCCATCTGAGGGTTCGATGCTGTCCAGTGCCCAGGTAATTTAATCATTTAATGCTTACAAAATTTGTCTTAATTCTTTATAGGTATAATCTATTTTGATTGCTACCACACAAAATAAATTTTTTAAATTAAAATTAGATTTTTTAATTGGTATGCAATAATAATATTATAGAATTAAGGTATATGTCATTAAACAGAATAATAATAATGAGTACAATAATGAGTTAAATATGTATGTACCTACAAAATTTCAATGGAGAATTTCAGATGTTTATCATGATTATTCTAAGTACATCCTAATGACGGTGTAAAATTATTTAATTGTTAAGACAATGCTATCATAATAATATTACTTCAGTGTATATCCAGTCTACTTTATTACAGTAATACCGTAATGCATAAATGTTATTAAATTCATTTTTTAATTAAATCGTAAATTTATTTTAATAAGTCTATTCGTATATGATTCGTATTATGATCTAAATAATAAAATTGATATAATGAGTGTTAATAATAGAATTTAAATATTATAAAAAAAAAATTTGTTTTATATTCTCTAGGAAATGAATTAAAAAATTAAATTTGTAATTTTATTTAATATTAAATTAAAAACAATTAAATTAATGTGGCCAGACGAGTGAATCTGAATACTTTTGATAGTACACAATACACGTACACAAATGTATTTACATTTTCAACAATACAATTACATTTTTATAACTGTCTTCTCTACTTTATTCGGAATTACTTGATAGACATAACCTATTAATTTGATATTTAGTATAATTTAAAATTTTGTTATGTCGTATCGTAGCCAATAAGTCGGAGAGAGTTTACGAGGGAATTTAGAATAGCGGTAAAAAAAGTATGTATGTTGGTGTCAATTGTTCAATAATTTTTTCTTGTTTTCTGAATGCCACAACACAGACAGTATTTTGACATTTTGTATTAAAATATCTAATTACATAATCTATCGCAATGGTCCCCTGGGTCACTTAAAAAACACTTTTAAAACAATTAAGTATGAAAAAGTTTTATTTACAGTATATATAATGTATATGTAAGAAACTAATTTGTTTTGACAGTTTAATTTCCTTACGTTCAATTTTTGACATTTTATGTGTAAAATTGAGTAATATATATATATATACACTTTGCTACTTTTTAACAGTTTTTAAAAATCAATAGGCCTCTGTGCACCTTGATATTTTCACTGCCTGTTACATTTTGCTATTCGCACACATTCAAACACCTCAAGCTCAAGCTTTAACTGTTATTAAGAATCACTCGAGAGGCAATGTAAACAATAGGTAGTGCAAAT
Organism: Argyra leucocephala; assembly: GCA_963942445.1. Classification (NCBI taxonomy): domain Eukaryota; kingdom Metazoa; phylum Arthropoda; class Insecta; order Diptera; family Dolichopodidae; genus Argyra; species Argyra leucocephala. The sequence goes on along the minus strand of OZ012681.1, from coordinate 5,733,725 downwards.
ACCAATATTATTTGTAATATAGAGGCACAATCTTTAAAACAAAGTTACTTCTGCGAGAAACTAATAATATATATAAACTAATATATTATAGTTGCAAAAGTAAATTCTAAGAAGTACAGTAAGCATTTGACAGTTTGACTGTTGCACTCGACAGTTGACATAAACCAAATATTTTTGATTGATTTGTTTTCAGATTTGTTTTATTTTCCACATTAGTGTAAGTATGTGTAGATATAAATTTTGTGGAATAATATTATTTCGATAAGCATCGATACACGCTGGGTGGCGCAGTAGATAGAGCGCTTGTCTTTCAACTGTCGCAGGTTCGATTCCCGATGAAGTAAAAAAATACTTTATGGAGTTTTCGACCTGGTCTAGTACCATTTGTCATTGGGATAAAATAAAATGACAAAAAATATATATTGAGAGTATAATCTGGTAACCACTTAAATAAAATAAAGCTATTCTATTTAATATCCCAAAATACCAAGGCACAATTATACAAAACGCTCATCCTTCCGGTGCTGCTATATAGTTCTGAATCGTGGACATTACCAAAAGCAAGCGAGCATGCACTTGGTATCTTTGAGAGAAAAATTCTTCGTCGCATTTATGGTCCTGTGTCTGACGAAGGGGTATGGAGAAGAAGATATAATGCCGAACTATACCAGCTGTTCAACGACATGGACCTAGCTAAAAAATTCTATTCTTTGGCTTCATTGGCTAGACCATTTAGAGCGTATGGATCAAAATGCTCCGGCTAGGAAACTCTTTGAATCCAAGCCCCAGGGAACGTGTCCCCGAGGGAGGCCACACGGAGAGATGAAGTATCGGCAGATATGAAAAAACTTCAAATCACCAACTGGAGAGATTCCGCTCGTGACCGAAATCAGTGGAGGACAATTTTGCGCCAGGCCCAGAACCTTCAAGGTCTGTAGCGCCCAGCAAGTAACTAAGTATTCTATTTAAGAAGGCTTAGTTCCTGACAATAGTAGTAGTTTTCCATATTTAATGAGTTGATAAGCCAGTAATTTGATAAATGAATGCCCGAACAACATTGTAGATATTGTAGTTTAAACTTGCAGTACCGTACTTAATTAAGCACGAAAAGATGATTCTACCTAAGTTACTGTCAAGAACATAAGAAAAAAAAATCTATCACCATTATATTTTGTTCAGAACAATCAGCTTAAAATACAACTAATTTTTGATATTCGTAAAATCCAGAACCAAACATGATTCTTTAGCATAGTGTAAACAAGCTTTAATATATCTCAGTTGTGTTTAAATTGAGTGCAATCAATGTGAAATCATTGTGAAATTTTGTAATTTTGAAATTATTGAAGTAGGTACATCCGAAAATACCCGGGATTAGGATTCTACTCCTTTGGAGACTTTGGAGACATGACTAGATATTAACGTTGATTAAGTAAGAATACTACAGTGCGCGACCACATTACGAATGTTTGTTTTTTTATGTTGACGTTGATGTTGATGTTGATGTTGATGTTGATGTTGATGTTGATGTTGATGTTGATGTTGATGTTGATGTTGATGTTGATGTTGATGTTGATGTTGATGTTGATGTTGATGTTGATGTTGATGTTGATGTTGATGTTGATGTTGATGTTGATGTTGATGTTGATGTTGATGTTGATGTTGATGTTGATGTTGATGTTGATGTTGATGTTGATGTTGATGTTGATGTTGATGTTGATGTTGATGTTGATGTTGATGTTGATGTTGATGTTGATGTTGATGTTGATGTTGATGTTGATGTTGATGTTGATGTTGATGTTGATGTTGATGTTGATGTTGATGTTGATGTTGATGTTGATGTTGATGTTGATGTTGATGTTGATGTTGATGTTGATGTTGATGTTGATGTTGAAGTTGATGTTGATGTTGATGTTGATGTTGATGTTGATGTTGATGTTGATGTTGATGTTGATGTTGATGTTGATGTTGATATTGATGTTAATCTACTTTCTCAGTTTGGCATACATTACATACAACATGAATGTTATTTCAGGGGTAATAAGCCCATTCGCATATCGTTCTAATTTCAGTTTATTCAATCCAGTTTTCGATGTTTTTTGACAAATTTGTTTTCTTCATTACTAAGAACTACAATACGAAGGTATACAATACGAATTATACCTATGAAATAAATAAATCACAAAATATCCTAAAATAAGATAGGATAACAATAAAGTGATCATGTATTTTCAAAAATTTAGATAATTAACAGGTCAAAACCTATTATCGAAATACGAAAAAAAAAAATCAGCAAAAGCAAAATAAATTGACAAGTTCATTAAACTTGTCTTCTCGTGTGTTGTTTCAACTGTTCAAAAAAAAAAAAATTGTTTTTTTTTTTAAATAAAACTCATCTACACGAAAAAAAAAAACTTTAGAATAAAAATATGAGTTTCTTGTCTCCAGTAAATTACACAAAAAAAAAAAAATAAATAAATAAATAAACTTAGATTGTAGAAAAGTTACAAATGAATGACAGAATTAATAGTTCCCGCGGATTGAACAAAATTAAATTAAAAGAATATAAAATTGTTTTTCTTTTTGTTTTTTTTTTTGTTTTTGTTATCTTGAAATAATCCGATTTGAGTCTTGTGTCCAGTAGAGTACAATGATTTTATATAAAAAAAAAGGTGAGTATTAAAGATTCAAAAAGTGTTGATATTCAGACAAGTCTATTTTTTAATTTTTATATGTGAACTTCTTTATTATAAGAACTTTTAAGTGCCATTATTTCAATTTTATTGTTTTAGATTGTTGTCTTTAAAATTGATGATTTCTAAAGAAAAGTTCTACAAATTTTATTTCTATTATTCTATAGTATATCACATCATCATAAAAGACTTTGTTGAAAATTAATCTCAGATGAGCTTTAATTTCATTAGAATTATATGATTATCATCAAGTTATCATAATTAATTGACCGGTTAGTTGTAGTTGTAGACTAGTTCTTAGTGGATTTTTTTTCTTTAAAAATTTAAATTATTTTTTTTTTTTATTAAATCTTTTAATTTAGGGCATTTCACTACTTTACTAGGTAGTTCCGGTTACTACTACTCTCACACGCTAGATGTAGCAGCACAAAGTGGTGGAAATATGCTGTACAGGTTTCATTCCTGATGAAAGCAAAATGTTTTATGGGGTTTTCGACCTGATCCTGTACTCTTTGTCATTATTGGAATAAAATAAATGATAAAATATAATTGAGAGTGTAATCTAGTAACAACTTATCTAAAATGGAACTACATACGCTATTTATGAAGGTTTAGTTCCTAACAATAGTAGTAATATTCTACATTTAATTCGTTGATCATATGCTAGAGAAATTAATAAATTAATACTCGAATAACATCACCGTAATCCTTTTCCCACATGTAATTAAAAATTGTATGTACACAGTACACATGTATTAAAACTGTCAAGAATATAAGAAAAACAAAAATGTACCAATGACTATGTACACATAAATTGTTATTTATATATATAGTCATGCATGGTCATGGTAGTAAGAACAAATAACGTCATTTGGATTTGAAATATCAACAAACAATAACAAACCTAGACTAGAAATATGCTAAACCTGAATCTGGTTAAAAAAGTAACAAAAATATTCCAATGCCTAAAAACATTATCATTTTTAAAAAGAAATACAAAAACAATTGACCTGTAGACTAAGCTTGAAGTATTCAAAATATGCATTCATCTAATTATGCCGTATGCAGTATAGAAGCCAGAGCTGACATTAGTAAAATTAAGTTCTTCATTCTATAGAAAAGTTTTAGAATATGAAGCCAATGAATATTTAATATGGCGCCAGAGGTATCTATTGATGTGTGATGTATGATGTTACGATGTATGCTTGATGTGTGGAGGTTTATATTGATGCTTGAAGCTTGCGGGTAATGTTAACTGAATTTTTATATGTTTTGTAAATGTAACAGAAATCTGTTTTTGCAGACTATTAAGCATAAGGTATTTAAAATATGCATTGGTCCAGTTATGGCATACGCAGTAGCAGCCATAGCAGGCACTAGTAGTGCAAAAAAAATTAAATTCTTCATACTTGTAGAAATGAAAACGATAAGAAATATTTCAGAATACAACATCAGTGATCGAATACCAAACAAGGGTACAACACTTTTAATGTAGTCAAGTAAATTATAAGTATAAAATGAGTCTGGAATTGTCATTTGTCTCAGACCCACAAATAATCAAATAGCCGCTTATGTTGCTTAATGGACTTAATAGATAAAAGAGATGGGTCTGCAATGGTTATTTGTTGCAGATGGATGCGACCAAGGACTAGTTGAGATAGTAATCAATGCACCTATAATCAAATGGCCCAATAAAATCTCGGACGAGCAGTTAGACCGTTATATATTTAACATGTAAAATGAATATAGCACAGAATAGGAAGAAGATAAAGAAAATGCAGCCATCAATTGTTCGATAAATTATAATTATTATATTTTTCAAATCTTGGATGTTGAACGTTTTATTAACACCTTGGTGTGATCTTACAATACTGCACTGTTGCAGTATGAATTTGAAATATATATTGAATATCAAAATTCAAATCGATTTCAATTCTTCTTAAAAGTTTGAATCAAAATCGAAATCAAAAATGTTTGTACATAATGATTGTATCTATAAAGGGAATTAATATGAAATCATGAATGAAATCAGATTCTGATTAAAATACAGTCAGTATTGAATTTTTCAAATTTATTACAAAGTATTGATTGACAAAATGATTTAATTTGAAAAATAGAAAATTTATAAAAGAAATTAAAACAGTATGACTCATTGTAATAAAAATTTAATGATTTACATTCAGATTCAACCACAATAAATAGTGTGTCTAAATAAGTGTTAGAATTCTTCTCTCTCCGTATGTCTCCATCTCATTATCATGTTTTATATGGTAATAATTTATCAAAATTTTAAGATTTACTAGAATTCATTTTTGATTAAATTTTATTAAAACTTAATTACTTTAATTTTTTTTTTTTTTTGTTATTTTGTTTTTTTTTTATTATTTTCATGTTATTCTCTTTGTTATTTTCATTTTCGGTTTTTTTTAATGGTTAAACCACAGATAAATAATATATTATATGTAACTTATTATCATTACCTATGTTTTAATTACAAAATGCTGAGTTAATATTGAATGATGAACTATCGAGCATTTTGATGACCAGACTTAATTTAACTCATAGAACAAATATAGTAAAAAAAAATAAGATTGAAACAAATTAGGCAAAAAAAAAAAATAACTTCCATTAAAAAAACAAATTTAATGAATAGAAATAAGTTTTTCAAAGCATTACGAGTATCTATATCCCAATCTATACATACACAATTTTTTCTAATCAGAGTTCAGGTGTTTTATTTGTATTTTGTAAAAATTTAATATCTTCTTATATTTTACATCATCATCATCACATCATCTGAATATACTCTAGGCTTATTTTTAAAATAAAAACAGACTAACTATCACGACTGACTAAATAACTATATTCAAATCTTTTAAATTTTAGGTGTCTTAAAATATATATACATATATATATATATATATGAATAAAAATAATGAATTCGTATCAGCTGTCTAGTAGATACAAGAGGCACCTAAGAACAAAAAATAAATACAGATAAATGGCTGTATATTTCGGTTCTAATAGTACTAACACTACTAATATATTATTAAGTGTAATGAGATGGAAAACAAAAACAAAAAAAAAAAGTTAAAATTAAAAAATCAAACAATTTGACCGGTTGATGTTATAATAACAATTTGAATTCCTGCCGGCCTGCCTAAGCTAATATCTATGTATGTACATTACATATGTACATACCGATACCATTATTATAAAAATAAAATTTTGTTATTGTTCTTATTTTTTGTTTTATTCAGTTTAAGTACCCGTTAAGTGCAATAATCTTTATGAGTACTTGAAAACATCAAAAGTTGGCGGATACAGAGATTTATTTTTATTCTATCATCATTTTTACTTTTACTTCAGAGTCGATATAGATTCGTTGTTGGTTCGTTTTTATTTTTTTTTTGTTTTTATTTCTTCATTTTTTGTTTTATATGGTTGTTACAATTTACTTTTTAATTAATGTAATAATATGTAACAGTGGCTCTTAAACTATTCCATATTTATTTCTGATTACTTTGCTGTTTTAATTCGCTTTGTCCATCAATAATAATTTTTTATTTTTTTTATTTCCCTTCTAAATTGTACAATCTGTCTCTAATAGAGACACTCACTAGTTTGTATGATATTTGTATATGTAAGCAACATGACTTGCGGATGAAAAAACCATTGGTAAGTTATTTATGACAATCTAGTTATATCAATCAATCTAGTATCTGTTGGATAGTTGCAAAATGTTGTGACGCTTAAGTCGACCAGCGCCTTTTCAGATCAGCAAGTTGTTTGCTAGAGTATTTGGATGAGAATCTAATTCTGTTTGGTATTTGCAGCTTTCACTTCTGATATCCTCCTTTATAGTTTTCATTTGTAGGTCTTGATGTAAAATATCATTACTTACGAACCATGGTGCACATGCTATTAGTCTTAATACATTTGATTGAAATCGCTGTAATATTTCAATATTAGAATTGCTGGCTACTCATTCACACAGTTGTATTCCGGAAGTCCATATCGGCTTTAAAATAGTTTTATAACTCAGAAGCTTGTTTTCTAGCGACATTTGTGAGTTGTGACTAATGATTCAATACATTTTATTTAATTTCAATCCCAGCTGTTTTCCTTTGCTTTAGATATGAATTTTTCATGGAACTCTTCTATCCAAATGCATGCCCAAGTACTTGACTGTTTCTTTTTGTTGATTTATTCGTTATTTATCAACACTTTCGGACAAATTTTTCTGTTCAGGGTAAATGTGACATGTGTTGATTTTGTTCTATTCTCACTATTTCTCCACTTCATTAACCATTGCTGAATTTTATTTATGATGTGTTGCAGAATCTATGTAGCTTGTATTGGATTATTATGCGATGCCAATATGGTCGTATCATCAATAAAAGTTGTGGTGTTTGTCGAATTTGTTGTTTGTAAATTGGTAGTATAGATGAGGTATAAAACAGGACCCAGGATGCTCCTTTGTGGTACGCTTGACATAACTTTATTGGTTTGTGTATAGGCCACCTTCATGTTTCACTTAAAAGTGCCTTTCGATGAGGTTTAACCGCTGTAATAAATAATAGTTCTGTGGAAGAAATTGTTTGAGTTTGTACAGCAGTTCTTCATGTCACACTTCGTCAAATGCTTGACTAATATCGAAAAAAACTACTGAACAAATTTTATTTTGCTCTAGGTTTTATTATGTGTATATGGTCAAAACTTGCATGTTCATTTTTGAAGCCGAATTGATGCTCTGCAACTATTTCACTTTTATCCAAAATCGGCTTTAGTTTTTCCAAGCCGATAGTTTAGATAGCCGATAGCAATAGTCTTTCAAATAGTTTAGATAGTATTAGTCTACGGTCTGTAGAATGAAATTTCTTCGTGGTGGTGTAACTTCAGAAGGACATTTCTAGCTTTATATAGAAAAAGGGTAAAAAAAAACAATTTTTTTAATAAATGATTATATCTTCTAAACAACCTAAACTATAGACGTAGACATAAAGTATGTATGTAATACAAATATTGGAGGGTTTTATGGTAAAATCTTGGGGTATTGGGTTTTTCAGGAAAGAAAATAAATATTTTTTTTTTTCAAAATAGTTTTACTTTTAACTACAATATCTCCATAACGGCAACACCAATCATCATCAAATAAATATATATAACTGAATATAAATATATATCTAATAGATCAACAGATGTAGCGAATTTTCTAGAAAAACATCAAAACAACAAGGATACTTTCAAATGTCCTTTTCGTCCTTTCTAACGCAGATTTCCCCTAAACCCTATGTCCACCAGTTTAATAAATTTACAAATTCAATCAACACTCGTCAATAAAGGTTTTATTTACAAACATTCAAAACAATTTTAAAAAACTTTAAATTTAATCCTATATTATTTTTTCTAAATTTTTAAAAATATATAAACTTTATTAAAAATATTGCCATTTACTGCATCCAAATTTATTACATAATTCCATTTTTAATTTATTTATTTTCAGTTATATTTTTTTTAAATATTTTACTGAAGCTTTTATTTAAAAATTGTAAAAAAGTGAATTTATTAAAGAAAAATTTGTAACGAAGACTGTGACATCTAGTGTTATAAAATTGTACATATATAATAAAAAAGTAACAAATGGTAGCATTGGTCACTAAAAAGTTTCAAATAAAAATCATTTGAAATGGCAGCACTTGTAACAAATGCTTCAACTCAATAATCAGCTGTTGTGTAATTTTTGTTTACAAGTTGTTGAACAAAGTAAAAAAATAAAAGGTAGTAAAATGTGAATAAAAAAAAAAGAAACTTGTAACATTTTCAATGTCAATTAATTTAAATTGGCTGTAAAAAGAAATAAATATCATAACAATTAATTTATTGAATTTTTAGTATTAGTAATTCAATGTAGGATTAGTACAAAAAATATATCATAAATATGAAATCCAAATGTTCTACATCTAAGAATAATTTCAAAATTGAAAAAAACTAATTAAGCTTAAAAATTCATACAAAATGGATTATATATTTGATTTTTTGCAAAAAATGAATTTGAAGATAAATTCTAAACAAAAAACAAAAATATAAGAAATATTACATCAAAAATTTTAAAATCATATCAAATTATGAAACGATTACCATCAATTATGGATATTAATTTGGAGAAGTATGACGGATCGATGATGATATGAATCAAAGATAAAGAGCTATAGTACCTTACATAACTATGCAGTAATCCTACCCACCAATAGAAACAAGTACAACTATTTAAAAATACTAAACCAACAGGTAATTGAAAATTTTTTGAGAAAAATGAATTTATTTTATTAATGTTATGTAATCTTTGTTTTCGTTTTAGGAATCTGTACATGCATACATATATTTTAATATACATAGTACATATTATTAGTAGGTAGGTACGTTAATGGAACGCAGTTAAAATTAAACTTCAATTCATTCATTTTAGATGCTTTGTTAAAACTTTTTTCAGAATAATTTAAATTACATAAATTTACTTTGTAAAATATTGTATTAATTTGGCTATCTGAAAACTATTTTTCTTTTGTACAAATTTTATAAAAAAAAACAATAAATTTGAAAAAATTTCTATTTAATAGACTTTTTATGCTTTTGAATGATGCATGATTCTAAAATTTTGTATGCTAAGTAGTGATTTTTTAAATTATTTAAAGCTATCATATTAACTTTAAGTACTTACTTATTAGAACTTTCTTATATAGTATTTCTTATAATTAGAAAAATATTTAAAATATTTTTTCTAATACTTTTCATTTCACAATTTAAAAAAAAAAACAAAATTCAAATTTTCAAAATATAAAAAAAATTAGATAAATTTATTCTCAGATTTAATTTAGATATTATTTTCTAGGTCTTTTTCATTTCATATTAATGTTAAATCAAATTTTACATTAAAATAATTGAAACTAAATTAATAATTTTTGAAGTAAACTTAAACAACATATTAATATTAATGATATATTCAATTTAGAGCTACTTCCCGTTGTTTCAATAATAATTCTTTCTTCAATACCAGGAAAAACAGGTGTTTTATCTTTAATATATTCCAATAAAAATTCAGTATCTCTTAATCGTAATTTTTCTCTACTTTCTACATTCTTAAAATCAAATCCATCGCCACCAGTTGCTAAAAATTCAGACATAATTACACTATAAACTGTATCATCTTTTAAATCTGAATATGTTGGAACTAAACAATCAGAACATAAAACTTTAACATCTTTTAAACGTTTGCCCTGTGGTTTAGTCATATCATATACAACTTTAAGTCCCGATACTTGAAGAAAACCACCATTTGAATCTTTATCCCATACATCAGCTGAATGTTGAAGAGCTTTTCTTAAAATTGAACCTTTCATTGTTATCTTCTCCATTTCAGTTCTAAATGGCATTGTTGTCAGAATATCACTTAAAGTTATTGTACCATCTGGACGCTTTTCAATGTCAGCACGAATTCCTACAAATATATTAAAATATTGAAATTTAAATTGTATTTGTTTAAAATAAAATAAATTTTGTTAAAAATTATATGCGCGTATATACATATGTAATTACCTCCTCCTTGTATCAAACCAATTGATGCATCTGTCCATGTTGAATTATTACTGGTAGAATTTAATTCTTTAACTCGAATAAAAACAAATGAATCTGTAATTAAATTTCCTAAATTGCATTCATGTTTGCGACAAGTATCACCACCACCTTCAAGTGGTACTTTTGTATAACCAACTACTTCTGTTTCTAAAGCAGTTATATTTGGTCTATATTCATTTAATAATGCTAAAATATCAGAATCTTCTGGAATTGTTGCATTCAATAATATTGGTTCACCATTCCATTTAATTAAATTTCCATTTTTATCGAACTGTAAAAAAAAAATTTTTTTTAATATTAATAAAACTGATTAAAAAATGAATTTGTATTTGTTTTACCTCAAGATCAAGTTTTCCTAAATATTTTGTATAGGCATAAGCTTGTACAACTGGAACTTTTTTACCATTTGAATTCTCAACAAATGTTGGATATAATCCTTCAGGAATTTCATTACTTGGAGCTTTACCCGAATATAAGAATGTATGACTATGTCCGCCAATAACAAGATCAATATCTGGACATTTCTCTGCAATTTCTTGATCTTTTTGATAACCAGAATGTCCAAGCGCTATTATTATATTTATACCATTTTTTTTAAGAATTTTTGCTTCAGCACTAAAAATTTAATTGTAAAATTTAATAAAATAAAAATAAATTTGCAGTATAAAATTACTTGATTGCTTCAATTTCATCAGTGAATTCAATATTACATTCTTTTGTTATACTTTTAGTATCTGGAGTAAGATAACCAATAACACCAACTTGTGTTCCAGCTATTTTAAAAACAGTTGATTTCTTTAACCATTCTAAATTATCTAATACAGTATTTTCTACTTGAATGTTAGCTGTTAAAACTGGAAATTGAACTTTTTCAAGGAATTCAGCTAAATTTTCAAGACCTTCATCAAATTCATGATTTCCTAATGACTTTAAAAATATTTTGTTTATGTAAAAATAATTAATTATTTTATTTTAAGATTAAATTAAAAAAACAATAATTACTTACAGTTGCATTCGGTGATAAAACATTTAAAAATGCTGCTGTAATATTCTCACGGAAAATTGTAAACCATGGTGTTCCTGTATAAGTATCTCCAGCATTTAAATATAATACAGGTAGTCCACCTTGTGTCGCTTCCTCTCGATATTTACGAACTCTTTTATTTGAAATTAAAAATTATCAAAAATTTTATTTACTTTATTTTAAATTAAAATACTTACTCATGAGCTACTCTAGCAAATCCACCATAACAGTTATTTGTTTTAGAATCTTCAATTAAACATCTTGTTGCAAATTTACTAACTTGTTCAAATCTAGCATGCATATCATTATTATGTAAAATAATAAATTTGAAATTTTCATTAGTAGTTACATTATTCTGTTGTTGCTGAAGTATAATAGGGTCTACACAAATAAAATATAACGAATAAAAATTAGTAAAATATTTATACATTTGAGCTATTATAGCTTTTATGTAATTTTGTAACAAACCTGCAAATATATTCGGAATAATAACAGCAAAGATAATACATATATAAAAAGCAATCATTTCTGTTATAATAAATCTGAAAAATAAAATTTAAAATCAATTGATGATATTGTAATAAAAGTATGAAAGTATTAAATAAAAGGTAGTACAAACATGATTTTGAAGGGACAAAATTGACTTAAATTAATTTTGAGGAGCAATTGTATAAATACGCTGGTAATATTAACTATTCAATTTTTCTATTGGTATAATGTTCTACAATGACTATATATAAAACTTTAATCTGAATTGGATGTCTTATGTATATATAGTCATTGCTTCAATCTAATGGTTATGCTAGTACCAGAAATTATACTAGTACTCATTTTCAATTTTTCAATTTATCAATTTGAGGATATGTTTTTCAAACTGGTATAATGTTCTACAATGACTATATATAAAATTTTAATCTGGATTGGATGTCTTATGTATATATAGTCATTGCTTCAACCTAATGGTTGTGCTAGTACCAGAAATTATACTAGTACTCATTTTCAATTTTTCAATTTATCAATTTGAGGATATATGTTTTTCAAACTGGTATAATGTTCTACAATGATTATATATAAAATTTTAATCTGGATTGGATGTCTTATGTTTATATAGTCATTGCTTCAACCTAATGATTATGCTAGTACCAAAAATTATACTAGTACTCATCTTCAATTTCGCAATTTATCAATATGAGGATATAGTTTTTGAAACTGGTATAATGTTCTACAATGACTATATATAAAATTTTAATCTGGATTGGATGTCTTATGTATATATAGTCATTGCTTCAACCTAATGATTATGCCAGTACCAAAAATTACACTAGTACCCAACTTAAATTTTTCAATTTATCAATTTGAGACTATATTGTTTCAACTGATATAATATTCATTCAACCAATGACTATATATAAAAATTTTACTTTGGATTGGATGTCTTGTATCATTGATTCAATCTAATGGTTATCATGGTAGTATTATTTTTTTTCAAATATAAAGCAATTCCTATAAAGAAGATGATAATGGATGCTTTTTGTTTATCATTAAAAATTTCAATATACGTAATAAGTATGTAAGTACTGTTTCATCAACATTCTGAGAATCCAAAGTGTCATTAACAGTACAGATATTTTCTTAAACATGAATTTGTATTCAATTGCAATAACTTGGTATTGAAACAACAAGAATTCTATTGTTTTTAATCTTTAATTTGCCACTCCTATGTTATCATTGTTATCAAGTTTTATGTTTATTGTTTCATAATTTATTTACATACTTATTTCAAGATGAGTATTAATTCAAAATTAAAAAAAAAAAATTTATAGACAAAACATATTATTGAGAAAAAAATTGTTTTGAAGACGTGTCAATCATCATCAGACTAAAGATATTTTTTTTACATCCCTAATTGATTATTGACTTTCAAGAATAAAAGAAAAAACAATTTGATAAATAAATTGACAAATTCATATCATTTTCAGAAGCCATAGTGTTTTTAATATGACATTATAAATCTTACCATCTGAATCAAAATGATGGTAATTCATTGTTCAAATCTTCTTTAGAGCACCACAAATTATTTTTTCATTACTACTTGATACCCACATTATTCATTACAATTTGATGCTTGATTGATAGTATGATTTGGTAATTGAATTGTTAAAATAAAGTACTAAGCATAAAAATTAAAGGTGTTATTTTAAATTTTTCTATTTTTTTACTTAATTTTATTTAGGTTAAAATAAATATAAAATTTTAATAAATTAAATACTGATTAAATATTTAATAATTAAAGTAAATAAAAATTTAAATATACCTACATACATTTTTTTTTTATTTAATATCGTAATATAATAAAATTATTTTTAAATTAGGTAAAAAAAAAATTCTGAAGTGTTAATATATAAATTTAAAAATGCTCATTAAGTTGGTTAGTATATATATACGAATGTATATGCATTTTAGTATCTAATATAATATGTATATATACATATACTATACCTAATTAATATTTATTTTTTTTTAGATAATATTTTAATCTTTTATTTAAAAAGTTGTGCGTCACGATAAAACTTGACAAGTAAAATCGCTTCAAATTTTATTGATTTTATTAAATACTTTATGTATATTTATAAGTAAATATTTAATCAACAACTAATAAATAATTTAATGTAAATAAGATTTTGAAATATTATTCGATTTACTGACTTGAATTACGATCTCATATATCTTAAATAAGATTTATTGATTTCATAGAAATTTTCTTTAATCTAAGATTTAAAATATAACGAATATATTTAATTAATTAAGTCACGATTATTAAAATATTTCATATCGACTTCAAATAATCAAAAAATTGTTGTTTAGATGAAATATTTATGGCTCTTTTTTTTTATTGTTATATCATCAAAAAATTTGTTTGTATGTTTGTATATACGTATACACAAACGTTTTTTTTATACCAATGGCAAGTATTTTTGATTTTTAGACTAAACAGTTCTACTCCATAACAAATTCAAACGAAGTGACAGTTTATAATTTAAATTTTTAACTGTCAGTTATCTTATCAGCATTACATGACATGACAATAAAATGATTAAAACTATTAGTTTACTAATAAAATGTCTATTATATTATCTTAATTTAAACCAAATACCATATATACATATATCGTTTTTTTTATATATGTATATATTGTAGTCTTTGTTTGAACTTATGGAATTAAAATAATGATTTGAATTGAATTATTATAATGAGGCTATACTAAATAATTTAAGTAAACTAGATCTCTTATCTACCTACCTAAGTACCTACAGCATTTAATGTATGCAAATAAAAGTAATATATAATCTACATTACATATGTATTGTATACATAAGTTACTGGCAAGACGTAATAAAAACAAAATTTTTAAAATTAATGCTTTTTCGAATACTTGACTTTATCAATCAATTACCTTTTTACTGATCAAACATTATTATGTTCATGTAATATACATACTTAAAATATTAACATTACGGTATTTACATATATGTATGTATATAATTTGTATGTATATAATTATATATATAATTAAATTTTCCACTATGTAATTTATTTTTGATCCATTCTATTCCTTAAATAACTTTGCGAAATTCTAAAATCAAATCTTTAACCCAAAAAAAAAAAAAATTGTATAATTGTATTGTTATATACTAGAATTACATAGTATATTATTGTACAATAACTGTATGTATTTCTGTTCTTATTTGTAACGGTTCTAGATAGTAAATTTTTTTTTTTTTTTGTTAAATAGAAAAGGTCATTTTATTAAAAAAATGGGTTAGCAAAAGAATGCTAAGAGAACAAAGATGTGATTGTACGTGAATGAAAAATATTTTTTGCGTAGGTACACAATGACATCTATGAAAGCTTTTCAATATTAATTTTTTTTTGTAATTAAAACCAACAATACCATATATGAAATTTTCCGGTAGGTACAATTAATCAAAATATGTATATACATGATTAATTTATTTACTGTTATGGAAATGGAAATTTACTAATGGAGTGCTGAAATTTAAACACAAATGTGGATAGGAAAGGTAGTTTATACAGAAAATGTTTCGATTTTAATGTACATACAATTTTTTTTTTATTTTGCAAGATTCAGATTATATAAACAGTATTCTGCTTAAGTACAGTAGTTTTAACATTATGTTTAATATTATGAGTTGTTTACTTTTTTTACATATCAATCAAAAAAATATATCGCATGTATAGTTGTTGTTTATTTGTTTAATTATTTTACTATTATATACTATATTTTTCTTTCTTCAGTCGAAATGGAAATATTTTTAATTCAATTGGTTTGATTTCAATATTTTGTTATTTATTTGTATACCTAAGTCATTTTTTCTGTCTAACTACATATTTAAATTTGGATAAATACTATTATAATAAATAAACTTTCATGACAATTTTACTTTGATATTTTTATCAACATTATAATTTTCTTTTAGCGATTTTGCATTTCGATTTTGCCAACATTTATATAACATTTAAAATTTCACTAAATTTTTTTGTTAAGCTCACAAACCAATTAAAAAACAAAATGAATTTAAATTTGAAACTATAAAAATAAATTAAATTCAAAATATTAATATTCATTATTCAAATACATAGATAAATAACATATTTAAATTTAATAGTATGTTAATACAAATATTCACAATTATAACATAGGGTTTCCACATGACAGTTACTGTTACTGGCATCCATGATAGTTACATCTTACATTACAATAAATTCAAATATTTTTAAAGTGCATGTATGCATATAATTTTTTTCATACTGACATGATTTTTTTCCTGTCACAGTTTTCTGCTAGTCATTTGACATTTCTTACAAAATGAATATGTCTGACAAAAAAAAAAATAAAAGAAATTCTTGAAGTGAAGTTTTTTTTTTGTAATTTTTGTAAAGATGTCAAACGTATTTTAAAAAGTATTAGAGTATAAGTAAAGATTATAGTTATTAATTATTTTAATTCAATTTCGCTAGGCAAATGTCGATATTTCAACTTTGAATTTTGTCCATATTTATTTCGGTTTTGACAGATAATGAAATATTTTGATTTTAATTAAGTTTGACATTCTATGAGAACTATTATATTTGTTTATCTTATTTAATATCTTGCTAACTACTCTCCCTAGGTTAAACCAAACTAGGTCAATTTCATTTGATGATAATGTTTGCTCAGTCACCATCCTCAATGTCAAATTTAAGATTTCAAATAAAAAAATGAATAGGTATATTGTCGTAGCAACGTAAATAAATTTTCAAATCGAAAATATTTTTCACATAATAGTGTTGCCTTCTTTCTAGTAAAATCTAAGTAATTCAATGTCGTTGTTGTTTTATACTATATACTGTGATAGTATTATTTATTTCATTTTTCTTCTAATTTTTATATTTCTATTCCCAAATCTATAGTCTAGTAATCCATTTATGTTTTCTCTTTTATTTTTGTTTATTCTAATTTTTTATATTTATATTATTTTTTTTATTTAAAAAATATTCGATTAATTTTATAATTTTATGTTATATTTTATTTATTTATTAATTTATTACCTTAAATACCCTTATACGTATAAATATGACTATAGTTAATTATTAATACATCTTTTTTCATTAAAAGTTTTTCATTTTCTTATTTGTTTCAAATGCCAACAAAATCCATTTTTGACAATATACTCTAATTAACTTAAAAATTAAATTATATATCAATATTTACTTATTAATTATAGTATTTAATCGCAAATACCTTTTATTTCAATTTACAATCAGGTAACATATTTTTCTTACTTGAATATTATTTCTTTGTTATTAGCTTTGTTGCTGGTTAAATTTATTTAGTTAAAAAATATATCAACTTTCACCTTATTTTATTTACTGTCATTTAAATACAGAATTATTCTTTCATCAAGTAGATTTAATATTAAATAATTAAATAGTTCTTATTATATGATAATTTTTAAGTGACAATTTTATTTAAATACAAATTTATCATATTATAATTATTAATTATTATTTAAAAAAATATATATATATAACGAAATTTTTGACTAATCAACATTTTGTATTAAGAAAATTTTTAAACCTACCCACTATTTTGTTTAATTTGTTTTTTTTTTTTAATATACATACTTTAAAATAATTTAATAGTACATACCTACTTATTTTACAAAAATAATAATGCCAACATTTTCATTTTTATATAATAAATCGTGTAAAAAAATATATATTTTTTAATAGATTATTATTTATTTAACTGTTTTATTATTACTATAATTATTTAAAGCGATAATAATTAATTGTTCTTATTTACATGTATGTACAGACAGATCTCGATAAATGAACTTTCATGTTCATATAAATATAATATACATTAAATATATATACATACATATATATATTTTTTAAAAATATTTAAAAGAAATAAACTAAATGCCAAATCCAATTTTTTAAAAATGCTTTTAAAACGTCAAAAGTTTTTAAAACGTCAAATATGTTTTAAAACGTCAAATATTTTTAAAACGTCAAAGGTTTTAAAAACGTCAAATATTTTTAAAACGTCAAATATGTTTTAAAACGTCAAATATTTTTAAAACGCAAAGGTTTTAAAAACGTCAAATATTTTTAAAACGTCAAAGGTTTTTAAAATGTCAAATATTTTTAAAATATAGTTTGAACATTACTGTTAAATATGTCAAATAACTGAGTGAAAATCTTTTATTAATTCGTGCAACAATCACAGCTTTTCATTCAAGTTTATTTTCTCATTATACAGAAATATTAAAAAATATTGAAGGAATGGAATTGAAAAATGGAGTAAAAAATATGACATGAACATTTTCTTATGACTTTTTTGACATTTTAAAATTGCAATAAAATAAATTGGGTAATTTTTTTATTTGAACGTAGATGTCATCATTTAATCTGTTATCATAATTCTGTTTTGATCTATGATCTATGATCGTGTTACTTGCTTTACAGCTTTTTGCAGTATCTGATTTCTACATGTATTTTATTTTACAGTTCCATTAAAGAACTGTTGGCTCAACTTGTCATTTCCATCGCAATTTTGTATTACACATATTTTCTTGCACTTTTCTATTTCCATTTAATGTCATATACATAGTTCCATATTTGCTAGTGTGTTCGTGATTGTATAAAATTGGTTTAGTTCTTCAATGGACTCATTTAATATTAGCAATGGACCAATAGTTGTTTTGCTGTACTTCCAGTACGTTTTAATTTTATTTTCATAACATTGATCCACTTGATTTGTGTATATCTTATAAATCAGTTTAATTTTTACTGAATTTTTCCATGGTTCTATAACAAACTATTGCTTAATATGCCTATGTTTACTTTTAAATTGCCAATTTAATAAGATTATTATCTGATTTATGTAATTTCTTTTTCAAAACGTATTACGAATTTCTGCACTGTATAATTTTCATGTTGTCTTATAAAAATAAAGCTTACAATGTTATTAAACATTTTTAGCTTAGTTGTTTTTTTTTTGTTGCTAATTGAACATTGCTAAAATTTTATTCAAAAGTAAAAATCTTTCATCGGTTTAAGCTAATTTTTATTACGAAATCAATTAAACGAAAACAAAAAACAAAAATTTATCACATATGATATAATTATAGGGTAAAAATACCAAGTGATATCACATGAGCATTTATTTTATTTAATAGAAGCTTACACAAAGCCTTAACACTTTTGAGAACTAATTTTTTTTAGTTTTTTTTTTTTTCATTTTTAATTAATCAAGTAAAATTATAAAATCTAGTATATAATTAAATTTAAAATAAAGTCGAACAGTTGACTTTTATTTAACATTATATATATGTATTGACAAAACGATCAGACTATTTGTGTTTTCTATAATGGAACCTAATTGATGATTAAAAAATGGTTCATTAGGATTATAGGACCGATTCTTAACAAAATAACTAATCTAACAGTTTAATTTTTAGGTTTTTATACTTCAATCATAGCTTTTATTTTACTTTAAATTACTAAGAAATTCACATGGGTGTGTAGCTACTATGAAAAACAATATAATTATTTACGTTGAAAGTATTTCATAATACCCTGTGTTTAAAACAGCAAATAAAATAATTTCTCTAAAAATAAATATTTTGATTTTGTTACCTTGTTTTCGTGTTTACACTTTTCTAGTGTTGGCGCGTTATATTTTGTTGGTAATGAGAATTATGAATAAATGAAATTTTAAATTTCAAATAAATGAAATGTTCGATATCAATGAGATTGGTACAGTACTTAACTATGTGTAAATTGCTTTTTTTGAACTAACAATTTTTTATGTTAACATTTAAAATCATTAGTTAAGGCCATTCGATATAGCACTCAATCACCCGATACATCATTCAATCACCCGAGATCCGATACACCCTTCCAAATACAATACCCGATACATCACCCAACCACCTGATATAGATATTTGTGTCTTTTGTTATGTTATAAATAAAGTTCCATTATCTAAGCGAAATAAGGTCCTATATCTCACGTTAGTATTTATTGAATATGTAATTATTCTGAGGGAAATACCTATATTTTGAATTTGAAGTTAGGGGCTACTTAATGTTGCCGTTTTAATGAAAAACATGTTAATAAAGACAAAAGTTAAAGTATATATAAAAATACTGTTTCTATTAAATTGAAATCAAAATTATGATTATAGGAATGACGTAAAATTAACCGTAAGCAAAATGAAAGCAGAATTTTTTTTTAAGATGACATGTGACAGTCGAAATTTGTTTACCAAAAGAAATTTATTATGTGAAAATTTTGTTTAACTACTCATTTTGGCAATTTTTTGACATTATTTGTAAACAAAATATTTTTAATTTGATTTAATTTATCAAAATTCAATTTGAAAACAGAACATTAATTTTAATTTGGTAGAGACATAATTTAATTAATTAATGTATAGGTATATACGAATTTGTATGTATGTATGTATGTATGTAATAAATTATTTTAGTTATTTTTGTTTTATTTTTTTTATTCTTTAAAAATAATATTTAATATTAATTATTGCTATAATAGTTAATTGCTGTACAACAGATTGAAAATAGATTTTTTAAACACTTTTATGAATTTTATTTATTATATGCGAACAGAGATAACAACAACGTAATTAATTTAATCTCAACCTGGCTATTAAAATAATTTATTTTTCGTATAAATGTTAATTTATGTGAAAGTAAATTGGATAATCGACAAATTAAAACATTACTTTAACAAAAGCTCAAAATTGTATTGTAATTCAAAAAAATTACAATTGTTTATGGTTTAGTTATTTTTAGTGTAATTAAATTATTTGTTTTTATAATAATTTTATTATTATAATGAACGATTATTTCATGAACACTTAATAACGGCCTTCAATCCCTTTTAATCAATTTTTCATTTAACATTGTTAATATATTAACAATTATTGTAGAAGCTCTCCAGTGGTAACAAAATAAAATCTGAAGATTCTACGATACGGGCACGACGTTCTGCAAAGTAGAAATTACAAAGTAAAAAATTATGAAAACAAAACAACAAAATAATAATAAAAAATATAAAAACTATAATTAAAAAAAAAAATTAAAAATATTCAATACTGTTCTAAGATATATTTGGGTTTGAATGATTGCTTTTTTGGATAGTACAACTTCGCTTAGTCCTCACACTTAGACTTATCGACCCGGTATACCTCAAGTCTAAATTAAAATATCATTGCATATTTTTATAGATGGAACAATAACAATTTCTATCAAAAATATCCAATGATCCTATGATGCAAGATCAGTTTTCACTTTTACCTAATTTTTTATCTTATTTTATCATCATATCACTGTCCTGTAATCCGATCAGTGGGGCATAGTGTGGTATGTATTGCTTAGTATACTTCGTTTTTATTGTAAACAAATTTTGGGCTAGACCTACCTATCTTTTCATGTGTTGCGAACACTACTTCAACTCGATTATTTCACCTACATTTTTTTTTGTTTTTGTTTTTTGGTTCATGAATGAATGTTGTACTCGTATCGTATTGTAATGTTTTGAATCAAATTGAAATATAGTAGGTAGTCACACTGTCTCCAATATTTTTTAATTAATTTTTCGCCATCAAAATCGTCTGATTAAATTGAATAGCAATTTTTTTTCTTTTGTTTGTGAATTCAGAAATAAAAAATAAATAAAATTTAAGAATATTATGGTACATACTTATGTAATATTTATTATTTTTGTTAATTTTTTTTTTTTTTTTCAAAAATTTAAATATAAATCTTGTCGTGTCATAAGAAATTATATACCTATTATATTAAATAAACTTGAGTCTTACTAAAATAAGTAGAGTTCATTGAAATTCTCATCTAAAAAAAAAACATTTTATTCAAATTTAAATAAATGTCCAAGTCGAGAAAGTACATACATAATATTAACGATGAATAGATTGAAATAGTGTAAGAGAGAGTGAATAAGAAAAAGAAAATCAGACATTTGATTAAAGGAAGTGTGATTATTTTGTTGAAGAAAAATTATAAAATTTAATTTTTTAAAGCTTTCTGTTGTTTCTGTTTTATGTTTTCTATTTTTTTTTTTTTGTTTTTATAAAATTGTATGACCATCATTGTATTAAGACAATAAAAATAAATATTCTAAAAGGGGGCTCGTCTACATTCACTGTGCTATTCATAAAAATATAAAATACTGTGTGATTTTGTTACTAATATTAATATTAAATAAATAAATGTTTAAAAAAAGAAAAATAAAAAATTAATATGCAAAATTATTTATTTTTATTATATATAATAATGTTCATTAGATTTGAAATGAATTGTAACTAGGTGAATTTTTATATCAAAAATAAGATAATAGAGGTGATCAACCACAATAATTATTGTTAGTTGTTATAAATTCAAGAGTTATTATAAAAAAAAATGTTCAATCTATGCTGTCTTTCGAACTAGTTACTGATGTTGGTAACATATAACGAGCGCTTATTCAACAAATATATAATTTGGTAACAACTTAAATAAAAATGAAACTATGCTATTTAAGAAGGCTAATAGCGAAAAATGTAAAAACTAATTAAAAACAAACTTCAAAAATATTGAATATTGTTCTAAGATATGTTTACGAAGAACAATAGCGGTAGTTTTCCACATTTAATGAATTGATATATATACCAGAAATTAGATAAATAAATAGTCGAAATTTATTAGACGTATATGGGGTAAAATTTGCAATACCGTACTTAATGTTATAATTAGTAATAAGTACATGGGTTAATTTTAATTTTAAGTGCTAATAAAAATTCAAAATATTACGTATACACGTATATTTACGTTACGTATATAGAAAAATTCTAATTAAAATTCTACGCTTAAATTTTATATATAATATATAAGTAAATAATTACGATTTATAAGGCGCTTTCGTTTTTTAGTTCAGAGCATAGATCTGAGCGCCCTCTGACTCAAATGAGCACGCTCTGAGCAGAGCATGAACAGATAAGCTCCGAGCGCTCAGATTTAATACAAAAACACGATTTGAGTAAACGTTCATTTTTATTTTATTGTTGTTTCAAATTCTCAATGTCAATAATCAAATTTAAACTTTAAATTTTGAAATTTACAGAAGTTTAAAAGGTCTAAACTAAAAAATATTTGTTTTTGATTAAATATTAATTATTTACCATCACAGCTTATATCGTCGTCCATTATTTCTTAAATTGTAAAAATCACTGTTGATATTTATTTTAAATTTTAAAATGGTTTGCTTTTTTATTATCGCATAGTAGCGTCGTTTTAAAATAAACATCCCTTTTTGACATTTAATATCGATTAGCGATTGCTCTACGTGCTCTGTTAAATTAAATAGAGCACATAGAGTACGCTCTGAGCGCATAAAAAATTCGGATTTCAAGCTCTGAATGCTCTGAGCAAAAAAAAAACACGAATCTGTTTTTGACAGTTTGTGCTCTGCTCTGAACTAAAAAACGAAAACGCCTTATAGTATGCTAGATTATCAGCAACCTATTGTTGTTGTTCGTATTTGTTATGTTTATTTTGTTGTTTTTTTTTTTTTTGCATTACACATCAATAAATGATCAATTAATGGTCAATCTATATTGTCAATTTATTGACCGTTGATTGATGAGAAATGATTGATGGTGGTTCTATTCTAATCAATATTTCTGTCAAAATTTTCATCAATATTGCTGTCAAAATTAGTAGGAGGTAAAAAAATAGCTTTATGGAAGTTGTTCAGATATTATTTTTTGGGAATGTTCAGATAATTTATAATGTAATTCTAAAAAGTACAATTTTTATATTAATTTTAATAATTATAGCAATTATTGTAAAAAAACATGTTTACAATATTATTCAAATGTGCAAAAAAATAATATATATATGTAATATTCATATATATGTTTCGAAATTATCAATATATTCAGAACACTTCCACAATATGTCCTCGAAAAATGTTAAAATATGGATAAAAAGATTAATGAGTGCATAGTGATGTCCCGAGCAGCCAAATGTCACTAAAACGTGACAATATGTTGACAAATTTTGGTGAATTGTCGAAAAAATTTTGTAACAATTTTTGTTGAAAAAAGTTACGTAGGGTTGACCCCATTTGTCACAACTTATTTGACAATTTTGTCAACACATTTACCAACAATTTGTTGATAATATGTCATCATTTTGTGGTTTATTTTGTCGACAATTTGTGAATAATTTATCAGCCATTTGTGGACAATTTTGACAACAGTTTGTGAATAATTTGTCATAAATTTATGGACAATTTTCACAACAATTTTGTTTTTTTTTTTTTTTACAGACAGGACAGTTTATTCAGTAATTTAGGGGTGGATTTTTAATAATAAAAACAATTTATTTTTCACATATTACATATTTTATTCTATTTATAATTTATTCTATAAAAATAATTAAAAAAAAACAAGTTCTATTTCAATTGTTTTTAATTACAAAATTCATTCATATTTTTAAATAAACTTGTTGTGCTTTTCAAAATTCAAATGTCAAAACAATACTGATTTCAAAAGTATTGAATACACTGGTGAATTTGTAACAATATTCTATTATCTATAATTATAATTGACAAGCATTTAAGGACCTGCGCAGTAGACACCTTTTTATTTTATTTCGATTCTCCTACTCTCTAATGAACTTCTAATATATGTAATATATAAGATTGTAAATAAAACAATAATGCGCACACAGTTCAAATTTTTTTAATCTATGGTTTTATTATTCGCCAAATACATTAAGAAACAGGTAGAAACGAAACAGAAAATGAGAAGTAAGGTATTTATGTTTTTTAACGAAAACATACTAATTCCAAAGCTATTCATTAAAACATGAGTGTTTTCTGCTTTGTAATGAGAAGTCTCTCTCAGTACGCAAATTACTGTTTTTTTAAAAACTTTAAATTTGACTTCAACTTGAAATATAATTACTCAACAGGGGCCCCTAGTTCTATTCTATTTGATATGTCATGAATATGTAACAGTATTCTACATATAAAAATAAATAAAAAACTTACAAACCCTGTCAACCAATTGTCACATATTGTTGACCAAAAAATTGTCAATTTGTCAACATTTTGTCGAAAAAATTTGAGTAGGTTTACAACCACAATTTTGTAACAAATTTTGCCATCATAATTTTGGCGACAAAATGTGCCTATTAATTTTCTGACAATATGTTGACAAAAACTTTACATGACCAGACAACTTTTGGTTACTAGGGGTGTGCTTGATAAGTGCATTATTGATGTGTAATCATTCATCATTCTTTTCATCAGTATATTGTCAGTATATGGACAAGAAGATTGATGAAAAGAATGATGTGTAATAGGCACTTTTAATAAAAATTTATAATATAGTTTGGAAACAGACCCATACGTAATTTCGGATACATATACCCTAAAATCTAATTACTATCAGCCAATTGATTCAGACAAAACATAGAGATGGTCTAGTAAAAATTAACTATTTTTAATAGATATTATATTGGTACAGGTTCTGTAATCTACTCTGTTTTATAAGACCTGCAAGCATTGATTCAAATAATTTTACAGTGCCATATTTTTAGAAAATTCAAACAATTTAAAATCCAAAAAAATATCTTAATTTAATTTATAAGTAAAAAAAAATATGATTTACATCATATATCAACAATAAATTGAATATATTATTACGTCATAATAAGGTCATAATATTAGATCAAATTTTTAATTTGTTTTTTTGGGGTTTTTTTTATTAACAAATTATTTTGAAATATTTATTTAAATGTTATCAAAATAACTTTTATTGCTTCTATCGTCATTATACTTATATAGTAGTAACTAACTACATATTTTAGTAAAAAACATCAAATTATAAGTTAAACTTTTCTCTTTCTTTCTTTGAATCTCTTGAACAATAATACAACATCAGGTATATCTACACTGTATCTATATAACAATATGTATTTGTGATTTTGATTTTTGGCTATAATTATTTTGGTATTAACCGTGTTTTTAACTTGATATAACTATTCATATATGATATATGTATAGCTTAAAATCACCTGTATAAACAAGCTGATATATTATGTATAATGTATATGTATATTCAATATTAATTTTGTTTTTTGCTTAATTTAAAATAAATTTGTTTTTTTTTTTTTTATATTTGTTGACTGATTCTGAGTTCAAAGATTTCCATTACGCGTCATCCAAATTATTGGAGGGTTTTTTTTTAAGAATAAAAAAAAATTGTAATAACGAGAGTTAATAACTATGACCCGGATTAATTGAAGGGTAAATACCTATAAAGTGATAAATCAACTTTTTTTTTATGTGCCACACATTTCAAATTTTGTAGAATTACGAATTTTTTTATACATACCTACTTACAGTTATAAGAATTGTTCTTATGTTCGTAGGTTGTTAACTTAAGCTAAAAAAAAACTTTCTAATTGGTATTGTTATAATTTAAGAGGTAACCAAGCATTGGATAGGTATTTTTTTTAACAAAATAAATTTTCATAAAATAAAAATGTCCATGATGATCAAGGAAAATTAACTTTGAGACCGACTCGAGTATATATTAAAAGACGACAATCTATAATATATCTATACATATACATACTTCTTTCATCTGTGCCTGTGACTAACCTAGTTGTTGAATTTTGGTCATAATAAGCACAATGATCTTAGAATATTTACATTACACATAGATATATATACAACAAGATTTTATTTATTCTGCGAAACTATTTATTTTTTCTTACTCCAATTGGAAATATATAGACTAGGTTTTGAAATTGTAAGAAATCATTTAAAATGGTATTTTAAATGAATAAATAAATAAATAAAAAAAAATTCGAAGCAGATGATTAGTTAATGCCATTATATAGAATTACTGAATTCCATCAGTAGCCATCATCATCATCATTGTCCTGCAACCCCATCCGTGGGGCATAGGGCGGATCAGTAGCCATAGTAGAGCATAATGGGGCATAGTGGGACATAGTTGTGGCCTATCACCAAAAAATCATATTTAAATTATATCCCACCCAAGAACATATCACAATTATATTATATTCAAATTATACCCAATGATCATAGTGGAGTGGAATATAATGGGACATAGTGAGACATAGTTGTTGTATTTATCATCCCAATATTATTTGGACAATATTTTTTTTTATTTTATTAATATTTGATCCAAAAATTATGTTGCCAACAACAATTTTCTTGCATTTTGTACAAAAAATAATTAAAAAATATTTGACACCGACTATATTCTCAGAAATGAAACGTCAAAAATCTATCACAAATTTTAAATTTTGCTTAAATTTCTGCAACGTATAAACATTGGCATTCGAATATAAGACAGATTATTCTGACTCACTTGATTCACCACCACCTTGTACCTTTCTTACAGCATTACATGCGAAGGCAGTTAGAGTGCTTATCCAGTTATTTTGGCACAATACTTAAAACCGAACTTAACAACATGAACTTAAAAAAAACCGTATAGATTTCTGCCATTTATGTGAAATATCAAGATGGCCGAAAATGAAATTATTGGCAAAGAAATTTTATTATTTTGCTAATGTCATTAAGTCATTAAGTTACAACAAGCATATTTTTTAATTGTGACGTAATATTTGTAATTGTGTAATATTTTTTGTATGATTTTTTTTTGTTTTTATTTTACTTAATATTCGATCTGAAAATTACGTTGTCAACAACAACTTCCTTCCTTGCACTTTGTGTATAAAAAAATAATAAAAATATTTTGACACTGACAACGTATATTTTCGGGAAAAAAAATTGAAACATCAAAAATCTACCAGAAATTCTAAATTTTATTACCCCTACCGAAATCAACCCTAACACACAAATATTGGTGGATTTCTATCAATTTTCTACCCGTATGAAAATGCATAATAAGAATTAAAGAATCGAATCTAAATAAAAAAAAAAATAAGATGAGCTAACGCGTTGGTGTGAAGATTTTTATATATAAGTACAATAATATTGAGGTAAACTAGTGGTTGCAACTCAATGCGAATTCAAATATTATTTAATTATAGTGTTTGGGATACTTGAGTCGATTTAAAATTCTTTTTTCACCTTTGAAACATCTTATCTATATCTATAAATCATTAACAAAATATGACCCAAGATGAAAATACAATTCAAACATTTGGGTTAGCGCTTCCCTTTCAACATTAGACTTCCTTGACAGCATTCAAAATCGTACAATTCGGTCAATTAGCGACTCAGCTGTAACGTCCTCAACTTTCTTCAGACATTATCGTATAGTAGAAGTGCTTTGTAGATATTTCGTTTTATCTGACACCTCTTAGGTGTGTTTTATAGGTACTTCGCAAGTGTAGACACATGCTCAGTAGAAATTAAAGAACTACTCCATCTTCTTAAACAGTTCCAATCTGCAATAAGAAGAACCGCTGATGCCCACCCTTACGTAGTACAAATACATAGGTGGCATAAAAAAAGGCTAATGGACAGGACTTCACGAATGTGGAATCATATAAGTAATTTGTATCGGAATGTTGAGAGGTATAGACGTTCTAGTAAAAGTGGGTGAGTAAATTTAACTCATGTTTATCTAAATAGGAATATTCATGTGTGTAAATTGTACTCATGTTTTATGCCTATTAACCTAATTCATGTTTTGTACCTAAATAGTGAATAAATTTTACACACGTTTATCTAAATAATAGATAAAATCAATTCAAATCTACTTTCGGTTCATCCCGAAAGTACTGTAGTAACTGTAATTACAAAAAAAGACGATACACCACCACTTTTTGTTCCAATTCCATATACCTACATACATGTGGTGAACAGCAAATAAATATTTTTTTTTTATTATTATATTTCTTGTGTTATGAATTAATTTAATAAAAAATTACTTTTCTAAATAGTTTGAATTATTTTCTAAATATTTTTAATAATATTTAAACTTGAGATATCGTTTTCACACTTTTTCATAAGATTCAGTAAAAGTGAGTAAAATTTACTCATTTTACATATTTTACTTTAAGCGATACTAAAATATCGCGATTACCTTTCCAGGGTTAAGAACGTTTTCTGCCGGTAACATACAAAAATAAGTTATCTTCACTTTAAAAAATTACTCCAGTTTTCATAGACCACAAAAAATAATATTAGAAATTATTTTCTAATAGTTTTTACTAAAACTGAGATCTTTGAATTCAACTCAAAACCTAATATTAGCCTAATATTAATTACTGGTATTTCAAAAGTCGTTTAAAAACCTCAAAAATGATTGCGGTAGTAAGAATAATTATTAACAATTTTATTTATGATAATTTTTGTTTTTTTTTTGTTATTATTATTTTATATTCCACTAATTGAAATATCATCTATCGTAGAACATAAAAATAACTAAAAAAAAAAAAAACGTAAAACGATTCCAGAGCTATTTTTAATCAATCAATGTTGCCAAAAAAATGAATATTTCGAATAGACAATTGAATTGAAATGAAATTAAAGGAAAAATCCCAATAACAAAACATAACAAATTCAGCAGACACAATAAAATAAAAAACGAAAGAGAAAAACGGAAAATGTGTGTGGTGAGTATAAAACGGGATACACGTTTTTTGTTTTTTGTTTGTATAAATAATTTATAATACATATATAATATAAAAAATACGCAATCTGCAAACTGTATATATATATTTTTAAAATTACTGTATTAAAATATTTTGAAAATTACAAAAACAAAAACAACACGTGAATTTGTTAAAAATAAAATAAAAATGTTTTTTGGTTTATACTTTGCTAAGTGATAGACTGATAGATAGCTAATCAAATTTTGTATTTTTTGGGAATTTCTTTAATTATGTGAATTTCTAAGAAGAAGCCACATTCAATCTGTAAAAGCAGTTGGATCTGGTATTTAAAAATTTACAGAATGTTTCGAAATTAATCAGAGATTGTTGTTGTTTTTTTGTTTTGTTATTTTAAAAAATATAAACGCTTGCAAATTATGTTTCACCTATTCTTATTTAAATAATTAAATCTAAAAATATTAAATTTTTTTGGTAGATATTTTAAGTGGCCTATAACCTATTAGTATTTTGATTACGATTTGATCAAACGACATGTCAAAATTCAGAATTGCCATTATGTATTTCGATATCGTTCAAAAACTGTCGACGAAAAATTATTGATGTAAAATTTGAACGCGAAAGAGACATCGAAAGAAAGATTTTGTACAAATTATTTTAATTTTGAATTAAAAAAGTGACGTTTGGACGGTTGGTGTTTTTTTTTTTGTTTTGTGTACTTATAATATGTTTTTTGGAGAAGAATTGAAATAAATTTAAAAATTGATATATATAAGTTTTTATTTTACTTTATTCTTGACAATTATTTTGTATTGAAATAAATTTTAATAGTGATAAAATGCAAGTTGCAAATAAACTTTAAATTAGAAAAATTAGTGGAAATAATAAGAAAACAACCATCAATTTTCAAAAGAGGCTTATGAAAAAACAGAGTGCAAAAGAAAATGTGGAAAATGTATTAAAGACCAACAGAAATTTCATCACTATCAGAATTGAAAAAATATAGGTCTGCTGAAACAATTTAATCGATTAACTTATAATTTAATAATTTTTATTTTTGAATAATAATTTGAATTTGACATTTAAAAAATCAAACATATGAATTTGACATTTAAAAAATCAAATATATGTCATTTTCATCGTAGATTTGAATTTGACACTGGCATCACTTTTAAACAGTCTCGATAAAATTTTCATTGAAATATATACGTATATAAATATTACGACACGATCGAATTATTATAGGCATAACGATTACAATCAAATAACTCTAACGATGAACGATTCGAGTAAAATCGATCGAAATACATAATAGATCAATAAGTTTATATAACTTAGTTGGAAAATGGATGAATATCATATTTATCCGTTTGCTGTCAAACAATTTTGGCCTGCAACTTTGCACTTACTTTTATAAATAATAAGATTTCTGGTTTAATTCTAAAAAAACAAAAAACAACTAAAATAAATTTGTCCAGTTAGAATACACCAATAAATAACTGATGTATAGAACTAATATCTATAGATTTTATTTCTGGTTTTAATATCAAGTTTTTCAGAACAGGATCTATTATTCTATTTGTACACGCTTTTATGTTATTAATTTAAATTTGTTAAAATTATTAGAAACATTTTTTAAGTTTTATTTTTTTTAAAATTTGGTAACAATAATTTTTACATAAAGGATTTCGATAAACTTTATCTCTCCGAACATAGATACTAAATAACATAACTGAGATTGATACAATTTTATTGTAAAATAGCTATTATTTTTATTTTCTATCATTGCTAGATACTATAGGTAAAAAAAATATCTTTAACTACCATTATTTTAATCTGATACTGAAATTTAATTTGTAAAATAAATACTTATAAAATTTATTTACCCTATTTTGGTACAATAATTATGAATTTGCTATAATGTAAAAATCAAATATTTGCAATTTAAATGAGCATTGGCTGATTGAAAAAGTATAAATAAAAAAAAAATCATACATGACGAAACGTGGGGAGGCTACACCAACCTTTCAGAAATTTTCAATAAAAAATTAATTGCAATTAAATTAAATATATTATAAAATATATCTTTAATTAGAACACTATATGGTGTCCTAATTCATAATATCATTAATTTTTTTTATTAATAAAATAATTTAAATAGTTCTAAAATAATTGTGAAAGTTATAGAACAAAACAATTAAAAATTTTAATATAAGTTATCGAACATGTTCTTAGGCTCCAGATGAAACATTTTAAAATAATTGAATAAATATTCACCCATATTCTTGAAGCTCGTCACTAACGTGAGCCTTGACCCGCGTACACGTCTAAATAAATTTGTATTTCTGAGATTTGTGAAAAATATCGTTATATTGGTAGCCAAAATTGATCGATTTCAGTTGCTTAACCATAATCAGAAGTTTTTTTTTCACATCTCAAGTTTTTTATTTTAACTTAATTAAAAAGATGCATAGCTACTTTTGAAACACCCTCCCATCCTATTTTATAAAATCATTTATAAATTTATGTTTTTATGGACCATTTATTGTCTGAGGTGGTGAATCCCAAAAAAAAAAAAACTCTTATCAAACAAAATATTACGAGAAATTTAATTAAATATTAAAAAATATTTTTTTTTCGTTTTATTGTTTTGAAAAAAAATTTACACAAACAACGTAATAATTTTAAAAACAGAGTACTATATAGGTAGGTACTAAATTGTGTAATAATAAAAATGTCATTTTAATCTAGATATAATAAACAATAATTTGATAAAAAAAAAAATTAAATAAATCTTTCCTAATACTTGAATGGTTCCAGTAATTAATTGTGTAAGCTAAGAATTAATATTTGTAGATAATTAAAAAAAAAAATTAATAAGAAAGGTCATTATAAAAAATTTTATACTTAGTATTTATATATGTAGGTACTTACTTTCCAACGATATCACTAATTCCAGTTAGAACAATACAAGTAGAAATTTATTATTTTCCTTTGGCTTTATTTTAAATGCGTTTCTAATGAATTTTTTTAAGTCTCTTAAAAATATTTCAAATTATCAAATTAAATATTAAAAATAAATAATTATAATTCTAAATAAATTAAATACACTTAATTTCACTTTTAATTATTATATATTATAATTATATATGATCACCTGATTATATGGTCAGTAAATATGTTTTAGTTAAAACACCAATATTTATACCGGTTATTACTTTAAAAAAAAAAACCGAAAAAAACAAAAAAACACAAGTAATAAAAATATCCGAAAAACAAAAAAATATTTTTTTATTCGACACGAGGATTTTTAACAACACATTTACTTTACTTTACTCCCGTGTTTTTTAAAACCAAATGTTTTCTAGTACACTACCAAAATACAACTAAAAATTTATTCTGTTTACACTTTATTTTGTTTACAGACAAGACAGTACAACGATTATTAATTTAAATTGACTTGATCTCTTCCCCATGGTACATTTAATTTCTCTCATAAATATTAAATTAATCATTTTCAGTTTATAATCGTTTATTTTGTTAATTCGTTCGTATAATAGAACGGTGGTTTTTTAATAAATTGAAGAAAAAAAACAACAGAGCGAAAGATAATGATCTTTTACTCATTTCAGTAAAAATTTGTTTATTCGTGAATCGTGTCGCCTTCACTTTCTTAAAACTCTCTCATTCTTAACTGAATAATTTTTAGTACTTAATGAGAAATTTTTTATGACCTGACTACAATAGGATTAATTGAATTATTATATTTAAAATTTTTAAAATGAAAGAAATTTTATTTATAATAAGAGTGCGGGATTAAGTGTAGAAGTATAGTAGGTGTGGATTTACAATCCTTGCTTTCGATTATGTAGTTTGCGCTGCTACAGCTGCAAATAATCAACTGTCATCACGTTTTCGGTTATGTAGTTGTTGACGGCAATTGATAATTGTCATGTATTGGGTTAAGTAAAATGGCAGTCAAATTTAAGCATACAAAGCAGCAAAAGAAAAATTATGATTAGTGGTTGATCGTCATTTGTTATATTTTTTGTGATTGATTTTTAAAACGTAAGTAAAATAAGAAAAATTATTATCATTATTTATTTATTTTAATTTACTTTTTTATAATATAATACAAAAAATATATATTCTACAGGTTTTTTTAGTAAAGATAATTTTTATTACAAAAAAAAATTTCTTTACAAAAAATTTAATTTAAAAAAAATGTAAATCAAAACCAAAAATTCACACAATAAGCGTTTTCGTTTATTAGTTC
The DNA here is from genome assembly GCA_963942445.1 of Argyra leucocephala. Lineage (NCBI taxonomy): Eukaryota > Metazoa > Arthropoda > Insecta > Diptera > Dolichopodidae > Argyra > Argyra leucocephala. Next base: position 5,699,879 of record OZ012681.1, on the reverse strand, counting down.
AGAGCAGAGCACGACACGAACTGTCAAAAACAGATTCGTGTTTTTTTTTTTTGCTCAGAGCGTTCAGAGCTTGAAATCCGTATTTTTTTAAGCGTTCAGAGCGCGATCAGAGCGTGCTCTATGTGCTCGATTTAAATTAACAGAGCACGTAGAGCGCTTGAATATTAAATATCAAAAAGAGATGTTTATTTTAAAACAAAATAGATGACGCTACAATACAATAGTAAAAAAAGTAAACAATTTTAAAATTAAAAATAAATATCCACAGTGATTTTTACAATTTAAGAAATAATGGACGACGATGTAAGCTGATAATTAATATTTAATCAAAAACAAATATTTTTTAGTTTAGACTTTTTAAGCTTCTTAACTTTTGTAAATTTCAAAATTTAAAGTTTAAATTCGATATATTATGACAAATGACAATTTGAAACAACAATAAAATAAAAATGACAGTTTAATTAAATCGTGTTTCGTCGATGACCAAACGTCAAGAGTATGCAAATGTCTATTTGACAGTTGATTGATTGAATAAAAAGCAGGAAATGATTTGTACAACGATTTTGTGAACGCACCCTTGTATTTTCGATGTAGAATTGTAACAGAATTTAATTTATAATTATTATGAGAATAAGTGACAAACAACTTTCTTTTTTTCACTTGTAACTACATTAATAAAATAATTCAATTAAAATTTTTTTTATTTAAAAAATTACATCTGGCTTTATCTCAGCCATTTTCCAGATGTATTTATTGACTTTACAAATTTCAAACTAAAAAAAATACAATAGCAACTAAAGTACAATACTCAAAGTATAAAAGTTTTGAGTCTTGTAAAAATCTACAAGTCTTTGTAGAATATTTAATCATATAAAAATAATTTTACAATGACAATACACTTTTACACTCCTACACCTAATACAAGACTACACTTTCACCTTACACCTATTTCAATCTACAACCGTGAATATCCTTAATACTTTTGTTTGTTGGTTCTTTTCGTCTCACTTTGGTAACATTAGACATTTCTTTGATCGATTTCGACTCTGACTTATGATTAATGACGATTTAATAGTTGGTTTGTACGGGTAACAAAATTTAGAAAATTACAAATTAAAAGAATTCAGTTTTTATCTTAATATTGAAATAAAAAAATAGCATTCTGAAATAAAAATACAGCTTTTATGAAAACGTTTTTTGGTTTTTTCTATAGAATTTTTTTAAATATTCCAAAATTTTTACATTACTACGTATTAATGATAGCTTACTACGTATAAATGATAGCTTGAGTACTTGATTTGAATTCTTCTTGAAATCTCAAGCTGTGTTATGCTTGAGTTGTTCTCAGCTTGAAAATAGCTTGAGTTTGACATTTGTATTTTTGGTGACATAAATTTTGGCCCTAATTAAAATTTTCAAGTCAAGTAAGTAAATTTTTGTGATTGAATTGAGTGAAGCTGATTTCAAGAAACTAGCTTATACATGATCTTGAAGTTTTCTTGAAGCTTACTTGAAGTTATCATGTATACGGGGTAACTGACAACAAACTTTGGCGTTTCTAAAAATAATAACCAAAATTTACATTTGAAATTTTAACAAATGAAATGTTTATTTACATAAATTTCAGCCTTCTATATTTCACTCGAGTCCTCATTTCAAGAAAAAAAACTCAAAATTGTTAATGATGATTACAACTATATATTAGTAGCTTCCATTTCTCAACTTATTCATTGATTACTGGAATGAAATGACATCTTTAAAAAATTTATTAATTCTATTCTTAATTCTATTTTCTTTAATTCTATTTTCCTTAATTCTATTTATAATAATTAGAATATATACTTCTGTATTTAACAGACTTTACGCACCAATTTTAATTGCTTTTTAAAAACTCACAGATGACTTTTTACCATCTCAATTCAAGTTATAAAGTCAATCCACATTCAAAATCAGAAGTTTTATTAGGTATAGTTTCAACTACTGGTGAATTCAGTAATTGCTGATTGAACGAAGCACTCTTTCAATACCTTTAAAAATTTATATCGTTATTGTAATCAATTTTTAAATACAAATTTTGATATATAAATATATATATGAATCCAATTTTTCCAAAAACTGAACCTTTAATAAATAAATTGGATCGTTTTTATTCTTTTTTTAATTCTATTTATTAGGCCCTTGTTGTGAAGTGTCAGTTTTCAGTAAATATCCAAGAGCAGAGCAAAGCAAGTTATCAGATATTCAAAATCGGTATTGTTATTATCAGTTGTCAGCAAACTATTGATAAATTGTGAATACTGTGAAAAATTGTTATTATGAATGTCAGTAAGAGTCAATTTTTCTTACATTTTAAAGCAATTTTTTTCAGTTGTAAATTTTAGCTTTTATTGTGTTTTTTTACTTAAATTTTTTGTTTTTTTTTTTAAATTAAAAAAACCAAATTGGTTTTTACTTAAATTGTTTGTTCGTTTTTATTCAAATTGTAAATATTTTTTATTTTATTAGTGCTTTAAAGTAATCAAAATATTTGGTTAATAAAATGACAGCAATAAAATTCGATTAAAACCAGTTTTATTATTGAATGATAGACAAATTATTATACAAAAAAAAATTCGATTGACGACATATTTGTATTTTATTAATAAAACACTATTAATTTAAGTAATTTATTCTTTTAAAAAAAAACTTTAAAACATATTACAAAATTTAAAATTATAACTGTCAAAAAAAAAAACGTCGATTTTCTCAGTATTCACAATAGAACATAATTTTGTCAGTATCACTTCACAATAAAAGATAAAATCTCAACTGACAGAATTTATCAGTTATCAGTCTACTGAAAACTGAACATATCGCAAATAAGGACTTTAGTGTTAGAATAAAAATATAAAAAAAAAATGAAATAAATATATTTTCGAATATATAAAAACTTTAAAATAAAACATGAAATGTATATCTATAGATTATTTTCTTTACAATAATATTTTATTTATATCACTGGGCTAAAATAATTTTGATTAATATTTTTGATTTAATCGCTATTAAATGCTCATAAATATTTCAAAATACTGTTTTTCTTATATATATATCTTTATAAGACAATACAACACACTGTTACAATTTGCTGTATAATATAAGATCTTTGGGAAATTCCGTTATTTTTTTAAAAGCAAAAATCTAACCGTCATTTTAAAGTATGTAAAATAAATTGCATACATTGGGGATGAACTGAAAATATCGAAGCGAAATCAAAAGTTTCTTATCATTTGTTGAATTGAATATGACATGTGCATTGACATCTACTTCATGTTAAAACAAATAAACTGGAGATGTATTTTTTCAACAGGTAATAAGGATAATTTGAATGCATAAAACAAAAACAAATTTGTAAGATATTAAATTCTAATTGGAATTTATAATTTCAGAGAATTATAAAACACACCTTAGATTTTAAATGAATTTTTGAATTTCATCATTTTTAATTTTTTTTTGCTTTTATAAATTGCATATGTGAATGTAATTTTCATTTAAAGTTAGTTCTTTCGAAAAAATTTATATATATATATATATATATATATATATATATATATATATATTATACAGGTATGTACATATATTGCAGTACAGTATGAATTATGTATTGTCTAGACATCATTTTTGTTTCATTAGTCATCATCACAGCATTACTAATTGTTTTTTTTTTTTTTGTTTTTTGTACAGGAAGGATTTTGTCAATTTGATGCTATAAAAAAAATTAATAAAAAATTTTTCATAAAGAATTAAATTTGTTTATCTTTCTTTACAGTTCGTTTTATAGTTCAGTACAAATTTTTTTAAATTATATCATTTACAAATTTTAAAAGAATTAAGTTTAGATTAATTTTACAATCCTATTAAAGAAAAAAAAAATTCTTATCAAAAGCTTTTAGAACAGAATTTTTAGTTTGGAATAGGAAATAAGATATGAAGTAAATATTCAGGGTGTTTTTTTTTAATTCATTTTAGCTCTCAACTGATTTATAGATTTTTAAGCTAATGTCAATTTACAATGAGATTGTCTATAATATAAAATATATTTTCAATTAGTTACATTTTAATGAGTGCAAACACTCAAAAAAATTACTAACATTTCAAATAGTTTAAATTAGACCGTTAAAATTTTTTTAGATATTTATTTAAAAAATAATTTGACATTTAGTCAAAAGCTATTAAAATAAAAGTTGACAGTTATATACATATATGTGACATTGAATGTGATCATGATGATAATAAATAACAAAACTGTAAAATAAACAAAGACAAATGTATTTAATTATATAATTTTAATAAAAGTATGATATAAATGCATTTTGGGACTTTATTTGACAAAAATCAATTGCAATGTCATAATGTGAAATTTGTCAAATTCATCATTTCATTTGTTATTCTGTTCACGTGTTACAGTTCGAGAAGGGGCTTGATAACAATTTTTTTTCATTCTTCCTCCACAGTTTTCTACGACTTTATCTAATTATCCTGATCGTGGGTTTTATATTATCAATACATATTTCGAGTATATTCAATCAGATCAATGTTAGTTTTAGTACCAGGTTATTATTCCAGGCTTTAATCTTGATATTATACTCCAAGAGATTGCAATATTATTTTTTATCATGTAGTTATCAGTGGTTACCTCATGTGACGGTAGGACAAGAACTAGGCTAATAATTCAACAGTTAAAATACTAGACTAACAATCAATCAAATTTTATCCTGTTCATATTTTCCCAACTCAACCTAAATTCACCTTTAGTGGCATACTATACACATACATGTATTTAGAAGATATATTATCATTAAAGTTAATATCATTAATGAATTAATTGTAATTTTTTAAAACAATAAAATACATTTGAGTGTAATCTTACCTTTAAATAGCAACGATAACAACAACAACAACAATAGCAATAACAAAACATGGTGAATGCATTTCTTCTTAATTTGATTATTGCAACAAAATAAACATTCAAACAAACAAATGTAAAAAAATAAAAAAAAAATTGAAACAAAATCTTTCTTAGTGCATATAATGGTTCAACAGTTAACTGTGATGCACAACACATTATCCACATTTAATATTATTATATATTTTATACTTTATACAAGTATAGGTGTTCACTCTACATTCAATTTGATTATGTTGGTAAAATGAAAACAAAACAAAAATTAAAATAACAAAATAAACAAAAAAACAAAATTTTTGTACAGGTATTAAAAAAATAAATAAAAGATTTTACACCTGTATTGTTAAACTAATACACTATTTTTTTAATACAATATTTTTTTGTTGGTGCTTTAATAAAAATACATCGAAAGGAAAGAGAAAAATAGAGAGAGAGAGAGAGAGAGGGAGAGAACAATTTAATAATATGTGATTTTTAGTTTATGTTATTTTTTTTTTTTTTTTTTTGTGAAGGAAAAGAAAAGTTAGGTTTTGACTTTTTCAAATTAAAACCGTGTTTTTATTGTTTTTCATATGATTTTCATTTATTTAATAATCGTATCGTAGTTATCAATGTGTGGTTTAGTTTGTGAATGGCGGTGTTTTTCATTTTATTTTTATATTTTATAAAAAACGAGGTAGGTAAATAAATGTTAGTAAGATTATTAGTAAATACTAAATATATTGTGTTGACGTTGTTGTTTTTATTAAATCAACCAGCTATGTTTTATTATAAAATATATATTGTTTGTATGTTTATTACACAGGTTAGATTTTTATGTTTTGTTTTTATATTTGTTAGTATTGTTCATTCGTTTAATGTGGTAAGTTCGAAATTTACTAAATAGTCTGAGAGTTCGGAATAAATTTTCAACAATTTAAATCTGTTTTTTTTTTTTATTTTTTGTGTTGTGCTTGTTTTTTGGATTTTTTTTTTTTTTGTTATATGTACTTACATTCAATAATTAAATTAAGAAATAATAAAACAAAAAAATAGAAAAAAATAAATTCATACATATATATATATATTTTTGATGTTTCGAATACAAAATTTGTGATATTTTTAATTATTTGCGAAAATATTTAAGGAATGTTTCATTTCTAAATTAATTTTTAAAATTTCCGCAAAACATAAATAAAAAAAAAATTACGTTAAAAAAAAATTTATTAGTGCAGAAAGTTTCAAGGAATCTCTTAAAAATAATATAAATTGCGTTTTTTTCCATAAAAAATTATAAAACAACAAAAAAAAAAAATTAACAAACAAAAAAAAAGTAATATATCTCTAGATACACGTTCATTATTTTTAGTAGTTTCCAATGAACTTAATTAAAAATTAAAAAAAAAAAAAAAAGTAAAAAAAATAAAAAAAAAATTATTTTTTTTTCCTAAAAAGAATTTTTTTATGTGAATTATTTTTTATTTAGGATGGAGTGAAATTATGGAAATTATAAAAGAATTTAATTGTGTATTAAAAAAGTATGTCAAATTTATTTCTTTTATATAAAATAATAAATAAAAAATGTCTATTTAAATAAATAGAAAATATATATATATAATAATTTATTTAAATAAGAAAAATAAAAATGTTATTTTCTAAGCATTTGTAAATGTGTACTTGTTGTTTACTAAGTAAATTTTCAATTGAATTTGTAAATAAGGAAATTAGGTATTGTTAGTCTAAATAATTAGTACCTATTTTTACCTGTGATGTGTTATAAATGATTTTTACCAAGAATTTTGAATTTTTTTTTTTTTGAAAGTTAATCAAATATTTTTGTTGTAAACTTACAGGAATATAAAACACAAATTGAAGAATTGGGATTAATTTGATCCACTTATAAACTAGGGTAATTATTGTATTGTTTATATAATCTGTTAAGTGTAATTAAGGTTTCTTGACTATATATTTTAATTATTTGCCTTTTTATGAATGAATAATAAATATTAGTATATATTTTTTTAGAAATTTTATAAATTGAACAAATTATTGTATTTATATGATATCTAGTACATATATACAACAATAATCACATATCCTAGTTAAACAACATATTAAAAACCAATTTCATTAGCAAAAATAATACTAACTATACTACTTAAACATGAAGAATAATATTTTTTTGCCAACTAAATTCTGAGATGATTACTCTGCATTATAATTCGTGATAATCAAAATAGACATATAACTATGTGTATATATATATATTTACGATTATGTAATTTAATTTTCAAATATAAAAATTATATATTGAAATTAAATTGACCACCCGGTAGCCGGTAAATCCAATTTTAATTTATTAAGCTTTGAGAAGCTATTTTTTATACCACCAATAATGAATTTCGCTTACATTTATAAATTATTTGTATACAATTAATAATGGATTTATCTTTTATCTATTTCAATTTATTCAAATTTCAATATTCATCAAATGATTAGTCTCCACAAGTGTGCATATGGTAGTTATAAGCATTTATTTTAGGTATATATACAATTTGTTCCAATATTTAAAAAAAATCAAATTTCAAAAATTATCTTACGTTGTTAATCCATTATTGATAGTGTGGAAATCATTTTTCAACATTTATAATTGATTTTTAAAATGAAGTTTTGAGTACTGTTTTTACAATGTTATGAATGCCATGCTATAGTATGAATTTATATCAAATTATAGGCAAAATATTATCACAAAAAATATGTTTTACGGCATATTCTAGAATTTTTGATTTAAATGTCTTCAAAATGTAAAAAAATACTATTCCACCTTCTTATGAGGTTAAACTATGCTTCGAAGAGACAATAAATTTCTTTGATCAAGAGAAGGTGATGTATTACTTACTTATTCGCTAAATTGCTACAGAACCCAGTACCAATTTAAGATATGAAATCACTTTCACAGAGAATGTAAATAATTTGAGTACTACTTTAAGTACACTACTTTGAGTACTATAATAATTAAAGAACTCTTTTACGATATACACAGTACTGACTAACTATGGAAAATTTGAGCCAATATCTAAAATGTTACATGAGTTTAATTCTAAGGTATATAATTTTGATAGTAACATTAACTATAGAGAATCCAAATAATTTGCGTTCAATTGACTTATTTAAATATTTCTGCTAACTTACTATTGAACCCAGTATCAAAAATGATACATAATGCTAATTTAGGGCGTTTCCGAACCTCTCGCACTTGCACTTGATACTCGCACTAAATCTGTCAAATCGCACTTGATTTGTTGTCAAAATTTTAGTGTAGTCTCAAATACACTAAATATAGCAAAATTAAATTAATTAAAAATGAAAATAAAAAAAAAAATTTAGTGCGATTTGACAGGTTTAGTGCGAGTATTAAGAGCAATTTATTTTGATTTTCATATCTTATCTGATAAAATTATGTTGAAATAATGAAATCTAATTTTTATAATTTCTATAATTAACTATAATGTATAGAATAAATCTTTCTTACATATGTCACATGTTGAACTCTCATTGTGGTTGTAATTGCATGTTTGTATGCCATGCTGTTCAGTGCTGAATTTGCTTATTAAAATTATATTATAAAATATGATATAAAATCAATTTTATTTAAATATAAAAAAATTTATTTTAGAAAAAAAGCAATTTGTGTCTGAACTGACCGCTTATCTGATAATAAAAGAAAAATTTCAATCAATATTATACCTAACCTATTTTGTATGCCAACTTCTAGCTGCGAAACTTACATCTGGAAAATCTTTTTTTATCGTTTTTATAAGCGATACTGATGGCTTTACATCCACTTTATCTCAATTTCTAGATTTTTGTATTTTCTGCAAGAACCGATTATGTATATGTCAATTATGTACCGTTATTTGTATGTCAATTTAATCGAGTAAATATGAAAAACCAAAATATATATTTCAATCGAAAAATTAACTAAAAATGCCGATAATTTCGTAATTTCGACCAAATTAACCGTAACTAATGAAATCTACAAATGAAGGTATAAGTAAGTAGTTAAAAGTAATTTATTATTTATATGGTATCAAAGTATAATAACTTACTTTGTAAACTCTCATACATATATATGTATACGTATATATGTATATTTACTTACTTAACGTAAATGAAATTACAACTATTATTTGTAAAAATAACTTATTTTGTTATTTTGAAATTATTAGAAAAAAAAAATGAAAACAGAAAAGGTCAAGACCCTGATGTTCTAAAAGAATTAAATAAAATGAAAATAAAATGAAAATAAAATGAAATTAAACAAAATATTATTTTAAAAAGGAATAAAAGTTAATAAAAAATCAATTTGGATTTTAATTACAAGATTCAAAGCGATAGTCTACAAACATGAATATTCAGTGCATTTTTTTTTTACAATAATTTATATAAACAAAAAAAAAAATTATATAAAATAAATAATATAATATAAGTTTGGCCTTCCAGAAAATGGCATTAAATATTTTAATTTTTTTATATGTATATATATTCTATTGTTTTATTGCTAAGAGGTTTAAATGGCTCCTAAAACAATTTGAAATGTCAGCAAAATTAAATATTATTTTTTTTTTGCTCTCTTAACAAACTGAATAAAACAAAACAATTACTTATCTCTCTTATTTAAATTAAGTATAAGCACTCTTCTCTTTTAAAATATATTGTATTTTTGTTTTGTTTGTTATAAAGTAAATATATTGCATAACTAATTCAATTAAATTACTCATAAAATAATTAAAATTAAATATTACCTGTCACATAACTGGGAAATACCTACGTATTAATTTTTATTATTAATTAATCAGATTTTCGAAAATAAAATTATAATTAAAAAAATTCAATCCATCAAGTTTTATTTAAGTAAAATTTATTTTTTGTTTTTTTTTTTTTTTTATTTTCGATAATTTTCGAAAATAATTTTTGACAATCGTGTAAATATTTTGCAACAAAAAAAATAATAATAAATATAAATTGCTGATGTCATTTAAAAAACAAAAACGATAATAAATTATTATGAGAGTTATGTTTTATTCTTGTATGTTTGTATGTTTGTGTATAGATACTTGAGAATAATAATTAAAAGATAATTAAAAAAAATTAAAATATATATGTAGGTGTATATATATATTTACTATTTATTTATCATTAATTTAGTTGTTGTTATTTTTGTTTTTTTTTTGTAAAACATTCAAAAAAGCTTTATCTATTTTTAATGAGGTGTAAAAGTCTGATTATTCGAAATTATTCGAAACACTGATTCTTCTAATTCGAATAAACATCTTTGAATAGATACTTGTATTCTTGAAATAGATACTTGTATTGTTAAGGTTAATAATAATTATTAAATTTATTTTTGCAAAAAAAAAAAAACAAAAAAATTATATTTTTATTTATTTGTTATCTACACTTTTTACCTGTTTACCTGAACACGTTTCGTAATTATTGTTGATAATAATAATTGACTGAATACTTAATTGTTTGTGTGTTTAGTTTTAAACAATATGGTTGTTGTTTTTTTTTTTTTGTTTTTCTTTTTAATTTTTATTTTTAAATCTATTGAATTGATCTTGAATACAAATTATTTTATAGTAAAATAAATTATTTTGGTTAATATAAAATAAATGTTGAAAAATCAATCTTTTATACCTAACTATTAATTATTTTACAATGTATATGTATGTATGTATTGGGGGAAATTTTTTAATGGCTTAATTTCAATAAATTTTAAAATTATTTATTTGATATCATGTTGGATTATGATGTTAAGATATAGTAGTTTTAAAAATTAAATTTTAAATTTGGCTAAGAGTTGTTCTGATATAGCATAAAAATGATTTTAAATTGAAATTGATTTTATATCATATTTTATTTATTTATTATTTATTAATTATTATTTATTAATTATTATTTATTAATTATTATTTATTAATTATTATTTATTATTCATTATTTATTAATTATTATTTATTATTTATTATTTATTCATTATTTATTATTTATTATTTATTATTTATTATTTATCATTTATTATTTATTATTTATTAAATTATTATTTATTATTTATTATTTAAGTATTATTTATTATTTATTATTCATTATTTATTATTTATTATTTATCATTTATTATTTATTATTTATTATTTATTAAATTATTATTTATTATTTATTATTTAAGTATTATTTATTATTTATTATTTATTATTTAATATTTATTATTTATTATTTATTATTTAAGTATTATTTATTATTTATTATTTATTATTTATTATTTATTATTTATTATTTATTATTTATTATTTATTATTTATTATTTATTATTTAATATTTATTATTTATTATTTATTAATTTATTATTTATTATTTATTATTTATTATTTATTATTTATTGTTCATTAGGTATTTATTTATTATTAACGAAAATAATATATATACTCGTAATTTCAAAGTTTTAATTCTGAGGATTATTTGATTCTTTAAAGAAGGTTTGAGAAAGTTGCCTTCAAGCTTGAATTTTATTGTTTTTTTGTTCTTGCTGAATTTTTCTCAATACTTACAATGTTATATATATTATTATTTATTAGACATTAAGATTGTTAGAATACGAATCGAATATCGGTTTAAATTCAATTATTTTTGGTTTTTTTTAATAAACTAACGATATTTGAAATAGAAAGTTATTTTTATTTTTGAAAGATCATAGGACTTCCACTTTTAAATTTCTTTCGGCCAACTCCTATCACAATTACAGCTTTTATAAAATTTTTATTCTCATGATTATTGTATACATATATTTTTATTGCATTTATATTTTGTTCTATAATAATACTTTTTTTAATTTATTTTTTATGTATCAATTATAAATTAAATGTTATTTTGGACAAATCTCTTAATTTCGAGTCGGACTATTGTCTTGGGTTTTTTTTCCTTCATTGTCTTGGATCCTCCTTCTGGATGCAAATCCAATACCCATCTTGATATTGTGTATTCTAATTGTATGACTTCTGCATGCCCATAATTAAATCACATGAGCTTAATTTTTTTCACAAAGCAAAACCGGTTTGAAATTTAGATAAATATATGTACATTCAACAACAACAACGATCTAAATTCACTTTTTTATTTGGATTTGAATTTAGTTGTGTAGTTATTATATTTAATCATAGAGGCGCTTATTGTTTAAGTAAAGGAAAATATAACAGTTTTCTCAAATTGTGATCATTATTACCGTTCTATTTTGAAATTTTTAATGAATAAATTTTTCTATGAATTTTGTTACTACAAACTGTACTTCCATACCAAAATCTTTTTTCATTTTTTCTTTTTCCTATATCATGAAGATCCTGGACCTGATTTAACATTGCCTTTCACTGTGGTTGATTTTGGGCGCAATTTTTCGTTTGAACATATCTGAAATAGTGTCATGGCTGTAATTTCTTCACATCTCTTTTTACGAAGATTTAGTGTTTATAACGTTGATTATCTTCAGATCTGGGCATTTTGCTGCATTCAGTCATTGGTTCCGAGTCAGTGGGTGTTTTTAACTAACTCTTGACTATGTTTACGGCTTTGCTGCACCATGTATTAGATTTCTGCATACCATATAGACCTCTATGAGTTATTCCATTGACTTCAATATTATATTTGTTTTACAGACCCTCGGATCCGATCTTTTTTCTATGTTCCAGAATATTTTTTTACATAATTTCTAATGTCAAATTTTTGTACCTCTACATGGGTTTCAAAATTTAGTTTTACTCCAACCTGATACCATTCAAGTACCATTTTATGATATTTAAAAAAAATCCTAATACATACACACAACATCTATAAACTTACAAAATATTTTATCCGTATAGTGTTTCTACGCCCTTTTTTATATTCTTTTCTAAAAAAAAACAAAAAAAAAAAACTATAAAAACAACAATCAACCAATATTTAAAACATTTTTTTAGGAATATGATCTGATGTCCCCAAAAACTTTAATGCTTATTTTGTTTGTTGTCTAATTTAACATTTAAGAAAAAAATTACTTATTTAAAAAAAAATATATATATATAAATATTTATTTTAAACATTTAATTTTTAAATTTATCTACTTACATTCTTTGTAATGAACCAGAAAAATGATAAAAACAAAAATAATGAAAAATAATATAAAAAAATACTTTTTTTTATAAAAATTTAAAATGACACGACACCTAATCTCATTTCAATGCGAGATAAATGTTTTTTTTTTTTGTTTTTTTCTTCTCTTTTCTCTCTTATGCTCTTCAATATATGCATACACATTCATCATTCATATGAATGTATTTAGATAAATGAATGTAATGTTGTATGTTGATCTTCAGTTATTTTTATATTTTTATAACTGGGATTGTATCTTTGTATCTATAATAATAACTACGATGTACTGTACAGTGTACACTGTAAAAATACTCATACTAATCTTACTGTTACCTCATCTGATCTGATACAGGTATGGTATACTGTATACAGGTACCTATTTATACCGAACCGATGTATATTTATTGTACATACATATATGAATCCTGGTATCAAAAATGTCATAACACAAAAATTATTTATATTTGAGTTCTGTTGCACTTTTCGTTTTTAAATAATATTTAGAAAAAAAAAAACAATAATAAAATTAAAAAATAAAAACTGTCAACGGAACCGATAAACGGTAATAAAGATATATTCTCTTTCTTTCTTGTTTTTTTTAATTGTGAATCAGATGGCATTTCCTGAATACATTTTTTTGATATTTTCGTTTTTCTTTTTTTAATTATCACCTTTTTTGTTGTATTAATTCTAAATTTTTCTACTTTTATACAGGGTGTCGAAAAAGTACATTTATGTATACATACTTTATGATATCATTTATATACTTAAATGATATTTCTAATAAAATATTTACATTTGTCGTCCCATTTGTCGTTCTTGTAAATCAAGAATAGAGTAACGGCATATGCAGTTTGATTTTTTATTGAATATTAACATCGAAATTGATCGAATAATATAACTGCTATTGATTGAATATTAATTTTAAACAGCCAGAGCAAAGCAGTGAAAAAAATATTCTATTTAACATAAATCAATACACTGACCTTACTTAAAGGGATCTAATTTTAAAAACCATTTAGCTACAGAGTTAAGAAGGCAAAAATGAAGAAATAACGAAATGAATTGCCAATTTTTAAATAAACACGTCTTAAGAGGTGAAATATTTTAAATTCTGCTTTTTCTTCTTGTTGTTGGCAACAGTTATTACTTATTCATTTCTAACCATTCATTTTGTTTAGTGATGGTCTTCCTATTGGATGATTTGAACTCAAATTTAAAATGTAAATGAGTAAGTGTTGTATGTTGTATTTTTTTTAACACTGTTTAAGTCCCCGTCCGTTCAAAATCCGTATCCCAAAATGCCCAAGACAAAATTGCCAAAGGCAGAAACGCCAATGGAGATATTTAATTTTTTTGTATCATACAGCGGTTCCGCTAAGCAAATATTATGGTCATCTCGCCGATGGGGAATTTGTCTGTAGGGATTTTATCGCTATGAATTTTGGAGAAATTTTGTCTGTCTTCCGTGGAATTCTTCTTAAATAAAAAGTCATATTGGTAGAAACGCTTTATTAGTTATGCATTTTATATCATTAAAAATGCGAGATATAACTTTTGTTTATCAAAACATGGATAGGATATCTATTTCAGATGTTGAAAAGTGATTTAAAATAAAAAACTATCAAAAAGTAGATACGTCGAGTTTATTTAACAAAAAGATGTACCGGCCTAGTTAATTTTCAGAGGCAAGTTCAAATAAACTAAATAAATCCCAATATTCTATTAGTTCATTATATTTCGTAATGGGATTATGTACCTGATTGGATTAATGATACGAAAGCCCCATACCAAATCCCCAAAGACAAAATCCTCAAAGACCAAATCTCCAAACATAAAATTCATAATCCCCAATGAAATATTTCCATTTTTTGTATTTGACAGTGGCTACGCAGAAAAAAACTTCAGAGATCTTGTTTTTCTGGAGATTTTGTCCATCTCCCTTGATAATCTGATGGAAAATCAGAATACATTACGATCACAATTTTTATTAAATTGTAGCTTTTATTAAAAATATAATTTTTGAATAGTCTAGGTCTAGAGTAGTTGTATTTAAAGGCTTTAAATTTATTATGTAAAACGAGTGAGGATAAGTTGTGTAAGAAAATCTGTCAAAAAACGTTTTTAAAATTTTTTTATGTTTCATCTAAATGATTCTTATATTTTTATTAGAATTTTAGGAGATAAATAACTTTTTTAGTGGTATATTTTAAACTTAAAACCTCCTTGCACCAAACAATTCTGATCATGCACTTCGCATTATAAAACATCTCTGTAGTTTTGTTTGAAATAAGTTAATATTGAATAAATTTATTATTAAAAAATGTTTTTAATAATATTTACAATGGCTTTATTTAATAGATTTGCATTGCAAATTACAAAGTGATTGCACGCGGTGCAACAGAAGCCAGATATTGTTGCAACAAAATTATTTTAAAATAGTTTCACCTAAAACGAAACAAATTATATGATTAATTAACTGTTTATTTTTTAAACATTCTATATATATATATATATATAATGTTTCCTACATAAATAAATATGCATGTATATATTTTAAACAATAAATAATTTTTACATTATTTTTCTTTTATTTTTAGTGCAAACACACATACTGAAACAATATCAGAGATTTAAAAAAAAGGAATCCATCAAAAATACATCAACATAAACTCATAAAAAATTTTGTATAGTATTAGTAATAGAATATTGTTGTTGTTGTTTTGTTTTTTTCTATTATTTTTATTATCATTATTATTATTGTTAATATCATATTAAAATACGGCTGGTCATCCAACTGAATGAAAGTTAATAACAAGTCTTTTTACAAACATCAAGGGTAAAACAACGATAGTGAAATTATATACAAACATTTTATATTATGTATGTACATACATATATGAAACAAAAAATATTATTGATGATAATAACAGCAAGAAGAAATAGGGTACAATTGATTAAAACAGGTACATATATATAAAACAGGTACCTCAATTCAATCAACGAACCGTAAACTTTCGATAATATTTTACGATAACAAAACAAAAACAAAATAATTTATTTTTTTTACAAAAAAAAAAAAAATATACACCAGATTCCTATCAAAAACGAAAAATAAAATTCGATCGTATGGAAATCCTTGTAAGTGATCCGAAAACACAACAAAAATCAAGAAGATCATCAAAATCTAGCATAGGTATGATAGGAGGTGATGATCTTAAACCATGTCTACCCGATGATTACATCAATAATCATAATTTTTTCCAAAAATCCGATGAAATTGATAAAGAAATGTTAACAATGCTATCAAATAATCAAGATATTGGTCCGCATAGAGAAATGGCGGTTGATTGTCCTGAATCATTTATAGCAAGTAATAAAGGACCACCTAGATATCCACCACCACGTCCACCACAACAACCACCTACACAATCACAACAACAACAATTGAATCAATTACATAATACAAATAATCATAATTATAATTTAACAACAAATAATAATGATTTATCAAAACCAGTCCCACCACCAAGAGATCATTTGCGTATGGAAAAAGATGGTAGAATGGTAAATCGTGCACCGGCACCCCAAGTACCAGACCGTAAAATATTAAATAATCAACAACCGCAACAACAAATTGGACAAACAGTTGATCAGCCAACAATAGAACAATTGGATAGTATTAAAAAATATCAAGAGCAATTACGTAGGCGACGTGAAGAAGAAGAACGAATATCACAACAAAATGAATTTTTACAATCAAGTTTAAGAGGTTCAAAAAAATTACGTGCACTTCTTAAAGAAAATATATCATCATCGGCATCAGCTGAGCCACAACATCAAACAGCCGGTGAATATATTGGTGTTGATAATGATGCATTTACAGATGATGAAGGAATGCAAAAAAAATTTACTGGATATGGTGAATTTGTTGCTGCTTTAGAGCGGCTACAAACACAGCTTACAAAAAAGAATATGGCTTCATTAGCTGGAATTGTAACAACAGCACAGACATTACTTTTAGATGCTGGTCTAGCTCATGCTTTAGCTGTACGTCAAGCAGTATTAGAACGTCGTAAATCGCGTATTGCTAATTCCATTAGTGCCAATGCTCAATCTTTAACAAAAGATGTTATTGAATTATTAAGTCAATCAAATTCAACCGCTGCCATTGAATTGGGTAATTTATTAACGAGTCATGAAATGGAAGGATTATTATCAGCACATGATAAAATTGCTTCTACAACTGATTTTTGTGGTCAATTACCAAATGGAAATTATAAAAATTCACCAGAACATTTAAATAGTCAAATTTCAAAAGAACAATCACAATCACAACCAGTTTCAAATCAACAAAATCAACCACTTCCAGCAATTCCATCGCCAACAAAGAATTCTTCATTAACTGCCAATCCATCACGTCTAATTAATAATAATATTTTAAAACGTTCGGATAATCAACAAATGAGTTCACAATTTGGTGTTTTAAGTGATGGCTCAAAAGATCATATACGTATTATACAAATTGAAAAATCAGCTGAACCCTTGGGCGCAACAGTACGTAATGAAGGTGAAGCTGTTGTTATTGGACGAATAATACGCGGTGGTGCAGCAGAAAAATCTGGTCTATTACATGAAGGTGATGAAGTTTTAGAAGTTAATGGTATTGAAATGCGTGGCAAAACTGTTAATGATGTATGCACATTACTTGGTTCAATGACTGGTACATTAACATTTTTAATAGTACCAGCCGGGATGTTAGTGCAAGCAGGTACAGGACGTGAATCTGCAATATTACATGTACGAGCACATTTTGATTATGATCCAGAAGATGATTTGTATATACCGTGCCGTGAATTAGGTATAAGTTTTCAAAAAGGTGATGTTTTACATGTTGTGTCACGTGATGATCCAAATTGGTGGCAGGCATTTCGTGAGGGTGAAGAAGATCAAACATTAGCTGGATTAATACCAAGTCAATCGTTTCAATATCAAAGAGAAACATTTAAATTAGCAATTGCTGAAGAAGCTGGTTTATCAAGACCAAAAAATAAAGATAAGGCTGCAACATTGTTATGTGCTCGAAAAGGTAGAAAAAAGAAAAATAAAGCAACATCGGAAGCTGGTTATCCATTGTATGCTACAACAGCTCATGATGAACAAGATGTTGAAGAGATACTCACATACGAAGAAGTTGGTTTATATTATCCACGTGCAACACATAAACGTCCAATTGTATTAATTGGTCCACCAAATATTGGTAGACATGAACTTGCCCAAAGATTAATGTCAGATTTAGATCGTTTTTCAGCAGCTGTACCACATACATCAAGAATGCGTCGTGAAGGTGAAATTGCTGGTCAAGATTATCATTTTATAACAAGAGCTCAATTTGAAGCTGATATATTAGCAAGACGTTTTGTTGAACATGGTGAATATGAAAAAGCGTATTATGGTACATCACTCGAAGCAATACGTACTGTTGTTGTAAATGGTAAAATATGTGTATTAAATTTACATCCACAAAGTTTAAAATTATTAAGAGCATCCGATTTGAAACCGTATGTTGTATTTGTT
Organism: Argyra leucocephala; assembly: GCA_963942445.1. NCBI lineage: Eukaryota > Metazoa > Arthropoda > Insecta > Diptera > Dolichopodidae > Argyra > Argyra leucocephala. The sequence goes on along the minus strand of OZ012681.1, from coordinate 5,681,203 downwards.
GCACCACCAAGTTTAGAAAAATTACGTCAAATGAAATTACGAAATGGTGAACCAGTTAAAGAAGAAAATTTAAGAGAAATTATTGCAACTGCACGTGATATGGAAGCAAGATGGGGTCATTTATTTGATATGATTATAATTAATAATGATACAGAAAGAGCATATCATGAACTTTTAGCTGAAATAAATTCATTAGAACGTGAGCCACAATGGGTGCCAGCCAGTTGGATTCGATCAAATAAAAGGGAGGAATAATAATGTTTTGAAAAAGAGAGAGAGAGAAAAAAAATGAAGCAAAATAATTTATATTTTATATATTATATGCATACGTACGTAATTACACATATATATGTATGTATATATATATATATATGTATATCAATATTATTAAAAATTAATTTTTTTTTTTTTTTTTTTTTTTAATAAATGTTATTTAATTATATAGAAAAGTAGTCAGCAAAGCTATTATTATTAATAATTATTATTATTATATTATTATTATTATTATTATTAATTATTATTATCGATATCTCAAAAACAAATTTATATATTTAAGTTTCATGAAAAGAAGCAATAATTTTTTTTTTTTTTAATTAAGAAATTTATTAAAAAATTGTTAAAAAAATTTTCTAAAAACAAAAAAAAACTGAAAAACAATCCTGAAATATAAACACATAGTAGTCACAATTATATATATATATATATATATATATACATATACATATATTAACTAAACATACTAATTAAATAAGAGAAAAAAAATAATAAAAATTATTTTAAAAAAAAAATTATTAAAAAAAAAATTGTATAAAGTTGAAAATTTGAAATAAATATATAAAAAAAAAACTTAATTAATTAAAAAAAAAAGAAAGCAATTTTTAGGTATTCCAAATATATTATATGAATAAATTAAAATATTTTATTATAAAATGACAAAATAAAATAAAGAAAATTATTGAATTTTGTACTTAATATGTTATATATAAAAATTTAATGAAATGGAAAAAAAAAGATTAACAAACAAAATATATTATTATATATTGAAATTAAAATATTTTCAGAAAAAAAATTAATTTTTTATTATTTATTAAATTTATTTAATTTATTTTTGCTTTAGCTATATAAAACAAAGTCCACACATTAAATTGACTGTAATAAACGTATATTTAATTTAAACTAATATTCTAAAATGTCAGAAATATATCCAGAGACTTGGTAAATTTCGATGATGATCCCAGAGCGCACTTAGTACCTACCACCAGTAGTCGATTATTATAATGAATATATTTGTTTTTCAAAAACAAAAACTTATAAACATTTTTGATTTCTCAGTCATAAATAATTCTAAAAAATTTTGAGTGCTGCTATACGTTCCATTTTGCATTTAATTTTTCAAAGTTTTTGATATTTTAAGACGTGTAATTTCATGAACTTTGACAGATAACAAAATTTAACATTCAATAACAATAGTACAAAAAATCATCTACTTAGTAGATTTGAGCAGTAGACTTATACTATAGTATTAAGTAGACTTATACTAGTACTTATGCATCAAGATCAAAAAATAAAGATAAGCTGCAACATTGTTATGTACTCGAAAAAGTAGAAAAAAGGAAAAAAAATAACATCGGAAGCTGGTTATCCATTGAATTTTTTTTGTTCATTATAGGCATTTTTCTAATTTAAAATTCACATTGTAAATTTATTGAACTTTGTTACGACACACCGACATCGAAAGTATAAAAACAATTCATGTGTTAGTCGTAATAGGAAGTAAGAAATTATGCTTGTATTAAGTGAATTGAAGTATCACCATAGACTAATACTCTATCTATGCTTAGTCATAGTATACCCTTTTATTATATTAGTCTATGGCATCACTCCGGAATGAAATATCTTCTGAACTGTGAAGCCTTTTTAACAATTTACAGATCTGTAAAAAAACAGTAAACTAACAAAATGTGTTTATAAATTTTTAACAAAAAATATTCCTAATTGGATAAAATGAAATATGTATGTGGTCCTACTTCTCTACTTGGAACTATCACAAAATATTAAAATTTACCCTAAAATCACAAATATCAAAAGTTAGCATTTTGTAGGAGTTCAAATATATAATAGAACCAGAAAAAAGCAATCAATATCCTGTATTTAAATGCTTCGTGTTTTTTTTTTTCAAAATTTGCGATCGCATTAGATTTTAACTCGATTAATGTGTAATTTATAAATACTTTGTTTGTATCAATATTGTTGCAAAACAAAGGACATAAAAATGGAACAAAATAAAAATGCTTAGATAGACTTTAGGCAAAGCTGGTGTTGCACAAAATCAGTAACAATTATATTTGGTTAATATTTTAAAAATGCTTAGATACTCAAACACCTGCCAAACCAGTCGCGAAGACATCGTCGGCAACAATTTTGATCATGAAACAATGTCACAAACTTTTTTGAGCTTCTGTTGACATTTTTGATAATGCAGACGTTGTATTCAATTTTGTGTTTAGACATTTACAATGCCAAGCAGAGTAGAAAGCTTCAATAACTGAAAAATTTGAGGAATTTGAACTGAGGATGATGTCGGTCACATTGTGAAAGCATATTATAAAAAAATATATAAATTTCAACACATTCAAATGGAAGCGGTTACCCATCGCTACATGCCAACATTGTGTGTGATTCAATATTGAAAATAAATAAATTGCAGAACTAATGAACCATATCAATTGATAGATAGAACAAATCCCAACCCTTCAGTCAGTACGTAAGTCAATTCAATCTTGTGTTACTATAGGTGTACTAAAGATCTAAACTAAACACAATTTTTAAATTTAAAACTGATTGTTTTGACTCTTCAAAATTTACATAAAATTTTCAAATAATTGTAAAATCTAAAATGAGGCGTTATCAAATTTTTTCTATTCAATTCATTGTTTTTCAATTCATAATTTTAATCGTATAATGATTGTCTTATAATTACAAATGTCTTATGCAAAAAAATAACGTAATTAATAAAACTCTACATACATATTGTTATATTTTAATTGTAACAAATTTAATTATGAACGGACATCAATCTTATCTTTTCGAAGGGAACATGTAAAAAAAAAAAAAAAACAAAAAAAAAATATAGTGACATAACTAGGGTAAATTAACAAATTTTCGGAAGCATTTTATACAAAAAAAAAAAACATGTTACTTAAAATTAATAAATGTCAAAATTTTGGTAAAAAAGTATTTATTTTAAAATTTTGACGTAATATGAAAGGTTTTGCATTTTTTTTTTTTTCATTTTTTAATTTCTAAAATCTCAGTTGGAAATTTTTAATTTCTTTTTTTCTTTTGTTTTATTTTTTTTTTTTTAATTTTGTTTTTGTATTATCTAATTTACTTATACAACTCATTTGATGTACCTACATATTCGATTTCATGAAATTGGTCAGTGTTGTTTTTTATTTTTGGAAATACAATGTTCAGCCTTAATTATTTAATTTATTTTTAATAGTGAATTGTGGGTGCGAAAAAGAAAATCAAATTTAAAATTAGAAAAACAAAATAATGAAATGTCAATTTTTTTTTTCTAATACTTTAACAAGAGATGATGAGATTTGGTTTAACTGTCAATTCTGTGTAGAGAGTCGAGTGTCGTTTTTTGGACAATCAACAAGTTTATTACTACTCATTACATTATTTTGTTGTTGATGTTTTTTTTTCTATTTTCTTCATTCTTTCAACAGTTATGAATCTCTGTATTTTTTACTTAACAAAAAAAAAAAAAAAAAAATTCAATTGAAACATTCAGAATACACCATTTTAAGAGTTTTTACTTTTTCATCTTTTGTAAAAGGAAATTGGAAAAAAAATAAAAATTATTGTCAAGTTGTTGATGTTAAAAATATGATGAATGATACCTACAGTTGGTCGTATTTTTCTCAAAGTAACAACACCATTACCAACAACAACAACAACAACTAAAAAAACAACTTTACATTAACACAATAAGAATTAAAATAAGTAATACGAGAGAAAAACGAAAAAAAAAACAAAAATGAAAAAGAACAAAAAAGAAATTTATTTTTAATTTACAAAAAAAAAAAAAGAAAAAAAAAAACATAGTAACAAATGTATGAATCTTAACTACTATTATAAAAAAAAAAATGATTTTATATTTTTTTATTTTTTTTATTATTGAATTCTAGTATGTACTTGCATTATTAGACTGACCATACATCTGATAATTTGATATAGGATAATCCGGAATTTGGGTACAGTTATTATTATTGCAATTGGAGTTCGACAATTAAGGCTTTTTCATAAACGCAGTATGATGTGACAATTGAATTATACATGGCTGACTTATAATTATTGAGTTGTTTAGTTTAGGACGGTCACACTACAATAAATTATTGACGTTTATGAACATGCATTTTTAAAATTTAGTTTTCATTGGTTTAAATTTTGTTTACAATTTCAAATTAATTTTTTTGTAAATTTAAAATAAATAAATAATAATATCTACAATCAAAATGAAACAATAATTTAAATATATGTATAATATAAAAAAATATATACCAAAAAATTAATATAATTTAATAAAACAGCCCACATTTCGAAAGGGAAAAGGACCTATAAAGTTGGCCTACAGATTTATATGTAGGATCAATTGTAAAAATAAATAAATAAATCAAAGTGGAACAATTTATTTTGACAATATTACCTTGCTCTTCACCCTCAGCCATTTTAAAAATTTAAACAAATCTATTTCTACAAAACAAAACCGACAAAAGAAAAAAATTTCTCCAGTATGAAATTTCATAATGCGTAGCTGACTTTGTTTTGCTAATGAATTTTGTGTCATGTCACAATGGTTGTTGCAATGTAGTTAATGAACTGTAAATCAATGTATAAACCATTTATGAACACTATGACGAGATTAATGTATTGCAGATTACAGATTAATGTTTTATTTTTACTTTTAAGCCCTCTGGTACCATTTTGATTTTCTACCAGTTGAGTGGTCTCAATGTCAACGCCTAATATGGCTCTCCAGACAAGCCAAATATTTTGTTGCATATCTTTTTATTTAATTTGATATACAAGGAATTTTTAGAACTCTGGTGCAAGTCACTGTTGCGAACATATCAATGGGCATTCACCATGTTTCGCAAGATTTTATTTTGAAATTTTTGTATACAAAGTACACGTGTTTGTTTATCACATCCCTATCTGATGGTTTCATGGTTTGATTATCTGATTATATAACAATAGCTTATTATGTATAGGCAATTTTGAATTTCGACATAGTAGCCAATACATTTCTCCATATCTATTATCAATCTCAAGCCTTTTTCTTTTTGACGTTCTCTTTCCACCGAAATTTGACATCTAATGTCATTCCTAGGTATTTAGCGTTGTTTTCTTGGCGTATATTCAACCCATTCAGATTTACCGATTGTTGATTTTCTAATTTTTGATTTGTAAAATTTACATGTACCGATTTTGACTGATTGAGTTTAATTTTCCATTTCTTTGTCCGCAGGAAGTATAGCTTGCCGCCGCTTGTTCATTGCAGCTTATTTGTAGCTTCGTCAATATTAGATCCTACTACCATCAACGTAGTATCGTTAGCAATATATTCTCCATTTGTGGTAAATCATTGGTGTAGAGCAAATACAGTATGGGACCCAGAAATACTACTTTGAGGCACACCTGTTTTAATATCTCTGACAGTAGAACGTTTAATTTGTCTTGTTTAATTCTAAATAGTCTGTTTTCTAGATATGATGAGAGTATATCTACGTATATTGTTTAAATAACATATGATTTAGTTTATGTATTAAGCCTCGATTCCATACTTTATCAAAAGCTTTAGCTACCTCTAGAAATATATCGTCTTTTCTTCTAAAGCTTTTTTCTATATTATGTCTGTTATCTTATGTATTTGATCGACTGTCGAGGGCTTAGATCTAAAATCAAATTGATAGTTTGGAATTAGGTTGCTATTTTCTATAAAGTGTTTCACTCGTTTCAATAGTAGTTTTTCAAATAATTTTGATATTATTGGGAAAGAGATATGAATTCAACATTGGAAATAGATCGATTAGATAATTGTGTTCATCATATCTAATTATCATTTCAAACAAAATTCATTTAGATTTCTGTGTTTTTGTTTATTATTTATTTTTTACTTGTTTCAATATCTTATTACCCAATTACCATCTTCACAATATGGTTACATTATACAAACCGATTCTTATTCAAAACTATTTAAGATTTAAAAGTCCATATACATTAGATTCGGTTAATTTTTTAACACAAAAATGAAATTATTTACTTCGGTTAACGACTATTGACCAAAAAAAAACAAAACAAAAAAAAAAATACAACATTAATGAAAAATTTTATTAAGCGTGACTGGAACTGAGATCGTATTATAACAGACGTTATAAATATTGGCACATAAAAACGGCACATGTTAAATTAAAAAAATAAATAAATTTCTACACACATGTGCATATACATATCAGAGTAATGTATATAAATTCTAATATTATTAAAAATATTTTTTAACAAGTCCATTATAGTAACACATATTCATTCAAAAAACTTTAAAATAGACATAATGCTTATGTATATAGAAACTTGTAAGTGGGGTGGGTGGAAATAGAGAAAAAAAATGGAGAAAAAATAAAAATAATAAGTGAGCGTGTTTAATGTGTATTTTTCATAAATGAAATCTTATTCTATTCTAAAATACTAAAAAAAAAAATTCATTTCAAGTCAGCCAGCAATATCAGCAGAGAAAACGCGTTGATTAATTGTTACAATTCTATATAATAACTATTACTATACTCTATATATACACTATATTAATCTTATACAATTAAAAAACATCCATATACGGTTACAAGATTCCATCCGTTATGGTTGAATTATGAATTTATAAAATAATATCATCAGTAGCAACACACCTTAATCCACAAATACGAATTTATATGTGAACAATATGTTGAATTTTTGGTTATTTTTATTGTTGTTGTTGTTTTTTTTTGAAAAAATAACTTTTTTAAAATTTTACATGAGCTGATCAAATCACTGGTTGTATTATAAAAGATAAATCTCTACAGGTGATGTTTTGCCATTACAAAATGATGAATTAGAGGAAATATTTTATAATTTTTTCAAAAAATTTAATATTAATTAATTTTAAACTTAAATTTGTGGCTCGTGTCATTATTAAAAATTTATTAAATTTTGTAACTAATATTTTATATTATTTAAATTGGAATTAAACTACGGCCTTATTTTGAAATTATGTTAAGCTTTTAAGATCTCATTAATAATAAAAATCTATAACAATCTAAAATAATTAATATTAAAAAAAGAAAATAGTTTTTGTTGCTTCTTTAGCCCTATGGACCTATGGTAAATGTAGAACACATCAACACAGTTCTTTTATTTTTCTGTGGAAAGCTGTGTGTTACTTCTGAATTCAATTTTTATAATCACTTCTTAAGTTTTTACTAATACTAATTTTTTTTAATTTTCACCCGATTCTATCGAATATTATGTATTAATTATTCATTTTAGACTTTTTAACTACTATCGAGACATAGACCAGAACCTAATATAATACATGGCCAGTTCCCTCAGTCATGATTTGGTCGCAATAGCTAATTGGAGCTTAAAAAACAGAGTCGAGTTTAACACTTCTAAAACTCAGAGCTGTACAATCTCCCGAAAAATTGCCAGTTTTGATCCTACTCTTTTGTTTCAGGAAGATAAACTTCAGCGGTTTGAAAGCTTAAGCATATTAGGTATGCACCTTAATCGAAAAATGATCTAGAATGATCATATATTTGATGTTGCAAAAAACGCAGCCATATATTTAGGTTTTCTTAGCTGCTGCAAGGCTTACATCTCCCCCTGTGACCACTTGAAAATCTATAAAATCTTTTATACGACCCAAAATGGAGTATAATTCTCACATATGGACTGGCGCCTCTAGTATTGCGTTAAAACATTTGGATAAAGTCCAAAAATGAGCTATTCGTCTAATCAATGACCCAAATGTGACAGCCCATCTTGCTCCTCTTGGACATCGTCGTATATTCGGAGCTTTCCCACTTTTTCATTGATATTTCGTAGGCATCGGCACATGCTCAGTGAAAATTAAATCTATATTACCTCCACTTAAGCGTTTCCCCGCGAAACACGAAGGGCAGCATGTGCTCATCCCTACACCGTGGGAATCCCTAGATGGCAAAAGACAACTTATGAAAATTCGTTTATAACTTCAACATCCCGAATGTGAAACCAAATTCCACCTTATGTGTTCCCAAAACATGACAAATTCTCTATTTATGACCTAAATAAATTCAAGACGAACATTAACATCTTCATTCGTAATTGTCCGCCTTCCCTTTTACCATCCTCCTTTCCAAATTTTCCTTTCCCACCGATCGGTATAAAAGTTCCCCACCTAGTGTTTTGGCTATGCATAAAAAACAAAAAATATAAGATTTGGTTAAGGATAAAATTTATGACTTTCATTCAATCGTAAACAGGACTTTGGTTCTATTCGACTTTTATTTCTATTTTAATTTTAATACGGAATTCAGGTGTTAACTTTTGACATTAAGCTTCCGTGCTAATGATATGTATTGTGATAAGCTTAATAAAGCATGAGGAATACATCCAAGCTGGTTTTCGTTCTCAACGAAACTGCAATCAAATCCAAACGATCAAGCAAACACACTTCGGGTGATAGTAGAACAATCCATTGAGTATAGAAAATCATTCTACTATTATACATGCTCTTCAAGAAGGCTTTCGACACAATCAAGCACTCTGTGATGTGGAAAGCACTAAGAGACAAAGGAACACAAAAAAAATATTCTGCCTAATCCAAGCATTATACGAAGAAACCGAACTCTCAGTAATACACAGGAAATGAAAATGTGCTTCCTTCATCACAACATCGGTAATCAGTAATCAAACAAGGATGTCCGCTCTCACCACTCCTCTTCACAACCGTCCTAGATTAGTAGAAAAAGCTTGCTCTATAAAGAGAGGAATATGCAGAAGGTATCTGTCTCGACTATACAGGTGATATCTGTCTTCTCTCGCACAAATTCAGCGGCATACAGTGCAAATTAGAACGCCTGGAACAACTTGCCAAACATGTCGGACTATAAATCAATCTATGGAGAAAACCAAAGCCATGAGAATAAATGATACCAGCACAGAACATCTTCAGGTTGAAAGAAGAACAAATAGAATTTGTGAACAACTTTTGCTGCTTGGGAAGCATCATAGCAATTAGTGGCGGGGCTCAAGAAGATGAAGAAAACAGATTTAAAAAAGTAAAATCAGCATTTGGAAGATTGCAACCGATATGAAGGAACAACCAAATTTCCAGAGCAACTAAACTTAGAATATTCCGGTTTTGTATAAAATTAATCCTGACATCCGGCAGTGAAACATCAAAAATCCTCAACCAGCAGTTACAAGTCTTCATTAATAAATGTCTAAGGATAATATGCCAAATATTCTGACCAAACACAATATGCAACAAGGATCTCTAATTCTCTCATTTCTTACAAAAAAATTTTTTTTTTGTTTTTATTGTGGATTTATATTGTCGGCACCCAACGAACAAACCAGCGAAGAACCCACATAGAAAAAAATTAGAAGAAGGAAATGGTGATGGATAGGCTATACACTCAGAAAGCCATCAAGCAACATCGCGCGAATGAGCTTAGAATGGAACACACAAGGTACAAGAAAACCTGCTCATCTAAAGAACAGATGGCGGAGGGCCATAATACAAGAACTAGAAAAAACAAACATAACGTTGGAACAAGTGAAAACATCAGTTAGCAATCGAGTACGATGGAAATGTTAAGTGAAAACCATATGCTCCCAACAGGTGTAAGGAAAAAATATAACCTATAAACGTTAGTTGAGTTGTCAAACATTCAACTATATATTGTTTAAATTTTAACACCAACTATTTCAAATATCACATGTCGTAAATACTTTATTTCAAGATAGAAAATTACGGAAAAAATTAATTCTTGATGTGTTAATTCTTGAATTTTTGACACCTTGTGTTATTCTACAGATCTACATACTAAGTAGAGTATGTTCTTACAAATTAAGAGAATAACTATAGTATTCGAGGAAGTTTATTAAATTAATATATTTAAATATGAATTGTTTATCTACTATCATTTCAATTTATCGTGGACACAACAATTTTAGCAAATTGATTTATCTTAAACAACAACCTCGTGCGTAATAGTTTATGTAAAATTAAATTTAAATCGGGGGTGTTGTTACGGCAATGTTAAAATGACTTTGTACATTGAAATTTCAAATTGAAAAATATTTAATTTCGCCACGTCTCCTTTTAAATATATACCATTTAAAATAATTTGAATAAAAATTTGTTTAGAATTTTTTTTTTGTTTGCTTAATTTGATTTTATTGATTGATCTCTATCCAAAGAAAATAACAATAATTTTACATGAATATTATTTTTGCAAATTTAAAGATTGCAAGAATTATTAAAATCTTCTAGCTAATTTTACCTTAAATTGGGTCTGTGGACATAATACTTTATTGATTCAGCTAAATTGAGTAATTTTTTTTTAGTCTACTATATGATTTTTGTTTAATGCTCTTGACAGCAACTTAAAGTATCAAATTACTGGCAACTCATTAAATGTGGATTTGTCAAATTTCTTGCTAGTAGATTGGGGTGGACTACTATTCTTTTGACGTAATTTCGTATTTCTGTTTCAGTAGCTTCTTCTACCATAGGTAAGTTTAGGTTCTTATTAAGGTTGAAATTTCAATGTACCATGCCGCAATAGTAATCATTCTCATTGTTTTTGACTGGAATCTTTGGATTATCTCCAGATTATTTTTGGACATGTTTTTTCCAGATTTGACATCCGTAAGACCTTATGAAGGTTGGAATATTTAATGTACCATGCCGCAATAGTAATCATTCTCATTGTTTTCGACTGGAATATTTGGATTATCTCCGGATTATTTGTGGACATGTTTTTTCCAGATTTGACATCCGTAAGACCTTATGAAGGTTGGAATATTTAATGTACCATGCCGCAATAGTAATCATTCTCATTGTTTTCGACTGGAATCTTTGGATTATCTCCATATTACTTTTTGGCATCCGTAAGACCATAATGCTTCAGATATTTGAAATGTACTTTTTGCAATTTCCAGATTAAAAACAATGAACTGAGAGAAATAAATAGTATAATAAAATAAATATATTTAATTGCCGATTTGTTTAGTGCATGCAATAAGATCGTACCTTTTCTATATTTTGCTCAAATCTATCCTATATTTTATAAAAAAAAAAACACTGCAATTTATAATAAAACCTAACCTATCCCATTCTAACACTAACACTGTTTCAACACTATATTAACAATAATATTTTTTCAATTAAAATATAACAATAATTGCTACATTCAACCATGATGAATTCAAATTCATGATTATTATTGCTTTTAAATATAATAAAAAAGTTGGCCACCTCTGCCATTTTAAAGCAATGACAGAAACTTTTAAAATTTACATAATAATTGAGAAATGATATTGAGTATTTTTTTTGTTTTGTTTTTTGAGAACGAATTTCTTACAATCTAAATTTTAATCTAATTTTTTTTTTTTTTTTTTTTGTTTTTTATTAATAGAAATTTATTATAAAAAAAAAAATTTACTTAAGATAAAAAAAAGATTTATAACGGTATCTTTAAGCTCTGCATTTTGAATGCCATCAGAAGTTGTTCTTTTGAATTGTTAATGGCATATCATTATTAGGTATAAATAAATAAATATAAAAAACTTAAGTGGCATACCTATTTTTATGTAAGTTTATATTTTCTTCATTGACAGTTAAAAGAATTTTACCACAAAAGAACGGAAATTTTAAACGAAAATTTATTACAAGCATCATGGAGTCAATTAGTACAATGATTCTTACTAGGTATTTTACAACAATGTTTTCCTGGAAGAATAAAAGGAATTGAATCTTGAAACCGATTAGCGAATTCACAAATCGTATAGAAGAAAAATTTTCGATTTAATTATCAAATTTTGTACACAATCTCTTCAGATAGAGTGAGTATAGATAGATTTGAATTAAGACCCACTCTCGCATCATAATCAAATAAATTATTTATTTATTTATTTATGCTTTAAATAATATCATGTTTTATTTATGGTCCTGTTTTACTTCTTTAGGAAGTATAGTATAAAATAATCAATGGTAGGGTTACCATTTTTAGGTATAGGAATAATTTTAGTCAATTTTCTGGGCCAATGGCATCAGATTTGATACTATTAATAGCACAAAAAAACTTCATCAATATTCCAAAGGGCGAAAGTACATGACATGTTGTTGTTAACAACTATATTAGAAGATAGACAAATATGTCTATTGGTAGGCGAAACTAAAAAGTCTTTATTCAAATCATTAACATCAATGTTATATAATAAAAATTCTTTGAGTTGCTCGTAGTTTGGAGAATATTATATTTGCCTGGTTAATTTTTAAATTAACATTTAAACATTTTCTGAACTTTTCTCTATCCAAAACACTTTTTGATTCTATCCATACCTCATCACGTACAGCTGTATCACGTTAGAAATAAGAGTTTTGATTGAAGGTTTAAAATACAGTACATATAAAGTTTTCTTTAGTAATGACAGACTTAAGGGACACGAGTTCGTTAAATAGATCTAAGACCAGGTTGTTGAAAAAACATCATATTATCATTAACGTTGTCAATATTATAAAAAAAACAGCTTTAGTAAAATACTCTATTTTATACTCAGCAGGTGGGTGGAAGTAAACAGTATCCAGCAAAACAGAGTTCCCATTACTTTTTGTTTAAATTAGAATAAATTCCATGTCATCTGACGTATTTGAATGACACAACAACTTAACTGTGAAACAACATTTCATATATGAAGCTACTCCATCCACCACTGCAAATTTCATTTTCCAAGTTGTCTACTCTGGAACGGTCGCACCTGTATAATTTGATGTAATTTGACATAATTTGACATAATTTTAATCATGTTAGAGTCTACATCAGAATCCAGCCAAGTTTCACTCAGCATAATTACATTAGTTTTTACACTATATGCCTTCAACATACCAATTTTAAAAGTAAGACTTCTAATGTTGATTTGCATATGATGTTCAGTAATTGGTTGGAGCATTATTAAAAGCTGATTATAGCACTATATTTGGTATAAGACCCGAACCATGAGTATTGTTAGCCACATTTAGTGAAACTGTAATGTTGAAAGTAATTTGAGTCTGCAAAAAGAGAATAGTGAACATTATAGAATCGATTCAAAATAAATTCAAAAATTCAAATTAATTGTCAAAGTTGAAATTCTGCGACAAAGCTAAAAAGCAATCAACATTTGTGTGATGGCTACGATGATTAGTTGATAGTTATTTTCGATGTGGGCATTTGTATTGGCATTTTATATGTTTTAACTTTGAAAGTTAAAGTATAAAGTTATAGTATTTATCTACAAGTGCCGCTGGAGTTTGTTGTCTTAGTAGAAGAGAAGAATTTTTTTTAATGCCGGAGTTTGAACTGATGTTGCTGGATTTATTTTTGATCTGTACTATGAAGACAGATGAATTTGTCATATTTTGTAAAACTGAAATGGTATAAGATATATTTCCATGCTCCAATTGGTAATATTTTAGAATAATCATTTTCGTTTTGTATGTAGCATCAAAATTGCCGAACAAATTATTTGAATAAAGAAATGTTTCACCATCACCGTACTGAATCTTATTCATTAACAGAGAATCTACATATTAGGTTTATTCTGCTATAGATCTTCAATTTTTTATTAAAGCTCTTGCATTATATCGAAATTATTTATGTGACAGAAGATATACCTTTCAAGTTTTTAAATGTTGTGTCTCTCAATGAAAATTTGTTACTTCTTCTAAAACTTTTTGAGTGCTAAAAAACCTTGCAGGTTCTGGGCCTGACGCAAAATTGTCCTCCACTGACTTCGGTAACGAGCGGAATCTCTCTAGTTGGTGATATGAAGTTTTTTCATATCTGCCGATACTTCATCTCTCCAACGAAGGTGTGGCCATTCTCGACGACGCTCTACATCGCCTAGTCAATGCAGACGTCTTATTCTGACTTTTTTTTTTGTCTAAGTTCATGTCGTTGAACAGCTGGTTATAGTTCGGCATTTTATCTTATTCTCCAAATGTAAATGTATATTTAATTAAATTTGGAGAGATTGTTTTTGTAGAGGTATAAAACTTTCATTGGAGACATCTGTTATTTGACAGATGATGTAAGTAATCTTGGTCTTTTGTTTGACAGTTTGTTTATATTTTTGCAATAATAGAAAATTTTTGGTAAGGATTTTGGTCTACACTAATATAACCCTGCTTTCGGTAATATCGTCTGCGCTACAACTGTAAGAAAATCAACTGTCATCAAGCTTTCGGTTATGCAATTGACGATAATAATTGACGATCGTCATGCTTTCGGTTATGTAAAATGGCAGTGAAATTTGAGGATACAAAACAGCAGACATTTTTATGATTAGTTGTGATTTTTTTTGTTCTGTAAGTGCGTAGTAAAAAATTTTTATGATGCATTGTGAAAAAGATTTATAAGTAAAAAAAGAAAAATTACTACAATTATTTATTTAAAAATTATAATAACACTTTTTTATTTTAAATTAGTTTTTTATAATATGAAACATAAAAAAGTAATATAAAATAAAATATAAGTGTTATTACAATAAATTACAATTCACAAATCAAAAATTTATGTTCGGTAATATCAAAGATGCGACGCAACGTCAAAAGCTTGCATTTGTCGATTTGACAGTTGATCGGTCGCATCAAATGTTAATTGATTGACCGCCAATTCAGCATTACCGAAAGCAGGATAAGTTAGATAGGTAAGTAGAAGTGGCTCAGGTCAACGGTGTCTATTATGGTACTGTGAAATCAAAAACCTTTACCCGGAACATCCTATGACTCAAAACCAATTCGAAGTTTTTACAAAATGAATGGATGGTACTTTATTTGAAATAACTGCAAAATCACATTGTGAGCTCAGAAAGTAGACTCATAGTTTAGTTGTCCTTCTATGAAATAAGGTGAGGCAGGTGCAGAAAAGATGCATTATAATTTCATCCTTTCGTACTTCTTTTCTTCAAGTCTGTTGGATTATCCGCAATTGGTAACTCTGATCGATTCTTCATGAAGCAATAGGCTACGCGCAAGTATAGAGGTGTGCTAAAACTGCTTCTGTCTGGAAGGACCGTTTTTGTTGCATGTAACTTGTTTTGTAAATGGGCTGAAAGTCTACAGAGACGTGAAATTGTTATGGTAACAAACTAAACTTCCATAATATAGTGTGCTAAAACTGCTCCTGTTTAGAAGGATAGTTTATGTTGGAGTCATTTGTTTTGCAAATCGGCTGAACATCTATCTATAAGCTAAATTGTTATGGTAACAAACTAAACTTCCATAATATAGGTGTGAAAATTTCTTTAAAAATGTTTTTCAATTGAAATTTTGTTTATTTACTTATATATACATATTTCTTCCACTGACTATATAAATTTTCGGTGTGGCATAACAATTGCATATCGCACACGAATTACAGTATAACATTATTTAATTTTGATTGTTGAAATATAATGTAAATAATATATGAAGCAGATTATTATCAAACATAATGGCGTAAAATATTCAAGTTAATGAAATTTTTTTTTTATTTATCAAGAACAGAATATGTAAATAGGTTCATTTCTGAATACTCTACTGTTTAAAAATGTTGTGTAAATTAATTTTAAAAACAGAAATATTTCCTTTAGATACATTTGTCTCCATCACCAGCTGAGTTATGTTTTCTTTCCGTTCAATATTTTTTTTCTTGTTTATTTTTTTTATTATTCAAAAGGTTTTTCTTTTTTATTGTTATTAAACCTCGCCATTGAATCGGCCGTTTATTTTTATAGTATAATACATATACATACCATGTAAATGTGGTAGTAAACATGTTTTTTTATTTGTATTTTAAATGCAATTTGTAATAATTGTAATGTGTTGACTCAGTTGGATCACCTTTAAATTCCGATCCTCGTTATTATTGAAATATTTTTATTTCATATATTTATAGATTTGTTAATTTTTTTTAAAAATATTGGTATGTGTGCATGTATATACAACAAGTATGCATACAAGTGCATAATGGTAGTATTGGAGAAAATTTAACTCTTTTTTTAACTTGTTTTTTGTTTGTTTTTCATTGAATTGAGGAGATACACTGATACTTAGAAGTTGGATGTTGGATACTTTTTACAATTATAATTTTATTTTTATTTTATTGATGGTGTTTCCGTTTACACACTCTCAGCTCAGGTACAACAGTATGCAGTGTTAATGGTGTATTTACTTGGTGTACTCATATTATATTAAAATGTGTATAAAAACAGAATAAATTGATTGTACTCAGATCTTATCATGTTGTTTGTGTGTTTGTTTTTTTTTTTTGGTTTACATTTTTTTCTAGAAGTACAGTAAATGAAATTGAAGTAGAGTTCCACAAATTTAAAGTGAGGTAGGTATTCTAAATTCCAGGGTAAGTAAATAAAATCTATATTAATAATTTTGGATAAACTAAATTGCATATAAATTCAATAACGTTGTAGTACAACGAATATTCGAAACATGGTCGAATGATTAAACATCAATTCGTATTTTAAACTCATCAAGTAAGTATTAAGAAAATAGAGACAACTTTGTTGCTTTATATATATATATATATATATATATGTATATATATATACAAATGCATATATATAGATTATTTTCTCAAAAAGTAGATGATGAAAACTGCAAAATTAAATATCTTGATCTTAGCTGTTGACTGAAAAGGTAATAAATACTATTTAGATTACAGAACAATCAGAAGGGTAAAACCAAATTAAACCAAAAGTTCAAATATAAAATTCAGGTTTTGTTTTAAATATCAATTTCATTCGATTTCTCGATTTTTAATTATTCGACGCAGTTTTTATAATTTTGAGGCGTTGTACATGTATATTTCTATCTTAAATAAGTCAATGTAATTAATTTTACAGTTATTGCTTTCTAGCCTACAAATACGTAAAAATTTAATCGATTATTGTTGATTCATTTTTGCAACCTATATTTACAGTGTGATGACGACGACGACGACGATGACAACGTTGTCTGAACAAAACTCTACACAATGCCTAGAACCATTCAATCAATTAAATTTGTTTAAGAACGGTATTATAGTTAATTTATTTATTTATTTAATTAATTTATATAAATTGTACATAATACGATTAGTCTTATTACTATACAATTACAATATTCAATTTAGTTTAATTTTGGTTTAATTTGTTTACACACACACATAAAGTGATTTGTTCATTGACTTATTGATTTATATGAATTTGTTATTAGAAACTAGTTTGATGATTCAGAAGTTAATTTTTTTTAATTTTTGTATTAAGTATTAGAGATGTTAGTTAATTTGTGCGAATATTGAGAACTAACAAGCAAAGTCAAATTTCAGCTTTGGATTTGATTTATTCAACCCAAAGACTTCCCATACTTTATAGGTAATATTTTATCTGTAATACTTTATCGATAACTCTCAATTCACTGTAAAGTGAATTCAGATTTATTGAATGAATGAGATAGAAAATTTCATGAAATCAAAATCAAGAAGAAGATAAGACTATAAATTTATAAAAAGAGGTTAAAATAGACATAGTACGCAACAACCGCAATAATATTCGCCATGACTCAAAATTTATTCTAATTCAATCTGGAAAATTAATCAACCGTCAAAGAGTCATCAAACTCATATTATAATACTTAAAAGTAGAGGGCTACGGTATTTTGACAACTTTACGTGAACGTTTACATATACATATGTCAATTGCACAATAATTTGTTAGCTTAATTGTACACGATCGTTGTAAATTATTGTTTGAAGTTAGAAAAATCAGAATGTTGATTAATCTTGACCCTTGTCGGTAGACTTACGTTGTTGAACTTTTTTTCAATACCAGGTAATATTTTTTGAATATTGGAGGATCTACATTTTTATCCAGTGTGATATACCAATATACAAGTTATCAAATGTGACGTAAGAAATAGTTTTGTTTTTAAATGATTTCGATTTAAAACAATAACAAGTAAATACAACAACAAAACAACCTAAATCCACTTTTTTTTTTTGGATTTTGATTTAGCTTTGTAGTTATTACATAGAAGTGCTTATAGTTTCAGTAATGCAAAATATTCTTATGGTGGATTTTTAAATGCGACATTTTTACACTTCTACCTTCAAAACACAGAACTCCCCTCTCTTTTAAATTCTAAACGAACATGCATTTTTTTTCAGGTCAGCATTTTTTCGATAAACGAACGCAAAAAAATAAATGCAGAATATGGTCAACATTTTTTTTGAGAAACAAATTCATCATTAGTTTTATTTTGACATTTTAAAAATTATGCTAAAATCGAAATTCGATTTGTCAAAAAAAAAAAAACAAATTAAAGTGCCGATTGTAGTCAATTGGATCCGAACCGATTCGATTCAATTCGAAATGCCATTTTGAATAGGTAATTATACTCATTAGATCAGATTTGAATATTGACAATTCTTTAACGTTTTTATTTACATTTTTGGCATTTCAAAAAATTATAAAAGTTCAAGAAATACAAAAAGTTAAATATGTAAAGCAAAAGTAAAAAATAAAGTAAAAAAACAAAAAGATCAACACAGAGAGTTTGAAATAAGGTCAGAACTTCAAAAATAAGTTTTTGTTAAGTTAAAAAAAATTATATTTATAAAATTGTAATTATACAAAATATTTACTTAGTTTAATATTATAGAGAAATAATAGATATTATAGAATATAGATAACTAGACAAATATTATTTGTGTTGAAACAGTTCTCAATTTTTATTCTTGTTATTACAAATTATTATATGTTCTTTTCGAAAAATTTGAAATTAACTCAACCTTTCGGATCCGATTCGATATAATTTGATTAAGATAACTGATTATATTGAAATGTCATATGAGTAAATTTGACAGTTGTTCGGATCGGACAAGTCCTCCTAAATAGACAGGCCGCAACATTAAATTCAAGATGGCGTCATAAAGGCCACATGAAAATGTAAAGATTTTTCAGTTCATATAAGAATTTTGAACTTTGGAGTGATTAGAAGTTTTTTTTTTTTTAATTTATTTATTGTCAATATAATAAAACAAAATTTATTTCATCAAAATCAAAAGCTAATTTACATTAAATATTGAAGACTTATCTTAAAAATTTATAAAAACAAGAAATATTAAATATAGTAAAATAAAAATTTAAAACTAGCCTAGGTAGTTGTTGAAAAAGTTAGGTTCAATTTGTTAACCAAAGATAAGTGACAAAAGAACCTTTAAAAGAAATAATATATTTAATAAAGTGGGGAAAATTAAAAATAAAACAAAATAGAATAATTATAAAGAAAAAAATAATGCTTATATAGTAAAATATATAAATGAAAATGACGAAAAAATTCAAGAGTAAAACAAATTAAAATAAAATATGCAAAAAAAAAATAAATCAATGAGAAAAGCAGATTATAATTTTAAAAATCAAAAATTCAAATTAATGGATGTAAAAGGTTTTCAATAACGTTATGATCAAAAGAAAGAAGACATGATTTGATTTCTTTAAAAAATTTGATATCAACTCTTTCGCAAAGAAGATAACCTGGTAATTTATTGAATAAACGAGGTGCAGTATCATAATAGAAATGACAAAAATGTGATTTAAAAATCATAGGAATAAAAACTAGATTTCTGGTGTTGACACGTAAATTGTATGGTCCATATAACCTTGTAGTATTATACCCAGAATTATTAAAAAATGTTTTAAGAACTTTGTAAAAATATAAATGTCTTAGAGGAAGTAAAACAATTTATTAACAAAATTTCTTTCTAAACAATTTATTTATTCTATTATCAAATGCTTACTCTAAAATGTGGTTAAATAATTTTGGTTAAATTATTGTTACTCATATTATATGTATACATTCATATCATATTATATTTCATAAATTCTAAAATTCATCCTATTTAAGATGCCTTGATTAAAAACCTATAATTTACTTCTTAAAAATAAAAAAAAAACACCGGTTTATTTTCTTTTAACTTTATTAAATCAAAAAATATATCAACATACAGAAATAAAATCAAAATGTAGGTGAAGAATAGAAAAAAGTAAATAAAAAATATATAATTTAAATATATATTTAAAAAAAATAATTTTGTTTGTTAACACAAATAATAATAATATTTATAGATACAATGGTGATAAAATATATTTATGTATCAAGATTGAATATTAATTAATAAATCGAACTTGTTGTTTGTATTAAAAGTAAAATGATGTACTTAAAGGTTTTAAAAAATTTATATTTATATAAATTTATTTTTCAAAAAATACATTTTACAATGAAATTTTGATCGATTTTTATAACTCACAGATGTTCTATTGACATCTTCTATAAAGTTATAAAATCAATTAAAATGAAAATAGGAGTTGTACAGGTAGTCTAACACTATAAATACCTACTGATGAGTTCTAGTAGTGTTCTGATGAACGAAACAATTCCTCTTTGTTTAAAAATAATATATTTTAAAGACTATATTATTATATTTTAAAATATATTTTAAATAGATACAAAAAATTTGTTTATGCTTATATTAATAGAAAAAAATATTAGTATATGTATAAAAGTTACAATGTTTAATTTTAATAAGAAAAACAAATTTTTTCACACTTAGATTAATAGAAAAAAAATAAAAAATACGAAAAGTTAAGAAATGAATGTTTAATTTAAAGTGTTTAATTTGCTTTATTTAATGGATTTAGATGAATTTGATGTGACAACATTTTTTTGATGAATTCTTTTATCATTATTTTTATTTTTGCAATAATTATTCATCAAAATATTGCACCAAGTTTTTATACATTTTTTAAATATATCATATAAGAATTTTTATTGTTAATATTTTCCTATGGCCTGTAAAGTGTCATCTTAACAAAAAAAAAATACGAAGTGTTATGCCTGTATATTTAGGATGCCTTGGATCGGATCAAGTTGATTATAATCGGCACCTTAAGTTATTAATTAGAAATCGCTTCGAATTTGATGGTAAGTTTGATTCTAAGAATCTGAAATGATAAATTTAAAATGTTCTCAGTCACATGATTTTTTTTAAAAATTTAGTTCAAAGATCATTTGAATTTCCTTTACTGTACATTTTTTTTGTTTTTAATAACTTGTATAACATGAATAGTTATATTTATATATTTTAGAATGGAATTTATGTGTAATATTTTTTTTTGTATGTATATGTTAAGTGTATTTTAATAATAGAAAATTGGAAAATTAATTTTTTTTTATTCGAAAATTTATTATGATGTTTTTTTTTTATTATGATGGTATTTGTTCATCAGCTGGATTTGTTTATATTTGGAAAATTTTCTCATCCAAGTTGTAATGTACAGTAAGTAATAAAAAAAAAAAAAAATTAATAAAATCAAATCAGAATAACTTGAATACCAGTAAATCATATGAAATTAACAGAAAATTGCTTTCTCGTGTATAATTTGTGGTATCAATAGTTTGGAAAAAATTTTTGTTATAAAGCTTTCTGCTTGACAAACTCCTATTATTAAATTCCGTTGTTGGGTTTGTTTTCTTGTTATTTTTTTTTTTTTTTTATAAATGCAGTCAATTATGTTACTGTTGTTGTTTATTTTGTTTTTAAATCGTGTTCAACGAATTGCTGCCCCATTGACATTAGAACCGTACTTGAAATTAAATTTTATTTTAAAATTGTTCTAAACAATGAATCAGGCAGAGATGTTTTGATAGTTTTAAAACTTAAGTTTAAAAAAAAAAAAAACTATTCTAAATTTGCACGCAATTTAAATTTTTTAATTTCCTTGTTTTTGTTTTGTTTTTATTTTTATGAAAATTAGAAATTTATTTTTAAATAATATAGAAAAGTAGATTTTCATGATGCTTTTATTATAATGAAATGGGTTGAGGGGGCTTTTAATGCAATTGAGAACATGAGAACAATAAATAGTTGATTGAAAATGTTTAGTTTTTTTTTTTTTAACTAAATTATAAGTAAACAGATTTGTGATAGACAAGTGTTTTTTATTTTGAATTAAAGTAAAGATTAAAAAAGAAGAAAAAAAGAAAATCTCTATATATATAGAATGTTAGTAATGTTAATAATTATTATTTTTATGATAATATTTTATTACTATAATAAAGTTTTTTAGAACTTAATGAATTGTAAATATGCATTTAGGAAATATTATTTAATTATAGAGAAGATAGAAATTTTTTTTGCGGTTTAATTATTTTTGTTTAGATTTAGTTTTGTAGTAAAATATTTTATTCTAACTAGGTACATATTTTAAATTAAATAATTTATTGCGTAGGCAGTACATATATAAAAAAATTTGCATTGTCTTATATAACTGAATTAACATTGTATTAGAAATATTTACCTTATTTATAATAATTATCATCAAATATTTTATAGATAATTATCATTAATTTTGATTTTCGACTGATCAGTTAATAACATTGCCTTTATTTATCACTTATAAATACCATCGACTTATATGTTAATAATTGATTTGTTGAAATTATGATGATTACATCACCATACGTTTTTTCAATTTCTAAATTAGGCCAAATCCCAAATGTGTATCTGGAAATATTTATATCTGTTGCGAGCTACGTATTCAAATAAAAGAGGAGAAGAGAATTTATAGTCTCTTAAGCAAAACCTGCCTGGTTCTGAAATTGGCATTTAACGTAATAATAGCATTCGCCATGGTTTGGATTTGCATTTTAAAGCGATCAAATGGGGACGTACAATAGATCTGATGTAAAGGTCGCCTGATAATAAAACTAAAATAAAATATTATGCTTTAGTCTGGCAAAAGCAAAAAGTCAGTATAAATAGGAATTTTCACATTTTAAGTTGTTAATGATTATATATCTTATCTACTTCTATAACCATTATGTAGAAAATGATTTTCTGTAGAATCGTCTTTAATTTGTTTCGGTAATGAAAAAATGTTTGTTAGCATAACATGTGCTCATGAGCAAAGTGTTTAATAAAATTAATTAAGCAATTTTACTAGCAATGCCAAATTTAACATTGTAGTGTTATTAACAATTTTTACTTAAAGCTCTTGAAATTGTATATACTGAATAATCCAGAATGCTTGATATTCCCAGTAGAAACTTCAAAAATAAGATGGGTGTACATTGTTCAGTAACAATTTTTATAGTACTTTCATTAAGAACTGTTGCTGTTCATATAATTATTTTGTAAATTTTGGCCTAATTTAGCATAATATAATAATAGCATAACAGCAAAACAATTTAATAATAATAGCATAACAGCAAAAACAATTTTGTTTTTAAATGCTGGTAATATCAAAACAGATGTGGAAAAGACAAAATTCCATTATAGGTAAGTTTAAGCTTGATAGCAATACTTCAATCATAAAATGTATTAAAATTAGTTTTATAAAAAAAGAAAAATATTTTTTTTTTTTTACTTAATGGAAAAGTAAGTATTATTAGTGAAATAATCTGTGTCTGGTATAATTATACAAAAAAAAACAAATTTATTTCAATAACTGTACATACTTGAAATTCTTTATTCTGAAGGTTGAATAAAAAAATATTTGAAATTTATAAAATTGCTTATATTTAGGAGGAATATTATAAATATGAGGATTATTCAAAAATAACTACTGCCATCATGTGGTATGTAGAAGTAAATTCAATAGAAATATTTTTGAATCCAATATGATTTCTAAAAGGAATTTAAAATTATTTTTAATAACAATAAAATTTTCAAATTTAAATATAATAATGTTGTATTGTCGTACCAGGTCGTACCATACCTCATGTACCATATACTAAACCATGTTTATCTCTGCTTGTACATAATACGATATATAACATATTCCTCTGTACAATAAATATATATTATTATCTAAATAGAATATTTTAATAACTTTAACTTCGAGAAAAATCTTTTAGAAAAAATGTATAGCAATACGTAAATATGTATGTATGTACTAATCTCGTAGCGATGTTTATAAAATTCATACCAAAGGAATTCAAAACAATTATTGTTATATATCGAAAATATTAAATGAAAAAAGATTGATGAACCAGTATCGCCAGACTATTGTTAACAATTTAATGAAACAGAAGAAGTAAAGTTGTACCGCCTTAATCTGTAAATAAAAATTTAATTTTGATCTAATTTTTGTTGCTGTTTTTTTCATTATAAATAAATTGATGAAAAAAAAAAATTCTAAATTATCTTAAAAGACATCGCATTACTAATTATTAATATGGTGAAAATCTTTAAAACATATGCGGGTGCACATATTTATGATTTCATGAAATATTTTAATACTTCCCTTTCAGAATATACATATAGTGTTGCCAACTAATTTTAGTTTTAAGTTTAATAAAAATTTATAATTAAAATTGTAAATCTAAATCGATTTAAGCACGAGTGTGTCTAATTACATCATTGTTTTCATAGTATGTGGCTAGAAAATTGTGATTAAAGCTGAAAGCACAATAAGGCAGTACAGCAAAATCCGACGGAAGCAAAAAAATTGTTGCTCCTATTTAGTTAAATGATATCGCACATAATAAGGCAGCAAGCTGTCTGTCAGTAATTTGAAATTTTAGACATTTGTGATTTGAATTTTTTTCTCTGGTGTAGTTTTGTTTTGAAATCTAAGATTTTGCTGCTTTGCTGTGCTGCCTTATTGTGTTTAACTGGCAGTAAAAAAGTGATTTTTGCTGCTTTGCTGTGCTGTCTTATTGTGTTTTCAGTATAAGGCTTAAAAATGGTTCATATAACATTCATTTCACCTACGTTGGGTCGTGTACTCGTGTATTTTAGTTTCGAAAAAAATAATCATTGTACCTACTGTCTCTGTACAAAAGTTATTCGAAAGTATCGGCGAAAGAAGTATCATACTTTAGAAATATCGATTTTTACAAATACAAAAACATTCAGATAAATACTCCAGCTACTTGGTAAGAGTTATTGCTTAAACAACATTTTGTTTTTTGATAAATCAAATAATTTTAATAATATTTATTTAGTGTACTAACTAAAAAAACTACATAAATAATTAAATTTTATGAAATTGATGTTATCATTTTATTATTTTTCAAAAAAATCACACAAATGTCTCGAGCTTGACTTGAAATCAAGCTTTTGGTTTATCAGTCAAATGATATTACTACTATAACACTCTACTATTAAATAAAAAATTTTTGTAAAATGAAATGAAATTTTTATTTAAGTTTCTAAACTAAGTCTGACAAATTTATCAATTCATTTTCAGTTAGGTCAAAGTTAAACATGGTTAAACTTATATCCAGTTTAGTCTAATTTATGTTTATTCTATTCAGATTGCTTCGTAATTTTCTTTAAAATGAATATTGCTGACACATTAGTCTTGAATGGTATCATTGCGCATTCGGTCGACTCATTCTTTGAATTTATATGTTAATTTTCATACATTCAACCTAACTGGATCTGTTTGAATTAAAATATTCGATGCAAATATTGGATACAATAGAAAAATCCGATAGATATAGATTTGATAACAAAATTTGATAGTTCGAAAATTACATTTAATTCTAGGAAAATATTAAAATTTCAATCATAGTAAAAAAAAATCGTATTTTGAAATAAAAAGTACGCGAACAGTGTTATTACAAAAATTTAGAAAACATTTTAGAAGTTTTACAGCAAGAATAAAAATTTCTGTTTTATAGAAAAATAGTTTTATTTTTACAAATTTCAGATAGAGAGATATATGTATTTTACTCATTTGTTCAAATTCTCGGTATACTTAACGAAATTTCATAAAATTTCATGAAATTTTTTGTTCGGAAATTTTTAAAATTTTCATAATATAAGAATGGGACAGAACAGTTTTGGACAATGACAATTAACTGTCAAACATTTTAGAACCACTTCGAACTTTATTTGTGTGAACTTTATTTGTACTTAACAAATCTACTAATTCTTCTTCTTTTAATTTGAACTGTACATTCTGATGTGTCCTATGTTATTTGACGTCTTTTTTCTTAAATGCCTTCAGTTGTTTCTATTTTCAGTTTTGCTTTTCTATTAATTAACATTTTTTATTTAAATTGGCAACACTATTTTTATTAATATGGCAACAACAACTAACGATAAGTGATAGTGTATATCAATTATTCTATTTATATTTATTTGAGACAGCATTTATTATTCAATTGTATAAAATATAAAATTTAAAATCATATTCGATATCATACATGGTATATGGTAGTGCCTAGCCTACGTAATTCCAATGTACTCATATCTCATATTTTTAAAGCTAAAAATTACAAATAGTTAAAAACAACAAAAATAAAAACAAAGAAATAATAATTTAAATATTATATACCTACCTACTATGTATTAAAAATTGCATACATAAACATATATCCACATATGCTTCGAAGTGGGAAACTCCTTAACAAATGAACCATATAGTTCTCTAGTTTAACAGCAGCTGTTGACCGTATGTAAAAATACTTTGTTTGTTTTTTATTATTTTTAAATTGAATTGAATGTGAAAACTCTACTTCATTTCATATTGTATGTACACATTTACGAGTAGTAAATTACAAATTTTATAAATACAATTGAAAAGGGAATGCGCAAAGGACTATACGTCACTAAAAATTAGAAATTAAGAAACCATAAAGCATAACGGACGTGTAAACTTATTAAGAAGGGTGAAATATAAAATTTTTATATATATACAATTTTTTTTCGATTTGTCTCGTGCCTTATGTACATTGGAATATTGTACATTATCTATGGATGTTTGTATATTAGTTTTACTTAACAATCAAATTGAATTGGAGGGATAAATTTATAAAAGAAATATTATATATTTATAATAAAAAGAAAAATAGAAAAAAAGGATATAAGGAGTAAGGACTATATTGTGCAGATACTACGAATTTTTATTAAATAAATAATAAAAATCAGACGGTGGTGGTTTATTTATGTAACGAATGTAAAAGTGAACGGTTTATTTTTTGTTTACTTAAAACGGTTCTGATTAATAATTTTTTTTTATTAAATAAAAATATCATATTACAATTTACTGTTTAATTAAAGGATTTAAGGATATTTTATAGATAATAAAGTAAGTAATTAAATTATGTATTTCATATTTTATATTATAATTTTGACTGAGTTTTAAGTTAAGAAAGTGGATTATAATCATAACATGTCAAAAGTTTAATGACACTTCCATAGTTGTGCAATTGTTTAATTATGTAAAAAAATTAATAAATATGAAAAAACAAATTTTAAGTCAAATTTAAAAAAAAAAATGTTTATATTATTTTAATAATTTTATTTAAAATTACTTATTAATTCAAGTCAAATGTAAAATCAAAATGTATACTGGATACATTTTTTGTTTTCCAACGTTTGTTAGGTACCTACCTATTTTTTTTACAAAAAATTTTACCTACTACAAAATTCAAAAATAATTAGAAATATGTTTATTAAATATCAAATTAATAGTTTAATAATCAGTTTTTGTTGACACATTTATTTAAGCAAAATGTGAAATATGTAATTCAAAATTCAGCCAATAATTATTAATTTCCTAATATTTAATGTATAAAATTATTGCAATACATATTTTAACTGAACATTAGCTAGTTTATGTAAACAAAATAGTTCAAATTTCAATTCAACCATAACGAACTCATCTATTTTAACTCAAATATTGAATCTATATTCAAATTTGTTAACTGTCGTTCAAAATATATAAGCTTACTCTATTTGATTTAATTTAAGTTGATGTCACAAATTAATTTGATAACTTACAAGTCCTGCTCATCTAACTGGGCACTTTTACTTACAATAAACAATTTTCGCATTTTAAAATTTGAAAGTAAGCAGATTTTTGGTGAAAATACCGGAAAAATAATGCAAATATCATTTTGACATTGACATTTACGAATCTTTGGTATACGCGTATTGCTATTTTCACTCATATTTAATATTTTTTGTATATGAGAGCTGTTTTGTTATCAGGTATTACTATTTGTTAATGAATTTGTCGATTTTTTTATTGAAAAAAAAAAAAAAATAAACGTATTCAAATATTTCAATGATTCAAAAAATATTTCAACTATTCAAAATTATTTATAAAATTAATTTTTATATTAAAGAAATAGAAAAAAAGATAAGAAATTAAAAATAAAATAAATTTAACAAATTCTTAAAATTTGAATCAAATTAGAACTTTTATATTGTTGTTAAAATGTTAAAAATTGTAATTTTAAAATGATTTCAATAGTAACCTTCTTTTGTAGCGAATTTTACTTAACACAAATTTTCCCCCCATCACATCTCAAATTCGCAAACGAAATGTGATGAGAATTTCCTACACGTCTTGTAGTAATAAATAAAAAATGTTAATCGCTTAAACTCAAAATACATAACTACTTGAAAAATACTATTTCAAAGACAGAGGTTCAACCCTTTTCAATATTACATAATTATCTTTTGATTATTTAATTTATTTAAAAAATATAAAAAATATGTATTTTCAAATTGTATAATTAACATAATTATTTACTCAATGACATTATGTAACATAATTATTTACTCAATGACATTATGTAACTACACATTAATTTTTTCAATTGAAATCCCTTTATAAACATTGCATAATTTTATTAATATTTTCTTTTTCTTTATTAATATTTTCTCTCTTAGAATGCTACCAATAGATGATTTCTATGATCCAGAGTTTCAATATAATTTCAATACAATAACAACAGATTTAAACAATAATAATTATTCAATTGATTATTTATTAAATTATCATTATCATAATAATAATTATTATTACAAGGATAATAATAATTCACAATCATTACAAAATGAAGAAATTGAATGTTATCAAATTCAAAAACCATTGCTTGCATATGAAATAGCTGATATATTAAATAACATATCTGAGACATATAATCCAAGACACAATCCAAATGATATACTTATAGCAGCATATACTGGATGTAATATATCGTATAACAGTTATAACAATAATAATAATTTTATATCAACTTCTATAACAAAACAACAACAAAAATTACAAACGGAACTATTGTTATCGAAACAAGAAGAAGAACAACAACAAAATGAAAATGAAGAAGAGTACTTCATCAACAATAATAACAATAACACAGCACAACACAAAAATAACAATAAAAACAATAATTAAAAATAAAAATATTCATATGAATTTCTTAGTTAAAGTAATTATAAGGGTGTAGGAGCAGATGGATGAAAATCAGAAGAAAAACAACAAAAATGAAAAATATAAATAGAAAAAAAAAATTAAACGCAGGAAATTTAAACGCACTTTTTCCCATTAAATATCACACCAACCAAAAACAAAACAAAATCAAAAAAAAAAAATGCTTATTGTTATTTTTACACACAGGGTAAAAGTTCCAATAGGGATTTTTCATGGATGAGAATTACATATTTCGGAGTGAAAGAGAAAGGGATATAAAAACAATAACAAAATAAGTAAAATAAAAAAAAGACTAAATAATAATTTCGGTTAGGCAATATGAAAGATGAATCGAAGTTGATGATGATGATTTTATAAGAAACGGACGTACGACAACGAGTGGTGTCTTCCTTTTTTGAAATAAATTTTTATTTTTTTTTTTTGTTTTTAGTTGGCTGGTATTTTATTCAATTGTATTCTATGAACGTGAATTTACCTTCCAGGTGCAATTGGATTTTTTTTTTCTTTTGTTCGTTTTGTTTTTTTTTGTTTGAATTTTTTTTTTTTGGTTTATTTTTGAGAATTCGTTATTGTTGTTGTTGCTATGAAGGTATGAACATGGACTCTTAATTTTAAGTTTGACTGTTCTTAAATTTTTAAATTAAATTTAAGCCATATTTAAGTGAGAATATTTTTGAATAACCAAAGTATAATATTTAATCTTTAAATATGAATATAATTTTATAAATGAAACTAGTCAAATATAATTATTTATAAAAGTACTCAAACACATGTTGTTTTATTTCTTTATTATGTGTGCATACATACAATTGATTGTGGGGCTGAAATTATTATTTTTTCAGGTTAATGTTGCAATTAGGTTTATATTTGGAATTAAGAAAACTTGATTTTAATATGTTTTTTTCAATATTTCGAAATGAGCTAGTTTTTTGGTATTCGTTGTGTATACATATATATGTATGTTTAATAGGGTTGTGTTATACTTGGCAGAAATCGACCCCTTTTCATAATTCATTTATTTCGAATAAATATTTATATACCTATGTAGATAATATACTGATTCTAAATAATCTGATCTCTGTTTAATAATTAATCTGTGTTAAATATTTTTTAATAAAGGTTGAACTTGTATGCATCATTCCAATATGTTCATATGATAATTTTCGGATAGCTTACAGAGAAATTATTGTTTTCTTCCGCTGTTATCTTCTATTTGTTTCCGTATAAATTGTTTGCAACTTGTTTGGTCAGTTTAATTGTAATCCTACTTTGATTTGTTTTATTCGGTTATATTCGGTAAATTTTTTCAATTGCATTTTCCACACAAACTAACTTAATTTAAAAAAATAAATATAAAAAATTTAAAATAAAATTTTTTAAAATAAATAAATATTTTTTTTATAATATTTTTTTTTCTATTATTGTTTTTGTTTTTTTTTT
Source organism: Argyra leucocephala (assembly GCA_963942445.1). Classification (NCBI taxonomy): domain Eukaryota; kingdom Metazoa; phylum Arthropoda; class Insecta; order Diptera; family Dolichopodidae; genus Argyra; species Argyra leucocephala. The sequence goes on along the minus strand of OZ012681.1, from coordinate 5,650,195 downwards.
TTTTAAACTTTTAATTAAATATACATAAATATAAATTTTCAAGTCTTCCATAATTTTGTTTATTTGTTTTACTAATTTCTAATAAGGTATAATTTACAGCATTTGATTCTTAAAAAGCTAATGACTAGATTTTTTGGTAATTTACTTATATGTAAGGTAATTGTAATTCTGTGAAGCGATTGTTATTTGATAATAATTATTGTCAAAGTCCGAAATTACAGTTGCAATACGGTATCAACTGTTTTTAAACATATAGTTTTTTATCAGAACTTATCTAAATATGTTGTACAATTTATAAATATAAAATTCATTAAGTATATAAGGATACTTGAAATATTGTTATATTGACAAATGCATTGACAATCACGATGGCATTTAAACCACATGACAAGAGCTAATTTAATAATTAAAATAAAAAAATAATATTTAATGTATTGTGACACTTGTTTCAAAAATCATAGTTTCACAACTTTTAATTATTTTGTATTAATTACAACAAGAGTTAGTTGATGCATCATTGAGTTGGTTACTTTTAGGAAATAGAAGAAATGCTAATTACATTTCAAATTAGTTTTTCTAAATGTCATTCATTAAAATTTTTATTATCATATAAAACTGTATTATGATAACAAACTTTGGCTTTCAAACTTTCACATTGATTTCAATTAAATTAATATGAATTAACTTGCTTGAAAATTAGTTAGAATTGTTAATTGAAGTATGTTATTAATTTGAAAAATATAGTACTATTGTGTATTTCCAATTGTACTTTATTCATCATTGGGTTTGTATTCTAGGTGAATCATCAAAGACAATATTATAAATTCATGATTTTAAAAATGATTAAAATGTTAAAATAACAATCATTATCGTTTATAAAAATTACCTTAATTTAAAATAATAATATAAAAACTATTAAATTAAAAATCTTACACTAATAATTATAGTACTATAATAATAGTACATCATAGATAAAATCTTATTTTAATAGTACTAAAAAATAAAATCATTCTTATATCCTCTGACTAGATGAAATTTACACTTAAAAATAATATCAAAAATTAATATTTTAAATTAAAACTAAAAAGTTTTAATGTTTGAAGGATGTTTTAAAGTTTTAGTTAAATTAATTATTAAATCTATATATATGTATATGAGTAGTACAATGTTATGTTTTTTTTTTTTAGATTAATTTCCAAATAGTTTACTTAAAATTAATTCACATTTCATTTTAATTTGTAATTATTTTTGATTTCGATTTTTAAAATTATTTTTATTATTATTTAACTTCAAGATTAATTTTTCAATCAAATTTGGAAGTAATTAAAAATAAAATTTTGTTTTATTTTATAATCCTATAATTTTAAACTGTACTGTATTGATCATTTGAATTTATTAATATTGATTTTATACTATTATACACTTGTTTTTTTCACTCATCATCACTTATTCAATTTTTAATGAGAATTTAATATAAATAAATTTTTAATAATCCAATATTTTTGAACAGTACTGTTACGATTTTAAATCACAATATTATTAAATATTTTCAAGTCTTGGATGCTAATTTTTATTACTTGAAATAAAATATTACTTAAATGTTATTTTTTTTGCCAACACTGTACTACGTCGTTAGAAGCATTTAAATTATCACTTTTTATAATAAATTAAATTAAATTAAATTAAATTCAGTATAAAAAAAAAATAATAAAATAATTATAATAAAAAAAAAAAAACTTTTTAAATTGGTATTTCCTGAGGTGATTTTCCAACTAATTTTTCTCTGAGTGCTCTATAAATTTCACTATTCTCTGGAACACCTTCTCTTTGTAAAAATAATAGAGTTTCTCTAGCGCACATAGCAAAACCTAAAGCTTCAGCACCATAATTTTCTTGTTGCGGTGATTGATGTTGATTTTGATATTGATGGTAATGTTGATGATTATGTAAATTATCACCAATAATATTTGATACTTCATGATCTTCTTCCTCAGATTGTTGTTGATCTAATTCTTCTAATTCATGTTGCAATTCAACAATTCTCTTTAATGCCTCAACTAAAAATGTATTTCTTGCTGTAGGTAAAATATGAGGGTGTTGTTGTTGTTGTTGTTGTTGTTGATGATGTATTTCAGATTCAGATTCAGATGGTGGGGTAGGTGGTAATAATCCATCATTACTTGATTCTGGTGTATCTACATAAAAATCATGATGTTTCTCACGTTTTGCTTCCTGTGATATTATAATATTTGATTGATCTACTTCAATATTTGAAGGATCACAAGATGATGATGTTCCTGCTTTTCCTTTTGTTGTTGTTGTTGTTGTTGTTGTTGATGATGATGATGATATCGGTATTGATGTTAATGCTGATGTACCAGGTTTATTATGTTCAGTAAATGAATTTCCGTTAACTAAATATAATGAGGGTGTTGATGTTGATGGAGATGATGATGTTGATGAAAATGATGGATTCACAATCACAGATGATTGAGAAATTGTTGTTAATGGAGATCCGGCAGGTGATGAATTTTTTGATGAATTTGAAGATGATTCTTCTTCACGTTTACGTTTTAAATTATGAATAAGTTTACCGGACATGATTTTTTTTCTTTTGTTCTTTTCTTTTTGTTTTTATTATTAAAAATTAAATATTTTTAAAAGTTGTGATTTTTGATTTCTATTTTATTTGGTTTAATAAATTAAAAACATTTTTAATTAGAAAAAAATCCATTGATTAAAAATAATTTCACGTTCAAAATTTCTTGACAAATGACGAAATGACGAAATTTTTCGTAATTAAAAAAAAATTGAGCGTAACTGCGTTCCGTTCTCATTTAGAGCTCAAATCAAACTGAAAATTTAAATCTATTTCTACCCCTATGTTGAAAATAATAAACAATTGTAAACAAGGGGTGAATATAGTACGAAAAGGATCTTCTTTATTTCTTCTTATTTGATTTTTCTTTTAATAAAAAATATTTTTTTTTTGTTAATAAGGAGGGAAAAATTACTTGTTTATCAATGTGTTAGTGATTATACTTTCAAAACCAGTAGATTGGATGCAACAGACTTGGTTTTTTTCTTCTGTTTTTTTTTCTGATTCCTGCTTGTAATTGTGATAAAAATACATAGTCAAGTAAAGGAAACATGTGCAACTATATTTTTTTGTTTTGTATAAAAGTAGACTATGAAATGAAATTTTTTGTGGGTCTTGCAACAACTGGATTTAGAAAGAGGGACAACAAAAAAATAATAATAATAATAAAATAACAGAATCAGAGATTATTGTGTGATCGTAGAACAGATTGTTAGCAGCCAGGTACTCTGATGGTGTTTCTTTTGAGAATATGGTGTATAGGGAAAAAAAATCCCTAAAGTTGTTCAAAATATTTTTTGTTGTTGTTTTTGCTATTGTAAATTGTTGTAATTTGGTATGTGCGTTCTCAAATGAATGGCAGCCGGTAAATTTTTTTTTTTATAGGATTTATATACATTTTTTTTATGATTTAAAAATTTAGTTTCCAGTGATTTATGTATGAATATGAGAACTGAAAATATGTTTAAATTAAATAAGTGTCGTTGGTGTTAAGTAAAATCATGGTGGACAAAATTTTTAAGCCGATTTTACAATTTGATATTCTCTTGTATTGTTACCAGGGTTGCCAGTTTTTCTAAATGGCATATCGGGATTTTAGTTAAAACAAAAACTCAGTATTTCAATTTAAATTTATAGAGTCAGCGGCACATTCTTCTTTAATTATTTAAATAAATCACATTTAATATTAAAAAAACGAACATTTGTCATAATAAAAAAACCATAAATATAATAAAATAAAAATTGAATCGAGTTCTTTGGCAACAAATAAAGAAAATTAAAAAACTAAATAAATTTCATCTGAAAACTAATTATATTATCAATATTTTTCATTTGAGGCGCTTTTTTTTAATATTCCTTGAGCATTTTCAGTCTTTAAAAAAACTTTAAATTCTCTGCAGCTCATTTTATAGTTCTCCTTCACCCTCAATTCGGCTTCTAAATTTTGAATAAGTAATTTATTCGTCTCTTTACGCCAAGCGGTAGTCATCAAACTGAATATTCTTTCAGATGTGGCATTCGAATGGGGAATTGAAAAAATGAAACTAACGATTTTATATATATTTTCAGTATTCTCGTTTAATTTAAAAAAATCAATTCATTTTTCGTTAGTAGATAGATTAGCATTTTCGCCAAGTATATAGGAATTTATTTTTTGTAATTCTTCAAATAATAAATCTTCATTTACAGAAGCAATATTATATTCTTTAATTATTTTTGCAATAGTGTTAAATTCTGCAGCTTCATTCAAACGCAATGGTTTAAGCAAGCTTAACTTATTATTATCGCCAAAATCAAACCATTTTTCTAGATAACTTATGGCAACATCAAAAAATAAGTTAGCGTCTGCTTAGAATCTGTTCACTGCAGAATCATTATCACATTTCAAAAATTCTGTTCTTGCGATCGAACCAAAAAAATTGTTGTTTTTTTCTATCAATAAGTGATTGGCGCACTTTGTCCATTATAGCATACAAATCCAATACAAGAATGAAATTACTTTGCAATTTTTTAAGAGATGGCTGAAAAATGGTACAGGTATTCATAATAAAGCCTAAATAAGCTAATGAGAGTTCGTCGTTGAAAAAATTTTTAAGTACCTGTGATATTGAATTTTGAGATAAACAGTACGATTTTATCGGTTCAAAATTAGCGATTAGTCTCTCAATAGCTGGAAGAAGACTAAGCCATCTAGTTGGTACATGGCGTAATATTTCAGTCCATTCAAAGAATTGTTTCAATATGGTTGTTCTCTTTGTAAATGAACTGAACTCATTATAAATTTTCATCACAATTGAATCTATGTAAATTTTGAGTTGATTTGTCGCCTTTTTACAAGTATTATGCAGGATATGGCTGTTACATCCAACCGGTATTATGTTACTATTTATTTTTTTTAGTTCCGTAAAAACACTTTGATTTTTCCCAAAATTTACTACCGCATTATCAGCACAAAACGACAACACATTTTTCATATTCAGGCCATTCAATTTTTATTTTTATTGACTCAGCAATATTCCGAGATAATTCATTATCTAAACCTAAAGCATAAAATGCAAGTACATAGTACATTTTGTACTCCTTTTTGCTTAGTATCTCAGAATAATAGGAAAAGTTTTAATATTTCCTTTGTTTTGAGGCATCAGTACAAATAGAAAATGGAACGTTGCCACTTAAATGTTCTAAAATAAATTTTATTGATTTTGACGCGAGCACATTAGAAACGATTTTAGACATTTTTATCCTACCGCATCTATATTTTTGTGCTATATTTGAATCACCGAACATCGAAGGAAATAATGATCCTGCGCAATCACTAGAAATATAACTATGGGAGTGCATAACGGTGTGATATGTAAAAGCAACCTCAGATACGATAACTGGCTCATCATCTTTACTTGTTGTACTGCTGAAGAATTTTGTAAGTTTTGTTGAACTAGATGAAGATTGCATATTCGATTTATGGCAAACAGTTCTCATATGTTTTATTAAATCATTTTTTCACCGCCATGTCCAATTGAAATTTTTAAATTATTGCAAATTGTGCATGTAATGTGATGTTCTCCACATTGTCGCACCCACTCATAATTCCTCCATTCCTGATTAAATTTGACCATTTGTTTTACATTTTTTCTCCTATTACTGCTTTCTTCACTTTCATATTCTGACATTTTACACTTAAAATTTAAAAAAATACTTATTTAAAAGGAGTACTCACATAATGTGGCTATATTAAACTTAATTGAATATTTTACAATTATAATAATTAACTTATATATATATATATAATATATTTACCTAAAATATTTGCAAGCACCGTAATTTATAAAATATCCGAGTTACAAATTTTAAAAACGAACCGTAAGTGTATTGACAAAAAATGTCAATAATTAATAAAAGAAAAAAACTATTAAGATTTCAATATTAACTTGTTGCGATCACTTTCATATTAATGTCTTAAGTGAAAACTGCAATTCGCAATACTGATATGACAAGTGAAACAAAATATTTATAAACATTGGAATTGGAATATGTATTCATTTGAGGTTAAAATGAAAAACGATTTTTTTTTAATTATGAAAATAATTTTTTTTTTCTGTTAAAAACAAATTTAGTGGGTGATTTTTGGACAATCGGGAATTAGCGATTACATATCGGGAATCGGGAATAGAGTTTCAATATCGGGAAATTCCCGTCGAAATCGGGACACCTGGCAACCCTGATTGTTATACATTTTTACTATTAAAGTTTGAAGTCCAATGAAAACGACACGACATTATTATTCTAGATTATCGACATATAATGTCACATAGCAAGTCCAATGAATGCGATATTTCCATTTTTAACCAAAAATTCAAAAAGAATAAAAAAAAAACCATTTTTGATTTAATGATTTAGAACTGTCAAAATGAAATGTCACATCGCAACACCGGCAAATTTTGAATTTTGATCAAATGTTTGTCGTATCGTACTACTTGTAATTATGCCATTTAAACACATTTGTTCATAACATAATTTAACATATTTCTCGACGACAATGTCGTGTCGTTTTATATCCTGTCAGATATTGCTTAGAGCAAGCAAATTAGATGTCCATTAATAGATGAAAGCTTGCATCATGTTGCTAAGAGGTGAAATCATCATCCAATGTGTTAGTATCCATCACAGTTAGTAACTAATGTTAGTATAAGAGATAAAAATAAATAGCTAACATGCTATAGTTAGTAGAATGTTAAAAAGATTATTTCAAATACAAAAAGAAGGTGGAAAAAGACCAAACAATAACTATTTATCGATTATATAGCTTTAATTTTAAGCTTCTTTTGCTAAGGTTAGTATCAAAACAAGTTGCTTTCGAGTTAAATCCACATAACATTTTAGATACTGTAATCAAATTGACCGTAGCCAGTACTATGGTTATCAATACTAAACAGGTCAACGGAACGTAAATTACGTGGATTCTCTCTAAAACTTATTAAATCCCTAATTTTAGATTCCCAGTAATAATTTGATGGATAAATGTAATATCAAGCACCAATCGACGTTGTTGGAGAGATTTCAGGTCTATCAAGTAGGAAGTTGAGAAGTGTTAGAGCATGAAAAATCACGCTGAACTGCTTCAATACGTGAAATATCAACATTATACGATATGTAGACCAAGTTATTATATTTTTATTGCATTTCAGGCTTACATTGTTTGAATATACCAACATCAACTACTAAAAAATATATTGAAAAGTAAAAATAAAATCAATGTTGCCATTACAACGTAGATTTTTGTAAAAAAATATTGTTGGATTGGACATATTTTAAATTTACATAACAACAATATTATTTATTTAAATATTTAAATATTCTTTATTCTCGGATTAAAAAACACGTTGGGAAACAATGTTTAAAACTAAGTCCTCATAGTACACTTCACGTTGGAAATCCAATAGAAACTTAAAAGGATAACAGTTTAGAGCTGAATCAAATATTCAACAAAAAATATCAAATGCCAAATGAAAAAACTAGAAGACGATGAAAGAAGTGTGCTTCTACTCTATTGCCTCACTAAAGCATTAACAAAATAATGAACATGAAAAAGAATAAAATAGTTTATTAAAATATTTCAAATAATAAATTTATTGTGGCAACGTACTTCAACAAAATGTACATAACAAATTCGAATATAAACTACATTGCTTTTTAAAAGTGAATCTGGCTTTAAGCCGATCGCGAAAGAAAACCCTTTTAAAATAGACCTTTCGGTACATCCTATAGTCAATAGCAGCAATATATAAGTGTAAATATTTAATCTCAAATCATTCAAATATGGTTTCAATCTCTCAAGTTACCCCCTCCGTTTCTGTAGTAGATTATATTGTCCGATGGATATTAATTTTTAATCACAACAAAATTATCAAACACTATATGTCTTTAACAATTATACCTGGGACGATATTAAGGAAGTAGTACTCAACAGAGAGGAATGGAGGTTCACTATCGAAGCCCTATGCTACCACGCGGAGTAATAGGAGAAAAAAAAAAAAAAAAAATATGTCTTTAAGAATTACACATTTTTAATTTCAATCATTTTTTTTAAAAAAATTTCAATAAACTTTTACTCGAACCTTCAAATTTCACACGCTATTTTTTTTATTTTTTTTTGTATTTTTATTTTTTTTATGTAGGAAATCGATTTTATTTAATCTTCCAACGTATTCTTTTAGCATACATATACATACCAACAAACATAAAAGTCGCGTTGATCATATTTTTATGCTCCATCTGCCTTTTATTCACTTGCAATCTGCATGACATTAACAAAAAAAAAAAATAACCAATAATAATAAAAAAAAAATAAAAATAAAAAAAAAAACAAAAAGAGATCCACCAGACGACGTGCGACTGCGTATACTGGTAGTTTTTATTATTTAAAAAATTTCACATATACATAAATAATATACAATACAGAGTTGGTATAATGGTAAAAATACTTTACAGGATGTCAGGTAAAGCAGCTGATGAATTTTTATTAAATAGTATTTGTGTTTGGTTTTTAATCAATAACAACAACAACAACAAGAGTAATAAGAAAATTATATTCGGTTACTGTGACTCATTGCAAGTTCTTTACATTTTTAAATGTTGATTATTTTATGTTGTGTGTGAACGCAGTGTGAATGTGAATAAGCAAAGCGGTACTTTGAATGTATACAAGTGTTTATTTTTAATTGTTACAGGGAAATAAGTAGATAGAAAATTTGATTTATGGTAATTATTCGAATAATGTGAAATTTACACATTACGATTATTTGAAACTGTGAAATAATTACTACAGTCTTATATGTGTTATAGAAAATATTTGTTTTGCTATTTACGATGTGGTTAAAATCTGCACAGATAGTCAAGCTGTTATTAAGAAAAAAGCTTTGCGTTCGAAAACTATCTGTTCTAAGTTGATAGAACAATGCCGAAATGAATTTTAATTCGATCTCAATTCGACCAGAGTAAAGATTTTCTGGCTACAGTAACATAGAGGGGAAACGAGGGAATTGATAAACTGAACAAGCAATGTTACAAATCTGAATGGTCTTGTCGACCGAAACGTTTATGTGTTTGGTCAATGGGATTTGTCCAGGAATGCATTCTGTCGTATAATCGTGCCAAAGCAAAAAAATGTAGTAAAAAGGGCTAAAAGTCTACATGCCGGCCATTATTTATTAGGACTATCTTCGTTTGAATAAAAAGTAGTCTTACTACCTATACGGGAATTGTGTTCACGCATAAGTTTTGTATAAAAATTATTTTCAAAATTTTATCTCGTAAATTTTGTTATCTCTTGAAAAAAATTGAATAAACTGCAAAACTGCAAAACTAATTTGCTAATGCAGTAAATGCAATTGAATGGTCCCAGGTTCGATTCCCGATGAAACAAAACAACAATATTTTATGGGTTTTTCGACCTGGTCCAGTAATTTTTTACCCTTGGAATAAAATGAATGACAAAAAAAAAATTGAGTAACAGCTTAATGAGTAACATTTATTGAGTTAAGCCAGTAATTTGATAAATAAATAATCGAAAAACATTGTAGTAAAATATGTAGTAAAAATGTAGTGTAAGTTACTCTCAAGAACATAACAAAAAAATATACATATATAGATGCATAGACATAACTATCAAATTTCCGTATAAAATTTGGGAACGAAATCGCACTTTCCTTAAGTCAGCTAACGAAAACGAAAACAGTTAACGAAAACTTGACGAAATTCTCTGATATTCCTATTATTGGTGCACAATACAATTTACATGTAATCGACCTTAAGTTGGCTTAAGCCAGCTGAAGTCCATTATGGTTAGCCCTTTAATTGTTGAAATCATAAATTTAGCTTTACTGACGATTTTATTGTTATTTTGAAAATTTTAAAATTTTGTTGTCATGGCAATGAGGAGTGACAAAAAAGACGTGATATTTAAAACGTTCGTTTCAACTTTCTTTGATACAGGTAAACATTTTATCTATACTTTTTGTTTCTCGGAAAGTACCAGAAACTGTGGCAGTTTTTGACAAATTATTCCGTATCAATTTGATCCCCCAACATTGGGTAAGTATAGCCATAATGCGATGCCAAAATAATTTGCAATGGATAGAGTTTTTTTTTATGAATAAATTTAAATAGAAAAACTGAATATCACAAAAAAAAACTTAAAATTAATATTTTTGCGATTACTAAACTTTTAAAAAAAAAACTTTTTTAAATTTTTACCCTAAAGTAAAATAGGGAATTTCCTTTTTTAGTTTTTGTTTTTTGTTATCTTTCTCTTTCCTTCTACAGTAAAAACCATTTTTCCTATGAATTCCCACTATAAAATGACACACTTTTATTTTTAACACTAATTTGGATATTATAACTAACTTTTTAAAATATATTTAGGGTTGAAAATTTGAAAATAAAAAAAAGAAAAATTTAAAATTATAATAAAAAAAAGAAAAAGATAATATTGTTATATAAGTGTGCGTATCGTCCTTTAACTGTCAAATATTAAATTATTATAAAGTTATAATCAATTCGAATCATTAAATTTTACAAAATAAAATAAAAAAACAACAAAAGCACACTCACATCCAAACATTTACATACTATTATAAAAATTCACTATAGATTGAGAAAAAGGGTGACAGCTGCAAAAATGTTGATGGTCGTGCGACCACATTTTATAAAATAATTTTCCTCTATTTGAGTATAATATGCATTAAATGGAATATTTATTGCATGGTACAGCGAACTGATATTGTCTAGCTCTTATTTATTCACATAATAATATTTTTAAATAATAAAATATATTAAGGACCTGCAAAACAACGGTAATAATCAAAAATAATAACAGTAAAAACGACTATTTGTTTTTTTATTTTTTTCAGTCAAATCGATTCAGTCAGTACTTCTAGGATGATAGAGAAAGAGAACGACATACTAGAGAGAATTTTTATTTTTAATAATATTAAGGGTATACATACCATAGGGTTAACTATATAAAAAATAAATAAAAAAAAAAAGCAAAATGTATTTTCTGATAAAAAAATGCCTTCGGGTTAAATGCTTTTTCTCCCAGTTTAATTAAACCTTCATTTAAAAAATAGTGTTTAAAATTTTTTAAAAATTTAATTTGTTTTTGAATGTATTGATTCAAGGTTAAATAAATGTACATTTATTATGGTTGCGGGAAAATATTGATAAAATATCAAAAGAATCAAATTACTTACACAAATACTGATGTAATAAATATTTGGATTAAAGTGAAGTATATTTCAATACGAATCAATAATGGATTTATTTACTTTAAATAACATACAAAATGTATGTAGTATGTACATACGAGTAGAGTAGTGACAAATATGTAATGAAATTATTCTAAATTGATCCTGTAACGAATGTAGTTCAATTCGAAAAACTAGGTTGAACAGAGTTGTTGGATTGATTGAAAAAAAATGAGTTCACTACGGGTATCAGTGATGTCTACTAGAACTCGTATAGAAAATAAATTTGCTTACGCATAAAAAAAAAAAAATCTGAATGTTATTGTGTAACGATTTAAATTTGATGAAAATTGTTTGAAATTAAAGAAAAAATAAATAAAAACAAAATTAATTATATAAGTTAAATATTAACAAAACATGCAGAAATACTTGTAAATTATTTTGTTTTGGAAATTAATTTTCTTTGATACTTACATTCGATTTGGTAAATTACATTTTTGACATGAAGAAAATTTTAAACAACATTCTGTTTTGAAGATTGACTTTCATTATTGAATTTTTGAATCATTATATCCTGTCAAATTAATGATTATTGCTTAGAGCAACCACATCAGATGTCCGTGACATCGTAAGTGTATCGACAACGTCGCCAACATATTGACGTATAATCTTAAATGTCAAAATATCAAAAAAAAATTGTTTACATTGTCTCATGATCGGTAATTAACTTTATAGTGTCCGTGACATCGTAAATGTATCGATAATATCGCCAACATATTGACGTATGATCTTAAATATAAAAACAAAATTGTTTACCTACATTGTCTCATGATTGGTAATGTATTTTACAGTGTCCGTGACATCGTAAATTTATCGACAACGTCGCAAACATATTGACGTATATTCTTAAATATCAAAAAAAGTTGTTTACATTGTCTCATGATCGGTAATTAACTTTATAGTGTCCGTGACATCGTAAATGTATCGACAACGTCGCCAACATATTGACGTATAATCTTAAATGTCAAAATATCAAAAAAAATTGTTTACATTGTCTCATGATCGGTAATTAACTTTATAGTGTCCGTGACATCATAACTGTATCGACAACGTCGCCAACATATTGGCGTATAATCTTAAATGTCAAAATATCAAAAACAATTGTTTACATTGTCTCATGATCGGTAATTTTATTTTACAGTGTCCGTGACATCGTAAATTTATCGACAACCTCTCAAACATATTGACGTATGATCTTAAATGTCAAAAAAAATTGTTTACATTGTCTTCATGATCGGTAATTAATTTTACACTGTATCCGCGACTCATTTTCACCACACGGGTTGTTAAATTATGTATCCGAAAATCAAATAACAACAACAAACACAGTATAGTTTGGTACAGTTATATTGAGTTATTTTTATTAATCAAGCAATAAGTTTAAAAATTAAAGAAAAATAAGTATGTATGTATATTTCGTGTTTCAAAAATAAATTTAAAAATGTTTTTTTTTTTATTTTAATTTACTTTAATTTTAATAGAAAATGGACAAAAAATTTTTACGAAATTGCCCATATTAACTCTCCATGCATAATCTTTCACAAATATATTCAATTCAAATATTTTAAAAACTTATTCACAAAATAGGTGTCCACAAGAGTATAATATTTTGACATTTGATTTGACGTTTATTTCAGAGACAATGTGTTTAGACTGATCAGAATTATAAGCAAATACATTGTGTCGCCAACACAATGTTGTCAGTTCGGAAAATTTGACATATTGTATTTGTATGTACATTGTATGGGTTGAAATTTTTTGGATACATTTCCGATGTCACCGTGTCTATTACTAGACGAAACGAAAGCTTGCTTCATTTGATTATGCAATATATCATCATTTAGTAGGGTTAGTAAAACACAGCCACCTTTAATTAGAAAAATGTTAAAATAAACTGTTAGTATAAAAGTAAAAGTCATAAGTTAATACCTATGTAAATAACTATACATTAATTAAAAATACTTGTAAAAGTTAGGCTGAACTAGTATCAAAGCTAAAAGTTAGTTAATTAGTTAGTTTCGATTGTCCGTACATTAAAATGTAATCGTTTGTTTATATTTAGTTTTTTTTTAATTAGAAACACTTAGTTTTCGATCAGAAAAACTAGAATTAGAATTTACTTCACAAAACATTTTAGTGATTGATTCTATTCTACCGTATTTAGTAGGGTGGAAGTGAATGTGGAACAACTTAACCATTCTGAGATTATTCCGTTTGGTTATTTCAACCAAATAATTTGAAATTTCATGGGCTAACGTCTTATCCGAAAGGATCTTGTGAATAAAAGAGATATCTGCCATTACCCAACGATCAGACAATGAATGTAAGTCAATGAGTTTAGATAAAGTCATCAACTTGGCTTGACAAAGCCTATAAAAAATGTATTCCATCAGCTAAGGTTATTATAAGTTTAGAATGAGTTTTATTAATTGATGGTTGGAAAAATTGTTCTATCAATGCAAAAACGATTGTTTCAGTGTTGCACAATGCTAACGGCGACTGGCGAGCAAGATTTTTTATTAAGTCCTAATTAACTCAAGATTCTGAAACAGTTGGGAAATTGTCTGAAATTGTTGTAGAGTCTGTTTATATTGTAAAGGATCCGTATTCTACTGTTGTTGATAAACAGATTGATAGGAAAATTGTCTCAGCACTGAATCTGGCATAGTAACAGCTGGAAATCTATTTGCAAAAATTTTGTTTTATAAAAAAAAATTAATGGATCAGGTGACATCTATTTTAAAAGAATTTAAGCAAATTGATTTGGAAATTTTTTTTGTTGATAAAGGTTTAAGACTACACCATGTGATCCTAGATTAGTCAAATCAATAGATATGGAAATTTTGATGATAGATTCATTGAACATATTAAAGAAAATACAAAGTTTTTTGTACCAATAATGTGAATTGATTAATACTCGTCAATTGTTGGAATATTTCAAGCACCAGAAGATCTGGACTAAATTTCTGTTACAAATTTTATAACAAATATATAAAATAATATAATTTTTCTTATATTTTAACAGTTAATATCTTAACCATTTTTTGTTTTATTTATTTATTGATCAGTGATTAATTTTTTAATTTAATTTTTGTTTATTCACTCCGCAATATAGTTAACATATACTGACATTATCGACTTATATTAATTTAGAGCTTAGATTAAATCATCTTATCAACTACAATTTACATTTTTTTACATATTACTACATTGCCTGCTTAATTATAGATTACAAAATACTTTTACTTGGACAAAAGGAAAATTGGAGAAAAAAAACCTTTTCGATTATTTTTATTTTTATTTAAAATAAAACTTAGAACTAAAACTAAAAAAAAAACTTAGGAAACTATAACTATAATTATAACTATAACTACCACTATAACTGTGACTTTAGCTTAAAAGCGAACGGTACAAACAGTTAAACTAGACAAGCGCAGCCTGTCAATCATCAATAATTAACCAGACTCCGAACTAAGCAATTACTTGAGTATTCGCACTTGTTGTTGAATTTTGTTTGCCTGTTTGTAATTTTATCAGCTATCGGCAGACTTTTTGATTTCAAGTGTATATGCGTCGTGCTGTGATACCATGGAAGATTTAAGATCATTTTTAGAAGCTTGTTTTGCGTAATTTGTAATTTTTTTTTGTGGCAATTTGCACAATCTCCCCATATTGGGGATCCATATAAATATAAACTTTGGAATATTGATTTAAAAATCAAAGTTTTATTTTGTATAGATAGGAAAGATCTTCTGTTTATTAAACCATAGAGAGATTTAATTAAAATTAGGTTTTTTTTTATTTTATCCTCAATGAGGGGTCCGAAAGTAAGTTTTGGATCTAGGATAATTCCTAGATATTTAATTCTGGAACTCCATTCGATAACAGTACCGTTTAGGTTAAGGTTTCTGCTTAGTAAATTACATGGTTTTCTTTTCCTTGAGAAGAAGCAGGCGGCCGTTTTAGAAGCGTTGGTCTTAATTTTCCATTTGTAATAGTATTGGTGAAGAGTATTGAACCCGCTTTCCAAATTTTGCATAATGACTGCAGCATTTGCATCAGTACTATACAGGCTGATATCATCGGCAAACAAACCAATGTAACATAAATCTGGGATGATAATATCAGATATAAAAATATTGTACAGAATAGGACTTAGAATTGATCCTTGGGGCACGCCTGCTGGCAACTGGAATTTTGAATAGTGAGTGTCATTGATTTTGACACAGAAAGTTCTATTTTATAGAAAGTTTTTAATTATTTTGACTAAGTATAGGGGAAACTGCAGACAATTAAGTTTGTAGATCAAACCGTCGTGCCATACAGAGTCGAAAGCTTTTTCTATATCACAAATTAAAATACCCACAGACTTCTTTTCTTCAAATTTTTCTCTGATATATTTCGTTATGCGTACTAGTTGGTGATCAGCAGAGTGTTCAGGTCGAAATCCGAATTGTTCATTGGGTAAAATTTGATTGTTTTCGACAAAGTTTTGCACCCTAATTTGGAGTCCCTTTTCAAAAACTTTTCCGATCGAACTTAGTAGGCTAATTGGACGATAACTACTAATCTCATTTATAGGTTTGTTGGTTTTTGGAATTCATATAACTGTAGCATCTTTCCAGCTTTTTGGAAAATAACACAATTTAAGACATAGGTTGAAAATAGTTAAAAGCAGTTTTAGAGCCTTTTTTGGGAGCATTTTTAGGTCGGTGTTTAGGATATCGTCAGCACCAGGGATTTTTCTAGATTTCAATTTATTGCAAATATTTTGTATTTCTTTCAATGTAAATTCGCCTTTTGGAAATACGTCAATATTATCTACTTCGGTGATACAATTATTTACTGCAGTTTCCGTTGCATTGTCTCTAAAATTTTGGGTAATCTTGTGTTGTTTTAGAAAATGTTCAGCTAAAGCCTCACTCTTTTCTGAGTTAGTTATTAATACATCGTCGCCAAGTTTTAGAGTGGGAATCGACTTGTTTTTTTTCCTGAGAATTTTAGAAACTTTCCAGAATGGACTGCCACCGTTCTTAAGGCCTTCCAATCTAGTTGACCAAGCCGTGTTTTTTAGTTTATTTATTTCGATTTTTATACGTTTTTGTGTTCTATTTATTTGATTTTTTATACTGGGATCTCTAGAGCGTTGCCATCGTCTGCGGAGAGTATTTCTTAGTGAGATCAGTTGTAGTATAAAAGGAGATAGTTTTACAATAGGGAAGACATTTCTTTTGGAAACTTTGGGAATTGCATGAGCTTTAGCTTCGTTTATTAGGATAATAAAATTGTTGATTAAGTTATCAATTTCGAAGGTATTTGAAATGGACTCTGTTTGAACGGTGGTGTTTGTGTGGTCGCTCAAATATTTTTGGTAAGATTTCCAATTAGCTCTTTTGTAGTTAAATGCAAGTGGTGGGTTACTTGTGATTGGGGTATCAAGAAGTTTAAATAGAACTGGGAGATGGTCAGAACCTAGTTCATTCAATGTAACCGGCTGGGAGACAAAGTTAGTACTGTTGGTTAAAATCAGGTCAAGTGTTGATGGTAACCCTCTATTTTTAGGGAAATATGATGGCGTAGATGGAAAGAGTATGTCAAATTGGTTGATGGAAATATTATTTTCGTTGCTTAGTATTTTTCCCCAATTGTTGTTTCTTGTACAGTTCCAGTTG
This sequence comes from Argyra leucocephala, assembly GCA_963942445.1. NCBI lineage: Eukaryota > Metazoa > Arthropoda > Insecta > Diptera > Dolichopodidae > Argyra > Argyra leucocephala. The sequence goes on along the minus strand of OZ012681.1, from coordinate 5,633,120 downwards.
GTGTGCCTACAATTTATGTCACCAGAACACAGTGATTATATTTATATTATAGGTATCATATTTTATATCTCACTCTTATATTTTGACCACTTATATAATATTTATCTTTTGAATTGAATTTTTTCTGACCACAATCCACATCTTAATCAACTTCAATTAGGAATGAAAAATATACTCGATTTTGTATTTCATTATCGTGTGAATCACTTGTTAATGTCTGGTTGTTATGCATATTATGTAGTTTTTCTAAGAAGGTGTAATGCAATTTCAATATCTTCTTTATTTTTTACAGTTTTGATTGATTAATCTTGATATAGTAAAAATATAGTATTTGCAGTATGCATACTAAATGTCTGTCACAAATGTAACTGGTTTGTTGGTCTTAATATCAAATTTATATATTGATCATAGCATCAGACATTGAAGACTGTTTGACTGGTTGTTATTTAAAATTGTTTCTATGAAAAATAAAAATTTATAATTTTCAAATTGTATTCTTCCATTCCAATCCTTAACAGACATCCGATTTTAAAATAAATTAAAAAAATATTGAATTCTTCATAAATTCATATTTCATTATATAAAATTGTATTTTATTGTTTTAAATCATATCACCATTGTCCTTGTGTTTTGAGTACCATTATCTAACTAGTATATATATATATATAAGTACATGAGTAATACATTTGAATGGTAATATCATAGAAAAAAAAAATCAAAACAAAATTTTGTCGAACCTTCGATGTAATTTTCCGAAACATTCATTTTCTATTGACATTTTTATATTAATTTTTCTATTTGAATTTGAAAAGAAAATGGAAAACTTTTAAATTTAAAATTTATTATAAAAGTTTTTTGTTTTTGTTGTTTTCAATGTTTTGTATATATAGTATGGGTGTATTATTAAAATATCCCCAACGCCTACAACATAAGTATATTATTTTTGGGTAAAAATTATTTTTGGAATTTTTTTAGATCATTCCTTCTATACAGTTTTACCCATGTTAAAAAGTCACCAACTTTAGGTTTGATATTCTACAAGTTTAATTATCTTTGAAATGAAATGGAAAATTTTATTTAGAAAATTGTTTTTTATTTTTTTTTTTGACAAAGTTGTCAAATTTTAATATTTTATGCATCAGTTGTGGACTATTGTCTAGTTTTTTTTTCTTTTGATTCAAAAACTCTGATTTTATCTTGATTGGATTTTTTTGTTTTATTTTTATAAAAAAAAAAAAAAATTGTAGGTAAGCGTAAATCTAGCTAGGTAATGGATACAATTTGAATTATGTCATATGCATATGTTACATTTTGATGTCATATATGGATGGAAAATAACATTTTGAAATTGAATTGAACGTTAAAAGTTGATACAAATTCTGATATCTGTTATCGTTATATTAAAATGTTTTGTGGTAGCGTGAATGTACGTCACAGGAAATAAACAACCATTTCACAGGGAAGAAATAAATATTTTTGAATTAAGGATTTTTAAAAAAAAATAATAAAATTAATTTTGAGCATAGGCTTGCAAATATGTAAATTGAAGAAAGCGTTCGAGGGAACAAAATTCTAATCAATAACTTTCATAGAAATTCACTAGTGGATCCGCTGTGCAATTGCACAGAAGTAGTTCTTTCAAACACAATTTTATGTAAAAAGAAATATTTGTTTTGGTATAATTGTAGTTGTTTTCTGAATCGCTTGATTCTTGAATATATATATAATTGAATTAAAGTATAATACCTAATACTTTATGACGAAATTAATACTGATTTCAATATAACTTAACACATTAAAATCCCATTACTCTCAACGTAGTAGATCGATGTATTTTAATTCGTTTATAGTCAAAAACGTTTGTAGTCACAATTCTGTTATAACAATAGTCAACAATTTGTTTGAAAGAAAGTAATAAACTTCATAAGTTCATACAATCGATGTTGTTTATAGTCACATTAATATATTAAAGCCCATTTTTTTCAATACAACAAAAAAAAAAGTCTAAAGTGATTTATTTTATTAAAACACTGATTTACATATAGTTTTTTTCTGTTCTTTATTACAAATATTGTGATTACATAACAGAATTGCTATTTATGAATAAAATAAAGTTTAAAATTGTTATACGAAAGATATTTTATTGTATTTGATTTTGTTTATAAAAATGACTACGCCTATAGTCACAAAACGGTTATAGTCAGAAATATTACTGAAATTTAGCGAATGACTATAACCGTGTTTTACTGCATATATTTTTTTTAATGACAGCAGAAGCAAATGAACTAACATTTATATATTATTTTCAGTAGGTATTTATAGTGTTAGACTACCTATACAAATCCTAATTTTTAATTTGATTGACCTTATAACTTATTACAATATGTCAATAAGATTTATATATCGTTTTTGAAGAGCGATCTGATCTGATTTTTGTTTTTCTGTTTTGTTTTCAATTTTTGTTTGTTGTTTTTGTTTTTGTACGTTTTTCTATTGTGTGTTTATTTAAAATGACAGAATTTTTATGAAGAATTTTTAAAAATTTCCCGTAATTGAAATTTCTTTTAGAGTATAGATGACGCTCAATTTGGAAATAACCGTCACTATTTGGTGTAACTATTTAAAATATTTTAAGTATTCAGCACCAAGAACGTGCTCAAATTTTAATATTTTTATGGTGTAAATAATTTACTATTCAATTATTTTTGCTTTTTACTCACCACGTCATTCATCTTTTGTATTACAATATAAGATATTCCCCACATGGCCTTCTTTGTGTAATATATATAAGATAAAAAAAATATTTTTTTAATATAAAAAAAAAAAAAAAATGAATTAATAGAGAATCGAACTCAAAAATTTGTGATATCAAAACCTATACTAATAATATTATCCTACTAATTAATTTTTTTTTCCTACTAAAAGTGCAAAAAATCAAATGCGATAAATAAAAAAATAAATAAAAAGAATTTGACTCAAAAGAGAATCGACAAAAATTTCTGATATTAAATTATGCTTTAACCAACTCAGCTAATATCTTATAAAAATTGTTTACCCATAATATACACATATAATAAAAATTGATTCTGATCGCCACGACCTGCATCATCGCCGATTGATTGAATGAAAAAAAAAACGAAGCATACGAAAAATGACGAATAGTGTACCTTCACTAATCGTGCTCTTGTGTATTATAATATAGATATTAGCCAGGCAGGATTTACATAACGTTTTGTTTTAAATGGCATTTGGACTTTGATTAGATTGGGACTGCCATCTATTAGCATAGGGATTTAGATTATGAATTTTGGGAGGGAATGTATGCTCTATATTACCGCAGCTGCAAATGGGCATATTGTGATATATTATCGTGTATAATTATGTATTAGGACATTAGGACTTACCAAAATAATATTATGAGATGCTTATATTGTACATGGCAATATTGGGCACTCTAAACTTCACTCGGGGATACCTTGACAAAATCTGTGATATTGGATTAAATGTTTTGAATGGATTAAACCATAGTCCAGAGGTAATCTTTTCTTATCTTAACATACGTTAAAACGTTGCAGCTCCCTCTCTCTATCTTTTGTACATACATATCTTGTTGGAAATGACATTGTAGTTTTATTGAACTAATTAAAATAATCATTACCTTTAAACAATTCCAACGTAACACTAAGGAGACTCATTTCTACATCCATGAAATGCCCAGGTGGTTCAAAACTAGTTTTGGAAATTCATTTATTGTAAATGAAAAATATTCAATCGCGTGTGTTCCCTTAACGATAGAATTGTTCTATTTTACAATGAACCTACAATAATTTTGTGTAAAGGAATTCTTTCCTAGTATTAGGGTAAAACCATTTGCGACTGCGGTGATATAGGGGCTAGATCCTGTCCGGAAATTACCTAATATAAAATGATGGCGTACAAAGCCGAACGTATAAAATTCAAATAATAGAACTTTATATTTATCCATTAGGAAAACTAGCTTTTTAGCTACCTCATCTTTATATTAGCCATCCAATAAAGTCCAAAGTCTAATACAGTATAATATTTGGGAATGATGATATACTTTCAAATTAAAGTGTAAAGAATTTGTGAGCAAAATTTATGAACAAAAGAAATTAAATCTATTGAACGTTCATGGTTCATGAAGAAATGTTCGAAATCTCTATAGTAAAAAAGGTGGAAACATTAGAAATCTACACAATTGAAAAATCAAAAATGTCTTTTGTATCCTCTTTTATTCTCTTCAAAATTCTGAAGATCATTCTTTCAATACTCAAGCTTGTCAGTATGCATATACAAATTCTGGGATGGAATTTTGTAAGGTGATATTGGCAGTGATTGTAACAAAAAGTAAAAGCGATCAGAAATGTTGTTGAAAAGTTCTTCGCTATAAGCAAATCTCAAATAATATATATTTTTTGTTAAGTATTTTCAAATTTAAAAAAAATTATTTTAATTAATTAAAATTAAAAAATTTCAGTTTAGAAATTTTAATATTAAAATTTCAGTTAGCCAAACTATAATTTTGTATATACTTGATCTATATAATCTACATGTATTATGTATAGATGTACATATTTTGGAGTTTTGTAATTTAATTACAAAATGGAATTTAATTCGGAAGAGAAAGTTTTTAATTAAAAATTTTAATGTGTGTTTAAAAATTTTTTTTAAATTTTTGAATGAATTACAAAGCGTTGATTGAAATTAAATTGAAATTAATTATTTTAAAAAAATTTAAAATGAAAATAATTTTTAGCATAGATGATTGTTTAAGGTGAATTGTTTTACTTAACCTTCGAAGTTTAAAAATAAATTGGAAAAATGAAAATACACATTATAATTAACCTTTTATTTATTTTTCATCAATTGAAATTCTTAAAAGGCAAATATTCTTGATTGACTGGCATAAAGTGTTTATTTTAATATTAATTTTTAATGGAAATTTACTGTTTGTAGATCTGAAAATGACAAGAAACAATAAAATATATATAAATTTGTATTTTGCGGTAAAAATAACTATACTTTTAGGCTAGTTAGATTTATAGAATAAATTTAATTTTTTTTTTGTTTTAAATTAAAATGTTACCGTTATCAAAGAGGTTTCGCCCATTGTCATCTTGAGATTAGGTGGAATATTTAAATCAAAAAAAATTTTAGAATTAGAAAAAAAAAAACAAAATATATTTCAGTTGTGTAGGTTAATCAGTATAAGATTTGGGATGTGTAAAATTAAATGTAGCAAAATTTTTGTATTATTCAATTAAATCCCATTTATTTAGAAAAATATTTACATTAATATATACAAAATTTTACTAGTTATTAGTTTTATTCATCTTAGGCTACTCGAACTTATCAGTAGGTATACAAATCCTGAAGTGAAATTTTGTAAGGTGATGTTGATAGTGATTAAGAAGTAAAAGGGATCAGAAATGTTGCTGAAAATTTTCAGTATTTTCTAAAGTGATCATTTCTAGAACCAGCAACATTAAGCAACAACTAAAAATGTATATTAAAATCCAAACAAAATTAAAAACATAATAATTATAAAAACAAAAACACAACTAAATTTAATGACAAATATATGAAATTATAGTTGTGTAAGAAGAGAAAAAATAATAAGAGAAAACCAATTATCTATAATTATAATTGACAAGCATTTAAGGTCCTGCGCAGTAGACACCTTTTCATTTTATTTCGATTCTCCTACTCCTTAAAGAACTTCTAATATATATAATATATAAGATTGTATATAAAACAAAAATGCGCACACAGTTGAAAATTTTGTACTCATATGATTTTATTATTCAGCAAATACATTACGCATATGTGAGAACTTATTAGAATAATAAACAAAAGCAAACAAATCAGTTATTATAATTTACATTATGCACTATGTACATATTCCAAAAAAAAACAAAAAGACAAATTCATCTAAAATAAAAAATATAAAAACAACAAAAAAACAAATCAATTGAATTCTTCATTTTTATCTTTTTAAGTAACTGTTTCTAAATTTTGGTTATTTGTAGTAATAATATAGTTTTTATTAAAATTATGTATTATGTAGGTATATATATACTTACCTCTTTAATGACAAAATTTTTTATTTTTAGTAATTTTATCCACTAAATGCCACTTACTATAGGGAATATATCGGAAACGATATACGGCTTCGTTTACGATATATTCCCTATAGTAAGTGGGACGTGTATTTATGGGTCCTAAATAAAACTTACTAACTACAAAACTTTTTATTAAACACGAGTGGTTTCTGCTATATCGTGCGAAGTCTAAGTCAGTACGTAAATTATTGTTTTTTTAAAAACTTTAAATTTGACTTCAACTTGAAATATAATTACTCAACAGGGGCCACTAGTTATAATTAAATAAAATCAGGGTTTGACAACCTGAAATTTAATTCAATTAAAATTTAGAGCTAGCTTATACAGTTGTGATAAACACTATGAGCTCAATCGACGAGCTAACTAAAAACTTGAGTTGAACGTAAGTTGAGCTTGGCATTGAGATAGTCCTGAATAAAATACAGTAATTTAAAATTTAATTAAATTAAATTCGTTATGTTTATTAATTTTTATTTAGTTTTTTATTTATTTATACTATTTACCTCAAACAGTTTACAATTTAGTATTACATTTTATATATTAATTAAAATACAATTAAATTTACTTAGTATCCGGCGTTACGAGAGAATATTAGAAATAATAGACAACACACTTGGGAAGAGATTCTGGAAATTTACAACCAAACAAGCGAACAAAATCTTGGAATTTCACAACCACAAAGAAAAATATGGATAACCGATAACACATGGGCCTTGATTAAAAGAAGAGGTGAAATGAAGAAAATGATAAACAACAGGACGGCATCAAGAAGAGAATATGAAGAAATAGCGAAAACAGTGAAAAGAGCAGCAAGAAGAGATAAAAGGAAATTTCTACAAAATTTAGCCGGAGAAGCAGAAAGAGCAGCACAGCAACATAACCTGAGAGAATTGCATCGCATAGTCAAGAACTTAACAAACCAGTCGGAACAACAAAACAAACCAATTAAAGATAAAAATGGTGCACTCCTCACAAGCTTAGACGACCAATTAAAGAGATGGAGAGAACATTCCCAAGAACTGAGCAACGCAGAAAGTACAAATAATGAAGCAGACATAAGAAACAGAGACGATACAAATATCTACTCAACTGAGGTACTGCTAATATCTACTCAAGCAAAAACAATTGAACACCACATCAGAAAAGCATGGATAGAAGAGAATATACCACTATCATAGAAGAAAGGAATTATTGTCAAGATACCTAAGAAAGGAGACTTGGCAATTTGCAGCAACTGGAGAGGAATCTAAATACTATTCATAAGATGATAGCAATTATTATATGGAGAAGATTAGAAGAAGTACTAGAACCAATACTATGGAAAGAGCAGGCAGGTTTCAGACCAAACTGAAGCTGTGTTGACCAGTCAAATACTTTACGGGTCATAGTTGAACAATCAGTAGAATGAAATGCTCCACTATATCTACTATTCATAGATTTTAAGAAAGCATTCGACACAGTCAAGAGATGCGCAATATGGAGAGCATTTACAAAAAATGGAGTTCCTGAAAAAATCATCAACATCATCAAAGCGATGTATAAAGATGCAGAGACAACAGTTCAACACAGAGGTAAGATCAGTGATCCATTCTACACCAATATAGGAGTTAGACAAGGATGTCCACTATCTCCACTTCTCTTCAACACAATACTAGACGACATTCTAAGAGAAGTTTGCACTGGAATAAACGGAATAGAATGGGATCTCTCCGGAAACTTAGAAGACTTAGATTACGCAGATGATGTATGCCTCATATCAAAAATCAAAGAGACCTACAGAACAAAGTCAACAGATTTCAGGAAGAAGCAAAGAAATCGGTACTGGAATTAAATATCGCGAAAACCAAGGCAATGAGGACAAACAACAGTGATAGTGAGTCAATAATAGTGAGTGGACAACAGATAGAATACATAGAAGAATTCAATTACCTGGGGAGCATCATAACATCAAGAGGAGGTACAACAGAAGATGTCAATAGCCGTATAAATAAGACAAGAAGAACATTTGGGAGCCTAATGAAGATATGGCGAAGCAACCAATTGTCGAGAACAACAAAGCTAACAATATTCATAGCATGTGTTAAGTCAACATTAATATATGGCAGTGAAACATGGCTCACTACGGTCAGAATCAAACAGAAGCTACAAGTATTCATCAACAAGTGCTTGAGAATTATATGCAGAATATTCTGGCCAGCAAGAATTAGCAACGAGGATTTATGGATGATAACTGGAGAAGGCAAATAAATAGGAAAAAACGGAAATGGATAGGTCATACACTAAGGAAATCAAAAAGTGATATAGCAAGAAGAGCTCTAGACAAAGAAAACCCGGCAGACCATACAACACATGGAGACACACAATTGATCAAGAATTAACAATCAACAATTATACCTGGGACGATATTAAGGAAATAGTACTCAACAGAGAAGAATGGAGGTTCACTACCACGCGGAGTAATAGGAGAAAAAAAAAAACAAAAAAAAAAAACAGTATACATTTAAAAATAACAAAATTCAAAAAACAAAAATATTAATATTATTTTTACACCTCAACAGTTGGTTAATTTCTTGTCTGAATTTTTTTCTTGATTATAAGAACATTTAACAAACACCAAAAGTCCTTGAATTTATTAAAGACTTGATATACCTAAAAATAAACTTTAAAAATACAATTTTCAACTCTATGTTCAATTTTCATGTTTGCGTGCTTAAAACGATTTATTAAGAAAATTTCTTTAAATAAAAATCGTTAAACTTCTCTGACAGGTTCAAAATTTATATAAAAATTTAATAAGTTTAAAGTGAAACACTCAAGCTTTTGAAAAACACTCAACCTTTAAATTATATATATATATATATTTATAATACTACTTTAAAAACTATCACTATACACTTCAAAATATCTTTTATCAAATCCGAATATCTGTGTAAGTAATGAGATGTCAAATACTAACTTGATACTTCAATAAAAATGTATTTGAAAAGTATTATGAGAGAATTTTCAATTTAGGAAAACTCTTTAAGGACTCTTAAGTTATTCTTTTTTTTTTCAAATTTGTTGGGTAATTATAAAACTCATCAAAATTATTTTTTTTCATCAAAATTGTCATAATTTCTGAGTGTTTCCTGAGTTTATTTGAAAGTTTATGTGGGTTAAAAACAAAATTATTTTAACTTCCACATCTAAGCTAAACAAAATTTTATCAGATATCGATTTAAACTCTTTTATATGAATTTTTGTTGTGTATTATAGATTTCATTCTACTGAACGTACTGAAATATTTTTTCACCATTGATTAAATATAATTGATTCACTTCATCGCTGCTTCTTCTTTCATATTTATCATTTTATAAATTTTCTTGCTTTAAAAGTTGTCAAAAGTTGTTATTTTCATAATTTGCTGTGAACAACCATAGCTCATAGTCATAACATTATTTCCTGCCGTATAATTTTTACGCTTTATATTTTTTTAACTTACGTGGATTGAAAATTTCATTTCAAACCGTTCAATACAAGTTGTATTGAATGTTTTTATATCTCAAAAATTCACTATCAATGCTGGTTTGTCTCTCAAGACTCAGTTCTTTCTCCAACATTATTTAAAATATTTATAAATTATCTTCTATCCACGACTACAAATCAGATTTACAGCTTTGATGATGATAGTACCCTTATATTTCTTTGAAAAGCTGTTGAAGTGACATACTTCAGTTCATAGAGAACGAAATAACATATCTTGTTTCCTAAACAGCGACCTTCATAAAATAAATGATTGGGGAAGTGTAAATAGGGTAAGATTTAATGCTTCAAAAACCCAGAGTTGCCTCATATCAACAAAATAAAACCAAATATCAGTACCAAATATTCTATTCGAGAAATCTAAATATCGAAAACTTTGAAACTATAAGAATTCTTGGAATGGAAATAAACAGCAAACTTTCGTGGCATGATCACATTTTTTTTTTGTCGCGAAGGATGCTGCGAAATGCTTAGGATTCTTATTCTTAAGCAGAAGTGGAAAATATTTTAAAACTTGCAGCCTCCTCTTAATATATAAGGCATACATTCTTAAATATAACTCGCATATTTGGGGTGGTGCACCAGCCTACAGTACCTAGATAAGATACAAAAGCGAGATGTTCCACAAACCCTAACATCATTAAATAATCGCCGTAATGTAGGAACAGCCACTCTGTTCTATAAATATTTGTTTGGTAATTGCAAAATACAAGCATTCCAGCGTAGTACTCGCAGGGCAGCCCTCGGTCACAAATTTGTAGTACAGTAACTTCGAACCAGAATAGTGTGAAATGGAAAAATTATTTCATCAATCGAACCTCTAAACTATGGAATACCTTACCATCTTTTGTGTTCCTACAAACATATCACTTAGAAGTATTCAAGAGACGGGTAAGTAAATATATTTTAATCTGTGCTATTCTATTCTATTCTAATTCTTTTTTATTTTTTTTTTATTACTCTTTATTATCCTTCTTTTTATTTCCTTCATTTTTATATGGCTAAAATTCTGTAAAGGCAATTATAGTGCTTATCCCATTATTTTGGCCTAATATAATATTAATACACTTTTAACTTGGATTCTGAAAAGAACTACCCTAGTACTATCTGACTAAAGTCGGATTATATTTTGTGTATCAGGCTCTTATAGTACCAGTAATTGAAGTAGAAAGCACAAATATCCCGATCGAAGTAATTTCGGCAGCATTTTCTTATCTTGGTAAGTATAGGTAGGTAGGTCGAAATGGCCATTACAGTTTCTTCTGGAAAACCAATTAGCACTTAATTGTGCCTTTTTGATACCACGACTTGAGGTCATATTGTGTCAGGGTCATGTTGTTGTCGGTTGTTTTAGTATATCACACTCCCGTTTTCAATATCCCAACGAACTCAATACTAAGAGCCATCTTGTGTGATTGATTAGGTTGATCAGATCCCCAATTTTGCTTTTCGCAATATAACCTATGTTGCCTTAAGAAAAGCCTCACCTAAAGTCCGGAGTCTGATACTAGCTAATGCTAGGCAATTGCAAAAAAAAGTTTCTGTCTCATTTTCATTTGTGCAGCTGCGACAATGGGGGTTGAACGGAATACTTAGCTTGGAAGTGTGGCTTCCTATCGGCCAGCGATCCATACTATTGTCATTATACTGTTATTCTAATTGAATTTTACAGTAATTTATTAAATATTGTAAGAGGAATCGCAGTGAATCTTAGAGCACATCCGATCAACTGTATTTTGGGTTAATGTTGTTTTTTTATTTTTCTTTTTTGGATTGTTATTATTTCAATACTCTGACAAATGCTATTTATATAATATAATATGTTTGATTATATTTATTGTGGATGAATGAAAATTACATTGTCAAAATTATTTCATAAAAAGAAAATATAGAGACGCTACACTGTGCAATAATTGTTCATTGACGATAATGATCAGAAGATGATGATGATGATTTCATATTGGTATTGACAGGAAGCAGAAAACACAAACAAAACAAAAATAGAAAGCTTTATGAAAAATTCTATTTCTATCATTTTTTAGTAACTGTTGTTATTCTTATTTTTTTTATTTCTTTTTTAATATTACATCTTACTTTTAGAAACGTTTTTGAGTACTTATGAAATGAGAATGTCAACATGAAAAAAGAAAATATTTTTTTAAGTTAAAAGATTTTATTTTTTTTTTTTTTTTTTTGGTTGACATTTTGATAAGATTAAGATTTAGGAATTTATTAGTGACGGATATATGTAAGAAAGTATTAGTATATGTATCTGTATAAATCTATATAAAAATGTGTGGGTGTACATAATGTATTTAAAATATTTTAATGAAATGTACTGTCTAAAGCCTTCAACATTTTTGATAAACATTTTGGTTTTGATTTCAAAGTTAATCTTGTTCCAGAATGGTGCTGTAATTGAAATCAAAGGTTATAGTTCCACTTAGATTGAATTAAATTTTGTATTTAATAAAATTAAATATTCGGTCGTTGAATTAATTTTCAAAAATATTTAATATAGTTGAGAAATTTCCAGTTCGAAGCAAAATTTCAATTAAAAATATTGTTTTGATTTGACATGATTTGATTTCATCATAGTCAACCCGGTTATTTGCTTACAGTTTCTATTAATTATATCCGCAGAGATAATTGTGTTGTCATTTACGGCAAAGCGATTATAAAAAATAATAAAATCGGGCGCAGTGTCCATTTGGATCACATCATCACATTACGAATAATCCTTGAACAATCCACTGACTTTAAAGCACAGCTAAATTTCATTTTTGTAGATTTTGCAAAAGCCTTTGATAGAGTAAACCGCGAGTATATTTGGGAATCGCTTAAGAGAAGAGGAATTTCAGAAAATAGTATAGCCATAATAAAATAATCCTACAAAGATGCAAGGCATATGTTGGGTTTTTAATTGAGAAAAGCTGACAAATTTCTTTGAGGTGTGTCAGGGAGTAAAACAGGACTGTATTTTATCATTCATATTGTTTTTAGTAGTAATTGATGAAATAATGGCTACTATATTGTGAGGGTAAACGAAATAACGGTATTCAGTGGCGTCCTTTCGAACGTGCCACCCACTCAGATTACACCGACGATGTGTGCTTTTTTCACATACGAATGGAGGCTTAAACGATATGTGCCAAAAACTGTGTAAAACTGGAAAAAGTGAGGACTTAAAAATCAACTAACAGCTAAACCGAAAATCATGCGCACGATTCGCACATCACAACATCCACTTCTCCATCAAGACAAGCGAATCGAACAGGTGAGTACGTTCAAATACCTGAAAAGCATCGTGTCATCAGACGGAGGTACCGATTTGGATATTGCAGCCCATATAGCAAAGCCCGTACCGCTTTCGGAATTCTCTCAAAAATATGGCATGCAAACAAAATAAATATCTGAGCAAAAAAATAAGTATGTTCAAATCGAGTGCAAAATCTGTTCTCTTCTACGTTTGCGAAACATGGAAATTTTAGTAAACATCACCAGGAAACTTCAAGCGTTCATCAATATGTGCATCCGGTGCATCCTAAACATTCGTTGGTTATAAAAAATTTCCAACAGAACGCTGTGCAAAAAACGAAGCAAAAACAAATGGAAAGAGCAAATGGCGTGGAATGGGGCATACATTGCGGAAATCTGACAACAACGTCGCGAAACAATGTTTCGAATGCAATCCTCAGTTTACACGTTGCGTCGGAAGACCGAGAGAAACATGAAGAACAACAGTCGTAGCCGAAATAAATATCTAGCAAAGAACGTGACCACAATTGAAGAGGTTAGGAGCAGATAGGTGCCGATGGAAAGATTTTATTTCTGCATTGTGCCTCACGGATGGGATTAGACGATAATAGTGTTGCTTAAACAATCACAGTTGGTTAAAAAAATATTCATTATTTTATGCAAAATCTTATGGTGTCAACAAATTTAAATATACTCCTGGAATCACAATTGATTCGATATTATGTGTAAGATGTATGCTCTTAGATGGAGTACAGATTTATTTTTATACGTAAAACAAATATTTATGTGGATCAGCTGAAATAACTTTCGCAGAATCAAACCTTTGTTATCCATTTATGGCAGAGCTGTCGGACCTTCAATCCGAATTTTTTGATATAATATTAGAAGGTATATTTACAAATCAAAGACTTTACAAATTAAAAATATCCTAATAAGATTTTTCAAATAATTGAAATTATTCATTGTTTGGACGTATTGTAATAAAAACCCTTAATTTTTTATTTCGAATTTCGAGGACATTCAACCTAAGGTAAAAATTTAATTTTAATTTATTCAATGTTTTTGGTTTTTTTTTTAATTTTTGAAAATCAATACCAAGCCAATAGAAATTAATTTTTTTTTGTATTTCTTTGAAATACACATATACATATACTTAAAACCAGAGATGCAAACCGGTTTTTGAACCGAACCAAAAAACCACTGAACCATTGATATTTTCCGAACCAAACCACTTTTACAATGAATTGGGCGAATCAAACCAAACCCGAACCATTTCTTAAAATAATTCTGAAACCGAACCACAAACTAACAAAATATATGGTGGCTTACGGTTTGGTTCATGTTTTAATCTATTTTTTAACATTTTAAATTTTAACATAACTAATAAAAAAAAACTGATAGTCGAAATCGAAAGTCATGAAGATAAAATTTGTTTATAAGGAACGAAAAAAAAGTCAAATTCAATACGAAAAAAGTCAAATGTTGATTGATTTGATTTGACTTTTTTTCAATACATGAATTTATAACGTCGTTGAATTTTGAAGTTGTGACTGTTGTGATGTGAATGTGAGTAATAAAATTAATTAATTTCTTATGATTTTTTGTTTTTTTTTTCTCAACGTTACCCCAAAGAAAATGGCCAGACAAAAAAATAACAAAAACTCACTATTTGAAAAATTTTGTTTTCAGATAGAAACAAATACCAGCAAATGTAACGAGTGTAGTTTTGTTATGAAAAGCAATCAGCCCGAAAATCTAATGCGACATCTTAAGAAGATTGTATATAGTATATGTAATCTGTAATGTATATAAATAATTTTATTTTTAACAAAATTGAAACACAACCGAACCGAACAGAAAACTATAAATAAAAATATTTATTGAAACAGAACCAAACCAAAACCAAATATTGAAATTTTTAGAATCAAAACCAAAAAGCAAAACCAAAAATTAAAATTAACCTTAAACCAAAACCGAACCAGACGAAAAAATTTTTGGCTTGCATCTCTGCTTAAAACCATAATATCCAAGTACATAATAATATTAAATTGCATTATTGTGAAATTTTCTATAATTAATTTTCGAAAATTTTTAAGCAAATATTTTTGTATGTAAAATGTATTACAATGTTAGCAAAATAGAAGATTATGGAATATTTAGAAAGGATTTAAATCACTTGAATACTAGGTACCTATGTTTTTTTAGAGTAATTTAATTTTTGTTCTATTTTTGAAAATCTAAAGCCTCTCTGGATGTGTAATACAATTTTTGAATAGAAAATAATTGTAAAATTTTTTGATTGTGAATTGGATATTAGAAGGCTTTGTGTTATCATATAATTAGTTTGGGAAAATTGTAATTTTAAAAAAATTGAAAGAAGAATAGAAAGGTTGCGTAGAAAGTTTGGAACAATATTCATCTTTCAAAGTTTAATTTTAAAAGGACAACAACAAAGACAAATAAAAAAATACCCTGTTTCGGGATTATCTGTACTTAGGCATGATATCTGTTATTCAAGGGGTTAAGTTAATGTAAATAAATGTCCAGAATCAGTCTTAGATCATCTCGAAGATTTCCAGCCTATCGCTTTCCCCTACTAATTGTCTTGACAAAATTGCTTCAGAGTTTTCAGAGGTTCAAGCGTTTGCATTAACATATCTATTAAATAGATTTAGTTATCCAACAATACGATGACATGATGGAGATTGTCCATGTAGTAATTTTGCTTCTTTTGAGCATTTGCCATCAAAATCTATTTATAAAATAGAGTTAGTTATCCAGCAATACGATGACATAATCGTCCATCTATGTAGTAATTTTGTTTCTTTCGAGCATTTGCCATCGTCATCTATCTATAAAATAGAGTTAGTTATCCAGCAATACGATGACATAATCGTCCATCCATGTAGTAATTTTGTTTCTTTCTAGCATTTGCCACCAACATCAATCTATTAAATAGATTTATTTATTTATTCAACAATACGATGACATGATGGGGATGTCCATGTAGTAATTTTGGCTCTTTCGAGCATTTACCAACAATATCTGTAGAATAGAGTTATCCAACATGATGGGGATATCCATGTAGTAATTTTAAGTTTTTGGAGCATTTGCCATCAACATCAATCTATAAAATAGATTTATTTATTCAACAATACGATGACATGATGGTGATGTCCATGTAGTAATTTTGGTTCATTCGAGCATTTGCCACCAACATCTACCTATTAAATATATTTAGTTATCCAACAATACGATGACATGATGCGTATGTCCATGTAGTAATTTTTGTTTTTTCGAGCATTTGCCATCAAAATCTGTCTATTAAATAGAGTCATGATGGAGATGTTCATGTAGTAATTCTGGGTTTTCCGAGCATTTGCCATCAACATCTATCTATTATTGATACTCTGCTTTTAATTTTAATTTCTTACTAAGGAGTCTATATAAATTAATCCTAAACTTTATATAAGCCCTCTATTAATTTTAAAATGTTTACTCCAGGTTAACCTTCTGGTTAGGTGTTACATCATATTAGATAACAAATCTAAATCTAAATAAAAAAACTTTCAAATTCAGTTAATGGAAATTTTAATTCAATAAATTTCATACTTGTGAAAATATCCTTGAATATTTTAACTTTAATCCTGAAAATTTGAAAATATCCTTCATATCTATACCGATGCATGCACGTTGTTTAGATCATTGTTTGCCTCTTACTACACTACTATTTTTAACAATTTTTTTACATGTAAAACAAATTCATTATTTTCTATATTGTTTAATAGGATATTACAAAAGAAAAACAAAAAAGAAAATTAGAAAATTTTGTGATAATTTCATAAATATTTTGAAAATATTTCACAATAATAGGAAAAATATTTTTTATTATTGTTATTTTCAAATTTTTTTTGGAGATTATTTATTTTTACAAAATTTGTTAGATTTCCAAAATTTCCTATCAATAAAATGTTTTCAATTCAAATTGATTGTTACTACAAGGCAGGAGAGGTGACAAAACATCCCAGTAGGAGATTTTGGTTTATGGTTTTTATTTTTTTTGTGCCAACATTTTAGGATAAAATATTTTGGAAAACAATAAAAGCTAATTTAATATATCATTGTAAATTTGTATTGGTTTTTTGGGTCCGAAATGAATTTTATTTGAAATGTTTTTTTATTGAATCAATTGGATATCTTCTGGTTGAATAAATTTTTATTTTATTATTCTGGTTGTTATTGTTGTTTTTTTTTGTATACAAAAGATACAAAACTTTGATTTTGCAGATTTTTTTTTTTTTGTTTTATTTTGTCTAAAGTGTGAGAGACTGACTGTTGATTCTAGGATAAAAATGGATAATTGAGTCAATTTGTAAATAAAATTCTATGAATTATATGATATCATTAAATCAAAAAAAAAAAAAAAAAATTATTGAATGGATATCAGCTATAAGGAAGCAATAATTTTTAGGATATTTTGATTGAATGTTATAAAAAGGAAAATGAAAGTCAATTAAATTGTTATGTACAAAAATCAAAAGCTTAAAGCTGTAAAACTTACTGGTATAAGGCTTTAATTTTTTTGTAGAATTTCAAAACTATGGGATAAACACCCTTACGGTTTTTTCATAGGTCTATCAAATACGTCAAGGTTTTTAGTAAATCGATTAACTTAAATGTGGAAAACTAACTTTGCCATCAATAGTTTCATACTATTTGAATGATAACAAAGTGGTATTCGTGACTTAAATATAAAAAAAAATTAGACAGTTTTTTACAATGTCTATTTCCGAGCAAGATTGTGATATCCGAACCTACAGGTTAAAAATTAAATGATATACGACATCAACAATACTATAGTGATACTTACTTACTTAGGTGGCAAAGATGAGACTATGTAGGTCCTAAGCCTGACTCATCAACGTTCTCCATTTTTGTCACAAGTGGCTTCTCTTCAGTTGAAGATTTTTTGAATTTTTCTAAAAGAAAATGACAATAATTTCTAACAAATGTGACGTTAATGGTTTATTCAAATCTTAAAATTCTAAATAATGTTGGAAGGTCTAGTCAATTGATTTGACCCTTTATATTTGCTCATTCATTCCAATTTTGTGTCTTATATTACTGCTAGCGACTTTTTTTTTAACCTGCTGGTTATTGGGAATGTTTTTTAAATCTCTCACCAAAAGGTTAGGGTGCTGGATTATTCTGGTTGCAGATTCCAGTTGAATATACCAAATTGTTTAGTGTCTGCTAAAATTTCATCTCTCTAACGAAGATGTAATTTTCCCGACATCTTCCACCTTCTAATCTGGATTCGAAGATTTTCTAGGTTAGAGCATTTTCATCCATTCGCTCTAAGTGTCCAAGGCACTGATGTAGTCTTTTCACTTACTCTTTCTATACGACATTAGTAATAAAATTGCTCTCATAATGGAGAATTAAGTAAGTATAGGAGCGGGAGCTATCGGAATAAATCGACACCTTCTCATCAACGAAATCCATTGCGTTTCTGGGGAATCCAAAAATTTTTCCATTTATAAACCTATACGTTAAAACTAGTTAAAAATTTGTACACAGCGATGGAAGTACACAATTTTAATATCTGAAAAATCATTCAGTGAGTTTAGCAAGAAGACTTGTTGGTTTTCATTTTATGATATAGAACAGGACAGATGTAGTAGAAGATGTAGTACAGATTTATCCTCTTTCTCATCTCTTCTAACATAAATCATTGAGTTTGATGAAAATTCAAGCCTTCTCGTATGCTTATCAATAAGGTAATTTTCCGTGCTCTACTATTGGTATTATTATAGGTAGGTTATTATTGATATTAATATAGGTTAATAGTTTCTGGTTCGGCTTTGTTGAAATATGGTCTATTCGACCATCTGTTGTTGGAATCTTTGATTGTTTCTTTCTGAAGCAAAATAAGTATTACAAGTTAGATATTACAAATATAATCTACCTCTTCTACTTTATTTTATATAGTACTGATAATTGTTTTTGTATAATCCCAAGACTTAAATAGGATACCACCCCATTCATTATAAACATCCGACCAAATTAGTTATTGATAAGATCTTCATTAAATTTAAGCTAGTTCCAATACAAAAATCATTTCAATTAAAAAATTTCAAATTCAATGTGTATTGCTATTTTCTTCTCTTAATTCAATTTCTCCTTTAAACCACATAATTATCAAATTTATAATGATAGGATACAAAAGGTCAATATGTTGGTTCATTGGATGTTTAAAAAGCTATTACAGGTCACTTCTCATTCAATGTAAAATTTAATTGAAAGTAATTAAAATTTAAAAAAAAAACATTGGTAATAAATGAAATGCTTAGATGAGTATGATAACATCTGTGTCACTCATAAATGTTAATATGTATTAATATAAAATTTGATATGAATGAATTTTTTTTAATTTGGTATATTTTTATAGTTGAAATGTATATGAATCAATTTATATAAAAATAATATTTTTATTATATTTTTACTCTTTTTACTCTTAAAAAAATAAAAAACAAAAACAAATACTTATTACAAATATTTTTATGATACCAACATGTTTGGGTAAATAAATAGATTAAACTTTAGTTTTGGTTTTGCTTTAATTTGGTTAACCAATAAAAAAATATAATAATAATCCTTAAGGTGTATGTAAGAAGCAAAATAAAAATGTTTCTAATATTCTCTAAGGATATATTTTATTTAATTATTTTATTAAACTTAAGGTAAACATTATATGTACATTTAAATGCATTTATATATATATATATATATACGTAGATATACCGTTTGATCCTTGTTATAAGTACAACAAGGTGTAAATTCAATTATTTGTACTCCTCTGAGGATATTCAAGGATATGAGTATTATTTTGGTATATATATATATATATATATGTATATATACCTACATATATACATATTTATATTTTTTTATAAATAATTTTTTGCACCCATTTTTTGTTATTGTTTTGGATCATGTTCCTGGCAATTGATGTAAATTTGATTTTATTAAAGGAAATGAGAAAACACTCATAAATTATGATTTTGTTATTGTATTTTCTTATATTATAATGTAAAATGTGTTGAAAAATTTTATTTTGAAATTATTGTCCTTAAAGGAAAATATTAAAATGTCCTTAGAAAGTTTTTCGTGAACTTTCACTAAAATTACAAATTTCTTATTTTGATTTTGAGAGAGTTTTTTTTGTTTTTTTTGTGGTTTCTTTTAAATAAACTTTTTTGATTATAAAACTTTTTCTAGGAGATCCACCTGTAAGGTAATATCTTTATGGTTATATGTAAATTAACTAAGTACATTTATTTTTTGTCGAAAGGAAGGACATTTCCAAAGATTTTTATTACATTTTTTTTATAGAATTTATTTTAAGATTGTATAATTATATTTTTTCGTTTTGTTTTTGTTATAAATTCTGTTTACATGAAAATGCAAAGATTTTTATGAAAATGTATAAAAAAAAATAATGGGAGCTGGATTTTGGGTGGAAATATATTGTAATGAAAATTTGATGAAATCATAAATCAAATTAAATTAGAATTCACCTTTAAGAGAAGATTTAAATTTCTTGTTTTTGTTCAAATTAAAACTGAAGGTTGGTGTCACCAAGTATTTAGATATAATTAGATAAGAAAGCAAAATAAATATCATTAGATTAGGTACACAATTATTAAGGATTTTTTAATGTTGGCTAATGGTAGAACAAATATGGTAGATTTATTTAGTAAATACGTAATTTGTAATACAAAGCTGATCTGTTTGAATGTCAAATATTTATATAGAATTTCGGCAGATTTCAGGAATTTGAGGATTTATTGATTAGGGAAGCCAATATCATTATGAGGAAAGCAGATCAGTGACGGGGCGTGGAATTTTCAACTGGGGAAGCACTGTAAAAGGAAGCATCAGTTTGCTTTGGCTTTTCTTTTTCTATTGAAATTTTTGCTAATTTCGACAGTCAAAGTTGTTCACATCTACTTCTCAAAGTAGTTTTAATTCTGTTTAGGCAGAAAAATGATCGCTCAACTGAAGTAGTTATTATGAAGTGTTATTATAAATTTATAAAGTTTTGGGAATATTTATTAAAAAAATTCTTTAATCCAGTTTCAATTTAACATGTTAATATTTCGCAAATACTGTTTTTGTTATTAAAATTTTCAGCTGAAAATATAACTTTGATTTAAGCTCTGACTTTAAGAAAGCAATGTAAAAAAGTGTGAATATGAATTTTCTATATTTATTTTAAAAAATACCACGTATATGAATTAAAAGATTTTACTGAAAAATGCTGATTAAATCGTTTTATTGTTGTTGTTGTTATTAGTAGAGCAAGCACTGGTTTACCATCTTTAACAATTAATAATTTTTCCTCAAAACTTCTAACCAAAAATGATTTTTTCTTAATCTTTCAATAACACAATTACAATTATCTATTTTAATTATTTATAAATAATAAAAAAAAAACATTTTAAATTTTTACATTTGTTAACAAGTTGTTTCAAAACTGCATAAAACAAAATTGTGGCTGAAAATAAACAATATAGCATCCAATAACAAAAAACTACAGAATTACTTAACACAAATCAATACCACTCTCTAAAAAAACCCAAAACTACATACATAATTTATATAAATATTAATTCTCATTTAAGTCAACAACCACAATAATGCACAAAATTAATTCATTCCTTGCTACTTTTTTTTTTTTTTAAATTCATTTTGTGTCATGCGATATTTTATTGTTGTTTCCCTTGATAATCTATTTTCTATCAGATATTTTCTAATTATATCAGGTAGATTTGGAATGAATATCAGGCACTCATTCAATTTCGTTTCCTTCTAAGATTTTATTTTATTGTCGCTTCATTTATTATTTTGTTGCTGTTGCTAGGAAACTAAATAGAGATAGTGTGTTTGAGTGTATGTATATTTTAAATGAGAAGAGAGCTGAGGAGAATGATATTTAATTTGTCATTATATTTTTTTGCAATGTAAGTCATTATATTTTTTTGCAATGTATAGCATATTGGTAAGAGAATAATGATTTTTAATAGGCATTATTTTCAAATACTTTATATTTGTGATTGTTGAATATCTCTTGTTGGCTTGCATGTTCAATAGAAAATAATGATGTTTATTAGGCATTATTTTCTAAACATACATAATGTAATTAATATCTATGCATATAATTTTTGCTTCAAATTTTTTTTCATTCGATTTGAATTTTTTAGTTAAGTAATTTTTATATTAAAGTAAATATAAATTTTATATTAAGCTGTAAAAAATAATAAATGATATTTAATTTGGGGAAGCACTCATTCAACTCAATATATGTACGCTTCGTGCCTGAAGCAGATAGATATTATAAGAGCTCTGGTCTTGGAATATAATTAATCCATTAGATTGTGTTCTTTTGATGGCATGATTCAACTAATTTATTGGTTATTTCGTTTTGTTGATTTAAGGTGGATTCATACCTTTTATTGCACCGTATTGCAGTGCCAAAGTGATAATAAAAAATAAAATTATTCTCAGAATTACATTCCAATTACTATATTTGACATGTTTTGTTTTTTGACTTCAGTACAAAATTTCAATCATTCATTCAGTAAACCTAAAATGCATATACTATGTATAAATTAGTCACAAATGCGTG
Organism: Argyra leucocephala; assembly: GCA_963942445.1. Lineage (NCBI taxonomy): Eukaryota > Metazoa > Arthropoda > Insecta > Diptera > Dolichopodidae > Argyra > Argyra leucocephala. The sequence continues at coordinate 5,610,506 of OZ012681.1, read as the reverse complement.
CTATGATCGCTTACTTATAGAAGTGTGATTTGAAATCATATTCTAATCCAAATGAAAAAATCATTTATTATAACTAAAAAGAATAGACAGTTATAATTTCTTTGTCACAATTTATAAATAGGATTCACAAGTTATGCAGATATGAAAAAAACGTGATTTATTCATATTTTGTGGTTTATTACCATTGTCTATGGCTATAATGTATGAACTGAAAATGTAAAGCTAAATCATATTTTGTTTACTAATAAACATAATTAAATCCTGAAAAAATCAACTATTATGATTTTAAATCATAAAATGTTGCGTACTTTTCCTAAATAATGATTAACGAATTTGAGTAAATGCAGATAAAAGTCAGTTCTTATGACTCTTTATTCATATCTCATCGATATTTACGCATAAGCATTATCTTGTAGTAAGTATTTCTATAAGCTATATTTTTTCAAATAAAAAAAATATATCATTTTTTTTTAGATTTTGTTATTTTTTTTTTATTTTCATTTTATAATTAACATATTATCAGTTGTTATAAATTATAATGTATTATGTATTATGTATTACAATGGTTTTACTTTATACTTAAATATCTTAGGTATAAAACAACAACAATTTTTAGCCATTAAATAAATGAATTTGAAATATTTTCTTAAATTCTAACATCTCGACATTTATACATTCAATTATATTTTGCAGCTACAGCTCGATATTTATTATGAAGCTTTCCCATTGGCGATGGTCCTCTTCAAAAATAGTACTCCTTAAAAAATAATATTTAAATGTAGAATATCTAAGACAAATTTTGTAAAATTACCTTTGATTTCTCAGGAAAGTGTGAACATATATCTTCAGCAAATTTATCAAATTCTCTAATAATCGCTCCTGCAAGCAATTCCGTGTATATGAATCCGATAATTTCCTGCCAACTGTGGTAGAGAACAATGATTTGATTTAAATTTAGGTAGCTCACTTTGCAGCACTTTTCACTTTTTTAAGATCTCAATATACCGTTATGAAGTTTTTTATCACTAAACAATTTAAAATTTAATACATATTATTATTTTTTAGTTGTTTTATTTAAAATATAAAAACTAATCATGTTCTGTTCACAATACTTGTTCACAATATACTTTTATGAAATGAATTTGATTCATTTGATTTTAACGTTGACCAAAATTTTATAAAATTATACAGTATGAAATCATAATCACACGCTATGATTATAGTAGAATAAGTTATGTTTACATATAAAATGTTCGTTATACTTAAAAATTTACACTGAATTTATAATCATACATTATGATTATAGTGGTATAAGCACGTATAAGTAATGTTTTATGCGGGTCCATACTAAAGTTGTTACTGTTTCTTTTAATTGTTAATTTTTATAAGCTTATGATTCAGATTCATACCCACTGATTTGGAAAATGTTTTAATTAATAATAATCTATTCCAAATTTTTGAATGTATTAATCACAAAAGAAATATGGAATGAGTTTTAGGAATATCTCTGTAAAATTTAAAAAAATTAAAATTATTCCTTTAATAATCATAAATTATGATTTTTCATTTCTCTGGGTATATAGTATAGACCCAAATATGTCTTTAGTTTGATTTGACAAACGATCTCAGTTTATTGACTGCGGTACAATAAGTATAAATCCACCAGCTTTAGTTTATCTTATATTTTTGCTTGATTCTAAATTTTGATCCAACCTGCAAGGATGAGGAAGTTAATTGGGTATCATACTTTCCAAAACGAGATCCTCGAGAAAATAATTTACTTTGAAACGAAATTTCGCGTATTTGCCTCTGCAAAAGCTTGAAAATGTTTCTATTGGGTAAAGAGACGTAGTGATTGATATACCTCTTGATACGCCAAACCATGGCTTTATTGAAACCTGGTTGATATTAATGATATTAGGGCTTTTCATTAACACATGCTGGAAAAACAAAATACTGTAGAAAAAAAAATGTTAATTATTTAAATTTAAATTTTCCACATTCTCAGTTTTGTGTTATAAATAAAAACAGCAACACAACTGATTGTCATGCTTTGTCTAATATATTTTGCAGTTTTCCTGCTAAGCTAAAAATGTTTACGAACAAATTTCATTTGCAACATCTTGTTTATAAACAAAATACTTGTCAATATAGGCAATATTGTCAATATTTTTGGTTACCACTATTAAAACTTTGTACGATGGATTCAAGTTCACAATATGTATGACATTTTAATGTATCTATATATAGGAACTATTCTAGTTGAATGATGTTCAATTCAAGAACAAGTAGTTTTTGTCTAGGCTATTAATATATGGATGGATTAGATAGGATATTAAATGTTAATTACAAAGCTGAACTGTTCTTAGTAACAACATAGTATGAAAAATATTGAATTTCTAAAACCCTTATTGTAATTATATTTTCTAATTTTAATACTCAAAAAAAGGTTATAAATTTATGAATTGAATTGGAACTATAATAAATATATTTCATCTAAAAATGTTATCTGATATACAAATTTTTCATTATCTTCCGTGTTCTAGAACTCAAAGATATCGGATAATGTTCTGCATAATTCAAATAAATTAAATTATAACCGATTTGATCATTTAATGGAATATAATTTACAACAAATTTAATCTTAGAAGCTAAAAATTAAAAAAAAAAATTCTTATTGTTATATTTAAAGATAAATCGGTTATTTCTATTGTATTTTCTATATATATAGGAATATTAAATAAATCAAAAACGAAATAATAAAAAACAATTTATTTTTATATGTACATCTTCTTATATTTTTGACATGAATCGTTCACAAAAAGGAAATTGTGAAAAAAAAAAAATTTATAGTTTGTCATTAAGTTTATTGTCAGCAAGATGGTGTAAGTATTAAATTTGCTTACTACCAGCTTAAAAATTAGTTGTTCCAATTTAAGTAGATTAAAGTTATTTCCATGTACAAAATTTTTAACATAAATTTTTATATTTTTCATATTTTTGAAAGTTTAGGATTTGTAATATAGGTATGGATGGAAATGTATGGTATGAAAACATGCAGTGAGCTAATTATTTTCATATGTTGGTTATCATTATTTCCTCAAGAAAGAAGTTATTTCCAAAGAAAGCAGAATTATTTGCTTCGCACCTAGAAACTACATTCACTCCATACCCGCAAGAAATCGCAGAACCCCTGAATAAGGAAATAATAGATTATCTTGATACACCACTTCAGTTTAATCTACCAATAAAAAAATATAGCGTAAAAAAAGTAAAAGCAGTCATTAAAAATGAAATAAACCCAAAAAAAGCACCAGGATATGATAAAATAACTGGTAAAATGATAAAAGAACTTCCACAAATAGGTATAAGATATATGACATACCTATTCAATGCTATCCTAAGGTTAAGCTATTTTCCGGATCAATGGAAGAAAGCCCAAATTATCATGCTATCAAAACCGGGTAAGGATCCAAGTGCAGTAGCTTCATACAGGCCGATCAGTTTACTACCTATACTGTCAAAGGTATTTGAAAAATTGTTGATGACACGACTAAAGCCAATATTGATAACAGAAAACCTAATACCAAGCCACCAATTTGGGTTTAGGCAAAATCACTCAACGATTCAACAAGTCCACAGAGTAGTAAATGTAATAAACGACACTTTGGAAAGAAACAAATACTGCTCAGCACCGTTCCTAGATATTGCACAGGCGTTCGACAAGGTGTGGCATGAAGGACTTCTATACAAATTGAAGCAAAGACTACCTCATGAATTATATCTACTCATAAGATCATTCCTAGACAGTCGTAAATTTGTAATAAAACAACAACAAGAACACACATCAGAAAAAATAATAAAATCAGGAGTCCCTCAGGGTAGTGTGCTAGGACCTACCTTATACTTAATATATACTGGAGATTTGCCAACAACAGAAAACACAGTTACTGCAACGTTTGCTGATGACACAGTAATATTAGTAACAAACACATGCTCAACTGCTGCCTCAAACCAATTGCAAGAACACTTATTAAAAATTGAAGATTGGCTAAAAATATGGAGAATCAAGGCGAATGTAAACAAATCAGTGCATGTTAATTTTACCAACAGAAGAAAAGATTGCCCGGCTGTAACACTAAATAATGTGGCATTAACACATACAAACTCTGCAAAGTATCTTGGTGTGCATCTGGATAGGCGTTTAAATTGGAGGGAGCATATTGTCAACAAAAATAAACAACTTAGACTGAAGTTTAACAGCCTCTGCTGGTTAATAGGACGTTATTCGCAGTTATCAATGGAGTGCAAGATCCTACTATACAAGGCCGTCTTGAAACCAATCTGGTACTATGGTATAGAACTGTGGGGAGCCACAAGTAATTCCAACGTTGAAATACTGGAAAGGTTTCAATGCAAAGTACTCTGATCCATAGTAAATGCACCATGGTTCGTGAGAAATTAGGAAATTAGAAAGGACTTAAAAGTCGAATCGGTTAAAGAAGCCATAGAAATAAGAAGCTCAAAATACTTTGCGAGAATGGGAATACATCCCAACGATCTCGCATCACAACTACAGTGTACATACCAATATGTGCGAAGGCTGAAAAGGTTTCATCCGATAGATCTAAGCAGCAGATTTATAAATAGTCAAACCAGAAATCCCCACTAGCTTGACTAGAAAAATATAAAACTTCGGAGATAAGCCAATGGGCTCACTCACCACCTGTTACAAAAAGAAGACAAAACAAATTACTTAATATCGTCTAATAGTGACATACTATTACTAAAAATGAGATAGATTGTAAAGTTAAATAAATAAACTAAAAAAAAAAAAAAAATTATTTCCTCAAAATTTCATATTATCGACAATTGATTTTCTAATGAAATATTTTAATGTCAAATACAATTCAGAACCCATTTTCTATAAATTTTAATGAAAATTGTAAATCGTTGCCCCTAAATTATTTTGTCGTACATCCAGAAAATCGAGATTCGGGAAATTGACTTTGAAGTTTGAAACGAAATAAAAGAAAATTGAGCCGAAATCGAACGAGCGATCTTTTAGAGGTACAAAAACTAAAAAAGTCTTTTGGAACAAGAATTAGGACTTTAGGGACGTCTTACTTAAAACTATTTTACCGCGTACACCGTTTTTATGCAGTTTTAACGTACGTACGAAAAGTTGTTTGGGGTATATACAATAACTGTTTTAATACTGTTTATAGTATACCTGTTTTCTTCTAAATTTATAAGAAAACAAAATAGATTGGAAATTCAATCTTGATTTTATTAAGCAAAATTTAAGTTATTTTAAGACTTACGGCATAAGAATAAAATTAGAAACAAGTAATAATAATGTTATTTGTCAGCTTACGTCAAATTGATTGCACGAATTCGAAAATGTTAATTTACAGCGCGGTTGGTCGTATATCCAGAAATTTGACATTTAAGTCAAAATAAGAATAGAAACATAAATATTGGTGTCGCTTACGGCAAAGTAGCAATGAAATATCTCTGCATCTATGTTACATAGAATAACGCCGAATACACAGATCGATGGAGCTTCAAAAATTAATATGAATGACATTTTTTTCGATTTTGTGATATACAACAGTATAATTGCGGGGCGACGAAATGTTGAATCTTTCAATTTCGGGCTGCAGGAATTTGTCAGGGGTTTCCTGTACATTCATATAATTTTGTTGTGGCAATAATTTGTTTTTAAGAACTTAGTGCCCTTGTCATGATTTTCGAATGGATTTGTGAGTCGAAGCGAACATACCGATTGAATGTGATCATGATTCGCGAATAAATTTATTCGCTGTGGAAAAGTCGTTGCTAACTTAACACTCGAAACATAAATATTTTATTATTTCAAATTAAAAAAAAATAATTAAAATACAAATTAATAAACAAATAAAAATGAGTACAAGCTGGAATAGTAGTGCTAGTTGTGAAACTGAAAAAGTGTATTTATTTATATATTTTATTTCAACGATTTATGCCTGAAAAGATAATTATCATAAAAATGCTATTTAATATATGTTCATATTATAGAATTTGTAAATATTTATTATTTAAAAATTAATTATTTATATGATAACAGAAATTATAAATGTTATAGAAAAAAATGTATATGAGGGGTCAAAGTTGTTCAACGCAGAAATGACTGAAAAGGAAAAAGAACAGTCTCAATTTAAATTTTTTGTTAGAATTGGCTTTCCAGGCGTCATCGGATGTGTTGATGGAACCTATATTAAAGTAGTTGCATCTAAGCAAAAAATATCAGGTATCTATATTTAAACAGAAAAGTATAATTTTGTTTAAATTCTCTAATAGTAAATAAAATATGTAATAATTGCAGTGATTTAATTTTTATTCCTTAGACTTGTGATGAAATTATGAAAATAAAATGTATTGATGATCGTATATGAATAAATAAGTAAACAATGCTTTATTCTACTCTATGGCGGCTTCTCATGTTGGAGGTCCTAATGCATTTAACTCGGTTGAAAATTTATCACACAACATTTCTAATGCACTTTTATTGCAACTGCTGTATCAACAGCCAAATCAGGATTCATTGCCATCAATTGCACCAGTTTATCGAATTGTTTTTTTATTTGTTTTATTAATGCTGCAAATAATATATACATACATACATTTTATAAATATTATTCCTACATTTTTTTTTGAATGTACCCTCCAGTTCGCTTGAAAGAAAAGAGAAATATTTTTTTTTAAATGTTCACTTAAGTTGTTGAGTTCGTTTATGCAGCAGATACGTATCATATACATTGTTTAGGGTTTCTAAACATATCTTAGCAACATTTTACAATGCATAAAGTTTCTGAACATATTTTTTATGTATTGAAAACGTAGGAAATAAGTATTTAGCGCAGGAAATTTTGGTTGCTTTTCGTTTTCATATGCATATGTGTTTGACAAGAATGACAGACAACCACAATATTTTTATGTTTTGATATTTTTCGGAGGTTAAAGTAACTTATATAAAAATAATTAGTATAAAGTTAAAATAATTTAAATAATTCATTGCGTATTTGCAGAATGGCGTAAGTTAAATTACTTTCTCTCCAGTATTTGTTTTTTTTCTCTTGGTATAGTATTTGAATTTTTTTTTTTTATGTTAGAGAAAAAAAGTGGACGCATGAACGAAAACAACTCTTATTGGATTGCAGATTGAAAAACTAAAATGAATTTATATCAAGACGAAAAAAGAAAAGTGTTCTATGGAGCAATATTTTGAGGGAAATTCGCGAAATTGAACCAGATTTTCCGTTTTCAAAAGAGGAGTGTGACAGAAAATACATGAATTTTCTAGTAACCTACAGAAGAATTAAAAAAAGAAATTCAACATAGGGTGAAGCTGCCACATCCTGGGAGTATTTTGATGATATTGACAATGTTTACGGTTCTAAGAGTTGTGTAAACGTCCCGAACACTAGTGTAATATCTTCTTTAGAATTAGAAGAAGTGTTAAGTAATGATGAAATTAATTTAGAGCCTGGCACCAGCCAAAATACACTATCCCCAGTGACAAATATAATTTCTAGAAATCGCTCTAGTGAAAAAAATGAATTGTTAGAATTTTTACGAAAAGAGAGTGAAGAAGATAAGAAAGCAATGGACAGTTTTTTGGAAATTGAAAGAGAAAAGCTGAAAATAGAAAAAGAAAGACTTGAAGAAATGAGAGATTTAAAGGTTTTGCTACGTGCCTTATGTGATAAATAAATAAATTGAAATTAAGCTATATATATACCTACTTATATTTTAAAAATAATGAAAATGTGATAAGTACCTAAACTATTTTTGAAATTTTATATGAAAAGACTGTACTATTTTTTTTTTTTTTTTGTTTTATTAAATATTGAAGTATTCTAATTATTGTTTTTTCTAAAAAAAAAGACAATTTCAAGCACAAAATAATGCTGCCAATCTTTCCCTTTTTTGTTTTGCCTCTTCCGCATTAGTACTTTCTACGCTTAATGAACTGTCAAACTCATTATTAACATCTTCATTTTCTACCTCGAATTCTACCTCATCACAACTCTCATTTTCAATAATAATATTTTGTAGTACAATACAGGACATTACTATGTGTTTGGCTAATGATAAATTTTGAAGTTCTAAATGATTCAAAATTCTAAATTTCTTTTTTCAAAAATCCAAATGCTTGTTCCACAAACACTCATGTTGAACTTAAAACTTGGTTAAACTTAATTTGATCTGAAGAAAGGAATCCGTTGTCCCTAAATGGTACCATTAAATAAGTTTCCAATGGATAAACTGGATCCCCAAGACGGTGATATTCTGCAGGAAATTCTATTGTTTGATTATCTATGGCCTTCTTTAATGGACTATCGGCCCACATGGAAGCATCATGACAACGACCTGGGTAGCCGACGAAGGCATCAATAAATTTTAGGTCACTGTTCACCACTGCCTAATAAAAATTACATTGTAAGTTATTGTAAATTAATCGAACATAAGCTTTACCTGCACTAATATAGAATAAAATCCTTTGCGAAATTTTAATATGTGTGGCATCCAAGCAACCTATAACGAACGGAAATGGTCTCGCGCGATTTTTTTCAAAGTCCTCCGTTATTTTTTTTAGACTTTGCTCATTAGACGGAAATTTTATTACTTTTTCTTTTAAATGTGAAATTAGCATAATAATTTTTACGAAAATTTTATACGTTGTACCTTTTGCAATACCAAAACGATCACTTATTTCCCTAAAACTATTCATATTTGCAAGCCTCCAGATTGTTACATATAAAGAAAGCTTCAGCGAATGACCAGGGCGTCCTTTAAGATTTTGCCAAAAAGGTTTTAACATTTTATGTATTTTCTAAAATTAAAAAGTACATGTATTTAAAAAATTAAAACTTTTCATAACACAGAAAATTGTAGTACTATTCAAATACCTCAAATGTATTTCTCGTCATTCGGAAATGACTGAAGAATATATCTTTCGGATATTCCTTTATAGTTTTATAAAAATTTAATACTTTTGGAATTTTTCTGCGTTATAGTTTTTTTTTGTTGATGTAAGAACAAACAACGTTTTCTTCTACGATTACTAATTATCCTTTTTATTACTTTTAAATTAGAATTAGTAGTAGGTTTAACAGATACGTCCACTAAATAATTTAATAAAATATTTCTTAAATTTTTTTGTAAATCCATCGCAATAACATAAAGTTACGTTTCTAAATGCAAAACATGCATTGTATAAGTGTATACAATGTTATTATTTGGCAACTAAAATTTTGACATTCAATGCAGTAAAATGTCATAACAAACGCAACAGTTGCAAAAACGAACTCACTCAGTTTTTCATTCTACAAATTGTCAAACGTATTGCATTCGTTTTTGCTAATCATGATCGCATGACACCGAATTCACCTATACTTGTACATTCTATTCGAAAACCATGATAAGGGTATATATTTCAGATTAGTATTTTTAATAATTAATATTTTAATTTCCAATATTTTAAGTCTAAAACTAGTTAGAAATGGTTAAAGGACGTTAATAAGTCTCTTCATTTTCAATTTCCAATAATAAGTATAAAAATTATTCAACAGTGTTCTAATATAATGTAAAAATTAATAATCAGCTTTTATCTAATGACTTATACATGTTAAATCTATGAAATAAAACGTTTTTATTAAGTCCTGAAATTAATTTTAAATTTAATATTTTACATGCTGAAATTAAAATTTAAAACTATAATATTAAAAAGTATGTAGGTCTAAGATTACTTGTAGTTGAATCAAATCATAGTCGACAGCTAGGTTCCATAATTCAAATTTACAGAACCTAATTTAAATTTATAATTAATTTATAGATTGATGCTTAGAATTTACCTGTACTCGAATTTTAATAATTTTAATAACATAAATTTATTAACAAAAAACTAATAAAATTTTCATTTTTATATTTTTTTATTTACATTTTTTGTTTTATTAATTTATGGTTATATGCTTCCTTTTTTTATGGCTATCTTCACCAATCAAATAATTCACAATTTTACAGAAAAAAAAAATATTTAATTAAATATTTTTGTGAGTTTGACCTGAATATCAAAAGTTTGTTTTTGAAAATATTTTTCTATTCTAATTTTTGACAAAATACTATAAAAAACAAAATCAACAAAATAAAATCAGTTTTAGGTACCTTAATTCTTTATATATAAAAAATTTTGTAAATATATTAGGTGTTGTTGTTGTTGTAATCAATATAAAATAACCATTTTCATTTTGACTCAAAGTAAAAGTAATTTTTGTTAAATTTTTTAAGGTCGAATGCTATTATTTTTTTGTTTTAGTTTTAAAAAAGGACATTTACAAATTTTTTCTTTATGTAGGAACATTTTTTAACGGTTTTTATCATAACAGTGCAGAAAATTTAATAAAAATATTTTCAGAAACAAATGTTTTTTTTATTTGCCTATGTATGGTTTTTATTGACAAAAAATAAGTGAAAAAAAAATCAAAAGATTACCAATGAAAATTAAATTTGATCCACCTTTATTTAAATTTAATAAAAATTCTAAAATAACTGTTTTTGTGTGTATTTAACTTTTTTGCTTATTCTAATAATGAAACAACAACTACTTATTTCTATTTTTTTCTAATACAGTAAAATTACAAAATACTTAGCTATAAAAAAAAGATATAATTCAATTTATGTGCGGGAATAATGCCGTGATCTCTATTGTCTAAAATATTCTATGCTCTATTTGGCAAAACTATAATTTGGCCGCAAATACTAACTGTGGCTTAAAAACACAGAGTGAATGCTTAATGCTTCTAAAGCTTCTACTTGTATTATTTCTAGAAAATCTTCTTCGGATTTTTCGTCCACAGGAAAATAGTTACTTATACAGCGATTGGAAAGCAAATTCCGTATGTATGCACGTAAATCAGACAATCTCCTTCTTCTTCTTCAATTAGTCATTTAATGTCTATTTTTTCGATATACATACCTCAATTTTGTAATGATGATTCATTCATACTATATTATCGGATATCTTCTACGTAGACATTTGATATTGATTTGACTTTTCATTACTATCTTCGCCAGTCGACCTTTTGCCATTCTATTTACATGATCTCTTCATTTGCTCTGTTTATTTCGATTCCGGAATCAGACAACGATCTGAAATTATCATAAATTTGATATTGCCAGAAAAGAAAAAATGCATGCATTTAAATGTTTGGGGTTCTTGGTCGCTGTAGTAAATCCTACTTTTTTTTTTTTTTTTGTTAATGGCCAAAATAATGGGATAAACACCCTAGCTGCTTTCGCAGAATTTTAACCAGTTAGTATAGTAATAGAATAAAAGAAAGTATAAAGGAAATAAATAAATAACATAAACGGAAAATAAGAAGAGAATAGATGAGAATTAGAAATAGAAAAGAAATAGTAACACAGGTTTACAGACAACGTAACAGAAATTGATTCACTCGTTTTTTGAAAACTTCCAAGTTGTATTTTTGGGGGAACACTTGAGGAGTTCCATAATTTAGAGGTTCGGTTAACGAAAGAATTTTTGTATTTCACAGTTCTGGTTAGAAGAGGCTCGACTACAAATTTTTGGGAAAGGGCTGCTCTGCGAGTATTTCGTTGGAATGGTTTTATTTTTGGAATAATACTTTTAATTTCGTCAGAACAATTACCCAATAGATATTTATAAAACAGAGTGGCTGCTCCTACATTTCGACGGTGACTCAGCGATGTTAGGTGCTGTGTAACATCTCCATCATTTATAATTTTGATGGCTCGCTTTTGTACTTTATCTAAGTACTGGAGGGTACTGTTGGGTGCACCTCCCCAAATATGTGATTTATACTCAAGTCGTGGGCGAATGTATGCCTTATATATTAGAAGAAGGTTGGATGGTGTAAAATATTTTTGACTTCTGCTTAAGAATCCCAAACATTTCGCGGCATCTTTTGCAATTGCAAAAATATGGTCCTGCCACGAAAGTTTGTTGTTTATCTACATTCCAAGAATTCTTAAGGTTTCGGAGTTTTCAATATTTACATTATCGAAAAGGCTATTTGATAATGAAGCTTTGTTGATATTAGGCAGCTCTGGGTTCTTGAAGCGTTAAATTTTACCCTATTTACACTTCCCCAGGCTTGAATTTTTTGGAGATCGCTGTTTAGAGCTCGAGAGATGTTATTTCGTTCTCTATTTACCGAAGTCTGGGTCACTTCAGCAGCTTTCTCAAAAAAATACAAGGAATCAAGGATGCTGTCATCAGCAAAGCTATGTATATGATTTGAAGACGTGGATAGGAGATCATTCATAAAGATTATAAATAATGTTGGAGAAAGAACTGAGCCTTGAGGGACACCAGCATTGATATTGAATTTTTGGGACATAAACCCTTCCAAAACAATTTGTATTGAACGGTTTGAAAGGAAACTTTCAATCCACGTATTGAGTAAGTTTCCTAGACCAATTGCTTCTAGTTTGTTTAGTAATGCTGCGTGCCAAACGCGATCAAAAGCTTTGGAGATATCTAGAGCGACAACTTTAGCTTCACCGTATTTTTCTATGCATTGGTGCCATTTTTCAGTCAAAAAGGTCAAAAGATCACCAGCTGACCTTTTTGACCTAAAACCATATTGGCAATCGCTTAGAAGGTGATTGATTTCTAGATATGTTTTTAACTGGAAGTTAATTATAGTCTCCATGACCTTTAATATTACTGATGTTAAAGCAATTGGCCGGTAGTTTGAGAGATTTCTAAGGTCACCCTTTTTTGGGATTGGCTGGACATGAGCTATTTTCCATGAGGATGGGTAAATACCAGAAACATATGATTTGTGGGAAAGTTTGCTCAGCTGTCTGGCTAGGGTGTTTGCACAATTTTTTAGTACTAATGGAGGGATGTTGTCAGGCCCGGTACTTATTGTATGTCCTGTGAAAAATCCTGTGAATCATTATTCATTTGACCTAAAATGGAGTAAAATTCTTATATATTAACTGGCGGTCTCTAATAAACCAAAAAATGGGACTGTTCGTCTTATCAGCAGCCCAAATTTTACTGCTGTTCTTGCTACTCTTGATTTTTGTCGTATCGGAATTGTATTACAGCTCTATATTTAGATTAAGGTGTACTGTAGGATTCATGTTCAGTATAGAAACAAAATCTGGATTCCCTCCACGAAAGTGCTTTTCTCCGGAATTACAAAGGTGGCATATATAACTACCATTAAAATCCCTAGATGGTAAGCGACAGGTTATCTCAATTCGTTTATATTACTCGAATAACATGAATCTGGAATGTGCCTTATTCCATCGTACGATGACTAGTTCTTTACATATATGACTTGCAGAAATCCAAGATCAACATTAATATTTTTGTTCATAATTGTCCTCCCAATTTTTAATTATTTCTTATTTCCAAACTTCCCCTTCCTACCCTAATTTGAACACATAAATCACTACAAAAAGTCTCCTGCAAATATTTTGACTATTTATATGCAAAAAATGTCAAAAGTAGCAAATTCCATTCGCGGCATGGATGTTGTAAAATCATTTTTTTTATTATTCTTTGGGATTAGTTGCAAATTGAATTTGGTTATTATTCAAGTCTATAGATTACGTTCCATCCACGAATTGAATAAACACTATATGAATATGAAAATAACTGCACGAGCTCCATAGCTAATCTATACTATTAGAAGGGAAAGTTTGTTTGTTTGTTTGTTCGTTATGCACGTCCAGAGTTTTAAAGTGTAGAGTTCAGAAATTTTGCACAGTTATTCATGATCAGGAAAAAGGAATCGGACGCAGTACTTTGCAAAGCTATCAAATGACAGGTTTTGTGTAGCTGTCATACAATTTCTAGAACCTATCACGAATATTTCTAAAACCAACTGTGTTACAAACATGAAAATTTACACTTAGATATTCTTTCAAAGATAAAGAAAAACTACTTTTACCGATTTCATATAAATAGAATTTGCAATAAGCTAATGAATTTAACACAGCTTGGTAAATGTCAAATTTCACAAGTTTTAAATGTCAAAATTGAAATAGGAACGATCAATACAATCATATACAAAGTATTGAAGAACAAGTATTGAATGGCGCGGTAGGTGGGCCTGCTTTTTAACCGAAAGGTCTCAGGTTTGATTCCCGATGAAGAAAAAAAATGCTTAATTGGTTTTTCGACCTGGTCTAGTACCCTTTGTCATTGGGATATAATAAATGACAAAAAATAATTGGGAGTATATATTATCTGATAACAACTGAAATAAAATGGATCTATTCTATTTAAGAAGGCTTAGTTCCGGTTTATTAATCAAAAACTACAACAAAGTATTCCAGGGGATTTATGTATTCAAATCGATAGATACAGTTACCAATGAAAATGAAATTCTTAACTACCGAATTAATATTAATATTAATTACCGAACAGAGTTTCTTCTTTCATTGGATTTGATACGGTTTCTTTCTTGCCAACTGGAATTAAAAGTATCAGCTCCAATACTATATCTGCCAATACATAGTAATGTTGATTTTGTTACCGTAGTGAAAAAAAGTATTTAAATATTTTGATAAACCAATTTTTTTCAATTCGATTCATATATCAAACTTCATTGAAGTAAATTCTATACATTTTGTATTCGATCCGGACAACGTTATAGTTAATAATAAAATAATAATAATAACAATCATAATAAAAATATAACTATATAGATATGTGAGGCATGTGAATGTAGAAAATAGTAGCAATAATAATAAAAATTTATCTTTTTATAACTATAGATATGCGGGGCTTGTGAATGCAGAACAAGGGGTTTTGTTACGTAGCTTAGTTATTGTATACAGTTTTCATTTCCTGCATTATGTGATATGCACTCTTACTTGGCTTCATTTGCCTTAATTCTGTAAATTATTAGTCATTTCATATTTTTGTGAACTCTTCTTGTTATCTTGCTGATACTAAGTAATGGTTTTAGTGAGAAATTGCCACATAATCTATAATCAGTAAAGATTACGGTTATAATATGTATTACCTACCATCTATTGGAAAATAAAGATCAAATTTATAGAATAAATCTCTAGTTCTCTTCTCTAAGGAACTCTACAACTAATTTGTTTTGAATTTTACATAAATTTTGAAATAAGTATATATGTACCAGTGACGGTGCGTGGAATTTTCAACTGGAGAAGCACTGTAAAAGGAAGCATCAGTTTGCTTTGGGTTTTCTTTTTCTATTGAAATTTTTGCTAATTTCGACAGTTAAAATTGTTCACATCTATTTCTCAAAGTAGTTTTAATTCTGTTCAGGCAGAAAACCGATCGGTCAACTGAAGTAGTTATTATGAAGTGTTATTATAAATTTACAAAGTTGGGAATATTTATTAAAAGAATTCTTTAATCCAGTTTCAATTTAAAGTGTTAATATTTCGCAAATACTGTTTTTGTTATTAAAATTTTCAGCTGAAAATATAACTTTAATTCAAGCTCTGACTTTAAGAAAGCAATGTAAAAAAAGAGTGAATATGAATTTTCTATAATTATGTTGGAAAATATCACGTATATGAATTAAAAGATTTTACTGAAAAATGCTGATTACACCGTTTTATTGTTGTTGTTATTAGTAGAGCAAGCATTGATTTACCATCTTTAACAATTAATAATTTTTCCCCAAAACTTCTAGCAGAAAATGATTTTTTCTTAAGCTTTCAATAACACAATTACAATTTTCTATTTTAATTAGTTATAAATAATAAAAACAAAAATGTTTTAAATTTTGACATTTGTTAACAAATTAATTGTTTCAAAACTGCATAAAACAAAATTATGGCTGAACATAAACAATGTAGAATTCATTAACAAAAAACTACAGAATTACTTAGCACAAATCAATACTACTCTCTAAAAAACCCCAAAACTACATACATTATTTATATACATATTAAATCTCATTTAAGTCAACAACTACAATAATGCACAAAATAAATTCATTCCTTGCTACTTTTTTTTTTGTTTGTAAATTCATTTTGTGTCATGCGATTTTGTTGTTGTTTCCCTAGATCAGCGCTGTCCAACACCATCGCCACTCGCCACATGTGACGAATAGAGTATGTGAATGTGGCGAATGCAGCACTGAAATTTTTTTACGAAAAACTATTATATTTCTTTTCTTTGATTAATAAAAAAATTTAGCTAGTTTCTAAACCAAATTTAATTATTTTGTAAACCAATTTCTTAAAGGTTTTTGTCACAAATTGTTTACCAGGTTTTTAACAAAAAAACACAAGAAATAAAAGAAAAACGAAGAAGTACGTTAGAAATTTTTTTAAAAAAAATCAATCATAGTAGGCATTTTTATATTTATTTTCCATTTATGAATGATATTAAGTTGACTATCGCGCATTATTTCTTGCAATTTCTAGCAATTAATAGCTAACGAAATAAATCGGTTAAAGTCAAATTTAAATACGCAGCAAAACTTTTTTAAACGGTTTTTAACAACCTCCGAACTTGTAACTTTAGCCAGTTATAAAACGGCTTGGATTCTAGCACAAAAAAGAAAACCTTTTTCGGACGGCGAGTTAGTTAAAGAAATTATGCTGTCTGTTATTGAAATTTTACTCGAAAATTATGAAGAAAATGTGCAAAATGACATAATACAAAAAATAAAAATTATGCAACTAAGCCACCAAACTATTGCTCGTAGAATGCAAGACATGATAGAAAATATCCCTAATAACTTTTGAAAGTGTCGCTCAAGATTTTCAATTAGATATAACCAAATTAGTATCCGTCACGACAGATGGTGCTCCAGCAATGCTTGGATAGAAATCTGGATTTGGGGGTATTTTGAAACAACAAACTAACGTATCTTTGGTAGCTTCATTCCATTGTATGATACATGTAGAAAATATTTGTGCTCAATTATCCAGAACTGACATTTTTAAAAATGTGATGGATACAGTTGTTAAAGTTGTTAATTATATTCGAAGTAGTGCTATGAACCATCGTCAGTTTTTGGAGCTATTGAAAGAAATTTATGACACTGAATTCAATGATCTTGTGTATTTTACAAATGTTCGTTGGTTAAGTCGTGGAAAAGTTTTGCAACGATTTTCTTCACTGATTAATCCTATTGTAGATTTCCTTGAAACAAAAGAAATGCTTACAAAATATTCTATAATCGAAAAAAATGAATAGCAATGCGACTTACAGTTTCTCACCATCATAATATTGCATATTAATGAGTTGAATTTAAAACTTCAGGGAAAAGAAAAGCTAATATGTGATCTAGCGCAGTATGTACGAGAATTTATGTCTAAGTTAAAACTTTTTGTAATTCACATGGAAAATCTTGATTTCACGCATTTCGTTAATATGGAAAAATATAAAGAAGATTCTAATTTTAATAGACAGCGTTATGTCGGATGGTTGCAGGAACTGCAAGGAAAATTTGAAGATCGTTTTGTTGATATTGAAAAATTCAGACCGGCTTTCCAACTCATGCAAGATCCTTTCCATTTTGACATCACCAATTCCCAATTATGTTCAGATATCGCGAATATGCTAAGTTTGGACCGGCGTAACTTTGAATCAGATATGCTTTTGCTTCAAAGCCAGAACGATTGTCATAGAAACGAAGAGTCAATTTTATTAATGTGGGCTAGCTTTTAAAAAAACGTTAATAAAAAAAAACATATTTTTTATATTTATTTTTAATGTGGCGAATGAAATTATTTAAAAATAGCGATTGTGGCTACAATCGAATTTCTGTTGGACACCGCTGCCCTAGATAATCTATTTTCTATCAGATATATTCTAATTATATCAGGTAGATTTGGAATGAATATCAGCGACTCATTCGATTTTTTTTCCTTCTAAGATTTTATTTTATTGTCGCTTCATTTATTATTTTGTTGCTGTTGCTAGGAAACTAAATAGAGAGAGTGTGTTTGAGTGTATGTATATTGTAAATGAGGAGAGTGATATCTAATTTGTCATTATATATTTATGTTATGTATAATTATTATAGCTATATTGGTTGGTAAGAGTATAATGATTTTTAATAGGCATTAATTTCAAACTAGCTTTGTAACCCGTCATAAATGACGGAAGCAAAATAAATCCTAGTTTCTTTTTTTCTTTCATTAGATTCTTTATTCCGAAATTACAGTACTTATGTTTATATCACTTTTTATTTATTTTTATTTATGTTTATACACTAATCTTTTTTTTTTTTATATAACAGAAAAAGAAGTACCATACCAACAAATTTGTATAAAATGTTTGTATTTTTGTATGGTATACTCGTACTCACTTCCATTTAGTTATAATTCGTTAGTTGGGTTCCATTTAGGATAAATTATACAGTATTAGCGTTATTGTGGCCTCTGGGAGAGCAAATTTAAAAATGGGATCTTATTTTCATATAAATTTTGTCTTTTGTATAATGTATAGGGATCCTCTTTTGCTATATGAATAAACTGTTATTATGGTATTGTGTTATTTTTAAAAAAATATTCAAAATTTTGTATCTAAATTGGTAAAATTTACAAAAAATACAAAAACATTTTCATCAATAATTTTCAATTTAAAAAAAACAATGTTTTATTATCCGACGTAGAAGTATAGTTTATTATCCTACTCTACTTCTATCAAGTTCTATTGATTGAACAGTGAACCTGAGCAGTGAAAATAAAATAATATTTTTGGAATGGAGCATTAAGAACATACAGAATACAGATACAGCAAATATTAAAAAAAAAACAAAAAAAAACAAAAAAAAAACAAAAATAATTTTTTTCGAGTGAAGTGAATTACGCACACAATAATGACAAAAATAAAAGGTATAAGCAGGTATAAGTAGTACAATGTATAATATTATACAATTCAAATATGCTGATACACATGTATATTATTAATAGATGAACATATTCGTTCAATATATTTTCTCTCTTTTTAATGGAAATTATTTTGATTGCTAGTGTTAGTACTTTTTGAAAATTTCATATATTCATATATTACTAACTATTTCTACATTTTCAATATTTCAGAAACATAAATAATTATTGTTTTTTTTTTCAAATAATTTAACAACAATAGTTTTCTGTGTAATAATAGAATACGGTAATAAAGTAAAAGAAAGTTTAAATTGAAAAAACATTGTTATTTTTATTAAGATTGATTTTGATTCCTTTTATTTTATTCATACACAAAGATTTTACTAAATTTTCTATTTAAAAAAACTATATTGGCCTAACACTAATCTTTTTTTTTTTTATATAACAGAAAAAGAAGTACCATACCAACAAATTTGTATAAAATGTTTGTATTTTTGTATGGTATACTCGTACTCACTTCCATTTAGTTATAATTCGTTAGTTGGGTTCCATTTAGTATAAATTATACCGTATTAGCGTTATTGTGGCCTCTAGGAGAGCAAATTTAAAAATGGGATCTTATTTTCATATAAACTTTGTCTTTTGTGTACAGTATAGGGATCTTATTTTGCTATATGAATAAACTGTTATTATGGTATTGTGTTATTTTTAAAAAAATATTCAAAATTTGGTATCTAAATTGGTAAAATTTACAAAAAATACAAAAACATTTTCATATATAATTTTCAATTTAAAAAAAAAACAATGTTTTATTATCCGACGTAGAAGTAGAGTTTATTATCCTACTCTACTTCTATCCAGTTCTATTGATTGAACAGTGAACCTGAACAATGAAAATAAAATAATATTTTTGGAATGGAGCATACAGAACATACAGAATACAGATACAGCAAATAATAAAAAAAAAAACAAACAAAATTTTTTTTGAGTGAAGTGAGTTACGCACACAATAATGACAAAAATAAAAGGTAGAAGCAATAAAGTAGTATAATGTATAATATTATACAATACAAATATGCTGATACACATGTATATTATTGTGTATAATTTTAAGTAATAAGAATAACCTTTGAGTGAATTATGTTTTTTTTGTGTTAAATGCTGTTTGCCTTTTGGTTATTATACCATATTAAACTATTGATTAAATTTCTATTAGTCCTTATTATTATAAATCAAAAAAATTGTTTGTTTTATTTATAATATTATAATTATTTTTTATTTTTCCTAATTATTTGCGAAGAAGACTAACATTAAATTAAAAAAATATAGTTCATGCAACCCATTTTTCCTGCAAAGGTTCAGCATGGTAGACAGGGGTTAAAAAAAAGCATGAAAGCAATTTGTATATATATGCATTTGTATGCATATGTAATTTGTATATGTGTTGGAGCGTTCCGTCGAACTTACAAACATCCAGATAAATGCAGAATAATATATATATAATATTTTAAATTTGTTGTGGTTGTTGAATATCTCTTGTTGTTTTGTATGATTGAAAGAATAATAGAAAATAATGATGCTTATATAGGCATTATTTTCTAAACATACATAATGTAATTAATATCTATGCATAGAAATTTTTGCTTCAAATTTGTTTTCATTCGATTTGAATTTTTGTAGTTAAATAATTTTTATATTAAAGTAAATATAAATTTAATATTAAGTTGTAAAAAATAATAAACAATATTTCATTTGGGGAAGCACTCATTCAACTCAATATATGGACGCTTCGTGCCTGATGTACATATATATATATATATATATATATATATTTAAATTGCTAAAAAAATTTTCATGTTTTCTCCTACCTAGCATGTTTTCACTAAAGCCTAGTAATTTTACATTATTAATATTTATTCATTAAAATTATCTCCAATTCTCTGAATCTATTTCGTATTCATTATTTTCCTCCTACGTTGTGGTTTTATGTTCACCTGAAATATTTTGAAAAAAAATTAAATTTTTTATTCTTGTTAAATTTATCAAACTTTATTATTAGTCTTTTATTAATTCTTAGGACTAAAAATAAATTTAGCAAAAAAAAAAAAACAAAAACAAGAAATAAAAAAAATAATTTTTTGACTTTTTTGTTTTAGTCTCTACACCTCAAATCTTATTTGCTCACTCTTTTGTTTTTTTTTGTTCAAAAAGAAATATGATAATTCTGAAAAGCGTAATTCGTCAAGTTAAACCAAAACAAAAACAAAAAAAAAAAAAAATTAAGCAAAAAATTGAAATATTTCTTTCTTCAAGAAAATGTTAACATTTCAAAAAAATATATTTTTTTTTATTATAGAAATATATAGGGTAATTTAATAAAATAAATAACATTATAGAGAGTGAGAGAGAGAGAGTGAGAAAGATAGAAGATCTAGTACTTATTGAAAAAAAAAAACCTTTTTTCTTTTTACTTTAGTAAATTAACAAAATTGAAAATATACAAAATAAAATTAAGTAACAACAAAATGTCAAATTTAATTGTTTAATAAAGAAAATTTATATCTTAAGAAAATTTGAAAATTTTTGAAAGGACCTTAACAAAAAAAAACATCTAAACATCTGAGTTAAATGGACGTGAAAAGATTAAAAAAATTTATTATAAAAATAAGTTTTGAAATTAATTTATAACAACTAATATGGTTTTGTTATTGTTGTTGTTGTTGTTTATTAATTGATATGTCCAACAAAAGTCTTATAAGTAATTAAAAAGTTAGTATATTGAAATAAAATGAAGTGTTTTGGGGCAGATATTAGCAAAGTTTTTCTAGATATGAAAGTATAATAAATTTATTTTGTGCACTCTAGGTTTGTGTTTGATATTTGGTATGTTACGACACACTGATTTTTATAACAATGAAACAACTTTTTTTTAATAGAAAATATAAATTTTATTTTCTTTTTTATTTAATTTTGAATTTATGTCAGAAATATTAGGTGAAATCTTTTAGTTATTGGTCTGTATAATAATTGGTTCTATACATTTTTGAAATACTATTAAGTATTATTTTGTCATATACTCCAGATTAGCCTACTTTGCTGAAGAAATACTGAGAGAGTACCAATGCGGATTCCGAAGCCAAAGGTAAACGATTGACCAGATATTCATCATGAAACAAAGCATGGAAAAATGTTATGAACACGACATAGACCTTCACATGCTTTTCATAGATTTCAAGCAAGCATTTGACAGCATAAACAGAGACATAATTTTAACAGCTCTTAAACATTTGGGAATACCTTAGAAATTGTCAAACCTAGCCATAATGACAATGCATGAATCGAAAGCTAAAATTCTAATAAAAATAACCCGTGAATTTAAAATAGAAACGGGAGTACGACAAGGAGATGCCTTATCTGCATTATTATTCAACTTAATACTACACATTACGCCATCGGAAAATCAGAAAAGAAAAGCAGTATATTCAATATGACAACGGATGGCATAGTAATCATTGCAAAAATTTACAGATATATGGCTGAAGTATTTGTACAACTAGAAACCAAGACAAACAAAATAGGCTTAAAAATTAACGAAGACAAAACAAATTATCTAAAAATGTCAAGAAATGAACAAATAAGAAGTATAACAACCGTAGAGTACAACTTTGAAGAAGTTACAAGCTTTACATACCTCGACGCAACAATAAGAAATGATAATAGTATGCAATGCTGTATTCATATATAGAATTCAGACTGGAAATAGATGTTACTATGCAAACAGAAAGTTGATTCAATCAAAACTAATATCAAGAAAGACCAAAATGACGATATCTAAAACTCTCATACGACCCATAGTGACGTATGGGTGCGAGGTATGAATTGTGAAAAAAAATTCTCTGAAAAATTCTCGGTCCAAAAAGATTACAGAATGGAGAATATGTAATTAGAAGCAACAGTGAGCTCAATAGTATGATCGATAGTGAGGACATTATACGGTTTGCAACAGCCCAAAGACTAAGATGGGCTGGCAACGTAAGTCGAATGCACGAAAGTTGAAAACAAGCAGTGATGCTGAATAGAAAGCCTCATAGTAACCGTGATAGAGGAAGACCAAGAAACAGATGGGCAGACAATGTGAAAAACGATGCTCCAACCGTACAAATATCAAATTGGAAACAAGTGGCACAAGATTGACCTTTTTGGAAGAGCATAGTGATGAAAGCTCATCCAGTGCTGTAGTGCTATAAGATGTTGATAATGATTGTTTGATTTTTGATTTTTTTTATTTAAGTTTAATGTAGTTTTTCCAAAATTTCTGATTTGTTCTTCACACTTTCATTTGAGTAGCATATTTCCTATGAGCCTGCCGAGTAACGAGAGACATTTTATTTTTAAGGATGGTGAATGTTCTTTTACATTCAGGAGTTCTATTGATGTTCCCTTCTTGAAATGCTTAATCCCTTAATAAACTTAATTTCTTACCAGTTTGATTGAAATAAGGTATTTAATTTGCACGTGTTTTCCCCTTACGTAGAGTAATATATTAATCAAACAGAAAGGACCATTTTGTTGAAGGTATCTAAAAATGGAAAGTATAAATGTTCTCATCAGAGAGCTTTAAAGGTAATTTCATAGCAATATATATTAGATCAAGATCCGATAGGCCTGACAGCGAAACTTGATCAGAAACCAAATCAGATTTAATGGAGTCATGGTATCAAGTAAGTCAATATTGAAACTACCGCCGATTGCAATAATCTCATATTATCTAGGACATAATAAGCACCCTAAGCGTCAGTTTAAACGGTTCTGACGTGTAAGAGTCGAATACGAAAGATATAAACCTCTCAAGAACAGATTGCCTTCTTTATTTCTAATGTCAGCAAATATATACTCAATTTCCTCCCAATATGATTCAGATTTTTGGAAAATCTTTACTGCAATATCGCACCTTACAACACCACCACCTTTGATCCAGTCACCATTTTGATTCAATTTGGAACGATCATTACGATATAATTTAAGACCAGGATTATCTTAATCATTTCAGATGGAATATCTGGGTTCAATCCGGTTTCAGATAGAATAATAACTTCACATGTTCATGTGAAATTAAATTAAGAAGTAAGTCAATTGTAGGAAAAATATGTCTAATATAAACATGTATAATATTGATCAATCCCGGGCTTTTAAGTGCTGATTTTAATACAATATTAAGGATAGACAGTATCTCAGTATGGAATTCAAATGATTCCTACGGCTATTAACAATAATATTATTATCCATTAAAATAAAAATTGAAATTTATGGTTTATTGAACCTTCCTCTGTCACGATTTAATATAGGTTTTGTATGTAATATTTTATATAGATATTTATTTTATTGCGTTCTAATTATATGACCAACCTATTTTAACTTTTGATGTCACATCAATTTAAAATATAATATTATATTAGGGTTAGAGCTAGTACTAGTATGAGCAGACAGCTTACAAGACTTCGTTTGAAGTAAACTTACTTATTTACTTAGGTGGCCAACAGACCATGCAGGCCTGATTCATCAACGTCCATAAAATTTTGCTGGTCATGGGTGTTGTCGGTTACTAAGTGTCTGAGCCACTGTAGTCTCTTGACTTTAATTTTATTGATTACTTCCACCTTATTATACAGCTAATATAGAGTTTGGCATTATATTTTCTACTCCAAACTCTCCATCATCGTTAATCGTTAAAGCCAATATATTTGACGAAGAATTTTCTTCTTGAAGATACCAATTGCATGCTCACTTGAGCATTCACCATGACTCTGATCCATAAAGAAAAACCGGGAGTATGAGCGTTTTGTAGATTTGTACTTTGGTGTTTTGGGGAAAAAACTTTGACCCGAGATGTTTTGACAAATCAAGCAGCAACGGTGTGCAAGAATTAGTCTTCGCCGTACCTGTACATTGATGCCGTTTGTAGAATTAATGCTGGTTTCAAGGTATGTAAAGTCTTAAACTACCTCGAAATTATATGTGCTGACAGTGATGTTTTGACCAATATGATTGTTGGGAGACCTTTCTATTTGTCGACTTTTGTCTATTCTTCATTTACTTTGAGACCCCTTCGTTCCACTTTGTCTTTGAACTGAGTAAAGGCATCGACGAATTCGGTCGCAATGTCGTTGGCATACCCTAGTAGTTAAACAGATCTGAAAAATATAGTGCCGGCCGTGTTTACTTTCGCTCGTTGCACTGTACGTTCCA
Source organism: Argyra leucocephala (assembly GCA_963942445.1). NCBI lineage: Eukaryota > Metazoa > Arthropoda > Insecta > Diptera > Dolichopodidae > Argyra > Argyra leucocephala. The sequence continues at coordinate 5,585,381 of OZ012681.1, read as the reverse complement.
GTATTAGATTGAAAACGTGGCATGATAGTGCATCACCTTGTCGTAAAGCGGTACACGTCTGAAAGAAGTCAGAAGTGTTATTACCATTCACCACAGCACCACTTGTGTTTTCAAGTGCCATTTTTAACAATCGGATGAGCTTGGCTGGTACACCGAATTCCAATGTAGCAGTATACAGCTCGCTGCGGTATATGCTATTATATGCGGACTTAAAATCGCATATATAAGTTTGAAGTAAAGAGTTAAAAAATTATTTGATCTAGGTATGGATATCTAGATTATGGTATAAAATGTGGCTTTTACGAACAACAACATAAACTCCCTATACATCCTGAAATTACTTATACTTATATTCTCATATAAAAATGTATTTAATACATAGTGCAAAATTGTTACATGAAATAGGTTGCAAAGCACTGTTATAGTTCCCTCAATAGAAACTAAAAACGAAAATTTAATTTCAGATTGAACAGATTTTTATTTATTAAAGAATTCTGTTAATTTTTGTTATCAATGAAATTTCGATCTTAAAAGATTTCAGACTAATTCTATTTTATGATTTGGGCTATATTTGCAATTAAATAAAATATTTTTATAAAAGTTTAAAAGTTTATTAGACAATTTTTGTAAATTTCCATTTTGTTTTTATTTATTTTATTTTTCTTTAATAAAATTGGAATGACTGATAACACAGCACAATATTAAAGTGTAAAGAAAATTCAGAATCATGTCTAATATTGTGTTTTGAATTCATATACATATACAGAAGGAATTTATTATTGAAATTTTTAAAGGTAAGTTTTGATTTTTGATAATAGCTGGTATGTACATCAAATCTAGTAAAATTAAAATGAACTTTTAATGATTTGAATTTTAATGTAAACTTCTTAAAGCATGCATTCAAGGATTCTATATGAGTATCAGCAGATAGATTGTCTCTATTGTATAATGTGAATAAGCAGTTAAAGTGCTTTGGTTGAGTTTTAGACTAACAATAACATACAATTGGTTGTTCTGTTTAAATTTATATCAATTAATTTATCAATTATTATAATTGGTATTATTTAAATTATTTGAATGGGTATCTTATATATTAATACGCTTAAAAGTCTGTTAAACTTTTCACAAAGCTTTTACAACACAAAGCTTTTTTCAACTAGATTAGGCTTTATTAGAACTATTACGAATTACTATAGTGTGAAAAATTTTATTTAAAGACATAAACCACAAAACAATAAAACCAAATAAAACAAAAAACAAATTAAAATTAACCTAAAAACAATTCACCTATTGAGCAATAGCATTGACTATCTGATTATATGAATTAATTTAAAAAAAAAAACAAAGTAGCAAAGACAAGAGCCGAATTATCAGAATATTATTATTAGATCGATTTATAAAAATAACTTTGTTAAAATATTACGAGATTACAATATTACAGCAAATAAACTTACCGGTAAAACTAAGTAAATTTAGAAAATATATTTTTTACCTCACCCAGACCATGTTCACAAATTCCAATAATTTAAATTTATTTATTTTATTAACATAATTCAAAAGCATAAATTCAAATGCGCAGTAGCATTGAGCAAATATAATATTCCACATGGAAAATCATAAACCGAAATTTACGATCTGCTAAGAACAAGAAAACCAAAATATGTTATGACATTATTATCAAGTTCTAATTCAATACACGACAAATTCAGTACACATAAAAATTAAAAAAACTTTAAAAAGAAAAATCACAGACTACCCTTACCTACATCAGAGACCTTAGTGGTATCGAAATGAAAAAATTAAATAATTTTTATGATTCTGTTTATAAATCTTTGGTAAAATTTATTTTTCAAAACAATAAAAACTGAAGAATAGGAGAAAAAGCATAATTATTGGCTTTACCCCAAACTATAATAGTCATAAGGCGTCATATGATGTCATATGATATCGTATGACAACATGAAATTCCATTTAATCAACTATAATAGTCAAAACCACTATTCGTTGTCTATTCAAAATCATTCGTTGAGTCATAAGCATATGAGAAGAAGCGTACAAATCATAAGCAGTCATAAGCAACTTTGACAGCAATGTAAATAAATAAAAACAATTTTGTAAGCAAAATGGAAAATGGCGATTTTTTTTTTCCTTTTAACTAAGACCTTTATTCAAATCTCAAAATAATAAAATAAAAACATTTAAGAACTTTATTCAAAACTCAAAATAAAAAAACAAAAACATTTATTTATAGAATTTATATTTTTATTTCACTTCTTTTAAATTTTGGTTTTGACGTTTCGGTATGATTAGGTATGATCATTATAGTTAAGGTTATGTTTGGTTATGATTTTTGTTAAATCATATCGAATCATATCGGCCATTTAACGAAGTATCATATGACATCATATGACTATTATAGTTAGGGCTATAATAAAAAAAAAACACAAAAAACGTATCTATGACTATTTTAATGTGTTTTTAATGTGAGTGTGGTATGTATTTAGTTTAAATGCATTTAATTTCATATCTATACTGCCAGCGACATCTCTGTTCGTCACATTTAGTTGAAATGTACGTCTCTCTTAATAGTATTTATTAGGAAGCGTTTAGAGATCAGATTTTATTTCATGAAAGTTTTGTTTTACTTATTTTTATTACATTTACAAATTTTATTGCAATTACATCAAATTTTATTTCAAAAGTTTTAATTACATATCTCAAAGATAAACAAATATAATTGCAAAGTATACTATATTTCTTCACGCAAAATCCACTTTCTAAACTTGCAAAATACGAAAATACGAATATGCTTGACGAGTACTAATAAATATGTAAAACATTGATTTTTTTAAAGAAAATAAAAAAAATAAATAAATAAAATAAATTGTTTCATTTATAATGCTAATGCTAGACCGGCGAATGTTACCCCGGCAATAGCTAGTATATTAATTAATTTGAATGTTGAAAACTATATTTATTGTAGATTAACTTCGCCTATATAGTACATTAATTCCGTTTTATTTTTAATGATAATAAAATTGTATTTCCAATCGATAAAATAATGAAAAACAATTTTTACAATATCCAAACTATGAGCATGATTCAAATTAAAGGCCTTTCAGTCAGTAGTCAAGTTATATAATCACTTCACCATATATTAGTTGTCATTTACCTGATTTATAAATCCTGGGTTTACTGGGGCTTGTATACCTCTTGGAACTGGGATATTGTTTGCTTATTTAGTTATTTATCCATCAAGTCCTGTAATTTCAGTGGTACGATTTGTTAAATGACCTCTTAAATGTTTCATTCTCAACTTATTCCGTTTTTTCAATTCTGCTAATCAGGTCAACATTCATGCTCCAATGCAATATGACCATTTTATACTTTTATATTTACAATTTTAATTTGATAACTTATAACTCTTTAGTATTTGGTGCATTTTTAATTTTTTAAATTTAGTTCTCTCTCTCTAAAAATTTATGCATAAATCAAAAATTTTCCCGTCCCGTCATTGGAATTTTATATATTTTTGTTATCAAATTTTTAATAAGAAAAAAAAAATGAAATTTTAAAATTGCTAAACAACCAAAACAATTTTTGAAATACTCAGTTGTTACGAAATTTTTTAAATATTTTCAAAAGTTTTCACTGTTTTTGTGTTATGAAAACAAAAAGGATTTTGTTTTGTATCAATTTATTTTTTTGATTTTTGATTTTATTAATACACAACACTGTATAGAAAAAAAAAAAAAAATAAACAAAAATTTTTATATTAAAACTTATTTTCAATTTTCTAGCTAGAGGATAACTTTCTAAATTTTTCTTTATGTTGCATTTTTTGTTAGTGGTCTTTTTGATCTTCTGAGTGATAAAATATTTAAACTGTCATTAAATTTTGTAAAAATATAGATCAACAGTAGAAACAATTTTCGTGGTTTGATAAGTTGTAGTTAGAAGTTAATATAGAGTTTGAAAAATGGGAATTATCTGTTGTATATATCAAAAGCATTTAACAGTGTTAAGTCGAATTACCATCGAAATGTTAAAAGAATGTCTTACGATGTCTAAACGATGTCTAAACGATGAAATAATTGAAGAAGTGTAATATACTTAAATTAGAAGAAACCTCCGGGTACATACCCGGCCGAGCAAAAGAAATCAATTTTTCTGTGAAACGGCACAATAAATTGATTTTTTATAAAATTAAATATTTGAATATGTTTGAATTATCTGAAAACAATGTATAGAATAGTAATAAAAATAGCAAACCACAAAAAAATAAAAATGTTTAAAGTTATACCCTTGACAGATTATACTTCATTCAACTTAATTATGAAGTAAAGTTTAATGAAGTGGTGACAGATTAGTTACTTAATTATTACTTTTTTTTATATTATTTTATAAACAATAAAAATGGAAAATAAAAAAAGTTATTTTGAATTTTAGTTTGTTTAATTATTTAAGATTGCTTCAACGATATAAAAAAAATACAAATAAACTTAAGAGAAAGCAGATTTATTATTTATTAAGAATTATTTTGTTGCAAAAAAGAATAAATTTATTGGGAAAAATCCAATGGAAGGCAAATGTTAATATAAATAAAAAAAAAATATTAAATACTCTATACTATGCGTTGATTGGTTGGTTTAATACGTGGTCATTGAAATCAACTTTCTAAACACTTAGGCCTCTCTGATGAATAATTAGGCCCTGATAAGACTATTTTCTATTAGAATCATAACTCAAAATAATGTAATGAAGTTTTTTTTAGGATAGAACATTATCCTTTTGAAAATTAGATGTTGCCATGATGGTCTTTAGGCATTTCATTATGTATATTATATTATTATAAAATTTTATATTTACTTTAAATTATTTTCACTTATTTTTAATTATTTTATTTTTTTTTTTTAAAAATAACACTACCACCTTAACCACTTATCCAAAATAAAATAGAAAAATGATAATACAAATTATAATTCAAAACAAAATATTAAAATGTCAATTCGAATTGTTATTTTCAAATATTTAGATTTTCAATAAAAATTTAGTTTTCAAATTTCCAACAGATGGTTTTTTTCTTAATTTAATGGTAATCAGCAGATATTCTTCATAATGAAGTATTTTAGTCTAATGAAGTATAGTCTGTCAAGGGTATTAATCTTTATAAAATAAACTCTTTTATTTATAAAATAAAATATCAAAACTATCAGATATAATTAAACTTTTTTTATAAGATTTAATTTGTTTTTATTATTTTTTTATTTTTCGAGGGAAAGTGAAAGCCTCGAAAAATACTAAGCATACCGAATACGTAGTCACTTAGCTATGTGGAATGCTAACCTCTAAAGCCACCAAAAACCCTTTACCATAACTGATATTATTGACCGATTAATTGATTTTTCGCAGTGATTGAAAAATAAAATAAAATAAAATAATCTTATAAAAAAAGTTTCATTCTATGACTTTATAAAGATTAACTTAAAACTTTGAACAATTTTTATTTTTTTGTGGTTTGCTATTTTTATTACTATTCTATACATTGTTTACAAATAATTCAAACATATCAAATGTTCAAATTTATTAAAAATCATTTTATTGCGCCATTTCACAGCAAAATTAATTTTTTTCGACTGACCGGAGATTTACGAGATGGATTTCAGGTATGTATATACATATAATCATCAAATCAAATATCCTCTATTTCTTTTTATTAAAATTAACTATTATACAATCTGTAAAATAAATTTGAAAAAATAAAATTTTAATATAGGTTCGATAAACATAATAATATATCACATCATTTCAGTTATCTCTTTTTTGTATTGACGAATATACGTTTCTTTAAAATGTGTTAATCTGTAAAATTATATAAAGTCCTATAAATTTCGTGTATCTGAAAAGGAAATAGTTATATTTTATAAATTCTCCTGCAAAACCTATATTAATCTTATCCTACTAATTAATTTTTTTTTCCTACTTAAAGTGCAAAAAACCAAATGCAATAATTCAAAAACAATAAAAAGAAAAAATGTTGATTCAAAAGAGAATTGAATTCACAAACATTTTTTATATTAACATGACGCTTCAGCTAACTGAGCTAAAAAAAAAATTTATTTCGATCTCCATGGCCTACATCATTGATTGATTGAATAAAAAAAAAAACGAAGGCACACGAAACACCACGAAAAGTGCGCCTTCACTAATAGTGCTCTTGTGTATTATAATATAGATATTTGGTAGCACTCATAAAAATAATTCTTTGGGATGAGGTTTGGCGGAAATACTATTCAGTTACAGTTACTATATGTTACTATTCTTATCACCAACCTTCGATTGACACAATATAATTGTTGTTGATGCAAATACAGTACAGGTAGCAATAAATGCTTTTGCTGTACTTACAACTTCGTTCGCAAATGTTCATTTGGTCAAATAATTATGGCTAGAACCGAATGATTCTCGTGCTCAATAATCTACTAATCTGGGTTTTTGTGTTAAACAAATGGTTTGTTATAACAACTAAAATTGTTGTATAGTAAGTTCTGCGGATTGAATCGTACTGTTAATACAACTCTATTACCAATCATCTTAAACATCCTATTCCGATGAAGGAACAGAATTTAAGTTATCATTCGATTCTTATAACAGAAAAGTCAAATTTATTAAATTATTTTAATATTCAGTTATTGCAACAATTCATTCGGTTGTTGTTACACAAATGTAATATTTTGCATCACAGCAACTGCTTTCATTCTTTTGTGGTGACTGACATAGAGTTAAATCAAATTAATTAGTTTGTTGGGTTAACAGTAATGTAATTCCTAAACCGGTTATTGTAACTTCGATTTGACTACAACAACGAATTTCATTCAGTTGAGGTGACCTTTACATTGGTCAATATATAGTTAGTTTGTTGATTTAACAAAACCGTTCGATTGTGGTCAACAACTAATCAGTTATCGCAACGCAAATAAAGAGTGTTGCTACAACTGTTAATGAAAAAAATTATGGCAACCGAATTATTCGATTGAGCAATTTATTCAGTTGCTGCAAAACAAATTCATTCACTGGGTGAGTATTTAGGTTTTTTCTACGCAAAATTCAGATGATATATATTTATATTTTTTTAGGTATTTTTATTGGGAAAAGAAAGATGTATTCAAGAACGCAATAAAACAATAACAAAAAAATGAGATTTTTTTTTTATATTGTCAGTAGTTTTATTCAATGTCAACGAAAGCATTCCAAATCATGAAAAAAATTATTTCTGCGAAAAATATGACATGTTCAAACATTTAAACTGTAATAACCATAATATTTTGTATAAAAATGTATGTTTGCGTTTTGGATTGTGATACTTTGTATTTACCGTGCAGTAGTTTGCCTTTTGGCAAGAATGTCATGAGATGTATAATCATAAAACTTTTTGCAACACTGATGCAGTCTATTTGACGAACCGATCTATTTGAGGGACCCATTAGAAGTGCATTTGTTTGTTTGGTATGATCACTAGACATCAATTAGTATTCAGAACATTTTTAAGCTTTGTCCGTGCTACAGAAATGTATTTGAATGCCCAATACCATGTGTACTGAGTTTAATTATTCTTGTTGAAGTCACTGAACAATTTATAAATTTAAAAGGAATGATTTTACATCGGTCAATCAATTGCGCTAACTTTAAGTCGGCAATAGTAAAGTGTACGAGCAGACATAAAGGTAGCACTATCTTCGCAAAAGTATTTTCGGTGAAATTTAAATAATTCTGTTTTTCCTTATTTTAATTTTCTTACTAAAAGTTAACGAACATAAGACCAATTATCTAAAAATTTACAGAAAAACAGGAAGAAGACAACCGCAGAATATAATAATTGCAGAATATAATTTTGAGGGAGTATCAAGCTTCACATATCTCGGAACATTTTGCATTATGGCATACAAAATAAAATTTTAACGGGCAACAAGTGTTATTTTGCAAACAGTAGACTTATGCAATCAAAACTGTTATCGATACGTACCAAACTTACAATTTATAAATTTAATATACTCCCAGTAGCAGAATATTAGGTTTGGTCAATAACAATGGCTTATGAAAAGGCTCTTCGAACTTTCGAGCGAAATTACTAAGAAAAAATTTTACTCAAAGAAGGCTAGAAAATGGTGAAAATGAAAGAAGGATAATATTTATAACAGCGCAAGGACTAAGATGGGGGCTGGCCACATTGTGAGAATAGAAGATGAAAGAGCACAAAGCATAGTTATCATCCTTAATCGAGCTAGAAGTAAATCGAAAGCAAGATGGGCCTATGACGTGAACAATGGTGTTATACAAGTTGAAAATCGAAAAACGGTTGCCAAAAATAGACTCTAATGAATGAACATTGCTAAGAAGGTCAAAGCTCACTCCGAGCTTTTTCGCCATATGCTAATGAATTTTTCTTACTTAGATTTTTATATTGAATTAATTATTTTATTTGTATCATTTTCGTTGCTATTGCTATAATTTTTGTATATGTTTGTTAAAACAAGATTATGGTCTCAAAAATCTATTATAAAAATCTGGAATACACTGAATAAACCCTTATTCACTTTAAATTCAATTCTTATGAACGATTTTCGATATTCTACTGTTCAAAAGTTTTAATTAATCTTCTCTCCTCACCAAAACTTATGTGATTATATCAATTACAGAAGATCTTAAACATGTACATTCACATTGTAATCAAAGTTCATTCGTCTCTTAATATTCAGTCAGTCAATGAATGTTATTTGAAGAACAAAAAAAAAAATGGAACTACTAAAAGGACTTTGAGTTATTTTCAAGTGTATATAAACCATAATAATTTCATTCATGGGTCTTCCACAATGATAGTTAGTAACATTTGCAACAAATTTCAAAAAAATTAGTTAGTTGTGTTGTGGTTGAGAATATAAGAAGTAATAAATAAAGTGACATCTCGTAGAGTATAAAAGAATTTCTTAATTTATTTTTAATGTATTTTTCTTTCTTGATGAAATGAAATTAGCGCGAGCGAAATTTTTTTCTAATTAAATTTAATCCTTGAAAGGACATTGATATATTTAACAAAAAAAAAAAAAACAATATATAACAACAAATAAATAAAGTAAAAGATATTTTTCGAATTTAATTAATTTTTACTTATTATTGTTGTATTTTTTAATATTTCTAAAAAGTCAAATTTAATTATGAACATCAGAACAATAAGTGTAATTATACAAATATTATTAAAAATATTTTCAAAATTATGATATTTCTGTAAATAATTATTGTACCCCCAAGTGATTAAAAAAACAATGCTATTCTATTTGAATTGAGAAATCTTATATTAATTATTTAAAATCAAAATTTAAATTAATTTATTGTTATATAATTAAATATAAATTATGAAAATCTAAAATGATGTTATTTCTTTGTTCACACCCAAATATATTTATTGTGGTAAACATCAGCAGCAGTGATGGCTTGTGTAAGTAAAAAGGGAAATAGTTTTGTTAATTGATGTTACTTTGGACTCAGTAGATTCATAAAAATTGTTTATCAACACCTTACTCATGTTGGAACATGGCATGAAAACCTGAAAAATATCAAAAATTTATAAAAGAAAGACAGTCCGAACTCAAACATCAATATGCAGCTGCTACATATACAAAAAATTAAATTAGTTAAACCATTCAAGTTACAAAAGCTTTACTATAGACAAAGCAGATTCAGTGTATGGAAGAAAATATTGAATTCAGACGAAGAAATATGTATATGTATTCAGTGACGGGGCGTGGAATTTTCAACTGGGGAAGCACTATAAAAGGAAACATCAATTTGCTTTGGCTTTCATTTTCTATTGAAATTTTTGCTAAATTCGACAGTTAAAATTGTTCAGATCTATTTCTCAAAGTAATTTTAACTCTGTTTAGGCAGAAAAACGATAGCTCAACTGAAGTAGTTGTTATAGAGGAAGTATTATTATCAATTTACAAAGTTTAGACTATTCATTTAAAGAATTGTTTAATTCTGTTTCAACTACAAATGTTAATATTTCGAAAATACTGTTTTTGTTATTAAAATTTTCATCTGAAATTATAACTTTAATTTAAGCTCTGACTTTAAGAAAACAATGTAATAAAAGTATGAATTTTCTAAATTAATGTTGGAAAATACCTCGTATACGAATTATAAGATTTTATTGGAAAATGCTAATTACACCGTTTTATTGTTGTTGTTATTAGTAGAGCAAGCTTTGGTTTACCATCTTTAACAATTAATAATTTTTCCTCAAAACTTCTAGCAGAAAATGATTTTTTCTTAAGCTTTCAATAACACAATTACAATTTTCTATTTTAATTATTTATAAATAATAAAAAAATTTGTGTTTCATATTTTTACATTTGTTAACAAATTAATTGTTTCAAAACTGCATAAAACAAAATTATGGCTGAAAATAAACAATGTAGCATTCAATAACAAAAAACTACAGAATTACTTAACACAAATCAATACTACTGTCTAAAAAAACCCAAAACTACATACATTTATATAAATATTAATTCTCATTTAAGTCAACAACCACAATAATGCACAAAATTAATTCATTCCTTGCTACTTTTTTTGTTTGTAAGCTCATTTTGTGTCATGCGATATTTTGTTGTTGTTTCCCTAGATAATCTATTTTCTATCAGATATATATTCTAATTATATCAGGTAGATTTGGAATGAATATCAGCGACTCATTCGATTTTTTTCCTTTCAAGATTTTATTTTATTGTCGCTGCATTTATTATTTTGTTGCTGTTGCTAGGAAACTAAATAGAGACAGTGTGTTTGAGTGTATGTATATTGTAAATGAGGAGAGTGATATCTAATTTGTCATTATATTTTTATGTTATGTATAATTATTATAGCTATATTGGTTGGTAAGAGTATAATGATTTTTAATAGGCATTATTTTCAAATATTTTAAATTTGTTGTGGTTGTTGAATATCTCTTGTTGTTTTGTATGATTGAAAGAATAATAGAAAATATGATTACGCATTATTTTCTAAACATACATAATGTAATTAATATCTATGCGTATAAATTTTTGCTTCAAATTTTTTTTCATTCGATTTGAATTTTTGTAGTTATGTAATTTTTTTATTAAATTCAATATATATTTTATATTAAGTTGTAAAAAATAATAAACAATATTTTATTTGCGGAAGCACTTATTCAACTCAATATATGGACGCTTCGTGCCTGATGTATATATATATATATATATTTATAAACAGCCAAACGTTAGGATGTAACCTTTAGTACTTATGTACCGCTTGACTGGAATAGTCATAGTTTATTTAGCTTAGGGCATAGCTATAGTAAATCAATTTCATTTGATGTTTCACTCTTGCGATCACTGATTTTGATAGTCATTTTTATAAATTTGCAGCTTACGCAGCATTAAGAAGTGAATACGAATTAAAAAATAGTGAAATACGTTAAATATTTGGTAAATGTTTCGCAACCAATATGACAGTGATGTTACTGTTTGGAGCCCACAAGAACATCTTCATCAAGTAGAGTATGCAATGTACAATGGAAGCTGTTAAGCTCGGATCAGCTACAGTTTTAGTTGCTCTTAAACGTGATCCATCAGAGCTTTTTTCTTACCAAAAGAAGACCATTCCCATTTATAGTTACTAAGGAATTTCCATTGCTGATATTACTGCTAATGCCAGAATTCTCTGCACTTATTTACGTCGTCAATGCTTGAGCTTGAGCCACACGTTTATCAAGTACTTTCTTCTGCGAATTTTTTTGATTGTAAAGCGATGTCAAATGGTTCACGCTTTCAAAGTACTTTATTTAGGCATTTGAATGAATTTGTTGATTGATCAAAGGATGATGTTATATGTCATGGTATACAAGCTTTAAGAGGCTGGTTGCATAATAAAGATATCAAAGGATGATTTTTCACCTCTTTTAAATATATCGATTGCTATTGTTGGAAAAGATCAACCATTCAAAATTTTGAACAACGATGAACGCCAATTATTACATGTCGCTCACAAAATCTAATGATCCAAAAATTACAGGTACAACTTGTACTAGTGATGATAATGATGATAACTCCTCTTCCAGTATCGAAAGAGTAAAGTGAGATTTCTACTGATCCAGTTGATCCGATTCCATTAGTAGCAACGGAAACTTACATTATAAAAGAAGTGTATTAAATCAAATTTGTATTAAATTCATTTAATAGGACAGGATAGGAAGAAAGAAAAAAGTTATTGAAGGAATGGATAGGAATTTGCAAAATGAAGTTATCGATGTTTTTCTTGAATTTCTGCAAGCTATACAGACACCATACTGTTGAATTGAACACACTAGAATTTACATTTGAATTTGGAATCACACTAGAAGGCATATGATTCCACATAAGGGAAGTCCGGACTATGAGCGAATTTCCGTAACCTGTTTTGTGCCATCTAGGTATTTCTACTGTGTAGGGATAAGCATCTGCGGCTCCTCTTGTTTGACGATGGAACTGGTTAAGAGGAGGAAGTAGTTAATTGATTTCTAATGATTCAATATTGCAGGAAAGATTGACTTAGTGTTGATCTTATCTAGAATATGTAGATATCTAGATTATCTAGAATAGGTAGATATCTCTTAAGGCTATTAAACATAATATCATCCTAAGAATCTAAGCCAATTCAATTTGAAGAACTTCGCTGGGCAATGCAAAGTATTTTAAGACAAGAAAAGTTTAAGACACTTTGCGCAATTATTAAGAAATGAGGGGCTTGTCTGTGTACCTATGTATGTTTTTAGATTTTTCATATTAAGCAGAAACGATTTTATATAATTTATATCTTAACAAATGTCGGACCATAACTCTGTGAATCATTTTATTCTAATCAGAGTTTACTTTTGGAGTTCAATCCGAGTTCACCATCTCGTAATCTTGTCTGCTTAATACTAATATAAACCTCTCTAATGAAGTGATATGTCATGTACGCTCTTAAAGGGATATCGACACCTAGTTTGGGATGGTCATTTGAGTATTTCTCGTATATGTAAATTTTTGAAGGAGGAAGGAGGAAGAACGAAGAAAATACAGAAAGTGGTTAGTGTACAAGGACTGTGGTATACTTTAATAATCACTTGATTATAGATGATAATATTCACAGTTGAGACTTGGTCTGATGGTAATACTAATTCCACAGTCTTGGTTATTATCAGTATTTGCTGTGCCTTGGTAATGTGACATATTTTTTTTATATATAAATTTCAACAAAAACTTCAGTGTTACTTCTAGTCCCCATTTTCTAAACATGTGTGTAGATTCAGCAAATGAAAATATATTGTATTGTTGCTATGTTATGCCAAAACTTTTCGTTTACCCCATACAGGAAAAAAACAAAAAAAATTCTACTACATCAGATAAGAAGCATTTTAAACTGTGAAAAAACATTTTAACTTATTTAAATTGGATTCGAGTTTGAATGTGAACTTTTATTCAAGCTTAAAAAGATATTTATAGCAATTGTACCGAACAAAATTCAATTAGATACTCAAGAGAAAATTATTCGGCTCAATAAAAACTTTTAATAAAACTTAAATTTAGAAAATCTTCTAAGGTGAAAAGAAAATTTATTAAGACGATTATTTAAATGCTATATAAATCATTTTTGTACACCACACTGATGTAATGTACATACTGTAATACAATATTTATACAAAAATATAAGTAATATTCATTTCTGAAAATTGTAAAATCCATTTCTTAGAAAAGTACTTTCAAGTTTTATAAATTTTCAGAAAAAAAAATGAAAAAAATAAAACAAAGCGCAAAACAAAAAAACAAAATTTAAGAAATTGAATTTTAGTCAGGGTCAAAACAAAATGAATAAAAAAATTCTCTTGGTGATTTAACTGATTTTTTTTATCTTTAAACAATTTTATTAAGATCTGAAATTTAAAATTTGTTTTTAAATTTTGAAATTTTTTGAAAATTTTAATTCAATATAGAGTATTTTCTCACCCCTAAGGTTATGTTTGATCATTTCATTCTGAAGAACAAACATGACAGTCCTATGATTAGAAATTGTTTAAGAACTCGATTTGAAATGTCTCGACTTCATTTCTGATAAAATAGAATATTATTCTAATCAGGAATAATGTTTGGTTTAACACTTTAGACTCATACTACAACATACTACACAAAGTAGAGCGATATCGTGTTTTAATATGTATATATTAAGATACCATATTGTGGCCTACAATATACCTACTTATTTGTCATGCATGTACCATAGCATAGCTTATATTATCATTCCATACACTATTCATTAATATCTGGATATAGTATAACATAATATGGTATATTAATATATATATATTTATATGCATTGTACCCATTAATAATTCCAAGCTATAAATATATTAATACAAGGAATAGCTTCGAATAAATTCGTAGTAAAATCGGGCATAAGACAAGAATACTCTCTCTTAATAGTGCTATTTTTCAAATCTACTTCTACAACTGAAAAATTAAAAATTCTATATCCATCAATATGAATCCGAGTATATAAGAAATAGGGGCTGTTTTTGAATCAAAATATTATTGCAATCACAATTACCGTCCAAACATATACAAATCATGTAATGCACAAAAATATTATTCGACAAAATTGTGAAGTATGGACAATGACAACAATCGATGAAGCTGCGCTTTGAATATTTGAAGGAAAACTATTTTGTAAAATCTTTGGTGTAAAAAGGCTTGAGAAAAAAATACTTTGCAAAATCTTTGAGGCAAAAAATTTGAATCATCTGATTGGTAACAATGATACCGCTTAATTTGCGAAAACACAGGGACTGTAATGAGCTGAGCATAATATGGGTTTTTATGACATTTCTTTAAATAACCTAAGGTTTTTAGAAATTATAGTTTATTTGTGTGTAGAATGATTTCATTGTTTTATTTTTGTTTTTATTATTTCCTTTTAAATTGTTTCCAGTTGAATCAACAAATCAGATTGAAAATAATAAGCAAACAAACAATAAAAAAAAAAAAAAAAATTAAAACATAAAAAAACCTAAATTTTCAATATATTAATTGGATATAAATGATGAAAGTGGGTGTTTTGTTAGATAAATGAATAAGCAGTTTTAAGGATATTTTCACTATACGCATACAAATTTATAATAGATGTTATACGTATGATGTAATAAAGATTTAATACTTTCAAAAATGCTCATAATTTGGTGTGGGTTGTGATTTAAGAGTATATAAGATTAAATCTCTTTTAATGAACTATATGTTTTTATTTTTATTTCCACGTTTTAGATTTATTTTTATGAATTATGTATAGACTTATTTATGAATTACGTATATGATAGACTTAGATAGGATAGATGTGATATATAGATTTTGTTAAACGAATTTGAATTTAACCCTCCCAAAGTATTTGTCCTATGAGGACAAATTTTTAAAGCCTTTTAAACTAATTTTATGCTGTATTTTTAAAGATATTAACATATTTTTTGATTTGCACGTCATTTACCATCTCATAGCTCAAAATTTTATAGTTTAAGTGATTTATGTCAAAACTATATAACAAAATATTGGTGCGCAATTTTGAAATTTGCTTATTTGAAAGACAGCATTCCTTTGTTCCAATTGTTTTCTAAAATCAGCCATAACAGTATTTAACACGATTTTTTTTATTTTATAGATAAATACAAGTTTAAATTAAAAAAAAAAATAAAATAAATTGGTAAATTTCCTTATTACAGAGTTTTAAAATATGTGTCTCACATGAGGACAAAATGTCTAATTGGAGTAATACAAATATGACAATATTGGAATAATTTTTCGTTTTGTTACGATATTTTTAAACAGAAATGGTCAAAAAGCTTTCAAACATTCAATGTGTTGAAGCTTTAGAAGACTCAGAAAATAAGTTTGAAGTTGACGAAGGGGAATGCTTTAAATTTAATGATAGTGAAAAAGATATAGACGATGAACATGAGGATCAAGAAAACATTATAGCTATTTTAGATATCGAAAATCCGAATGAGACAGGTCAAATTGATTTAAATAGTGTAACTATTGTAGAAAATTCTAGATCGATTTGGTTCGCAAAGAAAGACATATGAGGGATGTACTACTGAATTTTTAGGGAAAAAAGTAATTAAAGCTACTGGAATTACACCGCTAGAGTATTTTCTGCAGTTGTTTGACATGGAAATGCTTGTCGACATTGTAACAGAGTTCAATCGCTATACCTTGAAAAAAGGATATGGACTTAAACTAGAGCTTGGAGAACTTCAGGTATTTTTAGACATAAACTTAATGATGTCGTATATGCACTATCCTCATATTCGAATGTATTGGGATCGAAGTAGTGGACTAGCATTCGATTCAATAACAAACGTTATGGGATTTCGACGTTTTGAAAAGATAAGATGATATTTACATTTTATTGACATGAATGATATTCCTGCTGATAATAAAGATAAAGGTGGATACTTTTAAAACACAAAATAAACTACCTCATAAATAATTATATAGTTCTATAGCTTAGTATTTGAAAATAAATAAATTAAATATTTTTTCAGCAATCAAAATAAGACCTATATATTATTGATCGACTAAATAGAAATTTACAATCGGCTTATGATCCTTCCGAATATTTGTCAATAGATGAAATGATAATACCTTTTATATTAAAAAATTCTCAGAAATGATACTTGCCCTGGGAGGGTTAAGCTTTATTTATTTTTAGTTCGAATAAAATTAGGTGAACTTATTTCATTGAACTTATATTTCACTTCACTTACATTAATTAGGTTAATTTACTTGATCTTTTAAAATATTTAAAAATTTGAGAAACTTGTGTATCCCTCATAATATTGATTTTACGTTTGTGATTTTCAAAATGAATTTGATATTATAAAGTGATTGAAAAGTTGAATGTTGTGAAAAGTATTAGTTTGTAAAACATACTGTGACGATTCATTCAAAATTATTCATAAATTTCATTTCAGAAAATATAACTCACAGTTAAATTATTGTAATATCATTTGAGAATTATAACCAAAAATCTAAATCTAAAATTATTAGATAAATTATTAACATAATAAATAGTTTTTATTAATTGATAGTAAAACACAAAATATTATCCAATGTCATATACTCTAGATTAGTCAAATTTGCTGAAGAAATACTGGGAGAGTACCAATGCGGATTCCGAAGCCAAAGATTAACGATTGACCAGATATTCGTCATGAAACAAATCATGGAGAAATTTTATGAACACGACATATATCTTCACATGCTTTTCATAGATTTCAAGCAAGCATTTGACAGCATAAAT
Organism: Argyra leucocephala; assembly: GCA_963942445.1. Lineage (NCBI taxonomy): Eukaryota > Metazoa > Arthropoda > Insecta > Diptera > Dolichopodidae > Argyra > Argyra leucocephala. The sequence continues at coordinate 5,567,996 of OZ012681.1, read as the reverse complement.
AGAGACATAATTTTAACAGTTCTTAGACATTTGGGAATACCTCAGAAATTATCAAACCTCGTCATAATGATAATGCATGAATCAAAAGCTAAAATTATAATACAAAACCAAGTAACCCGTGAATTTAAAATAGAAACGGGAGTACGGCAAGGAGATGCCTTATCCGCACTATTATTTAACTTAATACTACATTACGCCATCGGAAAATTAGAAAAGAAACGCAGTATATTCAATATGACAAAAAATTACAGATATATGGCAGAAGTATTTGTACAGCTAGAAGCGGAGACACAAACAGTAGGCTTAAAAATCAACGAAGACAAGACAAATTATCTAAAAATGTCAAGAAATGAACAAATAAGAAATACTCAGAATATAACAATTGGAGAGTACAACTTTGAAGGAGTTCCAACCTTTATATACCTCGGAATAGAAAGCCCGATATCAGCCGTGGTAGAGGAAGACCAAGAAGCAGATGCGCAGACAACGTGAAAAACGATGCTCAAACCCTACAAATCCCAAATTGGAGACAAGGGGCACAAGATCGACCTTTTTGGAAGAGCATAGTAATAAAGGCCAAAGCTCACCCAGAGAGAGCTGTAGCGCTATAAGATGATGATGATGAAATGTTCATTTTACTAAATTGGAATTTGTGAAATAAAAAATTATGCTAAATCAATAACATTAGCCGAATTTTGCTCAGCTCCTGTAAAAAATTAATCTGAGTGGAAAATTATTAATTTTACAATTTCATCTATTTAAATACTCACCACATTTTTTCAAAAACCAAAAGTGTTAATCAATTTAAAGCAACACACATATTATCTATTAATATTTTTTACAATTTTTTTTTTAATTTCGAATATCACATCCAGTTCTAGGTACTTAATAAATTTTTAATATAATATTATCATACCATAACTTCGTTAATGACCATATTACCTATAATATTAACGTGCATATAAAATCATTTTAAATCATTTAACATTTTTTTTCAACACAACTTCATGTGATAATCACCATACCATAATTAAATAACGTAGTTTCTTTTTGCTTTACATTTTTTTTTTTTATATCATGTGACCCAAATTTTATATATGTATATTTGCTGTTATCAAACCGAGAAAATTTCATTATCAATATGTCAGCCATTTTTAAATAACAGTAAATAAAAACATTTTAAGTTGAATTTTATTTATTAAATTTAATAATACAGGTGCAGATGACTTAATAATAATTAAATGTATTTTTTTTTTTTAAATGAAAAAAAAACAATAGTGGTGGTGATGGTGAATATTTTATTTAAATTATTTAAATAAATAGACCATGAGTTTGCATTTATTTTTGGTTATTATCACAAATTAAATATCCTTTTAAGAAATTTTAGCACAAATTTTTAGAATAGGTAGGTTTTCTATTAAAATTTTGTTAATCATTTACCGGATATGTGATATTTCAGGTAATTTTTATTAAAAAAAACAACAAATTCTTTGGACAAGTGGAATTTTTTTTTTTTTATAAATAAAATGTTCAAGGCTGTTTGATTATTAAAATTAAAAAAAATTTTTTTTTTAATTTGAGATTTTGTAAGTTTTTAGGAAATTCAAATTTTAATTAATTTAAATTTTTAAATTTCAAATTTATAGCCATTGAAAACTTTTATACAATTTTCGTCAGTATGCTAAATAATGAACGGGGGAAACCGAACAATTAAGAACTTAAGTAGTGAGCAAATAAATTCTAAAATATATTATAAGGATTAAAATTTGAATCTACAACTCTTCAATGTCTTATACACTCTTCAGTTTGGAAATGAGGAAATAAACGCCTTCCAAAAGACCTTCTATCTTTTTCAAATTTGACGCCAGTATCTTCAGTTGCGGCATGTTCTTTATTAAGTATATACTAGTGAATCCCTTGTGCAATTGCACAGAAGCAGTTCTTTCACTTACGATTTTATATAATAAGAAATATTTGTTTTGGTATATTTGTAGTTGTTTTCTGAGTCGCTTGATTCTTGAATATATATGTATATAATGAAATTAAAGTATAATTTTAACATGAACAGTTCGATAATGAATTTTTTTGAAATGAAATGAAGTTTTAAATAACCGATCAATGGTTCACAAGTTATGAACAGTTTTGTAAACACCTATTTATTTGCAGTAAATTTTTTCACATCAAAATAAATATTATGTGTACCTACAATATTATTGTTTTTTTATATTTACAATTTTATTTATTTTTGTTTTTAAAATTGTTTTTGTTTAAAGTTGTAGATCATTATAAAATATTATTTGTTCGCTATAAACTTTGACGCTAAACTTACGCAGTGAATGTTATTGAATGTTCACAGGATTAACTTAATTCTGAATTATACGATAAAATACAATGTTGGCAAAAAGGATGTCGCTAAAATGATCGAGTAAATGATCCTTAGGGAATAGAAAATTTTGCACCTTACTGCAAATATTATGTTTATATGGTAATTAAAAGCGTTATAATACAAAAATAAAGGTATGATAAATTAGTAAGCAAATACGTATTTTTCTTAAACTACACTGAGCAAAAAAATATGTTTGGCTCAACTATAAAATTAAAGAACAATAATAGGGTTGGAAAATATAGTTACATTAACCATATTACTTCATGTAACTATGGGTTTTATATAAAGCTAAAAAGTTTTTTATATGGTTAAATTAAATATAATATGGTTGCAACAAAAATAGTTCACAGTTCACACAACAATATTATTATCTTCACAAACATAATTATGTTTGCAGCAATATTATTTATCATTCAAACATTATGTTTGGAGTAAACATATTGTAGTTACTTTCTGCAACACGATATTTTGTTCTCAACTATAATATTGTTGTTATAAATATGATTCACTAATATATTATGTTTAAAATAAATTTAATATGGTTGAATGAAAAATATTTATGTTTACACCAAACATAATTTATAGTAGGCTCAATAATAATATTATTCTCACAAACTTAAGTTATGGTTGCAGCAACATTAATTTTAATTGAAACAAAAATAAATATGTGATTGAAGTAAATATATTATATTTGAAATAAAAGCACAGTATAGTTAATTTCGAGAGGATTATATTTTTCTGTCAATTATAATAAATAAATGTCCAAAAAATATCAAATTTTGTTAAATTGGTTCTGTCTACATCAGCTACATAACTTTTATATTTATCATCTTCAGCTGCTGATGACTGTAAAAAATAAAAAATAAAAACATAAGTATATTGTAATAGTTAATATTACCTGCAAATTAAAAAGTACTTATATTATAGCATCTGACAAGAGATTCTAAAGAAAGCCGCAACTTTCGTAATATATTGCCATAAAAATAAAAAACTGTTTGATTCAACAGATTATTAAATAATTATAATTTAACTAATCTGTATAGTTTCCTTTTATTAGTTTTTCAATAGTTCATCTTAACTTAGATTATTTATTCTGTTTTGTTATTATTTTAATAACTAACTATTTCAACTTATATTGAAATATTTCCTCTCACAACATTTTATTCAGTTTTTCATAAACTACACTTTATTGTCTATCAACATCATAGATAAAAAATTAGTGGTTAGCTTATAAAATGTTGTGATGAAATGTATGCAAACACTTACCAATTTATATCCATCAGCTAAGAGTTTTTACATTAGGTACGCTTATATTTTAAAACACGTTTTAACTTTGCAAACAACAACAGAAGACTGAATATTCAAGTATTTTTTTATTTTTGAAGCATCTTATTTTAACGCCAACTATAATATGATTACTTCAATCATAATATTATAGTTACTTTAATCATAATATGATTATTTAAACCATAATATGATTACTTCAAACATATGAGATGATTACTTCAATCATAAGGCAACTATAATATGATTGCTTCGATCATAATATGATTAGTATTACTACAAATAGTTGTAAAACAACTATAATATTATTTCTTTAACCAAAATATGTTTGTTACAACTTTTGTTTGGATTATGAGCTTCTTAACCATATTATGATATCTACAACCATAATATTTTTGTAAGAAATATAATTTATAGTTGATTTAAATTTTTTAAAATATAGTTGTAGAAACCATAATTTATTACAACGTAGGTATATATTTAGATTAACTATAATATTTTTAAGATAAATATAATATGTTTCTATCAACTATAGTTATATTCATCATTAACATATCAAATGTTTGTTTCATTTTCAACTATATCTAACATAATAAGTTTGAAGTAACCATAATATATTTCTCGTTACCATTGGATAAACATATTATTTCTCTTAGTGTAGAAATGAAAACTCTAATGAAGGAAAGAAATGCTAGAATTTATTTTGCTTACGTCATTTATGGCGGGTTACAAAGCTAGTTTTTAATAAAATTGGAGAAATGTATTAATTACTGTAAAATTTAGAATTTTGGAAAAAAAAAATAATTAAAAATAAAAACAAAAAAAAACAAAGAAGAAAGAGATGAGTAGTGTGTTAATTCAAAAACATTAAAATTATATTCATTAAAACATAAACCAAAATAATTTCTACCGAATTAAAACAAATAAAATTTTATTATCAATTTAAAATTTTGTTATCAATATTTTATTAAACATAGATAAATACTGAAAATTAAATTGAATCAAAACATGACTGATCAAATAAACTTTTTTTTCCAAATATTATACTTAGATTTACGATACCAACTCACCCAAGAATACACCTTGTAAAGAAATCGGAAGAAAAAAATTTGCTCGCTAAATTGTTAATGTATTTAAAATCTTTATTTAATGTCCTTTTGTATTGATTTTTTTTATCTGCTTGTTTTCTGAAATCCTTTTCCATTTAATACCATCTAAGAAAAGAATGATATTAAAGAGATTTTTAAAAATACATATATACCTGCTGAATTAAAAAATGCTACATTCTTTTCCATTCTTTTAAAATATTTTTATTTCAATGAAGAAAAAAATTATATTTTTGTATAATAATAATATTTTAAATAATTTTCCATTAACCTTTTTTTTCAAATCTAAAATTAATTAACATAGTTCTATAGTTTCATGAAATAGTATAGTGAATAGGTCCCAATGAATATACTACAAACACCAATAGGAATACAAAAATTATAGCAATTCAATTTTGGATAACAACCATTCGTTTTGTTTTCAATTTCCTTGAAACATTTCTTGACTAGAACAATAGGAAGTTATAATGATGATGATGATGATGGTGATTGTTTTAAAAAGGAATTAACCGAAATGAAATGTGGCAGGATATCAAGTACATTTTAATAGCAATTTCCACAGAACAAAATAATAGAAAATGTCACAAAATTCACCTCTTCAAAATTTTTACCTACTTGTAATTCTTTACTGCTCTACAACCTGTGTTTAAAGATTGTGAATTCCACTTGCGAATTCCACTAAAGTGACATTAAATTTATTTTCTTAAAAAAAAAGTAAGTAAATTTAAAGAAATGAATTTAAAGAACTAAGGATATAGACTATATATATTTTATTTCGATGATAGAAAGAGACCAACACAAAGTTTTTCTATATATATTTTTAAATGGTGGTTAATTAATTTTTAAAGTTTGTTAAATTGAATTTAAAAAGTTTTTCTTTTTTGTAATGTTAATATTTTTCATTTCCCTTTGTTAAAATTTGTTGTTTTTTTTATTGTTGTTTATTGGCGAAGGACATAATTAGGATTATTTGTTAAAAAAAATCTTTTTCAAAGTTTATTTTGTAGTCAAGTTTTAATTTTTTTTTTCAGTTAAATTTAAGTTTCCGCATATTATTTTTGAATGAAAAAACTTTTCAATTTAATTTATAAAAATGTTGTTTGTAGTAAACTACAAGTTGTCGTTAGTTTTTATGGCATAACAATGTTATGCGCGAGTTCTTTTAACTTTTACTATTAATGAAACACATTTTTTTTTCTTTAGTTGAAACAATCTTCATTTATTTGTTTATCGACTTCACGCAGGCCCTCGATAAAGGCTGGCACAAAGCTTACCTCACCATTGTCATCAATTTTTTAAATCATACCTAAGATGATATCATACCGATATTACAGTTATTAGACAAATACAATCAGGTGCACGATAGGGAAATGTTTTAGAACCAGTGCATTCTGTTATTTACACAGTCGTTCTCCCAATATCATAAAAAATTATTGCAGTTACTTTTGCTGATGATACTGCCATTTTGTCATTCTATACAAATCCGATGATAGTGTCTAAAATATCGCAAGAAATTTTTTTTTTTAAATTGAAAATTAGGTTATGAAATTGAGAATAAAGGCAAACACATCAAAATCTGTGCTCATTACGTTTACATATTGTAAAGGTATCTGAAAATCACTACTGCTACAGGTGAATTCAGTAAAGTTCTTGGACATCCATTTAGACCGCCGACTTATTTGGAGAGTCACATTGTCCAAAAGGACAGGCAACACAGAATAAAGTTCAATCAACCCTACTGGCTTATATGGCGTTATTCCAAGTTTTCAAATTACAGCAAATTAATGATATACAAGCCAATATTGAAACCAATATGGACATATACGGTCTAGAGCTATGATGGGGTACTACAAGTAACTCAAACATTGAAATAATTGAATGTTTTCAGTTAGAAGTAGTGCGATCGATTGTAAACCGCTCCTCCTGATTTGTAAGAAACGACAGAAGACAAGAAGATTTAAAGATTCCATTTGTAAAAGAAACATCCCAGTCAACATCATATCACACAAGACTTCAAAATCACCCAAATAAGCTAATTCCACAACTTTTAATAAATCGGCAGACACGCAGACTAAAAAGATTCACGCAGCGGGGGAAAAAAAATCATTTATTGACTATAGTTTTAAAAACAACTTTATTTATTTGATTTGACTAGCTTAAGACTAGTTGCTTAGGTTGTTTCCTCTTGAATGGGTATTTTTTAACTAAGAACGATGGTCTGGTTATTTCGTACTTTTATACCAATTTCATGGCGCTCAAATCGGTATTATTTGCATTCAATTCTTAGAATATGTGTGGTGTTATTTTCAGATATTTCGACATCTGTTTTATATACTGTAAAAGTACAGCATATTTTAACAAACTTAATTTTACAACCGAAAAATACACGAATAGAATGCCGCAACAATTGTTTTTATTTAAGTTAAAAATAAAAACGTATGGCAAACATACTTTGTAAAAAATATGCTTGCTTGGGTCAGCTTGATTGATTTATTTCAATCAAATATTCTTGATTTATTTATATTACTATGGGTTTGTGTTTACCTTGTGTAGGTAACCCAAATGTTAAAAATTGAATATTTTATTGTAGGTAAGTGTAAATGAAAGACTAAATCAGGGGCGTGTCGTTTACAGTGACGTGCCGTCATTACAACAATACCAATTTCAGCTATATGTTATTATTCTGTTATTTCAAATATATTCAATTTTAATATTTATGAAGACTTAAAAAAGCTGGAAGCGTGCAATATGCCTGTATTTCATTTACCTGTAGTATGATTTGCCTGTATTTTCATTTGTCAGTATTTCACTTGCCTATATTTCATTTGATTGTATATATGCTGGATACTGAATATGATAAATGTAATAAATATATATGCACAATTATGAGTTAAGAAAGATTTTAGAGTTAAGAAAGATTTAGAGATTCAAGCTTCTACGCCTTATGCAGAATATTTATTTAAATTATTTTTATGCGTAGCCGCTGGATACAAACAAGATGATTAGAAAAAATTAAATCGTGAGCTTGATTAGCTAAATGAATTGAAGTCGCAATTTGGAATTTTGATATTTTGGATTTTGGGTTTTTGAGATTTCGTTGTCAACAAATAAATTGTAAATATAAATACAAGTAAATGACATACAGGCAAATAAAATTTAGTCAAATTAAAATACTCACTTATTTACTTGCTGTGCGCTTGAAGGTCCTGGGCTATTTTTCTCTCAAAGATACTAAGTGCATGCTCGCTTGCTTTTGGTAATGTCCACGATTCAGAACCATATAGCAGCACCGGAAGGATGAGCGTTTTGTATAATTGTGCCTTGGTATTTTGGGATTAAAAAACGAGGTAAAAAGCAAATTAAAGTACAAGCAAATAAAATACAGTTAAATGACATACACGCAAATTAAATACAGGCATGTGATAGTAACCCAAAAAAGCCTGGTGGTTAAATCCCAGTGATTTGAAATGTAATAAGTCTATAGTCGCTTGATGTTTTGTCTCTTAAAAGTTGAAGTGTAAATTAATTTGGATGAATTTGTAGACGATATGAATATATTATGTATTTCAGCTTTTTTCTATATAACGTCGATCCAACTTTTATCTATCACTAGCAAAGTTACCAGACGTTGTCCGGGTCGACCACAAAATGTATCGTATTTAATTCAATGAAGTTTGATTTATGAATCGAATTGAAAAAAATTGGTTTATCAAAAATATTCTAATATTTTTTTTCACTACGATAAAAAAATATCAACAATACTCCAACTTAAGCTATACTTATATTAAAATTATTTCTTTGTAAACAATATTTCGGTGGTCTTTTCTGATACACAATTGGTTTTTTAAATACTCCTGAGACGTACGTGCTAGGAGTTGTACGGCAGCAACCCGAACCAGTGCAAATTTTCGAAATCGGTAACAGTCGTATTTTTTTTATTTATGAAAGAGAATCTAAATGTAAATTTTCATACCAGTTACGCACATGGTTTTGAAAAAATATTTCTGAGTCTAGCTAGGAGTTGTACGGCAGCAACCCGAACCTGTCGCCTGATGGCTTTGTAAAGTACCGCGTCCGGTATGTTATTTGACCATGAATAACTGTGAACTCAGAACTCTATCTTTAAAACTGTGGGCGTGTATAGCGAACAAACAAACAAACAAACTTTCTCTTTTATAAGTATAGATTATTTTTAGAATTTTTTCAAGATTCTGTCATTCTATCATTTGCTTTATTATTGTATGTTTAACTGCATACTTATTTCAATACATATTATTATTATTTAGGTATGTAGCTATATACATATATTATTTTAGACCCACTTCCTGTTGAGTTAGGGACTTGACAATTTTAACACACCTTGGATCCCGATTACAGCACTTTCTGCCAAATTTGTTGGACCTGCTTTCCGCCAGAGCTCTTTTGAACGAAAATTCATATCTCAGAAACTGGACCGATTTGGTTCCAATTTAATACACATATGTTGGGTTCCAATGAAAACTTCCAAACGGAGTTGTATGACAGCTATCCGAACCAGTCAAAGTTTCGAAAAAATGTGAAAGTTATATTTGTTTATTTTTGAGAGAGTACCTGTGTGCAAATTTTCAGCTCTCTAGCACCTTTGGTTTTTGAAGTATTTTTGTCAGATGCTAGGAGTTGTATGGCAGGTACCGGAACCAGTCAAAGTTTCGAAAAAATGTGAAAGTTATATTTGTTTATTTTTGCGAGAGTACCTGTGTGCAAATTTTCAGCTCTGTAGCACCTTTGGTTTTTGAAATATGCTCGTTGGGTGCTAGGAGCTGTATGGCAGCTACCGGAACCAGTCAGAATTTTGGAAAACAACATATCACGGATTTGATTCCAAGTAACAAAAAACAATCCCGTAAAATTTGGTTGAAATTTATGCATTCGTCTCGGAGGAGTTCTGACACAAACATACATACATACATACATACATACATACAAACATCCTTCTTTACATATAAGATTATGCACGTATCAGATATCATTAACGATATATCATACTTAAATTAACTTAATTATTAATGCAAATGCTGTACTCCTTCATCAGGTATCATTAACGATAGATCATATTTAAATTAATTTAATTGTTAATTTCAATGTTTTACTACTTCATAAAAAGAAACATTTACCTTACCATCAACCAACCTTTATATGCCAAATAATAACTCAAATATAATAAATGAAAATTTATTATTTGAATGCGTGCAATTGCACACAGCAGTTGTCTATATATAGATTTTTTATTATAACTGTAAATAATAAAAATCTTATTCACATTAACGGTGTCTTATAAAATTGAATATTTTCAATATTTTTGTTTTTGGTAAAAACAAATTTTGTCATTTTATAAAATACACGCAACTTTATACCTGTAAAGGTAATTTAAGTAATAACAATAAAAAATTAAATTCAATTTAATGTTTTTATAAAGACCGTTATTCACCATTAAATGAAAATTTTATTTGGAAAAAAAAAACGTTTTTTTTTTGGGAAGCAAAAAAAAATTCACCTCACGTATTATTACGATTATTAACACTAAAGACCTTAATTTTTCCATTTAGATTTTGTAATTTAATTTTAAAAATTCTTTGCTTAGATCCCAATGCACGCTCATGTAATTAATTTCAATATTTTTTTTTCAAGTTTTTTTTTTGTATAATTTATTCTATATATAGCTACACAATATTGTCTAACGCCTATTTATGTCATTTATTCATATATATAGGATTTAAGTATATTACAAAAAAAGGATCAAAATCAGTTTTACAATGATTACGGAAATAATTTTCAATATTGTTACATTTTGGAAAATATAAGATGAGATAAAAAGAAAATTGGTAATAAGAGTATTGGAAAAGTAATTTGTTATAATAATTCAAAGTAAAAATGGATTTAATCTCAAACATATTATTATAAATCATTGAAAATTTATATATAAAGAGGTTTTATTTCCGGAATTATCTTTGATGTTGTATTGAAATTTTCTAAGATTATTTAATTTTGTATTAAAATTAGTATTCGTAAAAGTTAAATTGAGTCAAATTCTATTAATTGTGTTGTGTATATAATAAATATATAAAAATATATTATATATATAGTGATTTGTATTCAATACGATAGTGCGTGTTGGATATGATGATAACATTTTGTTCAATCCATTTCTTCAGTATTGTGTTGCCGAATAATTGTTCTTATAGGAAGAAATGAAATCGTAAGCTTGATTCAGTAAGACTTCATTTCGAATATTGTCAAACAACAATGTAATCTATAATTATAATTAACAAGCATTTAAGGTCCTGCGCAGTAGACACCTTTTCTAATATAATAGTTGTATATAAAACAAAAATGCGCACACAGTTGAAAATTTTTTAATCATATGGTTTTATTATTCACCAAATACATTATTCGTGAGTTCTTATTAAAATAAAAAACAAAAGCAAACAAAAATATAAAAAGACAAAAACAAAAAAAAATCATATGACGGGCAATTTCATCTTTACATAATAGAGTCAAAGTAGCTATCTATAATTATAATTGACAAGCATTTTAACTTTATATTATTTTTTCAATTTACCAAAAATATTCTTAATTTATAAATAAACACGGTTTTGGTTAATGAAAATATAGACCCAAATTCTATTAATTCTCTTGCAGAATTGTGATCTCAATCTGTTTCAGAATTACATTCATACATAATCCATACATATTTATATACCTACAATTTTGACCAAAATTATTTTTTTTTACTTTTATGAAATTACGTATCTACATAAATCTACTGCACAATAAATAAATATGTATTTATGCATTACATTATTTTCATTTTTCTCTAATAACAAAATATATATTTCCATTTCTATTTATACATATATCTTTTTTAATGTCACAAGATAAGTGTCTCAAATTATTTATCTTACATTGTTTTCTAGACTTTTATCATTTGTTATAATTATTTAGATTCATAGGTTAAATAATATGTATATATCTTGAATTATAAAAATATTAAATTTTTAGTAATTTTATCCGTTAAACCCACTAGCTATTAGAAATAGGTAGAAACGAAACAGAAAATGAGAAGTAAGGTATTTATGTTTTTTAACGAAAACATACTAATTTCAAAGCTTTTCAAACATGAGTATTTTCTGCTTTGTAATGAGAAGTCTATATCAGTCCATGCAAATCCCTGTTCTTTTAAAAACTTTAAATTTGGCTTTAACTTGAATTATAATTACTTAACAGGGGCCCCTAGTTTAATTACTAATATAATACTAATTATTACTAGCATGACTTTCTGTCTCGTGTATATACCTATATTAAATTTAAACTTAAGTGGAAGATTTTTAATCATAAAAAATATGGTATAATGTCATCCAAAATTTTTTTTTTTTGCTCCTGTTCATTATTGATAAGACTTTTATCCGTGCCAAGATAGCTGTAATATTTAATTTGTGGAAGTAATCTCCTGAAACATTCAACAACAAAAAATGGGTTAGTCAAATAATGCCATTAAAAAGGCATACCTAAGTGTTAAGTATTTTCGCACAAGGAACTGAAGTAGTTATTTCCATCTACCTAGCTTAGTCAGACTTATTTTATTTTAATTAAATTCGAATTTTGTGTCATTAATAATTTCATTTGGATTGTAAAATTCGATATTTCGGAAGTAACATATCTTCAATTCAATTATCAATATTTGCGACTATATTTTATCAATTTTTAGTAGAAATTATTTTCTATTAATTTTTCTTTATAAAACTTCTTAATTTTGGTCTTTACAATATTTTAAATTGTTTCAATTATCAACGCTGAAATTTAGATTATCAATTATTCAATTTTATAAACCCGGAAGCTATAATTTTCAATTAAATAAATCAGAAACTTACCGTATACATCAGACTAAACAAAACGAAAATTGGTTCCCTCAATATCAATATATTTTATTTTCTTATCAAATATGTATCTAGTAAGCTACTTGGAATTTCAATGTTGCATTATACTTGAATTTATTTATTTATTTCAACGATTTATGCCTGAGGAGATAATTCTCATAAGAAGGCTACACATACTCATATATATATTGCAAATATAACATTATTGCCATTTCAATTAATTAATGGCTCAATGTTGATTTCAAACGAATGGCTAAGAATGGTTGATTTGGACTACTTAAATTGTGGACTATTTTAGTTAACGAACGGATGGACATTAAAAGCAAATATCATAGTTGGAACTATAAACTGGGATTCTCATCAACTTTTAGAAGTGGCTGTAGTTTGAAGGCTCAGTTAAATTTTCGTGTTGAGAATTTTACAAAAATTTCAAAATATAATTTTATTTACAATTATTTATGGCTGGTGGATGAAGGCATACAAAGACATTTTTTTTTGGAATGATAATAATAGAAAAAAGTGCTGATTTATCAGAAAATGCTATAATCCAATAAATAATTGTTGTTGATTTGAATGATAGAAAAATTATCGCAACGATTAAGTTATCAACAATTTCAGTCTTCTGCAAACTTATTAAGTTCAATTAAATTTTAACATTCAAAGCACGTTCAAGCCGGATAGGTTGTTGAAAATAAATCTGAAAATCATCATCCTGCCTTATAGATCAAGTCAAATAAATTATCTACCACTAAGCTGCTCAAATGATCTACGATTAAATGGGCTTAGTGTTGGTTTCTGCCAAATAATTTGTTAATCCCGGGCTGTGGCTAAAATTGATGGTATTGTTGCGATGATTGAAGTGTTGGTAAAATCAGAAAGTTACTACTATCGCTGGTAGAATACTTCTTCATTTATTTATTTTTATTTATTTAAAAATTCTCAAATGAGCCCAATTGCTCGTACAGAGTGTATAATATATTCTAATAAAATAGATCAGTGTAAACTAAAATTCAAAATATACAAAATACTAATATAATTCAATGTAAAGAGTGTAGTATAATAGAAAAACAAAACAATAATAGTACCAGCATGATTCACTTATTATAAAATAATTAAATATTAAACATTTATTAAAAAACTTATGATAACATAACATAAACCACTTATGAACATTTTGTTTGTTTGGTATTCAGGTGGAAATTATGTATGCTCAAAATCAAATGTTACAAATTGATGCTGACGAAAAATTAAAATTTAGTAGAATTGGCTATAACAAATATTTATTTTATAAAACTGCATAATGTAGAGATTATGGAATGTTCTGGAAAAGATAAATAAAAAATATTATCAATTTCCAAATTTTTTATATTAATTTATTATATATAATTATTAATAATTAGTTTTTAATGTGAAAATCACATTTAATGTTTTTATATTAATTATTTCTATTTTTTGATATAATTTTTTTTTTCTTTTTTTTGTTTACATTTTATAAATAAACTTTATTATTCTAAAATTTTTATTAACAAAATTTAACTTATTATATTATAAACTATTTAAAATTCATTGAGCTTGTCATTTTTTTTTTTTTTGTTGTTTATCTATAAAATATTTTGTTTTTAAATAATTTTAATTTAATTAAAATTTGAAGTAATTTTTTTAATTAAAAAAAAATTAATTTTATAAAATATATGTATGATATCGAAATAAAATAATATTTAATTTTATATGTGATTTGCAATATTAATTAGGAGTAATGAAAAATGGTGTGTATATATAGATGCGTATATGTATATATATATAAAACGTATAATAAATGTTCTTGCCTATGTCAAATTATTCAAAAACTCTTTATTCTAAAACTTTTATACTTCAATATTTACAGCTTTGATAAAAATGTATACATTTTAGTTTTATTCACAATCGAATCAGTTTGTATTTCAAAAATAATATTATGTTAAAATAGTTTATAATAATAATTCAAGCCCAAACTAATTGAGCTCAGTGTTTTCTACTTTTTTGAATTCCTACTTAAAACTAAACTAATTTTAAACTAATTAGGCTTAGAATTCTATTTTCGAATTATATGGATTCAAATTTTCTTTGAAAAATCTTGAATTGAACTCTATATAAAAATATATTAGACCTCCTTTAATAATTGAATAAATTAAAAATATAATTTGTCAAAAATATTTTCAGATTGTTGAAAAAACAAATCCTTTAAGTTTTCCATATCAAAAACTCCTCCTACAACCTAATCTCTAATATCAATTCAACCCATTCAAAATTTATATTTTTTAATGCGGAGGTTTTTATGTATATTTTTTTATATAAATTAATAAATTCGTTTTTATATAATTTTCTTTTTACTAATTAGAATTTTTAAATAGATTTTCTTATTCAAATTTCCATAATTAAAGATACCATTCCTTGTCATCAAAAATATTAAAAAAAAAAAAAGAAAAAACAAAACAAAAAGAAAATTGTTTTTTTCAAAACTTGAAATTTTTTAGGTTGTTAAACTTTTTTCTTTTTTTTTTTTAATTTTATTTTCATTTATAATTTATGATTATTTTAATTATATTTTTCTAATTAACATATGGATGCTTTTACTATTCATGTGGAAGAAAAGATAAAATAAAAAAAAAAGTTGTTATCCTATATTTTTGAACTTAACCTTGAATTAACAACAAAATTATTTAAAATTCAATCGGAATAAGAATACAAAATCTTTGAAAATATGTATGAGATGAAGGTGTTAAAAAAGGATAAGAGTATTGTCATCACAAACTAATACTTAATTATTATTCAGAACATATACCTTTCTTCTATTAAAAAAAAAAAAAAAACAAAGAATAAAATACAAAGTATGGAAGTGTGTATTCGTGTTTTAATATAAACTATATTTTTTTTTCTCTGCTGAACAATAGAATGGCACCCAATTTTAAACAGTTTATTTTTATGTTTCTGGAAATAATCTAAATTTCTATATTATAATATTATGTATGTATATATATTGATTCTCTGTCATTGTTTTTGTGTTACTGCTACTGCTCGTTACATTAATACTTTTCAATATTGTAGCTAAAAGAAAAAAATAAAATTTTCATAATATTCTTAATTAAAAATTTTTAATTTTTTAAATTAATTTTTTTCCAGAAATTTCAATTTACAAGAAATCTTTTACAAATCTGTTTTAACCAAATTTTTTTGAATTATTTTAAATTGGTTGTAAAAAAAAAAATTTAATTATTTTATTGTATTAAAATACATTTTTTTAAATTTAAAAACCATTCAATTTCAATTTGAAGAAAACGAAAATTATTAAAATTATTGACATAGTTTTTGACACATACCATTTTATTGCCTATATGTTAATATATGTTCTATATTATTTAACATATTTTTGGCTAAAATAGTAGTGCTTATTAAAATCAATATGAAAATTGCAGTGAAAATATTTTACGTTTCAATATTATTTAAAGTGAAAAATAAAATGTGTGGTTGTGGCTGTATTGAGATGGTTGAACTCACAAAGGTGAAATATTTAATTACAATAATTTTTTACATGATGAATATTTTCAATTTATTTATTTATATGTAATATTATATAGTTTACCATACCAACTTTAGTTTTGATTTAATAGGCAAACTTTCAAATCATTTTTCCTTTTAGAAATGTGGGCATATTTTTATTTTGTAATTACGTTTACTCTAATCACAAAATGTGTTTAAGTAGATCCGGGATATTTATTTTATTTATTTTTATACTATTTAGCTCAAACCGTTCACAATTTAGTATTACATTTCATATATTAATTAAAATACAATTAAATTTACTTAGTATGCATTCAAAAATAACAAAATTAGAAATACAAAAATAGTAATATTTTTTTTGAATATAAATTAAAAAGGTCAAGTTAACAAAATGTTCAATTAATTTCATATAATTTTCGCATTTCATACTACTCTATTGCAAAAAAGTGAGCCCACCTTTAAACTTATATCACCACAATAAAAAAAATGTTGTGTAGGTACATAATTACTATTTATAAAATGTTTCATTTTATATCGCACCAACTGAGATTTTATGTGCAAAATGGAAAAAAAAAAAATGAGAAATCATTATGCCAGTACTTAAACGGACTTAAAATACAAACAAGATATTGACCACAACTTTTTGCAATAGGTTTTTTTCAATCAAAGATTGTAGCCTTAGTTACATATATCATTCTGTATCATTTGTGTTATTTTTTTATTAATGCAATTCTTACGTCTTTTAAATAATCATTAAATATCAGTCGCATATAAAGTGATTTCCAATAGTGATGATACAATTTAAAATGGCTAAACTGGCAATACTGCGTATTATTTTTTGACATTTAGGTGCCTATTATGTATTTCGATAACGATTACGATTTGATCGAACGAAATGTCGCAATGCAAAATTACCATTATGCATTTCGATATCGCTCAGAAATTGTCAACGAAATCGATAAAGTTTATCGATGTAAAATTTTATCACGAAAGAGACATCGAAAGAGAGATTTTGTACAAATTATTTCAATTTTGAATTGAAAAAATAAAATAAAAGAGTGTCGTTTGGACACCTAGTGTTTGTTTTATATTTGCGATATTTTTTGGAATAAAAATAAATTTAAAAGTTGAAATGTTAGTAGGTATTTAACTTTATTCTTCATAATTATTTTGTATTGAATTAAATTTTAATAGAAATGAAAGGCCAGTTACAAATAAACTGCAATAGGAAAGTTATTGTATATAAATTATTTGAGTAATTCTACTTTAATCATAAAAATAATGTTTGTCTGACTTTTTTCTTCTAGTGCGTAATAGAATTTGATACATTTTGGACATAAGTATAAACTGCAAATTTGATATGAAACTTCCTTAAGCATAACAGAAAATATTAGATCTGCTAGTCCGATATGAAAATCATTTCATACGCTGCAAATCATTTCCTTGGTACAAACCGCACAGAATTTGAATACGCTGGCCAATTTAATTATATTTGGAATCGACGTGTTACTTATTGGCTATTTTAATTTTTATCCTAATTTTTCTAATAAATCCATAAAAGCAATGTTGTTTAACATAGGAAATTTTGATCAAAACTGTTAATAAAATTAAGTTTTGTAGATAATAACTCATCAATTTCATGTATAATTATATACGTATAATCTTCCAAATCCAGGTGATTGGAATAATCCCGACTTATTGTTGGCTTGGTTTTTAACTCTGCAATTTGATAGAGTTTTTCAGCACTATCAGAAACTGAAAAATTTAACTCTGCTGAAATCATTTTATTTATAAAATCTTTTAATTTAATAATTTTTATTTTATTTAAACACTTTTAACTTCAACTTCAAAATTTCAAATAGTTATAACACTATTGTTTTGTTTTTTTTTTTGTATAATAATTTGAATTTGACAGTCAAAGAATCAAACCTATGTCATTTTCATCGTAGATTTGAATTTTACAATGGCAGCATTTTAAAACACTTTCGATCAAATTTTCATCGAAATACATGATGGCACAATCATGTAATACACGATTATTGTAATAAACGATTACAATCGAATAACTCTAACGATAACGATGAACGATTCGATGAAAGTCGATCGAAATACAAAATAGGCACCTTATTATGTCATTTGTGCTCAGTAGGTTATTTATGCCATTTAGTCATGGAAAGATATTCGTTTTGATACACTATTTTCTTTATTATTGTTGTTAAACAACTTGAAAATGATGAACATTTCTATTGAAAAATTTTCTTCACTGATGAAGCTCATTTTTCTTTAAATGGTTATGTAAACAAACATAATTGCAGAATTTGGAATGCTAAAAATCCACAGGAAACTTTTCAGATACCATTACCATCCAAATAAAGTCACTGTCTGGTCATGCCGGTGGAGTGATTGGTCCTATTTCTTTGAAGAAAATTAATAGTCGAAGAGTAACAGTCACTGGAGAAACATATAGAAAAATGTTAAATGAGTTTTTAATGCATTTTTAAACAATGTTAAATTGAATTTTCCTGCTGTTGTTTGAAATAATCTGCAGGATATGTGGCTTCAACAAGAAAGAGCCAAACCTGCCACACAGCCATCTTAACAATCGATTTAATGAAAACAAAATTTAGTTATTTGGAAATTATCTTAAGAAATGGTCCAGTTAATTATCCTCTCAGGTCGTGTGATTTAATATCTTGTGATTCTTTTGTTTGGGGATATGTTAAGCCACAAGCTTATGCTGATAATTCAAGAACAATTGAGCAATTGAAAATCAATATTGAATGTGCTATTGATGAAATACAGCCAAATCTATGTGAAAAAGTGATGCAAAATTGGGTTGACAGAACTGGGTTGATTTGAATGAGGCTATTTTCCATAATGGCATAATGTAACCTTTCAAATAAAAAAAATATTGAGTCAAACTGAATAATTTATGTGTTTTTTTTAATTTGTAAATTGTATCACTCCTACTAGAAAACCTTTATTATATTTCGTTCTTTAGACAAGTGAGAAACTAAATTTTTATATACTTAAGTAGTATGTGTATACAATAGCAATTATCACATTATATTGAAACTACTGTATTAAACATTTATTCCACTACATTGTTAATATTATCTTTAATATGCCTTTTGTACTTTAATGCATTGCAAATTTCTAACATTATTAATAATTTTGTCTAAAAAAACATATTTTTATTCTACATATACTTCTAATAATATATATATATATAGGCAGTTTTAGACAATTATTTTATTGCGTTTACATCTCTTAATATTTTTGATTGTTGTACTGAAATAATAAATGTGACAGTTCATTGTCTTTTTTTTTTTACATTAACAGCTAACATTTAAAATTTGCATTTCATTTGCTCAGAGTAAATATTGTTTTAAATAGATGCAAATTTTGACATTTATTTTCTCAATTTTGACATTTTTACATATATTATGAATTTGAAGCATTCAAAAAGTATTTTATTATGTTTTTATTTCGTTTATGGTTTTGTTTTGCTTATATTTAAATAATTTTTGTTATTTACAATTTCGATTTATTGTGATTATTTACAATGTGACAATTTAAAAATCAAATTTTTAAATTATTTTTCATACATTAAATGTGTATAGTGCAGTGCCACAAGTGATAAAATTTGTTACAATAAATTAAATTAATTTATTGTATATATATGTATGTAATATAGTTATAATATTTACAATATTCTTAATACATAAAAACTTAAATTTATACTTATAAAATAATTGAAAAATTATAATAATATTTAAAACTAAAGGAAGATTATTAATTTTATTAAATATTATTATATATTATTATTATTTAGCAATATAATATATATTTTTATTAAATAATTTTAAAATTAAAATTAAATTTTTTTGTTTTTAATTTAATTTATAAATATATTTACAGTGGAGAGTATCTCTCTAAGCATCACAATACAAAATCACAATTACAATTAAAATTTATTAAAAATATTTGAAAAATATGAGATGGAATTTAGTTGAAGAAATTAAATAAAAAGTAGTTAAATAAAAAAAAACAAAATTTTGGACTTATAGATCTAATCGAAAATGGAGATGAAAACAATAAGAAGTGTAGTAGGTATAGACTTACAATGATTTGAACAACGATTTCGTGAACCCTTGTACTTTTGATATTGTACTCGATATAGAATCGTGACAGCGGTTTGTTTACATATGATTTTAATTTATAGTTATAAAAATAAGTCAAAAACAACTTTCTTTTTTCACTTGTAACTACATTAATAAAATAATTTAATTAAAATTTTGTTTCAATTTAATTTTTTTATTTAAAAAATTATGTCTGGCCTTATCTCAGCCATTTTCCAGATATATGTATTGACTTTACAAATGTCAAACTTAAAAAGTACAATTATCAATTAAAATATAATGGGCCTTATTGTGAGAAGCGAATCACTTTTTCGCTACGTACCAGTAGAGCATCACATTGCATCACATTTGGTATTCTGAGAAGCGAATGATACGATATGTTGGAAAACTGGCAGCATTGCTCGTTAAACATGTAAAATTTTTTTTTTTATGTTTTAATATTTTTTGTTTTAATTTTTTGTTTGAAAAGTCAAATTAAGTGAAGTTAAATTAAAACTTTGTAGTTATTAAAAAATGTATTTTCATTTATATTACGAAACAAAGTATAATAAAAAAATGTGTTCAATTATATTTGTTTTTTTTTAAATTCATTCAGTATTTTAGGCTCTCGAAAGAAGCCTTTGCAATGATTATAGATAAATTAGACAATAAGTTAAGTCCTGCAATTGGTCCACATTCAGTAAAACTCATTATAAAATTTGTTGGAACATTGCGCTTCCTTGCTGAAGGAAGTTATCAAAAAGGTGTGGGGAACGAGTTTTTGGTAGGTTCAGCTAAATCATTTCTAAAATATTAGCTGAAACATTGTCAATATTAGAGACGGAATTGTGTCGAGAGTATATAAAATTTGCTGAAACCGAAGAAGAAAAATCATCCTTCAAATTGGGAGTTTATAATGAATTTGGATTTCCAGGAATTATTGTATGTTGATGGAACACATGTAAAAATCATTGCACCAACAAATATTCAAACTGCCTCCTATTTGTAACTTTTCTATAATTAAAAATGTAAAATAATATTTAATAATTATTTTTACATATATATATATATATATAAATAAAATTAATTTACTTGAATTTTACGTTAATTATATATTTACTTTTTCTAATTCGCCATCTTTCACTACCTTTTTCTATAATGATATATTTATCGTTTTTTCTGACAGCGAACAAAAACAATCGATTCTCATAATACCATGGAAATCGAAACGTTGCGATAAAAACCGATCAGTATCGCTATTTCGCTTCACAGAATACCAAAAATTAAATTTATCATATTTTTCGTAACGTACCGAAAAATTCGCTTCTCAGAATAAGGCCCAATATATTAAAATATAATATGTTTGAGTTTTGTGCAAATCTACAAGTTCTGTAATATATTTTTTCATATAAAAATTTTACAATGACAATACATTTCTATACCTAGTACAAGACTCTACAGTCAATCTACACAATATTTGTGAATATTTTTAATATGTTTAGTTTTGTCAGACAATTCTATTGTAGAAAAAAAATAATTCAGTTATTTATTGGGAAATAATTCAGAAACTGTATGTTATTTCAAATATATGAAATTGAAAGAAAGAAAGAAAATAGTTTGAAAAACATAGTTAAAAATTTAATTGACAAATTAGTTTTTCAGTCTTAAGAAATTCTAATTGGAATATTCTTTCTTTAACTTATAATGTTTGGATACAAGTTTGATCGTAGTGTAGTAGCCTCAGTTGAGTTGAATAGAATTACTATGAGTGCACTTGTAGCTCAGTGCTGTGATAACAAAATATAGTTTGAACATTTAAAATTAAATAGCTTTTTAAAATAAGCTTAACTATTTATAATGCTTAAAAGAAATTATTTAAACGTGAAAATTCATCTTCAACTGTGGATGAGGAGAAATGGAGTACAAATTTTAATTACATAATACGTGTGGTTGGTACGATGAGAAAATTATGTTTAAACAAAATTAATAATAATTACTGTCAAATATTAAAAATGGATTTTTTATATTGACTGGGTCTAAATTAACACAGACAGACAGCTACGGTATTTTTTTAATAAAACTAAACCGTTAGCATTTTTGAAGTAAGTAGTTTTTCTGAAGTAAAAAGTAATTTTTTAATTTTACATTATTGAAAAAGTATTTTTGCCTTATTTATTAATTTAAAATATTTTTTATTTTTCAATAATTGTCATAATTGAAAATGTATGGTGTATACTTGTTAGTTTTTTTTTCAACTGATTAATCTGGAAAATTGGTTTTTTTTTTTAACAGATTAAATTTTGCAGACTAGACAAATTATTTCCTTTGTATATATTAAAAATATCAGACTGACAATTTTAAATAATTAAAATGGCATCATGTACTCGTCACCAAAAAAATTTTTCACCAAAAAAACATTTCTAGTTATTACACAACATTATTAAAACTCTACTAAAATTCAATTATTTCATAAAAGTAATAAAAAAATCCTTTATGAAATTTGAAGTTTTTTTTTATTGTTTTTTTTTATTTATTCAATATGTAGAACTGTGTATCTATTTAATGAATTTTTATTTAATTTAGAAGCTCATGTAATTTTTGTTTATTTATTTGTAATAAAATTTTCGCGTAGAAATTTTCAAAATGAATTTTATTTAAACAAAAAAAAAAATAAAAATAAAAAAAAAACAACAAAAAAAAATTTATCCATCTCACGTTCTTCAAAAAAAATTTTTTTATTTTAAAAAATTATTATTAAATAGTTTTGTGGTTTTCTTATTATTATATTTTCAATATTTCTCTTTTAAAGAGATTCTTATTTTAACCATTACTATATATTTGTGTGTATGTACATTTATATATAATATATTTGTGTGAATGAATTTATAAATATAGGGTGAATAAGGTAATTGAACTAATTAGTTAACACTGGATGTAATTTATTGGAACTTATATATTAATTATATTTTTCTACAATCTTTTAAAGGTAAAATAACAGGTTTTGCAGGTGACTGTTGTATATCATATGATGAACATAGTCTTAATTCACTAAAACAAAGTATGGAGTTTGATGTGGATTTGCTCAGAAAATGGTTCGTAGTTCATAAACTTATAATAAGTGATAAATTAATTTAAAAATTAATTAATTTATAGAAACTAAATTTCATTCTACTGGTTGTGTTCGTTTAAATTATGCTTCTCATTGCAATTGTCATGTTGGCTCATGTTTAAATAGTTTGTAGGTTGTTTTAAAATTGAATCTGTTGAAAGGCACAAGTACTTGGGAATAATTATTGATAAAAATTTATTAAATTGGAAACCTCATCTAGATAACTTATATAAATATATGTTGTTATGTGTTAGAAAATTTTATATATTGAGACGATATTGTTCAAAAAAGCTTTTATTAAATATTTATTATGCTCTGGTTCAATCTAAAATAAAGTATGGTATAACAGTTGGGGTGGCTCATATTTCAATACAATTAAACCATTACTAAAAGCTCAAAAATGTATTCTTCGTGTTATGTACTTTAAAAATAGAACCTTCAGTTGTTGGCCTCTATTCCAAGAACTAAATATACTGCTTGTCAGCCACCTCTTTGCTCATTACTCATTAATTAAATTTTACAAGGACAAACATCATTTGAGACCTCGCAATTCAAACTGGTATAACTTAAGTTAAGAATAAATTACAGAATGATAGTCAATTTACCTTTCTGTAATAAGACACACTATGAGAAGTTTTACTTTACTATGGCATCAAAAATACTTTAATAAACTTCCAATGAATATAAAAAATTCAAATTGTTTAAATAAATTTGTTAAACTTTGTAAAAAATGGCTTTTAAATATAAATTATTACGAGATTGAACTACTAAGGTAAATTACGTCAATTAGATTATTTATTCTAGTTTCAAACTGCACTGGAACTATTAGAAGTCACTTTTCATCTAAATTTTAATTCTAAATCTATTTTTATAAATGGTTTATCAGTAATAATATGTCTGATCTGAAGTACCTTGCTTAGAAATTCTCTTCTTCTGCTCTTCTTTAATACTCGCTAGATCTTACTTAGATTGCGAATACAATTATATAGATGTATATGATAAAATTATGTTCAAAGAAATTTTAAATTACTTATGGCTCTACTTATCCACTTATGTTCTAGCAATAAACAAATTTTATTATTCAAAAAAAAAAAAAAAAAAAATAACTTACATAATTTCTATTGTATTTCATTGGATTAAAAGTGATTATTAAATTAGTATTAATCTTTGTTTGAACCCCACAATTAATTTCTTGGAAAAGTAAATTTAAGTAAAATTAAGAATGATTTAAATGACTATACATCACTAGTGTGAATTCACTACTGTATAGTTTAAATTTTATTTGTATATATATAAGAAAAATGAATAAATTGTATTTCTACACTCTATATTATATATCGTCTAATATCGACTGATCGCCTCGTGTATATTGAATTTGAATAAATTGAAATTAGAAAGTTTGAAAGAAGCTAATATTCAAAACATTATTAAAAGAGGGCTTTAAGTATTACAAATCGTTTTGTTCTAACTTACTTCTTTGAACGTATACAACTTCAGTTTATGTTTAAAATATGGTTAGGTAAGCTTGAAAACATTTACCTTGACAACATAATTTGTTTTCATTCAGGAGGGATATAGAAAAACTGAATTTATTTATGAGATAAATAAATTACTGCTAATATTTCGTATTTTAATATTTTAGAAATAGCACTATCAAAATATCAACATTATCTCTTTTACCACTGTTATTTCATATTCATGTTCTTAATTATATTAATAAAATTTTCTAATACAATTTTATAAGCTTATTTAATTAAAAAATAAATTTAATCGAAGTCTAATATCACAAATATTTGTAAATTATCTCCAACATTGCTGCATGTTTGCTGCATTGGTACATACTATATGAATAACCTACTGTTACTTACCATACACATTGAATTCTCATATAAAATATAGTCATTCGATGCTAACTCCCACTTTAGTGAAAACAAAAAATTTTTCCAGGTGTAATTTTTTCAAGCTTAAATTCTCCTCTTGATATATAGAAAATAAATAAAAATATCTAATACATAAATATGCTAATAATGTCTGTAACACTGTCCACCTCGGTGAAGTAAAGCAAAAAATAGGAACCGAAACATTTTAATTTTTCAAAGTATTAAACTGCAAAAAATTACCGATAAAAAAAATAAAAAGTATTAATTTGTGTGTCCATTTTTCAAATAAATTATTTATAGGAAAACTTATCCGAGTTCTAAACCAATATCCGAAAATTAGATATTTAATACAAAAACCAAATAGCAAAAAAAAAAATCAATAAAATATGAAGCTTTTTCAAATTAGAAATATTTTTGAATATTATCAAAATAATTAAAATTTTCCAAAAAATAAAGTACCTATTTTAAATTTCTCTGGTTTGTTACTTAGAATTAGTCAGCTCGAAATATTTTTAATTGACTATGGCAGACACATCTTTAAGTTCAAAATTAATGTTTATTTTGAAAAATAAAATATTGATAAGCAGGACATTCTTTTTTTGCATGGTGGTAAATCTAGCTTTGTCACCTTCAAAAATTAACTAAATTTGCTGAAAATCCTGTTTACAGGAAAAACACTAAAAGGAAGATGCTATAGAGAACATATCAAGGGTAATATTGACTATTTTTTAATTGGTGCTGAAATTACAAAACTACTTTCTTCTTCGTCTGCACATGTGTTGTCTCCGTTGTATGTAAAAGAAAATTTTAAACCAATTTTACATATGAATCCACGGAAGTATAACAACAAGGAGATTAGAGAAAGAAAAATATACCCTACGTAATAAGAATGCTATGCATTGGACGGATATGTTAAGAAAAATTAATTGTTTTGCGGAAATAGAATAAACTTAAATAGAATAGACTGAAATGTTTTCAGATAAACATTTGAAGAAGAAAGAAAAATTTTTTTTAATATTGGTCCGGCGAATATTACAAATTTTTTTAATTAATTTGATATTAAATTTAGAATTATAGTTACAAAACCAGAGTAGTAAACTTAATTTTGATTATTATACAATAGTTTTAGTCACTAGTGTTGTATAATGTTCACAATTTTTAAAAATACACAATTAAAATTGAAATATACCTTCATCAATAGTAAACGAGGAAAAACCGAAGCTTCTAAACTTGTAAAATATTTTAAACTTTTAATGTTACGTATAGAAAGAAAATCTGTTATTTGAAAAAAGATAGATTTTTATCTCAGAAATTTTTAGAATTTCTTGGGACTTGTTTGAAAACCTTTATACTTTTCTTTTAAACAAAATTTGAATGCAGTTTTTTTTTTATACTGGAGATATTACTTATTTAATTGATAAATCAAAGATTTCTTTTATATAATTGTTTCATACAAAAATTTTAACTACTAATTTATGTCTAAAGAATAGTATATAAAATTGCATTGCATGTACCAAATAAGCACCCTGTTTATAATTGATTAAATTAATATATTTTCACATATTATGTTCATTCATTTACATACATATTTTTATTTACAATTCAATTCAAAACTTTTTTGTGCAAACTCTTTAGTACTAAGTGAAGTACCAATCCCTTATAATCGTGTACGAAAATTGTATTGCATCCCAATATCTAAAACACCATGCTAAACTAGCAATATGATAAACCAAAGTTGCGTAAATGTCTATATCGAATCATATTCGTACTAAATTATTATTACTTTCGGGTTAGAGAGTACAAAAATTCAAAATTGAAGTGGTTAGTCTGTAATCGGTTAAATCAAATTTATAAATTTTTTGTACAGTCGAACTCGAAGTAAATTTGTACACTTAAGCAATTGTTGTGACTTTAAACGGATAAAACTTGAAATATATATTTTAGATCAATTTTAATTATGTGGGTGCTATGTTGTAAATAAAAGTATGAGGAACATATTTGGTACATACATATTATGTATACATAAATTATATCATTTGTATTTGAATTTGTGTAGCTATGCATTTGTACATAGTATGTATGATATCCAACACTCCAAAAATTACTAAACTGTCGGTATTTTTATTGATTCTAAAGCTGTCCGCATTATGTTGTATTGTCTCAACATATTAACAAAATTTGGCTTCATGTGTTATTAAACTATTAAACAACGGGAAAAGTGTGTGAATTTATAAAATACTAGAAGAAACCCCCGGGTACATACCCGGCCGAGCAAAAGAAAGCAAGATTTTTGTAAAACGGCACAATAAAATGATTTTTCATAAAATTATACATTTGACATGTTAAAAGCATCTGACAACAATATATAGAATAGTAATATTGATAGCAAACCAATAAAATAATAAAAATGTTCAAAGTTTTAAGTTGATCTTTATAAAATAAAATATAAAAACTATCAAATATATTTAAACTTTTTTATAAAATTTAATTTATTTTTATTATTTTTTTATTTTTCGATGGAAAATGAAAACCTCGACAAATACTAAGCAGACCGCATCCAAAGCCATTTAGCTATGTTGGACTTAACCCACTAAAGCTACCGAAACCCTTTACCATAACTGATATTATTGACCGATTAATTTATTGTTCGCGTTAGTTGGGAAAGTGTAATGTTGGAATATTATTAAAAAATAGTTTCCGAAAATTTTATTAAACCATAAATCTTAACAACGGCTTAGTAACATTCATTATCGTTTCCAAAATATTATATGATATATGTTTTAAAATTTATCATATAGACAAAATTGGATAAAATGGAATATTCTAGCAAACTTCGTGGTATACAACATTGTCAGTTACACTGTCCCTGTTAGTAGTTTTCCCCGGTCTTGGTCCTGCTAGAATTTTAATTTTTAGAGCAGTGGATTTTGTTGCGCTTGACATTGCTCTTTAGACTTGACCATGGGTAAAGATAGGTTTAGGGAGAAAAATTCCGACTCTTTGAAATATTTGACCTTGTGATTTATTGATTGATATTGCATATGCAAGACTTACTGAAAATTGATGTCTAATAAAGTGTTATAAAAAAAGTTTCATTCTATCTGATAGTTTTTTTTATTTTCTGAACAAAAGAGTTAATTTTATGAAGATTAACTTGAAACTTTGAACAAGTTTTATTTTTTTGTGGCTTGCTATAAATATTATTATTCTATACATTATTTTCAGATAATTTAAACATATTAAATGTTCAAATTTATTAAAAATCATTTTATTGTGCCGTTTCGCAGCAAAATTCCTCTTTTTTTTTTTTGGCGGACCAAAAATTAACCCACTGGTAAATAATATACGTTTCTTTAAAATGTGTGAATGTGTCAAATTATAAAAATTCCTATAAGTTTCGTGTATCTGAAAAGGAAATACTTATATTTTATAAATTTTCCTTTAAAACCTATATTATTTTATCCTACTAATTAATTTTTTTTCCCTACTAAAAGTGCAAAAAAACAACTGCGATAATCCAAAAACAATAAAAAAAAAAATTTGACTCAAAAGAGAATAGAACTCACAAACATTTCTTATATTAACATGACGCTTCAGCCAACTGAGCTAAAATAAAAATTTATTTCGATCCCCACGGCCTACATCATTGAATGATTGAATAAAGAAAAAACGAAGGCACACGAAAAACCACGAAAAGTGTGCCTTCACTGATCGTGCTCTTGTGTATTATAATATAGATTATAGAGAAACTAGGGGCCCCTGTTGAGTACTTATAATTCAAGTTGAAGCCAAATTTAAAGTTTTTAAAAGAACAGTAACTTACGTACTGGCATAAACTTCTCACGATTAAGCACAAACCACTCATGTTTAATAAAAAGTTTTGAAGTTAGTAAGTTTTATTTTGGACACCTCCCTTATATACTGATTCGTTTCCGATATATTCCCATGACAAATGACCAAAATTTAAAAACAGGTACTTAAAAAATTAAAAAATGAAGAATTCAAGTGTTTTTTTTTTTGTTGTTTTCATATTTTTTATTTTAGATGCATTTGTTTTTTTGTTATTATTTTACATATGTACATAAATTCATTTGCAAGTACATAATAATAATAACTGATTTGTTTGCCTTTGTTTTTTATTTTAATATGCGACATAATGTATTTGGTGAATAATTGGTGAAAAAATTTCGTCTATTTTTAAAAACAAAAAAATTCAACTGCGCATTATTGTTTTATATACAACGTATATATATATATATATATATATATATTAAAAGATCATTAAGGTGAAGCGAGATAAAATGTCTACTGCGCAGGTCCTTAAATACTTGTCAATTATAATTATAGATTTATGCATTTAAAGGTATTGTGATTTTGCAAACATATCGGGTTCGAAATATAATGCACTTAAAAGTGTTTATGTTTTTAAGCAAGGTGTTCTTAAGTGGACTCGACTGTATATATTTTATTTTAGAATGACAATAATACATTTTTAGAGTAAATCATTTTACTTTTGTTTACATCTCCCAGTTTGTTTATAAAAGAAAAATTTAAGCTTGTACAACATATTAAATTGAATGTGATCCAAAAATGAACTAAATCAAGTATTGGGGGCTCTTCTTTTTTAATTCTAAACATTCTCAACAACAGTGTTTAACTATTAGGCTAGCCTTATACACCCTATATATAAAACAATATATTTCAATATAAACTTTCAATTTTCAGTTATTATATTGTTATTGTTTTGGAATATTTTTGTTATTATTTTTTTTTTTTTATTTTTTTTTTTTTAATAAATAACCAAGCTTCAAAGTGAAATTTTAGAACAAAATAGAAAAAAAAAACTTTTTTTTTTTTTTTTTATATTTTATAATACGATGGAAGAATTCTAATTGAAAATTTTCATTAGTTTTCCACCACTAACAAATTTTTTCAATTTTACTGTTTTAATTTTGATTATTTTTTTTGTTATTTTTGTTCTTTATTTTTATTTTTCATCGTATTTATAAAAAGTCACTTTGAAGCATGGTTACCGTTCCTCACCTTTTCTCAGTTAATATAATACTTTTGGGTGGTGATGTACCATTACCATTACTATTTATAATGGTATGTTGCAATTGTAAGCATTGCTGTTGTTTTTGTTGATCCTGTTGTTGTTGCTGAAGTTGTTGATGATGATGTAAGCTATTATGATAATTATTAACATTATTATTAATGTGTAGTGATGAATTACGATAATTTGTTGTCGAACGACGTACTGACATAAAACTTGTATCAGCTCCAGTTGCAGATGAATGATGGCCACGAAATGATGGTTGAGTATTATGACGACAACATAAATAACGATGAAAATGTTGACGAAATACACCCGATATAAAATATAATGCTACAGGATTAACGCATGAATTTAAAAAACTGTAATTAAAAAATTAGAAAAATTAGAAAAAATAAATAAAAGATAAAAGAAAAAAATTTGAATTAATTTATTAAAAATGATATTCGAAAATTTTTTAGAAATAGAAAATATTTGTTTTTGATAAAAAAAAAATAAAGATTCAAAGAAATGAAAAAGTTCAAAGTAAAAAAGTTTTGTCATCATTTCTGGCTTTTTTTTTTTTTTGCTGAGTTTGGAATTATTTTCTGTTACATTTGCTGGGCTTAAAAATTATTGGATCCTAAGGAAATCTTTTCATTTTTTTTGTTTGGTTCTATTGTAAGAACGTGTCTTTCCTTTTTCTTCTTTATTATTATTTCTATGAATTTCCTAGGGTTTTAATTTCTAAATTGTATTTTGAGGTTTTCTTCAAATAAACATTATTTTCATTTTGAGTATATGTGTAAAAGTTGTATTTTGTTTTTTCTTTATTGTATATTAATGGAGGAAGTAATTTTTTTACGTTATAAGCAAAAATAAAAAATTCCATGGGTTAAATGGAGTTGAAATAACGTGTTTTTTTTCGGTACTGATGCCCCTAATTTCTTTTCTTCACTTTTTTAATGTATGTTTTACAAAATATTATGAAAGAAAAATGAAATTGTAATAATAATAATAATAAAAAAAAAATGTGTTTTATGTACAGGGAAGAAGTTGAATTACTTTGAAAGTTTTTAAAATATGGAATTTGTTACAAAATGGTGAGCAGTGGTTGTGATCATGTAGATATACTCTTGGTGCTCATCTTTTAATTTTCATTTAAATGTGTATGTATTTATAATGTAAATATTTACAGGAATGCACATTGCCCAATTCTGAAGTTGATATCAAATTAAACTTAGGATTAAAAATTAGCAATTCTTAGATAAAAAATGGAGAAGTACAATAGATCTGAATAGGTCGCTGCTACAGATAACTTTCCATCAAACAAAAAAAAATTTATGAAAATATATATATAAAAATTTTTACCTATTTAGTAATTTATCAAAACAGAAAAATGAGATGGCGAATAGCTGAGGTAGAGGATAGAAATTGACAGTCGTTTAATCGATTCAAACATAGCTTTGAGGCATGGGATCATTGTCAAAAATGACACTTGAAAACACAAAGATGTTCTGTGATGATTAGTAATAAAAAAAAAAAAAATTGGATTTTTGTACAAAATACAAAATATATAAATTTTTATTTAGATTAAAAACATATTGTAACTGTTTGGATTAAAGATGGAATAAAGAAATAAATAAATAACACTTCTGAATTCCTTCTGACGTGTACCGGATTTCGACAATAAGATTCAATATCATATGCGACTTCTTCAATCTATGTTACTGGAAAGTATAGTACGATGAGTGGAAGTAAACACGGCCAGTACTATATTTTCCAGATCTATTCAACTACTATAGGGTATGTCGATGACATTGATATCATTACCAGATCACAACGGGACGAATGGGTTTCAAAGTAAATGAGGGGAAGACAAAATATGTTGTCGACAAATAGAAAGGCCTATTGATGAATGGGAAAGCATCTATTTGAATTAATTTATGGTTAAATGCAATTTACGTATGAGTGATGGATCCTGTTAATCCTAAAAATAGCAGTGTAGTAAAATTGATATGAGACAAACGTATTATTGTTTTGTTATAGTGGAAGTCTGTTTACCTGGTGTGAGCTTGAAACTTTACAATTTTTATTTTTGACACCACTGAATGATTTAGTTTAATTGGTAAATACACGCTGTGTTGCGGAAGCGCCTGCCTTTCAACCGAAGGGTCCCAGGTTCGATTCATAGTTCGGAATAAAATAAATGACAAAAAAAATTGAGAGTATAATCTGGTAACAACTTAAATAAAATGGAGCTATTCTATTTAAGAAGGCTTAGTTCCTGACAATATTAGTAGTTTTCCACATTTAATGAGTTGATAAGCCAGTAATTTGATAAATAAATACTCGAAATATTGTAGTGTAAAATTGCAGTACCGTACTTAATTAAGCACGAAAAGGTAATTCTACTTAAGTTACTGTCAGGAACATACAGAAAAAAAATCAAGTAATGGAATCAAAAATCAAAAGAGAAGAGTAGGTACTCAGAAAATACCCAGTTTTATATGTGAAAATCCTTTTATTAGTGTACCAATTATACTATACCGAACCGCACATTGTACCAGGTAAAACGAATCAAAAACTGATTCAATCCTAATATGTTCCAAAAGTTAAACAATGTAGTATAAGTAAGCTTGCCTAAGTTTTGCAGTAGTTTATACCTGGATCTGAAATAAATTCAGAAATCAAGAAAAAAAAAGTAAAGCCAATTTGGTGAAAAAAACAGAAAACGAAGGACAACAATCTTAGATGAATGAAATACTTAACAACAATGGGCGTTATTAGAACTAAAGAGGTTAGCAGAAGATTATAGAAAAAGAAGATAGACGGCAATAGAAATAGCTTATTTCCACCCTATTCCCAATCATGGGGTTGTAGAAAAACGATGATGATGATGACAATTGACCTTTAATTGCTGTGGTGATTTTGATTTACGCAATCGTTAAGTTGACGTAAATTTTACCCCCTACTTTTATTGAAGATTTTGAGATCATTTGATTTGGTTGCTATTAAAAACTATAAAATATACCAATAGTACATATCTTTGTCAAATATAAAGCAAAACCTAACACTACGTGGCATAACGAATCATTGCGAAATTAAAAGCATTGAAAAATTGAAGACACAACCTCAGCCTCGTCTCGTACAGGGTGTTCACAGTTAAAATAACAATAAAAAATTTGTTTGAAACTTAGTCAAATCATAATTGACAAACATGAGCTAGGTGTCGATAAGCCAAGATTTTGCTGTAAGTAGGTACTCAAAGAAACCTTTTACGGAGTTAATTGCATTAAATTAACAGCTGGGTGGCGCAGTAGGTAGAACGACACGAACTGCCTTTCAACCGAAAGGTCCTAGGTTTGATTCCCGACGAAAGCAAAATGATTCTTTCTGGATTTTTCGACCTGTCCAGTACCCTTTATCATTAGGATAAAATAATTGGTAAATAGTTGAGAGTTTTGCTTATCACTAAAAAAAATGGAACTATGCTATTACGAAGGCGAAGTACTCTACAATTGATATAGTTTTCCACATTTAAAATTAGTAGATATAAACATAAAAATTTTATAGGAAAAGCTATTGATGTATGTGTTTGTGTATTCCAAATCTCTGTGTAAATACAGTTAGGGTGTTCATCTCATAGACTTGGAATTATATAAAAAAAAAAATATGAAGAAAACATGTGTGAATATAAAGCGGAAATAAAAAGACTGCTTCTTCTTGAATATGAATTCAAATAGAAAAATTTTTATTCATGAAGTCCCTGAAAACTTTTATTTAGATTCAGTAAATTATTGGGGATAACATTCAAAAAGTGTATGAAGGGAGGTAAGAATAGATTTAACGGACATGATGGCATTGACTTTAATCAAACCTTCAGTTAAAATTTAATTTAATTTAACTAGAAAGAAGTTCATATCCATGGGTATATTGAGTGTAATATATATATTGAGTGAAATAATATTATTTACTAAATAAAAATGCAAACGGTTTTCTATTCTTATAATATTGAAAACTATCAGGCTGTTATTATCTTGATTATTCATATTCAATATATTTTTTTTTTTTATACATAGCCAAAACACTAGATGGGGGTCTTTTTTTACCAATTGGTATGTTTGGCTAGGGTGGGAAAAGAAGCTTAGGAGAGGAGGAAGGACAATTATGAACGAAGGTGTTAATGTTCGTCTTGAATTTATTTAGGTTTTTAGGTTTATCATGTTTAAAGCAAATAAGATGGAATTTGGTTTCACATTCGGGATGTTGAGGTTATAAACGAATTTGCATAACTTGTCTTCTGTCATCTAGCGTTTTCTACGGTGTAGGGAAGAGCACGCACGGTCCTTTCGTGTTTCACGGACACAGATGCACACATGTCTTACTTCTAACCAGTCAATCCCATATAAAAACACAAACGGAATGAGTGATATTTGTGCCTTCTTTGTCTTCCAGAACTTAAACTATATCTAATTTTTAAATTCCTTTTAGAATATTATAGATACATTTTTTTATTATTTGTATTAGAACTAAACCTTCATTTCATCACCACTGATTCATTAAATTCTATTAAAAATCCAAAGAAGAAATGAAACAACAGAAAACAATTTTATTAAAGGAGGGTTTCCTTTTCAATTTATTTATGGAATTTCAAGAAGTCATATTGGAATAAGAATGAACAATGCATATTTTCTAATTATAAACATTGATTCAATGAGTAGCGTAAAGTTTTTTATGTCTCTTATTAGTTTACCAAGAATGTTATAGAAACTTTTTTGGTTGACCTTTTTGCATATATAATTAAAAATAACAAATACAAAACTTTATTTTTAAAAAGTTATTTTTTTTTTTTTAATATTTTCATATTTCAAATTTAATAATTTACGGTTAATTAGATATTTTCGTCATTATTCTTTTTAAGTTCTTCTGTGGTGTATAGTATTTGTATAATTTTTTTAAAAATAATGAAAAGTTAATTTAATTATAGTAGATTTTGGAAATGTCAAAAATACAACAAAATGTTAGATTTTATTGAATGTTCATTTTTATATAGCTATAACTACTCTATGGTTAACTATGGATAATATTCAACGCCCCAGTATGACATATTGGTTTTAATATTAAACTTACTTTACATAAGTGGCTTAGCACAGTTAGAAAATGTATTTGTATCCAGAATGTCAAGAGAAAAAAAATAAACTCAAATATGGGGTTTTCCAATAGGGATGATATGATTTTGAAGTGACGTTTCGACCATTTGTAATATGTCATGATCTGTCATTTTTTTTTCATTGAATTCAGTAATGTTTACAATTTCATTACAAACGTCGTGAATTTGCTGATTTTGCCTTGGAACAACTGGCAAACGATAACGATTTTTTTAAGAAAATCATCTTCTCCGATGAGGTTCACTTTCATCTGAGTGGTGCGGTAAATAAAGAAAACTGTCGATTCTGGTGCGAAGAAAATCCACAAATTATTCATGAATTATCCATTACATTCACCTAAATTGACAGTTTGGTGTGGTTTTTGGTCTGGTGGAGTTATCGCTCTGTACTTCTTTCGCAATGAAGCTGGTAACACCGTTAATGTCAATGGAGAGCGGTATAAATCGATGATAACCAACTTTTTATGGCCGAAATTGGAAGAAGTTGATCTTGACAACATTTGGTTCAAACAAGACGGGGCTACGTGCCACACATAATCGAATTATTGCGAGAAAAGTTTGGAGATTCGATTATTTCAAGAAATTGTGATATTGAATGGCCTCCAAGAAGTTGTGATTTAACACCATTACACCATTTCTTGTGAGGTTATCTTTAGCAACAAACCAGACTCTCTTCAAGCTTTACAAGTCAATATTGAACGTGCTATTCATGACATACGACTGGATTTAGTGGAGAAAGTGCTCGAAAATTGGGTTGATCGAATTCGTTCACTCCCTTCAAAACTCTTTACATGTACGGAAATATATTGGCTTCTTGTTCATAAATCAAATATGCTGGTCTTTTATAATAAGCTCTTCAAATTGATCAGAACCGGTTTAAAAAACCACCAAATTAATCAATTTAAGAAATCAATAATCAAATGGAAAATAAAAAAGAGAGAGTAAATATCCCAAAACATTTACCAATTCGTTCTAACTAAACCAAACCAAGGCAATTAGCCGAATCATATACAAAAATTTCAAAAGGTACTATTCTGTAACATTGTGAATCTTTATTGGCGGGTATTATGTACATCATCTTCTCGTCGTTCTTCTTTTTTAATTGGACAATTTCCTATTCTGTTCTGTTTCGCTGCTAGGAGTTATTTTTTCATCTGTGTATGCGGTTTATGAAAAAAAAGCATATTGAAGGCGGTTTTGAAAAGTAGGACCATTTTTTCTATCTGATTTCTTCCATTACGATTATTCTTTGTTGCCCAACACATTATACATCACAGATATTTTATAATTACGAAAATAAAGTTCTTTGTAACTGTTTAGTTGTTGCTGTACAATGTAGAACATATATTATATCATCATCATCATCATCATAGTCCTGCAACCCCCTCCCTGGGGCATAGGGCGGAAATATTATATATGCTTTATAAATTTTGATTGTCCTGAATCGAGGTATAGATAAAGTTAAGATAAATGCTAATAAATAAAAATTAAAATAAGAGTTAATACATGTGAAAATCCAATTCTGGAAAAACGAATTCGGGGGATACATCGTATCGGAAGGCGAAGAAAAATCTGTATTAGGACAACAATCTTTAGCTGAAACAAATACCTAATCATGGACGTGACTGCAAAAAGGAGGTTAGTAGAAGATGATAGAGAAGGAGAATAGAAGGCGATATAAACAGATTATTTCAGTCCTATTTGCCACTGATTGGGTTTTAGAAATACGATATGATGATGATTAAATAATACAATTTTAATGCAAATCTTTTGTTTTTTTTTTTTTTTATAAAAATGCATTCATCTACTCGGTTTGATAATTTTCAATGAACAAATTACGACATGATTAATAATAATTATACTGTTGTTTAATTAAAAAATGTTAATCAATTTGAAATTTAAAACAAAATTAAAGTGCAAATCATTCTATTTTTTTCCAAACTTTAATTTTAAATTTTAATTTAAAGTCTGTTTTTTTATGATAACATTTTATATTCAATATTATTTGTTTTGTTTTTTTTTTTTTTTTTTTTTTTTTTAATTTTAAAAATAAACAACGACCAATATTTTCACCTCTTTATTCTCTTCTTTTTTAAAATTCACCTTCTTGTTTACAACTTTTTAATAATATCACTGTAAAAATTGAATGCAAGTCATCTAGTAGTTATTGACTAAATAACTACCTTTTTATGAATATTTAAAAAAAAGAAAAATTTTTTTTAATATTATTCATAAGAGTTATGGTATTCGTTACTGTCCTAGAAACAAATAAAGGATAATTTAATTTTTTTTGTTTTCTGCAGCACTTCTATTTCTACGCAGTAATTTTTTTTTAGTTTTTATATCAAAAACTTAAATAGTTAATTGTGACACAGCAGGATAGCAATGATAGTTATTATGATTACTTGGTTTAAGGTTACTTAAATCAAAGCGACTTTTATAGAGTAGTTTTTTAATGGAAATATGCAATTGAAATGATAACTACATATATATATATAGTCTATATATACATATATAATATTCTATTAGTTTTAAAAGTAGAAACTCATAAACTTTTAGTTTATGGGGAATATAATAAAGTATATATATATACTATAAATAGTGGTGATTAAAAGTTTTAATTTGAAAATTTTCAATTTGAATTGAAATTGTTATAAAATTAGCTCGAAAATTTCTAAGATTACATTTTACGATAAAGTAATATGAGTGTATGTTAGTAAGTTGAAATTAGTGGGATTTTTAGTCCTCTTGGAAACGAACATTTATTTGGAATTGGATAATTCGAAAATTTAAATCATATTTCCTTTAAATACAATATGAATCTAAGGATAATTCTGTAGAAAAATCAGTCCACTTAACACAAAATCCAATAATTGTCTAATAAATATAATTTTATTTCGGAAACTAAGAACAATGGTGTGCTTGGCTGAAATGGTGGAAATGGAAGTTGGCCAACATACCAGTGAAGAGTATTCTGAATGTAATCATCAAATTAAAAATCCTTATAGGCTCAGATAAATGATTGTATTGCTATGGATAATCACATTTAGCCCATTTGTGGTTGCAGTGCTATATGGTATCCAAACCAAACCCTAACTATTAGATTAGATTAGATTTTGAATATTTCGGAATGAATTCAGTTCCTATACCACCGCAGCCGTAAATGGGCATATTGTGATAACTCGTGTTTGCTAGTTGGTCTCTGAGTCCTTAAAGATACCTGATTTTGTGATCACAGGATATTCAGGAAACCCTAACTTTATAATATAAGTAATATAAATAAAGACCGAACCATATAAATCAAAAAGAAGTTAGATCGCTTTACTTTTTTGGAAGTGAATGATAGATAAAAATGTTATAGTGAGCACCTGAGCTCAAAAGGAATTTTTTTATTGAAGAATACCCTTTAAAACATTATTTTACAAAAAATAAATGGATGCGACATTGCAACAATAATTTTATAGATTATGCGGTAGGCTTTTAGCCCTTTATGCCCGCCTCCACCCCTCAACTTAGTCGACCATTTAGGCCATTTAGATAAAGGGCAATAGGTTTAATGGTTTTATCCTTTAGAAGTTCTTTGATCTAATGTAGCGCGTCTCAGCCTTGAGAGAGATAGGCACCCTCCTACAACATATGTGGAGGTTTCTTCTTCTTCTTCCAGAAAGTGCCTACAGGTTCGGTCATCATTTAGTGCTAGTCTACACATGTTCTTATTCATATGGTTATGACCAATAATTATACCCACCATCTTTCTACAGTCTGCTCTATTGAGAGTTAGCAGGAATTTGGTTATTTTGGTGTTTATTCGTGGTGCATATATTTTGGAGACTCTGTGACTTTCAATACGCTCCCAAAGAATGTTTGTTTCCCTCTTCAGGGTGGTTTCTATCGATAGTTTAATATTACCGAGAGATATACCAACTGCCGGCTCCGGTTCATATATGTTGCCCGCCGATGATCTGGCTAATTCCTCAGCCTTCTTATTTACAGTCAAGTTACTATGATGACCCGGTATTCATATCAGTTGTACCTTATTTCGAAGCCATATGAGCTTTAGGACTTCCAAACATTCTCCCACCAATTTAGATTTAATAAAGTTATTTTCAAGAGCTTTTAAGGCAGCCTGACTGTCACTAAAGATTCTAATGACTTTGTTAAACCATCTTTGCTCTTTTATTATATTCACTGTTGCGTTTATAGCAAAGAATTCAGCCTGGAAGACAGTGCAGTGTTTGCTAATAGGTAACTGGAGTTCAAATTGTTCTTTTTCAAACAACACTCCAGCTTGTGCGCGTAGATCTGTAAGGTACGCAAAAAGTATTTGCATAGCCGCTGTAGGTGGGGGGGCGATATGTTTACTAATTATACATTAGTAGCCACCGTGTTAATAAACATTTAATTTTTTCATCAGAACATCTCAGCTTAAAGCTCCTATTACCATCAGGTACACAAATCCAAATGTACAAAAAGTCATACTTCCAGATTCAACTGTAAAAGACAAAGAATTTGATAATTTTCTGCGAGAAGAAATTTATTCTTCCAATATAACAGTTATGAATGAAAATTGTTGCCATAAAAAATATAGTGGTGAACTCTATGAGCTCTGTATATCATAACGTCGATATATAGTGAACAAATTCCAAAGCGACAATAATTTATTGGGTCAAACATAGTGAGCGGATACTAATCGGGCGTCTTCGAAGAGATGAAATGTTGACAGGTGAAAATATAGATCCGAGGAGGTATATAAAAGCCATTCAAAAGGATATAAAAGGTCATTGGAGATCTACAGAAATTAAACTCGTTGTTAAATCAAGCCCAGACCCGTATAAATAATTTATACTAATAAGCAAATAGTTTAAAACACCATTGAATGTGACAATATTAATTATTAACATTAAAAATAAAACTGCAATTACTCTACCTTGTGCAAAATCCAACAATCCTTACAATATGCCAAAATGTATCATATTCGCTTTGAGCATTTGGATTAACATGGAACCATACTTCAAAAACATGATATGGAAAAAAGCAAATGAAGAAAACTGTAATTAAAAAAAAAAACAAAATTAAATTCATTAAAATTACCCTTTAAATGTAAATCATTCTAGAAAATTACAATGATTTTTTGTTGTTGTTTGTTATTCTTATTGTAATTGTAGGTGTTGACTATATCGTGGCTTAATACTTACTTACAACAAAAGCAATAACCATTCTTGCTACATGTCGTCTTGCTGTTGCTTGTGCACGACTTTGTGGTCCAGATATTTCACCAGGCATTTCTCTTGCACTCAAATGCAATCGTCTTGCCATCATTATATATAATGCTGCTATAATCGATAGAGGAAGTAAATAATAGATAAAAGCTTTACAGCAAACAGCTGACCTATAAAGAAATTTTTATATAGAAAAAAAATTAAATTAAAAGAA
This sequence comes from Argyra leucocephala, assembly GCA_963942445.1. Lineage (NCBI taxonomy): Eukaryota > Metazoa > Arthropoda > Insecta > Diptera > Dolichopodidae > Argyra > Argyra leucocephala. Next base: position 5,527,025 of record OZ012681.1, on the reverse strand, counting down.
CAACAAAAATGCAAAATAATTGATTTAGAAAAAAAAAATAGTACACGTCTCATTTTTTATTCATTTTTAAATAAAGACTAACTGCAATAATAGAGGTCGTGATATAAATAACATTCATTAAAGAGTAAATAAAAAAATTAAAAAGACAAAAAATAGAAAAAAAAATATTATGACACATTAAAGTCCTTTCATAACAAGAAGAGTTGTTGGTTGTTCAATGAATATTCCGAAATGAAAAGTAAAAGAAAAACAACAACAATAAAAAAATGCAATCGATTTTAATTAGGCCGCGTCATTCTGACGTGTATATGCTTTCCTTTTTAATTTCATTTTTATTAAAAACAATTTGAAGATTGACACACATTTCATTTTAAACTAAATTTATGACAACTGTTACTGTCATCATATAGTGATGTCATAAATGAGAAATATAAAATCTATGAATTGACATTATGAATAAAAATATGCAGGTATATCTGCAAAACAAAAAAAAAGAAGAACAATAAAATAAATTTTTGATGCTTTTAACTCTTTACATTTATTATTTATGTGGGTTTTGAAGCGTCCATTCATAAATACGAATTATACACCATGTCGAAAAATCAAAATGACCGTATTCCGGAATATATTTTAATATTCGCATCGCATTGGGTCGCTTGTACCTAATATATATCACTAAAAACAAATCTGATAATCAAAAATAATTCCAGTAGTTGTAAGCTCCCATCTTTAAACTCTAAAGAACTGGTTGGGATGGCGCAAACTTATGACTAATTAGATAGCGTTAAGCTTTAGAAGTGTTAAATTCGATTTTGCTTAATTGAAAAATTTTATTAGGGTAAAATTTTTGGATAAATCATGATTTGTCATGCACCGCTATATTATTGTTTTAGCATTGATTGAGGCAGCTTATGCTACAATCTTTTAATGAAATCTTACAATGCAGCCCGATTGATGACACACGTAAAACTATATGGATTGCATTTAAAATTGTTTGAAGAAGGCTATTGGAAAACTATTGTAGAAAAGATAGTGTCTTGTTGCAGCTTTAATTTGAAGTTGTTAAGATATGATTCAATCAACCAGGGCCGGCGCTTCCATAGTACAGTATGAACAGTTTGACGGGGCGCTAAAATTTAAGATATTTCGAGGGCGCAAAAATCCATTAATAAATATTAAAAAATAAAATTACAAAAAATTTGTTGTTTTAATTTTCAACTAAAATCTGTCTTTCAAAAAATTGTATAACCAAAATACTGCACTGCACAGCTCAATTAAAATTTTGTAGAGGAAATTTTTTGTACATAAAATTTTTTATAATAATAATAATATCTTCGTTCAGATGAATATGAATGCATAAAAATAAATTTGGTAAATATGTACTCTAATTACTTTGTATTCAAATTTTACCCTGTTCTGTACCCACTAACAAAATGGGCTTATATTATTTTGAAATAGAAAAAATAGTATTACAATACAATTACATAGACTAGAGTGTATAATACAGCTATTTTCTCATTGTATAAAAATATAAGAAATTCTATACACTACACATATCTAAATAAGAAATCGACTGAGAAAAAAAATCTTGTTTTCTGCTATTCCTTTTCCATCGTAATTCGTATTGATTTTTTCTATTTTTGTTGTGTCGATTAATTGAGAATTGGTGATACAAAGAACCAAGCACAGTCTAGAATTACTGTTCATGCGGAGTTTTATTTTATATGAGAAACGAAAGAGGGGTTTATTGATATTTTGAACAGTTTTCAAACACTGTTAATAAGTAATATGGAAAGAAAAATACAGTTTCAGAAACTTTTAGCACTATAGAATCATTAGATTTTATATTTGAAAAAATATTAGAGCCGATGTTACCAAATCTAATTGTAGCACTTAGAATTTTATTGCAATACCAGTAACAGAAGCTTCCGGATACAGGGGGACAAGAAAAATTGGTAGACTTAGCTTATAGTGACTTGGATTATAGTGACTTGATAGACGATTTTGCAAAAATTAAAGAACTGAAAATAAATTTTAATTAATTATTCAATAAGTTTTGCAAAATATTTATTTTATTTATGTATTTAAATGCACGCTTGAATTTTAATTTTTAATGCTAAATGCTAAAAATTTTTATAATTTTTTTTATAGAAATTCGTACGCTGAATTTGTACCATAGCAATATTTAAGCTTTTTATTTATTTATTAAATATATATTTTTGAGGACTATACCTACGTGGGATACCTAGTTAAAAAAAATGCATTGCATTTCCTACCTCATGGGTGATATGGAAATGGATTATTTACGGCGGCATTTTTGAAAAGTGCACAGGGCGCACAAATGGTTAGTGTCGGCCCTGCAACCAACTGAAAGTAGAATTGCCAAAATGTAAAGAAACTTTCAATTCATTTTATGAATATGCTTCAACTGTGCCATGCAGAGCACATGAATTATCTAAAGCCATAAGAGCAATCTCAGCAGATTGATGTAAGCTATGTAGTATATGTAGCCTTTCAAATAGACAAATCATCATCAAGTTTTGTATTCATTTTTTTGTTGATCTGGTTTGCATTGTTTTAGAGGGAATGTCTAGCTTTTGTATTTGTATTTAGATAGTCAATAGTAATACCCTGTGGAAATTTGACAGTATCATGGCTTCACAATATTCAATTGGAATCTTTGAATGGACGCTTGAATGTCGAAAAACTTGAAAGAGACCAGCCTTAAACGAAGTAAATAATCATTAAAGAACGTCACCACAATGAAATGTTGACAGATGCAGATAAAGATCTGGGAAGGTATATAAAAGCCGGAGTTTTATAGCAATTGAAGTCGTTGATAAATCAAGCATTGACTCAAGATGGTTTAGCAAGTACAAGAAATGAATGAAACAGTTCTATGTTCCACTGAAGGGGTTACAGGATAAAAAAAGGAAGAAAAATAAAACTTAAAAATATGAGTAAATAATTTTAAAACACGTTTGAGATTTTGTTTGTTCTTTTTCTGATAAAAAACAAATAAATAAAAACTTTTTTCTTATTGTTTTCTTTTATTCACCACCACAAAAGTTATAAATTTTTCGTAAACAAAACTTACCACCATCAGACTTTTTTTTTTTTATAACGGTTTTGAATTTTTTTGAATATTTTATTATCTGTTTTTATTGAATAAAGTTAAAATTTTACACGTGTATTCTAAAAATATATTTTTTTTCTATAAGAGTGGAATACATTTTAGAGCCCTTAGTATTATTAATTTTTTTTTAATTTCATATTTAAAAATCAAAATTGATTTTTTATCATCCTGAAATTTTTATAATTTTTTTATTTATGGTACATCAAATGACTTTTATTTCATATTAAGTCAATACAAAAACAAAACAAAAAAATCTTATAAAGAATAATTTTCTAATATGCAGTGTGTATGTACATAGAAGTTTAGTAGAATCTTTCTATGAAGAAGTTTTAATATACAAGGTGTGCCAAAATAGTTAATAAACATAATACAGACTTTTAATGTAAATGAAAATAATTTTTAAATTATTTCTGAGTAAAATATAAGTCTATAAATTATATATAAGTCTATCTTTCAGCTTGCCAAAGCACTGCAGTGTATTTCAGGTGGAAGTGATGGCAATAAAAGAAGCCTCAGACTGGATGAGATTCAGCGTATTATCTGTTGGAAATATCTGTATATTCACGGACAGTCAGACTGCGATTAAAACAGTGGAGTCGGTAACCGTCAACTCAAAAACTGTTCAACATATCAGACCGGTTCAACATATCGATACGATGGATACCAGAACACAGTGATATTCCGGACACCAGATCAACTCTCTAGAGAGTGTACTATCTTAGAAATTTCTCTGGAAAGGGGCAATCTGGATGCACGTTTAGCTCCTGTAATCTATTGCTTCGTAAAGATGCAAGAAAAGCTTAAAATTTCAGATGGTGAGGTAGACCAGACAGCAACATCACCAAGCAAATCTGAGCTATGCTGAACCTGAAGTGCTCCTTTAACCTACTAACTCTGAAAAGTTGTAAAATAAGCACTATGGTAGGGGTCATTGCGGGTCATTGTTTTATTGGTCAACATGCCAGATGACTTGGACTCTCCTCAAACGAGAACGTGTAGAGAGGAGGAGGAAGATGAAACTGTCCAAACACCTACTCTGTTGCTGCCTTGGTCTTTATTATAAAAGAAAAACCCTTCTAGAAGCTTTCTTTCTAAACTCGCTGGGTGACCTTGAAGGTACTAAAATCTCCACCGCTTGGTTCCGAATTGGTTCAACGTGTAGAGTCTCATGAGAGAAAGCATTCCGTGGTATTTCAATGAATCTTACTGGTCCAAGTGTGTCGGCTTACTGTCGGCAGCTACTACTACCTACCTACCTTCCGAGTAAAATTAAATCTGTCAATTGAGGAAAATTGATGTTGAATTTTTTTTAAACCAGACAATCAATTTTTGGCTATGTAATGGGGCCTCGTGAATCATATCAGGATTTTTCACACTCTGTATTCATTAATTTTGCTATCTGACATACAAAGAATGGTGTTAAGATTTACTTTAAAAAATAATCATTAACTTGCAGCTGTTCCAACACTCAGTCTGCGTAGCGTCTTTTTGAATTCTCAATTTTGGGTATTTATTCGCGGTCTGAACGACGTCATGATGAGAAATAGGTTTTACCCTATCTATCTTGAAATAATTACTATTCTCTTTATATTTATGCTGTATGTTGCGAATTGTTCACTTCGTAAAATAATAAAAACTGGCCTTAAGCTTTCTGTACATTTCGATACACAGTTCGTACAGACTACCGAATTGTTCAATAATTTGAACGTATTGAGCAATAATTAAGCGGTAATTGCAAACTATTATATTTAACTCTTGACAGTTATTTTTGACAGCTATTTAATACAGTGCTTTATTATTGTTTTAAGAAATTTTCAACTTAATTTCATTTTATTTTATTCTAAAGCTCTAGCTAAGCTGATCGCCGTAGAAAATTATACGACACAGAACGGCGAGTTTTAACTTAATCAGGCAAACTGAACGATGTCAAATGACATTAAAAAAAACATCATCACTTTTATTATGTCAAATGTCAATTGCAATTTTTTTAACTATTTTGTGTACTTGAGCGCTTCCTACAATAAAATATTTTGTGTTTTAAAAATTTTGAATTTTTTTAAAATAATTTGCTGTTTGATTTAAGAAAAAGATTTTATTTTTTAAATTGTGTTTTAAAATTAAATATTTTTTATCTACCAATTTTCAAAACACAAAACAATAAATCGCATTTGATAACCACAAATTGTCATTTAACGCCGCAAAAGAACTTGGAACCACCTTTTTTTTTATAGCCGTACACCGGCAAAGATTAGCGACGAGTTTGTCTGCTTATATTGTTTTAGATAAATGTCATTTCATTTGTTTTTGACAGTTCACAGTTTTATATGCCGTACAGATGCCGGCGAAATTACCTTGAGCTTAAATAATTATTTATATGTGGTGTGCGATGCGAGTGCGATTCTAATGAATTTTCTATGATTAATTTGCAAATATAATTACTTTTTTCATTTCATTGAAACACCCTACCCATTACAATGACGTATTTTGAAATACGTAAAATGATTGTTTTTTTTTTTTAAATATGGGTATTTGAACCCAAATAAACACATACAAACATGATTATATTATTATGTAACTGTTTTTATTATGTTAAAGAAATTTTAAAAACTATTTTTAGATCGAAGAAGTCATATAAATAAAAAGAAAATCAAAATTTCTGTCTGAATACGGCCCCGTTATTTTATAAAAACTTTTTAAATAAATTTAAATTTAGAAACTTAATCATTTTAAATTTGTAGAAAACGCCTACGTATAGTTATATTTCATGTTTAAAAAAAAAAAATTATAAAAAGAGTTAAACAAAATTAAATTTTATGGAAAAACAAAAAAACATGAAAACTATGAAAAAGTGTATCAAAGAGTAGATAAATTAAAGAGTTTGTCGGAAATTATAACTGAAATAAATAGATTTAAAGTTTTAATGAAATAAAAAAAACACAATATAGGATTAGAATAATTGAAAATTGTTCTCTGACAGGGTACCGTCAATTTACACGCTGGGTGGCGCAGTAGGTGGAGCGCCTGCCTTTCAACCGAAAGGTCCCAGGTTCGAATCCCGATGAAGCAAAACAAAAAAAAAATGCTTTATGAATTTTTCAACCTGGTCCAGTACCCTTTGTCATTGGGATATAATAAATGGCAAAAAATAATTGAGAGTATAATCTGGTAACAAATTAAATAAAAATGAAACTATTCTATTTAAGAAGGCTTAGTTCCTGATAATAGCAGTAGTTTTCCACATTTAATGAGTTGATAAACCAGTAATTTTGTTAAAATAAATACTCGAATTATTGTAGATATTGTAGTGTAAAATTGCAGTACCGTACTTAATTAAGCACGGAAAGGTGATTCTACCTAAGTTACTGTAGAGTGTAAAAAAAAAAAAAAAAAAAAATTTATTATAGTCACTTAATTTAGCTGGTTGTTCGAAAATAAAACTAGTTGGGGTTTATGGCGTAACTGAAACGTAGGTACAATATTTGGGGACGAGTATAGCATTTTTTTGAATCGTTAAATTATTAGTCTATTGATGCTATTTTGCTTATAATGTTGTTTGATGTAACTAACGCAGTAGTAAAATATCTCCAACAGTATTTGAACGCTTGTTTGCTCTTACCAATTAGACTGCAAAGTTTAAATGTTTTATATTAACTGTTTTGTATTAATATATACATTGAATTCTATAAATTGAATATTTTGAAAAATTAAATCTTGAATTTCTGCTTATATTCGTTAACATTTTCAAAATGCATGAAGTGCGATATTCCAAACCACCGTAGTGATCTTGTATATAATACACAAGATGAACGACGTGGTGAGTAAAAAAGCAAGAATAATTGAATAGTAAATTACACCACTAAAATATTAAAATTTGAACAAGTTCTTATTGCTGAATACTTAAAACATTTAAAATAGTTACACCAAATAGTGACGGTTATTTTCAAGGTGAGCGACATCTACACTCAAAAATAAATTTCAATCTTATTTGAACTTATAAGAAAAAGTAAAACAAAAATTGAAAACAAAACATAAAAACAAAAATCAGATCATACTCTTCAAAAATGATATAATAATAATGTTAGTTCATTTGCTTCTGCTATTAAAAAAAAATATATACAGTAAAATACGGTTATAGTCATTCGCTGAATTTCATTAATATTTCTGACTATAACCGTATTGTGGCTATAGGCGTACTAAAAAAAAAAATTGCATCTTTATAAACAAAATAAAATTCAATAAAATATCTTTCGTATAACAATTTTAAACTTTATTTTATTAATAAATAGAAATTCTGTTATGTAATCACAAAATATATATATTTGTAATAAAGAACAGAAAAAAACTCTATATAAATCAGTGTTTTAATAAAAATAAATCACTTTAGACTTATTTTTTTGTTTTATAAAAAAAAATGGGCCTTAATATATTAATGTGACTATAAACGACATGGATTATATGAACTTATGAAGTTTATTACTTTCTTTCAAACAAATGGTTCACTATTGTTATAACAGAATTGTGACTACAAACGTTTTTGACTATAAACGAATTAAAATACATCGATCTACTACGTTGAGAGTAATGAAAAATTTTATTGTGTTAATTTACATTGAAATTAGTATTAATTTCGTCATAAAGTATTAGATACTATACTTTAATTTCATTGTAAAGTATATAATATTCACTAATCAAGCGATTCAGAAAACAACTACAATAATACCAAAACAAATATTACTTTTTTATATAAAATCGTATCTGAAACAACTGCTTCTGTGCATTTGCACAGGGGATTCACTAGTTTTAAGTTTCAAAACTAGCATGATATTCAAAGATAATAATAAAAGTTTATTGCTGCCTACATTTTTAGAACCATTATTTTTATCATTGTCATTATGATAAGCAAATATTGTATATACATTTTTTTTTTATGCCTGACAAATTAAAAATAAATACCACATTATATTTTAATTAACGGGTTTCAATGTAAATAATAACAATAATAATGATAATAATAATATTTTTGTTTTATATTTTATTTTTTTTTTTTTTTTAAATTTGTTGTAGTTATAATTTAATTGGACCGCAATTTTAATTTCTGTTTTGCTACCTTGAGTAAATTATTCACTGATCCACAAATTTTATTTAAAATTGATTTCATTACTTAAATTTCATTGCATAAACATTCCACCAGGACCAGACCAATTTAATTGTTTTTTTTTCACCATAATTTGTTTGTTATTTTGTGTTACTTTTTTTTTTTTTTTAAATATTAATAAATAAATCCATTCTTTTCATTACGCCATACTTACTTTGCATAAAAACTATGAAAACTATCTCGACCATATGGTGTACAATAATAGATTGTACGATTTGTTCCATTATCACCGGGTACATGAGCTTCATCAATATCTGCTTTAATTGCTGCTGGTGTTGCACATAAAATTGCCAATAACCATATTAGTGTAGCTGTTAGAACTGTTAATGGACGTGTCTATTCAAATGAAATGAAAAAAAAAAAAAAAAATAAGTAATATAATAAAAAACAGTTATTTTCTATTTTAAAATTTAGAAAATTGAAAAAAAAAAAAAATCGTAATTCTGAAAATGAAAATTTTTTATTTGACAGAATTCTGATTTTAATTTTAATGGTGGTGATAGAGTGGTTTATTAAGGAATGATTGAAAAAATTAATGTTCTATTTTAATTTATTATTTTAGATATGAGTGTAAATACTAAACCGTGATTGTGATAGTTGTATTTAAAGAATGAAGTAAATTATAAGAAATTAGAGTTTATAAATAAGCATATTTTGATAGTGCTACTGTTAGAGAAACTAAATATTTTGTACAATGTCGGAAATATAATTGTGTTGTGAATGTGACGTAATGTGGCAAGTCAAAATTTGTTTAAGTTGTAGCCTTCAGTGGAATGTAAACATTTAATGTAAACAAAATTTACGTAATTTTACCATGGAGTAAATAATAAATTTCAAATCAGTAATAAAAGACGGTTAGTTTATTTATTTTGTAGAAATCATAAATTTATGTATATAAAAGTACAAGTACACATTTATTAATTCAAATATTCGAGAACATTATTTTTCAGATCCTAAAGTAAATTCTATATATTTATAATATTTGTGGCATTACACTTTATGAAACAAAAAACGCAATCTATAATTATAATTGACAAGCATTTAAGGTCCTGCGTAGTAGACACCTTTTTATTTTATTTCGATTCTCCTACTTCTTAATGAACTTCTGATATAATATATAAGTTGTATATAAAACAATAATGCGCACATAGTTGAAAATTTTTTACTCTTATGATTTTATTATTCACCAAATACATTATGCATAAGTGAGATATTATGAAAATAATAAATAAAAGTAAACAAATCAGTTATTATATCTTATATTATGTACTTGCAAATGAATCTATGTACATATGCCAAAAAAAAAACAAAGAAACAAATTCATCTCAAATAAAAAATATAAAAATGCAAAAACAAAAAAAATCAATTGAATTGTTCATATGACGAGCAAATTTATTTTTATATAGTAGAGTTGGAGTATATATAATTATCCTTATTGAACTTCTAATATAATAGTTGTATATAAAACAATAATGCTCACACAGTTGAAAATTTTTTAATCAAATGGTTTTATTATTCACCAAATACATTATTCGTGAGTTCTTATTAAAATAAAAAACAAAAACAAACAAAAATATAAAAAAAACAAAAACAAAAAAAATTCATATGACGGGCAATTTCATCTTTACATAATAGAGTCAAAGTAGCTATCTATAATTATAATTGACAAGCATTTAGGGTCCTGCGCAGTAGACACCTTTTCATTTTATTTCTATTCTCCTACTCCCTAATGAACTTCTGATATAATATATAAGTTGTATATAAAACAATAATGCGCACACAGTTGAAAATTTTTTACTCTTATGATTTTATTATTCAGCAAATACATTATGCATATGTGAGATCTTATTAAAATAATAAACAAAAGCAAACAATTCAGTTTTTATAATTTACATTATATACTTGCAAATGAATCTATGTACATATGCAAAAAAAAAAAACAAAAAAACAAATTCATCTAAAATAAAAAATATAAAAACAACAAAAAAACAAATCACTTGAATTCTTCATTTTTATCTTTTTAAGTAACTGTTTCTAAATTTTGGTTATTTGTAGTAATAATATAGTTTTTATTAAAATTATGTATATGTAGGTATATACCTCTTTAATGACAACATTTTTTATTTTTAGGAATTTTATCCACTAAATGCCATTTACTATAGGGAATATATCGGAAACGAAGCAGTATATGAGGGACATGTATTTATATGTGTCCTAAATAAAACTTACTTACCACAAAACTTTTTATTAAACACGAGTGGTTTCTGCTATATCGTGCGAAGTCTACGTCAGTACGTAAATTATTGTTTTTTTAAAAACTTTAAATTTGACTTCAACTTGAAATATAATTACTCAACAGGGGCCCCTAGTAGGGATAATAATGTGGTACACATTGATAATGTAGTTAATTTGAAGTCGATATTGTTCACTAAACGAAAAAGGGATAAGTGAACAAATCCACAAACGGAAATCCAGAAATAAAAATTCATAAAAACAAATCCATAAAATTGTGATAAGTTAATTCTGAAAAAATTATTTTGTGGATTTGTTTGTAAATTTTTTTTTTTTTGGCAAAAGTCATTATGGGCATTGTTTTTTTGGGATTTGGGAACTAACCACTAAAACCCTTAAGAAATATGTGCGCAGAATAGATGAAAATGGTTTAACAAAAATTTAAATGACTGACAAACTGAGTTCAATAGGATGCGACCATTAAAAAAATTGATATGTGAATACCGGATGGAAGTTGAAATAAACGAGCAATATTTCGTACCCGAAGAACAAAAAGAAAAACAAAGCAAATTATTTGTACGAGTATTTGAATTTGAACCGTTTGATGTGACGCAGATTGCATGTTACCCAGCTCAATACGACAATTCTTCATTTTTATTTATAAGTTTTATCAGTAATTTTAGCTCACTAACTTTTCAGGATAGCTGTATGAAATATCGGTCTTAAAATTTTGGATTTGAAAATGTTATGTTAAACAGTATAAATTTATGTATAGTTCATTCGTTTATTTCCAAATATTTGTTAATACATAATATTTAATGACAGAGTCTTCTTATACTTAATAGTACGTTTTCAAGCTCATGTTTATGGATAAACAACTAGCTCATAAAAACCAGTCAAATGTCAAGTGTTCACAAGCTTTTTTGGAAAACCACCAGCTGTTAATTCACATATTTATTATTTATATAAAATTTTTTTTTGTATTATCTTTGAGTAGAACTTAAGCTATTATAATTGGCCATACGATAAATAAATAAAATAAAAAAAAATATGGAAGATTTAAAAATAATAATAATATCAGAGAAACAAATAAAATAATTCACATTTTAGTTTATTACCATACCCACTTTACTCACTTCAACATTTAGTTCTGAGAATCTTTCAAAAACGAAATACAAAAATAATCAATTTACAATTATATAAAAAAAATAATCATCATTTTAATTTATTATCTCTTTTTCCATTTGAATTTTTTACTTATATATAAAGCCTTGTTATTTATACATTTTTAATATATAAAACTGATTAAATTAAGTGAAATAAAAATAAAAATGCTTCTTTTACAATATCCTTTGTTTTAATTCTTCTGTTAACTTTCCATGTAAGTCTTGTAATTTCTCAATCATTTCTATAACTCCATAAAATTTTTCTTCACTTTTTTCTATTAAAGTTATACAAGATTGTCCAATTAATCGTGCTGATGATAATTGAGAATTTATACTTGATTTTGCGTTTTTTTGATGATCATTAATTGAAGCTAAACTAATTTCACACAAATTCACATAATTTCATCTATTCTTGGTATTTTGATTTCTTTTTCTTTTTGTTTTTGTTTTTTTTTGACAAATGACAAAATGAATTTATGACAAAAAAATAAAGGGTCATGCAAAAAAAAAATTTAAAATCGACAAAAAATCGAAATTTCATGGTTGGGTTACATGTTTTTGAAGTGGTTTATGATATAAACACCTCGCTACTTGTTTATGATTTTCAGCAAATTTGTATGGGAAAACCACTACGTAAACAACCAGTTTATCATAAACAACATGTTTATCCATAAACATGAGCTTGAAAACGTACTATAAGTTAGAGTTTAGATTATTGTTATCTTATCAGCTACGAGTTACATTTTATTTTATTTTTATTTTGCATTACATTTGTTGTTTTATTAACCATTTATTTTAATTTATACAAAAAGGAAAAATGATGGAAATTATAAAAGCCTTGTGGTTACTTGTATTTTTAAAATCTTACTTAAAACTTATGACTAGACTTAAATTTATTTATAGCTAAACAAAGAAAAACCAAAAAAAGCATATAAAAACAAAATATTAACTAAAACTAAACAATCACATAATTACATTTAGTAATTATCGACCAATTTCCTAATTAAAATATTATCGAAGCTGGAGAAGTTGGCCATAAATTTGTTTACCCTAATAGTAATTTTGTCTGTTACCGTCGTACTATTGGATTTTAAATGTATATCTACTGTACGGTGATCCAAATGGAGGTTCAGTATAATTTTTAGTAGTTTATTTTGTGTAATTTGCAGTCTTTTTTATGACAGTATGCGCAGTTTGACCAGACTGGGGCACCATACAGATATGTATGTACCTTGGAAGATGGATTAGAAAGTTTAAATTTTGTTGAATTTAGGGAGGGACGATTTTCTGTTCATTAGTCCGTATAACAATGTGATTAATATATTTGATTTTTTTTTTATTTTATCGTCAAACAAAGGGTTTAAAAGTTAATTTGGGGTTCAAGATGATCCCTAGATAGATATTTGAAGAAATAGTAAAGCACGCGGAGGTTTTCAAGGTGAAAAATAAACACTTTTCCTAACAATTTATTTATTTGTGGTAATAATAGTGTAGACCGTAGATAATTGAATCCATTTTCCAGATTCAAAATGATTGTGCTGGGGTTGACATCAGAGGTGTACTGTGTATTGTTGTCAGCGAACAAGCCTATTTCGCAAGAAACTGAATTGGGAATATCTGCAATATGCAGGTTGTATAAATGAGGGATTAAAATCGAACCCTGAGGAACAACTGCTGGGAAATGGCATTTAGACGAACAAGCATCATTGATTTTTACAGAAAATATTCAAAGAAATTTTTAATAAGTTTAACCAGTTAGCTTGGGAACTGCATTTGATATAATTTATAGATCAGACCATTGTAACATATGGAATCAAAAGCTTTTTCGAATCACGTAATCAGACCATTGTGACACACGTAATCAAAAGCTTATTCGATGTTGCAGATTACAAGACCTACAGATTAAATATTAAATTGTGCTTTGATAAAATTACGTAGTCGGACAAGTTGATGATCAGCCGAATGGTTGGTTTGGAAACTGAATTCTTCTTTAGACAGTAACAGATTGTTTTCGTAACAATTCTGCAATCGTGTCTTAATATCTTTCTTAAACAGTTGACCAATATACTATGGTCTATAACTGCTAACTAAGTTTTTCGACATGTCAATTTTTTGTACACATACATTACCGTGGCATATCTTTCCATATTTTCGGAAAATAGGTAAATTTTTCCCATAAATTTTAGATATCAGATAGCATTTTGATTTTTTAGGTCGATTATTCTTAATACTAGTCTCAGCCTGGTTCTTTGTTGATTTCTCAGTTTTTACTTACTTACTTACTTACTTATCCAGCAAGTGCGCTACAGACCTTGAAGGTCTTGGGCCTGACGCAAAATTGTCCTCCACTGATTGCCGTCACTAGTGGAATCTCTCCAGTTGGTGATTTGAAGTTTTTGAAGTTTTTTGAAGTTCTTACAAAGATGTTTAATTTCTTATAGCCGTGAATTGAATGCAATCACCTAAGTTTAATACATCTAGTTCGTTAATGCTATTCCTTACTGTTTACTCTGTTAAATGTTCGCTAAAGTTCAGAGTCAATTTGTGTTGATTCAGGAAAATGCCACCGAAAACTTAGCATTTCTCAGTATTTTAAATCTTTTGTGTCCCCCCTTTTTTTCAGGTTTCAAAAGTTGTTAAATAACAAAATGTTTTTAATTATTTTTTTTTAGTGTAGGCTTACAATTATTTATTTTAATTAAACCTTATTTGCAGAAATATAAAAACTTTCTGAAATTATTTTTTTATATATGTAAACAAAATGCTATTTGATATGCTTTGCGTAGCTGGTTGGTTGCATATAGAAAGAAAAATTATCTATTCTGTATCTTAGAATAGAAAATATTTAACTTGTAGGAACAAAATTTCCGTAGGAGAATGTGACATTAAAAAAGTTTATTTTGCCATTATGAAACCTTTCTCATAAAAGCACATTTAGCCAAAATACAAAATGCAAATACTAAATTTTACAAAATTAAAACAAAAATATTTTTGAAAAAAAAAAAAAAATCAATTTCAGCCAAGGGCCTATATGAAAAAAAGTTTTAAAATTTCTCTTATCAATTAATGAAGCAGTCTCTAACAAAAACAATTTTTTTTCGGTTGAAATTTGTCAATTTTTTTTCGGTTGAAATTTGCAATAAATTCCCGCCTTGACAAAACAAAAATTTGTTTTATTTTTTATTTTGTGAAGTTTACCCTTTACATTTTCTTGTAGTAAGAAAAAACAATATTTTTTACGTTTTTGTTTTCAAAAAAATGATTTGGAAAAATTCAATTTCTTTTTCCGAAACATTTTTTGTCAAAAATTGCGTTGTGCTAAACAACTTGTTGCAATATGTTCGCTTTTGTTTTCAAATGAGAACTTTACGAAATTGATTTTTTGTAAAACAACTTTTGATGAACGTAGTATACTAATTTATACTGGAGGCCTTCCAGTAATTTTGAACAGTACAGTCACACCATACTACCACAGGACTATTTTGTCAAATATCTAGGGATTCATTTTGATAGCATTTTTTTACATGGTAGAAGTACATAATTTGTAAGTGCAATCATTTGGGACAAAAGTTGAGAAGCATATATAGTTAATGGGGTAAACTGAATGGGTAAATTTGAATTGTCTCTGAAATATAAGGTGCTGCTGTGCAAAGCTATAATTAAACCTGTATGGTTGTACAGAATTCAACTGTAGCAATTAAACCCAACATTAATGTAATTCAAAGATTTCAAAACAAAGTCTTAAGAATGATTACCAATGCTCCGTACTTCATGTCAAATTTATTAATCTGCAACGATTTTCAGGTTTCTTCAGAGCAAATGATGAAATAACAAAATATTGCACAAAGTGCAAAACGTAATTTGGCAATACATCAAAACAACTAATCTTATGAGGGACTGCAAGATCAAACTGTTCAACAATTTCAGATTTTCTGGTATCTGTATTTATGCCAACTTTTCGGGTTCTTTGCAAAGCATTTGATCATTATTGTCTTGAAACCTGATGTTTCTGCGCTGAATTAGAAGGTAAATAATCTTCATTCTTCATTACATTCCACAACACTATACTTCTAATAATTTGTGAAGCCTTTAAAGTAAATGTTTTAGCAATGCTTTTTAGTTTGGTATTAATTTGGAATTTGCTGCGGATCATATGAATAACCAGTTGGTTTCCTTTTGGTCAAATGTTTTCAAACACGACCACTTAAATGGTTTGTTACTTTTGAATGTAGACTTATCATTTAATTTATTCCAATATCAAAGTATACTAAACCGGGACGAAATCAATAAAGCCTTCCTTCCTTTTACTGCGAATCGAAACTGACCCCTTTCGATTGAAAGGTTGGTGCTTTATTTACTGCCCCACCCAGTGTATTTGTTTTTTGTATTTTTTAATATTTTATTAAATTTTTAGGTAATTGATTAACATAATAAAATAATTGTCGTATTTTTTTTCTTAGTTATGTTACCATCTGCAGCATCTATTCATCTAGATCGCTATATAAAAGGTAAAATAATTCGAATAACAATTAGTAAGCTTTAATTCAATTGATTTCAACTTAATACTATACATTACGCCATAGGAAAATTAGAAAAGAAAGTCAGTATATTCGATATGACAACGGATGGCATAGTAATCATTGCAAAAATTTACAGATATATGGATGAAGTATTTGTACAACTAGAAACCGAGACAAAAAAAATAGGATTAAAAATCAACGAAAACAAAACAAAATATCTAAAAATGTCAAGAAATGAACAAATAAGAAGTATAACAATCGTAGAGTACAACTTTGAAGAAGTTACAAGCTTTACATACCTCGAAGCAACAATAAGAAATGATAATAGTATGTAATGCTGTACTCATAATATAATTCAGGCCGGAAATAGATGCTACTATGCAAACAGAAAGTTGCTTCAATCAAAACTAATATCAAGAAAGACCAAAATGACGATATCTAAAACTCTCATACGACCCATAGTGATTTATGGGTGCGAGGTATGGACTGTGAACGTGGCCGAGGAGCGAATAGCATGCGCATGTTTGAAAGAAAAATTATCCGAAAAATACTCGATCCAAAAAGATTACAGAATGGAGAATATGTAATCAGAAGCAAGAGCGAGCTCAATAGTATGATCGATAGTGAGGACATTGTATGGTTTGCAAAGGTCAAAAGACTAAGATGGGCTGGCCACATAAGTCGAAAACAAGCAGTGGTGCTGAATAGAAAGCCCGTGATAGTAGCCGTGGTAGAGGAAGACTTTTTTTATAGTTGAAGGAGGAAAGAATGTAAGGTCTAAAAGTCAGTGTTTACTTGAGCATTATAAGAAATGTTTTTTTTATTTTTTCTTTTTAGTTTTTTTAATTTATTATTTTTTTTTTCTTTCTCATGTTTTTACTTACATGTTTTTAATAAGTTACTTTG
Source organism: Argyra leucocephala (assembly GCA_963942445.1). Classification (NCBI taxonomy): domain Eukaryota; kingdom Metazoa; phylum Arthropoda; class Insecta; order Diptera; family Dolichopodidae; genus Argyra; species Argyra leucocephala. The sequence goes on along the minus strand of OZ012681.1, from coordinate 5,509,910 downwards.
AGTTGAGTTTCCTTTTATTGAATTAAATATTTTTATAGTTTTTCCTTTTCTTTTTAAGTTTATTAAATTTAGTGCAATTTAATTAATTGTTTTATTATATGTAAATTATTTGACTGGTTTAGTTGTAAGTTAAGTATGTATTTAAATTAATTTTATATTTTAATAATTTTTATTTGTATACACTTATAAAGACTAATCGTCTTGTGTATACTAACATTAAGAATTGAATAAAACAAAATAAATATTATATATAGCAAATAAAGACCAAGAAGCAGATGGGCAGACAACGTGAAAAACGATGCTCAAACGCTACAAATCCCAAATTTGAGACAAGTGGCATAAGATCGACCTTTTTGGAGGAGCATAGTGATATGTGCCAAAGCTCACCTAGAGCTGTAGCGCTATAAGATGATGATGATGATTTCAAAAGTTATGAAGTTACAAAAAAGACAAGATTAGAATAATAATAATACGAGTTTGAGAAATTTTCGTAAATGTAGACATTGTTTTGTTTAACATCCCACGTAACATTTTATTGTTATACAAAAAAAAATTAGTGCTATAAGACTTCTATATGACTCCCAATAAGTACTAAAGGTGTTATAATGATGTTTTTATGGGAATAATGTGATTAATATTGCTATAAGAATATTCTTATAGCAATTGCGGGAGTTGTTATAATGGGATTTTCCGCAAGTGATACAGCAATGTTTTTATAAATCTAAAAGTGCGTATTTCCTATACACTAAGAGTTAAAGTATTGTTATAAGAATAGAATTGCTAGAATAGCAGTAGTGGTGTTATTATTTAACTGTATTCCTATAATGTTACTAATAAACTTACTCTAGCTTTTAGATAAATATTTTGCGACGGTCATTATTTTCTACAAACATGGTAAATTTTTTTTAAATAAACAAAAACTAAGAAGCTTTATTTTGCATTCTTTTCGCAAAAATATCATTTTTACTTAAAAGAATAATTATTTAAATATCAAATTTGATGTTATGCATTAATTAACATACATTATTAAATATTTTAAAGATGCAATTATATATATATTATTCTGCATTTATCTGGATGTTTGTAAGTTCGACGGAACGCTCCAACACATATACAAATTGCATATGTATACAAATGCATATGTACACAAATTGCTTTGATGCTTTTTTTTAACCCCTGTCTACCATGCTGAACCTTTGCAGGAAAAATTGATTGCATGAACTATATTTTTTTAATTTAATGTTAGGCTTCTTCGCAAATAATAAGGAAAAATAATAAATAATAATAATAATATAAATAAAACAAACAATTTTTTTGATTTATAATAATAAGGACTAATAGAAATTTAATCAATAGTTTAATATGGTATAATAACCAAAAGGCAAACAGCATTTAACACAAAAAAAAAAACATAATTCACTCAAAGGTTATTCTTATTACTTAAAATTATACACAATAATATACATGTGTATCAGCATATTTGTATTGTATAATATTATACATTATACTACTTTATTGCTTCTACCTTTTATTTTTGGCATTATTGTGTGCGTAATTTCACTCAAAAAAAATAATTTTTGTTTTTTTTTTATTGTTTTTTTTTTTTATTATTTGCTGTATCTGTATTCTGTATGTTCTATATGCTCCATTCCAAAAATATTATTTTATTTTCAGTGTTAAGTGTTCACTTTTCACTTCACGGTTCAGGTTCACTGTTCAATCAATAGAACTTGATAGAAGTAGAGTAGGATAATTAACTCTACTTCTACGCCGGATAATAAAACATTGTTTTTTTTTAATTGAAAATTATTGATGAAAATGTTTTTGTATTTTTGTAAATTTTACCAATTTAGATACAAAATTTTGAATATTTTTTTAAAAATAACACAATACCATAATAACAGTTTATTCATATAGCAAAATAAGATCCCTATACATTATACAAAAGACAAAATTTATATGAAAATAAGATCCCATTTTTAAATTTGCTCTCCTAGAGGCCACAATAACGCTAATACGATATAATTTATACTAAATGGAACCCAACTAACGAATTATAACTAAATGGAAGTGAGTACGAGTATACCATACAAAAATACAAACATTTTATACAAATTTGTTGGTATGGTACTTCTTTTTCTGTTATATAAAAAAAAAAAGATTGGCCTAACACTAATCTAATATAAATAATCTAATATACACTAATCTAATATAAACATAAATAAAAATAAATAAAAAGTGATATAAACATAAGTACTGTAATTTCGGAATAAAGAATCTAATGAAAGATAAAAAGAAACTAGGATTTATTTTGCTTCCGTCATTTATGACGGGTTACAAAGCTAGTTTAAAAATATATTTTGTTTTATTTATTTGAAAATTGGTTATATTTGAAAGGCAATGTATTTTTTCGAAGTATTTTTATAATAAATGTCAAATTTTGCATTTTGTTCACAATAATTTTATAAATATTAATACAATTATTTTTGACCGAAACATATTATTTATGTTATGTAAGTCATTTTTTATATTGTTAACTAATATATATCTCCCTTTCTCAGGAAATAAATAGAAACTCCATAAAATTATTATTTGAAAATAAAAAATAATACCTTTCTCACTCTCGCATAACATAAATTATTTCGAATGAATATCATTTCAAAATAAAAACATATACACTAATACATGTATATACTAATTCTATAACAATATTACAGCACGTGCTTATACGGTTCTTCATTTTAGTGCTATAACGTATTTATAACCTGTCGCAGCAATTGCGGAGCACTCAAATTAACACTAATACTGCTACAAGAGTGTTTATAAGAGTGCACAAGAGTCTTATAGCGATAAAATTGTTACGTGGGATACGTAAACTTTGAGAATAACTTATAAATGTATGCTACAACAATGCTATGACCAGTAAACGCTTATGTACGTCAATGTGGCCTGTAACATTATATATTAAAAAATGAAATGCTATTATAGGGCACTTTGCTTTAAGCCAGCATAATATACATGCATTTTTTATCTTTATGAATTGTAAATCATTCAGATTATAAGTACTAAATGGAAAGAAAGGGAAATACAATTTTCTTTAATTTCCCTGGTAAATACTTAATAAGATAATTCTTTTCTGATATTACAAAACTCTAATATAAATTGAAATATCAGATTTATTTTTTTTTTTATAAAGTAAAAATCAAATTAAATTAAATATATTATTATATAAGTATGTACATATATATGAATTAATAATTACCTGTAATTTCCTAAGTGGATTTACAATTGCACAATAACGTTCAGCTGATAATGCTGTCAATGTAAATACTGATACACCAATTGATATATCTTTAGCACATTCTGATATTCTACATAATGCTACACCCCATTGCCATGATTCAAATGTATAAATAATTGAGGCCAATGGAACACAAATTAATATTACCAATAAATCAGCTAAAGCTAAGGATACAATGTACCTGTAATAAAAATTGAAAACATAAAAAAAAGAGAAGAAAAATTAAAATCAAAAATTTAATATTACAATCGGAGAAGAAGTAAAAGTATATAATTACAAACAGCATAACAATAACAATAAAGACAGAAAATAAAAATTTTTTTAAAAGGATATATTATTATTCATTACTTTTTATTTACTTTTTTTATTTATTTTTTCCTTCTATTTTTTTTTTTTTATTAATTGAATAAAAAAAAAAAAAACGATTTTTAAAATTCATTTTGATTTTGTGAGTCCTTAAAAACTTCTAAAAAGGATTATATAAATTTTTAAATTCGAACAAAAAAAAAAAAAAAAAAACAAATAAAATTAATTAGTTGAATCCTTGAATCTTTCAATTCTTAACACGAGGATCTCTAATTACATAATAATTAAATTTACCAGTATAAGAGTGTAGAGTGGTAGTGATAATATTTTAGATTTTCAGATTTTTTTTTAAAATTAAACAAAAATGAACAATTTTGTTCGTTTTCTTCAGAATATCCTTTAAAATCGTGAGGAGAAATTAAAATAAATTTTTATATTTCAAATTAAGTAGAAAGGATCTAAAAATATTTTTTAAAAATAAAAAAAAAATATATATATATATATGTATGTACGCATTTATATATATTTTTTTTAAACCAGTTTACTTTGATGAGATTTTCTCTAATTTGATGTGAAAAAAGGATTTTTGTTGGCATTGATTTTCATTTTTCTTGTGCTGAAGATTATTGTTATTTCTTCTTTGAAATTATGTAATATAAAGATTTTCATTCTATTTCAACAGAAATTGATTGATTTAATCGGATGAATTTTGTACAATGATTTCAAAAAATATTTTATTTTCTATACTACATCTTTCTTATGTACAAAATATTCTATTATGGTCAGGATTTATTAAGTAATCACTATTTTCAGACCACAGTTGTTGCTTATTAACTCTAAAATGTCTTCTATGTAGTCAAAATAACAAATATTTTAATTAAATATTATGAAAAGTTTGTTGGTGTTGACAAAAGAATAACATTTTTAATTTTTTGAGATACTGTTTCGGAATAAAAGAAAATATTAAGCTTGCAAAATTAATTAATAAAAGTAGAAAAAAGGGAAAATAACAACAAAATGAAGACAAATTACAAAACTGAGATTTTAACTTTTTAAATTTCTATACATTTATTTTAATTGTGGTTGTATTTGGTTAGATTTGCGATGCACTGTCATGTGATTTGTTTAATCTGGTTTTGGAGTATATAGGGCGATGTTCCGGTGTGAACAAAATGGGCACTATATATCGGTGCAGCTCCTGGGTTTCGATGATGATGTCGATATTATCAGAACACCACAACAAGCAGTTATCGAAGCCTTTACAAAGATTAAAGAGAAAACAGGTAAAGCGGGTCTTCTCATAAATGAGAATAAAACGAAATTATATGCTTGTCGACAGCATAAAAAACTGGTACAGAGAAAAAATGAAAAATGAAAAATTTGATTGTTTGACTTTTGAAAATTTCTTAGACATAATGTCGGAGGAAACATATAAGATGCTACAATATTCTAGATAACAAATTGAGGTACAAAATGTCGGTTTTATCTCATAATAATTTTTTTCAATTAATATTATGATGGTCAGAACATGTAAAAAATGATATAAAGCAATTTAACGGAACCTGTAAATATAATTAGAAAATATAATAAATGGGCCCCCAAATTAAATTGCAAAAACTGTAGTTAAACAATATATACAAAAAAGTTAAACAAAAAAGGATCAAAGACCACAAAAAATAAAATGAAAAGAAATAAAAAATTATTTTAAGATAAATTGAATCTTTTTCAATAAATCATTCAAATGTCTAAATTATTGGACGCATACAGTTTTTAAATTATTTTTAAAACTTTTTTGTATCGATTTTATAGATATAGTATATATGTATATGTATATATATAAAAAAATTTCCCCAAAACTTTTTCATTTAAATATTCATGTTTTGAATTCGGGATAAATTTAATTTGAGATTGGAAATAATTATTTGGTTTAATTTTAGGGACAAATTGAATAAAAAACAAAAAACCGGTTCTGTATTTTTAACTTTATATTATTAAAATTAATTAGTAAATTTTAATTTGTCAATATATATATATATATACATTTATATATATATATATATATATACATTTATATATATATATATATATATATATATATATATATATATAATAGGATTAATATAAATATTCTTTTATATATAATTCCAATATATTTAATTTACATTAATGAGAAATGAAAAAAATAGTCATAAAAAAATTAATACATTTCATGACCATAGGGTATTCTATTGAAAAATTGGGAAATTAATAAAGAATTAAAATGAAAAAAAAAAACAATTCTGAAATTTAATATTTAACTAAAAGCTTTTCATTCAGTTTTTAATGATTTTAAAATAATATTTTAGGCCTTATTACAAATTCGGGAAATAAATATTGTAATAGAAATCTACTATGTTATAATGTAAAATGTCGGTGTAAAATTTTGTAAAATTATTTTGGGTACCATAACTTATTATGACAAATCACCTTGTTTAATAAATATAGAGCACAATTTGCAATTTTGATTTTAAAAATTTATTCCAATTTTATTATTTAATTATTTTATTTTCTGTTAAACAAAACAATATTCTGTCCATATTTATCCACAATTACTTGTCACTCATATTACGGTATGGACCACAACTGAAGTGATATAATATTACGAATATTAGCTGTATATACAGCTTATTAAAATATACAGCTTATCTGCTTATCAGCTTATACAACTTATCTGTAGTGTATATATAGTATATATTGAATGGCGCAAGGTGCATGATACATAGCGCGTGGTGTTTTAATTAACTATCACTCATATTACTGTATGGATCAGAACTGAAATGGTATAATATTATACGAAATCATATCAGTATAATATCAGTGGAAAGGTCTATTCATTTTATTAAAATATTTGTAGTGAATAATATATGTTGAATGGCGCAAGGTGCATGATACATAGCGCGGGGTGTTATAATTAAATATCACTCATATTACTGTATGGATCAAAACACAAATGGTATCAATATTACGAAATCATATCAATATAATATCAGTGGAAAGGTTTATTCATTTTATTAAAATATTTGTAGTGAGTAGTATATGGTGCATGATGCATATTCAAAACAATAAGTATTTTTAAAGGATTAGGGCAATCAACCAATGTGAAAAAAAAATAATTTATTATAATTGCAATATTGCACCACACCAATAATTTGTTATTTGTAATACCAACCATCAGGTAAAGTAATTTTATTTATTTATTAGTAAAAACTATATATATATAAAACTTAATTCAAAATTCACAAACAAATTTAAGCTTTCAAAATTAAGTTTTTAAATTACTTTTTCAAATTAAGTTATTTTTAATTCTTAAATCTTACAAAATTTCTTTCTATTTTTATTTCATATGGCAAGCTGTTAAAAAATGCTGATCCTCTATATAGTAGGTTGTTTTGCGTCCTAGCTCTTCTATACAAAGCCAATCTAAATTTTTTTGCATTTCTAACATTGTACGCATGACTATCTGATATGTATGCTAAATTTCTCCTCAGATATTCCGGATATATTTCATATTTTGTTTTAAACATGAAAATTAAAGCATTGAAGTTCAACATTTGTTTTACACTCATCCAATTTAATTGCTCTAACATTTCTTGTATATGTGTTCTTCTAACACATTTTAATATTATTCTCAATACTTTATTCTGCATAATTTGCAGTCTTTGTATCCTACCAGCATCACCCAGAAAAAGCACAGATGAGCAGTAATCATAATGTGGCAATATTAATGTTTTGTACATACTAATTGCACAATTATACGATACCTTGTCTCTAATACGAGCCAAAAATCCAATTTTCTTCGAAATCTTTTTACATACAAAATTCACATGCAAATTAAAATTTAATTTATTATCAATGTAAACACCTAAGTATTTAATTTCTGTTACACATTCAATCTCTTGATTATTTAAGCTCAATATTACAATTTGTTTTCCTCCATTAATAACCATACTTTTTGTTTTATCCATATTCACTTTAAGTTTATTACCACATAACTATTCAAATATATTTTCTAGATCCACACTAATTTTTTCTCTGCATTCTTCCATACTTTTACTCTTTATGTACAACAAAGCATCATCTGCAAAAAGTACAATCTTAGCAAATGTAATGCTCGATTTAATAGAATTTATGTACATAAGGAATAAATTAAATTAAAAGCAATAATGAAATAAATAAGTTAGAAAAATGTGAAAAATCCAAAATACTAATTATTGTTGACTGAAACCCTGAAACTGTATAAATGGCTTGTAATTATTCTAGATTGTGATTGCGTAACTGAATCAATTTATTATCAGTAAAAAAATTAGGTTTTGGAACAAATATAATGAACTTTTAATCATAAATAATTAAAAAATTGCGTATAAATTATAAAATGTGTCAAATTTTATCTTTTCTATGGCTTATTTTCAATTTGTATAAATCGTTTTTTACCTGTTTACATTTTAATGATACTTAAATCTTCATCGATAAGCTCTTTTAGAAACGTACCTGTGAAAACTTAAATATGTTTTTGTTTTCTTTGATTTGGATACTTCCAAAAATCAATTTTACTACTTTAACTTGTCTTTTGAAATAATTTTCATGTGTTGATGGTGCGCTTGTTCTTTGCTAAATAAAACAAAATTAATTTTGTTTTTGGTCGAACCTAATTTGAACTTCAAAGAATGTTTTGTGTAATTTTTTACGTTATTTTTCATAGCACTGATTAGAACCAAAAACAAAAATCATCTAACTTTAGGTAAATAAATAAAATTAATACAATGTGTAGGCATATTTTATATATTCAAGCTTCCATAATTCCTAAATAACTCCAAATATAGCTCTTCATTCCACAATATTTTTTTGTTCGATTTTATTCCAGCAATCACCATCTCATACACAGTTTAAAATTTAATTCGGGGAACCCTATATATATATATTAATTATTATTTATTTATATAAACTACAAAAATAAAAATAAATTTAAAAAATTCTATATTCATTCATTGATGTTAACTTAAGCTCACTGTATAAATACGTCACGTAGTCAAATGTAAATAATTCAAAACACATAAAAAAAAAAACAAAAAAAAAAAAAAATCTGAATATGGCGCCATTATAAAATTTATTCGCCCTTTCCTTCTTTACCTTGTTTTTCTGGTTTTTCATTTTTGGTTTAAAGACAGTGTAAACATCATCATCATCACATTGAGAGTAATATACATACATATTATCTATATTTTAGAAATCATATTGTTAGGATGATTTTATTTTTCATAAATATTAACAATAATTTTGTTTAAAAGCGAATTATATCCTTTGATAAAAAAGACAAAAAATTGTTTTTATTGGTTTATATTTATTTATTTTTACTAAAAAAAAAACCTTTTAGTCGAACAATAGTGAAATCACAAAGCATCCCTTTTTATCTTAACTTGACTTGAGTAGATTTATTCAATTCAATAAAAAAATATTTGTAACTTACGTATATCATATATCCTTTAGTTTAGAGAATTGTTTTCTTATTTTATTTTTTATTTTATTTTTTATTTTATTTTTTGCCAAAGACCTTAAAACTATTTTAGTATTTATACTGATGTTGTTGTTGCTATATTGTTTTCTATTGTCATCTTCGAATAACTTTGTAGGTTTTAAATTAGAAATTTTGTTATGAAAATTCTTGATATATTTTATATGCAAAAAGAAAAGTCAATTTTTGTTTGTTTTTTTTTATAAACATTTTACAAATAAAATTTACCATAATAAATAATAGAAATAAAGGATTTTGTAAGGATATTCGCTTGAATATTGTATGCTGATAAGTTGTTTTGGAGAGAATTTCAATACAAACATTAAAACGAAAAAAGTTCTTAGCTGCTTAAAAGCATTCAGTTCATACAGTTATGTATTATGTGCTACTTATTTGATAAAATTTATGTCCACAAAGTTTTATAAAAATATATTTTCACATCAGAATAATATTATACATATATTATGCAAATTGCTCAAAGTTTGCGCAAAATTGATATTTTGTTCATTCGTATTAGTTTTATTTAAAATTAGAGTTTGTTTTATTATGTGCTGGATTTGTTTTAAAAAATGAATATTAGGAAAATATGTGAAATATGAGGATTCACAAAATTATATGCTATTGTAGTTAGGATATTTCATTATTGATTAATAAGTTGCAGTAGTTTGAATAGGCCTTGGAATGAAAGTATCTTAATGCATCTTCAAAATCATGTTTTACTTTCATATCAAGTTCATCTTTTGTAGTATTTTTTATTTTCGTGCACCTTGCTACCACTAATCATGCAACTATTTATTTGACAATACCATAATACCATTGACATTTATATGAATCATGCACCATAAATCTATTGCTGACAAATCTGTAAGCCTATGCACCATGCATTTATTCATTTTGCACCGGAAATCTTTAAACAAATGTTAATAGTTTTTTTTGAAGAAATAATACCAATGATATTTTTATGAGCAATGCACCATGCATTTTTTAATTTTGCACCGCAAATCCTTAAACCAAAGTTAATAGATTTGTCAAGAAATAATGCAAATGATATTTTTATGGATCATGCACCATGCATTTATTCATTTTGCACCGTAAATCTTTAAACAAAAGCTAAGAAATAATTCAAGAATTAAGTCAAGAAATAATACCAATGATATTGTAATGAGCAATACACCATACACTTATTCATTTTGCACCGCAAATCTTTAAACAAAGGTTAATAGATTTTTTCACGAAATAATACCACTGATATTTTTATAAATCATGCACCATGAATTTATTCATTTTGAACCACAAATCTTTAAGCAAAAGTTAATAGATTTTTTCAAAAAATAATACCAATGATAGTTTTATGAGCAATGCACCATGCACCATGCACCTATTTATTTTTCACCACTTTAATTTCAGAAAACTTAATGGATTTTATAATTCACAAATATTCTTATGAATCATGCACCATACTACTCGGTACTTTGCATCAAAATTTTTTTATGGAAATAAAAGATCGTTCAAGAAAAAATATCTTTGGTACTTTAAAATTAGATGTTCTAATTTGCTCTGCATCTCGCTGAAATTGTATCATAACTATATATATACATATTGAGTTTTATTTCAATGTGAAAAGGATAAAAAATATATGTTAAATATTCAAATGAAGATTTAATGTCTTAGTGTTGTATTCAGTCTTCAGTAAATTAATCTAATTTAATATCATACACTACAGATAGTAGTATCTACACATCTAAAGAAGGCTTACACCAACAGAAGGCAATTATGAAAATACTTCAAGTTATTAAAAAAGAATACTAAAACCTATACTAAACTTAAGTATGTATTGTAGGTTAGTACATTTACCAATTAATCTTCTGATCCACAACATTCAACTAACAACTTGCAAAACATATTTTTATTAGGTTTATATATATATATATATATAACAAACTTACCCTTTCTGCTTCTCGTCCCTCTACTCGCTGTATCACATCGTATATTATAATTCTATATTTATATTATTATGATATCATATATTATCTGTATTATTTATTTGTAATGAATTGAGTTTTAAGAAAACCTTCAAGAAACTTTAACTTTTAAAAGTTTTTTTTTTCTTAACGAAAGTTTTGTTTTTTTCTGTTTTTATTGCTGTTTTTGTGGCTTTGGTTTGTTTGGTTCAGGTTTTCGTGCTATATTATCATCATGTTCGTTGTCAGTATATTGTTGTAAAGAAAAACTTTCTACTTTTTTTTTCTATATATACGTTTTAGACCCCATGACATTAATGTGTATGTAATTTTTATTTTGATAATAAAAATTAACTTTTTTTTTTTGCTAACTATGCATAATTGTCGTTATCATAGAACAGACTTGAAAACATTTTTTTCTCACACTAAATAATTTTGGAAAATAAATTATTAGTTTATCTTCATATAATTTGAACATTTTTGTAGTCTATAGTAAAGGATATTTCAAGTTTTAAATGTTTACTGTTATTGTTATCAGTTATTACTGTCATGTTAATAAATAATATGATTAAAGTCACTACAAGTAGCACGATCGATTTCTTGACTTCTTTTTTCGAGATATAGAGATTATAGTTATTTCGTTTTAAATAGGTGGCTGCAGGTACAGCTCTCTATCACTATCTCTATTTTTTTATTTAGATTATTAAATATATATTTTTTCAACTAATTGAGCCTAGTTTTAACGAGGTTCGGACAATCAGAGAGATTATGTTTTATATAAAGATTTTTACAGATCAAACAGTTATCGATATTTACTTACAAGTCCCGAACACTTTGTATGGTCATTGTAGAGTGAATATACTCGTTACAGCTCTAAGCTTTTTTCGGTTTAACAGAAGCAGCTCACTGGTTTTGCTCTTGTCGATTTATTTACATTTATTATGTGTTATAATTTTACCCCTTACCCTAATTTTTTTTTTTTTTTCAATTCTAAAGAAAGCTATTATAAATATGAGCTCTTTATGAGTTAACAACCTCTTCTTAAGATATGTTTGTTAGCTCATAAAGAGCTCATATTCATACTAGCTTACTGTAGGTAGTATTGGCTGCGGACAGTACTCCAACACACTTAGACCGGTGAGATCCATTGTGATATAGGTTAGCTTACTGTAGAATTGCAAAAAAAAAAAGAATTTACCAGTAAGGGGTAATATTGTTCGTAAGAGCGATCCATTTTTAAACTATTAGTAGTTATCGGAAATAATTTTTAGTTTGTTTCGACATATTCAATTATACCTGTTTCTATAATTCGTTATTTCCTATCGGCTTTGTTTAAACAAAAACATACGAATGTTACTCATTTTGAAAAAAATTGGCTCAAGATTGTGCTAAACAAATTTATTTTAGTAAAAAAAAACATACTTAAAAAGTTGACAATTTTATTGCTTAGAAATGTCGTAATGAAAAAACACGATATTTCTTAATACGAAAAAACAAGGATAACAATTTTTATTAAATTTTAATTTAAAATTACGAGTATGAATAAAAATTTATTATTCTGAAATTACTTTCTGTATTTGAGTTCATGAGTGATACGAAAGTATATCGTATGTAAGGACTTCTACTATTAGTAGCCATAGTAGACATTTCAACCAATCTTTATATGTCAAAATAATGGTACGTTAAGACTAGGCCGTATGCTATTTGTTATGTAATTTATGGTGGCATTGAAAATAAGCGATCATATTACAGAAAGGTTAATAGTTTTGACATTTGAAAAAAAAAGCAAAAACAAAATGAAAACTAAAACCAAATAAAATTAGATACATTTTTTTTTGTTAAAAAAATATATGAATTGTAGAAAGAGTATAAGTGAATTGGGAAAGAAAGTAAATTTTGAGAATGTTGTTAATTTTAATAAAATTAAGTAAGCAAGAGGACTTAAAGAACAGAAGAAAATAAATTTAAAGTTGCAATTTTGAATCAAAATTTTGTTTTTGGATTTTTTGAATGACATTTGATATCGGATGCCATTTTTCCCAGGGTTAGCACACAACTTCGCACTAGCACACAAATCGAAAATATTGAAAAAGAATGAAAACAAATGCCAGTTATCCATGCCTAAAATATTTCTGGCATTGCGGTATGACCGTATATTTATTTATTTAAATATATATATTTGTACATACAGGGTGGTATGCTGGAGATATTTAAGTGTGATGATTTTTTAAAGTATTTTTGGATAAAAAATTGTAGTAGACAGTTATCAACTATTCACTATAATAATTCCAAAGATATGCAAGCTAGTTTTTTAGAATTATTGCACCTAACTAAAGGTATTTATTAGGTATAGGTGTCAGACTTACCGTTTTCGACTAATAGCTACTTAAACTGAACTTTTTATGAAAAGCGTTAATTACCACGGAAAAATCCCCTACCTTCCTTTACTACCTACCTTTTATTACTTATTCCACCATTATAACATATTTTTTTTAAAAATTTTTGTATGAGAAAACTGCAAGAATTATGTCAGCATTATGCATATGATATATACATATATTATGATACTGCTTTCCAAGAAATAATTTTGAGAAACCGTTCAATATAATCATGCCAATCAAAGAAACGTGGAAAAACTGCCCACCCTACATCGACAAAGGTATATGGTATACTGACTATTGCAAGAAAATGAATGGAGTAGGATCGGAAGTATATGGAAAATGCCTCAAAGCTCATATTTATTCAAACGTAAGCTCCACAAACACAGTTTTCCGCTATAGAACTCTGTATGCGAGAGAATTTAAAAAGAAATTACATCCAACGTAAACTCTACATTCGCAGCCACACTAGCTATTAATTCATATAATATCACAGTTAGTATTGGATTATTTAGAAATATTTAAAAACCTCGGACAAACAAAATAATGTCACAATGATGTACAAGGACAATCTCGCATAGCAGTAAACAAAGCTGCAGATTATCTAGTAAGAAAAGCATTTGGGTATGTCTTTCATAGGGCGAAGTCCGTTCTGTGGGGTTGCTTTGAGCATACCTTAGATGCAATTAAAAGCTTGGGTAGAGAAAAAAGCTGAAGATTTTGAGGTCAACATTCCTGGAAATCGTCAAACAAAAATTTTTAAGCTTAAAAATCAAAGCTCTTTTAAGCCTCAATAAGTAACACGTACATGTCTTGGCTGGGATAATAACATAATAACAGGTCATTTGCCGAAAAAAGAAACACTTTTAAAAAATGGGTCTAACCGAAAACAACTTATGTAGAATATGTGAAATATAGGAAGAATCTATTGAACATCTGCTCTGTGAATGCTATCCAGCATACCATTAAAGAATATCCTGAATGTGATCACAAAATCAGGTATCCTTAGGGACCCAGAAACTAACTAACAAACAACGGTTATCACAATATTTGTGGCTGCGGTGATATAGGGGACATATTCCCTTTCGAAATTCCACAATCTACATACAAATGATAGCTTATGGCGCGTAGTGTGACTTTGATATAACACGTACATTTTTGGTGTTAATGTGATTGATAGAAAAACTCATCATTTTTAGGTCTACAAAATTATTTCTTTAAATCAAAGTAAAAAAAATTTGAAAAAATGCCTTCAGTATTTTATTTAAAAATATCCATTTTTGTTTTTATTCTGCTTTTAAGATACATTTTGATTTTTTTCTTTTTTTTATATCAGTGAACTAACTAAAATCTTTGCTTGCTTTGAAGTTTTTGAAATTATTTAAAGAAAAATTAAATTTGAAAATAATTTTATAAATTTCTTATTTCGCTCTACTTAAATCAACATTATTATCAAAAAAAGAAAAAAATAACAAGAATAAAATAAAAATATTCGTTATTACGAAATAAACTTGTTGTATTGGAAAATAATATAAGTATAGTAGATGTTACAATAATAATAATAATTACCTCAATAACAGGAATTGAATTTATGAAATGTACATACGTACTTATATATACGACTAGGTATATATGAAATTTAAACATTCACATTTTCTAAAATAGAATTCTTTTGTTTTGTTAATTTAAGGACATTTTATTTTCATAATCCTTAAAGTTTTTTCATGTTCGTTTAATTTTATTTGTTTCACCAAGTGTATATTAATGCAGTGGTGAATAACTTATATTTTTATAACTATTAATAATGTTTACTTTTGATTCTTTATATTTGGTTTAAATTAAATCTTTTTGAACAAGTTAAGTTGCCCACTTTCTAATATATTATCATTATTTGTTTTAGTAACTGTTCGGTTTAGTAACGGATGACATCGGAACATCCAATTATAGAACTCGAGTTGTTCGGAGAAATAGAAAAAAACAAAAAATTGTATGAGAAGAGGTAGAGACGAATGGATGGGTTATTTTAAACCGTTTGGTAATTATTTCGCTTTAAAGATTTGATCACTACAGAGGTATATTGATTCCGCTAGTTAGAACCCTGATTTTAAAGCCAAACTTCTTCACATCCATTCAGTTACAACATATACGCAGATTTACATTTCATCATTAACCTAATATTATTTTAATTATTCAAATCAGAGTTAGCGAAATGTTTAAAACTGTTGCTTGATTCCGGAGTTAATTAGTGAAATATAATCGCGCAATAAAGCACAAGCTAATGTTTTTACTACGTTGTTATAAATATCATTCTACTGATTAAAAATTGAGCACTCGTTTGATATCATCTATAATTATAATTGACAAGCATTTAAGGACCTGCGCAGTAGACACCTTTTCATTTTATTTCGCTTCTCTTTAATGAACTCCTAATATATAAATAAGTTTTATATAAAACAATAATGGGCACACAGTTGAAAAATTTTTACTCATATATGGTTTTATTATTCAGCAAATACATTATGCATATGTGGGTTTTTCTTATTAAAATAAAAAACAAAAACAAACAAATCAGTTATTATAATTATTTGCAGTGAATATAATGTACATTAAACATATGTCAAATAAAAACAAAAACAAAACAAATTATGTAATTTGAAATAAAAAATATAAAAACAACAAAAACAAAAAAAAAATCAGTTGAATTGTTCATATGACTGGCCAATTAATTTTTATATAGTAGAGTATCTATAATTATAATTGACAAGCATTTTAGGACCTGCGCAGTAAACACCTTTTCATCTTATCTCGGTTCTCCTTAATGAACTTTTAATATATTATACATAAGTTGTGTATACAACAGGAATGCGCATACGGGTTGAAAAAATTTCTATTTTGTTTTATAATATTCAAACTTTTAAATAAAATATATATATCGATTTTGTGTCATTCAACATCTTATTATTTGTCTACATAATTAGAGGAAATTTATTCTATTAATTTTTTTAAGTAACTGTCTCAAATTATTGTTTTCTATATTTTTGGCATTTGTAGTAATCATATAGTTGTGGTTAATAATATGTATAACGCCTTTTTAATTACAAAAATATTTTATTTTTAGTAGTTTTATACATTAAATGCCACTGTCTATAGGGAATATATCGAAAAGGAATCAGTATATGAGGGAGGTGCATTTATGTATCCAAAATAAAACTTACTAACCACAAAACTTTTTATTAAACACGATATTGTTTCTGCTATATCGTAGTAGTCTATGTCAGTACGTAAATCACTGTTTTTTTAAAAACTTTAAATTTGGCTTCAACTTGAATTATAATTACTCAACAGGGGCCCCTAGTCTTTATACTATTAGAGTAATTTCTAAGTTCAGATTTATTTAGAATATAGATATTCATTGCTTTACTATTCATTGAACTGTTTTTGTTTTTTTTTTATTTAAGTTTAGTTTCAAAATTTACGAACAACATTATATTAAATTTAATTTAAAAAAAATTTCATGTACCATTCATGAGTTAATAAAGATTTCCCATCTCTGGTATTTTGAAATTATATAAGAAATTTTTTTTTATATAACAAAATTTACAGCTTCTGTCACCACTCTCTCTGTCTCTCTCTATCTATCTTAACAACATGAATATAAAAGTAATAATTTAGTCCTTTTAATACACTTATATGAATGTATGTGATGAATGAAATGAAAATATTCTGCGAAATCCTTGAATAATATTTTTATGATGGAGTAGGCATTTTGTTATTGCTTTTAATATTTACGCATTTATGTGTTCGTTTACAATATGGCGACAGTAAATGATATCCAAAACGAAAAAAAAAAATCTATTTTCGATTTTTAAATGTATGTAAGTCTAAGTATATAATATATACCTTATAAATAAAAGAAAAGTAAAATGCAAATAAATGAAAGAATCAAGAAATAATAATCTCTTATCTATAAAAGTACTAGGTATAGATTTGATCCAATGATAGTCTTATTACATTACGTTACAGTAGTAAGTTAGTAACTAATAAAATGTATAGTGAGTAATATGGCAAATTTAAAATTTAAATTCGATAATATTAATAATATATGAAAGAGAGATAAGATAGAGAAAATTCGGCTATTTGAACAGATTTACAAAACAAAACAAAACAACTTTAATAATTTAAGTAAAAACTAATACTTTTTTACTTTATGGATTGTTACATTTTAACTCACTAATAAACACCTACAGCTCTATATCTATAAAACTTAATTTATCTAATAAAATTTTAATACCATCATGAAAAACAAACACACTAATTGTCTGTTGACAAATCACCAAACAATTATAAAAAAGGTAAACTAATGTCCGGTAAAGACGAATTTGGATCACCAGATTTACCATTACCTAATTTAGCTAACATTAAAAATATGCGTTCGAACGATTTTATGGATAATGTTCATGCAAATGACGGGATCAAATTTAAAAAAAGTTCATCAGCAATGATTGGACAATGAAAAGAGTGGTCATTCGTCGAATATAGGTGCATCAAAAGTATTAGGAACATTTGAAAATATTTTATTCTAGTGATATTATTATAATACAAATTTAAGTATAATAGTATAGTAGTGATGAATATGACAGTGAACAACAGCAATCAAAGCAATAATACAACTGTCACAACAACAACAGCAACATCCACAGCTAACATTTAACATACAAAATGTTGTCCCAATGAATCGTCTACACTAGTATGTATTAACTCATCAATGGTTGGACAGTTTGGCGATCAGTTTATATATCAGTTTAAATATAATTTGCGGACCATTTAGTACTAAACAAACACACAAGACAATAATTAAATAAGCATGTAGAATGATCACAAATATTTGACAACAACTTACAGGTGTACTAAACATTTTGGTTTATATATATATTAATACTAGCTTTCTATATTACAGTCAATACAAATCTACTTATAAAATGTAATTAATGGAATATGTTGTAGGTTCTAGATGAAACAGTATCAAAAAATTAAATAAATATTAAAACTCTAGCTACCTATGTTTCACGATTTTATTAAATATCTTAATCGATTTCGGTTATTGCACCATCATCAGTTTTGAAGAAGAGAAATTTTAATAACTGTAAGTTAGCTGGTTAACTTAAATATGCTTTTGTTTAGTTCAATATATTTGATCAGTCTAAATCACAAAAATTAACTTGTAGTAATTCGAAAAATTTGCTATACATTTTTTTATCACTCAAAAAAAGTTTATTAGAAATTGGTATCTTGGGTTGATTACGACATGTTTCCCCCCACAAAAAAATAACATATTTAAAAGCCAATTTTTCTAAACCACTTGAATAGTCGAATGAATTTTTCTCTTGCTCACGTCTTTGCACCAGCTTCGATGTTGATAATCACAGTTCTATAAATAATAATTATAAAGAACTTGAGGCTCTTCTGAGCAATTTTTTTAATAAATGCTTATATCTTCTAAACTATTCGACGTAAACATAAAGTATGTATGTATGAGTTATACAAAAAAAATAAACCTTTCCAACAGTATATAAATATTGAGAGGGTTTTATGGTAAAATTTTGAGGTATTTGGTTTTTCAAGAAAGAAAATAAAGATTCCAAAATTTGCTACTTTGAGCTACAATATCTTGATAATGGCAGCACCAATCATCATTAAATAAATTTTGAAATATGCTCCAAACCTTTCTTAGAATATATAACTTAATATATATATATCTAATAGATCAACAGATATAACGGTTTTTATACAAAAATATCAAAATAACAAGGATAATTTCAAATGTCCTTTTCGTCCTTAAAGGATAAAACACGCCACTAAAGATATATATTTTTGGAAGACTAGCGGATATGGACATTAATTCCTACGCCGATACAACATCTCCCTCAGAATCCTCGAACTTAACTTAACTTAACTTAAAAGGATTATCTAATCTTTATGGCTGACTTTTTATTCACCGTTGACATGTATTTTATTTAAAACTTATTTAAAACAAAAAGAAAATGGTTTAAAATTATTTTAAAAGTTGTAATAATTAGAGAGTTGAGATGGGGCCAATGATCAAATAGATCATCAATATCAATATTATTGTATTATCGTTCGATAACATCTAATCAAAGACAATTAGAGCCGAAAGGGAAGAAATTTGTAAAAAATTGTAACGTTCCCATTGTTTTTTTCCCATTGTCAACTCTTATGATTGGACCCGGTGGTAAAATATTTACATTCTATATTAAAATTATCATTCATTGACTTTTGACAGTAACTTTATCAATATTTATAGGAAAATGATTTTTCATTGTGCGTCATATGAATTTCGGTTTTATTATTAGTGAAGAAAATTTAAATGAAAAATATTATATTTGAAAAAAAAATTTATGAAAAACCAAATATAGGAAATTGAAAATTTTTGCCTTGATGATTTTTATTTTGTTGTTATGTAAACGAAGACATTTTAAGAATGATTGAAAATCAAGCACTCATTTGACATCTTCTCGTCTTTATTATTTATTTTTCTTTTTTATTTCATACAAGTTTTGTTTTATTAAAAAATAATGCCCATATATTCGGCAATTTATGTATGTAATATTATTTTACTTAGTTTCTTTTTATTTATTTATTATTATTGTTGTTGTTGTTGTTGTTCATGTTGTTTTAGTTTTTTTTTATGAAAAAAAAAAACAATCATAAATAAATTATTGAATAACTTTAGAACAATAATTTTATATGAATTTTTAGATTTTTATTTAGCTTTGGGTTTTATTTCATTTCCAACAACCATCCAACGGCAATAAAAAATGTTTTTTTATTTTTAATAATTTACGGATATTACCTATATACATACATACATACATACATATGTTACATATCTGTACGTAGATTGTATACGTGTAAATTAATAAAAAAAAAATAAATAAATAAAATCCTTGAAGAATGAATATCGTAGTGAAATTTTTTGACATTTGATTAATTCATATAAATTTCATATTCAATTATTATTTCAGTCATTCTCAAACTTTAATATTGATAGGTATGAAAACATCAATTATTATCACAACATTGTTTTAATAAAAAAAAAGAAAAATACATATTTTATCATTTTAATTATTGATGAAAAAATAATAAATTAATGTAAAAATTAATCATAAATCAAATTTATTTATTCATAAAAATATTGCTGAACAATTGAATGGTAAATAATTTTAAAATAACATAAAACAATACAAGCCAAATTTTCATACCTCAGTGGAGCTTTTGCAAGCAATCTACATGTATCAATTTAAGATTCAATTGTTTTTGTAATTGAATTTAGAAATACATATTCACAATTCTTATTTCAAAAATTTTTGTTTTATTGATTAATTTTTAAAAAATAAAATATTTAACTTTCATAATCACATTTTCTTTGTTTTTATTTCAATTTGAGTGGGTTTATTTTTGATTGAAAATCACAGACAATTCGGTAGCCAGACTATATAAAAATGATTGTGGGCGACATTAAAACCATTGTGACGAAAATATATTTAATAAAACTATTGTACTTCTACGAAAAATATTTTATTTCAAAATCACTTATGAATATCGAATTAGATCAAATGATTGGAACCTAAAAGCACTAGAATTGAAAAGTTAAAACATTGTAAAACGTATTAAAGCAGAAAGACTACGTTGTTTAGGTAATTTGTCTAATCGATGACCCAACTGTATCTTCATCCTTAACTTCTCTTTTATATATCGTCGTATAGTAGGAACGCTTTCTCTGTTTTATAGATACTTCGTAGATGTCCACACATGTTCATTAGAAATCTAATAAAAACATTTTTTAAAAAATTAAAGACTCTTGTTAATTTCACAAAGATATTTTATTCCGACACGTGTTTCAACCTTTCGGTCATAATCATGGATCATAAAGTAATCATAGATCTAATAAAAACAGTTTGACTATCGTCATCAACTATTGTCATCAAACAATAGTAGCCGCAAACGCCCATTCCAACACAATAGAAATACATAGATGGCACAAAACAGGTTACAGAAATTCATTCATAGTCCAGGCTTTATATAAATGTAGAATCATACCCCTTCTAGTGTGTTTTTACATCCAAATAACATCATAGTGTATAACTTGCAGAAATTCAAGAAAAACATCAATAACTTTATTCTGCAAATTCCTATCAACTCCTCTCCAATAATTTTCTTCTTCCTGTCTATCCTGTCATATCCCACCTAAGTACGGTACGTAAGTTCTAAAGGTTACATCCTAACGCTTGGCGGTTTATAAAAAGAAAAAAAAACATAATTTAGTGGGAATGAAAGATAAAATTAAGTCGATCTAGAGTACAATTGTACAATATTAGAGCAAGATCAAGATGGCTAAACCAAATTGAGTTTAAATCGTTGGAAAAATCAAATTAGGTAATGAAGAAAATTTGCTGTAGCTGAAGAAATGAAGAATAGTTGCTGCAAAGTGTTTGAAGGGATAAATAATAAAGTTGAGTAGGGTAGAATTAAAGAAAATTGTGAATGAGGTTAATATTAAACTTAAACTGTGGGATTAATTAGATTATATGTATGTATTAGGGTTGGGTACTATCCTTATGTCATCGCATGCATCAGTTGACTTGTTGTATTTACCTAACTATTGAAATTGAAATTGTGCACCCAAATTGTTAAGGTAAGCTCATTTATTGATAATATTTAGGTCATTTTTCAATGGCATATGTGGCTACCGGATTCATTCTACGAGTATTGAAGTCTATTGCGGCTGAAACCCTTACTTTCATAGCATAGAACAGATGTTCAATGATTTCTTTCTCTATTCTAGTATATATTCTACTCTATTGCAGTTTGTTTATGTCCAGGTCGTCTTAAGTCCAGTTACGTCCATGTAGATATTTCTCGACTGGGCAGTGATCATTTATTTTCCCTACCATGGAACATATCTGGTTTCTGTAGAAAACTACAAAATTTTATTTGTTTTATTTATTTAACGTGTTGGCCTAAGTATCCATGACTTCCATATTGTAAAAAAAAAACGTTTTTTCTGAAATGCATCATATTCCATATTGTACACAAAAAAAATCTTACAATCTAGTCTACTACATATTGTTTAATATAAGTTTCAACCGCGCAAAAAAAAAGCAGAGCACGCATCGAAAAATTTTTCGATGCTTTTTATAAACTTTTAGTATACAGTTTTTCATTTGAATGGATACAAGGGCTTTAAAGCGCGATGAAAACAAGAGGTCCGGCTTCCAAGGTGTCGGGACCGAAGACCTTAAATTTTTTTTGCCATCAGTACAATGGCTCTTAAATGTGATGAAGAAATAGTTCCGGGGTCCAAGAAATTGGGGCCGAATTTTTTTGTTCAAGGTCGTCGGTCCCGACTTCTGAACCGCGGACCTATCCGAAAATTTTTTAAAAATTATTTATAATAATTATTAATAACCTTTTTTCAGACAAGTACAATTTAAAGACGTGATATAGAGTTTCGGCCTCAAGTTCTTGGACCTCGGACCTATTGTCTTCATCACATTTAAGGGCTGTTGTACTAATGACAAAAAAAAATTCTAGGTTTTTGGTCCCGACCCTTGGGACGCCGTACCTCTTGTTTTTATAGTCGGGCTGCTGCCCCCAAGTCCTCGCTACTCATTTAATAAAACACTGTTTTTTCCGACAACAGGTAAACGCAGACGGCAAGGTCTTTCGATAAATTCTAGACTTTTTTTGCTAAATTTTGGTAATAACAGAAAATGACAACAAAATAAGCGTCAAAAGTTTTAAATTGTGTTCCATAATGTAAAAATATTACAGCAAATTTTTTACTATGTAAAAAGTAAGTTTTAAAAATTAAATTTAAAAACAGTTTAAAGGCGGTTTAAGAAATTTTTTTTTTTACAATATGGAAGCCACGGTATTTTTGTTTAACGATTTTCCGGTGTGTTGGTCCAATAATTCTAAATTTTGTTTTCCATTCATATTTTAATCTACATTGATATTTTAAGGGGTATACTGATGCAGAATGGACTTGAATGATAACGAATAGTATGAGCTGACGAATATAATCAAGGTATAATAAAATTGGACATATTCGCTTTAATTGCGGGAATTCCCATTCTGACAGTAGCTTATCAATTTTTAGAATATATTAAATTTTTCTACGAAATTGAGAGTTCCAACATTCTACTTATTATGTACAAATAAATATTTGTGTAGTGATGAATGAACACATTCTGAAGATTATTTATTTATATTAAGAAATATGAACAAAATATTTTGTTTCTTAATGTGAATTAAATTAATAAAAAATAAATAAATAAAAATTAATTAAATAGAAAATAAATAAAATAAGAATAAGAACAATCTCCTTCATACCGTATGTTCAATCTTATACATTACTCAACCTCATATCAGTACACCTACTTAATAATATTTTGACGTCATTTGGAATTAAAAAAATTTTGAATTTTCTATTAAAATACTTTTAATAAATAACTTTCAAAAATTGTTTACAATAATTTGAGCACATACCTACACACATTCATATGTGTATGTCTTCTCAGTGCATAAAAAAAAAGAAAATAAAAAAAGTACATACTTTCAATTAAAAAGCACATTTTGCACTTGATTTTGTATTACGTTACATCTATTTTGGAAGAAAATCATGTACAACCAACCAAAATAATATCAAATTTTATACATTTTGATTAAAAAAAATTGTCTTCAAATGTCATTTAATTAAATGTCATTAAACTGCACCAACAATAATATTAAAAGTGTTGTCAATTTACATATACATACAAAGATAGAATTCATATAGAAAATTTAATTAAATAAAATAAAAATGCTAATCAAAGCACCGCACTAAATCTTTCATGTATCGCTAAAATGAAATGCAATAAATTTTAAGCTGTTCAAAAAGTATATGGTAAGAAAAAATAAAAATTAATTTTATTTTAATTTTACACAAATGGCACCATTTTTATTTGCTATTTTATTGAGATATTCTATGTAAACTTCTTTACTTATATACTGTAAAAATTATACCAAGATGTCAATCTAAATAAAAAAAAATAAATATAAAACAAAGTAGTTTATATATAAATTGTTGTGTATGGGTGGATTTTATATCAAAACACAAAGAAGAAATTAAAAAAAAAAAACAATTATTATAAAAATAATATGATACCGTTATTTGAAGTTGAATAAACCGTGAGTACTTAAAAAAATATTTTAATGGTAATTTTGTTTTTTAAGCAAATCCTCTTTCAAATAACCAGCTTGTTATAATATTATCCTTGGTTGTTAAATATAGTTAAAGCTTCTAAACACCACCATTAAAATTATTTTAACAAGAGTCAGATCAAATCATAGGAAATAGAATATCTAGAATGACAATTATAAACACAAGATGTGATGTGGTGATTGGAAATAAACTGCCTGATTAATTTCTGACGTACATCGGATTTCGACAAGGAGATGTGCAATCATTCGATTTCTTCAAATTATTATTCAAACTAACCGGATAATTTTCCAGCAAGCTAGTAATAGCTGTACAAAAAAAACTGAAACAAAAAAAATTTCTACATGATAGTCGACTAAGACAAAAAATAATTCGCATTCCAAAAGGCAGCAAAAATTTCTGGTCATTTGCTACAAATTGCAAAACAAAACTTTTCATCATCAGCAACACCTTCGTTGATTGATAATAATGCTGTTATAACAGATCCGGAACTGAAAACAGACCTGCTTGGAAAAATGTTCGTAGCAAATTCTATATTACCAGCAACAAAAATCCCTTCACCTGCTTATCAACCTAAAAGGAGCAAAAGAGATATTGCAAAAGTTCGTAAGGATCTGAATTTAAAACAAATCTACGGGGCCAGTTAATATTCCCCCTATAGTTCTTAAAAATTAGACCACTGAGTAAACTTTACCCATATTCATGGAACATAACTCATGTCCCGCCAAGCCCAAAAAAGGGTTCCTCAAGCAATCCCCGTTATTATCGCCCAATTGTTTTGACTTCAGTATTATCAAAAGTGATGCAAACGATAATTAACTTTCAACTCAAAAAATATTTAAAGAGCTTGCCAGTCTTATAAATAACTGCCAATATGGCTTTAAGTCAAAAAGGTCAACTGATGGTGATTTTTTGACCTTTATGACGGAAAAGTGGCACCGATTCATAGAAAAATACGGTAGACCTAGATATATCCAAAGTTTTTGATCGCGTCTGGCATGCTTCATTACTCAAAAAACTAGAAGCAATTGGACTGGGAAACATATTTTGACGTGGAAAGCATCTTTGAGTGGTTTTAGGTCATGGATAGTATATCATTTATAAATATCATAAATAATGTTAGAGAAAGAACTAAGCCTTGACGGACAAAATCATGGATAGTGAATTTTTGAAATATAAAACAATGCAATACAACTTGTATTGACACATTTATCGAAAATTTCCTTTTAAAACCGTTCAATACAAGTTGTATTGGATTGTTTTATATCTCAAAAATTCACTATCAATACTCTGGTGTCCCTCAACGTTTATTTCTTTCTTTAACATTATTTATGATATTTATGAATGATCTACTATCCATGACTTAAAACCAGATTCACAGCTTTGCTGATGATAGTACCCTTGATTACTAGCATTACTTTGAAAAAACTGCTGAAGTGGCCCAGAGTTCGTTCGCAGAGGACGAAATAACATATTTTGGTTTTAAAAGTTAATAAGAAAAAAGGTTAATATGTTTTGTCGACAAAATAAAAATACCCTTTCAAATTCATATTGGTCAAAACATCACTGGACAGCATATAATTTTGTGATTTCAGAACTTTACCTATCATAAGTCAGCGTTTGAATTCCACAAACGCCATCAATATAGATAGTGCGGCAAGATTTGCTAACCGCTATTGCTTTGCTTTGTCAAAACATCTCGGGTCAAAGCTGTTATCTTGAAACAGCAAAGTTTAAATTTATAAAACGTTCGTATGAATTTGAATCAATGGACACCGCTTTTCTTGTGGCTTCAAGAAGAAAATTTTTCGTTGGATATAATAAGGTCTATTTAAACAGGTCTACATTTCTACTTCTTCTACAATCCGACTTTAGATGGTTGCAATCTATTTCTCCATTGTTATGTGACAGTACGTGCTGCACCTGTGTCCTGGGCCGTTCTGATTAGCTTGATAAAACTACATTTTCCTGTTTATACGCTAATGTTTAACCTTTCAAATTACTAAAAAAAAAAATGAACAATGACATGGGACTTCACAAAGTACCATTCACACAAATATAAATTGGGAATGGAAACTTAACAGTTCAAAAAAACGATCCATTTGACATGCAAAATATTTTACAAAAATTAACTAAAGATCCACTAAGTATACAAACACAAATAATTTAATTTTAAAATTTAGAAGTAAAATTAAGACTTACGTATTTGGTACATTTCGCATAGCACGATGCCTTAAAAATATTATAATAAGTGTACCATTTCCAAGTACACCGACTATGAAAATTATTGAAAATAATACTGGAATTATATAAGTTTCGGCCCGTGATTCATATGGTTCATAATCACTTGTATGTTGTATGTCATCAATTTCTTCACTACTCGAATAATTTTTGTATATTGAAATTGAACTGTTGAATTGCTGATTGAATGCAACTGCAAACGTATCCTCAGACATTTTGTGTTGTTGTTATTTTTTTTTTTTTTTTGTTATTATTTGTATTTAAATTTTAGATGAGCCCATCCAAATTTTCTACACTTTCTAAATTGATATTATTCAAATTGGTTATGACTGAAAATATATAAGAAAAAAAAAATTATTTTTAAGATAATCGAAACAGAATTAATCTTTTCTAAGTAAATTTGATTTTTATAAAAATTTAAAAAGGACATTATAAAAATGTTCAATAAAAGCTTAAAAATAATATTAAAAACTTTGAAATAAATTTCATTAAAACTTTAGCCTTCATAAAATTTTTCTACTTTTACTTTTTAGTTGAAATAATCTTTATGAAGTACCTAAGCCAGTAGATGAGAATTTTAATTTTAAGTATAGTTCCAACTAAAGAGTAGGCATTTTTTTAGACAAAGTAAAAAAATACTGTAAATTTTATTAAAATGTAAGATGTAATCCCAGGACAAGACTCTGATGTAGCCAGTTATTAAGCTATGTAAAATAAGTTGCCAGATAGCGTTGATGAATAAGTGGTCGATAGTCAAATCATTTTATTTATTTATTCTGCAGTGCAGCACAAACTGTTTACAATGACAATGATAAAAAGTCGATACAACCATCACTACTTTTACTGAAGATAGCCGAGAGAATATTGGCGTAATTCCCAGAATGAATATGATTTTTTCTGTTTGCAAAAATACCTTGTCCATGTAGAAATAACATTTTGTTTGCCAACACTACACCTTTGCAACAAAATATCTTGAGCTTTTTCCTGTACATCATCTAATAGCGTGTAGACATTGAAGTCAATGATTTTCTCAACTTTTGCAAATAATTATTCACTTAAGAGTGAACTGACAACCGAACTTTTTTGCTTCTTATTTACACAACGATTTTTACATTTTGTAAACGGTTTCTTTGATTGTTCAGATAAGAAGATTTTCACTTATCGACATTTCTGTTTTTGACAATACAGACTTTTTTTTTTTTTGAAATTGGGGAGTTCTAAGTAGCTGCGACCTCTTAAGATCTATTGTACTTCCCCGTCCAGTTCAGAATTGCAGATCTATGTCCTTGATGAACGTTATTATTGCCTTGATGTCAAAGTCAGAATCAGGCGATTTGTATCCCTGGAAGTGTTTATATCTTTTTCGAGCTACAGCGTCGCAATCAAATAGAATATGGGAGGAGGACTCCTCCACTTCTAAGCAGAATCTGCATCTGTCTGTGCTCGATCTACCAATCTTGAAGAGATGTTTGTTGAATTGGTCATGACATGTGATGAACCATATCAGCATTCTGACATTGAGTCTAGTCTCCCTGATTATCTGGTTCAACTCAAGAATATTTAGCTTGAAAAAGAATTTGGACTGCGTAAGTTCTTGGCAGCTATCCCATATATTCTGGGTTTCTGTGGACTCCCACTTGGAAACAATCCCTTGTAGGTAGACGTTTGAAAGAGCAATACTTGGCTCTGATCCCAAGAATTGACTCTTCGCACCTGGTTTTGCTAATACAGACTTCATATAAACGTTAAATAAAATTCCTGATCTCAGATAAGACTTATGTTGTTGTTCAAAAACTTTTATGTTATTTATTTTATCTTCTATTCCATATGTCCATCTTAATACATTAGAATTAGAATCCAATTGTTCATAAGAGTTACTAGATTTAGTATTGACCACCAATGTTATAAGTAGTGGGTAGATATGTAGCGGTGGCTGCCGACAGTACGCCGACACACTTAGACCAGCACAGTTCATTGTAATACATATAAGTAGTATAAAACATAAGAGTCTTCATCACTTCTTTGAACTCCTAGTTGAATTAAACTAAAATTTTTTAACATTGAGAAAACAAACAGTTGAGTTTTCTTTAATTTTCTTCAATTTTCTGCCGTTTAATTTTCCAAACTTAACTTTTATTCAATCTAGATATTGGTTTTGGTTTCTCTTAACTTAGATGCTTCATAATGAATAGTTGCGATGCATGTGATTAACATTCGTTGGCCACA
The DNA here is from genome assembly GCA_963942445.1 of Argyra leucocephala. Lineage (NCBI taxonomy): Eukaryota > Metazoa > Arthropoda > Insecta > Diptera > Dolichopodidae > Argyra > Argyra leucocephala. Next base: position 5,480,668 of record OZ012681.1, on the reverse strand, counting down.
AACCATTTCCAACAGAATGCTGTGGCAAAAAATGAAGCAAAAACAAATAGACGAGAAAATGGCAATGGATCGGGCATACTCTGAGGAAACATTACAACAACATAGCAAAACAATGTTTCGAATGAAATTGTCAGGGTAAGTGTCGCGTCGGAAGGCCAAGAAAAACAAACCATGTACCCAATAAAGAACGTTGCCACAACTGAAGAGCTTAGTCACAGATAGATACTGATAGAAATATTTTATTTCCACCCTATGCCCCACGAAGGGGGTTACAAGACAATAATGATGATGTGGTGATGCTGACGATTGATTTCGCATATTAATTTTTGGTATACAATAATTGACCTGATTTCGTCGAGAACGAACAGAATCTAAAAATTTATGTTAATCATAAAACTAAAATTAATAGTCTCTAGGCTTAAATGCTCTCATTAACCATAATCATCCGGCCAACGACAAATACTGCCAGACATATGCTATAGAGATACTTGCCATTTAAATTGCTTCCGACAAAAAATTCCGACACGAAGAGAGGCAAAACCCCCAGTCAACAAACCATGGAACAAATATTGTTATGAGCTATATTTTAAAATTATAATATTTTGTGTGTTGAAATTAAAATGAATTTATGTGACAACAAAATCAATCAGTGTAAAATTAATTCTAAATCATGTTCTTCTATCATCCCACATTTCCCTTCAGCATTAATTAAATTTCTTCAATCTTTAATATATTAAAAAAGTTTTGCATATTTTTATTTTTTTGTATTTTACTTTATCATCTTCTCATCCTGTCTCTGGTCCATATAATAGATTATTGGTATTTATTCAATTTTATATATATATTTTTTTAAATTATCTTTATTAGCAACAGATGGTGCTCTTGGCAGTAACAACATTGTACCATAACACTTGATAATATGACTCTTCCATTCATTAGACACAAAAAACAGAGAAAAACAATTTTTTTTTTATAATTATTTTTATTTTTGAAATTTTAAAAGCCATTGGATATAATGTACATGTATATAATATACTGAAATCGGGATGATAGAGGATAAACGCAAGATATTAACAGACTAAATTATTAAATGGTTGTATTTATTCTTGCGTAGAAATAATCAAATAGAAAATCAATAATGAAATCCATTTAAATTAATAAAATAAGGCCAAATAATCTAATAAATTTTTAGGTCATCATCACTATTATAAATATATTTAATAATAATAAAAAAAAAATAAAAAAAAAAAATTATAATAATGGCGTTAATGAAATATTGCAGAAGTTAGCGCAGACACATTTAATCTTTAAATATAGTGTGAAAAATGAATTTAATGGTATTTTATTGTTTATGAAATATTTACGCGTGTTCATAATTTAGAACAAAAATGTGGACTTTGTTTTGATATATTATGCCAGTGTCTGAAGTATAATTTTGATGGGAAAATCAAAAACCCAAAACGACAGACAATTTTATTTATTGCGACAGACATTTTTTAATTTGAATCATTGTTACAGTAATTAAATCACACACTCCTGTAAATCTGTAATCTTTCGTTTGTTAAAGTCACCTAAAACCTATTTCGATGATTTACTGCTATATTAACACATAAAACATATAAAATTTATATTAACATATAAAAAAATAATTGTTTGGTCAGTTCACACAGATTTGATTATTTTGGTCAAGCATATTTTAATCAAATGGATTTGAATAATTCCCAGCTCAATGTCTTCTAACGAAGAAAGTTGCCATTATAAAATCAAGAGGAGGTTGGCGCTAGCAAAAGTGCAAATGGCCAAATTTATGGAAAGATAAACGTATACGGCAAGACTGAAAAAAACACGCAAATATAATTTATATTTGGCAAACAGAAGAAGAAATACTTTGCCACTCGAAAGTACAGAATTGAAAATACCGAGACAAAATATCTGGCTACACTCTTAGAGAAAGAAAGTATATGTAACGAAATCATAACAAAAACCTTATCATATTTTTAACGTATAAGTAAAAAGAAAAAGCATAATTTATGATTACAACACTCTGGATATAGTTGGTTGTATAGAGAGCAAAATGGAACATACATTTTGAACATTGCAACCACATAGTCCCAAATCTAATTATCCGGAATCTACACAACAATTTAAAAAATATTATAAGTTTGGTGATTTCAATTCTGTGCTTTCTAGTGGCAATGTATCTCTTCTTGTGATTGCCATATATAAATTATATTTGTGTGTTTTGACTGTCTTGCCGTTTACGTTTTGATTGGGTTCGTGAGTGAAGTCTATATATTTTATAAACTTGCACCTTACTTTCTACGACTTAATGTGTGCTTGCTTCGCAATATTATTTCTTGCAGTTTTGTTGTTTTCTTGAACAAACTTCATTAGTGGTACCAAGCTGGTCCATTTGTGCAACGAAATGGTTAAAGTTCATAATATTCTGCATAATACAGTTATCTTCCGTAACCTGACATCTAATCGTTTCCTTAGATACCATCATGGGCTTTTGTTTTATCGGTATCGGTATTCTTACATATTATCCATCAGCTATATAGTTCGTTGAAGAAGAGGGTTTGATTAAGATCCTTTTCATATTACGTCTTTTGCATGGATTGGGGTACAAATTCCCAAGAACAAAAGCCCCAAATCAAAATCCCCAAACACAAAATCCTCAAAAAAAAACCCCAAATTTTACACATCGTTTGGGGATTTCATATTTTAATCTGGATATCTGCTTTTTCTAAAAATAAAAAATAATTAAAGTAAATATTCTGTAAAAGGTATATATCCCCCTTTCTGCATCCAACCCTAATATCCCTCGTAATTAATTTTTCCTAATTAAGTACATAATGCTAAATAAATTGTTCATGCCCTCAAACATTTTTTTGTCGCTTCCGCTCCATTTATCCATATTATTAAAACCTTAATTTTCAAAACTGTAGTAATTTTTCACATTCCCTGTATTTACTTTATAAATTTGTAATTTTGCCGATATAAATTAATTTTTTTTTAGGACTTTTTCGAAAATTATTTTTGAAGATTTTGGTTTTCGGGGCTTTTTAAGAATCTGTAGATTTTCTGTATTGGGGATTTTAATTTTGTGAATTTAGAGTGACTTCCCTTTTGTATGTCATAAATTTTTTCTTTGTTTCTAATTCTGTTATGTACCATGCTGAGTAGAGTAGCGCTTACGCAATATCTTTCCCTTATTGAAGAAGAAATCACGTCGGATAATCGATTGTAGGTTCTCATTTTCATTAATTTGATCAGTTTTTTCTGATATGGTTTTCTTCAAGAACCTGCGGAAATTTGTTTAAGTTAATGCGATTAACAAATAAATGCGAATAATATTAACGAAATAAATAAATGCAATGAAAAAAAAAAATGTTTTTAAATATTATTATTAATTAATTTATTTATACTAAAATTCAATTATAACTCTTAAAATAACTAAGTTAACACAAGTAATACAAAAGTGTGTTCCGACTTGTAAAGAAATTATTTAGAAAGAAAAAAAAGATAATTTTTAAAGTAAAACACTTTCATATGCCACATTTCTTCACCGTTCAACTCCATTTTTACGACTACAATCACAAAAGATAATAATTTTACAGTTATATTTGTTTGCCGTCATTTTCTTTATGCCCCTGAATTTCATAATTCTTTTCATAAAAAACTCTTGGGAATTATTTTAATAATTTTTTGTTTATTTTTGCATCATGATATGGTAATTAGGTAGAAACCATAAGCAAATTTTCTTCTCTTCTAGGCAGCATCACAACTTTTTATTGTTTTTTTCTTTTCCAGTGGAGCTCATTAAAGTATTTAAGGAAATTTGTTTTTTTTTCTCTTTTGTTTTTTTTTTTAATATTGTTTATTTTGACACATTAATTATGATTATAACTGTTAATGAGAAAATTTTTATTCTATTCAAAATCATTACCGTTACACAGAATTTCCGTTTTTTTTTTTGCTGTTTAATTTGAAATTCTACTAAAATGCGTTAATACAATAACATTTGTTTTGGTATTGTTGTAAATTGTAATAGAATTTGATAGGGTCCAGATGATTCTTTAAAATAAAATTTAATTAATTATTATTTTAGAATAGAAAAAGTTTATCCGTTCCTGATATGATTTCGATAATTTAAAAAAAAGAAAATATACACCACAATATTTCCGATTTGGAAGGATATTGTGTTGGGGTGAGAAGACAATGTCGTGGTTATTTTAAATCACTTGAAATTCAAATATTTAATAAAAAAATAAAAGTATATGGATTAGGAGTTGAGAAATATTGGTAAAATTGAAAAGTTGTAAAAATACCGTTCCGAATTCGGAACAAGCAGAAATGGGTTGTAAAAAATTGAGAATGGAAAAAAAGAAAGACTTCGTCACCGAACCTATCGCAAGTACATAGAGATTAAAATAGTGATTACAACTGTTCCGGAAATATATATACCAACACCTGCAAGATATCCATAAAATTGAGTTGGGGATCCAACAATATTACGATTTCAAAATGGAGTTGCTGAAACATTAACGCTAGATGGCACAGTAAATAGAGCTTTCAATCAAAACGTAGATAGAGCAGTAGATAGCGATTTTCAATCAAAACGTCCCAGGTTCGATTTCCGACGAATTCAAAAAAAAATTTTAATATGTTTTCGACCTGATTCAATGTCCTTTGCCATTAGGATAAAATAAATTAAAAAATAGTTACCACTAAATTAGTTATCACTAGATTTGGTTATCACTAAAAAATAGTTTTCACTAGGTTTGGTTATCATCACTAAAAAACAAAATAGAACTAGTATAATAGATATGGCTTTCCAGAGTTAGATTAGCATATTTGTATATCATAAAAAATTCTAGAGGAAAAATTATTGTTTAAAATTGTGTATTCTGTTAATCCAATAATTTGGATTTATATATTTGTGATAAATATTTTGATACGTCCTTCTCAGCTACGGTAGTCCGAGCGTAAATAATTCAAACTATTTAAGAGGGGAAAATACTGATTCTAGCTCTTTCGAAAATATATCAATACCTGCAAGATATCCTTAATATGGAATTGATGATCTAACAATAACACGATTTCCTAATGACATTGCTGAAATATTTACAATACTATTTACAAAAAAAAATTATTTATTTAATATATATAAAATGTAAATACTTATAAATATAATACTGTTCAGTAAACAAGTTTTAATAATAAATTATAATACCTATATCAGAGAGAAAATTGAGTCAATAAATGTTCAGCAATTAAAATCAGTCATTTTTAGATTAAATCAAACTAAAATTCGCCCTTCCGCTCGAAATTCGAGGAAGTTTGATAAAAAATGGTACCCAATTTCATTATGAATTAATAATATTATAATTTCATTAATAATTTCAATTTGTTCTTGATGTTACTATAAATTTTTATCATTGATTTATCTTAGACAACAACCATATTTTTTTATATTTTATTTTTAAACAAAAATCAAATTTAATTTAATTCTGGCAAGAAAGTTTCTGTTTTTTCTCTCTATGTACATGGCTGAGTTGCGACAATTTGATAAATTAAAATTTTTGTATGTGAAGATGTATGTATACTTACAATGTATGTATATGAATATATAATACAGATGTATCAGATGTATGTATACATGAGGTGAAATTTTAAATTAAAATTTCTATTTCAAAATTAATAAAGTTTTGAAAAAATATTTAAATTCGCTACGTCTGCTTTTAAATATCTGTCAATTAAAAGAATAGTAATGAAAATCAGTTGTGAAATAGTTCAGATATTTGTATTGTAATTTTTTCTGCTTACACATCAAATATAACCACTGTTTCCCATTTGTTCAGAACAATATTTAGAACTAGAAACCTTTTTTAGTATTTATCCGAAATGTATAAAAATAATTAATATTATTTACAATTAATTGCGATTCACCCTTTGTTCAATTACATGGCTAAACTTAATTTATTTTCTAAATCAACTGTAAATGCTTTCATAAGAATTAGAATAAATACAACAATAAATCAAAATGTTTACTGTAATAATTTTTCATCTTAACAAAAAATATTAAGATGTGCATTTCGAAAATAATGAAAAAAAAAATATATGAAGAAAGCGCTGCTGCTGATACAGAAGATTTAACAAAATTTAATTATAGAATTCAACGATAATAATGCAATATTAGAATTTCTTTTTAACTTTAGCTATATTTTCTTTTTATTTATGTTTTGTCACATGAATTTTTTATATGAATTTTAAGGATTTCTTCTTTTTAATTTATTTTTTCTTAAAATGAAATTATTATTAACAAAATTAGCTTACTTTTATATATTGTCAATATTTTTAAATAAAAGCTATTTTGGGCTACTTTTTGTCAAAATTTAGCCTACTCTTCTCGGTAAAAATCTGGCAACACTACCTATACCAATAAATATAACTTTCATTTTTTCCTTTTCATTAGATATGGGTGTGGTGCGTTGACGCTTTAGCAGCTGATTTAAGAGCTTAATGTCCACAGCTCCAGTATGAAAAATTAGAAAAGCTCTAATTTTCATGCTCGTTATAAGTATTAAAAAAAATACGACATCTGAAAAAAATTAAGATTATTTAGGAAAAAAGAAATCAATCAAATGAAATTCACCTGACACAGCACAATGAAAAACGTAATAATAAACCTGTACGTTACCATATGATTAATAGAACATAATATGCACATATTACATAGGTACTACATATAGTATAAATACTACACATACTACACATACATTATATAAATGAGTCGAATGATATTTTAGATTTAGATTTAGATTTATTTGTTCATTATTTAAAAATGCTGTTAAACTCGAATATAATTCAAAATTTATTTATTTATTTATTTCAATCTACTGGGTAGTCCCTTACAGATTTTGCTTATAAAATATTTAAAACTAAAATAAAATAAAACTAGAAATAGAAAACAAAAATTGTAAATATAAAAATAATTTCAGATATAAAATAACATTAATAATAAGATGCATTAACAATTTCAAGTTAAAAATAACATTAATTCAAGAAAAGAAGTTAAAAAAAAAGAAAAATTCAGACTTAAGTAATAAATAAATATTAATAGTAAAAGCAATAGTAATTATAAAGGTATGCAGTACATTCAAATGATAACAGAGAATAATTTTAATAAATTTGTAGAATAAAATTATAATTAATTAAAATTAGAAGAATTATTGTAATGTTTCAAAAAATGTGATGATTTTTCTCCTAAAAACGAATCTACTGTAGTTGAAGTCAATTACTGAAAAACTGTTATTAAATAAGCGCTGAGAGTTTGCAATAGGTTCGGAAAAACCATAGTTCGTTCTATGATTTTGAAGATATAAAAATCTTTGGCTTCTGAAATCGCGCACTGGAGCATAGATATTATAAAAGCGAAGAATAGATGGACATTTTATTCTGCCAGATAAAATATCATAGGAAAACATCACGGATGCAGCATTTCGCCTAGCCTCAAGAGTAGAAAGCTTAATAAGTTGACATTTAGCTAAATATCCAGTAATATACGGTTGCCAGTTGAATTTACGAAGGCAAAACCTAATCATATTCTTTTGAACAGACTCTATTCTCTTAATATGTTTATCATAATAAGGCATCCAGATCGGACAAGCATATTCGAGGTGAGGACGAACAAGTGCAGTATATAAATTTTTGAATGTATAAGGATCAGAAAATTGCTGTGAGTTACGCTTAATGAAACCTAACATGGAAAAAGCTTTAGAAATAATTCGATCTATGTGAGCATTAAAAGTTAATTTATTATCGAGAATGATACCCAAGTCTTTTGTTTCACGGACATGTTCAATAATAGAACCGTTGATATTATAATAAGATTCAATTAAAGTTTGCTTCCTGGAAAATGACATGTAACTGCACTTATTAATATTAATGGTAAGACCATTAATGTTACACCAAGAGTAGAATTTGTCAAGATCCTGCTGCAGGAGATGGCAATCTTCGTCCGACTTAATAACCGCAAAAAGTTTGGTATCGTCAGCAAATGATAAGATCAAAGACTTAATATCGTAGTCGATATCGTTCATAAACAATAAAAATAATAGTGGCCCCATATGAGTTCCTTGTGGAAAACCAGACGTAGCCTCGAAGTTATATGACGTGCTATTTTGTATTTTAACGCAGAGTTTACGACCAATCAAATAAGATTGAACCCATAGAAGGAAGGTACCATGAATACCAAGAGCCTGAAGTTTAAAGAGTAGTAAAGAGTGGTCTACTTTGTCAAAAGCTTTAGAAATATCCGTGAATATCGTATCTACTTGATAGCCTTTTTCAATTGCATTGAAAACTGTGTGAAGAAAAACTGCTAAGTTAGTGGATGTAGATCTTCCATCCATAAAGCCATGCTGATTTGGAGATATGTGTTCTTTAACCAAGAAATACATTTTATCTGTGACAATAGCTTCGAAAAGTTTAGGAATAGAAGATAATTTAGCGATAGGTCTATAATTTTCAACGACAGTTTTAGACCCTGATTTGAAAATAGGAATAATGTTTGAGAATTTCCAGTCATCTAAGAAAATTCCTTCATTTAGTGATCTGTTAAAAATTAAGTAAAGAGGATAAGTCAAACTGTAAATGCAGTTCTTTAAAACTAAATTAGGGATAGCATCTGGACCAGAACTCAGATTAATATCTAAGGTATTAATTTTGTTGAAAATATCACAATATGATAATTGCATGTGTCCTAAATCAACAAAAGATTGTAGGTGACTTTGCAAATTTATTCTTGATTGTGGTCTTATAAAAACTGATTCAAAATACTTAGCGAATAAATTGCAAGTTGAGACTGAATCTTTAGCTGTTTCATTTTTATAGGAAATGCCTTGAGGAAATCCACAGGATTTTCTTCGGATTTTTATAAATTTCCAGAAGTTTTTGGAATTTGATTTTATATTAGACTCATGGGTAAGAATGAAATTATTATAAAGATATTTGCTCAAAAAATCAAATTCGTAGTCTCTGAAATACAAAATTGTCTGCCAATCAATCTGCCAAAGAAAAGCTAATTATATACTTTGTATGTGCTTTATTTCTCGCATTTTTCAAAGAGAGAAGCCTTTTATTGTACCACGGTGGATGATGAGTTGAAGTGGGTTCTTTCATAGGAATAGATGTAGTAAAACCGCCAAATAACAAATCTATAAATTTCTTATAACAACAATCAAGACTAATTTCAGCACTTAATACTTCATTCCAATTGATATTTAGCAAATAATCGTTTAAAAGAGAAAAATCACCATTTTTAAAATTAAATTGAGGAATGTCAATGATTTTTCCTGTTAAATCTTTATTTTTTAAATTAGGCTTAATAATTGCATTGTATACTGATATTGCAAATTTTTGAGACATTTTATCTCTGATTTTGTTGAAGAAGTATGTTTTTTTCGAGATTTTTTTGCATGTATAATCAAGATGCTTATTTTGAAATTTTAATTGATCATCTAGTATTAACTCTAAGTACTTAATTTCGCTTATTTTTTCAACAGGTTCATCATCGAATTTTACTTGGTATTCTGAACTACCATTAATTATCATGAACTTTGTTTTATCTAAATTTAGCTTTAATTTATTCATTCTTAGCCACTTGTTGACTCTTTCCAAATCATTATTTATTTTCTCTATGCAATCAACAGCTGATTTTCCTGAAACATATAGAAGTGCATTCAAGTCCGCAAACAGGATCAGTTGCGCAAAAATTACAGCTATCTCCATATCACTTATGTATATCAGAAACAATAACACCCCTAATACAGATCTTTGTAGAACTCCCAACAAAACTTTAATTGCTTGTGAGACTACACCATTGACTTTAGTTTTTTGACTTCTATTACTTAAATATGACTTAAACCAATTAAGTTCTATATTTTCAACGCCTATTGCTTCTAATTTCGATAATAGAATATTCCTGTCTACTGTTTCAAATGCTCTTTTTAAGTCAAGGAAGACCGCTACTATCGTTTGTTTTTCGTCTACAAGCTGTTTCCAATTTGCTACAATCAGATTCAGAACTGCTTCACAACTGTGGTTTTTCCTAAAACCTGATTGAAATTTAGATATTAAATTGTTCTCATTCAAATACCTTTCAAGTTGAATATATACAAACTTCTCAATAATTTTTGACTCTATGCTTGTCATATTAATTGGACGGAATTCACTGCAAATTTTTGTGTTTTTTACTTTTTCTATTGGTGTTACTACTGTTTCCTTCCATGCTTCTGGATAAATTCCCATATGTAACGAGCCATTTATAACTTCAATCAAATTATGTGTTACTAAATCAAAAACATCCAATAACATTTTACAGTTTACATGATTAAAGTCCTTTTTATTATTTATTTTTTTTAAAATACCTTCTAAATCATCTTCCTCCATTGTTTTAAAATTAAACTGATTTGTATTATTTCTTAATATTAAATTTTGGTATGGTATGTTTGGAATACTATTATTAATTTCTACTACACTATTTACAAAGTATGTATTAAAATTTGTTGCTATATCCATACTGTTTTTATAAATCAAACCGTTAAACTTGACTTCGATAATGTTATTTTTTTTTTTTCTTTTAGTACTAGCGTTCTTATTGTTTTCCTCATTTTCGATTGGTCCTTGCTCTTGAGAATTTTATTACTTATAAAGAATTTTATTACTTATTGTGTTCTTGCACTCCATCAAGCAATAATAAATCAGTTTTGAAAGCCCCCGTCTATGCGAATTATCATTCGTTTTATTTAGTTGTTATCTAAACGAAATATTTACGATTGATAGCAATTTAGAAAAAGCAAATATTTAGCAACGATTTTCTGTTCAAAACTGTTCTGTTCAAAGTCTAATTCTATTATGCAACAAATAGTTACAATAGTTCATATATCTCCATTGTGTTACAGCTCCTTGAAAATCGTAATCTTGTCCTAAATTCTTCTCCAAATAACACGATCGCAAGTCTAACTTGTATAATACAATAGCAGGTCAATAATATCGCAAGTCTAACATTAAAAAGTCTCAGTATGACATTTTTATTGTAAAATTTTTATTCTGCTAGTCATTTCATTTATGTCAACATTATTTTTCAAAACTCCCACTAATTCTTTCAATTATTTTAACCAAATTAACAAAATTTCTTCAAGACATTTATTACATAATTCTTATATATTCAAAAGATGAAATCTAGTGAAAAATAAAATAAAAACTCTAAACAATATTCCCAAACTCAAATTAAATTTATCTTTTTATTAAAAATAATTACAATCAAAAACTCAAGCATATAAAATAAACCTTTCTTCATATTCACACAAAAATAAACACTAATACATACATACTTACATGCATATGAGCAAATTTACATTATAAGTAATTTTCCCTAAAATTACAGTCGCGGTTTCACATTAAAATTTAATTGAGTTACAAAATGAAAATTTTCATTTATTAAGTCTTGACAAACGACTTACTGATTACAAAGGAAAAGAAAAAACCATTATTCAACACTAATATTGGTAGAGGGTATTAAAGAGATACGAGACAAAATTAATACCATATGTGGTTAAACACAATAAAATATACGTAAAATTTTCATCATGGTATCAGACAATGGTTTCAATAAGAATTTCAAAATTCTTAAAATATTTATTTTTTGTATATTATGAATTATGCTATATTCGTAAATTAATATAATGAGCGTGTGAGGACTACTGCTGGTATATATATAATTATAGAATACTCAGAAATGGAAATACACAAAAAAGGAAAATAAAATTATTTATTTATATTTATTATATATTTATTTTCACCTTATTCTAAAAAATCCTTTAATTCCATTTAGAAGTTGAAATTTTGTTTTGAATATTTTTAACAAATTTAAAATTAGAATAAAATTTCATAGTGTTATCATTTGAATATGTAGAATTTACAATTTTTTGTATACGTTACAGTCAAGATTCGAAGTTTATGTAATCGTAGTTAGGGGAAACAAAATTTTGCACCTTACCACAAATATTCTGTTTATATGGTAACTAAAAGCTAGTCGTAGTTAAGAGTTAATGGTAAAAAATGAATAGGATAGTAGTTAAAAGTTAAGAGATAGTGGTTAAAATATTTATATAATCCGCTCATAAGAGCAGTTTTAGAATAGGCTTTAATTTAGGTTTATTTCTTAGCATGTAAGTAGTGATAAGTTTTATGAAAAAATATAAATATTCAAAAAGGTTTTTGTCGCCATTTTTACTTTAAATAATAAATTAATTAATAAATAAAATAAGGAAAAAAACATTTTTTTTTTAGAAATATTTGCCTTTAATTTAAGCGTACTACAACTACAAAAATAAACTTTAGAATTGCAGCTTGATATAATGTTTTCATATCAAGTTATGATTGTAATTACGGAAAAAGCAAATTAGCCGAAATTCTAGGAAATCTTGAGATGAGATTAAGAGATTTGGTAAAAAGTTCGGCTAATTTGCTTTTTCCGTAATTACAATAATAACTTACTATGAAAACATTATATCAAGCTGCGATTCTAAAGTTTATTTTTGTAGTTTTAGTACGCTTAAATTGAAGGCAAATATTTCTAAAAAAAAAATGTTTTTTTCCTTATTTTATTTTCGACTTTTTAGTGAAAATATTTTTTTAATGAAAAATAATATATTTTCAAAGAACAACACATATAATCAAATGGCACTAAAATTCACTCTAACGCAATTTGGTTATTATTGCTCATACTTCAAATGTATAATTATATTTTATATTACTGTAACAAAGTTTATAAAAATATGTAGGTAGGTATATTTTTAAAATTTTTTTGGAGATTTTTGATTAGATACCTTTGAACTTTTTAATTTACGTATTAAAAAATTTTCACCAATAAAAAATTACGCGCTTTATAAAAAGAAACCCTGTTAAATACAAAAAATATTTGACGTAAAATCGTAGATTAAATCTGAGAAAAAGTCTGAAATGTAAACACTCATCCGACTTTATCTACGATAAAATTCGATTTTGTCCGAGGTGTATACGCTGCCTAAGCATAAATTGGCATATAAAAGTATAATATATACATGCATAAATCGAAATTGAACTTTTTTTACATGCGAGAAGAGTAATTTGTAACTGAGTGATAGATAACTGATACTTGATTGGTTAAAATTTTGTTTTCTTCCATAAATAATGTTTGCACATTATTTTCAATTAAACTAAGCCATATGATTATGTATGTAACAAATGCAAGCTCTATATGACACATGTACGTTACGTACATATACTTACTGAAAGAAAGAGAAATAATAAAAGAAAGAGATTAATAAAAGAAACCAAATTAAAAACACAAAAAAAATATAATGAAAATGATGATTGAAAATAATTGAAATTGAATAATAATAGAAAATGATTGAAATATAATGATTATGACTTGTATTGCACACATTTATTTTGTATTCCTTTTTTGTTTTTCTTTTTTTGCTTCTTTACACTATAGAAATGTCAATAAATATAGTGAATTTAAAGAGAAACCAAATTTTAACTTTATCAAATATCCATATTCCATTATTAGTACACACACATATGTAAATTTCACCTTAGTTGAATGCAAAGAATATCTATAATCTATATTAACAAGAATATACACTCCCATTTTACGTAAACCTAATTTTTAAGAAATACCAAACCGAGCAAAATATCATTAGTTAAAAGAGGTAAACTTTACATTTACTTATCGTATACCAAATTTATTATGAGAGAAAAAAGGTACAAAACAGATGTTTGCCTTTTGCTTTATACTGTAAAATAATTTTGCGTTCTCATTATTCTCCTTTGGATTTGTTTACGTTTCCTCCCATTATTTATATGAGGCAGGGTGGCAAAAAATGTTAGTTCTAATTTAGTTTGTTCCCTAATACGAGGATTAATTCTGATATTTTATTATTTTAATATTTTCGTTTTAAACATTATTATTTTCGTATATACCTATTAAAAATATTAAATTATAATTACTTTACAATAATATAAAATATTATTAATATTTTTGTCAGTAATAATTTGGAGTCACAAACATTATTATTTTTTATTAATTATATTAGTAAACCTAAATATTTATTATATTGGTATACGATTATAAAATAATACTGAGGACAACATCTATTTACAAATCACAGAATTTAAAGAATATGATAACGCTGTTTTAGTTAGGTCTCCTAAAAATCTTATGCATAGTTGATACAATTTAGAAAATAATATTGTTAAATATTTCAACGAAAATTTTTGTCGAAAATATTTTTCAAAATTATAAACTTTATTTATTTAATTTCAGCCAACTTTTTTTGTTACTCTCTTTTGTTTACTATATTTTTTCTTTTTCTTACACGTAAAATTCTTATTATCATCTATTTCTGACAATGTTTATCAAATTTGTATATGAATTTGTGTGCAAACAAATGAATACATACATGAGTTCATACTCTTTTTATGGATATACTTTGGTTAAATGGTTATTGAAATGGGTATTTTGTTGAATTGAAGCAAATTGAAACAAACATATAAAGTCCAAGGCAAGTTAATTAAGGCAAATATAATAAATTAGTCAGCTAGCCTAAGTAATAATTAAGAATAGTCATAGGTGTAAATACAATAGTATAAGCTATAAAAAATTTAATATTGTTAAAAAAAAAAATTATGAATCTATTATCATGGCAATAAATAAATAAAAAATTATTTATAATTTACACAAAATTTTGCCTATGTATAATCCCGAACGAATTATACATATTTCTGCATTTGTCTGTCAATTCCACAGAGCGCTCCAAATCGTATATAAATTGCAATACATATACAAATTGCTTTGTGTTGTTTTTTTTAACATAAAACACAGCCTACAATACCAAAAAGCCCTGACACTTTTTTTTAAGTTATGTTTCAAGCAATCGAAAAAAGCTTAAAAAAATTACAACCGCAAACTATTTTTTTTTCTTGATTTGTCTTTTTTTTTTAAATGCCTATTTTTACCTATTTTCTTTTAAACTTTTTACAATTAAATTTTTCCCGAAATACTCCGAATTTAGGATTTCTTTTTTAACATATCGAAATTTCAAGCCTGAACTCGAAATTTTAGTGCAATATTTAATAAAATTATTTTCAAGTGTTTTCTGTTCAAATTTACCGCGTTCATTTTGACAATTGAAAAACAGAAAGAGAATTGAAATGTTTACAAATTAAGTACTTGAGCTCTCAAAATTTATTAGCAAATGTGCCTATTTATTTTATATACAAATTAACATAATTTACTTAATCTACTATATTGAATCAAAAATATGATGCAAGAAATTGTTGTGTTACTTTTTATTTTGCTTTACTGTAGCATTTCAGCATTTTTATAAAAAAGTAGATGGGAGACCTTTTTTTAAATGCATATTTCTGTATTAAAAAATTTAATTTTTTAATTTTTTTTAAACTGGAAAATGTAGAAAGGATGCAACTTTAGGGCACCTTTAGAACATAATATGAATAAATCCGTACTTTTCCAGCTATTCCAAAATTAGTGTTCAGCCTACTATTTTTTCCCATAAGAGTACGAGTATTTAAGCCTACTATTTAGCTTTTCCTTATTCTGTGATTCGGCTTTTAATTATTGTATGCTATGCATAAAATAAATATATTTTGGTGTACCCACAGTGAAGCTCATTAAATATTTTTTAGATTTTTAATTCATTTATTCATATTATAGTAAAATACTTCAAAAATATGAAATTAAAAATAATCAAAATTAATTAAAGAAGAACAAATAAAATATTGTGAACAAATTTAATTAACTATTCCAAACCATCCTGACTATTAACATTAAATAAATATATTTCGTACTAATAGTGAAGCACATTAAACATTACAAATAATTGAAAATAAATAAATAAAAACAACGTGCAAGTGCAAAATCGAAACTGAATTACGAAAATGTATTTTGTTTAAAGTTATGGCTCATTGTCAAATATTATTCGTTCAATATTCTATTTCAACGATTAGATGCAATAAGATTTAAAAATTGATATAAATAAGACAAAAAAAGAAATAAATTGATAATGGCAAATTTAATATGACACTAATAACACATTGAGATTCTGGCAATGCCAATCAAACATATGACAAAAAAACAAATGACAAATGATATTAATCAGATCTTGATCACATTTAATATTAACATGATTAACTTGATAAATTTTCAATGATAACAATAATGATGTCTCTAAAATGATCGAGTAAATGACCCTTAGGAAATACAAAATTTTGCACCTTAATCTGTTTATATGGTAACTAAAAGCCTATTCATTTTCAAAAAAAAGGTGTTATAAATACGTAAGTAAATACGTATTTTTCTTAAATTTAAAATAAAAACTCTAATGAGATAGAATTTATATAATAGAAATCATAAAAAGATAGAAAAAGATAGAAATAAAAAAAGCTAGAATTTATTTTGCTTCCGTCATTTATGGCGGGTTACAAATCTAGTTCTATTATAAAATTCGGTATTAAAACTTCTAATTTAATGTCGAAACGAATGAAAGTAGTCCCATCTCAGTCACGCGGAATTGAGCGTATAATTTTTGTAGAATTTTCGAGCTTAAATAATAGAAAATTTGTATAAAAATTGAAGATATTAGGTCTTTTTATAAACCCATCCTGTGAAAATAAAATACTGTATAACAATTTTTTTTGACAGAATTATTAAAATTTGAATTTTCTACATTTGCAGTTTTGTGTTATAAATATAAACAGAGCAGCACAACTGATTGTCATGCGATATCTACTATAAATTTGCAGTTTCCCTGCTAAGCTAAATATGTTTATTAATAAACTTTAAAAATGTTAATGAACAAAATACTTGCTAATATTGCCTGTTTATGAAAACCACTATTGTCTTTTGACAAACTCAAAAATTTATTCGACTATTTAATTTACCCAGATTTCGTATCTTAACTGTAACAATCTTTCTATGTCTAATTTAATTTCTTAAATTATTCATTATTAACTAAAATTTAAATAAACTTTAGAATTAAAATTTTAAATAGTACACTCTGTCAAAATCTATCTAATAAATTAAAATCATTGTCTAAGGTTAATGTATTTTGGGTATATGACATCATCATGATAATAAAAATTCGTAATGAGATTTTAACAAATGTTTCACAATTCATTACGAGACATTTTTTTAATCAATTTAACATCTTCAATTTAATTTAATTTTTAAATTTTGATTAACTTTTTATTAAAATGAGAAAATTTATTTTTAGCATTTAATTTGATTTTTTTTTCAAAAAAGTTAAGGAGCTCATGTTCTTTTAGAGTGAAAATTTCTAAAAATACTGAAATCCAATTAATTAATTAAATCAAAATTTAAATAAAGTTCAATAAAATTTAAAAATAAGCATTTGTGTTGTTTAAACTTAAATTCTCTTTGAAAATAACTGAAATAGAAATTATTTAAAAAGAATGAAAAAAAAAATTTAAAACTTTAAATGATGACTAGAAATATAATTTGAAAAAAACAGAGTGAAATGAAAAATATCCGGATTTTTTGTTTTTTAACCTTCAAATGATAAAATAGCTTTTTTATTAAAATTGTTTTAGAATTTGTTTGTTAAAACATTATTTAGAAATCAAAAATTTTACGTATTAATTTCAATGATCGCTATAAGCGTTCAATGATCGCTATCAATACAATTTGAATTCAAAGAGCCTCTGTTAGTATTTTCACTGCCTGCTACAGTTTGCTATTTTCCCCTCACACACATTTCATTTTACAAACAAAAGCTTACTAATGTATACTCGAGCGGCAGTGGAACAACCGGCAGTGAAAATACCAATGTACAGAGCTACAAACACTGGCAATTAAACCTCTGTCTGGGTATGTTCTGTAAAAATCACACATTGAACGCCTCTTCGAATAACATATGTATGTGGTGTCAAACTATAGATGACAAAATATATTAAAAATAAATAAATAAAATAAAACCAATAGGTCTGTATGTTAACTTGCAAATTTATATAAATTTTCGCAAAGTTATCTAAATTCCTGTAGGTTTTTTATTTACATGCTTTTTAAAAATTTTTAAAATATTTAAGTGAATTCAGATTATAAAGCGATCACAGTTCACTTGTAAATAAAATTTCTATTTTGTAAAATATTTTGTTGTTGTTTTAAATGTCAATCCAATATTTTTTATTTATAAAAAGTAGTCTAACTAACCTTAAAATTTATTTTTATAGTATTTCCAGACAGAAAGACCAAAAGTGAGAAAAATAATTTATGTTGTGACTTACAATAAAAAAATTATAAAATTGAAAATTGTATAATTATAATAAAAAATTATAAAAAATTTCAGAAAATTACTAAACAATTCTAGGTTAAAAAAATAATTATAACCTAAAAATCAGTTATTATTTACATAAGAACTTTTTGTGTGAAGTTTGCGTATGTTTACTTTTTTTTGTAAATGAGATTATTTTCACTGTTCTCTCAGAATTTTTTAAGATATATTTGATCACGTGATTTTTTCTCTCATTTCCAAATTTTTGCAAATAAAAGTTAAGCATTGTTTACACTTCAATATTATTAGACAGTATTTATTGATGAGAGAGAATATTGAAGAATATTGAAGTGTAAACGCTGTCTAAAGGTACAGACCTAATATAAGACCTGTGTGTTAACTCTATAATTTTTACAAACTTATGTTTGTTTAAATTTTTAATTATGTATTTATAAATTTTGATTTCGCATATTTTTGAGAAACTTAAAAAAAAAATAAGAGCTTCAGACATAAAGCTCTCTCTTATACCCTTGACAGACTATACTTCATTCTGAAGTTCAACTTAATTATGAAGTAAAGTTTAATGAAGTGGTGACAGATTAGCTACTTAATTATTACTTTTTTTTATATTATTTTATAAACAATAAAAATGGAAAATAAAAAAAGTTATTTTGAATTTTAGTTTGTTTAATTATTTAAGATTGCTTCAACGATATAAAAAAAATACAAATAAACTTAAGAGAAAACAGATTTATCATTTATTAAGAATTATTTTTTTTCCAAAAAAGAATAAATTTATTGGGAAATATCCAATAAAAGGCAAATGTTAATATAAATAAAAAAAAATATTAAATACTCTATACTATACGTTGATGGGTTGGTTTAATACGTGGTCATTGAAATCAACTTTTTAAACACTTAGGTCTCTCTGATGAATAATTAGGCCCTGATAAAATTATTTTCTATCAGAATCATAACTCAAAATAATGTAATGAAGTTTTGTTTAGGATAGAACATTATTCTTTTGAAAATTAGATGTTGCCCCGATGGTCTTTAGGCATTTCATTATGTATATTATATTATTATAAAAGTTTACTTTAAATTATTTTCACCTATTTTTAATTATTTTTATTTTTTTTTTTTTAAAATAACACTACCACCTTAACCACTTAACCAAAATAAAATAGAAAAATGATAATGTACAAATTATAATTCAAAACAAAATATTAAAATGTCAATTCGAATTGTTATTTCAAAATATTTAGGTTTTCAATAAAAATTTCCAACAGATGGCTTTTTTCTTAATTTAATGGTAAATGAAGCAGATTTTCTTCATAATGAAGAATTTTAGTCTAATGAAGTATAGTCTGTCAAGGGCAACGAATTAGAATTAAATGGAAGTGGCTATCCCATACAAAAATACAAACATTTTGTCCATATTTTTTTAGTACTTCTCTTTCTGTTTGGTTTCCAATTGTCAAAAAAAAAATTTTTTCAGTATTAGGCCAATATAGTTTTTTTAAGTAGAAAATTAGTAAAATCTTTGAGTATGAATAAAATAAAAGGTATCAAAATATAATCTTAATAAAAATAACAATGTTTTTTCAATTTAAACTTTCTTTTACTTTATTACCGTATTCTATTATTACACAGAAAAGTATTGCTGTTAAATTATTTGAAAAAAAAAAAATCATTCATGTTTCTGAAATATTGAAAATGTAGCAGTAGTGTGTAATATATGGATATATGAAATTTTCAAAAAGTACGAACACTAGCAATGAAGTAGGCAAAAATAAAATTTGTTATTGTCAAATAAATATTAAAAAAAGTCAATAAAATTTTTGATTTTTATTAAAAATTGTTAAAAAATTACAAATTTTAAGGAAAAATGGAACGTAAAAAGAAGATTTGTATCATTCCAGGCTGTAAGTCTCATTTGGAAAAAGAAAATTACGTGTCTTTACATATGTAAGTATTATATTTTACATCTTTTGAATTTTTAAAAACTTCTAAGCAAAACAGTGTAGTATTAGGATAATTTAAATATCCGGACAAAGAAATTTTTTTTTTGAATATCATTTTAAATATTTATTTTGAATATATGATATAAAGATGGAAATATAATAAAATGGGAATATGTAGAAGCATTGCATAACTTACAACAAAATGAATTACTGCATTTAGGTAATAAACTAAAATTGCGTCAAATAAAATACCATGATAGTAAAATGAAGGTTGGTTTAGCTACTCAAATATTTAGCGATTCAGTTGCAGATGCGTTACAGTTTTGTTTGGAAAGGCTAAATCTTCCTCAATTTAGGGGATGTGAAGCCACTTTTAAATTTTTTAGAAATATTAATAAATGCTTTGATATTTTAAATAGTCGCAACCTATCAGCTAAAAACTTAAAAAAAGCTTTGAACCCAAATAATTTTGAATGTAAGTTAATTCAAAATATTTAAACTCTTCAATATAATTAATACTACTTTTCCATAATTTTTAGGTATTTTTCAATTTATTGATGAAGTAGTACCGTATATTCTTTCGATTATACCAGGTAGTCGTAGCACAGGATTTGATGGTCTCGTAATTGATTTGTTAAATATCAAAGATCTGTATAAAGAATTGGTATTCTCTCAAAAAATTAAATTTCTTCCCAGTTATAAGATCAGTCAAGATCATATAGAACTATTTTTTTCTTCAATAAGGATGCGTCTTGGAAGAAATGACAATCCCACTTCAAAACAGTTCAAAGCAACTTATAAAAGGTTATTAGTTCGTTGTGAAATAAGAGACCATGGAATAGGTAATTGTATTCCACTTGAGGAAATACCAATATTGACGAATGAGCTTAATACTTCATCAATATTAAGAATTAATGAATCAATTAAAAATAATTTTGCATCTTATTTATTTAATGAATCTGAATTTGAAGAAAATGTAGAAGAATTTCAACCACTTTCTGCTTGTGCTGAACATATTGTAGAATATATTGCTGGCTTTGTTGTATATAAGCTGAAATCAAAATTGAAATGTGCAATATGTATTTCTGCAATCATAGCAAGTGTCGTGGAAATGAATACAATGGAATATTCATTAATTTCATATAAAACAGAAGGTTACTTAACTTACCCTTCTAAAGATGTAGTCGATATATGTAAGTTTTGCGAATTATTATTTCGACAAACGAATAGTTTAAAAAAAACAAAATTGTTATATAGTTTAATTTCCAAAGTTCTTATAAATTTTATAGGTTCTAAAATTTTTGAAAATTTCTATAATCATATGTTTGACCAAAAACCTTTAGAAAATCATTTTTGTTTATTAATAAAAAGTATTGCAGAAATTTATTTTAATACACGAATACATCATTCCTTAAAACTACATAATGAAAGAAACAGTGTAAGAAATAAATTAACAAAATTAATCCATTTCAAAGGGCACTAATCTATATTTTCTAAAAGAAACTTTAAAAAAAACGCTCCTATTTCTTTACCTCAATGGTGGTGTGGAAAAAAGAAAATGTTTTGATACAAATATATTAATAACATATTATTTACATATTTATAAGTATAGGATAGACAATCGGCAATAATAAGTTTATATAATTTTATATAATAAATATCAAATATGTAAAAAATTTTATAATCAATCTATTGAAAAAACTTATAGAAAAGAATTTAAAATCTAAAAAAAAGAATAAATATTTTAAAATTCAAAACTAGAAAGCGCTGTATTTCTCATATTTTTTTTCATATATGTATTAATAATAAATTTTGATTAATTTATCCATTATTGTTAGATATTTTTACTCATCATATTTTTAAAAAAAATTTAAGTCAAAATACATACAAATTGAGGCATATTAAATTCTGAGCACTATCCTGTTTATTTATCAAAATAATTTCCATTAAAAAGAGAGAAAATATATTGAACGAATATATTCGTCTATTTCTGTTTTTTGACAATCGGAAATACCGAAGAAAGAGAGGAATATACCCAAAACATTGGACACTTTTTTGTATGGATAGCCACTTCCATTTAATTCTAATTCGTTGGTCAAGGGTATTAAATAAATTCCTACAAATGAAATTTCTATTTGCAAAAATTTACTGTCAATAATTTTGTTATTGTTTTAAACGTCATTTTTTGTGAAGAAATTTCTCATTGAAGTAAAAAGTAAGTTTGACTTAAGCCTTTTAATATTTTTAAACTAAGTTTTAAGGTTATGTCATCAAAAATTTATCAAATTAAAAACTGAAAATTATAATTTTTTATCAAAAATTTCAGAAAATTATGTATCAATATCTAAAGTAAATAATAATGATAACCTAAAAATCAATTATTTTTTATATAAAATAAAGTTAACAAACATAAGAAATAATTTTTTTTGTAATTAAATTAATTAATTAAATTAATTAAGACTTTATGTTTAACATTTTTCAATAGTTATAATTCTAAAATTATAATTTTTGATAATTTTATAAGAAACGAGCAAAGTTACCCTACGTTGTCCGGGTCGACCACAAAATGAATCGAATTTATTTCAATGAAGTTTGATTTATGAATCGAATTGAAAAAAATTGGTTTATCAAAAATATTCTAATATTTTTTTTCACTACGATAAAAAAATATCAACAATACTCCAACTTAAGCTATACTTATATTAAAATTATTTCTTTGTAAACAATATTTTGGTGATCTTTTCTGATGAAGTATAAGCAAATACGCTCCTTGCTGTTGAGGTAAATTCTTGAAATAAAGAAATGTTCGTTTTTTCCACAATCAATTGGAATTTGTACTTAAATGAAATTAGGATGCCAAGTTCTTATTCTTAATCTAGTACCGTAGTTTTGGCTTCTTCAAGTTTCGTAGAAGCAATATTGAAGCTACTACTTTTAATTCCAATTGATGAGGAACAACAACTTCATTTTCATCGATAACTGTATCTATCGATTTGTACACATGGACCCCCTGGAACACTCTGCAGTATTTTCTGATTAATAAAACAAATCGTCACATTTTTGTGGCTAATTCACATAGCCACTTCACATAGTCATGTAAAAATTTTATACTGATTCATAAATTCGAAAATACTTTTTCAGGACAATATATGTTTTTTTATTTTTCATAGAATACCTATGAATAAATTTTCATGCCTGTAACACTATTGGTTTTTATTCCTGAGACATACATGCTAAGAGTTGTACGGCAGTAACCCGAACCAGTCCAAATTTTTGAAATCGGTAACAGTCGTATTTCTGTATTTGTGCAAGAGTATCTAAGTGTAAGTTTTTATGCCTGTAACACAATTGGTTTTTGAAATAGTCCCGGGACGTACGTGCTGGGAGTTGTACGGCAGCAACCCGAGCCAGTCCAAATTTTCGAAATCGGTAACAGTCGAAAGAGAATCTAAATGTAAATTTTCATATCTGTCACAAACATGGTTTTTAAAATATTCCTGAGTCTTGGTAAGAGTTGTACGGCATCAACCCGAACCTGTCATCTGATGGCTTTGTAAAGTACCGCGTTATTTGCATACCGGTACCATGAATAACTGTGCAAAATTCTCTCAGAACTCTATCTTTAAAACTGTGGGCGTGTATAGCGAACAAACAAATAAACAAACAAACAAACAAACAAACTTTCCCTTTTATAAGTATAGATAATAATTGTTAAATCTTTAATTTACAATTCCGTTATTATTAAATTTTAACTAGCAATAAAAATAAAAATTAATTTTAATATAAAATATTTTTAATAGAAAACTTCAAAAATATCAAAAGTTAATAAATAATATAAATGGTAAAGTAAAAATAAAGTAATAAATCAATAAAAATTAAAATATAAGAAAATTTAAATAAGGTATTGTATATGTACCTAAGTAAAATGCATTTTTCTATAGTTTTGTAAATATTCACATGTGATTGCTATAATAAGTATTAGGAAAATTGTTTTATAATATCCAATTCGACCAGACAACTTAGGCTAGGTCTTAAAATTCTATTTTTATATTTTAAATTACCTAGTATATAATTAATCTTAAACTTAATTTTTTCTTATTTCATTTTGTTTTTATTAAATCGAATTTGATAAATAATTTCTATTATAATGCTTAATATAAT
This sequence comes from Argyra leucocephala, assembly GCA_963942445.1. Classification (NCBI taxonomy): domain Eukaryota; kingdom Metazoa; phylum Arthropoda; class Insecta; order Diptera; family Dolichopodidae; genus Argyra; species Argyra leucocephala. The sequence goes on along the minus strand of OZ012681.1, from coordinate 5,456,181 downwards.
TTAATTATAAGTTTTAATAATAAATGTGAAATGAATTTTAAAACCGTAAATATTACTTGATTAAGATTAAGATTAAAATAATAATTGTATAAATTAATTTGAATAAAAAAAAAAAAAAAATACAATCATTTTGAAAAGTTTTTCTAAATTAATCAAAACCTTCAAATTTCTTCGATTTTATAAGTGAACCTTTTTATATTTGCCTTAATTAACTTGCCTTGGACTTTATATGTTTGTTTCAATTTGCTTCAATTCAACAAAATACCCATTTCAATAACTATTCAACCAAAGTATATCCATAAAAAGAGTATGAACTCATGTATATGCAATTTTAATAAACAATATTTAATATGCAAATTTAATAAACATTGTAAGAAATAGGCGATAATAAGAATTTTAAGTGTAAGAAAAAGAAAAAATATAGTAAACAAAAGAGAGTAACAAAAAAAGTTGGCTGAAATTAAATAAATAAAGTTTATAATTTTGAAAAATATTTCCGACAAAAATTTTCGTTGAAATATTTAACAATATTATTTTCTAAATTGTATCAACTATGCATAAGATTTTTAGGAGACCTAACTAAAACTGCGTTATCATATTCTTTAAATTCTGTGATTTATAAATAGATGTTGTCCTCAGTATTATTTTATAATCGTATACCAATATAATAAATATTTAGGTTTACTAATATAATTAATAAAAAATAATAATGTTTGTGACTCCAAATTATTACTGACAAAAATATTTTTAAAATATTTTATATTATTGTAAAGTAATTATAATTTAATATTTTTAATAGGTACCTATATACGAAAATAATAATGTTTAAAACGAGAATATTAAAATAATAAAAGATCAGAATTATTCCTCGTATAAGGGAACAAACTAAATTAGAACTAACATTTTTTGCCATGAGGCAGGGTTCATATAAATAATGGGAGGAAACGTAAACAAATCCAAAGAAGAATAATGAGAACGCAAAATTATTTTACAGTATAAAGCAAAAGGCAAACATCTGTTTTGTACCTTTTCTCTCTCATAATAAATTTGGTATACGATAAGTAAATGTAAATCTTAACTCTTTTAACTAATGATGTTTTGCTTGTTTTGGTATTTCTTAAAAATTGTCTTAGGGGTACGTAAACTGGGAGTGTATGTTCTTGTTAATATAGATTATAGATATTCTTTGCATTCAACAAAGGTGAAATTTAAATATGTATGTGTACTAATATAATGGAATATGGATATTTGATAAAGTTAAAATTTGGATTCTCTTTAAATTCACTGTATTTATTAACGTTTCTATGGGTAAGAAAAAAAACCAAAAACAAAAAAAATATAAAAAATATAATAAAAATGTGTAAAATTTTCAATTATTTTCAATCATTATTATTACTATATTTTTTTTGTGTTTTTAATTTTGTTTCTTTTATTAATCTCTTTCTTTTATTATTTCTCTTTCTCTCACTAAGTATATGCAAATGTACGTACATGTGTTATATAGGACTTGCATTTGTTACATACATAATCATATGGCTTAGTTTAATTGAAAATAATGTGCAAGCATTATTTATGGAAGAAAACAAAATTTGAACTTATCAAGTATCAGTTATTTATCACTCAGTTACAAATTACTCTTCTCGCATGTAAAAAAAGTTCAATTTCGATTTATGCATGTATATATTATACTTTTATATGCCAATTAGCCGAAATTTTTGTCAATTAGTCTTGAGATGAGATTAAGAGATTTGGTAAAAAGTTCGGCTAATTTGCTTTTTCCGTAATTACAATCATAACTTGCTTTGAAAACCTTATATCAAGCTACGATTCTAAAGTTTATTTTTGTAGTTTTAGTACAATTAAATTGAAGGCAAATATTTCTAAAAAAAAATTTTTTTTTCCTTATTTTTTTTCAAATACACTTTGTGCATTTTTTTGTTATTAAACAATTACCATATTTTTGTAAGTTAAAAATTTATATTGAAAAAATTAAAAATTAAAACAAACTCCATTGTTTACATATACTTTTGTCATTTTGGTTTTATTTTTCTTAATTGGACTAAGTACTAAGTTTGATAGAATAAGTTTGACATTTATTTTATTTTTACTTGTACGCAGGGATGCTTTCCCAAAATTTATCAGCCGGTTCGCAGTGATATTTTCTTACAAATTTTTTTATTTTTTTAATATTAATATTTCCATCAAAATATTATGGTTTGTCAGAGTAGCAGACTAAGTCAAGAATATTTAACTATCGTTCATATTCTTTGCAACAATAATGCAATAGGATAAAAGAGAATAAAAAAATAATTCAACGAGATGAAAATCACTTTTATTTTATGTATTCATTTCAAGAGATACAAAATTTACATGAAAAAAAACTGAACATAACAAAAAATTGTGAAATTTCATATATTAGTAAATATTATTGTTATAAAGTAATTATATTATTTAAAATATTTCCAAATAGCTAATTGATTTTCAGTATATTCTTTCGGTTTAGATTTTTTTAACCCTGGTATCATCTGCCGAGTTATGGTTCCTCAACCAAGTTTTTACATAGGGAACTGCGTTCCAAGTTTCCAATGGACGACCAACTAAGTTTAATGTCATCAAATTTGAAACTGGCTGCACTGTTAATCTGGCTCTTATATCAATTAATGAGTAGACAAATTTTAAATTTCAAGAATTATGGAATGGTTATGTAAATATAGAAGGTGGAGGAGGTATAGTAATTATGAGAAACATTCAAATACAGTTCAGTTTAATTCTTTATTATAGAAAAGGTATAAATGGGAAAAGAAATGATTGCAAATGCAATTGGTATAAATTGACTATTGAGAGACTCACTACTTCATTGATTACATTTGTTAAAGGCTAAAATTCAGTTCATCTAAATATTTTCACGTTACTCTAAATAAATCATCTATATAGTATTCTTAATCAATGCTTTTACATATATACCTATCTATGATAACTTGATAAAATTTAAAAATTTTTTATTTTTTTTAAAAAATTAACTGAAAGATTTCTATAAAGTAAAAAATCAGAATCGCAATGAAAACTAGATAATATTTTCAAATTGTTTATATTTGCACCAAATGGTAAATAGATTTTATTTAAATAATTTTTTTTTTTTGCGTATCTTTTTTTTTTTGCCAAAGTAAATCATTTTTTTTTCGCTTATTTTAATAGCCGGTTCGCACGAACCATAGAATTTACATCTAACGGTTCGCACGAACCGGTGCGAACCGGTAGGAAAGCATCCCTGCTTGTACGGTATACTTGTATATTCAGTTTCAGTCATTGTTAAAACAAAACCACAGTTAAAAAGAATAATAATAGACCTGTCAGTGTATTTTCACCTCTTAAAAATGATTTAGATACATTTTATTAAGAAATTGTAATTAATATACGAATAAAAACAGTTTTTTAAATTACAAAATTGGTTAATTTTAGACACAAGAACAAGAAAAGTAAAAAAAATCATTCAATCATATTTTTACTAAAGCTGGATTTTCATTCACCAATATTTAAAATCTTAAAAATTTTATCGGCTCTAAAAAGGGAGATAACATGAAATGATATTATTTTATATGAGAGCTCAATGCGTACGACAAGAACAGAAAATATTATTTACCGGGGATATTTTCACAAAAATTGGGGATATTTTCAAAAAATTTGATTAAAGTATATTTTTAAAATATCGGGGATAGTTGTTTTTATACCCGCAGCACATTTTTAACAATTTTTTGATTAAATATACATAAAAAAAATAATTTTTTTTTAAACGGCTGGTTTTGACGGTTAAATTGTTGTTTTTTTGTGTATAAAATAAATTTCCCAAATAGAAATATAGAGATTTCTTTGCAACGGTCTATTTTTTTCTTACATAAAAAACTCAATAAAATATCTCCCTTTTTAGAGCCAATAAAATTTTTAAGATTTTAAATATTGCTCTATGAAAATCCACCTTAACTTATATGAAATTATTGACACAAGTATCACTACTTTCCATTACATTTAATATTTTTTTACATTATAGTAGCTATTTATATTATTTGAATTTGTATGAACTTGACTAAGCACTTTAAAATGAATTGTAAACACTCAATACGAGCTTCGTTAGCTCTTTCTGAGAAATTTAATTAATAAATTAAAAAAATTAATAAAATAAAAAATAACAAAATATTTTACATAAAAATAAAAAATAAATAAATAGTGAGTTATTAAGATAAAAATATTTTTTTTTTTCATTTATTAAAAAAATATAATTACTATAAGTATAATTCAAAATAAATTATTACAAAAGTAACTTGAAAACAAAAAAAAAAAATTATTAATTAATTACCAAAATAACACAAGTAAAAATATAAACTGGAGTGAAATTGCAAAAAATAACACAACAATTAAAATCACAAATTAATTAATTTATTAATAAAAACTTAATTGAAATGTTTAATTAAAAAAAAATAAACAAAACATAATGAAAAACTGTATTAAAAATAACTTTGCAATACAATCAGTAATTTAAAACTGAAATATAGCTTAACTCTATTAGTTTTTATTTTTATTTTCTCTTTTAAATGAAAATTGTCCAGAATTTGGTTTTATATATTTTTTTAAGTTATGTACAAAAAAAAAAAAAAAAAAAACAAAAACAAAAATTTTGTAATTTATTTAAAATGTTGTCCTTTATATGTGTACTATTTTTACGGTAATTTATATAGTATTCCACACAATGTAAATAAATATAATATAATGCAAATAATATAAAAAAAAAGGTGTATAATCTGAGTTGCCAGAATAATTAACATTAAAATGACCGCCCCAAAACGAAATTTAATTCAATGAGTTGAGGATTTTTACATAACTATTAAGATTATTTTTTATTTCCTTTTTTTATTTAACAAATTTTATTGACATTTTTTTTGTGTAAATAAAAGAGAGGAAACCTCAAAAATTAATTAGGGGTACATTGGTATTTTTGCTTTGAAATAAGCAAAAATCATTTATTTTAATTAAGTGTCAAAACAATTTTTTTTTTTTAAATTAAAAAATATGAGGTAATCCAATTCGAGCGCTTTTTTTAGTTAAGGTTTTTATAAATTGATAATAATAAAAAAAAATCTGATTTTATTTACTTTCTTTTGATAGAATTTTCGAATCGAATAACTAATTTATACTATATACAAATAACCATTAACCAATACGGTAAAAACGAAATTAATGATCTGGATTTGCAACAAAAATTGAAAGAAGAACTGAAATTTTCTTTTTCTTCTTCTTGCTTTAGACAATGTTTGCCTGTTTTGTTCAAGCTAATCGTTTTGTTCAAGCTGGATATTCTGTATTTCAACCACATTTTTGTTTGTCTAATTTTTGGATATTCCGCTTTTTATCAAATTATTTTCATTTATTATGAACTGGTCCCATTAACAATATACATGATGATCAACCTTTGAAATTAATCTTTTTCAAATCCTGTTCCCTAATGCGCTATTCGTTGCCCCTTACTCAAATGTTACAATGTCCGAAGAACTTGATTTGTTAACTCTTAAAGAAGATGATGTTACTAAATATTGTTTATAGCTAAAATACACATTGGCTCTGAAAATATGAACTTCCAATTGGAACAATACATTTATAAAAGACGTCCTGATGATGTTAATTTTATCAATTTAGGCAAAACATGAATAGAAATTACTTTTAGCTGCTCGCGCAATTGCTGCTATATTGAACATCCACAAGAGGTGTATGCAATTTCATTTCGTCCAATTGGTCTATGTGCTGTTCTCAAATTTGCCAAGTACATTAATTCTACACCAATTCCTGGAGGTTTTACTCCTATTGCATTTACAAATCAAATTCAGCAAGCGTTTAGAGAGCCACATCACTTGGTTGTAACTGATCCAATGACTGATGATCATCAACCAAATATTAAAGTTTTATATTTATTATAATATACCTGTCATTGCTTTTTGTAATACTGATAGCCCTTTCCGTTATATTGATATTGTATATCAGTAACAAGTTATCTAATTCTATATTGGTCTAATGTGGTGGATCATAGCTCGTAAGGTTTAAGATTACATGGCACAATTTCAAGTCAATCTGAATAGACTGTTGTCGTCGATTTATTCTTCTATAGCAAAAGAAGATGCTAATGCTAAAGAAATTCAGAATATCAGCATCAAAATTGGATGATCTTGTTGAACCAGGCCCAAAAGAACCAAGCAATTGGGCTGATAAATTTTTCAGACTGCAATGCCTGTACCTACTACTGAAGATTAGAATGAAAGATTGAAAGATATTGGGTGGCGACGGAGCTTATATAAATATCATTGCCTATTTGTAATTAAGCAACTATTTGTTGTCATCATCAATAAAAAATCAATGAAATGTAAAAATGAACATTTCAACTAAATATTTTTTTTTTTCATTATTTATTTATTAAATTATTACTTAGTAAGTAAATTATATATAAAACTATTTTAACAAATTATATTAGATTTTAGATATTCATCATAAATGCTTCAATTTATAAAGTGTTTTTTAATGTAATAATTAATAGACTAAAATTAAGACCTAGCTGTCTGGTCGTATAGACTTATATGATAATTGTTTGCTTATAATAAAATTCGATCTATGATGGACATATTCCCTGTGGTTTTCTTTTATTTATTGCCATTTAAGCTAAAAATATTTTGTATGTCTCACATGTTACTAAAATTGCGGTGGTGCGGTTATGCGACTATACACATTGCCTTGTAGTACACTTTAATGAATTTGCTATTAATTAATTCTTTTACTGAACTTACAGTTTTCTCTTAGTTTGTTTTTAATTATTTCGTATTTGTCAGTTGATTCAATACATGCTCAAAAATGCCATTCGCGGCAAATTTAATTTGAAAGTTCAAACATCAATACATTTTTTTTCTTACATCAAATTTTTTTCAAATTTGCATAGAATAAAAAGTAATTTTACCCCCCGCTATATATAGTTTTTTAAAATCAATGTATCTTAAAATATTTTAAAATTATGATAGTAAAATATTATCATATGTTTTATAACAAATCTGTTAGAATTTCTTGGGCAAAATACAAAATAAGAATGCATACAACAAAGTGTTATTTGTCAGTTGAGTAAATATTTGTTGTATGTGAATAGAATTTTCTTAATCCTTAAATGCATGATTTTTCCTTTCTCATTGAAAATATTTTTGAGTAGATTTCGACTCCTGGAAACCCAAATCGTATTCCAAATATCAAATTAGATCTTTGGAAGAGCTCTAAAGCTAAAAAAATGGGTAACAAATTTTAGAAATTTTGTTTAAGCATTAATAGTTTATTTATACCATCACAATCATTTCAGTAAAAATTAAAGTAACTAATGATTTATTGAAATTCCTTTGAATGATATCTATTAACTGCATAACGGTTCATAATATAGAATTTCTTCGATTTTTAGGATTTTTTAAGAATTTCTAAGATCTATCCAACTACTAGGGTATACTGACGAGATTGATTTCATCGCCAGATCACAACAAACGGTCTAGACTTTTACCCAGATTGAAGAGAAAGCGGAAAATATGGGTTTCAAAGTAAATGACGAAAAAACAATATATAATATGTTGTCAAACAAAAAGGCCTATCAACATTATATTGGTTAAAAAACCACTGTCGGCACATATAGTTATACGAGGTAGTACAGTAGGTGAAATTTAATCCCACAAACAACATCAATGTACGGCGAATATTCACCATTGCAAAGCGTTGTTTCTACATTACTGCACACCATCTCGGGTCAAAGGGATAGGTCCCGATGCACCCGATGCATCTACAAAACACCCATACTCTCCGGTTCTACTTTACGAATCAGAATCATGGCACAGTCCAAGGCGAATGAGTATGCATTTGGTGTCTTCGAGAATAAAATTATCCGCCGTTATTCGATTAAAGCGTTTTACAGAACCCAATGGATTACAGCTAATTATAAGACATTTTCAGCTCTATTATCCTTCCATATTACCACACAAATATCTACGGTTTATATATACGGCAAATATGCTTTCAGTTGATTATCTTTTGGTAATTTACAATTTGGCAATTTACTCCTCTGTACGGTGTCTAAAAAAAACATTCCTGTTTTAGCCAATTCTACCACTAGAGAAACTTTAGTCAATCAGATATCTTTCAAAAATATTTTATGCCCCAGTTGTATCAGTACGACTCGCATAAGCCTAGCATTCGATCAAGGATGATCCAAAAAAAAAAGCAAACTCGTCAGGATGAATTTTGGAAGTTTTACCACGTAATTACAGATCTGCTACAGTATGCGTTTAAGGGTTAATAAGCTTTCAACTAAAATGATAGTATCTTGTTTTTATTTATGATAACACTTTGTCGTATATGTTAACATAAATATTTGAAATACAACCAAATTTGTAGAACTTTGGAAGTAACTACTTATAATAAGCCTACAACAAAATACACATTTTGATGAAAATTAATAGATAAATTTGTCGTATATAGCTCTTGTCGGAGATACGACAAAGTGAATATTCGATATTTCTAAAACTATATGAAATTTTGAAAATCGGAGAGCACCTCAAAACAATTTGTACATCAATTTTAAACAGAAAATCGTAAAAATCAACATACGACAAACAAGTATTACATCAGCTGACGATAATATATTAATGATAAATTTCTTTTAATCCAATTACTTACTTTTAAATTTCCACCAAAATTTTGTTGACACTTTAAGTCATATTTATAGCAATAAGTCATCAAGTTATTTATTTTATCAGCTGTTACAGTTGGTACAGCTGGTACAGGTTCATTATTTTGTGAATTAATGATGGATTCAGATTTAATTATGGAATCAATAGATTAAGATTCCATTAAAAATTCATGGCCTCAACTGAAATCGAACTCAAGTTTTTCAGGTTATTAATCAGATCGCATAGGCTCTGTTGACAATCGATTGTTAATATTTGGCGAACGTTTTAAGACTTAACTCATCATTTTAACATAATTTTAATAATTTTCTGGGTTATTTCACTCGTTTAAAATTCATATACTAAGCCTTATTCCCTACTACAAGTTTTCTATTCAATAAATTTCAAAAATATTCTTGTGAAAAATTTTTGTAGATAACCAATATAATAATTTTTCTAAAATCCGGTCAAGAAAAAAAAAAATAAAATATAAATCTAAGCATAGTATTAAATTTTATCTGAAAAGGCTTAATAAAAATATTTCCTTAAATTGTACCTGAAAATAAATTAAAGTAAAACATTTACGAAATATTTGGAACCAAAAAAAAAAAAAGTTTAACCTTTTTCACTTTTTATAACGTATTTAAAAAATACTGTCAGTTATTTTGTGGTTCTTTCAAAAAGGATATACATATTCTGTTCAGTATTTTTAATGACAACTTAAAAATAACAACAATTTAATCTTAAGAACAGCATTCAACCCTCACAAAGTTGTCTTTTATAAAACCCATTTGTTGTATTTAATAAAAATAAATATATATATATACATATAACAAACTGATATGAACACAAATATCTCTTTTGATAACCTGGTTGGTAACCGCAGAGATGAAAACAATTTTTAACAAGGGCCGAACCACACACTGTTCAAATATTTTAACCCAACTTATTTACAAAAAAAAAAAAAAAAAAAAAATTGTTATAATGACTATAACATAAAAACTTTTAAATATCCTTTTTATTGATTTGAATCCTTTTATTATTATAATTCCAATACATATATGTACGTAACGTGTACATATTATATTTCCTGAGATTTTTAAATAATTTTTTAATAATTCTATCTACATGCATACATTCTTATACTCAAATATTATTGAAAATTAAATTATTTTGTTAAATTATCTCACTCTGAAAGCTATAACCATCTCGTCGAAACTCATAAATATTACTTATACATAATTTGAATCCTTTAAGCTTAAACCACATCGTTTACTTACTCACCCAGGTGTTGGGGAAATATTTTAGAAAGAGCCAAAAAAACTACTAACTAACATTTTCACTTTAAAATGTACAAGTATTAAAAAAAAAAAAGGATAAAATATTTTGGTTTTCCAAATTAATAAGTTTATATTTTTAAATATTAATTATTTAAAAATTTTGAAAATATAAAAATTAATATCCTTTTAAAAAATCTTGTAAATGTTGAGTGATTAATTTTTCGAAAGTTTGTATTTAAAATGTTTATATACATTGTTATAAATATATCTGATAGAATTTATTTTTATAAAGTTAAATTTAAAATATTTATCGCATGAGATAAAATTCTATCAAAAGTTTAACTTTTAATTACCAATAAACTACCTTTGGAGAATTTTATTACAAAATGTAAAACAAACAAAAAAAATTGTTAATCTGGATTTAAAAATATTCAGCAACATTTTAAAGAGAACAGGAAAATATTATATACACACATGGGAGGGTCTAGAATATTAAGTTTAATGTGAAAATTTAAATTTATAGTAATGTAAATATTTCATTTGAAGGTATTATCAGAATATACTGGGTTCTGTTCAACGCCGTGCTATAAAACAGTTTATATGAATATTTGCAGAGTAAACGAGATTTAAAATCTTACGATTTATATAAAAAAGAGGGAATTTTAATCAGTGGGAGCAAAGATTTTAAAACAGCTAGACAACATAAGAGAAAAAAACAATTCGATGAAAGCACTACACGCATAAATTTATATTACGTAATTCTCGATAAACTTCTCCTAGAAATAAATAAAAGAAAATGTAGTTATAACGAAATTCATTTAAAATTTGGATTTTTATTCGATTTAAAAAATTTAGAGGACACAGAAATCAGGGAAAAGGCTTCTCAATTATGTGAAATATACAAGCACGATCTAGACAACAGTTTAATTGAAGAATGCCTATATTATGAAAATTTTACTGTCCCTACTGATATTCAAAATTCACAATCGCAAATTTTATTAAAAACTATAATTGATTCCAATATCGAATCCACTTTTCCAAACATAGAAATTGTACTAAGAATATTTTTGAGTATAGGATTAACTAACTGTTCAGGCGAAAGATCGTTTTTGCTTCTCAAAAGATTAAAAAATCATCTTCATTCTTCCTTGGGACAACAAAAATTTGATAATTTAAGTATAAAGGGTGTTTTTTTTTAGAGTGATAGAACTTTAAATTGAAATAAAACACATTTAAATTAAGATTGAAAACACATTTTTTTTTTATTTGGAAGATAATTTTATGACATTTAGGTTTTAAAAATAATTTCCGGCATATGTCAACCACGACTAGCTCTGAGGAGCCGCATTCGATCAGTCCAATTTTGGACTAATTTTTCGAGTAATTCAGGCCTTATTTCATCAGTAACACGTGTTATTTTGGCTTCCAAAGCATCTATTGTTTCTGGTTTATCAGCATAAACCAATGACTTAACCCCAAAGAAAATAATCCAGTGGTGTTATGTCGCATGATCTTGGAGGCCAATTAATTGGACCATTTCTCGAAATAATGTTATCACAAAATCTTTCTTTCAATAAATCAATTGTTGCCGTAGCAGTATGAGGTGTAGCACCATCTTGTTGAAACCAAAACACTTCCGGGTCGATACCATTCAAATTTCGAAACAGAAAATCATTGATCATTGATCTGTAACGAGCACCATTCACTGTAAAATTAAAATTTGCTCCAGCATCGTTTTTAAAGAAATATGGATCGATTATACCTCCAGCGTGTAAACCACACCATACGGTGCATTTTTCGGGATGCAATGAAACCTGCAGAATTTCTTGAGGATTGTTTTCGCTCCATATACGGCAATTTTGCTTGTTTACGTAGCCGTTCAATCAAAAATGACCTTCATCACTAAACACAATTGTTCGATAAAAAACTGGATCAACTTGAAGCTGTTCTAGAGTCCAATCAGCAAAAAAAAGACGCTTATTATGGTCAAGTAGCTTAAGTTCTTAAACTAGTTGAATCTTATATGGGTGTAGACCAAGATCTTTACGTAAAATTTTCCATGTGGTGGTTGCACACAGTTCAATTTGTTGTGAACGTCGACGAATAGACAAATTTGGATCTTCATCAACACTAGCTCTTACAGCACCGATATTTTCTTCTGTACGAACAGTTCTTTGTCTTGTTGTTGTTGTTGCATCGAGTAGAGAAAATGTTGTCCGAAATCTGTCGATAGTTCGAAGAATAGTCTGCTCTGATGGACGATTATGTAAACCATAAATTTCACGAAGTTCTCTTTGAGTTTGGCGAATAGAACACGGATTTTGAAAATAAATTTTAACAATTTGTAAACGTTGTTGCGGCGTGAGTCTTTCCATGATAATTTGTCAATGCTTACTGAACAGAAATGTCAAAACTACATGGCTTCTATCTTCTGTCAAATCACAGTTATCCTTATCGAAAGTTCTATCATTCTAAAAAAAACACCTGTTACTAGCCATTGAGTCTGAGTTTTTTGCAAACACTGACTGTGTAGAAATAATTGATAGTTTTGCGAGACAGCAATCTAGGAAGAAAATTACAATATAAGCTTTATTTTTTCATTATTTGTATAATTATTTTAATAATTTAATTTTTTTATTTTAATAATTTTATTTAATGTTATGTTTGATTAGTTTTTTTTATTTGAAAAAAAAAAACATTAGCCTATTGAATTTTTGTGCGCTAATGTTAATTTAATGCAATATTATTTTGCATAATCTCTTGTTTATTGTTAACCTATTGATTTGTTGATTTATTGCAATAATAATATATGTGAATGTAATATATATGTATAACATTATTAATAAAAATAATATATTTTTGCAAGACAGTGTTTTTTTTATAGTTTTATAGCCCAGTAGAGAAAAAATTCTAAAGACGCCTTTGGTTCTGTTTACAAAACGTACATCAATCTACGACGTAGTCGCTTCTGTTATGTTTTCTTATGTTTATCTTATGTTATCTCATCTTACATTTTGTCAGCCAAAATTGATTGTCCATTTATTCTTAGACAATATAATATTTATGCACCAACTCGTGACTTCAGAAATAGAAGTTTCTTATATATTAGTGCACATAGGACTAATTATGCTTTCTTTGAGCCATTAGTAAATTCCCAACGCTTGTTTAATGAATGTTATTCGGTAATTGACTTCAGTTTTAGTAGAATTGTTTTTAAGAGAAAAATCACTAATTTTCTTAAATTGAATCAATAAATAAATCTCTTTAATTTATTTTTTAAGTTTATTACTTTTAGTTTAATTAATGTTTCGGTGATTTGACTTAAATTTTAGTGAAGTTGTTGTTAAGGAAAATCGTCAAGTATCCTATATGTATTAAATAAATAATATATTAAGTTATTTTTTATTCTATTTTTTCTTACATATTGTATTTTTTAATTTACATTTTAATGCGTAAGTAAAATCTGTAACGGCATAGCCGAGTAGATTGGAAATAAATAAATAATCGTTTATAAATCCGTTCATTCCATTACTTTATTTAATTTACGTATGTTTGCTTCTTTCTTTCATTATGTGATTTCGAAAATTGTTAGTCAAAAATGATTAAGAGCTATACTCGAGTCAGAAATAACAATATTAATATTACTTACTTCATTAGATAGACTAAATATCCAATTAACCAAAGCAATAAAATTGGGGAAGTATTTATATCCATGGAAACAAAAACCTGCTGAAGAATTGAATGCGACATGATATTTTCTTTTTTCTTTTATATTTTACTGTCCATGTTTCTTATATGGATAAATTTTAATGGTCAAAAGTAATAAATTTTAAGTCTCATTATGTATGTTCTCTCCGCCGGCTTCTTAGGGATGATTAAGTGAATGAATCAAAATAAAATAAAAAATTTGAAACATTTTTTTTTTGTTTTTCACGATTTTCAAAAGAATCCAGTTAAAACTCAAATTTATGAAGTTTAATTAAAGAGTTTACTGACAAGATATTGATTCTGGAAGTGGAGGAAATGCAGTTTTGAATTATTCAAATTTTTATTCATAGATATTTTCCAATTGAATGCAGAATAGAAGTAATGCAAAGTCAAACTACATGATACAAAATCTTTCATGTTATATTTACTTTTTTTATATAAAATAAACATATCTTGTCGAATTAAATGAGAGAACAATAACTCAATCAAATGGAATCAAAAACCTTCTAGAAGTTGCACCAAAGGGGTTGCAGATAAAATTTAATCTCATTAATTTTTTAAATGCCCAATTAAGGGAAATACTGATGATATGCTGCAAAAAACTTAAAAGAAAATCCACAGAAAAATAAAAGACTCTATATGGTACTTGAAAAACTCCAACACCAAGAAGCCTGACGAAAGAATTAAGAATATAAAATCCAATTGGTCTTGAAATGTACAACTATGGAATATGTACTGCGAAAAAATTAAATATTGAACTGTTGCAGAAAGTTTAAAGCCAAAACCCTGGTGGAGAGGTAACCGGCGCTATATATAATAACTAATGTAAAAAACTAATTAAGTAAACTATCGCAATTAAGATGGTGAAATAATAAGCACACCTCAATAAAATACTATACAAATAAACTGAATGTATTCAGAATTAAAAAATGTGGCGATTAACAGCAAGATATACCAAAAAAAAGTGAAAGTATATTACGGCAAGCAAAATTAGAAAATTTGAATAGTAAGGTCCGGTTCGTTTTCTTTTGTATATTGCTAATTGAATTTCGGTGGTCACTTAAAACTGTGTTACTTGCAATCACATTTGTGTATTGTTCTCTGCATTTTGAAGTGTTTCTCTATGTCAGATAGAATTAAGAGTTTTTTTTTTACTACTTCTACTTTTATTTACATATTTTCAACATTATAACAAAATTTCAATTATGAATACAATTTTTAATAGTGTATTGGCTCGTAAGGGTATATTTCAACAAATTTACTTCTAAGATTTACATTAAATGTACTAGGTAAACCTAGACGAAAAGTCCACTATTGAGAAATGTCCTAATCATCTGGGTTGACCACGTGATTGTGTTAGCAGTTTTTCTACCAGTGAATTTGGGTGGTTTCCTAACCGGGCCCAATATCTTTTGGATGTAGCAGTTATTTCCTCTTTCACAAATCTCACTTGTAAATCATTTTTTATGATTGAGTTTCGAACAAACCTAAGCGCGTTGATGATTGTACTGAACGCACCTTTTCTTGACAACGTTCAATACTTTCTATGTTTGAATTGATTTTAATAACACACAGCTCGATACCGTAAGTCTATATTGGCTTCAGAATACTTTTATAGACTAGGACGGACATTGCTTTCTAGAGAGAGTTATGAATTTCTGAAATCAAGTGAAGAAATGAAATTAATTCGCTTTTTTACAGAATTAAAGATGATCCGACAAATATTATTTATTTATTTTACATAGTTTAAGTCGGTTAGTATTAGTTAAGGATTCAGTTTTAAAAACTTCAGTCTAGTTGTTATTTAAAGTTTTTGCTCACATCGGAGACACCATGTGGAGATGCAGTAGTGGAGATGATCATTTTGTAATTTCAGCACCAATTTAAGAAAAATTTAATATTCCCCTTAATATATTCTGTATAATATTTTGCTTTTGCTGTTTTTCCTACAAGAAGGATATTTAGCAAATCTAGCGATTTTTAAAGGTGGCGAAGCAAGATTTACCATCATGGCATTAATAGGAATAACTTTTTTTCTGCTTTTTATTATTTTGTGTCATAAAATAAATATTAATTTGAACTTAAAAGATGCATTTGTCCAGATGTATTTGTCGTTGCATTGGGTCAATGAAATATTGTGAGGTGATAATTCAAAGACACAAACCAAATTTAAAACTTACTACCTATTACTATATTTTTAGGATAATTTTAATTGTTTTGACAACTTTAAAAAATACTTGTAATTTGAAAAAACTTCATATTTTATTGATTTTATAATATTTTGCATTTCATACTATTTGGTTCTTGTATTAAATATATAGTTTTCTTATTCAGAGTTGAGAGCTTAGATACGTTTTTCTATGAATGATTTATAGGCTTTTAACTTCTAATTCAAGTTTTTTTATTTCAAATTCAAATTTTTTTATTTCAAATTCAATTTTTTTTATTTCAAATTCAATTTTATTTATTTCAAATTCAAATTTTTTTATTTCAAATTCAATATTTGTAAGTTTTGTTATTTTTATTTTTAAATTTTTGAAAGAAAACAAACTAAGCATTTTTAAAAAAACAAAAATAGATTTTTTGAACAAAACGAACTTTAAATAAGTATATTAAATGTAACAATTAATGTAATGGTTGCCCAACTACAGCGAATGTTAATTTCATTGACATATTCACGTAATAATTGTTGCAATCGGCTGATGTAACAGTTGCCACGGATGCTTCTATTACATTTACCAAATTTATATTAGCTTGCCGACCCGATCTTTTTTGACATGGCGGTATTTTTATTGATTGACTCAATTATTGTTTTGCCTTCTATACAGCATTTTATTAGGATCTGCTTTTAGTCTAAACTAGTTTTACTGTATGGTTCCCTATGGTATCCTCTACGACGTACAACCAAGTTAGATGTAGATTCTACACTGCTATCATCAGAGGATATTATTAGTCGATAATTCCGTCCATTGGGACTGATCAAAGGATTAGATTCTAAGGAAGAAGTGTTATTCATTTTTTAGATTAACAAGACTACTGCAATTGCTAAAACTTATTTAACGCTTGTTTGTTTAAAAAATCTATTTTGATTTGTATATTTAGTTTGTTTTCTTTCAAAAACTTAAAAATAAAAATAACAAAATTTACAAATATTGAATTTGAAATGAAAAAATTTGAATTTGAAATATGTAAGTAAAATTGAATTTGAAATAAAAAAATTTGAATTAGAAGTGAAAAACCTATATTTGAAAGATTGGCATATAAATAAGTACTGTTTAATTATTTTTATTTCTTAATCCGTAATTTTTTGCAGTAATATTTTGAAAATATTACATTTGAATTTTTGGGTTCTTGTGACTGCTGTGATTATACATATATTAACATTCAATTGAGTTGTATTTCCAGTCAATTGAGTTGATTAAATTCACTTACAATAAAATCAACATTTTGGGTGTTTATTTGAAACAATTTGTATGCTCTAAGGTACTTATATGATACTTATAAATATACATATGTACATACGAGTATATAAAATTGAATGTCAGTAGGTTATTTTGATTATAGTTATATTTAAAATAAATTCTATATGTGTAGGTAGTATATAAAAATGAGAACAGATGGATTTTCATTTGAAAATTTCAATTTACATGATTTTAATTAAAATTTTGAATTTTATAAAATTAAAAATATAAATTTCATAAAATATTTCGATATCCTTTCATTATTTATTTCTATAATTTCAGATGTGAGTGCGGTCTAAGTTCATTTATCTTCTATTTAATTGAAGACATTTAAATTTTCATATCATATGAGAATTGAGAAAATGTTAGTAACATCTAAATTTGATCTTATAAATTTATGCATGATTTAATTTTTAAATTGAAAATATTCTTGCGTTACACACAGTAGATTTAAAATATTTTAAAGTAAATTAAATTTTGAATTTATGTATACAATTGTGGGCTTTTTTGATTTCGTATTTTGGTTATTATTTTATTTTGTGGTTTTAAATTTATTGCGAAAATTTCCTTTTCGTATATATTGTTCCTAGAAATCATTTAAAATTGTTTTAAGCAAACTTTTGAATTGCAGAGATGTAGCAAAAAATCAATGAAATTTTTTATTAAATGGAGCTTACACCATTATAACTTCTTCATTCAGTAGTTGTGTTCTTTTCATCCGGTTCAAGGTTCGGGTCAATCGTTTAATATGAAAATACAATTACAACTCAAAACACATGATATTTGATTTTTGTACAGGTCTCAAATATTTAGTAATGCTACTTGTCACTAGTGACGCTGGCATAATTTTGTAATAGATATTTTTGATAATTCAATTAACAAGTTTGACAACTTAAAAAAATTATTCAGATCATTAACCTATATTGTTCTTTTGAATTTAATAAAATCTAGAACTTGAGCCATTTGAAAAGAACACAGATAATGTTACACCGGGAACAGCTGACAAATCACTTATAAACATGTCGCTGAGTCAGAGAGGACTGGATTTTATCACCGATATTGTTTTTGTTAGTAAAGTATAATAGAATGACTATTTTTTTTCCTGCATCATCTTTGGGAGCATAGGATTTCCGCAAAACTCTTTCATCTGACTCTGTTCAGCACTAGGGGCTTAATTTCACTTCATGTTCTATTGTTATTCATTAAAACTGATCTGCGCCATATTTCCCGTGATCAACCTTTTTCTCTTTTACCCTGCGGATTCCAATCCAATGCCTGTCTTGCTATATAGCTCACTTCACGGGTCTTCTAAGGGTGTATCCTATTCACTTCCATTTTCTCTGCTCTTTCTCTGCCTCTGTACTACTCTAGTACACAATAATTTTCATATAACAATGACTACTATTTTGAGCGCAAATGCGACCGCAAACGTTATTATAAATCCGCTTAACATTATTGCTGACCACAAACCATTTGGAACAGAACATTGTGACAAAAAAAAAATTAAAAACATGTAGTAAGGTTTGTTGTTTCGTGGATTGGTGGGAATCTTCATAGACACAATGAGCTCCGTAGGTTACATTGCGTATCAGATTTTTACCGACTAAACCATACCCCTCCCATTAAAACTAGTCCGCCCGGACTAACCATATAATTGTATACAAAGTGCATTGTGTTTGTTTGACACATCCCCATATTTGTATGCCATACAACTATATCGGTTTGGTTATCTGGTTATATAACAATATCTAATTATTATGTATAGGTATTAGGCCAGTACATTATTCTATATTTATTATCAAGCTCAAGTTTTTTTCTTTTTGACGTGCTCTTTCCACCTAAGTTTGACATTTAATGTCATTCTTAGTGATTTAACGTTGTTTTCTTGGGGTATTCTCATTCAAATTTACCGATTGTTGATTTTCTAATTTAATAATGCACCAATTTTAGCTCATTGAGTTTAATTTTCCATTTCTTTGTCCGCAGAGGTATAGCTTATCGCTTGCAATTTATTTGTAGCCTCGTCAATATTAGATCCTACTGTCATCAACACAGTATCGTGAGTGAATGTAGTTACAGTTATATTTTCTATTTGTGGTAAATCATTTGTGTAGAGCAAATACGGTATGGGACCCAGAATACTACCTAGAGGCACACCTGTTTTAATATCTTAGACTCTTTTACTTGTTTAATTCTAAATAGTCTGTTTTCTAGATATGATGAGAGTATATCTACGTATATTGTTTATGTAACATATGATTTAGTTTATGTATTAAGCATCGATGCCATATTTTATCAAAAGCTTTCGCCACATCTAGAAATATAGTAGAGCATATTTGCTTTTCTTTTAAAGCTTGTTTCTATATTATGTCTGTTATCCTATGTATTTGATCGATTGCCGAGTGCTTAAATCTATAATCAAATTGTAAGTTGGGAATTAGGTTACTGTTTTCTATGATCGGTCTCATTCGTATCAATAGTAGTTTTCCAACAAATTTTTAGATTATTGGTAGCAATGGTGTTGGTCTATAGAATTTGACCTTATTTATATTAGCCTTACCTGGCTTTGGTATCACAATTATCCATTTTACACATATTCGGCACATACCTTATTCTTATAAACTTAGCAATGTAACAGAGAAAAACTGTTAGATTGGACAAACTCTGATAAAAATTGACAGCATTATTATGAAACAATGTTTCGCATTAAGTCCCTAAGGTAGATACATGTTGAAATACCTAAAAAAATATGTAGGGTAAGAGTCTTAGCCGAAACAAGCACACAACAGGGAGCGTAGCAGCGACTGAAGAGGTTATTCGCAAATAGGAAATTATTGAAGGACTTTAATTCCACCCTATACCCAATTGATAGGGTTGCACGACAGTAATGAAAGCAACAGCAATCAACATAATTAACAAACATTTGAAATTCGTATTTAACAAGTCGGTTAAATTATTATAAGTCTTGTTTATTCATTGTATAGCTTTCAATTACTTTTTCAGCTTATCTTTCTTCCATTTGTAATTCCTATTCGTTAGTAACAACCCTGCTTTATTTTACAAAGTACTGAAATGAGGAACATTATTATTATTAAAGACTATAAAAATGAGTTTTTGGTTAAATATTTTGTAAGGGTCACCAATTATTAAGTTTGTTTTCTTTATTATTTGCGGTTCATTTCAATTTACTTGCATTTGATATAAAATATTAAAATTGAAATTTATAGCGAGAGAGAGAGAGAGAGGGCAAAAAATGAAATCAAATGAGAACAAATTTGTATAGTCAAGGACAAATAATACAAAAATGAAGAAAAAAAACTACAATATAAAAAATTGTCCTTCTTTGCTATACATACAAGTATATGCATAAGGTGTCCTTAAGACAAATAATATAAAAATGTAACCGTTGGGACTTTTCTAATTATGAAAATGTAAAACCTTCACATTTTCTTCTTATTCATTCCGATTAGAAGAATATAGTTTTTTTTGTATTTTCAAATCACTTTTAATTAAGGCAGCATTTGGTGTAGATATACTTGTTAATTTTACATTGATTAAATCCGTCAATTTTCAATAAAAACTTTTTAATTATATTAATATCAGTGATCATGGAAAGCTTCATAAATTAGTAAAAAGGTTAAAATAAACAATATGTGCATTCACTCAATGACATACGCAACAGAAACCATAGCTTATATCATTAATGTAAAAAATATTCTTCGGATTGTAGAAATGAATACAATAAGATATAGTTCAGGATGTACCGTTAGAGATAGAATGCGAAAGAACCAAATTAGATACGCGTGCAAAAGTTTAGAAGTAGAAAAAAAGTATGAACTCATCATGTGCAATAACAAAGGCTGGCTAAAAAGCAACACGTGAACGACTTGTAATAATGGTTACAATCCAGCTTATCACAAGAGGGAGAAGAATTAGAAATTGTGAAAAATTGGACTTAGAACGAAATTGAGATTGATTTTGTCAATTTAATCAGAGCCAACGTCAGTAATATTAATAGCAGTCCAGCAGCGTTAGTTAAACAAAACATTTTTTAGTTTTAACCAAGACCAACGTAAATCTGATAAAAATTATACAAAGTTGAAAACTTCATAAATCAGTAAAAAGGTTTTTAAGACCAAGGTTAAAATACACAAAACATACATTCACTCAGTGACATACGCAACAGAAACGGCAGCTTACATAAAAAATATTCTTCTTATTGTAGAAATAAATACGCTAAGAAATATTTCTTCTTCTTTTGTTGCCCATCCATAATTGTATGCCAGCGGTCATATGATATTGATCAATTGCTGAATGGATTAAATCGCCCAATGTTTTCAGTTTCTAATGTTGCGCAACCGTGTATGCTTATTATGTTCTTCTTATACCTTTTTTTTCATAAATTTTTCCTTGAACTATTAACTATGCTCAAAGTAAGTGGTTTTTCATTTCCTTAGCTTCTTCTTTCTGTTGTTTGCTCTACATTCAACTTCTTCGTTTGCAATGTGATTTGTCCGCGATGTTTTAAGCATTTTTCGGTAGATCAACATTTCGCGAGTTTGTTGAGCTGTCTTACTTTTAAGGTCCATGTTTCACACCATATAGGAGTATAGACCAATCATAGTATTTGAAATAAAGAAATATTTTAAGGTAAACTATTAGAGACAAAATATGAAACAACCAAATTTGGCAGTCGTGCAACACTTTTGATGTGGTCAGAAGGTTTAGAAATAGAAAAAAAACCTGGAATGATCATATATCTCTGATGGGTGATTCGAGTACAAGATAGCTGGCGACGATAAAGCTAAAATAGCAGGCGTATAATGCATATCTGGTTCAAGTCTAATACAAGAGGAAAAAGAATGTGAAAATGTGAAATATTAGATACTGAACAAAATTCAGATCAATTTTGCTAATTTAATTAGGGTCAACGACTAACCACTAATATCGATATGCAGTCATATATGCTGGGTGAAGCAGTAGGTAGATATCCTGCCTTTCAACCGATTCCAGCCTTTCAACCAAAAAATGCTTTGTGTGTTTTTCGACCTAGTGCAGTCCCTTTTTCTTTGGGGATAAAATAAATTTTGTTATCCCTAAAAATAAAATTATTCTACAATATATACCGGGTGTTCCAGACCATGCGTATTAGCTTTTTAAGAGGGGAAGGAGTCGTTATTTTAAAATTGAATAATAATTTTTTTAACTAAATCAAGATTGCTCTATCGATTGGCGATATTTTCAAATTCCGGGAAGGAAGGGAAATCGGTTTTTTCAGACCAAAAATGGCCGAAATTGGCTGAAATCGAGATTTTCAATTGGGAAGGATTCTACGTCAAAAAATAAGTAAATTTTGTAAGATAAATTTTTTTTTTTGTTTTTTTGTTTGTTTAAACTTTGTAGGAACCCAAAACTGAGATAAACAATATGATAACATGAAAAACAAATTTAGTTATAAAAATCATTATCATTAAATCTAGCTTATCAAAGGAAAATATTGAGCCTTTTTGTTTTATTGTTATTAATTTTAAAGAAAAATACTAAGAAAACGAAAAGAAAATCATTTAACATAATTTTCTTATTTTTTATCGTAGAATCTGAATTTGCATTAAAAAGTACCCCTTCCCATTTAAAAATCTTGATTTCGGCCAGTTTCGGCGATTTTTGGTCTTAAAAAAACCGTTCTTTCCGGAAGTTGAAAATACCACCAATCGATAGAGCACCCTCGATTTAGTTAACAAACTTTTATTTTAATTTTAAAATAACGGCTCCTTCCCTTCTTAAAAAACTGATACGCATGCTCTGGACCACCCGGTATATATAGTTTTCTACATTTAAAGTTAGTAGATATATTATAAAAAAAGTAGATTCTAAATAAAAAAACTATTGTTTTTAATTGTGTATGTCAAATTTCTATGTAAAGCAGTTATGTTGTTCATCCCTAAATATGGTATTGCTTTACAACGAACTGGACCAAATCTTATAAAAATAGTATATCAGTATATCAAAAAAATTCATTGCTGACAAGATTCATAAAATGAACAAATACAGAGCGCCATATAACTGGTGTACCTATTTAAAGCTTCTTTGAAGCTGAAATTTTTGAATGAATTGAAATTTTTTTGTTTTGAGAAATAGAAAAAACAAAAACAAAATATTCAAAAATCACTACCTAACTGTTATAAATAAATAATTCAAATTTATTTTATGTAAAAATATTCCTTTTTTTCATAATTTTCACCTCTTAACATAATTTTGGTACACAATATTTCACGGTACATAAACTGTGGTGAGATTTATTAAGGTTCACATAAATTTTATCAAATTAAATATTATTATTATCTTATATACATTTGGATTTCGTTGGTGGTAATTTCATCATACATTTTAAAAAAATTATAAAAATGAAAAAAATAATTGCCAAAGGATATTTTGTTTTAAATTCATGTAGATGAGAATACACGAAAAAAATCAGAACAAAAACAAAAGCAAAATAATAATAATAAACAAAAATACCAGTCAGCCAGTCTTCCTTATATTTCTGTTTCATTTTAAAAGGATTTTGCTGTTGTACACGTTTCTTCCATTTTTTGCCATACAATGCAATGCCACTTTACTACTCTACTGTGTAATCAGAAAAAAAGTCATTAAAAATTTTTTGTGTGTGACGGAATAGGAAGGATGTTGTAGATTGAAAAAAATTAAAATGTAACTTAGTTAAATATAATTAATTGCAACATCCATTTAAATTATTTAAATAGTAGAAGCATTAACATTACTGATGACATTAATCTCAATAGAGATTCAAATAATATAAATATCATTCCTCTGCGTTTATTGTATATACCCAATGTACGTAATTATAATTTAATTTAAATACTACTAATTTTAGTGAGTTTTAGTCATTAACTCTTCTTTTTCTTCTTCTTCGTTATTTATAACCTAATTCTAAATTTTTGTATATTTTTAATTCAATCATAAATAAGCTAAATCTGCATATTATTCTAATTTTTTTTTTTTTGAATAATTTTAAATTAATCTCCAAATCTCTAAAGTACTAAAAGTGTTTGCATGTTTGGATTTAAATAATTACCATCAAGTAGGAAATGAAATTTAACATCCACAACTTATAATTTTAACCAACCCACAATTCACCTTATCATTTTTAGTTTTAAATGAATGAAAAATGAATGAAAAACAAAAATTAATACTCATGAGAATCAATTTTATTACAAACAGTAAAATTAACGGTAATTTTGATGTTTTTACTTTTTTTACTATTGTTGTTGTTCTTATTGTTATTTGGATTGTTGCAACATTACGATCATTTTGAATATTTTCTTCGTCATAATGTTGATGATTGCAATATAACAAAAAAAGATAAAAATAAAATATCTGAAGTATAACGGTTTTATTTCTTGAATAAAACAGTTAATAAAATAAAAATAAATTGCGTAATAAAATTGATTTGGATAAAAGTAATCTAATTTGGAATGTTGTACCCAATTTCGCATCGAAAATGTGTAAATGTGCGGTAGTTTAGGAAAAAATGAAATCATAGGTAGAATAGGTGTTAATGCTTCGTAAAAGCCATTTCTTTAAAATACTAATAGGAATCCGTATACGAAAATTTATGTACTTTATAACAATAACTTGGAATCTGCCTTAAGTTTAAAAACTTTTTAAAGCCATTTTATAAAAGAAGCGATAACATTACAACTATACTTGCCCCTGAATGGTACACAATGTTTCAACAGAAATGATGTAAAATAGGGGTGAATTACCCTCTATAACTAAAAATTGTCGAACGAAATTCCAATTAAATTTCAAATACACAAATTTCTACTGTTTCAACAAACATTGGAAAGCAGCCTTATGAATATTTACTTTGATTCTAGAGGTCTTGTCAACAGTTTTCTGGGTATGCAATGAATTAGAGTGGAGGCTTTTAAACGAGATTTAATTACAAAAATAATAGTATTTCGGAAAATCGAAGAGACAAAAAAAATGGGATGGGCTCTGCAGCAATCATATTACTGAATCACGTATTTAGGAATTATGTAATATCAAACCCATAAATATAACATGAGATATTTAAAAAATCTATCAACCTACTATATTTTGTAGAAAAACTTATTGAAGAATATCAATTTCAGCATAGAAAGATCGATATATCAATTTTATAATATAAAGGTTGACATAAGATTATCTCTTTGTTAAATAAATTAAATTAAAAAAAGTCCTGACAGTTTAATACTAATGCACATCAGATATTTGATAACTTAAATCAAGCCTAAAGCCATAAAGCAGAAATTATTGACTATAATATGATTATAGAATTTTAAATTATACCAAATAAATGAAATGTATAGTTAGGCTTCAGACGGGCAGTACATCTGGTGAGGATAAATGAACAAAGGATGACAAAAAAAATATTAGATAGGTATAGTAATATACTAGAGTAAAAAGTAAACCAAGATTAAGATAGATTCGAGGACAACTATCAAAATATTTGAGCCAACGGATGGAGGACAGTTGCACAAAAATATTAGTGAATAATATATGTATATATATATTTCTTGAATTCACAAATAATAAAGAACAAAAGAAATTGATCAAAAAATGTAAATATACGAATTTATAAGACTAATGGTATAAATACCCCGACCCTGTAAAAAAGCAATCAAAAAAATAATAAACCTTCTTTTGAAGAAAACTTTAAGAATAATTTTTGGCCTTTTTATATGTTATTTATTTATTTTAACGATTTATACCTAAAGAGATAATTCTCATAAGAAGGTTACATAATCAAGCCTACATAATAAGAATAATAAGAAGTCTCATCTGGATATTTTTCAATTTGTTCAACTTTGGTGCGTACGGGCGGGTAAGAAAATGTAAACGAAAACAAAAATCTGAAGAGCGTAAAAAAGTATAATTTTGTAAAAAAAAAAAACAAAAACAAAAAAAAGTACAATAACCAACGTTTAACTATTCATGTAGATATATTTCAATATTTTTTTCAAATCAAAGGTTCAAAAAAAAATTATAAAAAAAATTGAAACACATACGTAAAATAGGTATATATTTTTAAATTTTCAGCAAAAAAATTTTGATTTTGATAATTTTGCCTGTTTTTATTTATCAATCATTTATATAAATATGTATTTATATGTGTACATATGTATATATCATTACAAAAAATGAACAAACAAATAATCTATTAAAAATTTATTGCTGCTTCTTTTATTTCTTCAAAAAATAAAAATATCAACCAAATGCTGGGAACAAAGCGGTATTTCGTAGAATTTGTAATGCATAACTAATAAATTTTATTCTTTTATTACTATTATTTTTCAAATTTTTTCTAAATTCTGTGATTCTATCATTGACTCTATTATTGTATGTTTAACTGATGCATACTTATTTCAATAAATACAGTTTGCTCGAAATATGTAGATATTTTAGTATAAACTTGCAGTACCGTACTTAATTAAGCACGAAAAGGTGATGCTATACCTAAGTTACTGTGAAGAACACAAAAAAAAAAAAAATAGTACCTACATTGATATTCTGATATTTATTATTATTTAGGTATGTAGCTATGTATATTCATATCAGTGTATACTGTAAAATATAATTATTTCATATAAAGATAAAAATAAATAAAAATTAAAGTTTTGTTTTCGCTGTTCTCTTCACTCCTTTTTCTCTTCGTCAATGAGTGGGTCTAATATGCGAACCCACATTACAAAAAATTTTCTTCCAAAAAAGAGATGAGACTTTTTACTATTATATATATATATTATTCTGCATTTATCTGGATGTTTGTAAGTTCGACGGAACGCTCCAACACATATACAAATTGCATATGTATACAAATGCATATATATACAAATTGCTTTGGTGCTTTTTTTTAACCCCTGTCTACCATGCTGAACCTTTGCAGGAAAAATTGATTGCATGAACTATATTTTTTTAATTTAATGTTAGTCTTCTTCGCAAATAATAAGGAAAAATAAAAAATAATAATAATAATATAAATAAAACAAACAATTTTTTTGATTTATAATAATAAGGACTAATAGAATTTTAATCAATAGTTTAATATGGTATAATAACCAAAAGGCAAACAGCATTTAACACAAAAAAAAACATAATTCACTCAAAGGTTATTCTTATTACTTAAAATTATACATAATAATACACATGTGTATCAGCATATTTGTATTGTATAATATTATACATTATACTACTTTATTGCTTCTACCTTTTATTTTTGGCATTATTGTGTGCGTAACTCACTTCACTCAAAAAAAATTATTTTTGTTTTTTTTTTATTATTTGCTGTATCTGTATTCTGTATGTTCTATATGCTCCATTCCAAAAATATTATTTTATTTTCAGTGTTAAGTGTTCACTTTTCACTTCACTGTTCAGGTTCATTGTTCAATCAATAGAACTTGATAGAAGTAGAGTAGGATAATAAACTCTACTTCTACGTTGGATAATAAAACATTGTTTTTTTAAATTGAAAATTATTGATGAAAATGTTTTTGTATTTTTTGTAAATTTTACCAATTTAGATACAAAATTTTGAATATTTTTTTAAAAATAACACAATACCATAATAACAGTTTATTCATATAGCAAAATAAGATCCCTATACATTATACAAAAGACAAAATTTATATGAAAATAAGATCCCATTTTTAAATTTGCTCTCCCGGAGGACTCAATAACGCTAATACGGTATAATTTATACTAAATGGAACCCAACTAACGAATTATAACTAAATGGAAGTGAGTACGAGTATACCATACAAAAATACAAACATTTTATACAAATTTGTTGGTATGGTACTTCTTTTTCTGTTATATAAAAAAAAAAAGATTAGTGTTAGGCCAATATAAACATAAATAAAAATAAATAAAAAGTGATATAAACATAAGTACTGTAATTTCGGAATAAAGAATCTAATGAAAGAAAAAAAGAAACTAGGATTTATTTTGCTTCCGTCATTTATGACGGGTTACAAAGCTAGTTTATATATACTTTGCTACAACACAGACTTTGAAATGCGATGATTGCAGACATGACAGTCAAAGTTCAATTTGGACTGATGTTTTACTGAATAAGGAATAAATTCTTATAGACTTCTGTCAATTTCATAATGAACTAAATAATTTTAACATTATTCTAAATTGTCAGAGGAGAGCAGTTATTTTGTATTCCATCACATTTCATACCTAGCACCTAGTATTTAGTAAGTATAATACATTAATGATGCCTAAACTACTGAAGATCAATTTTAATGTGTTATCCTAAATACACAAGCAAGGATAATAAACCTTTTAAATTTGAATTGAATTGTTTCATAATAATATAATATTCAAAGGGTATTCTGGAATAAAATTTTTTTTTACTTTTGTGTTCAAACAAAATCAATTGTATTAACAATAACTGAACCTAAAAAAAATGTACGCCTACCATTTTTGTTTTTTGTATTAGAAAACGATGTGTTAGCTTAGCATTAATAAAATAATTTGAATACAGAATATTTAGAAGGATATATTCAATAACCATTTAAAAATACAAAACTTATTAATATTTAATTTTGAACAATTGAAATTTATATAGGTAGATAACATAATTATCGTATACATTTGGATTCGATATACAAACTTTTAAATTCCAATGAGAGTAAATAATTTCGATAAGTCGAATCGAATAAAACTAAAAATATATTTTTATAAGAAATTTGAAAGTATAATTTTGTTAAAACAATAAAATTATTTAGTATTCCCAAAATTCCCAATTCTTGAAATAACAACAAAAACAAAAAAAAAATTAAATTATTCCAGAATTAGATTGAATTCATCTTAGATTTGTATTAAGGGATTTTGTTTCTATTCAAATTTTTCATTTCAGTTTTTTATTATCCTTTTTAATATTTTTTATTTTTTTTTGTTTTTTATGTTTATTATTTTCTTTATAGGTTCAATTATTCAGAAATATCCATTGCCTAAAGTAATGTTTAAAATAAAATATAAAAAAATTAAAAAGTTTTTAATTTTCAACTGGACAACTTAATGCTTCTTTTTTAAGACAAAAAAAGACAATTTATGAAGTTTATTTAACGATTCAAATATATAATTTAAGAAAAAAAAAATTGTTTAAATTAAATTTATTTGGCTAAATTTTATTTAAATAAATAAAAAAGTAAATTTTTTTATTGTCCTTTTCTTCGTCCTCTACCATTTTTTTTTGTTTTAAGATCCATTCTAAACTTAACTTTTTAGTTTCGTATAAAATTTTATTTGAGCTCTGATTAATGTGGAATTAAAGTTAAGAGTAAACCCAATTCATTCAAATGAATAGCTTTACAGGGTGATTTGTGGAATTCATACAAAGTAAGAAGTATGATATATAATTTTCAAAATTTACATTACTATTATTTACCCTTTACATATGCAGTAGGATAATTTGTTTCTATTCTATCTAAGGCAGTCAAATAAACACCCTAGCTTAAGGTGACCATACGTCTCGGATTGTGCGGGACTTTCCCGGATTTAAATCGTATGTCCTGCGTAGAAAATTGTCCCGGAAAGTGTCCCGTATTGTACATCTGGTAACCCCCCCAAATGTTCGCCCCGATTTAATATAAAGGATTCGAACCCATGACTATGGACAAATAAAAATAAAATTTAAAAAAAATTTAAAAAAAATTAAATTAAAAAAATTTATAATATAATAAATATAATATTATAATAAAAAAAATAAAATAATATTTAATCTATACTGAAAAACAGTTGTAACATAAATTTTAAATTAGCATAAACATTTCCACTGAGATAAATTCTCCTGAACATAAATAATTTAAGATGACTATCTATATTCAGAACTCCAACACCGCCCGTTCTATATTATTAGTATATATAGATCTGTTATCAGGATTCACAAAATAATGTTTGTGTATCACTGTTAACAGATTATACTCCTGGGCTATTAGTGAGTATCCTCCCCATCCATGACCATAAACTATGGTTCCTGGTAAAGCATAATGTGCAAAGACATTATATAAAGTTCTATATAGTATCTCTACTATCAACACGTCTTTTCATCTCTCTACTATCAACATAATTTCACAATACAGTGAAGAGTATTGAAGGTGATAAAATCACAATTATGGATGTTTTTACAGGAATAGACAATTTAAAATTGAAATTAAAAGAAATAATGGAAACGCAGTATCTACCTCTAAATGTACGTAGTCAGCTAAGAAATTTAGAAGAAAATGGTTGGTCCAAAACAAATTCCTTCAAATCTAATACGAATAATTTTTATAAAAAATGTATTCAATATTTAGAAGTTCTTGTATCACAATTTGAACATTATTATTGTTTTAAATGGATTAATCTAAAAACCATTGTTAATTGGCAAACAGTACAAGAAAGTTTTGAATTTGTTTTAAAAATTTAATCATAAATTGGAAATATTTGATGTTGATAAAGAAGAAAGAGAACTTTTTGATGAGATTACGTATATGTAAAAAAATATGTTGATGCAGCAAAAGTAAATGCTTGGAATGATGAAAAAATTCCAACCGATGTAAGGTGGTTAGAAATATTTAATCATTTTCATACAAATAACATACCATTCAAAAATATTAACAAAATAGTTGGTTTTGCATTATGCTTACCAGGCACTAATGCTACCACCGAACGAGTATTTTCAGTGGTCATTAAGTATTGGACCACTGAAAAAACGCAATTAAGCGTGGATACATTAAAAGCGATACTGCAAGTGAAATGTAATTTTTCCTATTCATGTGAAGAATTTTATAAGTTTATTTCTAGTAATGAAGATTTATTAAAAAAAATGCACTCAACACAAAAATACGCTTAATTAACTTAGAAAATTATGTCCTAAGGAATGCGTTAAGCTTTTTTTGATATTTATTTGAACTGGTCCCGGATTTCAGCATAAAATATATGGTCACTTTACTCTAGCTTTTTTTGTGTAAATTCGCAATCACAAACCAGAATGTAGAAGCCAGAAAATGTTAACCATTATAGCATAATTGTTTAGTTAGCTTTACATAATAAGTGGGTAGGACTGGGTTCCTACTAACACTGCATCCACATGTGGACTTATCCGTATTAATACATTTATGCACCAATCTAGCATGATCGTTCCGTCATGTCAAGAAGATTTCATTAAACTTTTACTAGATATCTCCAAGACATACATTTTACAAGCAACATACTATTTCCTAACCAGTAGGACGTAGAGCATTTGGTATTAACCAATTTAATTTTATATTAATTTGTGCTGAGATTTTTAGTAGGGGATATTTTTTTCTTGTGAGTGAAATAACAAACATCAAAATTCGCCAAAAATTGAAGAATTCCCTATTAAAAATATTATTTGAACAACCACTTGTGGATGTGGAAATATTATTTCATTTTTGTTCTAGCTTCCCTTCCAGTTTTCTACCAAATTCATAAACTATCTAATTCACCCGAGAAGAATCGAAACTGGACTGAAAACAAACGCAAGGAAGCAGCAGAGCACCATCATTAAAACTGATGATTTTGCGTATACACTTTGTAAGGCTTTAGATGACATCGCTAAAATTTTCATTATGTTGGAGTCCACAAAACAAAATAATAAAATTTTTCACCTGAATTAGGTAAGTCGAATAGCTCAGTTTATTACTATTCAACCTGGTTATGAACCAAATAAAAACAAGCGTTAAAGAGACTGATCATCTTTTCAGAACAAAAGAAATCAAAATAGTTTTTTACGCAGTTGATAGGATTATGAGTTCTGAAAATAAAGATTTACAAAAATTATCAGTTTTGCTTAACATCAGCAGAAAACATCATGGCAAGTGTGATTTAGACAACATCTCTGTCACTCTTAGGTTACTATAACCTCGCTCAAAATTCATATTATCTGCGACCCAAATGTAATTTTATCACTAACTACTCTTGGACATTGTTGTATATACAGTAGGAACCACTTCCCTTTTTCTAGATAGTTCGTAGACATTTATACTTTCCTAATAGAAATCGAAGCTCTATATTACTTCCTCTTAAACAGTTTCAACGTTGAAACAATTGGAGCGGCAAATGTCAAAATCAAAAACTATTCGTGTCAAAAGCGAAAACTATTGTCGTGACCAAGAAACACTTACAAGATGTATACTAAGTGTGGATAACAAGATAATAGAACAAATAATATTATTGAAATACCTTGGAGTGCAAAAACTAATAAACCATAAACTTGAAATATGAAAATAAAAATAGAATCAACAAACTACTAAAAATATTTGAATAGTACACCCACAAACTATACAAAACATGCACTTTTATGCGGGTATGACAAACGCAGCAGATCCCAGAGTTGATACCAACGAATTTCATTCTTTGTAACTATTGCAAAAATTAAAATGTTAAGAAATATTGCATCATACCCCATTATAAATAGAATTTTTGCCAATCAAATTCGACAAACATTTTTGATACCATAAGATGGATTAGAAGTAGAATTAAAACCAGGAATTGTCTTATATGATCTCTTAGTTAACGTAGCATGAGTAGAAAATAACTTCAAGTAGGCAGACTACTGAAACGTTGAAGAGTTTGCACATCTCAAGATATGTAATATGATTACAAACAGGTTTAAGCCTCGTAAAATATGATAAAGAAAACATAGTGAAGTAACAGTAGTGGTCGTAAATCTGGTACAGTTACTTAAAAGATATCCATTCCAATATATCAGTGTTACTACAAGTTCTCTGAAAAATGGGAGCTATCAAGCATATCATTGAAGAATATCCTAAGTGTTATCACAAAATCAGGTATCCGTAATTACTCAGAGACTAACTAACAAACACGGATTATCATAATAAACCCCCATTTTCGACTGCGGTGATGGGAAACAGATTCCAAGCCGCAATTCACAATTTATCTACCTATCTAATATAAGTAAATGAGTAGCCAAAACTGATTTTTTTCTGATTCTTTGAAATGGTAGACAATCTAAGAGTGTGAAAACCGTTTTATATCGAATTAAGAATTAATTATAATCTTACAACTATATTATATATATATAAATCAGTCGGAATCTTATTATAGAAGAATAGTATAAGTTTGTAAAACTCGTAGTAAGTTACCAGGAATAAAAAAATAACAAAAAATAATATAACTGAAAAAAAAACAACAATAAAAATAGATAAAATCATAAAAATTCAACACAAAAGTAAATATTTTTTTTTTTATTTAGAAAATTTTATCCTTAAGCTGTCCATTTACATAAATTATCCTATCCAAAATCTTCTATATACATATTTAGAGTGTTTCAGGATGAGCGATCAAAATACAAACTGAATACAACTCATACGGAAAATTTTTTTTGTAAATCTAGGCCCTTTTTATCAATTTTTTTTTTTTCTATTTTTTTTTACTTCCTTTCCATTGCTCGCTCTTTGGGTTTTCCATTCTTCACGTGAATCTTTTCAATTCTCTATAATTTCCATAGGAGAAAAAAAAAATATAGAAAATTCAAAATTCAAAAGTATTCAATAAATTAAGAATTTTAGAAATGTACATCCACCCCCTACATTATTTATAGGATAAAAGATTTTTAATATTGGTGTTTAACCAGAATTCTTCACATGTGTTCCTTTTCTTATTAACTGCGCCCCCTATCACTCCCTGCTATTTTTGATTTTTGTTGTTGTTTTTTTTTTTGTTTTTTTAAGTATAAATGGGTTGGTTTTTTTATTAAAACTAAATATGGTTCGTTGAACCTGTCAGATAAAATTGTTTGTATTCTTGTAAGTAACAAAACAAAATTAAAAAAAGAAAAGGGAAAACCAAAAACAAAAAAAAATCAAATCAAATAAAAAAAAAAAAAAAAAATTTTTTTTATAGCATGAGATTATCGCATGCGAGATGAGATATTTTTTTCTGTTGATTATTGGAAAGGTGATGTTGAATGATAAATTGATGACATTTTTTTGTTAGAATTATCGTACAAAAAGCATTTGTCTTAAAGAAATGATGTAAAATTTTAATGTATTTGAATTGTTTGGGGAGTAAATCTATTTGAATACAATAATTTAGTAAATATTGTTGTATATCAACACTTGCCAAACAATAAATACTCGTAAATAATTTAAATTGAATGAAACAAAAATATATGTAGATCAGATTATGAATTTCGGGAGGGAATCTGTCCACAATATTACAGTAGCCGCAAATGGACTTGTTGTCGTAACCCGTGTTTGTTAGTTTGTTTAGAAGTCATTGCGAATACCTGATTTTACAGGCACTTTTTCTTTGCAAATGGTGGGTCTTAATTTGCTGTAACTTTGGCTATTCTTTTAATAGCCAAAATATTCCAAAGGTTACATTAATTAAAGACTTAGGAATACTCTTCGATACTAAACTGTCATTCCATCTCCATTATTCAGATATTTTAAACAAAGCCAATTCTATGCTCGGTTTTATTAAACGTTGGGCTAGAGAATTTGAAGATCCGTATGTATTAAAATCCCTCTATACCTGCTTGGTTAGACCTAATTTAGAATATGATAGTCAGGTTTGGTGTCCATTTTATGGTGTTCACATAGATAGAATTGAATCGGTTCAAAGAAAATTCCTTAGATATGCTTTACGTCTTCTTCCTTGGGAAGATCCTTTAAGATTACCTCCTTATGAACATCGACTAAATTTAATTCATCTTAATACCCTTGAAAAACGGCGTAAAGTTGCTGACATTGTATTTCTAATTGAGTTAAGTAAAGGCAACATTTCGTCTCCCCAATTGTTTGCTAAACTTAATTTTTGTTCTCATTCTAGACTAAGAACTGCTAATATGTTTAATTTGCAGTACCATCGAACTAATTATGGTAAATATGAACCAATTAATAGGATGATGTCTCTTTGTAATGCATACAAACCCCATATTAACTTTTCCCTAACTAAACAATCATTAAAAAATAATCTGTATTTGTGTAACTGATTTTTTTTGATTAATCTTTGACCTGTCTTCTTAATTGAAGTTTTTTCATTTTTATTTTTTAATTATTGTTAAATATAAGATTTTGTTTTCTTTTTTAATTTTGTTATAATATAAAAATTTTGTTATTTTTTTTTTTATTAATTCTTTTTTGAATGTTTAATTTTTAGTTTATAAATTTAATTTAAGTATGATTTATTGTAACTTGCTTGAATTAAGCTCGAAATAAATAAATAAATAAGTAAGTGTAGCAAACTACAAATACAAAATCAATTGTAGTATAAAGCAGCGCATATTGATATTACCATTTATAGTTATCACTTGGTTAGGATACAGACTGAAGAAAATATGATGCGAAATTAGAAAGCAGTTGAAGTAAAAAACGGTTAATGTTTGTTTTAAATTTCTGCGGAGCCGAACATTGTAATGCTATTCTTTGACTGTGAAGACACATTTTTCTTATTCGAGTTACTAATGAAGTGAAGTTTAAGAAAATCAGGTTCAGTACTGGTCAATTTGAAATAATTTAATTAGCTGACTCGAGCAGAAATTTTAAATTCAAAATATAGTTGCTACTAATAAAGATGTTGAAAATCCTCAAGTGAGCACCCTATACATAGAATTAGAATTACATTTTTTTTTCTCCTATTACTCCGCGTGGGAACATAGGTCTTCGATAGTGAACCTCCATTCCTCTCTGTTGAGTACTACTTCCTTAATATCGTCCCAGGTATAATTGTTGATTGTTAATTCTAGATCAATTGTGCGTCTCCATGTGTTGTATGGTCTGCCGGGTCTCCTTTGTCCTTGTGGATTCCAATCTAGACCTCTTCTTGCTATATCAATTTCTGATTTCCTAAGTGTATGACCTATCCATTTCCATTTTTTCCTATTTATCTGTCTGTTGATCGGTTCTTTTCCAGTTATCATCCATAAATCCTCGTTGCTAATTCTTGCCGGGCAGAATATTCTGCATATAATTCTGAGCCATGTCTCACTGTCATATATTAATGTTGACCTAATGTTGACTTAAGAATTACCTTAACATCCACAAATGTTCAATCTTTGGAAAATGTTTGCCGTGGACCTAATTAAAGTAGCAAAAAATGAAAAATTTTGTGTCAAGAGTCCAGTCCAAGGGTCCAAGCGTGCCTAATTAAGTCCTCCGAATTACAACCAACAATATACCTTGCGGTGAATGTTCAAAAACGTGGGATAGATTTTAAATGAGAATCCAGAAAAGAATAATTGAACTTCAGAAGTGTTGTTAGAAATATTGTATCTATCAACATTAAACCGGGGCGTATAGAAGGAGAAGTTACTACTGCTAACTAAAAAAAATTGCAAAATTAAAAATTTGCCAAAATTTGTTTTATTAAAAAAAAAAGTAAAACAAAAAAACACATGAATTAATTTTCAAGGCCAGTTTTTAGCCATATTGGGATTTCTGTTGTGTAAGCGTAGACATTTTTTGGTTTTGTTTCACATTGGAACTGTTAGGATAAGAAAAGGTAGTAGCAGAGACTATAATAGAGACGTCGAATTGCGAACAAAATATCATGCATTTATTTTTTCTAACTATCAGTTTTTAAATTTAAAAAACTGATACTTAGCCAAGGATTTCTACCAATTTATTTAAAGGTTGTTGTCCATATTGAAAAATAAAATAATTAGAGCGTGTACAAATATAAGTAAAATAAAATTGATATTTTTAGCTTATACCATTTACACCACTTATACCACTTATACAACTTATACATATTATTGGCTATTATTATTCATTATTCTTATAAAATCTTGTGAATGAATATGTGTGTTTAATTTGAATGATAGTTCAGATTGCAATGTTAATGAATATTAAAAAAAAAATATATATATTATATTGATTGAATATAATAAGGTAACCTGCGTACATTAATTTTCTTAATTTATTTCTAAAGTTAGAATACGTTTTGTAGATGAATTACATTTTCCTTTTTTTTCAAGTTATAAAGGTACATATTTTTCAGAAAAAGAAGAGGTCCGGGGCCCCAAATGTCAGGACCAAAAACCTTGAATTTTTTGTTTATTTGTCATCAGTACAAATATATGGTCTTTGATCCAAACTTCCGCACATTCGGACCTATCGAAAAAAAAAATTTTAAAATTATTTATAATAATTATTAATTACCTTTTTTTCAGCCAAATACAATTTAAACACATGATATAGGGTTTCGGCCCCAATTCCTGGGACCCCGCACCTACTGTCTTCATCGCATTTAAGAGCCATTGTACTCATAACCAAAAAAAATCAAGGTCTTCAGTCCCGACATTTGGGGCGCCGAACCTATTGTTTGTATCGTGCTTATGACCCATGTTGAAGAAAAACAAAAAAAAAATTTTTTCAAGTGCTTTGTGAGACGGTACCCGGACCTATTTTTTCTGGAGGCTGCTCAATTTCTTGACTTGGCAATTTCAACCAGTCACCTTTAGAAGATGTAGTTCTGATGCCCGTTGATTGATAAAAACTTGCTACATGAATCCTGTATATTACTACATATCCAGTCAAATGAAATGCAAACAAATTAAAATACAGGCAAATTGCAAGAAAACAGGCTAATGATACTACGGGCAAATGAAACACAGGTTATGACACGCTCCCAAGTATTTTTGGTCAAAAGTATTTTTTTTTTACATTAAAAAATTATAAACTTTTTAATATACGAAAAACCGAATGTTATAAACGTAATGGGAGAATAAATACCTTACAACAAAATTTCTTAACTCTGTACAAAAATTCATTTTATTTGGATTCAAAATCAAAAAACATTCTTAATTCAAATTGATTGTAACTCAACCATACAAAATCAAATTATATACATATATATTATTTATATGTATATATAAATTGCTTTAGTATGCATAATAACGCAGCTGCGAAGAAAAAAATTATTTTTCGTATTTTGTTTTTAATTCCATTCTTATAGTACGTTTTCAAGCTCATGTTTATGGATAAACATGTTGTTTATGATAAACTGGTTGTTTACGTAGTGGTTTTCCCATACAAATTTGCTGAAAATCATAAACAAGTAGCGAGGTGTTTATATCATAAACCACTTCAAAAACATGTAACCCATCCATGAAATTTCGATTTTTTGTCGATTTTAAATTTTTTTTTGCATTACCCTTGATTTTTTTGTCATAAATTCATTTTGTCATTTGTCAAAAAAAAAAAACAAAAAGAAAAAGAAGTCAAAATACCAAGAATAGATGAAATTATGTGAATTTGTGTGAAATTAGTTTAGCTTCAATTAATGATCATCAAAAAAACGAAAAATCAAGTATAAATTCTCAATTATCATCAGCACGATTAATTGGAAAATCTTGTATAACTTTAATAGAAAAAAGTGAAAAAAAATTCTATAGTTATAGAAGTGATTGAGAAATTACAAGACTTACATGGAAAGTTAACAGAAGAATTAAAACAAAGGATATTGTAAAAGATGCATTTTTATTTTTAATTCACTTAATTTAATCAGTTTTATATATTAAAAATGTATAAATAATAAGGCTTTATATATAAGTAAAAAATTCAAATGGAAAAAGAGATAATAAATTAAAATGATGATTATTTTTTATTTAAATTGAATATTTTTGTATTTCGTATTTTTGTATTTTGTAAATTGAATATTTTTGTATTTCGTTTTTGAAAGATTCTCAGAACTAAATGTTGAAGTGAGTAAAGTGGGTATGGTAATAAACTAAAATGTGAATTATTTTATTTGTT
The DNA here is from genome assembly GCA_963942445.1 of Argyra leucocephala. Lineage (NCBI taxonomy): Eukaryota > Metazoa > Arthropoda > Insecta > Diptera > Dolichopodidae > Argyra > Argyra leucocephala. The sequence continues at coordinate 5,417,209 of OZ012681.1, read as the reverse complement.
TCTCTGAAATTATCATTTTTTTTAAATCCTCCATATTTTGTTTTATTTTATTCATTTATCGTATGACCAATTATAACAGCTTAAGTTCTATTCAAAGATAATACAAAAAAAATTTTTATATAAACAGTAGTATAGTTTTATATAAACAATAAACAGCTGATTGTTTTCCAAAAAACCTTGTGAACACTTGACATTTGACTGGTTTATTAGCTAGTTGTTTATCCATAAACATGAGCTTGAAAACGTACTATAACCCAACCATGAAATTTCGATTTTTTGTCGATTTTAAATTTTTTTTTGCATGACCCTTGATTTTTTTGTCATAAATTCATTTTGTCATTTGTCAAAAAAAAAACAAAAACAAAAAGAAAAAGAAATCAAAATACCAAGAATAAATGAAATTATGTGAATTTGTGTGAAATTAGTTTAGCTTCAATTAATGATCATCAAAAAAACGAAAAATCAAGTATAAATTCTCAATTATCATCAGCACGATTAATTGGACAATCTTGTATAACTTTAATAGAAAAAAGTGAAAAAAAATTATATGGAGTTATAGAAATGATTGAGAAATTACAAGACTTACATGGAAAGTTAACAGAAGAATTAAAACAAAGGATATTGTAAAAGATGCATTTTTATTCACTTAATTTAATTAGTTTTATATATTAAAAATGTATAAATAATAAGGCTTTATATATGTATAAGTAAAAAATTCAAATGGAAAAAGAGATAATAAATTAAAATGATGATTATTTTTTTTATATAATTGTAAATTGAATATTTTTGTATTTCGTTTTTGAAAGATTCTCAGAACTAAATGTTGAAGTGAGTAAAGTGGGTATGGTAATAAACTAAAATGTGAATTATTTTATTTGTTTCTCTGATATTATCATTTTTTTTAAATCCTCCATATTTTTTTTTATTTTATTCATTTATCGTATACCAATTATAATAGCTTAAGTTCTACACAAAGATAATACAAAAAAAATTTTTATATAAACAATAAACAGCTGGTGGTTTTCCAAAAAACCTTGTGAACACTTGACATTTGACTGGTTTATGAGCTAGTTGTTTATCCATAAACATGAGCTTGAAAACGTACTATTAGCTTGCTTTGAATTTTGAAAATTTTAATTTTATAAGAATCATAATTTTTATCATTTCATTATTTCATTTCGATACTGTTAGCGACATCTGTGCTATTTTTGCTCCAATTCGACGTCTCTATTATAGTTTCTGGTAGTAGAGCTTTGATTTCTACTAAGTAAGTATCCACACCTATGAAGTATCTAAAAAAAAATTAAAGGAAAGTATTCCTACTGTTCAACGATGACCAAAATAGCTTAGGGCTAAAATTAAATGTGGCCTGCAAATAAAATCAATAGCGCGATTTTGAACGAGTAACTTAAGAGTGACATGACAAAATTCAAATTATTGTAAATATATATTCATATAGATTATTTTAACTCTATGCTGAAATGTGTACTACTAGTATGTGAGTTAGATGAATGATGCACCTGCATCTCTGATGTTTCCAATCTCTTGAAGTTTTTCACTATACATTACGACTCAATTCAATAGAAAAATCAAAATATTCGTAATTTGTCCATAAATACAAGCAGTTCGTACCAAATGTTCGATAAACAGTTCGATAGTTCGTATAAAATGTTTTTATTCAGAACAATTATTATTGAAATTGCTTAATTTTTTGCTTCTAGTATAGTGTTTAAGAGACTCATTTGCTCATTAAATTCAATAAATTTCGACCAATAAATATGATTCTAACTGAAGCTAAAATTATTGAGAAATCAGTCAACAAACAGCTAGAATATTATTTGGAAAAAAATAATCTAATATTAGAAAATCAATCTGGTTTTCGGAAAAAAACATAATTGTGAGTCATCATTAAATTTAGTCATATAAAACTAGAAATTAGCAAAAAAAATGATAAAAAAGTAGTAGTTGCGGTTTTCTTGACGAGCATTTGAAACAGTCGATCACCAAATTTTATTACAAAAAATTGATAGTTATGACATAAGGGGAAATGAAAATAAGTGGTTTCAATCATATTTCCTCAACAGATATCAAAGAACTAAGGCAACAATCAGTTCTCAAACTATAAAGATATTTCAATTGAGGTACCACAAGGTTCAGTGCTGAGTGTTTTACTTTTTTTGTTGTACATAAATGAAGGTTGTAGACTTTGTGCAAATATCCTTGTTTACAGATGATACGTTGATCTTTATAATGGATGATTCTGTAGAAGAATGTGTTCGAAAAATCAACTCGAAAAAATTAGCTGAATGGTTCAAAAACAACAAACTGAGCATTAACATTACCAAAACTAAAGCCATGGTTATAAATGGTGAATGTAATTATGATGATGTAATTATGATATCATAATTGATGAAAATATTATTGAAATAGTTGACCATATCAAATATTTTGGTCTAGACAGTAAATTAAATTTCAAAGAACACGGCGAATTTATGTGCAAGAAAATTTTAAAAAAACTTGAGTTTTTAAGTCGATAAACAAATAAGTTGTCTATTATAAGTACTACTAGGGGCCCTTGTTTTGTAATTATAATTTAAGTTGAAGCCAAATTTAAAATTTTTAACAGAACATAATAATAACATTATACAGAATAGTATAAAAATAATAAAATGTTGAATGACACAAAATGGCTCTATTTTACTTAAAAGTTTGAATATTATAAAACGAAATAGAAATTTGTTTAACCCGTATGCGCATTTCGGCCATATATACAACTTATTTACATATTAAGAGTTCATTAAGAAGAAGTGAGATAAAATGAAAGAAGGTGTTTACTGGGCATGTCCTTAAATGCATGGTTATTATAATTATAGATACTCTATTTTTGTTTTTGTTGTTTTTATTTGACGTATTAATTAAATAGGTTTATTGCAAGCAAAGAATTTCTAAACAATAAGAAGTCAAACTCGGTTATGTAATAATATAGACGGTATGTAATAAGAATTGTATGTTCACGAATGAAGTGAATTATAGGAAACAAAAAGGTGTAGCGAAATTAATAAGATAAAATTCAAATAGAATGTGTGTAAATAATAATTTGTTCGTATTAAAATGAAACTATTTATCGTGGTATCTATTAAAAGTTTAATTTTAACATAAAAAAAAATTTACTTTTTGTTGTCTTTGTTTAAAATTTCAATATAAAATCTTTAATTATTGTCCGAACTTTTTTTCTCATTATGTACTTAATAAATAATCCCGCATATAAAAATTTCATAAGCGTTTTCAAATCTTTTGTCAGCCCAATAAAAATTTTTTATATAAAAATTTAGGCAAGCATATGCTGTGTTCTCTTTCTTTCTCATTTATACGGCAATGCTAAAGTAGGTATAGTATGATAGTTTTTACTTGTTTCAACTAATCAGGAAATATTTTGTTGTGGTTTATGTAAAAAATTGCATTAGGTTTACATAAATGAAGAGTTTCCCTCCTAATATGAGTTGAGTTCATTAAGGAGAAGCGAGATAAAATGAAAAGGTATCTACTGCACAGGTTCCTAAATGCTTGTCAATAATAATTATAGATATTCTAACTCTACTATAAAAAAATAAATTTGCTAGTCATATGAACAATTCAACTGATTTTTTTTTTGTTTTTGTTGTTTTTACATTTTTTTTTTAGATGAATTTGTTTTTTTGTTTTTTTTTTTGCCATATGTACATAGATTCATTTGGAAGTATATATATAAATTATAATAACTGATTTGTTTCCTTTTGTTTATTATTTTCATAAGATCTCACATAAGCATAATGTATTTGCTGAATAATAAAATTATATGAGTAAAAAAAATTTCAACTGTGTGCGCATTTTTATTTCATATACAACTTATTTATTATATTAGAAGTTCATTAAGGAGTAGGAGAATCGAAATAAAATAAAAAAATGTCTACTACGCAGGTTCCTAAATGCTTGTCAATTGTAATTATTGATAAGGATCTTCAGCACCATGATCAAGCCCCATTTTGAGTATTGTGCAACTATTACAGCATTTGTAAATAATGAAATAATAGAAAGATTACAAAAACTACAAAACCATGGAATGAGAACCATACTCAAATGCAATAGGTATACCTCAATTGATTTTATGTTAAAAACGTTAAAATGGCTCAACATAAGGCAAATACCTCGTCTACACTTGTACTACTTTTTGTATTTAAGATGAAAAATAGATTGTTACCGAATTATCTTAGTTCCAAACCCATATATGTTCAAGATTTTCAACATTATAGATTAAGAAATATATTCAACTTCAGACTAGATTTCTTTAGAAGTGAAATTGCGAAAAATCAATTAATGTATGGTGGTCTAAAGATGTTTAATGAATTACTCACAGATCTGAAACTGGAAAGGAACTACAATCAATTCAAATTTAAAATTACACAATATATTTTGTCAGTTCAAACGTAAAATTTCCGATGTAATTACAAACTTTGTTTTGCTCATTTTTTCTTATAATTAAATTTTCAAATTCATTCTCATTTTTTTTTACCGAATTTAAACATAAGCTTTAATTTAAAATTTGTGAATTATAATTAAATAGTATTTAATACTAAATAAATGAATATTAAAAAAAAAAAAAAAATTCAAAAACTGTGCTAAACTAATATTTGACAGTTTTGAAAATCTTTTAGTTCAGTAGTAGCCAACATATCAAAATTAAATTGGATCACAGCTACTTGGTAGTTTTGTAATACCTACAATGGGTGAGTACACCTTAGTTTATCGAAATGAATTATTTAAAGGATATAAAACAAATCTAAATTTATACTAATACAAAAACCATATTTAAGCTAAGTGCTTCAAATATTAACATCATATTGTCATGAAATATTTTATATTATTATTATTATTATTATTATGATTATCATTATTATTATTACAACACATTTTTAGATCAAAATATCATTAGTATCATATTTTCATTTTTGTAAGGATTATTATAAGGATAATAGACGATTTGCTTTCATCATGGCATATAAATTTATTCAATACGATCATTTATATACCGTTATATATTAAATTATGAATTTTTTCTTCTCACATCTTGATTTATTTTCTAACTGTGAATAAAAGAAGAATAAAAAAAAAACAAACAGAAAAAAAAAAACAAATTAAGAAGTAAATAAAAAATACATGAATTGTTACACGGTAATTTATCATTGCCAGACTTTAAGATTTAATGATAACCAACACAAATGTATAAACCTTCATTTTAGATGAGATGCGAATTAAATCTCAGTAAATTACAAATATATAAAATATAAAAATTTATTCAATACACATAGTCGTCTACATTAAAATAAGAAAGAAACGATTTTTTAAATATCAGTTAAATAAAAATCGTATTATATTTTATTTTTAGCTTTCATATATATACATAATAAACTGTACATTGCTATTATTAGTAACATGTATATACATTTATATTTATTGTATATAATACGAGTAAATATTTATACAATTTTTGAAAGATTCATGAACGATTCAAAAAAAAATTAATTCAGTCTATACTAGAAATTGATAAGAAAACAAATATAATAATAATAAAAAATAATAAACAGAAAAGATATTTTGATGAATGATGATGGTAAATAAAGTACTGCAGTGGAGTGAAGTGTTGAATTAATTACCATAAACTTTTTTGTTTTTGTTTATATAAAATGAAATTTTATACTTTTTTAGTCAACTGGAACTACCAATTTCAAATCGAAAAATTATCCCAACGACAATAAAAAAAAACTGTCCTCGTAAATTAAGTTTGTTTATTTTTTTTTTTTGTTGTTGTTTACAAATCATTTTGGTTATTATTGATGTAGTGTATATGTATATGTATATGTATATAATATATTTTATAAAAGAGGAGTGTCACTTTAATTTCAATTCAATGAATCTAAACATAAAATCAAAAATTTGAACTTGAAAATTTTTTTGTAAAGTTTTTTGGTTTGAATAATGACTATCTCGATCTAATTTTTCCTCCCAAATAATGATTAATGTTAGCCATTTAAAGCATAGTAAAGTATTTAAAATTGTCAAGGATTATATTCTGATTCCATTATTTATGAGAAATTTAAAATAAAAATTGTATTGTATTTTCTAATACATAGTTAACTAATTTTATGGAAATTAATTTAATTTGGAAATTACACACACTGACGAAACACTGAAAAATTAATTGAATGTCGCTGATGATAAAGGTGAAAATTCAGATTAAATGTGATGAAATTTTATAGTTTGTTGATTTATATTATATAAATACCTGGTGGTGTTTTCATTGATATTGAAGCTGATTAAATTTATTTGATTGATTTAAATTTTCTTCACTTATTTCATTTATTGGTTTTTCTATTATGATTGTTGTTGTTAGAGAGTTAGAGAGTTACTGCTAATATAGTCGTATCATCTGCAAAAGTAGCTACAATCGTGTCTTCTATCACTGGAATATCACTATGGTTTAGCAAATATAGTATCTTACATAGTAAAACGTAACAATCCACCTGCTGCCAATGTACCGTAACAACCGTTACTAGGTTGCTACAACAAAAAAAATTAGTAAGCAAAAATATTTTCTTCTCTACTGCTTCAAAATCGGATCTTTACTTGGTGTGCATGTATAATGTAAAGACTTCTAATTATGACATATGGATGTAGATATGTATATTCTAGAATTGATTTTGAAATTTTTTTTGTCTCCTATTACTCCGCGTGGTAGCATAGGGCTTCGATAGTGAACCTCCATACCTCTCTGTTGAGTACTACTTCCTTAATATCGTTCCAGGTATAATTGTTGATTGTTAATTCTTGATCGATTGTGCGTCTCCATGTGTTGTATGGTCTGCCAGGTCTCCTTTGTCCTTGTGGATTCCACTCTGTAGCTCTTCTTGCTATATCACTTTCTGATTTCCTTAGTATATGACCTATCCATTTCCATTTTTTCCTATTTATCTGTCTGTTGATAGGTTCTTCTCCAGTTATCATCCATAAATCCTCGTTGCTAATTCTTGCCGGCCAGAATTTTCTGCATATAATTCTCAAGCACTTCTTGATGAATACTTGTAGCTTCTGTTTGATTCTGACCGAAGTGAGCCATGTTTCACTGCCATATATTAATGTTGACTTAACACATGCTCTGAATATTGTTAGCTTTGTTGTCCTCGATATTTGTTCAAATGTTCTTCTTGCCTTATTTATACGGCTGTTGACATCTTCTGTTGTACCTCCTCTTGATGTTATGATGCTCCCCAGGTAGTTGAATTCTTTTACGTATTCTATCTGTTGTCCACTCACTGTTATTGGCTCACTCTCACTGTTGTTTGTCCTCATTGCCTTGGTTTTCTCGATATTTAATTCCAGTCCCGATTTCTTTGCTTCTTCCTGTAATCTGTTGACTTTGTTCTGTAGGTCCCTTTGATTCCTTGATATGAGGCATACATCATCTGCGTAATCTAAGTCTTCTAAGTTGCCGAAGAGATCCCATTCTATTCCGTTTATTGCAGTGCAAACTTTTCTTAGAATGTCGTCTAGTATTGTGTTGAAGGGAAGTGGAGATAGTGGACATCCTTGTCTAACTCCTATATTGGTGTAGAATGGATCACTGATGTTACCTCTGTGCTGAACTGTTGTCTCTGCATCTTTATACATCGCTTTGATGATGTTGATGATTTTTTCAGGAACTCCCTTCTTTGTAAGTGTTCTCCATATTGCGCATCTCTTGACTGTGTCGAATGCTTTCTTAAAATCTATGAATAGTAGATATAGTGGGGCATTCCATTCTACTGATTGTTCAACTATGACCCTTAAAGTGTTTGCCTGGTCAACACAGCTTCGGTTTGGTCTGAAACCTGCCTGCTCTTTCCGTAGTATTGGTTCTAGTACTTCTTCTAATCTTTTCTTTATAATAATTGCTATTATCTTATGAATAGTATTTAGAACCGTGATTCCTCTCCAGTTGCTGCAATTTGCCAAGTCTCCTTTCTTAGGTATCTTAACAATCATTCCTTTCTTCCATGATGGTGATATATTCTCCTCTATCCATGCTTTCCTGATGTGGGGTTCAATTGTTTTTGCGAATAAGTCAGGGTCCAGTTTGGCTATTTCTGCTGGAATTCCATCTTCACCTGTTGCTTTGTTGTGCTTCAGGATATTGATTGTAGCTTTGATTTCTTCTATATTTGGAGCTTGAGTAGATATTGGCAGTCCCTCAGTTGGGTAGATATTTGTATTGTCTCTGTTTCTTATGTCTGCTTCATTATTTGTACTTTCTTCGTTGCTCCGTTCTTGGAAATGTTCTCTCCATCTCTTTAATTGATCCTCTAAGTTTGTGATGAGCGCACCATTTTTATCTTTAATTGGTTTGTTTTGTTGTTCCGACTGGTTTGTTAAGTTCTTGATTATGCGATGCAATTCTCTCAGGTTATGTTGCTGTGCTGCTTTTTCTGCTTCTCCGGCTAAATTTTGTAGAAATTTCCTTTTATCTCTTCTTGCTGCTCTTTTTACTGTTTTCGCTATTTCTTCATATTCTCTTCTTGATGCCATCCTGTTGTTTATCATTTTCTTCATTTCACCTCTTCTTTTAATCAAGGCCCATGTGTTATCGGTTATCCAGATTTTTCTTTGTGGTTGTGAAATTCCAAGATTTTGTTCGCTTGTTTGGTTGTAAATTTCCAGAATCTCTTCCCAAGTGTATTCTCTATTATTTCTAATATTTTCTCGTAACGCCGTAACTATGTCAGCTCTTACTTGCGGATACTATGTATATAGTATATTTTATTTATTTCATATGAATAAGTTGTTGTTATTGTAAATACTGTATTAAGTTATGAATAGTATGGATAATAATTTCTAGTTTCAATTTTATTTTTTAAACGGCTGCTGTCTAAATGGAATGCTTCCACATAAACTTAATTTGAAAGTTGGTAGTATAATAATACTACTGCAAAACCTAAATACAAACGCGTCCTTTGCAGTTGGACTCGATTAGCTGTAAAAGCCCTAAAATTAAATTTAATAATCGTGTAATTCCTTGGCATAAGCTATATGTGAAACTGTATTTATTCCTAGAATAGATTAAGCTATACAACGATAACAGAACTGCCATTTATTCTTAGACGTTAACAATTCAATGTTAAATTAGCATTTTCTATGGCCATACATAATTTGCAAGGTTAAACATTTGAAAAAGAAGTCGTTTATATACCTGAAACAATATTTAGCCATTGGCTACTGTATGTTGCAATTTCCAGAGTACACCGGTCTGGTGATATATTCAAATAAAACTTACTGAAGGAAGGGAGCAAGGCAAATTAGTTCGACATTCCAATAAACACTATACAAAAAATGTTGTATATAAAAAGGTTTTGACTTCTAATAATTAGAGAAAAAATGGTAAAATGTTGCCTTTGTCAACGGTGTTTTGTGTCGGAGTGTTGAGTATAGGCTTATTGGGAAACCACATCCCGATAAACAAAATGTGTCGTAGAAAGATGAAGGAACACAATGTGTTCCTATTTGTGTACCCAGCAGAAGAGAAAAATATTTTTGTTTTGTTTTTTTTTTACTTGATTTTTCATTTCTATAATAATTATCCAATAAATATCTATGTAGAAAACAATTTTCAAATCCTAGCAATAGCAAATAGCTAGGTAACTATGACGACCGAATGCAATAAAGTTTAATAGGATTCGGTTGACAAATTATTTTTTTATTGCGTTAGTTTGTTTTTGTTATTGCTTCTTGTAAGTACTAAGCTAAGTGTGAATTATTCTTATAATTTTTAAAACAAAAAAATAAAAGTTGTGAATTTGATTGCAATAAAAGTTTAAAATACCAGGTATGTTGCCAAGATTAATGTAAATGTGGACTAAAAAAATTAGTTGTACCAACTTTTCTTTGCAGTGTCCCTAAAGTTTTTCTGTTGTGTCCGTATTTTTACTCTTACAACTTTACTTATTTTATCGACTTTTCTTTGCAGTGTCCCTAACACTGTGTCTGTATTTTGAAAACACTGTGTCTGTATTTTGATTCTTAGAAAATCGGAATTTGAATCAAGTTTTGTAGAAAAATTCAAGGTTTGTTAAAATTAAAATTTTAAGCAATATTTATAAATTAGTAAAAATCAATGTTATGTTACTTTTTTATAGAATTAGAAAACGTTTGATTCTCCCAACTCATCAATAAAGGACCAAATATTTAAAAAAAAGAAAATAAAAAGTTTAAAACAAAATAGTTTAAAACTTTCAGCACCCAAATTATGAAACAGTTTGCAGAAATTAAAAATCAACTTGATTAAAAATCAGTGCAAGAATTTAAAGGAAGAAAATATTCAATAAAATATCAAAATCTGAAACTACTACAATATCTAGAGAATTTGGTTCAGCTATGAAATCTTTGGAACCAGAGATACGAAAGGCAAAAAATTTATTGTATATTCAAAAAATTATATAATATAAATTATTTAAATTAAATAATTAAAACAATTAATACGTTAAAAGTTATTGTTTCTAATTTTTCCATCTTTTTATCCTCTATTCTAGCTGGAAATATGGTACAGTAATCATGCACTTGGCACAAGAATTGAATTTTGTTTAATTTTTGGAAAATATTATAAGAGAATACGAAATGTGTCGACATTTTATCGACTAAATTTGCCGTAAATAGGAGCACATGTGTGTGATGTTTGTCGACACTTCCTCGACACTTGTGTTGTTAATATCAAGAAACACATGTGTCCAAAATGTGTCGACACTTTATCGATTAAATTTACTGTAAATATGAGGAACACATGTGTGCGAAGAGTGTCGACAATTGCTTGACACATGTGCTTTAAATATCATGAAACACATGTGTCCGAAAAGTGTCGACATATACGCGACACTGTATTACAATGAGAGACACATGTGCCTGGACATTTGCAACCATTTGCACCATTTTTATCCCTACTTATGTCGTGAATGTGTTCCATGGGCACGGAACACATTCACGACTTTTTAGGAACACTTTTGTCAAAATTGTTTACCGGGCATATAAAAACGCACCTTTTTCTTTACCCTCCTGTGTTGTGCGGAAAAAAGAAAATAAATTTTCAATAGCAAAATTGTTGTTGTTTAACTCAATTTGCTTTTGTAAAAAACAATTATACAATTTATCGAATTATTTCGATCTTTATAGCAATAAAAAAAAAGATTTTTGCACCTGACTCAACGTAATAAACCTAATATTTGATTACATTTCTTAGAATTCACTTTTTTGTGCAGTTTCACAAGAAGTTCTTTTTTTTCTAATTTCGTCTTTAGAGAGGCTTTACAACTAGTAGGGGATATAAAATCTAAATGTTAATAGAATTATTTTAATAACTAAATTTATTTAGTAACACACAACTCAATTAATGGACAACAGATCTACGTAGTTTCTAGTGTCAGGCAGACATTGAATTTTCTTGAACAACGTTGTTAGAAGACTGTAAAATTATTGAAGTGAAATAAAAACTGTAAAATTAATACAAGTCCATTTCTATGAAAAATAGAATACCTCATTGCTCATTGTCTGATAATATATGATTTCTAAGACAAGATACCGATAACTAAAGTCGTTTCGTAAATTAGACTTTTATAAGACTTTTGTAATTTTTTTTAATTCTTTAAAAGTAAATTTAAGACCAATTTTTTCAATACAAGTTTCTGAAATGTTTTTCATAAATACTAAGGTTATTTCTTTTCTATATATATGCCTCATTTCCTTAAATTATTCTTAAATTGAACCAGAGAGTTAAATTAAGAATCCTTTTTAAATTATATTTTAAGATTTCAAAAATAATTCCTCAGGGAAGGTACATACTTCCTCAGGACTATTAAATAAAAAAAAAAAAAAAAGCTTTTCAATTTTTCAAAAAAAATTATCTCATATTTTAAAGAGTATAATAAAGAAAAAAAAAACCCCAAAATTATTTGATAAATTTCTGTTTTAAATAGCGATCTCTTCAAAGTCAAATAATTTTTCTTTTTTTGCTTTCTTGTTAAACTCCCCAGAGGTTTATTCGAAATATTAATGTTCCAGAAAATCTACATATAAATATTATGTTTTTATGTTATTGATGAATAAGGATAAATATACATGAAAGTGGGATGTTTATATACTAGTACATATATTTAAGGTACTTCAATTATATAAGTCTACGTTAATTATTAAATGATCAGGCGGATCTGTGTGTCTAATTTGAAATTTTTTATCTTTAACGATATTTGATTTACGTTGTTGTTTTAACTAACGATTTAATGTGATCTTCAATCTTCTTTTTCCCGATTTATATATAAAATATGTTGCATCCTGAAAAAATATGTCTGGTATTCCAGATCGGTAATATCATAGGTCAGTTTCCAAATGAACTGCTGCCAGACACAACCGATTGAACTTCAACAAAAAGTCCGAGGTAGGTTTTCCTGCTTGGACCGATTGGTAGCTTGATTTGAAGAAAATATAAAATTATATAGTAATTTTTGACAAATGGATCAAAAATGATCTGCGGAGTAGGTGTAGGAATTTTCGCAGTATATCTAAAAATATCAAAGTCTTACTGTCTCCCTAAAAATGCCAGTATCTTTCAAGCAGAGCTACTACTTGCAATTTGGAAAGCCCTTAAAACCCTTAATCATATTCATGCAACCAAAACAAAGACTACCATCCTCACGGATAGCGAAGCCAATATCAAAGCTTTGATATCGAACGCTATCTGTTCTAAGCTGATGGAACATGTAGATAGCCCTTTTTCGATCTCTCTACTCTGAATTACTGGTCACACTACTAACATAGATGGGAATAAGAGAGCTGATGAACTGGCCAGCCTCCTTAAAAAGGACATTCACACTCCAAAGAGCGAGTCGTCAAGAAGCGCATCCATTCTTATACTTTCTGGCCAGAGCAAATGAAAGGTGGCATAGACTATATCTACCTGTGCGACGTCGAATAATACATGACCTTCGTACAACATCAATAAAACTAAACAATTCTTAGCCAGGTCCCGTACTGATATAGCAAGAGTAGAAGCGGTCAGTACGGGTCATTGGACGATACGAAGCCATCCTATCAAATTAAGTATTCCGATAAATTCCCATTGTCGAATTTGCAAAAGTTGCCCAGCATTAACTATAGTCAGACTCCGAACTTTAGGTGAAGCTTTTCCCAACAATATAGGTTTTATCGCGGAAAGCAAAATAAGTGATATGATCAACCTTCTCAATCACACAGGGTGGCTGTGAGTAAAAAGAAGTAAAATTTACAAATGAAGAGTAAAAATTACAAAATGATCTCCTATATCAACCAATAACTATAAATAGGTTACGTGATATCAAAGAATCACAATTAAGTTTTCCAAAATCAACTGGAATGGCCACTTCTATCTACCTACCTACCTACCTGTTGTTTTAACTACAATTCTTAAAGATATAGAATGCACCAGAAATGTTTATTAGAAGCATTCTGTATAAGATCAAATTGTCGTCATAAAAAAAAGCCCCGTAGGGCTTTAAAGAGTTTTTCCAGACATTTAGAGCACTTTCGTACATAATTAATATAATAAGTCATACTAAACGAATGCGATGTTAAAATGTTCATTATAGCTAAATGAAAATTTATATAAAATATACAATTTGCATATTCGAACTTTAAGGCTTAGTACAGGTTCTAAATTTAGTAGATGATAACTGACTACACTTATATGATTTGGTGTATAAATTAGTTCTAAACAAAATTCATTTAACAAATGAGATCAACGGAGAGTGAATTTTTAATGTCTTGGTGAATGTATAAGTCAAATTAAATAGTATATTATGCCAGCTAAGTAGCCAGCTAAGTATTTAATCTCTTTTCATTATTTAATCTGACATGAAGTTTATTCTCGTACGTTTAATTTAAATCCCAGCATTCAAAGCCATACAAGAGCATCGGTCTAACATTGATTTATCTTGTATGGGATCGCAATGGCAACGGAAATCGCATAGTATCGCAGTGGCAACGGCTTATCAAATCCCCTTTCAATCAAAACTAAACTATCTAATACTGGCAAATGCCATATCATATTATTTGAACACCCTGTGTATAAAATAAAATTTATTTAATCAAATTTGAATTTTAAATTTTAAAATAACGCCAAATAATTTCGTTTTTCTTTTATGAATTCAAATTTAATGAAGCTGAAGCGTAATTTTAAATCAGAAAGTGAATATTTCAAGAATTTTTAATTTACATTATCGACATTAAAAATAAAAAAATTTAAAATTTAAATTTCATTAGAAATTTTTCAGAGGAGAAAAAAACTCTCCCACTTTTTTTATTACCATTAATTACCTAGAGTTAGAAAATTTTTGCGTTGCAACAGTTTTTTTTTTTTAATACGACGTTTTTACTTAATTCAATTAAAAATTTAATCGGAAAATTTATTTATTTTAATCTACATAAAAACTCGGTAATAGTATAGCTGTCAAATTATTAACTCGTCGTACTGAAAATTCAGAATAGCTCTTTTTTATAAACTTGAAGTATTTAAAAAAAAAAGAAAGCACAACAGGAAAAATTTTTTGATTAGTACTCAAAATTTAATTTTATGGTTGGAAAATTTATAAAAGAAAATTACGACTTTCATTTTTATTTTTTTTTTTTTTTGGTTTTATTGAACTTTACTAAAAAAAAAATTTTTTTTTTTTTTTTTTGATTGAATTTATTTTAAACCCGGCCCGGTATTACTTTGATCTGATTTATATAAAATTGTTTAAATTGTATTATAGGATTAGGATTTTATTTTCATTCCCAGAGTACAAAATAGAATAAATAAAATTGAGTAAAGAAATGTCACAACAATTTAATTAAATATAAAAATAAAAAATGTAAGTTTTACGATAATAACTATTTTAATATGTAAAATCTTTTTTAAATAAATGGCGGAAGTAATATGTTATTAAATTGCCGATAGTAGAGATTTAATAAAAAAAAAGCTCAATTTTCTGTTTAAATTTTAGTACGTACCAATTTTTGAGCATAAAATTGTTATTGTTATCCTAGGCGTATTTTATTGTTAGTAATTAAGAAATTTAGTGTCCAATTAAGCTCCTGAGATCAGTAAAATTGAATTTTGAGAATTTTTTTGTTTGTGTTATTTGTAGCCTGTCTAACTTTGAATATTGAGCAGATTTGATTTTAACTTGTGACGGCTCATTCATTGATAATTCTTGCCGAACAAAGTATTTCACAAACATCGTTCTATGATAAAAGTCCATGAAGCTTTTTTTAGTCTTCGCTGGATTTGAATATAGATAGATAGATAGATAGATAGATAGATAAATAGATTTTAATGGGATCTGTTTGCTATGCGTGAGCATTTTTCCTTAACAATTTCCAGGAACGTTTGAATATAGATAGATTTTAAATTTCGGGATGGGATCTGTTTTTTATGCATGAGCATTTTTACTTGACGATTCCAAGGAACGTTTGCCCAGAAATCCTCAGCGTTTTGCTATACCTAAGCTCTTAATTGCATCTGAGCTGTGCTCACGGTAATCTCACAGAACGGACTTGGCTCTATGAAAGCCGTATCCGATGCTGTTCTTGCTAGATCATCTACAGTTTTGTTTCCTGATATGCCAGAATGCCCTGGTATCCACATTATTGTGACTTTATTTGTTTTTGTCAGTGTTTTAAGTATTTCCAAACAATCTCATACCAGCTTTTATGTGATGGTATATGAATTAATAGCTAGTATGGCTATTTTACTATTAGAAAGAATGTATATTTTTCTTCTTAAATCCTCTCGCCTACATAGTTTAATAGCATTTTCCATTCGGCTTGGAAAATTAAGTTTGTAGAGTCTATGCTTGAATAAATATGGGCCTTGAGGCTTTTTCCATATATTTCCAATACTACTTCATTCATTTTCTTAAACCGGTCAGTATAGCATACGAATGATTCTTTGTCCTTCTTCTTTGAAGGAGGGTGGGCAGGTTTCCCATGTCTCTCTACTTGGCATAATTATATTGAAAAATTTCTCAAAATTATTTCTTGGCTAGCAGTAATAATGCTATCGTAATCGGATAATGCTATCGTAAGCGTATTATCGTTCTGAATTACACGAATTAGTTTTGAATGTACCACTTTTTTAATTTGCGAATCATCACCAATTATACATTTGTAGGTGTTAACCATTGATTGTTTTTATATAAAATGATGAAGGGGTTATTATAGGTGAAGCAAAGTGTCTAAGTTGTTCGTATAGCCCTCTAAGTTCTTGGCTGCAGTCTGTTGAGCTTATTTTGAGCTATGCTTTGCATAAATTTTTTTGCCAAACTGCGGATACGTAGGTAAATGTTGTTTGGATTTGAATATAATTTAACAAATTTTTTACCTAAAATTGGGAACGATTAGACAGTCATTACTTGTTTTCCCTATTTGCTGCAAGTTAAAGAAAGCAATTTAACAGTGGTAAATTGAAAAATTGATTATTAATTGAAAAATTATAGTAACTGGCTCAAATCTGCAAGCAATATTCAATTGAGTGAAATGGAACGTTGAACAAAATTGTTAATTTTGAAAATGAATTTAGGATTAAGGCTTGTTTAGTTCTCTTAATTTTGTGACAATTTTTATTTGTTTAGATATTATATGTGTATTTTTGCCATGTAAACCATAGATTAAGGTTAGCATTACAATGGTGGTATAAACTAACTATTGAAATTTACAATTTAATGAAATTTTAATATTCTTGTTACTTAGTTAATCAATCTTCATCACAAGTTAAGATGAAATATTTTAATGCTCAAATAGCCTTTATTAGATATTCAAAATTGAAATAAAAAATTAAGTATGTTTACAAAACAGAACTGGACGAAATATATTATTTAGCTGGTTTATTCTAATTAAATAAATACTCGAAACAATATTGGGGTTAGTTATTTGTATATTGAATTTATTATCTTTTTCATTACAAAATTGGTTGTCTGTCAAATAAATATCAACTTTTAGGTCATTCTTTTTTATAGGATTAGTACAATTCAGTGATGGTAAAATTTCCAATGATACAACAGTTCTCCCACGCTCAATTAGATCTTGTAACAAATCCTAATCAACTTCTAGAACATAATCTTGAAGATGTTTTGGTAATTTACGTTATCGACTGGAATCTAGCCTAGAAGCCGAAGCTTGACTTGTTGATGGCTCATTTAGCTGAACTTGTTGATAACTATGAATTATTGCTTTATCCTGAACTACTGGACTACCAGCGTGTTTAACATATTTTGCTGGAATATTATTGGTTGATCTTAAATTTGCTTTTCTCGGTTGTAGTAGACTTGATTGGATATCCATCTTTTGGCTGATTGGTTTACTATCCCAAATTGAATCCGCCGGCTGTATATCTGTTGAAAGTAATAGATTTATTTGTCTTTTGAAAATGTATATCCATTGTTTACCAATACCACATAATCCAATTTCCATTACAAAAACAAATTTTTAAAGTCGGAGTACAATAATTATTCCAGAACATATTATACAATTTAAAATTAATCATTCTGATATTATTGTGATGATAATATGCAATAAAAAAAAGCCAACAAACTAAAATAAATTTTCAATTAACTTATTATTAATATTCCATTTAACATTAAGTTAAATATTTCCAAACAATTATGAAAAGCTGACCTTTTTCTTCCTCATAATTATCTAGGCAATTATTATTCTTAGTAAAATTATTTCAGTTTATGTTTACAAATATAAAAAAATATGTTGCACACACAAAATTACAACAATAATGTTGTTAAATAAAAAATATGTATTTAAATTAATTTATAAAAATATTTATACGCTTCGGGAGTTTAACTGAAGTTTGTTCATAAATCCTTTTCGCTTGTTTTTATGTTTTGATTATTCAAAAAATGTTATTAAAAGAGGCATACAAAAATAAGGATACAAAAATGGAAAAAAAAAAACATTTTTCAAAAAAATGTTATTGTCATGGTTAAAAAATTTTTATACAGTTTTTATTGAAATTTTATTTTTATAGCTTTCCTATCCCAACACTATTATATAGTTAATAAAAACAAAAAGGGCAAAAAAAGGATACTCTGTGTAGACAATTTGACAAAAAACATACCCTTTATAAAAGGTTTTTTTTTTTGTTTTATTTTTCTTTATATTATTTTATTTTGCAATAGAGTGAACAGAAAAGAATAAAAAAAAAGATGATAGAGGAGAAAATTAGTATTGAAATAAAAATCTAGGAAATGAACACCCATCTCAACAATGACACAATGTAATTTAGATAAAGAACAGTTAAATTGATTAATTAAAAAAAAATGTTCTAAGAGTCAATTATTATGATAAAAAATTTGAGATAACTTTTAACCTTTTTTTCCGTATAAGTTACAAGGATATCCCCCGCCATCTTATCATAAAGGAATATTTAAGGACTTTTATTTTTAATGTAAAATAATGATAAAAATTAAAAGGGTTTTAACTTGTAAAATAATTTCAGGGTTTTTAATTTTTTTTATTTTTGTCAAAATTATTAAAAAATTCTCTTTATTCTCTTCCTTCAGCAGTTTATTGACTTATTGGTAAAGTCTAATATAATATCAAATAATTTGATTTTTTTTTACTTGTAGGCGGTTTATATTTTATACTATACATTTGCGTATGTATGTATTATAGAAATTGTTCTATGTATTATATATATTGAGAATAATTTAGCTGGTAATACTTAACGGAAATAAAATAAGTCCTAGAATTAATAGAAACAAATCCATATCTTAGTGGGTAGAGTTAACTTTGATTTTAAAAATAGATTCTGGTAAAAAAAAAACTAAAAACAGAATAAAAATAATTTTATAGAGAAAAAGGGAAAAAGTTACAAATATCTCTATAACAAATTTCGCATACGCATTTCATATATAAATTTGTAGTATCTATACTCCTTGGTAAAATAAAACCAAATTTATTATTTTGTAATTTTTGTTGCTGTTTTATTTAACCGTATGAATTTATTATTTCATAGAAATATGTAATTTATTGCATATATTTAGGAGGAGTGAAGCGTTAGCATCAGACTCAGACAGATAGACATATTATGGAAATCTAAATATTATATTCTATAAAGAAATTATAATATATATATATTTCTGCATTTATCTGGATGTTTGTAGGTCCGACGGAATACTCCAACACATATACAAATTTCAATATGTATTCAAATTGCTTTGGTGCTCTTTTTTTAACCCCTGTCTACCATGCTGAACCTTTGCAGGAAAAAATACCATTGCATAAAATATATTCTTTTAATTTAATGTTAGTCTTCTTCGAAAAAAATAAGGAAAAAAAATTAATAATAAAATAATAACTGTTTATTTTATAATAATAAGGACTAATAGAAATTTTATCAATAGTTTAATATGATGGTATAATGCACTTAAAGGTTATTCTTATTACTTAAAATTACACACAATATGGATATGTGTCTACATATTTTTTTGTTGTTATGATAATGATCATAGCATCATAGTTTTGCTACCGTATGCATTGCCTGTACTATAGTACTATGGGTATATATACTCTAGCCAGAAATGTGATGCGATGAAGAATTAAAATTGTTATTTATTTTTTTGTTTTTTGTTGTGGTTATGATAATGATCATAGCATCATAGTTTTGCCATACCGTATGCATAGCCTATATAGTACTATAGGTATACTCCAGCCAGAAATGTGATGCGATGAAGAGATAAGATTGTTATTTATTTTTATTTTTTTTGTTTATTGTTTTTTTTCTAAATATATATATATATATATATCTATATGATATATAAATTTATGATCGTATATAATATTTAGCATGTATTATGGGGTTAGGTTTTGGTTCTGCTGATTTACACATAAAAACAATAACAGCCAATACATTTGTAAAGAAATTAAATGAAATTTTGTACTATTTATAATTTTTAGGTATATTTGTTTTATTCAGGTGTGTAGAAATGTATGTTGTAGAGAGTGATGAAGTTTTTTTAATATAGTAGGTAGGTATATATGGGTATCGGTTATTTTATTGTTATTATTATATTGTTGTTCTTCTTTTTAATGTATGTTATAAATAATAGTTATGTTTGAATTTTAACATGAACAGTTCGATAATGAATTTTTTGAAATGAAATGAAATTTTAAATAACCGATCAATGGTTCACAAGTTATGAACAGTTTTGTAAATACCTATTTATTTGCAGTAAATTTTTTTATTTTAATTTTTTCTCCAACACGACATTTTATTTTATTCATCAAAATAAATATTATGTGTACCTACAATATTATTGTTTTTTTATATTTACAAATTTATTTATTTTTGTTTTTAAAATTGTTTTCGTTCAAAGTTGTGTTGTGGCTCATTATAAAATATTATTTGTTGGTTATAAACTTTGACGCTAAGCTTACGCAGCGAATGTAATTGAATGTTAACAGGAGTAACTTAATTCTTACGGAATTATACGATAAATTTTCAATGTTGGCAAAAAAGATGTTGCTAAAATGATCAAGCAAATGATCATTAGGGAATAGAAAATTTTGCACCCTACTACAAATATTCTGTTTATATGGTAATTAAAAGCGTTATAATACAAAAATAAAGGTATGATAAATTAGTAAGCAAATACGTATTTTTCTTAAACTTGAAATGAAAACTCTAATGAAGGAAAGAAATGCTAGAATTTATTTTGCTTACGTCATTTATGGCAGGTTACAAAGCTAGTAGTATATATAATATACTGTAGATATATGCACATTTATTTATTTATTTAAAAATTTTCAAATGAGTCCAATTGCTCGTACAAAGTGTATAATATAATAGTAATATAATAAAATATAATAAAATAAAATAGTAATATAATAAAATAGAATCAGTGTAAACTAAAATTCAAAATATATAAAATACTAATATAATGTAAATAGTGTAGGATAATAGAAAAACAAAACAATAACCGTACCAGCAAGATTAAGTTATTATAAAATAATTAAATATTAAACATTAATAAAACAAAAATAAGATATATCACTATAACAAGACCTACTGCACATACTTACTAACTACTTAAACATATTCAATTTAATAATTCTATTATATACTAGATTTTGGAAAGATGATATACATTTATTTCTCTTTTGAATTTTTTTAAACTATTAATATCTTTCATCGCACTAGAAATTGTATTATACAGCTTGTATTCTCTCTCTATTATATAGGGTATCTATTCCATTGAATCTGATATTGGAAGATATTATTTTGATTTATCCTGATGATCTTGTTGTGTACCCATGGTATTCATTGTTTTTTCGCACGAGGATGGTTGAATTGAAATTTTCTATTACCATCAGATAAACATGAGCAACCAATTTGGATTCAATCATCAACTTAAGATGTTGGCAAGATGTTGTGAGTACTATGTACTATACAATATAAATTAGTTTTACTGTACATTATCTATCAGAAAACCTTTTAAGAAAATATGAAGTAAATATTTACTACACAGTAATGCTATAACTAATATGGGTTTATTGTATTCAAATATGAAATAATGAAAATAATGGTACTTATTATAAAATATAGAGAAACTAGGGGCCCCTGTTGAGTAATTATATTTCAAGTTGAAGTCAAATTTAAAGTTTTTTAAAAAAACAATAATTTATAATTTACGTGACTTCGCACGATATAGCAGAACCAACTCGTGTATAATAAAAAGTTTTGTGGTTAGTAAGTTTTATTTAGGACACATAAATACACCTCCCTCATATACTGCTTCGTTTCCGATATATTCCCTATAGTAAGTGGCATTTAGTGGATAAAATTAATAAAAATAAAAAATGTTGTCATTAAAGAGGTATGTATATATATATATACCTACATATACATAATTTTAATAAAAACTATATTATTACTACAAATAACCAAAATTTAGAAACAGTTTGTTAAAAAGATATAAATGAAGAATTCAAGTGATTTGTTTTTTTGTTGTTTTTATATTGTTTTGTATTTTAGATGAATTTGTTTTTTTGGTTTTTCATTTGCAAGTACATATGTAAATTATAATAACTGATTTGTTTGCTTTTGTTTATTATTTTAATAAGATCTCACATATGCATAATGTATTTGCTGAATAATAAAATCATATGAGTAAAATATTTTCAACTGTGTGCGCATTATTGTTTTATATACAACTTATATATTATATTAGAAGTTCATTAAGGAGTAGGATAATCGAAATAAAATGAAAAGGTGTCTACTACGCAGGTCCCTAAATGCTTGTCAATTATTATTATAGATTGAAAAACTGTTATTCACAATCAAAGGTTGTCATGAGAATTACAAGAGATTATATTGGTTAATAAAAAATGTTAATATGTAAAAAGATTTTATATATTCCAATAGGATTAAATTGGTAAATAGAACGGAAAGTGTCTAAATGTTCTTCTCATCATCACTTTGTTTGTCAAGGAAAGGCAATAATGAAAAAATTTTGAATATACAACAAATCATGGAGAAAAGGACGGAATTTATTGTATTTAGATATCAATAAAAATTTAAATAAGACTTCAAATAACGCCAGATTAGCACTCTGATGCAAAATAATATCGTGGTTATATATCGTAGTAATATACTAACATTGAACTACTATATATAAGTCAAAACAAGCAAGTTCAAGTCCAACTGCCTTTACAACATTTCAGTTGTCTGCTGACGATTGTTTTTTAGTTTGTCGTATCATTGTTTGCTATCTTACCCAGATTTTGATGATCCATTCGGAACACATGATCATTCTAGAATCTCTTTCTTTTGAATTTTTGATAATCAGATTTGTTTTTAGTAATATATTTAATTTATGGAATAAAAGTGGATTTTATTTCATTAATCATTTATATTTATTTTGCAAATATTGATATTTCTAAAGCAACTTACTTCATTCATCAGTGCTTGCGACCAAAATAAATATAAATGAATTAGTAACAGGAAATTCGACTTCTTTTCGTTTTTTTTCAAAATCAAAATTGTCGCAGACAAAAATGTTGTATTTGAGTGTTTCAGATTTCATCTGTGATTATTGTATTTGGCAATGTTCGTGTTTTCATTTCTGCAGTACTAAGAATGTTTTTTCGTTTACAGGTTAGCTATAGATTCTGCTGTATAAATTATAATTGGACGAATGCATAGCTTCTCTATTTTTTTTGTTGTAATTCACGTTGCGAAACACATTTTTTTAGACTCTTCAATTATCATATAAAAGCATTTTTAAATCGTATCCATACAAATGCAGCAATATTATAATATTGTGTTCAGTATAACTACACTTCACATTTTATATTGTTTACACCAAATTCACAATAAAATTTTAATACACTAGAAATTATTCTCAAGAGCATAAAAGCGTTTGGTACTAAATAATGAACATTTTAAAATATTTTATTTAAAATAATAGAATAGAATTAAAAAAAATTTGAAATAGCTTAATAAAATAGCCATTCGTTCCATAAGATTCGACTAATTTTTTTTAAAAACTCAAATAATCAAATTCGAAAAAAAATATGAAAAATAAACTTTTAAAGTTGAAAAAAAAACTAAAAATTCTAATAAACACTTTCATTTTACTATTTATTCGTCGAAATACATTCAAAATTTTATCCTGATTTTATTTGGACAATCTAATGAATGACAACAATATTCGTGCCTTGGTATAAAATTTCTTTACAATAAAAAACATTTTTCCGTTTCCGTTATTTCTATTTTTTTATTTTATTTTTTATAACTTCCTGTTGTGAATTTATTCTTTTTTTTCACATCCGACACCGATTCCCTCTTTTTGTACCCATCTTTCATATTAGAAGAGGTTTTTTTTTGTTTTTGGTAAAATTTTCATAAACTGAATTGGATACATTTTAATAGTTTTTGTATCAATATGTTGGAGATTACAATTTTACAAAATTTAATATTTGATTCCAGTACATGTGAAATAAAATTAAAGTTCTTATAGTAAATAATTTCAATTAACACACATACATACATATAGATTGTATGTGACATTGCAGAGAGAGAGTGGCAAAAGAAAATTTCTGAATAGGAATAATAAATAATAGAGAGTTTAGGTAATTTACGTCAACGTAAATGTAGTGTTGTCAAACATAATGTGAACCTCAAAATTAACAGGTTTATTTTTTGTTATCAGCTACGTCTTTTCACTTCCACGTCTACTCAAAATCCATAATAAAACAAAATTTGTTATAAATTAATATTTAATTTGGTGTTAGGCGAGTAAAGTATCACTGGCACAATACCATTGTATAACATAACTCTAGAGAAATTATAAGTGTATTATATAGAA
Source organism: Argyra leucocephala (assembly GCA_963942445.1). NCBI lineage: Eukaryota > Metazoa > Arthropoda > Insecta > Diptera > Dolichopodidae > Argyra > Argyra leucocephala. The sequence goes on along the minus strand of OZ012681.1, from coordinate 5,392,769 downwards.
ATGTTAGTGCGGCTAGAAGATAAAAGTAAAAGGCAAAATAAACCGATAAATTCTATTTTATTAATTTGTCAATCCTAACTTTGAAGAAATTGATTGCTTTATCTACTTTCACGTAATAAAAAGTTATGACACTAATAAAAATTGGACATACAAAGCATGAATCCTTGATTGTTGGAAATCGTTGTTTATTCGTAAATAAAAAAATTATCAAATCAAAATTTACTGATATTTATTTGTCTAAAACTCTGAATATAAAAGACTATCATGGGTACAAATGTCATTATTATCACAATTGGTGTCATAGAGACAAATTTGGACCTTATCCAATTATTTTACTCCAATCTTACATGTTCAAAGAATTCTTCGTCATAAATGTTTATCGTTAACGCATATCGTTAAACGTACACTTTTGTTTACGATTAAAAACAAAATGAAAATTTCCCTACAGAAAGAAAAATCAGGAAAAATTAGGAATATAATTAAAATTGCATACTTTTAGGATTAAACTAAATACATTATATATACATCAGACATCCAATCCAGAGTAAACAATTTTTTAATCAAAGCAAAAATTAATTAGTCTTAAATACCGAGTCGACGTCTATTCATATAAAATATTACCACGAAATTAAAAAGTGTTATAGCAAAATCGTTATAACGTAACTGTTATAAACATTTACTTTACTATATGATTCCGTATATTACTACAAATAATACTTTTACACATGTTATATATGTAGTCATATATATGGGATATATCTGTGGTATATGCCTTTTATTATAGGCTATTTGAACAAACTTGGCAATAACACATCCCCTGGCCCTGATGGTGTCCCAGAAATTATCCTGAAAAATTGCTCGAATTCCTTGGTTTCATCACTATCAAAAATTTTCAATTTATCACTTTCTAAAGAGGTTTTTCCTCTTTATTGGAAAAAATCCTATATAACTCCAGTGGATAAAAAAAATTCCAAAAATGATGTTAGTAACTATCGGCCAATCGCTAAATTGTCCACTATTCCTAAATTATTCGAATTAATTCTCTTTGATCAACTATATCATCATTGCACTTGTTTTCTAATCCCAAACCAGCACGGGTTTGTCAAAAGCAAGTCCACAGTCACGAATCTGGTTGAGTGTACCTCTCAGTTTATTAATAATATGGAAAAAGGTTTTCAAACTGATGTCATCTATACAAATTTTAATAAAGCCTTCGATCTTCTTCCACATTGCGTCATTCTCTTAAAATTAATTAAACTTGGATTTACACCGTCATTTGTGAAATGGATTGAATCTTATTTGGCTAATCGAAAGTATACTGTACGATTCAGAGAAGCTACTTCAACATCATTCGAAGCAAATTCAGGAGTTTCTCAAGGAAGCCATCTAAGTCCCCTTCTATTCATAATCTCTATTAATGACGTTGTATCAGTAATAAAAAATGGTGAAGTTCAAATTTATGCTGATGACATGAAAATTTTTAAGAAAATCACATCACTTCGAGACTCAAGTTTGCTTCAAAATGATCTCGATAATTTCTTAGCATGGTGCCGTAGCAATAACCTTATGCTTAATACGAATAAATGTGTTGTGATGAATTATCACAGGCGTACCAAGTTCTTTTCAAATATCTATTCACTTAATGGACATGCTCTTGAAATAGTTAGGTCGATCAAAGATTTAGGTGTCACTTTCGACGAAAAACTGTCTTTTAAATTCCACTATAACAATATTATTAGTAAAGCTAACTCAATGTTAGGTTTTATAAAACGATGGTCTAATGAATTTGACGACCCTTATATCTTAAAATCCCTATATACATGTCTTGTGAGGCCACAACTGGAATACGCTAGTCAGGTCTGGTCACCCTATTACGAAATTCATATTAAAAGAATAGAAGCTATTCAAAAGAACTTCATAAGATATGCACTTCGCCACCTTCCTTGGTCCAATCCACTTGTCCTGCCTCCATATGAACACAGATTAAATTTAGAATAAATTAAAAACTAGGCGAGAAGTTGCTGATGTTCTTTTCATCATCCAAGTAGTGAAGGGGAATATTACATCCCCATTTATATTGAATTCTGCCCGAATTTCCAATAACACTCGACTTCGATCACCTAATATTTTCACACTTGTATTTCATAGAATCAACTATGGTATGAATGAGCCTATCCACAGAATGATGATAATAGGGAACAAATATAAAAACGTGATTGACTTATCACTCTCAAAAGATGTGTTAAAGAATCGGCTATACTTCTGTAATCAGAACCCTTCCAACTAACCCCTTTAACCATTAAGTAGTTTTGTAAATTTTTACTGTTTTCTAAAATTTTGATTCTGTTAAATTTTAACCTTATATTAAAAGAAAAAGGAAAATAATTATTGTAATTTGTTTGAATTAAACTACTTAAATAAATAAATAACTAAACAATCATTAAAAAATAATCTGTATTTGTGTAACTGATTTTTTTGATGAATATTTGACCTGTCTTCTTAATTGAAGCTTTTTTCATTTTTATTTTTTGATTATTATTAAATATAAGATTTTGTTTTCGTTTTTAATTTTGTTATTTTCTTCTTTGTTTTATTAATTCTTTTTTGAATGTTTAATTTTTAGTTTATAAATTTAATTTAAGTATGATTTATTGTAACTTGCTTGAATTAAGCTCGAAAATAAATAAATAAATATGTAGAATAGATAATAAAAAAAAATTATGTTTATGTGTATATATAGTCATTGATATCAATCAATGCTACCAAATTGATGATGATAATTATTGACATCCTGAATTGATAATTACTGAAATCCTTTTGCATTATACTTAGATGGCCAACAGATCATGTAGATCTTGTGCCTACCTTTTCCATTAAAAGCCAAATTTTGTGTAGATTTTTTCTTTTCTGTTCGCAATATAGTCAGAACAAGAGTATTTTATGTGTACATTTAATTGATTTTGACATACCAATGATTGTTAAATGAAATTGTGTTAAACTATAACTATTTTGAGTACACTTTTGTAAATAGTATAGATCCAACATATCGTAGTACTAATTACAAATAATAAAATACTCATAACAATTTAGGGAATAATCAAATATATTTTCTTTAACACTCATTCGCTTTGAACGGAATTTGAATTCATGACAGTATAATAGCAGTAGTATAACTACTGTACCGTGAATAGATTTTACTACTACTTTTTACTACTAACATGCAAGGCCAGAAAAAATATAACAGCTTGCAATTATTTTAATTTTATTTAAAATACCATATTGATTTTGATACTCCCTGTACTTCACTATACTTCTTGAATTTTTTTTTTGTATTCCTTTGATACTCTATGCACTATATTATACAGTATAGTAAATTTAAATTCAAAATGCAAAAAATATTTTTTAAAATAAATATTTTTTTGTTGTTTTGTGTTTCATTTTTTTTTTTTATTTTTGATGATAAAAAACAAACGGAGATCAACAATATGAGAATATAATTTTTGCTGTTATTGAATAAATGTTGAGTAAGGTTGTCAACAAATAAATTGTTTTTTATGTATGTATGTTGGCTGTAGTATACATTTGTTGTTATGGTGCAGTATAACAAGTGCAAATGATTCGGAAATGCAATTTTATGGAATAAAAAAAGGATTCATGATGAAAAATCGCGTACAATTTTTTTTTTATTTTGATTTCGAATAAAATTATATAGAATTTCTTTTGAATAGAATTATTAGAAAGTAAACGTTTTATTTTAGATAAAATAGTTCAATTAGAAATTATTTTAACAAAAAATAAAAAATTTAAAAAAAGTATTTTTAATGCAGCATTAATTAGAGAGACTTCCGTTTAAATTCATTTTTAAAAATTAGTTAAATTTATTTTTAAATTATTTTTAATTAATTATTATTAAATCAATTACGAAAAAATTAAATATTCTTAAATAACTTATAAACAATGAAAATAAATCAAAAGAATTATGAAAATTTTCATTAAGATTTTTGGCGTCCACATTTTGGTGTTATTGAATTTTAATTCTTACAATCTATTCAAAATATCCTTGTCCATAATTATCTTGTAACACGTCCATACAAATTAACCAAATTTATAAGATTTTCTATCAATCAAAAATTATTTTTAGAAATTTAATTATTATATATATATACCTAGTGAAATATTAAATTTATGTAATATATATGTATATACTAGAATATTTATAACAAATTATGAATATAAAATTCTATAAAACCACTGATGACATAATTTTATCAAAATACAAAAAAAAAAAAAAAAGAAACAAAAATAAAAACAATAAGAATAAAAAAAAAAAGTCATCAATTAAAATTCATTTTTAATGGGAGGTAGAAATTATTTGAAATCGATATTTTTACTATAGTCAAGTTATAAATTAAAAATAAATAAATTTGAGATAATAAAATAAATATATATATATATAAAGAGGGAGTTTTCATAATAATACCCTTAAAAAAAATATTGATAAACTTTTTTTTTCATCATGATACCGTTCTGCACCACTGAGGAAAAATGATGGCTCATGGGCAAGGAGCGATAAAGAAAAAGCTGACACTTTTGCATATCATCTCGCTGACATTTTTAAGCCCAATGAAATGAACACTGTTATTGATCTAAATGAAATAAATAACCATGAAGACATATATATTCCCTTAATAAGTCCAAAAGATGTAATTATTTTAATACAGGATTTGATTTAATAACTTCAAATGTGCTGAAAAATATACCCAACACACCTCTCACACTCTGGGTATATATAATGAATGCCTGTATTAAGCTTAAACATGTACCTAGTATATGGAAAGTTGCCGAGATAATAATGATCCAAAAACCAGGAAAGCCTGCTAACGACACCAAATCCTACAGGCCGATATTTTTGCTCTCTACAATATCGAAGTTGTTTGAAAAATTACTATTGAGAAGGATTCAACCCCTCATATAGAACAGAAATATAATACCTAATCACCAATTTGGGTTTAGGCAAAAACACTCAACAATAGATCAAGTACATCGAATAACAGACATTATAGAAAGGGCACTGGAAAATAAACAAATTTGTTCTTCAGTATTTTCTAGATGTAGCCCAAGCTTTTGATAAAATTTGGCATGAAGGATTCATCAAAAAGCTAAGTTGTTTGCTCCCTAAAAATTATGTTGAATTATTTTCATCATATCTCTCAAATAGAGTTTTTTGAGTTAAAAATGAGAATGAATACTCTTCTCTAAGAGATATAAAAGCTGGAGAACCGCAAGGTAGTATACTGGGTCCAATTTTATATTTGTTATTCACCTGTGATATACCCAAAGTAGAAAATATAAAAATAGCAACCTTTGGAGATGACACAGCGTTGATCTCAGTTGGTTCTACTATAGAAGAACCTACAAACAAACTGCAAAAATCTAATGACAAAATTTCCAACTGGTGCAAAAAATGGAAAATTAAATTAAATGAAGCCAAATCAAGTCATGTAAACTTCACCTATAAAAACATATTAACTCCTCTCTCAGTTAAAATTAATGATGTCGTGATTCCATACGAGAATAAAGCTAAATATTTTGGCATGACCTTGGATGCAAAACTGGAATGAAAAGAGCATGTGAAAATCAGAAAACAAGAACTCCAGTTCAAATATAGAGAAATATACTGATTGATTGGGCGGAATTCTACGGTCTCGACCTATAACAAAGTTTTAATGTATAATCAAATATTGAAGCCAGTCTTGGTATATGGTATTCAAATATGAGGATGTGCTAAACAAATCCATATTCAAACTATCCAAACGTTCTAAAATAAGGTACTGTGCAACATAGTCAATGCTCCATGGTATGTTCGCAATGCCGATATTCATCGAGATCTGAAGATCTCATCTATAAAAGACGAAATAATGAAATGCGCTACACGGCATAAAACTCGTCTGATCCAACATGTCAATACCGAAGATTCTAGCTTCATTGCCAATCAAAACTTTGTGAAGCGACTAAAACGAACAAGACCACTTGAGTTAGGTTAAAACCTTTTATCTATTAAAACCTTATTGGATTTTGGTAGATCAAAGGTATATTAGTTTTTTTGAGTTAAATGTAAATTAATGGTTAGTCTATAAGACTAGTTTTAATGTTGCAATAAGTCCCACAGTCGTTCAAAATGCCTTCCCCGGTAATATGTAGTCCATGAAGCCTCTTTCGATGATTTACTACTATCTGAAAAAAAAAATCATGATACCGTTTTACATAGTGATATAGGAAAATTGAATTGATTTTATATTTTGAGTAGGTAATTAAAGAAAATAATATCGATTTGCATAGTGATAGAAAAAATTGATTTTACATTTTGATTTCGTCGCATAACTATTATTGTATCCAATACTCCAATTTTGGTTAAATTGACCTTACGATTAATATAGAAGTTTTAAGATATAATCTTTCTGAATTTGTGGTCCGTTTGTTCCTATCTTATTTAGTTTCAGAAATAACGAGTATAGATATTGTACACTATCCAACTATTTTACGAGTATGTTACAAATTTTTATCTTATATCCCATGTAAAAAACAAAATTATTTTGTTAGTACTATTTTCACCTACTTCCATTGCCCATGGATTTTTGAATTTTGTTAACATTATTTTGTCCCATCGCACAAGAAATTTTTATTACACGAATATGAAACGAAATAATGTTGAATTTGCGTAAAACTGTATTGTAGCATATCCATTGGAAATTTAAGCTTAAAAAATAGTTCATAGAACATTACAATATGATCATTGATCAGTAACATGTGAACCTTGAAAGCGGTAACATATTTTACGCATCGTGAAATTAAACTGTGAAAGGGTATGTACATAAAATACCCATTAAATATACAAAAGCAAATGTATGTAATTTTGCCCAAAGCATGGAGCATTAAATTTTTAGGTTCTTAATAAAACGTAGGCGAAACAGAAGCGGACTTTAATACTAACTCTGATTTGATTTTTTTCTGGTATATGTGGATATTTTTACAGCGAACACACATTAAAATTCATACATTTAAAATACTAACAATAAAAATATTTGTCTGGTGTCACATCAAAATAACCAGTTGAACAAACACAGTCGTTCATATAAATATGTGTGCAGTTTAATTTGTTTATTATTATTACTTGTGAATAATAAAATTGTTTTAACAAAATATTTTCTATAATATGACGACTCATATAAATATCCGGATCTTGTACTGCCGGACAAAAAGTCTGCGGCTCTTGATGGTGATTTTGTTATAAATTCATGTAATAAATTCATAAATATATAAAAAGTTTGGTAATTCTAATGTATTCTATTGAATACAATGCAAAATTATGAGAATGAGACTTTAAGAACCCTCTAGTTAAGCCAGCTCTTCAAATTGTATTCAAAATCAAATTAGTTTAATTAATTCTAACAATAATTAAATTGTACAATTTAGATACATCACCAGTAGTGGTTTGAAAACCTCAAAAAAGTTCTGATATATGGAAATCAAACATTATTTAAAACTAGATACTAGTGACCTACTTCTAGCTGGTCAAGCTTATACAAGTCATAAACAGAAATCATTTTAAAATTAATTTGATTATATGATCTAAATATACTTGGAGTTGGGATTGGCTATTATTGAAAAATTTATATTTCATTTCTGTAATTTGTATTTTTATATTATAGAATTATCATTTGTTTCGACTTATTATTAATTAATCATTATCAAAAAAAGCTATATTAAAAATCCATATTTAAATTTACTTTGTTTCATATCACTTCATAACCATTATTTTATAAAAATGAGTTCTTAGATTTTATATTATCACATATCTAAAATAATATATAATAATAAAATTTAGTCGGTATAAAGTTAATAATTTACTTTCAATAATTAAAATGTCTGTAACTTTTTTTAAAATATATTAATTATCTTCAAAATTTAAATTCAAGTGCAAAATTATTCAATTTAAATTAACAATGTAAAAAATTTAAATATATTTCGGCTGGTTTTTTAATATTTTCAACCTAAACATTCAAAATCGATTTACTTTAAATGTATTAAATGGTGTATGGGATAACATAGTTATTATGCGACACCTTGTCAAATGAATTTAGAATAATAAGTTCTTTTGTTCGGAATATTAAGTCTTGAGTTCAAAATATTGTTAAATATTTTACCTACAAAATATCATTTAGGCTTTTGTTTCTCTACTTCTTTCATAAATTTTAATTATATTAAAATCTTTATATTTTTAATATCATATATTTTATAATGTACATTTTTTAATAATTCCCTTAAATTCACTTTTTTTGATTTTAATTCAATTGTAATTGTTAAATTTTTTATCGTATATTATTGTAATAATAACCAATAGGTAAATTCAAAAATCAATTAATAATTTCTTTCAATTTTATTAAATTTGAATAGCAATTTCAGAAATGAATTTTTTGCATCATGAAATTTTATTTTAAGTCACATTACAATTATTGTTTTTTTATATTGTTTTTATGTTCCCGAAATCAAAATCCAGCTTATATAATTTAATTGAAATTACATTTAAATTTTTAAATAAAATGTAAGCATTTAGCAATAAACAACAAACAACTTACTTTGACGTTTTATTTTGTCAAATGTTATTGTCAAAAAAAGGGAAATTTATAAATTTTCCATAATCTGTATAGAGAGAGATCCCGATAAAAAATTAGATTAGCGATTTGTATGAAATCCAAAAAAGCTCTTTGATCTATATATAGATCTGGATCATTAAAAAAAACACAGCTTATATTATTATGTGTTTATTTATTTATTTTCAACCATTAAATGCCTTTTGATATATTTTTCATTTTTAGGCTATGTATTATTAAAATTTAATTTATTTAAAGTTAATAAAAATTATGATATCAGTTAAATGAAAGTAAGTCTAGAATCATTTTCCTTCTGTTTCAAAAAACTATCGAATTAGACCACTATTAGGCCATTATTCAACTATTACAAAAATGTAAATTACATCAAATAAAATTTTTGAAATTAACTTAAGAGCTGATATCTCATAAAAATATTTTATTTAGAAATTTCATATTATTGTTGATTATTGATAACCTTCTTGATAACCTTGGCACTACAATTTATAAAATAATAACAGTCACTCATTAAAACACATTCATTCATATACATTCATACACATTCATATGTACATTCATTCAATAGTACTCAAACATAAAACAAAAAAAAATTTAGAATATATTGCAATTTATCTGGCCTTTTGACTTTCAAACATAATAAATATAAGTCGGTGCCACGCGATATAAAATTAAACAAAAATAAAGTTTTATTTTAAGCAGTACATGGATTGTATATAATCTGTTAGAACCATTATGAATATTTTTAATTCATAAAATACTATAAATAACAAAATAGAAAACTATACCCATTTTTTATTCTTATCAATTTTTAATTGAACTAGAAAATAAATTCTATTAGTCACATGAAGCACAAACTTATTTTAAAATCAATCAATTTAGCTATATAATTTTTTTTTTTTTTCATCTTTTCAATAAATTTCTCTATTATCCTGTGCATAATAAGGATTAAATTGTATCAATTTTATAATGTTTTCATTTTTCCAGTTATTCATATTGTTCACTTCAATGTTCTTTTCTATTTTAAATTTTATTATGACTTACATTCAGTTTTCTTAAATATTCCATTATATTTAATTCCTTTCTGGGAATAGATATTTTTATTTATTTTTTTTCTCTTGTGTAAACTGAAACCGAAGATTACATTTTTCATTGGAAATCAAGATAAAAATTTATTGTATAATATCACAGTTTTAAACTAAAATCTTGTAATTCAAAAGAATTTTAAAATTTAACTTTCATAAATATTGTCTTTTTGTGAAAAGATTTAAAAGAATTTCAATACGAATTAAAATAAAAATCATATAAAGTTTTGTAGTTTCATAAGTTTTAAGTTTTGAAAGAAAATAAATTTTTTACAAGAAATTACAAATAAAAAAAAATTCTACTTATTCAAAGAATATTAATTTGAAAAACAAAATTAAAAAATTGGTTATTTTTATGAATTTTATTTTTTTAATTTCCTAAATATATGCAATTTGAGTTATTTTGAGAAAAGATTTTTCAATTTCATATTTGTATAATTAAGAACATTTTATCTACCTAGATTCCAAAGGGTTTATTCAAAATCACGGTCATGTCCTTCTATTATATCACTATAATAGAAGGGCTACATGCAAGTGTATAGAATATAACCCTAACAGTATTGAGGCTACTTTGCTTAAGTATGATATGTTTATTCCTGAAAAGGATAAACGATTAAGAAATAATTATTGGTGGCTAAATAATTCGTAATGTAATTAAAACCAGATACGGTTAGTAACTCTAGATTAAGTTAGATTAGGTTTAGATTTAGATTAAGTCAGTTAAGCTTAGATTAGAGTTAATTAATTTAGGATTAGAGTAGGTGTAAATTAGATTTTAAATAGTATAAGTTTTTTAAAAAAAAAATAACAATAAATACATTTTGGTTTTGTTATATTTTTCCAAAATTTAGCGAATAAAAAATAAAATGAATGTTCAACTCAAAATATCATAACAGAGTAGTAATATTAATTTCATCCGACCAAAACTAAATAAATATAGTTTTAAGATATTTAGTTAAGTAGTTAAGAATCAATATTAGTTTTGTTAAACTTTTGTGCTAATTGTAATACATATAAAACGAAATAAAATAAAAAAAAAGTTATTAAAAAAAAAACAAAAAAAAAAAAATTTATATAATTAAGTAATTATAAGATTGTACAATGGGTAAAATAAAGTTTAATAAAAAAAAAAAAAAAATTTATTAATATTTTGATACAAACAAAATTGTGGACAAAAATGTAAATATTTGTATACAAAATGTATATATTAGTTACACATGTAGAATATATGCAATATAATTAAAATTCTAAATTTCTAAACAATTGAACATAGTCTTACTGGTATTACAATAAATCTATCAATTCAATTACATAGTATATTTAATTAAGTGTGTAAATTTGTATTGTAAATCATTTTAAATGACATTTTCCATAAATATACAAATTAAATATAATTTTTACTACATATATGCAATTTTTTCTTTTCTTTCTGTTCATATTTAATTTTTTCTCCTAAATATATGCAAAATTTTGATATTATTTCTCTTACAATCTAATGTAATTTTTTTTATCATAAATATATGTAATTTACGTTTTTTCCCTAAGTATATGCAATATTTTCATTCACAATCTTATATTAATTTCTTTATTCCAAATATGTGCAATATATATATTTTTCCTAAATATATGCAATATTTTCACTCTGTTTTTATTATAATTATATGTTTATTTATTTATCTCAAATATATGCAATTTACTTTTTATCATTATCCCAAATATATGCAATTTACTTTTTTCCTACATATAAGCGATGTTTTCTTTCTATTTCTATTAGAATCCAATGTTTATTTATTTATCTCCAAAATAATAGAAATTTACTTTTTTTTCATTCTATAAACCTTATGTTTATTTATTTATCCCAAATATATGCAATTTACTTTTTTCCTAAATATATGCAACATTTGCATTCTATTTCTATTATATTCTTATATTTATTTATATAGCCCAAACTTAATTATTTTTTTTCCTAAAGTATATGCAATATTTTCAATATATTTTCTTATAATAATTTTTTTATTTATTTTTATCAGCATCTCTCTCTAAATATATACAATTTCTATGGTAAATTATTTTTCAAAATATACACTTTATTGCCTTATCTAAGTTTTTATATATGACTTATGATAGAAGATGCAAACGTACCAAAGTATATACCGTATATTGATTCTAATTTTTGGTGTCTATAAGAATGCGATTGAAATTGCATATGTTGCGGATGAAATGTTAATTTTTTTTTTTTGTTTTATTAAACTTTATTTTACCCATTGTACAATCTTATAATTACTTAGCCTAGATAAAGTTTACAAAAAATAGCTTTTGTGATATTATTATTAACATGTAAAGTAATAGTTTGCTTTTTATGTTAATTTATGTTATATAATTATTTTATTATTTAGTTTTAATTTAATGAAATTCTTATATAAATATATTGGAAAAAACCTGGGATGTAAAAACCAATATATTCTCGTATTATTTAAGATAAAACTTAACCCAACTAAACCTACTAATCTAACTAAACCTAACTAAAACTGCTTAAACCTAGTTAAAACGAGAAAAAAAATATGTATTTGTATACTTAGTTCTAATTATACGTATTTTCCAACCACCAATAGCCTCTTTTTATAAATTTATCTCTGTTCGGTATAGACATGTCATATTTAAAATTTTCTCCATTAATGTTGCCCGGGTTATACTCTATAGTTTTACATGTAACCCATCTACTATAGTGATATAGTGTAAGGAAATGATTTTGGTTTTGAATATAAAATATAACCATTTTTATCCAAAAAGATAAAGTGCTCAGGCTATAAAGCCTGTGTGCATAGTCTTTTTAATGTACTCCTCGTTGTAGTAGAATTTATGCCATATTAAACCATTTTCTGGAGTTTTTGTGCTCTCTTATAATGTTTTCGAATCAATTTTATTAGAAAATTGTCGATTTTAATTATGTTTGCTTCCTTGTACAAGTATTTATTGGAATAGTAATGCTTGTAGTCGGAATTAGGCTCTCTATAAATATTAATACATACTCTTATACACTTTCTTTAAGATTTTCGTAGTGAAATATTAAATATTAGGGTTTTCAATAATACGGCAAATAATCTTTCTTTTCAAATTTAAATTCAGGTGAGAGTGAGAGTTTTAAGTTAGAACTGCCCGAATATCTTGCATGTAGCTATTTATAACAGTTTGAAAGGTCAAATTTTAGCATTTAATTTGCCAATTAATAGTTTAAAGTCAAAAATTTACTTGTTTTATCAATTTCCTTTATTAAAATAACATTTATCAACATTTTTTTTTTTACATATTCGATATCAAAAATTAAATACATTTATTTATTTATTTATATTAACATTTATTACAATTTAAATTCTAATAAATTTCATTTTTATTAATCTCCAGCCGCTTGGGATATTGACTTAATTAAATAATCTATTTTTACATATTGTATATATCATACCGTTATAATTGTATAGTTCTACAATTCAATTATTAATATAATTTAATCTGGAACTGAATAATGTACAACCACGAAAAATTTGGCTTTAGAATTTAAAATAAATCAATTTTTACCAAAACAATATTCTCTAATTGTTTTTACAACTTTAATGGTAATATTGTCATAAAAATTTATTTTCATTCAAAAATTTATTATTTTCTCAAATTTTACAAATTTCTCCAATTTTATTTTTTTGAGAGATGTTAAAGATATGATATGTGAAAATATTTTTTGTTTTCTATTTTTGTTTGTGATTTTGACACTTTTCTTCTTATTTTGTCAAACTGTCAAAAACATTTCATATCTTGTTTAGAGAATGACAGAAAATGAAATCATAACGGACGTTGTAAATATTTTTTAATGCCATCAAAATGGAATTTTGTGTCGACAAATAAAAAAAAAAAAAAAAAAAAAATGGTAAAAGTTAAACAAAATTTGATAAACACTACAGTAATTTAAAATTATTTAAGTTTGGTGATATTTTATTGACCTTAAAATATAAAAGACCTTACAAAATTTACAATTTAGTGAGATTATTGAGTTGAATTTTAAATAAAATTTGTTTTTGCTTTTGAGTTTAATTGAAATGTAGAGATAGCTTTCAAATAGAACTGATATTCGTATATGCACCAAATCTTTTTCTCTTCAATAGTCCCTTCTTTTTTAGTTTACACCATATTTCTAAGAAAAAAAAATATAATTTGTCATGAATTTAAAAATTTCAAAATTTTGATTAATTTTTTAAATCTTATTCGAAATCTGTTAAATTTATTTGCCCATCCCTGAAATTATATTCAGGAGTAATTCCGCATAATCGACTTTGGCTAAAGCATTATCGACTTTGACTTTGACAGCATTGCCGACTTTGGCTAAAGCTTATCGACTTTGACTTTGACAGCATCATCGACTTTGGCTAAACCATTATCGACTTTGACTTTGACAATATTATCAACTTTGGCTAAACTGTTATCGTCTTTGATTTTGACAGCATTGCCGACTTTGGCTAAAGCTTATCGACTTTGACTTTGACAGCATCATCGACTTTGGCTAAAGCATTATCGACTTTGACATTGACAATATTATCGACTTTGGCTAAAGCATTATCGACTTTGACTTTGACAGCATTACCGACTTTGGCTAAAGCATTATCCATTTTAACTTTGACTGAAATAAAATTAAAATAACAAATTTACAATGGGGATACGAAAAGAAAGTACAACAAAAAAGAAAATGGAATTATAGAATAAGAATAAGATAAGATAAGAATAAGAGCTATATTTAGACCCATTTAAATGTAATTAGAAGGGTTTATAAAATTGCCAAAGAGGGATTTTTGACAGCATATTTTCAAATTCGCACATACCAAAACTCCCACAGACTTTTATTATATCTCCCCAACCAATTCTTTAGAAACAACTTTATCAAAATAGGGTACAGAATTTTTTCGGAACCATTGCCCCCTTTTTTTTGTAGACAAATTAGTACACTGACTGTTATGAAAATTTAATACTTTGTGTATTCTGTTTATTTTAATTAAGTGGTTTTATTTTAATTTGTTTTTTTTTTTGTTTTTTATTTTTTGTCAACAAATTAGTGTTCTTTATTTTCTTAATAAATAATTTGTTTTTATAGAAATAAGTAAAGTTTTTAAAGAATTTAAATTTTTCAGAAAAAAAAGAGGATTTTATATAAAAAAAAATTAATGAGTTTCAAAATATGCTTCTCCATTATTTTAAAACTTATTAATATTTTAGAAAAGTCCTCTTCTTGTTTCAATATCGTGTATAGCTATAAAAATATTGCCATTATAATGTCAACAATATTTTAAAATCTCGGGTTGTTGTTATTTTAGTATATACTATCTATACTTATATTATTGTTATTGAGTAAAAATATTTCTTTGGAAAACTTTAAATTAAATTTTCTTTACGCGCACCACTGAATATTTTTCGATAAATTATCATGTTGCCGTGAAAATAATTCGTAAAATATAATCATGAAAATTATTTCACCTGAACATAATAAGCCACCTGAAAATATCACAATAACATAAAAATTTAGTTAGGTTCTATAATATTAGAAAAGATGGGAGAATACCTAGAATTTATTAGGACCTATGAAAACAATTATTAAATCATTGAATTAAAAACTTCTAGTTTGTTTGTTAATTCGAAATAATGGGTGTTGTAATTATTTAATAAGCACACGATAGAAGTTGTATTGATTTTTATCTTTACATGGCTTGTTTTTAGCGATTGGGGGATAATTAAGTAAAATTATTAGAATTTAATTGGTTGAATTTAATGTGCTATATTTCACGAGCAGTTTAAACGCCATGGTTAACATATGTTTCATACCCTTTTGTCTATAAAAAATCCCCCTCATTAGTTTGTGTTAGTCATGGCGTTAGCACTCTTCGTGAAATATAGCACAATGGTCGTTGTATCCAGACTGATTACCCGATATTGACTTCCCCATCTTATTATTCTATTTACGTGATAACTACTGTTAAACCTAGAAATCACTATGAGCGACGGGGTTCCAGCCCCGTTGTAGTAGGAAGGGTATAGAAAGTAGAAGAAATAAGGCGCATAAATAGTATTGGAAAAAAACAATGTGAAATGAAAAGTACAATCTTCTCCATATAATCACAAAGAGGAAATTGAATGTGATAAAATATAGACAGGAAGTAAAGCAGTTAGAAAAATTAGGCAACGCCGCATTTGAAGAAAAAAATGCGAACCAGAATCTTATCAAATGTTTAATAATGTGGTCATGAAATTCCATAACTGAGATAGATTTTTCTTCTGCTCTCTATCCTTCGTACGACAATGGTGTTGGAACCCGATGGCTCATAGTAGTTTCTAGATTTAATAGGACTCATCACGTGAGTAGGATAATAAGTTGGTGAAGTTATTACGTAGACAGTATAGATACAACGACCATTAAATGCATCCCTTTAGGTTCACAGAATTTTACTAGTGAGTACCAGAAGAAAAACAAAATAACTAAGATTTAAAACTGTGAATAATCGTTTTCCGAATTAATGAAGAATACAAGAAAAATATTCATTAACCAAAACTGATAAGTAGAGATAAATAAAATATGAGATTAAAATAATTGCTTGGCTTACTGCGTTTTTTAAATAAATTTTTGAAAAAAGAAATTGCATCGACATAAATTTAACGTGACGTCTGTGATTAAAGGTTAAAGAACTTATTTAAATATTTAAACCTGGCTGACATTCATGAATTAATATCCTATCACAGACAAGACATTACTATTCCTGCTTGGTACTATACTTTGCCAGTGGTTATGGTAGGTATTACCTACTTTTCCGAATTAATTTTAATTAATATTAATTTAATTACACATCCATGCCCTGGACGAAACTCAAACACGAGATTTTCTGACTTTTACTTTCTTCATCACTTCCAGCCAGAAATAAAAATTATTTTTTTGGGGGAAACATCTTGTAAAAATCTATTTTATAGTTTTTGAAAATTCCAACACACTATACTTTAGGTATTATATTTTTTTAAACTACAGAAAGCAAGCCTGGTAAAATAACCATCAATATAAATGAACAAAAATATACCTTTATTAAAAGACTTTGATTAAAAACATTATAGAAAAAGTTGAGTAAGAGGTGGGGAGGGGCATAAAATATATTATATTATCAAATTTCTAGGATTATTTTCATTATCCTAAAATAATTTGAATTAATAATTTCAATAAAAGAAATAAAAATTTTCCGAAAAATCACTACCTCGGAAAATTAAGAAAATGTTCTTTTTAGAAAAGATAAAATTTCGGATCTGAAAAATTTCCATTATATTATTTGGATTTATTTTTGATTTTTTTTGTTTTGATTTTACCTAAAGCTAATCTACCATTTCAGTAATTTGGATTACGTAATTATTATTACCTACTTATATTGATTAAATTAGATTTAATTATATAATACAAAAAATTAGTTGGAAAATTAAATCAAGAATAATTAATATAAAAAAGTCTTTTCCTTTCAATGTTGATATTTTTTTCTATTTTTTTTAAAAATATTTTTGATTACGTAGAAATTTGGCAATAAAAAAAATGTAAAACAAAAAAATTGTCAATGAAAAATAATAAAAAAATTTTAAAATGAAATTAAAAAAAGTAAATCAAAATTAAACAAAACTTTTTATTAAATTGTATGTGTGTTAGTGTACACGTATAAGAAAATGATTTAATTTTGAAAAAAAAAAAAAATAATAAAACATAATAATTGTATTACAGCTTAGTGATCCAATTTTTGTTACAATTTGCAGTATTAGTAAAATCCAATTAAAAATTTAATATTCGAAAAATATCGATTTGTGTAGGTTTTCAAATATAAGTCTAAAAATATAAATTTTGTATATTGTTTTTTTTTTTTTTGCATATATTTAGGCGAAATTAATTTAATCCTTTAATTTTTCACAAAACATAATCTGACGTCACTATAGTCATCGATACTGTTATTATAAAATGTTATATACAATTTTTTTTTTTTTTTTTTGTTAATTATCGAAAATAGAATGTAAACATTTTTGTGAAAATGTTATGCATAGAGCTTTTAAGAACTTGACTAATAATTGAAAAGAAAAAACAAGAAATATTATTGGTTTTGATATATTAAAGCGATTATTAACTATGCTGAATATGGCACTAAATGCGTCTATACAAATACATATGACCGCTGAATAGAAAGAATCGCAAAAAAAAAAAGACCATATGAAAAAATCTCGGAACTAAAAAGACTTTTTACTGAAGAGGGAGACTGGGGATTACAACTATGTACAGCAGATCTTAGACAAAAGTTTAACTATGTTATTCTTATTAAATGAAAACTGGAACACCCCCACATGAGGATCAAAATGGCAAACTAATGGTCTACACAGATGGAGCGACAACAGGCTAAAACTTTGGGAAAAAATGTTCTGCGATGAATTTCGAAACACGAAATCGGAAAAAATTGTCAATAGGCTTATGGTAACTGAAGTAGGAAACAAAAATTTTTGATTGGAATTTATGTAAATATCGTGTAAAAACCGCATTCGATCGTTTTTTTAAATAAACAATATAAAAAATATTTAAATATAATATATAATATGCATATAATATAACAATGCAATATAAAAATTTAAAATATGTAATTTTTAATTGAATTTTTTAATAAAAGCTTTAATTATTAACTAAAAAGAAAATTAAAAGTATTTTAAAAATAAAATTTTAATAATCAATCACTTTTCTATTTCCAAAATGTATAACTTTTGCTAAATAGGTATGCATACATATTTTGATATTATCCCAAGTAACAATTTTAGCATTATAAAGCATTAATGCTGCATTAATGCTAATTTACTATGTTTAAAGCATGCAAAATTAGTCATATAACTGCTATAATGCATTTATACTACACTTATATCTACAAAGTGGCGACTTTATAATGCTTCATTGTTGATGTATGTGTCGAGTAAATGCACAATTACACGACTACACAATTAAACGACTTTTACTATGCATTTATAAAGCAATTTCAGAAGCATTACAACGGCATCAAAACGGTAAAAGCATTTTCATAAATGTAATAATGCTACCGTAAAACAGGAAAAAAAAATTATTTTTTCGGATTTTTATTAAATTTTATTAAATATTATTCGTTTAAGATTTTTTTTTTCTTTTTATCATCCCCTCTTTTTATTAAATTTTCGTAGAAGTCAATATTTTAATTACATTTTTTTTAATTTTTATAATATTTTAAAATTACCTCGCTGAGATACCCGTACCAGTTGATTTTCAGTCCAACACGCTAACCACTGAGCTATCGCACTTGTTTTTTTGATTATTAAAAAAGTGGAACACTTTATTATAACGCATTACATACAATTCATTTCATAGATATAGTTAGTTGTAGGTGTAGTGTATAGAGAAATCTTAGCGACAGCGAACATTCTCTCTATTTAAATTTTTTTTTTATTCATTTATTACGAATCGCAAAATTGGAAAAAGTTGTCATAATTTAAAATTGAATGGTGTTAAAACTCATATTATTATGTATAGATTACAAAAAAAACTAATGTGTTAGTTACAAAAAATAAACAAAATTTCTACTTCGTAAAATTTACATCGGATTGTTAGAAAAATTAATATATATTAATTTCAACACAAATACAGTTTGTGTTATAATTCGTGTTATATACAATAATTATAATTCTAATAATCTATAGAAGGACAAAATCAAATTTTGTACCGTCAGCCTAATACATCAAGAAATAACGGCGTAACAACGACGAATTTGATAAAAAAAATTTTAACTCAAAAGGCTGAAAATTTACATTTAAATTGGTATAATATCGAACAAGAGATATATTTACATATCTAAATATAACATTAATAATGTAAAACAATAAAAATAGATTTTAAATAGCAAAAAATGAGCTAATAACTTTATGAAATAATAGAAATTATCATTTTTCAATTTAAATCATTTAATCAGCATTTAATTGTATTAATTATTCTATTATAATAATTTATTTTTAGATTTAATCTGGGACCTCTTACTTTCAATATAATATTTACAAAACACAAAACACACAATATAAACAATTTATAGATTTTCATTAGTTGTTGTTAATTAAAATATTTCTATTAAAATATTTTTTTTTTTTTTTTCAAAATACTTAATTATTGTATACTACAATAATGTACATTATTATCTTAAGTACAATGCAGTTGAAATTTTAATTATAATGAAAATAAACCCACAAAATAAACCAATTATTTTAGAATATTATATTGTATGTACATTCATAGATAGAGTTTATTAAAATTATATTTAATATATTTAATTTATGTATGCATAATAATACACAATATATTGTGTTAATTTAAGTGAACTGCAAAATTTTGTTAAATCATGTACATAATTGAATCACGATTTTATTAAGATATTTGTTATAATGAAATATTTGCATAATAACAACTTTTATAATACGTATTAAAAATTTTAAAAAATCAACTAAGAAGTTGGAAATAATGCTTTATATATGAAAATTATTTAGATTTTATAAAGAAATTATTTATTTTTGGTTTGGATTGTAATGTTTGGTTAGCTAACTATAATAAAATATCAAAATATCAGTAGCAGAGTTTATAATACACAACCAGTGTTTCAAAAAATTGTTGTAGAATTTTTGCAAACGTTGGTGTTCATAAACCTCTTTTAGTTTAGTTTAACATAGCTATACTGAGCTATTTAATACTCATTATAATCTTCTTCTTCTTCTTGTACAAATTGTCTTCTTCACTATATAAATGCTCACAGTATTATAGATGGAGTTCTTAAAGTTGTTTATAATCAATACAAATAAACTAAACGGGATATTTCAGAATGCTGCTTCAAATTAGTGATCTGATCGACTTTTTCCATCGTATAGGGTGGCTCTAGTACTGAGTTTGAGTGAGTAGTCTCCTAAAACAACTAACAACAAATACAACAACACGTATCGGGGCATCAAAAAGACTTAAGTGTGTAATACCAACCATTACCATCACTACCCCCGGAAATTCAAATTTAGTTATAAGTGTAGAAATAAATATTTATTAGTACACCACAAATAATGTAAATTAATTATATTGCATTAATTTTTTGAATTTATATCTCAGCAGACAAATTTTAAGTTTTTAGTTTTAGGAAATGGTTAATTCTAAAAATGGCGTGCATTCTTCGTGGTTATGTGGGCGTCTAATCTATTAAAGCCCAACGACTGATTTACCTTATGTCGACTGATGAATTATTTTTTCTGGAACTATGGAACACGTGCATTGATAAAATTTTCCGTTTTAATTAAATATCAAATAATTAGGTCTTTTGATTTTGTTCTAATGAGTAGTCGGACATTATTGCCATTGTCAAGACTGGTAATTATAAATTTAAATGAATTTAAATCACTGTTCATATTTATTGTCACTACGTCCTGAATAGAGTAAATCGAAATATATACATATATTTACTGCATATTTTTTTATTTTGCCAATTTTGCAAAATAGCTATCCTGCACAAGTCATGATGGACCATTTCTTTATGACTGTAGCAGAGTTTTTTTTTAGAAGTTTTGTGATATTTAAATGTTATTTCACAGTTCCATAATTGAATACTACTGGTACATCCCAAGCAACGACTTTTAATTTCTATTTATATATTCTATACTGACAACTCAGAATTACAATCAAGTAAACAGTTGAGTTTCCTATATCTGATGCAAACATTTTTTTTTCCTATATATGTTTTCCATTAATCTAAGTGTGGCATCCAAAGTCATTATCAAACATTTTGTACTGTCCTAGTCCATATGGTACAATTTTATTGTTAATCAAAATGAGAATGGTTTCAATCTTCAAATATAAAATTAATTTTGATCAATTTGGTTATAATTTCGTAATGATTTCGCAATCACTGAGGTTTCAAGCTTAGAAAGCTTTTTTGAGAGCTTTCAATATATTTGTCAATAATTGTGATTATTGCGCTACAGTTATTGCAAAAGTAGCTATCAAAATTGATATTAAATTGCGTTATATGCGTTATAGCACTTATATGCCATTTGGTTAGGATAGGATATGATATGATGAATTAGCACGAAAAAAAGGGAGATAGATTAGTGTCAGAAAGTTGAAGAACAAAGGAGTTCCTCAAATCCTAGCAAATTATAACTTGAACGTGGAAACATATCAGAAGGAATATAATTCCACATTCTTGAAGTGCGAACTATGAACGAACGCCCATAACAAATTTTATGACATCTTGGGATTTCCGCATTGTAGGGGTGAGCATTTGCGTCTCCGAAACAAGAAGAATTGTTGGAATTGTCTGAAAGGAGAAACCGGTGCTTTAATTTTTGCTGAGTATGTGTTCACCACCAACGAACTATCTAAACGAAGAAAGTGCTTCGACTACACATCGATGTCCAAGAGAAGTTAGAAATTACATTGGGGCCACCAATTAGACGACTAGTACGATTTTTTACCTAATCAAGGTAGCCTAAGGCTATCAGGAAATCGAAGTGAATTACATTCCATCTTGGAACGTATAAATGTATTATAGATATTAAGAAGCTCCAGAGGTAAAATGACAGCTTTACATCGACTTAGATAGCCTAAACAATTGGCAGGTACTTTCGCGATATCAAAAATTTGGTCGTTCAAAATAATTTTTTTTATTCACGCACATGCCTAAAATATTTAGACTGTCAGTGTTTTGTAAAGTAACACTTGGGAAGGAGAGATTATAAGGTTGAAATCCTGGAAGTTTGCATGAAATAAGACAGTTTTAAGTTTTAGACGAGTTAAACCCAATTCTGTTTTTTTGCATCCATCAGCAATTCTAGTCAGATCATGGCATTATTTGTCTTCTATGGCCAACTTCGGTAGTTTTAGCAATTAAATTTAAGGAGAAAATCGAAGGATACCAACAGAGTACTGTCATCAGCAAAACTGTCGATTAGATTGAAGGTTGTTTGAAGTAAATCGTTGATGAAAATCAAGAAGAGAGTGGGTGAAAGAACAAATCCTTGTAAAACACCAGCATTTATATTAAATTTTTCAGACGTAAAGCCGTTTACTAATACGGAGATACCTAGATCAATAGCTCGACATTTGGCTATTAAAGTTGCGTGCCATATTCGATCAAAAGCTTTCGAAACAGTTAAAGCAACAATATCAGCCTCCCCAGAATTATGTAAGGTGATATTGAGCTTTAAGGTGATATTGAGGTGATATGAGAGGCAAGTCATCATGTTACCGGTGCGATCTAAACCCATATTATCTATCTGAGATAACTATTTTACGTTCAAGATATTTTGAAAGCTTTTCATTAATTATATTTGCCACAACTTTGTAGAGATTCGAAACAATAGCTATAGGTTTACAGTTTGTGGGATTTATGTTACACGCTGGGTGGCGCAGTAGGTAAAGCGCCTGCCTTTTAAGATCTCAGGTTCAATTCCCGACGAAGGCAAAAAATGCTTTCTGGACTTTTCGACCTGGTCCAGTACCCTTTATCATTGGGATAAAATAAATGATAAATAGTTGAAACTTTTGGTTATCACTAAAAATAAAATGAAACAATGCTATTATCAAGGCGAAGTACTCTACAATAGATATAGTTTTCCACATTTAAATTAGTCTATACAACAAAAATGCTACAAAAAAAGCTATTGTATGTGATTCTGTATTCCAAATCTCTGTGTAAAAGCAGTTAGGATGTTCATCCCATAGCCTTGGAATTATGTATAAAAAAAAACGCCTTTGATGAACGTGCGCAAATCTCAATTGACTGGGATATTGATCAGTCGAAAAGGACAAATGGAACAAGTTCCGCAGTTGTTTCGAAATTGCGAAGACAGTTTTTTCGGTATTTACCTCTTGTTGAACCGAGAACAAATCCCTGCTGGAACTCCAGCAGATATTTCTTTTAATTCTTTGACTTAACATACTCGAAGACATATTAACACCATGAAAATATACAGAATGTCATATCAAATTGGTGAATATAAATTCAAGGTCTTGGATTTGCAATATTTTGTTGAATGTCACAATAATCAATTTGCAAATAAAGGTCAAGTTAACCCTGCTTCAACTGTGAATCGTAAGATATGTATAATAAAAATTTACTACATTCATATTCTATACTTCTCTTCTTATTTTTGTTTGTAAATTAACTATCTCAAAATTCTGCAAATAATATCCTGCAGCAATACAACAAGAAAACAAATCAAAAATAATTCTGTCACAATACAAATAATTCCTCTTGATGAGTTTCTAATTAAATCTATTGAATTCTTCAATCACACATACAAACAAAACAACAACAAAAAACACCATCTCTGATTATAATGAACTGGTGCTGGCTGGGACCTATTTGCAATAAATAAAAAGACAATTTTTATTATTTTATTATCGTTTTTTTTGTTTTTGTTTTTTTTTTTGTGTAAATGAGAATTAAATTTTAATAAATAAAAATAACTAAAGATTTTTGACAGGAAATGGAATGGCATTAATTCGATGATTAAGTTAATGTTAAGGAATTTTTTTTAGTACATCTTTTTTTCTCTCCTATATATTTCCCGTTATTTTGTGAATTTTCTTAAACATTTTACACGCCATTAAATCTATTGTCAAAATAAATTGTCAAAAAAATCATTTACAAAATATCATCAGACTATTTTATTTTTACGACAAGATAATATTTCCAAGGTTGAGAAAATCTAAAGGGAATTTAAGGATCTTATGAAAAAGAAGAAGAAAAACGAAATTTTTTTTTAACCTTACACACAAATATAGAAAGAAAACTTTTCAATGAATTTTAATAAAAAAAAATTGTCCATAAAATAAAATTCAAGTTTTATATTATGTATTTCATCAACTGATATTGTAAGTAGGTAGGGTTAGGTTAAGTATAGGTTGACTTGAATAAAATCAAATTTCAAAATGGTCATGAATTGTTAAACCTTTTTCAAAATCAGTTCTATTTAATACTATAAGAGGCCAATACCAAACGATAACAAAAAGAAAACAACAACAATCGAGGGATAATATTTAGCCAATGGCTATGAACTCAAATATGGGGTGAATAACAGAAAAAATAATAATTTTGAAAAAGAATAATATTTTTTTTATAAAAAACCATTAAATTTTTTCAAAAGGATATGGATTATCGTCAGTTAAAGTGTCTCTTATTTTATGCCATTAAATATAATATATTTTGGGTGAAAAGAAGATTTAATGTAGATTTGGATTGGATGCGGATGCTTACAATACCCTTAAATTATGTGGTCAATTCAGTGAATCGGTGTGATAAGCGCTACGACATGTTTCGTTGGTACGACGATTTTCAAATTGTGTTCTATTGTGTCATATTTGAACAGACAATTTCGTCTTGTCCCAAATGTCGATGTGATACTGTGGAATATCACTCTTGTTCCACTTGAAAGCCATTGTACCAACAAAGCATTGGTTTTTCTTTTATATACATAGTAGGTGCGTCAGGAAAAACCCCTTTTATAATAGACAAAACTATAAAATAATTTAATATAGTGAATATTTTCTTTTTAATTTTACTGGTATGCTTATCATACAGATACGCGTATTTCGTCTACTACTTGCAGACTTCTTCAGTATTTTGTACTCGATTAAATTAAAATAATTTATCCTATACAGAAAGCAATAAGCCGTTTAAGAATATCCTGATAAAATTGTAAAGTTGTAAACAATGTTAAAAATCCATCAGAACACTATTTTTTTCTATCAACACCCAGCCTAACAAGACCAATTAAATAATATCGATATTTTTTTGTGCGTGTTTCTTTTCGTATAACAAATTCACCACGACTATCCTCTTGACATGCTGTACCACCTGCCTCATGTTCTGCACAAAATTTAACACTAGTAATTTCTGATATGATTTCTAAATGAAAATGTTTTTTGCATTTACGATTGGTTACAGTTGTAAGTTTGGTTGTCAATAGTTTACTGATATAGCACCCAAACATAATTAAAAACACATCCTTCTAGACCTTCTCTAATATTATAATTTTCAAATGTTTCCCGATCAATACAAACTGATTTGATATGCATTGTAAATTCTAAGATCTAGAATTAAAATTAGGATATAATTTTTAATTGATTGAGGCTGATAATTTGGTGGAATGTGCATGCGCATTACATTAGAATACTGTTGAGTTTCTTCAGTTTGGTCATAATTTCGATATTGTTTTCTAGCTTCGACAAGATAATATAAATGTGCATATACATGAGATGATAAAGAATGATATAATGCACTATAGGCTACATTATAAAAATAATGAGCCGGATAACACGTTTCATAAATTAAGTATATTTAAATATAATAAAGATAGATTTACAACTAAAATATGTAGAAATGACATAATGACTACTTATTATTTAGATTGAAATTCAAAAGCTGAAAAGTTTAGTGAAAGCTTACATAACGTAGTTAATGAATTTGTAGCTAAAAAAAATGTTAATGATATGGAAGGTAACTGGTTCTCTAATGAGCTTGCGGCATTAAAACAAGAAAAAAAAAGACACAATATTATGCTGCAGTATGGTCCAATAATAGGGAAGAATGGTGCAAATATAAAATCGTGAGAAATAAATTTAAAAATAAAATAAAATATGCAAAAAATTAGTTTTATAAGACAATTCCTACGATCAAAAATCTATGTGGTGTAAATATAAAAAAATATGTATTGAACAAGAAAAATTTTATAATAGCTAACATTAATTTTGATGGAGAAATTATTGAAGAAAAATTAGCAATTGCAGAAAAATTAAATACTTATTTTATAGATAGTATTAATAAGATTAATAATGAGATTCCGAAAATTGAATATAACACTATAATTCAACCAGTTAATAACACTTTTAAATTCAAAATATTTACACTTGATGAATTAAAATATGTGTTAAGAAGTATGAATAATAAAAGCGACAATAATATGGTGAACACTAAAATATTTATTGATTCATTTCATCTTATTGGCTCTAATTTGTTGTCTATAATTAACAAATCTTTAGAAAGTGGAATCTTTCCAGAGATTTGGAAAGAAAGCATAATAATTCAATTGAAGTGAAGTTAGGGGTGCCGCAAGGCAGTATTTTGGGTGTACTATTGTTCTTAATTTTTGTAAATAATATGTCTAAAAATTTTCAAAAGTCGAAGTTAGTCTTGTTTGCGGATGATGCTCTGTTATATGTGTACATCTGGTAATAATATAAATGAATGTAGCAATGTAATAAATGATGAACTGGATAAACTTTGGTTGTTGGTTAAAGCAAAACAAACTTAAATTAAATACCAAAAAAAAACTAAATTTATGAAAATTAATTGCAATGAAAGTGTTGAAATCAAAATGGATAATATAATGATTGAAAAAGTGAATGAAATAAAGTATATTTAGGAATAATCTTGGATAATAAAATGAATTTTAAGAGCCACATAAACTATTTAGAAAACAAAAAATTGCCATGAAGATATACTTCTAAAATCAGGTGTAGAATGCCATATATATGAATGCTATAAAAAATTTTAACGTGATGATGAAGCCGCATTTTGAATATTGTTCAACTATTATATTTATGTCATCGCAAGAAGATATAAGCAGATTACAGAAACTACAGAATCATGCAATGAGAATAATTTTAAAGTTAAACAGATATACTGCAATAAGTTTTATGCATGAAACCCTCGTTTGGATGTCGATGTACCAAAGAATTTGTATGAATGTACTAATTATTTGTTTTCAAAATGAAGAATAATTTATATCCTGAATACCTGTGCAATAGTTTGGTGTATAATGGGGACATTCATCATTATAATTTGAGAAATATATTTAATTTTAGACTTAATTACTTTAGAAATGAAAAAACCAAGAATATGTTACTATATAAAGGATTAAATTTGTATAATAATTAAAATTTGAAAACAATTTGAATATCTTTAAAAAAATTGTTATGTTAAAAATAATTTAAAAAAAAAAAAACAATATAAAATTTTACTAAATAAAGAATCAATAAATAATAATATGTGATGATTAATTTTGATATAATAATATTTAAATGATTAATAGTGAATAATAGGATGAGATCTCTGTATTATAGGCATTAATACCAACATTCCATGAAGCATTATATATATATATA
Source organism: Argyra leucocephala (assembly GCA_963942445.1). Taxonomy (NCBI): domain Eukaryota; kingdom Metazoa; phylum Arthropoda; class Insecta; order Diptera; family Dolichopodidae; genus Argyra; species Argyra leucocephala. The sequence goes on along the minus strand of OZ012681.1, from coordinate 5,364,777 downwards.
TTATTCTGCATTTATCTGGATGTTTGTAAGTTCGACGGAACGCTCCAACACATATACAAATTGCATATATATACAAATTGCTTTGGTGCTTTTTTTTAACCCCTGTCTACCATGCTGAACCTTTGCAGGAAAAATTGATTGCATGAACTATATTTTTTTAATTTAATGTTAGTCTTCTTCACAAATAATAAGGAAAAATAATAAATAATAATAATAATATAAATAAAACAAACAATTTTTTTGATTTATAATAATAAGGACTAATAGAATTTTAATCAATAGTTTAATATGGTATAATAACCAAAAGGCAAACAGCATTTAACACAAAAAAAAAACATAATTCACTCAAAGGTTATTCTTATTACTTAAAATTATACACAATAATATACATGTGTATCAGCATATTTGTATTGTATAATATTATACATTATACTACTTTATTGCTTCTACCTTTTATTTTTGTCATTATTGTGTGCGTAACTCACTTCACTCAAAAAAAATTATTTTTGTTTTTTTTTTGTTTTTTTTTGTTTTTTTTTATTATTTGCTGTATCTGCATTTTGTATGTTCTGCATGCTCCATTCCAAAAATATTATTTTATTTTCAGTGTTAAGTGTTCACATTTCACTTCACTGTTCAGGTTCACTGTTCAATCAATAGAACTTGATAGAAGTAGAGTAGGATAATTAACTCTACTTTTACGCCGGATAATAAAACATAGTTTTTTTTAAATTGAAAATTATTGATGAAAATGTTTTTGTATTTTTTGTAAATTTTACCAATTTAGATACAAAATTTTGAATATTTTTTTAAAAATAACACAATACCATAATAACAGTTTATTCATATAGCAAAATAAGATTCCTATACATTATACAAAAGACAAAATTTATATGAAAATAAGATCCCATTTTTAAATCCCCCTCTCCCAGAGGCTCTCCCAGAGGCCACAATAACGCTAATACGGTATAATTTATACTAAATGGAACCCAACTAACGAATTATAACTAAATGGAAGTGAGTACGAGTATACCATACAAAAATACAAACATTTTATACAAATTTGTTGGTATGGTACTTCTTTTTCTGTTATATAAAAAAAAAAAGATTGGCCTAACACTAATCTAATATAAATAATCTAATATACACTAATCTAATATAAACATAAATAAAAATAAATAAAAAGTGATATAAACATAAGTACTGTAATTTCGGAATAAAGAATCTAATGAAAGAAAAAAAGAAACTAGAATTTATTTTGCTTCCGTCATTTATGACGGGTTACAAAGCTAGTTTATAATACAACCTTTGTAAATCAATGGAACAAAAGCTTTTATAATAATGTATCTAATGTACCTACTGCTTCGTTTTGATATGTAAAAAGTTACTTACACTAAGATGAATTTGAAATACTAAAGCACCCTCTCAAGCAATCCTGTCAAAACTACTATTTATCTACATTTTAACATTCAAAGATTCTTTGGAAATATCCCTAATGGTCATAGAAATATACTCCGTTTTTCGATTCTCCTCTAGTCAAAGTTATACATTTTGTAGAAGACTTGATTACGACTACAGTCAAAATTATATATTTTGTATAAATGTGTACAGCATAGGTAGGTAGGTAGCCAGATAAGTACGAGTGGCTGCCTGAACCAGCACACTTAAACTCAGTAGGTTCATTGTAGTGCATGAATATCGGTAACTGTCACCTAAAAAACTGTGTTATTAAATACCGTATATCTGTCAACGAGATGGTTGGATGAGTTTAATTAGCGTCTATGTTGGGTCTAGTTTGCGTAGTTACACATATCCTATTGGTCAAAACCAATTTAAGCTTTTACAAAGCAATGAACGCACGTACCTGAAAAATAATATGCGACTTTAGAAAGTAGCATCTTAGATAGGTTATTTTTTATGTAAATTAATGGGTCTGACAGATGCAAAGATGTTGCAAGATTGTTTTATTTTCTTCTTCATCTTTACAAGTTATGCAGAAATCATTTGAGTGCAGTACAAGTATTTTGGTATGTTTGCATTTAAGAAAGTATTCTATTATGTACCCTACTATCATAGTGATATCTAATCTTGTTATTGATAGTAGATTAAGAGACCGTTTTTATTCAATATGGATATTGAAATATTTGGGGTTAAATATTCTGAGTGTTTTGTTTTTGTCAAGTATATTAAACGTAACTGGTGATGTGGGCATATTTTTTCTTTTTGGAAATATCTTCGAAGCTGTTCCACTTCTAGTAAGTTCATCTGTTTTGCAGTTTCATAAGAAGATTAATATGACCCGACACAAAAAATAGACGCAAGTTAAGCCCATCCACCATCTCGTTGACAGATATTCGGTATTTAATAACACAGTTTTTGACATGATAGTTACCGATGCTAGTGATCTGATAGTTGAATTACTATTTGTGAAATATATTCTACATATATATATATATATATTGAAAACAGATATTTCTGACAGGTTATACACCAAATTTAAGCCAGTTTGAACAATCTTTTATGGCTATTATTTTCGCATGAAAAAATACTTCCATGTTTTGGAAAATTGAGAGATAGACCAACATTTACTTTGATTATTTTTTAGAATTGGAGGTATTGGCTAAATGAGAGGTAGTGTGTTCTTCATATTTAGATTTAGGAAGAACACACTACCTACCATTTCTCTTTACAATTTTTATAACGTTTAGCAAAAAAAAAAATCTTTTATAGGATCAGATTTAGTTAAAAACATTACAATTTTAAATTTTAAATACAAAATCAATTTTGTAATACACGACCTTTTTTTTTTTTAATACACATCATATTTCACTTTTACCTCCCTTTTTGCAATTTTATTATTAAAATAAAATATAATACACTAAAAGTTAGGAATTTTAGAATTTTTAAAATTACAATCCCCATTACCCGATATTTCTATTTTTAATGTTATATTCTAGGCCGTTATTACATAACATATATGAATGAATTTATCTTATAAAATCTAAAAATCAAATTTGTTATTTTTCAAATCAAATGAGTTACTTTAAAATTTATTATCCTCTTTTAAATAACATATTATAAAAAAAAAAAAACAATAATAAAAACAAAAACAACAAAAGGACAATCAATTTTTGTCAAATTTATTTTTTATTTTTTATGTTAATATTATTTTTGTTTAAAAACAAAAAAAATGAGAAAAATACTTGAGGCAATTGTCAAATTTAGACTAAGAAAATCTTTTTTAAGTTTGATGAACTGTAAAGTTTAATTTTGGGAGGAAGAAGGATTACATACAGCACAGAGTTGATATTTCCGGTGTCGATTGTTGTTACTTATTTTTTTTTTGTTCATTATAATATGTTAGAAATAAAATATTATTTTAATTTTACACAAGATTAATTTAAAAATATTAACTTTAAATACAAATTTTTTTTTTATCAAAATAAATAGGTTGAATGAAATTTTTGTTCATTAATGAACAAAAGAAGGGGCACTATAAATTTACCAGATTGTGTTTTGAATATTTTTATTATTGTGTCTTTTGGAAATTATATTTTTTTTTTGTTGTCAAGAAAAATATACTACCAATCATATGCATATTACAAAATGTGTGATACGATGATGTTCATTCAAATCTCTGAAAGCCCGTCAATCTTGTCTTATGTGATAAATTAAGAAGAATTTGTTTATAACATAGAAAATTTAATAAAAAATAATGTAAAAATAGAATTTGGACTTAGTAGAAATAAAGAAAATGAACAATTTATTAACGGGTTGGGTACGAAATCTCTATTCTAAAATCTCAATTACAAAATCTCTAAAGATTGCAATTGAAAAAGACAAAATTCTAAAAAAATTTCAAATGAAAAATTTCCTTTTTTTCTATCTCTAAGGCGACTACGCCTTTGGGAATTTTTTTGACGAATTTTGCTTGTGCAATTTTGTCTTTGTGGTTTTTTTTTAGTAAAAATATTTTTTTTAATGATTTTATTCATCTCTCCATATTCAAAAAATATTTCCTAGTTCATAAAAAAGATTCTAAGAATGATATAAAAAACTATGGTCAATCGCAAAACTTTCAAGTATTCCTAAAATATTTGAATTAATAGTATTTGACTCTATTTATGGTTATTGTTCAAACTTACTGTCCCCTAACCAGCATGGTTTCATGAAAAAAACCCACAGATTAATAGAATGTTGTTCTAAATTCATGAACTGTATGGAAGCTGGGTTTCAGACAGATGTCATTTACACCGATTTAAGTGAGGCCTTTGATCTTCTTCCTAAATTAAAAAAAAAATGGCATTCCCGCTATCTTTTATCAATTGGATTAATTATTACTTAATTAATATGAACTATAACGTATTATTTAGATCCGCTACTTCTGAACCTTTTATGGTTAACTCTGGCGTTCCACAAGGTAGCCATTTAGGCACGCTTTTTTTTTTTTTTTTTTTTATATTATAGCCAAAACTTAGGTTTTGAACCTTTAAGTACTTGCAGAAAAATCGTTGACTATTTGAAAAAGGAAAGGATAGTTAGAGGAAAGGAAAGAAAATGGAAGAAGAAAAGTTTTGTGGGAAAGAGCGAACAATGTTGTTAATATTCGTCTTAAATCTCTGTAAGTCATAAATAAAAAATCCTTCTCTCATTGGGAATGCTTCGATTGGGACGCGGTTCCACAATCGGGATGTTCTTACTATAAAAGAATTTCCATAGCCGGACTTAAACCATCTCGGAATTTCCACTGTGAAAGGGTGGGCACTTGATGCCTCTCGTGTTGTGCGATTGAATTGCTTAAGAGGAGGAAGAAGTGATTTTAATTATTCGGAATAAGTGCCAACACCAAGCAGATATCTATAAAATAGAGTAAGTGCTCCAACAATACGACAATGACCAAGTGGTATAAGGGATGAGGTCACATTTATGTCGCCTATAAGACGAATGGCGCGGTTTTGAACTTTGTCCAAAAAATTTAAAGCAGTTTTTGGTGCACCTGCCTATAAATGTGAGTTATACTCGAGCTTGGGTCGTATATATGCTTTATAGATTGTTAAAAGGTCTCGAGATGAAAAATAAGTTTTGCAGCGGCTCAAAAATCCTAAACATTTTGCGGCGCTTTTCGCAATATCGAAAATATGCTCATTCCAGTGCATATTTTGATTCACTCGCATTCCGAGAATGTTCAGATCTTTGAGTCGCTGGATACCTTCATTTTGAAGCCGGAGAATCAGTTCGAATGTTGTTAGCTTGTTACTAAGCTTTGATTTTTGAAGTGTTAAACTCGACTCTGTTAGCTTTACCCCAGTCGACAATTTAGGCAAGGTCGTGATTAAGCGCGCCGGCCATCATTGTTCTTTTGGAGGTGACTGCGGAAGCTGTAGCATTAGTTTGTTTTAGAAAATCATATGATGCTACTAGAGTGCTGTCATCAGCAAAACTATTGATTGGATTGAAAGTTATTTTGAGAAGGTCATTAATGAAAATGAGAAATAGGGTGGGGGAAAGGACAGAGCCTTGTGGAACACCAGCATTGATTTGAAGTTGGTCGGAAAAAGAACCGTCAACTGAAACTATGATAGATCGATTTAAAAGAAAATTTTCAATCCATTTAGAAAAGGTTGAACCAAGGCCTATAGCGTTGCATTTTGCTATAAGAGCAGATTGCTTCTCTTTATTATTTTCATTAATGATGTTACTTCCGTCATTAAACATAGTAAAATTACTATTTATGCAGATGACATGAAAATTTATTAAAAAATTACATCAGCAAGGGCTACATCCGTTCTTCGACAAGACTTGAACTCTTTTTTAAATTGGTGTAAAATTAACAATCTTACCTTAAATATTAATAAATGTGCTTTAATGACTTTTTGTCGCTCTTCTGAATCATTTCAAATGGTTGATTATACTTTTGAAAATAAATCTATTGAACGAATCTCACACTTTAAAGCCCTTTGTGTACTCTTTGACATTAAATTGTGTTTCAAACAACACTTAAATGTCATAATAAATAAATCAAACTCCATGCTAGGCTTCATCAAAAAATTTTCTAAGGAATTCAAGGATCCATACGTCTTTAAATCACTTTTAAAATCTCGTGTTCGAGAAAATCTTGAATATGCCAGTCAAGTATGTTCGCCTCATTACCTTAATAATATCCAAAGAATTGAAGCTACACAAAAAAATGTTTTGAGATTCGCGCTGCGTAATTTACACTGGTCAAATCCAGTTATTCTGTCACCTTATAGGAATCAGTTAAAGTTATTGGATCGTAAAGCATTAGAATCCATAAGGGAGCTTGCTGACATTATATTTATTATTAAAGTTTTAATTAATGTAATTGATTCTCTTTATGTTAGAGATATGATCCATGAACATATTAACAACAGAAACCGCTTTAGATCGGAAAATATTTTTTGTCCAATATTCTATCATACCAATTATGGTAAATATGAACCTGTTAATAGAATGTTTATGTTAATAAATAAACAAAAACACCACACCAATTAAAAAAAGCTGCACTAACATATATCTTAGAATTGGTATAAATTTATAATTTTCTAACATTCTTTGGTAATAAATTACAAAATTGTATAAATGTCAATTTTAATATTAATATAGAAAAAGATTAAGTTTGAAAATTATATTTTGTTTGTTTTCTTTTATACACTTATGTGTATATTGTAATATGTTTGTATTAAGCAGAAATAAATAAATCTCTTAATATTAAGATGGGCTTGATCAGAGTTAATAAAAATATAAATTTAGTAAGACTGTTTAAAAGATTAGCGATGGATTTTGAAATAAAAAAAATATTTTTTAATAAATGATCGAAGTGACGAATAAACTATATTTATGTTTTTTTTTATACATAGCCAGAACACTAGGTGGGGGGGAGGACCTTTTATACCGTGTAATGATTGTACGATTGCATACGTGCTTGGAAAAAGATCACACATGTTTTGATAAAACATAAATAACAATCGTGCATGCGACTTGTATGATCGACCATCCCAATACAAATATTAATAAAACCTTTTGTTTACAAAATTGTGTTAGTAAACAATCTGGAAGTAAAATATTTAAATCATGCTGACAAAGTCATAAGTAAATTACATTATTATTATTTTGGTAATAATCTTTATTTTTGTAGAAATTTGTAATATGAGCCGTTACTTTAATATGTACAGTAGGTATAACACAAATTAAGCCAATGCATTTGTTTTTTAAATTAATGTTTAAAAATGCAATAAATTAAATTTTGTAATCTTTGTAAAGAATTTTGGTAGGACAATATTCATGGTATACTTTTGTTGATGCCACAATTCTAATGAATTATAACATGATTGATATTTTGTAATACATTTTAGTTAAACAATTTTTGTATATAAAGGAAGAAATTTGAAATAATAAAGGTATTATCAATTCAAAACTTAAAGAAAACCTTTCACTTCTTTCTTTGATTTGAATTTAAAATAATTCTTTAATAAGGCTTTAAAGAAATTTTTAAATCGAAATAATTTCTTAATAAGGCTTCACGCTCCTAGAATTATACTAGATAGACCTCAAAGATCATTTATCAGGGCCACAAGCAATTCGCTTGAAAGTTACACTAACATTTTGACTGTAGAAATATTGACCTAATAGAAACCTCAAAATCAATTATAACCGATTGGTACTTTCGAATACGGTAGGAAAGGAAAATTAGGAAAGAAAGCGAAGGAGGCAAATAATGTGATCAGTAAATAGTCTTATATCTTGGTCTCCCAGAATATTTATAAATATTCAATTTTATTTTGTTTTTTTATTAATTTTTTATAAGATTTGGCATACAATAATTATATACAATAGCTTTAATACAAAAAATTTTTTTTATGATATATCTACTAATTTAAATGTGCAAACTATATCTATTTGTAGAGTAACTTCCTATATGTGGTGTAATTGTAATAAATAATAATTAATCTTAAGATTATATTTTTTTCTTTTTGTTAAATCTAATTTTTAATATATTTATATGTTTAATAGTTAGTTAATTATTATTGTTATTAGTGATTTTGATACATTTAAGCTATATTTCTATTTTTATAATAAAGTACAAACAAATCTGTTAAAAAGTACAAGTAAAATAAATAATGTTTATGGAATAAAATGATTTAATAAATAATTAATATTGTTTCATTTAATGTGAATTGCTTTAACCTTACATAACAAATATATAGGTACTAGAAAAATAGGATTTAACTCATTAAATCAATATGAAGTATAAAACTTGAAAAGTAAAAATATGTATTTAATATTAATTTAATGTCAATGATATTAAAATAATAGTATGTATACTATCATATTTATTAAATTATTATTACTGAATCTATTATTATAATAGGATATATACTATTAAATTATAATGTGATGCACTATAATATTTACAAGACAATACTATTAAAATAATGGTACATTTCAACTATTGATTTAATAAGATTCTAATTGTTATTTTAAAACTGTATATCCCATTGACGAATGATTAATAGTAAAATCTAATTGAATTAATAGGAAATAATTTTAATTTTATAGAATTTTTCCCTGAGTGCACTCACTTCCTTTGCAATAGTAGTAGTTTTCCACCATTACATATTACAGTACCCAAATTCATTGTAATGAAAAGATAATTTTACCTAAATTACTGACAAGAACATTAAAAAAAAACTAAAAGTAAATGACATACAAAAGAAAGAATATACAGCTTCAAAAAAAAAAATAAACGTTTAAAAATACCATACAAAAATTTTTTGTTTTAGATTTATCGACCCACCTCATATATTGTCAGTATCACATCTAGATATAAAAAAAATATTTTTTTTCTTTAGACATAGGCAACATAAAAAAAAAAACTGAAAAAAAAAAATGTAAAATTCAAAATTTAAAACTTAGTGTCCTATAACTTTACAACATGACATGATTACATCAACAATTGTTAACTCCACATGCCTAAAGCCGCAGGGCAGGCACTCCATTTATTTTAAATACATTATTTGAATTAAATTAAACGAATCAAATTCACAATTCTAACTTAAATATTTATTTTATATTTAAAAATTATATAAGTAAAATAAAACCAACCTTTTTAAAATCACTTTTAAAAAAAATCCTTGTTGTTAAAATATTATTTGAGAACTAAAAAAAAAAAAAAAATTAAAAATAAAAACAATTATTGTTTGATCCTTCTACACCTTTTTTTAATTTTCTTATAATTCCACCAAAATAAAAATTAAAAAATGTATTTATATTATTTAACTTTTAATAATTAAAATCGAATTAAAATTTGAATTTAAAATTTTATTTTCTTTACAACTTTTTATTATTTTTTAAACTCATAAAATTTTTTTTTTTATTTCGAAAAAATTAGCTTAATAAAAAATTTCAAATAAATTTTGAAGAGATCAATTTTCACCATATAAATTAAACTTTAGTTTTTGCTTTTTTTTATTATTTATATTTGAATGAGAATAAAGGAATTAAATTTTAATTACTTTTAAAGATAACCTTCGAATTGGATACATATATATATATATATATATATCTGAGAAAAACTTAACATTAATTGAAAGGAACAATATAATAAAAATAATTTTGTTTTATAACCTGCGTTTTAGTAATAAATAATTTTGTGATCCCAAAAACGTAATTTTATTATGATTATAATCATCACACTACTACCACAATGTTATAAAAATATGTTTTAAAAACAACATAAATTACTTATTTATGAATCCACTCACTAGCAAGTTTAGTTCTTTTTTTTATTTTCAATAAAGGATATTTTTACTGATTATTTTGTTTATTTATTTTTCTTTTTCATCTCATTTAATCCTATTTACAATTTTTTTTTTTATTTATCTTAAAGATATTTTTTCCATGAATATCCTTGAATTAAAAATATAATTTTATTTTATCCAGAAAATCATCTTCGCTTTGATTCTTAATACATGTAGTAATAAAAATATTTTGTTAAATATTTAATAAATTTTTAAAATCATTAAAGTTGCTCTTAAAATCCTGTCAGTACATTTGAAAATACAATAAAAACTGTTATTTAATTATGATAATGAAAAATTTATTGTTTCAATTGTTTTATTGTGTAATTTATTTATTTATTTATTTTTTTTTTGTTTGTAATACATTCATTTTTTAAATATTTAATTACTAAATTTCAATATTTTCATTGTATGCTAAAAACGTACATATGTTAAATTGTATGTCATTTAGTTTTTAATTTTTTTTTTGCTTTAATCGTATTAACATGAATTTTTGCAATTCAAAATTAAATAAAAAAAAATCTACGAATTTAAACCGTTAACCGATATTATTTGAACGATATGCTTAAATAATTAATATTATTTTTTTTTATCATAGTATAGATATTCCGTAAGAACAACCGTTTTAAATGCATTCTTGCGAAAGACTAAATTTTACTTAAAGATGATTTTTCGATAGTATAACGGTAAAAATATTGCAAAATTTTTTCAACAGGCATTTTAAATACATATACATACATACAACACTGTAAAAATGTACAATATTGTAACAAAAAAAATTATTTTGATTTTCTGAAAAATCTTTCTTTACAAATTTTTATTTGTGGAACGTAATTTGAATTTGAATTTTTTTGAAAGTGTTAATAAATTTAACCATTGTAGGGCTAATAATAACATTCAATATATATGGAAGGACAATAATGATATGATAATATTTATAAATAACATATTTTTGAATACTATATAAATTACAAATCAGAAATTGGTACAATCATGGCTTAGCACAATAATAGATATAGAGGGAATGAAATTATCCCATACGAACTAACCCATACCCAATACAATAATTTTGTATAAAGGATTTTGATTCAAATGTTGACTAGCGTTAAAAAAAGATAATAAATTACAATATCTATAGAGATATTTTTCAGTGAAGATGGAGTTTGAAGCCATGGAATTAATTTGGTGTAAGAAATATATAATAATTTATTAAAAGTAAAATGATGTAAAGGTTTTAAAAAATTTATATTTATATAAATTTATTTTGTAAAAAATACATTTTACAATGAAATTTTGGTCGATTTTTATAACTCACAGAGGTCTTATTGACTTGTTGTAATAAGTTATAAAGTCAATCTATATGAAAATCAGGATTTGTATAGGTAGTCTAACACTATAAATACCTACTGATGAGTTCTAGTAGGTTATGATGAACGAAACAATTCCTGAAAATAATTTTGTTTGTAAAAAAATAACTAGTTTTTAGTAGCCAGCTAGAGATTCATATTTACTAATCCCAATTTATTTTTTAATAATTTAACTATCGTTATTTTCCACGTTTATTACATCTCTACAGAAATATTTAGAAAGAATATGTACAGAGCTGTAGATAGCAAAAAAACTATTACATAACGGACTTTCTTACTGGACATTATTGCACAAACCGATCATAGGCCTACCCATTTTCTATACACAATTTGATGCAGTAGAAGAAGTATAACAATCAAAATAATTCTAAAATTTTATGTGAGTATAAGACGAATAATGACAAACGAAAAATATTTCATATGACGAAAGAATTTGCTAAGCCAGACTAATTCATTTTTTTTTTCATTACACACAACCTAAACACGAAGAAAATATTCCTTTATACACAATTATTGTAGGTTTGGGTTTAATTGAAGTATCAATATACTTATCGGTAGACCAGGATTATAGAGAAAAATTACAATAGACATTGCCTTGTATATTGTTAACAGGCCGGTAGATTAAAAAATTTGAGTAAAAATAATATCCAGTTTATGCGTAAATTAAATGGCAATTTTTCTTTTCAAAAGATATTACTTTTGGCAAAGTTTGGACTAAATTTAATTTATCAAAATGGAAGGGAGTGTTTAAACTATTAATATCTAGAGCCACATTAAAAATTTTTCATACATAATTTTACAAATTAAAAAAATTCATAAGCAAAATTATTCTACATACAGGCTTTCAGTTCAACTTCTATCAGAAGACTAAAAAAAAAACTCTTTTTGTAAATTCTATTCAAAATAAAACATTTCACACACAAGGCTTGCCATGCTGCTGTGTTCAATAAGCTTAATTTGACAAAACAAACATAAAGGTGAGAACTCAATGTACGCGTTTAGTACTTTGAAGCTTTGACAGCGTTTTACACTTTTGATGATTTTTCAGCGTTTACAGGCTTTTAACGCGTTGAAAATTCAATGTACGCCTTTTACACTTTGTTAAAAATTTCTTGTTAAAAAATAACAATATTTAAAAAAATTTTCTCTAGAAAACAAGTTTTTATAAAAACTATTTAAAATGGATATTAAACTCATATTCTTTTTCGTTTTTTTTTCAATTTTCAGAATATTTTTTTAAAATTTCTTTTTTTATATTTTAAATAATTTTAATATTTGAAATATACCTCCGAAATTTTAAATAATAAGTTTTAAATTTTAAATAGCTACCTTCATAAAAACTGCCAATGCAATTTTTGCTTGAAAAATTACCAATACAAACAAAAAGAAAATCTGTCAAAAGCATATAAAGCATGAAAAAAGTTGAAATTGACCAACTTTGTGCTTGGAGTTCGAGTTGATTGAGTTTACTTGAATTTAAACAAATATATTCAACTTGAAATGTCAAAAGCGAAGCCTGATACAGTATACACTATACACATGGTATAAAGAATTAATACGGTAATATATTCAGAGTGTACATTTTGAATTCTTCGGCGTATGTACGTCACTCGACGACAAATAATGTGACAGTTGATTGAAATTAATATTCAAATATTCAAAACAAAATCGCGTCAGTTTAGTTATTTTAGTAAAAATCAATAAAAATGTTTATTAAATAAATAGTATTGAACTTACATATAATTAATAAAAATAAATATATTAATAAAATATATAAATAAATACTATAAAAAAATGGTGAATTGTGCTGTATTTGGTTGTTTTAGTAACAACAACAAGAAACTTAAAAACTTTAAAGACTATATTGGTATTAAATATTTTCATTTTCCTAAAGATGAAAATATAGCGAAGATTTGGAAAAAAAGTGCCAAAGAAAAGATAATTTTTATGTAAAAGCGTCTTATATTTGTTCGAAGCATTTTAAGCCCGAGGATTATTTGAGAAATTTACAACACGAACTGTTAAATTATTCGCCGAAGAGTTGTAAAAAATTAAAGGCAGAAGCAGTTTATTGACATCTCTTTCAGATGTTCAAATTCCGATCAACAACATTGAGCCTAACGATTTGTAGGAAATGCCTGACCTCCAGTACGATACTTTAGAATATTTAGCTGGATATATATTAAAGAGATTGAAATTGAAATTACCAGAAATAATCACTCAATATTCAGATAATGGAACATATACCTGGACGGATCATATCAACGAAGGAGGACTACAAAAACCAAATAATATTTTTATTCTAAAATTAAATAAATTAGAAAATATTTTTAATAAATATAATCGAAATAAATTATTAGTTAGTAAAAATTATATAAAAAAATTATTATATGCAGCTGAAAATGTTGATTTACATACAGAAATTAAAAAAATTTTTTATAAATGTAAAATGTATTTTAGAATAAGAATTTTAAATTGAAATATTGGTTATAATCTAGCTGGACATAAAAGAAAATTAAATAAAACAATAAATTAAATTTATGCAAAATAATAAGGAATATGTTTTTCAATTCTGAAATGTGAATACAATTTAATATCTTATCATACTTTAATTAGCAATTGTTTTGAAATCTGGAAATCAATTACAAAACAAATTAATTGAAAAATTTCTATTTGAACATTTTTGCATAGTAAAATTAATTTTTAAAAGTATAATTTGAACTTAATTGCTTATAATTTTATACGCAAAAATGTAAACAATAATATTTTTGTCGTTGAATGACGTCACAAATGTAGACGCAATATATTACCTTATTAATTCTTTATACAAAGCAATGCAATAATTATAATGTCCAAATTCACTTAAAATCTAATCTTATCTAACACTTAATATTTCCCATCGTTTTTTGAACAAATCTGTATTAAGTCATTATTTAAACATCATTTCAGTCAAATTCAAAAATAATCAATTTTATTAAACTGAGACTATATGGGTTAAAAATTATTTTTTATTCTTGTTTTTTTTTTTTTTTTTGTGTTTTATTAAATTCATTGGATTGACCGTGAAATTTTCAACTAAAGATGAATTCAAAACAAATACAAGAGATTTTCATAATGCGATGATTTCATTCATAAAACCGATGTATTCTCAATAATTTATATTCACTTTCACAAAATATCAGAAAAGAAATTACAAGTAAAATAGAGATGTGGAACTAGATTTGTAAGCGCATGTCTAAAATGGCACGTGTTTTATTTTGTAAATATTATAAATAAAAAAAACGGATATTTTATTTCCAAATAACAAAAAAAAAAACAAAACAAGAAAATCTAAAACATAATAACATCGAAGGGGCTTCAACAGTTTAATACAATATAGAATTTGTAAATAAAGATAATTTCATTGTGTTGTTAATCTTTAAAAATATTTAGGACATTTTTATACCATAATTATGGATTTCGAATAGAGTTAAATAAGCTTAAATATTATATGAAAAGAAATTGGCGCGTGAATTTTAATATTCTATTGAATTATGTATTATATAATAATAATAATAATATGTACTTATATTGTATATTATATACCAACATTAATTATCATCAAGTATCAACGGAATTAAGAATAAAAATTCAAGGATATTTTAATTGTGATTATTATTTGTTTTTTTTTTTTTAATTTAAATAAAAAAATTTATAATGCAAAATCCAAATTTTATTTTTATTGTCAAATATTAGAAAGCCACGTTGAAAAAAAAAATTCTTTACGTTGAATAAAAAAATGTATACAGAATATTTTTGGTATATGTGAGATGAATTTAAAATCAAAAATTTAAATCAGATGTACTTTTGACAAATTGTGACACAAGGACATCGGAATGGAAAAGATAAAAAATCCGCATCACAATTCTAATCTATTAAGAAGAGTAACTTAAAACAGATTTTTCTTGATGAAGAATCAGAGTACATGATCATACAAACATAGAAGAAATTTTGGGCTGGATGAGTTTTTTACATACTGATTCACCATAAAGTTAAAGTTCAATAAAATAGAAACATTTGAAGATGGTATTGGCATATTTTATTTTTATTTTTTTGACATTTTGATTTTTACTTGAATAAATTATTATTATGTCATATAGAGAGCTATCTGGTATTATAGCTATTAAATTAAATAAAATATTCGGATCGCAGACAGATAAAAAGCTGAAATTGGGCAAAAAAATTTAAATGGCAAGACAAATTTGCTCAGGAAGTATTAATTTTATTTTATTTTATTATTTCAACTGCTCATAAATATACAGCGAAAATTTAGAACCTTTTTCCGGATAGGATGTTGGTCATCTGTCTATTAAAAATCTTATATTATAACTTAACTCTTTATTCTTTTTATTCTTTTTATTAATCTTAAAACACTGAATTGTAAATTGCAACCAAGAACAATATATATACTCTATATGAGCAAATTTCTGTTTTTGAGATAAAAATAAATAAATAAATAAAAATAAAAAAAATAAATATCTCATTACTTATCACGAAATAGAAAATGAGAACTAATGAAACAAAATTTATAATAATATTTCATATTCAATGACACAAAACCATAATACAAATCTACTCAAAAATATAAAACTGTCTGCCTGTAGGCTTAAATGTTAATATGTTGTCAATCCTACAAGCAGTGAACGTCAAATATCATGATTATGCATTTGGATGATCAAATATTAACATTCAAAAATAAAACATTTAAATGTACTAGCTCCTAGATAAAAACTAAGAAATGACTTTAGAAAAAAAATCTTTTTGAACCCACACGGGTTAATTGGGCCCCGTTCTGAGCGCAAATTTAAATAATAAAAGTCTCTTAAGATTTCAAAATATGGTTTGAAGGTCACTGGTTCAATGTACACTTGTTTGTTCAGTATAGTGAATCATTTATGATCCATGATTATGACCGAAAGGTCGGAACACGTGTCGGAATAAAATAAATTTGTAAAATTAACAGTCTTTTATTTTAAGTCTTTTATTTATTTTTTTTTAAATTATTGTGAAAGATTAAACATTCATTTAAATGCGTCATCTGATTCGGGATGATAATAAATCCACAACTTACTCGACTTCGGAGAATTACTTCAATAAATTTTAACATAAGTTAAAAAAAAATTGTTTATATAAAAATATTTTCAATCTATAGTTTCTTACTGATCTAGAATATTGCTTTTGTTGACCAAATATTGTAACTACACAATTAGCCAAAATGATTGTTTATCATGATTATTTATATTGTACGATTTTTTTATACAAAAATATTTTGATTAAAAATCTTTCTATACATAAAAAACATTACACTGCCTATTTAATATCAGAGATGCAAACCGGTTTTTGAAAAAAGTCAAATTCAATACAAAAAAAGTCAAATGTTGACATTTGATTTGACTTTTTTTCAATACACGAATTTATAACGTCTTTGAATTTTGAAGTTGTGACTGTTGTGATGTGAATGTGAGTAATAAAATTAATTAATTTCTTATGATTTTTTAACTATAATTTTTTGTTTTTTTTTCTCAACGTTACCCCAGAGAAAATGGCCAGCCAAAAAAATAACAAAAACCCAGTATTTGGAAAATTTTGCTTTCAAATAGAAACAAATACCAGCAAATGTAACGAGTGTAGTTTTGTTATGAAAAACAATCACCCCGAAAATCTAATGCGACATCTTAAGAATATAGTATATGGTATATTAAACATATAGTATATGTAATCTGTAATGTATATAAAAAAATTTATTTTTAACAAAATTGAAACAAAACCGAACCGGAACGAACCGAAAACCATAAATAAAAATATTTATTGAACCAGAACCAAACCAAAACCAAATTTTGAAATTTTTAGAACCAAAACCAAAAATTAAAATTAACCTTAAACCAAAACCGAACCAGACGAAAAAATTTTTTGGTTTGCATCTCTGTTTAATATACTAAGAATAATCAAAAACCTGAACAAACAGAATTAGTTAATACCAAGAACGGCTTTTATCGGTAACATAACAGTAACGCAAATTAAAATTAAATAAAGATTAAAACTCTAGGTAAATTTCACTAAATTTTATTAAATATCTTAATCGAGGTGGTGTAATGACTGAGAGATATATAATATATAATCGAAATCAATTAAGATATTTAATAAAATTGTTGAAACATACTTCGAGTTTTAATCTTCATTTAATTTACTACATTTTACTATTCTATAAAATGTAACGCAAATGTAAACAAAATTTACCATCAGAAACCAACATTTAAAATGTACCAACTATACTTACTAAATAAAGGTTGTACAATTCTGATTGCTTATTTATTACAATGAGTCACATAAGAGTATAATTTGGATGACAAAAAAAAAATAATAATAATTTCTGTCACACAATATCTAATTTAATAATTTAAATTTTACTATAATAATATAATTGGTTATAAGATAGGCAAGCAGGCTATTGAATTCCATATTCTATTCATATATTATATATTAGAATAATATACATATAGTTTTATTCTAATGGCGCAAAAAACCAAGATTGTTATGCAAAATTATTATTGTAAGTATAATCTTGAGATAAATAACGTGTTAAATAAAAATTATTAAAATAAATTAAATTAAGAGGAATTACAATACAACGGTCGCGTGTACATTACATACATTTAAATTATAGTTTCAATGTATTCAACATTGTATATTATGTATATAACAATGTATATATATCACAAAATCAAAAACTAAAATGTTATGTTTATATTCTCAATTTCAATGAGATTAGTATTATTACTAGTGGATTCCCTGTGCAATTTCAAAAAAGTAGTTCTTTCAAACACAATTTTATGTAAAAAGAAATACTTGTTTTGGTATAATTGTAGTTGTTTTCTGAATCGCTTGGTTATTGAATATATATATAATGAAATTAAAGTACAATAACTAATATTTTATGATGAAATTAACACTAATATCAATATAACTTAACACAATAAAATCTCATTACTCTCAAAGTAGTAGATCGATATATTTTAATTTGTTTATAGTCAAAAACGTTTGTAGTCACAATTCTGTTATAGCAATAGTCAACAATTTGTTTGAAAGAAAGTAATAAACTTCATAAGTTCATACAATCGATGTTGTTTATAGTCACATTAATATATTAAGGCCCATTTTTTTCAATAAAACAAAAAAATAAGTCTAAAGTGATTTATTTTATTAAAACACTGATTTACATATAGTTTTTTTCTGTTCTATATTACAAATATTGTGATTACATAACAGAATTGCTATTTATGAATAAAATAAAGTTTAAAATTGTTATACGAAAGATATTTTATTGTATTTGATTTTGTTTATAAAGATGCAATTTTTTTTTTCACTACGCCTATAGTCACAAAACGGTTATAGTCAGATATATTACTGAAATTTAACGAATGACTATAACCGTGTTTTACTGCATATATTTTTTTTAATGATAGCAGAAGCAAATGAACTAACATTTATTATATAATTTTTGAAGAGTATGATCTAATCTGATTTTTGTTTTTCTGTTTTGTTTTCAATTTTTTTTGTGTTTTTGTTTTTGTACGTTTTTCTATTGTGTGTTTATTTAAAATGACAGAACTTTTATGAAAATTTTTTAAAAATTTCCCTTAATTCAAATTTGTTTTAGAGTATAGATGGCGCTCAACTTGGAAATAACCGTCACTATTTGGTGTAAATATTTTAAATTTTCTAAGTATTCAGCAAAAATAACTTGCTAAAATTTTAATATTTTTGTGGTGTAAATAATTTACTATTCAATTATTTTTGCTTTTTCACTCACCCCGTCGTTCATCTTGTCATCACATGGTCTTCTTTATGAAATATATATAAGATAAAAAAAATTATTTTTTAATATAAAAAAAATTGGATTAATAGATAAGTCACTAAAATTTGTGATATTAAAACCTATACTAGTAATATTATCCTACTAATTAATTTTTTTTCCCTACTAAAAGTGCAAAAAACCAAATGCGGTAAATAAAAAAATAAATAAAAAGAATTTGACTCAAAAGAGAATCGACAAAAATTTCTGATATTAAATGATGCTTTAACCAACTCAGCTAATATCTTATAAAAATTGTTTACCCAAAATATACACATAAAATAAAAATTGATTTTGATCGCCACGATCTGCATCATCACTGACTGATTGAATGAAAAAAACCGAAGCATACGAAAAACCACGAAAAGTGTGTCTTCAAAATCGTGCTCTTGTACATTATAATATAGATAAAATAAAAATTAATTTTGATCGCCACAGCTTGCATCATCGCCGATTGATTGAATGAAAAAAAAAAACGAACCACACGAAAAACCACGAAAAGTGTGCCTTCACTAATCGTGCTTTTGTGTATTATAATATAGATTTATGATTTGTTTTCGCTATATAGCTTGGTAAGTCATATCTGAGAATATCTACATATAACATAATTATTGAAATAAAATAATTTGAAGAATAGTTCGTAATGAATCAGAATAATAAATTAAAATGAATGTAAGGAAACTGTTCTGAGATGATCAACTTGTGTCACAAAAATATAAATTTTTTATAATAACATTTTAAGTTTGACCAGCTGTTTACTTATTGATTTATTTTATTTATTTATATATTCGTTAATTTGTGCATATATATACATGAGATGATATAGAACAACAAGAATGAAAATTTTCTAGAGGTTCCTTATCAACTATAGATCTACCGGTAAAAAAATTCGGATAAAGTAATTTAAAGAAATAATTATAAATTCAATATCTGCCAAAATGTCTCCGAGGCATGCAGAAATGTCAGGGAAAATGATGTAAGTTTAACTATTAATAACGTATATCTGCAGCGCTATATTGAGATGGGGTACTTTCCGGGCCCCTGGAAAATAGGTAAGGAAGTCTTAATCACAAAATAAGCCACCCAAACACTATCAAAAACATTACCAAGTTGGTGCAAAACAACAATCAAGAACTTCAAAAAAATATAAGAAAACGAATTACAAACTAACATTATGAAATTTTCTATTTAAGTTATTGTAAAGAAAACAAATACCTAAAATCAATATAAAAAAATAAAACAAAAATAATAATAAATGAAAATTATCTTTAATATCCTTCATTACCTAATAAAAAACACACTTGGAATTTTTTTTTTACGCTTGATTTATTTTCTTAATAATTACTTTAAAAAGTGGTTGTAACATTTTAAAATTATTAGCGGATATTAAATTTTTAATACTACACTTGAATTGTTATTTTAAATTGTACCACCTTAATCGAGATACAAAACAATAAATTATCAACTTTCTATCAATTTTGAAAACTTTTTTAATTGTTACCACTTCAAGTTAAAATAATTATTAATGTTTTATTAAACTACACTACAGCTCAAAAGTATAAAATCATCATTTTGAAATTTTAATAATAATTTTCGGGATGTTTGTTAGTCCTAAAGATTATTACTGAAATTTTTGTGAGTAGGGATATTGAATTTGAATGAATAATGACAATTGGCTCCGGAAATTATTACACCACAAATTATTGTGACTATATTTTGTAAACTGAAACAAAATTGAAATCACCCCAAATTTCAAAATTTGTGTTTTTGGATCTTAGTGTGTAAATTGGAATTATATTTCATTTGATATTTTTGGGTCTCATTCCACAGTGATGAAAGCTTCATTCAAATTTGGTTCTTATTTCATTTTTATTTTAGATCGATATAACGTTTAGGGTATTAATTCATGGAGCCAGTTTGCTATTTATAAAGAAATATGTAATTTTATTCATGTACTTAGAATTATTACATACTTAAATAGGTTAATGAAAGAACGGAAAGCTTCGGGTTGCGGATGACCATAGAAATATTATCAATTAAATTGTTATTTTTTGTTTAGAGTAATAGAATTTTCGATTTAGACAACAAAATATGGTAAATAACATCTATTTTCACATTTCTGTTTAATAACATTGACAAAATTAATATAAAAAAAAACATATATTGAAACAAAATTTTCAAGTTGCGAACATATGATTTTTAAAATTAATTTTCTCTTCATTAAACTCAATCACAATCTATCCAAAATTGTTGACTGGGATAAAGCGAATATAGTCGAGCTTAATACTTCAAAACCTCAAAGCTCAAATCCAAACCAATTCATCGGTTTCAAAATGAAGTTATAAAGCGACTTAAAAACCTAAACATTCTCGGAAATGCGAGTGAATCGAAATATGCGCTAGAATAAGAATATTTTTTGTAATGCGAAAACCGCTGGCAAATGTTTAAGTTTTTTGAGTCACTGCATAGCTTTTTTTCATTTCGACCTCTCTAGAAAATTTATGAGGCATATTTACAACCCAAAGCTTGAGCAAAACTTTCATTTATGGGCAGGTACGCCAAAATCGGCTTTAAATTTTTTGAACAGAGTTCAAAGTCACACCATTTGTCTTATACGCGACATAAATTCGACCTCGTCGTATTGTTGAAGTGCTTAATCTATTTTAGAGATATCTACTTGGTGTTGGCACTTGTTCCTTCGTACTAAAATCACATCTTGATCCTGTTAAGAAACTTCATCGCATAGTACAAGAAGCATTAATGTGAACAGTGAAAATATCAAGATTGTTTAAAAGTATGAGATATGGAAATACTGTTATAGTTACAACATCTCAAATGTGGAATTCCATTCCAATTGACATTCCCAATGAGGCCGGAAGGATTTTTTATTTATGATTTGCAGAGGTTTAAGACGAATATTAACAACATTGTTCACTCTTTTCCATAGAACTTTTCATCTTTCTGTTCAGTCCTTTAATATCACTTTCTTTTTTGCCTACTATCGTTGGCTTTTTGCTCAAAGGTTTTATAATTTAAGTTATAATAAAGTTCTCAAAGATTTGAAAACCTAAATTTTGGCTATAATATAATGAAAACTTATAAATAGTACTTCCACACATTTATGTCCTATATGTAATCACACCTACATATATCTGAACAATTTATTTGTCGAGTTATTTATAATTTTTCGAAAAACATTAACTCTACTCGTTGTAAAAACAGTAGATGAAGACAAAAAAATTTACGTATTGAAGAAAATATCATCGATCCGAATTTCTTTATCCGTTATCGTTCTCAAAAATTTATTTTTTATTCAATTGTATGTAAAGATCTCGTCTTCACCGACATAAGATTCAATTGGTTCAATATTTTAAGCTCTGCAATACCATTATTTGTTTCATTTGTTTGGTGAACTTAATATACACATAGTTTTACAAGCCACTTATAAAATACATATCGTCGGCTGCAATCTTATGTATCCAATCTACTAAAAGCAAAATCTTGAGAAATTCGACTTTTTAAGTTTGACAGAAATTTTGACTGGAAAAATTTAAAAATAATCAAATAAAATTTGAGTAGTTTTTTAAGATCTAACCTATATAGTTTTATAATTTTAATATTTTTAAATATCAAAATAATATATTTAAAAAAATTTTAATATGTATAGCTTCATATGGATTCGGACATTTAGGAATAAAAATGGTTTGATACTTAGGTATACCCAATCATACGGAATGCTTTTTGAATAAATAGACACAACTTGAAGCCTTAAAAAGCAGTAAGCCTATATGGTCTTGATAAATCAGAAAAAAATATTAGAAAACTATAAGAGATACGTTTATTTTGACTGCAAATTCGGATAGAGTATAGCCGAAAATGGTATAGTTAGTACATTAAAAATTTAATTTCGGAAAAATGGTGTGTTCGATACATAAAAATCCAATTGAAAATTGACCCATTTCTTTATCGAAAAATTTTGTTGAGAGAGTGATTTCTAATGGAATATCGTTAGGTTATTAAACAAAATTGCCATATATGGAGTGAGATTTATTATTTACCATCAAGCTCAATTTTATCCAGAACAAATATATTGCAAAGGTGCTAACTTTTTAAAAATGATGCCGGAATTAATTAACATTTTAACAATATTTCACTTTATTTTCTCTATCACAAAACTCTAAAAAAAAACTGTTAATTTTCTCAACAAATAACAAAAACAAAAATACTTGTGTAGTTAACTACAACAATTATGGATATTTAATAACTTTTTCATACATTTAAAACTTTCGTCTCAAAATTTAGGTAAGGTCAGTTAGTGGTAACCATTTTAATTTTGTTTGGAAGATAATAAATTTTTATAAATTTTTAAGAGATTTAAAATTACTTTGTTTTTATATAATTTCATAAAAATAATTAATTTTGTATTATATTGTTGTCATATGCATAATAATCTAATTTTATATATATTTTATAAAAATTAATTAATAAAGTATTTTAAAAACACGTTCCAATAATATCAAATTTAATTATAAAGCGATTAATACGAACCGTAAAATTTTGCCAACAGAATAAAATAAACTGTAATAATTATTTAGATTGATATCAAAATAATTTTTAAATTTAATTTAATTTAATTTTTTTTTTTGTCGATTATTCTCAAATAATTTTAAATTTTATAATCTATTTAGAATGTATCGTGGTATTCAGTCAGGGAAGAGTAAACTTTTAATAATTTGTATCATAACTGATTAATATCCATCATATGCCCGACGGATGGGGTTGCAGGACATTAATGTTGATGATGATTACTGATTAGTTGTAATAAAAAAAAAAAAAATAACTGTACTTTTGTTATTGTAACTTTAATGACTATTAAATAAGCTACTACCTATTCCCGGAGTAACTTTCGCCGGTCTAGCATTAGCATTATAAATGAAACAATTTATTTTATTTGTTTATTTTGTTTATTTTCTTAAAAAAATCAATGTTTTAAATATTTTTTTATTACATAATAAATAAGTTAAATTGAAAAACTCAAAACTATAATTCACTTTATTTAATATCTTAAAAATAGTTTAACATAAATCCGCAGGCCTACTTCAGGTTTATATTTTTTTTCACTGTATGTATTAAAATTTTATTTTCACAACAGGTAGGTAGGTATTATAACACGTACGGTATCATAAATAATTATAATTGGAATTATTATTGTTATTTAAATAATAATAATACAATAAATAAAAAATGAATAAAATTATAATTTACAATATTTATAATATACTTAATATTTATAATATAATAAATAATAATTTTATTTGTTTTTCATAGAATCAAATTGAAAATTTTGACCGCTAATAGTTTGGAAGAAAAACTTTTATATAAGGCAGCGCTTATACGTTTTTGAATTGTGTTTATAACGTATAAATGATGTTCATTAAAGTTTGACATCCGACTTTGTTATAGAATATCATAAATTTTTTTTTTAAATAATAATGCTTTCGTATTTCGCAAGTTGAAAAAGGTATTTTGCGAGAAAAGGTATTTATAAACTTCTAATTGTGTTATGCCAATATATCGAAAGATATACATTAAAAAATACAAAAAATGTGTATTAAACATTATTATTATTCATCAATACAAATAATACTTAGAATAATTGATTTACTATTTAAATATTTATATTTCATAAATGTTCTGAAATTACACTGAATATTTATATTTGCTTATAAGTATTTATTATTAGTACTCGTCACGCATATTCGTATCTTCGTATTTTGCAAGTTTAGAAAGTGGATTTTGCATGAAGAAATATAGTATACTTTGCAACTATTTTTGTTTATCTTTGAGATATGTAATTAAAACTTTTAAAATAAGATTTGATGTAATTGCAATAAAATTTGTAAATGTAATAAAAATAAGTAAAACAAAACTTTCATGAAATAAAATCTAATGTCTAAACGCTTCCTAACAAATACTGTTAATAGAGACGTACGTTTCAACAACATGTGGCGATCAGAGATGTCGCTGGCAGTATAGATATGAAATTAAATGCATTTAAACTAAATACATACCACACCCACATTAAAAACACATTAAAATAGCCATAGATACGTTTTTTGTGTTTTTTTTATTATCATAATAGCCCTAACTATTTCAAAACTCAAAATAAAAAAACCAAAAACATTTATTTATAGAATTTATATTTTTATTTCACTTCTTTTAAATTTTGGTTTTGAAGTTTTGGTATGATTAGGTATGACCATTATAGTAAAGGTTATGATTGGTTACGACTTTGTTAAATCATATCGAATCATATAGGTCATTTAACGAAGTATCATATAACATCATATGACGCCTTATGACCATTATAGTTACGGGTAAAGCCAATAATTATGCTTTTTCTCTTATTCTTCAGTTTTTGTTGTTATATTGTTATTCCGCTAGGGTCTCTGATCTAGGTAAGGGTAGTCTGTGATTTGTCTTTTTAAAGTTTTTTTTAATTTTTATGTTTACTAAATTTGCTGTGTATTGAATTGGAACTTGATAATAATGTCATAACATATTTTGTTTTTATTGTTCTTAGCAGATCGTAAATTTCGGTTTATGATTCTCCATGCACAATATAATATTTACTCAATGCTACTGCGAATTTGAATTTATACTTTTGAATTATTTGTTAATAAATTAAATAAATTTCAATTTGTGGAGTTTGTGAATATCGTCTGGGTGAGGTAAAAAATATATTTTCTAAATTTACTATTTGTTATATCGGTAAGTTTTTTTGCTGTAATATCGTAATATTTTAACAAATAATATTATGATAATTCGGTTTTTGTCTTTGTTACTTTGTTTTTTTTTTTTTTAAATTAATTCATATAATCAGATAGTCAATGCTATTGCTCAATAGGTGAATTGTTTTTAGGTTAATTTTAATTTGTTTTTGGTTTTATTTGGTTTTATCGTTTTGTAGTTTATGTCTTTAAATAAAACTTTTCACACTATCGTAATTCGTAATAGTTCTAATAGAGTTGTCTAATCTAGTTGAAAAAAGCTTTGTGTTGTAAAAGCTTTGTGAAAAGTTTAACATACGTTTAAGCGTATTAATATATAAGATAATATCGCGATAAAATGCAACCTGAACATTAGCACAATTTATTTTATACTTAATACAATTCACATAATTTGATTATTTTTTATTCTTCTTCGGCTACTGTGATGGGCGTTATTTTATCTTTATCGACTGCAGCTCGAAATATTTGATTTAGTATACTGGTACTGAACTATTTTAAACAAAATTTTTTATTACTCAATTTTTATTTTGAGCAAGCCATTATTCTCCGGGTGCAAAACTAGCAAATCGAAGTATTCAAACTGTCTTCTTTATTTTATTTTTCTATGATTGGGAGTTTCAACTTTCACTTCATATTTCGTTTTTATTTTCCATAACAAAACTATTTTATTAGTTACTGTTTCGGTAATTTCCATTCAACTGATTTTCGGCAAATTTCGACTGCACCGAACTCCAAATCACATTTAGTCTTTTAGTTTAACCATATATACATAATGTGGAATAATATGTATATCATTCAAGCACTATAGTTCTGAGTTTTAAATTGATATTGGTTGAACAGAGGACCATATAGATTTTTCTAAATACTGTCTTAGTTTTTCGATTCCAAATTTTATTTCTTTTGAAAAGTCCTATTACTCATTTAGCTGGCATGACAAATTTTAAATAAAATTAAATCATTTTATTGTAATTATGAAGAAAAGAAAAATTGGCATCTAACATCTGCTGTGCATTTTCCTTGGACGGAAGAAGTTTATATAGAATGTATTTTTTTTCGATAATTCACAGAAAGTGATCGCAGAAGATAAAATCGCAGAAGAGATTAATTTAGAGGAAATAAAATAATGGGTTTAAAAATTATATCGCTTGGACGAACAAATCAGAAGAAAGTTGGCATAATTGTTAAAATGTTTGAAAGAAGTGAGATTAGTTTTTGATGTGGTCATCGCCACTATCCTGCAACTCCACCAGTGAGGCATAAGGCGGAAAAGATTCTATGATATTGAAAGTAATGAGATTAAATAAATAAATTATGTTGTTTGTAGAAATTTGATTGTTTTTAAAGGGGCTAAATAATCAAACCAATCAATGTTCAGTCAATCCACAGTTTAGAACATAGAAATCCATGGTCATTCGAATAGTATAGCAGTCTAAACAATTAATCCAAGTCTGCTACAACATTCTAATCGCCTAACATTCCCTTCAAAACAAGCATGTCATGTGATGGTGATATAAAATATATTTTTCTTATATAGTTTTTTCAGTAGTTCAGTGTCAAGCGTAAAGTCATAAGAATATAAATTTACAAAAAAATTAAAAGGCATTATCTAAATGTTTCAACTTCCTCCTTACGAAGATAGGTTGCTTTTGATTGACCTGGAATCTCTCCAGCAATGTCGATTGGTGGTTGTTCTTACGTTTATCAACCAAATTATTGCTGGAAATATCCTGGCACCTAAAACTATGGATTTAATAACTTTTAGAGCAAATGTGCGTAATTTTCGTTCCGTTGACCTGTTTAATATTGCTAACCATAGTACTGACTACGGTAAATTAGAGCCTGTATCTAGAATGTTACGTGAATCTAACTCGAGAGCAGCCTGTTTTGATACTAACCTTAGTAAAAGAAACTTAAAATTAAAAAAAAAATTTTGTATAATCGATAAATATTAAATAGTATTGGAATTGATATTTGGTCTTTTCCTAGTTTTCTTTTTGTAATTGATTTTTCTATCTTTTTAACATTCTATTAACTATAGCATATTATAGTTATTTATTTATTTTTTTTTTCTAACTTATAGCATGTTCGCTATTTATTTTTATCTCTTACTAACATTAGCTACTAACGGTGACGGATACTAACCTACTGGATGATGATTTCACCGCTTAGCAACATGATGCAAGCTTATCGACTGATTTACTTGCTCTAAGCAATATCTGACAGTAATTTAAAAAAAAAAATTCATTTCTGATGACGAAAAATTTTAGGAAATTTTAAGTTAAACGTGAAACATGGTTATGTATTTGTATAGTATAAAAAAATCTAAAAAATTGAAAATTACCTAACATTATGTAAATCATAAAATTACCTAATATGTAAATCACGTCCCTGATTGCATCCCAAATAATCATATTTATGTAATGTATCGTATTATGAAAACCAAGGTGACATTTTTAGATTTTGTTTTTGTTTTTTTTTGTTTTATAAACAAAAACAGGCTGCGATTTAATGGCTTAACAGTAATTCAATAAATTTGTTAAAAAATTTCTATTTGAAAGACAATTTAGACAAAATTTATTCTAGTCTCGATATAAAAAAAGTTTTTTTTTTTTTTTTGTATTAATTTTATAAAATTTTCCAATAAAATATCAATAAAAGAAAAACAAAAAGAATGAAAACAAAAAATAACGCATATTAAATAAATTGACTAAAAATTTTACTGCAATGTAAATTGCCTGAATTTATTTTTATTTTATTGAGTAATAGAATAACTACTCATTCAATTAAATTGTTTGATTGATTTTTTGCTAATGAATTGGAGATCAAATTGATTGAACAAAATTCTGACCAAAAAACAATTGCATAATTTGAATGCAAGTTCCACGAATTTGATAATTTGAATTTGCAATGTATTCAATTTAAAGGATGTTAACAACAACAACAATTCGTCAATGTCACAACACTAGATCAAATTGTGGCCCATAGTAATCCACTACAATACAAATTGAACTATTATATATTTCATGAGTAAGATTGTACCAACGATGAGTCAACAGATATTTAGAATAAGGAATATTCTTCCCTTTTCGATTAACTTGTTCAGCTCATCTTGATATTGATGAAATTAGACGTAAAATATTAAACGAAATTGTAAAAATTATGATAGGACTATTGGAATGAATTTTCCAAAACAAATATTATTTAAAATCGCATTTTTTTTTTTATTAAAATCAGTACATTCTTTTTAAGCATTTCATTAGCTATAAATAATCAGTTTTTCATGTATATTTAAATTATTATAATTAAATTGTAGACTTAATTCCAAATAGAATACTAATGATTTTTTTAAAAATAATTTTTTCTATTGAACAAAATTTTATAAAAACGTGATATGATTTTATGAATACATAATTAAAAATTATGGAAAAAAATGTAATTTGTTTCACCAGTTGATATACAAGAACTTAGTTTAATAGAAAGGTAAAAAACAATTAGGATAAAAGGATGCTGTGAGAGTGGGATCGAATAATCCCTATTTCTATTACGAACAAATTTCAGTTCATATTGAATTTATCAAAGTTAGAATAATACGTTAGTCTACAAATCTATAGACGCGATTAAAGCGGGATTGGTGAAAAAAAAAAACTGATCAAAGAGGAATTATCAAAGACCCGATAATGGTAAATAAATAAATAATAATATAATAGTAACGATTATGATTTATGATAAAAATTGTATGGAAACAATATTGTTGTTGTAACTGTGTTAGCCGGTGTGAAAAATTCAATACTTTAATGTAATAATTAAAACAAAAAAAAAACAGGAAGAAATGAAACTATTTAACTTGGCGATTATAAATTTATTTACAAATTTTTTTTTTTTTTTTATCTTTGTTTATTTTCTATTTTTATATTAATTTTATACTAATTTTATATAATTTTCCTTTTCGTCTTCTTAATAAAATCTCGTTAGCTTATTTAAAATAAATTAAACCTAAGCTATGATCAATAAAACCAAATTTAATTATCTATTATATACATATTTGATACATGAAGTATAAAACAAAATTTATTATTTTAAAAATAAAAAAAAAAAAAAAGGAACCTATACTATTTAAAAACATTTAAAAATAAACTGCCTAGTTCGCTTGAGTTGTGAAAACAGTTATTTACCTTCTTGATAAGATATTTAACTCATCAAATCATCGATGAAAGTCTAAGAAATCATCTAAGCCATTATTGCTTATCATGAAAAATAAATTTTGATTTATTTACATATTCGATAGCTTTTGCTCAGAGAATCAGTTTATGTAGCCGGAGATCAATTTGAGCCCACACGTGGCTTGATGTTGTAGCAGCGACGGATTACTATAGTTTCCAGTCCATTTATAAACAAACTAACTTTTTCAAAATTTTTGATCAAAAGAATCTAGCTTTAAAACCATCGTTTGTTGTTTTTCTGGTCATTTTAGGATGAAGAACTTGAAGATGATTTAAGAAAGTAGTACAACCGTAAAAAAACATAATAAATGTCTAATTTTAAATGGAAATTTAATAAATACAAATTTTCCTTTCTCAATTAATTTCCTCGCCAATCAAGGTTTTGATTTGTTACTTCCGCCTAAATTAATTCTATTAAGTAAAGAATAAGTTTAACAGTTTATGAACATTTTTTAATTTACACTACAAACCATAATTTAAATAAACATTCTTACATAATATATAAATACTAGTGAATCCCCTGTGCGATTGCACAGAAGCAGTTCTTTCAGGTACGATTTTATATAAAAAGAAATCATTAAAAAACCTAAAGATTTTTTGTTTGGCACTTGGTGAAACATTGTTTTTTTAATTGAGTCTTGATAATGTCTTAGAAGGATGAAACATGTCGGCTCAGATTTTTATTTTTTATTTTCATTAAAATATTAAATTAAAATAAAATATATAAGAAAATTTACATATATTTTCTTAATCAGTGAAATATTAACAAGTGTTTTATTTAATTTATTAATAAATTTTTTATTAATTTATAAAAAGAAATATTTGTTTTGGTATTATTGTATTTGTTTTCTGAATCGCTTAATTATAGCATATATATATATATATATATATATATAATGAAATTAAAGTATAAAACCTAATACTTTATGACGAAATTAATACTAATTTCAATATCACTGAACACAATAAAATCCTATTACTCTCAACGCAGAAGATCGATATATTTTAATTTGTTTATAGTCAAAAACGTTTGTAGTCACAATTCTGTTATAGCAATAGTCAACAATTTGTTTGAAAGAAAGTAATAAGCTTCATAAGTTCATACAATCGATGTTGTTTATAGCCACATTAATATATTAAGGCTAATTTTTTCAATAAAACAGAAAAATAAATCAAAAGTGAATTATTTTATTAAAAAACTGTTTTATATATTGTCTTTTTCTGTTCTTTATTACAAATATGTATATTTTGTGATTACATAACAGAATGGCTATTTATGAATAAAAGTTTAAAATTGTTATACGAAAGATATTTTATTGAATGTGATTTTGTTTATAAAGATGCATTTTTTTTTTACTACGCCTATATTCACAAAACGGTTATAGTCAGAAATATTACTGAAATTTAACTAATGACTATAGCCGTGTTTTACTGTATATATTTTAGTAGACGCAAATGAACTAACATTTATTATATCATTTTTGAAGAGTATGATCTGATTTGATTTTTGTTTTTCTGTTTTGTTTTCAATTTTTGTTTGTGTTTTTGTTTTTGTACTTTTTTCTATAAGTTTGTATGTCTATTTAAAATGACAGAATTTTTATGAAGCTCTTTTAGAGTATAGATGTCGCTCAACTTGGAAATAACCGTCATTTATTTGGTGTAAATATTTGAAATGTTTTAAGTATTCAACACCAAGAAATTGGTAAAATTTTAATATTGTTGTGGTGTAAGTTACTATTCAATTATTCTTGCTTTTTTCTTACCACGTCGTTCATCTAGTGTATTATATATAAAATCTTATATCATATCATATTTTACATAATTAATATCGACAACAATAGCATACTAAAAATATATTCAATATAGGTAAAATTATTTATTTTAATTGTACCATATATATACAGTTCATTTGTATTGATTACCCTAAGTAGCAGCATGTCTTTTGATTTAATATTCTTGGGTAATTGGAAAATATAAAATTTCTAAATAAAAATCGCAATTCAAATAAAAAATAATTTTTTTTATGCAAAATTTTTCCACTAAAATTTCACTTTTTTTTTTTTACAGAAGAATAAAATTAAAATTTAATAACTGAAATAATATACAGCTTCTATACATATTATCTGTTAAATCTAATAAAAATATCCTTGATGAAAATATTATAAATGATTATTTTTTGTTTATAAAATTCCCATTGCAATTAGATTCTAGCTATATAGCTACCAAAAAAATATTTATTTTTTAATACAAAAAGAAAAATAAAACCATTTGTTTTTAAATTTAAATAATCAAAATGAAATTTCCAATTTCGGTGAAAATATTTTTAATATTTTAAAAAATTGAGTCCGATACAAGAAGAGATCATTAATCACATATTAAAATATAATATAATGTCACTTTCAAATATTAGATATAAAAATATTTATTCCTAAGCATCATCTACTCACATTTATTAAAACTTTTGAATAAAATTTATATTTGAATACACAAGGTGATTCAAAATGTTAAAATACGATCAATAAATTGTGTGTACACGTTAAAAATGAAATATGTTAAATGGAATAAAACGCATTAAACTAATTAATAAAAGGCTTGTAGTTGACCTACAGATTTATATGCAGGTTCACTGTTAAATAAATAAATAATTAATAAAATTTGATCCTCTAGTTTTTATAAAAACTTGTTTTCCAGCGTTAAAGTAAAATTTTTGGTATAACAGTGAAAATAGTCGAATATTTTCCTTTTAATTTTACTGATATGCTTATCATACATATACGCGTATTTCGTCTACTACTTGCAGACTTCTTCAGTGTTTTGTACTCGTCGAGTCAGTAAAATCAATATCAGTAAAATTAAAAGGAAAATATTCGACTATTTTCACTGTTATTGATCCTCTAGTTTAATTTCAAAAAATCAGTCAACTCTTTCTGATTCTCTCTTAACCTTTTTTCTTATTTCTCTTTCCGTGTTATTTTAAATCATCTCATATCATCTTGTTAAGTCAGAAATTTCCATACTATATGATAAATATTATACCATACATTTAACTAATTACTACTGACTTTTTTTCTTTTAATTTTATTATATCCCAATTGACTAGACACTCGCATTTGGGTTTTGAGTTTTAAGCATTTGGGCTTCCGGCTTGCAGATAATTGGAATCCAGATAAGGAGATCTAATTTTGAATAGAAATACCAAAATTCTAGAATTATAAAAAAGTACTCTTTAATCATGATATACACATTTAACTCCGATTACCGTATTTAAAGTGCTTACAGTATTAGACATCAGTACATACAAATGTTGTAGAAGTTTGAACTTTAAAAATGAAAATGTTACATTCGTTTTTTTTTGTTGTTTTTTTTTCTCTCTTAACTGTATTTATTGAACCTTTATGATTTATTCAAATCTTAAAAATCTAAAAATGTTGGAAGGTCTAGTCCATTGATTGGACCCTTCATATTTGCTCGTTCATTCCTTATATTATTGCTAGCGACTTTTTTTTTTAACCTGCTGGTTATTGGAATGTTTTGTAGATCTCTCGCCAAAGGGTTAGAGTGCTGTATTATTCTGGTTGCATATCTATTTTTGAATTTTTCAAGTTCTTCATTGACTATAAGGATATATTCAAATCATTATGTAGATTGATATTTCTAATGTACCAAGGGGCCTGAATTATGATACGTAAAATTTTTTATTGCATCTTTTGAATTGTTTCGATGTTACTATTAGAAGCAGTTCTCTATAACTGACAGCCATAGAACCAGATTGGTTTCATAAATTTGAAAAATGTGATACTACCGGAGTTGGTTGACAATATGCTACGTGGATAGAATCAAAATCGTCGAGATTGTCAGAATGATAGAAAATGTTAGAGAACTGCTCCAAGTCATGAAACGCTGAAAAAACAGCTATTTTTGCAATATAATAATAAATGGCCATGTACGAACTGCTGCAATTAACTATGGGTGGAGAATCAAAGCCAAAAATAAAATCGACAGATGTCCTGATGGTTTACAAGTATAAGATAATGAATTGAAATAATTGGAAAAAATATCTATACAATGAGACATATTGAGATCAATTTTCCAGAATAGTTGACAATGTACTCAACGCATATCAAAAATACACAAAAAAGAGATCCAAGTGGTAGAAGTAAAGAAATCAGTAGAAGAAAAAAATAT
Organism: Argyra leucocephala; assembly: GCA_963942445.1. NCBI lineage: Eukaryota > Metazoa > Arthropoda > Insecta > Diptera > Dolichopodidae > Argyra > Argyra leucocephala. The sequence goes on along the minus strand of OZ012681.1, from coordinate 5,330,502 downwards.
TTTATTAATAACTTATTAAATGCATATTCTGTTACCCTATTTCTGTGTTTAGTCAGATTTGCATTTCATCATCATAATCATTCAAGAGGCATATGGCAACAAAATCTTTCAGTTTTCTATCTCTGATTAGGCTCTATACCACGTTTTCTGTTAAATATTTTTTCGGTTACGACTCTAAGTTTTTTTTGGATTATTCGATGCAGCGTAAGCCCTTAGGATTCCATTCAAAGTACCTACTTTTTTTTAATATTCATAATACATAGTAGTAATTCATTTATCGTACATCATTACAATTTTCTTTGCCTGATTTACACGCCTACTACCTTTTGGTTCATTTTAAAGACATTTCAAATCACACTAAATTATTAGTAGTGGAGCTTTAAGATGTACCGAAGGTTCACTTATGAACCTGTACATTCATTTTAACATTAAACTCGAATATTCTTATTTTCATTTACTTCGATACGAAATACAAATACATACGATTCAGCATAACATCTTTAAAATCACAACCAATTCGCATATTAACAAAATATAAATTCTTATTCTGAAGGCCAGAATACAAAATATCATACTTTAACCAGCACAAAATATATTCCACACTACTAAAGCAAAAGTGCTTGCTATTTATTGGTTACACTTGAATTAAAATTTAAGGTTTACAGTATTTCGTATAATCGGTTATCCATAAAACTTATGATTGTCACATTCATTTATTACTGCGGTTTTTTTAGTTCACTCACCCACCACCGGAAAAGTGTTTTTTTTTTTTTTTTTTTGTTATTTTCCAAAAGTTTTCGACCTATCAAAGAGTTATTCGATTAAGTCTATTGAAAAATACGCTAAAATATAGCATTTAAATTTTTTTGAAAAATTGATGGATGACAGTTTTATATACTTAAAATGATTGAAAAATGAAAACAATAATAAAAACAAAAAAAACAACATTTTTAAAATATTTTGGTATATCCTTGATATCTTTGAAAATTATATAGATATACACATAGATAGAAAGAACACTTTATGGATATACGAGTAAGTAAAAAAATGGTATCATAAAATTTTTCTTTAAAAGGATTAAAAGTAAAATAAAACAAAAACAAATTTAAGTTTTTAATAAAGGATATTAAAAAAGCAAGAAAAAAAAACAAAAAACAGGACATAAATAAATTTTATAAAGTCAACATTTTATATTGAAGAACTTTTCACCTACATAAATTTTCAAATATTATTTCTGAAAAATTTGAATTAATTCACAATGGGGGTTTGAATTCTATTAAGACATTTTCGTTAGAATGTTGTTTTTGAAAATTGATTTGCAAAAGGTGTATTTGAAGATTTCTAAGAGTATATATTTTTTTTTATATTATTCAAGAATCCTTTGAAAATAAAATAAATATATTTCCTCTCAGCGTCCTCTCAGCGTTGTAAAAAAAAAAATTCATTATGATCATCACCATAGTTTTCATCAAATTTACTTCACTATTGTTTAATGTACCCGAATGATTTGACTCAATATTCATTTTAATAATTTCTATTTTATGTAAGGTAGAAAATGATGGTGCAATAGGACAGCAAAAGGTAATTTGGAAAGAGAAAAGCTAAAATTAAAAGCCAATTTTATGAAATTCTAATTTCTATGCTGCTTATTACAGTTTAAAAAGTGTTGGCATACCATGACTCATCAAACAATTGGGATCACCTTACATTGGATTCGATACATTGCTTAATCATTCCAGTCGGAATAATTTTGTATATTGAATGAATTTAACAAAGAAGAGGTAATCAAGAAGTGAAATCGCACGCTTTCTTAGCGATGGTGGGGATTTAACCAATGGGAATTTAATATCTTTTTATTTTGTCATGAACAATCTACGTTTGATCAATAAAAAATATTGATTCTATTAAGTTGCTCTCATGTGGAGCAAAATTACTTTTTTTAACTTACTCAACTTTACATCAGCGGTCCAGTCACTGATATTCGTAATTTAGTTACGAAAATGAGTGATGATCGTGATACTATTTCTTTCTGGGCTGGAAAAAATGGATTAAAATTAAATTCATCTAAAAAGCAGAGTATATGGCTATTTATGTGTGTAATATTCAAACAACGAATCTTTCAAGAATTAAACTAAATCATTCTGAAGTACAGTTTATTAATTGTGGAAAAAATCTGGGTTTTTTTTTACATGTATTAGTGGGAATTTTTGTAGACACAAGACGTGTTCGTAGTGGTCGTGCCTGCGCAACAAAAAAGATTTTTTGTTCGTAGTTGCATATCATCAAAAATTCTGCGCAGATAAAAACCAGGCGCTTGTGTTCATAGTAATCGGTGTCGCGTCAGCGTCGGGCAGATTGCGCAGATATTTTAGTGCGCCTGCTTTAGAATGGTGTTTAAAGTGCATGTCATTTAACATGTAATAAATAAGAGTGTCGTGAGGAAATATTCAAGTAAAAAATAAAAATTAATTACTAAAATAAAATAAATGTGTTTATAATAATAATATATAAATATAAATATAAAAAAATAAATATATTGAAAAAAATATATTATAATTTTAATATATAAGTAACATATATATTAAAAAATATTAAATATTTAAAAGAAAATATATTTAAAATAATATATATAAAATATATTAAAATATTAAATATATATAAAAATTTATAATAATAAATTATAAATAATATAATATTACTATATAAACGAATTGCGCATGTGCTGCTTCTATGAACAAGAATGACTGCTAAACAATTTTCTGCGCGCCTGCACAAATTTTTTTATTCATTGTGACAGAAAAAAAAATGTGCAAGACACCGACGCATATTTTACTGCAACTACGAACATGCCTACAATCAGCCCCGAACCTTACATTGCCTGCAGATTTTTACTGACTAAACCACACCCCTCCCATTGAAACTAGTCCGATGGACTAACCATTAATTTATTGCTAGTGTTATTTTCTTAGAGAAAAAGTTTACGAAATTCTATCGTATTAAATCTAGTGAATCAGCTCTTTTCAGCCTTCTGGTACCATTTTGATTTTTCAGCAGTTTAGTGGTCTCAATGTTAATATGGCCTTCCAGACAAGCCAAATGCTTTGCTGCATATCTTTTTATTTCATTTGCTAAACTAGGTATTTTTAGATGTCTGTGCAAGTCACTATTGCGAACATACCAAGGGGCAGTACACTGTATACGAAGTTTGGTTGGCACAACCCCATATTTGTATGGCGTACAACAATATCGGTTTAATTATCTGATTATATAACAAAATAGATAATTTCGAATTTCGACCTAGGAGCCAGTATATTTCTCCACGTTTATTATCAAGCTCAAACATTTTCTTTTTGACGGACTTTTTACACCTAAGATTGATATCTATATTCATAGATAATTAGCGTTGTTTTCTTGGGGTATATTCACTCCATTCAGATTTACCGATTGTTGATTTACTAATTTTTTATTTTTAAAATTTACATGTACGGATTTGAATTTGTATACAATTTACTGTAAAGACTTATCGTCTCATATATATGCATAAACTAATAATAAATTAAATAAAAAAACTTACTTAGCTTACAGACCATGTAAGTCCTGAACATGACTTTTCAACGTCGTGCATTGTTTTCTGTTAAGGGCGGATTCTCTCCATTTGAAGATACAAAATTGTTTTAAATCTGCAATACTTCGTCTTTCCAATTAAGCTTTGTCTGCCCCGATGTCTTGTACCTTCGGGTCTAGATTTGAAGAGTCTCTGGGCTGATGAAGCATTTTTATTCATTCGCTCTATGGCGAGTCGGACTAGTCTCTTGGCTCAACCATTTTTATGCATCTGATCTAGATGTCCAAGTCACTGTAGTTTCTTGACTTTACGTGGAGCAAAATTGCCATTGTAATAATTTCTGGGAAAGAAAATAGAAAATATATTTTGAAACTACTAATCTTGAAACACGTAACAGAATACTTCCTAAATGGTTTTTTTGTTTCTTGATAATTTCAGGACTATCAACAAAAATGATTGAGAGTAAAATGTGGTAACAAATTAAATAAAATGCAGCTATTCTATTTAAGAAGGTTTAGTTAGTTCGTGACAATATCAGTAGTTTTCCACATTTAATGAGCTGATAAGCCAGTAATTTGATAAATAAATACTCGAAAAACATTGTAGATATTGAAGTATAAACTTGCATTACCGTACTTAATTAAGCACGAAAAGGTGATTCTCCCTAAGTTACTTTCAAGAACATAAACCAAAAAAGATGCATCTGTTATCATCATTAGTATTCTGAGGACTAGAGTTTCATTAGACTGCTTACTTTAACTACATGTTTTTTTTTTTTTTTTTTTTTTTTATCCATAGCCAAAACACTAGGTGGGAACCTTTTATACCGATTGGTACTTTTGGCTAGGGAGGGAAAGGAAAATTTGGAAAGGAGGATGGTAAAAGGGAAGGAGGACAATTACGAACGAAGGTGTTAATGTTCGTCTTGAATTTGTTTAGGTCATAAATATAAAATTTGTCATGTTTTGGGAACACATAAGATGGAATTTGGTTCCACATTCGGGATGTTGAAGTTATAAACGAATTTCCATAACTTGTCTTTTGCCATCTAGGGATTTCGATGGTGTAGGGATGAGCACATGCTGCCCTTCGTGTTTCGCGAGGGAAACGCTTAAGTGGAGGTAATATAGATTTAATTTCCACTGAGCATGTGCCGATGCCTACGAGATATCTATAAAAAAGTGAGAGAGCTCCGACTATACGACGATGTCCAAGAGGAGCAAGATGGGCTGTCACATTTGCGTCGTTTGGGACTACATGTTAAGTTATATTAACACCCTGAGTCCCGGTTTATCATCGGTACAAATCACTCAATCATACCTTGAATCCGGTGTTCACCGGTGAACATAAAAATAAATTTGCGTTCAGTCCTACGTGTATGACCAGTGAACATTCAACATTGTTTGTCACCGGTGAACATCACTTAATCATACCTTAAGTCCCGTGTTCACCGGTGAACATAGAAATAAAATTGCGTTCAGTTCTACGTGTATGACCAGTGAACATTGATGAACTATTTAGTTCTGTTACGTTAAAAATTTTAATTATTTATGTTTGTTTTATTTTTGTTTTGAAAATTAGTAACAATAAAATTACTTCATATATAAATAATGTAAAAATTGTTATTTTTTAGCTTTGCTCTACTTTCACAGAAATTAAATATCTTTTACCATTCCCTAGCTATGCAGGTTTTAGAAAACTTTAAAAAACAACTCACAGCTGGCACATTGGGCCTTAATGTAGTTCTTTTTTATGTTCATCGGTGAACTTGAGACTCAACATGTTAAATGATATATCTTCACTCCAAGGGAAATATTTGCTGTTAAAACACACATGAAAATTTTTTGTATTGAACTAAAAAATGCCACTGCGGTTTCAACAATTTATGATTTCTCTTAATTTGTTGATAATAAATTAAATTATAATATGTAGTTAATTGATTCCGCTTTTTAATTGAATTTACAACTTATAATAATTATTTAAGATTTTCTCTTTACATAATAATCGCAATACAAAAACACGCGAATAGGCGTATGCATACGCCATTTAACTACACAATTTCTTAGTAATGTTTTTGATATCATGCTTTTTCATGCTTAATATTTTTTTTCCAGTTTAAAATGAATTTAAATTTCTCGTATTACCTTTTCTCAATTTCGATTCTTTTTTTTATTTCTCTATCATATTCAATTCATTACATTTGTTTGTCAGAATATTCTCATTCTCTGTCAAATTAAAAATTAATTTACATTGTAAAATATATTTTTTATTATTTGATAAATTTTACATTCATAAATCAAAGAATATTATTTCAGTAGAAATTCGTACAGTGTATGACAAAAGTTATAACATTGTCTCATTCAATTCAGTAATATAAGATAGCTATATAGTCGTATTTTGTATTGTGTTACCGTGTTATGGAGAATTATTTCCACTTATTTTGTTCTATAGATAAAAGTATTTCGTAAGTGTGAACACACATGCTCAACTGGGACGAAGTTAATGTATACTATTCCAAAAAAAAACCCCGTTCATCCAAATCTTAGAATGTAAAAATCCCGATGTATTAAAATCCGATCATTGCAATCCTGTCTTTGGTAGAAATCCTGGAAATCACAATTCTTACCATATTTTTTTGCCTCTCGATAAAAAATATTTGTTAATAATACTGTGATATTATTTTTTAATAATGGTTAATCCTTTAATAAAGAATAGGAGTTTTTACTTCGTTAAAGTATACGCACAAGGCTTGACTTCGTTCTCCCTCCGCAAAATGGAACAGCAGATGAAGGCTTGTTTGATTATTTCAAAGTGGTCCTGTGAGCCGACCATTAAATTAAAACTAGTTTCTTAATATCAAATAAATGGCTTAAGGTCATCCAGCGGTTTACTTAAGATTCGACGATTACATACTAACAAGATTTAAAGTTTTACTACTTTGATTAGATATTAACTAATATTATTTTTTTATATTATCTATTTTACACATTAATTATTTTCGTTCTATGATGATAATTCGGAGGGTTTTACCCTCATCAAGAGCTGTAGCACCTCGGTGTTGTTGACGTGTTGCATTTGATGATACATGTAGTGATTGCAGTTTTTTTAATTACTACAGGCATCTGGTCGATGTGTAGATCTCGGCGTATGTCGCTATTTCTGCTATATCTGGGACCATTGGCCATATTTCTTAGAACCTTGTTTTGGAATCTTTGAATAGATTCGAAGATATAAAAAAAATATATATTTTATTTTTAGTGGACTTTTAAGTTTTGGAATTTTTGGTAATTTATTTTAACTTCACCCGGTCAGCAAGAATCACAGCTCTATTTCTTCCTCTTTCTATTTAATCTTTCGTGTTTCCATAGCTAACATATATACAGCTTGCAAAAACCCTTTCAAAAAAACAAGTCTATTTCTCGTAGGTTTTAGGAGAAATAAAGCCCCTAATGACCAGAGGGGTTGAAGTACCCACCGCGAGGAACAAGAGAAGCATGAAGTACACACTCTACTCAGCGTAAATTCCTACGTAGCTCAAAACTGGCTATGGAAATTCATTTGTAGTCAAATTTTCTCGAATGTGGAATCATATTCCAGCAAACGCATTTCCACAATGCAAAATAACTATAAACAATCTACAAAAGTTCAAGAGTAATATTAACATATTTATTGAAAAATGTCTCTACTGATCAAAGGGACATTTTTCTTTATACAATCCTCAATTAGTCTAAGCTGTGCAGTACATTCGTGTACAAAGATTTCGTTTGAAACCTAATGTTTGGCTTAACTTACAAAAAAAAGGTTATTTCTACGAAATCCCATCCCAAAAATCTTCAATGGAGATATTTATTTTATTGCATCCAACAGACGTAAAACAAGTATTTTTTGCCAACTCTGGAAAAAGGAAAATTTTCTTTTTTGTATCCAACAGAGACTACGCAAAATAAAACTTTGGGAATTTTGTTTCTGGGACTTTTGTCCTTGAGGATATGGTTTTTCAGGATTTGGTCTTTGGGGGTTTGAACTTAGTGGAAAATTTGTTTTTGGGGATTTTATCCGTCTCTCACAAATTAAAAAATTCCTCTATTAACCTTCTTAAAGCTTTGGTAATTTTGTTTCTGAGACTTTTGTTCGTGAGGATATGATTTTTCAGGATTTGGTCTTTGGGGGTTTGATCTTAGTAGAAAAGTGGATTTTGGGGATTTTATCCGTCTCTCAAAAACTACAAATACCTCTATTACACTTCTTAAAGCTTATACTATTTCAGCTTAACGAATTGGTTGTTTTTTATAATGCAATGAAACCATTTTAAATTGCAATTTATTTTCTGCTCAATATTGCTCATGAACAGTTTGTATAACTAAAAGTAACACTGTATGTACACATACACACATATAAGCAAAATATTTGTTAATTCAAGAAGTATAATTATTGATTTTTTCATAGTAAAAGCTCATCTCAGGCTTATATATGTATATACACACACATATCCCATGAAAAATAGATTTAAATACTATAAAAAAAATACATCCATGGTTTTTAATACTTCTATTTTAATTATAAATTTCAAATGATTACATTATAATGTTATAATGATGGCTCATTTATTTTTTTAAATATAATATTTTAATGATGACCCAAATCCGATTAGAATACCCCAAATTTTACTGAATTTTACTGTACCAATTTTCAATAACATAATTTTTCCCATCAATTGAATAATGAGCACTTACTTTCAACACTTTCTATTGAATTGAAATTGTGTACATGAAAAAGTAAAATTAAATTGAAATTTATATTTATATAAAATGTCATCTGTTAACTGATATATTACTGATGTCTTCTTGTTATTGAAAATAAAATATTATTATTCCCATAGCATTAAAAACATTAAAGAATTCGGCTTTTCTATTTTAAATTGATACTTATTTTTACTTTTATTTTCTGTACGACTGTATACTATTATGAGGAACATATAAAAATTTATCTTCATTTGTTTGCGGAATTGTTTTTATGTTCTTCAGAATTTCTATTCACAATTCAAATTCTTAAAATATGGTATGAATAAATCTTCAAATGAAAGGAAAAGTTCTACATTTTTTGTTAATGTTTTTATTTTGTTATATTTGTTACTGATATTTGTTACACGTTTTTAAATAAGAATTCTAGTGGTTTGATAAAATATACACGTGAATTTATCTTCATATGATTTAACCTATAGAGTACAGTACTATGTAACACAATTAAGAAATCGATTTGTTCTTAAAGAAAAGTGAAAATTTCGAATAATCCAGAGCTACTCAAAATATAATAATATTATATACATATATTGAATTTAAAGCATTTTTAGCACGACAGGATACGTACCGGGATAATAACTACGATAATTCTAATTTGTGAGAATGAATTTTTATAAAATTCTGGAAATTCCTAAAATATGACTACATTATATTATTTTTAGGTAGGTCGCATAAAATTAAATAAAAATTGTTTTAAAGAATGATTTCGTATGCCAATTCGCATAACTGTGAAATCGTGCAAAACAAAGTCAGTCATAATTTATTGCTTTTTTCGAAAGTTATTCTCGAAGAACATTAGAGCCCAGCTTTGCGTGTATTTTGATAGTGTAGGAGTGAACCCATTAAATAACACAATTTTTTGGCTATAACCAATCTTGGTTAGACTGGCTAATGACTTGTTTTTTGTAAATTTTTTGATCGCGTGGAAATTAAGAAATTATTATAGTAAAATTACTATCAATTGAATAATTGTCCATTTAGAAACCTTATTACTGTGATATTATCCGGAAGCAAATAGCAATTATTTCTGCATGGGAGCATTATTTGAATAATATCTTTATTTGTTTTGCATATCTGAAATTAACCATTCATTAACCAGTTCTACTGGCTTATAGAACGTTATTCTAAATTATCACTTTATAGAAAAATTATGATATTCAAAGTCATATCAAAATCAGTTTCGACATACGGATTTAAGCTATGGAGTACTACAAGCAATTCAAATATAGAAAAAATTTAACATTTTCAAACAAAAGTATTACGATCTACTGTAAACGCCCCCTGAGCTATGAATACGATCAGATCTAAACATTCCATCTATAATCTACCACATCCAAATCATCATATTTCACTAGATTTCCAAACCATCCAAATGCACCAATTTTAGAACTTTAATTTGCTCGGCAAGCACGCAGACGCAAAAAAATCATGCCGTTGGAGCAAAGTTCAAAATTTTTAAATAGTCAGGCAAATTAATCTAAAGTTTTCAGAAGAAAAAATATCATTGGATTTCACAACTTTTGCTTTAATCCAGATTTATAATTGATATCTTTGTATTTTATTTAAAACAAAATTATTAAGATAGTTGTAATGAAATATACAAAAAAAAAACTCATTTTAAGTAGTGTCTAGCTCGTTGGGTTTCGTTCTCTCGAGTCGACGAATATTGTTGTCGATATAAAAAAATGCTACACAATTTTCATAAATACTGAATTCATATGAATTTTAACTCGCATTTCCTGCATTTTTAATTTTTCTTGATTTCGTCCGGGACTGATTCAATATACAAGTCAGGGTGGAAATTTTTGTTACGTACGTTTGATGGTGCATTAACTCAAATAATGGAGAACTTTATTTTGAAACTTTAATTAGCATTTAAATGTACATTTTCTTTGAACCGCACTATAATTGATTACATTACGGCCCCATGTGTTTTAATACCTGTCTATAATATATTAGACCCAAGAACACTAAAGCTATACTCTGTCCGATTGAGAATATCAAACAGAGCACCAATTTTTCTTCCCGCAATAATTCATATTTTGTTAGGGCAGAGCTTACTTTAATATAATATAAGATACTTGCACATTGTGGGTTCGAAGTATTAATTAAATATTATAGTACTAATTATAATTACATATAAAGTACGATGGTTCATTGACGTATTTCAAATATCAAGTATTACACAAACAATTCAAAATACTTCAGTGATGTCTTATGAGGTCTTCAATGACGTCAATATATACGATATATTAAATGCATAATTAAAAATAATTTTCGATTATAAAATAAATTAAATGTCCCTTTCTTAATAATTTTTGAATAATAAATAAAGAAATAATTTTTTAATAAGAATATCAATAGAATGTAATATCAATCGGATCTATATCTACAATTCAATCGGATCTATATTCTAAACAAACTAGAAGAAACCCCCGGGTACATACCCGGCCGAGCAAAACAAAGGAATTTTTCTGTGAAACGGCATATCTGACAACAATATATAGAATAGTAATATTAATAGCAAACCACAAAAAAATAAAAAATGTTCAAAATTTTAAGTTAATATTAATTTTAAAATAAAATAAAAAAAATATCAGATAGCATTAAACTTTTTTTGTAAGATTTAATTTGTTTTTATTATTTTTTTATTTCTCGAGGGAAGGTGAAAGCCTAGAAAAATACTAAGCAGACCGCGCACGTAGCTATGTGGAACACTAACCCCCTAAAACCACCGAAACCCTTTACCATAATTGATATTATTAACCGATTAATTGATTGTCGCGTTAATTGGGAAAACGTGTGTCGGAATATTATTAAAAAATTGTTTCCGATAATTTCATTAAACCATTAATCATACCTATGGGTTAGTACCGTTTCCCAATTATTATGAATGTGGGTTTTAAAATTCATCATATATGAAACAATTGGAAAAAATGAAGTATTCTAGACCTGGTATGCAACATTGTCATATTGTCAACCTCCTGGTATGCAACATTGCCAGTTACGGTGTCGTTGTCAGTAGTTTTCCCCTGTCTTGGTCCTGCTAGAATTTTAATTTTTAGAGCAGTGGATTGTGTACAGCTCACCATGGGTTGAGGGAGATAAATTCTGACTCTTTGAAATGTTTGACCTTGTGATTTATTGACTGATATTGCATATGCCAGACTTACTGGAAATTGATGTCTAATAAATACTTATCAAATTATTTTCATTCTATATCTGATATTTTTTTTTTTATTTTATAAATAAAAGAGTTAATTTTATAAAGATTAACTTAAAACTTTGAGCAATTTTTATTTTTTTGTGGATTGCTATTAATATTATTATTGTTTTCAGATACGAACTCACAAAAATTTGTGATATTAAAACCTATATTAATAATATTATGCTACTAATTAATTTTTTTTCCTACTAAAGGTGCAAAAAAATCAAATGCGATAACTAAAAAAAAAAATAAAAAGAATTTGAGTCAAAAGAGAATCGACAAAAAAAATTGATTGAATAAAAAAACAAATTAATTGAATAAAAAAAAAAACGAAGCACACGAAAAACCACGAAAAGTTTGCCTTTAAAATCGTGCTCTTGTCTATTATAATATAGATAAAATAAAAATTGATTTTGATCGCCACGGCCTGCATCATCGCCGATTGATTGAATGAAAAAAAAAACGAAGCAAACGAAAAGCCACGAAAAGAGTGCCTTCACTAATCGTGCTCTTGTGTATTATAATATAGATTTTGGAATTGAATATTCTACCTACCACTTAATGAAATCTCACACATAACATGAAATATTTTGTTGTCGTGGATCGTCATGATAAGTATATCATAATCATAAGAATCAGCACTAACTGAACGTACATATCTACAAAATCAGTTGAATCTACTAAAATATATCCTCTTGCTCACAACTATATTATGAATGAGCATTTACATTACTCCTAAATACATACTTTTACAAACTAATTTAATTGTCATATTTTGTTAGTGTGTATTATATGGAAAAATTTTATAATTTACATATTAGTTTGATTTTTAAATGAATTACCCACCAAGCCCATATATAAAAAAAAAAACATTTTGAATGTCGCAGCATAACTGTCTAAAAAATAAAAATTGTTCATTTTAATAAGAAGTGAATATGTATATAGGAACAGAAATAGATAGAACGCTTGTCATTTCAATTTCATTAGTTTCTAGTTCAATAGATTTATTGTTCCACACGTATGTATGTGTAGGTACATATAGTTATATGCATACATAATATTTATATATATATATATATTATATTATATAAATGTATTTGTGTTTATCAATATAAAATAATTTAGTTAATAAAAAAATCAATTTTATTTATTTACAATTTTTTTTCTCATTGTTTTGTGTAACAATAAAAAATATTGGGTGGAAATTAGTTTCTTTATTTATACTGTGGTACATTACACATATCAAAAAGTATATATATATTTATATATAGTCTATAGTAAATTCTACATAATATCATATTATATACCACATAAATAAATTTCATAGAATTTATAATGTTAAATATATGTATGTATAGCAAAATTAATATATGAGTGCATTGACATGCATTGAAAATTTCTGAAATTATATCTCGTTATTGACGTTTGTCACGATTTTCTTTCGTTTCATATCATTTTTGCCTGTCTTGCATTTAAGCCATAAAATTTTGTCAGAAAAAACGATTCTTTTATAAAAAAAATTTTTAGCTTTGAATATGCGGAATAAAATTGGATGGTAAGTTGTAAATGAATCTGAATACAAAAAGCTTTGAAAAAATTTACAAAATTTAATATGAAGCTTTTCTTAAAAATATATATATATAGATTTCATGCCATAATTTTTTAATAAAAAATTTTACCAAGCGGAAATTTTGTTTAGTTGTTATAACTCACATATGGATTTATTTTGAATCTAGAAATATATCAGTGACGAGGCTACAAATAAATTGTAATATGCAAACGACATGCTATACCTTTGAGCAAAGAAATGGAAAATTAAACTCAATGAGCTAAAATTGGTACATGTAAATTTTACAATAATAAAAAATTAGAAAATCAAAAATCGGTAAATCTGAATAGGGTGAATATACCCTAAGAAAACAACGTTAAATATGACATTAGATGTCAAAATTAGGTGAAAAGAGCAAATCGAAAAGTCAAATATTTTCTTTGATTGATAATAAGTATAGAGAAATGTACTGGCGCCTAGGTCGAAATTCGAAATTGCCTATACATTACAAGATATTTTTATATAAGCAGATAATCAAACCGATATGGTAGTACGACATTCAAATATGGGGATGTGTCCTCCAAACACATGTACTACCCAAATAAAGTCTTGCGCAACATGGTAAATGCCCCTTGTTGTTCGCAACAATATTCGCAACAGTGACATGCATGCAAAAAAAAATATATATAGCTGCCTCACAATTAATGTCTTTTCGAACCCAGATTTGAACAACTCGAGGTTCCAGGGTATATAAATAAACCCTCAAAGCCAATCTAAGTGTTGCGGTGCAATTGTTTGAGTTGTATAACAGATTAATTGTCAAACCAATATACACAATTCTTACTTAATTTGATATAAATTACTCTACACAGTCTACTCACTTACTCTACTCCTACACTAAATCTTTTTATTTTTTTTTAGTTCTGTATCACCAAATCTTTTCTTCTGTATATCTTAATTTGGAAATTATTTTCACCACAACATTCTTCCCATAAAATATATGTCCTAATAATTTCCATTCTCATCTATTTCAGCTCGTACATCATATTATATTTAGCCATCTGTAGTGTAAATGAATATTTTCAAATTTATTTGTCTTGTTTTGATGATGGTGGTTTTTACTTATTAAAACAAAATCTCATTTCCGTATATAACATTTGATTTTACAAATGCATTCTCATTTGAAATTTCCTCAATTTAACTTAAATGGTTCTTTTGTATTTAAATTAAAGACGTACAATTTTTATTTTTTGCTTCCTTTCCTTTCATATTTAAAATTTATCAAAGCTATTAAAAAAGATCTCATATATATCAAAAAAAATTTACAATAATTTTTTATTAAAAATTTTTCAAAATGCTTAGATATCCTTTCAGCAAGGATATTAAATTTATTATTTATATTTTTTGTTAGTTTATTATTTTTTTTCTTTTTGTTTAAATTCAATTTAGTTTTATTACTACTATAAAAGATGAAAGGATGTATATGATATGTAGGTCTAAGAATGTCCTTGAAATTATTTTTTTTTATTTAGAAATTTTCATTTGTTATCCTTAAAATATTACAAAACAGTTTTAACCCAAATACATAAAAAAAATATTAATAAATAATATTTAATATGCAGATATAGTGTTATCCTTAATACATCATTTCGAAAATTTCGAATCCTTAATAGATTTGCTTTTGTAGTCGCGTAGCTTAAATTCAAGTTAAGTTCTACTGATAAAACAAAAAATCAATTTTTAACGAACTGATTATAAAATACTCAATACCCAAAAGTAAATTTAACAAAAGGAAATGTGACTTAAAAAAAAAAAAACCTTTTCCTTGGAAATATCTAAATTAAACTACAGTATACAAAAATTTTCTTCTCTTCGGATTTCAGAATGACCATCAGGAAATTCCATTTTCAAAAATAGAAAATAAACAAAAATGTATTGAAATTTTAGATTTCACAGTGATTAAACACATCATCACGTTAAATATATTTTATTAAAGTGTGTTCTTGTAATTTACATCAGAGACTACAACAGAAAAAGGATACATAGAAGAATGTAGCCGGTAATAATTGGAAATTTTTCACAGTTATTGTACAAAAAATTCTTTGTACTATAGACAAAAATTTTTTGTACTTTTCCAAAAACAATAACATAAAATCCACAAACCACAATCTGACCATGGATTCAAATTTCAAAAATAACAATTTGATAATTGCTGTCGAATACAATATGCGGTAACTAACTATGAATATATATCTAAAAAATGAATACGTGGTGTAAACCGAGTGGACAATACATTAGTTTTTAGAATGCCAATACCAATCGATGTAAGTAGTACAATATGTTTCTATATTTACTTTTTGAAGGATAAACAAATTATTGAAGTGCAATTTTCTATACCTCATACAATCATTCTGTGTTACAGACACAAATCCTACTGCAAGAGAAAATATTATCCTTGTGGTAAGTATTTTTATCCTTTTCATATCCCGAAGAGAAAAAAATAACAAAAATAAAACTTTAATTTAAGGAGTGATCCGTCCGAAACTCACAAATTTTAGTGTTAGATTATCTACTAAACACTTATTATTGTTTTAAACCCTGACAAATGTTTCTAAAAAATATAAATAAATTATTTGGAAAACTATAAATTCGCTATTATGAACGAGTTAATGTACTATAGACCAAATTTTCTATCTTGCAATCCTAGAACTGTTTAAACAGGCGATATCTTCTATAGATATGTGAACATTGCAATCGGTGGAAATTTCAATATTGACTTACTCAATGCGAGTAACCTTATTAAATCTGCTTTTCCTTGAATAGTTCCTGGTCAGAATTCAGGTGTCAGGTTTATCGGATATTGCTATAAAAATACCTTTGAGGCTCTCTGATGAGAAAATTTGTACTTTCTGTGATTATAAAAATTCTAATATCCGCAGTGTCTTGAAATATGCTTTTCAACTCCCTTGGTACAATATTTTTACTTTGTATGAAAACTTTGACGATAAAGTAGATACCTTCAACAAAATGGGCCTATTTCTGTTGGATCAATATGTTCGTCTACGTAAGGTGAAAACTGACATTAATAAATTCTTCACTCAATATTTTTTTTTTTTTTACACTCTACAGTAACTTAGGTAGAATTAGAAGACAAAGGGTACTGGACCAGGTCGAAAAATCCATAAAGCATCTTTTTTGTTTGCTTCATCGGGAATCGAACTTGAGACCTTTCGGTGAAAAAGGCAGGCGCTCTACCTACTGCGCCACCCAGCATATGTATGTATGTAGTCTGATCATTTTAACCATTTTTGTTGTATAAAAGGGATAAAAATTTGTATATTCGGAAAATTAAGAAAAACTGAGCTAGTCCATATATCCAATAAGGGTTCAGTTTAGGTTTAAGTTTTTTAAGAAAACAGATCTGAATACATTTTATATTGGGTGAAGAATTTGTAAATGCCAGTAATTATACTAAAACAGAAATATTATATACTAGTATAATGCTATTGGAATTCAAACAGTCTAATCACACATATAAAACCGGTAAATCAGGTAAAACAGTCTAATCAACAATACCTACACCTACTTTCAATACATAATACATTAAAAAATAACATATTTATTCTCTCAATTGTCATTGTTTCATTCATAATGAACTGTTTTTTCATTATTATTGTTGTTGTTATAAAAGGCTTCAGACAAAAACAAAATTAGTATATATAAGATTATGTTAATAGACTTGCCACATTTCTTTAACAAAATGTAATTATATTATGTGGGTTAGTGAAACACCGTTAGTAAAAAATATATTTCACCGTTAGTAAAAAATATAAGTCACTTAATCAAATTAGAAATTTTAATTAGAAATTTTAATGGTTCGCAAATGCCGAACCTATGTAGGATTCTCGTCGTACTTCAAATTATAAATTTTTTGTCATATTCAAAATTTTCCGAATTTCAAATATTTCAAAGAACTAACACGATTTTTTTTTTTGCCAAGTAAAGAATATTTGTTGACAGCCAAATTATTAAGTATAAAAATTAAATAAATTATCTGGAGCTATTTTTGATTAAGTACCAAAATACTTTCTTAATAATATTTTTTAACTGTCATCATTGCTCTTCAGACATAATAAATTAGAATTCAAAAACAGTGCTGTAGGCATTTTAAATGAAAAATAAAATAAATAACAATTGTAGAATAGTACTTGAAAATAATATTATTCAAAATTATTAATGTATAATTTAAAATTTAAATTACTGTAAAAATAACTGTAATTCTACAGCTCTTTAAAATATTTTCAATACAAATTGCTTTTAAACATAATTTGTTCTTTTTTTTATACGCAATACAATATGTAACATCTTTCATCATTTTGATTTGATTTTATTTTTTAAAATATATTTTTTATATAAATAAAATAAAAATACAAAAGAAAACAATGAAATAAAAATTTTCAAGCAAACAAGCAATAATCAGCTGAAAAAAAAAAGTTATAATAAATTTTCGTTACAAATTTATTTATTGTTCGTTCAAATTTATACAGTACAAATTATTAGATTTTATATTCTCAATCAATATATAATATAAATATTTCGGATTGTATTATAATATATCTTATCTTCGGACTGTTTATGATTGCTGAAAAAGCCGAAACCCGTAAGTGAAAGAAATCTGCAAATAAATTTTGTAAAAACCGCCATAAAATTATTGGTTTTATGTTCCAATACATACTTATACTTATATAACTGAGAAAAGCGAAGTCAGCAAGTCATGAAGAAATCCGAAAATAAAATAGTTCTTTCTTATTTTGCCCAGTACTATAACGGGACCTGTATACACATACTGAAACCATTTTTTGTTTTAAATTTGAATTATTTGGAATTTTCTTCTTTTTCGTTTTTACTTTGTATCCAGGTTGAGCATGTTTGTATACTATATTACACGTCTTGAAATAACGTTGTATACCGCTTAAACTGTCACTTTTAAGTTCTGGTGGTTCGCTTGGTTGATGATTATTTTGTGGTATATTGATGCAAGCTATCTTAACTAGTTTTTTTTATCATCCATTCCAAATTATTCTTTTTTATTAACCCACCTGTTTACATCAGAAGATTGTTACATTTGTCGGATTTGTTTGTTTGGGGTTCTATTTGTGATGGTGTATCCTACAATATTTCTCCGCGTTTTTATGTAGTATAGTATGAATTGAATTGAATTGAAATTTATTTTCCATACATATGAATATGCTTCCAAAAGTTTTTTGTCCTTTTTCTTTAGGAGATGTGGGCCATCGTATAGTATGAAGTAGCAGTATATAAGAATGCTTTTTGTTTAACTTGTATCAGCTCTCGGGTCTGCTGTCTGTGTCATAACTTCACAAATGCATGTTTTATATATTTTAACGTTAATATCCTTGTTAATGAAATTATTATTCCAATGGAAGAAACCTTTACATATTTTCGATGTTTTTTTCATCTTTTACTAGTTTAGTATTTTTGTAAGAAACCACATAATTTGTTATACTATAATGTCATATAACGTACAACAATAGATATTGTTTTTGCCACGGATATCTGCACCATATTGTATTCTGTTGCTGAAAATTAAACTGAAATTGAAATAAAAAAAATGATATCGTATTTTGATTTTCAATTTAATTGTTCTGAAATCATAACAATCCATTTTTGACTTGCAAATCATCTTCTCCATAGGTTATCAAGACCGTTTGCTTTTCTATTTTTCAAATTTTTGGCTTCTAACAGAAAGTTTTTACGAACCGATTCGATTTCATCAGGATATTTATATATTTGTCATTGGGCCTAACCACACGATTCAACTTTCAACTTTCAACATACCAATATCCTTACTTCCAGACGATTCATCAAAAACTAGTATCACTTTTATATGTGTTTGTAAATATTTTATTTGAAAAAAAAATTTGAAGCGAGAAGTACAAAAGAAAAATATTTATTTATCGGTACTACGTACGTATGTATGCCCTTAAAATACATTTTTATTGTTAATTTGACGACATTATATAATAATTTAATGTAATTTGTACAAGTAGGTTTCAAATTATATATAAAAAATATTTTTCAATTTTATAAAATTAAAATTTTATTGAAAAGTAAGTTTTGTTTGTATTAGTAGATTCTCTAGTTCACCAGCTAAAATTTTATCAACAAAGTGATGAACGAAAATGGCTGCCGCAAAATTAATTTATAGAAAAAGGGGAATGAAACGAAAGGAAAGAAGTGTTAAAAGTGGATGCGTGTGGAACTAGGCATTTTTGCTTCTTTGTTCAACTGATAAAAATTATGATGAACCTCAAGTGTATTGTGTATTGATATGACCTGTGTTTGATTTGTTTACTTTTTATTTTGTGTTGCAAATCATTTGTCATATTTTCTGTTTTGGTGCCATAAAGGCATGCTTCATTTCTGAAGTAATTATTCTATTTTTATTCTTCTTATGTCAGCTTTAGCTCCATTTGTGATTTCACAATATTTCTGAAAATTTAAATAAATTAAGTAAACAAATTAAATACAATTTTAAGTGTTGAAATTGTTTTATTAAATTATTAATATTATTTATCGACATTTTATTTGTTTTCATTTTTATTGATTTCAAATAAAAAATTAACAAAATTCATATCTGTTAAGAATATTTTTATTGCCTAAAGGGTGATTCAATAAAATATATTTTGAAACTCACATATTCATTAATCCTATACTCACACCTCACACATATTCATTAATCCTATATTAGGGGGTCTAATGGGGTGGTGAAGTGTTTTATGGTCGTTGTATCCAGCTTACGCCACTTATCCTCTCCCACTATACTCACACCTCACACATATTCATTAATCCTATATTAGAGGGTCTAATGGGGTAGTGATGGGTTTTATGGTCGTTGTATCCAGCTTATTTAGCCTCTCCCACCTTATTTTCCTGCTCTCACTTTCACGTGGTGACCCCTGTTAACCCTAGCAACCCATACGAACGATCGGGTTTTAACCCCGGTGTAGTAGGATGGGTAGGGGACAGAGGAGAGGGGAAGCATGACGTGTATTGGACAACGGCGGAGGTAACAACCAAAGGCGGAAGATCCACGCTCGGAATTGAGCAACTTTCACATTTTGAATTTAAGGGTCTTTTCCGTAACCATGTACGCAACGTCTGTACTCACAATGAGCAGCCTATAAGAAGATGTATCTGACCATCCAACGGGCGGGCGTGCCTGTCAGGTTTAAGCTTATGGCCTTATAATCCATATTTCAGAAAATGCCAAAGGGTCAACCAACTGATAACATTTCATGAAACATGACAACGAACGGTAGGTCCTCAAAAGGTAATCGCGATGAAATCACGGTGAATCCTCCTACAGTCTCGGTTGTAGTAAACCGCACATCGGATTTGGAGGTGCGGCATACTTTATGTGATGGTGTCGAGCGGAAAACCGATATAACAAAATCGGAAGTAAATTATCCGTCCTATGCCCCACGGATGGGGTTGCAGGACAATGATGATGATACTCACACCTACAATGTGAATTTTTTAGATGTCAAAATGAAATTTATACATAAATGTTATATCAAATTAATTCTAAAATTTTGACAAGTTAACATATTGTTGTAATAATATAAATTTAGCATAGTTCAAAACCTTTCAAATTTACCTTCGAAGCTTACTTTCTCTATCATACAAAATGTGGAACGAAGCTGTTATAAATTACTTGCACAGTCAACCGGTCAATATTATTTACAAAAAAATTTCGAATTGGAAGACTTGCGCATGGATGAGGCGCAATTAGGTTAAAAGTAAGTTACGAAAATAAACCTATATTTTGCTTTCATCAGAAAAAGGATCTCTTGCTTTGTTTATCAATTTTGTTCAACAGTAGGTACTTTTTTAATTCATATCCATTATCATTCAAGCTACTAATAGTCGATTATTTTCTACTTTTAAATTTTTTTGTTAATTCAAGAGAATCAGGATTCGGATCATTTAACCAGTGGTTGATTTGATGTCGAAACAAACAAAAATTATATCGAAAAGAAAGTTTTTTTTAACAACTCTATAGGAAATATCTCATTTTTTTTAGTCCTTGAAGTTGTTTTTAAATCAGTTTAAATATAATTTTGTGATTCACAGAATCGAATAAAAAGAGAATGGTACACCTTGTCTACACACTATATAATATATATATATGTATATAATATATATATATATATATATATCTACATACATTTAATAATGTTAATGTAATTTTTATCGTATATATTTAAAGAATTCCAATGAAGAGAAATAATCCATGGGTTAAAAAACAGGATAATGATGTAATTTTTATATAGTGTGTGTTACATTTTACATATCCTTGTTGTTATAATACAAATAACATAACACAATCATAATAAAAACATGATATTTTTTATACAAATTTTTTTATTTGTTTTTTATTGTTTGGTGTTTGTCATATTATTGTTTGCCTGTTGAATATTTACTTTTAAATATTGTTCCCATAATATTCTAATAAAAAAGCAAATACATTATTAAAAATATATGAAATATTATTATTAAGTGTAAATTCCGCATTGAGAGAAGGCAAGAAATATAAGTCTTATTTAATTGAACGTATTGAACGAGCACATCAACTTCAGATTTTTCAACCGATTATTTTTATAAAAACAAATTTCATAATACCGTTTCTGCAGTGATGACCTCAAAGCGATGTTTTTATGTAGTGTAGTGATTGCCAACCACATTCCGTAATTGTGAAAAGCATAAAGCCTAATTTTCATGAACAGAAATATCGGCGATATTTGCGAGAGCATAGGCAGAAGATACAAAAACACTAAATGTGTAACAGAGAAAAAACACAAAAATATCGGAGGAATTCACTATAAAATTCACTAGAAAATATCCGAAATATGCATATATATATAATATCGGATGAAATTTTGCTTGTTGAAGGTAAACTTGCTATAATTATCTTCGATTTTTTTACCACATAGGTAAAAATGTGTATCTTACACAAAACAAATTCGCATACTATTATACATTTTTATGGAAACATGACATTTGAATTTTGTTTGACAAAACAAAATAAATTAAAGTAAGTTGTGATAGAATTGAATATTTATTAAAAAAATTCTTTCATCTTATTTAAATTGTGTTTTAAATTTAATTTTTTTTTTAGGTTTAAAAAAATGGATAATATACCTGATTGAATATTTAAAGGATATAAAGTTCGATATATAGTAGATAGTAATGACTAGTAATGATGACGAAAATATCAATTTTGCTGCAAAACTTAGTGGTAATTTGGATTAATGATATTTTGAACTACATTTATATTTTAGGTTCATTAAAATATTTGAAAGAAAATAAATTTTTTAATTTGTTTTTTTTTTTTTTTTAGAAAGGATTCGATTATCATCATGCTAAACATAGATATGTTTTAATGTTTAAATGGTTACCATCTGCACCAGATAATTTGCCAAAATATGCCCATACAATGTTAAGAGTTGGCAGTTTAGTTATTAATAAAAATAATGAAGTTCTAGTGGTACGTGAGAAGTATGCTATTCTTCAAAATTTTTGGAAATTACCTGGAACGTCTATGCAAAGAAATTATATTATATTTATTTAATTTAATTATTGTTATTGTTGTAAACTTTAATTTATTTAAAGTAAAATTTAACCTAGATTTCGTTTAAATTGGCTTTAAAATGAGAAATTCAATTTAAAAACTTATTATTTTTTTGCATACTAAAACTTTTTATAATATTATATTGTAATTAAATATTTTTTTTTATAAAATGTTTTAATATGAATGTATTTAAATATATTGAAAATAATTTTATAAAATTCAAAATAAAGTGTTTTTCTTCTTTATATTTAAAATTGTAATCAGTTAAAGAAAACCAATTTATGGATTTATTTTTTTAATCCATAGATGTTAGATGTTACGATTGACTTTAAATAAACATAATTTATGATCATAAAATGACCATGTTCCCATTATTAAATTATTTGAATCATCTTTTGATTTCTTAAACCAATCAGCACCATAAGAAATACTTTGATGATCTTCATAAACACCTTCTATTGTCATGTTAGAGAGGCATCATCAGATCATTTTACAATACTAAAATTTTTACACGTGCAGCATGTACATAAAATTAAATTTTGATGTTGTGTAGTAGGATCTACACGATTTTCTCCAAATACCACCTTCTAAATTTAAATTTTAAATAGATTTTTTAAAATTTCTTGTATCAAATATTCTTAAACGATCATCATAACTTCCAGTTAATAAAATATTTTCAATTTTTGGATGACTTAGCATTGCTGTAACATCAGCAATATGATTATGATTTGTAT
Source organism: Argyra leucocephala (assembly GCA_963942445.1). Classification (NCBI taxonomy): domain Eukaryota; kingdom Metazoa; phylum Arthropoda; class Insecta; order Diptera; family Dolichopodidae; genus Argyra; species Argyra leucocephala. The sequence continues at coordinate 5,306,992 of OZ012681.1, read as the reverse complement.
TAGTTTTGATCATATTATGTGCATTACGTATATCAAATGAATTTAATGTTGCATCATCACCACCATATATACCATATAAAATTTTTATTTCATTTATCAAAAGTACATGTTCAAGTTTCAAAATTATTTATTAAACTTACACCCTCATAATTCAAAAGTAATATACAACTTTTTGAATCTGAAGCAATTAAATTATAATTACCAAATTCATAGATAAAATTTGGTGACCATTCCAATGATGAAGCCAATAAATTTTCATTATTAGAATCTAATTTAAAATAACCCTTTAATAAATACAAGTTGATTTTCTTCAACAAATATAAATATGAATTTTTTTGAATATTTTGATAATCTACTAAACAATAATATGTCAAAAATTTTTTAAACGTCAAAATCCTGCTATAATTCTTGCCATAAAAAAATCATTATTTTTCTCCCTCCTTCCTATTGGTAACATTAAATATACTTTACTCTTTTTAAATATCCGATATCGGAGATAATTTTTTCAGGAAAATTAGCCTTAAAACAATTAATTAAACAATTGTTTTCCAGCGTTGGAGTATAATTTTTGTAGTAATTTGTAGTAGTGTAAATTTTTTGTAGTAGTAAACGAAATACGCGTATCTGTATGATAAGCTATCTGTAAAATAAAAAGAAAAATATTCGACTATTTTCACTATTATAATTAATTATAGCTTAAAATTCCAAAACTAAAAAAAATGTCAAATCGTTCATAAATCTAAATTTAGAACTTCGGTGGATTCGGTCCGAACATACGATTTGCATCCAATATCAATTGACGCCGTCAGTCAAAAGTTCATTATAATCCGTAGAGCTGTACTATATAGTTGATATTATTTTCATGTCATTGTGAAAAATTTTTACACTTTTATAAAATGTTATTATTTACCACTTAATTTCATCGTGAACAGTAGTAAGTGCATATTTGGCGTGGCTTGAATCATAATTACAAAGGCGTTTGACCTTGTAAATCATAACATTTTGTTAACAAAACTGCATAATGCTGATTTTAGATGTTTCATAAATGATTGGTTTCGTTCTGATTTGTTCGAAAGAAAACAGAGAGTAAAAATTAAGGATTAATATAATGAATTACTAGCTATAAGCAGTGGTGTTTCTCAAGGTTCCGTTCTTGTATCTTTACTTTTTTTGATATTTATTAATTCTCTATTTCTTCAACCGTTTAAAGGAAGTCATACCGCATTTGTAGACGACACAACTTTTACTCATTCTTGTAAAAATAACTTTGATGTTGTGGTTAACATGAACTATTTACGATATTAATATACTCCGTAACTGGTTTTGTAAACACGAACTGATTATTAGCTCTAAGACTAAGTATATGAATTTTAATGTCCGTAATGCTAATGATGATAACTATAATTTGTACTATCATTCACCTAATTGTAAAAAATATCCTCTATGTCTTAATTCTGTTTCTAATGTCAATGATTCCTCTCACTGTTTTAATAATCATCAATGTGACTCAACTTGTTTTTTAATTGAACCTGTCTCTACTTTCAAATATTTAGGATTATTGAATGATTCTAAGCTTGATTGGAGCGGACACACTTTTTACCTTAAGAATCATTTCAAAAACGTGATTCGGCAACTATACTACGTAAATTTATATAGCTCTGCTAAAGTGTGTTCAATGGTGTACTTTGCGATATTCCATTCTAAACTTCAGTATGGTATAGTTTGTTGGGGTGGTACTCACTTTAACAAGCTAAAACCACTTCTAATATTTGAAAAGCATGCTATTCGATTAATTTCTAAGGTTAACCGTCTTACACACACTGCAAGCTTATTTAGTAGTTTAAGTATTCTTCTCATCAGGAACTTATACCTCTATAAAACCCTGAAAGTATTTTTTATTAAATCAGGATATCTTGATGTGAGACATACCGTTATCCATAATCTAAGAATTAATAGCAGGAATTTAGTTGTTGTACACCGCTTTTATAAGTTTCATATTTGTCATTTCTTTAAAATTATTGCACCGAGAATTTTTAATAAGCTACCTATTGAAATCAGAAATATCAGAGTTTTATCCGAATTTTTAACAAGAACTAAGAATTGGCTTAGAAATATTAGTTGGCATGAAGTTGAAGAGCTAATAAGAGTCATTAGATACAGAACATCAACAGAAGATCCTGTTGCTGATATCTATCTATATTATTATTATGCAGCTTTGTTTATTCTTTTCTTACGCTTAATTTTTTGCTTTCTTTCATTTCTTTTCCTTTAAATTAATTTAAATATTAAATCTCGTTCTAAAACATATAGTAGTTTATATAATTGCTTAATTGTTTTATTTTATTTTTGTAAATTTTCCTTCAATTCAGTAAGTTTTATCTGTAAATTTAATTCACATTTCTATATTCTACTTTTAATTTTCATATTAATTATTTCTTAAATTAAATTATTTTTTTATACATAAATATTTAACCAGATTAATTTTAGTATTCTATTTTTCTTTACGAATTTAGTTTTTCAAATTAACATTTACATCTAAATTTGTTACTCCACAAATATTGAATAATTTAAATTGTTAATTTCTTGTGATGGACCATTCGAAACTTGCTTTTGCAATAGATTGTTTCCTAACTATTTTATTTTATTTATATTTTGAATTCTGTAGATGCTTTTAATTTAGTACTATTATTATATTTGTTTATTTTCTATTTGTAAGTTTTGAATTTTAATTTTAATTAATTTACTATAATTGTAATGAATTCTAATATTTAATAAAATATAATAAATGAAAAAAAAAAAAAAAAAAAAATAATTTTGGTATTTTTTCATCGAATTATTACAATGTTTGGAAGAATATAAAAAATTCAATTATTTCGAATATTTCACTCGTTATTGATAATAATGACAATTATTATTTTTTTTGTTTCGTAATAGTAGAACTCTTTGAACCAATAAAACATGATTAATTGAAAATGAGATCCTGAACATAAAATTACCATAAAAACAAAAAATGATAACTAACGGTATGTTTTACTTAGTATCTTACAGGGTATTTAATGTGCTTACTTGAAAATTAAACCAACGGAAATGTAAATAATATTTTTGCATCTTATGTAAATTAGCATCACAAATGGCATAAATTATCACATATGATATTTGATAGTGTTGTCAGGAAAGAGAATTTTTTTTCCTTCTTTCTCTTGAATTCCATATTTTCTTCTTTGTATCAGGAAATAAAAAATTCTGTTTAAATGTATTTTGATAGGTATAGGTAGGTATAGGTAGTCAGTTATCTTTATTGTATTTGTCTTTTATTATAGTTACTAAAAAAAATTGGAGAATATCAATGAACATTGTTGCCCCCATCCATACTCTATACTATGAGACTACATAATACTCATATATTTCACCACTTTAGGTACATCCCAAATAAAATTTGAAGTGGAAATATTTTTATTTACAAGAAAGTTAATTTTCAAAAATATTTATTGATTCTGTTGAAATTTTTTCTATTTATTTATTTTAATCATCTATTTAGCTCCATTTAACCCACTGTAGTCTTCTGCTGTCATCAACTGCTGGGAATTCATGTCAGTAGCATTTTTGGTAAGCATATCTGTTCGTTTGTTACCGATACCGATGTATTTTGTCATTGAAAATTATATTCAAGTACAACCTAATATTACAGAGACTTAATATTATAGAGACTTACCGTCTTATGTATATGTACGAATTAAATAAATAAAATAAAATAAAATATTATAGAATACATCAAATTATGTTCTATCCAGTTGAAAATCACAAATTAATTGACGTTTGATAATATTTCTTATCTGACAAAATTTAGCTGTATATACATTCAACCAAAAAGGTACGTAAATACAATAAAAAAATTCGTTGAGACAATTAAAAATTTATTAATATTTGTCCGATGAACTTGTTCATTGAGCCAATGAATAGCTATTTATTAATTTAATAACCTCGTCTTTAATACAATGAACAATTATTAAATGTGTTTATTAAAATAAATTTTTGTTTTAATAAACATGTTTGTTGAAATAATAAAACATTTCATTGAAAATTTCATTTCATTTTGTCGGTTCCCACATCTTCCACTTCTATCCTTTATTTGATCGTTGTCCCCGCTTTCTGAACTCTCCTCTTACTTCCCACTCTCCACCACTTATCACTTCTTTAAATAAAAAATACAATATTTTAATTATTTGGATTTTTATTTTTTTAAACAATTTTTATTTTATAATAAATTTTTGTTGATAACTTATTTTCTTTTGTATCTCTCAGTCTTAGTTTTAAATTTTCATTAATTTTAAATATGAAATTATTATGTTTTTGCATTTTTTAAATTATGTGCTTAAGTAATTTATAACATTTTATTTAATTATTATTTTCTTTACTTATTATATTTATTTTGGATTTTTCGTTTATATTCTCACAATAAATTTACCTCTTAATTATTGTAAACTAGCTTTGTAACCCCATTTATGACGGAAGCAAAATAAATCCTAGTTTCTTTTTATCTTTCATTAGATTCTTTATTCCGAAATTACAGTACTTTTATATTTATATCACTTTTTATTTATTTTTATTTATGTTTATATTGGCCTAACACTAATCTTTTTCTTTTTTTTTTTTACCGAAAAAGAAGTACCATACCAACAAATTTGTATAAAATGTTTGTATTTTTGTATGGTATACTCGTACTCACTTCCATTTAGTTATAATTCGTTAGTTGGGTTCCATTTAGTATAAATTATACCGTATTAGCGTTATTGTGGCCTCTGGGAGAGCAAATTTAAAAATGGGATCTTATTTTCATATAAATTTTGTCTTTTGTATAATGTATAGGGATCTTATTTTGCTATATGAATAAACTGTTATTATGGTATTGTGTTATTTTTAAAAAAATATTCAAAATTTTGTATCTAAATTGGTAAAATTTACAAAAAATACAAAAACATTTTCATCAATAATTTTCAATTTAAAAAAAACAATGTTTTATTATCCAGCGTAGAAGTAGAGTTAATTATCCTACTCTACTTCTATCAAGTTCTATTGATTGAACAGTGAACCTGAACAATGAAAATAAAATAATATTTTTGGAATGGAGCATACAGAACATACAGAATACAGATACAGCAAATAATAAAAAAAAAACACAAAAATAATTTTTTTTGAGTGAAGTGAGTTACGCACACAATAATGACAAAAATAAAAGGTATAAGCAGTAAAGTAGTATAATGTATAATATTATACAATACAAATATGCTGATACACATGTGTATTATTATGTATAATTTTAAGTAATAAGAATAACCTTTGAGTGAATTATGTTTTTTTTTTGTGTTAAATGCTGTTTGCCTTTTGGTTATTATACCATATTAAACTATTAAATTAATTAATTAAGATTAAATTTCTATTAGTCCTTATTATTATAAATCAAAAAAATTGTTTGTTTTATTTATATTATTATTTATTATTTTTCCTTATTATTTGCGAAGAAGACTAACATTAAATTAAAAAAATATAGTTCATGCAATCAATTTTTCCTGCAAAGGTTCAGCATGGTAGACAGGGGTTAAAAAAAAGCACCAAAGCAATTTATATATATATGCATTTGTATACATATGCAATTTGTATATGTGTTGAAGCGTTCCGTCGAACTTACAAACATCCAGATAAATGCAGAATAATATATATATAATAATTTTTTTTTTATGTGGCGCTTAACACTATTTTTTAAATAAAAAATGTGTATTCTCTTTTTTGTACATTTGATTTTTAATTTTGATTTGTTATATTTTATTTTGGAATTTGATTTTAGTTTTGGGTATTATAGAACCATATAATTATTGTTTTTTGGTATTTTTTTTTTATATAATTCTTTGTAATTTTGCTTTCTCATGTATATAAGACTATATTGGAATTGACCAGAAAGAAAATAAAGAATTTTAAACCCGTAAAAAAAAATAAGTTTAAAATTACGCAAACTTATAAGACCTTATAATTATAAATTCTTTTTTACACTGAAAAATTCTGTTAAAATACGAGTACATAAATTAAAAATAACACGCGTCGCGCCCTTAAGCAAACAAAAATTTGTAATAAACTAGTTCGTTGAAATAAAGAAAAAATCCCTAAATTTAAAGAATGAGTTCGTTGACATAACGAAACATTTTATATTTGGTTGATATTATGCAAGTAACAAATATAAAAGTATATATACATATAAATGAACGCATTGCTAATCGAAGAAGAAATTATTGATTTTAACAAACGAATTTGTTAAAACAACGAACACTGTTATTAATCTAATTTTAATGAAAGTGTTCGCATTATTAATGAATTAGTTGTTCAATTATTGTATTAAAAACTGCATATTTGTGTCAATAAATCGTAATTCGTTGAATCAATAAACAGTTTATTAAGAAAAAAAAAATAAGAGATGTTATATTTTCGTAATATTAATGAATACTTAATTGAGCCATCAAAAAATATGTTAATAATTGTTGTTCATTGATATTACGAACAATTTTTTTTTCAGTGTAGACGCATTATATTTTCAAATCTTGATGCAAAGATTCTCCTGACGAAAGCCATTAATGCTTACTTTCGATAATACAAAATATACACAAATTTTTAACCTAATTTGTCATCGGTTTTCATTGCTACCCATGTCAACCCGCTTCTCACTAGTTAAACATTGCAAATTGGTTTAAATTTTGGCAATATCAGTATTTTGTCTTTCCAATAGAAATTCCTTTTCCGACAGTTCAATCTACAATAATTAAATATACATAGGCAATTTAAAATTGAAAACTACACATTGTACATCTTACTATATCTTACTATTTTCGTCATCGTAAGAAGTAAATATATACAAAATATATACAAAAATAATTTTCCAGTTAGTAAAAACGCAACCATATCCTCGAATATTAACAAATTTACATGTATATATATACAAATTTAGGTTTATGAGCATATTTCATGATGTTTTTGACAGTTTTCATTGTATTGTGATTTTTGTTAGAATATTTTGAAATATAATTATGGTATACAAAACTAACTGTTTTGTAACTAAAAACCACTGATTTTAAATTCCACATTTAAATTATGTACATCAGCAGGTCTTAACCAAATTAATTTTCATCGATAAATTTTTAGATAAAATATTTTTCGATCTTTTAATAGTTTTTCCAAAAAAATTCCTTCTTCTAATTCCTTGTTATTTGATTTTAATATAATTTATACTTAATTCAGTTTCCGGAATAATACTTAAAATTCCAACAGATTGTTGATTGATTCCTTCAAGTCTATTAATTTAAAAGAAAATTCCTTCGTCATTATTACATAATAAATATCCTTATGCATTTTCTACATAAATAAAAAACAAAAATATGATAAATTACAAAATTGTTTTCCTTTTATTATGACAAGGATAATGACATAACCAGAATACATAAATTTATTTTCTTAATAACATGTACATACTGACTCGTATTATACACGATTACATTATAATACAATTATTCACCTTTACATAAATATTTAATAATACAATTTCTATTTAAACATAAAAAATTCATTATAAAAGAAAATCTTTTTATCCTGGTGTATCGAAAGAAGAAAATTTTCGCAATTAATATCCTGAGATAACTGTATTAGTGCAGTCGTGGTCAAAATATTAGTACACAATAAAATTATACGAATTTGTTATACCATACCGAGTGTTGTGCTAATGTTAGATTCACTCACAATGAAAATATATGAATTATGAAGATTATGGAATGTAGATTAGTTGAACTCTTAAGTCTACTGTAACTTTGTAGCTGGTATTTCCAATAATTGGTTATTACAAACTTATTAAGATTAAATATATATGAAGGACGAAATGCTTCAAGTGGAACACAAAGAAAAATTAAAATTGGACGTGATATCGGCGAAATGGACACAGCTGTATAGAATATTCTATACATTCACAAACATATCACATAAAAACATATATATTAAAATATATATATTAAATCAAACCCCAATAAATCAAAATCAATAGGGAATAATAAACTATGTGATAATTATAATAATGTAATGGTAATGATTATGATTTATGATAAAAATTGTATTGAAACAATATTGTTGTTGTAATTGTGTTAGCAGGTGTGAAAAAATTAAAGACTTATAATGTAACTAGCTTTGTAACCCGCCATAAATGACGGAAGCAAAATAAATTCTAGCATTTCTTTCCTTCATTAGAGTTTTCATTTCGAGTTTAAGAAAAATACGTATTTGCTTACTAATTTATCATACCTTTATTTTTGTACTATAACGCTTTTAATTACGATATAAACAGAATATTTGTAGTAAGGTACAAAATTTTCTATTCCCTCAAGGGTCATTTACTCGATCATTTTAGCGACATCCTTTTTGCCAACATTGAAAATTTATCGTATAATTCAGAGTTAAGTTAATACTGTCAACATTCAATAACATTCGCTGCGTAGGTTTAGCGTCAAAGTTTATAGCGAACAAATAATATTTTATAATGAGCAACAACTTTGAACGAAAACAATTTTAAAAATAAAAATAAATAAAATTGTAAATATAAAAAAAACAATAATATTGTAGGTACACATAATATTTATTTTGATGAATAAAATAAAAACTCGTGTTGGAGAAAAAATTAAAATAAAAAAATTTACTGCAAATAAATAGGTATTTACAAAACTGTTCATAACTTGTGAACCATTGATCGGTTATTTAAAATTTCATTTCATTTCTAAAAATTCATTATCGAACTGCTCATGTTAAAATTCATACATAATTATTATTTATAATATACATTAAAAAGAAGAACAACAATCAATATGGTTTAACCGATACTTATATATACCTACCTACTATATTAAAAGAAATTCATCACTCTCTACAATATACATTTCTACACACTTGAAAAAACAAATATACCTAAATATTATAAATTTACAAAGATAAGAAATAAAAAATAATAGTACAAAATTTCTTTTAATTCTTTAAAAATGTATAGGTTGTTATTGTTTTTATGTGTAAATCAGCAGAACCAAATATTATATACGGTCATAAATTTATATATCATATAGATAGATATATATGTATATTAAAAAAAAAACAATAAACAAAAAAAATAAAAATAAATAACAACTTTAACTCTTCATCGCATCACATTTCTGGCTAGAGTATATATACCTATAGTACTATAGTACAGGCAACGCATACGGTGGCAAAACTATGATACTATGATAATTTTCAAACCAACAACAAAAAACAAAAAACAAAAAAAAAATTTGTAGACACATATGCATATTGTATATAATTTTAAGTAATAAGAATAACTTTCGAGTGCATTATGTTTTTTTTTGTGTTAAATGCTGTTTGCCTTTTGGTTATTATACCATCATATTAAACTATTAATAAAATTTCTATTAGTCCTTATTATTATAAATCAAAAAAATTATTTGTTTTATTTATTTTATTATTATTATTTTTTATTTTTCCTTATTATTTGCGAAGCAAACTAACATTAAATTAAAAAAATATATTTAATGCAATGGTATTTTTTCCTGCAAAGGTTCAGCATGGTAGACAGGGGTTAAAGAAGAGTACCAAAGCAATTTGTGTACATATTGCAATATGTGTATATATTGCGATATGTGTATTGTATATGTGTTGGAGTATTCCGTCGGACTTACAGGCATCCAGATAAATGCAGAAAATTATATAATGTAATAACTACAAAAAAAAAACAAAAAAAAAAAGGAAAAAATAAAACTATTTAACTTGGGAATTATAAATTTATTTACAAATTAGTTTTTTTTTTCGTCTTTGTTTATTTTTTATTTTTATATTAATTTTTTATTAATTTTATATAATTTTCCTTTTCGTCTTCTTAATAAAATCTCGTTAGCTTATAAATTGTAAAATAAATTGAATTATATACAAAAAAAACAATAAGATCAGACAGCTTAAGCTATGATCAATAAAACTAAATTTAATTATCTATTACGTATTTGATTTACGTGAATTGTAAAACAAAATAAAGAATAAAAAAAAACCTCAGCAGAATTGGAAGTAGCAGGATAATATCAATGTTGTTTTTTAAATACGTTTTTACTGATAAAAATGCCATTTACGTAAATACAACGTATTGTAATGCATAACCATAGTTTAATGCAATGCATACTTTAATACCCCAGTTGCAATATTCTCAGAGGGCACCAGTAATTACGGCTTACATGAAAAAAATATATAAAAAATATAAATAATCTCTCTGTTGCAGCGCAGTTTTGAAGCTTTCATATTACAATGATGCTTGAGTCTGCAATCGTCCTTTATAACCAATTTCTTGATATCTTCTACGAACTATCTATGTCTCTATGTAGGTTGACGCCTTATCGTATAAATTGTGTTTAACGTACGAATACCCGCAGCATTTTATTCAAAAATATTTTTCTGTAGCTGTTCCTTCACGACTGAATGCCCATATACTTTGCCCAGTACATATGAACTTTATTATTGGATAATAAACAAATATTTTGTTTTCAGTTGATATTTTCGCTACCCTATATTTTTAATATTGCTACCCTATATTCATAATTGTTTCAGCTTTCTATACTTTATTTCAACTTGCGATCGCTTTCTTTTCACATGGTTCAGAGTTTTGCATTCAAGGTAATGCCAAGCAATATATTGTGAAGTGATATTACAGTTGCAAATGCAAATCATTATTTACAAAAATAAGAACTAGAAAATGAATTTACAATCCCTTTAGAAGCTAGAGCGTCACAATTGAAAGTCACCTAAAATATAATTCAAATATAACGTTTTCAATCAAAACCGTTTTGAATAACAGTTCATATTCTGGGGTATGTCATAAACAATAAATTAAAGATCAGAACCTAAAAATAACTTCAGTACAAAAAGAAATTTGAATTTTGATTAAGAAATGCAAGCAAAATATGCATAATTATTGAAAAATTCTAGCCAAGCACTTTATGAAAACTGTATGAAAACAGTCAAATCCAGCGTAGATTAAAAAAAGTTCTCCAAAGAGTATATTTTACTTCCAAATTTAAAGGATTTAAATTTAAGATTATTGTTTAGCATGTAATATTGCTACATACCTTAATAAATAGCACTATTTGTTAAATTTTTTGTTTACTATTTAATGGATAGGCCTGATTTATTTAGAATATAAATATTTATTCAATTTTCAAATTAGGTATTTAATTTTCCAGCTCTGTAACAAAATTGTATCTATTAATGTTATTATTTTAACAAAAGAATATCAAATCTATCATCATTCCATATTTATGTGAATTCTCTGTAAAATTCTTATTTTTATATACCCAAATATACACGCACACTCTATAAAAAATGCACGCATACATGTATACATTAAATTATTTACAGATAGTAAATTATTAGCTTTAATTAAATTAAATTAAATTTATTACTTTTTATCTAGAACGATTATTTAAGATTTAAGATTACAATATTTAAGTGCTAATAATAATGTAATGTTTATTAGCTTCTAAAAGTATGTAATAAGTATTTTATCTATTATGTTAAATAAATAATAAATACGTAAGAACAAAAATATTCATTATAAATCTATTCTCATAAGTTAATTTCAAGAGTATATTAAATTGCTATTAAAAACACGTTATAAAATTAATTTTTAATATAGATATTTTTCCAGTGCTCTACAATATGCTGTAAAATGTTCATTAGAATGAATTATATTTATTTCATGACATATAATTTTCCAACAAACATCCAACGTGCAAAAAATGTAATTATTAATATATTTAATGTATTTAAGGTACGCTTTGTTTAGATAGATAGGACAATATCTGGAAGAAGAAAATTATTGAATGTAGATTAGTGGAAAGTTGAAAATGATTAGTATTTTCCATAAACTGTAAGTTGGAATTGAATATGGAAGCATCGTCGCCTCCCAATTATTTTGTTGTAGATCCAGAAAATCGAGTTTTGGGAAATATAACCATACTTTTGATATTTTCGTCAATTTAACTTTAATGTTTAGTAGTAGTATGGTCCCTAATTTATCTTTTAGAGGTAGAAAAACAAAGTCTTTTTGAACAAGAATTAAAACTTTAAGGACATTTTCCTTAAAACTATACTAACGTTTACGCCATTTTTATGCAGTTTTCCTTGCACGTACAGCAAAAAAATTTGTATAAACAAAATAACTGTTTTGTTTTTTAATCTGGAATATTGTTTATAGTACATACCTATTTTCTTCTAAATTTATAAGAAAACAAAATAGTTTTGAAATTCAATCTCGGTTTTATTAAGCAAAATTTAAGTTATTTTAAGACTTTTATATTTTATTTATTTCTCATACTTGTGGAAATGGCCTGGTTCGGACAATTTTTGGACAATAGTTTCTTCTTGTGGATCGGTCGAAATTAGATTGTAGCAATGCTGTGGCAAGAATTCTATTTTTGTTCTGAGATATACAAGAATCACTCCATAATATGAGGTGCTTTATATCAGGAAAATCTGTTGAAGTTCTGTTCAATATTTTTATAAGAGAACTGGCTATGTCATTTCCGGTGCGGCCACTGTGTATAATTAGTTGTAATAAATAATGTAAATAATAAATGTCTTTTCTTTTCTTGACCATTAATATTTTTCTCACCTTCCTTCTTTTTAAATTCGACACAACGGTCATATTAGTTTTTTTTTTTGTTTGAAAACTGACATTGACATGGTAACATACTCTTTAAATGATATTTGCTCTTCTCTATCGACTCTATGGAAGTGAATTTCTTAACATATTTTCATCTTTTTAGGTTTATAAGAGTTCCAGTTTTTGTATTGCGAAGATTTTAAAAATGATACTAAGGGCGTTTCCGAACCTCTTGCACTAAAGCTGTCACAAATCGCACTTGATTTGTTGTCAAAATTTTTGTGTAGTCTCAAATACACTAAATATCGCAAAATTAAATTTATTAAAACTGAAAATAAAAAAAAAATTCAGTGCGATTTGACAGGTTCAGTGCGAGTATCAAGTACAAGTGCGAAAGGTTCGGAAACGCCCCAAACACGCTTTTCTGATATATTTATATATATTTTTCTGAAATAAGAAAAAAGTTTTAAAAACTTGAATCATGTTATTATCCTTTTCTAAATAACATACAAAGCATTTTTTGCCCTAACGAATCCTTAATTCTTCTGCTATGGACAACCACTTGCACTGTCAAACATTCTACTGTCAACCACTTGAACAATGCAGAAAGTATTTTATATACCACATTAAAACCACAATCCGAAACACTTACGACAAAATAATATTGTTTTTCCGTTGCTATTATTGAGGAGTATATATAGCATTGTTCACAAAAACACATACGGCACAATAATCAAATTAAAAACATATAACAATCTGTTATTTGCCAACTTACGTCAAAATAATTGCACAAATTCGAAAACGTTAATTTACACCGCATCGCGTTTTGTCCGCATCAAGAAATTTCGCATTTAAGTCCAAATAAGAATAAAAACATCAATCTTGGTGTCACTTACAGCAAATTAGCAATGAAATATCTCTGCATCTACGTTACATATAATAACGTCGAATACACAGATCGACAGAGCTTCAAAAAATAATAAAGATGGCATTTTCAGCTCATATTTTTTGATTTTGTGTTGTCATAATCATCAACAATGACCTGTAACCCCATTCGTGGGGCATAGTGAGGAATTTTGTGATGTACGACATTATAATTGCGGGACGACAACATATCGCAAAGAATATAAATACATATTCATGAAATGCAACTATGGACGGATTTCTGTAACGATTTTTATTTCATCTTGAACCCTTTTGATGGGATCAGCTCATTTCAGCCTGATAGCTTGTTTGCAACAGTAAGTAAATCATCAGATTAACTTGTTTAGTAACTGTGATTACTGAGCATATACCTGAGTGATATACTGAACATATACCCACATATCTGGAAGTTAAGTGTGAATTTATAAATCCTAGTGAAGTAAAGGGTGAATTTTTAAAGATATTTCACAATTTTAAGTCGCATCAAAGTAACCTAAGGCTGTAATGAAATTGTCAAATCATATGTGTGAGTTACATTTCATATTTCTTTTTAACTGCATCCAAAGATGACAACATTACATCGCATTACAATTAATTAACTCATACATTGGCTCTTTTTGCGTCGCAATATATTAAAAAGTGAGCCATTTCATCTATAGAAAACTTTTACAAAGCCCTTCTACAGAAACAAAGAGTAATTTAAAATATTTCATTTTATTTTATACATTAAATTATTGCCAATGGGCAATTATTATATTATGATTTTAATAAAACTTTTTATTAATTGTAAATTTAAGAGTTAAAATAAATATTTAATGGTATAATATTATTAAATCATAAAAAAAAAACAATAAAAACAAAAAAAAAAAATAAAAATTAAATTCTTCTTTCATTATTGAAAATTTTTGAAAATAATTTATAAAATTTATAATAAAATAAAAATGAAGCTACAAAGGGATTTCAACTTAGAATTTTCGTTAATGTGTATTCAAATCGGATAAAAAAATAGTTATTTTTTTGGCATAATGAAAAATAAAATCTGCAAATATATTCTAGTAATATTACTAAAGGATAAATTGTTCTAGTAGAAACGATTTTGAATAAATATTTTTCTATTCCTTATTTATAATTAATAAATATTCCTGGAACACATTATTGAAATTTAATTTAAAAATTCGTTTTAAGTGAAATTTTGTTAAATATAAATAAATTTTAATTCAGAAAAATATATTTAAACAAATGTACTAATTATGAACAGTTAACTTTACTAGGTGACTCACAAATTCTAATTTTGTTCCCATCAATTGAAATTTCGTTAAATTTTTCTAATTTAACTTACAAAAAACAGATCATCACAAATCATATATCTTTTATGTATGAATTATGACCTCGTAAATTCAATGAAAAATAATATGAGTATCTACGATTCAAAACGTGCATTGTCCACATAACAGTCTATGCTGCAGGCCCGACATTTTTGGAAAGTGTCACCAACATAATTGAATTTTTGAATAATTTTCTAGTATCAAAAAAGAGATATTTTATTCTGTTAGTGGCTATGATGACTGTTTTTGTATTTTAAATGTTTACATCGTACCTAACCACAATTTTTAGATTTATTTTATTTATTTATTTATTTAATTTATATAAATTGTACATAAGACTATTAGTCTTTTTACTATACAATTACAATATTCATTTCAGTTTGATTTGGTTTAATTTAGTTTAGACACACATAAAGTTATAGTGAACAAGAAAAACAAAAAAAAAACAATTTAGTTTCGAAAGTTACCGTAAACAAAGTTACATCGGTAATTATTTCTTATAAGAAAAAAAATAGTTTATAAGGACTCAAAAAAGCAAAAATATTTATGTAAACATTCCCAAAAAAATTTTTCTTAAATTTAATAAAAAAAAATTTTCAAGGTAAAAAAAAAACAACTCCCAGAATCCTAACAAAAGTCAAATGGAAATCTATGCATTGTAAGTTCATGTTCTTTATGAATATACAATTGCAAAAAACTAAAATTACAAAAATAAATAAATAAAGAACTTTGACACATTCTTTAAATAGTCTTGAACATTAACAGTCATTTCGGGTGACTAGACTTTAACTGTCTTAATATCATAACAACAACAACACAAATAAAACCAAAAATAAAATCTCTTTCTAATGAATTCAAAAATTTTAATATAAAAAAGAATATTTTTATCTTGACATTTGTTAAACACAACTCAAAGAAACTTTTTTTTTGTTATATTATTTTTATTTATTTATTTCAAATACATAAAATACTTATATATGTATTTAGATGTCATTAGGATAACAGCTGTAATAATAATTTACACCATTCATTCCAAAAATTGATTATTTTTCTGAATTCGAAACTTTTGTGAAATTTCAAAATAATTTCAAATAGAAAAACATCTGTCAAAATAGATTAAGGATCATTTTAAGCATAGACACAAACCAATTTAAATTTTATTCTCTGATAAATTCTATTTCAAACAATTTTAAATTTTTTTTAAGGGTTTTTCAAGGTTCTTTAGATTTTTTTTTTTTAGATAACATTCAAAAATGCTCAAATCACGAATATAATTTTTTTTGTTGCTTTTGTATTTTTTTTTTTCTAATTTTCATATCACGTAGTTGATTTTTCCCAAGAGAAAAATATATCAATTCTTCAATACATTTCTAATATCCCATCCATAAGTATTCAACAAGGTAAAATTCATATGGAACACGTATCTATTTTTTTTTTTTTTTTGTTTGAAATTATAGTCAAAACATTAGATTAAATTTTGTCGTACTATTTGAAATAGGGAAAGAACTAAAATATTGATTCAATATAGAAGAGTATGTTTATCTATATATTCAATGGAGTTCATTTATTTCTCTAAAAGAGCAACTAGCTCTCTAAGAGTATATTTTGATTATATATCACTTTATGGTCTAGTTCTAGTCGGTAGTCTAGTCAAACGATATTTCAAACACGTGTTCAAATTTCTTGGGAAATAAGCTTTGACAGTTCAGTAGGTGGAGCAAACTACACTAAGAACAATAAAAACAATGGATGTAAACTAATCTGACAGTTTTACAGTATCAGAACTATAACTATATCTCAGCTATGATGGATACTCTGTCAAATGTATAAAACACAAGTTATTAATGAAATTTTATTAACAAAAAAATTTGTATGGACTAGCAAAATATGACATAATCTTTTTTTTTTTCATATTTTACATTAAATTTTACCGGTTAACCTCATGTAAGTCAATCTCAAGAAAATAATTATATTCACCAATTTGTTCTATTCAAACTCATGTTTATCACCACTGTATCGCTTATTTATTTTAATAAAGCTTCTATTTACAAAGAATAAAAAGTAAAAATAAAATTTAAGGGCTCACCTAACATCTGGATAAAATTACTTATAGACTCATAAAATTCGCAATCATTTTTTATACAAAATTTAATTGTGTAACAAACTATTTTAATCATACATGTATGTGCATACCAAATTTATAATTAAATTACTGCAATGTTCATCATGACAGCGTTTATTCAATAACGTATATTTTTAAATGTCAAATTCAAAGAATTTTCAATCGTCATTGTCAAATTTTTATATCTACTTATATACTGTTCGACAATTAACATATAAAAATTAAAATTCATTTAAACATTTTAATTTCAA
Organism: Argyra leucocephala; assembly: GCA_963942445.1. Lineage (NCBI taxonomy): Eukaryota > Metazoa > Arthropoda > Insecta > Diptera > Dolichopodidae > Argyra > Argyra leucocephala. Next base: position 5,289,658 of record OZ012681.1, on the reverse strand, counting down.
TTAGGTTGCAGTCACAGCAATACGTAAAGTAAATACGTCAAATTTTTTTGTTTTCAATTTTACTGCAACTGTCTAGACGCAAAATTTTAATACAAAGTTATACAAATTGTCACAAATATCCGATGAAATATATTCTGTTCTAAATTTTAACATTTTTAGTTCACAGAGCAGTTTATTTTAACATTTCTAGAGAACAGTAAAAATTCAAGGGAACACTGAAACAGCAAAATAGATTTTTCATAGAATATAAGTTTGTTAAAATTTAACTAAATTTGTTAAAATTTGTGTAAATTTGTTAAAATTTGTGTAAATTTGTTAAATTTGCAACTGAATTGGTTTTTTAGATTAACTTTTTACCATTCCTTTAGCTTTATATAAAAAAAAAATTTTCTACTGTCATAGTAAAACTGAAACAAAAAATGTTTACGTATACCTAATCATTTGACATATTGCTATAACTGTAACCTCAACCAATAATTTATTCTACTCGAATTTACAAACAAAATAGGTAGTCCAGGGATGATATCTTTAGTACTATAGTACTAGATTTAGTACTTTCAGTTATAAAAAAATACTGTAGTACTTTCATAACAAATCTAATACCCATGCAGAAATTTTCGGATTTTTTAAAAATACTTAATTATAAATAAGCTTTTCTTCAAAAATACTTTTCAAAACTGCGTGTGTAAATTAGTGGGTGTTCTAATGAAAATAAATTTTTCTTAGCGGGGTGATTTATTGTTAATTTTCAAAAATTAATTTGACTGTTGTAATCGTTGTAGTTTAAATTTTTTTTGAGATGTTGTAAATTTAAAATAACATCAATATTATATTATTGCACCTTAAAACAATATTTAAATTATTTCTACAGTGATGGCTTTTACAACCTGAAAAATTCATCCCTGTACCGTACCCATGAATTCATTTTCGTAAGTATAATTGTTTGTTTGTTTTTAATTTTATGTATCACAGTTGATACACCATGCAGTTTTGCATTTTTGTTAGTACCATTTGGCGTTAAAAAATATATTGGAAATGCACGTGGAAACAAGTCATATTTACTCAATAAATATTTTATAAATAATCAAATACATGTTATATAATTTTACAGTGGAAATGAATGATCTAAATGAAAAAGATATTTTGGCTATTCTGAATACATGGGGACGAAAGTGAAGATGAATTTGATTGTGAATCAGAATATGAGTTCGATCTGAATCCTATAATTTTACCACCAACTGAAAACAATGGCGATTTGTTTGATATTGAAAATTTATCAATGATAATAATTGATGAAACTGAAACTATAAATAACATTCCTAGTACAAGCAGTAGCTTTGTTGACCCAAAAACAGCTGCGAAAGATTTAAAAAATAAATACGCAAAAGTTGTATGGAAACAAAAAGAATTCCCAAATAAATCAGATGAACTCAGCTTCAAAGAAACCATAACTCTATCAGCTAGTATATTAAATCTGAAAACTCCGTATGAATTTTTTAAATATCTTTGGACTGATGACCGTTTAGAACATATTGTCGAACAAACTATATTGTATTCGTCGCAACTACATCCTGAACATCCATTCAAAATAAATAAAACTGAAGTCAGTCAGTATATTGGAATTTGTGTATTGATGTCTGTTATTTGTATCTCTGACACACGCAAATATTGGTCACCAGTCATAGGAAATAATTAAATACAAGAGACAATGACTGTAAATCGTTTTGAGAAAATTAGAAAATTTATTCATTTCAATGACAACACCGAAATGCTTCCTAGGAATAGCTCACAGCATGACCGTTTGTTTAAAATACGTCCTCTTATAACGTATCTTTTAGAAAAATTTCAAAGCATACCTTATGAAGAGTGTATGTCAATTGACGAACAATTATGTTCGACCAAAGCCAGGAGTTATCTGAAACAATATCTACCAGACAAACCTCATAAATGGGGTTACAAGTTATTTGTTTTAAGCGGAGTTTCCGGGTTTTCCTATAATTTCGAAATTTATACCGGGCAAGAAAACGATCCGACCAAGCGGCTATCATATGAACCAGATCTGGGCTGTTCAGCTAACATTATTATCAGATTATTACGCAATGTTCCAAAACATGAAAATTATCGCATATATTTTGATAACTATTATACAACGTTACCATTACTTGTAGAATTGGCAAAACATGGTATATATGCGGTTGGAACAGTTCGAAGAAATCGTCTTCCAAATTGCAAGCTACCTAATGAAAACGAATTGAAGAAGGAAAAACGGGGTACCACTACAGAATACGTTGCATCTGTTGATGGCATTGATATTGCCACGACAGTTTGGAAAGATAATAAGCTCGTAAATTTGATTTCAACGTTCACAGGAAAAGCACCCATGCAAACAGCTCAACGATTTGATAAGAAGCTGAAACAAATGGTTACTGTAGATTGCCCGAATATAGTTAAAGAATACAATAGGTTTATGGGTGGAGTAGATAAGACTGATAGTCTTATTGGCAGGTATAAAATCAAAATCAGATCGAAAAAGTGGTATATACGAATTTTTTACCACTTATTGGATCTTACTTTAGTAAACTCGTGGATTTTATATAAAAGAGCTTATGCGGAAAAACAAAATACTTTGTCGCTATTGGACTTTCGCCTTGAAGTAGCTGAAACCTTGTGTAAAATTGGCACTTCAAGAACTTCTGCACGAAAAGGAAGACCTTCTTGTTCCAAAATAGAACCCGTGCTTGAACCAAAAAGACAGAAAATTTCTGCAGCTCATTATCCATCTACAGATATTCGTTTGGATAACTTTGCACATTGGCCAATGTGGACGGACGAGAGACAACGATGTAAGAATCCAAAGTGCAGTTTCTTATCCCCCGTTATTTGTGAGAAATGCAAACTGCATTTGTGCTTTCAAAAGAATAGAAATTGCTATACAGAGTTTCACTTGAACAAGTAAATTATTCTCATACAATGAACATTTTTATCTAACTTCTCTTAAAAATGAATTTATTATTATTTTTTAATTAATTTTGTTTTTATATTTCGAATTAATTGTTACTTTAGATAATGAATTGTTATTTTTTTTAATACCAAAAACTAAAATATATTGTGATATTATTTTATTTTGAACATAGATGCATTTTACTTTCACTGCATAGTGTATCACTGGTGATACACATTAAAATCTCTTGATATTTACCAAATTTGTAATTTTTTTTTATTATTATTGTTATTTTTGATGTTAGAAGCTACTTTCCCTTCGGAAAACATTTTTTTCGATAAAAAATAAAAAATCATGCAGTTGTAGGGTTAAAATAATAAAAATTTGAAATAAAAGTGAAAATAAAATTGAATTAACTTTTGAACATAATTATGAATTATAACTATATTTTCATTGAATTGCAATATTTCTTCTGTTTCACCTTTTTCATGTATTTAGTACTTTTAGGAGCTTATCTAGTACTATTTTTTTATAACTTTAGTACATTGAAAATTCATCATATCAGAATATCATCACTATTAAACAACTACCTATACTGTAAAATATAATCATCTTCATATATTGTTCAATCACACACTCATATACATATTATATAACTCCTATGAAATACACAATCAATCAAATTCATAATTTATATGGTAAAAGAGTAATTGAGTGAAATGAGAGTGAATAACACAAGTAGAATTTTAAAATAATATTCCAATTATTTTCATATATGTATGTGTTTATCCCTACATACACCATGTTTAGAAAATAACAATAAAAAAACAAAAAAATAACTAAAAATTTTATTTGAAAAAAGATAAGAATTTAAAATTGTCATCATTATTATCTTTATACTTATAAAAATAATAACAAAAATAAAAATATTTTGTTAAATTCAATGAATAATCAATTTTCCCCTGTAAACTCATTAAACTCCTTCAATTTCTATTCATATGGAAATTTTGTTAAATTCAAATACAAAACTTGACTTACAAACATCTCATTTAGAAAACGACTTATCTATTATAGTTGATAATATATTAAAAAATTCTGGTTTTATTTTCACATTAACAAGCATCTAAGCAATTTAAATTTCAAAGGGAAATCATTTTAAATTTCCAATGGAATTTAAATTTTTTTTTTTTAACATTATTTAAAATAATACAGAGTGAAGTGGAAAAGAAAATAAATTTATGTCATTTTAGCTGATATCCACTTCTATAGGTGTTCTTCTATATGTTTAGCTGCTACCTATTTCTACATAATATATTAGACATTCCCGCGATCATATTTCATTAACTCCTATAGGTAAATCTATATATATAGAACTCATTTTAGTCACTCACGATTCAAAAGTCACCAGATATGCTACTGAACCAAAAGATATTTTCACCACAAAATTCAAATGTCAATCAAGTGTTTGATGTTAGATTCTCATTAAAGAGGTTTTAAGGACTTAATCATTTTATTTTAAATTTACCTTTAACTATCATTTGCATAGTTGAAAAAGTGCGGTCATTGGCAAAATACATTCATTTGGTTTAATGTTTAGTTGGTTTTAATGTTTTGTAGGCTCACTAAATATCTGAGCATGTATTCCATAGTGATATTGAGGTAAAAACAAAATGCATGTATGAATAAAGCCACACGTGGGACGTAACAATTTTATTGCTATAAGACTCTTGCGCACTCTTATAACACTATTATAAACACTCTTATAGCAGTATTAGTGTTAATTTGAGAGCTCCGCAATTGCTGCGAAAGGTTATAAATACGTTATAGCACTTAAATGGAGAATTCTATAAGGCACCGGAGCATGTGCTGTAATATTGTTATAGGATTAGTATACATGTATTAGTGTATATGTTTTTATTTTGAAATTATATTCATTTGAAATAATTTATGTTATGCGAGAGTGAGAAAGATATTATTTTTTATTTTCGAATAATAATTTTATGGAGTTTATATTTATTTCCTGAGAAAGGGAGATAGATATTAGTTAACAATATAAAAAATGACTTACTAATAAATAATATGTTTCGGTCAAAAATAATTGTATTAATATTTATAAAATTATTGTGAACAAAATGCAAAATTTGACATTTATTATAAAAATTTCTTCAAAAATAACCAATTTTTAAATAAATAAAAGAAAATATATTTTTAAATTGCATCTTTAAAATATTTAATAATGTATGTTAATAAATGCATAACATCAAATTTGACAGTTAAATTTTTCTTTTAAGTAAAAATGATATTTTTGCGAAAAAAAAGCAAAATAAAACTTTTCAGTTTTTGTTTATTTAAAAAAAAAAATACCTCGTTTGTAGAAAATAATGGCCGTCGCAAAATATTTATCTAAAACCTACAGTAAGTTTATTAGTAACATTATATATAATATAACAACACTTTAACTCTTAATATAGGATTACGCACTTTTAGATTTATAAAAACATTGCTGTATCACTTGCGGAAAATCCCATTATAACAACTCCCGCAATTGCTATAAGAACATTCTTATAGCAATATTAATCACATTATTCCCATAAAAACATCATTATAACACCTTTAGTGCTAATCGGGAGTCATATAGAAGTCTTGTAGCACTAATTTTGTTTTTATAACAATAAAATGATACGTGGGATACTGGACACCCCGCATAATTTGAAGCATTTTCCTGCAACTCACTGTTCAAAATTATTAATAAATGTCAAAGAAACAAACTGGTATGACAGGTTGAATCAAAAAATCCGCCCAAATGAATCAAAAAAAAATTAAACCAATCTGTCTAAGAGAGGGTGATCATCGAATAGAAAGGACTTACTAACACGTTGTATTGTAAAACAGTATTCATTTTAAACTGTGAAAAAATTTGAATTTTTCAAAAAATATTCAAAACACAAGAGGGTTGTTGCTTACATATAAAAATTATCTGAACGCGTTCATATCATTTCTCTGCGGAATTATAAAATATTCTCTTTAGAATATGGTAAATTAATTCATAAATATCAAATAATTTTGATTTAAATTTAAGTAAAATACAAATATGATTTTTATTAATAAATAAATCTTTAATAATAAAATAAATAAAATTAGAAATTCAAATTTTAAAATTTCAAAAAGAAAGAAAAATAAATAATTTCATTTCCCCGCTCAAAATTTATGCAAAATATATATTTTAGCAAAAAATTAAGATAATTTTTTTGAATTTTAAAATATTTTAAATAGAATTTTCATATTTATTTATTATTGATTTCTGGAGAGTAAAAAACAAAAAATTATTATTGTTTATTTTTGTTTTTAAGCTGCAAAATATATTTACAATATAAAAAAAAATGTGTGCGAAAGTGACTTGAAAGTTTTAGTGAATTTGTGATTTTAACAGCTTTGTGAAATTAAACGTAACTCGGGTTAATTTACAATATGTCAAATTATCTGAAAAATTGCTTGAAAAAATTATATTTAACCATATTTTTATATATTTAAATACGTAACTGTCAAAATTTTAACCAATTAAAATATTTTTTTTGATATGATTGTCTCGACGCTTTTAACGCGCGTCACTCGTGAACTTTCACAGTGAAATGAAAATTTTGTTTTGCTTATAATGTCAACGCCTTTCAAATGAGTAAAGAAATGTCATTCTGTTGTATATACCTACAAATACAATTCATCCTATACAGTTTGTTATACATATATGATCATATTTTCACGAACTAAATTGATTAACTATTCTTCAAACCCCATTTTTGATTTTTAAATTTTGAATTTTGGGCTTGTTTTGATTTTTAAATATTTAAGCTACGCTAGCTAAACATAAATATTTAAGATTTTCAAATTTTTAATGTCTTTATTATATGATAAAAAATTTCAAATCTGAATCAAATTCAACTTTCTCACGATGACATTTTTACGGCGTTGAAATTGCCTACAATCATACCATTTCATATATTTCAATTTTTTTGACATCTCACGTTATTGAAAAGCCTATAGCATAAATGAAAAGATGACGTTTAGGTAAATGCAAACTTTTGATAGTTTCATAAAGTATAGGAAGTAAATCTAAAGAATTTAATTCAACTAACAAAAAATGGCTCAACAAACGAAGAGCATTCAACAATTTTGCAATTCAGTACAATATTTGAATCTATAATATAGAATTTAAAATAAAGAAGCACGTCACTATTGAAGAAAATATTGGAGTATTAATAATTATTAATAGAATAATAATATCTAGCTGCTATACAGGAAACAGAAATATAAAGCAATTAATAAATTAAGGTGGATTTTCACTATCTTCTTCTATCAGTAGATAAAAATCAAAAGCTATCATAACAACATCAACAAATCATAATTTGACAGTTTGGTTTATTTGTCTACAAAAAGAGTCGAAGTGTATTTTTGCAACAAAAAATGTTTTTATTGGTTGAAATTTTGACAGCTGAGAATTTTTATTTACCGGTGAAAAAGTGATAAGGCTCTTCTGAAGGAGATGATATATACCCCTGGAACCTAATTACTATATCCCAAGGATGTCTGGCGTTCTTAGCTTACTAAAAATACGATATTAATCTTTAAAGGACAAAAAGGACATTTGAAAGTATTCTGTTTTTGATAATATCGTATATAAACCGTTATATTTGTTGATCGGTTAGAAATATATATATTAGATTTTTCATCTAGTAAGATGAACGGTCTGGAGCATATTTTAACATTAATTTGATAATGATAACTTAGTTACTTAAACCGAATACATATATATATCTTATAGACACAAAACCTAAAAACAACAGGGATATTACTAAGCGTCCTTCCTGGTACACCATCTGCTTCAGAATCCCCAGCAATAATTCACCTTAAGTTGTTCTTTGTTAGAAAAATAATGAAAATGAAACAGTAAACATAATTTAATCTTATCATATTCCCCATTGTTCAGGACCATGATTATGAATCAAACTAATAATTTGTATGTCAATGATCAATGAATAGCTGCTCCATTGGCGCAAAGTTAATCTGTTTTTATTAACATAAAAAAAAATAGTTTTTAACTCTATTTTTATATTTAAATACGTAACTGTCAAAATGTTAACCAATTAAAATATTTTTTGTTGCAGTTCATTTTGATTGAAATTTTGCAGCTTCGGAAGTTTTTATTTGAATTTTTAAATATTCATTAATAGATTACAATTACCTAGCTTATTCTGTGAATGAAAATACAAAGCTGTCAAATTTTCACCAATCAAAATTTTGTTGTCAAAATATATTAGTTGTGTTCAGTAAACTATTGTGTGAACTTTTTTGTCCCAAAGTGTTCTAATCGGTGTTCAGTCACATCTAAATTGATCTTTTTGGACATTTTATTTATTTATTAAATATTGACAGTTAAACAAAGGAATTTGAGAGTGAACAAAAACTAAAACAAATATTCAAAAAAGTATTCTGTACATTTTTTATTCTAAAGTATTTGACATTTAATTGTCATTGTCAAAAATAGTTCTGTTCTGTTCTAAATCTGCCGAAAAAACTTATTAATTAATAAATTAATGGCCGAGTCTATTCTGTGGATGATAATAGAAAGTTGTCAAATTTTTCTTAGTGGAAATTCGACAGATTAAATCGACAGATTGACAGTTAATTTTAAATTGACAGATTACGTATTTAAATCCAACCATCAAGTATCAAAGTGTTAAGTGAAAAAATTTCACTTACAATTGCTTTAAACAAAAACCGTGAAAATTTCAAAACAAACAAATTTATTTTTAAAAGAATTTAAGCCCATTCGATCTTTTATGTAAAATATCTATATTTTTTTTTTATTTATCAACAAAAAAATAAACTAGAAAATTTCCTTAATATTTTTTTATTAATGTTTAAAAAAAATTGATTAACTATAGAAATAGCATCAATTATGATATTATCCAACAATCAATTCCCTAAATTTATTCAATTAACTTTCTAAACCTACTCAAGTACAGGCAGAGTACTTGAAAATTTTTATTAAAACAAAAAATTTTCCAATAAAAATGCAAATTTTTCATATATATATTTTTTTTTGCGTTTAATTTTTGAGTCTAGACTTTTTTTTAAATTTTCAAATAAATTAAAATTTTTATTTATATGAAATGGCAGAACTGGCAGTACCTTTTTTTGACATGAAATAATTTTTAAAAATTACATAGTATGTGGAATTAATTATAAATGCATAACATAACATTCACCTGATGTTTTGGAATTAAAAAGTTTAATCTTATCACTTAACATTATACTTTAATCCATATAACAAGGTATAACAAGGTTAAATATTTGTTTGCTTTTATACGTGCATATTTTTTTATTTTGGCTGTGGAATTTTAATATATTTTTAATCTCAATGTGGAAATTTTTGTAACAAATGCTTAACATTTTGTTGAGAAATTATTTGTCTAATTTTTGTATGATTCTTGAATATTATAGTATTTAATAATAAACATATATATATATGTATATATACTTTAAAAACTCAACAACACTAATTTATTATATAAGTGTATAAAAATTTCGCTCAAATCTGCATTTTACTATTTACTGTACTAATTCCAAGTACTAATATCATCGTATATCAAAACAGTAAACACTGCTGTATCTGATTTTGAATATTTAGAAAATCAAATTAAATTTAAAAGCTAAATATTACATTCCAATAAAGTAAATAACATATACTTAAATAAATTAACCACATATTTAAAAGATCAACGATATTTAGTATAAAACCAAATGAATATTTCGTGCTTTTGTTTTATTACAAAAAGGATATACGAATATTGTATATTACTATTATTGTTTTTTTTTGTGTTATATATTTTCACGGTCCTTACGTGAATGTCGTAAATTTCGTCTCAAATCTTGTTATATTATCATTAAAAACCTCCATTAAAGAATTTAAAGGACCTTTAAAAAAATTTCTTTATTTCTATAAATATACTCAGTATATTTTCTTTCATTGCCACCCCCTTCACAAAATCTTTAAACATCCATTATACAATAAAAATATCCGCCCTATGCCCAACTGATGAAGTTGTTGCAGGACAATATAATGATACAATAAAATTCTGTTTTATATATTATATTTTTTTTACAAATTTCACGTAATCTAAGCCTCAAAATGCCTACAGAAAACCAAAAAAAAAATATTAAAAAATTGTGGTCTCTAAATAAAGTTACTATTTTGGAGTTGATCACGTCGGCAATTGTAATAAAGTTATATATTTTTATTTTTTCTTGTTTTTGTGGTTTATTTTAGTCATAACAAAAATAAATCGAAAAATAAACACGTGACAATTTGTTATATTGTTGTGTGCTATTTTATTTTTCAAATGACATGATGTTGATTTAACTGATTGTAAAATATCAAAGTATTCAAATGTTTTGCGGATAGGTGGTTGGTTAGACGCTTCAAACATATTTGTTGAATCATAAAGGAATGAAAATTTTTAAAATAAACATAAAATACAATTTTATTATGTTTTTTTTTATTATTATAAATTAGAAAGGTTTAACCTTTGTTGAAATAATTCAGTAATAAAATTTTACTATTAATGAGCATAATTTCAACTTGTTCTAACAAATGGCGCAAGGAATCGTGTCTTAATTCTGATAACGCTTTCACTAACAAATCGTTTTAATTCAATTTGCAACTAACCATTATAATTCGATTCAAAAATTCAAAAAATTAGTATCACAAAAATAACGAACAGTATATTGTCAGTAGTTATACCGATAATATCATATACTAATATGATAACCTTCTAAAACAGTTTGCTGTAAACCGAATTCAATGAAAAATATCATTATTTGCAATTTTAAATACATTTAAAAATAAAATCATATTTGAAACCCCACGTAACAATTTTATTGCTATAAGACTCTGGCGCACTCTTATAACACTATTATAAACACTCTTATAGCAGTATTAGTGTTAATTTGAGTGCTCCACAATTGTTGCGAAACGTTATAAGTACGTTATAGAATCCTATAAGGCACCGCCGGAGCAATATTTCAATGTTAAATAATGTACGTTAATTAATGCATAACATCAAATTTGATATTTAAATAATTATTCTTTTAAGTAAAAAATGATACTTTTGCGAAAATAATGCAAAATAAAGATTTTAAGTTTTTGTTTATTTAAAAAAAAAAAAAAATGTTTACCATGTTTGTAGAAAATAATGGGCGTCGCAAAATATTTATTCTAAATATTTATTCAAAAGCTAAAGTAAGTTTATTAGCACCATTTTAGGAATACAGTAAAATAATAACACTACTACTGCTATTCTAGCAATTTTCAATTCTTATAACACTTTAACTTTCGTTATAGGATTACTCACTTTTAGACTTACAACATTGCTGTAGCACTTACCGAAAATCCTATTATAATAACTCCTCCCGCAGTTGCTATAAAAACATTCTTATAGCAATATTAACCACATTATTCCCATAAAAACATCATTATAAAACTTTTAGTGTTTATCGGGAGTTATATAGGAGTATTATACCACTAATTTTGTTTTTATAACAATAAAATGTTACGTGGCACTAAATATAGGACTTTATCAACACTTCTGTATATGGCACCGAAACTTGAATAACAACAAATACGATAAATCAAAAAATTCAAGTATTCGCGAACAAGTACCAGAGAAGAATTTACAAAATATTCTAACACCATTAATAATAGGGAATTATACAAATCGTATAGGGATTATAGTATCAAATTGAACATAGAAAACAGAAATAGATATGTAAAAACTACCCAAACGTATAACCCCTAGAACGGAACCCCCAAGGCAGTAGAAGGAAAGAAAAACCCAACAACACCTGCTGTCCAACCGTACAAGCTGAGTTAGCTAGTTATGGATGAAATTGGGAGGAAATCAAGATCACTGCACATAACAGAGAACAGGTATAACTTGTTGCCCTATGGGGTCAGGCAAAAAAAATAGTTTTTTAAATTAAATATTTATTATAGAATTTCTGTGTTCATTTTAAAAAATTTGATAAAAATATTTTTGTTTTCAATTTTTATTTAATATTAAAGTACGTATGAATGATATAAATTTGTAATCCACAACACACACAAATAAAATCTATCAGGAATACAGGAAGAAAAATAAAATTTCTTACAAATTATATAGTAATAAATATTCACATATTGTATATGTATGTATGTATGTATTTTAAGAAGGATATCATACTTGAAAAAGAAACAGAAAATAATAAAAAACACTCATATACATTTTGAATATCCTAAAGCTTTATTTTTTAATAAATGAAATCATATTTCAAATGAACAAAAAATTCTGTACAATATAGTTAATGAGACTGTATTATTAATAGTTAATGCAGATCTTTGTATAATAGATTCTAAGAACTGAAAACAAAAATATTTTATTGTTGGACTAAGAAGTACTAATATATTATTATATAAACTTTTAAAGAAACTATATATTATGTACATATAGTTAATAAATAAAAGAAAATACAATACATAAAGAAACAAAATAAAAAAAAAAAATAATCACAATTTCAGACGAAGACTTATATTAGTAAAAATACAACTGAAGTAACAAAAAAAAAATATACCTTAGAGCATTGAACACAATCATAATAAGTAAAATGTAATATGGTAGTCAAATCAAAACTGTATTAAACAATCAAAAAACTATCCACAATCAACCACATACGGAAGGTAAAATATTTTATTAAATTTATGTAAAATTTGTTTTGTTTTTTATATAAAACTATAGGATAATATCCGGCCCGGCCAAAAAAAAAAGAAATTTTCTGTGAAACGGCACAATAAAATGGTTTTTAATAAAAATTAAACATTTGACATGTTGAAAGTATCTAACAACAATATATACAGCATAGGTAACACTAATAGCAAACCACAAAAAAATAAGAAATGTTCACTAATTGTTTATATAATTATACTAGTGAATACCCTGTGCAATTGCACAGCATTATTTATTAATTAAAATTATAATTGTTAATTAATTAGATAGATAGGCTTTAAAAAAAATATAATGTATATAAAATTGAAATTTTGTTGTTCTTAAGTTTCCAATATGCAAATAACCGACGTTGTCCGGGTCCAACATGAAATGTACAAAATTTTCTTTATTAACCGAATTTAAAAAAAAAAAAATGGTTTCTGTATCGCTTGATTCTTGAACATATATACGTTATAACGAAATGAATACTAATTTCATTATAACTTATAACACAATAAAATCCCATTTCTCTCAACGTAGTAGATCGATAAATAAATGTTTTCGCATAAGATATAAAAGTGGGTCTTAGGATTTTTTTGCACAATATATTGTGAAAAACGTATTTAAACAATTAATTCATCAGATTTGGTTTTTTATATAATGAAAATATATTCGTCAATATTAAATACAACCATTAATTTAGATTAGACGGACTAAGACAGTAAGGGGATAATTTCAAGTTGGAATCCCGCTTATGTCATGAATGTATGTACATACAAAGTTTTTCAATTATTCTTTGACAGTAATTTGGAATACATGTTCGTTGTCATTTAAAATAAAATTGAACTCTGTTTTTATGAAAGCAAAGTTTTACTTTACAATAGATGTAGTTCTCCACATTCAAATTGGCTGCTATACCAAAAATTAAAAAATTGATAAGTTGACAATGTTATTTTCTATACCATGTCCTATATATGCTATTGTAAATATCAAGCCTTTGAAGCAGTTAGGATGTTAATGGTTCAGTTTTGAAATTATAAAAATAGAAAATCTGATCATTTTAATGTGCTTGTAAGCTACTATAGTATTTTATTTATTCCATGTTACTTTATTTCTTTAGTTAGCAAATTTATTTGTACTTTTGAATGTACCACAGACCGTTAACAATTTATTTTTCAATATTTGACAACCCAATCATTGAATGCCGTAAAATATACAATTTTATATTAATTATTACTTCTATTTTTTATTTTTGGTTTGTGGAATGTGTAGCTATTTTAAATGTTTTAAGTATATTCACCACCGTTTTGCATATTTTTATTTTTGGCTTAAGAACTTGCTAAAATTTTAATATTTTTGTGGTGTGATTTACTATTCAACTATTTTTGCTTTTTTACTCACCACGTCATTCATCTTGTGTATTATATATTAGATTTAATTATTTATTTATTTATTTCAAGCTTAAACCAAAACAAATGTGCAGTAATTATGAAATGTGTTACTCAAATGAAAACTTCTTATGAAATAAGAACTACCCAAAAGAACTCTTTTATACCAGTTTGGAGTAAATTTTCTTGATTTGACTATTCAAGCCAAATATATTCCTGTACTATTACTATTGCATTCATTAAGAAAGATATAGGTACCTACAAAATTTTTGTTCAGAATAGTTATCAAAAACTGTTTTAAAAAACAAATAAAATCAATCAAGAACTGTTTTAAACAATTTGCTTAACAACGATCAGAACACTTTTGGGCAAAAAAGTTTAATTAAAGGAAATTACTGAACAAAAACAAATTTTTTGCCATAGATTGTGCTCGATCGTTCTTGAACAGTTTACTGAATAAAAATAAATCTAATATTTTATTGAAATATTAACAATTTAGCTAATGTAAATATATTTTATTTTTTTATTGAAGTATTTTAAATTTTAGCTTTCTATTTGGCAACAGATGGATTTTTATGTAGATTTTAATAAATTTTGTCCTTATAAAAAAATAATTGTTTTAAAAAATTTTAATTATTCCATTTTCGAAGTACTTCATATTACTTTAAAGTAATTTTAATTTGAAAAATGAATACAACTAATGAAATCATATAAACATCTTAGAATATTGCAACGCGGTTTCTGGAAATTAATTTCATTATGAATTGTATTCCATCATTTCAATTTATTCTTGGTAGGTACATTTATGTATTATATTACTGTTGCAGAGTAACGTTGACTTCATAGTAGCATATTTCCATTTAATTTTTACTGATAACCAAAACTACAACCATTTGTTATTATTTATTTTATCTGAATGACAAAGGGTACTGAGACCAGGTCGAAAAACCCGTAAAGCATTTTTTCATTTATCGAGAATAGAACCTTAAATGTTTTGATTGAAAAGCAGTAGCTCTACCTGCAGCGGCACCGGGTGTGTACAATACCTTTAAAACTAACAAACTAATTAAATATTTTTCGGACCTATCATGATTCGAAAGTTATTTCATTCAGATATTCCGCTTTATTATTCAGTTGATATTTGTCAAGTTAAGAATATCTCATCATTTCAGCATGTTATGTTTTCTTCTTCTGTTTTTTTACTAATCAATTGATATAGTCATTTTTCCTTCATACTTGACCTGATTTAATGTATGTGTTAATGTATTATTCAGTCATTGGAATAAAATAAATAACAATAATAAATAATTGAGAGTATAATCTATAAAATGGAGCTGTCCAAACACTAGTTTTCTACATATTTGTATAGTAGTTTTTAAGAGTTGATAAGTCAGTAATTTCATAAATAAATGTTCGAAAAACATTATAGATATTGTTGTATAAACTTACAGTACTTAATGAAGCACGAAGACGATATCCTAGCTAAGTTACTGTTCATCATCATCATCATTGTCCTGCAACCCCAACCGTGGGGCATAGGGCGGAAGAAAATTCTTTCCAACGGCTCCTATCTGCGGCTAACCTCTTCAATTGTGGCAATGTTCTTTGCTGGGTACTTGCTTCGGCTAAGACAGTTCTTCTCCGCGTTTTTCTCGGCCTTCCGATGCGACGTGTACCCTGAGGATTCCATTCGAAACATTGTTTCGCGATGTTGTTGTCAGGTTTCCTCAAAGTATGCCCGATCCAACGCCATTTCCTCTGTCGGATTTCCACGTCTATTTGTGTTTGTTTCGTTTTTTGCTACAGCGTTCTGTTAGAAATGGTTTGTGGCCAACGAAGTTATTGTTAAGAACATAAAAAAAATATGAGTTCCTTTTTCATTTCAAAATTAATTTTTTAATTTCTTCGTTATAATTATTAGGTCGGATAATAAGTGTACTTTATTAAATTTTACCTCACGGAATTTATTTGTAGTAAATATTTAAATATTTATACTTTTTAAGAGACTGTGTCATATTTGAATCTCTTCTCTTAAAGTAAAATATAGAATTTTTGAATATATATTTTATAAAACGCTGCTGAACTTGATCAAGTTCTGGGGCTGACTCATCAGTGTTCACTATGTTTATCACTCATATCCAGTTGAATATATGAAATTGTCCCATGTCTTTCTAATCAAAAACTAGTATTAAATTTGGAATTATCAGTACATAGAATAGAGTCCATATGGACAAAAGAAAATAGTGAACATGTAAGAATTGCTCAGATAGATTGGAAACTACAATGTATAGATAAGATAATTATTATAGGAAAAAAAAGTGGGATTGAATCGGAAAACATAATATTACAATTTTCTTGTATCAATTAAAATAAATTGTAAATCAAACAACAAATGTAATGCAAAATAAAAATTAGAATAAAATATTGCTCGCAGCTGTTACTATAAGTTAAGATACTAATAATCTAAACTCTAACTTAAGTATAAGAAGACTCTGTCATTATAAATTATGTATAAACAAATTTTGGAAATAAACGAACTATCTATCTATCTATCTAATATTACAATATCAAGGTAATGGATAAATTGGAGTTCGTAAAGTAAAAGAAAAACTAGAGTTTGCCCGCCTCTCGACATTCGTGGAAGTTTGATAAAAAATCGTACTCAATTTGATTATATTTTCCATTCATTTCATTTATCCTTGGTACTATATATTTTATTTATTTATTAATTTATACCTCAGACAACAACCGCAAACATAATAATTTATTTTTAAAAAAAATTTAATTTAAATTTAATTTTGGTGTTGGGTGAGCTGTAGTAATTCGATAAATTAAAATTTTTGTATGTTAAAATGATTTACATATATATAGTGTGAAAGTTTAAATTAAAATTTCTAATTGAGAATTAAAAAAATTTGAAAAAATATTTGATTTCGCTACGTCTCTTTTTAAATATCTATCATTTTTTTCAAAAGAATAATAATGAAAATGGTTCAGATATTTGTGCCGTAATCTTTTCAATTTACATTCACAAATACATTGTGTGGAAGTTATACTAGTCAATCCAAAGAAGTCAATTTAATGAATAAAATTTGGCGAAAATCAGAGGGGACTGACTATCTAAAAAGTAGATATAAATATAATGATGATTCCTAAATACATTACCTGAAATTTATTCTAGTCAATTCAAAGAAATCATTAATGAATAAAATTTGGCGATAATCAGTGGGGACTATCCAAAAAGTCTTATCTTAGACAAGAAGCTAAGTTGGAAACCGAATATAATTGAAAGAGTAAAGAAAGCTACAACAGCACTGTACTCTTGCAAACGAGCTATTGGAAAAAAATGGGGAATGAATCCACACATTGTCCACTGGCTATATACAGCAGTTGTCAGGCCTGTACTAATGTATGGTGTCGTGGTGTGGTGGACGGCACTCAACACTGGTACAAACCTCAACCTCCTTGTAAAAGTTCAAAGATCAGCCTCCATCTGCATAAGTGGAGCACTTAGAACAACTCCTTCCGCGGCACTGGATACGCTATTTCATCTCTTACCATTAGATATTCATGGCAAAGAAATGGCATCCAGAACTGCAATCAGGCTAAAAGCCAATTCCCAGTGGAAACCACAATTAATTGGTCACTCTTCTATAATAATAATAATAATAATGTCCCAACGACCAATTACCCCTCCCGTGCCGCGCACGAGGGGAGTCACCATTCTCATTATTATTATCATTTAGCATATGACTAGGAGTGTCGTATACAAGGTCATCACAGTGCTTGGAAGAATAAAACTCTTCGTATTAAAAGCATAGAAAGATTCCAATAAATTAAGTTATTCAGTATGTAATACTGTGACGAGCATACTCACAATGGACTTTCATTAATTAAACTTTAATATTATATTTTAATTATATTCAAAAAGAATACAAGCACGTGATAACCCTTAATGAAGAATGTGTTAGTAAGGAGAGAATTGGGTCAGGAAATGCTTAAAACTAGCATGCAAAACAAAAAAAGGGGGAAATTAGTAAACACGATTAAGGAAATTAGTAATTAGTAATAAATTGATAGAATACTAAAAACAAACAAAAATAAAATCCATAAAAGGTAAAAACAATTAAAAATCTAGTAACTTTGATTTGCCTTCCAACATGTCAAGGCAAATCAAAGAACAAAAATCAATAAGCAATATGCTCACAAGTCAAAAGTTGAAGCAATTTAAAATCTCCAATCAAAAAAAAATAAAAATTATATCATAGTTTTAGACTATCTTCCAACATGTCAAGATAAAATTATATTAATAAAGGCAATAAAAGAAGCCTCAGACTGGCTGAGATCCAGCATATTATCTGTTAGAAATATCTGTATACTCACAGACAGTCAGGCCGCAATTAAAGCACCGGAGTCGGTAGCCATCAACTCAAAAACCGTGTTGGCCTGTCGCAGTTCTTTGGACGAACTAGCGGATAGGTTCAACATATTATTACGATGGGTGCCAGGACACAGTGATATTCCGGGTAAATGCATGGCAGATCTACTTGCTAGAGAGGGTACTATATTAGAACTCCTTCCGGAAAGGAGCAATCTGGATGCATCTCTTGCCACCTGTAATTTATTGCTTCGAAATGATGCAATAAAAGCTTCAAACTTCAGATGGTCAGCTAGACCAGACTGCAACATCACCAAGCAAATCTGGCCTATGTTGAATCTGAAGCGATCCCTTAACCTACTAACCATGAAAAGATGTGACATTAGCACTATGGAAGGGGTCATTACGGGTCATTGTTTGATTGGAAAACATGCCAGAAGACTGGGACTCCCCTCAAACGACTTCTGCAGTACTTGTAGAGAGGTGGAGGAGGATGAAACTGTCCAACATCTATTCTGTTTCTGCCCTGGTCTCTACCATAAAAGGAAAACCCATTTAGGAGCCTTCTTTCTGGACTCGCTGGGTGATCTTGAAAGCACTGGTATTAAAAACCTCCGCGGCTTCGTTAAAAGCTCAAATTGGTTCAACGAGTAGGGTATTACGCGAGAAAAGTTCCCGTGGTATCACAATGGACCTCACCGGTCTAAGTGTGTCGAAGTTTTTCGGCAACCACTACTACCTACCTACCTACCCATCCAAAAATTAGATCTAATTTTACTCAATTATTTGGGGAAATTTTCTATTCTTATAAACGAAATAATTATAGGTATTAAAAAAAGATAAAATAATATTTCAATTTAGGGTCATGTGATTTTAAACTTAAATTAATTATCAAATTATATCAATAATGTCTAGAGAAAATTTATTCTGACTAAATATTTTCATAATATTTTTGTTAGATCAAATCAATTCCTTAAACTTAGAAAAAAATTAATAAATTTCGTTAGTTATGAATTCATAAAATATTTTTTAAATAATTCTTGTACAGAGCTCTTAAATTATCCCACACAAATCCTAGTGAATTTAAGACCTTACAAAAAAACAAAATAAAAACAAAATTTAATTTGAAACAATGGCGACTTTAAAATAACCTTGAAATGTTTTCAAAGAAAATAAGTAAAAAAGTACAACATTTAATAAAAATCACAGAGCGAGAGTAAGTAGGTAACGCTCTTGATTTTGTTAAGTTTTTCTTTTTGTTAAGGACACCGTTAATAAAGTGTAGTTCTTTGTCTTTATTAGCTTTAGTAGCTTTAAATTAAACCAAATTGAAAATATTTTAATATGAAAATTTTTATTGGGAAATATTTCAAGAAAGAAAAAATAAGAAAAAAAATATTTATATTTCATTTTCCAAAGTAAAACATATATTTGGCAACAATTTTCAACATATTTTCTTTAATAAATAATTTTACTGAATGAGTTTTTAAGTCTTTAATAATACTACCCCCTCTATATTTCTACTTTTAACATATTTCAACCATATTATTCAAACATAAATTAAATTTAAAAATATCAACAATATTTTTCGAAAATAGTCAAACAGTCAGATGTGAATAAACCAGTTATGGTAGAATTAATTTTGATTTTTTGTGACAGCTATTCAAAAAATATTTTAAATTATTTTTTATAACCACCATCGTGTGGAGTCACCATCAGGAAATCCGCTGCTGGAATCTAACAAATGGTCTAGACTAGACTCTAGTGTATGACCAGAAATTGGATAAATCTGTAGGAGTACATCTTCACTTAAATTTTATTTCCAGCTGATTCCTAAAGTCAAGTTGATCAAAAGTCAAAACTTTATCGTCAGTTTTAAAATACATTCACTATCTTTCTGTTATAACATGTGCAGCAGCATTAGTTAATTTGCCCACAATCAAGTAAGTATGAAATATCTTTTTGTTCACTCTTTTTGAAGGTACACATTACATATAACAATAACATTGCTACACTACTTCTCAAAAATAAACTCTTTTGTATAATGCAATTAAACGCCTTGTTCTTACGACATTGTAGAATAATAATGCAAAATAAATCCTAATGTCAAACAGAAAACTTTATAACAAATCGTGAAAGGGGTCTTGCAAATCATCAGCTGATAATAAAATCAAACTGAAATATATAAATATATATGATATTAAATACCGTAAATACCGTTAGATACCGTATATGATGTTTTACAAGAACTGATGAATTGGAAGCAAGCTAGCTGTATTATCCGAAGGGCATAATAATGATGGTCACAACTTACCCTCAACTGAAGCACTATAAAATGATAATAATAATTTTTCATTGCAATATATTGCGATTAGAAGGGTTAAATTGAAAGATGAAAGTGCATGAAAATTAAAGATATCTTTCCTGTTAGAATTTTACAATAAATCGACAAATAAAAAATTATAATACAAAGCTTTTACTGATGGAAATTGAGAAGATTTGAATATTACCAACAATGATATTTTTTCAATATATGCAGGGAAAGTTTTTTTTTATTCCATCGTAACACAATAGGCTTTCTTGGCCTAAGTGTGTCGGTTTTTCATTAACAACTGTTACTTAGTTACCTATCTACCTAATGATAGATTTACTCTTAGGATTCTTATATCAATTGTGTTATTGGACAAAAAATAGTTAAATTAAAATTGTAAGATAAGTAAGTAGGTACGAGTGGCTGTAGAAGATTTACTGTTAGACTCACAGAAAGTTTATTCTTTTGTGAATTAGTGCGGGGCAAGTGTAAAGAATATCTTCATTTATTATCTTCATCTTCATATATATATATCAATATTGGTTCATGTAGACACATACATAAATATTGAATCAATTTCTGTCGTTATAGCAACGCACTACATAATAATATACATTTTTTCTGCTCAACTAAATTAGACATGCTCATGGAAATCTCATCGAATACAAAATTGTTTATTATAAATTGTATTGTGTATATGCTGTCACAACAATATTGAATCCATATTGTATGAAAATTGCTTCATGTAAATACTGTTATGCAATATTGCAACAATATTGATTCAATCGAAATTGATACAATATTGAGTCAATTTTGTACCGTGTAAAGCCTGCTTAATGTTGTTACTGATAGTAGGTTAAGGGGCAATTTATGGTCTAGTATGGACCACATAAATTTGGCTGCATTGCAGGTCAAGTCTATTGATCCATTCGCGATTAGAAGTTTTGATTGTTTATTTGTGAATTAATAAGTATAATTTTTGGATGACGGAAATTTTTTCGTCCGAAAGTTATTTTAATGACGCTGAACAACAATTGAAGCCACAATTAGAGTAGTGAACTTTGTTGTTTATCATTATATCGACAATATGTTATCATGATCAAAACATTTAATGATAAATTGTTTGAAAATGAAATCAATGAAAGTAAATCATGCTGTTTGCTTACAAAAATTTCATTTTCAGTGTTTGGATTTAAGAAATTTCTAATTAATAATAATTTCAGTCACTTACTCCATTCGTTTTTCATATCTCATAATATCACACATAAGAAATCGTAATAATCGATATAAATAAATTTTTAAATCACATCAATCTCAAGTTCGAACATTCTATATTTCCTATCGTATTTTATTATATCTTCCCATTATTCAGAATTCATCAATATTTTTTTTTATTCCTTTGTTTATGGATATTTATTAATGCTTGTACTTTTAAGGAAGTGCTTGCAATTTCTGTGTCAATATTATCAGACAATAAAATATAAAAATTTACTTTTATTTTTCTTAGTTTTTATGAATATGACACTTTCAAAATCAAATAAAAATCAAAATATAGCTATATATATTATAATGAACTCATGGCTCATGGTCTTTTTGTTTTTATGATTATGACACTTTCGAACTTAGATAAAAATTAAAATCAAAATATAATGAACTCATGTTGGCATCATGTTACATAGTTGATATATGAATAAGAATTGCAACAATCCAATAAGTAAAATTATAGAAATGAAAAAAATGTTGTGTTTGATGATCGAAACGGAAGTGGGCTATAAAAAATCGTATGAATTTTTAATATATATATTTACAGGTATTTGTTTATAGAGGGTGTAATAAAATAAAATATAAATTTTTGGCAAAAATCAATTTTTTTATGAGTTTCTGTTTGAAATAATAATATTTAACTCTTATGTGGGTAAAGAAGAAAATATATTTGTGAGAGTGAAGAGAGTAAGTGTGTATTAAGGATCTTCTTCATTTAGCGTTACAGCTCGGGGTGAGCTAGAGCTTTCTTCGTGATATTCCTCCATGTAAATCGATATTCCATAGAGCGCTGCCAATTTTGTACATTCATTTTTTGGCAGTCATTTTCGATATTATCTTTCCATCTGATTCTTGGTCTGCCTCTTGCTCTATTATATAGTGGTCTTGTTTTGAAAACTCTCTGTTGAGGGCGATTTTCATTCATTCTTATCATATGCCCATCTTAGTCGTTGTGCCTTTACAAACTTTACAATATCTTCATGTTGTATTATATTATTGATTTCTTCGTTATTCCTTTTTTGATATTCTTCGTTTTGTAATCTTTTTGGGCCAAAGATTTTTCGGATTATTTTTCTATCGAATATACGTAAATGTTCTTTGTCTCTTAATTTAAGTGTCCAGCATTCACACCCATATGTTACTATTGGTTTAATTATTGTCTGATATATCATAAGTTTTGTTTGTCTTGTAAGAATTTTGGATTGTAGTAATTTTTTATTAACATAGTAACTTGTATTTCCTGCATTTATTCGCTGTGCATACTGTTGTCATTTTTTATTAGTACACCAAGATAATTAAAGTTTGTGACACTTTCAAAATCAAAGTTGTTGATGGTAATATTTTGTGATATTCTTTGATTGGTTTTCCTTGTCATTTTCATATATTTTGTCATGTTTTTGTTAATTTCCACACCAACTTGTCTTGTCTTTTGTTCTAGCATAATAAATTTTTCTGCCATTTTCCTATAATTTTTAGCTACAATTGCTATATCTGCTATATCTAATGAATATATTACCGCCTTTATCAATTTCCTCTGGTGGCTTGTTCTAAGACCATATTAAATAACAAAGCTGAGAGCGCGTCTCCTTGTCGTACTCCCGATTTAATTTCAAAATCTATAGAGGTTTTATTTTGTATCATAACTTTTGCTCGTGAATTGAACATGGTTTCCATGACCAGTTTAGCTAATTTGCGAGGTACACCAAGTTTTATTAATGAGTATGCTATTTTATTTCTATTAATGCTATCGAAGGGTAGCTTGTAGTCAATAAATAAAATGTGTAAGTCTTGACCAAATTCATAGCATTTTTCCATGTTCATTAATAAATATATTTGGTCAACAGTGGATCTTTGTTTATGAAAACCGCACTGATATTCGCCAAGCCTTTCTTCAGCATACGGTTCGATTTTTTCGTATACTATACTTGACAGTATTCCCTTGACAGACCCTCGATAATGATTACAGTTAGTTCTATCTCCCTTCTTATGGATTGGTCTTAGTACATTTATACGCCATTTTTCTGGTATTGCTTCATTAAGCCATATTGCACATATTAATTTATGTATCTTCTTATGTAAATGTTCCCCACCTTTATATAGTAGTTCGGATGTTATCGAATCTTCTCCTGGTGCTTTATTATTTCTTAGCTTCTTTATAGCACTCTTCACATCATTTAATGAGGGTTCATTTATAATTAATTCGGCTGTGTATATATCATAATTTTCTGTTTGATTTTGTTCGAATGTTTTATTTAATATTTCTTCGTAATACTCAGCCCATTTATCTATAATTTGTTCATCTAAAGTCAATATTTAGGATCTACATATTATATATTGGTAAAAGTAAAAATTGATTAAAAAGTAATGGGAATTATATAGGGTGGTTCGTTAAATAAAGAAATTTATTGGCGTATTACAGAAAATAAAAAAATAAATAACATTGCTAAAGAAAAGCAAGTAAAAAGGGGATCTATTTTTAAATTTGACCTGGGCTACATGGGGTTAAAAAAAATCAGATTGAGAAAATAAAGTTTTACAAATACCCACTTCAGCACTGCAGCTGTCAGTTGTCTATGCAAGCTAAAGCAATCAGTTTAGAATTGAATTGCCCAACTAACGGTACTTATTGGCCGTGCAACAAGATTACCGTTTTCCAGTAATAGTTGCCCAGAATTTTTTTTTTTAAAATGTCAGAAGAGTTCACTTATATCTTTTTATTGATTGTTTTGATGAATTGAACCATCCATGTTTTTGCTATATACATGAGTTTTATGTCAGATTTGCCGTTGCTTAAGAAAAAGTCATAGACGGAAGGCGTAAATAAAGGGTAAATAAAATATCGAAACAAATAACTGGCTTGCACAAGGGTTCGAAAAGTTTTTGTATTAATATTTTTTTTATAAAAATTTTATTGAAAGTCATAGACGGAAAGGGTATAGGTTAGATAGGGTAAATAAAATATGGAATCAAATAATTGGCTTGGACAAGGCTTCGAAAAATTTTTGATTTAGTATTTTTTTTTATTAATATTTTTTTTTATTAAAATTTTATTAAAATTTTGCATTAAAATTTGAAGTATTAAATTCCTTTTTGCCCCAGTGAGGGTTAAAATTATATATATTTTAAGACACGAAACATACTAAAAATATAGAACGAAAGTTGAACTTTATTACTTTTTTTTTGTTTTGTTTATAGGTCCTTCTGTTTTAAGGTGTAAAGCTTGAATAATGTCATTGCCAATCTTTTCTTATACACTCATTTATTAACATATTGTCTCTATATATACAGGGAGTGTCGTTTTGAATTATAATATTTAAATATTCTATAATAATAAAAAAAACAAACAAGAAAACTAATAAATAAAATTAAAAATCGAAATGAAAATTTATAATTTTACTAAAAATAAATGCTAAATATAAATATTTTATTCAAAACTGTTTATTTTTTTGTTTTTGAGAAAAATAAGCTTTTCAAGGTTATTGAACCAATTTAAAAAAATTAACTTGTCAAGTCAGATATTTGAACTCTTTTAGTAGCAAAGTTCAGTGCAAATTTTATGTTATTTGTATGTGTGTGGGTTAATATAGGTGTACAGGATATCTAAGTTTAAATTGTACAAAATGTTGCTTCCCCTGATACCACACAATTATTTAATTCTTATTTCTGTTCTCTGCTAAAGTGGAATAGTATAAGATGAGAGTATTTTGAAGTACATGGCGTATCTACGAGCTTCTAAGAGAAGACGAATTAATAAACTACCCGAAAAAATTATTTTAGTACCCTGAAGTAATACAGATGTTTCAATGGTAAAATTCTTAAATAGTTCCAAACGATGTTTTTTTTAAAAATAAATCTTATCAAACTGAAAATTCTTTAGTCCTTAGGTCACGCTATAACCAATATTTTTTTCCATCTTGGTTGAATTTATTGACTCTTTCTAAGCGAAAATGACAATAATTTATAACAATACCTTTATGGTTTATTTAAATCTTAAAAATTGAAAAGTTGGAAGGTCTAGTCCATAGATTTGACACTTCATATTTGCTCGTTCATTCCAATTTTCTGTCTTGCATGACTGGTAGCGATTTTTTTTTCAACCTGCTTGGTTCTAATGTACCAAGGGGTTATGGATACACAACATTTTTGATTGCATCCTTTGAATTATTTCATAGATTCAGACCCGAGAAAAAAAAATTAAATTATTCCAAAAGAAAGTTTTAACATCAGAAATTGAAGAATGTTTGCCAGGTTTAGAAAAACACGAGAAGGTAAAAGAAGAAGAAGTATGTATAAATATTAGAGCAAAATTAGAATGGAACTATGATTCTATTCTATAATACGAAGAAATTAAGTTAAAAATAAATATTTTAATGTAAAATTTAATTTACGGTTAATTAATACCCAGTAACATAGTGTATGACAAAATAAAAATTACTGATTTATTTATTAATATATGTACCATCAGTTTATCTGAATTATTATAATATTCAATCAAACTTTCATGCATTTTTTCTTTTCGGGGTATTAGATCTATCGGGATATTAGCCTAATATTTATTATTTTAGCTATTTATTTTATTCCAATAACAAAGAGACAGTGAGCCAGATCGAAAAAAAAACCCATAAAATGTGCCTCATTGCATTCTGCTTCTTCGTTAATCAAACATAGAATATTTCAATTCGAAAATAGAACATACTACTCTATCCAACATGTTAAATGACCTTTAATGAAATTAATTTTCAACTAAATATAATATAATTCATAATATCCATTTTTTAAATGTCAATAAAATAATAATCATAATATTAAAATATTCAATCAATTTTTATCAATTTAATATGGTTATAAAAATTTATTTAGAAATCAATATAGTGACGAGAATTTTATCAGTTCATTAAATATTTATACGTGTATCACATATAAATTTGTTTGTTTGTATATATACTATTATTATATTTTATTTAAAACCCTTAACTTACATGACCTAACATTTTTGAAAAAATAAAAAAAAAATCAAACAAAATTTCAGTAGGTGTCTATTCTAAGTAAATATCAAATACATAAAAGTAAAATTTTCATTCAATAATCTGTTTAGTTGATGATAAATTATTTATTGTTGAAATCAGTTGAAAGGAGTATACTTTGAAAAGTCAAAATTGACTTTTATTGATTCAATGAGAATTGATTATTCAAGTGAAATGAAACATAAAGTATAAATAAATCAATTAATTTAATTTATTTTATATTATAATTAAAGTAATGAGTTTCAATACAAGTAATTATATTTTTTTTTTCCTTATTTATTCTTTTATATAAAATTAAATAATCATTAGCAGTATGAGACTTATTAAAAATAATAATAATTATCAGGGTTGGCTATCTATAGTTCAAACATTAATTGAGTTCAGAGATACATACATATATATACAATTATGAGAAATGTTAATTTAAATCAGGTATGCTGAACCTAAATAAGCCTATAGGAGCTACTTTTTATTCTCTTAACGACCCTCCGTAACATTTTATTTTAATTAGTCAAATATAAAAAAAATTACAATATGATATTATTAAAGTGAGTTATTTAATTTAAATTTTCTAGTTTAACATTCCAATTAAGTTTTATTAGTGACATGTTGGACATTAAATATTTATTTTCAGCAATTTTCATGTAGTTCGGTTCATAATTGCTAATCAGCTAAGAATAAGCAGTCGTCCAAATGTTTATCAGTTAACTGTGCACTATGAATTATGAATTATTCCGAAATTAGTTTAACCATATTTTCAATATTTATTTTATTTAATTCAGTGCATTTGACTGTGCATCACTGACGCTGTCTAGAAGGGATTGGAACAATCTTCTTTGTAAAGCCTTCGTTCGAATAAAAGTCATTATTTATATTATAGTTGTTTCCATAACATCATCGAGATTCAGGATTTTTTCGCATATAATGATTGTTGGAGTATTATGGCAGTCGTAGGAAAAAAAAATTAGAAAAATCATCGTCCCTTTTAAAAAATTCTAAACATTAACTATCACGAAATACCATTGAAGGCGGTCCATCTATAGTAATGGATAAGAGTTTCTTTAGAAGTGTTTCAGAATATTATATAGATATCCTTTCCACTAGTTCATTCTTTCTAAACATAGATTGTTGAAAATTCAAAGATATTTTTAATTTTTGTACTTCAGATTTTCTTCGGAGGAAAATTTTGATCGAATTGTGCATGTGGAGTAACAAGATGCTTATTTAAATTGCCTCATTTCGGCAAAGCTACCGTCGAATTGCAAATTTAACAAGTACACTTATTTTTATTCATAATGAACTGTACTTCTACTTCCCAATCACAATTAAAATGGTTTTTGATCTTTTATTACTTCCGGATTGAATAGTCATGATGAATTATGCTTATAAATATTTTAATTGTTAACACAGAGTACAGATACAAAGTTTCTTACCAAATAAATCTTCTTACCAAATTTCATGACATTTCGCTTTAGCATAGTACTCATGTCTTCCATATTTCACCATATATTTCACCATTTATTTCACCATATGTATTTCATATTTCACCATGTATTTCGATGAATTTCTAAATTAGGATTTCCTCCATAGTTGGTTAAATGGACGAGATAAGTTTTCCATCCTCGTATTTAGGCCTTGCCCCCTAGGTGGTACCGCCTTGAGCTAAATAAAAGCTTAAACTAAAAAAATTTCGCAAATAATTAAAAATTACAATAATTTGACATGTAATAAAACGATCGACTTAAAATTTTCATGCGATCGACTTGTTAAGCTCATCTGATTTATATTGTGTAGCTCAATTTATAAAAAATACTAATAATTAGAGCTTGATAACTAGAATTAAAAATTGAACTAAGAGCAGCACAATTCTCACATTGGATTTTATTAAGTGTTGGAATTGTCAAAATTTCTTCATATTGCCTACAATTTTTTCTATTTTTATGTATCTATACATACATATTATATATTTTTACATGTATTTCGTTGAATTTCTACCCTACGATTTAGGATAGTTGGTTAAATGGATGGGATAAGTTTTCAACCGTCGCATTTAGGCCTTGCCCCCTAGGTCGTACCCCCTTCCTCTTTACTTTATTAATTGGGTTTATTCTTACCTTTTTTATAGTAGGTAGAGTGTTTCTTTTAGATCATCCTCTATATCCCCTGAGTTTGAAGCTCCCAGAGGGGTGTCTGAAGGAAGTCATCTTGGTCTACTATTCAGTATTTCTGTTAATTATTATTGTTTCTTCTTTATTAATAAAAACGCCGATGACATGAACATCTTAAAAAAAAAAATTTAAATTTTTTGGATGCATTAGTGTTGCAAGCTGATCTGAATCGTTTTTAATTGGTTCCACCAATAATCTTCAGGTCAATGTTAACAAATTTGATCTTATTTATTACTTTTACACGCCCCGATTATGTCATTTCTTATGTATGTTATCTTAATAACTGGGTGGCGCAGTAGGTAGAGCGCCTGCCTTTCAACCGAAACGTCCCAGGTTCGATTCCCGATTAAAGCAAAAAATGCATTCTGGATTTTTCGACCTGGTCCAATACCCTTTATCATTGGGATAAAATAAATGATAAATAGTTAAGAGTTTTGGTTATCACTAAAAATAAAATGGAACTATGCTATTATGAAGCGAAGTACTCTATACAATAGATATAGTTTTCCACATTTAAATTAGTTGATACACCATAAAAACGTTATTGAAAAGCTTAGTATGTGATTGTGTATTCCAAATCTCTATGTAAATATAGTTAGGGTATGCATCCCATAGACTTGGAATTATATATAAAAAAAAACAATAGCCAATTGATTTTAAAAGTTATATCAATTAAAGGCTTAGGAGGTGTACTTTTCATTCCATCTTCATTACTTTGATATATTAAACAAAGCAAATTCTATGCTTAGTTTTATTAAACGTTGGGCAAAACAATTTGAAACTCTTTATTTGTATCCATATTTGGTCAAACATAATTTGGAATATGCCAGTCAAGTAGTCCAGTTTTTGCATATATTATATAGAATGGAACCGGTTCAAGAAAATTTTTGTAGATTTGTTTTACGTGTTCTTCCTTGTGATGACCCTTTCATTTTACCTTCTTAAGAACATAGAATAAACTTATAACATCTCAATACTCTTGAAAACCATCGTAAACTTGCTAGTATAGTATTTCTAATTGAATTAAGTAAAGGTAACATTTCGTCTACTCAACTGTTTGCTAAACTTAATTTTTGTTCACATTCTAGACTTAGATTTACTAAAATGTTTAATTTACAGTTTCATCGAACTAATTATGGTAACTAATTGTGACCCAATTAATATGATGATGTCTCTCTGTAATACATATAAGCCCCACATTAACTTTTCGCTAACTAAACATCATTAACTGATAATTTGTATTTGTAAAACTGAAATTTGTGATAAATCTTTGATATCTGTCTTCTCAATTGAAGTTATTTTCTATATTTTAATATAAGATATTTTAATTTTGTAATATAAATTTTTAATTTTTGTTAATTTTATTATTATTTTTTTTTCTTTATTATTTTTGGAATATTTAATTTTAGGTTTTTAATTAATTAAGAATAAATCATTGAAACTAGCTTGAATTAAGCTCGTAAATAAATAAATAAATAAATAATAAAAAAAAATTATTATATCAGAAGATATTAAGATTAAGATTAGAAGTATAAAAGTATGATATCAGAAGTTGGTGATAATAATTAAAACATTTATATGATAAAAAATAGAGCGGCCTATGTAAAAGTTGGATTAAGATTTGAAACTGAATCTTAACTAAATCATTTCATCAATTTATAGTGAAACTTAGAATTCAATCGAATTCAAAATTAATTCCTCAGTCAATCCTGATAATATTTAAGAAAATTTAATAATAATTAATTTTTATTTTTTTGTCTTTTGATTGCTCAATTATCCTTACAATTGTCTTATTACCTTAATTAATTGGTTTCTTTTTATATCTCATACGAACAGAAGAACTTCATTAACTCATCATTCTTTGGAAATTTGCTGAAAAGGAAATATATTTTTTTTTTGTAATTTTGATGTTTTTATTTACTAGAAATAATGAATATTGAAGTTTTATAAAACAAATTAATTAAAAAGTTTCAATCGTTTAGGTGTTTTTTTTTTATTAAACTTCTTAAGAAGTAACTTCGAAATTCTATAATTGAGTGCTGAAACTTAAGAATGAAAATTTATTTAGCTGGGGTATAGAAAAAAATATTTTATACTTATTACAAGAAAATCTCTATTTACAAAAATATTTCAATATTCAATTGATTTTAAAAGTGTATTAAAAGTGTTGGACATTTCATAGTAATATCTATAATTTTTCATTTCTATTAATAGTACTGTCAAATTAATTTCGAATATGAATCGGAAAATTTATATAAAATAACGGAACTGTATTCTGTTAATAATTTGATATTTAAGAATTTAAATATTTGAATAAATTTATTTTTTATTTTATTATTTTGTTTTTGATTTTGACAATCTATACAAGTACTATAACTGTAACATATTATTACTAGTGAAGCCCCTGTGCAATTGCACAGAAGTAGTTCTTTCAAACACAATTTTATATAAAAAAAAATATTTGTTTTGGTATAATTGTAGTTGTTTTCTGAATCACTTGATTATTGAATATATATATAATGAAATTAAAGTATAAAACCTAATACTTTATGAAGAAATGAACACTAATTTCAATATATATAACTTAACACAATCAAATCCCATTACTCTGAACGTAGTAGATCGATGTATTTTAATTCGTTTATAGTCAAAAACGTTTGTAGTCACAATTCTGTTATAATAATAGTCAACAATTTGTTTGAAAAAAACTAATGAACTTCATAAGTTCATACAATCGATGTCCTTTATAAGTCACATTAATATATTAAGGTCAATTTTTTCAGTAAAACAAAAAAATAAGTCAAAAGTGAATTATTTTATTAAAAAACTGATTTATTCGATTGTGTTTTTCTGTTCTTTATTACAAATATATATATTTTGTTATTACATAACAGAATGGCTATTTATGAATAAAATAAAGTCTAAAATTGTTATACGAAAGATATTTTATTGAATATGATTTTGTTTATAAAGATGCAATTTTTTTTTTACTACGCCTATAGTCATAAAACGGTTATAGTCAGAAATATTACTGAAATTTAGCGAATGACTATAACCGTGTTTTACTGTATATATTTTTTTTAATAATAGCAGAAGCAAATGAACTAACATTTATTATATAATTTTTGAAGAGTATGATGTGATCTGATTTTTGTTTGTGTTTTTGTTTTTGTACTTTTTTCTATAAGTTTGTGTGTTTATTTAAAATGACAGAATTTTTATGAAGCTCTTTTAGAGTATAAATGTCGCTCAACTTGGAAATAACCTTCATTTATTTGGTATAAATATTTGAAATGTTTTAAGTATTCAGCACCAAGAACTTGCTAAAATTTTAATATTTTTGTGGTGTAAATAATTTACTATTCAATTATTCTTGCTTTTTTCTTACCACGTCGTTCATATTGTGTATTATATATATGATAGGCACACATAATATAGGCAAATATTTTTTAACCTGTTATTGTCTAACAGATTACTTTAAAAATTACAATTAATGACCTAGAATTTACAATTTTTTGTTTAAGTCTTTTCGTCTAACTTTCAGGTTTACAAAGTTGATGCTTGTGATTATTTGGTTATGATGAGGTGGAAACAGGTTCAATATTTAGATTATGTTCAATTATTTTAATATTGTGTTCAATAAAATATTAATGATTAGCATCTAATTTTGTAATCTTTGTGTTGTCTTGATACCTATATTATAGCTACAATACCTATATTACGCTACACTCCATTGTTGGATTCCTTAAGGTTATTATAGATTCTATGAAGCTATGGGCCTGTTTCCATGATTTATCACAATGATACTTCTATCACTTTACGTTTCAACTTGTCATCACTGCAATGATGTTTTTTATCTAGGTGTGTGTAAAAAATTAAATATTATATAAATAATAGCGCTCGTCACGCATTTCGTATCTTCGTATTTCATAAACTTACGAATGTCAATTTTGCGTGAAGAGTAAATTTTGTTAATTTTGTATTTTTCATTTCGTAAATTCGTAATAACAGCTGAAGCCATGCTTCTAGAAAATATTTCAAAGTAAATACAAAATTTTAAATTTAAATTTATTTTTATTTTTGAATGTTTAAGTTTGTTAAGAAAAAATTAATTTGATTAATATTTTGTTGATAATTTGTATTTGTTTTTGTTTATTATTGATATTTGACATTAACTGTCAACAATACGAAGGTACAAAGATACGAAATGAAAATCAAATAGCTCAGAGGCTTCTTAATTTTCTTTCATAAATTTACGATTTCGTATTTTATCATCCGTTCGTTTATAAAGCTTTTGTATGAAAGTGTAGCAAACTTTTTTGGTTTTTAGTATGAAGTGTAGCAAACTAGCGATATAAAAGAACCAAAATAATACGAATCGTAAATTTACGAAATTGCGTGACGGACACTAATATTTATTTTATTACACACAGTAAATAAAAATTATTTAAACTAGAATAAATACAGCGAATTTTTCTAACTCTACTCAAAATATTTATTTGGTATTATTAAAGAACAAAAAGTCTCATCCAATAGATGTATAAAAAATATTTTTTTTTATATATTGGGTATACATTACAACCCACTCTCTCATTTTATCTTCAAAACAATTTGCTCTTTAAAACAATAATTTTGTTTTTCAAATCATATACGAATTACGAATATGATATGAATACACATAGCTACATATCTAAAAAATAATAAAATATCAGAATGTCAATGTAGGTACTGTTGTATGTATTGAAATAAGTATGTAGTTAAACATACAATAATTAAATCAAGGATAGAATCACAGAATCTAGAAAAAAAATCAAAAAGATGATATTAATAAAAGAATAAAATATATTAGTAACGTATTAGCATAAAATAATTAATTAAATAATATTGAAAATATTCGACTATTTTCACTATAATACAAAAATTTTACTATAACGCTAGAAAACAAGTTTCTATAAAAACTAATTAATTAAAGGTTTTTACTTGCTCTTTCGTCCTTTGCAAATTTAATTTAATCTAAATATTTAAGTCAGGTTTAAATAATTACAAATCAAAGGTGTAAATATTCTTGTAATATAAGCTCATGAAATATAGAATTAAAA
The DNA here is from genome assembly GCA_963942445.1 of Argyra leucocephala. Lineage (NCBI taxonomy): Eukaryota > Metazoa > Arthropoda > Insecta > Diptera > Dolichopodidae > Argyra > Argyra leucocephala. The sequence continues at coordinate 5,255,292 of OZ012681.1, read as the reverse complement.
TATATGAAAATAACATATTGTACAAATTAAGGCAATAAATAAAATAATAATAAAAAAAAAAATATTAGTAATGCATTACAAATTGTGAACTGTCTACGGAATACCGTTTTTTTTTTTCTCAGAGCTTGGTTGAAAATCATATTTCTATTTCAATTTTTGTGTTTTTATTTGTTGAAGAAATAAAGCACGCAACAATTCATTTTTGGTAGATTGTTTGCATGTTCTTTTTGTTTGTTTATTTATTATGTGATAACCTACATAATATATAAATGAATATATGTTTTTATGTGATTGATAATAATAAAAATAGGCAAAATTAGCCAAATCAAAAAATTTCTTTCTTTGCAGAAAATTTAAAAATATACCGACTTTTCAGTATAATTTTCAGAACAAATAAAAATCCATACAAAGAAATAATGCACGTATATAAATAAATTTATTGGAGGTCGTATGTGCTTAAATTTTTTTATATCTCTTATTTTGAACCTTTGTTTTGCAAAAATATTGAAAAAATATATCTACATGGATGGACTGAATGAATATATCTACATAATTTTCAGTATAATTGTCAATACATATAAAAATCCATATAAAAAAAAATAATGCACGTATATACATAAATTCATTAGAGATCGTATGTGTTTAAATTTTTTATATCTCTTATTTTGAACCTTTGTCTTGCAAAAATATTGAAATATGTCTACATGGATGAACTGAATGAATACTGTTGTATTTATTTATTTTTTTTTTAACAAAATTTCTTCTTTGCTCTCTTAAATTTTTCATTTTCGTTTCATTTTCTTCCATACTCATCTAAGTTTAAAAAATAGAAAAATATCCAAAAGAGACATCTTATTATTATATGTTCTTTAGTATGAAACGTATGGTAAAGCGCGTTATCATGTTGATTTGTAGAAATAGGCCAATTGGTTGTTTACTTGCGTTAGAAATAGAATAGCAATCAAACGGAAAAGAATACAATGTTGTAAGAACCAATTATTCTTTAAATCATTGGTTATACATTATGATATGGAGATTAACTAAAAGTAGGGCATCAGAAAGTATATGGTGTTAGATGGCTTTACATATCTCATCACCAGTTGGCCGACTTCTTGTACCTTAGGGTTTAGATTTTAAAATTCTCTTGGTTGGAGCGTTTTCGTTCATCTACTCTAGAAGCTCTAAAGTGTCACGTTGCTTTAACTTTGGTTGAGTTCTTGGTAAATATTTCGTAAGTACTTAGTTGCAGTTGATATTTGTCCGAGCCACGGTATAGTCTCTTGACTTTAATTTTTTAATGTTACTCCAATTATAAATAAATGAATATGTTGTTTGTTCATATTAATTTTTGATTACATGACCAGCAACATTGTGGCAGTACTGTCGCTTAGTTTTATTTTGATTTTAACAATTTTGTTGCAGTTTCAATAATTTTATTTTACGATTCAGAGCGGTGTCATCGGTGAACTTACAATTTTTACCTTTTGGTATTATTGGAATCAAGAAAAACAGTTGCGTTTTTAATCTGTAATTTATGTAGATTATAAAGATTTTGATGACATTACGAAACTCTTAAAATCTGTTTTCTTTAAAATGGATTTATAAAAAGAATGTCTAATTAAAGAATAAATTCACGTGCAGTACTTCTAATCCTTTAGATTACTCTTATTTAATTTAAATATAATTAATTTTAATTTATTTTCTTTTGATCAGAGACTCGTGTATTTCTGATATAGACTAATAGAAATAAAGAAATGTTTAACAGAGTGGAAGAGCTTAAGGATTGAAGAAAAACAAAAAAAAAACATCTAAAGAAGAAAAATATGTTAAGAAATTCTTTCATATACCAAAACAGTACACACGACTCACGTAATGAAATGAAATATTAAATCATACACGATTTTTGTTCTTAATGATACTTAATTTAAATTTAAAGAGAAAGTCTAATTTTAAAATAACGAGAAATGTAATTTATTTATGTACTCTTTCTAAAAAAAAATTTGAAATTTAATTACAAGTACAATACTTTCAACTGTTGATTCTATCGATTCATATTTGATTATTTCAGTGAGTACAAGAGATCGTCAAATAAAATTTAATATGTTTTAGTCTGATTGATATCGATTAAAGTTAATGATATGTCTGTTTAATAGCTTCACTATAGTTCCAGATGTTAAGATGAAATATGAATGTATGTTGTTGGATGAAAATGTGTTCAAAGAGTTGTATTCAAATCAAGGATTGGAATTTCTTTAAGACCGTTGACATCAAAAGATTTTTTTTATTTTGATTTTCTTCTTGAAAATAGTGTTTAATAGTAAAAATATTTCAAATCGTCTTCTTATTACTCAGGTTTTTGTAAAATGGATGAAATATATATATTGGCTTGTGTATATTTACGTTACTGTTTTGTAACTGAATGGCGGTATCAGACTTATTGTATTTGAGTAATAGTTGCACAAAAATAAAAAAAATTTAAACTAATATGTTTATTACCAATCACCACAATACATTTTGTGTTTTCAAGTATCAGGTTTGACAATCGGATGAACTTGGCTGCTACACCAAATTCCGACAAAGCAGGATACAGCTCCTTGAGGCATATGCTATCATATGCATTATTATTATAACAGTTATCTTTATTATTTTTAAAGTTAATAGATTGCAACCTTAAGAATCTAACAATCTTATGCTGATGAACTTCAGAGAATTAAAATTAGCACGATTGTCAGTTCATTAAAATTGACAGGATCAAAGTCAACCCAATCGCTTCGCTTGTACATATGTGTCACAATTATAATTCAGTCCAAATAATAATAATATGAAAATAACTAGTTTGAGATGTCTAATTTTTCAAGGATGTTCTCCCGGTGAATGATAAGGTCAGATACAGATAATAATCAATTAGTGTTCATTCGAATAAATTATTTCAAAAAACTATAGGTGTGCACATTTGTAAATTCGATTAAATTAGTTTTCCTTGATGCATTGCATCATCTTCTACAACTTCTTTATACACATATTTTATGTCAGATTTGCCGTTTCTCAGATAAAGTCATCTATACTTTTAAAATGGAAATTTGTTTGTTCGCCATGCACGCGAGTTTTAAAAATAGAGTTATGAAATTTTGCATAGTTATTAATGATAAAAAAAGTAGCCGAACGGGGTACTTTACAAAGCTATAAAATGACAGGTTCAGGTAGTTTCCATACAACTCGTAGCACCTATCAGGAATGTTACAAAAAAGAATTGTGTTACAGGCATGAAAATGTATACATAGGTACCCCATCTAAAATAAACAGACACGTATGTTACAGTTTGGCAAAATTCGGACTGCTTCAGGTAGTTACCATACAATTTCTACCGCCTATCAAGAATATTTCAAAAACCAAAGGTGTTACAAATCTGAAAATTTACACTCAGGTACTCCTACACTCTTTCAAAAATAAAAAAATATGACTGCTACCGAATTCGGAAATAATATAGGTTTTTCACTTCTAATTCAAGTTTTTTTTATTTCAAATTCAATTTTATTTATTTCATATTCAAATTTTTTTATTTCAAATTCAATATTTGTAAATTTTTGTAATTTTTATTTTTAAATTTTTGAAAGAAAGCAAACTAAATATACAAACAAAAATAGAGATTTTAAACAAACAACCTTTAAATAAGTTTTAGCAATTGCAGTAGTCTTGTTAATCTTAAACATGAATAACACTTCGTCCATAGAATCGAGTCCTTTGATCAGTCTCAATGGACGGAATTATATATCGACTAATAATATCCTCTGATGATAGCAGTGTAGAAACTACATCTAACTTGGTTGTACGTCGTAGAGGATACCATAGAGAACCATAAAGTAAAACTAGTTTAGACAAAAAGCAGATCCTAATAAAATGCTATGAAGAAGGCATAATTGAATCAATCAATAAAAATACTACCATGTCTATAATAAATCGTTACAAAAAACTGCTATAACTGATAATAAATCATTACTGCTGCTCATATCATAGTACCAACTATAGTACTACTAGTACTATCATAGCCGACATGTTTCATTAATAGCAGCTATGGATTTACATGGAATAATAAATAGTCAAATAATAGCAAACTCATCTGTTAATTCAAACAATTTTTATTACATTTGTTGATGAGTTATTTGTTAAACTGGCTGAAGCTAACATAACAGGATCATGGCTGGTTTTGGACAATTGCACAATCAATCACAAAACTCCAGAAGTTCGTGAAAAAGTTAGTTGGACAAGTCATACTTTAATTTTTCTTTCTCTATACTCATCCATGTTCAGTCCAATTGAAAAAGTATTTCAAAAAATAAAATTATCAGCGAGAGATTTTTTGGCGGATCGACAAATTTTGTTTGTTTAAAAAATTTAATTTCAAAAATTTAAAAATAAAAATTACAAAATTTACAAATATTGAATTTGAAATGAAAAAAAATTGAATTTGAAATAAATAAAATTGAATTAGAAGTGAAAAACCTATATTTGCAATAAGCTAATGAATTTAATGCATCTAGGTGAAAGAAAAATTTCAGAAGATTTAAATGACAAAATTCAAATAGGAACACGATCAGTACAACCATTCAAAGAATTAAAAAGTTGACTGAGAAGTATTCCCTAATTTTAGGAATCAGTATAAAAACTTTATATGGCTATGTGAATCGGTTATGTGTGAACTATCTAAAAAAAAATGTGACAGTTCGCTTTATTAATCAGAAAAAATAATCGAGGTGATCGATGTACTCAGAAATCGATTGATACAGTCACCAATGAAAATTAACTATCCAACGGAGTTTTTTTAGTTATTGGACTTGACTGGGTTTCCTCCTCATCAATTGAAGTTAAAAGTAGCAGCTTCAATAGTGATTCTACGCAATTTTGGTACAGTCAAAACTATGGTATTAGTATGAAGCATAATTTCAAACTGAGTGTGAAAAAGACGAACACTTTTATTCCTGGAATACCACTAATATGATTAGAAGTACCGTTTGAGCTTATATGCTTACAATTTCCGGTGAGATTAAGTTTTACCATGTTCATTAACAAAAATACAGGTACAAATTCTAAAAAATTTTATTCGCCAACTGAAAGAAGAATGTTTCTCTCATGGACAAATATATGTGGGATGATGGCGTCAAAAAACGCGTTTGTTTATACTCCATTACGGAAATTAGTTTTAGTTGGAGTATTGTTGATTTTGTTATACTAATAAAAAAAAATATAATAGAATATTTTTGATAAACCAATTTTTTCAATTTCAGTTTTTGATAATTCAATTTTATTTCGGTTCATAAATCAAACTTTATTGAATTAAATTTTATACATTTTGCGTTCGACACGGACAACGTCGGATATCTGTGATAGTATCAAATATTTGGAAAACTATTACATGATATCTTGAGTACTTGACTTGAATTCTTCTTGAAATTTCAAGCTGTGTTTTCGATTACCCAGCTTGAGTTGCTGTCAGCTCGAAAATATCTTGAATTTGACATATGTATTTTTCATAAAATTTTGTAAAATTTGGTTTGATTTGAACTAATTGATTTGGATAAATAGATAATGAAATTTTCAGTAGTGACAAATATTTTAGAAGGCTATTCTAAAAATATAAATTTACTGCAAAATATTTTTTTAAATATAATAAAACAAAACAATTTAAAGAAAAGAAGATATTAAGGAAGAAGCTCAAAAAAATATGGATGAAAAAAAGAAGTCAACATTGGTGGAAAAGAATATTTAATGGAAACGATTATACTGAAATGTTAGAAAATTTTCGAATGGACAAGCAAACGTTTTTGTATATATGTATGTGCAAAATTAGATAACGAATTAAAGCCACATCCTTTACATATCCGCTTATTTTATTTTTTTTTTTTCGTTTTTATGAAATCGTATTTTATATTTTTCCACCGTACTTCGATTTGTTTCGACGACTTATCTGTATACCCTCTTTCTATCATTTTTTTTCCACTTCCCCATAAATCTCTTACTGTTTCTATATATTACTTTCCGTCGAATTTCTTTATACATTCGAATTCTTTAAATATGCTCAGCATCGATGTCTTCAGTTTTCCATATGTTGCGTTTGCTCATATTTTTTATTTAAATTGAACTTAAACTTTAAATAAATTTAAAGATTAAACAAAATATAAAATTAAAAATTTTTTATTTGCTTACTCTTTTAAATTTTAATTCTATTTTTTAAATTAACAAAACAAACAAAACTTATATTTTTAATAAACAAAACTTGTATTTATAATAAAACAACAACAAATATTTGACATTAAATGTCAACTCAAGCTGTCAAGCTCTCAAGCTGCGTATTCGGTTAAAATTTTCAAGTCAAGAAAGTAAATTTTTGTGATTGACTTGAGTGAAGCTGATTTCAAGAAACTAGCGTGTACATGATGTTGAAGCTTTTTTGAAGCCTACTTGAAGCTATCATGTATACGGGGTATATGTCTTAGTATATGTAAAATAAATTCTGAGGATTGAATATTGTAACAAAATTAGTCAAAATTACTGAACTTATTAAATTTATTCAAATTTAGATATGAATTTATCTGAAAAACGGTAAGTCTGATATGCAAAATGAAGTTCAATGTATTTAATAAAAAGAAAAGAAATTTAACAAAATTATCTGAGTCAATCACCGTCTTTTACAAAACCATGAGTTTTTTATACCAAAATTCTATGTGTAGACAACTACTATTATTTAAAAATGGTAAGTCTAATACCATCAATTCAAGAAGTACCATCAGTCAGGTGAATCAAAACTAATTCAAAATTTGATGAACATGTTACTTTAACTTGCTTTAACTGTTTTGCAATTTATTTCCTAAAATATTTCGAGTAATCACAACTTACAGGATTTTCTGGTGGGATTGGATTATAAATAATTATTTTGATATTATTCATATTAAATAAACAATACATAAAATGACATAACTTTAATAATTTTCCAACCAGTGATTCTCAATTTTTAAATATTATGTAATACTACCATTCAGAGCAAAACAAAAGTGTTAAAAAGTAAAAATTAAATTAAATAAAAGTAAAAAATTAAAAACAATATTAAATAAAATGTTGATTTATGGTTGTTATCCTTTGAGTAAGCAAATAAAAGACGTGCATATTATTTTAATTAAGAATAAAATTTTAATTGTTATGAAAAAAGAAGTTTAACACAAAAATAAAATTAAATTATTATTATAAGTTTTTGTTCTTTTCTATATAGAAGATTATTCTCTCCTTCTGTTAGTATTTTCATTTTTCCTTTCTTGTTTATAATTATTTTGCTTGACTGTGTATGTATAGGCATAAAATGATGTGTTTATTAGTACATGTAGATATGTTATACCAGATGATGACATTGACATTCAAATAAATATGCCGAAATTTTTCATAAAATATAACAAAATTTTCCTTTTTTATTTTTATATAAGGTACACACACACATATGTGTACTACATGTGTGGGTATTTGTGAATTATTTATTTTCTTATAAGAATTTTCTTCGTATGTGGAATCCCTTAAGGATATTGAATCAAGAGACAGCATTTTATTTAATTATTTTTCTTTTTTTTATCCATTTGTTTATTTCTTTGTTTCTATATAAGTACATTTTCATTTTTTTGTTCTTTTGTTGTTGTTGTTTGTTTTGAAGATGAAAATTAATTTTTTTTTTTCTTTCATTTTAATTTGCTAATAGAAAGTACTACCATCATGTTATGATTATGTTTTAAGTAAAAAATATCTTCAATAGTACTTTAAAAATAAAAGACAATTGGAAAATATATGTGTACATCTTGTTTTTTTAATATTAAAGAATTCTGAGAGGAAGTAAATGAGAATAATGATGGCAGTGGTATTGAAGAAAAATATAAATTGGAAACATAAATTGACAAGAAAATTAAATTTTATTTATTTGAAGTATATTTAAAAAGAAAACTTCGATATTTGACAATGGTGAAAGCTTATATTATTCAATATGTCTGGTTGTTGAAAAGTGATGCCAGATGATATCTTCAATTAGAAAGAAAACATTTAAAGGGTATTTTTTTTGTTTTTGTATAGTTATAGAAATTTCGATATATAGTAGTAGGTTATTTAGTAGATGATGAGTGACATAATGTATTTACACTTCATAAATTAATATGGAAAGACTCATATTGCAATAACGTTTTCAATTTAATTGATCCAAAATCAATGTTCTAGTTACAAAAGTTGTTATAAAGCACTTCTTGAAAATTATGTTATACATAAATAGTTGACTATCTGAGTAAGTTTTATTATTAATATCTTTAATTTTTAATTAAATAAACTTACATTTAATTTATTGCAGAAAATTCCGAAAGACCATCATTTGTATTGTTTGTTAGCTGAATACGAGCTGAAAGTATAAATTGTTAATTGATCCTTTTTTTTACTGAAAAATTTCGGTCAAATTGAGTGAGAATAAAAAGGAGACTTACAAGGGTTTATTAGATCATACTAAAATGTTTTTTTGGGTATGGTGATATCGAAAATACATAATTTGAGTTTTAACTACAATCTAGTATGTTCCGTTATATACAATTAATAATATACGAATTATATACAATGTAAATAAATTATAAAAGAAAATTCAGAATGCTTAAATACTGTTTTTACAACGCAACAAGGAACAATATAAATATTTTAGAATTAATTATGTTGTATATGAGTGTAGTAGAATCAGAACCGATACATTTGTGTTAAAGTTAATTCTGAGAAAAATGCAAAAAACGTTTTCTTTGTTATTTTAATTAAATTATACTATTTTTAAGTTATTTTATCAAAGAATAATTGATTTATCAAAGAATGTTGTTGATGTTTTATATTATATTTTTAATACTAGTGTCTATAATGGGATTTTTCCAAATGATTTAAAAATGGCAGAAGTTATTCCTATTTTCAAAAAGGGGATTTCAATGATCCGAACAACTACAGACCTATATCTTTATTGTCGTCCATTTCAAAAGTTTTTGAAAAGGCTATGAAATATAGAATACTGAAATTCCTTGCTAAAACAAGTTTCTTCAGTGATGTGCAATTTGGCTTCAGGGAAAAAAGATCCACTAAAAACGCCCTTTTGAAATTCTGTTGTGAGATATACAATGGTTTAAATAAGTCCAATCTTTGTAGTAGTTTATTTATAGACATTACTAAAGCGTTTGATACGGTAAAACATGACATACTGCTGAAAAAAATATACAATGCCGGATTTAGAGGATTTATATTTAATTGGTTTCAGTCTTATCTTAGTGATAGGAAACAAAGAGTCAAACTGAATGATATCCCTAAGGGTGGTGCTGTTGCTAAGGGTCCAATCTTGTTCCTAATTTTCATTAATTCCTTATTTCAGCAATCTTTTAAAGGTATATCTACAGCCTTTGCTGACGACACTGCATTCACGTACAGTAACAATAATAATTTTGATCTTTTTTGTGATATAAATTATGACCTGGACCTCATAAGAAAATGGTTTTATGTACATAGCTTAGTTATCAGTAGTAAAACAAAGATTATGCACTTTGGTAAAAGTAATCATCCCAGTGAAAACTCAGCAGTTAATTATCATTCTCCTGTATGTAAAAAATTTCCATTGATTCCGTCCCTAGATGGCAACTCTTTTGACTCAAGTTCTTCTTGTAGTGAATCATGTTTTATGATTGATAGTGTTGTATCTTTCAGGTATTTTGGCCTCGTTCTTGATTATAAATTAAACTGGGCAGAGCATACTTTTCATTTACATAAATATTTTAAAAAAGTTATAAGAAATGTCTTCCATCTAAACCAATATTGTTCCCTGAGAGTCATGAAAATGGTATACTTTGCTCTTTTCAACTCTAAATTACAATATTTCTCTTACTTCAACAAAATTCGTCCCCTACTCATTGCTCAAAAATATTGTATTAGATTAATCATGAGGAAAAATAGACTTACACCTAGTTTTCCACTATTTAGAAAGCTGGATATACTACCTATTAGACAGCTATATGTATTTAAAACACTAAAAATTTATTTCATTAGATCAGATAACCTCGAGCCCATCGATTTAGCTCTCACTACAATCTACGAGTCAATAACCTATTTTTAATAAATGTTCCTAGAGCATATACATCACATTTTCGCCACTTTTATGACTTTTCAGCTCCCAAAATTTTCAATACGTTGCCTTTCTCTTTAAGATCGGATAGGACTTCTATTACTTTTATCAAAAATCTTAGATCTCACTTATTGAATCTTGATCACTCTCAAATTGAGTTGTTGCTAACTTAACCAAATTCTTTTATATCTTTTAAGTTTTGTTTCTCAGGCTTCTATTATTTTGTTGTAATCGTTTATCTTGAATTTTAATTTTTTCTCTTTTTTCCTATTTTATTTTCTTTCCTTGTTCAATTATGTTTAACTAAATTTAATTATTTCTATTGTATATATGGATATTTAATAGCTATAAGTTTGTATTTTATTTTATAATTTTTAAATTTTGCGTTTTGCCTTACGTTTTTCCTTACTTTATTACTTTAATACTGAATTTTTTATTTTTGTATTCCTGTAACTGTATTACTTTTAGCTCTGAATTATCAACCTAATATTGTTTAATTATATAATTTAATTATTTCTACTCTTGTTATTTCATTCATCACATATTCTCCAGAATGATCTTACATTTATGTTATTTTACCATTTTTTTTTTTTTTTTTTTTTTTTGCGTGGATTGGTGGGAATCTTCATAGACACAATGAGCCCCGTAGCTTCCATTGTGTGCCAGATTTTTACTGACTAAACCACACCCCTCCCATTAATACTAGTCCAACGGACTAACCATTACTTTATTGCTATTTTGATTTTCTTAAAGAAAAAGTTTACGAAATTCTATCGTATTAAATCTAGTGGCTTAGTTCTTTTAAGCCTTCTGACATCATTTTGATTATCTAGCAGTTGAGTGGCCTCAACGTTAACATGTCCCTCCAGACGAGCTATATGCTTTGTTGCATATCTTTTTATTTCATTTTCTATGCAAGGAATTTTTCGATCTCTGTGCAAATCACTGTTGCGAACATACCAGGAGGCATTTACCATGTTGCGCAAGACTTTATTTTGGAATTTTTGTATACAAAGTACATGTGTTTGTTTGGCACATCCCCATATTTGTATGCCGTACAACCATATCGGTTTGAGTATCTGATTATATAACAAAATCTTGTTATGTATAGGTAATTTAGAATTACGACCTAAGAGCCAGTACATTTCTCTATACTTATTTTCAAGCTCAATTTTTTTCTTTTTAACGTGCTCTTTCCATCTAAGTTTGACATCTAATGTCATTCCTAGGTATTTAGCATTGTTTTCTGGGGTATATTGACCCCATTCAGATTTACCAATGGTGGTTGATTTTCTAATTTTTTATTTGTAAAATTTACATGTACTGATTTTAACTCATTGAGTTTAATTTTCCATTTCTTTGTCCAGAGGTATAGCTTGTCGCTTGCTCTTTGCAATTTAATTGTAGCCTCGTCAATATTTGATCCTATTGCCATCAACGCAGTATCGTCAGCGAATGTAGCTACAGTTATATTTTCCATTTCTGGTAAATCATTGGTGTAGAGCAAATACAGTATGGGACCCAGAATACTACCTTGAGGCACACCCGTTTTAATATCTCTAATAGTAGAATACTCTTCGTCTGGTTTTATTCTGAATAGTCTGTTTTCTAGATATGATGAGAGTATATCTACGAATTGTTTAGGTAACATATTGTTTAGTTTAATTATTAAGCCTCGATGCCATACTTTATCAAAAGCTTGGGCTACATCCAGAAATATGGTAGAGCATACTTTCTTTTCCTCTAAAGCTTTTTCTATTATGTCTGTTATTCTATGAATTTGATCGATTGTCGAGTGCTTAGATCTAAAGCCAAATTGATAATTTGGAATCAGATTACTATTTTCTATGATCGGTCTCATTCGAATCAATAATAGTTTTTCAAATAATTTTGATACTATTGGTAGTAATGATATTGGTCTGTAGGATTTGACCTCATTTATGGGCTTACCTGGCTTTGGTATCATAATTATCTCTGCTATTTTCCACATATTCGGCACATACCTTATTCTTATAGCAGCGTTTATAATGCGTGTTAGCATTGTTATAGCTTTTTTCGGAAGTTCTTTCAGGACTTCCGATGTAATTAGATCAAAACCTGGAGCTTTTTTATCTCTGAATTTTTTAATTTGTTCAACTATTTCACTCTCTGAAAATGGTGATATAACATTTTCTTGCCAATTATTATTTTCTTCAGTGAGATCATCCGAATCTGTCTCGTCTGGACAAAAAATTTTTTCAAGATGATCTGCGAATGTTTTAGCTTTATTTTTATTATCTCTCGCCCATTCACCGCTTTTCATTCTGATTGGCGGGATTTGAGAGATTTGAGAGATTTTGAGAGATTTTACCATTATTGTTTTGGAAATTTTTTAATTTAATTTATGATAATGTACCTACTAAGGTATGTAATATGTAAAATGGTATAATAAATAAATGAATTTTAAAAACTAATTTAAATATTATTTGTATTGAAAAATTAAAAACAAAATGAATATTTAAGCTTAACCACAAATATTAATTTTGCAAATGATTCACTTTGTTGCAACTATTTTCAAATGTTTGATTTTGTTACCACTGCATGTACATATGGCTTATTTTGTTGCAACTATCATCATATTTGTTGAAATAAAAAAATTAGAAATCAAAATTCATTCAATTTGTTAAAAAATTAATTTTTTAATTTATATTCTAAAAAACAGAAATGCTCAGTAATTAAGTTTGAGCGAATAGGTAACACATTGATGGTTTTAAGCCAAATTCTTATATCAAGAATCATATAAAAAAAATAATAAAAATAAAATTAATCGTCCTTCTAGAGCTAAATTCTTAAATCTACATTGACCGTTATCAGCAATGTTATCATTATTTAAATAATTATTATTCACGGCAAAAATCCCATTTGTAAAATTTTAATTGGTTTTTGTTTGTCCAGGATTGTTCAAAATGCTGTAAACATTTCTTTACACTCCAAACATTTAGATCATTGATCTGTTGAAGGCGTTTTAAAACTAATGTTGAAATTAGTCCGGAAAATATTTCGAAAGAACCACTTTTTTACTTGTCATTCTTTATGATTCTCATTATCTTTGTACATAAAGTAGCGATTTCAGGACAATTCCCTGGAAGATATTGTCTCTTAGTACATTTAGAGCGACATTAGTGTGTATCATGAACATAACATTTTTTTATAAAATTTACATTCAATTAGAATAGTACTTGTAACAATTGAATGAATTTGAACAATCGACATGTATTATTTTATCTTTAGGTTCGAATAATTACTATATGAAAATTAGCTTTTAACATTTTATACACTTTTTATTAGTTTTTTACTTTTAAGATAGAATCAAAAATATAAGTTATTAAAACAAAAAAAAAAAAAAAACCCCTAGCTTACATGCCAAATGATTATTTCTATAAAAATGACGTCAGGACGAATGTTACTGTCAATATTGATCGCTACAGACTCATAATAAATAATTATTTGTTTCAATTTATTTGGAATTGAAATAAAAATGTTTGGTTTCAACATAGAAAGTTGTTTGACGCATAAAACGACCCTTACAAAATAATAAGGTGAAAAAAAATGTCATGACAAAAAAAAATTTTGATGTGATCTAATTTACAAGATTGTCTGATTTAACGCTATTGAAATATTTTCTATCAGGATATTTGAAGTTAAACCATTGACAGCTGACAGTTTGCAAATTGACATATTATCTTATTTTTTTTATTTCTATTATGCATGTTTATACGGGTAGAAAAATGGTAGAAATCTACCAAAACTTAAGGATGACGGGTTATTTCAGTAATGGGTAAGCAGAAATTTACCAAATCTACCAAAATTTAAGATTTCTCGTAAATTTTTGACGTTTGAATTTTTTTGTGAGAATATATGTCAGTGTCAAAAATTTTTGATTATTTTTTGTACAAAATGCAAGGGAATCGTTATTGAAAACGTAATTTTTGGATCGAATATTAATAAACTAAAAAAAAATATAAATTATACATATAATATTTTTGGATTGACATTAGAATAATAATAAAAATTTATTTCTTTACTAATAATTTTATTTTCGGCCATCTTGATATTTCAATAATCTGACAGCAATAATGGCTACCAGTTCTTTTTTACGTATGAACATGAAGATAAATTTCTGCGATGAATCTGCGGTAGATTTCTGCCTCGTATAAATATGAGCATTACCAGTAACTTATATAGAATTACATTTTGTAAATTGAGTATAATACTGCGATTTATATATGTACTAGTGGATCCCTTGTGCAATTTCACAGAAGTAGTTCTTTCAAACACAATTTTGTATAAAAAGAAATATTTGTTTTGGTATAATTGTAGTTGTTTTCTGAATCGTTTGATTATTGAATTGTATATATAATGAAATTAAAGTATAATACCAAATACTTTATGACGAAATTAACACTAATTTCAATATATATAACTTAACACAATAAAATCTCATTACTCTCAAAGTTGTAGATCGATCGTTTGTAGTCAATAACGTTTGTAGTCACAATTCTGTTAGAGCAATAGGTCAACAATGAATTATTTTATTTAAACACTGATTTATATATACATTTTTTCTATTCTTTATTACAAATATGTATATTTTGTGATTACATAACAGAATTGCTCTTTATGAATAAAATAAAGTCTAAAATTGTTATACGAAAGATGTTTTATTGAATTTGGTTTTGTTTATAAAGATGCAATTTTGTTTTTACTACGCCTATAGTCACAAAACGGTTATAGTCAGAAATATTAGTGAAATTTAGCGAATGGCTATAACAGTGTTTTACTGCATATATTTTTTTTAATGATAACAGAAGCAAATGAACTAACATTTATTATATAATTTTTGAAGAGTATAATCTGATCTGATTTTTGTTTTTCTGTTTTGTTTTCAATTTTTGTTTGTGTTTTTGTTTTTGTACTTTTTTCTATAAGTTTGTGTGTTTATTTAAAATAACAGAATTTTTATGAAACCGTAATTGAAATTTCTTTTAGAGTACAGATGGCGCTCAACTTGGAAATAACCGTCACTAATTGAGAACATGCTAAAAATTTTAATATTTTTGTGGTGTAATTTACTATTCAATTTATCTTGTTGTTTTACTCACCACGTCGTTCATCTTGTGTATTATAATATAAGATATTCCCCATATGGCTTTCCTTGTGTAATATATATAATATTAAATATAAATATCTACATGATACATCATACTGTCAAAACTGTCAACTGTGAATACATTCCAAGTATAAATAATTTGTATGCTTCGATTTATTTTAAACTAAACGGTTTCGTATTATGTTGAAATAATAATTAAAAATTACTTTTTTTTATTAAAAAAAATCTTGTTTTTTATTATTAATTATATTATATTATAAAAATTATTATTATAATACATAATAATAAAAAAATATTTGTTTAATAAAAAAAAAAAAAATCTGAATTTGACTCAAAAGAGAATCGACAAAAAAAAAATTATTGTTTTATTTATTTATTTATCCATAAACTAGAACGAATAATGTTTTACGAGTTTTTTATTTATTTATAAATTTTTTGATATATTATTAATTTAATTCAAATTAATATTAAATTATATGCAACAAATTTAATAAAATGTAATTATTGAATAATGAAAGAAAAATGCAATTAAAAATAATAAATGTCATGGGCGGGATTCGCACCCGGATATCTACTTAGTAGTAGTCAGATGACATAACTGCTACACCTGCACATATTTGGTTTGTTATACGGTCTAAATTGCTTGCAAAAATACTTCAATTGACCTCAATTGCTTGTAAAAATTATACAAAATTGAATTAATCAAATCCTATTTTTTGAAATTGCAATTTTTAAACAATAAATGTCATTATTTTTATTTTTATTTTTAATTTTATCACTCTAAAAAATCACCCTTTCAAATACATACACTGAGAGAAAAGTTAAATAGATTAATATTTAATTCAAATAGAAACACCTATGATTTGGCTTCAAAATGATTTGAGTTTGTTTCAAACATGGAATCTATTAAATTTAATTGAATACACTTATGTTTAAATCAAGTATATTTTCTATTTAAAGTTAACATGTTCTATTTAAAAAATTTGAATAGATTTGTGTTTGAATTAAACCAGTCTCATGTTTGAAATTAACAGAATCTATTTAAAAAATTTGAACCGATTTATGTTTGAATTGAACCACTTTCATGTTTGAAATTAATAGAATCTATTTAAAAAATTTGAATATATATCTATTTGAATTGAACTGGACTCATGTTTGGAATTAACAGAATATATTTAAAAAAATTTAACAGGTTTCTATTTAAATCAACTAGTCTTATGTTTGAAAAGTTTCGGAATCTGTTTAAAAAAATTGAACAGATTTTCTATTTGAATCAAACCAGAAAAATATGGAATAAAATGCATACAAAAAAAAAATATTCTGAGATTAAAAAGTTAAAGCGTAATATTGAAAAAGAAACAATAAATTATTTTTCAAGGATAAAAATAATTGATTCTCTTTAAAACCAATGCCTTGATTTTTTTCAATAAAACGATTTAACTTTCTTTATTACAGAATATATTTTTTGTATGCATTTTATTCCATATTTTCTTGTTTGATTCAATAAGTAGAAAATCTGTTCAAATTCTAATCTTCTTCTGTCAAAATTAAGACGAATACATATTTTATTGTCCATAAAAATTGCTGTACATATATTAAAGCGCAAAATTGACAGCATAACTTTTTTTTTATATAGTATGTACAAGGAATTTTAAATAAAAGAATGAAACATATTTTTAGAAGTTTACATATTTTTATTCACACAATTTTTATGTATGTTTTATTGCAATTTAAAAATAAATTTCTTATAACTAACTATAATACGTAAATAGTACATCAAAAATTACTTATACTTAATTAATCGATTTTTTGCGTCAATTTTATTGTCTTTTTAATAAGAATCTTACAAACCATTTTTATTTTAAATTAAAAATTATTAAAAAAGATTTTTTTTTATTAAAACATTAAATAAATTTATTTCGGAAATAACATTTTCCATTATTAATTGTGTGTATATGTAAAGGAGGACTTGAAAAAAAAGAAATATTTTTAATATGTAAAATATTGAAATCGAGATGTGTTGTAGTCTCTTGCTGAATGATACCCAGAATCTTGTTGCTCCTCTAATCAATTATTTATTATCATACACTTATATAACACTTGATGCTGGTTGCTGGTTGCATTGGATGCATTTAACCTGTTAAGCAAAAACAAAAAAAAATTAGGCAAGTTCTAATTATATTAAATGAAATTTTAGAAAATAATGGAATGGCAAAAGAAAGTAAAATAACATTTTTCTGAAATTCGGAATGAAAGAAAGAATCTAAGGAAAGAAAAAAAAACTAGGATTAATTTTATTTTATTTTATTATAATTGATTTGCAACAACTTGAATTATGGTCAATTATTAGCATTAGGATCAGAGGCTCTCGGTTTGGAATTATTTGACTTCCATCATTTATGACGGGTTACAAGGCTAGTATTATAGATTACACAAGAGATATAACAACGAATTACAACCAAATAACGAGTTGTGAATGCAAAACTAAATACTTTTTTTTTGTAATGAGGTAAAGACAAAGTATCCTCCGTTATCCAAAGTATTATCCGGAAGCTAAGTCTGTGTCGTTGTTGCATTTTTAATGTTTTTATCTAAAACAAACTAATGTTTTATGTAAAAATGTGTTGGGAATTGAGATTTATTCTGTGTAGTGTAGGCCTAACACAATCAATGTTCATTAACAATATTTTTTGTCATTAAACACCTACCCTATATAAGTTACACAAAATAATGATTTTAATCATCCCGTGATGTTTTCAACAGAGAGCTTATTAAATAAAACCGCTTCTGTGGTCTTCACAGGGGATCTCCTAATTTTATTTTCATTATTTTAAAAAGAAACATATTTAAATTAAAAAGACATCTGTTTGAATCAAACAAATCCATACTTGAGGATATTTTGAACGTAAATCTGTTTAAAACAACAATATTTCTGGTCAATAAATTCTTCTTTGTTAAACAAAAGTTTCATTTTGAATCAAATACCAACCTATTTAAATATTTTAACTTAATTTTTTTAAACAGAAGCGTCTTTAAATTAAATAGAAACATGCTAAATACTTTACATATGATTTATTTTAAACAGAATCGTATTAGAAATCAATGAAAATCTATTACAATATTTTATTTTAATTATTTCAAACATAACCGTGTTTATATTAAATAAAAATCTGTTAGAATTAATCAAATATATGTTTGACAACATGTTTAACATGAATTTGTTTAAAACAAACATATTTTTCTTCAAAAGGAAAATGTTTCTCTTAAAAAAAATTATAATAAGGCCATGTTTAAACACGAAAAAATTAAACTGATTTCTATTTAATATTTTCATTGTTTATTTCGCTCAGTGTATCAGTAAATAAATAATTTTATTTTTATATTAAATAATTGAATATTTATTTGTTACTTAATGATTGCTAATCCCAGATGGGGATACTGAAATTGGGTCTATATTATTATTTCATTGGATTCGTAATGATACAAAGTCAATAAAATTATTATGAGATTTGAAAACTGAAACATCTAAATTTCCAAAATTAAATTGTAAAGATTAAATAATGATTATAAAATATATATGCGCATCTGGCCTTATTTATCTTAAGCTAAAATTAATTGTATATGCTTTTTTTTTTTATTTTTTTTTTTTGTGTAAAAAGTAAATGCCAGAATACCCATTAATAGCAACAGATGCATTAAGTTGTTTTATAATATTAAATCGAAATAAGGTTCTGGAAATTATATTCATATAATTTCAGAGCCTCATTTTCATAATAATATGCCTTCTTTAATAAATTGTACATTTCCAACTTCAAATAATATATTTGTACATTGTAATTTCATTTATGATTTTAACTTGTAAAGTTGTTTTAAAAAACAAAAATAAATAAACAATAAAACAAAAAAATAAGAGAAATCAAAAATATTAAATTGTAAGAGTGTAGATTGAATTGTGAAAGTAAATATATCTACGAAAATGTAATGTCTAAAATAATTTTTTTTTTATTATTTTTATTTTTGTATTTGTCATTGTTTTTTTTTTCATATTATTTTAAAAGAGAATAAGTTAATAATAAATTTGCAAGATTATTTTAAAGTTGAAAATTCAAAAAAATAAAGCATTTTTATAAAAAGTTAAATTTGTAAATTATATGAGTAGTATTGTAAATCGTTTGTAGAACTTGCATCTAATGTTGATAAAATAAAATTATAACATAGGTCCTGCACTAACTGATAGAAAACTGATATAGTTTTAATGTAAATAATATGAACATAAAATATAAATAATAATTGTTATAAAGTGAATTGTATCTGTGTTAAATTAGAATTAATTCTGTTAAAAAATAAAAATTATTATTTGATAAAATAAATACAAACTATAGTAACGAAGGTTAAGTATACTGGTGATCCTTTAAAAATACTGGTGATTTGAAAAATAAATAAATTTCAATTTCTTCCCTATCTAAGAGAGGTACGTAAGCATATTCAAGGTTAACATATAACATATTGTTGATGTTCATAAAAGAAATATATATATATACACATCTATATACAAAAAAAGAGAATAGAAAAAGCAATCATCATTATGGAATTCAACAATTCAGAATGAGTTTTCTATACTTTATCATTGATGGATGAATGATTTCTTTTTCATAATTTCATAAAAATTATTTCCATGAAAAAATCCTTGTATAGCTTTGATGCTAAACTGATTTTCCACTCCTCAGTTTGTTACACTCTACACGTTCTATCATTTTGGTTGCTGCACTAACACCGGCAATCACAATAAGCCCATTTGCGGCTGTTGTGATTTAGGGTGTGATAAATGGGGTGGTATAGGTGTGTAGGTGATATATGCGGTGATATAGGGGGATTATCCCCTCCCAAAGGTACATAATCTAATCTGTAATCTAATTATTTTGCTTTAAGAGCTATAAGGAGGGACCACTAGATTTTGATAAATATTATTATTTATTTTTTTAGTTTTTTTGTTTTCTCAAATGAGCTCAAACGCTCGTATTGAGTGGTGACAATTAAAATATACAATAAAAATACAAATTATGCATATACAATTTATCAACATTAATAATGAATGTAAATCAGTATATTTAAACAAAAATTTAAATTTCAATATGTATATAATAATCAGTTAACGCAAAGTGTAGCACTTTTTAAAATTAATTAATTAATAAACTAAAGTACAGACTAAAAACTGAACTATATTAATAACAAATAGTATTCATTAATTTTTTTTATTTCTAAATGCAATTAATTCATTGTAGTATTCACATGCTAAATAGTAGATTGCATCATGATTATTGAATCTGACTTTTGACGAAATTATCCTAATATTATCTCAGCTGCTCTAGTATTATAGTTGTGAATCTTATATATTAATACGCTTAAACGTCTGTTAAACTTTTCACAAAGCTTTTACAACACAAAGCTTTTTTCAACTAGATTAGACAACTCTATTAGAACTATTACGAATTACGATAGTGTGAAAAATTTTATTTAAAGACCTAAACCATAAAACAATAAAACCAAATAAAACCAAAAACAAATTAAAATTAACCTAAAAACAATTCACATATTGAGCAATAGCATTGACTATCTGATTATATGAATTAATTTTAAAAAAAAAAAACAAAGTAGCAAAGACAAAAACCGAATTATAAGAATATAATTATTATATCGAATTATAAAAATAGCTTTGTTAAAATATTACGATATTACGATATTACAGCAAAAAAACTTACCGGTAAAACAAATAGTAAATTTAGAAAATATATTTTTTACCTCACCCATGTTCAGAAATTCCAATAATTGAAATTTATTTATTTTATTAACAAATAATTCAAAAGTATAAATTCAAATTCGCAGTAGCATTGAGTAAATATTATATTGTGCATGGAGAATCATAAACCGAAATTTACGATCTGCTAAGAACAAGAAAAACAAAATATGTTATAACATTATTATCAAGTTCTAATTCAATACACGACAAAATCAGTACACATAAAAATTAAAAAAAACTTAAAAAGAAAAATCACAGACTACCCTTACCTACATCAGAGAACCTAGTGGAATAACAATATAACAACAAACACTGAAGAATAAGAGAAAAAGCATAATTATTGACTTTACCCCTAACAATAATAGTCATAAGGCGTCAATAAAAACTGAACAATAAGAGAAAATACATAATTATTGGCTTTTCCCCTAACTATAATAGTCATAAGGCGTCATATGATGTCATATGATACTTCGTTAAATGGTCTACATGATTCGATATGATTAACAAAATCGTAACCAATCATAACCTTTACTATAATGGGCATACTTAATCATACAATATAAATTCTATAAATAAATGTTTTTGGTTTTTTTATTTTGAGTTTTGAAATAGTTAGGGCTATTATGATAATAAAAAAAAACACAAAAAACGTATCTATGGCTATTTTAATGTGTTTTTAATGTGGGTGTGGTGTGTATTTAGTTTAAATGCATTTAATTTCATATCTATACTGCCAGCGACATCTCTGTTCGTCACATTTTGTTGAAATGTACGTCTCTATTAATAGTAATTGTTAGGGAGCGTGTAGACATTAGATTTTGTTTCATGAAAGTTTTGTTTTAATTATTTTTATTACATTTACAAATTTTATTGTAATTACATCAAATCTTATTTCAAAAGTTTTAATTACATATCTCAAAGATAAACAAAAATAGTTGCAAAGTATACTATATTTCTTCATGCAAAATTCATTTTCTAAACTTGCAAAATACGAAAATACGAATATGCGTGACGAGTACTAATAATAAATACTTATAAACAAATATAAATATTCAGTGCACTTTCAGAACATTTATCAAATATAAATATTTAAATAGTAAATCAATTATTCTAAGTATTATTTATACAATACACATTTTTTGCATTTTTTAATGTATATCTTTCAATATATTGGCATAACACAATTAGAAGTTTATAAATACCTTTTCTCGCAAAATACCTTTTTCAACTTGCGAAATACAAAAATGCGTGTCAAGCATTATTATTTAAAAAAAAATGTATGATATTCTATAACAAAATCGGATGTCAAACTTTAATGAATAATCATTTATACGTTATAAACAAAATTCAAAAACGTATTAAGGCTTCCTTATATAAAAGTTTTTCTTCAAAACTATTAGCGGCCAAAATTTTCAATTTGATTCTATGAAAAACAAATAAAATTATTATTTATTATAATATATACATATTAAGTATATTATAAATATTGTAAATTATAACTTTATTCATTTTTTATTTATTGTATTATTATTATTTAAATAACAATAATAATTCCAATTATAATTATTTATGATACCGTACGTGTTATAATACCTACCTACCTGTTGTGAAAATAAAATTTTAATACATACAGTGAAAAAAAATATAAACCTGAAGTAGGCCTGCGGATTTATCTACAGGTCCACTGTTTAATAAATAAATAAATACCTAAATAAGAAATATAAAAAAAAATAGTTATAGGTAGATCAAACTATATTGTAAATCACAAGCTATTCCCGGCGTAACATTCGCCGGTCTAGCATTAGCATTATAAATGAAACAATTTATTTTATTTATTTATTTTCTTTATTTTCTTAAAAAAAATCAATGTTTTACATATTTTTTATTTATTAAAAATAGTTTAACATTTTAATACTTATTCAAATATTTCACTTAAAACACAATTCTCTATTTCATAGTTATATGTTGCTTTGGCTAGAGTACGATCTTTTGATAGTGTTAGTGTAGTATAAAATATTCTGAAATGTTTGAATTAGTATTAAAATGTAAACTTATTTATTATGCAATAAAAAAATATGTAAAACACTGATTTTTTTTAAGAAAATAAAGAAAATAAATAAATAAAATAAATTGTTTCGTTTATAAAGCTAATGCTAGATCGGCGAATGATACGCCGCGAATAGCTAGTCATTAATTAATAGTGGTATGATGATTGTGTTAATATTTTTTTGAATTATTAAGTGTGCTTGGATTTCCAGCTTATATTTACGGTAGCAGTCTAGTGTTGCAGTGTATAGCTTTAGTAGAGGTTTTTAATTTGTACTCAAATAAGGTTTTTATTGCTTTATTTTGTAATTTTTATGTAACTTTACCCCATATCTGAAGAGCGTATGTAATTGAACTATGAAACATACTGCAGTAAATTGATGTTTTTTGGCTTTGTGGTACTCTTTGATATATCAGTCTAAAAATTTCAGCAACTCTTCTCCATTTTTCTATTTGTTCAGCATTTTGTGGGCCCCAGCAGGGACCCCATTAGGTTATTGTCGATTACAACACCTAAATATTTATTTTGATCAACCAATTCAATATTGAAATTGTCGTATTTAATGTTTATTCTGTTTTCTGTTTTATTTTTTAGCAACATAAAAGGTATAATATAGGTTCGTTCTCATTTGCCCAAGAAGCATCAATAGAGAAGACATATCAAATAATATACATTTTTACACATAGCTACAATAGAAAATAAAATCATCATACTTTTAAGAAAAATAAAGAATTAATAATTTAAAAACAAAATTTTTGTATTATGACCACCGTAGTGAACAAAGAATTGTGTACACGATACCTATTGAAATTATTGAAATTAAAAAAATTAGTTTGAAGTGCAATGAATCTTCGAATAAAATTTGTCATGTTCAAAATTTATTTTTTATTAGTGGGATAAACTCTTTTTAAACATTTTATCATCACAATCACTGTCCGGCAATTCTATCAGTTGGGATGGGGTATCGGTATAGGAAATATTTTAAATTGATAATATAAAAAATTTAAAAAAAAAGGATGAAAAAAGTATTTCATCCTTTCAAAGAAGATTTTTTAATTAATTAAAAAAAAAAAACAGAATCATGTTTCCTCAATAGATCATTTATTCTGAATGGGTCAGTAAATGATAATTTATTATTCTCTCATATAAAGATACAATAATTTTTTTATCTACTACAAAGTATTGAGAAACTTTCAAATTTCATTTCGTTGACATTTCATTTAACTGTCAGATGTTACTATAGCCTTTTCATTTCTATTTTTATTTATCTTATATATTTGTTTCTAATTAAATTGATTATGGTAAGCTCGGTGTAAATTTTAAAATATTCAAAAACCTTAGGTACAAAATAATCTGTTAAAATCGAGATATATATACATAATATATACTTATATATATATATATATATATATATATATATGTTTTTTTTGTTTCACATTAAAATAATTAAGCCTACTCTTAGACATTATACATTATCTCTCTGTATATGTATATATTAAGTAAAAATGTCCTTACAAAATTAATTAAATCAAAGTAAAATTATTTTACTTGTATATATGTATATATACAATTAAATCATCATTAATATGAAAACGACTTAAGGTTGATAATTCTTTTCTTATTTTTTTTGTTTTTACGTGATCCTTAAGTCCTTTTTGTTTTTTGTTTGTTGCTATGTCAATGAAGAATAAATTAATTTAATGTTGAATAACTGTGAAGGATTTATAAAGATTTGAAAAATATCAAATAGAATTGTACGTACTCGTAATATAGAAAATTCTTGCACAAAAAAAAACAAAAAATAATGAAAATTGTTTTAAGTAGGAATATTTCTAAATCGGATTAATTAATTTATAAAATATTTACAAGTTCAAACTTAATCTAACCGAGATAAAAGAGAGAGGAAGCGAGCCAAAGAATAGTCGAATTAAAGAATAAAAATAAATTGGTGAAAACAAAAAACAATTAATAATATGACCAGTAAATGAGATTAAGTAAAACAATAATTGATGACCAAAATTGTTTTTAATGTTTATGTTAAGTATTTCTGAATATAATTCAATGTTAAAATTGATTAAATTTGAAAATAAATACATAAATTTGTTCAGTTTGAATATTTTAAATTAATTGGAATAAAACGTGATTCGCATAACACTAAAAAAGAAGTAAATTTTGTATAAAAGCAATTATTAATATAGGGTGAAGTAGAACTAAGCGATCATAGGGGCAAATGGAGAGCCTAAAACAACAAAAAAATGTTATGGCTGGTAAAAAGGGGGAAATTTATTTTTAACCCTTAACAAGTTTAATGTTTTGAGTATAAAATCGGTGCGATACGAAGTTTTTTTTTTTTTTTTTTTTTAATACGCAGGCTGGTGGGAATCTTCAAAAGACACAATGAGCCCCGTAGCTTGACATTGTGTGTGGGATTCTTACCCACTAAACCACACTCTTCCTATATTTCGATCTAGTCCTGCAGGACTAATGAGCAATTTTTTCTTGGATTTATTTTATTTTTCAATGTAGACTACATCCAGCGATGTCTATCTAACTTTTTCTTTGGCGTATTCATCCATAACCTTGAAGACCCATCGCATCAGTGACGAAAAGCCAACCAGCTCTCCGAACGAATTTATAATTATGGAAGACTTGTGAAAAACCTCGTTTCGTTGGCAGTCAACATAACGAAATTCTTCACCAATCCCGTAAAAACAAATCTATCTAAAGGTGGGAGCGGGTCAACCTCCGATCACCAGCGCGACGAGTCCTCAAGAATGTGGGTGATTATTGCTGCACTAACTCAAAAGGTTTTACTCTTTTGAGTCGTCTGGCTATATTTCTATTATCCAGGAGCTCGACTACCTCGATACGAAGTGAAATTAAATAAATTTAAATGATTTTCAGTTCTTTGTTGACGCATTATCAATTATCAATCACAGTCTCTCTGATCGGTTAGTTATCGATTAGTGCTTATAATAATAATAGAAAATTTTGCATTGTATTAAAAAAAATTTTAGCAAGTAAAATATTAAGTTTTTTAATAATTTATACCTATCTATAGATTGTAAAAAACATTTGGAAGTATAGTTTAATTGAAAAATTTAAAATTGAAGTTATGAGGCTCAAAATGTAATATATATTTAATTTTTTTGTTATCACATAATGCTATTAAATTATCTATTAATGATTTGCCAATTATTCCACTGGTTTATTTCACCAGTGAATTATTCCGGCCATAAAATACAAAAAAAAATTAATTTTATAACAAATTAAATTATACAAATTAAAAATAAACCAATCACGGAACAAATGAAAATAAAATGTAATTTAATCATTTTTTAATTCGTTTTTATACCTCACAGATATTCTTTTTAGATGTTGATATCTAGATTACTTACGAAATGTTTAGGCAGCCTTTAATACTACATCTACAGTCTATATTGATGAGTTCATTAAAGTAGTGTTGAAAGGAAGAAACAAATATATGTATATGTAAATAGTATATATATTTATGTAGGATTATATTTAAAAATAAAAATTAACAAAGCTTACATTACAATGAAGTACAATTACAATACAATATTACTTGATATATCACAACATATATGACAAGTCACTTGATATACAAAATCTCCATAGTTAAATATAATTTTATATTAATACATTTTTTTAACAAGATACTTTGATGTATTATAAAAATAATACCCATGCTTATTTATGCATCTTATCATTTCCAAACAAATTAAAACTGAATACTTAAGAAAGTAAAAAGTGACAGGATACTACCAGAATGGAGAGTAATTATAGGTCTGAATATAATTGTACAATAAGCTTATATATATTTACCTGTAACACTATTATATCTAATTAAATTGAAATAATGATAAAATAAATTAAATTATTATTATAAATTAAGTGACCTAACCGAAATTAAATCTTGTACAATGTATATTCTATACACACAATAATATCAACCCACTAATGATTTATTCAGCTCTATTAAGTAAATAAAAATCTGGTTATATATGGTTATATCTAAATTAAATTTACTTAGAAAATTTTTTTTTTGAAAAAAAAAATCTATTCCTAAAACTCATTAAAAATTCTACACGATTAGTTGTGATATAATAATAATAATGTTAGAAAAAAAGAAAGAGACAAAAAAGAAAATAAGTAAAAATAAAAATGTTTGTTTATGAAATATACAAGATTTTCATAATAATAATCTCATACCTATATAACATATTTAAGTGTATTATATACATAAAATTTCATCCATAAAAATGGATTTGAATTAATTCTATTATGTATATGTTCAAATGAATGTGTGTTATATGTACATAATATATGAGTTTGATACGAGCGTAAATTATTATCAATTTATCTTTGTTTAATCAATTTCTGTTCTAGTTAAGTTTTTGATTAACTATGTATGTCTACTTAGAATATACAATTTCCTAACAAATACGTCATTCATAGTTTCTTTTGATGCTGTTTTGGTGGTTTATTAATTGATTGATTTTTTTTTGTATTTAGGAAAACTATCTTTAATCTTTCATATTGAATATTTCTTTTTCAAAGTGAAAATTTTATTAGAAAATTTAATTTTAGTGTGACCGTTAATGTGTATGAGGGAGTAAAATTATATTATTTTTATAGTAACTTTTATAGATGATTTGAAATCTAAAATCTATATAACCTTAAAACATTCAAAATGTAAACAAAATAAAGGTTATTTAATTTAAGCAATCTTCCTTAGAATTGTTTAAAATTTCGCCAAAGTATATAAATAAATTAAATAAAGTGAAAAAAAGTGAAATATGATATGATTTTGATCTGTAGAATTTTTATGTGGAGAATTTCATTACATCAAACAGTTTTTTTAAATTTTAAATTCACTTGTATTTATTATTTTTCTATAATACGTTTTTCATTTTTACATAAGTATTAATTAGAATTAAAATATTATTTTTTTATATTATCTAAATAATGAATTAAGAAAAAAAATGTATACATACATACATTCAAAAATTCATTCAACAAAATTTAAAATATTCATTCAGATAAAAAAAATTAAAGTTAAAATTGTAATTAAAAGTAAATTTTTTAAATGTGTTAAATAGTTAGTTTATGTATAAGGTAAATAGAATATGTATAATTTTAGTTTAAATATATTATACCTAAAAGCTAAAATATTATTTTTTATTTACATATATGCATTCAAATATTCAATACAAAAAGTTAATTTTTATTATTGTTTTTACTCAAATTCAAAAATTTAAATGTCGTTCCGTATCCATAAAATGTGTTGGTAGTGTGCGAATTTTTTTTTTTGTGTAATTACACATTACTTTATGTTAGTGTTAAAAATATCGGCGATAATTATAGGAAACATATCTTTGCGAAGATATGTTTTTTTAAATATTCTCCGATATTTATGGCGATTATCCGATATTTATGGCGACTCTCTCGATATTTCTCCCGATATTATTGCCATTCTCCCGATATTTTATCATTGTTTCTCTATCGCACTTATGAAATTTTTGTATCTTCTGCCTATGCTCTAACCATTCGCCGATATATCGGCTACATGAAAACCGGGCATTAATTAACAAATTTTGATTGCAAAATAATTCACTGGACTCTGATATGTCATTAAAAATGAGTACGATAAAATATGAATATGAAAAAATGAATTTTTTGGTAGTACCCAATTGTTGGACCTCTATTATAGATTCCTTTAAATTAAAATAATATGTAAAAGGATATATTGAACCTGTAAGTTCATAATAATTTTTTAAATTAACTCAATTTAATTTTATATTAGTAAAATTTTATTCTGATTATGATTAAATAAATTCGCTAATATTGTAGAAAAATGGAAACTTCAAATTTAAAAAAAAAAAAAAAAACTAGCTATGTTTGATAAATATTAAAGAAAAAAATGAAATCAAATAATATTTCATATTATATTTAAAACACGTTTTACTTCTGATATAATTTTGTTTATTTTATGAAGAGACTGTCAATCAATATACGTATATAACACTGATAAATTGGTCTGCAGAATATGTGAGATTTTTATTTCTACTTTATATGTACGAGTATATTTTTCAAAATATCTTTTTTTCTACTACTCACATTTACAAAATATTTTTTTTATGAATTTTTGGTTTTTCAATAATAAAGATAATAAAAAAAAAGCAAAAAATATAGCAAAAAAATCGAATTTATTTTCTATAAAAAAAAAAACGTCATATGAAAATGTCCTTTATGAAAATAAAGGACCGTAAAATTTAAAATATCGCATAAATAGTTCCCAATAGAATTGTATAGAATGTGTGTATTTCTTTTTTAATACATTACCGCAGTTTTAACGTAAGAGCTTGAAGTGTAGTCTTTATATATAAATTTTGTTTATAAAATGGCATATTGTATATATATGATGAGATCACATAATGTATTTCAGATCAATTCAGATGTATTTATGACGTCTTCTTACTTTTATGATAGGCTTACAGTTCTGAATAAGCTTCATTTTTCTAAACAATTATCCGTCATATGTCAACACTAATCAACTTATTTCTAATGTTTTACTTATATTTTGGGGTTTGTAGGTTTCTATTAGATTTACGAGATTCTAATTGCCATATTAAGTCTGTTGATCAGTTTTATAATTTTTATGTTATTAACATTGAGTTATAACCGTAATTTTTTTTTTATTTATGACTTACAGAGGTTTAAGACGAATATTAACAACATTGTTCGCTCTTTCCCACAAAACTTTTCTTCTTCCTTTTTCTTTCCTTTCCTCTAACTATCCTTTCCTTTTTCAAATAGTCAACGGTACGCAAGTACTTAAAGGTTCAAAACCTAAGTTTTGGCTATAATATAAAAAAAAAAAAAAAAAAAATATTTATTTTTCGTTTTAACTTTTATTTGGATGATATGTACAAACTTATTCTATCCTGAACCTGCAAAAAAAAAGTTAACAAACCGGTTCTTCTGATTTTTAAATTTTCAACATTTAAAAAAAAAGTTGTTTTTTATTATAAATCAATAGTTTTCTCATAATATAATTGTAATAATTTAAATGTAACCATACTTAGATTAGTATGTATGTAATTTTTAATTTAATTCATTGTAAAATATGACAAAGAAACAATGTTAATATGTTTGTTATAATAAAAACGTCCTAATCTAACTTATACCTACCCTTAAAACTACTGAAATCAACCTTACAAAATAAAAAATTTATAAATCTATTCAGTTATTTTAACTCACTTTTATCAAATTATGCTATTTTACAAAGGTGTTGATTACCAACGATTATTCCTTATAATTTTGTGTTTACCCTGCATAGACATGTCGTATTTCATATTATCCCTATCGATATTGCCTGGATTGTATTCAATTTTTTTAACATGTGTCTAATGAAATGAATTTTGGTTTTGGAGGTAACCATTTTTGTCTAAAAAGATGAAATGTTCGGTAGATTCTATTTATATATAAAATTATTTCGAAACCGTTATGATAGAGCATTAAAAGCTCGAGCAATAAATATTTCGAGCTTTTAATGCTTTTTTTTTTTTTTTTAATAACTTTTTTTTTATTTTATTTCGTTTTATATGTATTACAATTAGCAAAAAAGTTTTACAAAACTAATATTGATTCTTAACTACTTAACTAAATATCTTAAAACTATATTTTATTTATTTAGTTTTGGTCGGATGAAATTAATATTACTAATCTGTTATGATATTTTGAGTTGATTTGGTTTCATTTTATTTTTTATTCGCTAAATTTTGGAAATATATAACAAAACCAAAATGTATTTATTGTTATTTTTTTTAAAAACTTATACTATTTAA
Source organism: Argyra leucocephala (assembly GCA_963942445.1). Classification (NCBI taxonomy): domain Eukaryota; kingdom Metazoa; phylum Arthropoda; class Insecta; order Diptera; family Dolichopodidae; genus Argyra; species Argyra leucocephala. The sequence goes on along the minus strand of OZ012681.1, from coordinate 5,224,275 downwards.
AATCTAATTTACAGCTACTCTAATCCTAAATTAATTAACTCTAATCTAAGCTTAACTAACTTAATCTAAATCTAAATCTAATCTAACTTAATCTAGAGTTACTAACCGTATCTGGTTTTAATTACATTACGAATTATTTAGCCACCAATAATTATTTCTTAAACGTTTATCCTTTTCAGGAATAAACATATCATACTTTAGCAAAGTAGCCTCAATACTGTTAGGGTTATATTCTATACACTTGCATGTAGCCCTTCTATTATAGTGATACAATAGAGGGACATGACCGTGATTTTGAATAAACCCTTTGGAATCTAGGTAGATAAAATGTTCTGGAGCAATAAACCCTGATTTTAAACTGTTTTTAATATACTCTTCATTATGGTAATATATTTTGGATATTAAACCATTTTCATTTGTGTTTAGAGATCTTTCAAAATGATTTCGAATAATTTTTATTAAAAAATTATCGAATCTTATTATATTTGCTTTGCGGTACAAGCATTTATTGGAGTAAAATTGTTTGTAATCCGTTTCTGCTTTCCTATGTAGGTTTACGCAGGCTCTTATACATTTACGTTCAAATTTCCTAATTTTCTCCATTTCGATTGCGCTAATGTTGAACCAAATAGGTCCCTCATATGAAATTGTTGGTCTAATTAAGCACTGGTAGGCTAAAATTTTTACTCTTTCATTTCAAGCGTTTTGTTGTAAAACAATTTGTGACATGTCATGAAAGCTTTTGTTCCTTTTTCTAATGTTTTTTGGACATGGGAGGTAAAATTAAGATTTTGGTGCAAATATACACCCAAATATTTAACTACCTTACTTTTATTAATTTTTATATCAGATGAAGATTTAATTTCGAATTCCTTCCAATGAGTTTTTATGTTATTGTTAACTTTATCTACAGAGTATCACGGAATAGTATCGTTTCGCATTTATCTATGTTCATTTTTAGTAACCAGACCTTACAGAAATCTGCGGTAAGGTTAAATTGTTTTTGAACATTCTTTTGTACTTCTTTTATGTTGTTTGCGGCTGAATATACTATAAGATCGTCAGCAAAAGTAATTGCATAGTTATCGCCCTTGATGTTATTTAGCATATTTAAGAGATCCATTGTGTAAAGGGAAAATAGTATTGGAGAATTTACTGTTCCTTGTTGTAAACCACTGTTAATTTTGAATATTTTCTCGGTATTTGATTCGTTAGAAATTAAAAATTTATTTTCTGTAATCATGTCTAATATTAACCTGATTAATATAATGGGGAATTTTAATTCTATTAATTTATAGATCAGGCCATCTACCCAAACACTATTGAAAGCTTTTTCGAGGTCGATAAGACAAGCCCCAACACACTCTTTTTTATTTATGTACCAACAAACATCCGAAGTTAGTTTGTTGATAGCATGAACTGTGCTATGCTTATACCTGAAGCCAAATTGGTTTTCAGGTAGTAATTCTTTATCGTTCACAAATTGTATCAATTTATCGTTAATTATAGTTTCATACAGTTTGCTAATGTTTGGTAGCAAACTTATGGGTCTATAACTGTTGGGTTTAGTAGGATCTTTGCCGGTTTTTTTAGCATTATTACTTTTGCCACTTTTCATGCTTTTGGAAAGTAGCAGTTATTTAATGCGTTGTTGAATAGAATAACATACTTTTCTATCATCTTTGTGATCAGATTTTTTAGCACTATGTTTTGAATGCCACCGATACCTGCAGATGTTTTATTATTCAGTTTTTTAAATCTGGTATATAGGTCATTATAGTTCGTAAAAAATAAATTTCTGCTTAGACAGTTCGCGGAAGTATTTGATAAAGTGAATCTAGTCAAGATTTCATTATTTTGTTTTTTCTGTATGTTCATGTTCTTAAACTTTATTCACCACCCTTTTGTGAAAGTTGTGTTGCTTGGTAATAGTATGTCGTGACTGTTCTTTAAATGTGTTCCTAGAACCTCAGTTATTTGTTTGTTATTCTTAATTATAAATTGATTCAAACTGCTTGTCTGTAGTTTGGTGATATCAATGTTGTTATTAATTAGTATGTTTACATCTTGTGTGTCTATATTTAGTTGTTTAATAACTCCAGAATACTTTTTTCTAAATAATTTATTTATTTCTGGGAACATGTTCCGACTATCTTTTTGAGAAATATTTTTTATTCTATTTTTCCATTAGTTGTTGATTTCGAAGTTGAGTTGTTGTCTTATTAATGAATTAATATTGTTCAGAAGGCTTCTAAGTGTACCTATTGCGAGCTTTTAATGCTCTATCATAATGGTTTCGAATTAATTTTATAAAAAAAATTATCAATTCTTATTATTTTTGCTCATTTATACAAATACTGTTCCTAATGTTTGTATTCAGACTCAAACTTTCTATGTTTATTAATGCAAATCATAATACATATTTTTCGAACTTTCGATAGAATTTTTTTCCATTATGTGCAATATCGCTCTTTAAACATTGTTAGTATTGATTATTTCATTGCATACCTTGAGGGGCAAGTTAAAAAATATTTTTTCAGAAATTTATATTAATTTTTCAACTGTTGCATGTAATTTGAATTTGTTTTAACTATTTTGGTAATTTGCCTGACATATTGGAAGAAGGATAGTGTTATTTGAAGTTGAAATTTTTTTTTAGGTTTTTTTTTTTATTGGAATTTCTATATAAACCCGACCTCTTAAGATCTATTGCACTTTCCCGTTTGCTACCTTAGAATTGTAGGTCATTGATGATCGCTACAATTGCTTTGATGAAGTTGGCATAATATTTTATATTTGATTTGATTCAATCATAGTTTCGGTATGATATTAGGTGTATAAAGTTTGCCAAAACTGATTTTAATTCTGTATAATCAAAAAATAATTTTAAAATAAAAATATTTTCAAACTTTTATCAAATATAAATATATAATATAAATATAACGAACTGTTTTCGTATAAATATAAATATAAAAGCTTTGCAAGCTGCATTTGCATTTTTGTTTGCATATTTTAAACTATTCTATATTGCATTATTAAGCATTTTTCTTTTATCCTTTTCCTTTCGTTTTGTGCTTTTTTACTTCCTCATTTGTACACGCTAACTATTTTTTACTCAAACTCTTGGCATACCAACAATAATATATAAAATAAATTTTTCTTCTCGCGCATATCTACTAATTTAAATGTGTTTTAAACTCTACGTCCACTAATTATTAGCTATAAAATTTCAGCATTAGAATTTCATTTAGTACAAGACTAATCTACAGTCACCTTTGATTTTTCATTCCCAAACATTTTTACATGCAAATTTGAATGCAAAACCTTGAAAACATCTTATTACAATATTTTACTGATAAATCAGTACATCTCAACTGTCATTATTATTATTGAATTGAAATATAAGTGACACGACTAGATATATGTGAATAGATCTTAACCATTTTAAGAATAAAAAAAAAATGTGTGATTGAAAAAATTTGAATTGAAAGAAAGTTCAATATCAGAAAGTAAAAATATGTCAGAGATTAAAGTATATAAGTATATATATATATCGTATATCAATATAATTTATACATTATGTATATTTAAAGATTGAACTTTGAAATGACATTAGATTTAATGGTGGTGATGCGATGGTAATATTTTAAAATTCCATTATCTTAAGATAAATTTAAGGAGTTGCATTTTATTGAAATAAAAAAAAAAATATATGGATACGTTTGCTATGACACTAATGCAATATTGAAATATGCTATTATTTTTTGTTTTTGTTTTTATATTGATAGTCATTTGTATTTTATATAAAAGATAAAAGGATATAAAATGATTTAAGTATATATATATATATATTCGTATATGTATATAAATTTTGTTTTTCTTTTTTTATTTGTTATTATTATTTTTATTGTAATTGAATTCCTCCATTATTAATACATATAATATATTATAATATATTTTTGAAATAAATAATTTGAATTAATGAGTTGAAAGTAATGGTTAGAGTTTATGTTTATACATAAAATAATATTTTATATTGATTTTAAATAATTTGTAATTTATGGATATATAATATAATAAAAATAATTTATTGTTTTTAAATGATAAATTGGATATGGTAGTAATTTTGTCAAAAGGTGGTGGTAACTTATATGATAAATTATAAAATTAATAGTGTTATTAAATAGGATTCTAAATTTAGAAATATTAAGAGGGAAAATTTTAATATTTAACTTTTTTATATTGAAATATTAAACTTCATTTTAACAGATTAATTTTTAATATATAAAAGTGATGTGGTTCAGAAACGATATCAAAAATAGTTCTCCAATGTTGAAATACTGTCTTCATACATATTAAAAGAGTTTGAAAAATAAGATGACTAAGTAATTACTCTATATTTTTGGTTATCTTATTGACAGTAGATTAAGGTTAGGTAGAATTACATATTCGTACATTGAGTATGGTACTGCAATTTGCTTTATAAATGTAGTACGACTAACTACCTAGTGTTTTACGAGTATTCGTGTATATCAATTATTTCATATAACAATTTCAAGTACTCATTTCTACACTATTAAAATTGATTGTGGCAAAATTCACTGAGCATACTGCAAAATTATCAAAAACATCTAATATTAATGAAGCCACAACAAAAAATACAAAAATAAAAATGACTTTTTCATAAACGCAGTATGACGAGACAATTGCATGGCTGAATTTAGTTTATGACGGTCACACTACAATCATTTATTGACGTTTATGAACAGGCATTTTAAAATTTAGTTTTCATTGGTTTTAATTTTGTTTACAATTTTATTGCAAACATGTCAATTCTAATTTTGTTGCAAATTTCAAATAAACTATTATATATATAACTTTCTGCATTTATCTGGATGTCTGTAAGTTCGACGGAATACTCCAACACATATACAAATTGAAATATATATACAAATTGTTCATCATGTAATTGTCATAAACATAGTATCTGTTTTTTGTTGCTTATATATGCCATCTGTCATCTATCATCTGTCATCTGTCATCTGTCATCTGTCATCTTACATCTGTCATCTGTCATCTGTCATCTGTCATCTTACATCTGTCATCTGTCATCTGTCATCTTACATCTGTCATCTGTCATCTGTCATCTGTCATCTGTTATCTGTGTCATTTGCCCATCATTTCATAATGATTGTCGACCATTCAAGTGTTAAATATAGATGGCGCCATAGAACTTTTTACTTTTATTATGTCTTAATTAATTTCATTTTACAATTTGAATTTTACAGTAGAACGCTGCTATGATTGTAAAAATATAAAATTATTGTAAGTTTATATTATATAGTTAGATTTTGTTTTCATAAAAAATATTATTTGAATTTAGTATTTCTATATTAATTTAAATTGAAATTATCTTTTTGACTAATTTATATTATAATTAATTGAATACAATAGAATGTCTAAGAATATTGGTTATTTAGAATTATTGAGGTTTTCGGATAATATATGTTTAAATTTCGAATAATGGCAAATAAGATGTCGTTAAAATGATCGAGTAAATAACTCTTAGGGAATTGAAAATTTTGCACCTTACTACTAATATTCTGTGTATATGGTAATTAAAAGCATTGTGATAATTCTAATAAAGGTATGATATTGATAAATTAGTAAGCAAATACATATTTTTCTTAAACTTGAAATGAAAACTCTAATGAAGGAAAGAAATGCTAGAATTTATTTTGCTTCCGTCATTTATGGCGGATTATAAAACTAGTAAATAAATAATTAATAAGTCTATCAAAGCAAAATTATGATTTTAAATCTCATTTAGAAATGATTTTCATTTAACAAAAAAAAATGCAGTCTTATTGGTACCGTTTACAAAGGATATATATCTTATGTTTTTATCTATTTACTATTTAATAAATTGTTAACAATTTTTTAATATATATACTACTAGTGCACCACCCTACACAAAAAAAAAATAAAAAAATTATCATAAAATTTTTTTTAATTATGTTCATACACATCCAAACACACAGTGACGTCATGAAAAAAAATAGAAAATCTAAAATAACTCCCTCCCCTGATAACTTTTTAGAACTTTTCGATTTTTCCCTATATCACAGCCCTAAACCCTACCTTTGATGAAAATTTAAAGTATCCAGGTCGACTGGGACATAAACATACATTCAATTTTATATATAGTATAAATATTCGTAAATATTGCAATTGTCAGAAAGCGTTAATTTGGAATATGTATTTAGATTCAGACTGTACATAAGTGGCATTTCTCATGATGTAGCCATTCTCAATATTGGGCATAGTATGCGGTATCCCAGCTTTAGCATCTAATTATATATGAACATTCTTCAACTTCTGCATCATCCTGATGTGATAATTGCTAATGAAAATATATAAAAATATTTAATACCAATAATAAAAACAATTTTTTATATATTAAAACTGTTTTTAAGTTAATTCAACTCTGCATAATTTGTAAATTGTGAAATTTTATTATAAAAAAAATTATAAGTATATAAAAAATTACATAAAATTGTAAATAACATATCATGTAAAATAAAATATCAATATAGATGAAAGAAGGATAAATTACAAAGCATACAATGTCATTGCTGTTAAATAATTTTAATACGAAAATGTCAACAAAATTAATTACATTAACAACAATAAATATAAAGAAAATTAATGTTCTTCTTCTTGAAAGTTCAAATACATAAAAATCGGTCACTATATTATAGAGACGTGAAGTCTCATTTGTTGAAGAATATAAGAAAAAACAGCTAGAGTGAAAGTTTTTGCGATTAGATTTGTCATTTTAGTTTACTGTACACTTCTGCAATAATAACTACCCATGAAGTCGATGTTGTAATAGTAGTTTTGATTTGCTTTTTTTGTTTTTCTGTTTTTTTTACATTACTTTTTTAATAGAGTATGATGCATTTTATATGATGTATCATTGTACATGCATGAATAGAAGAAAATGTACAATTTTAAATCGGGTTATAGTTTATAAAGAAGGATTCATTCAATTTTATGAAGATCTTGATTGAGATAAATAACCTTACATTTTTTTTTTTTTTTTGTCATTACTGTTAACTACACAATTTATCATGCAGTATTCTCCATTATTTTGATTTAAGATGCACTAAGAATTTATCAAAAAAGTGTTTTATTATAAATTTTATTATGTTATTAATTATAAAGTTTAATATGAATGCAAATATATTATTTATAGAAATAAAATATAGGTAAATTTTAAAAACTATACAACAATTTTTATGTTTGATCGAAATTCAATTAAAATTTTTTGATGAGATTTTGATGAAAGAAAGTTGTATTAAGAACATCAATTGTGAGTTCGAAAAAGTCAAATTTTTTTTTTTTTTTTTAATTAATTTTTTGTATAGGCCTTCGAACACATTTTAGGTTTTATCAGACCATGTTTTAATACAAGTTTTTTACAAAATAATATTTCTTAGTAACTATTACTTACAATATTTATAAAGTTTTACATAAATTTAGTAATTATTACATAAAGTTAATTCATGAGAGTAATAACAAATTAAAAAGAGAGTTCATTAGTTAATTTTAAAAACGAGAAAAAAAACAAATTTACAATAATTTCTTTCTAGTTTTGTACGAATGTACATTAAATTAGGAAAAAAAAGTCAAATTCAAACACTAGCTAAATTTTGTATTAAAAATGGAGATAGCTCTTTGTAATTTAGGTGCTATACAATTGAACTATGAAAAAGAGAAATAGCATTATTTATAATAGCGACATTTTTTTCTTAAATAACAAAAGAAGAACTGTCAAATTTTAATTTTATTCTGCAAAGTTTTTAAAATAAAAACACATTTATAGTGATTTGGGCCAGCCTAAAAAAGCAATACGAATAAATTTGCTGGATTTTAATTTTTTTCATCTGCAGATAAAAGTTCAAATATTTCTTGCTGCAGAATTTTTAATACTTGTTTACAAAATCTATTCTATAAATAAAAATACTAAATTGTCAAATTTTGATTGGTTGATGTTGTGACAACTTTGAAATTTTGTCTGCAGATGAGGAAAGTGTAAATTCATTTTTAGGTTCGGCTCACACATGCAATTTTTAGATTTTCAACTGTTTGATAACAAAAAATCTTTGCGCGCACACATAAACAACTAAACTGTTTGATTTTCTAGGCTACGCACACATAGAAATTAAACATTTGTGTTACATTTAGTTTGAAAATGAATTTTCTAAAGAATTGGCATTCATTTGTATTGTTGAAATCAAAAGAAGAAAAAAAATAAGAAAAGGACATTGCAGGTTCACACAATTTCACACAATTTCATAAAATTTATGAAGATTTGAAGTGTAACCCAGAAAATTTTTTCAAATATTATAGAATAAGTTTCTTTATTTGAACCTTCAATTATATATCAGCCCACAAAGTGGAGGAATGCTATTTCCATAATAAAACAATAACTATTTCGCAAACTTCACAGGTCACAGACGTTCACAGGTTGACACCACATTTTTATTTGAATATTATTTTAATATCTTATTTTAAATTGTAGGCCTTGAATTCCTCGACAATTCTTCAATTACAGTTACATCTACATATAAACATAAAATATTATATTTAGGAATAATTTTATTACTATTAAAAATTTTAAAAAACTGTACACAACGAGAAATAAATTTCAATTGGTTTTAATTTCAAATGTGCGCAGTTACATTAAAATTTAAATACGCAGTTACATATAATTACAAATCGATTGCTTCAACTAAAAGTTGCTATCAGTTTACAGTATTACAAACTGTTTGATTGTTTGATTAGATGCAATCAAACTGGGACATGTGTCCGCGCTTATATATAAACTAATGAAACACAAATGTGCAATCAAACAGCTGCAAAACTAATAATTTCATTTCTGCGCCTAACCTAAAAACCAGTTTTATGATAAGGAAATAATACAAAAAAAAGTTGTTATTTTATGTCTTTGTTGAAATTTTGTTGACACAAACAAATTTTTAGGTTATAAAAAGTTTTCATATTATTATTTTATTCATGTTCAAAGACTTTAAATCTACTCTAAAGGAGAACATTTTTATTTGAAATTTTAATAGTTTCTGACAACATTCAATTCTGCAGAATTTTTTATTGAAAGTCTGGTTTTGAGGTAACTTAATTATTTATTAATTTTTTTTCGATGGGGGATACTATAATATTATGCGTAGATTTTGTTTTCCATGTATATCTATATCTATATTATAATACACAAGTGATAAGAGCACGATTAGTGAAGGCACACTTTTCGTGGTTTTTCGTGTGCCTTCGTTTTTTTCTTTCATTCAATCAAACAATAAATTTTTCATTAAAAAATCAAAAGATTTTTTGTTTGGCACTTGGTGAAACATTGTTTTTATAAATTTTTTTGAGTCTTGATAATGTCTTAAAAGGACGAAACATGTCGGCTCATATTTTTATTTTTTATTTTTATTAAAATATTAAATTAAAATAAAATATATAAGAAAATCTACATATATTTTCTTAATTAGTGAAATATTAAAAAGTATTTTATTTTATTTATTAAAATAATTTTATTAATTTAAATAAATTTTTATTATATGTCTGTATTTTGGTGAGAGAATTGTAGTCGCATGTTAGTTCAGTTGGTTAAAGCGTCATGTTAATATAAAAAACTTTTGTGTGTTCGATTCTCTTTTGAGTCAAATTTTTTTTTTTATTATTTTTGTGCGTTCAATTCACTTTTGAGTCAAATTTTTTTTGCACTTTGCACTTTGCACCTTAAATGCACTAAAAAGGAGAAATTAAATTAGGTAGCTCAAGTTCTGTTAAAAAATGATATATGTGTAATTCTAACATTTGAATTCGGGCAGGAAAAAGTAATGTTCGATAAAATGTTTGTACGAAAAAAGCAAATAAAATATGAACTTGCCATGAAGACAAATCAAGGAGCGAAAATTAAAACTATCTGCCGATATTTTAAACAGTTATCAGTATTGACTTGGCACTTCTTAGTTTTAGTACTGAATATGAATAGTCATGCGTTGAATACTTCCTTTAATGTCATGTCATGTCAAAATACATCATTTCTATTTAATTTGTAAATTGAAAAAGTACGGTTCAAATTTGAACCAAACTAAAAAACGATTTTCATAATTATTTTTTAAAATGAGACTAAATATTTACTTCAGAAGATTGTTACTTCGTAAAAGACACATTCCAAGTTTTATATAGAAAAAGAGTAAAAAAAAAACAATGTTTTTTATTAAATGCTTATATCTTCTAAACTATTCGATATAGACATACAGTTATAGAAAAAAGAGACACCTTTCCAACAGTTTATAAATATTTGGTTTTTAAAGAAAAAAAATAAAGATTGTTATTTTTTCAAAAATTGTCTACTTTGAACTACAATATCTCCATAACAGTCGCACGAATCATCATCAAATAAATGTTAAAACATGCTTCGAACGGATATATATATCTAATAGATCGACAGATATAACGGTTTATATACAAAAACATCAAAACAACAAGGATACTTTCAAATGTCCCTTTTGTCCTTAAACGATAAGATGCGCCTAAACTAAAGATATATATTTTTGGAAAGTTAGGAACACCAAGTATTCTTGAGATACAGTCATTAGGTTCTACGCAGATACAACATCTCCCTCAGCAGAGCCTAATTGTGTATGCCAAATCTGTTCATTCCATAGACTTAGAATTATATAAAAAAAAAATAGACAGCAACAGCGATTTGTTCGCATTACAGCACAGTTAAGTTTTAATATGATTAATAGTGATAAATTATGATAAATAGTGTAAAAAAAAACTCGGTTTTAAATACAGTCTTCTTTTTTTATTTTGCAAAGCTAAGAATAGAAAGAGTGTTTACGAATTTTTTCCCAAAATATTATGTCCAGGTATTGGATTTACTGTATCCTCTAGAGTCTAGAAGATCTCCATCAACCCAAGCATTAAAAAAAACCAATAATTGTTCACTGAGTTAATTAAAAATTTAATTTTAAAAAACTCAATCAGAATACAAAATTTAAAATTTTAATCCCATTCACTAATTCAAAAATAACATAAATAACAACAACAACATGTTAACTTTTTGAAATTAAAATTAGAAAATTTTATCTTTTTCAGAATGCACTTAATTATTGTTTTTTTTTTTTATTTTGTTTGGCACGATATTAATTTACTTTAAAACAATCAAAATTAAAAGTATTCAGGCATTAACTATAATATTTAATATGAAGTTAAAAATTAGAAATAATTATAATTGGAGTAAAAGTTTCTCAATCAAAAAAAATTTCGGAGAATTATATTTTTTTTTTTGCAGCTAGCAGCTACCAATTTCCCGCTAATGAATAATTTATTCCTACAGGCCAGAAATTAAATCTCATTTATTTTTTTTTTTTTAAATTAAAAACTTTAAAATTTAAATTTACAGTTATTCGAGTAAAAAAAAAAGAATATACGAAAATTAAATGAAATGAAAGGATAATTTTTAGATAGAAAAGGAGAAAAAACTTTTTTTTTTGTTTTTATTATGAATATAAATTTTGGTTTTGTATTGAAAGTTTTAAACTTTAATTAATTTTTCTTTTTTTTTTTTGTTTAACTTTACTATTTTACATAGTTATATTTATTGAAAATTTTATTTCTAATTTAAATTTTATTTTTAATATTTAAAATATAGTTGGATATTAATTAGAAATAGATAGTATAAAATAAAATTTATTGAAGCGTACTTAATAGAGAAGAAAAAAAAAATCAAAGATCTTCAAATGTTGCATTAAAAATTAAATGTTGGAGCACAGAATCAAGAAAAAGTACTAAAATATTATTAATTTATTTCTACATGATGGTGTTACAATCCAAGATTGTAATTCACAATTTGCCTTCATTTTAATCTGTCTTTGCCAGACAGGTTAATTCATATTTTTCAAGAATTGTTCTTGAAGAAGCTTAGAACAATTTCAATCTTGTATTGTAATAAACTTCATTGTATTGTTTGAAACAACTAGTATACCTTTACATATAACAACTACTAATCAATCATTCAATCATTTCTACTACAGAAATATTTGTATAAATTGTAACTAATTCTTCCGTAAAATATTTTGTATTTAAATTGTACTCAGAATCAATTTAAAATTAATTAAAGCAAGACTAAGTAGCTAAATGAGGAAATATTTGTGCTTACATTGTTTTTTTTTCTTTATTATTTCAAACGAGTAAAATACAAATTTTGTTATAATTATAATCTTATTCAAATATTTATAAGATAAAGTTCAATTTTATTATTAAATCTATTATTAAATCTAATAGTAAAATGATCTTAAGTATAGAGAATATTTATATTTGATTTAATAAAGGATAAAAAAGATAAAAGAAAGTAGTTTAGATTAAGATTAACATTATATACTAATTAACTTAAAATGTAAAAATATATGTTTAAGACCTAGCCTAAGCTGTCTGGTCGAATTGTGTATTATAAATGTTTTTTTATATTGTACCAAAATGGACCTATTTAATATAAGTGTACCAGTTTTTGACAGTTACTGCTACCTAGGTTTGCTACATACATTTAAAACACAAATGTAAAAATAAATTTGATTATATATGCCGCAATAGTTCCAAAACTCAAATGAAAGTAGAACAATCAAAAAAAACTACAACAGAAAACTATTCTACTATAAATAGACCTATGAAGAGATACTCACTATAATTATAACAAAAAAGACATAATTTTTTAAGTCATTCATAAATTAATGCTTTTTTTATTATAATCCACTTAAATAATTCATCAACATCATTGTCCTGTTACCGCATATCCGTTGGGCTTAGGGCAGAAAATAATTAAATAATATTAAATATAACTTTAGAATAAAACTTTAGAAACAAAAAACAGAACCCTTATGTACGTTTTTTTTTCTTGTTCAAACTAAGGCCAAACACCTAACTTCAAGAAAGGTAAATAATGGTACCTATATATACATTATTATGTACGTAAAAATAAAAAAATTGATTTGAAAGTTTAAATAAAAAATTTTCAATTTGCATTTTATTATTGTACATCTCTAATCAATGCTGTATCTTCTATTGCAAATGTACATATACTATATAATACTATGTATTTACATATGAGTGAAGTAGATTTATGTGGATACGTAATTTCATAAAAGTAAAAAAAATTAATTTTGGTGAAAATTGTAGGTATACAAATATGTATGTAATTCTGAAACAAATTAAGCTCACAATTCTGCAAGAGAATTCATAAAATTTGGGTCTATATTTTCATTAACCAAAACGGTGTTTATTTATAAATTAAGAATATTTTTGGTAAATTGAAAATATAATATAAAGTTTAAATGTTTGTCAATTATAATTATAGATAGCTAATTTGACTCTATTATGTGAAGATGAAATTGCCCGTCATATGAAGAATTCAACTGAATTTTTTTTGTTTTTGTATTTTTATATTTTTTTGTTTTTTATATTTTTGTTTGTTTTTGTTTTTAATTTTAATAAGAACTCACGAATAATGTATTTGGTGAATAATAAAACCATATATGATTAAATATGATTTTCAACTGTGTGCGCATTATTGTTTTATATACAACTTATATATTACATATATTAGAAGTTCATTAAGGAGTTAAGGAGAATCGAAATAAAATGAAAAGGTGAAAACTGCGCAGGACCTTAAATGCTTGTCAATTATAATTATAGATGCTGTGTGGACTATAAATTATTTTTGTTGCAACCATATTATATTTCATTCAACCATATATAAGAAACTTTTTAGCTTTATATAAAACCCATAGTTACATGATGTAACATGGTTAATGTAACTATATTTTCCAACCATATTTTTGTTCAGTGTATAGTACTTAAATTTAGCACCTTTAATTACATTTTCAATTCAATTATGTTGTTACCTAGTCTATGCACAATAATTAATTTTTGGTCTAAAAAACATAGAGTGGAAATTCAATAGGCCGCAAAGCTGTACAATAACCATTTAACCATAAAATCTATATCAAAGTTTTTTCCACATTTCTATTTAATCTTCCAAATGAATGGTTCATAAGAATTGCACTTTGATAATTTCTTTTCTTTTGATTTTATTTTTTTTTAATTTTTTTTTTCTTTTTTTGATGTAAATAATCTCATTTGAAAGTTTGAATTAAATTTTTATTTGTTTTTTATTTGAGATTATTGAAATGAGATTATTGTCTTCAATCGTTGAACGAATTCACATCACACAACAATTAAGAACAATTTAAAATAAAATATTAAATGAACATGGAGATTAGTGAAACTGATTGCAAAATATTTTTTTCATTAAATTTTGAAGATTGACAATTTTTATTTATTTTATTGAATCAAATCGTTTTATTATGAAAATGGCTTTGTTTAATAATTCTTTCGAAAAATTGTTGATGTCACTTATACTCACATATACTTAATATTAAATACCATCATTAGAAGATTGATAACCTGATTTCACATATGGTCTATAGCGTATTCTATAAAATACATTTACTTAATACTTGATTGACTTCTACAATAATTGTTCTATTCTGCGTCATTCGATCTACTACTATTAACATCCAGTTTCGCGCTTAGATCCATATTTATATACGAATCATTTTTAAAGATTTAAAAGATTTAAAATTCATTTATTTTCTTAAATATAAAATTTTTTTAAAACTACATCAAATTAAAATTGAATATTATCAAAACATAAAGCTCTTAAATCTAATAAACTAATATAATAAATTCAATAAAATTAATAAAAGTAAAAAAAATAGTTTATTAAAATAGTTAATAGGAACAAAAATAATAATATAAAATTCAATAAGAAATAATTTAGTAAAAATAACAAAACTTTATATATGTAAGAAAATAAGGATCATTCGAATATATTCAAAAGAATACGTGTTGAATGAAACAAACATAAATGTAGAAAAAAAAAATATAAATATAAATGTTTTAGCGGGGTACTAAAATCATAAGTAATTACAAATTAAGATTAGACAAAATAATTAAAAAAAAAAATAGTTTTAAAAATAAAATTAAAAATAATGTAAACAATGTATCAAAAAATGTAGAAGAGACTTGAAGTATAAAGTTAACGTGTCACAAATAAAAATATTTTTATTGTTCACCTTACTAGCATTAGCAGAGGATGATGATGATGTTCTATTTTTTCTTAACAATGTTTGTTTATTCATAATTTTTTGTTTGGTTTCAATAGCGGAAAATTTAACACACACTATTGTTTTCTTGCCAAAATTAGAGTTTTTATTTTCTCTCAGTGGCTTAACAAAACAGTGTTGAATATCGTTTTCATTTAAACTCTCATCAAGATTATTGGAAAAGAAAGACACAAAATCATGTTTTAAGCTTTGTTTTTCACTATTAGAGGGAAAGTTAACAATATCAACAAACTTTCTTTTATTACGTTGCTCCAACACATTGACTTTATTTTCAAGCAAAAATACTTTATTACACAACATTTCTTTTTCTCTGAGAAGAATATTTATTTGTTTATTGTTCTCCGCAATCATCTGCTTCATTTCCATATTCAGCATATATAATGACTGCAAATTGATGTTGTCAGCAATGATGATATTCTCACTCTCAGTAGCTGAATTACTCTCAGAGCTTTTAATACTCTCCGAGCATTTACCAATTTGAGAGTTTTTCCTTGGAATATATGTTGATGTCGTTATTTTTACATTCTTAA
The DNA here is from genome assembly GCA_963942445.1 of Argyra leucocephala. Lineage (NCBI taxonomy): Eukaryota > Metazoa > Arthropoda > Insecta > Diptera > Dolichopodidae > Argyra > Argyra leucocephala. The sequence continues at coordinate 5,208,467 of OZ012681.1, read as the reverse complement.
GCATTGACTCACAGTTTAAATGTGTAGCTGGCGACGCAATTGGAGAAACGGATGCAAGAATGCTATTATCATTAGTGGAATGACGTCTTGCAGTACTGCATAGTTTACATCTGAAGGAGTTATTACTCATCTTCATAAATTCAATCTCATTTTGAGATAAGTTAACACAAGCTGCATGGAGCAAATTTTTACAATCAACGCACGCGATTGAGAGATGATTTCTCTCAATTTTGTTGCTACATAAAGCACAAGATGTCAACATTATTGAAGAATAATAAAATAATTATGTAATTCGAGAAGAAAAAAGAAAAATGCGCAAGCAAAATATCTTTCAAGAAAATTTATGCTTTGTTATAATATTCACTTAAAAATAATTCAATTAATTATTTTTATTTTTTTTTTTTTTTTTTTTTTTTTAATTTAACTTTTTAAGAAAAATTTAAAATATTGTTTTAAAGTAAATTTTAATTTTTTAAAATGTGCAAAACTTCAAATGATGTTTACCCCGCGAAAACTACAAGAGAAGTGAAAATGAAATGATAAGCTGCATTATAATAACGTCTACAACTGACGATATTTTGTTCAACATAGTAATATGGTATGATAAATTCGAGATGGTATATTCGTAGAAAACCGTTAGATTTCAAAATTTTTATAAAACAAAAAATTTTCGTGTTTCAAATTCAAATACAAGTCATTAACATTCAAATGCGAATAACACTAAAAACAAATACTTAAGTAAAAATAAAAGCAATTTCCACAAATTCATTAAAAATTGGAATGACAGAAAGACAAACTTTTATTAAAGATAAAAACAAAAAAGTATTTTTATGATAGTTCGGATGATTACAAAACCACGTACTTTAAATAAATATACACGAATCTTTTGATAAAATATCTTAAAATTGACACTAAGTTGACAACACAATCTCAAAACGAGTTAACACTTCATTTGAATCAATTTGGAAAATTATTTTAAAAAAAAAACTTTGTTTTTTTATGTTTTTTAAATTGAATGGTTTGAAGAACATTGTAAACATCAGAAAAAAAAAATATCCTTTGATAAATTTCGAGAATTTATTTGCTGGGTAAATAAAATGGGATTTGCTAAGTAAATTTTGTTTTTATTTAATTTACAAATTTTTGTTGGGCCACTGCGTACATTTGTATTTTAACTGTCTGGCACCTTTTTCTATTCGTTCTCTCACAGACCCTTGGATCTATAAACATAAGAGCTTTTTTAAAATAAGAACTCTACCTGTTACTAAAACAAAATATAAAATTTTTCGTATTTGCTGGCAGTTTTAACTAATATGTACAAAAGAGCAATAAAAATATTTTTGTTGTATATTATGGTTTATAGTTTTTATCTCTTGAAAACGAATTTAAAATTTACTTATCTTACTCATTATGAAAATAAAATTTATCTATAAAAATATTGATACCAAATTTTCAAATTTCAATAAAAAATTCAATTATAAAACTAAACTTATAAATATAGAACATAATATGTAAATCAAAATACTAAGAGAATTATTTATAAAAAAAAAAAGTAATAAAATAATACCATGCATACTATTGCCAAACAAAAAAATGTATTGGCATAAACTTAGCTGAATAATGTTTAATAGCACCATCAATCCAATCTAATGGTAATTCAAACACATTCAAACATCTAAAGCTTTAACTGACACAAGGGAATTAAAACAATATTTATTGGAGCCCGGTTATTTCGATTTTATTACTTGGATTGTATTTTTAACGTTTTCTTAGTGAATTAAATGGTTATTTTATTTTATTTGATTTTGATTATATATCTGAATTTAAATTTTGTAATTATCTATCATCTAATTATAAATTTTTATAAATTTTATTTTTATTTTATTTGTCAATCTTATCAAATTTTTGTAGTATTTCAATTTCATAAACAGTAGTATAATTAATTCTATATATAATGTACATTAATTTTACTATAAATGTTACCTTGAATTTATTGTGAAGTAAGAATTAAATTTGAACTCGATTGTAATGTTTCAATAATGCCAATCAGGCGATGAAACAATACTAAAATGTATAATAATGAAAAAAAAAAAACTGTTATTAAAAATACCAATGTAAACCCGAGCGGCAGTGAAACAACAGGCAATGAAAATAATAATCTACAGAACCACATTGAGTTACATTTATCCCACACAAATTGACTTATGCCACTCTGTGTCGTATTATACCAACGTTAACAATACAAAACTTAATTGCCTACACTAACACCTATCACTATACTTTTGTTAACTGAAAACTGAAATTTGTATTATGAAAAATAATTTGATTATACATATTTGATAAGTACAACTACAAAAAAATCAGAACTTACGAAAAAAAATTTATTGATTCTATATGTATTAGCAAAATGTCTACTTGTAATACATTGTGATTTAAAACATTGTATGGATACAAAAATTTTGCATTAAAATTTAGGGTATATAGAAAAAATAGTAGAAACGTATGAAAAAATACTTATTAATGTAACACTGTGGGACGTGTGTCATTAGATGTAAATATTTATACTTCAAGCATAATTTTTGATAGTCAATTTGAATTGTTAGTTAGAGTTAAAGTGAAAGCTTTAATATTACTCGGTTTATTATAACATCAAATATATTTTAATTTTTCAACTCATTCCAAATCATTTATAGAAGCATTATATACTGTCAGAATATCAAGCACATCAGACGTCTATTATTAGATTAAAGCTAACTATATTTGATTATGCAATATATCATCATCCAGTAGGGTTGGTAAAACACCACCACTTATGATTAGAAAAATATTTAAATAAAGTAAGCAAACTATATGCTATTAGTAGAAAAGTAAAACTCATAAGTTAATACATATATGTCAAGAACTATACTTTAATTAAAAATACTTTAAAAAGTTAGACTGAACTAGTAAAAATATGAAAGCAAAAAAACACAGTTGTTAATTAATCTCAGATATACGTACATAATAACGTAATCGTTTTTTACAACAATTAAAACACTTAGTTGTCAATGAAAAGAATTTGAATTTGAATGTGAAGTAAAATCAATCTAGTGATTGGGTCAAATCTACTATATTCAGTAGGGAGGAAGGGAATGTGGAACAACTCAACGGTTCTGAGACTATTCCGATTGGGTCTTTCAAGCAAATAATTTGAAAACATTATACTTAGAACATTGAGATAATTATTATCTAAACTGATATTCGTTCTCTCTGATTTTTATTTATTCTCAATAATTACCATCAATATTTAATTCAAACTTTTAAGTATACCAAACATCCGATTAGATCACATTTAATGATAGAGAAATAAAAAAAAATAAACAGATAATAAATAATTTACCAGATCTTGAAATTAGAATTATTCGCATCGAATTGACAAAGGTAGATTATAGATAGGTAGAAGTGGCCATTCCAGTTGCTTCTGAAAAACCAATTATTAGCACTAAATTATGCCTTTTTGATACCACGATTCCAGTGACTTATATGTTGTTATTGATTGTTATACGGGATAATTTTTTCAAAACCTATATATATGACTCTAGCTAATGCTGGGCAACTGCAAAATCGAATTGACAAAATTAGAAACAACTTATGAATCAACCCTAGATAAACAATATATACCAGTTAAATAAATAAGTATAACAGTAATTATAATTTTTACCTAGCAAAAAAAAATAATCTAGTTTTAAGTAAAATATTCGAAATTCTATTTTATATTCAGTAATGATAATCCAATTGTAACTAACGTTCTCATTTTCTTTATTTTTACATTGCAAGTTAAACAAAAAAAAGAAAAAACTTTTTTAAATTAAAAAAATTTTAATTTAAAACTTTTGAATAAAAAATATTGCTAAATTTGCAGACATTAATTCAAAAATTGAAAATAAAAACCATTTAAAATCACTAAAGTCCTATTAAGAATTATAATATTTTACGATTATACTTTGTATATTTACTTGATATATCAAAGAGAGTATTAAACTACTGAACTGAAGCTTTAATTTTGAATTAAAAATTTGTTTAAAATTTTCACTTGCAAAAATGCAGATATCAGTAGGAAAAAAAAAAGAGAATGGTATTATCTAAAATCTTGATCAGGTACAAGCTGATGATTGGAATCCTACTCATCAAACAAGTTATGAATTCCATATATATTGATATAGTTAGCTTAAAAAGGAGTGATAATCTGAGACAACCAAAACATTAGGTCACTTGTGTATACATAGCGATTCCCTACAATTATGTCGGTATAACTGCATTCCCGAATAATCCTCCATTCCACGAATAATGTTTAATATTTGATTGCAAATATCCATATTTCGGAAGCAACATATACTTGCTTCATCAGTGCTTGTGACTAACTAATTATCTTAATTCTATTTTTGTCAATTCCTACCAGATACCTGTATTGCCTGTACTTTTTCAAATTATTTTATTAATTTAAATAGTAGTGACTATATCCATTCTCTAAATCATTATTCAATTTGTTATCTAACCTGTACCTTCGAAAATGCTAAACTCTCATATGTGTCTAGTTTGCTTATTTTGTTTACTTTCTTTATTGATGGTAAATTGGATGGTTTTATCAATTTTATGGTGTTCTATTCAATTATGTGTTTAGCAATTGCCGACCTTTATAGTACCTCTTATTCTTGATAATTCGGCTTCCCTTGAATGGAATCTCCCCGTAAATAGCCGTTTTGATTGCCCTATATGTATTTTTGAACAGTTGTGGCATGATATTTTATATTATGCTGTTAACATCTTCCATCTCCCTTTTTTTATGTTCTTGACAGTAGAATAACCTTTTCGCGCTTAATTAATTACGGTACTGCAAACTTATACCACAATTTCTACAATATATTACGAGCATTTATTTATCAAATTACTGGCTTATCAACTCATTAAATGTGGAAAACTACTACTATTGTCAGGAGCTAAGAAGCCTTCTTAAATAGAATAACTTTATTTTATTTAACTGGTTACTAGATTATGCTCTCAATTATTTGTTGTTATTTATTTTATCCCAATGACAAAGGGTACTGGACCAGGTCGAAAAACCCTTGAAGCATTTTTTTTACTTCATAGGCAATCGAACCTGGGACCTTTCGGTTGAAGGCAAGCGCTCTACCTACTGCGCCATTCAGCTTTTTATTCTTGGCTGATCCTATAGTATACTGCTTATTTTTTGACTTCTGCTAATTGTTACCAGTTCCAAATTGTGTTTTTTGAACATTTTTGATTTGTATTTGTTTTTTTTTTTGTTTTTTTACACTCTGATATTTATGTATATTATTTACACTTTTATATTTATAAAATATCAGTATATGATATTTTTAAATTTCTCAGTGAATGTTGAGCGTGTTACGCAAATCCTGCTAGGTTTTTCTGCATTCTTATTTTGTAGGAACAAGCTCGTCCATGTTATTGATTTCGATACGATGCAGTTTCTCCTTATCATTAGGTCTATGATTTCTTCATTATATCCATTTTTCCTTGCAGTGTCTTTTATGTAGCGCCTTTAGCGTCAAAGTTAGCCTTCAATAATGGTATAATTACAAATCTGCGATCATCGTATGGTATGCTGCCATTGATTCCATGAAAAAACGGAACATGAGAAAACAGAACAGAAAAAACAGAACATGAAAAATCAGAACAGTGAAAGAATAGAACAATGAAAAAACAGAACAATGAAAAAACAGAATAGTGAAAAAACAGAACATGGAAAATTTTTTAAAACGATTTATTAGTTATTATTATTTAGTTTTACATAAATTATAATAAATTTATTGCAGATTGGCCATTCGGTGTAAAAACTTCAGTTTATCCAAGTCGGGACCGAAGACCTTGAAATTTTTTTTTTGTTTTTTTGTTCAACAGCTCTTAAATGTGATGAAGACAATAGCTCCGAGGTCTCAGGATTTGGGGCCGAAACTTAATATCACATCCTTAAATTGTATTTTTCTGAAAAAAGGTTCTTAATAAGTATTATAAAAAAATTAAATTTTTTTTTGGATAGATTCGACGTTCCGGAAGTCGGGACCGAAGACCTTGATATTTTTTTTTTGTTTTGCATCAGTACACCAGCCCTTTATTGTGATGAAGACAATATGTCAGGGGTCCCAGTATTCGGGGTCGAAACTTAATATCACATGATTAAATTGTTTTTTTCTGTATAAAATTATCTTATTTTTTAAGTCGGGGCGGCTGCCCCCAAACCCCTCGCTACTAATTTTTTGGAACCCTGTTTTTGCCGATGCCAAGTAAACGTATACGGTCACGTTTTAGCAAAAAGTATTTTTTTTAAAAATTGTACTATTTTTAAAGTCCAATTATAATTTCTTTTTTATCTTCGAGAATGCCTTGCACTTAGTACTAAAATATACTCTGCATCTTCATGTAATTACTCCATTTGCGTTTTCTCTGTACTTGGTGTATTCAAATCCTTGGTACAGTAAAACTTCATTTCCTTTCTGTGTCTTTGAAAATTCCATGATATTAATATATTCTTAAGGTTAGTGCTTTTAACGGTTGACCAAATTTAAATGAAGCCATCAATATAATTTCATTTCAACTTTCTGTTCTGTTTTTTCATGTTCTGTTTTTTCTGTTTTGTTTTTTCATGTTCTGTTTTATCCGGTTACCACTGTCATTTTTTGCTCATGTGGATGATTTGACTCAGTGGGGCGATGGTTCGTTGGGTAGTAGTATCTTTTATGTAGATATGTATCTATTATGTGTACATCTTGAACATATACATATATATACAATTATAGAGACTAATCGTCTCATGTATATTGAAATTTAATAAATTGAATTGAATTGAATTGAATATCAAATTTTATGGTTCCATCTTTATGAATTATTTTTATGTCAAGAAACGGCATTTCGTTGTTTCTTCCCCTCTCCATAGTGAATGTTATATTTCTATTGTATTTTGTTGAGTTGATCTAATATAAATATATTTTATCCTTTGATACTACATGATATCATCTACGTACCGCATCAATTCTGTATTAGAGATTTGAAGACTGAAACAAAAGTAGAAACAAATAAAGTATCATTAGTTTCTGCCGGCTTGCGAAATATAATAATATGTAACAATAACACCGGTAGCAAAACTAAACACCTACAAAACCCTATTCATTAGTTAAGGAGCGCGTATTTGTTTTGTTAAAGTCATACGAAAGGCTTTCCTAGAGATTGCACAGATAATTAGACGAAATCGTTTTGCCTTTGTTTTTGCCAAATAAAAAAAATGAAATGAATGAACACATTATACTAGCTTAACAGCTTCCAGTCGAATGTAATTCTTAACAATTAGTAGATTAACCAATTATTAAGTGCATTGAAGAGGGCCATCATTGAAGCCTAAAATATTGCAAAATTTATTCAACAAAAACAACTCATACCAGAACAAAATGTACACCAAAATCAAGATGGCTAATTTCAATTAACGAATGAATAACAATAATTTCCAAAATAAATAAAAATGTAAGAAGAGAATAAACTAAATTTGCCCCAAGCTGAATGGATTGCACCAATGGATTATTATGATTGACTTTAATATTTATTTTTCAAAATTATTTCAAAAAATGACACCATTTTCAAAACAAAATTTAAATTTTCATTTAAATCCACTCTTAAATTTACTTCTTGCACAGATTTTATTTAAATTTTTTTAATATATTTTGTTTTTCTTATAATAAGAATCAATCTTTCCCGCATATGGAACAAATCTTTGAAAATTGTAAAAAACAAAAACTTTTCTTAAATTTTCAAGAGTTAAAAATACTTGTTTTTAAAAATAACCATCATAACAATAACACTGAATTTGAAAAGTTTTGTTATATTAAAAAAACATACTACTTCTTATGATGATATCCTTAATGTATATAAACATACTAGAATACATAATATATTTTTTTATATTGTACCCAAAATTAATCATTCTCTTTAACTTAAATCAATTTCCTCTTTCTCAATTTCTCAAAAATACAAAAGTTTCTAAGCAAAAAAAAAAAAAAATTTTCATTCAGGCTGTTACGATAACAAAAAAAAAATGTTAGGCCCAAAATGTTTCCCAAAAAAAAATTTAAAGAAGAGCCCCCTATACAAACGAACATTCAAAATGAAACGAAAAATTAAAGAGATGATTAACCATACGTTAAAATCCTTGTAAATTTCATGAGACAATATTAAAAAGAAATTTATTCTAATTAAATTTTAAACAATGAAAAAGATTCAAAGTTGAACATCTCTTTTATTTCATAGATCATATTTAAATACTTTAACCCTAAAGTAGTTTATTTTTATTTTGTTTATTTATTTAAATCCTTTTAAGACCTGTATATTTATTTTGTATTGATTTTTTCTTAAATTTCAAATAAATTCATTTTTTCATTACATTTTCTTATTTCACTTCATATACAATTTACATAAAAAAAAAAAACAAATCAAAATTGGATATGCATTAAAACTGTTAGTCGAACCTTTTCAATGGAACTATCAACATTTTCTTTACCACAAACAATTGTTATAATTTAAGCTAGGCGCAGAAATGCAAGTTTTAGTTTTGCAACTTTTTTATTTTATTACACGTTTGTGTTCCATTAGTTTATATCAAAGCGTGCACACGTGCAACTGTTAATTGAATCTATTCAAGCAATCAAACAGTTTGTAATGTTTTTTACAAACTGATAGCAATTTTTAGTTGAAGCAATCAATTTGTAATTACGTGTTTAAATGTAGCTGCACACACTTGAAATTAAAACCGATGCTGTGTACAGTTTTTTAAAAAATTTTGGCGCGGCACCAGAAAATCAAATAGTTTAGTTGCTTATGGGTACGCGTTTAGTTGTAAAACTAAAAATTGCATGTGTGCGCCTACCCTTATTCGAGCTTGTAATTCCTACTGAAATTAGATAAAAAAAAATGGATTCTAAAACTCTATTTGGAACCCAATTAAACAAAATGTTGTAACAAGTATGATAAGTGTTGGATGATGACCAACGATTTTTATAATTTATTCAGTTGTGTGATTCCTACTGATATTAGAATAAAAGTCATTATTTCTAAAACTCAATCAAACAAAATGTTGTATCAAGTATGATAAGTGTTGGATGATGACCAACGATTATAACAATTTCTTCAAGCGTGTGTGATTCCTACTGAAATTAGATAAAAAAAATGAATTATAAAACTCTATAAAGAACTCAATCGAACCAAATGTTGTATCAATTATGAGAAGTGTCAAATGTTTCCTTCATACTATATTTTTTTAAGAGTTTTATTAATTAATATTCTTATCTGAAGTTAAGATTTAGAGATATTTTCAATTGGTGATATGCAACTGTTGTCAGGCATATACTAATGTAACGTATCTACGTGTGGTGGACGGACCTTAATATAGGTACAAAATCATAAACCTCTTAGAGAAAGCTCAAAGATCACTAAAGATAAGTGAAGTTAAGTACTAAGAACTACTCCTTTTGCAGCACTGGATACACTTTTCCACCTCTTACCACAAAATATTTATATGGTAATTAGATTGCATTCAGAAAGGCTATCAGACTCAAAATCAAACTCGCAAATAAAACCACAATTTAGACATCTTTTATGGGACACCAATAGTTTCTCCCAGAAAACTTGACCATAGGTACTCTTTCAAAATACATCTTTGAAGAGCTGATACTAGATTGATATTTCATTCAGGAACAGCTAAAAATAAAATAAAAATCTGACGGAACTGCGACAAAGTGGTAGATGATGCCTTATAAGAAAATTTGAATATCAGCTTATACCAAAACAGTCTACCAAAACGAATGAAGTCTGCTTAAGTCGGAGATGATAGCTGAAATACAGTGTATTAACTGTTACCAATATTTATATTTTTATAAACAGTACGGCTGAAATAAAATCACCAGAACCGTCTACTCAAATACGGTGATGGACTGCCACAGTTCTTTGGATCTAATGGATTCAACGGATCGGTTAGAAATACGTCTAAGCAGGAAATTTCAATGCAAATTGCTATTCGCTAGAGAAGTGCTACAACTTTATAATTTCTATCGGAAGTAATATGGATACACAACTGATACAAAGAAGCAATCAAAGCTTTATATGTCAGATAGTCTAATAGACTAAGTTGCAACATCTCTTGAAACATCTCTCTAAAAATCTGGCATGACATTGCAAAGATGTGGCATTACCACGATTTCAAGAGTTAAAATAGGTCTTTCTTTCATGTCATATTGCCAAACATATCAAAAGGATTAGACTCCCCCCAAATAATTTGTGCAGAACCTATTAGCAAGGAAAAGTATGAAATTGCTCTACATCTTCTCTGGACATCCCGCGGGATAAAACGAAAACCTGGGTAGCCTTACAATTGTTATAATTCACCACGTTTTGTAAAAACCTCAAATTGTTCCGAGAGTTCAAAACAAGGTAAATTCTCGTGGTATCATCAATGAAATAAGTCTACAGTACATTACCACCAACAACTACTATTTACCTCTAAATTATTTTCTTTATTAACAAAGACTTGTACTGCACCGAAAAAATTATAACATAAATTATACAGTATGAACTTAATTTCAAACCTCACACTACATTTTTTTAATGCACATCAATATTAATATAATCAGACTTGTTTTTCTACCTAATGAAATATCATCGTATTGAAGCAGCATATGTTGTTAACCTTTCAAGTCAATTCTACAAATTTAATTAACTACTTAAACTAACATTTTAAATTCAAATGTATCAGTAAACTGACTATTAATGAGTTGAAATTAGTTTTTTAAAATCCTATATGTTTCTCATTTTTAATATAAGGCAATAGACCAAAAAACTACACTTTAAAATTACAAAAATAAAAACACTTTTTAACCTTAAACAAACTTTTGATTTCATTTGAACTTTGTTTTTATATAAACTACTTTAATAATATTTTTTTTTATCTCTTCTAACCATAAGAGACTACACAATCGTAAAAAAAAACCAAATAGACAAAACGAAATCTATTTTTAACAAAATTCACCTATCAACTATACATATATGCATATATGCTTACATATATACAAATATTATATTTAAATGAGTCTGAAAAACTATAGAATTGTCCAAAAATTGAATCCTTTTGAACTAAATATTCACACACCCACAATACTATATATTTTCAAAATAAAACTTATATGTCTACAAAATGGTGTTGACACCATAAACATACCTATTATACACAGTTTATGTATAATGTTAGTATTACCTTTATTACTATAATTCACTAACATACAGCACACTGTTTATAATGAACATCAAAAAACTGTTTCACTTCTATGTAAACACTTCTTGCATACCTAAAATAAAAAACTAAATGTCGCATAGACAGGTCTGTGCAAAATGATAGTATGAAATTTAATTAAGAACATAGGTTACATTGATTGACATTACGGGTATGTATATACATATACATATTTCTAAATTGCAAAATATTATTTAGACAAAAGTTAAATACAGTAAACGGTTGGAACCTCTTGTTATTTGATGGCGTTAAGTGGATAATTTTGAACAATTTTAAGTATACAAACGATCAAATATGTTGGTGCTAAATTTTATAAATGGATTTTTCAAATGCAATTGAATCAATATCCAAATTGAGTAGAACATGCAATTACAAAATACAATATAGTATTGTTTAATAAAACATTGGTCTTACAAGGCCCTAAATACATCAAATTCAAAAGTCACAATAAAATTTATAAACTCCAAATTCGTGTAAAAAATCTGTTATCACAAAATGTCTGTCTATATTGATGTAGAAAATTATTCAGGCAAAATTTAAAATTCACTCAAATTCTACTATCTTATAAAAATAATAATAATAATAATAATATCCTAACGACCAATTAAATAATTATTAAAATTGTTGATGCATATACATATGTTCGATATCGCTAAACTTCAGTACCATTGAACCGATTAACATCATGTTTGAACATTAGTTTTGTCTGTAAGTAAGTTTTAAGTTATATTTTTCCCCAACTTCGGATTGACTTCAGTAGATGCAATACAACGCCTAGCACCTGTCAAGTATATTTAAAAAAGAAAATGTGTCACAGACCTAAAAATAGGTATTGAAGGTAGTTTTGTAAATTGAAACACACATATTTTCACCGTTCTTCAAAATTTGAACTGGTTCGGATAATTGCAGTACAACTCCTAGCACGGATCAAGAATATTTTTTTTGTAATGATTTCAATACCGTGTTTTTTTAAAATCATTTAATAACTTACCCAAATCTACTAAAACAATTTCATTAGCATTATTTCAAAAACTATAAGCGTTACATAACTGAAAATCAGTACTTAGGCACTCTCTGAAAAATAAACAAACAAGGCTTTTACCGTTTTCAAAAATTCTAGCTGCCATAAAAATCCTAGCACTCATCAAGAATATTGAAAAAACTAAAGGTGTTACAGAGCTACAAATTTATACTTAGCTACTCTCTAAAAAATAATCAAGAATTTCCTTTACCTACTCCTAATACCCATCAAAAATATTTCAATAACTAATAATCACCATCATCATTGAGCCTGTTGCTCGTCGTGGGTGCATCAACAAACTTTCTTCATCGAACTCAGTTTTGGCAAACTACTTGATTTCATTCCACATGTTTGCAAATTTTCTTGCTTCATTCACTACTGTTCGACGCTTTTGAATGACCACGCTTTCGTTGACCCTTCGGATTCCACTCAGAAGCTTCTTTTGCACATTTAAGAGCTGCTTTGATCTTGTAGGTCTGCGAAGTGTGTTGCCGATCCATTTTCATTTCCTAGGTTTAATCATTTTTTTGATTACTTCAATTCGTACTCGTTCCCACAGTTCCTTGTTGAAAATTTTCTTTGGCCAGTATATTCGGAAAATTTGCCTCAGACATTTTGTTAACAGATATCTGGATGAGCGAGATGATTCTTTCTGTTGTTTTCCGTGTTTCGCATCCATATAAAAGAACTGAAAGAACATTAGACTTGCAGAATTGAAGTTTCAGATTTTGTAAGATGTTTGGAGATCTCCAAAAGTTTTTCCCGTATGATGAGCGTACCTTTCGGATACGGCTTTCAACATCCACGCCCATGCCATCATCCGCAGTAATAAAACAGCCAGGATTTTTTCAACAATCCTACTTGTGCATATATCAACATTTATCAACAATCCTACTTGTGCCGCATATATGTTTAGTAACTGCAGTTTGTTTGCCATGTCGGTTTTGGTGTGAGTGAGCAAACTGATATTATCTGCAAAATCAAGGTCGTGAAGGTATCTTATAAGGGTTCGTCTAATACCTTTTGCTTCACGATTTGTTTTTCTTCAAATGAAGAGTAGGGGGTATAAAATACAGCCTTATTTTACCCTGGTGTGGATATTGAAAGCGTCCCCTAAAATTACTAAAGATGTAAATATAAAAAGAAGATTTGATTCAATGCGTTTTCCTAAATATCATACAAAATTAAACAAATTATTAGTGTTTAAGTGAAAGTACAATATTGACTGGAAAAACCGTAATTGTTATGAATATTTTCCATTTAGTGTAATATATCTGGCGAAACAACTACTTATAAATATTAATAGGTGGTGTTATGAATCAAAAATTTTCGTCTAAATGATTTAACTGAGTTCGGGAATTCACTTGATTTGCCTGGATTGCCACCACACATTTCAAAATTTAAAATTAGTGTTCTTATCATTCGTCTTTGAGGCAATAATCCATCATAACTTAACAATGGACTCAACACTTGAAATAAAAGTCATCGAAGCAACAATTCGAAATGGAAAAGAAGAAATGTTTACTACATATTATATGGGTGTTTTCATAATTGCTGCAAAATGACAACAAGTTCGCCACCAATTGGCGAACTTTGTAATAATAAAAACAAACTCTATATATATTTTACCTGTATCTACATTTATTACCGATATTCTACATTTATGTATTCTAAATATTTATTCTGTCAAGTTATATGACTTCAAGTAGGCTTTGAATTTGCATTTAGAAAGTCTGATAAGTGTTTTCATAAATTCACAATATGCAGATTGACTGCAGGTTTGCATATTTCAAAACAATGTATGTCATACAATACAATAAATTTAAATCCATGTTTTTCTTATGGACATTTAGTTACAATAAAATTAAATTTGCACTTCTTAAACGCATGGCATGGTCAGCTAGTAAACTATCTTTGTACGATCGCTGCTGAAAAAAAAATGTATTTCAAAAAATACACAACAAAAAAACGATGACACCGGTTATATCTGGTGAAAAAAAAAAAATATTCACCTCATTACGAATACAAATCTGAACCAATAAATAACTGACTTTTCCAAAAGCAGGAAAATTAATGTACAAAGAAAAATGAGTCACAATATTGTAACTGGAAATCTAGAAAGAATATTGTCCTAAATTTTCGTATATCACTTTATATATTTATATCAATGTTCTATTATTATATTCGTATATTTTTATATCGTATTCGTATGTACATACTATGTTATTATGTCAACAATTTTTTTTTTATTATTAAAATCCATATATCATAGTCAAATCCAAACATTCAAAATATAATTATTATACGTGATAAATTAGAAATACAATAAAAACAATGTATGTATGTATGTATGTAATGTATGTAATAAGAAAAGCATAAAAAAATAAAATCAGATCCTGTTTATTATATCATTTAAAAGTTTTTTTTTTTTTGAATAGGTGGGACCTATACTTTTATATGAATACATCATTAGATAAACTATTAACCACACAGTACACAATAAATTTTACTTTATTTATTTTTCTGGGGACTAAAGTGTTAATTGAATTGGAGATTTTTTTGTTGTTTTTATATTTTTTTGTTATTTGTGCAGTTCCTGTATTTGAAAAATATAAATGAGTAAATCAATATTCACACACATACACACAGAAAATAAAATAAATTTTCTAAAAGATGATTAATATTTATTTTTGATAAAACAAATTTTAGTTATATTTTTGACATAAAATAAATGTTGACAACACTAGCTACTCTATTTGTCAAAATTGTTTAGTACTTAAATTTTATTGACATCATTAAGGAAAATTGAATCCGTATGACTAGTTGTTATTAACATGATTATGAAAATTGAAAAAGATGCACAAATTGTTAAAAATTAAAATTAATTTGTTATTAATTTTTGAAAAAAGCTTATTTAATACTGGTTTTTAATTTTTTAGATTTTAAGATTAGGTATTTTTTTCTATATTATGTTTATACTTAAAAGAACATTGGGATTATCTCCACAGATGACTGTATGGCTCTACAAGTCTATAATAAGACCTATAATATTTTACGCGACATTTGTATGCTGGCCAAAAATAGAACAGACGAAAACATGTGCCAAGCTTAATATAATACAAAGAATAGTATGCTTTGGAGCTGCTAGAGCATTCAAAACGTGTTCTGTTCTAGTTCTAGACAAATTTGTAGAAATACTAACAATTCATCTATATTTGATGAAGACGGTAGGAATAACAACAACAAGGCTGCATCTAACAAACAACCTCAAATATAAAAGACCAGGACACAGTACGATCCTGCAGAAAATTAAACTAGCAACCGAAGCAATTGCAATGTCAAACTATATACGCAGGAACTTCACTGTACTCATACCTAAAAGGGAAGAAATCGAAAGTTTAATAACCTTACCTCCAGGAGCAAAAATTGATGAGAAAACCTTTACCGGCCAACCGTTGCACCAAAGTTCAAACTTGGCGCGACACTTGGCACATATCCCACTGTTTTTCAATCTGAAACCCATCGAGATATCGGAATTACAATGCATAAAAGATGACACAAAGTTGCCAACATATACATCATTTTAGATAGCCAAGTTGCTTTGAAAGCTTTGGCTTCCCCAATTTTTAAATCAAAGCTTATCTATAACTGTTACAGAAGTTTAATAAGGCTAACGGAAGGAAACAGAGTTTCTCTTATGTGAACCACTGAGCATGAAAGAATACAAGGCAATGAAGAAGCAGATGTCCTTACAAAACACGTGCGTAGAGTGACTTCTTAGAACCAGAGCCAAGTATTGCTCGTTCAAACGCCTACATACAAAAATTGTATCCAAGTGGGAAACTACAGAAACCCAAAACATAGGGTATAGTTGCCAAGCACTTACACAGTCTAAAACCTTTGTTAAAAACTAAGTATCCAACGACCTAATCAAGTATTCAGAGCGTACCAATGTCAGAATGCTGAAATTGGTTATGGTCATAGCCCATTTAGCAAGATTGGTAGATCGAACACAGACATATGCAGATTCTGCTAAGAAAAAGAGGAATCTTCCCTCATATTTCATTTTGTTTGCGAAGCCATAGTTCGCAAAAGACAAAAATATTTTCAGGAATATATTTTGCCTGATTGCAGTTACCAGGAATATTACTGTGTCCTGGCACCCATCGTATCGATATGTTGAACCGATCCGCTATTTCGTTCAGAAACACACTGCAATGTTAGTTGGTAGGCTATAGGTTTTCCGAGTAGACTCCACCGCCCACATTGTGATTCAGTGTAAAGGTGTACGTGCTGTTTGGTTGGAACTGTGCTACTCTTCCAGCTTTCTTTTTTCTCTTTAATTGAAGAGTGACCATTTAATTGTGGTTTCCCCTGTGAATTGTCTTTAAGCCTGATTGCAATTCTGGATGTTATCTCCTTGCCACAGATATTTATTGGTAAGAGATGAAATAGTGTATCCAGTGACGCGGAAATTAAATATAAGTAAAAGACATTTTTAATTTATACAAAACAAAATGATGAATCATTTCATGGCATTTTACTAGACATTCATCATAATTTTGTCTATATTCATTGATAAAATTCATATTTTTAAATGATTAAATAAAAATTTCAAGTTTAAAATGATTTTAAGTACACTAACCTTTTCAATTTCTTTTTCTCTCTCTCTCTCTTTCTCTAACTTTAATTTACAAAAGATTATAAGATAATAAAAATAAATAAATTTCAATCTTAAAATTATAAAATATTCATATCAACCACGCAAATTTTTTTTTTAATTCATTTTTAATTTATATTATATATATATATAATATTATTATAATATTTCAATTTACAGAGTACTTCAAAAAATTTTACCTGGCTATTGTCATTAAATTTAATTTGAATTTTTCATATTGTAAACCCATTGGAATGATTGATTCACTCTGACATATAATAATTATAAATTCACAGAAATAAAACAGAAATATTGGAAATATCTTCGTTGCAAAGGGAAAATAAAACGATTAGTACAGAATAAAATGGTTTCGTCAAAAATCTGTTTATGCTAGTATACCTGTAAATAACCAGCAGTGATTGTATACAAATCCAAAAGACCATTAGAAAATAATTTACCTTAAAAGAATTTAAATATACCTCTATATAAATTTTTCTTCTTTTTCAGCTGCATATTCACTACTGGATGTCTGCGATACCATTTTTGAAGTCATCTCTATTCTGCGCATCGTTTGGAGACCCGTCCATTGCCTGATGTTTCTTAGCGATGACAGTTGTTTTCTGTCAATACGTCTTTTGCCTTGAATTGTACCTTGGTAATCTGTTGTAGAATATAATATTTGTCATTCCACATTATATGAACCAGATAAGTTATTTTTCTGTGTTTGATTGTTAA
This sequence comes from Argyra leucocephala, assembly GCA_963942445.1. Taxonomy (NCBI): domain Eukaryota; kingdom Metazoa; phylum Arthropoda; class Insecta; order Diptera; family Dolichopodidae; genus Argyra; species Argyra leucocephala. The sequence continues at coordinate 5,190,707 of OZ012681.1, read as the reverse complement.
TAACAAGTCACGGTCTCTACATATTCTACTTAGAACCTCACTATTGTTCACTCGATATACTTATGATATTTTCAGTATTTTACGAAGTACCCACATTTCAAATGCTTCAAATTTTTTGAACAAATATATTTGTTATACAAGATCTTTTAATAAATTTCTTCGATTGCCAAATTTTATACCAATATTTTTTTTTTATTGAGCTCATCCAAAATAGATAATAATTATAAAATAAAAATGGTAACTGTTTATATATACATTAAGAGCAGACATAAAATTGAAATATACCCGAATTGTAAACAAAAATATTCGCTTCTGCAATGCCATTAATACTGAACGAAAAGTCAAAAGAACAAACCATTGAAGCACAAATTAAAAAGCAAAAACATAGATGAATTAGATATGTTGTTAGGGGATATTCAGTTGAATCGATATTCAAATATTTAATTATAATTAACTACAAGGATGTAGAATCATTTTCTCGCAAAGGCAACTAAATTATTAAATAATTTATAGTTAATTATTTGGTATGTACCTCATTCTTGTACAAATTTTACTCATTGAAGTAAATAAATTACATCTGCATCTTCCATCATTGCTTCCATCATTCCATTTCATCTTGCAACCCAACCCATGGAGCATAGGACGGAAAATCTGTATTTAATTATTAAAAATTGTATATTTCTTTGAACGATGTGTTACAGCCTACATCCGAAGAAAAAAAATATTTAATGCACTCAACTATATGAACATAGACGGTTTTCACAAATCTCTTTCCTCTTCGAATGTCACCCAATATTTCGATTATATTAAATTTAATTTAAAAAAAAAATTTGTTTATTTATTAAATTTTGAATTTAGGTCATTTTTCTGAATGCCCTATTATAAATTTTATTTTTACTTAATATTCTATACATTTTATCTAAGAACATTCCCGACATATTGTATCCCTATGTCATAGATAAGTAGATGAACAATAAATAAAAAAAAAAATAAAATAAAAAAACGCGACTTGTTACGTAAATGCCTTGAAAAAAGTACCAAAAAAAAAAAAAAAAAAGGTCAGTAGCTTGACACAAAAACAAAAAAAATTTAAAAATTCATAAAAAAAAAAAAATCATAACTTCTAATAATTTCAAATATTTAAGAATAAACAACAAAATAACAAAAACAAAAAAAAAAATAATTTAAATGTCCTGAATAACACGAAATAACAATAAAAATCTTTAAGGATTAACCTTGAACTGAAAATGACATAAAAAAAAATTTATTTTTTTTTTTTACTTATCATCCTGAATTCAAAAGATCTTCCCTAATACACGAAGAAGAAAATAAATGTAAAAAGAAAATAAAAACGAGGACAAAAAGCATTAAATTCCAGTTCATCCATTTTCAAAAATTATCTTGCAATAAAATATAAAAGAATTTTTAAATCAAAGCTTTTTATAATTATTCCAACCAAATTTAAGATAAATATTTAAATTAAGAAAAACAAAAAAAAAAAAAAAAACAAAAAAAAATGATTCTCTCTACTTAAAAAAAAATATCTCGATATATATCTCAAGTTTTTTATCAAACAATTTTCAGATTTCTTAATATAAATTTAAAGGTAATAAAACATTTTGGCAACTGAATATAAATTAGATTTAACGACGACGTGTATTATTTTAAGGACAAAAAAAAAAAAAAAACGTTTTTTTTTTTCGTAAAATACTACTAATACATAAATCTACCGTTAGGTATGTGAAATTAACGGAAATTTTACCGTAACAAATTTAATCTTATCAAATTTGCTAACGTACTAATAGAATTTAAATAATTTATTTTACATTTATTTAATTTCCACAATTCATTTCTAAAATTTAGATGAATTGTATAATATATTGTTGCATAATTTAAGGGGAAAATAAATATGGTGGAAAGCATGCGTGCTAATTTTCTCCACACAATTTATTTTCTATGTTTTGTTTTGTTCTTTTTTTATTTTTTCCGTTATTTTGTTAGTTCGTAGTGCCTAAATGAATTCAACAAGTGGTTATTGGATATTAAACAATTTGTTATTAAGATTTTGTTCATAACAACAATTTTTTTTTATTTTCATTTCTGTCATCTTTAATAATGGCCTTTAATTTTATCTAAATCTTTAAATTATTAAAGATGAAATTTAAGAAATAAATTTTTTTTTTGTAATTTGAATTTAATAACCAAAAGAATTGAAGACTTAATTTTGTTTTCAACAATTTTGAATATTTTCTGTTTTTTTTTAAAATTTTATTAAGTTAAGGACCATTTGTAATTTAAACGCACTTGGGATTAAATAAGATTACAAGAGGATTAAAAAAGAAAGGAAATTTGTATTGTATAGAAATAAAATTGTTAAACTTTATTTTTTTTTTTTTTAATGTTTGATTGTTTTAAATAAAATGTTTAAATAAATAGATTTGGTTTTGTAAGAATGTTGTTAACATACAAAGAGAAGTTTAATAGTTCAGTAATACGAATAACAATAACTAAAGAAAATGTATAGTGGGATTTTTTAATTTTTCTAATTTTTGTTTTTGTATTTTAGTTTGATAATATTATTCGAAAAATTTATAAATCGATAAATTTGACCAATTTTTTTTTATTTGATTAAAAAACTTTGCCGTTTTATATTTATATTATTTTTTTTTTTTTATTTATTTATTCTATATTTCTTTTGTTTTTTACTTTTGACAGTAGCTTAAGTAGAATAACCATTTCGTACTTAATTAAGTACGGTACTGCAATTTTAACTTTAATATCTACAATATTTCCAGTATTTATTTAACTTTTATTTATATAAAACTAGCAAAGTTACCCGACGTTGTCCGGGTCGGCCACAAAATGAATCGAATTTATTTCAATGAAGTTTGATTTATGAATCGAATTGAAAAAAATTGGTTTATCAAAAATATTCTAATATTTTTTTTTACTACGATAAAAAAATATCAACAATACTACAACTTAAACTATACTTATATTAAAATTATTTCTTTGTAAACAATATTTCGCAGGTCTTTTCTGATGAAGTATAAGCAAGTACGCTCCTTGCTGTTGAGGTATTCTTGAAATAAAGAAATGTTCGTTTTTTCCACAATCAATTGGAATTTGTACTTAAATGAAATGAGGATGCCAAGTTCTTATTCTTAATCTAGTACCGTAGTTTTGGCTTCTTCAAGTTTCGTAGAAGCAATTTTGAAGCTACTACTTTTAATTCCAATTGATGAGGAACAACAACTTAATTTTCATCGATAACTGTATCTATCGATTTGTACATATGGACTCCCTGGAACACTCTGCAGTATTTTCTGATTAATAAAACGAATCGTCACATTTTTGTGGCTAATTTACATAGCCACTTCACATAGTCATGTAAAAATTTTATACTGATTCATAAATTCGAAAATACTTTTTCAGGACAATACATGTTTTTTTATTTTTCATAGAATACCTATGAATAAATTTTCAAGTCTGTAACACAATTTTTTTTTTTAAACATTTCTGATAGAGTATGTAAGTGTAAATTTTCATGCCTGTAACACTATTGGTTTTTATTCCTGAGAAATACATGCTAAGAGTTGTACGGCAGCAACCCGAACCAGTCCAAATTTTTGAAATCGGTAACAGTCGAATTTCTGTATTTGTGCAAGAGTATCTAAGTGTAAGTTTTCATGCCTGTAACACAATTGGTTTTTGAAATATTCCTGAAACGTACGTGCTAGGAGTTGTACGGCAGCAACCCGAACCAGTCCAAATTTTCGAAATCAGTAACAGTCGAATTTCTTTATTTGTGAAAAAGTGTCTAAATGTAAGTTTTTATGCCTGTAACACAATTGGTTTTTGAAATATTCCTGAAACGTACGTGCTAGGAATTGTACGGCAGCAACCCGAACCAGTCCAAATTTTCGAAATCAGTAACAGTCGAATTTCTTTATTTGTGAAAGAGAATCTAAATGTAAATTTTCATATCTGTCACAAACATGGTTTTTAAAATATTTCTGAGTCTTGGTAAGAGTTGTACGACATCAACCCGAACCTGTCATCTGATGTTTTTGTAAAGTACCGCGTTATTTGCATACCGGTACCATAAATAACTGTGCAAAATTTCAGAACTCTATCTTTAAAACTGTGGGCGTGTATAGCGAACAAACAAACAAACAAATAAACAAACTTTCCCTTTTATAAGTATAGATTACTGGCTCTACTCATTAAATGTAGAAAACTATTGCTCTTGTCAGAAACATGGTAGAATATTTTCATTTTATTTAATTTGTTACCAGATTATATATACTCTCAAGTAACGTTCCCTCTAATTTTTTTTTTAGCGGAGCAAAAGAAAAATAAATTGCGCCATGTTTAAAAAATTAAACAAAAACTTGGTAAATTAGATATTTTATTAATAAAAAAAAGTTTTTGATTGCAGTTTTTTATTGTTTTTGAATTTTTTTAATAATTACATATTACATTATTATTTTTTTTCTCTCCTGTCTTTGATTTGCTTCCAGTCAATGATATCCAAGTCAATAATATTTTCCGCCATTAAGTGTGACTTTATTCTTATTAAGTTACCCAAGTGAATTACTTCCAACCTATTTCAAAGTTTTAATCAAATTTATCAGTCTCAGTCCTCTTTCACAATCAACACTTGACGCTTGAAAGGTTCCACAAATATCAAACAAAATTCTTATATTTTGAAAACTATCTTCAAATTTCGACTATTGTTTTTGAATTTTTCCGTAAATAAATATTTTAAATCTTTATACTCATCCATTATTATTTTATTATTCATGTTTGGGATGAGATTCCCATATTTCAAAATTAATTTTTTTAAGTTTTCATTGCCATAATTAAAATCATGTTGATAATAGCGTTTTGATCAAAAGCATTCCAAAGATCCATGTCAGCATCAGGAAAAAACATTTATCCAAATGGTAGCAAAACTTTTCAACAAATAAAAATAAATCCCAGATGACATTTTCATATTATTCTTACTTTCAACTTCAAAAATTTCAATAAATTATATCTTTGTGATGATCGATTTAGAATTTTGATACGCTTCTATAGGTGACAGTAAATATTTTGATAATTTCGTTAATTCAATAAAAATATCATTTAATGGTGATTGCATCGATGTTATACGATTTGCATTATTTTTTAAAATCTGTAAAGCAATACTTTGCGATTGAATCAACTGAATTGGAACTATCAATTTTTTCTTTGTAATATTCCATTAAGACATCATAATTTCAAATAAACGTAATAACTGCAAATTGACGAGAAAGCCAGAGTATTTAATTAAGAGGCCGGAACATCAAAACTTCTAATTTGGTAAAATATCAAAACTTGGTATATACTTTTCGCAATAATGTTACTACTTGGGAAATAAGAGCTATACCCTTGCAAGCATCATCGTTTCCCAAATACTCTCCATGTGCCACATAATGCGAGAAAACTTGCGAAATTAACTGACAAATTTCTTGTGTTATATTTATTATATTCTCCCAGCATCACTGCAGCTCCATCAGATGTTAACATTATCATCTTTTGCATATCCAGATTAATAGTTTTATAAAAACATTTTTTGGACTCCATAATTGATTTTCCGTCGCATGCATTTAATTGTATTATATTATGTTCCAGCAATTATTATAAAGAAAAGATTAGAAGAAGTACTAGAACCAATACTACGGAAAGAGCAGGCAGGTTTCAGACCAAACCGAAGCTGTGTAGACCAGGCAAATACTTTACGGGTCATAGTTGAACAATCAGTAGAATGGAATGCCCCACTATATCTACTATTCATAGATTTTAAGAAAGCATTCGACACAGTCAAGAGATGCGCAATATGGAGAACACTTACAAAGAAGGGAGTTCCTGAAAAAATCATCAACATCATCAAAGCGATGTATGAAGATGCAGAGACAACAGTTCAACACAGAGGTAAGATCAGTGATCCATTCTACACCAATATAGGAGTTAGACAAGGATGTCCACTATCTCCACTTCTCTTCAACACAATACTAGACGACATTCTAAGAGAAGTTTGCACTGGAATAAACGGAATAGAATGGGATCTCTTCGGAAACTTAGAAGACTTAGATTACGCAGATGATGTATGCCTCATATCAAAAAATCAAAGGGACCTACAGAACAAAGTCAACAGATTACAGGAAGAAGCAAAGAAATCGAGACTGGAATTAAATATCGAGAAAACCAAAGCAATGAGGACAAACAATAGTTACAGTGAGCCAATAACAGTGAGTGGACAACAGATAGAATACGTAGAAGAATTCAACTACCTGGGGAGCATTATAACATCAAGAGGAGGTGCAACAGAAGATGTCAACAGCCGTATAAATAAGGCAAGAAGAACATTTGGGAGCCTAATGAAGATATGGCGGAGCAACCAAATATCGAGAACAACAAAACTAACAATATTCAGAGCATGTGTTAAGTCAACATTAATATATGGCAGTGAAACATGGCTCACTTCGGTCAGAATCAAACAGAAGCTACAAGTATTCATCAACAAGTGCTTGAGAATTATATGCAGAATATTCTGGCCGGCAAGAATTAGCAACGAGGATTTATGGATGATAACTGGAGAAGAACCTATCAACAGACAGATAAATAGGAAAAAATGGAAATGGATAGGTCATACACTAAGGAAATCAGAAAGTGATATAGCAAGAAGAGCTCTAGAGTGGAATCCACAAGGACAAAGGAGACCCGGCAGACCATACAACACATGGAGACGCACAATCGATCAAGAATTAACAGTCAACAATTATACCTGGGACGATATTAAGGAAGTAGTACTCAACAGAGAGGAATGGAGGTTCACTATCGAAGCCCTATGCTACCACGCGGAGTAATAGGAGAAAAAAAAAAAAAAAAAAAAATGTTCCAGCGAAAACAATTTTTTAATTAAAATTAAAGCGGTATTTTATATAAATAATTAACATTTTTGAACGGAAATATCAGTGCTTTCATTCACTATTAAGCAATGAAATTGTGCCATACTTATTTCATTTAATATTTCAATGTTGGATAACGTGGTTGATGCACTCAACAAATTCAAAAGCATAATTTTAACTCCTCCAATTTTCTGAAATCTCTACATACTTCGCAAAATTATTGTTCATTTCTTGGACTGAGTAAAAAATTAATTTTAATGGCAAGAACAACATTATCTATTAAAATTCCTAAAATTATCTATTATAATTAATCAGCTTTTTGTACTAGAAATGGTTTCTGTACAATTTACTCTTGCTGCGATTTTGCTGATTAATTTGGCTATACTATTTAAATCCATAACAATTTGCACAACCTACTAAGGCAGTATTTATTTGAATTTTTAAATTTTTTATTAAGAAAATTTTCTTGGGACTTTTTTTTAAATATTAAATATTTACAAGCAAACTTCTATGCGCAATTCAAAAAAAATTAGTGCGCAATTGCGGATAATAATACGGGCGCAGCTTAAAGGGAACGTTGCTCTCAAGTCTCAATTATTTTTTGTCATTTATTATATCCCAATGACAAAGGGTATACTAGACCAGGTTGAAAATCTAATAAAGCATTTTTTTTGTTTCATCGGGAATCGAACCAGGGACGTTTCAGTTGAAATGTAGAGCTAGTGTTGAGTATTTAATACCACTTATTATAAGTTTATACATAAACAAAAATAAAAGTAAAAATTCCAAAAAAATTTCGATATATAATATCAACAGTTGAAACAGTAACAATAAATATTCAAAAAAAAAAATAAATAAAATTTTTTTTTTTTTTTTTTTTTTTTTATTTATTATTTTATTTTTATTTCATTGTTTAATTAAAATATAATAACTGTTCTATAGACAAGCGGTTTTTAATATAAAAAAAAAATTTTTAATTTAAATGATTTAAGAGAATAAATAAAAAAAATACCAATTAACATAATTTATAAATTAAACAATTAACAAAATTAACAAAATTTAAGTAAGTAATTATTTTAATATAATCATAAGAACAAAAGAAAAAAAGAAACTTATAAAATTGTATTCAAAAATAAAGTTAGAGAGTAAAATATCAATTAAACTTATAATTATATATTAAGAATTATAAAATAACGAAAAGAAAAGTGTTCTACAAAAGCAAAATATTAAAAACTAAATTAAGCAAACAATAAAAATAAAAGCTAAAAACACTCTATGCAAAAAGCATGCAGTAGCGAGTGTAGTTACAAAAAAAAATATTTGACCAAAATAAAAATAGAAATATAATAACGAATAAAAACCGATAATAAGAGCTTATTGCCCTATTAAAAAAAAAACTAAAAATAAAAACCAATATCTTATAAAAAAAAAAAACAATTAAGTTTAATTAAATACAAAAAATTTACGTAACTATGCGTACTAAGTCATTTACTTGATCATGATTGAAATTAAAAAGCCAGAGTTTAACCAAACTGAGTAATTTAGAACCATAACAATTGTCAGTTAAAGGTGGAGGTAATAAATTATAAAGCCGAGGTGCAATTGCTAAAAATGAGCGTACAAAATGATGTACATTATGAGGGGGTATGATAGCTAATCTTCTGTTGTTGATTCTCAGATTATATATTTCAGAATACCTACTTCGTAAGTAACCACTTCTATTAAAGAATACTTTGAGGACTCGGAAGTAAAAAAGATGCTTCAGAGGAAAAATATTCAAACATTGAAATAAAGGGAAGCTGCTTTCCCTACGATGTTTTTTTAAAATTAGTCTGATAACACACTTTTGTTGTATTAACAAAGGTTTAAGATAATTATTAAAAGTACCACCCCAATTAACAATTCCATATTGTAATTTAGAATTAAATAAACCATAGTATACAGACGTAAGCAGTTTAGAAGAACAGAACTGCTTAAGGTGATAAAACTGTCTAACAACTAAATGAAAATACTTACTCAAAAATCGTGTATGAATTGACCAATCTAACTTAGAATCTATTGTAACACCTAAATATTTGAAGGAATCCACACAATCAACTTTAAAACAACCTGCGGAACAGTTATACATTTCGTTAAAATTACATAATTTCTGAGTAAGAAGAGAATTATTATGAGGAAGAGGAAATCTTCTACATTTAGCACAGTGATACAAAATATTATCACACGTGGGAATATAGAGTTACCTAAACTGAAAAACATAATTTTAGTTTTATCACTTAATAATAATTTGTGATGGCAAAATAAAATATTATAAAATAACTAGTATAAAATAATAATTCAAAACTCAATTTCTAATTCAATAACTTAACTATAATTAATTATTTTGTTAATATTTTGAAATTAAAATTTTCTTACATTCTTTTTTGAACTAAACACACCTACCTGAACAGACTATTAAATTATTTAATTGCAGTGCTCTTGATTGGTTCTAATCCATTCAAGTGTGTTACCATCGAGTAACGCAAGTCTTCAACGGCTCTGGTTTCATAATCATGTATTTGATTGTTTCTTACAATTGAAGTATTATTTTATTGAATCCTTCTGCATATTATAAATTTGAACCATTTGTATAACAGTTTTTTTATAATTCTTTACTTTCAGTATATTTAATTTGTTGTGTATTTCATATGTTACTGTTCTTCTTCTATTTAACGTGAATAAGTTCTTTATAGCTTTATTTTGAATTCTCTATGTATAGCGAGCTTATATTTTTCATCAATACATTTTCATAATGCCAATGTGCTATATGGAAGAGACTCTATAGAATATAGAAGTTTTTTTTTGCATATAGTAAGTTATCATATTCAATTTAAGATATTCAACTATTACTTATTATAACAAATTGGTTAACTTTTTAAAAATTAGGATTTGTATAGGTAGTCTAACACTATAAATACCTACTGATGAGTTCTAGTAGTGTTATGATGAACGAAACAATTCCTAAAAATAATTTTGTTTGTTAACACAAATAATAATAATAATATTTATAGATACAATGGTGACATAAAATGTCTATGTATCAAGATTGAATATTAATTAATAAATCGAACTTGTTCTTTTTATTAAAAGTAAAATGATTTAAAGGTTTTAAAAAATTTATATTTATATAAATTTATTTGGCAAAATATTTTGTATTAAGGCAACATTAAATTTAATTGTAATCACTTCCTTTTATAAACAATTCTTTGTTCTAAATAAAAATTGCAAATTAACACTTTTCTTTATCGAAATATTATTTTGCAATAAATTCCAAACTGTATTGATTTTGTAAAGATATTTTTAGTATACTTAATTTGGAATTATTTTCAAGTCAAATTTCTAATTTTGTTGAAGAAGGTCCAGATCCTGTCTTTAAATAAATTTGTAAAAATAGTAAAAACATTTTTTATTTCTTTGTTAAACTTAAATAGTAAATTAGAACTATAGTATATATTTTTTCAATATTTCTAAATACTCCCGCTATTTTACTTGTCTTTGATTTCACTTATCTTATATGCTTATTAAAGTTTAGATTTTCGTTAAGAACAACTCTCCAAGATATTTATACTTATCAACTTTTTCTATTGTATTCCCATTGTACTTAATTGTTATTTTTTCAGATCTACTCTTAATATGCATGTATTTAATTTTTGATAGATTAACATTTAGCTTATATCTAAGCACATCCATTTCTCGATCATTAGTTAATCTATTTCAATTATTACAGTTTTGCAATTCTGCATTAATTGCTCCGTTATAAATCATGACCAGGTCATCAGCATATAGATATGATTTTCCTTTTAATTTCATTGCTGTAAAATCACTTGTATAACATGAGAATAATATAGGACATAAACAACTTCTCTGAATTACTCTATAGTTTTTTTATTTATTTTGCTTTCATTACATTTAGTATATTGTCTTCTATTTTAGTTCTAACCACATAAGAGTATTTAAAAATCTTTTACAGTTTACAACATCGAATGCCGTTTTTAGTCAAAAAATACTAAATAGTCCAACTTTCTGCTTTTTACAGATTGAATCTTGAATTTAAGCAACAACATCAAATGACGCTACGCTGATGTTAGAGGTTTTTATAAATTCATATCGCATAATAAGAGTTTGTTATTTGTTAAGTATTTTATTATTTGATTGTTTATACTGGTTCCCAATGTTTTACTGCAAAAAGATGAAATTGAAATCAGCCTAAAATTATTGCCATCCGTTTTTTTACAATATTTGTATATTGGAATGACCTTTGTAATTTTAAGAGCATCTGGTAAAATACTTCAACTAATTGATATATTTATCAGTTTGGTGATTGGTTTACTTACTTACTTAGGTGGCCAACAGACCATGTAGGTCCTGGGCCTGACTCATCAACATCCTCCATTTTTGTCGGTCACGGGCGGATTCTCTCCAGTTGAAGATTCGAAATTGCTTTAAATCAGCCGATATTTCGTCTCTCTAACGAAGGTTTGGTCTGCCCCGACGTCTTGTACCTTCGGGTCTGGAATCGAAAATTCTCTTTGATGGAGCATTTTCGTCCATCCGCTCTAGGTGTCCGAGCTACTGTAGTCTCTTGACTTTAATTTTTGTGACTACGTCCACCTCATTGTACAGCTCATAGAGTTCGGCATTATATCTTCTCCTCCTCCTCACCCCATCGTCGTTTTCAGGACCATATATCCGACGAAGAATTTTCTTCTCGAAGACACCAAGTGCATGCTCACTTGCCTTAGGCAGTGTCCATGATTGTGATCCGTAAAGCAAAACCGGGAGTATGAGCATTTTGTAGATTTGTACTTTGGTGTTTCGAGAGAGGAGCTTTGACCCGAGATGTTTTGACAAACCGAAGCAGCAACGGTTTGCAAAGGTTTTGCCGTACCTTCACATTGATGTCATTGATGTCGTTTGTGGGATTAACACTGGTTCCAAGGTAGGTAAACTCCTGAACTACCTCGAAATTATATGTGCCGACAGTGATGTTTTGACCAATATGATGTTGAGAGGTCTTTTAATTTGTCGACAACATATATTTTGTCTTATCCTCATTTACTTTGAGACCCATTCGTTTCGCTTTTTCTTCAATTTGGGTAAAGGCCTCGACGACCGCCCGTTGTGATCTGGCGATGATGTCAATGTCGTCGGCATACCCTAGTAGTTGAACAGATCTGAAAAATATAGTACCGGCCGTGTTTAATTCCGCTCGTCGCACTATACGTTCCAGTACTAGATTGAAGAAGTCGCATGATGATGGTGATTGGTTTAGCCAGTTCTTTTTTACAAGTTTTTATTAAATTAGGACTATTTCAGTCATATCCAGCACTATATTTGTACTTGTCAATGAATCAATTGTTTTTTTTTTCTGTAGGGTATTCAAATCTGAATCTATACTATTAGTTCTTATTTTCAGATAACACTTGTAATTGGGCATTTTGTGTTTATGTTTATGCACCTTTACGGTACTGTAAATTTTTACTACATATTTTACTGCAACGCATTAATGTCGAGTATTTGTTTATCAAAAGTTTCTGGCATATGCAACTCTATCCCAGTGACAAAGAGTACTGGACCAGGTTCTATAAAACATTATTCTTTGATCTTGAATTGAACCTGAGACCTTTCAGATGAAAAGCAGACGTTCTATAAAACAAATAGTTCTTAGTCACTACCTATTTTTGAATTTATTTTCTTTATAATGGTAACAAAAGTTAATTTTACCCAATCTTTTGGAATAGCTTGTTCCATAGATATTATTGAAAAATATTTTAAACAATTTAATTAGGTTCAATACATTGGTTTTATTATATTTAGGCGTATAAAGGCGTTCAAATAAGACTAATAATTTAAATAATTTTAATTTGTTCAGCCGTAAGTCACAATAATAGTAATATGAATGTTATATGGCAATATAATAGATATTAGCTTACACCCCTCTATCAGTAAATTATTTATTATGCTGAGTCAAAATAATTATTTTGATAGGCTTTAATACACCATTAAAGTTTTCTTTCAAATACTACGCTTTTCTTTTTAATAATAAATAATTTAATTATTATTGATGATTCAACTTTTAAAAAAAAAAAAACCATTTTTACAAAGACAACCACTTTTATTTTTGCGACTTTTATGCAACAATTCAATACAATTCAATAGAACAATTTTTCAAAAAAAAGAATGTCAATTATAGAGAACAAATTAAACAAATTATTAAAAATGTATAATAAAACTCATAAATTGTTTTATATATATATATATATTCTATCTTCTTCCACTAAAGGATTCATTTTACAATGAAATTGTGAAAAATCTTAAGAAGACTATATCAAATTGAAAATAAACATTAGAATGGAAAATTTACGCCTCTATTAAATAATCAACACCACAACACCGCTTTATTTAAGATATAGTATTAGGGACAACAAGGATAATAACTTAAATAAATTAAAAAAATAATATGAGTTCATTTATGGAATTGATGGTTCTGTTTTTTTTTTTTATTATTTTAATGGTCGTATTTACAAATGAATATAGATAGTAATGAAATATATAATAAAATTGTTTTTTTTTTTTATTTATGACTATGTATTACTTGAGAAAAAGAATACAAACAAATATTTCAAAATTTATAAGGTCTTAGACAAATTTCGTAGAAAACATTGTTTTAAAGTAGACATATATATATATAATAGTAAACATCATTATATGATGAGGAGGTGAGGACATCTATTTTTTATTTTAATATCAATATTCGATTGGTCATTATAAATAAAACAAATTTTATTCTAAATAGTGGTAAGACTAGATAGAATAAAATGCTGACTTAAATTTTGCTGTCAAATTGGTTTATCACTTAACGAATTTTATAGTAAATTATACCACAATATATAATCAACTAGGGACCCCTATTGAGTAATTATATTTCAAGTTAAAGTCAAATTTAAAGTTTTTAAAAAAAACAGTAATTTACGTACTGACATAGACTTCTCATTACAAAGCAGAAAACACTCATGTTTTAATGAATAGCTTTGGAATTAGTCTGTTTTCGTTAAAAAACATAAATACCTTACTTCTCATTTTATGTTTCGTTTCTACCTGTTTCTTAATGTATTTGGCAAATAATAAAACCATATGATTAAAAAAAATTTCAACTGTGTGGCCATTATTGTTTTATTTACAACTTACTTATTATATATTAAGAGTGAATTATGAAGAAGAGAGTTAAAATGAAAAGGTGTCTACTGCGCAGGTGCTTAAATGCTTCTCAATTATAGTTATAGATAGCTACTTTGACTCTATTATGTAAAGATGAAACTGCTCATCATATGAAGAATTCAACTGAATTTTTTTTGTTTTTGTATTTTTTTTGTTTTTTTTTATATTTTTGTTTGTTTTTTATTTTAATAAGAACTCACGAATAATGTATTTAGTGAATAATAAACCCATATGATTAAAAAATTTTCAACTGTGTGCGCATTATTGTTTTATATACAAATACAACTTACTTATTATATATTAAGAGCTCATTATGGAGAGGAGAGATTATTTGTTATTTGAAATGAATTTGTTTTTTTGTTTTTATTTGGCATATGTACATAGATTCATTTGCAAGTACATAATGTAAATTATAATAACTGATTTGATTGCTTTTGTTTATTATTTTAACAAGTTCTCACATATGCACAATGTATTTGCTGAATAATAAAATCATATGAGTACAAAATTTTCAACTGTGTGCGCATTTTTGTTTTATATCTTATATATTATATCAGAAGTTCATTAAGGAGTAGGAGAATCGAAATAAAATAAAAAGATGTTTACTGCGCAGGACCTTAAATGCTTGTCAATTATAATTATAGATTATACCATTTATTAATATAAAAAAATTAAATTTCTCTCTCTCTCTCTCTCTCTCTCTCTCTCTCTCTTTAATAACGATCTACCAAATATCTTAATTTCACATTCTAAAACAATATTTTTTTTATCACTTTAGAAATAATGCTCAGGTTTGTTTAAATATTAACCAATTTTTGAATTTTAACGGAAAATTTCGTTAAGTTAATGTTAAATTTTTTATTTATTTATAAATTTATTTATGAAGGACTTATCACCACATTAGGATCTATCTAAAACTACAAAATTACTTTAAAAAAATTTATAAAAATTTTAACGTAAGAGCAATCCTGCAATTATATTATTATTTTTTTTTTGTAATTATTTTCTACGCAGTCTAGGTATAAATCGATTAAGTTTATTAACCCTGCCTTCGGTAATGCGGAATTGACGATCAATCAATTAACATTTGATGCGACCGATCAACTGTCAAATCGACAAATGCATATTTTTGATGTATTTGATATTACCAAACATAAATTTTTGATTTGTGAATTGTAATTTATTATGCGTATTTTTGGTTTTTATTTAATTTTTTTTTTTTAAATCCGTTTTTTATAAAAAACATGCAATAAAAATTATAAACAATAGATTGAAGTTACATATTTTCATATTTAAAACCTGTAGAAACATTAACAAAACAAATGAAGATTACCAACTAATCATAAAATTTTTTGCTGCTTTATATGCTCAAATTTGACTGCCATTTTACATAACCGAAAGCATGATGATCGTCAATTGTCGTCAACTGCATAACCGAAAGCATGATGACAGTTGATTTTTTTACATTTGCAGCGCAGACGACATTACCGAAAGCAAGGGTGTTAATAGTAAAGTACATACAAATCGTTTGTAATTTATTTTGGGTGACAACCCCAATAGAAACAGAATTATATAGACACGACACTAAAGCACGTGTTGATCTGTTGATAGCAACCCCCTACAGATTAATACGAAAATACAAACTGTTAACGCATCAGTTGGGAGTTGACAGAATAAATTATAATACAAATTATACAGCTTAAGGTCCAACCATAATGAACTTTATCTGGCTTGAGTTAACTTAAGGAAATGTACGATTACATGTAGATTGTATTTATTATCAGAGAATTTCGTCAAGTTTTCGTTAACTTTAGCTAAACTAAACTAAAGATAGTGCGATTTCATTCGCACATTCTGTAACGGAAATTTGACATTTGATTTAGGAGCTGTCATTACTTATTGAAAATTTGTGATATTTAATAAAATAATTTAATTATTTAATAATTTACATACTTCATAACAAATTAATAATACATAATAATAACAAAATAAAAAAACATTAATTAAAATGTATTTAAAATAACACTGAAAATAAAATTCGATTAATAATAAAATTTAAAATATGTATATATGAAAAAAAAAATTAAAATAACAAGCAAAATATAATTTATATTTAGCAAAACTCCTGTTTATCTACGTATTTTTATTTACATTTACAATTTATAAGTTAACTAAAATCGATTATGGGTAACTTAAGCAAAATACAAAACTTTTTAAAGTGGCTTTTCGTTTAGTTTTGACATTAGCTTAAGACAACTTCATTATGGTTCATTATGGTTGGGTCTTTAGTGCTGTAAAATAAAAGTTAAATATCATATAAAAAAAATTCTACTGGTTACTTGGATGTTGGATTCACATTCACTTTCAAATAAATATGGTCGAACCAGAATCAAATTAATATGGTCATTAGTACAAAATAAAATTCTAATATATAAGCAGATATTTAAGCCTGTGTGAACGTACAGATCTTCATTTATTATTTTCTTGTATAGACTAAAAAATTCTTCTCTCACGGACTTCAATAATTTTGTCCCTGGTTTTGTTTGTGCAGATCCAGTTATTCTATCTATATTACACTATTCATATTCAGCCGTACCGGTGAATTCGATTCGATATAAAATTATTCGAATTTCTCGATTCGATGAGAATTTCTTAACGGTGAATTCGATCGAAAGAGTAATTTTGTACTCATGGAATTATAACGAAATGTAATGACTTTTATGTCAAATAAATTTAAATTTCAAATTAAAAAAACAAATTTAGATTGCTGTTTTAGAAATAAATTATTAAAATACACATGCGTACAAAAAAAATAAAAATAATATTATAAAATTTTGAACGAGAAAATTTTCGATCAAAAATATTCGAATTTTTTTTTCAATCGAATTCACCGGTCGAAAATTTACGATCGAGTACTCGATTTTTATTCGATCCAATTCACCGGTACGGCTGATTATTGTTATTGTCTTATAATTTATAATATATTTTCGTTTTTATGATTTCACTTTCACCTTCAGGTGGTCTAGTCCAGACCATGCATATTAGCTTTTTAATTGTGAATTAAATCGAGGATGCTCTATCGATTGGTGATATTTTGAAAGATTTGTATCCGGGGGTAAATGAAATTTGACATATTTTCAATATTGTAATTTTCTTTGTGGCTAATTTTGTTCTGGTTTGTTATAATCTATAATTATAATTGACAAGCATTTAAGGACCTGCGCAGTAGACACATTTTCATTTTATTTACGCTTCTCTTTAATGAACTCCTATAAATAAATTGTATTTAAAACAATAATGCGCACACAGTTGAAAAATTCTTACTCATATGGTTTTATTATTCACCAAATTCACATTATGCATATGTAAAATAAAAAACAAAAACAAACAAATCAGTTATTATTATTACTTGCATGGAACTTATGTACATTGTACATATATAAAACAATAATAAAAAAAAATTCATGGCGCAATGAACTCTAATATACGACTGAACTTGAAATATTATAAAAGTTAAAGGAAAACGTTAAACATTAAATAAAAAGAACCCTTTGGAACATATCATCAAGAAGAACAGTTTGGAGAAGAAAAAGCATCATTAAAAAATCTAAGTTAAATTTAATAAAAGTACAAGATTTAACAGTATAACAATAAAAATTAATTTTACATAAGTGTATAACGATCTATAAAATTACTTATAAATCAAATAAAAACGTTGTAATATTTTGAATAAACATGAAGAAATTAGCTTTTAAGAGAGAAACATTTTGACATAAAATAAATAAAGTTTATTTAAAAATAACAAAAAATTTGTGTGTATTTTGAATTTCAACAAATTTACAAAGTTATTCAGAAATTTAAAGAAATTAATTTTCTCACGAAACACGAGTGGTTTCTGCTATATCGTGAGAAGTCTATGTCAGTACGTAAATTAGTGTTTTTTTAAAACTTTAAATTTGGCTTCAACTTGAATTATAATTACTCAACAGTGGCTCCTAGTTTTTGGTTTATTTTCATTAATGTTTAGTCCTATTTCAATCTAAGTTAGTGAAAAATTTGTCGTACCCACTTTTGACCTCAACATTGTAACACATATGTTGTCTCCGTATGCTACCATCATTGCTGATTTTTTGCGACTCTTTCGTAATGATTTTATGATCATGCTTAACTGTAGAATACAATGAAAAAGGTATAAAATTCAGCTTAAGTTGAATTGAGTTAATCCTATTGAAAATTATACAAGAATTAATAATGAGAGTATATGTAATTGAAAAAATGCCTTTTCAAATGAAAATCAGACTGAATGAAGACTTCTGTTCGATTGTGATGCCTTAACATAAAGCAAAAATAAAAGTGAAATGAAAATTTATTTTTAAAAGGAAGTTGATTTTCTTAAATTTTTATTTTATTGAATAATTTTTCCGTTTTTATATGATTTCTTATATTTATATGATATAAAAATTACACGTTTTGCCATTCTCATATAATAATTTTATTTTGTATCATTCAATTTTATTATTACATAATGTTATATAATATTTATTATATTATTTAAACTCTTTAATTGAATCGCCAAAAGGTAATTTTGTGAAAGTAAAAATTCAGGACAATAAAATTTATTTATTCAAAAATATATGCTTGCAAAATCAATTTAAATAAATTTTTTAGATATTTTTCGAAATTTTTTATTGTAGTACCTATACGTATTGAATTTGTTTGTTTGCAGACGATATTATTAAATTAAATTTTAAAAAAAAATGCTTTTGAAAATACTTGTTTTTATCATTCAAATCCTTTTATTGTTTATAGTGTAAGTATGAGGAATCGCAGAATAATATTAAAATGATTCTAGAAGCTAGAGTTATTATTGTAGTGGAATCTAAGGAGAAATTTAAGAAAAATACAAATTAAATCGAATAGAATCTATATATACGGAGAAATTTACAAATTTCAGTACCATTTAAAAATCTACTGTCAAAGACTAGAAGTCACTCTGGAGTTCTTGCAATATTGGATCATATACAGTTGATCTTCCATCAATACATGAACTTAAGGTAGCAAGTTGCAAAGTGGATATTTGAATTATGGCTTCTTACAATTATCCAAATTTAACCTCTCATACATTGCAGTAACATTTAAATCTACTATACAAATCACAAAATATCTTTACAAGTATAGAAGTTTAAAGTAAATGAATTAATATCCACACCAGACACGAAGCGTCCATATATTGAGTTGAATGAGTGCTTATTGAAATATTATTTATTATTTTTTACAGCTTAATATAAAATTTATATTTACTTTTATATAAAAATTACTTAACTACAAAAATTCAAATCGAATGAAAAAAAATTTTGAGCAAAAATTATATGCATAGATATTAATTACATTATGTATGTTTAGAAAATAATGCCTATATAAACATCATTATTTTCTATTACTATTATTCTTTCAATCATACAAGACAACAAGAGATATTCATCAACCACAAACTTAAAATATTTGAAAATAATGCCTATTAAAAATCAATATTCTCTTATCAATATAGCTATAATAATTATACATTGCGCAAAAATATAATGACAAATTAAATATCATTCTGCTCATTTACAATATAGATACACTCAAACACACTATCTCTATTTAGCAACAGCAACAAAATAATAAGAGAAGTGACAATAAAAAAAATCAAAAGGAAAAACAATTTATTGAGCTGCTGATATTCATTCCAAATCTACCTGATATAATTAGAAAATATCTGATAGAAAATAGATTATCTAGGGAAACAACAATAAAATATCGCATAACAGAAAATGAAATTACAAACAAAAAAAGTAGCAAGGAATGAATTAATTTTGTGCATTATTGTGGTTGTTGACTTAAATGAGAATTAATATTTATATAAATAATGTATGTAGTTTTGGGTTTTTTTAGAGAGCAGTATTGATTTGTGCTAAGTAATTCTGTAGTTTTTTGTCATTGAATGCTACATCGTTTATTTTCAGCCATAATTTTGTTTTATGCAGTTTTGAAACAATTAATTTGTTAACAAATTTAAAAATTTAAAACATTTTGGTTTTTATTATTTATAAATAATTAAAATAGAAAATTGTAATTATGTTATTGAAAGCTTAAGAAAAAATCATTTTCTGCTGGAAGTTTTGAGGAAAAATTATTAATTGTTAAAGATGGTAAATCAATGCTTGCTCTATACTAATAACAACAACAATAAAACGGTGTAAACAGCAGTTTTCAATAAAATCTTATAATTCGTATAGGAGGTATTTTCCAACATTAATTTAGAAAATTCATACTTTTTTTACATTGTTTTCTTAAAGTCAGAGCTTAAATTAAAGTTATATTTTCAGATTAAAATTTTGATTACAAAAACAGTATTTGCGAAATGCAAATGTACTTAGTCTCATCTAACTTAACATTTCTAATTGAAACAAAATTACACAATTCTTTTAATGAATAGTCTAAGCTTTGTTAATTGATAATAACACTTCCTCTATAACAACTATTTCAGTTGAGCGATCGTTTTTCTGCCTAAACAGAATTATAACTACTTTGAGAAATAGATGTGAAGAGTTTTAACTGTCGAATTTAGGAAAAATTTCAATAGAAAAGGAAAGCCAAAGCAAACTGATGTTTCCTTTTATAGTGCTTCCCCAGTTGAAAATGCAAAAATATATGAGCAACACTCAAAAAAGCTAACCCACACTTTTAAATTAGAAGCTTAGATTCTCCCCATATTTGAATATTAAACAAATTGAGTGTGTTGTTGCACTTTCAGGTGTCCTAAGTCAAGCAAGTCAATGTCTACATAAAATAAAATATTTTCTTATTTCAATTCAATATATAGATTGTAAATAACATGTAGAAGGTTATATGTGCCTAAATCATTGAAATATTATATATAAATATCATTATAAAATTATATATTAATTCTATAGGTATTTACTGAACTTAGCTATTATATCCATGGAGCAGTATTTATTAATCTTACTTTGAGCTATTATATCCAAATATGATTAGTAAATATTGCAGTATTATGGCTAAAAAATAAATATGTTTTTTTGTTGTGTAGTAAACTAAATATTGTACCTGCTTCATCGAAATTTAATATTAGTTGATTAAATATAATAGACAAATACGCACACAAACTGGTGCATTAACATGACGACTAATTTATATTATAATTTATTCTTTCAAGTCTCTTTGGGAATATAAGGCTTTGACATAGCGTCGGCTGCATCCTATGTATCTAACAGACCATTTTTTCCGAAATTGATTTTTCAATGTGTTACACCATTTTCGACTATGCTCTATCCGAATTTGCAATCAAAATAAACGTATCTCTTATAGTTTTCGAAATATTTTTTTTTTTATTTATCCAAACAACCTATATATTTTGCGCGTTTTAGGCCTTCAAGTTATGCCCATTTATCCAAACTACAGTTTATGTACTGAGAAGTCATACAAATTTGTATTCCTAAGTATCTAACAGACCATTTTTATTCCCAAATGCCCATATACATATGAAGCTTTACACTATACATACTAACATTTTTTTAAATGCATTATTTTGATGTTTCAAAATATCAAAATTATAGAACTATGTAGTTAGATGTTAAAAAATTACTATATATGTAAGTTTTTATAAAATTCAAATTTTGTTTGATTATTTTTAAATTTTTCTAGTCAAAATTTCCGTCAAACTTAAAAAAATCACTTTTCCCATCATTTTGCTTTAGGTCGTTTAGATATACGTATATGGGAATGCAATCGACGATAGATTAAATTCACTATAGTTCCAAATTACTGCTACAACAATGGTAATACAACAACGTATGCTACAATAGATGCAATTTTCCACATTTAAACCAATAATCTGATAAATCAAAAATTCAAAAAAAACTTATTGTGATTGTTAAAATAGTTAAGAAAGCAAGGGTAAAAGCAGTACCCATCATAGTTATTGAATAGTAAAACAAAATTGATTTCCTTTACATATAAATTCAGTTCTACGTACAATAGGGATATATGTATATCTCTGAGTGATAAATTAACTGATATCAACAAAATCTTTTAAGATGAAGATCCTTCCCTAACAAATTTTATGCTATTACAACAAAAAAAAAACTATAATGCAAATGTACTTAGTCTCATCTAACTTAAGCCAGTATTTCAAAAACATTACTTTCACCAACTTTCACTTTGATTTTATATTTACTAACAACCATGAATATTTTACCATTGTTGATAGAAATAATAAAGAGTAGACGACTCATAATTTATGGTTACAATAAAAAATTAGATAAATTCACTTTTTACTTCTTTAAACACATTTTATGATTCTAGCATTTAAAATTTTCATTCAAAATATACTAAAAAACATAAACTTTAAAAATTTATCCAATATTCTAAGGTACTATTGGTACTATACTATACTACTATAGTATAATGGTGGTACAATCTTTTATGAAAAAAAAACGATTCATAAATTTCAATTCTTTTACAAAATTTTTCAATATTACACAAATAATATGTGTAAAGTTTAATATGACCTGAATGAAACCAGACAATCATTTTTTGTTTAGGGGTCATTAAATTTACTTTTTTTTTTTTTAAATTTTCATTTTTTGTGCATTCAAAATTGAAAACCATATTTTAAAAAAAAACGATTGCTTTGTAAATCATTTTTATATTCAGTTAAAATATCCGTTTCTAAAATATCTTTGCAATTTATTTATTATCAATTCTATTCAATGAATGAACTGAAAAAAGAAATAGATAACAAAAAAAAAACTTAAATAACAACCAAAATAAAAACCAAAAATAAGACAAATTTAGAATTTCAATATAAGTATATACAGTGGAGGGAATATTTTTATACATTAGAAATGCATAACAAATATTTATATGTACACAATAAATAAAGAAGATGTCCTTAAATGAAATGTTATTAAACCAGAACCCTAGTGTGCCAATATTAGCAACTGTTGTATTACGAAACAGTGTTCCACTATTAGGAACTGTTGTATTACGAATAATTAAATAATTCAAACTCAAAGAGTTTTCTATATCGAAAACAAAAAAATTATTGCGTATATGCGTCACGTCAACAACCGTGTTGTGTTGCATCTTTATTTTAAAATAGAGTGATTGCTGCTATACTATATATTTATATGTACTATAATACGAGTATTGTAATTCGATTCAGTTAACCATATATACTTTTCCTCTCACATTCAAATGTTCTAAATACAGCAATACTTAATTTTCTAAAAATAAGATATAATCCCCGAAGAACATTAACCGTCCCAATCGAGCATGTCCCTTAGTAATTAATGTAAGAGTCGAACCTATTTGTTTTTTCTGTTATAACTAAATTTTTTTTTAAATGTTATATCGTAAATTTTTTCGATGGCGCGCTTAGGACGTTATTAGAGTAATATAGTTTCCGATTGCCATCATCATAATAATTCCCGTATACGATATCTTATCACTGTGATATTCCCCGTGAAGCAAACAGTCATCATAGTAATAGTTTCTGCGTGAGAAAATTATTTAAATATATTCATTCTACACAAAGAAAAATTATTGTTGTAATATTTTCTAAGATGGAAACCAGTGTCGTACAACTTGAGATAGTGCAGCTCATGGGATATCGTTCTCTTAAGTCGAGTCGAACTGTTGCCATTTTCAAGTCGCTGTATGTAGTCACTGTTCGTGTTTTACTGTATGTTTCTTGATTTCGTCCGTTGCAGTTCAGGTTGAGTCAAGTCACGGTTTGAAGATCTTTGTTACATAGATACCATTGTACATTAACCATACAAATTTATTTCGACATTTTTGCAGCAGCTTGATGTTAGTTTTCTTCGCGACACAGTCCCATAATTAAATACCATGCGTCACCACAAGTTTAAATATCTGCTTATATATTAAAATTTTATTTTGTATTTATAACTCTGAATTACACCCAAGTAAAAAATAGAATTTTTCGTATGTGATATATAACTCTTTTTTTCTTTCTTATATGGTCCTTCCACCTTATAGTTGATCACCATTCCCAAATACTTTTTTTTAAATACAATTATTGTTAAATATGCATTCTCATTTCATTATTTCAATCTGTTATTTGTCTCTGTTAATCTTTAATTTGTCTCTCATAATACCTTGGGTTTTCCAGACCTTAAAGAGGTCCTATTTTGATTATCACCGAATATTTGTAGTTTCTTTCATATTAACCGATACCAAAGAATATATAAATAGTAAGAAGTTTCATCTCATATCAATTTTTTAAGAAAAATTTTTGTGCTGTGGGTTTGCATATTAGACCAACACATAAAAGAAGAGAAAACGGTGTGAAAATAGGTCTTTGCCGATACTTATACTCCGTCCAATGAAGATGTCACTGATATCAGCAGTTTTAATATCCATTAAAATCATTTTTAGAAAATATTGTAAATTGTCAACCACTGTAAACACAAAAATGACAAAATAACGGTTGAATAAAAAAGTATTCTGTCAAAAAAAAATCTTAAAAGGGATAATATTTATGTAAATACAACAGTATTTTTGAATTTTTCGATATGTCCTGCAAACGTAAGCAAAACTATTATATATGGACAAATTTAAGAAAAAAAAGTTAATATTTTTTTTTTATCTTTTTATATTTACAGTAGATAATGTTTTTCTTAATAGAATTAAGGATATTCAACTTTTTTAATTAAAACAAGTCATCAAATTCCTAACTAAATCTATTAAAACCTTTCAATCAAATATTTTCAAAATAACACATTTCACTTTACAACCTTTACAGCTTTCTTTCAACAAATCTAAACCCCCTTCTAAAACTAAAACAATATATATACTTACATAGATTAAAATTATTTATGTATAGCATATCATGTCTCTATTAATCAGATATACATTATACATTAGCTGTACATATACGTGTTATACATATTTCAATATTTATGTAGATGCATGGGTGCCTAATAATTGGTAAATATAGAAAATCAAAATGTTATCCTGGTACATAGCTATTATTATGTTTTTTTTAAATTTCAATAATTCATACAACTTAATAGTTTGTGTCTTTGATAAATTTACAGTATCAAATGCACAAACCAAAATAGAAAATAATTTAATCAAAATGATCACAAGCAACAATATTGATATTGATACAAGGATATTAATAACGAAAAAGGATATTAAATTTGTGTGTATGAATATATTATACAATATATTATATATACATAAACTAGGGGCCCCTGTTAAGGAATTATAATTCAAGTTAAGTATTAGGTTTTGTATAAAAATAAATTTTTTGACACAGGTTTTTTTTTATCAGAAAATTGAATGTTTAATGTACCGAAAGATGACAGGGACTGAACAGAAATTCTCTGTGTCAAAATTTGTACTTCTGTAAGTTGTTTTTCAATTTAAAATACATATTGTTAGAAATTATAGGGTATTATACATTAATTTTCTATCTTGCAGCTTCTTGAAAATAAATGTAAATATAACAATAATATTTTTGATAATGACACAAAAACAGACAATATAAATATGTATTTATCCATTACATTGATTTTATTTTTATTATAACAAAATTTTTATTTCTATTTATTTTTTTAAGTACCTAACTGTCTCAAACTATTGTTTTCTATTCTTTGATCATTTGCAGTGATCATATAAATTTGCTTAAAAATATGTATAATGTATATAGGCCTCCTGAATTACAAAAATGTTTTATTTTTAGTAATTTTATCCATTAAATGCCATTGACGGAATATGTTGAAACGAAACAGTATATGTATGAGGGAGCAGTATTTATGTTTCCTAAATAAAACTTACTAACCTCCAAATTTTTATGAAAACATGAGTATAGTTTCTGCTCTATCGTGAGAAGTCTATGTCAGTACGTAAATTATTTTTAGTCTTTTAAAAACTTTAAATTTGGCTTCAACTTGAATTATAATTACTGAACAGGGGCCTCTGGTACATGCGCATTTCAGTTGTACATACAACTTATTTATATATTAAAATTAATTCATTAAGGGGAAGAAAGAAAAAATTAAATGAAAAAAAATGTTTACTGCGCAGATCCTTAAATGCTTGTCTATTATAATTATAGATTATTATACATAGATAGACTTGAAAATAATTTTCTACATTAAGTTTGCCGGCTTCTAAAATTTATTGAACTTAACCTAGTTTTTTTTTTCTGACAAAATTTTGTAACCGAATATCAATTTTCAAAAAAAGTAAAGAAATCCAGATGCAAACATCTTATTTTGTAAATATAAAATATTTTTCGCGTTTCATGTTAAAGGTTGGTGTACCCCTAAAAAGGAAATTGATAAAATAAATTTGTTTTGAACACCGTTATTAAGTTTTTAAATTCTTTACTTTATTTTAAATTTCAAAATTTGGGCAATACTACTTCTTATCAGTTCCAAAATGTTTTTATTGGTTCATGAAATATTTTTGGTAAATTCAATAGAACCTAAATTTGTTACTGCGTGTAATAACATTAGCTTTTTTTTAACATAGAAACGAAATAGAAATTAGAATTTATTAAGTACAGCTCCTCTGGGGCAAATACACATATTGAATTGTTTAAATGATATTTGCTTTGGCAAAATAATAGATTTAGTCAAATTGAATAGAAGATTCAAACCGTTTGGTAATTGAAAAATATATGAATTATGGTTATTTTCAATTATTCACTGCATCACTTTACCGCTGAAGAATTATTTTCCAGTCTACCACTCTACCTATTACAATATATATATACTCGAATATGTTCAATACAACTCAATATAAATCTGTCTGATACGAAATTTAATCCGGTTTAACTCAGTATATACATAGATATTTTTTTTAATTCAAAGTATTTATTTATATTACCTAATCGCTATTCTAGAAGAGTTCTATGTAACCGAACGATACCCAATCCAATCTATTACAATTATATTTTCTCTAAGCTCTTGAATTAAAAATTCATAAAATAAATTAAAATTAGTATATAAATTTTTGATATAACTTAGACTCGCAAGAGTGTCATATCTGTTTCAATACCATTCGATATTTTATATAAAACATTCAGCATTTAATTTTTTGTTCTAGCTTACTCAATTTTATTTAGACTGAAATATTTTTTGATTTGATCGCAAGTCGCTCTTTTTTCAATAAAATATAATTAAATTTACTTAAATAATAATAATAAATCGTTAAAAGAATATTGTACTATCGATTTTTTTTATTGAAAGAGGACCCAGAATTTTACTTACTAAAACTGGTTCATGACAAAAGAAAAATAAAAAAAATTAAAACTGAAATCGTCATAACACTTTGCGCATGAACGGGGGTTGCTATTTAACGTCATCAAATATATATGTGCATTTAATAAAAATGTGTACAGAAGATTTTGTTTTTATTGTTATTGAATCACTACTCTTTCTTACCATAGTAAAAGTCTACTATACATAACAATCAAACGAAATATTCATTCTCATTTAATTCAAGTAAGTAGATTTTTTCACTTATTTTCTTTTGTTGTTGCCGTTGAAAATTAGGGGTTATTATTTTCCTACATATATTTAACATATATATACACATTACTATTGACTAATTTCTCTCACCCTACAAAAATTATGTATAGTACACCAATACATTATGTATGTATGTATGAAAAATGAAATTAGAAAATATGAAAAATGAATTTTATTTTCTGCTAATGGAATACAACACTGCGCATGTCCTTTTTTCAATTTGTTTTTTCCGTTTTTGTTTTTTTATTAATAAACCTAAGTATACTTAGGTTTTATTAATTCTATACATATTAATTTTATTAAAATTTTATTTTTTTAATTCTGATATACATATTTATCTATATGGTACCATGGTACATTTGCAAATAAAGCAAGGACATGCGCTTGAACTGATAATGTATTTTTGATGTCAATATAGTTTTGTTTTAAAGAACAACTGCTGTTGTTTGCATTACAAAACAAATTATATATATAATATATACAAGTACAGTACTTATGTATTTATAACAGAATAAACAATAAAAATGTATACATTATGCAATTATAGTAGGGTTTCTATCCTGCTATTAAAAACAAAACAAAAAAAAAACAAAAACATACATCTATAGATGCTTCATAAATGCATATAAAATAGATATAAAATTTAAATTGCGCAATCTCGTTTAAATTTTGGTATGAAAAATAAAAATTTCTTCCTGGTTTCTTGTTATTAAGAGAATATAGTCAATAAAATATTTTTTAAGGTTATTGCTTTTATCAATACGAAGTATGTACAATTAAATATACCTAATATTATTATTCTCTTGAATAATATTAATATACAATAAAATAAAAATAACAACAATCAATGATTTAGTTGCGCAATAATGGAACCTGAGTCGTTTTTTTTAATATTTTCTTTCTTAAATGTTAACTGTATTAGGGTGATTCAACGTACAATTAATAAAAGATGTTTTGTACATAAAAAAAATTTAAAAAAATATTAGGATTAGCGCTCGTCACGCATTTCGTATCTTCGTATTTCGTAAATTTACGAATGTCAATTTTGCGTGAAGAGAAATTTGTAAATTTTGTATTTTTCATTTCGTAAATTCGTAATACCAGCTGAATCCATGCTTCTAGAAAACATTTCAAAAGTAAATACAAATGTTTATTTTAATTTATTTTTTATTTTTCTTTTTTATAAAAATTTCACTTACACATTTAAATTTAAATTTAAATTTATTTTTATTTTTGAATGTTTAAGTTTGTTAAGAAAAAATTAATTTGATTAATATTTTGTTGATAATTTGTATTTGTTTTTGTTTATTATTGATATTTGACATTAACTGTCAACAATACGAAGATACGAAGATACGACATGAAAATTAAATAGCTCAGAGGCTTCTTATTTTTCTTTCGTAAATTTACGATTTCGTATTTTATCATCCGTTCGTTTACAAAGCTTTTGTATGACAGTGTAGCAAACTTTTTTGGTTTTTAGTATGAAGTGTAGCAAACTAGCGATATAAAAGAACCAAAATAATACGAATCGTAAATTTACGAAATTGCGTCACGTGCACTATTATAGAAAAATATAGAAGTTAATAGAAATAAAAAGAGAGATTATTGAAAACAGAAATGAATTTGTGAATGAATTAATTTTGTTTTCTCAAAGGCAATTTTTTGACATATATATTTTGTTTATTGTATATTATATATTTATTTATTATACTAATTTCGTTCTCTTCTCACATATCTTTCATTTTGTTGAAAAAGGTGAAAAATTCAATATTTAGGATTTTGGTTATAATTAATAAATGCTATATATTTTGTGAAGTGAAATTTTTGACTAACTTTGAATGAATCCTCACAAAACAGACAATATTCATTTATTTATTTTGATTTTATTTTCAGAAATGCATATTATGTATATGTACATAATTCCTGACAAAATATATGTATGTGTATGAAATTAAAACTCCTGGTAACCAAAAAATATGATAAATTATATAAAAAAAATTGAAAATGTTTCTGATGAAAATATTAAATTGCATATATTTGGGGGAAAATATTTTAGTTGACAGCATCAAATCAAAATATCGTTTGCCGAAAGTTTTTTTTTTTTTTTTTTATTTTATGATCTTGACAGTAACTTAGGTAGAATCACCTTTTCGTGCTTAATTAAGTACGGTACTGCAATTTTACACTACAATATCTACAATAATTCGAGTATTTATTTTAACAAATTACTGGCTTATCCAACTCATTAAATGTGGAAAACTACTATTATTGTCAGAAACTAAGCCTTCTTAAATAGAATAGTTTCATTTTATTTAATTTGTTACCAGATTAACTAACTTATCTTTTAGTTATGCAATTTATAATTTTTATAACCTTGATATCCAATAAATTACAAATATTTAGGGGCAAAGGATTTTAAAAGACGACATAAAAAAACATCGTTTGCCTAAACTTATGCAATTTATAATTTTTCTTACTTTGATGCCCAATAAACTTCTTAAAGTAAATAAATAAATACCATTACGAATTGGAAAAAATCAAGTTTTGAACAGCATCGGTAACCTGATTACAGCGATTCAAGAATCAAGATATAAGTGAATTCAGCTACATAATACCTACTTGAATATTGGTCAAGACATTGCTCGGTATTATATTATTTTATTAGAATAAAAAAATATTAAAATAATGAAAAATAATTATTGAATGGAAAAAAATTATTTTATAATTTACGTGATTGAAGCGATTCAGCCTAATCCATTTATTTTTAAAATATCTCATCTACAAAAATTATATCCTTTTCCGATTTCAGATAAATTTAAAAATAGAAAAAGAAAATGAAAATGTTTAGGATAATAATACATAATAATATTTATATCTATGTGCATATTATATGTGTATATAAAATGTGACTCTACAGTCTACATTCGTAGAATCGTAACAATCATTTGAATTCATACAACTTTCAGTTAAGTAAATATACAATAAGTCTTATGCGACCGTATTTACCTCCCTAAAAATTTAAACAACATTTATATAACCACATATGTATGTACTAAATATAATAAATTCATCGTTTAATTCATTCACCTTTATCCATGAATGTGCCTCATTCCATTTCGTCTCTTTCCTACCCTATTTCTCAACCCATTTTAACATATTTATATATGGAATACAAAAAATATAACTACCGTTCTATTTCTATATGTATGTGTGGATTTGTGTACTTATGTATATGAAATTTTTTCTAAAACTAAAGGAGCAGAAATTCTACTGACGATGACGATTGTTTTTATTTTACAGTTTTTGACATAAATCATAAATGTTTAATTTAATATAGAAAAAAAAAAACACAAAAGTAACAATGCGCATGTTCATTCGGAGTATATGCGTAATAGAAAGATTTTCACCAAAGGATAATAATGTATAAGTACAGAATTCTTCTCCTATCAACCTCAATACAAACCAAGCCAGTTGGACTATTTCTAATTAAGTATTAAGAAAAGAAAGAAAACAAAAATAAATACAAATTGTCTCGTTTAATCTCACTTTTGATGGCGTTGATTCCAATTTGATTTGAGAAGTTTTAATTTTTATGCTTTGTTCGCAACAGTCCTTTAACAAGTGTGGTTGTTTTAAATTAAACTAAAAAAAAAAATTAAAATAAAATAAAATAAAAAGGAAAAAAAAAGCAAATAAAAAAACAAACAAAATAAATTAATAATAAATACAAAACGAGTGCGCGTATAACGTTTTTATTGAAAAATCAATAAAGTTTTTTTAAAAATTTTCAAAATTAGTTCCCAAAAGATAAAAAAGCAAATGAAAGTATTTAGTAAAAATAAACGAGAAATGTGGATATCAAATAATCGTGTTCTAGTTGGTGGTAGCAAAAAAGTAACTGGACGCAATCCAAATTTTGATACCGAAGAGACCAGATTATTGATTTCATTATGGGGTGATCCAAAAATTCAAAAAACTTTAATTACAACGCATAAAAAACATGCGGTTATTGCAAGACTAGCAGATAAAATGCGTGATTATGGATATCAAAGAAGCGCAGAAGAAATTAACACTCGAATTAAAAACTTAAAATGTTTTTATAATCGTATAAAAAAAGATATGGAAACCGGTTCAAATAGTGAACCAACATGGAAACATTATTCTTCCATGGATGAAATAATGACACGGCCAATTTTTAGTGTTCGTCCTAATGAAATACCAAAACCATCATTACGTTATAAATTAGAAGAAGCTAAACGAGAACGTGAAGAACGTGGTGAAACTTTAGATGAAATCGAAGAAGCTGAATTATTAAAAAGTTTACAACAAGGAGAGGAACGTAGTAATGTAGAGGATGTCATTAATAATAATAGTCGGAGTAGTGAAATGGATACTGGAAATAGTGTTGGTGATTGTGGTAATGGTGATGTAAAAAATGACAGTGAAATTGATGACGATAATGATACATCACATGAAGACGATCAAAATATATATGATGAGGATATGGATTATGAACCAATAAATAATAATAACAATAATAAAAATAAAAAAGATAAATCATCACCACCATTACGATTAACAAGAAGTCGAAGAAGTGAAATTATTAAAAATTATACTGATGAATCTGAACAGAATGATATTCAAAATAGTATTGATATGAATCAAAATAGTATTGATATTGGAGAAACATCTATTATTAAAGATGAACCAATCGACGTGGATGATGATAGCAATGATGAAAAATTAGGGTGAGTAATATTTTATTTGGTATAGGTATACATTGCGCATGTTTTGTATTTAAAGTATACATACTTTTTTTATTTTGAATTGGGTTGCGTTGCGTGGTCTGCGCACAACATTTAAAGAAAGGTTTTTTTTTTTTAAATTCACCCTATTTTATATACTTTTATATTTGAATTTTGATATATGTATGTATGTATTCATTCATTAATTCTTTCGTTAAAATAAAAATGGTAATGAAAATGTAAATTTAATAATATAAACGGGAAAAAACGGTTAAGTGGCCTAGGTAGCCCAGTGGTAAAGCACTTAAATATAGTAATGTAACGACCGAGGAGAACGGGTTTACACCCCGTGAGAATCGAAATTTTTTTTAAACGGTGAAATTTACTGAATATGTAAT
Source organism: Argyra leucocephala (assembly GCA_963942445.1). Classification (NCBI taxonomy): domain Eukaryota; kingdom Metazoa; phylum Arthropoda; class Insecta; order Diptera; family Dolichopodidae; genus Argyra; species Argyra leucocephala. The sequence continues at coordinate 5,157,801 of OZ012681.1, read as the reverse complement.
TTTCAATGCAACCACATCTGTTCTAATATAATAAAATAATTAATAAAGATATAGTTAATAATTAAAAAACTAATAAAAATAATATAATATATAATATACAAAAATATATACACACCAAATAATTTATATAATTTAATAAAAGGCCCACATTTCGAAAAGGAAAAGGACATATAAGTTGACCTGCGGATTTATTTGTAAGGCCCACAGCACTACTAAAATTAATAAATAAATAAAAACGTTTAACAATGAATAAATTTTCTAGAAATTGACATTAATTTTAACATGCATACATATACATATGTATATATGTACACTTAAATAAAACAAAAAACAATTTCAGGGATGACGACAAAGGATCTGATTCATACCCACTCGCAGATTACATAAAAGCAACAATCAAAAACAGCAGCTCAACAGATAACACAAAAATATCAACGAATAACAATAATTTATCAGGAAATGAGAGCCAAATAAGCCAAATAATAACAACGGTTGCAGCATCATTAGGTACATCATCATCTCCAACAACTGCAACATCTATTGGAAGTCCTTTAAAGATTGGTCCAGCAACTTCAATAGTTGCAATAACAAGTAACCATTCAATAAATAACAACAGTACTACGATATCAAATACTCAAGCAAAAATATCATTAGTTCCAACTAATTTCTTATTAAAACCGCAATCTCAAAATATACAACAAGATATTCAGCAGCCTCAGCAACAGCAACAGCAACAGAAACAACCACAAAAACAACATAATATTACAACAAAATCATTACAAGGGATTCAAATTAATCGACAAATACCTATTCGACCAAAGCCATCTCAACCTCATATTATTTATACACACCAAAGTAATGGAAATCAACAAACATCTAATGGTATTGTTAATACAAGTAATGGTCCTATGAAAGTTCTTCTAGTAAATGCATTACAAAAAAATTCTCAAAATGTTCAAAATATGGTAACACCAACTGGATCAATCTTACAAAATAAATCTGTTGATATTTCTAACAACACATTGTATCAGTCATCAGGATCAACAATACAATCAAATATATCAAATATCAAATTACCACAAACAACTTCTGTTAGCCTCAATGGATTGGTTTCAAGTACAAGTAGTGAAAAAATGAATTTACTTGGTACGGCAACAATTAGTGGCAAGGGCACAATAGGTAAATCTATTTTTATAATGTGTAGTTAATTTTTTTCTAATATTTTTATAACATTTTTTTTTAACAGGATACCGGGCTTTACTTGGTCAGTTGATAAAAACACAAGAAGAATCTAATCAAATACAGAGAGAACGCTTACAATTAGAACGAGAGCGATTGGAATATGAAAAATCTGCTGGAGAAAGATTTTTAAATTTTTTACCTGGCATTATGCCTAATATTTTTAGTTTATTTCAACAAAAACCAGAACAGCAGCAACAACAGCCAATACAACCGGAACATCTACAAAAAGAACAAACAATGACAACTCAATCAGTATTTATAACAACTCCAATAGTTTCAGCAATTGAAAAATCAAGTTCCAACCACATTTCTACGAATACGAATGCTTCTGAAATTAATGAAAATACTCCTATTATCCTTTTAACTCCTAAAAAAGAAAAAGACGATAATTAGGAAATGTTTACCTATTGGGGGTAAACAAATTTTTTTGGATTTATACTTCCTTAAATTTCCCAACAGGTAAGGATAGTGTATCAGAACAGTTACTTCAGAATGAAAAAATGTGATAAATGTAAAATAATGTAAAATATTTTAAAATATTTTTAATAAATAATTAAACAATTTATATTTATTTTAATGTAAATTATTAACAATTTTGGAACTTTAATACTTTGAGCAATTTAAACTTAATGTTTTACAATACTAAATTTTAAAAAAAATAAGCAATAACTATATATATATATTTAGGAAACCCAAATCAATAATATTATATTCTCTAAATTTTTAGAATTATTTCTACTTATATATTCACTTGAAATTTACTAGTTTACATTTTGATATGTCCTAAAATCAGTAATTTATGAATAAATATTATTTTCTGAATCTCGAATTTCCATTACATCCATTTTTAATCTCTGTTTAACTATTTCTCGCCAAATAGCCTCTCTGTCACGATTATTTGTAACACCCATTCGTTGTAATGAATTATCGTTAATTCGAAGTAGTGCTCTGCCAGTTATCTCGTGCTATAAAATTTAATAAAAATTTATTTAAAATAAAACAGTAGCAATAATAAAATATTTTCTGGTTAAGGGCATTATTATTACACCCTAGCTAGAATAATATTTATACTTATATCAAGAAGAGTAAATAAACAATAATTAATACCTTTGAAAATAATTCTGAATATGCTATGTAATCAGCACAATGTCTTCTGTACCATTTTTGTACATCAGCAACTGTCCAAAGGTACACTGAAAAACAATTAATAAATAAAAAAAAACATTACACCCTTTTTTAAGAAAATACCAGGTTTAGGCCGAGCAGTTTTCACTCTTGGTTTATTTTGTGTTGAAGTTTCTTCAACCATAATTAACTGAAAATATGTTTGTTTATTGCAAATTTATTTCACAATTAATATCTACATATGTACATATAATACGTTAACATAGATATAATTATATAAAATTTAAAAATTTAATCACATCCAAAAATAATAAATATCTACACTACACATTCAAATGCACTAAGCAGTTTCGTAAACTTCAAACGCAGCTGATTATATTTTCTTCACAATTTTTTAAATTTTATGTTACATGATCTCTCAACCTCTTATAATTGTTTAACAAGCACTGGAAAATATTATTTATTTTGAAACGGAATTTTAATTTATTTTTTTAAATTATGTATTTTTCAACAATTATTTTACATTACCTTCCTGAGTATCTGCTTAATTTTACATAATTTAAATTTTATAATTATAATTATGCAAATATGCTAAAAAACAATGTATTACGAAATATGTCAAAAAAAAAAAAACAATTAGAATTTTACTAGAAACTCTCAAATAAATAATTTAAATAGCTAAAATTAAAGTAATTCGTATTATTCATAAATAATGATAATTTTATTATTCAAATGAGACAAAATTATTAAATGTTTGAACAACACTAAAAACACAATCATTTTGTTTTGTTTTTATATAACTTCCAGTAATAAGTTTGACAACATATTCACCTATTCTATTTTTACAATATATGGTATCTATATTCAATATATGTACATAAAGTTCTACGATTAAAACAACACTGGTTACTACATACGACAAGTTAATTAAATCCATACAGCCCATATGTTGGAAAAAAAAAATCTGAAATTAGGTTAAAATGAACGAGGTCTTTAGGTGGTCTTTGAAAGACCTCGTTCTTTTGACGTTTAAAAAATGTATGGAAAGACCGACAAAGACCTCATAAAGATCATGATCTTTCGAAAGATCATGATCTTTACGAGGTCTTTAGTGTAGTGTGAACAAGGTATTACACGAAAAGAATAATTTGTAATCGGAATGCTAATTTGCTCTTAACGTAATTCTACTTTTGCTGTCATCTACATCTACTTTCTCAAGCGTTAGTAGCTAAAAGGTAATTTACTACATAAAGGGAACAAAAACAATATTGCACATACGTTCTAGCACTGTTTGGTTTATGCATGTCATTCTTAAATTTCTGTTCTGTTTTGGTAATTTGGTTAAATAAAATTTGAGAAAAGAAAAGCGGTCAAGTCAATTGAAGAAGTGAAGTGAAGCTAAAAAAAGTTAAACTATCATTTTTATTCTTTTATATTAGAAACATTTTATATATATTTATAATTAAAATAAATTTTCTACACTTCTATAAATAAATATGGAGAATTTACAAAAGCATTTAAGTAAAATACGTGTACCAAATAATTTTGAAAATGTTTATAAAGATGAATGTGTCTACAGCTACGACTCACCGGTAAATTATTTAAAATTCAATATGAATAATATTTAAAAAAAAAAAAAAGTTTTCGAAAATTCTATCAAAATATACATATATACTAACAAACATTTTTTTAGGACTCACCTACAGGATTGTATATAAGTTTGACCTCATTTTTAGGTTTTGGTGAAGACTTTGTAGAAGGGTACGCTAAAAAAACAAAAAATTGTGCTTATTTACATTGGCGTCGTGAGAAGTATGAGGTACATACAAAAAAATCTCAGTCAATTTACAGAGAAAAAACAAATATGAAAAAAAAAAATATTTACTTTAATTAAAACTAGGTACCACAAGACCAAATCGTTGATGGACCAGAAAAAAAAATAACCCGTTTAGCTATTGGTGTTGAAGGTGGATTTGATCCAGAAGTTGGAAAGAAAAAATATGAATACAAAGACTTTTATAATATTGTTGTTTTTCCCGAAAAGAAAATTTATCCATATCCTGATGAAAATCTGCCAATGATTGTAAATTATTTATATAATGTTAAAGAAAAAATATTAATTTGTTTAATTCTTTGAAAGGTTACACAATCAGCAAATGGAGTAATTGACGCTGAATCAGCTACAAAAAAATCAGAAAAATCTTCTTTAGCTGGTACTTGGGATGGTGAAATTAGACAAGTATCAAAATTCGCTAAAGATTTAAGACAATTAGATAACGGAATTAAAATTCCACCATCTGGTTGGAAATGTAAAAAATGTGATCTTGATAATAATTTGTGGTTAAATTTAACTGATGGCTCAATATTATGTGGAAGAAAATTTTTTGATGGAAGCGGTGGAAATGATCATGCTGTACAAAAAATTAAATTTATAATTAAATAATTAACCTACATTTAAGATTATTTTAGGTTGAGCATTATCATGAAACTCGTTTTCCATTAGCAGTTAAATTAGGAACAATAACTGCTGATGGCAAAGCAGATGTTTTCAGTTATGCTGAAGATGATATGGTCGAAGATCCATATTTAGTTGATCATTTAGCTCATTTTGGAATTAAGGTTACTCAAATGAAAAAAACAGAGAAATCAATGGTGGAATTGGAATTAGATATTAATCAAAAAATAGGAGAATGGGATGTTTTAACAGAAAGTAATAGTAACCTTGTTCCAGTGTCAGGTCCTGGTTTTACTGGTATGAGAAATTTGGGAAATTCATGCTATCTGAATAGTGTTATGCAGGTTAATTTTAATTAAAACTTAATTCAATATGATTCTAAATAATTATTTAAATAATTTAGGTTGTATTCACAATTCCTGATTTTATTAAAAGATTTGTTCATGGAGCTGAAAATTATTTCTTAGCTTATCCAGATGATCCAGCAGATGATTTTAATATCCAAATGTAACTATATTTTAATTTTATATAAAAATAAATTGTTTCAATATTTTCTGACAATTGTAGGGCTAAACTTGGAACTGGCTTGTGGAGTGGAAAGTACAGTACCGTTGCTGAGAACTCAATTGATTCGGAATCAACAGGAATTTCACCATCAATGTTTAAGAATTTAGTTGGTAAAAATCATCCCGATTTTTCAACCAAACATCAACAAGATGCCCAAGAATATTTTTTGCATTTAATAAACCTGCTAGACGTAAATAAAAATTTTATTTTTTTTTTTACTACAAATAAATTATTTAGTTTCTATAAACTTAATAGCGAAATAGCAGAAACCAAGATAATCCAGCAAATGCATTAAAATTTAGTATAGAGGATCGTGTCGAATGTCAATCTAGTAACAAAGTTAAATACACCACACGTGATGAGTATTGCTTACCTCTTCAAATACCTTTAAAAATGGCATCAAATTTGGATGAAGTTAAGGAATATGAAGAACGTTTAACTGAAGCTCAGAAAACTGGTCAAAAACTGTGAGTTAAAGTTTGCATTTAAATAAAAAATTTAAATAATTCAATATTTAGACCTCCAGATTCACTTGTTCGACCAAAAATAACATTGAAAGCTTGTTTAGATGCATTCTCACAAACTGAAATCATTGAACAATATTACAGCACAGCCATTAAAGATAAAACCACAGCTAAAAAGTAAAATTTTTGCTTTTCATTATAGCTAATTTATTAGTTACTTTTTTTATATATATATAGAACATCTCGTTTAGCTACAATGCCCGATTATTTAATGTTACATTTAAAAAAATTCATGTTAAAAGAAGATTGGACTGCAATGAAACTGGATGTTTCAATTGAAATTCCAGATATCTTGGATTTATCTAGTATGAAAAGTACTGGTTTACAACCAGGAGAAGAATTATTGCCTGAATTGAATGATGGATCACAACCTGAAAGTCCACCTTTCGATGAAGCTGACTTAAAATTCTTAATTGATATGGGATTTCCAATAGATTCCTGTAAAAGAGCATTATTTTCTACGAAAAATAGCGGTGTAGAACCTGCTATACAATGGTTAATGGAGCATATTACTGATCCTGACTTTAAAGATCCATTCATACCGCCAGGTTTTGAGAGCAAAAAATCTGGTAAGTATAATAGTTCAGGCTAAAAGTATTCTATTTAATATTTATGAAAATTTTAGTTGGTTTTAAAGCTGATCCCGCAAGTTTAGAAATGCTAATGGGAATGGGATTTAATGAAGTTCAAGCAAATAAAGCTTTAAAAGCTACTGATAACAATATTGAAAGAGCCACTGACTGGATCTTTTCGCATCAAGATGATGTAGATGGTGTAGACACTGAAGAAGAAAAGCCAACACCAAAATTAAGAGATGGTTCTCCTAGTAAGTATAATTTTTCTCATTATATTATACATATTTAAATCAATCCTATTTTCAGAATATCGATTAGTTGGTTTTATTTCTCATATGGGAACATCATCCCAAGTTGGACATTATGTTTGTCATTTATTTAAAGATAATCAATGGATTATATTTAATGATAGTAAAGTTGCGATCTCACAGAATCCTCCCAAAGAACTTGGTTATTTGTATTTATATGAAAGAATTTAAATTAGGCTATTTTTGTTCGATAAAGTTAAATAAAAACAAATATTTTTAGCTTATTAAATGTTATCAACTTTTATTTAATTTAAGTGTACAAGATATTTCGATACATCGGTTGCATTTTGTTTTTTATCGGCAATTTTTGATCCAAATTGTATAGCCCTTTTTGGTAAAATTGAACTATAATTTAAACCTAATTTAAAACCACATAATCGAAGTAAAAGTTTATCACCTATACCTTGACTCAAAATAAAACAACATTTTTGTTCTGGTTTCAAATTATTTACAAATTGAACTAAATTTTCTTCGATATAAGGTGATCTAGCTGTTTTACGATTATCAGCAATAACACGATCATCTCTTCCTAAATTTCTAAAAGCAATTCTTTCCCAATCCATTTTCAATTCTTTACCAACAGCATTAATTTTAGAGGATAAATCACTATGTGTTCTTGTGAAAGCATTTCGATGTCTTGTGTATCCTCCAAACATTTCATCTGCTCCACTTCCAATTAATATTACTCTACAAGTTGTTTGATATTCATTACCTTTTAAAGAACCTATTCCTCTCGAAGCAAACCAAAACGAAGCACCCAAAGATTCATCTAATATTGTATTCAAAGGATAAATTAAATGCTTAATATTAGTTGATAAATATGATGATAATTCTTTTCTAGTAACATTCACTTGAATTAGATTCCAATTTCTTTGTGGAACAAGTGTACATAGTTCTTCATATGATTTTAAAGCTGTTATTCTATCTGGTGTATTCCAATCTATATTTTCTTTATTTTTACAATTGACATTTTCAAATGCTACATTCAACAAATCGATTGGTTCCTCTTTATTACAAAATTCATCTGATAATTTTGCAATTATTGAACAATCCAAACCACCAGAAAATAGAATTCCAATTTTTGAATGTTTACAAGTTATATTTTCTGTTATACAATTGGCACAAAATTTTGGAGTGTTTAAAATACGATCTCGTAAAGAATTTTTAAGTAAAACTATAACTTCATCTACACACCCAGAAATACTTTCGTTTTCTAGAAGACTTGACATTTGTACTTCATTATTTTGAACGATATCATAAAAATTAAAATATTTTTCTATTATCCGATTTTGTAAATGTTTTATATTAATTCTACCATTATCAAGATTTTCAATTAGAGGAACCTGGAAAATATTTTCTATATTTTTTTTTTGATCTGGTAAAATATTTTTCCATAAATATAATTCTACATTATTAAAATTTAAAATATTATTATTACAATCGTAGATTAATTTAATTCTATATATTCCAATTGGTGGTAATTCTATACATATATTATTGTTGTTAGACGATAAAGTGGAAGTACTTGAAATTTGAATACAATCATTTAATATATCACGTTCTATTAACAACGAATTTCTTCCTAATGGATCTCTTGCAAAATATAATATATTTAATTGTCTGTTGTAAAAAATTATACTATAAGGACCTTCTAATTTTTTAAGAAAATCAATTATATCATTATCTGTGCAACATTTTGATAATTCTAATAACAGCCATTCGGTATCTGATATTGAAGAATTTTTATCTGCATTATAAATATCACCATTTAACAGTAATGCATATTGTTCAGAAATAGCAGGTTGAGTAAATGCTTTTTCACCTTGTTGCCATAAAACAAAACCAAAAAAACTTAATAAACTATTAAATTCTGTAAAACTAGCCTTTATATCTGGACCTCTATTTTCAAGAATTTTTTTAAGCTCATCTGGTATTTGAGATGATTTATTATTTAAACTTAATAAACAGAGTATACCACACATTTTATAATAATTTGTTTTTACAAAAGTACTTTTAAAAAGAATATATAAATATTTGTAAATGTTAATTCTTATTTAATTAAAATAACTTCAAAATTGAACCTCAATGTTTTCTGCGGCCAAATCAATTGATTTGATGAAGTTAAAAAGTAAATAAACAATTCAACCTAACCTAACATTTCGTTAAAGTTTGATTATTACTGTTTCAAAATCAATACGTTCCACCTTGTTTCAAGTACAATACATGCTGGTTCAATGCAAATTCTTTCACTGGGATGGATGGAAAATAATTTACAAAGTTTTTTTAAAATTCAATAAAACAAAAAAAAATTTTTTTTAATTCAATATTTTATTAAAAAAATAAATAATTCAAAAATATAACTTAAACAATCTTAATAAATACTGTAATATGAAGGGAAAATTACAGTTGAAAAATGATAAAATTTTGATTTTTTGTATAAAAATATGATTTAAAAAAACAACAATATTCAAAAATGTTATTTATTTATTTGAAATTTTATACATTTACTTGTATTTAATGAATAACTTTTTTAAGTATTTTTTATTGGATTTCTTTTTTTTTTTTTTTACAAAAATCATAATGCAAAATGTTGATAGAAAATTTTTTTAATTCTATAATTATTTTTGTTTTTTTAAATATCTACAAAAATATATAATTTAAATATTAGGTAATTATTTTAACTTTTTTTTTTTGTATTGTTTTATTATTAAATTTTGTCAGTTTTATTCTAAATTAAAAGTTATTACAAAATTTGACTAAAATCTGTAATATAATAATCTGAACGGGCTTGAACTTCATTTCGCACAACATTTCCACCATAACCTAAATTGAAAAAAAAAATAAAAATTTAAATGTTAAATAGTTTTACATAATAAGTAAACAAAGAAAAAATAAACCTACCAATAAAATGATTAGCTGGTGGTGAAGCTTCTAAATCAGTAGCACCATCACCAATCATTGTGATATTTGCATCAGAATTTATTATTTTTCTTATAATTGATATAGCTTCACCTTTACCCCCAGATCTGGATGTTGGTTGATTTGTGTCAAAACCGGCATATTCACCTAAATAGATAAGAAGTTTTTTCTTTTATTAAAAAATATGGTTTATTTCTTATTTATTCTTTCTTTTTTTATTTTTTTGCTTTTATGTACATATTATCAATATTTATTTATTAGACTAATAAACCCTGAAACTCTTTATACGAATATTTATTCAAAAAAAAAAAGACCAGTTTAAACCAGATATAAAAATAATCAATAAATTAAATTAATAAAAAAAAAAAAATCATTGTTTAATTCTTATCAGAGAAACTCATTTTTAATTATATTAAATACATACGAGTACAATGTGCATATATTTATGTATTATGGTAGTAATATGTACATATAAAAATTTGCATTTTAGTAAAAAAAATTTAAAAAATATATATATACACGTATATATTAACTTACCGTCAAAATAGAACATTAACTTATTTGCAAAAACATTACTCATTGGAACACCCAATTCATTGGCGACTGGTTCAATAAGACAATCGAATCCACCAGAAATTAAATAAACTGTTGCACCATTTTTTCTTAAATTATTTATAAAATCTCTATAAAAACAAAAAATAAAGAAAAAATTTAATTAATTATATGAATTTCAAATTTCAAATTTATATTTTACAAAAGATTGAAAACTTACTTAATACCAGGTGATAATGTACTAGGATGTAATTTTAAAAATTCTCTAATTTGTTTTTGTGTTGGTCTTATAATATCTAAACGAATTCTTAATGCATCCTGAAATGTCATTGAACCACCCATTGCTGATTGAGTTAAACGTTCCACTTGTGGTCCTTTACCACAAAATTTTGCTAATTCATCAATACCTTCTTCTTTTATCACAGTTGAATCAACATCAAAACAAACGATGTCAGAATTTTTTATAATTATTGAAGCTTGATCAAGCCTTTTAGTTTTATCTAAAAATATAAGTCCATTTATATATAATTAAAAAAAGAAAAAAAAAAATAAAATAAAAATTTAATCTATACACATATAAAGACACATTATATAAAAATATTTTAAATTTAAAGAGGTCATTGCCATTTACCCAATTTAATTATATTCTTTATCAGAATGATGATATTCTTACAATAAGTACGTAAATATTGAATGTATTTGCAAGTACAGTTTATGGCAAAATTACTTAAATAATGCAAAAAAATGATATACAAGATTAGGGATTTAGGGTAAATGACATGTAAATGTGTATTATTTTTGCCAATTCGACATTTTTCGGCTACATTACAAAATTTTATATTCTAATAAAATTCAAGAAGTTAAAATTAGCTTAAGCATGATAATAGATAATCTCAGAGTGTTATAGGTTTGCTTAGTAAACTATTCTAAGTCAATCTAGCACATCATAAGGTGTATTATTTTCATCCGGTTCAAGGTCCAGATCAATCGTGTAATATGAAAATACAATAACAATTCAAAATCCAGATATTTTTATTTGATTTTTGTACAGGTCTCAAACATTTAGTAATGCTACTTGTCACGAGTAGCGCTTGCATAGTTTTGTAATAGAAATTTGTGATAATTCAATTAGCAAATTTGTCAAATTAAAAAAATTATTCAGATCATTATAACCTACATCGTTCTTTTGAATTTAATAAAACCTAGACCTTGAATTGAACCATATGAAAAGAAGAAGATAGATGAAGATGATAACATAACAATAAAAGTTATTTCTGCAATCAATTCAAATAATTTTGATTACAACTGTACTTAAACTTACATTTGTATGAACTTTGATGAAATTTTTAAGTCTGCTCTGGACTAAATGCATAAAATTAATTTAATTAAAATTTCCTTTAAATTTCCTAAAAATAACCAATATAACCTTTGGTTTTAACAGCTTATTATTATTATTATTTTTTTTTTTTAAATATGGTCATTGAACATTATTTCTTCAATTAAATTTCTTCAATTATTCTTTCAAAATCATAATAGAATCAAAACATAATGTGAATCCAGTTCATTCTAGTTAATTTCAATTAATCACGTTTTGTATAGAAGGTTAGAATTAGGTCTTTGATAAGAAATTTTCAGACATTTCCAGATTTTAAAATGTTTTTTTTTTTTTTGTGGAGGCTTTCTTTTATAAGGTAATAAATAATAAACTTTGTTTGAATGGATTTAAAAAAAAATTGATTTGATTTGAATACAAAAGAAATTTTTTTCATCAATCTCTTTTAACTTATCTTATCACGTTTAACATATTTGAAATGTAGTTTTTAAGAGTTTTAAGATTTGACAAATAAAATTAATCTACCAGCTTAATTAAAAAGTTTAAAGTGTACATTTTAGAATCGAATAAATTTGTTTGAAATTTTAAATACATATATTTTTAAGTACATAATACTGACATTGGAAGTAAAGCTTTTTAAAATAAATAAATTAAAATTAATCTATGGCTGTACAATAATAATAATAATGAAAAAATTTAAAGACTTAATTATTCATTATTATTATATAAACCAATTTAATTAAAAAAAAAAAATTTGTTTAATTTGTTTTTTTATAATAAACTCAAGTGAAATGATAAGAATTAATTATTTTTTAATTTTAAATAAACATGTTTACTACAAAAACAAATAGAAAATGTTTGTAGAAAATGTTACTAACTGAAACCTTAAAAAAAAAAAAAAAAATAGTAAATAACTAATGTTATTTATTATTCTAAAAACTAAATTAGAAAAAACAAGACCAAAAAAAATTTTTTTAAAACGACTTTTGAACCTCATTTGTCTAGTCTACCAATAATGAATGAAAAATTTGGCAAATATGTATATTTGTATACATATTAGATACATATACATATTATATATATATTTTTCCCAATTTACAAATTAATTATATGATGATGAAAATAAATTGATATAAAACAAAAAAAAAACTTCCACGTTATTACCGCAACCGGCTAAAATGATGGAATTAATAAATTATTAACAGTGGTTTCTCGATAATTTGAATTAAATCGATTTTATATCATTCAAAAATTACAAAATGTTTGGATATGCCTAAACAAATTTACCATTACTATAAAGTATTTATATATTAGATTTTACGTTAACATTTTGGTCGATTCTCATAACTCACAGATGTATTAATAACATCTAATCAGCATTAAATAAAATCAGCAGTTGTATAGGTAGTCTAACTAACTATAAATACCTAATGATGAGTTCAAGTAGTGTTGTGATATAAAAAACAACCATTCCCAAAACTTATTGGTTGTCATGTGCATTCTAAGATGCATTAAAACAAAATTGAACTTTAATGGCTGCGTAACAATTCAATGATGTGATTTTGGTTACATCATTTTTGGATACAAAAGCCTGAGCAAAATTTTGATTATTGACATTTTATTTCTTTAATTTTAGCCTTGGACAAGTCTTAATACGTTGGTTGGCATTCTACGTTGCATTAAAACAAATTTGCACTGGAATTTTATTTTGTTTTTAATTTTAGTCCTGCACAAGCTGTAATACGTTGGTTTTCATGTGCATTCTAAGCTGAATTAAAACCTAATTGCACTTTACTGGCTGCGTAAAAATTCAATGGTGTGATTTTGATCACATCTTTTTTCGTCACGAAAACGAGGACAACTGTCGAAAAATTAGATTTAATGGATTGAGGACAGTTGTACAAGATAGAGTAGAATGGAGGAAAATTGTAAGCGAAATTAAGGCTCAACCTGAGCTGTAGAACAAATAGATGGCAATGATCATAATATAAAAATATACGAAATGGAAAATGGACTACTCTAGAAATTTTTTTTTGTTATTTGGTCTGACAATTTTTGGGGTTCGAATTTCATTTATTTATTTAATTCATTTCATTTATTCTCCGAATGCTGGTTAATCGATGCACATGGCATGTGAAAATCAAAAAAAATTGAAATAAAAGAAAATTATTAGCTGGTAAGATTTATTTTAAATAATTTTGGATAAAATTAAAACTCTAAAAATACATTTTGAATTTTAACAATAATTTAATTTATATGAGAAACATTATAAGAGATAAATTATATTTATAACTTTGAATGTCAATAGTATATATTAATTTGACACGATAATGGAATTTAACGGCAAAAAAAAAAACGACTGTACCAAAAATTTAATATAAATAAATAAAAATTTTAATTAAAGTATATGCAATCAATTTATATGTACATATTGTATGTACATTTAGCTATGAAAAATAAATATGTATATTAAAATATATCTAAATTATATCTATAACAATTTATTTTTGTTATTTTATAAATTCCTATTTTTTTATTTCAATTAATTTCTGTTAAAAAAAATTTAAATGGTTTAAATTTGAACAAATAAACTGAAAAAAATTGTGATACAAAGATCAAAACATTTAGATCTTTAGATAGTTTGACAAATCATATGAAATTTATACAAGTCATATTATACAATTCAAACAAAAACAAGGTTTAATATTTTCTATCTTAAGCAAATTCATTCAAATTCAAAAAAATGGTTTCGAATTATCACGTTACTACTGTAGTATAAAAAAAAAAAACAAAAATTTTTATTTTTGTAATAATTAATAGCTTAGATTTTAAGTTTAAACTTACCTTGATTTGGCATATTATTATTATTACTACAATTTTTTGTTGTTGTTGTTGTTGTAGTTGATAATGGAGCTGGTGTTGTTTTAACTACAATTGTATTTGATGGTAAAACATGACCATTTGTATTATTATTATTTGTACTATTATTGCTATCTGAACCAGCTGATATAGCAACTAAACTTAATAATGAACTATTTAGGCTGAAATAAAAAATATAAAAATAAAAAAATAAATAAATTAATAAATTTAAATTGAAATAGATAATAATTTTATTTATATAACTAGTTTATTGTAAATTTTATTATGAAAAAAAAATTAAAAATTTTGATTTAAATATTGGTGGGTGTGCCAGTCAGTGCCAATTGCAAAAAAAAAAACTATAAATTTTTCTTAATAAAAAATATTTTTTTTTTGAAATTATAATTAACCGTTTTTATTTTTTAATTAATTATTTAGAGATGCCCCTTTAAAATATCTAATTTTAATCATTGTTGATAATCTAGTAATTAATATTATGCTAAATAAATAAAAGTAAATTTGCCTTTAAAAAATAATGATGACTGATAGAAGTACAAAAATGAAAAAATTGGAACTGTGTGGATAATAACTCAAACAATGGTTAAGGAGCTACCTGGTTGTTTCGAATTAAAAATAAAACATATTAAAAAGTCGTGCGAAAAAGGAATGTACTACCATTGCACAAAAGTGGGCCCACCTTTAAACTTATCTCACAATAAAAAAAAAGTTGTGTAGGTAATTAAATTACGAACTACAAGAGATTTAACTTTAAATCGCATCTACTGAGATGTAATGGGAAAATCAACATGCCAGTACTGAAACGGATTTAAAATACAAACAAGGTATGTACCAACTTTTTTTGCAGTAATATAATAACAAACTATACAATATCGTAAATCACATATTTTTTTTTATGGATTTTGGCCACATTAAAAAACTATCAGATTAACTCAATTCTTAAAAGATATTCAGTAAACATAGACGACTTCTATTCTAAACCTTAGAAATGAATGGGTTAAAATTGTGGAATGTAAATGTTCTATGTAAATAAATGTTCTAATATTAATTCGTTTGCAAAAATTGTAATCAACATAAAGGGCCCAAATATTAGTTGTGTATATTCATATAAGTACATACTAATAAATAAATATATAAATGGTAATCAACAACACTAAGCTACATCGACTTCATCAAATAGAAAATATCATCAATAAAAAAGAAGGCCTGATTTCTAAATGTGCCACAAAAGAGAAAGGGGGAGGTTTGAGAATTATTTTTAAAATACATTGCTAGTATATATTATATGTATATGTATATGTATAAATATGAAATAAATGGTTAACAATAACGATAGCAAAATTTTAGATTGCCATCAAAATATCAATTTTAACTCAAAATCTAATTGATTTAAAAATATTATTTCATCTCTGATGGACTCTGATTATTATTATTAATCTGAGATTTATTTTTCTTATAATCAGCAACATAAATATACATTGTATATGTATACCAGTCTCATTATAAATTAATTTAATTAGTGATTTCCTTCCCATTAAATACTATATTATAATAATGGTAAATAATATAATAATGTAGATAGAATTTTGATTCTCTGAAAATATTATCTTATCAAAAGCATATTTAATTTTTTATTACTCTTCCAATTGATTATTTGTTAAACTAACCCAGACAGAAAATCGTACAAATTATTTTTTGTTTATTTTTTTTTCGTTTTTTTTTTGCTTGTTCTGAATTCTTAATAAATTAATTGAATCACTTAAATAGGATTAGAAAATAAAATTACCTATATATTAAAAAATGTCAGTGACTTGAGTATGAGTACTGTACTACAATAAAGATATGTTTGCACAAAAGTGAAAAAAAATTTGTTTTTTTTAATTTATAAATGTTAAGTTTTAGATACTTAATAAGGCTTAACTGAGTAAATCGATCACAAGTCACAAGCAAAGCTGTTATACAACGATATGTTCAATGTATAATATGAAGTTTAATTTATGTACTCGATAACTTGAACTATGCTGACGATATCTTATATCGTATTTTACACTAGCTTATACAAAATACGATATTGTTACTTACAAAACAGGATGTATTGCCATGTTATAGCCTTATGTATGAAATAATAGACTACATAAAATCAAAAAAAAAAATACTTCCGCCGTACAACTTGTGTAAAACTAGTTATGCCTTAGAATGGCTTCTACCGGTAGCATATACATCTTTATATATATATGTACCAAAACACAACATACATATATTTTTTTCTCAATTTTTAAGTTTTTGCTAAATTTTTTTTCAATTAAAAGCAAAAATTGGCGGTATTGAGAAAAATGAAGCGGCGTTTTTTTTTTTAAATTGTATTTGGAATGAAAGTCTTTCAAGACGGTGTTGTGGTTTTACAAGAAGGTTAAAATTAAAATACTGGTTCTTTTCTTTCTTTGTTTTATTAAAAAAAAATCTAAAACAAAGATTTAGCAAAATTCAAAAAAAATTATTTAAAAAAAAAATTGTTTTTTATTATTTTCAAACAAAAGAAAACTGATGAAAAAAAAGCATAAAAACAAAAAAAAAAAACAGAAAAAAGAGTGAAGACTTTCGAACTAAATTCACACA
Organism: Argyra leucocephala; assembly: GCA_963942445.1. NCBI lineage: Eukaryota > Metazoa > Arthropoda > Insecta > Diptera > Dolichopodidae > Argyra > Argyra leucocephala. Next base: position 5,140,708 of record OZ012681.1, on the reverse strand, counting down.
GCTGGTTTTATTTACCTATAAAGTTTTTCTTTTTGTTTTTTTTTTTGGTAGTATGTTTTGCGAATTTGTATGTATAAAATTAATTACACATCACTTGACGTTACGCGTTTATTTCTGTTTAGTCGGTGATGTACTTTTCAATGGAAAATTTTTGCTTCGATTATTTTTATTTTTATATGCTTAAAAATGCAACAGGTTGTTTGCAAAATTTATTTGTGTGTGTGTGGGTGTATGTGTGTGTGCATGTTTTGTTTTAGTGATATTATCAGTGCAGCAATTTTTACTACTTAGTGCAATGTGTTTTTCGAGTATATTTTTATTATTTTGTGGTATATATATATATATAGCTGTGTTGTATATATATATATATATATATATATATATATAAATATATATACATATATACATAATATATCTACTAATTAAATGTGAAAAAAACTACTACTCTATCGTCAATAACAAAAGGGGTGTATTTTAACTAGTTGAATCATTCTAATTGTAACAGGTACATATTTAAATTAGAATTTAAATTAGAATTGACTAATTTAGAATTTCCCTGGTTTGTGTTTTTGAATTAGACAACCAGAAATGCTTCTGTTATGCATATTCATACGGGTAGAAAAGTGGTAGAAATCTAACAAAATATGAGGAAATATTTCGGTAAGGGGTAAGCAAATTTACAAACAATGAAATATTCTGGTAGATTTTTGACGTTTGAATTTTTTTTATTGTAATATCTGTCAGCGTAAAAATATTTTTATTAGTTTTTATACACATCGATTTCGTATCGAAAATTAATAAAATAAAAAATATATAAATTTATTAGAATAATAATAAAAATTTAGTTATTTATTTCTTTGCCAATAATTTCAGTTTTGGCAATAATTTGACAACAACAATGTCTGTCAATAATCTCACAGCAATAATGTCAGAAACCTATCAAATAAAAAATATATAACTTTATTAGAATAATAAAAATTTAGTTATTTATTTCTTTACCAATAATTTTAGTTTTGGCAATAATCTGACAGCAACAATGTCTGTCAATAATCTGACAGCAACAATGTTAGAAATCTACCTTTTTTACGTTATGAGGTTTTTTTTACGTTATGAGCATGAAGGTAGTTTTCTGCCTCGTATAAACATTGGCGATTGATGACAGCTCTATTTTAACATAAGTAAAAAAATGAACTAATTTACATCCTACACACACCCTAAGCCTTTTTAAATAGCGTACTTTATATTAGTAATAGACCTAAACCATGTAAGCCTGCAAGTATTCATGTAGGAAAGCAGTCAAGAACAATAGACATATATGTATTTATAGAAAAATATTTTCGAAAATTTATTGAAATTTTGATTTTCCACTTTAAATATTTTAATTATAATAATTTGAGAAATTTAAAATATTAATTTTATAAATTTATATAAAATAAAAATAAATTTATAAAATTAATATTTTATTACATAAACATTAATTTCATATTTCTATAATATGTATTTAATTTCTATTGTATGTGAAAACATTTCAACTTGAATATTAACTGTCAAAAATAGTTTTGACAAATATTACTGAATTGAACGAAAGTTCTTACAATTAATTCTTCATTGCTTCTAATTTGTAAAAATATACCTTTATAATTCTTCATTGCTTCTAATTTGCAAAAATTTACCTTTCAAAATGTCTACAGTTCAAAACATACAAAATGCCAAAATTACTTACAATTTGCTGTTTTGTAGTTTAAATCTGACAGCAAAACAAAGTTAATAGTTGTTTAAAATTACAGGTAAATGTATACCATATAACAAAAATACTTAAATGTATATTATATAGGTACACCATTTTTTTTTTTTAAATTAAGAATACGTCACTGTTTGTATATTTTGTCGTCAATTTGATTTGTATATTAATTCATATTACCTAACCTATGATGACTGTATAGTTAAAAAAACCATCAAAAAGTTATAAAATATGTTCTATATACACACACGCATACATATATACCTACATTCCAATACACATTTTCATTGGAAAATTACTGTTTGTTTATATCCAAGTAAGTATAGTATGGAAAATTAATGTTAGATTTTGTAAATATAGACCACGTGTATATTGAATGTTCAAAAATATGTTGTTTTCAATTTCTTCTAGAAATATTATTTATTGTTCTATTAATTATTATTGATAGGAAGACATATTATGTGACTTCAAAATAATTAATATTTTTACTGACTGCCTTAAATGAAGATCGTGTGATCATATAGGATGATGCAATACAACTGCATTATTTCTTTTGGTCTGTTAATTGTTCGGAATTTATATATTAGGATTTAGGAGGAGTATTGACTGAATATAATTTTGATTAAATTTTTTTTTTATCGAATGAATTTCATTTATTTCAATACCATTCCACATCACATGCCTAAAGTGACAGGTTTTTAGATTAAATTTAATTTTAAATATATATAGTATGTGTATTGTATTGAACTCAATAATAAATTAAGTAAAATAGGGTAGATATGTATTATTTAAATAAATTAATATAATTTATTTATTGTATTTATTTATTTAATAATTATTTGTATTAGCTAGAGCTTCTTACAATTACAACATTTGTCAGGTATAGTAATAGCATGTTTATTAAGATTTTAATCCTAATGGAAATTTGTTAAACATTTTTTATTTGGTATTAACATTTTAGATCTACTTGCCGTACTATGTAAACTGAACCACCAATATTTTGTTCAGTAAGTATGTACTACAAAATTTTGTTTCCAAACCAGCAATATTTAAATGATAAGAGAATGGTTAACGGTTTGTGTCTTAACTATTTTGCCCTCCTAGAAGCTTAATATAATCGAAGAGACTTGACTTATAAATGAGGTAAAACAAATTGACGAATACGAAGACAAATGTAAAATTTTTCAAAAGCAATAATTAGGTATTTAAAAATAAGGTTCGAATATATTCTTGTTTTTTCTCGTTTGGGTGGGTATTCCTTTAATAAGCAATCTGTGAATCATTGAATATTCAACAACTCAATAGAACGAATAGATATTGTAATAATAATGTAGCATTAATAAAAAATAGTTATTATTAATTAAAACCGCCGGAATTAAATATAAATTCCAGATCATCAACTTGAAAAGAAATTAAACCGAGGTCAACAGCCCGGTAAAATTATTTCTTCATTTGACAGTTAAATTATTTACCAAAACTTGATTGATGAAACTCAAAAAAATATTGCCATAATATATTTAAATTAATATATGTATGTGTGTATATACATTTATTAATAATGAATTCAGCCGGGATTAAATATAAAATCTAGTTTAGAAATATTATAACTTGACCAGATATTAAACTCGCGATGGTCAACACTCAAGTATATTTATTTCTTTAAATTCCAGTTGATTTCCTTATCAATACTTTATCCAAATTTTCAAGAATAATTTTATTAAGCCCTACGGCTACGTGACACAAAAATCTATATAGATAAATAAGTACATAAATTGTATATATACATAGTATGTAATATTTGAAGAAGGTTATGCCAGTAGAATATAGAATTAAAATTATAGTTTAAAATTTTTGGTTAAATTTAGGTTTGATTTAATTAGAATAAACTGGTTGATTTCGTAACATATACTAGTATTATTAATTTTATAATACTGTTCTAAAAACTTATTGAAAAGTCATTTTTTGACCCTGAACCATTATTTATTAATATTTTTTTATTGAGTTAAAATTATTTATTTAAAATAACTTGTATTCTAAATTTAATTTTTGTATATATATTTTTTTTTTGCTCTTCAATTTTAAATTTATATAAAATTAATATATATTATAAGATTTAATAATTAATAGTTAATTATTAATAAATAAAAAATAGTTTTGTGATATTTTTAAATTGATAATTTGATAATCCTTAATTATATTAAAGCTTATAATTTATTTTATTAATTTTAAAATAAAAAAATCGAAAATAACACTTTTTTTCGTTTATATTTCAAAACTTACCAACGACTCATGATTGTTGTTGTTTTTGTATTTTTAACTTTTTGTTGATTATATTTTTGGAAAATTTCACAAAATTTACCGTTTTTATTTTTAATGAACTTTTTATTATATAATAAATTAATTAATTTTGAGTTTTTTATTAAATTAATTTCTTTATTTAAGTATTTAGTATATGAATTTAATATTAAATAATTATTAAAATTCGTTATTTTTGAAATGTTATTCAAATAGAATTTTAAATTTGAAACAAATTTTAATTGTAAATTTATTTTGTTAATATTTGAATTAAAAATTAAATAATTTAAATTCATCTGATCACTTAAATGAACAAATTGAGACTAACTTTAAATTGAATAATGCTTTGGGTCTTAAAATATAATTTTTGTTTGATGACACAAGAAAAGAAAAAAGAAAAATAAAAAAATAAATATAATATTAAAAAATTAAAAATAATAAAAACAAAAAACATATGAGCAATGAAAAACTATACAGTCTACTCTAAACTACACTAATAATAATACCGCGAAAGTTGTTTATTGTATATGCATGTATATGTAGATATATAAGTAAATAAAATTAATAAAAAAAAACCAAAAGTATTTTCGAAAATTGTATTCGAAAAGTTCGATATTATTTATATGAAATTGAAGAAAACGTGATAACAACAGCAGAAGCAGAAGTAAAACAAAACATAAATGAAAATTAATAATAAAATAAAATCATGATATATTATGGTTGTGTATGTAGAAATACAGAGAATAAAAAAGAAGTTCGTTCGATATGATTTGATGTTTTCGATTTCTCAAAAGCAATGACATCAGGAATTTATATAACAACGCCTATTTAGAATTTAGGCTTGAATTTAAGAGTTAATTAAATTTCAAATCAAACGTGAAAAATTATCTCTCCCTTTCCTTCAGTTATCAATTTTCTTTTTTCTTTCTAAACAAGTACTAAAGTTTCGTTTAACCTAAATCTTTAGTTGAGTATTCATCTCCGATCATTACCATATGTACATAGATATCGTAACCGTACTTAAAACAATTTATATTGAAAAGACAAAAAACAATCTGACATGACCACCTGTAAACCAATTTTTTATTGATCGTTAAGTTAAAAATATAAAAACAACAACAATCATGAGTTGTTGGTAAGTTCTATTTTTTTTATGATCGAAACCAGTTTTGTGTTTATATAATTTTTACCTATTAAATATCTTATTCACACACATTAAAATCGATCTACTTACACGTCGCTAACTAAAGTTCATTTGTATTGTAGGTTTTTCATATACCTTCTAAGAATTACGTTCTTTTTAAAGTTTGTGTCAAAAGTGTTTTTGTTTTAGAATGTCAAACAAAATGACATTTTCAAAATGTCAAATGTAATTTAAAAAAAAAAACAAAATTTCTTTCGACATAAATTTGTCAATTAATACGCTAACTATAATGACGAACTACATATGTAAATGTCAAATTGCCTAACGAAGCTGACATAGGTATTTGTCAAAATATATGTAGTCCCATAATGACAGTAACATAAGAAAATATTTTATAGAAAAACAACAACAAAAATAAATTACATGGGTGTTTTCGTTTATTTTTTTTTTCCGAACAAATAGAATAAACGAACAGAATAGAATAAAAAGAATAAACATCAGAAACTGTCATTGTTTGTTTTTTTTTATTTATTTATTAATTTTTGTGAACAAAAGTTTCTACTATTTTTTAATTTAATAATTGTTACAAAAAATTTGTAAAGGCTTATTAGTTATTTTATATCTCCCTACGACCATTATATAGAATTAAAATTACTTGAAAAAAAAAAACAATAAAAACTTTTAAAAATTTTTATTTTCTGAATAAATAAATTCATACAACTATTCATAATATTATATTTTTTTTTAAAAACATTTTTTTACTTAACCAATATTTTACATTTTTTAAATTAAATTAAAATATAGGTAGTCAAATCGTTATTACTGTATAGAATGATAGAAGTGAACTGTCATTCCGTAATTTTATTCTGTTTATTCCAACTCTGAGATGGAATACGTTCGGAATATACGGAATAAATAAAAAAAATACAGAACAGGATATTCGGAATATTCCGAATGAATAAAAAAACGCTTTTTGACATATTCTGAATATTCCGAATATTCGGAATGAATAAACGAAAACACCCCTTTGACTATTATAGTTTGGATGGAATTAACATAAACCCTAACTATAATAGTCATAGTCATAAGGCATCATATGATATCAGATCATTTTGTACGCCAAAATGACATTCCATTTTAACTAAATATAATTGTCATAACCATCTTTCGTTGTCCTTTGAAAATCATTCGTCAAATCATAAAGCATACGAGAAGGAATGTACAAATCATAAGCAATCATAAGCAATTTTGATACCAATGTAAATAAATAAAATATAATTTTGTAAGCTAAAAGGAAAATTACGTTTTTTTTTTTTCTTTTAACTAAACATCTTTATTCAAAACTCAAAAAAAAAAAAAAAAAAACATTTATTTATAGAATGAATTATGTTTTGACTTTTGACGTTTGGATATGATTAGGAATGACAATTATAGTTAAGGTTATGATTTTGTTATGATTTTGTTAAATCAGATCGAATAATATCGAACATTTAACGAAGTGTGAAATTATATCATATGACTATTATAGTTAGGTAGGGCTATAAAAATTCTATATTTCACGAAAATTTAACGAATTGTCAGATTTAACTTAATTGTCGCATATGTCGATTATGGGCCTTTACACGTAAGTTCTATACGGAATATGACATTGTCATGAATAATAACATAATGTTATTCTGATATTATAGTTAGCGTATAACTCTTGTTTTTTTACATATATTATTTGTTATATAGAAAACTACTTGTTTATTATTTATAGATTTAAAAACTTCGGGACCACTTTAAAGAAAATAATTTCTCGGCTTAAATTTTTTTCAACTTTTAAATATTACCCAAGTTAAAAATTATTTTAAAGTGTGAACACCACCAGTTTTAAAATCACATTCTTTTCGTGGTCGTGGCTAAGTAAAGAATTACCAAGATTTAAATAAGTATAATTTTTTTCTACAACGAATCCTGGAAACTATTATATTTTTATAATTACCACATTTACTAAACTGATTCAAAATGATTGCAAATAATTTTTAAATCTTTATTTTTATGTTACAGTGACGAAAAAATAAATTCACAGTTGTACTGTATTTTGTGCATATGGGATTTAACTTAAATCAAAAATTGAAAGCATGGGACTAAATTCCTGTGACAATGGGCCATCATAAGAAAAAAAATAAAATAATTTTCTTGTGATATCAAATTTTCTATGGTACAAAAAATAATGTCTCCCTTTGTAGAGAAAAATAAATTTTTAAGTGAAAAACAAATTTATATATCTTATCAATGTTGTAAAATGCAATTGATTATAAACTGTAGTTAATGAATTTACAGTGGACCCGCGATAAGTTGAACAAATTATAACTTAAAAAAAAGTCAAAAATTTGATTCTCTTGTTTACTTGAATATTTTTTTTTCCTGAACTCGATAACTTGAACAGCACCAAAGATATACAAATTTTCTCACAAAAATCATCAAAATCAATTATCGTACACAATGTTGATGTACATATAATACTTACCTATAAATCCATAAAAAATATAAAACTAAATTAAATAATGAAAATTAAATATGTTACTCTGTAAGTGATAAAGAAGCTGCAAAAGTCTTTGACATTGCAGGGTTTTTCATAAACACAGTATGACGTGACATTTGTATTATATATGGCTGACTTATAATTATATGGTTTTAGGAAGGTTAGATTACAAAAATTTATTGACGTTTATGAACACGCATTTTAAATTTTAGTTTTCATTGGTTTTAATTTTGTTGCAAATAAATAATACCTGTAAAAAAAATCGAGCAAGTTATTTTAACAATACCTTGTCCTTCTGCCTCAGCTATTTTAAAAATTTGATTAATGCTATCTTTAAAAAACAAAACTGGCAAGAGAAAAATATTTGTGCACTATGAAATTTCATAATGCGTAGCTGACTTTGTTTTGTTAATAAATTTTGTGTCAAATGATTGTTGCAATATGTAGTTTATGAACTGTAAACAAATGTATATGTAAATCATTTATGAACACATGATGAAATTAATGTATTGCATTATGCGTTTGTGAAAATGCCTTGCAATTCAGTGGACGAGTGAAAATGTAAGTGAAAACTGTCTAAAATTGTATTAAAAAACATAGTAAATAAGTAAAACAATTACAAATTACAAGCTTTTCACAAATATTTAAAAAAAAACATAAATAATTTGAATATGCAAAAAATCTATTTAGTTTAGTAAAATATTTCTGGATATATGGAATTTTAAATATTTATTTTCAACTGGAGTTTTCGAAAAATGGTATGTGAATGTGTGTAATTTTTCCAATAAAGAATAAATATTTATTTTATAGTTATAAATTAAAACCCATTAACGGCAAATATTTCAATAACTTGAACTGCTTTATATTCTTAGGTGTTCGAGTTATCGCGAGCTTACTGTATTTTTTTTTGTCATGAAAATAATAAAAATCTTTCGATTAAATTTGAGTTGTTATGAAAGCATATTATTCTACATTCAAGAACTTTGTTTTTTTTTTAATGTTTTTATTTTTTTTTTATCAAATGCAATTGTATGCACAAACAAAAATTGTTTTCTTTATATAAATAAATTACTCTAGCATTAACGGTAATATTGCATGCGCCATTGCTTGTTAAAAAAACAATATTAGTAATAAATAAGATATAACTAACAAACAAGTTTATATTGTTGTTTTGAACATTTAAATGCTAGTGCGTTTTGATGTTGTTATCTTTATTATTGACTGCAATTAATTTTATTGCTCAGCCCAAAAAACAACATTAAAGTGTTTTGTTGTTTTTGGTTCTGTATATTTAATAATAATAATAATATAAATTTATTTATTTATTTATACATATTCGAATTAATTTGTTTACTTAATATTATTATTTAAATAAGTTATTTTTGTTATTTTGATCATTGGAATGCAAAATATAAGTCAAGTCATTTTCAATCTGGATATAGAAATTATTTTCTGTCTTCATTTACCATATTTTCAACTTTGTATATAATATGAAAGTGAAAATAACCAAATTAATATACATAATAATAATAAGTAGGAGCAGTTTGAGGTTAAGGAAACAAGTATATAACAGAAAAAGGTACTTCGAAATAACAAAAAAATTGATTAATTTTCAATAAAGAGGACATTGTCGTATAAATTTAAAAATAAAAATAAAATTTTAAAAATATATTTTTTTTAAATTAAACGACTTTTTAATATTATTCAAGATTAGCTTAAGTCATTCGCAAAATAAATAAATATCGTTTTTATATGCATTATGACGTATACAATATACAGAGGAGGACTTAAAATTTGTTCATAAACATTTTTGAACCATTAGTTTTATTATAGCAAAGTAAATGTAATCATTTTTGTAGATAATAGACACAAATATTTACAGATCTTTTTTACTGAATGGTGTAGTTCAGACTGTTATAGACTACTAGGAGATCTGATTCAGAACATATACAGATTATATATACATAGAACATATACAGATAATTATGTAGGTAATACGGTAATATATTTTCAATGTTTATGGAACAAAGATATCAGGGAGTGAGCATATTCAACATCATGCGCACACAACTGCACCCCTTAATAAAATTAATCTTCTAATTACTTTTATAGATCAAATTAATTATGTAGGTAATACATTTACTATATGTTTATGGAACAAAGATTTCAGGGAGTGAAAGAAGAGGAGTAAAAGATACAATATAATATCAGCAAAAAGAACTTGTTGCCATATTTTATCAATCGAATGACGATGATTTGTCAAGACTTGATTAAAAGGTTGTAATAAGTGTAAATGCTAGAGAGTAAGGAACCGGCAAAACAATTTTTGGATCTGTTAAGATTTAGTTCCTGTAGTTTTGATGTATAGAAATAGAATTAACTTTACCATCCCAAAATTTGACATACATCTTAGCTGCACTAGAAATTTTTATTCTTGTTGACTAAACTTATACATCTGGCAAAAGTTGTGTGGTTGGTTAATCAATCAAAACGCTATCAATAGTTTGCAATTTATTGTTAACCTGGTAGAGAGTATAGGCATTTAAGTATAATAATTATTCGGACTGTTAAAGTCTATATTCTATAGTTTTAATATGAAGAAAGAATGATGCAGTAAATAACGACCAAAATATTCGACGTAGAAATTGTCTACCAAACATATTTTTGCTCGCAGAAATCCCACCAACAAATCTGTGTAAAAATTTATTGTCATTGTATCGATCACATATCAATAACTTATCAAGATTCGGTCTATAAATTACTTCTAATTCGTGGTCAACAAAATAGATAAATTCACTAATTAAACTTGCTCAAAGTAATTACCGTTTTACAGGAATATTATTATACATATATATACTAAAGCAATTATTATTCAATTTGAAATCAAACTAAAATTTTCTAATGAATTAATAAAAATATGAATATATCAAACAAAATAAACTTAAATTCTTCATAATTTCTAAAACAAAAAAAAAAAAACAGTTCCTGTATTGAATTATGTATTATTAATAACATAATATATATATGTAAGTATACATAATAAAATTTAAAATCTATAACTTTTTCAATGCGTATTGTTATTCAATACAATTGATTTCAAAAGTAGGACAAACATTGTTGTATTTGTTTTTATTAACAAAATAATTTAAAAAACAATTTATTTTCAAAATTAATATATAAAAAAATTTTACTCTAAAATAATTACCCTTGTATTTGAAACCAGATAATAGTTATCATATTTGTTTTTATTAAATTTTTTTCTTATTAAATTATTATCTCTTCAGCTTTATTAAAATACGTATTACTAAAAACCCCCCAACAAAGATTGTTTTTCCTTTCATCAGTGACAACTTTAAATTCAAAATGCATCTCAAAATTAATTAAATATACAATCACTATTATAAATTAATACATGTACATATTTAACTATTATCTTAATTGTTACTAAGACAAAATGTTATCTCAAGTTAAGTAAAAAAAAACACAATATTGAAGCTGATACAAGCTTAAAGCAACAAAATAAATAAATAAACACTTATAATGCAATTTGCGAAAAAAATTGCATCAAAAAATTTAATTTTTATTACGAAAACAATTCTTATATATATATATATTTAAAAGTTAATTTATATATATATATTTTCATACATAAATATGTACATAATAAATTAATTTAAATAAAGAAAAACAATCTGATCTTTTATTATCACGTAATGTCGTGCTGTTGTTTGTTTATTTGTTTGTTTTCTTAATTTTTGTTGTTTTGTAGACTTAAAAATGACTTGTAGATTTGATATTTATTATTAAATGATTTATAAAAATTTCAAATATGTTTAAAGGACCAATTATAATGAACTTTATATGATTATTATGTTTAATATGAAGATTGTGCAATTTATTCAAATCGTAGAATTGGCAAGTAAATTTAGTTTGTTTGATTAAAAAAATTTGAATAATTTTTTTCAAATTAAGAACAGTTGCAAAGTATTCTCATTTTGAATTCACAAAATTGAAAAAAATAATTTTTTATTAATAATTTTTATTTTTTTTTTTAAATTTATAATTTGATAGCGAAAGTCCTAAAATAATTTTTCACCTTCAAAAAAATTTTTCGAAAGGCTATACAGCGATCAGTGCTTCAAAAGTTATGAGCTATTTTGTCACCACACTTCCTTATTTTTGCAGTAAATTTTTTTATTTTCATTTATTTTAAATACATTAATTTTCATTTTCTTCAGAAAAAAAAAAAAACAAATTTCATTTATTAGGTAGGTAGGTACGCATCATATTATGTTTAGGTTTTTTTTATAATTTACTTTACTTTTGTACTTGATTTGTTTTTGTTTGTTTTCTTTTCTAAAGAACATGCAAAATATACTTTACTTACATAATTTACTTTACTTTTGTACTTGATTTGTTTTTGTTTTTTTTTTTTCTAATGAACATGCCAAATCAAAAAACGATTTTTTTTCTGTGTTCAAAGAATGAACCATAAATTTTTAAACTATGTATTTGATCATAATCATATTATTATCATTTTGCTCGGCCTTCTATGCTAATACTAAATTGTTGCGATATTAAGCTGCCTCACAAGTTGTAGCTCATCCTATCCATTTACTAAAAACAGTCATAAAATATTGTAACAGATCCCAAAATGGTTTATGTTACATACGAAATTATTCTCACATTAAAAATTTAAGGAAAAATATAAATATATAACAAAGCAAAATAAAAGAGATCATTAGACATTTTGTCATTTATTAAATTTATGATGTAAAATTATTTAATGGGATGGTAACTAAATGAAGTCAAATAAACGCAGGAATGTAGGATTAAATAAAATTTTTCAAAATGTCTGTATTAAATTTAAATATGTCGCAATGCAATGATTTAAGAAAATAAATTATTTTTTTGCTACACTTCAAAATAATTTATTTAAACTGTCAAAATAAAAAATATTTTCTGTCTTTGCATTTCTTTACATACATACATATATTTATTTTGTTTTTGACGTTCTAAGGGCACATATTTCCAATCGATGATGAACCCATAATGAACCGATGAAAAAATGGGAATGATAACATTTACACAGGCATAAAAATATGCTTTTACAATAAATTTTGTTAAATAAAATTTGCAATTCAATGTGAACAAATCCAATTACCATGCGATCTATTATGTCTTTATTCTCTATGATAATTTTATTATTTATTTTTTTGAAAGAGAGTTGGTTTAGATAAGTTAAAATATAATTTTTTGATCAAATTTATTGAAATGATTAAACAAACAAATTTTTTCTTGTCAGTTTTGTTTTATAAAGATAGATTTGTTTAAATTTTTAAAATGGTTGAGGGTGGATGACAAAGTATTTCAAATCAAAATAAATTACTCCATTTTTAAATTTTCAACAAAATTAATTTGAAACTGTAAACACAAAATTAAAGCCAATGAAAACTTCTGCTGTCAACGTCATTGACATCAAAGTCAAATAAAACCGTTATTTTTCGTTGTCAAACATTTTAAAATGCGTGTTCAACAGCCTCAATAAATTTTTGTAGTGTGACAGTCCTAAAATCATATGATTATAAGTCAGCTATGTATAATGCAATTGCTACGTCATACTGGGCTTATGAAAAAGCCTTATGGTATTATTTGATGATGTAGACAGGCACCGAAATCAAATGAAAGCACTAGTTTTGTGATTAATTTAAATATTTATATTATATGAACATATCTAATCCTCTTCAATTTCCATGCATGAATGTCAAAAAATGATCAATGAAATGTGATCGTGTTTTAAGGCTAATCTCTATTTTCTTTATATTTTTCTTTACGCTCTATACTAATATTTTAAATAGGTTAATAGATTGAAAGTATAATCACATATCGTTTTCTATAACTACCATATTTTTTTTTTTTATTATCAAAACAACTTATAACAACAACTTAAAATAATATTTATTTACATATGTATTAATAAATATGGTAAAACTTAATAGCAAAATTAAATAATTTAGTTGAAATATAATAATAATGGTTGTCTTTCTTTAATTAAATATTTGTTTTTGTTTTTTTAAATGGGTAAAGAATTTCTATAGAATTCAAAAATTGTCTAGTTTTTTTTTTCATTTTATAGAATAAATTGTTTAGAAAGTTTAAATTAAATAATTATTTAATACTAGCATTAAATAGTATATTATCACAGATGTTTTTGTTCTTATAGTACTGAAAATTAAATAAAACGTTAAAAGTATAGTGATGATCACATGCATTAAAAATAACTTTCATAATTAATTAATAAGTTTAACAATGCTTTTTAATCAAATTAAACATTAATATTCCAGTTCATAGTACAAATTTTGCCGATTTTTTATCAGAATTCAACTTAATTATATTCTGTCAGTCATGTATAGTTTTATATAATATAATCCTCTATTTATTATTTTTATTTAATCCCATTTTTTCATTAAATTTTATATCTATATCTACCTTAAATAACGTAAATATAATAATTAAAATTGTTTACATTTATATTTCATATTTTTATTTTATTTTATTGTTATTTTTTTCGGTGTTAACCCCTAACCAATCTTTAAAAACATTTATGATAATATTACAATACCATAAATTTATAATATTATTTTTTTTTAAACTTATTTAACCTTTAACTATTATTTTTACTACAAGAAATTTTCATTTTTTATTGTAACTTTACATTATTTAAAATACATCATAATATAGTCAAAAAGAAAGACCTTGTCATTGAAATTACAGTTGACCTTCAATGGGTTATTTTTATTTACTTTAATACTCTTAATACACTCTTTTATTTAAAGGTATAAAAGATGACCTTGAAATTATATTTCATTCACAGGGATGATATATAAATTTATTTTATTGTTATTTTTTTTTTTTGTAATTTAATATAACTAAAGAAATTTTGAAATTATAATTTTTTAGTTAAAATCACAAAAACACTTACTTTTTAATAATAATAATAATATAAAACAAAATAAAATAAATGAAAAAAAAAACTGCGAACGACTTGTTTAGAACAAACGAATTTTCATTTCAATTTATTAAAAATTAGAAAAACAAAAAAAAAAAAAGAGAAAATCAATTAAAGAATGAAAATCATATGTTTAGCATATAAAATCAACCATACAAAAATTACTATGTAAGTGTTGTGTTTATCTTTTTCTCATATATCGTATATATCGTATATAATATCGTATTTATATGCAATTTATTTTCATCAAAGCAAATTTCTGAAAAAGCTTTTAACAAAACAAACTAAAAAGTTTTTCTTTTTCTACACTTTATTATGACATTAAGCTGTCAACGTCATTGACATCAAATTCAAATAAAACCGTTATTTTTCGTGGTCAAATAATTTTGTAGCAAATTTGTTTATTTAACCTGGAGGCAAACAGAAAAAATACGTCGTGTTACCGTTATTGCTGTGAACAGTAAAAAAAAGTTAAATGCACGAAATTGAATATGAAAAATTCAATATGCATTTCTATATGTCTTTTGTAAACTATACGTTAAATCACATGGAATTAGGTAATCAGGTGGATGTAGTGTATACTGATTTTGTAAAAGCATTCGATAGATTAGACCACTCACTTATGATTTCAAAACTGGAGAGCTTAGGATTTCACTCTAATATTCTTTCCTGGTTCGAATCATATCTAAGAAACAGAGTGCAATATGTAAAGATCAGCAATTTTTCCTCATACAATTTGCCTGTAGAATCGGGAGTACCGCATTCTTTTTATAAGTGATATATTACTAAAATTTGCTCATATCTCATTTTTTGCAGATGATGCGAAAATTTTCTCAAAAATATCATCTTTACATGATTGTACAGCAATGCAAGATGACTTGAATACATTTTATGACTGGTGTTTAATTAATGGTTTAGACCTAAACCCTAAACTATAGCAAGTGTACCGTGAAGTTGTATTTTAGAAAATTATCAGCCATAACATTTGACTATTCTATAAATTGCAACATTTTAAATAGATCAAATAATATAAAAGATCTGGGGGTTTATTTCGATAAAAAAATTTCCTTCAAAGATCATGTAGATTACATAATCGCAAAGGCTAATAAAATGCTGGGTTTTATTAAGCGTAACTCTATCGATTTTAGAGATCCATATACGCTTACAGCGTTATATGTATCTCTAGTAAGACCAATTTTAGAATACGGTGTAATTATTTGGAATCCTTATTACAAAATCCAAAAATTTTACTCGTTTCGCCCTGAGAAGATTTCAACTCACAACAGGAAGACCCTCATATGATGCAAGATGTAAGTTGTTAGGTTTAACAAAAATGTCTAATAGAAGATCTGTTTTCTGTTTTATGTTTGTTCGCGATATTTTGACATCGCATATTGATTCATCAAATTTATTACAGAGTTTCGGTTTAGCTATACCACCGAGACTACTTAGATCGCAGAACTTGTTGAATACTCATTTTCATAGAACAAATTATAGTAGAAATGAACCGGTTTCAAGGAGTTCCGCTTTGCTTAATGAGTTTTTAGCTGTAAATAATAAGATTGATGTTTTTTTATTAAATAGTCAACTCAATTTAAAGATCTTTTTTAATTATATTTTTGAATAATTTTAAGTACTCTTTTTTTGTTTTTTTTCTTATTTTTATATATAGTTTTTTTTTTTTTTGTTTTGTTGCTAGTCTGTAAGATCTAACTTTGTAGACGAATAAATAAATAAATATACGGGTAGAAAAATGATAGAAATATACCAACATATTTTTGGAGAGGTAATTTCGGTAACAGGTAATAAAATTTATGATTTTTGGTTGATTTTTGACGTTTAAATTTTTTTCTGGTAATATTATATCAGTGCCAAAAATGTTTTATTATTTTTTATACACAAAGTACAAGTAAATTGTTGTCGATAACGTAATTTTCGGATCGAATATTAATAAAATAAAAATAATATAAAATATACAAATAATATTGTTGGATTGACATTAAAATAATAATAAAAATTTATTTATTTATTTCTTTGCTAATAATCTCATTTTCGGCCATCTTGATATTTCAATAATCTGACAGCAACAATAATGGCAGAAATTTACCAGTTTTTTTTTTTACTTATGAATATGAAAGGTAGATTTGAGCGTTAGACTTCTGCCTCGTATAAACATTTGCAATAATTTTGCGATTGTTTGCTCAAAAATGGTTTATTCAAGAGTCCCAAATTGAAATACAGTCAAATGGCAGTATAAATTTCATTTGGCAGTTTTTTCTACCACTATCATTGTATTACAAAAAACTTTAATATTTTTATTTATGCCAATTTTGAAAACAAAAGAATATGTGAAACAAATTTTTGTCGGTGTAATTAATTATATTAATATACTAATTTGATAATACTAACTTAGTTGTAAAATACTTTTTAGAACTGTCAGTGTCTGTCGGTCACTTAAGTTTACATATTTACAGTATAATATTTGATTCAATTTATCATTTAATTTAAGTATTTATACCTCTAAATATGTGGGTCAACTTAGCTTGAATGCGCGCTATTTTTTTTTTTTTTTGTATTTTGACATAATGTAGAGTGGAACAAGGCATCCTAATTATACAGGCATGACACTTTGTACTTTTTTTTACAAATTTTAAACAAAAAAATTCTTATATGATATATTTAGAAAATGTATAAAAACTTGGTGCAATATTTTGATGAATAATTATTGCAAAAATAAAAATAATGATAAAAGAATTCATCAATAAAATTTTGTCACATCAAATTCATCTAAATCCATTAAACAAAGAAAATTAAACACATTAAATTAAACATTAATTTCTTAACTTTTCATATTTTTTATTTTTTTTCTATTAATCTAAGTGTGAAAAAATTTGTTTTTCTGATTAAAATTAAACATTGTAACTTTTATATATAACTAATACTTTTTTCTATTAATATAAGCATAAACAAATATGTTTTTCTATTTAAAATATATATTTTAAAATATAATATAGTCTTTTAAATATATTATATTTAAATTAAAAATTTTTATATTTGCTTTTTTCTATTCTTCACGTATATTTTGATTTTATTTCTGTATGTTGATATATTTTTTGATTTAAATATATTTTTTGATTTTTTGAGTTAAAATAAAATAAACCGATGTTTTTTTTTTATTTTTAAGAAGTAAATTATTGGTATGTAATCAGGGCATTCTAAATAAGATGAATTTTAGAATTTAGGATGTATATGTATAGAAATATAGAATTTAGGATGTATACATATCATACATATAATATGAGTAACAATAATTTAACAATAATTATTAAACCACATTTTAGAGTAAGCATTTGATAATAGAATAAATAAATTGTTTAGAAACAAATTTTGTTAATAGATAAGACATTAATATTTTTACAAAGTTCTTAAAACATTTTTTAACAAATCCGGGTATAATACTACAAGGTTATATGGAACATACAATTTACGTGACAACACCAGGAATCTAAGGCGACCAGATATTGGAAATGAAAAAAGATGACATTTATATAACAAAATAAAAAATTTATTTCAGTTCATTGTATATAAAAGTTTACATACATATCTTAATTTTTTTTTACATTTACATGTAAATTAAAATTAGGTAATAAGTAAAATTAGTTAAAAATAATAAAAATTAAAAATAAATATTCAGTTCATTTCAGGCAATCAATATTTGAATTAAAAAATATATTTATTTGAATTATAAAAAAACTTCTATAGAAATAATTTAATAATTATAAATTAAGTTATTAAATTATTTAATTTATTTATTTTTGTTAAAAACGTATAACATAAGTAAAAAATTTAAATTATACCTTATGTTATACTTTTTAACAAATTAAACAATTTAATAACTTAATTTATAATTATTAAATTATTTCTATAGAATTTTTTTTATAATTCAAATAAATATATTTTTAAATTCAAATATCTGTCGTCCAAATATCATCAATTAACGAAAACATTCTTTCCACTGATGCGTTTGTTCCTGAAAGACTAAAAAAAAAACAACATGCGGACACATAAGGGAACACAAATGTCACAACTGACAACCCTCTACACAAAAATTTGACGAAAATAAAATTAGTATTGCCATTTATTTTTCAAAAGCTAAAGCCCTATATAGCAAAACAAAATATTGAGTAATTTTTTAAAATAGATGACAAAAGATGACAGATTTTAAAAAAGATGATATAAAGAGGACACAAATTTTAAAGATGACAGTGAGTTAAAATAGATGACTGTCCTCTACAAAAGATGACGGATGGTCGCCTTAAGGAATCTAGCTTTTATTCCTATGATTTATAAATAACACTTTTGTTATTTCTATTTTCATTTATATTTTACTGTATAAGTATTATTTTTTCTTTATAATTATTCTATATTTTGTTTTATTTTTAATTTTCCCCACTTTATTAAATATGTTATTTCTTTAAAAGGTTCTATCGTCACTTATCTTTAGTTAACAAATTGAACCTAACTTTTTCAACAACTACCTAGACTAGTTTTAAATTTTTATTTTACTATATTTAATACTAGGGGCCCCTGTTGAGTAATTATATTTCAAGTTGAAGTCAAATTTAAAGTTTTTTAAAAAAACAATAATTTACGTACTGACATAGACTTCGCTCGATATAGCAGAAACCACTCGTGTTTAATAAAAAGTTTTGTGGTTAGTAAGTTTTATTTAGGACACATAAATACACGTCCCTCATATACTGCTTCGTTTCCGATATAATCCCTATAGTTAGTGGCATTTAGTGATAAAATTACTAAAAATAAAAAGTTTTGTTATTAAAGAGGTACGTATATATATACCTACATGATACATAATTTTAATAAAAACTATATTATTACTACAAATAACCAAAATTTAGAAACAGTTACTTAAAAAGGTAAAAATGTAGAATTCAAGTGATTTGTTTTTTTGTTGTTTTTATATTTTTTATTTTAGATGAATTTGTTTTTTTGTTTTTTTTTTTTGGCATATATACATAGATTCATTTGCAAGCCCATATGTAAATTTTAATAACTGATTTGTTTGCTTTTGTTTATTATTTTTATAAGATCTCACTTATGCATAATGTATTTGCTGAATAATAAAATCATATGAGTACAAAATTTTCAACTGTGTGCGCATTTTTGTTTTATATACAATCTTATATATTATATATATTAGAAGTTCATTAAGGAGTAGGAGAATCGAAATAAAATAAAAAGGTGTCTGCTGCGCAGGACCTTAAATGCTTGTCAATTATAATTATAGATTTTTTGTTTTTATAAATTTTTAAGATAAGTCTTCAATATTTAATGTAAATTAGCTTTTGGTTTTGATGAAATAAATTCTGTTTTATTATATTATTATATATTAATTGACAATAAATAAATTTAAAAAAGAAAAAACTTCTAATCACTCCAAAACTGAACTGAAAAATCTCATATAAGAAATTTCTTTGTTTACATTTTCAAGTGGCCTTTATGACGTCATATTGAATTGAATGTTGTGGTCTGTTTATTAGTAGGAGGCCTTGAGTGGAAGAACGAATTCCAAATAAATGGGAGAATGCAATGAAGAAGAAAAAAATGCAAGGAAGATTAATGTATAGTAAGTTCAATGAATTTTCATATTTTTTTTAATTAAATTAATTTTAATTAAATTAACTCATTTTATTAATAAAAATAAATTAACACAATTCATTTATAAAAATAATTAAAAAAAAAAAAAACAAATATTATTATAATTTCAAAATAAAGTTTTAAATGAAATCTCATTACTATCATCTTTACTATTCACTAGATCTCCAAGATCAATAGTTTGATTTAATCGCAAAGAATCAGAATTATGGGATATTTGTGTATCTTTCATTATGATGTTCATCTGAACATTTTCTGAAGATTTTGAACTCTCAATAGGACTTAATTCACATTTTAAATTTTTGAATAAACCAAAATCAAAAGATTTATTTAAATTTTCAGAATTTATAGAGGAACTAACTTTTCTTAAATTGAACGAATTTTGATTATTGCTATTATCCATAAATTCGATATGATTTTCAACATTTGGAATAAGTTCAGTTGGTGGAATTATTTGAATATTTTCAATTACTTTAGCTCCATAATTATTTTTATCATCATCTAAAATATTTTCATTTTGAATATTCTCTTTCAAATTAAAATCAAAATTTAAGTTTTCATCCCTTTCACAATTTTTTGTTTTGCTACATTCATTTGTAAATTTTTCATTTATTTTATCAAAATTGAATAAATTCTGTTCTGTGTTTTTCTGTGAACTTTCTTCAGGTATTGAGGTCATATCTTTATTTGCAAGTATTTGTTGCAATTCAGATGGTAGTGATTGTTTAACACTTTCAAATATCTCTTTCACTTTAATACGATATTCTTTTGTTGTATATGGTGGTGTATGACGTTGTATTGCAGCTATATCTGCATAAAAATCATACATTTTAAAACAAAATTCTTCCATTAAATCTTTGCTACAAGGAACTGTTTTTAAATTCTGTGGTGGTTTTATATTTACAAATTGATTTGGTAATTGATTAGGAAGAGAATTATTCATAAAATTAGATATAGAGATAATAGATTCACGTTTCTGTTGAATTTCAAAACTTTTATTTGGAAATAATGTATCAAGATTTTTTTGTAAAATTTCAATTTCCTCAATAGAATCCGAAAAAATTTCTGATGTTTTCTCTTCAATTTTCTAAAAAAAAAAAAAATGATTTTATTATTATTCTTGATGATGATTAAATTAAAGAATATTTTAAAATATAAATTACAGATTGTCTCATTCGAATGCCATTTAAAATATCATATGCATCTTTTAGAATTTCATCAGGTATCCCAATACATTTTGCTAGGCTTAATCCATAGTTTTTAACAGCAGTTACTCCTTCCTTTAGTATAAAAAAAAAAATATAACTGTTAACAAAAATATTTAAAAATACAATAATTTCTTTATACTAACCTTGACTTTATGAGTATATTTTAATGATAAAGTATCATTATGTACAACTTCCTCAGCTTCAACCTGTAAGCTAAATTAATTTTATTTATTTTATAAAAGAAATTTTTTAATAATTTGATTGAGTTCAAGCTTATATACTTAATAACATTGACAAATTTTTTCTTTAGGTCAGTTAATCCTAGAAAATGTGTTGCAACATAAATATGAGGCATGGATGACTTTACAAAGTTAATCTTTTCCGAAATACCAGGGCATATATTTTCATTTTGATTTTCATCTTCTACAAACTGACTCTCAAGCTCTTCTCCTTCAAATTGACATAACTTTGAACAAAGTTTCCAAGCTAAATTGAATCCTTCATTTGGATTAGTAGTTCTGCAAAGTTCATCAATTATAATAAGACTGCGAGAGGTTACATTACGAAATATATATTCTATTTCACGTATCTAAAATGTAGAAAAAAAAAAAATTATAAATCATAAAACAAAAAAAAACAAAACTAAAATCACTTCATTAATAAATCCTGATCCGTTGTCTTCAATTTTATCTTCAAATCCTAATCGAGTAAAAATTTTATCACATATTCTAAATTTAGCACTACTTGCTGGAACAAAACATCCCAACTGAAAGTGTTTAATTAAATAAAAAAATAAAATTGAAAATTTTTGTTATTCAAAACCTGTGCTATAATTTGAATTAAAGCAATCATCTTAAGGTAAATTGTTTTTCCAGCCATATTTGGACCTGTTATAATGAAAAAATTGTATTCAGGTGTTGCAATCTACAAAAAAAAAAATAATTACTTAATTTTAAGAGCAACTTTTTTAAATTAAAATTTCTTACAATATTATTTGGAACACAAATGGTATTAGATTTTGATTTTTCCAAAAATATATGACGAGCATCAACAATACGTGTTTCTTCACCGAACTCTGGACAACAAAAACCATCAGTTTGACTTACCTTAAACATAAATTTTCAATTAAAATAAAATATTTCTTTTGCACAAAATTAAAATATTTACTTTAGCGTACGAAACAATTATATCTAAATTTGCAATTAAATCCACAAGTAAATAGTTTGCTTCATTATATTGAATTAAATCTTCAGTTAATTTTCTAATTATCCTTCAAAAATAATTTAAATACATATTTAACAAAAAAATATAATATGTATCTTCAATTAGATAAAATTTTAATAATTTACTTTTCACAACAAATATATATTTCATTTGCAGTATCTCTTAGTTTGACATTCATTTTATTAATTTCATTAGTAGTCAGAAATATAGCATTTGGTCTTTCATAAAGCTAAAATATATATTTTAAGAAAATATAAACGAATTTTGAAATACATTAAAGAGTATTAAATAATAATACCAAAGTCAAGCCTTCAGGTACATCTATTTTTTCTGATATTTTTTTTAATTTCAACAATTGAATATGAAATCCTTTTGATATAGAATAAGTCATTCTTAAAGGTAAACTATAATGTTCTGATAATTGATTTATCATTTCTAAAATTAAATTGAAATTTTTATAAATTATTTTTATAAAATATACAATACTAAATTCACCATTAATTCCATCTGTTAAATTATTATATGCTTCACGTAATGTATCCAAATATTTATTTAAACCTGGTCGGACAGCATGAATTCTTTGAAAAGATTGTGCTGAACCTTTAATAAAATGAGTTTCTGGACGTAAAACTTTTTCAATAGCTTTTAACATATTTGCAAACCGATTATCGGTTAAGTTCTTCATTTTATAAAAGAAAAATAATTTATGAAAATTTTCTTATATTATTTTTTAAGTGCACTTACTGTATATATCTTAAATAAAGTGAAGGACTGAAATTGTTTGAGAACACTAGATAATTCTGGAATTATTTCAAGTTTACTTTTTAAAAGTAAAATTTTATCCAACATAATTTGAACTGATTTGGCAACATCATCTTCAACACTTTCATTAAAAGTTAATTTTAAAATTTTATCAACATTGTAGAATTTTTTTAATATTTCCTAAAAATATAGTTAAAACAAAAAAAATATTGAAAATATACAGTTAGTCATGCAAATCATTTTGCTTCAAGGTTTATGAAGATAAAAATTTACACTATACCGCAAATTCTAAAATTATAAACTTGCATGTACATAAATATATAGAAAACAATTATAATAATAATCTAGTAAAAAAACTTTAATTTACTGTTATTTGTCCAATAATATTTTCCGACTTAGAGCCATTTAATAATTCAATAATTGTTTCTTGAACAAATATAATATCTTTTTTTTCTATATATGGCTCAAGAATTCTAGCTTGAATTTGTCTTTTTCCAATATGAGTAACGGTCTTATCTAAAGTATTCAATAAACATGCTTTATTTTCTTTTGCTTGAAAAAGTGGTTTTAATAACTCCAATCGTAAACAAGTTTTGTGATCTAAAAAATTAAAAACAAAGAGAATTTTATTATTAACAAAATTGTATTTTACTCACCTAAAACCATATGAGCAAATTTAGCGCTAAATTTAATTGTTAAACCATTGCTCATAAATGCAAGTGAATATACAGCCTTTAAATATTTGAGGAGAGCAGAAGCCGCAGAAATTGCATAATACCTTTTTATTTTTATATTTTGATTTTATTTTTTATTTAATAATATATTTATTTAATTATTCATATACATACTTTTTCTCATAACTTTTTATTTCAATTTGACGTTCAATTAAACAACAATCTTTCAACATTTGTAAACCATCTTGTTCATTAAAATGTCTTCTTGGTAACGGTATAATTCTTAAATCAAAAAATATTTTTTGAATTTTTTCAATTGATTTACAATTTGAATCCAAAAGAGTTTTTGAAACTAAAATCTACAAATTGAAATATTTTCAAAAACATAAGTTCATAATTTAATCAATTATAATAAAATTATTGTTACTTACTTCTGAAGGTGTTTGTAATTGTAATTTTGTAATTAAAGCTGTGTACAAAATATCATCACTAAATTGTGATATGTGTAAAATTGGAAAGTTTATATCAAGTAAAGCTAAACCAATTTCCCCAACAGCATTTCCTCTTCCTTCACATAAAGCTAAAAATTTAGTATTTATTTTTTTTTTTTTAAAACATTTAAATTTTTTTTTTTTAATTTATAACCTGCAATAATTCCAGTTTTTTGAATATTCACTGAAAAGTTTTCATTCTCATTTTGATTTTCTTCTTCGAAAATAGGCTCTATACTTTTACTTATAGAACTATTTATAGAATCAAAATAGTTTCTTTGAAATAATTCAGAAGAATTAGTTGTGATTTCAGAAATTTGACTAAAACAAATTAAAAAAAA
The DNA here is from genome assembly GCA_963942445.1 of Argyra leucocephala. Lineage (NCBI taxonomy): Eukaryota > Metazoa > Arthropoda > Insecta > Diptera > Dolichopodidae > Argyra > Argyra leucocephala. Next base: position 5,115,616 of record OZ012681.1, on the reverse strand, counting down.
TTAATAATAAATAAATTGATTAAAATATGAAAATAAAAATAACATAGTGTCTCCACGTGAGAGTTTAGGTAGCAAGATAGTACTATAGTACAAATATAAATTGCCAAATAATATTTTTTAAACTACTGTGATGCAAGTTAAGCGGTAAACATAATTGCGATCACCGACCACCGACTACGAACGAAATTCGCTTCGCTCAACTATTTTTCGTCAAATGAAACACAATTGTAGCGAAACGAAATATAATAATAAATAAACAAAACAGAAAAGCAAATGGCGGAATTTCAAAGTAAAAAAATCATTTTGAATAATTTATTAATTTATTTGTAGCATCATCAGATCCAAATACATCGCTAATAAATCTATAATTATATATGTATCTAATAAAAAAAATAAATAAGTATAAATTGCAGAACAAAAATATTCTAATGATTTTAGAATAATTGTTTTGTTTTTATTTGTTGATGTTTAAAAACGTTGTCAGAAATGTCAAATCCGACTACCAGCGAAAAAAATAGAAAATATCCTTATTTCGACGACAACGAAAATGTGGTTGAGCGATTAGTAGTTGGAATTGTGAGCAGATACATAAGAGCGTATGTATTTTAATTTTTTCGTCGCGAATTTTTCGTCGGTAGTCGCAATTATGTTTACCCCTTAATTGCTTCAAATAAAGTACACATATAGAATAAAATGTCAAAAAACAATTGTTTATGAGAGAAATATATGTGTGGAATTCTCATGCATCGCTGCGTATTAGACGTGCATATTTTATCTGTCAAAAATTGTTTTATTTTGAAAAAATGTAGATAATTGCTGCGAATTAAATACAATTTGTATATGTTAATTATTGTATTATATTGAAATTAATGAAAAATCTTATTTAAATAAAAAATTCAAAACATTCACACAAATGCAAATATACAAAATATACACACATTCAATTAATATACTACAATAATAAATAAATAATTTCTATAATGTTTGTTAGTCATTTTTTTTTTATTAAGTTGTAAAAATGACAATTTTTGCATTCTTTTGTGTTGGTAGCCCTGCCGCTGCGCAACAAAAATTAAAAACAGAGAGATATCTTGCATCAAACAAACTGCGTGCAGAATTACATGTAATTGGCTCCATATAAAGCCATACATTCTAATTTATTTTTACTGCGATTGCCTACTTCCACACACGGGTCAACTTTCATCACTTTTTTCCTTTCGTTTTATTCCCCCCTTTCTATTAGCAAAATTAGTTTATAAGAAAGTGATGAATGTTGATACCGTGTGGAAGTAGTCATTTAGCGACTTACTTATGATAGTAATGTGTCAAAAAAAACATGAACAAATATATTACGAGTAAACTTAAGTTTATGAGCATCTATGTGGCTTCGGAAATTGAATTACAATAGATAGCCATAATCATAAATTTTATAAATAAATTTAAATGTATATTGTAGCCACCTCTAATTACCTGATAAAGTTTTTTTAATACCTGTTGATACGTTTTTTTTTTTTAAACAAAGTTTCAAATTTAATAATGTCCTAAATTGAAAAATAAAAATAAATTTGATAAAACATAAGGTGGATTTCCTCTTAATGGACGAACGTCCGGACAAAATTTTTAACCAATCAAAAAATTTTATTTTACCAACACATACACAAAAAAATCTCTCCGGGCAATTTTCTTCATCCAATTTCTTAGTTAAAATATTTTTAACTTTTGGCTGAAGGACGAAGTAAAAGAAAAGGGCAGATATATAATTATTTGATAAATATTTATTGCTATCTCGATTTATGTATGAACGCATTCACATATAGAATTTCAAATGTTTTTTTAAGAAAAAGACATGAAGTGTAATTTTTTTTGTTTTTTGTTTTTTAGTATAAGATTATTTTGTTTCTAACAAATTATTGGTATTTTAAGATAAAAGTAAAGTGCTATATTTTATTTTTTCGAATATTACAATGTATTATCCATTATTAATCTTAACAAAATTTTAAATTTTTTTAATAAAAATAATACAAACGCATGTAAACAATTTTTCAAAAGTGAACCTTTTTTGACTACATAATAAATGTCAGTCCTTCGCGCATTGAGAGGAAAACATAAAATTTTCTTTAATGGGATTTGTGTTTCATTTATAGTGTAAAATAAAATTGTCCGGACGTTCATCCATGAAGAGGAAATCCACCAATAGTCTGCGTCTATACTTTCTCTATATCTGGGGCACACGAAGGATTTTCCGGAATTTACCGAATTTTCATTTCGTTTCAAAATTTTGTTTCTGTTTTGGGTAAAATAAAATTTCTTCAAACAAGAATATTCTGTAAAATTTAACATCAAAAATTTAATACAAAAGGTATCAAAGGTTTTGTTCAGATAAAAAATAATAAACAACAACAATTTAATGCGATTTCAATTTCATCTTAAAGGCTTTACTGTATCCACCAAAATATATTATCTATTCAAAAATTATTATTTTATTTTCATTGTTCATTAATCATTATAATTTGATAGACGTATGTTCTTCCACATCGAATAATAAGATTTTTTTTTTAAATTGAAAATTATTAATAAAAATGTTTATTAATGAATATTTTTTATAAATTTTACCAATTTAGATAAATAATATTGAATATTGGTTTTTAAAAATAACACTATATCATAATAACAGCTTATTCATGTAGCAAAATAAGGTCACTAGATACAAAAGATAAAATTTATATGAATATAGTAAACTCCCTTTTTTAAAGAAATAAAATCCCATCATAGGCTGGGTTAGTAAGTATAGAGACATTGATATTACTTTAATAATAACAAATACATTTTTATGATGTTTTTAAATTTAAAGATTTTTTAAAGACTAAAAATTTGAAATATTTAATTCTAAATTTTGTTTTGATAAATTTTTTAATATTTTTGATAAATTTAATTTCATTATGTAGCGATAAAAATATATTTAAAAACTTATTTATTAATAAAAAACAAAACTGTTATAGAATCTAATTATGAATTTTAAATCTTACCGAAATGTCAAATTAATACCAGAATAATCTATCACTCAGATCAACCGAAATGGAAAAAATAGCGTCTCTTTTTATTCTATACTAAGTTTGAAAAACAAATGAAAAAAATCAAGCCAATTGAGATAATTTAAAAAAAAAAATGTATATGCATAATTAAATAAAATATTACTATACTCGTAATAAAATATTCGAATGCATATACAACACTGTCATACTAATAACTCTGACATGGAAACCTTTGGTATAAAATAATATTAATTTAATGAATTTTTACTCAATTATATCATCTTCAATTGTTTGATTTGATATAACTGAAACTTTTCCAGTTTCATAACTGTTTAATCTTGCTTTTGCTATGGCCAAAGTATTAGGATCTAAAAAAAAAAACAAATAAAAACAAAAACCAAAAATGAATCAAAATCGAAAATATTAGATATAAGAATAAAATATAAGAATAAAATGATTACCAAGGTGAAATATGGTTTTATAAAATTTTGAATTTGGAATAAAATTCATTTTAAATGAATAAAAATATGAAAATGAATTTTCGATATACAAATTTTATATTTGAATACTTTTCTAGTACTTTTGAAGTAGAAATTATTTTAAAATTAATTTTTTAATTATTAATTTGAACAACTAAAAATGACAAAAATTCAATCTTTGAAACTCTCTATAACTAAAAGACGGAAATAATTCTATTTGAGTATTTGAATTTGATATACTAGTGTTGCCATTGTGAATTCATAGTATTTGAATTCAATTTTCGAGAATCGAATTCAATTATTTTGAATTTGAATGTAGATTTATTTGTGTTAACTGGGTAATCTCAATTATTTTCGATAATGATTAAATATTTTATAAACAGTTAATAGACGTTAGTTAAGATTTAGGTTAGGTATTTCTTGTGCTAAGATTTTAATTAGGTTTTATATTAGCATAAAATAATTAATTAAAGGTTTTTACTTGTTATTTTGTCCTTTGCAAATTTAATTTAATTTAAATATTTAAGTCAGGTTAAAATAATTACAAATCAAAGGTGTAAATATTCTAGTAATATAAGCTCTAGAAATATAGAATTGAAATTTAGGAAAATAACATATTGTACAAATACATTAAGGCAATAAATAAAATAATAATAATAATAAACTTTTTAAAAGGCCCACATTTCGAAAGGGAAAAGGACCTTTAAAGTAGGCCTACAGATTTATTAATCAACTGTTAAAATAAATAAATTTTATAACCATGAATAATTTAATGTATTTTAAACTATTTCTAATTATTCGGATTTGATTCGAGGTCTTTTTGAGAGATTTTTTAGCTTGATAATTGAATTAATCTTTTTTGGATTAATAATTTTCTTTCTAATTATTTACAATTGTTTCTGTAATTTACCATAACATTTTTTTTTTGGTACTATAATTTTTTTTAAAAACTATAATTAAACCTTTAACTAGTAACCTAGAATTTGAAAAAATATTTAATATAATTTCAGAAAATCAATCTAGTTTTAAAAAAAACTCATAGTTGGGAGTCTCTGTTAAATTTGGTACAATTGGATTATAACAATTTACAGCATATTTGACTGCATATTTGACTGGAAAAATTAAAATGCTATGATCTAAAAGGCATATATAATATAAATTGTTTCATTTCTATTTAAACAACATTATTATTATATCAAATTCATCGCGGGGCAGAAAACCCACATATTAGGTGTGTTTTTTTTCTTAATATTTTTAAATGGATATGTCTAAAAATTTTCACATGTTCAAATTAGTTTTGTTTGTAGATGATCTTTTATTATTATGTATCTGATCATAAATGTATAGGAATATATTATGTATCTGATCATAAATGTATAGGAATATAAATAAAATTGTGAACTACAAAATCATTGTGATTGGCTAAAACAAAATCAACTTAAATTAAATATTAAAAAAAAACTAAATTTACGAAAATTAATTGTAATGAAAATGTTAAATTCAAAATGGATAATATAATGAGGAATTGAAGAAGTTAATGAGATAAAATAATTAGGATAATAATCTTAGATAATAAAATGAATTTTAAGAGCAATTTTAATTATATGTAGAGAAAAAACAATCCTAAAATACATACTTTAGTTAAAAAATTAGGTGTAGAATGTTGTTTAAAAAAAAAAATTTATAACGTCATGATAAAACTGTTAATCTGTTATATTAATGTCATTGCAGGAAAATACTAGATATACAGAATCGGGCAATGCAAATAATTTGAAAAATCAGTAGATATATACTGGAATAGTTTTTATACATGAAACCCTTTGGATATCGGTCTTATGAATATTATTTTGAAAATGAATCGTAATTTGTACCATGTATATTTCTGCAATTGATTGTTATACATAATACACATATTATATACATTCTGACATTCATCATTATAATTAATGAACAAAATCCTCGCACATATCTTGAGAAAAACAAAAAAATATCAAAAATACGATTAAGTATTTCAATACCTAAAAATATAATGTTAAAATATGTAATTCGGATTTTTGGTTTGGAAAATATAGCAAAAAACAAGTTATGATGCATATATGCTACAGTGTGCAATTAAGGGTTAAAGAAATATATTTAATTTACGGCTGAATTATTTTAGAATGAAATCTAGAAGTATGTTACTTTACAAAGAAATGAATTTTTATAATAATTTAACAAATCAATAAAAATTCGAAAGTAACATGAATATTTTTAAAAAGAGTATTATTCATAAATAATTTAAAAAAAATTAATTATAAAAAATAGTAAATTAATAATATGTGTATATAGAACTTACGGAATTTTCATATGAAATAAATAAAAAAATTAGTTTCAATATTTTTTTGTTTTTTATTTTCAATATTTTATTCAATAATTTTAATTCTTTATAGTATAACAATTTTTATTTTGCATTTCTTTGCTGATATTTTATTTTTTTTTGTTTTGCAAATTTTATAGTAGGTATAATTTTTTTTTTGGTTTTTTTTTTTTTTTTTTTTTGCAATTTTTATTAACTTATTCTTAAATATTAAATTTCCATCAATTAACAACTTAATCTTTTTCTTGTAATTTAATGATATTAAGCAACAATATTTTTTTTTTTTTTTTTTGTTTATTATCTCGTTAAATATAGTTAAGTGAATTTTTTTTTTTTTTTTTTTTTTGTTGGAGTTTTTAACAATATTTTTTTTTTTAAACAAATTTAACATTATATAGTATATATAAATATATTATATACACATATAATAGTATGTAAATGATAATATTTAAAATCAATGATTTCAAGAAAATATTTAAAAGGCAAAAAAAAAAAAAACTTATTTATTTAATTAATAAAAAAAAAAAATCAAAGATTTAAACACAAATATCGATTATATAAACTTATTAAATTGACAAAAATGAATAAAGAATATTAGGTAAAAATTATTTTAATAGAAATTTAATTAAATTATTAAAATTTAATTGAAATTTAATTGAATTTTGTGATGAAAACAATTTTTAATAATATTATAATATATAATGTAGTAGTAATATGACATTGTTGGATGGAAAATAAATACGTAAAACTAAATTCAACTTAGCACCTTTCCGAATTCAGATTCTCTATCTTCGTCCTTCATCTTATTATACAGTTTATTGTTTTAGTAGCAAATTTAACTTAAATTATATATATACTTAATTCAAATTATTGTAAATATCTATTTAAGTGTTAGCTTACTATAGTGTATAGATAACCTAATTAATTATATATATATATGTATTGTTTTATTAAGCCAAGCTAAAATATTTCCTACAGGTTATCAAGTTTTATAATATAAAACTGTTATAATAATTTATCATAATAATATAGTCATTGATGACATTATACAAGCTGTTATTATACTGAACTGTTATTTTTGAATGAAAACGAAGATATTAAAGATTCAGAAAAGAATCTTAGTGAAATTATTATAGAACCATCCATTTGCGATAATTATGATTTGTTTTTATTTATTTCAAATAAATTGAAAACTTATATTTTAATAATATTTTATAAAATATTAAATAACATTTTATTATTTTTATATTTTTTTTTTTTTTAAATTTTTTTTTTTAATAAATTTTCTTACATTAACATGCAACAAACTTCAGGTGGCTTAATACAATTATCTTTATTATTATCATTACTATTATTATTATTATTATTATTATTATTTAAATTTATATTTTTATTAAGCGATGTGTCATTTTTATTATAATTTATTGCAATTAAATTATTATTTTGAATTTTTTTATTAAAATATTTTTTTTGATCGTTATCATCATCTTCATTATCATTATCATTATCATTATCATTATCGTCATCATTATCATTATTTTTAAAATTATTATCATTATTATTAAAACTAATTATATTATTGCTTAATAATTCGTAATTATTTTCTAATAATTTATTATAGTTTATAGTTTTACCATAAACACTTTCGTATGGGGTTATATCATGTAATTCGTTCATTGATGAAGTACCACTACTAAACCTAGATTCCATAGTATCTAAGCTAGTATTATTTATAGTATTTCGGTGATTTACTCTATTTATATTTTTTAAATCAATATTATTATTATTATTAATAATATTTCGTTTTGAATTTTGTAAATATTTTGAAGGATTTTCAATAAAATCATCCCAATAATAATCAATTTGTTGTTCTGATGATGTTGAAATATTTTCATCCGATTTATTAATTTTATTATTAGCAACCCTCTCACATGTATTATTGTCATCATAAATGTCAAATTTATTTGTTATTTGACTATCACTATTATAATCACTGTCATTATCATTATGATGTTGTTGATTTAAATGACTTTTATTATGATTATTTAATTTATGAGATGACACATGCAAGGGGTTGCTTTTCAAGTTTTTTGGCTTCTTAATTTTATTTTCTTCTATTAATGCCATTTCGTCCAATTTTTTTTCTTTTTCATTTGTTTCTGTATCAGTATTATCATTTTCTTCAATTTCTGTTTCATCATCATAATTTTCATTATTTTCACTATCTGTTATTGACCAGCAATCATTTTCATGATAATAATTTTCATTGTTCTCTTCATCATCATGCAATTGATATAATGATAATGATGATTTAATTCTTGTATTTAAATTTGGATCATCTGGTAATCTTAAAATTGGTTCAGGAGTTTTTTCTTTTATTTCTTGTGCTAACCATTCTTTGACGGCAAGTGTTATTGGAAATTTCTTTGGATCATGATAATCATCAATAACTATTGATGCAGATTGTATATCATTTTTATGTGATTTAAGGGGGAATAATTTTGAACTTTTGTCATTAGAATTTTTAAAATTTGTAAATTTCAGGTTATCACAATCTTTAGAATTTCTATTACTAGAATTGAGATCTAAATTAATAGGATATTTAGTATCTATAATTGGTTCATTATTTATTTTAATATGATTATTACATAATATATTATTACCATCAATTTCATTTATATTATATTCATTTCCTGATGATGAACAACTAGTAATAATATTATCATCGTGTAATGCCATTTCATTTTTTGGTGATGTTAAAGAATCTTCTAAAGTGCTTGAATTTGTTTCAGAACTTTCTAATGAATTTAAATCATTTTCTGAATTATAATAACCATTTCTATGTTCATCACAAACTAATGGTGGTGTTGTTGCCAGTCTATCGAGTTTTTTCAATTGTTCTTCTAATTGTTGTAATTGTAATGCAAGACTAGATGTTGACTTATGTTTATCTAAACCATTTAAACAAATTAATTCATCGTTTGTATCCGAACATGAATGTGATAATCTTTCTCTATGCAATGATATTGAATTATTATTACCATTATATAATGGTAATTCAATTTTATTAATATCATTTGAATTTAATAATATTTCATTATCTGTTTCTACTAATGTTAAATTTTCAAATTTCTTATAATTTATATTATTTTTTAATATATTACCATTTTGATGATGATGAATACCATTGACTTGATTGCATACAATATCACATGATAAATTATCTGGAATATCAGTTATATCAGTTAAACCATTTAAAGAATTTTGTTTAATATTCTGATTAATGTCTTTTATACAATTTAATCCTATATCTCTGTCATAATTATTATTTAATAGTTCAGCATTTAATTTTCCTTCTAATTTTGAATCTTGATTATGATATTTACTAAAACCATTTGATATTTGATTTACTGTAGTAACTGAAGTATGACCATTCATTAAATTCATTTCAAGTTGATGTTCAATATCTGTGTGTGAAATTTCGTTTACAGATTCTTTTATATCCGATATTTCACATTCGTTTAGTTTATCTGGCTCTTTAATATTAACAGTATTTATTTCTTGACAAATTTCTTCATTATTACTGTCAATAATTTCATTTTGAACACTTTCTGTATCACTGTTAGCATCAATATCATATTGCAATCTGTTCTCTGTTTCACCATTGGTTTCTTCAAACGGTAAATCAGATGCTATACTTTCTGTATGATAATTAATTTTCTCTGAATGTGTTTTTTCTTCTATTTTCTCATTATTGAATTTTGATACAGTCTCTTCACTTGATTCTATAGAAATATCATTTTTTTTATCTTCGTTTTTAGTTTCCATTAAATTGTCTTTTTCAATTTTTATTTCTTCATCTAAAAATTGTTTTTCTTGATTTTGATCATTATTGTTTTCACTTTCTAAAAAATCTTTCATTTCGAGTTTAATTTCTTCTTTTAAAAGTTGATTTTCTACTAAAATCTCATTACTTTCTTCAGTGATATTTTCAATATTATTTAATGGTTTAATTTCTTCTTCATTTCTTTCTATGATATTTTCATCTTTACTAACAATTGTTTTTGGTTTATCCTTATTTTCAGAAGTTAACGGTAAATCATAATTTTTTTCATTTTTCTTCACATCTTGTTTACTACTTTGGTGGTCGATAGTAATGGTTTTTTTTTCAGAATCTAATTTTTGATCAAATTTTGATGTTTTTGTTAGGATTTTTTCTTCTTTACATTTATGTTTTTTATTTTCAACATTATTTGATGATATTTCCTTATTCTTTGATTTCTCTTTTTTCTTATTTTGTTTTATTATATTTGAAACTAATTGCTCTTCTTTATCATCTTTTGAATCTAATATTTTACCATCAAGAGATGATTTAATTTCATCTAAATTATCAATTGATTTTTCAACAGATTCCATTTTTTGAATCCATTTTAAAGATTCTTTAATACAATTTTGAATATATTCAGAATTAGCTTCTTCTTTTTTTATTATTAAAGAATTAGGAACTTTTTGTGTTGAATTTGAATTGGTATCAATAAAGTCTTCATGCTGTTCATTGTCTGTAGTAATATTATTTAAAACATCAACAACTGACTCGATTATTTTATCTTTTGAATTATTATTTTGATTAATTTTATTTTGTTTAGATTTTCCATAATTTTGAGTTGAGATGCTTATATTTTCCAAACATGAAGACTTTCGTATCAAGTTTTTTGGATCCTCACATAAATTTGATCTTATATTACCGAAACTATTTGTAGTAGCAGTAGTGGCAGCTAATGACTGACTACTATTACCATTTAATGCAATAAAACTTGCATTAAATATATTATCAGACTTTTTATTACAACCGATTGGTGATGAGCTATTACTAGATAATGATTTAATAACATTTAATACCATTTCTTCTTCTTCTTTTAGAATATTTTTTGTTTTATATTTATAATCGAATCCATTTAACATATCCAAATTACTACGACCTAATGTTGAATGTTTCATTAACAAATTATCTGATGAATTTCCAATTGTATTTAGTTTTTCATTTTCATCCTCCTCATCTGAATTTGATTTTAATTTCATATCTAATTCTTTTTCTAAATCTTGGAATAATTTCATGGCTAACTTATTATCATCGATATCTTCTTCATCTATTCCTAAAATTTCATTATTTTCTAATTTATTAAATTCTATTGAAGTGTCATCAGTTTTAATTTGGCTGACATTAATTTCATTTATGGATTCAGAAGTAGTTTTATTATGTGTTGTTTCTTTTGTTAAAGATTTTTTGGCATTTGGAGATTTTTTCGTTGATTTTTTATTTTTTTGTTTTGATTTTTTCTTCTCTGAGCCTTTATTCATTGAGCTTTCATTAGCGATTGGTACCGAATTATTATTTTCAATCTTTGAACTATTATCATTTTCATTTTTAACATCATCTGATGTATTTTTAATTGTTTCAATTTCTAATATTTCTTCTTTAACAATTTGAACTTCTTTAACGGGATTTATTTCGGAGGCGATTTCTTCAAGAGATGTTGCAATTGTTGCGGAAGTAATTTCATCCATAAAATCATTTTCAATAAAATCTTTATTTGAATAATTATTATTATTATTCTCTTTATTTTGTTTACTACGTTTGCCACGAGATTTAACTGTTTGCCAACAAACATTTTCTTTCATGGCAGTCATTTTTTCGGCAGTTTCTAAAGATTTAATTAACATTTGAACTTCAGCATCGTCTAATTCATTTTCAGAAGAATTGGCAGGATTTGATTTATTTGTTGCAGAATTATCTTTGATTAATGTTTTGTCCTCGGAAGCGATTAGATCTCTATTTAACATTTGTGCATAACTGAGTGCATTTGTTGTTGACGATGTTGTTGTTGTTAATTTGTCAATCTTGATTGTTGTTGGCTTTACTATTGTTTCTTCAAGTTTTTCTTGTTGAAGAACTGAATTTTTATCCGTTTTAATATTATTTAAAGTTTTATTATTATTAGTTCGGTTATTATTTTTATCAGAAATTGAATTTTTATTTGAAACATTTTGATTTATTTTATTTTTATTAATATTTGTCTTTATATTTGTTTTTGTTAATTTATCTTTAGTTTTTAAATTAGATTTCATATCTTTAATTTCAAATTTATTGTTGTTGTTATTTTTGTTTCTATTGTTATTATTACTATTCTGGAAGATCTTAGACTGCTGTTTTGTCGCTGATGATGATGGTGTTATATCATTTTGCATCGCTAATGATCTCTTAATTTGTTCGGCTAATGTTGGAACTGATTTTTGACTAGATTTTGATCCGGTAGTATTTGTTGAAATTTCTTTTACACTATTTTCTATTTTCCGTTCATCTTTGACATTTAATGAGTTTTCTTTTAAGACTCTATCAGTTGTAATCTCTTTATTATTGACTCTTTTAACTGATTCTATATTTCGATTATTATTGGAAACAACATATGAATTTGATTTTGGTGTATTGTAATTCTTTTGTAAATATCTTGGCTGAAATTCTTTAACATTGACATTTAAATGTGGTTTTATAACATTTCTAGGCACAAATTCATCCACATTAACATTAAGGTTAACTTGCTGTTTATGTTCCTAAAAATGAAATAACAAATTATAAAATTGTTTTAATTCAAGAGCCTCCAAAAAAATAATTACAGTCTCTTGAGTTTTTGATGATTTAAGGTCATCGGCATCACATGATTGTATGTTTTCATTTGATTCCTGTATTTCTATTGAATTAGAAACTGCTGTTGTTGGTTCATCTTCTTGTTTCTCCTTCCCAGTATTATCGTCTTTTATTGTTGACTCCTATTATAGTAAATTTTGTGTTATTAAAGTTAAAATCTATTTTATGTCCTTATCTAAATCATACTTCTATTAAATTTATTTCATTTTCAGTCTGATTGGTATTGGTTTCTTCTGGTTTTTCTATTGTCGGGTTGTCACATTCAGTTTTTTGAATTTCATTCAAAACCATTTCTTGATTTTCTCCTTCCACCTCTGTTATCATTACTTCTTCATTTATAATTTCTGGGTGCAATTCATATGGAGGAGAACCTAAAATGTAAGTTAGATAAAAATTTAATTTGGTTAAATTAAAATGAATTTTATATTTTTTTTACCAATGAATGGCATTATTGGTGGTCCACTATAATAATTTATTGGATAAAAAAATTGTGGATACAATGGTGGTGCACTATAAGCAGCAGCACCACCAACACCACCACTACCACCTCCACCACCATAATTAATGAAATTTGGATCGCAATTATTTCTCTGCAAAAACAAAATTAAATATTTAAATTTTTTATATTAAACGAATTAATTGGGATTAATTAAAAAATAAAATAAATAAAATATGCTTACCATATATGGATGATAAAATTTATTGTTGTGATCAATACTTAAATCTATTGTTGGTTCATTTTCTAATTTAGGTTTTGATTCATTGGACTTTTCAGAATTTTCTTCACTATTATCTTTGTTGTTGTCGTTGTTGGTGTTGTTGTTGTTGTCGTCGTCGTCGGTAGTTTTGGTCGTATCTATTTCTTCTATTATTTCAGTAGTCTGAGGTGGGGATTCTTTTATTTCTGGACTTTTTATTGTTTCAGGAACTTCTGAATTATTTTCACTTTCTTTAGTATCTGTTTCATCGGAAATTATTTCCTAAATAAATATAAATTTCATATTTAATATACTTTAAATATAAACTTTTTCTATTATCTTATCATATTTCAATAAATTGAATTAAAAAACTCACTTGAATATTTTCTGTGGATAATTCTGGTTCATGTTCAGTAGTTTCGTTATCGATATCTGATGTTGAAGGAGTATTTAAATCTGGAGGACAAAAATTATAAGGCGAATAACCATAAGGCATCATAAACATTTGACCAGGATAATGATCAAAACCATTTGGGGGCACAAAAGCTACAATTTAATATATATGTATTAAAATATATATATATATATATATATATATTTATTTATTTTTTTGTTTTAATAAATAATTCAATTTATAGTTGATAAAAATATACTTACGGTTAACATATAAAATACCATTTTGATCAATATAACTATACATAAAAGCATGCTCTGGATCTACTATCGAATCAGAGTGAATTGATGAACATTGTTCTGGACTTAATGATGAAGGTACACTTGTGGCTGTTGACAATGATTCTTCAGATACAATACTTGCTGTTGCAGATGATGTTGTATTTGTATCTGATGTTGATGATAAATATGATGGTGGTTTTGGTCTTGATAAATAACCTTTTTTAAATATAACATCTTGTCTGGGTGTTGTGATTCGTGTGTAATCGTCTATTAAAATAACAAAAATATAAAATAATTTATTTATATTAATTAAAATTCTTAAACTTATAAAATGAATATCATGATTCATAACTGTATATAGCTAGTTGTAATTTCACTAGAATATAAATATTTAAACAAATTCAATAATATGATGAAAAGATTTATTTTTCTGAACAATGTCAATGCATTAAATTACTAAACGATTTCATTTAATGCTAAGCAAAAATTTGAAATTTAATTATTTAATAATTATTAATTAAAACTTTTAATTGAAGAAATATTTTGTACTTTCAATACTAATCAACTCATTAACAGGTATTGTAGTGGTTAAACTACAATACAACAGCTACAGACAACACCTAATTTGAATTTGAATATAGTCTCAAAACTCATATTATATAGATTTTGATAAAACGAATATGTGAGTTATAAAATCCAAATAAACTTTTCACTTGTTAAAATCTCAATAAATCATAGTAAAAAAACTGTATTTATTTAAAAATTATAATAAAAGTTAATTACAAGTCAGAAATTAATTTATTAATTTCTAAATAAATATAATTAATTAATTTAATTAAATTATAGTTAATTATTAAAACATTAATTTTATTTTATTGCCACAAATTAAATTTTCAAAATTGTATGTAAGAAGGTATTATGAAAATTAATTTTATTATTTTAATAATGCAGGTTGTCATGACAATATTGTTTACATATATTCAATTTGATTTATTCTTCCGAAATCGGATATATTCGGAATAAATTTTTAAGTGTAGACAAAATGTACATTGAAGTGACCGTTAAGTTTTATATGTTATGAATAAGTATAGGTTTGAAATAGAAAGGTATTGTCACAGCATACATACGTGTTATAATATGCCATGACCGGCAAAGAAAGTTGATTAGTCTGGTTCAGGAGCTACAAAGTTAATATGTAGGCCATCTAAAGGTGACCATATACTACACATGCATGCATGTACATTATAGACTCTATACTATAATGCACATGCTCTATACTATAGATGACTGTATAGTGTGATTCGTTGATTGTCGGTTTTACACGCCAACTGCGTGATTTTAAAAAAATTTGATGTTTTTTTGTTTGTAGTATATGCATGAATGCGTAGTTATATATTTAAATTTCACATTTCAACAAATGTTTTTGTAGCGTTAACAATAATTAAATGAAAAATATAAAAATGAGCGTCAGTAAAAAATTCTGGACAGAATTTTTGGAGCTGTATGAAAGCCATGTATCATGTTTATTGAAAGTTAAAAGTGAGGAATCGCGGGTGAATCGAGGGTGCTCTATCGATTGGTGGTGTTTTTAACCGGAATGAACCGCAAATCGAAAAAAAAAAAAAAAACAAAAAAAAATGTATTTTACAAAAGTTACTTATTCTTCGACGTAGAATCCGAATTTGCATTAAAAAACTACACCTTCCTATTTGAAAATCTTGATTTCGGCCAATTTCGGCGATTTTTGGTCTGAAATCACCAATCGATAGAGCACCCTCGATTTAGCTAATAAAATTTTTATTTAATTTTAAAATAACTGCTCCTTCCCCTCTTAAAAAGCTGATACGCATGGTCTGGACCACCCGGTATAATATTAAAAAATAGGGCATATTATGTGTTTTTTTTTCTCTATTGCTGGAACTAATAAAATAACTGCACACGCATAGTTTAGATATTTTTGTACTGAACGGCATGAAATATCAGGCATGAGCAAAAATGCATGAATAGTATATATGGTGAGAATATACATGTACAGTTTGCCCTAAGAAAGTAAGTAATGTAAATAAAATAATTATATGGTTTGTGTCTTTACTTTAAGACAAAAAAAAAATAATTTAATGTTGACTTATTTAATTTACCTTCATTAAAAAGTGGTTTCGTACAATTTTCTTTATTTGTTGCTGCTGCTACTGTGGATGATGATGATATTGATAATGTTGATAATTCATTATTTGATTTATTTAAATTATTTTTATTAAATGATGTATATGATGTCCGGTTTGCTCGACTAGTCGCTCGTCCAGCACCATAACTTGAATAATATTTTGATGTTGATGATAATGATCCGCCATTTTGCATCGAATATGGTTTATGTCTATTTATATTATTACAATTATTATTATTATTATTATTATTATTATATGAATATCTAGAAGATGATGATAATGATCTTGTATATCTAATATTATTTGAATTTAATGGTGTTGTTGATGTTGTTGTTGTTGTTGTTGTAATTGATGTATCATTATTGATACTAGAGGCGTTACTGGTAGTATTTATTGCAATAAAATTATTATTATTATTATTGATTGAACTACTATTGTGCTTATTATTATAATAGTAACTTGTATTATTTGTATTATTATAACTATTAATTCGAAAATGATCGTTTCTATTGCTATTGTTATTATTAAAATAATTATTCGATGATGGACTGAATGCAGATGATTTTCGTTTTAAGTACGAGAAATTTGTTCCAGAATATTTAAAATTGTCATCTACTGAAGAAGCTGTAACAGATAATAAAATAAAAAAATATAAAATTTAATTTTAAATATTTTTTTTTATATTAAATATAATTAATTTAAATTAAAATTTATTCAAATCTATAATCATAAATTTGTCTTATTTTTTTGCAACTACATTGTCTAATGATGGGAAGAGATCATTTTAGAAATTTTTAGTTTTAATTTTTTTTGCTAATTTATTTTGCGTTTATATTTTTTTTTTGTTGTTGAATTTCATATTTTGGAATTTATTATTTCTTAAAAATCATTTACATAATTTAAATTAAAAAAATAAATGAAATAATTTTAAAAATAGTTTTTTTTTTGCTTTTCAGTTGTTTAAACTTTCCTTCAGAATTTATTTTTGTTGTTGTTATTTTTATATTGGAGAAATATTTCTAAAGTACCTATAATATAGTTCGGCAAGAAGGTCAGTTAATCTAAAAATAAAATGTCAAATTTACATAAAATGACAATAAAAAAATATAATATTTTTTGTTTGATTTTCGTAGAAAAGAAATGTTAATTGTCATAATTTTAAAACACGCTTCTTTAAAAAAGATGAATTGAAAAAATGAGAATAAAATGTTAAAGGTTAATGACGACGAGTAAGTTAAGTAGTTTTTGTTGTTGTTGTTGTTATTTAAGAATAGATTTTTTTCAAATGAAAATTAGTTTTTTATTTAGCTATTTAATCTTGATTTCCTTTTTTTAAATATTTTCTTTTGTTTTCAACCTCTGGATTGTTTGCTGGATTACTCACATGCATTTTTATAAATTTATTGTGATTTAACAGGTCTGTTAAATTTTAATAAAAATATTTTCTCATATTTATTTTTATAATTTTTTTGTTATAAAAGTGATTTTGTATGCAATATGAGTTAACCGACAAGCGGAAAATAGATTTTCAATATCTACTCAAAGTTTTTTTCTCTGATGGTGTTAATGAAGAAAAAACTCTCTGTAGGAGAGCGCAAAATTTTTCGTGCAGAATTTCTTGTTTACGAAAATGTCAATAAACATGTTCAATTAATTTTTTTTGTTTACATTTATTTCACAGTTGTTTATGGGTTTTTATTTTCATAATAACGAACCTTTTTTATTAATTTTTTTTAAAAGGAATTGGTCTCCACTTTTAGGATATTGGCAGACTCATCAAAAGAATATTTTTTGTAAAAAAAATTTTTCTACAGATATTTACAATAGTAAATTATTAAATATGGACAATAATTAATTTGCATGAATAGTGAAATGAACTTTGAAAACTTTGCCAAACAGAAAAACATCTGCAAAAATCTGAAAATTGTTTTTTTTTTATGATAAGAATTTTATTGATATGAAAATTTGAACCCCAGTAACACCTTCTTTCTTATTAAATTTTTTTCTTCAGACTTGAAGGATTTTCAAAAGCAAAAATGTTAACACAAGTCCAGATTATTTTAATTTTTTGTTAGAATATATAAAAAAATGTTAAACAAGCGAAAAGTTTTACTACCACTGCAAAATTGTCCTACCACTGATGTAATACTAACAATTATAAATACTAATGTGCTTGATTTTTAAGTACATCAGACTTATTTCACTATATTATAACCTTGCAATTGTTTTACGCTTAACAAATTTTTAACTGTCAATTAAACTAGACACTCCGGTATTAACATTTTGAAACAGACTAGTTTGTGGAGCACATTTCATAAAATCAGATCATATGAATAAGATGTTCAAAGCTAGATTAGTATCACTATTGCGGCGAACATACCATAGATCATTGACTATCGGCGCAACACCAATTATTTTGTATGCAATTTTGAATTCTCATGCCATGAAATCGTCACATAGAATACATAAACAAAAAAGCTAACAGGGTATTTTTTGCATACCAAAGTATGTTTGGCAAAACATGGGGATTATCTACAGATGACTGTATGGTGCTACAATTCTACAATACGATCTACAATATCTTAAGCGACATTTGTATGATGGTCAAAAATAGAATAAACGAAAGCATGTACTAAGCTTTCTAAAATACAAAGAATAGTATGCCTTTGGGGCTACTGGAGCACTCAAAATGTGTACTATAGCTGTTAAAGAAGTTTAATAAAACTAGGGGAAGGAAACAGAGTTACTCTTATGTGGAATCCTGGGCATGAAGGAATACAAGACAATGAAGAAGCAGACGTTTTTGCAAAAAAAGGTGCGAAAAGTCAATTCTTATAACCAGAGCCAAGTATTTTGCTCGTTCAAACGCCTACTTACAAAGAATTGTTTCCTAGTGGGAAACTACAGAAACCCAAAACATATGGGATAGTTGCAAAGGACACACGCAGTCTAAATCCTTTTTCAAACTAAGTATCCAAAGACTGACTCAGGTAATCAGAGAGATTAGATTCAATGTCAGAATGCTGATATGATTTATCCCAGATCATGGCCTATTTAATAAGCAACTTTTCAAGATTGTTAGATCGATCACAGGCAGATGCAGACTTTGCTTAGAAAAAGAAGAATCCTCCACTCATATTATATTTGTATGCGACGCCATAGCTCGCAAAAGATACAAATAGCCCCAGTAACACACATCGTTTGATTCTGAAATTGATATAAAAGCAATAATAGCGTTCATCAAGACTATATAGACCTATAATTCAGAGATAAACGGGGAAGTACAATAGATCTGAAGAGATCGCGCTTATGGTAGAACTCCTCATTAATTAATTTTGAACAAATTTTGTAATTATCAATTCATACCACTCTTTTCACAGGTCTCGGTTATTAATGAAAATGATATTTAATTTGAAAATTCAGTCAATTTCTGCAACTAATGAATTTTTTGCGTTAATATAAAAATGGCAAGTTAATAACCACAATGTTGTTAACTTTGCATTACATATATTTATTTTATTTTTATATACTCTACTTTTTTTACTTTGCTTGTTTATCTAAAAATCCTCATTTCTTTATTTTCCCTACATGTTGATATAGACATGTTTATATAGACATGTTTTAATAATATTATCTCTGTTATCTCTTTAGGGCACTTGAAAATTAACTTTTTTTTTGTTACTTTCGTACTTTAATATTTATACATTAAATACACATTATGTACTCGTATGTATTTTAAAATGGAAGTTTTATAAATAATATGTTTTTTTGTTTTTTTTTTTTATTTTCAATAATCACATTTTCAATAATAAGATTAAGTCTTCTGACGTTATAAACTGATTTATAAATTTGATGGAACATGAAAATAATAATTGTGATATATTTACATATATATAATATAAGTGTTTTATTAGTTTATTATCAATTTGACCTACTGTTCCTACTCTATAATTTGTAAAAAATGGCAATTAATTTTTTTTTATGATGGCGAAAATTTTGTGTTGCAGAAATAAAAATTTTATTTTAAATTTTTGGGTGTATATTTTTTTTGTACATGTACTCTCTATTATCAGCTCTAATCAATTTAATAAATTTTCAATTTCAGTTGCTTTACTACACTCCTCTTCATTATTGTCCTGTAAACTTCGTTAGTGGGAAATTGTGTATACAGTAAGAAATGAAGGGTAGAAAATTATGCTGACTAGTGCTATTTTGGATTAGCCAAGTTATTAAGATGAAAGCTTTTCAACAACATATAAAGATGTGGGTTATGCAGTAAGGAGAGTGCCTGCCTTTCAATCGAAAGATACCAAGTTCGATTCCCAACAAAGGCAAAAAAAATTTTTTGTCAATTTGATCGATCTAGTCCAGTACCATTTGTCATTGGGATAAAATAAATGATTAATTTTTTTCGATTTTCGATCGTAATTTCGAAAATTACGAGTTGGAACATAAATATTATATAATTTTAAAATAGAAGGGCAGTTTATTCTAAATGATAAGACATCGTAAAAGAACATTACTGAAGCTACATTACGCCTGGATTCAAGAGTACAAATATCAATTAATTTACATTTGGCAATATAGCCAGTAGTATGAACTTCCCAATTGAATTTACGGAGACAAAATCGAATCATGTTCTTCTGAACAGATTCAATTCTTTTTATGTGATTAGTATAAGATGGAGTCCAGATAGACGAAGCATACTCAAGAACCGAACGAACTAATGAAGTATATAGGCTTTGGAATGTGTATGGATCAGAAAATTGTTGAGAATTCCACTTGATGAATCCAAGCATAGTAAAAACTTTGGATATAATAAAATCAATATGAGGCGATTGAAATATAATTTATTATCAAGAATAACTCCCAAATCCTTAATTTGAACAACAGTATCCAGTGATTTACCATTTAAATTATAGTTGAATTCAATGAAGTTTTGAGTTTTGTAAAAATTCATAACTTTACATTTGTCAATATTCAAAATCAGGTCATTTTAAGTACACCATTCGTAAAATTTAATAAGATCATTTTGGAGCCTAATACAATCGTCTAAAGATCTAATAATTGCAAATAACTTAGTGTCATCAGCGAAAGATAAAATAGAACTATCAATATTACAACTACTATCATTCATAAATAAAAGAAAAAGTAAGGGACACATATGGGTTCCTTGAGGGAAGCCGGAGATGATTCAATATTTGACATTTTTACGGATAGTTTACGATAAAGTAAATATAGGACCGTAACCAATTTAACATAGTGCCATATAGATACCTAATGCATCAAGTTTTGATATGGTACTTTATCGAAGGCTTTAGAAATGTCGGTAAATATTGTATCAACTTGAAAACCTTGCTCAACTGAGCTATAAACTGAATTTGAGAATACAGATAAGTTGGTAGTAGTCGATTTACCCTTCATAAAACCGTGTTGGTTTAGGGAAATATGTTTTTTGACCAAAAAGTAAATTCTATCTGTGACGATAGCCTCAAATATTTTTGGTATGGCAGATAGTTTAGCTATGGGTCTATAATTCTCAACAGAAAGTTTTGATCCAGTTTTTAAAATAGGAAATATATGGTTCGTATGTATATATGGTATAAAGATCGATTGAAAATGATCAATAATGGTACAGAAATAGTATTAATGTAATTCTTAAGAAACAAATTTGGACTAGTCTATAGTTTTATAGAGAAAGTCTATAAAAACCAAATAAGATCAGTCGAAAAGAAAATTCTGCGTAAGATTTTTAGTTTTATAAAAATCAACGGAAATAGACATACAATAATAATTATGAACTGTGTTTTACAATAACACCAACTTAGCTAACCTACATCTACACTAATTTTGTATAAAGGAATCCTTTCCTAGTGCTTGGGTAGCGTGTAAAAAAAAAATATATATATATATATATATATACATAACGAATTCGCTGGATACAATATGTTCTAAATACAGAACAAAACTGTTCGGCAAGAATGGTTTTTAATGCTACCCCATCAATTGTGCACAGATCAAATGTAGACCAAAGTCATAGCTGGAAAGAAGAAATTAAAAAAATGTAACTATGGTATACAAGCTAATCGCGAGATAGATACCAGTGTATTTCTGTAGTCAATAGACTTATATATTAATTTTGTTAAGCCATCCAACCTACAATCAATCACGTTTTATCACCAACCCCAACGCGTGTATATTATAGTGAAAATCTAACATCAGATTTACCAAGTATGCAATGATGCAGTGTAGTGATGAAATCATA
Source organism: Argyra leucocephala (assembly GCA_963942445.1). Classification (NCBI taxonomy): domain Eukaryota; kingdom Metazoa; phylum Arthropoda; class Insecta; order Diptera; family Dolichopodidae; genus Argyra; species Argyra leucocephala. The sequence continues at coordinate 5,093,243 of OZ012681.1, read as the reverse complement.
TTTTCAACGTATACAATCAGTATTTAATTTATTTATTTATTTATTTTTTTTTAATTATATTCTTCCTTAATTCAATTTAAAATATTTAGGGGTTATTGCTAGGTGATTTCCCTTCGTGAATTTTTCAAAATGATCCAAAAATAATTTAAATTTAAATTTAAATAAATTGAAATAAAATACAAGAAACAAAAAAAAAAAAGTAAATTACTTTTCTTACCAACAACGAAAATTATTTATTTTTATTATTGTTTTTGTTTTTAAACTACACAGAAGGGGAGATTTTTGTTTTTTCAAAATCAATTTAATTATTTTAGCTCATTTCATCATCATTAGGACATTACATTATTTTATTTTAGTTATTCTATTTTAGTTTGAAATTAAAAAGAAAAAACAAAAAACTCGATCCATTCTTTTAACGAACAAAATATAGGTATAACTAGTATATATATATTTACATATTTGTATATAATGTACATATGTACTTATTCCTATCTCTTTTCAATTAACAGTATATTATACTTAAGATTTATACTTAAGATAAGATATTCCTCAATTCGTTGACAGTTCAAATGTTTGATTTTTTTAGAATGTTTTTTTTTCGAAAAATTTTTCTTTTTTTTTTTTGCTTTTTGTTTTTCTTTTAATACAGTTGGGCACCTCATATTATACAGTATGTAATATTGGAATTGTATTATTTTCAAAGAGGAGATAAAAGACACATGTCAAATCAAATATACATATGTATGTATAATGTATGTAAATATGTTACGTGTATTTACATAAATGCGAGTATACAATTGATAATAATAATGATGATAGAGATGAATGATGATGATGATGATGATGATGATGATGATAATGATGAGGAAGTGTTAATTGCAAACGAATTAACTTTAAAAAAAAAAATAACAATTTACTATTTCACTATAAATTTACTAAAAATAAAACAGATACGAAAAAAAAGCAAAAACAAAAAAACATTTTTTTTTTTTAATTTTATTTTAATTTTAAATATTTGTGCAGAGGTATTTAGGTAAAATATATTTAAAATTAATTTCTTTTTAATTTCAATCAATTAGTATTTTATAAGATTTTTATTCAATTAAATGAATATTTTTTTTTTCAAATTTTATTTAAAATATTTTAATTGAATTGATAATCGTTTTGATTCAGATAATTTGACTTTTCTTGATTTGCTTGTTTAAATCCCTAAATTCAATTTTTATCTCAATATAATAAATCGGTAATTAAGTGTCACTGAAATGAATTGAGATCTTTTTTTTCTAATACTTTTTGTATAAAATTTAAAGAATAAAAAAAAATCTGGAATAGTGCGACAAATTCATGATAAGAAGAAAAATTAAAGTCTGATTGATTTCTTAACATTTCAAATTGGCTCAAAGGTCAGCTTGAGCTATGAGTTCAGTAGAATATACATTTTTCTTACAGTAGATGTCCTTGTTTTCATAAATGCAAACCTGCAGTCAATCTGCATATCCTGAATTTATGAACACACTTCAGTCAGATTTTCTGAATGCTGTTCATAAATGCAGACTCAAAGTCTACTGGGCGTCAACTTGGCAGAATAAATTTTTAGTATGCATAAAATTTTTTGAAGTAGTTTTCTTTGTTGTTTTGAGTATTTTAGTTTTTGTTTTGTTATTTAAAAAAAAATGTTATTTTCAAAATGTCAGTATTAATGAACAGAAACTTTGCAGAATTGTCAAGTAAAGGTAAAATATAGGTAGAATTTGTATTCATTATTGCAAAGTACGCCAACTGGTGGCAAACTTGTTGTCAGTTTGCAGCATTTATGAATACACCCTGTCACAACGTTCAACATAAAAATGGTTTGTTGTTGTTTTTACATACAAAAAGTCAGATCTATGAAATGTATCTGTCAAATGCATTTTCATTGAATGCGGTACATTAACCGGTACATTTACCGCACCGTCCAGTGAATGAATTTCCTCCGGTTAATATACTACTGAACGCTACCAATTGCTCAACATTCAATGGCTCGCAAGAGTTGTATTGATCCACAGATTGATCAGTACAGATTGATCCACCGTTGGTTATAGAATAAAAATAAAATAAAGAAAAGGAAGAAAAAATTTGATCGTACATGGTTATACAAAACAATGCTCACTTTAAATTTTATAATATGATTTCGTAGATTTTTATATCTCAAATCTCATAGAACTAATTATGGCCTTTCTGAGCCTATAATTAACGCTCAATGTCTATTTAGTACTTGTTTCGTCAGTGATAGATTTTCATTATAGTAGACAATTCTTCAAGAGAAAAGTTATGAAACTGTTTTGTAAATTAATTGTATTTTGTACTTTTATTTAGTGTCTTAGTTTGAACTGAAATCTGTAAGGGATATTCCCAGTAGGAGTAGATTGAATAGATTACTTATTTCTACATTTAAATGTACACAAAATATATTTGAGTAATTTAAAATAATTTCTTAGTAGATGAAATAAATAAATAAATACATTTCCATCGTGTATAGAAATGGGCTGACTGTTTCATTTCTCAATTAGAAGACGAAAGTCCTTAAGAGCTAAAAATCGTGTTTTTAGATCTTCAAAACATCAAATTCATAGTTTTCAGCTAACGCTTAAAACCAAAACAAATATAAATCAACACTTCTGATTTAGAATGCATCAAAAGCCATGCATTAAAAATCAAACTTTATTTTAGAGTTGAGATATTATACATTGAGTTGAACGATATTATTTATATAAAGACCAGAGTTGTATGTTTGTAAATGACGCTTTTTGACATTTTTTGTTTTTACTAAAAAAAGATATTTTTCTTTTCAATTATTTTTATATGGTTTTTTTGATTTTTAAATTTTTTCCTTTTAATTAAATTGTGAAAAAAAAAAAAAAATGGATAAAAAATAAAATGGATAGAAAATAGATTATTAATTTGTTTTAAATTATAACAAAAAAGTGTCGAAAAAAAGTTCGGTATCTTTTTACTCGGGACCCGTTAAAACGCGTTTAAACGGGCTGACTTATTAGTATGTACATACTTGATTTTGAAAATTTAATTTTAAATGTATTTGGATTTTTTACTTTTATTTTAAAGCAGATTGATTTTTTTAAGTCAAATTCAATTTTTTTTCTATATTCCACATAAACATTTTTACAGTTATAATTTGAGATTTAAAAAAAATATGGTTTTTAAAAACAATTCTAACTGTTAGATATTGGCAAATAATAATGACAAGTAGATATACAAGGTAACAATTTTTTAAACTATTAATTTTAAAATTTAATAAAAAAATAACAAAAAATTCATAAGTTTTTATTTTTTTTTTTATTTTATTTAAATTATTCCTTTTTAAGGGAATTTAAAAGAAAACAACAACAAAAAGAAAAATAAATAAAACATTTTTCTGGCCTCAGTCCAAATGCGATTATCAATATTATAGCAGTCTGGTCAATTGCAAGTTTCAATATTTTTTTTTTTATATAATACATACACGTATATACATAATGTACTTGTATATAAAAGTGAAATATGAAATATTTCATACTTATTTTGTTTTTTTATGATTTTATTTTTATACCTAAGTACCTATACACTCTATTTGAATTTATTTGTCTATAACATTATTGATTTTAAAATTTTGTACAAAATTTTATTAGATTTTTATATAAGAAATATACAATTTCTAATTAAACTTACTACCACAACAGTATAAGAGTATAAAAAATTATGTTCAATAAAAGAAATAAAATTATAGATTTTATTATACATATAATTAATAAATAAAAATGTAATTATTTAATTATATTGAAAGGTATTTTTTGTTTACATAAAAAACAAGGAACATAGTCAATATGAATTTGTAGGATTATAAGTCTATATTAACAAAAACAAAAAAAAAAAAACATTTTTTAACTCTTCTATAAGATAATAAAATTAGTATAGATACATTTCCTATATATATTTAAAACCAGAAAATTCTGAAACTCTAATTAAATGAAACAAAAATTAAAATGGTTTTTAATACACAATTGCAGACTTAAAATACAATTTTCAAATTAAAAATAAAAATTATATACGAGTAGAAAATGAAATAATCAATTGAAGTGACACTTAAACATTATTATCCTAAAATTTTCCCAAAAAAATTGTCAATTAATTTAAATTCGAATATTCTTTTATCAAATGAAGTTGAACTAATTTTATTTTTAACAGCATGAAATATATTTTCACAAGTTTTGATTACATTAGTGAAAAAATGTAGTTTAGTTTTTGAACTTTATTAAATATTTACTTATAATCAAATTAAATAGTCAATCAATATTTTTGAATATTTTATTTTTTTGGAATATGTACTCAAAGTCAGTTTAATATGCATGTTCATACGGGTAGAAAAATGGTAGAAATCTACCAAAATTTGTTGGTAAGGAGTGATTTCGGTTTGGGGTATGCAAATATACCAAAATTTAAAATGTATGGTAGATTTTTGATAGTGCCAAAATATTTTTCATATTTTTTATACACAATGTGCGAGGAAATTAATGTTGATAACGTAATTTTCGGATCGAATATTGATGAAATAAAAAACAATATAAATTATACAAACAATATTGTTTGATTGACATTAAAATAATAATAAAATGTATATACTTATTTATTTCTTTGCCAATTTTCATTTTCGGTCATATTGAAATATCAATCTGACAGCAACAATAGCAAAAATCTTTGTGACTGTCACACTTGTTTCTATTCTTTTTTAGCCAGTAACTATTTCTGACAGCATAATTTGACATTTCGTGTAATTGTGGCGAATGAAACATATTTGAAAAATTTACTGCCTTTGTTTTTGCAAAAAAAAAAAAAATTAGCAAAAATATAAAAAATGAAAATGTACAAAAATTTTTTATAAAAAATATATAATGTACAAGTCGTATGCATTTTAGATTTGTTCAGTAAACTGTAGAGTAAAAAAAAATTCATTAGTTTTCGTTAATTGAACTTTTTTTCCAAAGGTGTAATGATCGGTGATCATTATTTTGTTGTGTTCAGTAAACTGTTCTAGGACATTCTAAAACGTTCTAGAGTAAAAAAGAACACGTTTTTGTGTTCATTAGTTTCCGTTACTTGTTCTTTTTTGTCCGAAAGTTTTCTATTCTGTGTTCCGATTGTGCGAAACTGTTCTAAATTGATTTTATTTGTTCTGAATTTGTTTAAGAATAGTTTTTGCCAACTTTGTTTGTTGTTGTTTTTTCTTTAAATTTTTACAGTTAAACAAAGAATCAAAAATTAGAACAAAAAAGTTTAAAAAAGATCAAAAAAGCTGTTCAGTTGATTTTTCTGTTCTAAGTGGTTCTAAAGTGTTTGACAGTTAACTGTCATTGTCCAAAACTATTCTGTTCGATTCTGTTCTAAATCTACTGAACACAACTATTAGATTGTGCAAAACAGTTCTTAATTGATATTTTTTGTTGTGAATTTTGTTGTTGTTGTTTTTCCTTTATATTTTGAAAGTTAAACAAAGAAATTTGAGAGTAAACGAAAAAAAAATTAGAACAAAAATATTCAAAAAATATCATGAAAGTAGACTTTTCTGTTCTAAGTGGTTCTAAAGTGTTTTGACAGTTAATTTTCATTGTCCAAAACTATTCTGTCCGATTCTATTCTAGATCTACTGAACAAACTTAATATGAACAACTTTTGTTATTAACTGTCTTAACAATAAAAATGTCACTTAGATCACATACATAAAATAATTTGACGTTTTGTATCATACAAAACGTCAAAACATTAACTGTCTCGTGTGGGTAATATGATAAGTAAAATAAAAACTAGATAAGATTAGATTATAGGTATTTTCGAAAGGGAATCTATCCTCTATACTACCGCAGCCACAAATGGGCTTATTGGGATTATACCCGTATTTATATCTATAAAAACAGTATACAGACAAAAAATATGTTTTTTTACTTAAAATTTCAAAGTGTTTCTCTAAAAATTTGTATACATTTTCATTTCTTATATTTTTGCTAATTTTTTTTTTTGCAGTAAATTTTTCAAATATGTTTCATTCGCCACAATTATACGAAATGTCAAATTATGCTGTCAGAAATAGTTACTGGCTAAAAAATAGTACGAATCATGATGAAAATACATTTAAGACCGATAAAAACATTATGCTTAGTTCCTACAAATATAATTTTTAATAATTTTATATAATAATAAAGAATGCCATTTTCAGCCATTAAAATATATTTTTTTGCAAATGTTACAATCTTTTCTTTAAATATACAAAAATATTTTGTCTATTAATAGTATTTAATCTATTAATACTAATAAATATTAATAAAAATAAAAAGACAGTTGTCTAACAAAAAAATATAATTTAGTTTGTTTACAACAAAATAATGGCACTCGCATGAATATCCGATTCATAATTGAAAAAAAAAGTACATACTATATATATACATAATAATAATTTAAATAATTTACAAAAGATAGTATCTTTGATTTAATTTCCATTTATATTAAAATAGAATTTTAGTGACTGAATAAAAATTCATATAACACTTTTTTTTTTTCATTTTTATAGCTTTGCAGTTTTGTATTAAGAGCAAAAGTAAATTGACAAAAGTAAATTGAATCCCATCAGATACATTATATTCATCAGCTTATTGTTGTTGATTATAGCGATCATTGCATTTTTATTTTTCCTAAATTATATATATATATACATATAGTATAGTAAATAGATATATTGTATACATAGTTTTATTATCAGAGTGACAAGCAATTTTTTGTTAGCTCAAAGTAAACTCATTTTAAGTTGCATCTGATGAAAGCTTTTATACATACTAAATGGAATTGGAATGTAAAATAAAGCGAATATATACGTGCAAACTGTTCCTATATAATTGTAATTTAGATTTATGAAAACAATTTAAATTCAGATTTGTATACTTTTGTACTGTTATCAGAGACGATCATGCCAAAATGTTTTTAATAGATTGCATCGCAATTTTCATCTACACTATGTTGTTATCGTTTTTCTGTCTTTCTTGTGCTTATATTGAAGATTCCATAAACAATTTATTTATTGGGTAATAAAATTTATAATCTCGGGTACGAGAAAGTTTAAAATATTTTTAGAAAATATTTCTGTGCATTTGAATTTGAGGGAGGAAATGAGTGAATTGTCAAAAAAAAATTTCATTTGTTAAAATTTCTCAGAAATTTTTGTTGTTGTTTTTATTGCGTCAAAAATTTGTTTTTATTGTCTTATATCAAGAGGAGGTGCAACAGAAGATGTCAACAGCCGTATAAATAAGGCAAGAAGAACATTTGGGAGCCTAATGAAGATATGGCGGAGCAACCAAATATCGAGAACAACAAAGCTAACAATATTCAGAGCATGTGTTAAGTCAACATTAATATATGGCAGTGAAACATGGCTCACTTCGGTCAGAATCAAACAGAAGCTACAAGTATTCATCAACAAGTGCTTGAGAATTATATGCAGAATATTCTAGCCGGCAAGAATTAGCAACGAAGATTTATGGATGATAACTGGAGAAGAACCTATCAACAGACAGATAAATAGGAAAAAATGGAAATGGATAGGTCATACACTAAGGAAATCAGAAAGTGATATAGCAAGAAGAGCTCTAGAGTGGAATCCACAAGGACAAAGGAGACCCGGCAGACCATACAACACATGGAGACTCACAATCGATCAAGAATTAACAGTCAACAATTATACCTGGGACGATATTAAGGAAGTAGTACTCAACAGAGAGGAATGGAGGTTCACTATCGAAGCCCTATGCTACCACGCGGAGTAATAGGAGAAAAAAAAAAAAAAAAAAAAAATATCGTAAATTTGTTAATATTTAAATTTTTATAGAAAAACCGTATTTATACTTTTTAAAACTCAGAATTGACTTTAGCTCGATGCTCACAATGTGAAATTTTTGCAAATTTTTTTTCCAAATACACCAAATAGAGTGATGACACTATGGAAGCGTGACAAAAATGAATTTATAAGATTAGTTGCAGATAGAACACAGATCAAAGTTTTTAATATGATACTGTATAACACCCTTATGATGCTGTATAATACAGTAAGGCCAACAGTATACGATTAAAGTTAAGATAAACTGATTATGTCGAAAAAGATGGGAAATTTGGAGATTAAAAATTGAAAAACAGTTGCAAAATATCGGCAGAATTAGTAAAGTATTGTGGAGCAGAAGATCATCATTTACTTTGAACTGTAGAGGTACAAATATAGTTAGAAGTATGTATGTAAGTATTATTTAAACTAAATAGGCAACAGTATGTAACATACAGCTTCAGGCATATCTATTGTCGTCAGATTACTGTAAAACCTATCAAAAATAAATTTATATGAAGTAACTATACCAATTATATTAGTATAAGAATATTCACAATTAGATGTAGATTGAAGGTGTAGTCTTGTACTAGGTGTAGAAGTGTAGAAATATATTGCCATTGTAAAATTTTTATATTGCAAAAATATTCTACAAGACTTGTAGATTTGTACAAGACTCAAACCTATTGTACTTTTAGTATTGTATTTTTATATTGTACTTTAATTGCCATTGTACTTTTAAATGGCTGAAATAAAGATAGAGGTAATTTTAAAAATAAAAAATTTAAATTGAAACAAAATTTTAATTTAATTATTTTATAAATGTGGTTACAAACTTACAAAACAAAAAATATTTTTTCTCATACTTATAAATTAAATTCATATTTAAACAAACTGCTGTCACGATTCTACAACGAGAATAACATCGAAAGTAAAAGGATGTGTTCATAAAATCGTTGTACAAATCGTTGTAGATCTAAACCTACTACACTTCTACACATTTTTGTAAATGAATACCCTATATGTATTTACATTTATATGCCCACCTTTATACAAGGCAGAAATCTACCGTCATGTTCATACAAAAAAAAAAACAAAAAACTGGTAGCCTTCTGCTAATGTTGCTGTAACATTATGAAAATATCAAGATGGCCGAAAATGAAATTATTGGTAAATTAATGTGAATCCAACAATATTATTTGTATAATTTATGCTATTTTTATTTTATTAACATTTGATCCGAAAATCAAAAACAATTTCCTTGCACTTTCTGTATAACATGTAATAAAAATATTTTGACACTGACATACATATTATGTATATTCACAAACAAAAAAATCAAACGTCAAAAATCTACCACAAATTTTAAATTTTGGTAGATTTGCTTACACTTACCGAAATCACCTCTCATCAGAAGTTGTGGTAGATTTCTACCACTTTTCTACCTGTACGCACGTACGTGAACATGCATTATACTTACAATTGCATACGAACAATTTTTAATATTCATGCAATAGTACTAAATTATAGTTCGTCCCTGTCTTATTATATATGAATCAGATAATTCTAATGTAAACTTATTTATTTTTGTAATGTGTTCTCTTCCACCATACATTTTCATATTATTATTATTATTATTATTATTATTATTATTATAAATGCAAGCTTCTCAACCCCCTTAAATGACCTATGCAAACAAAATCTCTATTAAAAGATAAACAATTCATTTATTCGTATTTGGTTTTTGTTTTTGTTTTTATTTTTAAAGTAAATAAAAGAATAGTTTTTGTAAACAAATATTTAAAAGTAATCAATTCCGTTGAGACACAATAATGGTTCTTAACAATAAAAATTTTTTTTTTTGACAATTTAAAATTCATGAATGAAAAACTTTACGCTTACAAAATAAAGTACATAAAAATAATATTTAAATTACTATTTCTATTTAGTTCTACTTTAATATAATGTTATATGAATAAAATTGAATTGATTTGATTTAATGAAATTCTCAGACATGAAGTATAGATACGTATACCTACAAAAAAAAATTGAACTAGGCCTAGGTTAGTTAAATTTTAAGAAAAATTAGAGAAAAAAATTGATGTCTCAAAAGTAATAAAATTTGAATAAATTCTGTTTTTGATGGTGTGTGGTTCTTTAAACGAATTATTATTTTATTTCATTTAATTAATATTAATGAAATATTATTACTATTTAATTAAATTTAATATAAGTTCAAGGTTTTTCAATAATATAAAAAGAAAAAAATTACACTAAATTTCGTATTGATTTAAAAAAAAAAATCATATACAAAATAAAAATATTTTTTTAAACTTTGATTTTCTGAAATTATCATTCAGTTCTGCTTTTTATTGTTATAGCATTGCAATTATATCGATTTGTTTGTTGAATCAATTGAAGGTTATAAGAGACCAGAATTATAAATAATTTAAATCATTTCAATGGCCTATATTACAAGAAGAGGGCACTAGTGTGTAGGCAAAGGGGTACAAATGTATGTTAACCATGACATTAGCACTCTTCGAAAAATATAGGCCAATGCGTCGCTCAATCAAAATTTTAAGTTCACTAAAAGTTTTGAGCCTAAAGCACTTCATAGTGTAATCGGTAGGATATGTAATTATAGACAAATTTAATATAACGCTCAAGCTAAGTTTCAAATTTCCTGAGACAGTTCAAAAATTCATCTATTCTACTAGACGATAGGTAGCGCAAGATTTAATAAAGTATAGAATAGCAATAATATATATCTTGTTTTAATAAACGCAGAACATGCGCAGAATTGCAGATTTTGCGTTCATAAACAAAGTCATGCGGATAAGTCTGCTAAAGTTAAAAAGCAGGCGATTGCGTTCATAAACATCAGTATTGCGTCAGCGTCGGTAATATTTTACAGGTAGAAAAATGTTGTTACAATTTCTGCAATACAAATTAAACAAACTAAAATGGAGTTGCAAGATATTTTGTAAGTACATATTAAAATTATAATAAAAACAATAATTATTATCTTTAATGAATTCGAAAATATTTTAATAAATATTAAAATAATGTGAAATATTTTGGTATTTACGTATACTCTCCACATATTTGGTTAAGACGCAAAAGTGAAAGTCTTAATTTCAGTGAAGCTTCATATGGAATCCAAGTTCATTTCCGGGAAGAGGAAAAAAAGTATTTTGTGGGGTGGGGCAAGGTACTAAACGAAATTTCAAAAGTTTGTAATGGTTTTCTTTTTAATGTAATTAAATAAAAAATTCTTAAGTTAATAACTTTTTCTGACGTTTCTGAACACAAAGATCTGAGTAGATTTTGTCTCCTCATCTGCAGATAATTTCGTGTATATAAACATCAGAGAAAAAATCTGCACAATAGCGAAGCATTTTTTTCTGCGTTTATGAAAAAAAATATACTAATCAATTACGTTGGGAAAATAATGATTAAAAAAAACTGAAGTGTCAGAACACCAATATATGGGCTATGTCGAATCTCTATATACTTCTAAAGAGAATCAAACGAATAAATTATGATGATACTGTCAGAGTACGCAGTCAAAAATTGAGCAAACTCAAGATATAAATAGACTGAAATTAGAGCAAAGTTAATACTTAAGCTGATTTAAGTTAAGCCATCACTCAACTTTATTAGCTCATCATCTGACGATTTGTGAAATGAGTTCACCCATTTACAATGCTGCAAATATATTAGATGTCAAAACAACATGAAAGAGTTTCATAAAAATAATAATACGACTATTTATTTATTTTATATAAAATTTTCAAAACTGGGTTTAAACTATAATACAAATGATCCGACCTTTTGGAATATCGAATTGTGTTACATTCAGAAATTTGTGAATTTCAACAAATTGGCAGTTAGATGTTTTAAATGCCTTAGACCAATAAATAATTTACCAATAATTTTTATTGTTAATACGGGCTCACTTTTTTTTCAATCAAATCTGAATATTTTTAAATAATACGCTATCAATTTTAAGACCAAAAAATTTCTTCCAAATAATAATAATACCGCTCGAATCTGGTATGTTGTATATATACATTCCATAGGTTAACGACATAGAATTATAAACAAAAAAAAAAATGAAAAAAAAATAATTTTTTTTTTAAAGTCTCTAAAAAAATTCCACTCTAAATTCCAATCGGAAACTAAAAAATGTCTGCAAAGCTATTGATGCGTTTTAAAAAGCAATCAAATTCATATTTACTTGGTGTTAATAGAAATAAATCTTGCACTTCTTTTTTTTCTAATTTATTTTACAGTATACTGTTATAATGGAGTCGTTTCTATTAATCTGATTTAGTAATTTTCATCTGTTTGAGGTGTGAAATAAGTGAAAAAATAAATAGTTATAAATAATTTTTATCATCCATATGCTAAATAATTATGTTGCTTCAATTTTTTTCATATAAATGAACTAATTTTATATACGTATAGGTATCAGGTATAGGTATACTATATACTTTAGTAATCTGGATAACATATAGAATTATGTTGCATAATTGTAATAATTCGAAGTGGTTTATTTCAGCTGAACAATATTTTAAATTTATTCAAAAGTTAGATATGTTAGTTGTCTGTCTCATAAATTTGTATCTAGGTGTAGTAAATAATAGGTATTAATGTTACTTTACAAGTATTTACTTTTTAGAAGAAGCAAAAACTATAGGCATTTACATAAGTATATGTATAGCTTTGATGGAAATATCACATGTAAATGTAAGTTTTGGAAATTTAACACTGATGTAGGTAGACCAAATATTTGTATATTATAAGAAAACCTATAACAGTATTGACCATACAGTCTTATTATGACAGTGCATAACCTAATTCGTAAAAATATATTATTAATAAATTGTTTATAGACATTATCCAGAAACAAAATATGCCCTGCGTCAAAATTCGGTTGTAATATAAAATTTTTTTTAAAATAATATTTTACGTCTATAATAATTAAATATTTTAAAAATTATATTTAATATACATAATTAAAAATGATAATAATTTAAAATAATAATAATAATAATTAAAAATAATATTTTAAGTCAAAATTTACTTATCATATACATTGGTAATTAAGTGTAACATACAGTTCCTATGATTTTTTGTTATGTCCTGAGAGTTACTATACTTACTATCATGGAAGTTACAATTTACAATACATGAAATAAAGTTAAATCTGGCCATTCGTTAAATTTTCGTTAAACATACAATTCTTATGTTAAATTCCATTCAAACCGAATTCGACATTGTTGTTGTTGTTTTTCTAAGAAATATTTTCTTATGTTACTATGTCATGATGGGTCGACATATCCTTTGACAAATACCTATGTCAGCTTCGTTAAGGAATTTGACATTTAGATATGTAGTTCTATGTCATTATAGTTAGCGCATTAATCTGGTAGTAATTTGACATAAATAGTGAAAAACACATGTAGATGAAAATTCAAAAAAATAAATAATGAGTTCTTGAAGTACCGTTACACCTTCTATTTTGCATTCAATTTTCTCACATTTATATTGTCATTTCATTTTTTTCATTTCAGATATAAAAAACATAAAAAAAATGGAATGAAAAATTAAACGTGAATAATAAAATAACCTGTAATCCCATTTTTTGGCGTTAAAGTTTTCATCAAATTTTTAATTGACATTTTTTATATTTAAAAATTTTAATTTTGTTTTTCTGCGAATGAAAATGTTTTTTAATGAAATTGAAGTATAGATAAAAACTTAAAATTAACTATATTTTGAGGACTAAATGGTCAAAAGAAGCTGTGCAAATATTATTAAATTGCCAAATTTCGATATCTGTCCAAATTTTTGAAACAAAAATTGAACGAAAAAATATTTAAATGTGACAGCATAAATATTTTGACGCCTTAAGACATTAAAAAAATGTATATGTGTACATACTTTTTTCCTATAGTTACTAAGGGAGTGTCGCTAATGAGATCACTAATTCTAATTATGACAGATATTCATAAATAAATTAGAATTTCAATTAGAATTTAGTAGATTGCAATTTTTTTTTGGGTTTGCGTCTTGGAATTAGTCAACTCGAAATGTTTCTAATTAATGACAGTTCAATTCTAAGTGAAAAACATATAAATCAAAAATAAAAATTGTCATTTTAAATTGTGAAAAATTGTCCATTTGGTCTCTAGGGAATTTCAATTAGTCTATTATTAGAATATAGTCATTAGACTAAATGGAAGTTACGGTTTTAAAAAAATTAAAAAAGTGTATGAAATTAACTATATTAATATGAAATTTAGAAAAAATAAATGTACGTCATTATGCCAATGACATTTTCAATTCAATTCATTTATTTCCTTAAATATACATTTTTTTTTTTTAAATACACAGATTTTTACAGAGTTTAGAGATATTCTCTTTACAGCTGAAACATTTTAAATTTTAAATAAATGGTACAATGGCCAATGACATTTGAAAATACCAAAATATAATAATAATCGTCTCACGTAGATCGCTTATGGTTGCTGTCCTAGATAATTTGCGCATACATATTTTCAATATATAATTATAAATGTCTACTCTTATTCTAATTTGAAATTAATCAAAAATTTATTTTAATGAAATTTTAAATTTATTACTCCAATTAATTTCATCTTAACTCTATTCTTCTTTTTATAAGTACATAAAAAAAACAGTTTTAAATATGTACATATTTTTCCAAAAATTAACAATTATCACAAAAATATCTTTCTACTATTTTTATATAAAACACATTTTTTTTTTTATTTTAATTTTAAATACATTTTATAGCATGTCTTGACACTTAAACAAATATGTATAATTTTTGTCACATTAACAATTCTTGTGGTATATGTATGCTAAGTGATTTAAAGGTTCACGAAATACAAATAATAAAAAAATAAATGTTGATATTTCTTTTTTTTTTTCTCTCTATATACATACAATTCTTAAAATAAATTAGCTACTACGATTTATCATAGTTTAAATATTAGAATAAAGTAAATAAAAAAAAAAAAAAAATTATATTATCAAAACTATGCTCATATCACCATGTCAAGCCTTCAAATAAGATATATTTTAACAACCAGTTTCTATGTTCATCACATAAAAACAGGTAAAAATAAATAGAAAAAAAAAACAAATTATTAAATGATTATAAAATTATAATCCACTAACTATCATAAAATTCTTTATCTATCATTTAAATTGTAAATTTATATTAGAATGTGGTTCTAATAAAATAATGTTTTTTTCATTTGACTTGGAAGTAATTTTGTATTTTTTTTTTTTTAGTTTTTAAATGCAATCTAATCAATTTTATGTAATAGTTTTTTTTTTTTTCAATTAAAATTTTATTTAAATTATATTTTATAAATAATTTCCCACAAAGTTTTTAATTCATAATGTTTTTCTTTTTATTACAATTTCATTATTTACAGGATGCAATAAAGTTCATGAAGCAAATAAAATAATTACAAAAATTTATATTTCAAATTGAATTTTATTTTATATGTTGGTTTGTAGATAAGTGTTGAAAATGAAAATTAAAATTAAAAAATATTTTATTAATGTTAAACTTAACATTGTTATATCTGTTGACTGTTCCATACTAAAAACAAAGACTGATTTGTTGTAGCCAAAGAATTTGTTAGATGCAAACTAGCTGTTAATAATAATATAGTATAGTGTATATTAAAAATGTAACTCACACATGTTGGAGTTAAAATATCTACAAATCAAGACTGTAAGTATGAAAACCATAGTCAAATATTCTTTTTTTCATTCAAATTCAACATTTGGTCAAACAATTTGTTTCAAGAAATGTTGAATTTGATTAAAAAAAATGTTGAATTTATTTGAAAAAATGTTGAATTTGAATGAAAAAAGTATATTTATTTAAGTATTCAATTCATTTTCAATTGATAAATTTAGATCTCATATAGATATGTTTAATTAATATCTAACTAAGTTTAATTAATACATATCTTGATCGATTTTGGTTATTACACCAGAAGACCAGATTTCTAATTTTTATATGTAAAAACGTTATCTCTTAGATGCTAGACCCTACATCATATTTATTTGATCAAATATATTAAAATGAAATCAATTATATATCAAGAATATCATATGGTTATTCATATCTAAATGTCTGAATTTGCAAAAATTAATTTATAAACCGCAAGGCTAAAATCAATTCATTATACAGTCGTATCAAAAGTTATTTGTACATAGAACAATTTCGTGTTCAAACAAAATTAACGGTAACTCTAGTTTTTAGTAAATAGCAAAAAAAAAATTCATTTATGTGCTTAGAAGTTTATTCTTATATATCGGACTTAAATTTTGTAAAAGTATATGTTTTTTTCTTGTACAGAATATGTTTTTATATTACCTTTAATTAATTTGTTTCTACAATCTTTGTAGGTCTTATCGTTCTATTTTTACTATTATTAATGTTCATAATAATGGTCGTCCATTTAATTACTATACTAGAGTTCAATTTTAAAACCCTTTGTTGCTTCTGAATTTTCTATTGTCTTACGCTGACTTACTCCTTCTTTAATTTTTCGCATAATTTCAAATAATGGTAAACAGTTACCGTTCATTTCTATTCTATACAGCTATACGTTTTAAGCCATTAGTATACGTTTTAAGCCATTTTTATGACATATGACATAACAAAACATTAAAGAAACAAGTTCATCAGTTGAAGTTTATAAAATTCATAATCGATTTAAATAAAAACGCTCATAGTTCTGACAATCACAATTGAGTATTTCAGAATTTCTTAAACTTTTCATAATTTCTGATAACTGACATTGTATGTATACGATTTTGGCCCAAACATTATCAGTAATATTTATATAGTAATAAATTAAACAAAAGCTCAACTTTATGTGATTGTTATGAATAATTTGTTTTTATATTTTTAAGATTTATGCAAATCGTGATGAATTCCAAGTTCGAAATTTTAATAACAAAAATAATAAACAAAAAAATTAAATTAATTTTTAATTTCAATTAATTTGTTGTGGTTTCATTTAATTTATTTTGATAATTAAAATTAATAAATACGAATGATTTTTTATAATGATAATTAATTGCGTAAATAATGTTTATTTTCTTTTTCAATTTATTATTTAGCAAGATTGACCCTTTTTAAAAATTCGGAATATGATAATTATATGTAAATCATATAAATATAGCAATAATAATAGCAAAGACATTAAATATACATTTAATGAAATTAAAAATATTGATGTAGTGTTGTCAAATAGACGTAGAAATTAACCTGTTAGATTTGACAGGTACATGTTTGATAATATCAAGTTGTTCAAATTTACTAATACACATAGTTTAGCATCGTAAATATAGTTAAGTGGTGTACAACTGTACTAAATTTCAATATTATTTTTGACAGATATACTTGCAGTTTACAAAGCAAAGCAAAGACAATAACCAAATATTTCGTCAATACTTTTTAAAAGCCTTAACTAAAACAATGTTTATTTTATTAACAGGAAAATGACTATATTGTTAAACAATTGTTTTATTGGATCTTAATTGGTGGATCCTATTTAATGCAAGTATATAATTTATTTAATGAGACTTTGGTAGAACAATCAAATACTGTATTACTATTTAGAGAGGACAAACGATAGCGACTATTGAAATTGTTTTTTAGAGTAACCATTATCTGGTCAAAAGATTGTGTGGACAAGTAAAATAATTAAGTGAGTCACTTATTGAATATTTAAACTTCTAAAGTCAAATTAATCTTCAAGCTAATTTTTCATTTTCATTTTAGCTTTAGTAATAACTTTAATCAATAGTATCAATAGAATGGTATAGAATGTTGTCAATTTCAAACCCTTTTTTACTAAACTTTCCCCAATTTCATTACATTTAGTTTCACTATAATTTTATTATCCCACTGGCACTAAGTTATCATGAACAAAATAATTTTTTATGCAAAAAAAAAAAATAAATATTTTAGTAAATGGAATTTTTCATTATAACTTATTACAGCAGCGCATGCAGTCACAAGATGTTAAAAAAAAATTCTAACAATAGATTCAAAATTATAATACGAATGCCAAAAAAATAAAAAACAAAATTTTGTACTTTTTAGATAATTTTATAAAAAAAAAAAAATTATGATTTCATTCTCATTATGATTACTATACACAATATAATATTGTGTTCTTTTAGGGTGACTGACAACGCATTTTAAAAATACCTATGTACGCTTTTTATATATATGTAGATAGTTATGATGATGATGATATTGATGATGGGAATGATGATGATGACTAACCTGAAATACGCGTGTAACAGAATAGCTCGCGCAAAAAATTATTATAATTTGTGAAGATTTTATGTTGGGTGCCAAATGATATATTTTTTGTTTTGTTTTTCAAAAATACTGTTATGTCATTTCAAAGAAGAACGCATTCAACAGTTCAAATCATTTTTTATTTTTATATATATCATTTAATGTTTTTCATATTGCTAGCTATTGCTATTCTAATATTTCTATCATCTCTACTCGAATCGATGATAGAATTATTTTTAGGTTCATAATAATAGGAAAGGAAGGAATGATGAAATGAAAATTTAAAGCATCCATGTAAATATCTGTGATTTGTCCAAAAACAAAAACCAAAAAAAAAAAAAATCCCCCAACCTTTATGTAGCACTAATTTAAAACTTTAATTTGTAAATTCATTGCATTTATGAATTAATTACGTATATATGTATGTATATAGTGAGTGAGGAAGGGAAAATATGACATTTCTATATATATATTTTTTTTTATTTTAATTTATTTAGAAAAATTAATACAAATTTCGAACAACATTGTTTTGTTAATGAATAAAATAGTTGTGTTGTTGTTGTTTTTTTTTTTTTTTTATTTTTTTGTTTTGTTAATTTATTTTAACGAAAGTTTTTTTCAGAAGGTTGTGTGCTCTGTATTACAACAAAGTATTTATCCAGAATTTTGATACGTTAGAAATGTTAGAAGAGGTATATGAAAAAGGAAAGAAAAATACGGCTTTGATGCATGTTTTCAATTCAGAATCGATATTTATTTATACTTTTTCACTTTTACTTGAATTTCAGCATAGCTCAAATATTCTGGTTCTAAGATCGTGCTCTAGTTCTTAAGTTATTATAAATTTCACTCTACTGTTACTGTTCTACCAAATGGTGCTGGCGCCATCTAACGTCTAGTAGAAGAGATGAAATATGTTTTCCAGACCATTTGAATTCATTCTAGCCATGATTCATATTAGCAGATAATATCGATTAACCTGTCAAAAGACAAATGTCAAAATTTATCAAATGTCTATATCCAGATGGATATAGACAGAACGTAGGATCAGATATAACAATATAACAAAGTGAAAGATAAGGTTTACAACAGACCGAATTATCTCGATCCTATTAGAACGCTACTTCATACTCATTTAAAATCTAATTAAATCTAAATAATTATAGTGAAAAATCTAATGCTTGTAATCGGTATTATTTTGAAAATCTCTAGAATAATATTTTAAATTGATCCCTATATAGTCTATTACAGCAATTTAAACTTCAATCTATATCGTTAAATTTCATAATTAATTACGAAATCATACATAATTATTAAATTAACCATAATTGAAATTATAATCAAGAATATTTCAGAATATTTAAGGATTAAATCAGTTCAAAATAATATGATATTCGGAAGCTCATCAGGCAACCCTATACATCTATCTATTTAGCTAAATGTCATAGACATTTCAACACTTGAAGTTAGGCGAAATGTGTCGGCTGTAATGTTTTCGTATGATATTTTGTCAGCTAACATAAACTGTCCTTATGTTTTAGATTTAAATGATATCTATATGTATTGTTCTATACTATTCGTGGTAGGAAATTTCTATACTTATATTCTCATAGGACGAACTATGAATTTCGGAAACCATCTTCTATAATATTGATTTTAAATATAGCAGAGAAAGTTGTAAAAGGGAAATCAACATATTTTTCTCATCATAAAATGTCACAATTTGAATATTGTATTATGATATTTATTAATAATTATTAGTTTTAAACTATAGTTAGTAAGCAAAGTATATATAAGGGTATTCCTGTAGATTGAAATGAAATAAATAAATATGCGTTAATAACGGAAAACTAATGGCACAAAAATTTATATTCATGTTTACACGTAAATCATAAAAAATATTCCAGGGGGTGTTTTGTTTGTTTATTCGATTCGATTCGTTTCAAACTATCGATTTCACTTTATTTATTTGAAATAATAATTCAAATTTAATAAAAACCATTTGCAGTTGAACTTTGACATCTAATTATTTTGTTATTTTAATTATACAATTATTATCTAAATATTTTAATTTTACATGCAATGCAATGCAATGCAATGCAACTATATATACATATATACACAAAGAAAAATCTTTTCAAGTCTTTTAAAATCATCTTCATATTTACTGTTGCTAGCGACATCTCTCGAGATATTTTTAAATAAAATAAAATAACAAGAAAAAGAAAACAAATTTTTAGTATTTAGAGTGAACAAGTTATAAATACTATTTTTAATTTGTATTCGTATACTAATGTAGGTATGTAGTTTTTCTAATTACATTTGATTTGATGCCAAAATGTTCTTCTATTTTTTAATTTTTTTTCTTTACGTAATTTTTCCCTTTTTCAAAAGAAAAGAAAATTCAGAAAAACAAACAAAAAAAAAACAACAAAATTTTATAATGTGATTAACTTTTTGAAAGAGTTTAATTTAAATTTTTAATGAATTTTTGAAAATATTTAAAATAAAAAAAATATTTTTTTCTTTTTTAAAATGAATTAAAATTAATTTTAAAAATAAAGAAAAACATAAATTTATTTTTTTTTGTTTTTTGTTTAAAAATTTTCATTGATAAATTTAAAAAAATAAATATTTATTTTTTTTAATTTTTCTCTTTATTTTTTTGACATTTAAAAAAAGTTTTTTTATTTTCTTCACTATTATTAACTTATAAATTTTTCATATCGCATATATATTATATGTATAATGTATTAGAAATATATGTACATACTTTAATGTATTTATGTATAATTTAATTACTTTTTGTTAATGCACTATATATAAACAATATCTAATTGCCGGTATTTTAAATGCAAATAAAATAACATAATGTCATCCCATCAAAATTGCATTGGAATTTTTTCAAAATTTTCAATACCTAATTTTGAACGACGACACAATCAATTAATTTGAAATTAAATTGATAGTATTAAAAGTCTTTAATATTATTAATTATTGCTTTCCTTGCAATTTAATTCAACAAACCCACATGATTATTATAAAGTAAAAAATTCATTCTTGTATCTATATTAACGAACATGTATACAAATGGTCAATACCTTGTAGATCATGTAGATTCGATAAAGGCAATAAATTAAGTAAGGAATATAGCTAGATTGTGTGTAAGACTCACTATAGATATCAATAAATTGTTGAGCAAATCTAGTAAAAAATTAAAAGTTTTATGATGATAATGAATCTATTATTGGTTAGGTTATGACAGGTTATGACATGATTTAATGTCCCAGAGTGTAGAGATGTTTCAAGGAGGAAGAATCATTCGACATCTTAAATAATGATTCATCTAAAATATTGAGTAATCAATTAATGCAATTGTGACCGGTCATACTTTGAGCCATGTAATACACTCACAAAGTTAAGATATAAACATTTAAGGTAAACGATGAGTTGAGTACACTTTTTTCTTGCTTACAACCCTGCTTTTGAATAAAGTTGTAAACAACTTAAATTTAGGCTCAAATCAAATTTTGAGTCTTCTGTAACCTTTAGTCCCCTCATTGCCACTTTGAGCCATGTAATACATTCACAAAGTTAAGATATTATAAACATTTAAGGTAAACGATGAGTTGAGTCAACATTTTTTCTTGCTTACAACCCTGCTTTTGAATAAGCTTGCAAATTTTACCTTGCAAATTTTACCTTGCAAATTTTAAGTTCTCTATAACCTTTAGTCCACTCATTGCCACTTTGAGCCAAGGTATAAGCTCACCAAGTTAAGTTATCAACATTTAAGGTAAACGATGAGTTGAGTCAACATTTTTTCCTTGCTTACAACCCTGCTTTTGAATAAGCTTGAAAATTTTACATTGCAAATTTTAAGTCCTCTATAACCTTTAGTCCCCTCATTGCCACTTTGAGCCAAGGTATAAGCTCACCAAGTTAAGTTATCAACATTTAAGGTAAACGATGATTTAAGTAAACATTTTTTCTTGCTAACAGCATTTGAAGAAGGTTGTAAAAACATTAAATTTCGACTTAAATCAAATTTTGAGTCCTTTCTAACTTTTATACAGCTCATTGTTTGATTAATTATGCTCGAAAAAATTTAGCCAATTTAATATTTGAACAAAGATATCTACTCAAATGTTGAGAGGGCTAATATTATATAAAATTATAAATTAGATAGAATTCATAAGCTACATTGAGTTTGATTTGAAATACAAATATTATTCTAAAAGTATAGCAAATCATGAATTCTTAACAAAAACTATTAGTATTGCAAAAAAACAACTAAAATATCGAAACTGAAATTTCGCAGATTGGCAATAATAAATTTGAATCACTGTCGAGTCGAGCCATACTAACCCTAATAAATACTGACAACTGATTGTCGTACATACACCATAATTACATTTTAAATTAATTTAAAAAAAATGTTCTCTTTATTATTTTGATGATTTTGTTATACATATAGACATGCATATACTTACATTACAAATTTACATCAAAATTAATTATTGAAATATTTTAAATTTAATTCAATTAATCTCAAATAATGAAAATAAATAATTGAGGATCATTATTATTACTTGTTTAGGAATATATATACATATACATATTACATATTATAAAAAGAATATAATATTCGAAAATAGAATTAAATGTAATCTGCACATAATATAAATAATAAAATTTGACATGCAATTGAAATATATAATCAAGGCTGAATGAATATGGTTTAGTACTTGAATATAATTTCTTTACGGTAAAATTTATTTTTAAATAATTTTTTTTTTTAATATTTAGGTGTTATATTTTTCAATTTAATATTTTAAATTCAATTCGAAATAAAAAAAAATTAAATGGTAAATAAATATATTCAAATAATAATAATCGAAGAAGTGAAACAAAAATCGATTTAGTAAATTTGACAATAACTATACATAATGTAAATATTCTGTCATTTAAAATATCTTTCGTCTGTTTTGTTTTGTTTACATTTGAACAATCAATTTTAATGGAAGAAATAATAATTTAGTATTAAATATAAAATTAACTAATTACATATCTACCCAATTTTAATTGTTAATTTTGTAAAAATAAAGAATTATATTTAAATATACTCGTACTTATTCTGTAAATTGAAAAAAGTCGATTTGACAACCGATTTTCATTATTATTCTTTTAAATGACAGATATTTAAAGGGAGACGTAGCGAAATTTTAATTAATATTTTTTCAAAATGTCCTATTTTTCAATTGGAAATTTCAATTTAAAATATATGTAATAATATGCAAAAATTATTTTAAGGTATTTTAAGCCGGAAGTCTCTAGTGCTAGTGCTAACTCAATTCGTTGTTCACCATAAATGTTGATATCTCAACTTGGTGAGTTTGTACCTTGGCTGAAAGTGGCAATGAGCGGACTATAAATTCACTATATTTTAATTATGTTCAATTAATAATAATAATAATATTTGAGAATATTATTAACCTATCAAAATTTACCTAATAAAAATATAAATTCAAACATTCAAGAGTACTTATTTTTAAAAAAGAGTTCTTAAAAAAAACATAAAAAGCGAAATATATAAAATTGTGAACTTATTTTCAGAAACTTGTAATCTTTGGAATAATAAAGGTTATATTCAAGGTAAAATAAAAAAAACGAAGAAAGTACTACCTAATACACAAATATATTTGAAATTAAAAAAAAAATAATTATAATTAAAAAGATAGAACAACTTGCTCAAATTACATTAAAGATCGATTTAAGATCATGTTTCTAGTACGTCTTTCTCATTCATTTTCAAAATGAGAAGAATTTGAGATTTTAAAGATCGGTAAAGATCATATTCTTTTTATGGTTTGTGTCAAAGATTTTTCTAATATCGATTTTTTTTTCGAAAATCGAATTTTTTTTTTTTAGAAAGTCAAACAAAAAATTAATTGAAATGTCAAATGTAAACAAAAAAGAAACACAATCTTTCTTTCGACATCCATTTTTCAATTAATGAAATAAAAAAAAAGAGTTTTTACATTTATTGTTTTAAAAAAAAAATTATTATTTTTTAGTTATTTATTTATTTAAGATTTGAACACTTCCAAACCACTTTAAAAAAAAAAGTATTGATTTTCTTATTTAAAAAAAAAAACAAATTTCTCTCGTCTTCCATTTTTTTTTAACTGTCAAAAATTACCCAAGCTAAAAAATACACCAGTTTTAAGATCATGTTCTTTTCGTGGTCATTTAGGTCCAATATGAACATATTATTAGAAATCAGATGACATGACCACAAATTGGATATTTTCACAAATAAAGATAAAAAAAAAATTTGAAATATTAGTGATCTATTTACCAAAAGTGGCATAAAAATAAACATGATCGCTAATAAACATCAACCGAATGATAAACGGGTAAAAAAGAGGGGATAAAAAGAATACTAAATGACTAATAATTTAATGACAATAAATTTTTGAATTCATTTATAATGGTTTCACCTGTAATTTTTCAAAATAATTCAACCATAAAAATTAAAGAGTATATTGACCTAACAATACTATATTTATTGAACTGAACATAAGTTTATAATAAAAACAAAAAAAAATAAAAAAGTGGCATAGAATTATTTAAAAAAAAAAAAAAAAAAAATAGACATGAAAATAACAAATAATTTTTTTTTTGTTTTTGTTTATACCATAAATCAGTGCCACATTTAACACCATATTTATATTAAATAAAAAAAAAAAAAACAATATATAATAGTATTTAAAGAATATAAAAATGCATATATTGTTATTTTTTTATATTTTTTTTTATATTTAATATATTTTTTTTTACATATATATACATATTTAATACTATTATATTTTTCCTAATATTCTATATAATTCCCTCCCTATATTTAAAGACAAAAAAAAAAAAAAAATAAAGATTCAAATGGAAAAATTTTCAGAAAAATAATCGTACATAAATTTTGAAAAATTATTTTTTACATGTTTTCCAACATCGTTCAGTTCAATTACAACAATCACACCCCTTCTTTAAATTAAAGTTGATAACTATTGATTTTTTCATTTTGTTTTTGTTTTTTATACTTTAACTTAACAACACTTTTCACTCATGTCTAAGAAAATTTCACACAATATACTTTGAAGAAAAAATTCAGATAACCCTGTAAAAATAACAGACCAACAACCACGACATGATAGTAAAGTGAAATAAGCAATTTAAAATAACAATACACACTATTACAAAGAGCTGAAAAAGAAAAACTTTATTATAAAATTATTCATTAAATGTCTTCCTTATACATAATAACAAAATTCTAACTAT
Organism: Argyra leucocephala; assembly: GCA_963942445.1. NCBI lineage: Eukaryota > Metazoa > Arthropoda > Insecta > Diptera > Dolichopodidae > Argyra > Argyra leucocephala. The sequence goes on along the minus strand of OZ012681.1, from coordinate 5,067,636 downwards.
TTTTCTATTCTTTTTATTTTATTACTTTTTTTTTATAGATTTATTGATCAAATTCACGAAAAAAAAAAACCGAAAAAAAAAAAAAATAGAATTTGTTTTTTGTTTACAATCACCTTCCAATGTTAAAAATTTCTCTATAAAATTTTTTTTGTAATTTTTTTCTTTTTTATTTATTTTATGCCAACATAATTTTAAGCATAAGGACACATAAATTTATTTCTATTTATACATGAGTCACCCTTAGAACAGAAGTAGATAGTTTTTTCATTATAAGAACCATCCACAAACATCCAAAAAACTTGCAACCATAGATCCACAAAATTCGTTGAAAATTAATTATACTAAAATAATATTAATCTACTTATTTTTTTTATCGAATTTCAAAATGGTTTTTAATTATCTGAAATCAACATTTTTTTTTTTTAGTATCAATAAGAAGATTTTTTATTGTCCCTGGCGAAAAGAAACACAAGATATTTTGAACAATTTGAAATTGCATGATAAAAAAATAGACTGCACAGCACCTAATCAGCACTAAATCCAATTTTAAATTGATTCAATGAATTAATTTAATTTTAAATTATTTTCGAATTAAAATTGTGTAACGATATTGTAAAATATGATGAACCCTATATAAGTATCCGTATTACCACTATCAAATAAAAAACAATAAATATTAATGAGTAACTGTAAAATACTAAATTTTGTAAACCCAAATACATGTCAAATCGGTCGCGAAGACATTGTCAACAACAATTGTGATCATGGAATTCATATGTCAATATACTGAGACGGTGATAGTATACCATCCTTGACATCGTAAATGTGTCAACAGAGAGTTGAATACAACGTCCACATGATCTTAAATGTTTATAAAAGCTTGACACATTGATTCTATGATCACAATATTGTTGTTGACAATGTCTTCGCGACCGATTTGACAGGTATTTGGGTTTACAAATTTTTTTAAAAACCCAATATTGTTACAGTCTGTGAAATCGTATGAAGTGTATCGTATGATCTTAAATGTCAAAAAAAAATTGTTTTCATAATTGTCTCATGATTGGTAATTAATTTGAGAGTGCATTTGCGACTTATTTTCACGACACAAGTTGTTAAATTATGTTATTGTGGCATTTGATATGACGTTTATTTCACAGACAATGTGTTTAGAGCGATCGGAATTGTAAACAAAGTACAATTTGTTGCCAGCACAATATTGACAGTTCAGAAAGTTTGACATATTGTATTTATATGTATGTACATTGTATCGGTTTTGAATTTTTTTGAACACATTTCCGATGTCACCGAAACCCAATGTTGTGCAATGTTAATAAAAACTTTCTGTTCATTTTGCTTGATCATAAATGAATTAAAACACAATGTCTCAGAAAAGCTTTCATTACACAATGTTGCCAACTTTTTTTACGGATAACATTGACAACTTATTCCCTTTACATTATATCAGATTGTTTTGAAGACATTTAAGATGTCACCGTATTATATTAGTTAGTAAGTAGATTTTAATGATATAAAAAAAACTAACTCACCAACAAAAATATCTTCATTTTATTCACTACAACTTAAAATCTTATTAAAGAAATAAAGTCTTAAGATTATCGCCTATCCACCTCTGCTTTTCAAATATATTTTCGAATAAAAAAGAATCCTTTATATTAAAAATGTACATAAAAACTAAACGGATTTTTATTTATTATAAAAATTACTAATAAATGGGTACAAAATAAATTTATTATTTTAAGGACATTTTTTTCCTTTTCCAAAGGATATTCTATATTTTTTTTTTAACAATTTAATTACTTCAATTTTAAATTTCGAATCGATTTAAAGGAAAAGGAATTAATCTATTTCTAGATTTGTATCTGTATATGCAAATTACAAAATAAAAAAAAAAAAAAAACTGTCTTTGTGTCCCTAAACAATATGTACATTTGCCTATCATATAAACTTATTAATTCGTGCATTGCCCTTTTCTAAATAGCTCTTCAATTATGTCCTCATTTAAGAAAATTCTATATTTCGTAGTCCTTTTTGTTTAAATGAATGAATCCTTTTTTGTTTGTTAAAAATTTCGTATTCTTATTTTGTATAATAGAAAAGCCCATTATGTGGTAACATACTGTTAACTGTTAAAAAAAATAAATATAAATAAATAAATGGTAAAAAAAAAATTACACCCACAAAATTACAACAAAAACAAATAACAAAAAAAAAAAAACAGAAACAAAAATCAAAAGGGGGTCAAAGCTTTTTCTTTTATTATTTTTTTTTTTTTTATTAAACATTTCAGAAACAATCACGATTTAGATGTAAATTGCACCACCATCAATTCCTCTATATATGGTTTAAAGGCAATTTACATATTTTGAGAGACACAAATACATTTGTAATACAATTCAAAATATAACAGAAATTTCCATATATGACTTTTATTTACATACGTATAGATATATATGGTATATCAATCTATGCAATTTTTTTGATGTATATACAATATTAGATATTCATCATCATAATATAGATATACATATAATATGAAAAAAATGTTAAATACCGGCCGGGTACCGGTCGATTATGTTAGTGTACACGTATATATAAATTGTTATGTAACAAAAATGAAGGTTTTCTGTAAGCTGTACTATAGAAAAGATAGAAAATATGAATGGAATAATTTTTTTTTTAATGAATTTTATAAAAATAATATTGTGTATGTATATATACTTATATGTATATGTATATAAGCTGTGGAAAAAAATATACCTACCCTACATAAAGTACATATACAGAAACTGAAGATTTTTCCAGAATTCAAATAAATTTAATTTTAAACTATAATAATGAGAATACTATCTTTTATAGGTTGATAATAAGTTTTTTTTTTTTTCATAGAAGATGATGGGAGGCATGATTCTCGAATCATTTATTTAATTTTATTAAAAACTATTGACTATAGTCAAAAAGAAACACTTCTAAATGTCCTTTAATTTTGATTGTTGGGGTATGAAAAACACTTAGAATATAATTATTATGTAATTTTTATTTTACATATCAATTGATTGTTACCGTATATAGTAAAAGAACTATTTTTAATCCATATTTTTTATTTATTTTAATTTTTTTAAGTAAATTTTTAGTGTTGATCAAATTAGTTTTGTAAATAGAAAATAATATGGTGGCTTATTGTCACAGTTTTATTTTTGTAATTCAATTGACATGAATGACTATTTTCCGGTAGAATTAATATAAATTATTAAAGTATGTATATTAAAAAGATAGTAAAAATGTCAAAATAGGTGAAAAACTTGTCATTTCCACAGAATAGCAAAAAAAAAAAAATGTATTAAAAAGTCAATTATAAAATTAAAAAATATGAATTTTTTAATTCAACGCTTTCTTATTTTTGTTTAATTTATAAAACTTATTATGACAATTACGTGATGGCTACAAAAGAATAACGAAGTGTCTCAAATACATACTTCATTCAATTGATTTAAAATAAATGTATTTATTAGAAGAAATGTTATAAAGAAAAAAATTAAATAAGTAAAAAATTATGAATTCAAATATTTATTAAATTACAAATACAAAATTTAATATAAAAATGTATATTAGAAATTAAATAAATGAATCTAAGATTGAAAAATATAATAATTGGTTTGTTTACGTACAAACAATTTCATTAAATTTTATATAATTTCGTGATATTTATTGAAATATTTGAAATTTTGTTTTAAGTACATTTTACGAAATATAAAAACAAAAAGTTAATTTTTATTAAAAAACTAGAAAAAGTAAACTAAAAATTAATGAAAAATATAGAATTGAGTCCTGTGGGAACAAGTCGGCTCATATGAAATACAATTGTTAATTTTATTTATAAAATTGTAAATTTTTAGTTAACAAAATTAGTAGTACATTTTTCACAAGCAATTGGGTTCATTTTAAGATGAAGAAAAATAAATAATAAAATGAGTTTAGAACACAAAGTTTTTCAATTTGAAATTTAATAAAAAAATGTTTGTACTCAAACAAACCTAATTATTTTAACTCTATGATTGCCTAATTCTACGATATCCTATAGCTTTCTGTTTTTTACTACACACATATAGTAAGAAAAAGTAATGTAAAATACGTTTATTTTGTTATTGCCGCACAATTCGGTACAGAAAAAATTAAATTATATTTAAATATTTAATAAAATATCTTTGAAAAAAAAAAATACATATTTTTTAAATTTTTTCAAAAGTCATTTAGAAAGAGTGGCATTGGTCTAATATCCTATTCACACTACATCAACATGACATTGACAATATTTTTTCTGCTAGAGTTGATAAAAAATAACAACATAATCGAAAATATTGAACTAATTTTCAAAGGCAACCTTTTAATTTATCGTGTTTTCTCGGAAAACATGTTATACTTGACAGCTTCATTTACATACAAAATATCTAGTTATAACACCTTATATAACTAGTTCATCTCTAATAACATATTATAGGGCGTAGTGTGAATAGGATATAAGTGACTTGACAACCACTGCTATTTATCTACCTATCCCATAGAGAAAATTTATTCAACCGATTAATTATAATAAATTTATTGGTATACAAAATTTTGGGACTAAAACTCTTATATATAAGTACTATTTAATTTATTTTATATACAATATAATATAATTGAAATTTAAAGAATCGAATGAAAATTGATTGATTTTATTTTTTTTTTATGTTAAAAAAAAACATTGATTTTCGATATAATTTTTTATATTTATTTGATATTCATATAATATTTCAAAATTATATCAGAATACATTATTAAATTTTCAAGTTGACATTATGACCCATGTCATTTTTATGTTTACATTAATTTAGTAAATAAATTTATATACCTAAAAACATAATCTGTACAAAAACCATGTCGTTTTTATTTAACAAATTACGATATTAGAAACAACATCGTAATTCTTTTTAAATGTCTTATTAAAAAAAAAAAATAATAATTTTAACGAATAAAAAATTTATAAAAAAACATAAAAATATTTTTTTAAAAAAATATATATTGGTTATTGTTGTTATTTTCTGTTATTATTGTTAGAAAATCAAATATTCTTAATAAATTACTTTAAATAACATAATTGAAAATTCGAGCCCCCAATTTATTTGTTTGCGGTAATACACTAACCCATACATATCAACATTATAATACATATTTGAAAAAAAAAAAAAATTCTATCTACGTCATTATCATAATAATTTTTTTTTAAAGGAAAAATAAAACAACAACAAACATAATTCATTCAAAAATAAATATTCTTTAAAATCAGAGGAAATTTCTTCGAAAAGAACATTTTATGTCAAAATTTTTATAAAAGAAAACTTTTTATTATATTCGTACATATTTTATATACACAAGTAAATGACGTATATTAGATATACAATAAAATTATAATAACAAATTGCTACGCACATAGCTGTATATTTATATATTTTCAAAAATAAAAGTATATAAGATTGTCTATTATTTTGCGAAAATATTAATAAGTAAAAAAAAAAAATAAAACAATTTTCAGTAAAATTTTCGTTTGTATTTCGTTAAAAAAAGCACGTGCTTTTCCCCATAGATTGTGATTACGTAAAAATTTTTGACATTTTTCAAAAAAAAAATTAATATTTTTTTTTTAGTAATACAAAAAAAAAGCTTTTTTTTTGTATTTAATTGTTTTTGTTTTGAAAATATTTTTTTTATTGCGCTACTGTTGCCATATGTAGAGATTCTGTATTTTTAAAAGAGAAATAAAATTTCTTCTAGAATGGAATAATTTTCTAACGATAACTAAGCTCAGGTTTAGGGAAAACTAGATGTAGGTGGCTTATTTTATGTTCTTGAAAATAACTTAAGTAGAACTGCTTTTTCGTGCTTAAATTAAGTACAGTACAATATTTTTCGAATGCTTTTTCGTGTTTACTACAATATTTTTCGAGTATTTATTTGACAAATTACTGGCTGATCAACTTATTAAATGTGAAAAACTACTACTATTGTCAGGAATAAGCCTTCTTAAAATAAAATAGTCCCAATTTAGTTAAGCTATTACCAGATTATACTCTTAATTGAAGAGTATAATATGTATGGCAACATGACAGAGATTTCAAATGTTCATTTTCAGGATATCCATTGATTCGGTACAGCTACTTGTCTTCTTGAAGAAGAGACAAACGTCCAGTTCATATTTCTGATGTGCGGAAAAGATTGGTAAGGCCTTACTCGTGGCCTAGAGTCGTGAAAGCACCGGATTGATGTGGCTGCCACTCACTTTTAAACTAAACTAAATTATTTCTAAATACTTAGCTTCTTTGTATATCTAGTAAAATTGATATATAGTAAAATTTCATACTGGATTATAGCAAAGAATGTATAAATAGTAAGAAATCTTATCTCATATAAATGTTTGAAGCAAAATTTTTGTACTGTGGGTTCGCATATTAAACCCACACATAGAGGAAGTGAAAAAGGGGTGAAGAGAACAGCGAAAAAAAAATTTTCATTTTTATTTACTTCTATCTTTGCATCTTTCTATGAAATAATTATATTTTACAGTATATGTACACTGATATGAATACACATAGCTAAGCTACATACCTAAATAATAATAATAATATGTATTAAAATAAGTATGTAGTTTAATATATGGAATATTGCAAATAAAAATTTCTATTAGATTTTCCCAAGGTGAAATGCTAGCCTTCAAATAATCTAACAGTAACAAAAATTTGTGATACGAAACTATATTTCATTTGCTACATGTTGGTATTGTTGTATGCTGACTCTTGTGTTTCATGGTAAAACATTTTGATATGTTAGAGATATTTCGTAGCACGTTTACGTAGCAAGCGATACCAAAATAATTAATATTTTTAACATCTTAAAATTTTGACATTTGATTTTAAATTATGAGTTAATTCTAAAAAAAAATGTCAATAAAATATTTTTTCTCTTTTGTATGCAATTTGTACTTGCCAGTAAACTCTAATAACTTATTATCATGAACTTCAATTCAACTAATTCTAACGTATTTGAATGAACGAATTAATATTTGAATGCTTTAAACTGATTAATTTAATTATTTTTTCTACTCTTTTCCAAAAAGAAAAAACTAAAACCCAAAAACAAAAAAAAAATATTAGTCAAAATTTGATTAGAACGCATTGTTGGGCATAATATAGTGTTCTATAAAGCTATAAAAGCTTACTAAAATAAGTTATAAATCTGAAAAGAAATTCATGACTTCGGTAACACTATTCAGAAAAATCAAATCAGTATCATCAAATATTTGTCAGATTTCTAAACTAAAAATTATAACAATTCACTGTCATGTCGTCGGTGTTAGTAATGGACAGACTGTAGACAGTGATAAAATATGATTTGTATTTGACTTAGGAGTTCTGTACAACATACATGATATGTATAAATAAATACATATTTATGATTAATATTTTAGTAGTTAAAATTCAAACAATTTAATAGTCATTGAATGCTATGTCTTTCATTTGAATTTAATTAAAATTTCAATAATAGAATTAAATAATAGTAATAATAGACATTTTTCTTAAATTTAAAAGGAATGGCTAAAGGACAAAATTAGAGGGATAAAACAAATTTATTACGAAATTCAAATTATGAAATATTTTATATATGTATACACATACATAATTATATATTATTTTGTTATTGCCTTTAATTTAAAATATGTATGTATGTATATGTAAACGGAAATTTATTACATGAACTTAGACATTTTAAGTACATTCATACCTATATAGAAAAATTGTTTTTTGTTTTTTTTTTTTTTTTTTATATATAGACGAAGAAGAATTTCGAAATTTTTATATCATAATTTGAAAAAAAATTTATTTGTTTTATTTATCTTTTTTGTATTCTCATTTTTTGAAAATAGCATCATTTTAATAGCTTCAGGATTTAATTTTAAAACGAGAACTATTTAAATTTTTCAGATTATAAGTAATAAAACAAAAAACAATGTGGTTTCTAATATTTTCTTTTAAAATTTTCTTTTCAAAATATTAATTTAAAGTGTTGCCTTTTATTTGTCATCTACAGTCGGTGATAATAAATTGAAAAATGTTATTCTTTTAATTTAATGAAATTTAATTTTCATTTTATATTTGAACTAGAATCAGAAGATTTGCTTCCTTGTATAGTTTTTTGTACAGGGTATTCCATAAAAGTGTTAACTTATGAATAATGAACATTTTAAAGAAAAGAAAAATATTTATACCATATTGTATTGTTGGATCTAGTCTCGTATAGGGAACATACATAAAGGAGACTTAGAATCAACCATTTTGTAAGGTAATTTATTAAAAATTATATCTTTCTAACATAGATTCGGTACTATGAAAATTGCATTAGTAAATACAATAAAATAAATTTCAAACAGCACTCTGAACATTATAAAATTACATATTTATGTCTACGGAGGTACACTTTGATTTAAAACGAAATATAAACTAACAAAATTTTCATATATGAGCCAATAAAAATCCCTAATTAAAAAAACGAATATTAACTTTTGTTTTTGTAGTAACATTCGTGTCTCATCCTGTATTATAATACATGATGAAATAGAAAAGGATATACCAGAGACAACATCACTCTAATATTTCGTAAACAAAAAACAAAATGGATTCCAGATTAATTATTACGTTACATGCCTCAAATAAATTCAAAACAAAATTTGACAAATTAACTTATTTTGCTGCTAATGAAAACGAACATAATTTTGATTAATGATGAAAATAATTCAAAAAATTATTAAATCCAAATCAATCAATCAATCATCTTCAATAAAGATTCAATAAATATCTTAAGAAATTTTGATTCTAAATATATTTTTTTTAATATTACGTAGGATAAATGAAAATTTAATATTTTATGAATATTGTTCAATTGAAATGAGAAATTATGCGAGTATAGAAAAAAAACAAATGGATAGTAAAAATAAATAAATTCTGAGTGAAGTGAAAAGTGTTATAATCAAAAATTAAAACATTAAACCTGATGAGCATGGACAATTAAAATAATTAATAAACACAGATGAGCACAGATGAACATTATCAAAATCATAAGCAAGTTATCAACAATAATAATAAATAAGAATTATTTTTGTTATATTTGATGTTTTCATATTATATTTATTTTTATTTTATTTCATTTTTGAACTCAAGAGTTCTAAAGCTCGTAACTATAAAATAAATTTAGTTAAAAACAAATAACACAAAAATCATTAGATGATAAAAAATTATATTTTGTCAAAGTTTCAACTTACTTTCAACTTTTAGTTAGAACAATTGAAAAATAGTATTGAGATAACTCACAAAAATATACACAATTTAATATAATAAGAAAATTTAAATATTAAAACACAAAAATCATTACAAATAAATATCTATTAGATTTGATGTTGTTCTAAACGATAATTTCGGCAGTATTCCAAAATGTAACATTAAACTGTCAGTAAATAAGAAAATACAATTCATGTCGTACCCATTTTTAACAAAATTATTTCATTATAATACACAATCTACACCACAAAAATTATTTTAATTAAAATAGAATCATTTGAAATCGAAAATAGAAATTAACACAAGTAAAAATCTCTTTATCCGAAATTATCCAATTTTTATCCGGCATTATCCAAAAATTTCCAAAACATATTAAAAAATTTCTATTTAAATAAATTGTGATTACCTTATTAAAAAGTCAAATTTTACTTAAGTTGTATCTTATTTACAAACTTTTTTAAATCAACAAGTCACTTCAATAAAACTTATTTTAAATTTTTAAATAATGTTTTTTTTTTTTTGTTTTGAAATGCACAATTTAATTGATTGTCAATAGTACACCAGTTTTATATAAAATGTAATTAATGCAACACACTATTACAGAATGAATTCAATACAATTTTTATTTAATAATTACACAAAAAGCTATGCATTTTGAATTTTTGTTTATTTTTTTTTTTCTTTTTGTATTATTTTAATTCAAAACATTTTAATTGCATTCGGTGACTGCATAACATTTATAAGTTACATATATCTATATAAATTAGAAAATTTTACAAAAATATTTCATTTTATTATGAAATTGAAAGTAAAGAAAATATACTTAAAATTTCCCATAATATAAAAATTGCAATGTAAGTATAGAGAATTTTTTTTAAATACATTTCTTTAAAACTGCATTGAAAAATATGATGAAATTACCTCTGCTAAGTTCATAGCAATATTAAAAACAACAGAAAAAAATAAACTTAAAGCTTTTCTATACCATGATTATGACGTATTTAAATTTACATATAAGATATTATCCTTCAATTTTTTTTTTAAATAAGAAGTTCTGGTTAACTACACCCACAGTAATATTGTTCTACATAACGCTATAATTGAGGCTTTAATTTAAAATTAAAAAATATCAAATTATAAAGTTAATTTTTTTTTTATTATTTTTTTTCTCATATCAAAAACTCCTTTGTTATCCTTTTTTTTTGTTATAATAATGCACCTTACACGAATATTATGTAAGAATATTGTGTATCCATGGATAATAAAGTAATGAAAGTAAAAATAAAATTCATTTCAAAATAACAACAATATACTAACAACTATTTATTATGATAATAATGCTAGATTGCTATTGGCGCCATTCAGCCATCGCAAAAAAAAAAAAAAATTCCTTGCAAAATGATTTTTAAGGTAAAAAAAGGAATATGACGAAAAATTACGCTGTGCAAAATATATTCAATACGAGTATGGGTCTATAGTGTACAGTGTTGTTTCTAATAATTGTAACACAAACGTTTTTTTGTTGATTTGTAAAAATTGCAAGATTTTGTTTTGTTAAATTTTATTGAATTTGATATCGGCATTACAATCTGCCCTTGCCGAGTGATTTTTAAGATTTGCTTTTGAAAATTTAAAATCGGGGATAGCGAAATTAATTTTTCAAATAGAGTGACTTTCAAAATAACACAGACAAATAATGTTTTTTTTGTTTTAAATTTGTTTTTGCTTTGTTCAGATGAATGAAAAACACTAAAGCACCCTCTCGAATAATTTAGTTGAAGAACAAGAGATACTGTAAGATATCATTTCTAACGTGCAAGTTCATATATGGTTTAAAATTGGGTAAATTTTGTGGTTGTTCGATTTTCTAGAATTCGAAGCCATATTATCCAATGTTATCCTGAAATCAAACAATATACCCACCATTATAAACTTTAGATATTTCAGAAGAACATCAACAATTTTGTCCGAAATATTTTTGCCAACCGCATAACTTTTTATCCAATCCACAGTACCATTGGATCGCTCATCCAAACTATACATTTTTATACTAATATTGTTAACGAAAGTTTCACTATTTATTTGAGATTTAAAGTTTTTTAAACTATTCATGTTCAATATAATAAAATTCTATTTGAATTTTGATTAAATCCACTCCATTGTGTAGGATCATATACAGTTTCACTATAAAGTTTATTATGGTGGGTAAATTGTTTGATTTCAGGATAACATTGGATAATATGGCTTCGCATTCTAGAAAGTATAACAACCACAAAATTTACCCAATTTTAAACCATATATGACCTTGCACGTTAGAAATGAGAACTTACAGTATCTCTTTTCTTCAACTAAATTATTTGAGAAGGTGCTTTAGTGTTTTTTATTCATCTGAACAAAGCAAAAGCAAATTTAAAACAAAAAAAAACATTATTTGTCTGTGTTATTTTGAAAGTCACTCTATTTGTAAAATTATATTCCTACTAAGTTTAATTAAACATAAATTCGAAATCCAAATAATTTAATTTTCAGAAATTTTAAAGTTAAAAACAAATATATGGTGCCAATCTAAAGCTTTTTAAATAATAGAAAAATTTCAACACATGTATACATTGTGTCGATTTACGTCATCTAATTCAAGAATCATGATCTATATCTAGGTCTTCTTATACATAAACCATATTAAATGAAAATTTTAAACAAAAAAAAAACCAAATTTATAAATAGTGAATCTTAATTAATAAAATGATAAAAAAAAAAAATTAGAATTAGTGAAAATAAAATGTTTTTTGATTAATGTTAATTTTTTGTTTAAGCTTAAAATTTGAATTTAAAATTCCGATTCATTTTTTTTTTGTTTTTTTAAATTTAATCAACAAATAAATTAAATAATTTTTGATTATTAAATATACATAAATTCACAATCAACGAACCAAATCTCGAAGAAAATTAAGCTAAAAAATAATCAAGGTGATAAGTGAAATTAATATAAATCTACAAAATACTAGTACCTGTAGCAACTAATCTAATATAGTAATTATTACTAGTAATCGACAGTCAGTCAAGGTTACATATATTTATTAAAAAGTAGACGTTTGAAAAAGTAGAAAAATATTGATGAAAACCTATATATAGAATATTTTAATAAAATGATATCAAGAGTCCAAACCAATGCAAAATAATGTTCCATGAACATATAATGAATAAAATTTGAATAAAAGATGAAAATGTTTATTTGGGAGCCTAATCGGATGGTGTTTCATTTTACAGTCTTTTGATACAGTTTGATCTACATGGCTTTTCCGGCCTTATATTGCTACTCTTACCCTAACGTGAGATGACTCTTTATAACTCTAGCAAATGCTTCAAATAATCATGTTCCAGTGTAGGTGTAGCAGGAAAGTTAAGAAATAAAACAGAAAGCAAGCATAACAGGAATTATTGCAAAATTAGCAACTGGAAGTGTAACATCCATTTCCGGAGTTGAACAACTTTCACATATATTAATTATTTGAATGTGGCTCTCAGATATGGGTTTATAATTTATTTTGAACCCATATTTCAGAAAATGGCATAGATTCTACCTACTGCATATTTCATAAAACATGACAATGTATGATCTGTTCTCAAGAGGAAATAGCTATTGTAGCTTAAGCTATAATAAACCGTACATCGCTATATTTCATGTGGTAGTGTCGGTCAAGATAACAGAATCGAAAATTAACTAATTTGTGTATTTAGTTTGCAACCTATATCTTATTTGGAATAACATTCTATACTCTATTAAATTTCAAGAAAAATTTCATCTAGTAAATTTCAATATGATTTTTCAGGTGAATTTATAAAAAAATTTTGATATTAATTTTTGATTTATTACTTCTAAAAATGTAATTGGTTTGAATACTACAGCATCGAAGCTTATTTATTATTAAAATTTGTGTATTTTAAAATGTTACATTTAATAATTTTATATCGCCATTAATAAATAACGTGGTATATCAGGGGTAATTCATGACAGTTTTCAATTTATTTGTCATTTTTACAATTCTTTGTACGTCATGCATTTTAAATTATTCTAAAAAAATTCTAAATTTTAAATTTTTGGTATTTGAATTATCAGTTAATTACTTCATTCATTATATATAGTGAAATGAATAGTTAATAACTATATAGGATAAAAGAATAGACGAAAGCGGCAATTCCATATATAATAATTGAAAAGCATTTAAGGACCTGCGCAGTAGACACCTTTTCATTGTATCTCTCTTCTCCATAATGAACTCTTAATATATAATAAGTAAGTTGTAAGTAAAATAATAATGCGCACACAGTTGAAATTTTTTTAATCATATTATTATTCATCAAACACATTAAGAAATAGATAGAAACGAAACAGAAAATGAGAAGTAAGGTATTTATGTTTTTTTAAAGAAAACATACTAATTTCAAAGTTTTTCATTAAAACATGAATGTTTTCTGCTTTGTAATGAGAAGTCTATATCAGTCCATGCAAATCCCTGTTCTTTTAACAACCTTAAATTTAGCTTTAACATGAATTATAATTACTCAACAGGGGCCCCTAGTTTCATATATAATATCGTAAAATTTTTTATTCATCAACATTAAAAAAATATTTTATTAAAATAAGAATATATCTTACGAATGGGTGGTGTAATAGGTAGAATTGTTTTACAAATACAATTGAATAAGATGCAATAAGTATAAGTATAAAGTATGTTAAAGCTATCAAGCTTTTTTTTCGAGATATGAGATATAATAAATAAACAAAAAAGTCATCTTAAAAATGCCATGTAATTTTATATATATATATTTACATAGTGATACTTTGTATTTAGTATTTACTAAACAATAATTATTACCTCTCCTCCTAATTACTTTTAATTCTCGAAATCGTGTATCAACAAATTAATTGATTAAGTGAATTATATATAACATATTTTTAATAAATTAAAAAATTATTCAGTAATGTTCTTCACGATTTAAATTTTTATAAAATAAACGATAATCACTTCAATTAAATTTTACTAATTTATAAATTTATATACTAATAACAACAAACATCAACGCACTGACAAATGAAACGAATCTCCCTAATATTTGCAAACCATGTGCTTTCAAAAAATACTTTGTAGGTATGTAATGTGAAACCAAACTAAAACTTTTAATCTTTTCTTAATATCAAAAAAAAAAATCTAAATAAATTTTATTTGCATTAATAATTTTCACATACAACTTTTTAATTTTTTTTTTTTTTTTTTTTTTGTGACTTTATAAATTATAAAATATTCTTGATAAACATTACCTAGATTTTTAAATCACGTGGATTACATAAATTATTTTATAATTATTATACATATATACAGATAAATTTGTTGTTGTTAAAATAAATTTAATGTATGGATAATATACCTAGTGACTGAGTTTAAAACTGGAATTGATTATAATTAATATAGATATAAAAGATTTTTTAGATTGGTGACTCTAATAGGAAAAATTTCATAAGCCTATTTATGACGATGGCAACTTGTTTATATTTTTTTAATCGAATTATAGTTTAAATTTTTTATTAATTGGCAGTAAATAAATATTTTTTTTTTTAAATAAATTGAAATTTTTTTATCTTGTTTTTGTTTTGTGGACTTATTTAAATTTTAATACCCATTTGTATATCTATAGTTTTTTTTTATCTTTATTTATTCTCATATCATGATAATGATAACTTGAAAAATTCTTTAACAACAAAAAAAATGTGTTTTTAATATAGAGAAGTAGTTATTTTTGATTTGAAGATAAAATTTATAAAAATATGTATGCAAATATTTAAACATTAGAAAAAACAAATATTACCAAATATTTAAAAATATTTAAATATTTATTTAATAAATATTTATTAAAATATATAATTTTATTATATGTACAATAATTAATTTTAAAACAATTCAGTAAAGTTATTTTGTATATTGGAAGCTTCTTCCAATTTTAAAATACAAATAAATGGCAGGCATGTTAGTTATCATATAACAAGTCGATTTTGAATTAATAATCTTATCGATTTTATTAGTGTTAAATAATTTAAATATTTATTAAAACAATTTAATAAAAATTTAAAACTCTAACAATTATGATTAAGAATTATCTAATTGATATTAGATATAATTTTTAATTTTTAGATAATATAACCGCATAATATATTATTTTAATATCTATTAAATTAATTAATAGTATTATTTAATATCTATTAAATTAATTAATAGTGTTTTAATATCTATTAAATTAGATAATATTATTTCAATATATATATTAAATTAATTAATAGTATTTTAATATCTATTAAATTAGATAATATTATTTTAATATCTATTAATCTAAATTAATAGTATTTTAATATCTATTAAATTAGATAATATTATTTTAATATATATTAAATTACATTTTAAAATATATTATGCTGTTAACTCAAACATAAAAAATATTCTATAGCGTTAAAAAATGTTTGATTCAACTTAAATAAAATTTCAGATAACTGTAGTTGTTATAATATCAAGCCAAGTCTAAAAGTCTAATTAAAATAGTAACGAAAAAATAATTTGAATTACTCAAATCTATTGTACATATATTTCTTCTATAATATCTATTCAATTCAATAGCATTGAAAATTTTGAATTACTTGATCTCATTTAATTTTAATCAATCAATATATATATATATATATATATATATATATATATATTTCATTAATATTAAGATTATAATTCATAAAAATTTTAAATTTTCCATTCTTATTCTATGTCCCATTCTAAAAATACTTTGAACATTTCAACAGACTGCATTTTAATTTAAAATCAATTCTATTATAATTAAATAATTTATTTTATAAAATCTAGAACACATATGAATTAAAACTAATTTCAAAGCAAAATTATTAAAACTATTTTCATTTTCAAATCAAATTTATAATTCAAAGGCAAATAAAATAAATATTAAATAATATAAATTGATATCAGATTTAAAGTTCAGTCCAGACGCTTTATAACAAAAAATAAAAATAATAATAATAATAATAAATATAAAATTTGTTAATTTGACCTGTCAAATCTGTCAAGTTCTTTTAATTGCATTTATATATTATATTATATGAATATAAATATAATATTATCTGATGATTTGACATATTGCACTTTCGATACATAAATATAACAACAAATGAAAACAATAATAACGGAAAATAAAAACATAGAAATCGATTCTTTATAAAATGTTTTTAAAAAAAAAAATATTTTTAAATCTATGCATATAAGAGTAATTAATACAAAGAGTGTATACACATATAAAATTGATCTAAATTACTTTTAACAGTTATTTTTATCTTCAGTTACTTTAATCTAAAGCATTTAACTTGAATATCAATTGTTTAAGATAACCTAAGTCTTTTACAGCCATGATTTAACATAATTGTAGTCAATAGCGGTTCCAGAAGATTATTTGGATGGGTTATATTTATTTAGTTATATTAAATAATAAATCATTAATATATTTAAATTTTGTCTTTTTGTTTGTAGTAAAATTCTTAAAATAAAAAGAAAGAAAAACCCATAATTTCTTTTATTTTACTAAAATCTTTATTTGTCTATTTTTACAAATATCGATATTTCGGCAATAATATATTGCCTTCTTCAGTGTATTGGCGTAATTCATCATCAATAGACAAATAAAGATTTTAGTAAAATAAAAGGAATTATTCGTTTTACTTTTTTTTTAAATCATCAATATTTTAGCATATCATATATAAATGCATTTTAACCTATGTAATTTTACCAAAAATAATGGTATTTATATTGATTTTGATTCATCCATGTTAACCTATAATATTTTGTTGTAAAAAGTCTAAATTGTTGTATTGTAAAGTATTTGAATTGTAAAGTATTTGTATCGTGCATGTATATCTGTTATATTCTAAATTTAAAATACAATAAAAATTATTAGAAGCTCCTTAATTTAAATGAAAATATTTAATAAAAATTATATACTCTAATATTATTTAATTTAAAAAAAACATCTTTCATTTATAGCATTCTCTTGTTTCAAAAACTTTATAAATTTAATTTTTTGCCGACAAAACTACAGTCTTAGAATATTTAAAATTCATTCATTAAATATTTTTATCGGGTTGAGATTTTGCTACTGCTTGGAATACATTGTACAAATGATTTGATCACACTTATACCCAAATTTCGTATAATCTGCAACGGTGCAATTAAAATGGCAGAAATAAAAAATATTCAAGAGTAGCCATACAATAACCAAAAAATTAAGAATTTTTTTTCAATATCTATCAGTATCTAAATACAAAGGTATCATATATATATTGATGGTATTATGGTACCATACCCTAGTACCATACCCTAGTACCAATGTGTACATGAATACCATCCATGTGGGACACACTAAATAATAAACTGAAATTAATCAAAATTTATAATCACTGATAGTTTTCGAAAATATGGAAATTCAACAAATTAAATATTTTTTTTATACATTATTATTATCAAATTCATTTCAAAATTATCTCCCTAGTTCCAAATCTTTACATACATATATTTAAATATTATAAATAGAATAATTAAAATAACTTTTTGTATATAAAAAAACAAAACTTACCTTCGCCGATATTTATTCCGGTGGTACTGTTCCCATTTGAAATGTATGCTGTTCCATTTAATGCATTTATTTCGTCCTGCTCTGTTATCGATAATGTACGCCATTGAGTTCTCTTCTTTGTACCTTTCTTTCCCATTTAAGTGTTATTCCAATTTCAATTGAATTTCGTTTTTTTTTTTCTTTTTTACTTTTCCAATAAATTAAATTTTTTCTTAAACAAAAAAAAAAAAAAAATAAAACAAATTGAATGTTAACTGCTATGATCCTATTGTTAACTGTATTTTCTCTTTTATAAATAAATTATAAGATAAAAATAACAGTAAATAATATTAATTATTTTGTTATGTAATATTTTTTAAATATAATTTTTCATCACTTTTTATGATTTTATTTGTTTTTAAATGTTTCATAGCATATTTCATAATTATTTGGTGTTAAACAACAACGACGCAAATCCATTTACATAACCAAAATTTTAAATTTATTCAATTCGCGCAAATTAATAACGTTAATAAATGAAAAACAAAAAAACAACAGCAACAAAAAAATTTTTTTTTTTATTCTTGCCTACAGTATTATCTATTAAGATAGGTCATTTCATTTCGTATAATTAATTTACTACACAATTAGAGTTCTCTTTTTATTGCAGATTCACTAAAATTTATATAAAAAAAAAGTAGAAAAAAACAACAAAAACAAATTAATAACAAAAAAAAAAGATTGAATTTGAAAACTACTTTCTTTTTAAAAATAAAAGAATTTTTTAACCGAATTAAAAGAAAAAAAATAAAAAATCAAAAATCAAAAAACACTATTTATATTTAGCATTAACAACAACATAGAAAATGTTTCGAGAAACCAAAAAAAAAAACAAAAAAAAAAAACAATTACATAAAATAATCAAAATTTACTTTTTTTTTTTTTTATTTTACAATTAATTAATTTTAACACATATTTTCTATTTCATAATTTATTATTAATATTTTATGCGAGCCAATAATCAAACGGCACGATATATCTACGACGAACGACTACGACAAAATGAATTGTGTAAAACACACAAAAAACAAAAACAAAACAGAAAAATTAACAATCAGAACTCTTAATTCTTAAATTGTACATAATTATTTTATATTCTCAGCGATTGACTCGCGCGATCTCATCGCGCACAAGTTTGTCCCTACAAAATAATACAACACAAAAATAAATTAAACAAAAAGATAAAAATAAAAAATAAAAAAAAAAAGTGAGAAAACTTAAATACAAGTAAAGAAAAGAAAAATTAATACTTAAGAGTTTAGGAAAATTAATATAGTATCTGAAGGAATTAATTTTAGAATATATTTAATTTTTATAATTAGGGTGGGATACAATCACACGTTTAATTATAAGTACAGAGAGAATCTTTGAATATAGACTCGAAGGTACAAGATCTTATAGGGCAGACCAAACCTTTGTTGGAAAAAAAAAAATTCGGTAGACATGAAACAAATTTCATATTTTCAACTGGAGAGAAGCCGCTCATGACTAACAAAAATGGATAACGCTGATAAGTCATAGCCTTAGATCTATGATTCTATGATAGAAGTCAGGCCTTAGGTCAGTTATTCACCTAAGTAAATAAATAAGTAGTTTTATGTACAAAAAATATTCATTATTTTTGTTTTAAAGGTGAATTTGTTTGCAGTGAAAAAGTACGTACATTTTTATTGCTAAATAAGACATCTGCATAAAATTAGTAATTTATTCTTAAATATTTCATTTCGGTATATATGTATAATACCATGATCAGCTGTTTTTATGCAAATTGATTATACGAAAAATTAACATACTGATTTTTGCGTGCAAAAATTTGCAAATGAGAAATGATGATTTTCACGTGATCATTAAATTCTGCGAGAACAGTGAAAATAATTTCATTGGCAAAAAAAATTTATACGCAAAATTTGCATAAAGTTTTACAAATTTTTTTATTGTAAATTAACTAATTTTTATGTTAAATTAATATTTTAAGAACTATTGAATTTTTTTATTGAAAAAAAATTAAATTAAACAATATTTCTTGGTTTTGGTCATCTAAGTTTGGTTTTCAGACTAAGTAGACATATTTAAATATGAAATATTTGCTTGACATTTAAAACAACAACAAAAATTTGACAGCAAATTTTTATAAATTTTTACAAATCGAAATTTAATTTGCAAAAATATATTTAAGAGAGAATTCTAACGTCATCTTTTAAGCTCTAAATTCTCTTAAATTTCTCAAAAATGTGTAAAGATTATGCAAATAAAAAAAGTAAACATATAGGCATTTGGATAAATTTGAACAAATTTATATAAATTTTCGAGTTAACATACAAACCTAATATTTTTTAATTTGACATATATTTTTGATTGACAGTGTTGACAGTTGATATTATAATGATAATTAACATTATTCATTTGACCTATATTTTTTATTGTCACTCAGATTAATCTTGACCAGACCAAAAAATATTTTTTTTAATGGTTTGTATTCGTAAAATTTTTAAGTCTTTTTTTCTGCTCTCTGAGAATACTGTTCGTTTTAATCAAAATGTTTTTTTTATTGTAGATTACTTAGTTCAATACACAATCTTTCATGTTGGATTGTTTACAAAATTTTTATAATTATTGTTAATAAAATCAATGAGTTTTGAAAATGCATTATGTTCGTTATCATGATGACGATTTTTTTAATATTTTCAAAAAAAAGTAACATATACAAATACAAACACAACTCTAATAGCAAGTGTATACGAACACACAATTGATAAATCGTTTATAATTGTTTGTATCGTCAGATTAGATTCATTCAATAACAAAAAGTAAGTTTTTGATTGTAATCGATTGCAACCATGTTTTTTGTTCAATAACTCTCCAATCACTTTGAATCACAATTTGAAAGTTAAATTTATGATTGAAACTGATTGTTTTTTGTTCAATAGATGGTGGTTTAAAATGATATTTTCTGATTGTGTTCAGAAGTATCACAATAATTGATTGGAATTTAATGTCCCAGTTTAAATTTAATGTCAAAGTTTAATTTTGAAAATTATTCTGACGCAAAATATTTGGTAAACGTTAATTCTATGACAAAATATTTGTTGTGAGTAAAAAAATTTAAAATATTTTAATAAAACATTTTTAAAATCTAAATTCAAATAAAAAAATTTAAATTGAGTTTTTTGAAATTTTACTTCCATTATTTTTTAAATAATTTTTAAAGAAAATAAAAGTAAAATTTTTTTTGATAAAAAATAAAAAACCATTTTAAATTTTTGTTTATTTCCAAATAAACAATTTTTGAAATTTCTATTGATAAGACAATAGCAATCACTTCAGTGTTGAAAAGTGTTTGCCAATAGAAATCTAATTTGTAAAAATTTGTGAGTGAAATCTGACGTTACGTCAACGTCACGTTTAAAACGTCAAATTCTCTTAAATTTCACAAAAATTTAGAAAGAGCATGCAAAAAAAAAGTAGACATACAGAAATTTGCCAGTTTACATACAGACAAGTTACTATTTGACAGTCAACAACTTTAACTCATATTCTTTAAATAAATATTTGGAATATCTTTAAGTTTAGTTTTTTTTATTGTTTTTGAAAAACATAAAAATTTTAAACATTCATACATTAAAACATTGTTTAAGAAAAATATTAAACCCGTCCTAAAATTAAATTAAAAATTACATTTGACAGAATTAATTAAAAGTAATAAAAAAAAATAAAAAAACAAAAAATTTGTTTCGACTATATGTCTACTATGTTAATTTTTACTTTTTTTTCTATTTAAATTATTTTTTATACTCGTTTTAGTTGATGCCTCTTCTCATACATATTAATTAACTTTATATCTCATTTTTTTCTTGTTTTATTTTTTTTCTTTTTGTATAATTTTAAGTTTAATTAAGTCCACTCTAGAAATATATATATATATATATATATACTCACATACTAAAATGCATGTAATCTATGTATTTCAATAATTTTTATTCATTCTAGAAAATACTAGAAAATAATAATATTATCCTCTCAAATTGGCCGCATATAAACAATTTTATGTTGATTTCACCACTATTCATAAAATAAAAACACCACACTACATGATAATAATTATAGAAGAGGTAGTATACTGTGGTAAGTATTGACTTTTTTGACGTCAAAAAAAAACAAAAACATGATGAAAAATATTTAAAAAATAGAATTAAATTAAATCAATAAGATTTTTGTATATAAATCGAAGAGATTTTATTCTCTTACAGAATATTTTTTCTCTTTCACGCAAAAAAAATAAATAAACATAAATTATAATAGAAGTTCATCACAAATTTTTATTTATTTATTTATTTATTTATCATTTAGATTTCATTTTATATATGTAAGTAATATTGAGGAAGCACCATACCTACCATGTGATTCGATTTGAGTTTAATAGTCTTTATTCGAAAATTATTATGTAATATTTTTTTTTTTTTTATTTTGATTTTGTGTACTGAAATTTAAATGAGAATTTTGCAAGTCATTTATTTAATTTAATTTAATTTAATATTAACTTTCGATTTTCATTTCGATTTCATGTGGAAAATATATAAAATATATTATAAAATATTGAAATAATAAATTATGATAAAAAAGGGCTCGTTTATACTTGATGTACACATGTATGTATGTTTATAATAAGAATAGATGGTGGTTGGTATGATGATAAAGATTATTGATAATATTGTCCAAAGTTCAAAATTAATAGAATTTGAATAAATTGATTGAATAAATATATAAATATATGTACATATATGTATGCATATATGAAAAAGTAAGTAGTTAAGATTATAAAGTTGAGATAACATACATACATATGTATATAATATGCGTCAAATGAATGTTTATTCAACGAAATAAATTTAAATATGAATTTGAAATAAAAATTTATTCAATGACAAAATGGTATTTCTCTTGTAAAAATTTAATTTCATTTAAAAAAACATAATCTCGTTTACTATAATTTTAGATTTCGCGGGGCGATTTTAATTATTATGATAAAAGCAATTATAATTTCATTATATGTATATAGATAAATAGTACATAATATTCTGTTCGTATATAATATGATATTTAAAGTGGGTATAGATAGTCAAAGGCATATTTTAGTGATAATTGTAATAAAAAATATTAAAATGCAATTATGCTCAGGTGTTAAATTATTGTAAGATTTTTGATATTTGCCTAAAAACATAACATTGACTGATTTACATTCATTAAAATTTCTACTTTGTACAGTTAAAAATATAATTTACATATACCTATCAGTATCTACACATATTTACAAATATATTGAAATATTCAGACATTCAGCAGATTCACTACTGTTACTTGATGGCTAAACATGATATGAGATTCAAAGACGGTTAAGAGTTTTCAAAAAAAAGACTAACACACAAAATATGACAACTGAGGACAGAAAATACTGGGTTAAATACTTAGGGGAACAGACAATCGTTAAGAGAAAGTGATAGGAGAAGATTGAACCTTGTTATACCAGACCAAAGACATCTAACAAATCTGAAAAGTTTTTTTTCGATTTATTTTTTGAAAGTTAAAATTAGAAATTTATCATAACAACGTGATGTTCCAAATTTCAAAAATGAGTTTACAAAATTTTCTATTCACATTTAAATTCAACATGACAATACAATTTTTTTTTTCAAAGGTCAAAATATAACAAAATATAACAAATTATAAAATATAATAGTAGGAAGGATGGTATGAAGATAGAAAAATTAAGAACAAAAAAATCCGGTCAATACATTTAGGGAGGGCCTAATGAGATAATTAATTCTAATTGCTATTCATAAATAAATTAGAATTTGAATTTGAATTGACTAATTTAAAAGTTCCCTGGTTTGTGTCTTGGAATTAATCAATTCGAATGTGTTTCTCATTGATGACAGCTCAATTCTAATTGGAAAGTATATAAAATCAAAGATAAAAACTGTTAATTTCAATTGTCAAAAAATTGTCCATTTGTTGTTTAGGGAATTAAAAGAATTAGTCTATCATTAGGCAAACACCGGTCCTATACTTCAATTAAAATAAATGAAAAAAAATGGACAAAAATAATGTATTTTATAATAAAAAAAAAAAACTATAGTGAAACAAGCCTAATGTAATTTTATTTCTTTATATTAACTGTAAAATATAATTGAATATTCAAAGTGTAAATTCAATCTTGTGAATGGAATTGAAAGGTGTAACATAGATTAATATTTTATTCAAACACATTACTACATTATAAAAGTTAACTACTAACTAAGAAGAATTACTTTATTTTCAACTGAAAATATTCATTTTTAATTTATGAATGAAAAACTATTACTGTTACGGATGATTTTCAAAACTAAAAAACTAATTTGCATACCTACACAAAACAATTCTTTATTAATATTTATCGATTCCTGATGTTTTCAATTAAAAATAAACAAATAAATTAATTAAAACATATAGCAAAAATGTAATTATTTTTATAGAAAATAAAACGAATCATGATAGCATTCGCAATTAATTTTCCATTTTCAATGTAGTAATTAACTTAAATATTAACATAATACACATAAATTGTATCACCTCCAATAAATATATCTATCAAACTTATGTATATAAAACGTATAATATTGTAATTATCTATACATTATTATTAAGAAACTTTTATTATTTTCTTAGCTTTATATAGATACATAATATACATATATATATTTCTATTCTATGTATATAAAAAATAAAAAAAATATAAAAAAAGCAAAACACGAAAAACAAACAGAAACTTAAATTTGTTATGTAAACAAATTAACGTATATTCTTATCATTCACTGTCGCCAAATTTTTTAAACTGTTTCCTACCACTTTTTGTTGCTACTCATTGCCAAAGTGTTGCCAATTTAAATAAATTTTAATAAATAAATAAATATTGTTTTATTTTGAGTATATTCAATGTTTTTAATTAAACAATTCCAAATAAAACATGTAATTGGTGACACAATACAAATAATCATATATGAACTGTATTAGACTAAACTCACTTAATATAAGATTAAAAAAAATCAGCCTTACATAAAAACTACTTGTCAATTACAGATAGGAAGAAGTTTTTAGTATGTTATGGTCCCATATTTTAGAAAATTTTCTCCAACATTGGAACAAAAAAAAACTTTTAGTTATAGGCTATAAGTTTAAATATACTAAAATGGCTTATTAATGTTGACTAAATGTTATTACACCATCATAATATTTAACCACATTAACCTCACGTTATTTTTCTATAAAATCAACCGTTATTATACGATATATTAAGTTTGTTGTTGCATGGTGCATGATGTTTTTTTATATCGACGCACTGCTACTATTCATACATTAATTTGCTAGAATCAAGTTTCATTTTGATGTACTATAAAAAGCGTATATAATTCAAGTTATTTTACCTGTATTGTGTAACTTATACTGACTTGGAACACAAAAAGAAATTAATTAAAGTTAAACGATAATATTTTGGTATAAATTATCTGAAAAATAGTTTGATTGTTTGTTCAGTAAAATGTTCTCAATGTGTCCTGTACAAAAAAAAAAAAAATAAGGTTATTCACGAATAGGTATATAATAGGTATATGTAGATGTGTATTGCAATTGTAAATTTTTTATAAAAAAATATATTCTACAAGACTTATAGATTTTTACAAGATTCAAACATATTGTACTTTTAGTATTGTACTATAGCTGTCATTGTACTTTTTAAGTTTGACATTTGTAAAGTCAATACATATAAATGGCTGAGATGACAGAAGAAATTTTTAAATAAAAAATTTAAATTGAAACAAAATTTTAATTGAATTATTTTATGAGTGTAGTTACAAGTGAAAAAAAGAAAATTATTTCTCACTTATTCTCATAGTTATAAATTAAATTATAAACTAGGGGCCCCTGTTGAGTAATTATATTTCAAGTTGAAGTCAAATTTAAAGTTTTTAAAAAAACAGTAATTTACATATTACTGACATAGACTTCGCACGATATAGCAGAAACCACTCGTGTTTAATAAAAAGTTTTGTGGTTAGTAAGTTTTATTTAGGACACATAAATACACGTCCCTCATATACTGCTTCGTTTCCGATATATTCCCTATAGTAAGTGGCATTTAGTGGACAAAATTACTATAAATAAAAAATGTTGTCATTAAAGAGGTATGTATATATATAATTACATAATAAATAATTTTAATAAAAACTATATTATTACTACAAATAACCAAAATTTAGAAACAGTTACTTAAAAAAATAAAAATGAAGAATTCAAGTGATTTGTTTTTTTGTTGTTTTTATATTTTTTATTTTAGATGAATTCGTTTTTTTGTTTTTTTTTTTTGGTATATGTACATAGATTCATTTGCAAGTATATTATATAAATTATAATAACTGATTTGTTTGCTTTTGTTTATTATTTTAATAAGATTTCACATATGCATAATGTATTTGCTGAATAATAAAATCATATGAGTACAAAATTTTCAACTTTGTGCGCATTTTTCTTTTATATATACATCTTATATATTATATCAGAAGTTCATTGAGGAGTAGGAGAATCGAAATAAAATGAAAAGGTGTCTACTGCGCAGGACTTTAAATGTTTGTCAATTATAATTATAGATTATATGCAAACAAACCGCTGTCACAATTCCACATCGAGTACAACATCGAAAGTATACAAGGGTGCGTTCACGAAATCGTTGTACAGTTCATTGTAGATCTACCACCTACTACACTTATTCATGAATACTCTTAATATTTCTGTAATTAATTTCTTTATACTTTCCAAATCACATTTTCATATCACTTCTTGCAACGAAGCTATTATTTAATTTATAAAAAGGTAAAAATATTTTTCAAATTTTTATACCTTTGAAACCGTTTACGAATGATATCGAATTTTCCTAATGAACGTCTAAACAATGACATGGAGTAGTACATACTGTTGTGGGAACAATTCTTTATAATTTGTTGTGTAAAATGGAATTGTTGATACTACTACCACATTTGCAATTAAATGTTTAGTTGCATATTGTAGTCATTTCCGTATTTGGCAAATTGCCTATATTAATCTTAAAAAATCAAAACAAAATAAAAACATTTTTTGTTAGTCGGAGGGATTTTGATGGAGTCTTTCAGCTATGATAATATCTTTTATACTTTTATTATATATAAAAGTTTTCCCTGTAAAAACTATTGAACTGTTAAGTGCTTACAAAAAAAAAAAAACCATTAAAATGTTAAATTAAAAAGAAATAATTTATGTTATGGATATTTTTATTTACTTTTTTATTTCTTTAAGTACATTTAATATGGAAATGTACTTAAAGAAATATATTTGCAGTGTTCTTTTTAATTTTTGGTGTAGGTAAAAATTCGAAAATGTTGCTGGAATTTTCTATTCTTGGAAATTAATTTTTCACTGTGAAAAGTAAAAAATATTCATTGACGTGAGAAATGTCAAAATTTATAACTTTATTTTAAGCCAAGTAGCTAGCTTGCAAATTAATTTTTTGTTAATATTAAAATTATATTTTATTTAAAGTTTATGTTTTTATTTTAAAATATAACCATAATTGTTAAAAACAAACTACGGTAAAACGAAAAATCAATCAACATTTGACATTTTTTTCACAAAAAATAAATTAGTGTAACAGTTTTAGCACTCCATTCACCAACTACATCGATGTACCACGAAATAAACTGAATTGCACTAAATAGTTCAAAAAAATGCTTATACCATAGTCTCAGACATATAACATCGATATCTACGCTTAACAATAATGTCCACTACAGCTTCGAAGACAGAACAATTTTTATCTTAAAATACTCCAAAGAATTACCCCTCATGAAGGGCTTTTAGGTTAGAGCAGACTATTGTGTTAAAAAAAACAACTGTAAACATTTTTTTACATAGTGCCAACATATTTGTTTAAAGTATTGGTAATTTTGAGGCTATATTTTGAAGCTTTACCAAGTTTTAAATTATATTATTAGTAATTTTTATATTGTGAATTATTTTCTATTTATGAAAAATATTTTTTTTTAAATTCATTAATTTTTTACAATAAATTTATTATAGCAGGTTTTTGTCACATTGTTTTTCCTTATAAATTTTATATTTTGTATTATAATTCAAAAATCAGAAAAAAATTTCTCGTTTCAGTTGAAACGACATAGCTTGATCTAGACTATGTAAAAACGCTATCAATAACACATATTTTCAAAAAATAACAAATTCATTCATTATATAACTTTAAAAAACTTATTATTGTTAACTTACTGTCCTGATGTTGCTCAAGCCTTCGACAAATAATGGCATGAAGGGCTTGTAAGCTACGTCGCTTGCTCCCGGAAATATATGTCGAACTAATCTCATCATATCTATCGAGTATTTCAAATTAATCAAAGAGAAAATTACTCTGCTCTACACAATATACACACAAAAGTATCACAAGGTCTGCAAGAAGGTGTACTAGGCCCCATACTATATTTACTATACCACTAGTGGTATTCCAGAGGTAGAACATGCGACGGTACCTACTTTTGCAAATGATACGATTATATTAGCAGTCGGTAAAAATATAAATGAAACTACAAATAAATTGCAACAAGCCAATAACAAAATCTTCATTTGGTGCAAAAAGTGGAAAATTAATCTGAATGAAGCAAAATCCACGAACGTTAATTTTACAAATAAAAAAATTGAGTAGCCCATTCCAGTAACATTAAACAATGTCATCATACTATATCTGGTATGCTCACAAAATCTGCAAAATATCACAAATTTCTGCAAAGAAAATCTTATGATATCACAAAATTCTGCAAAATATCTTGGTATGACGCAAAGCTTAGATGAAATGAACACATCAAGAAAAAAAAACTAGAACTGAATCTGAAATACAAACATTTGTATTGGATAATTGGGCGGACATCTACGCTTTCAACATATAACAAAGTTTTGATGTACAATCAGATATTAAAGCCAGTCTGGGCATATTCAAATATCGGGTTGTGCCAAACATTTTTAATACCCTTTGATTTGTTCGCAATTCTGATATTCAAAGAGATTTCAGGATCTCTTTCATAAAACACGAAATAAAAAAATTAACTCAACATGGCAATGTCTAAGTTTCACGTTTAGCTGACAGTCAAAACTTTGTTAGACGACTTAAACGAATGAAACCGTTTGAATTATGTTAGGTTAAAATCTTTTATCTCTCAAGAGTTCCAAATGGGATTCGAAAAGAAAAAAGCCAAAATTGTATTATTGGTTAGTCTGAAAGACTAGTTTTAATGTTAACAAAAGGATTGGACGATTTAATGCGTTATATTTATAACGATTTAATGCGTTAAAATCGGCATCGACATCTTCATTTCATTCTTTCCCGGTATATAGAACAGCAGCTGAAGGATCTTTTGATGATTTTCTTCTATGTGAAAAAAAAACTTACTGTCCTAATAAGTACTACATTAATTAATGTTAGACACATCATTAAGGGCGTCTGAATATCACCTGATATTGACGATATTGTAATATTGATATTACAAAACTGTCTGTATATTGACTACATTCAGACCATGACAGACATTCGAACATTTTTCTATGTATGGGGTGAGGTTGTGTTTTTATTTTTGAACGAACATGTTAAATTTCGTTCAAACATAATGTAGATAAAATAAAGATTTGTTTTTGCAGGGAATGTAGCGAGCTAATGTACATAAAGAAATAAAAAGGTATTGAAAAAAAAAAAGTTTTTACAGTATTACTAAAATTGATAGTGTATCTTAAGAACAATAATATTAATTTAAAAAAGCAAAAAGTACTAAACAAATTATTTTTGTACAAAATACTAAATTAACCTCACTTATATTTTTTAAATAACATTTTTTTTTTTTTAAAAACAATTTCGAAACTATTTGAATTTAAAAACTTGGTAACACTCTTTCAGAATACGTATAAAATGTACCTACGTATTTAACTTAATTCAAGCTGCCAAAACTTAAAAGTACATTTTAATGTTTTTTATTTTTTTTTTATTATTATTATTATTGTTTATTTACGAGTGGTTTAGTTGAGTACTTCACAAATTTTATTTCAATTTTGTTTTTAGTTGTTGTTTTTTTTTATATTCATTATTTTATGTTAATTAAAAAAAATGTTTCAGTGTGTATACAAAAATACACTTCGCATTCTGTAAAAACTTTTCAAGTAAATTTGTTATCTATAAAATTCATATTATAAATTTATGATGAATGTGTTAGAGACTGACAATCTATCTATATTATATATTGTTGTATAGCACATTGCAAATTCTTTTGCATAGGATGTCAATTATGCATATATGTATATGTATGTATATTGTACAATATGAATGGATATAATTAGCTTGTACATTACGTGTATATATGTGTGTATTTAATTGCAAAAAAAATTCCATTGCAAATTTGTTATAAATTAACTTCTAAATAAATAAAATGTTTTTCGAAATATTTTTGTTTTGTTTTTTGTTTTCGAAAATTTCAAAATTTTTATTTTTAAAACATTTGTTTTTTTTTCTTTTTTGTTAAATTTAAAAATAAGAAAAAATAAATTGTATTATTTTTGAATAATAAGGAAAAGTATTTTTCTTTCCTTCTATATTTATATTTTTTATTTTTTTTTTTTTTGTATGATTTTCATTATGTTATGTGAAAATTATTTATAGTGACAACAACAATAAAAATTGTATATGAAAAAGAAAAATATTATATTCTAATATATATACTTATATATGTATGTATGTACGTAACGTATGTATATAGAAAAAACATTTTACGAAAGAAAAACTGAAAATTGAAAATTGTACATTGCAAACGTTTCTATGTTGCTGTCTAGCCAGTGATTATAAGCATATTGAAATAAGAAAAATTGTACCTTAAAAATGGAAGCCAGATAAAATCGATAATGTTCTCATTTTAAAATAATAATAATTCATAGTTGAAAGCACATTGACTGTT
Organism: Argyra leucocephala; assembly: GCA_963942445.1. NCBI lineage: Eukaryota > Metazoa > Arthropoda > Insecta > Diptera > Dolichopodidae > Argyra > Argyra leucocephala. Next base: position 5,036,483 of record OZ012681.1, on the reverse strand, counting down.
TCCTTGAAAACTTACTTCATTTTTTTTTCATTTTTTAGTGTCTATACGATTTTGAAGTAGTTTCTATGATTTTGTTTTGTAAAACTCCCAGAATCGACCTTATGTGACAATAAAAAATTGTTTTTGTATTTTAGGTTTCTTTACAAAAATATAGTCATTTCAAAACTATATAAAAAGATAAGTTGTCCTTTTGATAGTGTTGTTGAAAATAATTATAGTCCTTTTTAAGAAAGTTATTTTTGATTTTTCGCAGCATAAGCATAGGCGGTGCAATACATAAATGCAATAATGTATATATGTACCTATAATTTAACAACCTTAGACTAAAATAAAAAAAATTAGAAATTGGCAAAAATAATAAAAACTTTTCATTTTGTTTAGAACCTGTTTCCAACATTTGTTTTTGAAAATTTGACATTTTTCAGATATTAACTTTTAAATGCAATCAAAGTTACGAATATTTTTTTTGCCATCATTTTTGTTTTAATATTCTAACTGTAATATTTAAATCGGTTTTAAATATTACACAATATTTTATGTTCTATAGAACGTTCAAACTATATGTTATGTGAGGTGAGACCATATGATTTTATCATTTTATTGATTTTTTACTTAAATTGACATTGATTTCTGGAAATTATAATTTTACCGGTTATTTTTGTACATCACGAATACAAATTTACAATTTAGAGAAGATTATATGAGTGCTAGACTCTCAGAATATTATAAAAATGATTAATAATGAAAAAAAAAATATTAAAATGATTTTCTTAAAAAAACATTCTGATCAAGAATATATATATATACATATATATAACATAAATCAGTATGTGCAAAATTTGATGCACGCGAACACTTTTTATATAATCTATTCACGAACGTTAAGTATTTAAATTTCATGCGACATATATACATACACATATTTATGTGCATAATGTTGTACGCTCTCTTTCACTGTTTTTTTGTCTTATTTTCTAAAAACACCAAAATAGAAAATTAATATTTTCCCAACGGAATGGAATTTGAACTCATAAACGCATTCATTTAGAGAAAACCATGTGTATATTTACTGCTCTCTACGATTCAAGATATGTACATACATCCCCTACGTATTGTATAAGATTATATATACTAAATAAAATTTTTAAAGTTTAAAAATAATAAATTTAAAAACAAAAAAATTTATGATTTTTTTTTTTCTTTCTGTTGGTTTTTGTTTTTAATAATGAATAAAAACGACGATGATCTTCAAAAAAAATATTTAAAATGTTTAATCATCACATGTTTTAAAGTTATGTTTTTGTTATTTTTAATTTTTATTTTTTTTTTTTTGTCTGACGTATTTTTGAATACAACTATATGTCTATTTATTTATATTATTATATGTTATGTATATTATAGTAATTAAATAATAATATATAAAAATTAAACAAATTAAATTATTATAATTTATAGTTGTTATAAAAATTTTGTTCGTAAAACATTAACTAAATAGAATGTCCTTCAGAATTTAGAAGTCATTACAATGTTACAAAGATTATCTGAAGTTGTTTAAGAATACATTGAAGCCAGCTGTTTAGAATGAAAAAGTTATGATTTTAATAATTTTTTTAATTCGATAATTTACGCATTCTTTGCACTCTAGGATGTGTTTCACTTAGTGGTGGTATTATTTGAACTGGTTTAAATTAATAAAAAATTGTATATGTCTATTGTTATTGCGTTTAAAGAATATAGAGGCTTTTCCGAACTATAAAATAAATGTATGTAATTATAAATTTATTTTATAGTCATAATATATTTTACGGTGAAATTTTGGTCGATTGTTATAACTCACAGATGTATTAATGACATATTTTAATAAGTTATAAAATCAATAAAAATAAAAATCAGCTTTTCAAAATATTTAAAATTATAAACTTTGTACTATGTACATACTCTGTAAGAGCTATAGACTCTTTTTCAATTAATATAAATAAAACAAGCATGTTTTGTTTTTTTTTTTAAATTTTATATCAGAATTATAACTGTTAATCATGTAATTAAAAATTAAGCAGAAAATGAGGATACACATTGTTAAGTTCATTTGAATCTATTTATAATGCATTATCAAACATTATTAAAAATTTCATTGATCGAGAGTTATCAGTCTATTGACAAATTACATATAATAAAATATATTTTGATCATTTCAACACTGCTATCTATCACCCAGGAATACCACTGAGTCGGAAAAACTCTGTATATTTGATTATCACACGAAGAATAGAGATTAAACGTCTACATATATGTATTTATATATAATTACATATATAACATCTATATTATAACAGAATACCTTAATTTTGAATTAAAATAGTTCTCTTAACATAACTTCCTTGCAAATGAGATAAAAAAATTAAAAAATTTGTGAAACAAATTTCATTTGCAGAATAAATTTATTGTAATTTAACTTACAGCTGTCAATTAATGTGATATAAGCAATACTAAACAAAAATATAAGTTAAAAATATACAAAAATAATAAAAACAACAACAAAATTTGATGTTTAAGTTTTTGTAAGTCGACATGTTCCACATTTCCGCTTTTTGTACTCGAACAGATTTCTTGTAAAAATATTTTAAAAACTTATGGTACACGAACATACCATATTTTTAAAAACTCACCATTATAACTGTCACAAATGTTAATGATTGGGTGTTTTCGTTTATTCATTCTAAAGAAGGAATGGAAAGAATAGAATACTTGATGACGTCTCGATAGAATATTCCGAACAAATAGAATAAACGAACAGAATAGAATAAAAAGAATAAACATCAGAAATTGTCATTGTTTATTTTTTTATTTATTTGTTAATTTTTGTGAACAAAAGTTTTTACTATTTTTTAATTTGTGTAAATTAGTTAATATAGTTAATATAAGTTATAATAGTTATTATAACCATTATATAGACTCATTCCTTGAAAAACAAAAAACAATAAAAACTTTTAAAAAATTTTATTTTCTGAATAATAAATACAACTACTAATTTTATATAAACATTAATATTTATACAACTATTCATAATATTATATTTGTTTTCAAAAACATTTTTTTAATTAACCAATATTTTCCATTTTTTAAATTAAATTAAAATAAAATATAGGCAATCAAATTGTTATTACTGTATAGAATCATAGAAGTGAACTGTCATTCCGTAATTTTATTCTGTTTATTCCAACTCTGAGATGGAACAAAAAGAATACGTTCGGAATATACGGAATAAATAAAAAAATACAGAACAGAATATTTGGAATATTCCGAATGAATAAAAAAACGCTTTTTGACATATTTTGCATATTCCGAATATTCGGAATGAATAAATGAAAACAACCATTATTAAATCAAATTGTACAAATAAACTAAATTATTAATTTTGACAGAAAAAAAATTTGATTTTTTGACAAAACATTACAAATTGATTGTTTACAGAATCTTAACATTTATATTCACCCTGGAACAAAATCAAAGTGAAATTCAATTACATATTTTGACACATCATCTGTAATTTATTACATTTGGAACAAAATTTAAACAAATAAATAAGTATATGTATGTGCATATATAATTTGAATTTTAAAATTTAAAATCAAAAATAGAATCTGTGAAAATTATATTGAGTGCAAGGTTACAGTATTTGATCTCATGGAAAATTTTCTTCTCTATCTTACCTCATTATTTTCCAAAAAAAAAAAAAACATTAAAATTATAAAACATATTTTAATATTTTTATGTAAATTATTCTTTTTTTTTTTTTTTTTGTCACCTGCATAATTAAAAATAATAAATTTATTCTGGTTTAAATTGGCTTAATTTTTTTTCAATATAACTTTTTTTGTTTTTACTGTCAAATTTTCTGTCAAAAATTTATTAAAATTGAAACAAAACAAAAACCAAAAGTAAATAGTTTTTTCATCTTATATTAAAATTTAATGCAGATTAATTTATATAAATGTTTATTCAACAATAATTTAAATTTTGTGAATCAATATTTAAATTTAGGATTTGAAAACATAAAGAAAAATTAATTGAGATGTGTACATACATATGTACACATACCCATTTTTATTTAAAGTTTATTAATATTTGGATCTGCTGTCAGTCTGGTGTCAAAACTTGAACATACATTTTTTAAACTGCAATTTTAATAGTATGGATTGCAGAAAGCAACTGAACGGCTCAAAATGAATATGTATGTTTTAAAGTGGCTCATGCGCAAAATTAACTATATAGTTAAGTAATATTTTAGCCGATGTTATTAAATTTTAACCCTTAGTACACAATAAAATTTATTTTTGGCTCAAATTAAAAAATTCTAATAGATCCTAAATTTTTAGGTTTTGCTATTATAAATTTGTTTCGGTCTATTTTCGTCACTTATTTCATTGGTTGAGTTTGTTTTATTTTTCTGGCATGCATATTCAATTGGAATGACTTCTGTAATTGCAATAAATGTGTTACTAGTAATGAATTTATTTAAATATATTTCATGTCATAAAATTTTTCATGTTCTCTAAAATCCATTACTTTTTTTTTATTAAAATTTTTGTAAAAGAAAAATATCCTTTTTCAAGACAAATAAGGAAGGTGTATGTTATTCACTGTACTATGTATCGATTACACTGTTATGTTATTATTATCATTACAGTTATGATTATCATTATTCTTACATTTTTTTGTTTTTATTATAAAAAACTATACTCCGGAATACAAATTCTAGTAAAATATATTATATAATGTACTCATTTAATCTACCCTTATTTTATACTACTCTGGTCTGGTCCAATTTATTTTCATTTTATAAATTATGTAGGTATAAAATACGTACACTATGCTACATAAGTAGGTACATATATTTTCATTTATTTATTTAACTAACACATATTATGTTAACTGTAATGTAATGTAACCCTGAAAGCAATTAAAAAAAAAATAAAAGCTCAATTTTGGAAATATTAAATTTCACAGTTAAATTCACGTGATCTATTTAAATTTTTTAAATAATAAAAAAAAAATTGAAATTTATAATCTTTAACAGATAAATATATATGTAGTTTCTTTTATAATAATCTCTCGTTCTGTTAATGTTATCCAGTTATCCTCTCTTACTTCTTCTTCCACTCACTTAATTTACATCTCTTAAACTTAATCTCATTTTTTTTTTTTTGTTTTTTATTCTCTTTATCTCTTAATAAAGTTTAAAATTTTATAGAGAAAAATTTTTTGCAAAGTTTAAAAAGAGAACAACAATAACAAAAAAACAGAAACAGAAAAGAAAAATTATGTTCAACTCACGAAGTTATGGGGTTATGTAGTGATTGCATAACTATTGGATTTTTCACGTGCTCTAAAAATTTGATTTTTATGAATGCAATTAATTTGTCTGTGAAAAGAGTGAAGAAGGAGGCCAGCCAATTTTAATAATTAATTATTTATTAGAAATTGTATAAATCTTGTAAGTATTTTTGAATATCATGACCAAAAAAAACATTTTGAAAAGTTAAAAGTAAGAAAAAAATTGATTTATTTTTGGAAAATTGTGGATATTTTTTTTTTCTTTTTGGAAACAATACACATACACATAAATTTTATGTATTAAGGGTTGATATGAAATAATGAAATTTTTTTTTTAGTTTTTGGTTTTTATTTCATTGTTTTTTTTTTTTTTTCTTTTTTGTTTTAATATCAATAATTCTTAAAGATTTTCTTTTATTTTTCCATATATTTATAAATATATGGATAATGTGTATATGTGTGGGTTTATAGTTTTAAAAATAGATTTTATATTTAGGGGTTAGTAACCTCCGGGTGCAAAAAAGTTTTGTTTTTGGATGCGTTTTAGAAGCTTTTCATATTTGTTTTTTGTTTTTGTTTTTGTTTTTCTATTTTCTAATTGAACACAATAGCTTTTAATAGATAACAATATACATATATATAAATGTTATATAGGTACAGAGTGATTTGAAATTTACAAAGTTATAAAATTACAAAATTAAGTGATCATTGATCAATTTTAAATGAATTATTTGGAAAAAATGAAGGAAAGCAAAACAAAATAAGTAGGTGTAAAAAAAAAAAAAAAAATTAAACAATTGTAATCATTTCCGAAACATTTTTATTTGTCAAAATTTATATCACGGTCGCTCAAAATACGGCTGTTTTAAATTTTACGAGAAAGTGAATATTTTGAAAAAACAAAAATTTATTTTGACAGTTCATTGTATTATATTTTTAGTTTTGAATACACCAGCAAGCATTAACAGTTTGTATATATACCGTATTTACTTAGAATTTCAATTTTTGACATATTTGTTGTTTCCCGTAGCTTAGTGACATATTTTCCAATGTACATTAAAAATGCTTTGTATAGATTTCCCTTTGAATGGCTGTATAGAAAGTAATTGCTCTTTGCATTGACATATTGTGAGCTCAAAGACAGTACATTTTTTCCATATGAATCTACAATCCAAATACAGACCCAAGTATTTTAAAGTGTATTCTAATGAATACTTCGCGATTAAGTACATTAATTATATTTATTTGAGTGCACATTCAAAAAGGCTTATTATATTTAGTTTCATATATATATATATACATGTTTATTTCTATATACAATGGCATTATTTTATAAATCACTTTGTATATGAAAAAAAAAAAAAAATGTTTTCCATAATTTTAATTTTTGCATTTTCATTTCAAACAATTTTTATACTTATTCACCTCCTACAAAATGCAGAGTTCATTTTCAAAATATGTCTCTTTTGACATTACTTTTTTTTTATAATAATATGTAGGTACATATATAAAAACATATATGTACATTAAAGCATATATAAAACAGCTATATATAACAACATATATATATATATATATATATTATGTACACCTATTTGAATGTAAATTTAATAGCTGGTAAGTATTCAATATTTTTGTCTCCAAATAAAATTAAATAATAAAAAGTAAAAAAGAATAAATAAAAAAAGAAAAAATTATTTTAAAATAAATATATTCACCACTGCTGATTTTATAAATTGCAAAAAAAAAATATATATATTCGCAAACATTTCGATTGTATTGCGAATTATTGCATGAAATAGACAACGTAGTGTAATATTTTTTAGGTATATTCTAAACAAATTTAGAAATAAAAAAAAAAATAACTACATAATATATATATGTATATAAACACATTGTACATAATAAATATATGTATACATATTATGTGTACACAAAAATAAATTTTATTTTTGTTTAAATTTAGATAAACATTTTGTTATGCAATATATCAAAAGTCAAAATCCTTCTTTTATGTTCAGTTGTATATTTTTATGGTATGTTCGTAAAGTAAAAATGACATGTCATAGGAAACACCTGTGTTTTTTCTTTCAGTTATAGTTATAGTTCTATGCTTAGCATACACTTAACTTAATACCTATATAAACATATATATATATATAATGACTGAATTTATTGATTATACATGATGAATGGTAATTGGCAAAACAGGTGAAATATTAAAATAATAATAAATTTTCCCCAATTTTCTATTTTAAATAATATTCTAAAGTTGTTATCTTTTAATTTAAATAAATTTATTTAATTTTTTAACTTTCATAAGAATTATTGTAAACATAATTATATATTTTTTTTTTGTTACCGTTATAATTAATATTTAAAGTCGTTAAAAAAATTAGATATTCTTTTTTATAGTATAACATACTCGTAAATGTATGTAGTATTCAGATTCACATACTTTTTGCTACAGTATGAAACTAAAAATTTGGTGTGGTGATTTTATATACATATTTATTTATTCATTTAATCTACTGGTATTTATATCCTTACAGATTTATAGCTTAATTCTAATAAATAAAAAAAAATTAAACAAATATTATATAAATAATTTGTTTTTAAAAATAAATTAAAACTTGTTGTTATATGTACTGTAACGAATTGTAGAACTAAATTGGTTTGATGATAATCGGAAATAATTTCAGATTTTGGGTTCAATCGCCACTTATCGTTTGGATTACAGATTGATAATCTAAGATATCTGAATTAATTTGTTATATAATTTTGTAAATTTAGTATGTAAGTTAGCTTAAGTTGTTAATGAAATAAAGAATTATTATTAATATTATATTATTATATACATTCTTATTTTATTTAAGTCATTACAGGTAAATATGTATATTTATGAGTTTAAAATTACAATAAATATGTGTAAAAACAATCAATTTCTATTAAATCGTTAATCAGAATAATTAAAATAATTCATTTCTAAATAAATCGTTTTGTAAATAATATTTTTTTATAAGAAAGCAAAGCTAATTATGATCCACACGGACATTGAATTATTTTCCACTCAAATATACATTGTAATTTTCCGCATACATGACTGCAGTTATCTAAAATAAAGGTCTGAACGACTGAAAATCAGCTGGTAAGAGAAAAAAGAGAAACATATATACAAACAAACTTCAAGACAAAATTATGAAACCCAAATATAGTAATTCTAAATCCTAAATCTGTAATACCTAATCTGTGTATTTCTATCTACATTTTCTCTGTTCATTAAAATATTTTTAATAAATTTTTCGCCTTTTACAAAATAAAATTATAATTTTCGTAAATGCATGGGAGACTGAAGGACAAATATTTCATTAAAAATACTATTTTTGTAGATTTTTTTGTGATTTATGAATTTAATTTAAAACTTAATGAAATAATAAAATAATGAAAATTGAAATGTGCAATGAAAATAACAGGAATAAAAATAGTTCTTTGTAATGAAGTTGGCCAGAAATAATAATCAGTTGCGATTCCATATGTTGATCTAGTTATAACTATATATATATGTTGGTTTTAATTATACTAACTTGCAATTGACGCAATAACATTGTTGTTGATGCAAATGAACAACATTAGCAATAAATTTCTGTTATGGTTGCAGTAAGTATAAATTTAACTTCATGTGAAAATTTTCATTCAAAAGATTTTTCTACAGGTTGCTAAAATCAAATAAATTTATTATTCGTAACTGTGATTCGGTTATGATAAGTATTTGGTAATGTTACTACAGCCATATTTCTATTTGACTTAATATTGTTAATAAGAAGAAAGTGTTTGAAACCAAATCATTCGGTTAAAAAATTAATCAGTTACAACAAACGAATTGGTTCTATCTGGTGTAGTCAAATTAATATTCAGAAGGCGATTAAATATTTAATATTTTGCTTACTAGCTTTTTCTTGCTTTATGAGTTAACAAAACTGAATATATTTCAAAAGTGAATTTGAAACTTAGGCATCTCAAAACAATGGCTAACAATTATAAAAATCTCAATAACAATATTTTAGCAAATATGTTTTCATCACATCTTCAAATCAAGATGATCCTAGCCAATACAAAAATATTTGTAATAGTTTATTGTACGTGTAAATTCTTTAAAAAACAAAAATAGTTAACAATATTTTAAATATTAAAAGTTTTGATAATTTGCAAAGACATGTTTCTCATTCTCAAGAGCAAAGCAAAGCAGCAGCAACACAGTATGGTAGAGATTAACAACATAATTATTTTTTAAATGACAAAATTTTTAACAAATTTTTATAGGTTTTTTTTTATTGTGCCTATTAATTTTTCTTCCATTATTTGTTACAACGCTACTTTGCCGCTGTTGTTGTCAATGCGATATTCTGTGTTTGCTCAACACAGTACATTGTTTCTAAAGTAAATTTTTGTTACTATCGCTGTACGAGATTCTGTTTTGTGATTTCACAACTGAAAATAATGCGACGGAAAATTTTTTTTAAACTAAAATTCTCGAACCTGGAGCAAAAAAATATAAAAATTTTCATTTAATATTGTTTTCTGTTTTACTCAAATTAATCTTAAATTAAAATAATTTTATATTTATTAAAAATGTTCTTTAATTTAAACTTCCGATGGTATATAGGTATAGAATAAACATTTCGTAGCTTCTTTGTAATTCTGTCCTAATGTTGTAATAACGACGGATTGCTATGATTGCCATTCCTTTTTAAACTAACTAAAGTATTGATTATTAATCTCATCGACCGGCGGATAAATCTATGTATAACACAAAGCCTGAATTGTGTATATACATTTTTTACTATAATTTAATTTGTTAAATGTTTTAATTAATATGAGGGGATGACAAAACATACTGTAATAATTACATGTGCGCTTATAGTGAAACTTAACCATAAACGATTAGAGTGACAATACTAAAGAAGCTGAATAAAAATTAGCATGTGAAAACATAGACAGAAAACGTATATCAAAAATATTAGTCCATGAAATAAAAATTAACAAATACTCGTACGTTATTGAAAACACTATTACTAAGTTAAATATGTGTAGAAATAGTATTAGTACTTACTAGCCACATAATGCAAAATATGAATTCACCTTTCAAATAAACCAATCAAATTATAATTTTTTTATTGAAACTTTAAACCGATCATTTTTAAATTGAATATTTTAATTTCTCGAAAACATTTTATATTGAATGGATTTGAAAAGCTACAGATAAAATATTTTTTCGAAATTAAAATTTAGGTAATGCGTTTCTGAGAATGAAGTAAAGTACAAATACATACGTTTACAACAATAACCATTTGTCGTTATTACAATTCTAAGCGACATTTAGATCCATATACTTATGCCCTGCAAATCAAACTTAATCCTAAACCCCATATAAATACATAAGCAATACCAAACAAACGTTTAAGCCCGTAATTTTCATAAAAGGCTTACTTTAAGGCACAAAAATCACAGCCATATCCAACAAGCATAATAATTAAATAATAAAAATAATAAATTAAAAAAATCAATAATTATAATTAGAGTTAATTAGAATAATTTCATAATTATATTTTTATGCCGTAGAGTGAAGGTATATGACTTGGTATATCTTGGTATATAGATACAACAAAGCTGCTAATAAAAACTAACGAAATACAATTTTTACGATTCATCTTTTGAAACAATTTGTTCTCGATAGTAATCTAAGTAGAAATACCTTTTTCCAACATTATGTACGGTACTGCAATTTGAAATTACATATTATATGAACTACGATGTTATTCAAGCATTTTAATTTATTTTCAATTTAATTGTGTTCTATCATATAACAACTCACTAAGTGTGGCAAACTACTACTATTGTTGTAATGAATTAAACCGACTTGAATAATCTACAATAATTAACAAAATTATATAAAGAAAATTATAATTTTTGTTTTGTATACATGTTGATTTATGTTGAAAATACAATCACGACGAATGACGAATGACCAAAATTCGCCCTTAGAGACACAATCACGACGAACTATTCGCAACGAACAAATTTTTGTGTTTAAAAAATTTTTTTTTTAAAAAAATTGGAGGAAAAATTTTAAAAAAATTAATTAAAAAATTTTTTTATTTGAATTTGAATTTTAAAAATATTTATTAAAACCATTTTGACCAATTTATGTTGGTATCAATGAATGTCATTCGCATTCGTCGATGAGTAAAATAGAAATAGATCTATTTTTTGAACGCGAAATTTTAGTCATTCGTCACGATTTACATTTAATCTCATGTATTTGAAAGCAAAAAATTCGTCATTCGTCGTGATTGTGTTATTATAACCGATATAGTAATATTAACCGATTAAATTAGGTAAACAGGTAGAGTAGATCTAATTGTCAGAACACTGATATGTTTTATCACAGGTCATGGTCCATTCAATAAAAAAAAACACCTATTCAAGATTTGTAATTTCACAGATAGACATATTCTTAGAAGAAGCTTAGAAGATGACAACAATTGTTCAATATTGATAACTTCATCACAGACAAATGCAAATTCTGTTTACAAGAAGAGAAATTCTTCTTTCACATTTTATTATAGCATCGCTTATAGCTTCGCTTATTATATTCTTCTTTCATATTTTATTAAATATTTCCCGTTAATATGTTTGTAAAATTGATATTAACGAAATAATAGCGTTTGCCAAGGATATAGACCTGAAATAGACCAATTTTCAACAATAGTTCGAAAAGGTTGCATCCCCACCGTCACAAAAAGAAAAAAAAATACATTTTGACTATAAGAAAAGTCATTCAAAATCAAAACAGTAAAAATACACCAATTGTGTATTTACATAAAATACACAATAAATTTTTATACCTTCACTGTACTTGTTGTTTTTTTTCGTTTTTTCTATTATAATAAATTTTTTTTATTTTTTTATTTTTTCTGTACCATTTTAAATTCATTCACAGTTTTATGTAATAATATGTAGAGATTTTCAACCGCTGTTGTTAACATAATAATTTATTTTTTTTTTATTTTTGTGATATTTCTTTTGAAATTACCGGTTAATTGAAGAATTTTACAAAGCTATGAAACATGAAAAAAATATATTATATCCTTTTTATATCCTTTTAATCTATATATATATATATATATATATATATATATAAATATACGCATGTTTATTATACATAAAAAAGATATAAAATTATTTATAATTAATTAATTAAAAATTGAAAAAAAAAAAATTTTTTTTTACTTACGATAATGCAAAATTTTTTTTTTTGTAATTTGAATCCAAAAAAAATTTAATTCGAAGAATCAGGATCAAAAATTTTTCAACTGGTTAATTTTTAATGATGATAAAATTTGTGAAATTTGATTTTTTGTATAACTTTATGAAAATGTATCGTAAGAGCAGTACATCACAAGCAGGACTTATTTGGTTTGTGTTTTTTATTTTTATTTCATTCAATTAATGAAATTATATCAGATTTTAACATTTTTAATTTCTTTTTTTTTTTTTTTTTGGTGTTGCAATTGAAAATTTAAACGATGAGTTTTTGAAAAACAAAAAAAAAATTTAAATAAATTCACACAAATCTCATGTAAAAACGATTTTTAAAAATATTTTTTCCTTTTTAATTAATTAAATTAATTTTTTTTTAACTCTTTTTAATTAGTGTTATTAGATAAGTATAATGTGTATACTATATAATATATATATATTTTCAAATTTATTTAAAATTTTTATTCAAAATATATTGATTACTTAAAAATGTTTTTTTTATATATTTAAAAAGAAAATTATAACAGTTTAAATCAGTTTGATATATTTTCTTTTTTTTTTTGTTATAATTTAAAAGGCGTTTTTTTAATGAAAAATTGACATAAAAATTTTTTTTTTATTTCATAATCACTATAAATTGTAGAAGCAGAAAATTTTTTTTTTCATTATTATTTTTCTTTTTTGTTTTTTGCTTTGCTTCTTCTTTATATTTCTTTACGTAAAAATTTAAAATTTAAAATTATGCTTTCATTTCCCACAAAATCTATAGGTAAGGCATTTATTTAAATATACATTTAGGTTAAAATGTTCGTTATATATTTTTAATAAATAATTTCAAAAAAAAAAAAAAAAGAACAAAAATAATTTTTTTTAAATTCAAATATCCTTATTACTTCATCCTTTTTTTGTTTTTATTTTTTGTTTTTTTTGTTTTTATGTTATTTTTCTTCTTTTTCGATTTTGCATACACTTTTGTATTTTATTAATTATTGTGAAATATACTCGTTAAATATATGCATATACATTTAATTCATGTACATATATATATATATATATATTGTACATATATATTATGCATGTTAATTTTCATAATAATTCCATTAGTATTAGAATTTTTAAAATTTATTAAAATTTTACTGTTACTTTATTATAATTATTGACAAAAAAACAAACAGAAGACAAAAAATGATTTTGATGTACTTTAAAAAATAATTTATTTTTATTTCGAAAATAATTCAAATCACAAATAATGAACAGTAGCACTTCTTTTACATAATAATAATTTTTCTCTGATATTGTTTATTTTTCTTTCTATTTTAATTTTTTTTGTTTTTTTTTTCTTTTATTAGTTTCGAATGATTAAATAATATCAAAAAATTTTATTTTAAATAAATTTATTTTAGAAATTTACCAAAAAAAAAAATTTTTTTTTAATTAAAATTGTAAATTTCTAGTAAACGATAACACAAAAAAAAAAGAAAATCTTAATTGTATATGTATATATATATGTATGTAGGTATTTTATAATTTTTTCCAATTTTTATAATTTTTGTTTCAATTTTTGTGTGTTTTTGTTTTTGTGTTACATGCGATGCGACTAGACGAAAACGAGGAACCGGAATGAAATTCTCTAAAACTTATGTGAAAAACTGTATTCTATGTTCAAGTCAATTTTGGAAGAAGAAAAATTACTCATACACATATACATATACATAACAGTTATCGAAAAAAAATTTCATCCAATTTAACAGAAGATAAAAAGCTTTAATACACTAAAAAATGTATATCTATATATATAAAAAGTTGTTTAATTAAATGTCATCCTAAAAGCTTTTGTGTGTGTATAAATGTTTTCAAAATACTATACAAAAATTTGAAAATGCATTTTATGAAACATAAAAATTGCATTACAAAAACAAAACAAGAAAAAAAAAACATCCCTTTTTTGTATTCTAAACATTGTATGTATATAAAATTTTAATATATAACATAACAGATAACAGCTGAGATATACAAAAAAATGTAACAATTTCATTTATAATAAAAAAGTTAACGAAACAATTTTGAGAAAAAGCAAAGCTTTTCGGTTTTTTAAAGTTTAATTTAAGTAATACCGATACCGGTGGGATATGGATTAGTGTTGTCGTCCGATGGGAAATTGGAGTAAATCGATATATTTTTTTTTATTTTTTGGTTTTTATATACGATTACATAATTAAGTCTGAAATAGCTATTTTATTTACAATACTAGCAAAAAGGCCCGTCATATGACGGTGGTAAATAAAGCAATATTTTGTGTGACATTGCAAAAAAAAATTTTATTAATAAACGTAATCAAATATTAGATAAGTGTTTTTGTGTAGTGCAAACCTTTACAAAAAATTTAAAAAAAAAAAACCAAACATTTTTACCCTAAAAAACGTGTACTGAAAATTGTAACCAAATTGATTTTTGATTATTTATTTTCCAAATTGATTCTTTGAATATTTTTATTATTTATTTATTTAGATAGTGCGCAACTTAATTCCAAAAAGAACAATATTTGTTAAACTATAATGTTTTTTCCATATATATTCTAAATAAGATTGGTAATTGCATATTGCCATCTCTTTATCTCCAATGCTTCTAAGTCTTATATGTACGTATAAATTTGGTTGGTCAGGTATACACGAATTTTTTCAATACCACGTCAAATTTATTTGACTAAAAAACCAAAAATTTTTAGAATTAAAAAAATTTAAAAATTAAAATAAATCAATTTTGTTTTCTTTCTCAACTCCTACTTTCTCCAATGTCTAACCTTATGTCTTATTTCCGGTAATAAAAAAGTTGTCAATGTCTGAGAATAAATGGCAATTCTGTGATAGTTGGGAATAAATATAGTTTCCCTTATAGCTGTATCGATTAGGACTTATGCGATTATTAAGTTTGATTTTAAATTTTTTACTGCTAACCGAGTTCCATTGCAGACACCACCACGTTTGGTATTTAGGTTACTAAGTAAAATTATTATACCTTCTACTTTCAAATTAAGTTTATATAGAAGCATTCCACTTGGACAGCAGCCATTTAAAAATTGCACAAAATTGTTAATAATTGTATTAAAAAAAAAAATTGTGTTAATAAATAAATTATATTTACCTCTAAAATGTTTAATACTTGTTCGTTAATTATTCAGAATTTTTAGAGCAAAGTATGTACTTTTTTAAATAGGCGGGAAAACTATCTAAATTTAGAGTATTTCCCAAATTTTTCTTGTATAATTACGCACATGTGCTTCTTTTCTTTCATATTTACATAGGCACATATATACAAATATGCATGAATTGAATAACACTTTATTAAAATCAAACAGAACAAAAAAAAATTTGATTCAAGACAAAATTTTTTTGTTATTCCTTTTTGACATTATTATCCGCCGTCGATATTATTACCACTTGAAAATAATTTTAAAATAAAAAAAAAACATGGAATTTCAAAAGAGAGAGATTAATTTTATGTATACTATTTTTTAAAAATGTATGTTATGGTAATGATTAAATTTTTATGTTATAATTTCTGCTAAATAATTTCTGTTTTTGCTATTGTAATATTAATAAAATCCCACGCTAACGCAGCAGCACCAGCAGGACATTGCCTTTTATTATATAAGATAATTAAAAATACAATTTATTATAAAATATAATTTAATTAAAATTATCTTTAACATTATTAACATTATTTAATCGATTTAAATTTAAATTCAGTAAAATTAATTTCTCATTTTAAAATGTAAGTAATTAAACATTTTTAAACCATTGAACATGATAATGTTTTTTGTTTTTTGTTGAATTATCATTGGGAAAAAATTAGTCTAAAATTGAGTATATTACTTACAAAATAATGTTGTATACATCCTCTGCATATATTAATCTATTAAAAACTAACTGTTAATGTTATATTAACAAAATTATTTAAAAAAAAAAACTATTGTTAGTTAATATAGGTATGGTATTGTTAATTGATAAATACTATATTATTATTTTTAGCTAATTGAATTCTCAAAATCTATTACACATATAACTAGGTAACATATTGTTTTTCATTTTATCTACAAATAATAAGACTTAGTAGGCTTTGTAGACAATTCAGCATACATTTTATGAATGAATATCGTACTTCATCACTACTCTTATTCCTAGTTTTGAAATTTTTGTAGCATATTAAATATTTCCTTTGAAGAAAAAATTATGATTGTGTCGAATAAAACTCAAAAAGAGTTTTGACCAAGTTTGTATTGAAAATGTTAAGGCTAGGCGCAGACATACAATTTTTATTTTTGTAACTGTTTGACTATACATTTGTGTTTCATTAGTTTATATGAAAATACCCCGTTTGTAAAACTAAAAATTGTATACGACTAGTTTGATTGCAATAATAAAAGACAATATATTAAGAGATAAAATTTAATTTAATAATTTTCAACTACTTTTTTGTTTAGTTTTTTTTCCCTTTTTTAACTCAAATCAATGACTCTCAAAGGCACAAACACCTTAAATTGGAGGCAGAGACTTGAATTAAAATATCCCTTACAATAGTTTCTACATTTTTCTTTTTAAATTTCTAATATATAATTATATCTATTGTAGAGTAATTTCGCCATCGTAATACCATATTTTCATAATATTTTGGCTTAATAATAGACTCTAAAGGAATTTTAGGGCAGCTTCGTAAGTAATCGTACCATATAGATTTTGATCATTGTTTTATTTACTCTCAAAGGTTATCACTGATTTTTTTTGCTCAATTTTTCAGTACGCAATTCTCTACTGATGCTGTCATGATCTACTATTTCTGTTGTTGGTCGCTTAATTAAAAAATTATTCAAATAAGTTATCGATATAAATTTCGTTGCAGAACGGTAAAGAAAAAATATAGCTTAACGTAAAACGTTTCACTATGTTCATTATTTTCAAAATGTGAAAATGAATTTTGTAACAAAAGTGAAATTATAATGATAATATAAATAATTGACAAGCATTTAGGGACCTGCGCAGTAGACATCTTTTCATTTTATTTCGATTCTCCTACTTCTTAATGAACTTCTAATATAATATATAAGTTGTATATAAAACAAAAATGCGCACACAGTAGAAATTTTTTTACTCATATGGTTTTATTATTAAGCAAATGCATTATGCATATGTGAGATCTTATTAAAATAATAAACAAAAGCAAACAAATCAGTTATTATAATTTACATATGTACTTGCAAATGAATCTATGTACATATGCCAAAAAAAAAAAAAAAACAAATTCATCTAAAATAAAAAATATAAAAACAACAAAAAAACAAACCACTTGAATTCTTCATTTTTATCTTTTTAAGTAACTGTTTCTAAATTTTGGTTATTTGTAGTAATAATATAGTTTTTATTAAAATTATGTATTATGTAGGTATATATATATACATACCTCTTTAATGACAACATTTTTTATTTTTAGTAATTTTGTCCACTAAATGCCACTTACTTTTGGGAATATATTGGAAACGAAGCAGTATATGAGGAACGTGTATTTATGTGTCCTAAATAAAACTTACTAACCACAAAACTTTTTATTAAACACGAGTGGTTTCTGCTATATCGTGCGAAGTCTATATCAGTACGTAAATTACTGTTTTTTTAAAAAACTTTAAATTTGACTTCAACTTGAATTATAATTACTCAACAGGGACCCCTAGTGATAATATAATCCACATGAAAATGATAAATTATTTTTGTAATCAATTTGATAGATTTTCGCTAAATATAATAAAAATCTTAATTATGTACGATACATATAGATCATTAAAAAATTAACTTATTATTTTTATAAAAATTTTCTTAGTTATTCTTTTATTTTTTTAATCTTTTGGTTGTTGCTCGTTAATCTATTAAAACCGTTATTTCCTGTTTCCTTAATTTTTCCCCTAAATATGGTAGCATTAAAATGGTTTGATTTCATTTAAATGGCAGCACTTAAATTATAAAATATGTATAAATTACGTATTGGTATAAATATTTTGAAGAATAAAAATTTCCCCAATTCTAATATTGGTTTATGACTTTGCTAAAAACAAAATGGGAAATAATATTGAGTATAGGTTTTTTTTCATGTTAATTTTTTTTATTATTTTATAGATTGTCTTAGATTAGAATACGTACACATTTTATTTTGTTATCGTATACGATTATCGTATTCATGTATTTTTGAAATTTTCATTTTTTTTTTGCCTTTAATTGAAAAATATTTTTGCAAGAAAATTTAACATAAATATTTTGCAATATTTGAATAAACACTTAAAGTTATAATTTTCCATTTTTGATATGGGTAAAAATTTAACTCAATTTAATCAATACTATTTAATACGTACTATATGCAATATGTGCTATATTCCACAAAAAATGCTAACGCTCCATGGTTATCATACATTTCATACCCCTTTGCCTACAAAAATCCCATCTATAAAATACTTTTGTAACCATGGCGTTAGCACTCTTCGTGGGATATAGCATTATGAATAGCATCTTAAAGTTAAGATTGAAATCAGATCCTATATTATATAATATATACATAACAGTAATTATTGTATGTTGTGATTGATGATATAATATGGAGTAATAAATTGTTCACAGTGTAAAATATATAATAGTACAAAAACGAAAATATTGCAGTAAAATTAGTGGTGGTATGTAACTGGTAAACTAATTATACATAATTCTGTTTATTTGTTAAAGAAAATTGTAACTGACGGTTGTTTTGAATTTATATAATCATTAAATAAATCACTTGTGGCTTATTACGGCATCCAACACATTTACATATATGAATCCAACAGTTTTTAAATATTAAAAACTAATAGTTAATCTTTTAGGCCAGTTCTAGTAAAATTAAAAATCTCATATATTATTAGGTTTTGTTAACATATCTTCATACAATATTAAACTATCAATGCAGGCTTCAGTGACTTCTTCTTACCGGGCAAATCATTTTTAATGATTGTGAGGCTTGAACTAACTACAATTTTTCATCATTATTGCAATATTAAAACTATAGTCTTGCAGACTAACCATCGATTTAGTCCTAACTAAAAAAAAATATATATCTTTGAACGACCAGAACCCAATATGATTTTGATAAATCAAATAAATTAAACAAACTCAAGTGAAGTGGTCCAGTTCATTTTAATCGTTTAACAAAGTCTTAACTTTCAATTCAGCTGGCTTTAATTTTGACATATTGAATCAGATGAATTTCAGAAATTTGAAGAAATAAAAATGATAGCATAAAATTCAGTTCTATGAAAGATATTTTTTTAAAGATAGAGAAAGAAATTTTTTTTAAACCTCATGCATCCACGAGGACCAAAAGCGGAAATGATATGATGATGATATCAAAACACCGCCTTCAGTTTAGCTTTATTTAAAATATTGACTAACTCTATAGGTAAAGAAAAACATATTCATATCTATAACAGGATTCCAACCGAATTTGTAAATAGATTCATAAATCATAATCACTACCCCATTTTGATGGATAGAAATGTTATCACCAATTTTTAAAATTTCATCAAAATTTGTCATACGCAGTTAAATGCCTTTTAAACTGAAAATCTTCTTTTCAAACATTTACCAAATGTCATTTCAATTAATTTCATGAAATTTTTGATAATAATTATTATACAAAAGAAAATATTTGCAACGCAATACAATCCAGATCACCCAAATTTTATTTTTATTATTATTATTATCCAAACATAAAACCTAATATAATTGTAAAAAAAAAAATTTAACAATAGAAAATTTAATTTATATTTTTTTACTACTTAAAAAAAAAAACATTTAAAAAGAAACTCTTTTTGCGCCTTAAAGACAACTGAACTGCAGCTGTGCAGCTGATTAGGAGGTGAACACTCTTCATATATAGTAAATAAGTCTCTATTTTTTTATCATAGAGATATCCTATAGAATCATTTCGGATTACATTTTCATATTTTCTTTACATAACATTTTTAAATTAATCATAACGTACATAGTTTATAAGAAATCCAAAAACAAAAAGAAAGAAATGAAAAACAGTAACGATTATCAACCGCTCAAAACTAAATTTAAAATTTCCCGCCAAACTTAAAGAAAAAAAAAACAAAATAAGTTAAAAAAAAATCTTTTTTATTTGTTCAAAAAATTTACTCCTCTTTCAATTCAAGTAAAAATAAATCGTCGTGTGTACTTTACTTTGTTGTCCCCTTGAAAGGAAACAAATTAATAGACAATAATAATTATTACGTAGTGAGTATATGAGTGTAAAGATTTTATTTACAGCTGCTTCGTATATCCTTCATATCCACCCTATCCTATAACTTCTTATTCTTATTACGTTTTGTTGAAATCAAAAGTAATTTTTCTAAAGTAAAATTTTTCTACTTCGGATTAAATTTTCATACAAATTATTTGTTAGGTAAAATAATTTAAATGCTAATATTTTCATTTTTAAATTGAAAATTAATATAATGCTAACTTTAATTATATATATTATGTATCTAATGTTCTGCAATACAATTGAACAGTTACCCATTTATTCTACGATTAAATCTGTATCTGTAATAAATCTATAATTATAATCAAAAATAATATAAACTATAAGATGTCACATTTAGAACAAACAAAAAGTACCATACAATTTTTTGAAATGGATCTATTACTGGGGAAAATTTGGTACAACCATTACAACCTAACCATCTGAATCTAATTGGTGATAGCCCGAAGCAGCCACACATGCTATACTTGACATATTCCTGTGCATCAATACTATTACACAGATCCAACAACTGTTCTGTATTGAGTAGGATCACAAATGTTTTGTATTTTTATTGAGAAAATAGTTAAATGTCAGTACATATATCCATCACTGATGCTAGTTGTTCTTATATATTTATATATTTTTGGATCTTTACACATTTTTCAACCTTGTGTTGTTGAATGTTGAATTCTATTCTCAAAAACATTCTACTCGTATTCTGCATTTTACAAGGCAAATCTATTCTATCAATTTCTACGAAAAAATGTTGAACTAAAAAATAAATTTACGTTCTATTCTAAAAAAAATTCAACCTTTAAATGTAACATTCGGTTCGTTCAATAGAATCAAACGCAGCAAAATTAATAAAGCGCTCAAGCAAATTTTCTACTGAACGATGATTTTACGTAGCGCATGATTAAAGCACTGCATAAAATTTGATGTGAAAAATCTATGCTACATTGATCACCGACTAATAGCGTTTGTGTGTTCATATTTTGATGTAAAAATTATTTGTTTATATTAAATTTATTGTGAGTGGTGATTAGATAAATTTAATTTTAAAAAAAATTATAATAATAGAACATAGATGAATAATTTATTGAT
Source organism: Argyra leucocephala (assembly GCA_963942445.1). Lineage (NCBI taxonomy): Eukaryota > Metazoa > Arthropoda > Insecta > Diptera > Dolichopodidae > Argyra > Argyra leucocephala. Next base: position 5,014,406 of record OZ012681.1, on the reverse strand, counting down.
TTTTTAAAATTTAAATTACAAAATTACATAATAAATGTGTGAAATATCACATTAAAAAATAAAGAAATAAAAAAAAAATTTTAATATAATTTTAATATAATTAAATTTGAAAAATATTATTTATTAAAAACTTTTATATAATTATTGTAGAGACTAATAAATTTAGTGAAGTTAGTATTTTAAATTTGTCATTTTAAATGTCATTTTAAATTTCGCTGCAAAATGTTCAGTACAATTATGGAGAGCTGATTGTTACATCGCTGGTATTTATTACAGCCCTAGATTCTACTGACCCAATCAATTTTCTGAAAATAAATCTTTTGATGTTGCGCTGTTAATATAATTTACGCCTTCAATCAGTAACAATTTTATTATGCTTAGTTCACTGATTCAGAACATTTTGTTCCAAACAATTTTGTTAAAAGAGAATTCTTATGATTGTGATTCATTGCTTCAGAACATTGTGTTCCGAACAAAAAAAATTTAAACAGCAGACATTAACATTTGAATTTGATTTGAATTAATTTTAAAATTTTTCAATCTCAATATATCAAATCATTGTTATTCAAATAAATAAAATTATTAAATAATAAATAAAAGTAAAACAAAAAAAAAAAAATATTTTTATGAATATAAATTGTAATGTGCGAAATGTCAAAAATTAATTAAAAATGACAGCAAAAAAAAATTGTTCCGAACACAAAGTTAAAGTTAAATCAACTTTTGTTCCGGAAAGAAAAAAATGTTCCGAACATTTTTGAAAATTGAGAGAATTCAAATATTCATACAAAAAATATGCGCGCGCATGGGTTCGGAACATACGTTCTGAATCAGTGAATCAGGCATTAGAATCATCATTATATTAGGTCTGTATGTTAACTTTTATTTGCAAAAATTTGCAAATGAGAGGCAAAATTACGTGATCATAAAATTCTGCGAGAATAGTTGTTGTATGTTTCCTTTTGAAAACAAAAATAAATGTTCTCTTTTGCAAACTAAAGTAGACATACGCAAAATTTGCATATATTTTTCCAAATTTTTTCATGACAAAAATAATTGATTTTTAGGTTATGAGATTTTTTTAGAATTTAAATTAATTTAGTAATTTTCTGAAATTTTTTGTTAAATTATTGAATGTTTTTGTTGAAAAAAATTAAATTAAATAATTTTTCGTGGTTTTGGTCGTTTTGTCGGTAAAAAATTATATAAATAAGTTTTTCAAGGTTAGATATACAACTTTTTATTTATTTTAGGTATTCTACTTTTTATATGAAAAATATTCTATTGACATTTAAAACAACAACAAAAAATTGACAGTAAATTTATTTAAGAGAGAGCTCTGACAATACGTTTTAAACACAAAATTCTCTTAAGTTTCTCAAAAATTTGTAAAGAGCATGCAAATAAAAAAGTTAACATACAGGAATTTGGATAAATTTACGTAAATTTATATAAATTTACGAATTAACATACAGACCAATTGTTATATATGTACCTATATAAATTTTTAGAATGTTATTAAATAACAATTTCAAAATTGTATAGGTATGTATATAACAATTCATTAAATAACTAGCAAATAATTATTTTATTTATTTGAATTCGTCTATTTTAAGTTCTTATTCAATCAACGGTTATTTTTTATTTTTCCTTACCTAGGTATTTATGAACCTAACCTAACATTACAATAATTTTTATTCTTTACGCAAACCCATACCACTGAACAAACAAAAATTTCACTACATAAAATTACATTTTGTATACTCTATCCTTTTTTCATCTTCTTCTTCTTCTTCTTATTCTTTTTCATCGTTCAGAATCAATTCCATACTTTGTAAAATTCCTACACATTAAATTCGAATTCAAAATAAAAAATTTATCCTTACTGTTACAGGTCAGCATTAAAATACACATTGTGCATTTTATTTTTTGTATTGCACAATTATTCACATACACAATTACAAATAGAACACAATTACAAAATAAAAATTAATTTACCTGTTTGAATGTTCTTTTAAAGTGAATCCATAAAATGTACGAATGCAATTGTAAGTAAATGATTATATGGGTTTTTTGAAATAAAAGTTAGGACTAGAATCGGTGAATATAAACCACACAGCACCACACACATTAATGTATCAGGATATAAACACTAATACCAACTAATACACTGAAAAAATTATTTAAAAAAGTATACATTTCACATATGTTTTGTTATTGTTTTCCTTATCTACGATACCATTTTCATATCATCCTTTATAGAATGCAGACGATGGATTAAATTTTATGAGGGTAGATTGATTCTATGAAATTTTTGTTCATCACAGTATCGGTCAAGGTTCGTTGAGTAACAGTTCATCGTATATTATTATTCTCGCATTTATATTTAAACAGTCGGGACTGAGAGTTAAGCTTGCCTTTAGCTTAAATGAAATTTTTAAAATAAAATTTTATTTCCCTCATTTTTTTTTTTTTTTTGTTTTGTTTTGGTTAATTAATCGCAAAAATTTAAATTATATTATTTTAAGTTTGAAAAAAAAAAAAAACATTTTTTTTTATTTACAAAAAAAAAAAAAACAAAAAATTTAATTCTGTTTTTAAGTTTTAATATTTAACATTTTTTATTTTGTTTTTGTGGTTTATTTTTGATTTTTTTTTTTTGATTTTGAAAATTTTAATAAAAATTATTTGAAAATATTTATTTAAATATTAAAAAAACATTTTTAAAAACTAACTGTTAATGTTATTAACAAAATTATTTGAAAAGAAAAAACTATTGTGAATTAATTAATATATACTAGTATTGTTAATTGATAAATACTATATATTATTATTGTTAGTTAATTGAATTATTAACTTATTTTAAGAACTTTATTAAAACTTAAAAAAAACCAAAAATGTCATTTTCAAAAGCGAAACTTAAGCGATTCAATGAAGTACCAGGTATGTAACATTATATATAGTGACTTTTATTATTTAAATAATATACATATGTTGTGTACACAGAAATCTGTAAAACATTTATGCCAATATTTTTTTAAATAATGTGTTCTTAATTGGACTTAGTTTTGTTTTAGTAATTTAAAAATATATTTTAATATAAATATGGACAAATATGGACAGATTTAAATTAAATATGGATTTTTGTTAATTTGAAAGATTTTTATTTGAAAGCAAATATCTTCTTTCTCTTATCTTCTTTATGTCATAGGACTAAAGTGTTTTTACTCGCTATTGGTATTGCTTTTTGTCTGAACATTGCCTTGCCTGAAAATATCAGTTTTGGGATTGTATCAAAATTGTGGTCCTTAGTACAATGTTCAGTTTTCTGTCGACTGACAACTGAGAAATATTGTCAGTTGAGATTTTATTTCGTATTGTGAAGTGATACTGACAAAATTTTGTTCCATTGTGAATACTGAGAAAATTGACATTGCTTCGACAGTTAAAATTTTAAATTTGTACCTAGTTTTAGTTTTTTTAGAAAAGAAATAATTATTTTAAATTAAAGTGTTTTATTAATAAAATACAAATATGTTGTCAAACGGTTTTTTTTTGTGTGATAATTTGCCTATTCTCCAATAATTCAACTAATCGTTAAAATTGAATTTTATTGCTGTAATTTTTCGTCATTTTACTAAAACAAAGTATGTATTTTAATACCTTTTAATTAAAGGACATAAAATTAAAAATATTTACAATTTTAATAAAAAATTAAATACAAAAAAAAAAAAAACAATTTTTGTAAAAAAAAACATGTTTTCTTTAACACTCTGAAAAAAATTGCTTTAAAATGTCAGAAAAACTGCCTACTCGTATTCATAATATCAATTTTTGTCAGTATTTACAACTTATCTACAGTATTTACAATCACAAGACCGATTTTAAATATCTGCTGGCTCTTCTCATATATTTACAGAAAACTGACACTTCACAATAGGTTTGAGGCTTTTATGCTACAGAAATTTTCTGAGACTATGTAGTGGGTTACCAACAGCCTATGTCTCAGCCTTGAAATACTAGGCACTCTCCTACAACATATGTACTTCCTCTTTCAAACAGTGCCTACAGGTTGGGTCATCACTTAGTGCTAGTTCTTATTCATACTGTTATGACCAGTAAGTATATACAACACCTTCTTGCAGTCTGCTCTATTGAGCTCTATTTAGCAGGAAGTTGGTTATTTTGTTTTTTATTCTTAGTGCATGTATTTTGGAGAATCTGTGGCCTTCAATACGCTCCTATAGAATGTTTGTTTCCCTCTTCAGGGTATTTTTTATTGATAGCTTAATATTACCAATAGATATACCAACTGCTGGTTCCAGTCCATAAATTTTTCACACCGATGATCTGACTAGTTCGTCAACAGCCTTAACCTTTATTTTAAATTTAATTTGATCTAAAAATTGATTTCAACTTTCTAAGAAATTGTTTCCAAATAAAAAAAAAAGCAAAAACGAACAGCAGCAAAAAATAGTATGCCAAATTGTATATTCTCGAGTTTTAAAATTGTTTATTCTTAAGTTTTCTCATTATGCCGACTTGTTATACATTCTCGTTTCTAACTAAATATGATCTACCTCTTTTGGACAAATTGATTTTATCTGATGATTACAAAACCGTTTATATATACTTTTAATTTGAACTGACAGTAATCATTATCCAATATTAAATTTACCTTATAATAATTTTTAATCCTTTTTAAGGTAATATCAAAGACAGCCAAAGGTAGTCTTAAAAACAAAAAATCTTTAATCTTAAATTACAAACACCTGGATGTAATCAATTTATAAGAAAATTTTGTTTTTTCTAAAGATTTCCATTTTTAATCCTTATTAAGTAATCCTTTACTTAATATCCTGTTATAAATTTTTCTTTTAGAAATTACTTTACTTATCAAATATTTTTAAATCTCTTTGAAAAAATTTCTTTTAATTTAATCCTTTTTCTTTGAAATGAGAAAACAAATAAAAAAGGATTTAACTGAATCTTTCTTTTTGGTAGAGTATCTTTTTTTGAATGCATGCGTGTGTAATATTTTCTAACAGATTTTTAAATTTTTATAATCAAGTTTTTCACTGTTGTAAAACTGAAAAATACAGAAGAGATATCAAAAGGTTCAACCACGTGGTCTTTTATTAGTGTACCATGTTGAATCCAGAAAATCCATCTCAATTTTTATTTCGTCGTAATATCAATCTACGACAGATTAATGATTTTTTTATTTTTTATATTCACTCGTTTGTAAAGGAAAATTATTATCGTTTTCATTCGGGGAAATAGCATTAAGCGTTATTTAATAGTTTCCATTACGGCAAACTGTCATCACCATAATTTTCTGTGGATAAAAAAAATATCATAGTAGTAACAAACAACACCGTAATATGATCGCAAAGTATTATCGCAAGTACAATCGTACTGGGTCTCCTATTTTTGAGGGGTCCCAAATGCATTAGAAAAACTTCTCGAATAGAAAAAAAAATTGTAATGACTTGACAACAAAAAGACGAAATTTCAAGATTCATTTAACTTTCAAACAAATCTATAGTTGGAGACGAGGCTAACAATTTAATTTGAAACAAACTACTTAATAATTCAGTTGTTTGTTGCTTCAAATTGTTTTCTTCTGTCTCTTTATAGCGTCTTATTAGTGAAAAGTACTATAATTACGATTGTTTTCAAAACTAAAATTAAATGAAAATTATCTACGGTCTACAAAGACTTTCTAGATTAATAATACAATATGCAGTAGCCAAAACAATTGATTACAGTGATATAACTGATGAAATCCAGCAAAATAGCTGGAAAAATTACTTTATAATTTCTTTGTATTATTTTTTTAATTAAAATCAATAAAATTTGAAGAAAAAAATGTGCTTAGTGTCTGTACAGGGCTCCAAATGTTATAGCACGGCTCTGCTATCGTTATACAATAAACTCATTGGGTTTAATTTTCTTCTTCAGTGAATGCTGTTGTCTACATCAAGAACTACTTACAATTTTTTTGTTTATGAGATTTTCCATGCGTAATTCAAGTTTTACAGAATTTTTCAACGCTTCTGCGCAAACAAGTACAAACCAAAATACATGCAGAAGCAGATGAACATCTCTATTACATACATATATCCATTAATGCATTAATTACATCATAAAGTACTTTATTTTGTTAAGATTAAAGCATTTTAGCATTGATTATTTTTAATTTGTCTTATATGTAATTGGCTATACCGTACGTCTAGACATGCTTTAATATTTGACATGCATATCAAACATTTATAACTTAATATTATCACCCATATTCTTGTAGGCTCATCGCGTCATTGATGAAAATCCGCGATGACATTGAAATAATCCATTTCTGTTGCTTTCCATGTTTCGCATTCATATAAAAGAACTGAGAGAACATTAGACTTGAAGAATTGAAGTTTCAGGTTTTGTGAGATGTTTTGGAAATCTCCAAAAGTTTTTCAAAACACCATATGTTAAGCGTCATTTCAACATTCACGCCCGAGCCACCATCCACAATAATAAAACTGCCAAAGATAGCAGAAATGACGTAACCTCTTCTACATTTTCATCACCAATCTGTAAGTTGCAGTTTTATTTTGCTTATCAACAATCCTACTTGCGCCGCATATTTGATTAGTAACTACAGTTTGTTTGCCATGTCAGTTTTGGTGTGAGGGAGCAAGTAGATATAATCTGCAAAATCGGAGTCGTGAAGGTCTCTTGTAAGAGTATTATCTAATACATTTTATCATATGCTTCACGATTTGTTTTCTTCAAGAGCCAATCCAAAATGAAAATTAATTTATTTCAATTATACGCGAGACAATTTTTTGTTCCTTCCACTTCAGTGCAATATCCATTCGGGATGTTGCCAGATACTTGTATATCTCATTAAATTTTATATACTCCATCGTTTGGTTAATTTTTCTATATACATACAATTCACAAAGATTTATAATTTTTCCATAGAACCGCAACAAACTGCTTGCAAAATATTATATTTCTTCAGTTGCTGTCACATTTCTTGTTCGCTTAGACTAACACTGTTTTCACTCTCTCTCTCCATCTTCCTTATAAAAACTATACTAATTTATTAAACCTTGAATAATACTCTATAATGTGTACGTGTACAAAAATATAAAAATTACCAAATATAGTACCAGGTGTTTAAAATGAACTATAAAAAGGATATTGGCCACAACCCCTACACCACATCATTATAACAACTTTATATCATTTATTAAAAGACTATACAAGCCAAAAAAAATACTCATATACTCCATTAAATAATTATAGAGTTTCATATAGGTTCGATAGTCATTTAAAATTTCCACATACACATTTTAAACCCATAAAGTCAACGATGTAAAAAGTTTTATGGCACATGTCCGGCCACAAATGAATTTATTTTAATTTTTAAAAATCCTGTCAAGAGACTTCTTAAACTTAAAAGAAAAAATAAAAAAAAAAAATTAAGTTGTTCGTCGTTGTTATATAAAGTGGGGTTCATAATTATTGAGACAATGCATATCAGAGTTTTAATATCAAAGAATATAATTTTTTTTCTTTTTAATTGAAGAGCAATGGAAGAATATTAGCGCGTGTCCCCTATAAAGAAAAAATATTTACTTCTACTATACAATATTCATATATATCGTATTTACTGTATGTTGCAATTTAGACGACATTTAATAATGTCGTTACATACCTCTCATTTAAATTCTTATGTTTATTTTAACTGTGTTTTCACGACATAATCAAGAAAGAAAGAAAAAGAAAAGAAGAGGGGAAGGTGCCACAAAAGACAGCTAATATGCACAACCGATAAGAAATTTTTTTTTTTTTTTTTGTTGTTTGTTGAAAGAAAACGGAATTCGAGCATATCGACGACACATAAGTAATCGCGTTTTAAATTTATTATGAATATGTATGTATATACAATGTACAAGAAAGGAGCTCACTTATATTGAATTTATTTTTTATTGCTTTTTTTTCTTTTTTTTGAAAAAAAAAATATTCTATATGTAGTACTAAGCAGATGTACAAGACCAGTCATTGAATTCACAAAAATATTTTTTTTTTTTTTCAAATCCAACGAATGGAAAACTTTGATAATGTGCTGATGGTTAATTACAGAGTTATTCAATTCCTATTTACTACAAAAGTCTAAGTATTTTACAATGAAATGTTTTGAAATATTTTTTTTTATACTATTTAACCAAACAATTCAATTCAATTCATATTAAACTGAATTCAATTGAATTATTATACTAAGAAAAGGTATTTGGCGTACACAGCTAGACCAAAGAGTACGGCATCTTTTCATCTTAAAATGAAAAATAATAAAAAAAAAATAAAAATCATAGAATTGTCTATTGTCAGTCCTAACAAATAAGTAATCTCAATTGATGTCTTACCGATATGGTTATAATAAACTTCTTTTGTAGTAAATTGCAAAGAACCAAAAAAGTTAAACTCAAACCCAAAAATTAACGATATTTAGAAAAAAAAATTTTTTTAATAAATTTTACCACCTACTGTTGAGGTCATCTAAACACTTAAAATCATCTGCAAAATACTTACAAAATGCTTATTCATTCAACATTACACAAACAAATTTTCTTAAATCCTTTCTAGAATTATTAATTATAGAAATTCATATACATTGTACTCCAGTTTAGCTCCCCCACAGTGTAGGTAATATTTTTAATCCTTTTATATACATTTTTTTTTTTTTTTTTTTTTAAAATCATCTACAAAAAATTAATTATCACCTATACCAGCCTTAGTAATACATATATATGCCTTTAAATAATTATTAATATAGAAATAGCACCAGCATATTGTTTAGAGTTGAGGCATATGCAAACAAATTACATTTCCAATGAAATACATAATAGCCCTTTCTTTAGTAAAATGATCTTATGTTAAGCGATCGACGTCGACGTGTGCCAGTATATATTGTGACCGAACTTAGATTTCCATTAAAACAACCACAATAATAATAATAATAATAATAATAAAAATAAAAAATATCATATTTTATTTTCAAATATTGACGTTCGTAAAAAAACAATAAAAACAAAAACAACAACAACAAAAAAACGCGGGATATCATTATTCTATATGTAAACATTTACATTAAAAGAAATAATAAATAACACTATACAAATATATATACTGTCTGAGGTACAAAATAATGTCACTGTACAAAAATAATACTATATACTGTCCTCATGTCCTAACAACATAAATGACACAAGCATACCTACACTACATTCATATGGTACATGCATGTGGGTGCAACAAAATATTTATTTGAAAACATCATAGCACGAGTATACCACACCACAATCACTACTCTTCTTCGTTTGTTTGCTTCAATTCGTAGTAAATTATTTATCAGGAAATGATCATCAGTAGAAGGTTTGACAGATGGTATAAATGTGACACTAACTTACATTACAATTAATAAAAAATTATGTCATATTCATTTAAATTTGTTGCTTTTATTTGTAAAGGTATGCATCCTAAAATAAGTATGCTTATACCTAATTACAAAAATCAATATTGATTTTTTTTTTCTATTAAATCTTTATATAAAAAAAATTATCCTTGTTTGATCGCATACATTTGTTGTACAAACACACATACACACATTCGTCATAATAAAGTTCAGTTGATGACTGGAAAAATTGAAAATTTTTCCTAAAGTAAAAAATGAAAAATTTAAAATTGGATTTTTTTTAATTTCAAATTTTTAAAATTATAATTTACATTATGGCGATTATATCAACAAAAAAAGAGATTATGAAAGAAATAAGATTTAAAAGGATAAAAAAACATGTTATTACAACTTTTATAGTAAATCCCAAAATATCCAATGATCAAATTGAACATTAGAATTATTGAAATTGATTGATTGATTGAGTTCGAAGAAAAAATACAATATTTTATAAAAACATGTCATTTGTACATATGTATGTCATTTCCGTTTCCTTGAATTTTTAATTGATGTATAGCATCTGATATACACATGTATGTATGTATAGATTTGATTTAGGAAATGATATATTACTAGGATAATAACAATTGGGCAACAAAGAGTAGATAAATATGATGATGAATTTACTTAACTTACTTATTTGTTTGGGACTACAGACCTTGAATGTCCTGGGCCTGACTCATATATACGGTCTATATAGCCTAGACAATGCAGACGTCTTATTCTGATTTGTTTGGCTTGGTCCATGTCGTTGAATGACTGGTGTTGTTCGGCATTGTATATTCTTCTCCAAACCCCTCAACATTCCAAACATCAATTGAATTTGCCAACATCAACATTCTGTTAATTGGTTCAAATCTCAATATTATAGAATCTAAATATTAGTTTATCAATTTCAGGAAGAATACCAGAAAATAAAGGTTACTTAATTTCAATATAAATATAAATAATATGAGGCAAAATATTAACAAAAATTAGATATAAGTAAAACTAGTATAAATTAAAAAATATTTAACTCAAAAATGACTTGAACTAAAAATGTTCAAATATTTTTCTTTTGATTTAGTATAGGTGTATGTATTTCGAATACATAAACAGGACATAATAATGACTAAAAGAAGTAATTATTTTCTGTAAAAAAGAAATCTACATTTCCAATTCCCAATACATAGATAAATATGACGCAAGCTCGAGCATATAACTGTCATTTATGGCAGGTACGCCAAAAACTGCTTTAAATTTTTTGGACAAAGTTCAAAACCGTCTTATATCACTTGATCATCAGCTTGCGCCATTCGTCTCATATACCATTTGGTCATCATCTTATTGTTGGAGCACTTACTCTATTTAATAGATATCTACTTGGTGTTTGGCGCTAGTTTACATGGAATTAAAATCACTTCTTCTTTTATAGTTAGAACATCTCGATTGTGGAATCGTATCCCAATCGAAGTATTCCCATCAATGAGAGAAGGATTTTTTATTTATAATTTACAGAGGATTAAGACGAATATTAACAACATTGTGACAAACTTTTCTTCTTCCTTTTCTTTCCTTCCCTTTAACTATCCTTTTTCAAATAGCCAACGGTACATAAGTACTGAAAAGTATCACAACCTAAATTTTGGCTATAATATAAAAAAAAAAAAAACGCAGTCAATTATAGTAGTAACGAACTCTGAGTTGCGCTACAGTAATTATTTTTTTGCAAGTTATGTATAACGAATAGATATTTTGTAATTTCCAAAATCGGACAATCATCAGCCACGAATACGACTCATACAGAACTGAACTATATATTATTTAGAAATGTTATGATTGATGTTGTAAAATAGAGTTAGGTTCATGAAAACTACTATAATGCATTCGTTCAGTACAACTTTTATTAAATGCGGCTATTCTTTCTTCTAGGCATTTTCCTATCTAGAATCGATAAGTCTCATTGACCAGTCAAAACTGATCGTTAACCTCCAGGATAATTTATTTTGTATATCAATTTCTTCTGGTTCACTTATAGTATTCGTCACTGTTCGATTCTGCATTCTCGAACTTCGCGAACAGTCATATCGTCATTGTTCTATCCACCAACCTAATCAGTGGTTGTATATCCTTTTTGATATTTTTCAGCAACTAGGGTAATTTCACGTCAGTTGCGGTCGAAACTGTATTGGCTGTAAGTTGTATGACGAATATTTTGTAATTCCAAAAATCAGACAATCATCAACGACGAATCAGCAACGAATACAACTCATAGAAGAAAATTTAGATATACTATTTGGAAATATTACGAGTGAATGATATTGTAAAAGAGACACATATAGCTATACCAGATGCATGAAAATTAGTATATAATGTAGAGTCCGCTCAGTACAACTTTTATTAAGTGCGGTTGTTTGAAGAGCTTTGTTTCTATTCTTCTTTTACCTATTAATTTCTCTACCTCCAGGATAGTTTATTTTCTATATCATTTTCTTCTAATTGACTTCCAGTATTCGTCATTGTTCGATCCTGCAACCTCGAACTTCACGAACAGTCATATTCTCATTGTTCTATCCACAAACTTCATCAGTCGTAGTCATAGGACGGAAAGTATTGAGTCATACTCATATCCCTTTTGATATATTTTTTCTATATCAGCAACTAGGGTAATCTAATGTCAGCTCACGTCAGCTGTGGTCGAAACTGTGTTAACACCGGACTGAAACATTTCATGTGTTAACAAATCATTTTAATAATACCGTTATCAAGATCACATATTTTCTTGAACATACTTCCATTTGGATAACGATTTAAAAATTTAAATGGAATCAAGAACAAAACAAAGGTGTATAATTCACCTTGAGTTAAAAAAAAACGATCGCGCGCATTTTACAAAAAAAAAAACAATCTCAATTGAAAATGTGCGAAATAATTTAAAACGAAATCATTACAATCTCTCTCTCTTTTTATCTCCTTCTCACTTTATAATATATAAATGTAAGTTACTTACTTGTAAATAAACACCTGGATTTTTATTACTAATAAGATTTAGAAACCTTTAAACAAAAATATTACGTCTTAATTTTTAAGCGGGAAAGAAAAATCTAAAGAAAAATTTATTTTTTACGGATAACGGGGGAAAACAAAAACAAACACAAAATGAACAGAAGTATAAATTAATAAAACATTAATGTACGAGATTCCCCTAAATCCTAAAAATCAGTTATAATTGTTTTGAATTTTTGATTTTCTTAATAATAAAAAAAAAAAAAAAAAACAAAAAAAATGTAATAATAAAGGATATTTTAATGATGAATTAAAGTCGAGATTGTATACGTAAAATGTTAAGAAGGACTAGAAGTAAGGACTCAATATAATGTAACAGAGTGACGTAAGTTTATTATTCTCCCATCAAAATATGAAATAAAGGTGAATGAAAACAAAAGCGATTAATTTTTTTTGGTTTGTGTGAGAATCAGAATACATTTGTATATATACATGCATGTTTGTATATGTGTTAGTATGAGAAAATTAATTATTTATATATGTACCGATGTACCGGAATTTTGTTTTTTTTTCTGTTTTGTTGTTACGCAACATTAAATATTTCTTAGTGAATTTTTTTTTACATACTTATAGACTTGGCATTGTAAACCTAACGTTTTCTTTTACCTTTTATTCTATTGTATAATTTAGGTATTAGAAATTGAATATATATGTATGCTATATATGTTTAAAATTACATTAAAGGGTCGAGACTTTTAAAAAAAAGCAATCTAAAGAAAACAATGGGATTTTTTTCCTGTTTTTGTTTCTGAATTTACTAACGATTATGGGAATATTCAAAATGGGGATGAATCCATGGGAAGAAAGTACTTTGAACTTTAATAATAATGATAATGTTGATGATTTTTTATAGTGATGATGATTATCATCATCAGTATGTGAATAATGAATTATAAAAAGAAGAAGGAAAAGAAGAAGAAGAAGAGAAGTGTCATATTAACGGTGGAAGATTTGAAATTATTTGAATTATTTTGTATTGTACAAGAGAAGGGATCTATTCCAAAAAAAAAATATAATAATAAATAGGAAGATGGGATGTGTTCAACCAAGCCTTATATCCTGTTCATATATTTCTGTTTTTATGTAAATTAAAATTTAATTTTTTTAAAAAAATTTAAATTTTAATGTTTTTAAAATTTCATTCCCTAAATTTATTTTTGCTGCCAATTCTAGAATTTGTACTTACTCTGTTCTGGTATATGATTAATGATATGTTTTGATGAAAATGAAATTCAAAGTATATCGAATTTCTGTTTTTTTTTTTTTGTGTTTTGTTCGCCTTTGTTTTGGAAGTTCAATTTGAATATAATATAAATGTATTTTGATTTGAATATTTTGTAATAAATAGCCATAACGGAAGCAGGTTTCAGATTTTAAATCTTTTTATTAAAAATAAAAAAATGAATGTTTTAGAAAAATTGTTACGAAAATAAAAAAAAAAATATGTTTGTTTTTCATTTTGGCAATAATTATAAGATTTAAATATTTATGAACTGGATTCAAATGAATAATAATTATTGTTCCCTGTGTCATGTACAGACAACAAAAAGTTATTAAATATTATTTTTGTTTCTGAATGATAGTTTTACAATGGGTAGCTAGTGTCGAACAAAATGAAACATTTTTAAGTATAGGCTCAATAGTGGGGTTTGATTTTTTGAAATATCTTATATTGGGTTGACCTTGTTTCAATATTATATATACCTATATATGCATTATTATATACAGCACAGACATCATTTTACATTTATATGAATCAAAATTAATTTAAATTTCAAGAAAAAGTTCTTTTTGTAAATGCTAAACTCATTTATCAGGCACCCATGCACTCATTTTACCAGTACTCAATCCATCAATGTATCAATGCATCAAGGTAACAATTCAAAAATATTCCAATGTACCAATGCTTCAATGATCAAATGCTTCAATGCCTTAATGTCTTCAATGCCTAAATGCTTCAATGCCTCATTATTCTAATTATTTTTTTTTCTTTTTTCTTGAATTCTTCTTACTTTTTTGTTGTTATTACATATATACTTTTGTATTTTTTTTTTTGTTTTATTTTTATTTTTTTGTTTTAATTGTAAATATTATTGTAAGATTAAATTCATTATTGTAACTTGTTTGATTTAAACATAATAATAAATAAATAAATAATGCTCCAATGATCCACTTTTACAATGCACCAATGCACCATTACGTTCTTTGTTTCTTATAACTACGTATTACCGACATACTATTCTGAAGAAACTCTCTGTATGTAGTTTTCTAGGTGGTTGCGTATATAAATTATTTAAATAACGATGATGAAATTATACTTTTGTGTTCCCATGTAAGATCAATTAACTCAGGAATATGATAATTACAGTGACAACAAATTTTATTAGTTATCTTCTTCAGCAACTATTTAATAAGAATATCCCAGGTTATGACCGGTACAGACTAGATAAAATTATTAAACATTATTTTTGTTTCTTAACGATAGCTTTATGATGGGAAGTTTGTGTTGAACCAAACCAAACATTTTAGTATAGGCTCAATAGTAGGATTTAATTTTTTGAAGTTCATATATTGGGTTGACCTTGTTTCAATTATATAACTATATGCAGCACAGTCATCCGTTTAAATTATGTGAATCAAAGCTAACTTAAATTTCATGCAAAATTACTTTTTGTACATGCTAAATTCATTTATCATGCACCCATGTACTCATATACTTTTACCAATACATCAATACATTCGTCAATGCAAAAATGCAATCAATGCAACAATTCAACAATATTCCAATGTACCAAACAATTTACCAATGCTTCGATGATCAAATATTTCAATGCCTTAATGCTCCAATGATCCACTTTTACAATGCTCCAATGCACCATTATGTTCTTTGCACCAATCTGTATGTAGTTTTCTAGGTGTTTGCGTAAATAAATTATTTAAATAACTTTTTCGATGCGATGAAATTATACTTTTGTGTTCCCATGTAAGATCAATTAACTCAAGAATATGCCAATTATACTGACATCAATTTTATTAGTTACCATCTTCATCAAATATTATTTAAGAAGAATAATAACCCAGGTTAATAATAACCATTTATTTTTGTATTTTTAGTTGGAGATTCACCATCCTGTTCGTCATCGGATCGAAAAGATCAAATAAAAAAATTCCTCAAAGATTTAAAAGATAGTACAACGGGTAAAAATAAAGAATCAACAGAAAAAATAATTGCACCATCAACACCATCAACTCCATGTTCATCAGATGCAGAATCTGTTAAAAGTTCAAAATCAGCCACAATGAGATTATTCAGAACTGTAAGTACTAAATTGAGCAATTAAAAAATAATTTCAATAATAATAAAAAAACAAAAATTTATTAATACAGCCATCACTACCACATCGTCTAAGATTCCGTCAAAATTCAGAAGCATCAACACCAAAAAAAGAACTTCAAAAAGATGTTAAAAAAGGTAAAGAAGCACTTGAAGCAGCACAACTTGAACTTAAAAATAAAACCGAAACTATTCAAGAAATTACCAATCAAATTGAAGAACTACGCTCCGAGATGTCTCAATTAAAAGAAAGTGATTTAAAGCAAAAAAATGATTTTGAATCTACAATATCGAATAAAAATGAAAAAATTACAACATTGACAAGAGAGATTGAAATAATAAAATTAGAAAATAAAAAATTAAAAGATGATGAAAGAAAATTAATGGATAAAACTGCACAATTAGAAAATGAAATTAAACTTTTACTTGAGAGTCATGAACGTGAAATACAATTTTTAACAGGAGCAAATACTGAAATAGAAATGTTAAAAGAAAATTTACAACAAGAGAATAGTAAAATTGTTGAAGAGAATCAAAATACTAAAAAAGAGATTGAAACACTATCAAATGAAATTAGTTTAATTAAACTAGCTTTACAAACATACGAAGACAAAGATCAAGCTAAAAGTTTAGAAATAGAAAGATTAGCAACAGAAAATATTACCCTATTAGAACAAATAAAAAATTTAAAACAACAAATTCAAGATGATATGCTCAGTTATGCTCAAAGTAGTCAAAGAATGTTAAAAGAATTGGATAATATTAAAATTGAAAAAGCAAATCTCTTATCAGACATTGAAAAACGTTCCAATCTAATTACAGCTCTAAAAGAAGAATTATCAGAAAAAGATATTGATTTAGATTCATACAGAGATTCGATACGTGATTCATTCCAAGAAGAAGTTAATAATATTACAAAAAAATATGAACAACAAATTGCAACATTAAAAGAAATCAATGATATGAATATTAAAGAAAGTGAATCAATTAATATTTTAGATGTTGCAAAATTAAATCGTGATTATTTAGATAAAATTCAAAATATTGAAAAAGAACATAAATTAGAATTAGAAAGAGTTGCTGAACGTTCTGAAGAAAAATTAAAAATTTCTGAAATACAATATGAACAAAAAATTACAGAATTAGAACAAGCAATAAATGAATCGGTTGAACGTGAACGTACACATTGGAAATGTGAAATTGGTAAATGTCAAAAGATAGCTGAAGCTGAAATAATACAAGGTGAATTTGAAAAACAAGATTTAAAAACTCTATTACAGAATGCTCATGATATGTTAAGAGAACGTGATAATAAAATAAAAAAATTTGAAGAACAATTAACAAATGGTATTGATTATTATATACAATTAAATGAAAAATTAGAAGCACAAGTAAATGAAATAAAAAAAGAATGTTCAAGAATAATGACCGAAAAATATAATTATCAATTAACATTAAATAATACAAGATCAACCGTAAATATATTAATGGAACGTTTAAAAAAATCTGATTCAGATGTTGAATTATTAAAAATTGAATTAGAAGCAACACAAAATTCTAAAAAAGATATTGAAGAAAAAGATCAACAACTTGAAAATGAATTAAAACAATTAAATTTGGAATTAGATGAATATAAAAATGCATTACAAGCATTACGTAATTCATCACAAGCCTTAGAACGTGAAATGAGAGAAAAAGAAACAATATTTGAGAAATTAATGACATCGGAAGAAGAAACATTAGAAACAGTTAATAAAATTGGTAAATTATTTAATGAACGTATTGAAGAGAATATTGATAAATATTTTGAAATGTATGTTGAATTAAAAAAAAAATATGAATCACGTGAAACATATATTAAAGATATGAAATCATTATTAGATGAATTTGCAACAAATATTGAATTAGCTAGAATTGAATTAGATACAAAAGATAAAGAAATGATTAAATTACAAAATGAAAATAAACAAATTAAATTAGAAATAATGACATTAAAATATCGTTGTGAACAATTTGAATCAAATGAAAAAGATCAAACATTTAATAGTATAAATAAAATAAATAATTATAATAATAATAATGATAATAATAATGAAGAAGTTAGTTCTAGCAATAAAGATATATGTAAAATTGAAAATGCTGAAAGAGATATTAATGTATTAATTGAAAATAATAATAATAATAATAACAATAATAACGATGATTCAGAAAATGATTTTATAAATAATAAATTAATTGAAAGTGTATTAGCTGAATTAGATTTAAAATTGAGCTGTGATAAATTATTAATGAATAATGATAATAATAATATAAATGATATTGAACAGCAACAATTTAAACATGAACAACAACAGCAACAATATAATTTAGATAAAATGAAAATTTTAGAAGAAAATCAAAAATTAAAAGATACTTTATCAGAACAAGTACAACGTAATAATTTATTACAAGAAATGATTGAAAGTGAAAGTATAGTTGATACATACACTCTACAAAAAGTGGTAAATAATTTTAAAATATTATTTATAAATTAAATATAATTTTTTTTATTATTATTATTTAATCTTGTATAGATTGAAGAGAAAGAAAAAGCTTTACAAAATGCTGAAAATTTAGCAAGAGAAGTTTCAGAAAAATACAATCAATTGCAAATGCAAACAAAAAATCAAAATATACAAAATTTTGATAATTTGAAAGAAAAAAATGTTCATTTGAAGAATGTAAGTTTTAGAAAAAATTTTATTTTATTCAATGAAAATATTTTAATAAAAATTTTTTTTTTTTTATCTTCTTCTAACAGAAAATAACTCAATTTCAAAATATTATTAAAGAACAAGAAGCTAAAATTATTGAATTACAAGAAAAAAATTCAACAAATAATAAAGTTACCGAAATTACAATTACACCAAGAAAATGTTCAACAACAAATGTTATTGGAACAACACCAACAAAAACATTACAACGTACCCCAAGAACACCAAGAACACCCAGAACACCAAAAACACCAAAGTTCTTTCCAGGAAAGGAAAATTTATCACCAGCTATTGAAACCCTTAAAAGCCCTAAAAATATACTCAAGCCACGCAATTGAATCATATTTTGGAAATGATCATATATTTAATTATTTTAATAGGAATTTAATTTATAACTGTAAAAGAATGTATTTAATTATGATTTTCATTTATTTATTTAAAGAAACCGTAGTGGTTTAAAAACTTTTTCTTTTTTATTAATTTTGAAATTAAAAAGAAAACAACAAAAAAAATGAATTAATAGAAAAATAGAAAATTTATATATGTATGTATGTATACATTTAATTTAATTTAATTTAATATTAGACGACAGAAATAAATCCTGCCGTCATTATTAAGGCCCGCTTATCTTGGGCATTTGGGCCGGTATGTATACATATTGATTTTGTAATCTTAGAATAATACTGAGTTTTTTAACTGATCAAAGTAATATGATTTTCAGAAAATGAATTGTTAAAGTCAAAATATATGATTTAATGTTTGCATAATAATTAAAAAAAAATTTTAAATTCTTAAAACGATTGCAGATATAAATAACTTTGAAATTAATTTTATTTAATAGTAATATATATTAGAATATCCGTATAAAACAATGGTGCTCATTATTATTACCTCAGCAAAATTATTAATCGATTATCAATAATCGAAACGGTTAATAAAACTATTTGGTATTGTATATTAAGTCGTTTCACTAATCGGCAAACTATATGATTGTGAATTTTAAGGCTTTTGACGTTTGTTTGGTTTACTCTAATTTGAATTAATTAATTTGCGTTAATGTTAATGTTAAAATAATTTAATATACAGTAAGTGGCGTTTTATAGAAAATTATTCAAACAAAATTATTATATAAAGAATATTATATTGCACATTAATAATTATTCATTTTACATATATAAGTAGTTTAATGTCTAAAATGATTATGAAACCATCTTGCACACATATTCATTAATTATTGTTAAATATTTAATGTATATAATAAAAAATATTATTTTTGTAAAATATTTGGATTTCATTTTACATTAAAATCTTTTGGGTCGAGCATAAAACATTAATTTATTTAAATTATCTAAACAAAAGTAATTCATTAATTTTTTATAAATATTTATTTAAGTTCATACAAAATTTTATTAATAATATTTATTTATTTTTCATTAATTGAATAAAAATTTTTAATTCATAATTAAAATTTAATAGTAATAAAAGCGATCATAAAAAATATGTGATCATAAAAACTGCAATTCACAATCATATTTTGATCGGTTAACAAATAACACAAAAAAGTATATAATATGTACATATATATTTCTAAGAAAATATCAGTTGCCAAAATAGGGTCAATATTTTTGAAAAAATGTCAGTTGACACAAATGAGATTTATATCACTGCGAAAATGTCAGTTATGACCTTTATTTTGTATTCTAAGATCACGATATATATTAAAAATATTTTTTGGGTTTTTTGGCTTAAATGGGCGAAATTTAAAAATGGATACAACGGGGTTTGTTTTATTTTAGCTGGGATAGAACTTTTATAAATATAGAGATAACTGTAATTTGTAATGTTCAGTATATATACTCGTTACATTATATAGTATAATATACATATAGTAAAATCATCATATAAAACGTTCTAAATTTGAGCAAGGCCTGAAAATTATGAAAATTTAATTCAAAAATCAGTGTCCTATGTACTAAACTTAATAATCAAAAAAATTATCCAGTCAAATTAATGAAAAATTGTTGAAAGACTTTGCAATAGTTAATTTGATATAGTAATACTGGTAATACCAACGGGGTACAGGTATGTTCGAATTGAAGAAACTACCACAACTACAATGAAAGTCTACCCATATAGATTCAATCATATTTAAAGTTTTATTCAACATAAAAGTTCTATCAAGTTTAAAAATAAAAACAACTTTTATATGTAAGAAAAACAAATCTATGATGAAATGATCATCATGTAGGATGAAATGTAAGAATATAACAAATGTTGATCGCTTAAGTTTTTTAAAGTCAAAAAAGAGAATGTCAGCAGACCTTAAGATTATTTATAATTTTTTTTTTATTTTTTTTTTTTTCATATTTATGTATTTTTGATGCATTTAAAACTTATAAAATGAATTTTTCGCAAAATAAAAAAAAAAAAACTTATAAATAAAAATAAAAATATAAAAGAAAATTTCTATTGTGTTTTGATTATTGATTATAGGTTAAGTCAAAAGGATGTTTTTAATAACCTAGATTTGAGCTATAATTTTAAGATGTTTTCATTCAATGTTATGTCTTTGGTCTTGTTTAACTTATTTTACACCTGACTTTATTTCAAGTGGATCTATTTTTTTATTTTGAATTTAAATATCATCAGATAAACGTAAAATTATCTCATATTAATAATTTAAACCATGTAAAAAAAAAAAAAATTAAATTTTTTTTTTATTATCAATAACTTAATTTTTTTTATAATTTCCATATCATTCCATATAATTCTTTGAATTTTCATATTTTTCAATTGAAATATATAACATTACATTTAACATTAATTAATTTATCTAATAATTTATTTTCATATTATCTTTGACCAGACTGTAACTTATACAAACTATAATAAAGTCCTTTCTTCTTTAATAGTTCAGCATGAGTACCCTTTTCAATAATTTCACCACCATCCAAAACAAAAATTATATCAGCATCTACAATAGTAGATAATCTATGAGCAATTGTAATACATGTGCGTCCTTCTCGTGCACTTTCTAAGGCTGCTTGTACAATCTAAAAAATATAAAACAAAAATAATGTTTTCAAATTCAAAAATTAATTCATAATAATTTTAATATACTTTTTCACTTTCAGCATCTAATGCCGATGTTGCTTCATCTAATAATAAAATTCTTGGATTTCGAATTAATGCTCTTGCAATAGCAATTCTTTGTTTTTGACCACCAGATAATTGAGTACCTTTTTCACCTAATCGTGTTTCATATCCCTATATGATAGAATCAAAATTTTATATAATTAAATAAATTTTAAAAATCATAAAAATGTATTCTTATGTTATTATATACGTACCAATGGTAGAGATGTAATAAAATTATGAATATTTGCTTTCCTTGCTGCTTCAATTATTTCCATTTCAGTTACTTTACGTTCATTATCACCATATGCAATATTTTCAGCAACAGTACGATCAAATAGCATCGGTTCTTGTGATACTGAACCCAATTGTGATCTAACATTTCTCAATGACAGTTGCATAACATTATGTTTATCAATTAAAACTTTGCCATCTTCAACATCATAAAATCTTTCTAATAATTGTAAACATGTTGATTTACCACAACCAGATGGTCCAACTAAAGCTACAGTTTGACCTTTAGTAATTTCTAAAGATAAATCATTGAATACCGCATAATGTTTTCTTGTTGGATAACGAAATTTAACATTAACATATTGAACATTTCCTTCAGTTTCAATTTTCATATCACCAGCAGTACCAGGTGGATCTTGAATTTTTGGCTTACGATCTAATAGACTAAATATATGACCAGCAGCAATTAATCCTTTTTGGAAATTAGGTGCAAATGCTAAAGCGTTTGCAACTGATACACTTCCCATAATTAAAGCTTGTGACACTCTAAAATTAAAAAAAAAAATTATTTTAACTTATATATATATATATATATATATATTTTTAAATAAATTCAACATTTTTTTAATCAAATTCAACATTTTTTTTTAATCAAATTCAACATTTCTACAAGCAAGTTGTTCAACAAAATGTTGAACAAGATTTGAATGAAATTGTTTAATTTATTTGAAATGAAAATTGAGGTTGAATGGAAAAAGAAAGTTGAATTTGAATAAAAAATAGTATATAAATATATATATGTATATTTACTTAAAAACTTTTCCATATTCAAGATCTTCATGAACAACTAAATAACCACCATAAAACATACAAGCTGCATATGCAAAGAACATTAATGATCTGGCCAAACCGTAAACACTAAAATAAAAAAAAATATTTTTAAAAATTTGTCTATAAAATTAGTCAAAATAATTTTACAATCCTCTAAAATGAGTTTTATTTTTTGCTTGTTCAACCGCTGGTGCCAAAAGACCAATATATTGCTCATAAAACATTCGTTCACGACCCAAAGAAACTACAGTTCTAATACTGGAGACAACTTCAATTGCCAACTGAATTTAAAAGAAAATTTTTATTTTTTGTTTTTCAATAATCTTTTTAATTATAACCTTTGTACATTCTTCCATTGCTTTACTTGTACCCATATTTTCTTCAATCATAACACGTCTCTGTAGGAATGTTGCAACAAGAATAAACGGTGTAAATGCCAATGCCAATAAGCCCAATTTAAATTCATAATACATTGATAATATAACAGCCAGTAGTATTGTTGCAGCAGATTGTAAAATAATACCAATTCTTTGACCGGTAGCTCCTTGAACAGCAGCAGCATCATTTGATAATCTAGCACAAAGAGTTCCAGTACCATTTGATTTATCATCAAACCATGCAATTTCTTGTCTTACCATTGCAAAGAATGCCATTCCACGTAATCTTTCTGTTAAAATTTCACCAGCCAATGTAAACGAATATATCTGAATTTAAAAAAAAAAATGTTCAATATAAAAATTATAATATGAAAGTAATAAAGGTAATATGTAGTTACTTGAATGAATGTTGATACTCCGGTTACAATACCACATAATAAAAAGTATAAACAAAATGTATTTGTTTCACTGCGTACAACACTTTCATCTGGATTTGATAAAACTTGTAATATTTCACCAAATATTACAGCAAATAATGGCATTGTACAACCAATAATAACGGCTGATACACAACCAACTAAAATATGTGGCCATTCAGTTTTATTTAATTTAATAATTTGCATCAGTGAAACTTCTTTATCTCTTTTCTTTGCCGTTTTCTCTTCATCTTCCTAAATTTAAAGAACAAAAAAAAAATTGATTTTAAAATAACTGTAAAATATTATTATAAAAAATTATACTTCATCTTCATATTCAAAAATGAAATCATCATCTTCATCAATTGGTGTTGTAGCTTTAAATGTTGGAACTGTTGTAATTGATGGAGTTCTTAATCTTCCTGTACCTATTTAATTAAATTTTATATGATTTTTATTTTTTATTTTTTATTTTTATATTCATTTCATTAATTTACCACCATCTTCAAGATCATCACTAACTTGTGATGTAATCAATTTAAAATAATGTTGTTTTAAATCCATTAATTCATCATGATTACCAGTTTCCAAAACTTGACCTTTATCAATTACAACAATTTTATCAGCACTTCGTATTGTTGTTAAACGATGAGCAATAATAATTGTTGTTCTACCCATGCTGGCCTAAATTAAAAATCATTAAAAAAATGTTTCTTTTTGAATATAAAATGCTATTAATATACCTTTTCTAATGCTTCTTGTACTTTTGCCTCACTTACTGTATCCAAAGCTGATGTAGCTTCATCCAATAATAATATTTCTGGATTTCTAACTAATGCTCGTGCCTTAAAAAAAAAATTTTAATATAAAAAAAAATATTATCTGATAAGAAAATAATTTCAGCTTACAATTGCAATACGTTGTTTTTGTCCACCAGATAATTGAGCACCACGTTCTCCAACAAGTGTTTCATAACCCTGAAATAATCAAATTAAATTAATTCAGGTAAAAAATAATTTTTTTTTTAATACTTTTGGTAATTTTTTAATAAAATTATGAGCATTTGATGCTTTTGCAGCCATTTCAATTTCTTCTTTTGTTGCATTTTCTTGACCATAACGAATATTTTCATATATTGTAGTTCCAAATAATACTGGTTCCTGTCCAACTGAACCAATATGACGTCTTAACCAATTTACATTTAAATGTTTTATATCATTATCATCTACCAAAATTTCACCTTCAATTGGATCATAAAAACGTTGTAATAGTTGAATACATGTTGATTTACCACAACCAGATGTACCAACTAAAGCAACTGTTTCACCACGATTTATTTTTAAATTTAAACCTTGTAAAACTTTAACATCTGATCTACTCGGATATTGAAAATGTACATTACGAAATTCAATGTTACCAGTAATTTGATCTGGTGATTTTCCATTTCCCAATAATGGATTAATCGTTGGAATACTTTCAATTAAATGAAATACTTTTGAACCAGCACCTTTTGCAACACCAAATGATTCAATATATGGAGATGCAACACCTAAATTCATTGAACCTATCATTACTGAAAAGAATACCTAAAATAGATATAAAATTATTATAATAATAAATTATATATATTATTCGTATACCATGAACATAACACCAGCAGTATATGTAACTTCTTCTGGTGGTAAATGTTTTTCTTCAAGTACTAATCCTACACCATACCAAAATGCCAAAGCATATGAAGCATATATAAAAAACCATAGTAAACCAAAACCAAGACCAGAAAAGAAACCTTTTTTTTCATTAATTTTTCTGGCTGATGTTAAATTTTTTTTATAACGGTTAACTTCTTTTTGTTCACCACCAAATGCAACAACTGTTCGTATAGCACTAAATGTTTCCTCAGCTATACTTCCAGCTTTAGCATATTCATTAACTTCTCGTTTAGATAATCTAGATGTGATCTAAAATCAAATTGAAAAAAAAAAAAAAAATAATAATACACAACTCAATTAATTTAAATAATATATTTAAAAAAAAAAAACACTAATTTATTTATTTCAACATTTTATATGATCATCGATTGCGTCTATTAGCATCATTAATGATTGAATATGAAATTTTAGTCCACTGATTGTATAAGATCTGTCTAATATTTATTATTTAAAATCATTTAGTCTACACCATATTTCACCAAAACATATTTATAAATTTATTTAATACTCACCACTGCCACAATTCCCATTGATATTAAAGTAACTGGTAAACTTGACAAACAAACTAAAGCTAATAACCATCCTTTTGCTAAAGCCAATGATAATGCACCAACAAACGCTACAATATAATGTACAAACATAACAACTTTTTCACCCAGACCTTCTTCCATTTTTGATAAATCTCTAAATGAAAATTAATTTTAAAATTTATATTTTAATTAAAATAATAAAATAAATTATGTATGATTAATTAAAAAAAATGTTTACTAACTCATTCATACGACTACCGAATTCACCACTCTGATGAAAATCATACCATGCTATATCTTGATTTAAAGCGGAACGAAAAAATATTCCTCTAATTCTAAATATCTGAAAAATAAAATAAAAATAAAATATATTTCATGAGATTTTTTAAATATATGTAAATGAAAATGTACTCAAATATAATGAGAATGCGTTCACTATTAACGGTGTTTTCTTTTGGCTGAGCAAACTACTCAAAAAAAATACACACAGCTACTACAAGCGCTTTGTATTTTCGTAGCGGTAATTAGTTGAATAGTTACACAAAAATTCACCACTGTAGAGACTTATACAAGAAATTCACCACTATTAGAGATTTATAGAAAATTATAGAGATTTTTATAATTTTTTGAGTTATATTTTGCTCAAAATTTGCTCTTCTTCATTTTTTTACAAAACTATTTATAGCTTCTTATCAATATGGTGTTCAGGATAATAAAAAAATACTTTTTTAAGCTTAATTTTTGATTATTCATTAAAAAAAAACCGGTAAAATGATAAATAGGTTCCTACAGTATTTACCGGTGTTTTAGTACAGATGCCTAACCGCATAATGCTACTTTCGCTAAATGAAAAATTATTAAAAACTTAATAAAAATATCATTTTTGACGGCGAAATTTTCAAAGACAATCTATAAACAAATACCGTTAATATATGACAAATACCGTTAATATAAGAAAAGATATGCAAAAGTAGTTTGATCGTATTAATATCAAAGGTTAAATCAAAAAATAAATACTGCGGCAGTGTTTAACAATTCAGCATATGCTAAATATAAGCTGAATTGTTAAACACTGTCGCAGTGTTTATTTTTTGATTTCACCCGAGTTGAGATTGGACATTTTACGATCTTACTATTTCATATTAAAAACATAAACAACATCGCAACATTATAATCAAAGACGGTCTTTGCAATTTTGGTATCACGTATTACTATATTATCGTAATTTTTTTTTAGATATTTGCTATTAATTTTTGCATCCTATCTCAATTGTTCCGATGATGCAAAATGTGATGCGAATTTCTTACGCGGTTAGATAAAATATAAGCAATCATATTATAAGCATTTATATTTGTGTTTGTACTATAATTGAAATTTTAATAACTTTGGGATGCATATACATATATATTAGTATTATCTAATTTTATTTACTTGAGAATGCGCAGCATAATTAAATGTTGTAATTGAAATATAACTGCATATCAGCATTATAGCACCAATTATTGAATTATAAACAGCAAAATCTTGTATTGAATCTAAAAATGCTGTTGAATCAGCTTCTTTGGCTTGTTCAATCATTGCCTAAAATTAAACAAACAAATATATAATTTTTTATTTTATTATTTTAATTTAAAAAATATATATATTATTAATAGAAAAGTTCAGGTTAGTCTAAGTAAATTAAAAGTCATAAGTGTAAATGCATTAGTATAAGCTCTTAATTATTAAAATTAGAAATAAGAAAAATTGTAAAATGAAATTAAGGCAATAAAATAATAATAATAATAAATTTAAAACTTACATCAGCTAAATTTCCAAAAATGAATACATGAGCTGGAGTTGTAAGTCCTGTTACAACAGCACAAGCCAAACCAATTCCAATTAAAGTTTGATCTTTCCATGTTGAATATTTGTATAATTTAAAAAATGATATTGGTGGTGTGGTATCAACTGTATTCTCTAAATCTTTATCAGTTAAAATCTCTCTATATAAATGTAAAAGATAAAAGAATAGTATATAAAGTGGTAAATAACGGTTATTATTTTTGTTTTTAAATTTCATGTTTTTCATTTTAAATATATTTTTTAATATATATTATGTATTTAATTATTCTAAATTATTTATTTATTTATTAGTTCCTCTCAAGTGAGCTTATATAAGCTCTTACAGAGTGTATAGAATTATGAAATTTTGAATTTTTATTGCTTGAAAATGTTTAGACTTCTATAGATCGCCTAACCTGTTGAAAGCTTTTTTTGGCAGGAAAAATATCAAATTTTAAATTAACGATTACAGAACTCATCGCTATCAAGGAACATGACATTAATATATTATGAGCTATAACTAGAGATAAAACTAGATGTTTGCAAAAATTTTATAAATCATATGAGTAAAAGTAGCTATTCTATAAATTCATAAGAAAATAAAAATGTAAATAGTTTTCTTTAGCAATTTAGAATTAGGTACAAAATAAATAAACTTAAATTTTGCAATTTTATTGCCCCTATCATATGCAAAGCAATAATAATTCTAAATTAAAATTAAATATAATTACGCATATACACTAAATAAAGCGACATATATTATTGTCGAAATACCGGTTGTAGGTACCCGGCGGTTATTTGGCGCAACGCATTGGTCATTTTGCAACATGCCATCGCTGGTCGATAATGTGTGAAACTGACTAATGCAAAACACCGGTTACTTACATATTGTATATATTCATATATACATGCTGGTATCATACCATAATACAGTTAGATTAGATTTAAGTTTATTATTCTTTTCTTAAATAAAATAGTGTACAACAGGATCAGAATATACCAAGCGAGTGAGTTGTGTTTTTATTGTAGCATGTGATGAATACATTAATTATCTTTATACGCATGGTGATGGTATACCGATATACGTGTATGTTTTTATTTCCATTTTAATTTTTACTACAAACGGGTTTTCACAAAGTTTTCATGAATTTACATTGCATTGTTAATTAAGCCCTTTCTTCATTTTAAAATCATGAAGTAAACATTTTTATAATTATGAAAAAATAAAAAAAATAATAATAATAGGTTCATTCAAATTACAATCAATCACAATCAAAAGAAATTTAAAATGTTCAAAATATTAGTAACCAATCAAAATCCTGTGCAAAAAATATCATTTCCAATAGCTTACGATCTATCTTTCTTAACTTAGAATAATTTTCAAAACTAAACTTAGACATTAAATTCCAATCAATGGCTGTGATTTTAATTCTGAGCGCAATCAAAAAATATTAGAAAATATCATTTTCAATCACGTCGATTGAACAAAGTGAAATCAGTTTGAATCACAAATTTCCCATCCAAAATGGGATTGACAGTGATTGAACAAAAAAACATGATTGCAAAAGATTAAAATCGAAAACTATTTGCTATTGAATGAACCTATAATATTTTATTAAATTTAAATTTTTTTTTAATCCGCCATTTTTTTAAATGTCATATTGGAAAAATACAACCCAATAAAACAATGGCCTGAAAGGTTTAAAATTTAACAACGATACACATTTTTACAAGGATACAAATTAATATATTTATTAACAAATTATTATTATTCAGACAATAAATATTAATTTGTGATACAAGTTAGCCAAAAGCACTGACACAAGAAGTATGTTACTTCCCAAATATCAATATTTACAACCAAATATAGAAAAAAATATTTGTGAAACGAAACTTGATAACAATTAATTTATTCAATGATATACCGTTTACAACAATGCACCAGCAGAATACACCAATTCATGAATACCCTTCGTTTTGCATTTTTTCTCTAATCAATTCAAAATACCAAATTAAGTATGTAAAATAAAATTATTATCAAAACACAAATCGTAACTGATAAGATATTAAAATCTTAACTATAACTGAAATATAAGAACATTCTGTCATTCATAAATTATGTAAAAACAATTTTTTTGAAAATAAACAAACAATAATTAAACTATAAAATTGACCAGCCTTAATACTATTTTTTCGCCCTATGCCCCACGAATGAGGTTACAGGACAATGATGATGATGATGAATACTATTTTATTAAAATTAAATAAATATTAAAACTCTAGGTATGTATCATCATAATACTAAGACCATCATCGTCATCAGAAGACTGATAATGGTGTAATAACCGAAATCGATTAAGATATTTAATAAAATTTGTTAAACATACCTATAGAGTTTTAATATTTATTTAATTTTAATAATGTTGCACCTAGAGCTAACGGTAAATATTCTATAAATTATACTATTTTATTACTTTAACCTTAATACATTATTATATATTAAAAAGATATTTAAAGCCGATAGCCATGGTAGCTAGTGCTTATAAAATACTATTGTATATAATTTAAATTATATCCAATTAAAAATAATAATAATAATAAAAAGATATTTATTATGAAATAAAATAAAATTAAGTTTTTATAAAAACTTGTTTTCTAACATTAGAGTAAAATTTTTGTTATAATAAGAATGTAATAAATAAACAATTGTGTTTAAGAGTAAATTCAGAAATGCATCAGTATAACGCATCATAAAATTTGATGCTGATACATTTTCCAATTTATCCTAATACAATAAAATTTTATTGTAATATATATAGAACAAAACATTAGAAAGCAGTAAATTATCCGCACATGGCTGCAAAAAAACTTGAATTGCAAAAAAACATAAACTAACACTACCGCTACCAGATGAACTATCTGTGTAAAGCCATATAAGAATAAAAATATAAACCAAAATAATTATGCAACATTTGTATAAAAACAATGTAACATTTTTAATATCACTTTTTTAACTTAAAACACAAATTATTAAATTATTTAAAAATATTAATTTAAAATTATTAATTTTACACTTTATAGCCGAAATTAAATTTTTCAATGCTACCGTTAGTTTTAAAGTATAAATAAATATTTATACATTATATTTATATTTACATAGCTAAATATATTAAATATTTTTTTCACCATTTCTCTGTTAACAAATAAATAATAATATTAATTTCACATTTATAAAATTAATTGAAACTTCCTAAATAATAATAGAAACAAAAAAAAGAAAGAAAAAACAAACAAAAAACCTTGAAAAATTTAAATTTAAAAATTAAAACCGCTGCAGGCTGTCATGACCAATTTTGAAAAATTTATTTTCATATTAAGCTATTATCTATATTTTCATAAGATATCAAAAAATTCAATAAATTAAATTTCATCAGAGTACATACAATTGTATATAAATATATATATATATATTATATATATATATACTATTATTTTGAATGATTATAATTAATAATTATTATATTAAATGTTTTTGTTTTTGTTATAATTACTTTAAGCTAACCATATAAATTTGTTTAGTACAATTTTTAAAAATAAAAATTAATTTAAAAATAATTTAAATTATTTTAATTTTTAATTTCAACACAAAATGTTATTCTCCATATAAATTTTTTTATTGTTGTTTTTTTTTTTTTTGTAAAATTTAAATACTAAATTTAAAATAAAATTTAATATTAAAAAAAAAAAATTATAATTAAACTAATATTATTAATACTAATATGTACTTCAAGTTGCAGCAATAAAGAGAAACTGAATTTTGGTTTATGGTTGCTGAATAAAAATTACCAAAAGCAAAGAAAAAATCCTCTGAATGAAAATTATTTAATTTTTGGTTTTTCTTTTTTGTTTGTATTTTGTTTTTTTGTTTTGAGTATTGTATACAAAATTTTGTCTAGTTTAATTTTGAATTAGAGCCAACATTTTTTTAATTTTATTATTTTTATTTTTTTTTATTTGTTTTTATAAATTTATAATTTTATTACAATAAATTATGATATGAAAAAAAAAAAAATGCAATTCATTTTTTGACAATAATATTCATTTTCTAAATAACGTCATCATTAAAATTTCCTCTCGAATTGTTTGATTCGTATTGTTTGTGTATAGACAGTGGTAGTAAATCTAAAAAAAGTACCATATCACGGAGTATGAAATTAAAGTATGTTTGTATGTATTCAAAATAAAAATTATTACAATTATTGATATTGATTTTTGTTATCATAAGATTGTGGTTAGTAACGGTACTAAGTATACTCAACGGAGTACATAATGAGAGAAGTACAATTACAATTTTTAATACAAAAAAAAATAATATTAATAGCATGAGTTATAATAACAATGATTTTAAAAATTAACACGTGTTAGTAAATAATACCAACTTGAAATAAATAAAAGCAAAACAAAAGTAATGATAATAATTGATAGACTATTGATAATCAGCAGAACATTAAATTAATTACTGATTATCAAACAGTAAATAATTACCTCGGATCAATGATATCGAACCAAGGAAGCGGAGATAAAAAAAAAAAAATTGGCAATAACAAACATGCACAAAACGGCTAAACTAACAAAAATAAGTAAAGACAAGAGTATTAATAAAAATAAAAAATTATGGTTTTAGTAAATGCTCTTATACAGACCTAACTACATTTCATTTATTTCAAGCTTAAATCATGCAGTTACACATTACTTACATCTATAAAAGTTACAGTTAAGAAAATTAAATTAAATCAAATACAATTAAATTTATTAATACTTAATACTAATGGGTGTGTAGGTGTATAATTAGTTCAATTGGTGTAGTTGTTTTTTTTAAAACAAACTTGGAGAGGGAGAAATCAATTAAGGCCTTGTATTTATTTCCCAATATTAACATTCTGTTAATAGGTTCAAATCTACCACAGTTAGTTCTATGGTGCACCAGAGTAAAAAGATTAACATTTTGTCAGAAATAAGTGGAGAAATAATATTTCGTTTAACAATTTCAACAATAAAAGTTACATCAGCAATTTCCCAATATTCCCAATAGCCACCAATGTTGCAGAAACATGGATAATAAAACAGGTACATATAGAAAGCTTCGATCTATGAGTATATAGGAGAATAATTAGAGTTACTTGAATCCAACATCGTACATATATTTCAATAGTAAAAAATCTGGATGTGAAATACAGACTCCTCTCGAAATTCACCAGAATTCAGATGAAAGAAAGAAATTCACCATAGTCATATTTGGCATATTTTGGATACAATGCCAAGCGGTTCAGAAAAATGGAAATAATTGTTAAAGGTATAGAAAAAACGAAAGAACAGCCATGAGCCGATCATCCACATTTTGAACAGATCAACTATAATTCCTAATCGGAAGAACTAGCGCAGAATTAACACATATGATGGCACAAGAAAAGTTAACGTTATAGAAAATAAAAATAAATTATCTTGTTAAACAATCATTCTGACATTTGACTGGAGCTCATAAGTCAAATTTTTTAAATTCGTCATTTTTTTGACTCAAAACGGCCATAAGTTAATATGGGTATGTTTAGATTACACAATAGAAGGAAAATTATTATTCTATACAAAAATTCAATTTAAAACCATTGAACCGATGTAAAGGAATTGAGTCATAGTAAAGTACGACTTGGAGCTCTACAATATTATAGAGATGCACGATTTATCGTCTTTTTTTTCTAACGGGATGGTAAAGGATTATTATTATGATTGTTTTATTGCATGTAAATATAATTTTTTTTTTAAATAAATCAATCGTTTACAAATTTGCGAAACTGAAAAACAAAATATGGGAAAATTTAGGTTATATAAACTTAAACTTCAGTTTCTTTTGGGGTAGACGAATAAATTTTAAGATAAGAAAATTGTTTTGTATATTAAGGACCAGTTAGACATTAGGATTATATGTATATATACCTGAATATTAATAATAGATATTGACACTAAGCCTTTGTGCTATATATCTGGTATAGTAGTATACCTACATAACTAGTAGATTTATTGTCCTAAATCCAAAGTATTTTCAGGATTGTTAGGACTTAACAATGATGTGGAAGTAGATTATAAGCTATAGTCTCTTCAAACACAGATCAAATTTGGCTTTAAAAACATTGCGTTCCATTTTTTAAAAAAAAATATCCTACACCTTTACGCAATAGTTTAAAAGATATTTTTTGCACAAACATTCTCGATTTAGAACTTTGCAATTTGTTAAAATAAAAAAAACAAAACACAAACAAATAAAGGAAAATAAATCATGTCATAATTCACAATTTAAATAAGTATAATCACCACACACACATTATGCATACAAAAAAAAAACCATAAATTTTATAAATTTTGTTCTGAATGAATTAAAATTGAAATAAATATATATATGTATATAAAAAAAAAATACATAATAATAATAATTAAAAATAAATTTTAACAGTGAAACGCTCACAGCATCCTTGAATATGAATACACTGATGATTGCATAAATTTAGGGAAATTTATTTAAATTTACAAAAAAAAAACAAAAAAATTAAATTCGATTATTGTGTGATTGGTGTTGGTGTATATTTTGATTTTCAAGGAAATTATAATATAGTGACCAACAAAAATAATGACTACACCAACAATAATAATGACTCTTGAAGGATTTATTTTCAAATTATTACAAAAACAAAATTAAAATAAAATGACGTTAATTAAATGACGTAATTTAAAATCGAATAATTATAATCTAAATACGGTACGGTATTTTAATATACGGTACTTTAAATTACAATGCGAGGTGAACAAAATAATAATTTTTAATCAAAATACATTTTAAAATGTTTTTCTATTATTAAATTGATTAAATCTTTACTTTTTGAGTGTATTTGAGAACTTATGTTCATATGAAAAATTAAAAAATAAAAACCATTGTTATGAATGGAAGCTGCCTAATTGTTTGAAAAACACATACAAAAATTCATATAACCACAAATTGAATATTATTAATTTGTGATATAACTAAAGTAAAATCTGGTTAAATAAATATGTTGTTAAGCTAGTAACCAATATGTAAGAAAAAGTTTTAAAATTGCGTAAATAAAAAAACACTATTGACATCTAAAATCAAAGTAGTAAATAGATTAAGACATGACCACTTAATGAGAAGATAACGTATGTATACATAAAAATGAATAATTGCGAATTAATAATTGATATGATAAAAAACGGAGACAATTGTATACAAAATAAGATAAAAAAATATATATATTTTATATTTGTTTGATTCATATTTTCATTTCATGTTTTTTCTTTCAAGTATGTATACAATTATATATGTGCAAATTTGTATATGCATATTCATATATTGTATACTCATAATATATGTATATCAAAAAATAAGAATGCATTAAAATTTGAAATA
Organism: Argyra leucocephala; assembly: GCA_963942445.1. Classification (NCBI taxonomy): domain Eukaryota; kingdom Metazoa; phylum Arthropoda; class Insecta; order Diptera; family Dolichopodidae; genus Argyra; species Argyra leucocephala. The sequence continues at coordinate 4,979,227 of OZ012681.1, read as the reverse complement.
TAGCTAGCTGTGTAATTTAAAATTAAAATATGAATAAAAATTTAACAAAAGTTTTGACAAAATAATGATAACTCTTTATTTTATTCAAAATTGACATAGGTAGCTAACATTTGAAAGACTAATTAAAATGAGAAATACTTATGAATATATTATAATGGTACCAATGTTAAAAAAGTGGTGGAGTATATGCACAGCTTTTGCAAAACATTAGTATCAAAGACCGTTAATATTAACAGCCTTTGTATAGTATGATTTGACGAATCCATAAGAAGGGAGATAGAACTAACTGTAAGGTGCCTATTACACATCATTATTTTAATCAATCACTCATCCATATATTGTCAATATATGGATGAAAAGAATGATGACCGATTACACATCAATCATTCATTCATCAATCTTTTTACCCATATTTTGACATTTTGCAAGGCCAACCTGTGGCAGTGTTCTGAATATATTGGTAATTTCGAAGCATATATGAATATTAAAAATATAATTTTTAGGGGAATGTTTTTAACTTCAATTTAATTTGAATTTTTAAAGTAAAGTAAAGGGTATAAAAAACAACAAATTATTTTTTTGCACATTTGAATAATATATCAATTGTTTTTTTACAATAATTGCTATAATTATTAAAATTAATATAAAAATTATTCTTTTTGAATTACATCACAAATTAATATTATAACCTTATCTGAACATTGCCCAAAAAGCCATTTTTTTTTTGCCTCAGCTGAACTTGTCAAAAATGATTGATGGCATGATTGATGGGAATTTTGCTTGCATGATTGATGAGAATAGAACCGCCATCAATCATTTCTCATCAATCAACGGTCAATATATTGACAATATATGGATGAATGATTGACGAATGATTGATGTGTAATAGGGGGATAATATCGAGGGATTATGCTACTAAACACAGCGTACAAAATACTGTCAAATATAGTATACGAAAAAATCGAACCGTATGCTGGTGAAAGGCTTGACGAATATGCGGTTTTCTTAAACAAGGATCCACTGTTGACCAAATATATTTATTAAAACAAAACATGGAAAAATGCGATGAATTTGGTCAAGACTTACACTTTTTATTTATTGACCACAAGCAAGCCTTCGATAGCATTAATAGAAATAAAATAGCATACTCATTAATAAAACTTGGTGTACCTCGCAAATTAGCTAAACTGGTCATGAAAACCATGTTCAATTCACGAGCAAAAGTTATGATACAAAATACAACCTCTATAGATTTTGAAATTAAATCGGAAGTACGACAAGGAGACGCGCTCTCAGCTTTGTTATTTAATATGGTCTTAGAACAAGCCACCAGAGGAAATTGATAAAGGCGGTAATATATTCATTAGATATAGCAGATATAGCAATTGTAGCTAAAAATTATAGGAAAATGGCAGAAAAATTTATTATGCTAGAACAAAAGACAAGACAAGTTGGTGTGGAAATTAACAAAAACATAACAAAATATATGAAAATGACAAGGAAAACCAATCAAAGAATATCACAAAATATTACCATCAACAACTTTGATTTTGAAGGTGTCACAAACTCTAATTATCTTGGTGTACTAATACAAAATGACAACAGTATGCACTCGTGCATACAGGAGCGAATAAATGTAGGAAATAGAAGTTACTATGTTAATAAAAAATTACTACAAGACAAACAAAACTTATGATATATAAGACAATAATCAAACCAATAGTAACATATGGGTGTGAATGCTGGACACTTAAATTAAGAGACAAAGAACATTTCGATTATATTCGAAAGAAAAATAATCCGAAAAATCTTTGGCCCAAAAAGATTACAAAACGAAGAATATCAAAGAAGGAATAACGAAGAAATCAATAATATAATACAACATGAAGATATTGTAAAGTTTGTAAAGGCACAACGACTAAGATGGGCAGGGCATATGATGAGAATGAACGAAAATCGCCATCAACAAAGAGTTTTCAAAGCAGACCAAGAATCAGATGGAAAGATAATATCGAAAATGACTGCCAAAAAATGAATGTACAAAATTGGCAGCGCTCTACGGAATATCGATTTACATGGAGGAATATCACGAAGAAAGCTCTAGCTCACCCCGAGCTGTAACGCTAAATGAAGGAGAAGTATAGTATGATTTGTAAAATACATATACAAAAACAAAAAGATCGTAAATTAATGTGCAAAGTGTGGTGAAGGATGCTAAAATAATAAATTAAATTAATTAACATAAAAATAAATCCAATTGAATATAATCAAAATTAAAAAACCAAATTTCGATTTTGATGTTTTTTTGAATAGTTTTGAAATCTGTAGAAAACCGTTTAAGATTTTTAATATATTGGAACACTTGCTAAACAGAATTAAACGAAAAACGGCCATAATAAATTGTAAATATAAAAACGATATGATAAGAAAGTAGATGCACTGCACTTTGTTACTTTTGATTTTCAAAACAAAAATGATTGAATCATAAACACAAATCCTAAGCTGGAATGCAATACCGAGAAGAATTGCAAGAATTTAATTGAATAAAATTGAACAAAATTATACCGTAATTATGTTTTTCATATCATACATATAAAAAAATTTATAAGTAGGTACTTTTCATCAATTAATAATAATTTCAATATTAATCGTAATTCGACTTTTTGTTATTGTTTTTAGAATACTGGATAGAATCAAAATAATTTATACATACATATTTCATTTTAGTTACATAGTTATACCAAAGACCGTTAATATAATATATTAACAGTCTTTGGTTATACCATACGAAATTATTAAACATCAAATAATTTTCATAAATCGTCATTTTCACAATTTTATTATATTCGAAAATTAATCAAGGTTCAATAGTGAAAATATTATCTTGAAATAAATACACAATTTTGTATACAATGTATCTACAAATTATTATGTCCATCAATGTTAAAAATATTTCCCATTATTTCTTGTCTAATCAAAATTATTAATAATATTAATCTATTATAAGATAAATTTCAATTAAACATTTTATATGGTAAATACATACATCCATGCATACACTAATAATAATTATGAATGGCTTTTTTTATTTTCGAAATTATTTTTATTGAAAGGAAATAAAAATATAAAATAATTATTTTTTGTTTTATTTGTTAGTGTAATGACGACATATTGTTTAATTATTTGCAATTCAAGATGACCAGTCAAAAAAAAAAAACTAAAAATATTTTAAATAGTTTGTGGTAATCATTTTTTTTTTTTATTATTATTATTTTAGTTTAATTTTTAAACTAATAGAAAAATAAAAATATTACTGTTTTTTTAAATCTATTAACTGCTAAGTAATAAAATAACATTGATTAAATATAATACTAGTAAATTGTAATAACCTCTTGAGAATAGTTAATTACCACATGTCCCATTTAAGAATATTAAATCTGATATCGAAACCCTGTATATAATATTCAGAAACGTATGCAATTATATAATTTGAAATCCAATAATAATTTTAAACTGAACTAAGCTGAAGAAAAGTATATATATATATATATATATATTTATATTTTATATAGCTACTAACATTTAATCAAAGATCTGCCAAAAGAAATGAAGAATGAAACTAATTTTAAAAATTCAATTTGATATTCGAGAATAATTTTACTTTTTTGAATGTTATGTTGGATATCTACATAAAAATAATCAAAAATTACGTTGTTGGTATAAATTGATTCAAAACTAAATTTTAATAATAATAAAAAAAAAATTATATGTATGTAATATCAAATATTTTAACTGTTAGCTCACAATAAAATCGACAACGAAAATAAGAACCAAAATGGTTGTTATCGTAGAATATAGTTACATAATCTTATTATCTAAATTCAATTATTGATTAAATTTAAATTAATTTCATATAACTAGGAAATACTTACGGATCTTTGATTTTATCAGTTACAGGAGGAACAAATTTAACATCATCTAAAGGTCCATCTTTTAATTTATTTTCTTTATGATTAATACTACCGTTTTCCATTTTGATATTAAATAAATATTAACGTGATATCCTTTTTTTTTTTGTTGTTTTTAATTCAAATTTAAAATAAAAAATTTAACGGCCCGAACAAACAAAAAATTAAAATACAACTGACTTAAAACAAAAACTACGCCATGTAATAATTACGAGATAATAGAAAAAATTTAAATATGATAATAAATAATATGAATATGAATATGATAATGAAAGATATGCACATATGGTTGTATTCTTATTTTTATTATCATATCAGTCAATTAGATTTGTTTTATTATCATTATTAAAATTTAATCGATATCTAAAATTTTTATAAAATGATAATCGCTTTTGTGTTTTTTGTTTTTTTTTTTTTTAATAATTTAATAATAATAAAAATAAAATCATTATCAGTAAATAGTGTTACAACAGCTTTTGGGTGAGCTTTGACTTTTTTAACTCTATTCTAATTTTACGCATATTATAACCTATATAACTGCCATTTGTGGTTTTTCCCATTTTAGCTGAGATGATAGAGCTGTATGATAATGCTTTTGGTTCTTTATTAACCTGCGAAAAATTTCAAACTGTACAAATTCTTTATAGTTTTGTTCCAAAATTTATATTTAATTAATAAATGCATATTTTTTTGTACTCTTCCTGTACTAAATGTTTTCAGCATTATTTTCTTGCTCTTAATTTTTCCATGGAATCTAAAATGCACAAACAAAGTATTGGAATTTTTCACGCGATGAAGAATTCAAATTTACAAACAACTGTGTTAGTTTAGTTAAGCTACGTCGTTCGTAATAAAATAGGATGACGGGAGTAAACCCTGTCGATCCGGGATAATGAAAACTATGAATACCAATGGTTTTATCATTAAAATTTTTATTTTGAAAGTTGTAAAATTTTTATTGTTATTTTAATAGTTTACAATATACATACGTATTATCAAATATAAATGTATATATATATACTTATATACTTTCTTAAAATAAAAAACACAAAAAAAAAAAAACAAATTTAAGTTAATAAAAATTATTATAAATTTATCAGTTTTATAAGAAATTTATGAATAAATAAAATAATAATTCAAATGTATAAATGTTAATAAATCTGAAAAATAAACAGCCTCGATACATTTTACAGTTTCAGTTTTTTGTTACTTTTGTTTTTAATTTGTAATAAGTGTTTTATAAAAATGTGCACAATTATTTTTTTATTCCTTTTTTCAAAAAATATTCTTGGTCCTCATACGTTTATTATATTAATAATTACAGTTTTTTTTTTTTTATTTTTCTCTTAGAAGAATTAAATCTAAGTTAAATTCAATTATATCAGAATATTTTAACTAATTTTTTTTTTTTTTGCTTTTATTGGAGAAAAAATTTGCCCTAGTGTTTTAAATTATACTAAATTTATTCTACATATATAAATTTTGAGTTACTACAATAAATACTAATTAAAATTTTTAAGTATAGAAGGTGATTTTAAAGTTTCTACATTGTTTTGTTTTTTAATATTTATATTAAAATTAACACAAAGCCGGCAATTATAATGTCTTTTAAATTTGAACTATGTGTTTTTGGAAAACAAAATGAAATACTTCTAAAAAAAAAAAAAAGAACCACATAAAAATCACTAGAGCGCGCTTACTTCATAATTTTACAATGTAAGCCACATAATAAAATTAAGTAATTTGAATGCTTCTAAAAAATTAAATTTATACTTTGATTTATTATTAACTTTTGATGGTAATCTACTTGGATAAACAACTGGTTTTGATATATGACAATTTGTTATTAATTTACCACCAGGATAATCAATTGCAATATGACTACCAGATATACCATCACAATCAATCAATTCCATTTCTTTGTCAAAACATATTCTTATCTCAGATAAATAACTTAAATCATGATGTCGGTCATACAAACAATGAATTGATGGATTTTTATTTAATGTTTTCTTCAAAGAATTTAATATATTAGTAACAGTATTATTAGAATCAGGATGAATTCCAGCATTTCCTAAAATATCAGACATTCTGAAATTATTACGCCATTTTAAACCTTGATTAAAATATTTCAATTCATCTGATAAATTTTCATCGGTTGATGCACAAGTTCCGTGTTTATCCCATTCATGACGCCATAAGGAATCAACATCCATACCCTCTTCAATATTAGGCCAAAATACTTTCAATTGATCAACAATTTTTTCAACTTTGGTTACATCAAATTCTGAAGATTTATTACAAAAACTAGGTCCTATTGTTCCATATTTTGTTGGCCAAATTCCATGAACTAAAAATAGAAAATTATGAATTGATTAGTGCTATCTGATCAAATTTTTCTTACTACTTACTTGTCCAAAATTCTTCCTGATTTGGTAAGTCACATTTATTATTTTTATTTTCTTCCATCCAATGTATACAACTTGTTACAGGCCATTGTTGTGTAAAAATCAAAACATCCTTTAAAAAAAATACATTGGTTTTGAAAATTTTATCAAAGCGTCACAGTTAGAATTTTATTAATACAACGCATATAATGTTAAACAATGAAATTTAATATCAATAAGAAACAATGAAAGTTTTTACCAAAATTTAAAAACAATGAAATAATGAAAATTGCTTACCCAATCATTTTCATTCCCAGTTTGATTTGAAATGTCTTCTGTGTTAATTTTTGGAACTACTAGCAGTGTCAGCAAGCAGCCAAAAATGAGTTTCAGATACATAATTATTTAAATTAGTAGTACCTACAAAATATTTTTTAACGAAATTATTCCTTCAAATAAAATTAAAAATATATATTTTTTCACAAAGTTCATTAAATATTTTCCTTTCCTTCTACTGTCAGTAAAATGTCAAAACAATATGAAATCAAAATAACATGGAATGGTTTATCGACTCGATGTTTTGTTTCATAAATTATTTGTTCCAGAACTATTGTTCAGTGCTGCCGTAGCTGTTGTTTTCTGAAATACTGGTATTTGTATTTCCTATAAAATATATTTAATTATTTATTTTACTTTTTTAACTTACTTTGTGAATTTAGTTTAAACATATTTCAATTGCATGCAATTGCATACATCTGTTTCACATTTTCTTCATTCAATTATTTGTACAGTCTACACTGCACATACATTCAAATTGTTTATATAAATCCTTCCTACTTTTACTTCGTAGAAAATTCCAGTATGTACACGACGACTCTCGACTCGACGCCATTCGTAACAAACTTTGCGAAATGTCAGTTGTGACACCTCGTACAGTGAAGTTCCTATGGGCGTCTGCCGATTTCAGTGACATAAATTCTTGCGTCATTAATATAGTTCTTTCATTTTACTTCAGTAGTCTCATTCGGTGTGAACCACATTTTTTCTTTTCATAAATTTTGAGGAAAAGAAATTTCAAAATAGCTTAGGATTTTATAAAAGCGAATTAAATAAATACTTATTTTAGTTTTACTACATATTTGTTTTTTTCGAATTAAACAAGTCTTTTTTGGAATTACATATAGATATTAAATAAAAAAAAGTGATCACAATGGTAAAGATTCTTACAGCAGCTAAATTTGTATCACGTTTCGCTTTAGACGGACCCACAAATTTAGTTGGAAAGCGATGTGTCTCAACAGTATTTTCAAATGTAAGTCATAAATGAAACAAGTAATTTCTCATTTTAAAATTTTGTGTACGATACTAAGAATCAGAACTAGCATGATGTAAGGTTCATCATGAATTAGGCTATACTTGTCAAATGTTCTAGAACATTCTTATTATCTTTACAAAATGTAAAATTTGACTAATATAATTTTTTTTTTTATAGCATATTGGAGCATACCAAACAAAATGGGCTCAAACACGACATAAGTAAGTACAAGGTTCAAATAAATTTAAAATTTCACATATCTATTAAAATAATATTTGAAATGCTGAAACTAACCATTTAATTAAATGTTCACTTAAGTTGGATATCTAACAGAATTACATTTTTTTGTAAAAATATTGTAACTTGAAAGGAAAAAATTTCACAACTAAATTCTATTAATTGTACTTTTTGATGTTACATAACCTTATCAGAATCTATAAGCATTTTTCTTTTATATGTGTATGTTAACTGTCAGCATGGTATCTTTATCTCTGAAATTTAAAACTAATAAAATTTTTTATACATTTTTGGTATTGTTAAAATCGTTTAGAAGCAAAAAATCTAATACTTACATATATGTACATAATGTTTAAAATGTAGAAATTATAAAATATTTTATTAATTGTGTACATTTTTATTTCAGATCTGAAGGTGTTAAAGGGGCGGTAATTGGTATTGATTTGGGTACAACAAATTCATGCGTAGCTGTAATGGAAGGAAAACAAGCAAAAGTAATTGAAAACGCAGAAGGTTCTCGTACAACACCATCACATGTTGCATTCTCAAAAGAAGGTGAACGTTTGGTTGGCATGCCAGCAAAACGTCAAGCAGTTACAAATTCTGCTAATACATTTTATGCCACAAAACGTTTAATAGGTCGTCGATTCGATGATCCTGAAATAAAAAAAGATTTAAAAAATTTATCCTATAAAGTTGTGAAAGCATCGAATGGTGACGCATGGGTTAGTGGTAGTGATGGAAAAGTTTATTCTCCATCACAGATTGGAGCTTTTGTATTGGTTAAAATGAAAGAAACAGCTGAAGCATATTTAGGTCAACCTGTTAGAAATGCTGTTGTTACAGTTCCTGCTTACTTTAATGATTCTCAACGTCAAGCTACAAAAGATGCTGGTCAAATTTCTGGCTTGAATGTTTTACGTGTTATAAACGAGCCAACTGCTGCTGCTTTAGCTTACGGCATGGATAAAACAGATGACAAACTGTAAGTTGTCAGAAAATTTTAAAATGTGGATAGTAATAATTATACATTATTTTAGAATTGCTGTGTATGACTTGGGAGGTGGTACATTCGATATTTCAATCTTAGAAATTCAAAAAGGTGTTTTTGAAGTCAAGTCAACTAATGGTGATACCCTTTTGGGTGGAGAAGATTTCGATAATATTATTGTTAACTTCTTGGTTGCCGAATTTAAAAAAGACCAAGGAATTGATATTACCAAAGATCCAATGGCAATGCAACGTCTAAAAGAAGCAGCAGAAAAAGCTAAAATCGAATTATCATCATCAGCACAAACTGACATCAATTTACCTTATTTGACAATGGATGCCTCTGGTCCAAAACATATGAATTTGAAAATGACTCGTTCTAAAATAGAAAGTTTGTGTGGTGATTTAATCAAAAGAACTATTGCGCCTTGTCAAAAGGCTTTAAGTGATGCTGAAGTTGCAAAATCAGACATTGGTGAAGTACTTTTAGTTGGTGGTATGACTCGCATGCCAAAAGTTCAATCTACCGTTCAAGTAAGTGTTATTAAATTATGTATATATATATATATAAAATTATAATTTGATAATAATAAGTAACTAATAAAATAATCCTTATTGTCAAGTGATTATATTATTTCATTAATATAATTTTTATAACGTAAGGAAACATCAAAATTCTTTTTCACGGTGTAATATTGTACAAAGTAATATTATCCTTCCCAACGGAGAATACATTTATAAAAACAAAATTAACTTGAAATTGGTTTTTTATTATATAAAATTGAAATGTAACTTATTTGTTTTACAGGAAATTTTTGGTCGTCAACCATCAAAAGCAGTTAATCCAGATGAAGCTGTAGCAGTTGGTGCTGCAGTTCAAGGTGGTGTACTTGCTGGTGATGTTACTGATGTACTTTTGCTTGATGTAACACCATTATCTCTTGGTATTGAAACATTAGGCGGTGTATTTACGCGATTAATTAATCGTAATACCACTATTCCAACAAAAAAATCTCAAGTATTTTCAACAGCTGCTGATGGTCAAACACAAGTCGAAATTAAAGTACATCAAGGTGAACGTGAAATGGCCGGTGACAATAAATTATTAGGTGCCTTCACATTAGTTGGAATACCCCCAGCACCACGTGGTGTACCACAAATCGAAGTCGTATTTGATATTGATGCTAATGGTATTGTACATGTATCAGCTAAAGATAAAGGTACTGGTAAAGAACAACAAATTGTTATTCAATCTAGCGGTGGTCTTAGTAAAGATGAAATTGAAAATATGATTAAAAATGCTGAAAGAATGGCAGCTGAAGATAAAGTTAAGAGAGAACGTGTTGAAGTTGTTAATCAAGCCGAAAGTATTGTACATGATACAGAATCTAAAATGGAAGAATTCAAAGATCAATTACCAAAAGAAGAAGTAAGTATATTGCAAAAATATAAACTGTGAAAATGTTTTTAATTAACATTTTTTTTTTTATTTTAAAGTGTGATAAATTACGTGAAGAAATCACACAATTACGTAATCATTTAGCAAATAAGGATTCAGCTGATCCAGAAGAAGTTAGAAAAGCCACAAGTCAATTACAGCAATCTTCCCTTAAATTATTCGAAATGGCATATAAAAAGGTACTATTATTAATTTTCTAATTAAATTTTGTTCATAAGCTAATTAAAATTTTTGAATTTTAGATGGCATCAGAACGTGATGCATCGTCCAGTAGCAGTAGTAGTAGTACCAGTTCTGAATCTACACAAGAAACACAGGAAGGAGAAAAGAAAAAAGAGGACAAAAACTAAAATAATAAATAATAATTTTAAAAATATTATGATTAATTTTAGTTATTTGATATAAATGTTTATAATTACTTCTTTTTTTTTTGTTAAATTACTTTGTTTTTATTGTGTCAATATTGTCAATTTCCTATTAGCTAGATCTTTTATTTCTCTTAATTTGTGTTTTAAATTTCATTATGAATGAAGAAGTCTAGTTTAACTCAGTAACATCAATATTCCATTAAAAAAAAAAAATAAGGAAAAATTGTAAAGAAAGAAGAAAATAATAAAAAGCGAAGACTGTTAGTTGATAATGATAAAAAATAATATTAAAAATTTTCTTTGCTTTTTAATTTTTATAATATTTCTATTCAACTATAATAATTGTTGGACTAAAAAACTGAGTAATTGAGTTTTTTTAAGTATTTATAATTAATTGTACCTGATGTTCCTAAAATGGTAACTTTAAATTCTCTTAAGTTCTCCTATCTCTTCTCATTAATTATTTTATGTTATGCAATGCAATAACATTGTTGAAAAAACATTTGTTTTCTTTCTGGAATTTTTTTTTTACTTGTGTTACTCTGCAGAAAAAGTAATAAAAAGTATGCCCATAAAAAATTTGAAAATAAAAAATGGATATTCGTTTTACCAAAAAGAATAAATTCGATGAAGAAAATTTTATTGTAATTTTTAGTTTTAGAAATTTGATTTGAGAATATTCATTAGTTTTCAAAATTAAAATGTAAATCTTTAATTATCATTTATAATAATTATAAAATGTTAAGAGTTTATCTTAATTTTATATAAAAATAGTTTAAAATAATAAAAATACATAAAATTAAGACGAAAATTATCTGCCTTTTAATTTTAACTCTTCAGTATGGTATTACATGCATATGTACGCTTTACTTAAAGAGTTGAATTTCTTAAAATAAACTAGAAAATACCTACGGAAAATTCCTTGCAGACAACAATCTGAAAAGTAGTTACATATTTACATAATAATAATGAAGTTCTTACAAACAAAAAATGTTGATTAATTTCCCCTAATTTGTCATCTTGTAAATTAATAGCAACGATTTGTTTACATAATTAATGCGCAAGTTCATAAAATTTAGACAATTTTCCTTGTTTACACATTACAATAAACAAAGCTGTCAACTTGTATAAAGAACCTTAATATATTTCGCTTTTAAAAAATTAAGTCAGTGGTTCGCAACGTATGATATGAATTATGCCAAAAAAAAAAAAATAATTAACTTGATACAAATTTTTTATTCTTAAGCAGAATAAAAAAAATTCATCATTGGGGAAAATACGTTAAAATGTCAGCGAACGAAATTTTTTAATTACTACATACTATTTCCTGTAACTCATTGTGGAGTCAAATTTATTAACGGAATACTCATTATAAGTCGTGATAACTTGAGTTTAGTTACTCAATTAGGTGGTCAACAGATCACGTAGGTCCTGGGTCTGACTCATCAACGTCCTCCATTTTTGTCGATCACGTGTGGCTTCTCTCCAGTTGAAGATACTAGGATTATAGATTATTCAAATAATGGCAATCTCTGAAATCACAAATCACCGTTATTATTTGACCTTTATTATTGAACCGATTATTTATCTAATACCCTGATATCTAATATTTGAACATAAACGAATTGATTGTATGAAATACATAATGTACCCCTAAATATTATAAAAATATGATAACTACCTGTATATATACTTAAGGTTCAGCGACACTGACTTCAATTTGATGGTCGTTTAAAAGTTCCATACAAATTATATACATACAGATACATAGCTTGTAAATAACTATATTATTTGTAATTTACGATAAAGTATTTTTTAATGAAAATAAAATACTTTTTATATACAATTTTTAGTACTAAAAGATGACATCTTAAATGTGAATTTTTTCAAAAGTATGTAAATAAAAAACTTAAATAAATAAAAATTAGTTTTATTATTAATTTCAATTATCGATTTTATCATGTGACATTTTAAATGTGTGTACTTTCGAGTTCAGTAGAAAAAAAAAACAATAAAGAAAGATTTTGTTGTGTGTACACATAAATATAATTTTTAATTTAAATAGATTTCAAATAATTATTATTAAATTTGCAAATTTATGAAATATAATTTAAATAAATCTATTTATTAGAAATATAATTATATTATTAATATAATTAAAATTCAAAATTTTCATAACCATAAGAATTTAATTTTTCGAGAACACATAATTTTCCAAGTATTTATTTATAATTCCAAAGAAAAAGGATTATATTCATCGGCAATAACAATGTAGGAACCAGACCAGGTACCATTAAAAAAACAAAAACACCGAAGCAACGGAATGGAAAAAAGACTCAAATAAATGTTTTTGCTTAAAAAAAAAAAAAAAACAAAAATAAAAGCACAAAAAATACAAGAAAATAAAAATAACAGAAAAGCCGAATTGAAATAACTTTGATTTCAGCGATATCGTAATATTCCTTTCGTTCTAGTTCAGTATACTTTTGAATGTCCTATTATTCAGATCCTTGTAATATTATAGTTCAGTTAACCGTGCACATCAATTTATACATACATATATATATATATAATATATAAATATTTTTATTTTTTTATTTATAAACAGAAATAAGATATAAATATCTATGTAGATATAGATACTTAGATAATTTTTTTTATTATTTACGGTATATTTAATATATATCCATATTCATTCATTCATTTATCAGCCATTATTAAAAATAGAATTTGAAAAAAATAAAAAATTATTCCTGGTTTTTAAGGGTAGTGATTTTGTATTTAAAAAAAAAAAAAAGAATAATAATAAATAAATAAATTTAATAAAATTAAATGTTTATTAATTTAAAAACAAGAAAAAATGTGACTTTAAAAAAAAAATATTTCCATTTTGTAATATGTAATAAGGAAATAAAATAAAGTGCGTAAATATGTAAATTTATAAAAAAAAAGGAATTTAAAGTGTAAATCCTTGATAAAATATAAAGTAAAAAATGGTTTATTTATTTAAATAAAATCTAAAAATAATTTTTCAAAATTAAAAATGATTTCCCTTTCATCTTCTCTTCACTTTACATATTTTTATTCTTCTTTACTGTACACATATATTTTTAATCGGTATTTTTTTTTAGTGTTAATGCGGAAATTTAAGCTGTGGTTCTGTGAACTCTTATATTAAAAAAAAATAAATAAATAAATAAAATAAAAATTTTATTTTGTAATAATAAAAAAAAAAAAAAAAAAAAAAACAAAAAAAAAATAATGAATTAAGAAAATTCGTTCATATCGAAATTTTGAATGTCAAGGACTTTAAATTTTGCTACCCTAAATTTTTTTTCAGAATTTAGAACGTTTTTCTTTTTATTTTCTTTTACAATCTCAATTTTTATTATAATTTTAAATTTTGCAATCATCTCATTTTATTTTAATATTACATTATATTTATTTAAATTTCAAATTAAAAAATCTAAATTTCTATATTGTACAATCCGGTACGAAATAGAAATGTTTATAAGCTATTAAAAACCAAATGTATCCGGAAAAGACGATAAGAAGAGTTCTAATATTTAAAGGTCACTCATATATTTTTGTTTTTAATAAATATTTTACCGATTAAAGCTAAACTTAAAATAACTTAAATTTCCAAAATCGTCGACAAATAATTTGGAAACAATTCAAATTAGTGAGCTCTCAACAAAATGGAAAAAAAATGGATATATATAGTGAAACAGGAAAATAATAAGGATAAAAATTTGTTTCGATGTTGTTGTTTTTTAGTTATGGTTTGTATGGATGTGTGAAAGGAATAGACTAATTCTTTAAAGGTCTATTGTACATGATGGTTTAGTTTATTATTTTTCTTTCTTTTTTTATCCATAATAAATCTATAAACCGAATATCTGAAAATAAATTATAAATTTGTAATTCATTTATTATAGTTACATTTACCTTTTCGCAATTACGAACACATTTAAGCATTTATTTAATGTCCTTAAATAATTTTTCAAAACTAGTTTTAATAAAACCTAACCTATAATTGAAACGGTACTTTTTTTTAATAAAAATTTAAAAAATTGATGTTATAAAAACAAAATAATAACCAGAACATATATATGTATAGTTATATAGTTTAATCTATAACTTAAAATGGATTCCTTTAAACAAAATAATAATAATTAAAATATGGAATTAAAAAATTTTGATTAAAAATTAATATAATTAATTAAAAATCTGGTGAAATATGGAAGTTTATGATCAGCTCAAGTTTTATTGTAAATTTTGTTGTGAACATTACACAAAAAATTGTTATTTTGCTATAAATTTTTGTTATACGTATAAAATGATATGTAAATGTACCTGAACGGAACCCATATCCATTCACAAAAAGAAGTTTAATTAAAATAAGCAGCATTGATTGGAGAGGCAAAAATATATTTTATATAAATTCTATCGCAATATAAAAAGAATATAGATTTCACATAAAAATTAGTAACTATGGTTAATCTTTGAAATATATTTTCTTTCAAAGATTTTATGATTTCAATACACCTTTTATATGAACGTAACAAAATCTCGTCTCTTCAAAATATCGTTTTACCTTAATTATTTTTATGCGTAGCCGCTGTTGGATAAAAAAAATCTTTTAGTAACTATCTCCTTTCTCTGAAAGAGTGAGTGACTTTGGAATATGTATCTACTGTGAAAATCCCTTCTTAAAAACAAAAACAAAAATGAGTAAAAGAATGCCACGATTATCCAATGTGAAATCATGGCAATTAAAAGAGGAGCAGAAATTCTTCTAAACAGAAATATAAACGGAGAAACATAATTTTTTGCTGTGATAGCCAGGGGAGCCATTACAAGCAATAAATAACGAAAACATAAAAACAGCAACAACTATCTTTAAAAACTTTAGAAAAGCACTAACAACCTCCTTAGGAGTATATTGAATGAAGTTTTACTCTACTGGGTGCCCGAAAACTTTAGTGTAGAGAGGAATGTTAAAGCGGACAAACTTGTAAAATAAAGTACGACAAACAATGAGCCTGAGTAACTAATGGTAGAACTAACAATGCAGGCCATGAAAATAAATTCGATGAAGTGGGGAAAAACCACCCAACAGAATTCCTGAAGAAGCTCGGAAGGAGCGATCCAGACGAAAAACTTCTGGAGAAAACCGGAATAGCTGAATAGGGCCGACTTAAGGCTATGTACAGGGCACCACATGCACAGAAGACAAACAATCTGTGCAAAAGTTACGAAGAAGAGGTAAAAACGGTGCTTCACGTACTTTGTATATGCCCAACGTAAAGAATGAGGAGAGTAAATATCTTAAAAGTTTACTAATGGGAGGACTTCACGGAAGTAAAAAGGAAAAAACCAGCAAAAATTCTTAGGTTCATTAAAGGTATTAGTTGGCTCAGCGCGATGGAGTCTGTTGAGAGGCAGAGGTGAAACTGCTGAGTGGGTGTAAAATAGGCCGTAAGGCTTAAATGCGTAGCATATAAGCCAACATGGATTACTTTTTCCACCATATTAACCAACGAAACAACCAACCATCTCCTTTCTCCAGAATATTTATAAAATTTTTTTAAAAAAAAGCAAGGATTTTTTAAAGATTTTAATCAAACAGCATTTTAAAAAATGAGATTTCGTACCGGAACAAATATTAATAATTTTATTTCTCCCTTAATCAGATATGTATAGATCAGATTAATCAAAATGTCTGTTAACTGTAGGCTCAGTCAATTAAAAAAAATTTTATTTTTTTTCTTATTATCTTATACATATATTTCTTATTACTTAATACTTTTAATTGTCATAACAAGCTGGAAAATGAAGATTCATGACGAGAAAGGTAATAATTGCAGTTTTTTTAGATTTAAAAAGAGCCTTCGAAACCATTGATCGTTCCATTCTCTTAAAAAAGCTGGAAAAATATTGTGTAAGTGGAGTAGAGTTACAATGGTTTCGGTCTTATTTAAATAGTAGAAAACAGAGAACTAAATTCAACGGTACTACTTCAGAAACTGTTGATGTAACAATGGGAGTTCCTCAAGGTTCCATATTGGGTGTTCTACTATTCCTAATATACATTAATGCAACATGGAAAAAGTTATAAATTTTGGAAAATTGGTTCTATTTGCGGATGATGGCCTTTTGTATATTACTGCTGATAGTTAGTACGTTAGAATGTATAACGAAAATGAATGATGATCTAAAACATTTGAATATGTGTGGTTTAAAATGAATAAATTAGACTTAAATGTATCAAAAATAAAAGGTATGATTTTAAATAGCATAGTGGAAGAAGTTGTTGTAACTGATGGTAAAATTAAAATAATAGAAATGGTCGATGAAATTAAATACTTAGGAGTAATTATAGACAAAAAATAAAAATTCAAAAATCACATTGATTATGTTTGTAAAAAAATTGGGGTAAAAAAATATATTTTTTATCAAGGATTAGAGATAGACTATCTTTCCTAAATGCTATAAGATTGTATAATGTAATGATTAAACCTCATTTTGAATATTGTTCATCGATTTTATTTATGTCAAGCAATGAAATGATAGATAGAATACAAAAACTGCAAAATAAGGTGATGAGAATAATCTTAAAAGTCGATAGGTATAGTTCAGTTAGTTTTATGTTAGAAGCTTTAAAGTGGTTAAAAGTAAATCAAAGAAGTAAATTTAATGTCTCAGTAACAGTTTTTAACATAAAAAATAAAAATTATCCTAAGTATTTATGTGACAGATTAGTATATAATAATGAAATTCACCATTATAATTTAAGAAATATTTTTAGTTTTAGGTTAGACTTTTTTAGAAACGAAAAAACAAAGAATATGTTAATGTACAACGGTTTTAAGTTATTTAATGAACTGCCTAGTTATTTAAGAAATGAAAATAATTTAAATCGATTTAAACGTTTATTAGTAGTTTACGTAAAAGAAAATTTGTAAAAATAATAGACATAATTTTAACTTTTATATATATATATATATATATATTATATTGTAAATGAAATTAAAATAGTTAATAAACTAAATAAATAAATGGAAAAAAAAAATTTAATCTTAAATACTAATTCAATTAGATTTAAAAATGATGTCATACACTTACATTATATGTTAAGAGGACATACATATTCTGTCCGATTCTGTTCTAGATCTACTGAACAAACTTATTAAGACATAAACGATCTCTTAAATTTCTGCCTATACTTAACTGAACGTGTAAAAATTTTAATCTGGAAACCCTAACCGCGTAAAACATCCACATATCACAATTTTTGTTAATTGAAGATACGATTCGAAAATGAAAACGTGAGAACCAAAACAGTTGAACATTTTTTTTTAATTAACTATAATTAAATATTTCTATTTAGAGATAAGAACAGATAGATAATTTTGAATACTTAGAATAGGTAGTAGAAATAGGACTAATTCATTATATTTTGAATGCATTACGTTTCCATTATCATTATTTTTACACAACTTAAAATAATGCATTGATTTTAATGATAATAAAGGATTAATATAATTATTTTGAATTAAAATAATGCATTACATATTATAATACACTACCAAAAATAATTCGAATGAATTTAATTACTTTTGAATAACCAAATTTTACAACATCAAATTTTTTTAAATTATTTTATGTCAGTACAATTAGATGTTTAAGTTCATCTTTAATATTTTGTATTTAAAATTATGAAAAAATGTTATCCTAAAAATTCAAATTTACATAAAGTATAATTTATGCACTGCACTGATTTGCTTAATTGTCAAATATCATTAATAAATGGTGAATTTATAGATTTATAATAATTTCGTATAACGATTTATATTTGTTATTTTTATCAGGTAAAATATACCTGACCTGTATTTTCGTAAAATATTTTTTAATTAAAAAAGTAATTCATTGAATTACTTGAATTATTGTTGAATTATTTTTTTAATTCAAATAATTCAATTAATTTGAATTATTTTTGGTAATGCATTAACCAAATGTAATATTTTTGAATTAAAAAAGTAATTCATTGAATTACTTGAATTATTGTTGAATTATTTTTTTAATTCAAATAATTCAATTAATTTGAATTATTTTTGGTAATGCATTAACCAAATGTAATATTTTTGAATTAAAAAAGTAATTCATTAAATTACTTGAATTATTGTTGAATTATTTTTTTAATTCAAATAATTCAATTAATTTGAATTATTTTTGGTAATGCATTAACCAAATGTAATATTTTTGAATTAAAAAAGTAATTCATTGAATTACTTGAATTATTGTTGAATTATTTTTTTAATTCAATTAATTTGAATTATTTTTGGTAATGCATTAACCAAATGTAATATTTTTGAATATAATGCATTATTTTAATGAACTATTTTGATAATTTAATTCAAAATAATTATTTAAATGCATTATTAAAGAAATGAATGCATTATAATTATAATTCAAAATTCCCATCTCTGATCGGTATTAACTCATTTTAGCCTTGCACATAATCCTAATTTTAATTGAACATCTTTCTTTCTTTTGAAATTTTATAAAATTGATTTTAAAAATCATAAAAATTAATTTGTAATAAATTCGTTTTTAAAAAACTATTGAATTGTTGAAATTTTCGTATACGTAAATAAATACATATAGTTAGTTATGTATAGTTATAGATTTTTGGCAATAAATCGAAAATCCTCTTTACGATATAGGTATTATCAGAAATAAATATTTTTTGTTTAGAATTATTATAAGACATAAAATGCAATTTGATCGATTTCGAAACTTATAGTATAGTTTACATTTAGAGGTTGTATCGTTTTTGACCTTTTTCATATAAATGTGTTAAATTCTTTGTTCTCATTTCAACATCAATATCCTTGGTCTACTTTTTTTATGAACTTTTTTTTTTGTACATGCATACCAATTTTTATTTTTTGTTTGAACTTTATAATTCATAACAAAAGGGGATACAATAAGACAGTTTATTATAATTAAACTGCTATATAATTCGAAATTTTACATAACTCGAATAATTATATTTTGGACTTATCTACTTATCTAGGTCTCTAGAAAATATTTTTTAATAATAAATAAAAAACAATAAATAGGCTTGTTACACAATTCAATTATTTCTCTTTAAAGTTTGAGTATTTTCCCGAGGATCATTTATTAGAATAATTTTATTTTATAAATTAGTTTTAGCGGTATTTTATGGAATACGATGCTTGTAGACAAAATAAATTATATCACAAATATCTGCTTATTTCTTATTACATATATGTGTATATATATACATAATAATTAATGATAGATTGTAAATAAAGTTAGGATGAAAAACAAATTACAGACTTATTTTGTAAACTAATTAATTATTACGAATCACACACAGCACTCAATTCGGCTTTCGACTTCGATTTCGGAAAACATAATTTAAAAATTTATTTTTCTATAAAATTATAATTTATTTATACATATTTAATTTATAAATGTTTTTCCTATTTCTTATTTTTCTAATTCCATCATTAATATGGTCATGTCATGTCATACGATTGATAACAAATCGATACATTTTATTTATTTTTTTTTAATTGCCATATTATAACTTTACTCATTCAATTTTGTATTAAGGTGATTCGAAGATGCTCAATTTTGAAAATATGTATGCATTTGAAGAAAAAAAAATTAAAATCTTAATAAGAGAATTTAAAATTTTAATTTTTAAAAGTTAAAATTACTTATAAATTATATATATAGAACTCAATTGAATGAAATTAGAAATATGAAAAAAAGAAATTTGAGTCATCAAAAACTTATGATCCAGAATAATGTATTAAAAAAAAATTTTTTTTTACCATTAATTTTGTATCGTCCTAATTTTATTTTTCTTTTCGTTTTTAATGTGTTCAATCATACTGGGTACAATAATAACAACAAGAACAACAACAATAAAAAATAATAAAAATAATTGGCACAATCATAAGTGTTGGTGCAAAGTGCCATTATAATGAGGTTGGGTTGCCAATATAAATTCAAATATACATATATATATATTCATATACATATATGTATATTATATCATCATACATCCATATTAAATTATATAAAACGAGTGTATACTTAATATATCCTTATTTGATTTTATACTTAAAAATCCTTAAATTACGTACCTACGTACATAAATATAAAATTGTGTGTTGGTCGACTTTATTTTATTCATTTTTATTTTTTTATGTTTTTTTGCCTTTTCTCTTTTTTTAAATATGACTGCTGTTTTTGTTTTCATTATACATATTTGTATTTTCTTTCAAAGAAAGAAAAATATTATTATTTTGAAAAGAATAATAAAAACAATGAAAAAGGATCAACGAGATGTGACGATATGGCGAATGCGCTTTTTCTAGACAAATTTGTGAGTCGTAAAATATAAAAGACAACAAAAAAAAAAAAAACAAAATCACTTTTTAATAAAAGGATATTTCCGGCTTCCGTTCCATGGACAACACTTTTATTATGAATTGTGGAAACTATAAGCAAAAGATTATATGCTATATATTATTGTATGCACCTTCGTATCTTTGTATGAGTGTTGAATAATTTTATGTTTAAATTATTGCGAAATTGTCAATCAAATGCTGATATTTTTTTTTTTAATTTTTAATTTTTATGTACTTTACATCTTCTATAAAAACTTAAAGCTTATTATTAATTATACACAATAAGAAATTATACATATATTATATATATATATATATATATTGTACATACTAACTATAAAATATCTGATACAATGCATGTGTAGAAAATTTAAAGAACGAAAGTCAAGACCTAATTAGATTATTTTCAGACTTTGTTCATTGGATCATATTAAAGAAATTAATTGCTCGAAAATGATCCATTTTAATTAATATTAATTTGAAATGACTATCTACTTTATTCTTTATTCGTTTTCTCATTTCATCTTATTTACTTTCTCAATTATTTTAATCGATTTATTAATTATTAAATATCAAAATAATTAAGAGATATTTTATCAAATTATTATATTTTTATTTTCAGTCTGAAATGCGTTAAAAATTTGTTATTCATTATACTTAAATAATAATCACAAAAGAAAATCGAAATTTTATAGTATAAAATTTAAAAATCGTGTAATCCTTAAAATAAATATAAAATATAAAAATTAAACAAATAAAAAAACAAAAAAGAAAAAATAATGGCAACACCACGTTCAACTGCCCCAGCTACACCAGTATTAGCAGTATCATGTCGAATGTTACGATCACCATCTCATGAAAGTGTTACTACTGATTTATCATTATTTTCAGTGTCATCATTACAGTCTGAGGCCTTAGGTAAACATCGAGTTTTTGCTTTGAAAGAGCAAAGAGGTCCTAGTCCAAATCCAGAAGCAGCAAAACTTCATTTAACACGGTAGTTAATATTTTATTAATACAAACATTTTATTTTTTTTTTATTTTAACTAATACAATATTTAATATATATACAATATAATTTTTAGTCCAGCAAATATTCCAGAAGTAACATGGTTTGAAGAGGGTAATGATTTAATACGTAGTTGTGCTGCATTATCATCAGCATTAGGAATGCAAAAAAGCTTTAGTACTAGTGACATTACACAATTACCATTACCAGAATCTCAAGGAAATCAATTACGTTCAACAGTATCTGAATTAGCATTAAATTCATTGCAACGTTGTGGTTATATGCTAGAAAATCCACGTTTAGATCACACATCAAGATCATGTTCAACATGGGTGGCTGTTGGTGAATTAGCATCAACATCACAATTACCATCACCACATGGTGGTTCTGTTAATCCACCAGCATTAACAAATACAAGTACACCACCACCACCACCAGCATTCACAGCAGCTGATTTAATACGTTCAGTTAATAAAAAAGTTCGACAAAATTATATAAGACGTCGTTTATTAACAACATATCGTGCATTAGAACGTTTATCACAAAGTGAATTCAATTTAGATCGTTTAGAAGCTGCAGCTGTTGCAGCTGCATCAATTAATAGTGGTGGTAATATAACTGGTACAACAATTGGAAAATTATGTAGTGGACCTGGTCCAACAGAACTTGTTGTACCAACAAATATTATACAAAAACAGCCACAACAAATTGCAAAAAATAATCCTATAACAGCAGCATCAACAACAACAACAACTACAACAACATCATCAACAATAACTACAATAACTACAACCACAACAACAACAACAGTAACAAATAAAAGTTCTGGAAAAAATATTAATAATGAAATTAAAAATAATAAAGATGCTGCCAAAGCTTCACAAACTAAAGCCATTTTATGCGAACAATTGAAAAAGAAAATTAGCATGAATGTTAATCAAAATTTAACAATTCATGATATCGAAAGAGAACGTGGTAAACCATTGTCCAAATATGAAAGAAATATGATGATATTTAATTGGTTACATTCCTTAGATGAAACTTCTACTGTAGAGGATATGCCTTAAAATTAATTAATAGAGATGATAAATTTTATTTTAAAAATTTAAAAATGATAAAAAAAAATAAATAAATAAAAAACTAAATTTAAATTCTCTTAACACAAAACAAAAAAAAAAGAAAAATAGAAAAACAATTAATTATATTTAAAAAAAAAAAAATAAACTTTATCGATTTATTTATTTTTAAATTATTTATTAAAAAAAGAATTTAAGCTTGACATTAAGTTACATAATAAAAAAAAAATTAAATGTTATTAAAAAAAAAATAACATAAAAAAGAGAAATCAATAGAAGATGATTGATTATTATATACATATACATATTTTAAATAAATTAATAAGATAAGATGAGAGATCAATTATAAATTATGTTAAAAAAATTCTATTAAATTAAATTTAATTATATTAATAAAATGAAATATAAATTTCTACATAAATAAAATATTTTTTTAAATATTCAAGAGATTATCAGACTTATTAAATTTGTCATAAATTATGTATATGTTTTTTTTATGTTCAAACTCATTCAAATTATTTATTAAATTCATAGTCATTATTTTTAAATTAAATTAAATTTATTTTCAATTAATTCTTTCAAATTATAATTTTGTAACAAAAAAAGAAAGAAAAATATTTAAATAAAATTAGTTTTTATTTAGAGTTACACTCTCAAAAAATAATTAATTTATTAAAAATAATCTTTACATATAATTTGGAATTTCCTAAATTCTATAGTCTGAATTTATTTTTTAATTAAAAAAAAAAAAAAAAAAAAAAAAACAGCGATCAAATACTTATATATTATTATGTATGTATTTATGCCAAAAAAAAAACTTATTTTTATTTTTGCCAAATCAAAAAAAAAATTTAATTTAATTAAACCAAATACATACATATATATGTTGTAGATAAAAATATTTTACAAAAAGTATATTATTAAATTATATTATGAAAATTTATTAAATTATTACAATTTATAAAAAAAAAAAAAAATTCACTTATAATTTTGTTAAGTAAAATTATTATTAATGGAGTGAGAATATGAAAACAAAATAAATAAAAAATACAACAATTATCAAAAATAAGGTGGAATTAAAATATTTTATATAAAAAATGATATCTTAAAATACCTAAAGAAATTTGATTTAAGTAAAATTACTAAACTATTTAAAATATTGTTAGATTTTGTAATACAGTGTTTCGAATTTTGATAAAACTTATAGTACATATGTACATACATATATTTAATTTATTATTTTGATAGCAACTTTTTTAGTATTTAATAAGTAATTTTAATCTGAATGGTAATTTCTAACTGAACGGTAATAAAATTTAATTTAAAGTAAATGATTCAATATTCCGTTTTAAATTTTATTTTGAAACACTGTTTTAAATTAATTTGAATTGTAGTTATAGCCTCGATGTAGTGATTGAGTTAAATCAAATTTTAATATATCAAAGTTTCAATTTTATAGGGTGCTAATTTATACACTAATAGTTGATTAACGAATAAATAAAATCGATAATTAGTTACATTCATTGAGTTAAATTTTAATTGAAGCAGAATATTTTTCTTCTTTCAATGGCAGGATTCTAAAATTCAAATTATAAGATTTATTTCATTTATCTTCTGATTGCGCTTTATCAGTAATTATATTTATATAATATTATTTAATTTTTCAATAAGGTTATTTTAAATTTATACTACAGTCGAATCAGCTTAGTAAGTCGGATCTATAGGAAGAGATTCATCTGTATTCGACCTTTATTATACTTTAGGGTATAGAAATAATTTATAGACATTAAATTATTTAATTGTGTCGAAAATATATGTTAGCATCTGCATTAAGTATGAAATTAGAACTATCATTCTAAACTTAAATTGAAACTTAATCAAAAAAAGTTTATGTGAAAAATTAATTTAAAAGGTGCTGCTTTTAACGTATTCGGTTGTTTATAATAAAATAAATTATAAAAAAAATTATATGTATTGCATTTTTTTTTTGTTCTTAAAATATTTAAAACTGTAGAAATACAAGTTTTAAATTTACAAATTATTTAGTCCTTATCAAATAATTAACTAAATAATTATTAAAATATTTAGTCCTTCAAGAAAAATTTACATTTTTCTAGTTCCTATACAAATGTGTATTAAAATCAAAAATATTTTTATTTTATTTTTAAATAACAGAATATAAATAATATACAGAATAAGCACTAAAAGGATAACATTAAAAATTGTACAAGCTTCTCTTTATCTAAAACCAAATTAAAAAATAAAAACAAGCGACTTATTGCCAATTTTTTTAAATATTATTTTTATGTTAGTTTATTCATCAGCATTATAAAATAAAAGAAAACCAAAAAATAAACACTTTTTTGTTTTTTAATATTTTTAAAATCTAAATGTAGTTTTTGAATTTTTATTGATTGAAATTTTTAAGAATATCTATTTAAATTCAAATAGGAAAGTATATTTGAATAAATCATTGGTGACTATTATTTTAATTGAATATATTAATTTAAAACAAAAAAGTAAAAAAAAAAATATATATAAATATTAAAATGAACTAAAACCAACAAATAAAAATTGAAAATGTTGTATTTTCTTAATATATTATTGAAAAATGGAATTTAAGAGAAAAATTATAAATATTCATATCAAAATAATCAAAAAAAAAAAAAATAAATGAAAATCTTGAAAAAAAAATAAAATAAAAAAAAATGCTTCCAAGTATTTAAATGGGTCTTTCATTTTTATTCAACTACTCCTTCATACATTATATTAAATGTTTAGTTTTTAGTTTGCATAATTTCTTTCATTAGTTCTTCCATATCAGTTTCAGTTTCTACATCTTGTAATATTTTTAGTACAGCAACTTCCATTTCACAAACTATTTTAGGTTTTTTATACTAAAATAATTTTTTTTTTATTATAAATACAAATTTAATAATTTAAAAACAGGTAATTAAATATAATAACTTAAACTTGATTCTTACCGTTATAATTAAAGTACTATACTGATGATGTACTATTATATTATCTTGTTCTGGTGTTATATTACATCTGTCCAGTTCAGGTACATTAATAACTTTGTAATACTTCTTATTTTTAGTTTTAATAATAATTGCTCTTTTTTCATCATCAGCTGTAACAAGATAATTATCGATTGAATATGGTAAATTTCGAATACGCCATTCAATATTCTTTTTAGTTATTCGTTTTGTTAGGTTTGGTTCTGTATTTGATTCTCGTACAAGCAAAGACTGTTGATCTCCAGTGCATGGCATATTCATTGGCTCACCCAATTCAATATCCCACGTTGGTTCACCTAATAATTCTTTAGAGGATTTCCATGCACGTCTTTGTACTACACCAGTTTCTATGCTATATTCCTCAGCCATTTCTTTACCATTTTTAAATTTATAATGAATTTTTCTAATATTACCACTAATTAATGAAGTTTTTTCAGCATCTCTAATTAGATTTATCCAAGCTTCAAAAGACATTGTTTATATATAGTTAAAGTAATAATTTTATTCTTTGCCAAATAATTTGAATGACTAGAGACTAGACTATAATAAATGAATTTCGTTTAATCGATAAAAATTTCAATTAAAAAATAGTTGTTTCCTTGGAAACTGAATCAGAATCAATATTTATTTATTTTTTATACTTGCGTATTTTATTTTTATTTTAAATTTATTTATTTTAGATATATGAATAAAATCATTTTCGTCTAGTGTATTTTTAAAAAACCAAAGTAAAGTAAAAAATCAACACGTGAAATTGTTTATAAATAAAAAGTGTAAATAATTCTGTGTTGTCAAAACTGTTTAAAATTTCAGTACTCAACTTGTCAATGCAAATGAAACATATGGAAATGAAACTATTAAGCAAAAGTATGGCGGTATGGCGAAAATCAAAAATACGAATTTTTTTTTAATGTAAATAATTGTAAAACACAGTTTTTAATTTATTTCCAAAATATAGCTAGTATTACAACAAGAGCTAGAGATCATCTAGAAACTTATTAAGATCAAATATGAAGCTAAATTTAAATTTTTGATTAAAATTAATAACCAGTTTTTAATTTTTGTTCTAAAATTTTATCGTATTGAACATCTTCTTAGTGTCTAGCGCCAAAATAAATTTGATTTAGACAAGTACAGTACAAAAGTTAGAAGTGAAATAGCCAAAATACCTCCTATTATTAACGTAAACAATAATAATTAAGTTGTTGTATAAAGTAAAAATGAAAATACCATGTGAAACTCAAACAATATACCGTCAATTACCTAACAATCTATCCAGTAAATCAGTCAAATCAACATTATCTGTAGGAATTCATCCTCCTCGAAAAGAAGATGGTCAACTATTCATAATGTTATTTACACCTCAGTACAAAAATGGAATTAAATATAAAGTAAAAGATAATATTGGGAAAATATTTACAAAATTCATTAATGATGGGAAGGCTACAATATCTTTTAAAATGCCAGAACATGATATATTGATAAAATGTAATCCAATTCAATTAAAATCATTTTTGACCACATTAAAATTAGGTCTTGATGGAAAAGCTGAATTTAATAAAATTGGTTTGAGTACTTTAGCTACAACAGCAGTTCCACAAAAAACACATCCTGTTAAAAAATTATCAATATTTAAAAGAAGTGAATTTCCACTTCATGGTATTCCTAAAACAGTTGAAATTCTAACAGTAAGATCATTAATTAAATTTATTAACATTTCTTTCATTTTATTGAATCATAATATTTCTAAAGATTTCAGGAATAGATCGTCATAAAGTTGATTCACAAATTCTTTTCCTAAAAAACTTAACAAATCTTAATTTAAGTGAAAATAATATTTCAAAGATACCAAAGGAGTTCGGTAAATTAAAATTATCAGAATTAGATTTATCAAGCAATAGCTTAGGTGAAAATCCATCATTAAAAGATTGGGAATGGCTTACAAATGGAACTATTTCAAATACATTAAGGTCATTGAATTTGAGTAAAAATAAAGTAAGTTTTAATTTACATAAGATTTAAAGTTTGTATTATTTAAATTTAATATTTCAATTTTAGTTATCTTATTTTCCACATAAAATTGTAAAATTAAAAAATTTAACTACATTAAAATTAAATGAAAACAGTATTATAAAGTTACCTTTTGCAATACGAAGACTTCGTAATTTGAAGTAAGATTAAATTTATTGAATATCTGTATCATATTTAAATTAAACATATTTTAATTATAGGTATTTACATATATCTTCAAACAAATTACAATCTCTACCAAATAGCTTAAATTATATATACTTGGATACATTAGATGTTTGGAATAACAACTTTTTATCGCAACCTAACGATATACACTTAATAAGTAAAATTAAGGGATATATTCCACCTCTGTCGGAGATAGCTGCTAGAATTGTTGAAGCGAAAAGGTATGTTAATTATAAATCAAAAGTGGTTTTATACTAATATTCATTTTAGACTACCCTATAACCCAGCAACTATTCCATTTTCACTTGTTGATATTATGTCTGAAAGTCCCCTATGTCCGTGTGGCTTATTGAGTTTTTCATCAAAGATTTATGAACGTTCAGCAATTATTACTTTAGATCATGTTAAACATTTAGTATTCAGTAGAGAACAACTCATTTATCAAGATTGTGCAGTGTGTAGTGATAAATGTGCATCAAAACTGTATTCAAATCTCATTTGATTATTTAATAAAAATGTTATCTTTTGTTATATATTAAGTTTATTAAAAATAAAAATAAATTTAAAAATCACTTATATTTCATTATCATATTAAACACATTTAAAATCTTAATTGGATATATCCATTACAATATATGTACATAATAAAAAAGTTTACCTTTTTATTTTTATAACGATAATAGTACATAAACTTTTATATTTGTAGATACATTATTCTAGTAAAATCCACTTGTGGAACAGAAATGGTTCATAATTTATATACAAACTCATTTAAATATATTTGTTACATAAAATTTAACTCGTAACATTAATGCTTTGGACGTACCAATCAGGTAAAAAGGATAAATCATTTTTTCCATTTATAACATTGTACTTTATATTTCTTTTGCCTGATGGATTCCAATAAAATTCAAAAACTGTGTCTGGGCAATTAACATTTTTTGTAATTTTTGCAACCATGTTTAAAAAATTTTCTAAAAATTTTACACAAACAGCTGGCGTCCAATATTGGCTACTTAATTTTTGTAAATTTTTAACATCAACTTCTTCCAGTTCATATACAAAACCACTTTCACTTCGAATTCCTACGATAATTTTGTTAATATTTACAAGCCAACTTTGACACCACCAATTTAAAGATTTATATTTTAAAAAATTTCGTTTTTGTCGAAAATGTTTTTCTTGTAATTTAACTTTTGCTTCAAAAAATTCCAATTGATTTGGATCAATTTGATTTAAATCAACTTTTTTTTGACTTTTAACACCATCAACTTCTGCTCCAAAAATAATTCTCATACCAGTTAAAGTTGTTTTATACATGCAACAGAATTCTTCAGATTCATTTGTTGGAATTTGACCACTCGGTGGTATTTGTGGATCATTTGTAAATATATATTGTTCAAATTTAAAACCATATGAAAAAACTTTTTTTTGACTTTCAGTTTCATTCTGTTTTTGATTTGTTTTTCTTGGTGACTCTCTTTGACATAAATATATATTACCTTTGTATTTAGTTGCCATAATAATCCAATCTTCTCTTTCATCATATGGACTACACATTAATAATCTTAGAAGACCTCGAAAACAAATAAAATCACATGCTAAAAGTTTATTATCACTATTTTGTTGTGGAGATTCATTTACGTGGTACAGTCGAGCTTTATTTTCTAATATGAATTTTAAAAGATGATCAATACGTTCATTTTGAGCTGATTCTGGTTTTGTTTTTCTTTTTTCATATTCAACATTCAAATCCATTGATAGTTGTCTCATATCTGTAGGTAAAACTAAATATTTTAAATTCGATGCATTGGAAATAAATTGACGATTTCCATCTACACTAAAATAACCAATTATATTTGGTTTTGTTATTTCTGGAAATTTATTCGGTTTATTAATCGATGCGTATGGTGATAAATTAGTTTCGTATCCAGACATTTTTAAATTTTCTCACTGAATTACATTTAAAAAATTTACTTAAAATTTTCTTATCTTTATTTTTTGTAAATAGACAAAATTTTCTATATTTTTTATATTTGGGACTGGGAGTCAAAGTCAACAAGATTTTGAACTGTATTTATTTTTCTTTGTTGAAAAAGGACAAACAGATGTTTTCTGATCATACTAATAAGAATGTCAAAAATACCGTCAAATGGGGAAACTTTAATTGTGTTGTTATCATTTTACTTACATATTTGTTATCTTTTGCTATCAACAGCATAGCCACCGTCACCGTCACGTGATACTAATATTGTTACCATATTATTGTGAATACTGCAGTATCACAAGGCGAAGTAAAATCCCTATGAACTTTGTAATAAGTTTTATATTTGATTGTAATCATTTTTAACTTTGAAAAATAATCAAAGAATCGTTGAAAAATCGAATTACATATGTATATATATAGTAGATTAAATAAAAATATAATTATTGAATTCAAATGTACGTAATTAAGTATATTAAGTATAAAAAAAGGCAACATCTTTTATTATATGCACATTGTTAAATGTATGGATATTTTCTGATGAATATTTTCATAAGACTTGGTCATCATAACTCATAAGTCATAACCAAATAACTAACACTTTTTTATAATTATATAAATTTTTTAAATAAATTTAAAAACTCGATTTCATCATTTCATATATATGTGAGTAGTATGTTTAAAACATAAACACTTTTAGCTGCATCGATTGGGACTATTTCCACGATTCATCATGATGACACTTCATTTCATATCCTTGTTGAATACTCTCTTTTTCGTGAATACAGAAAATCCCCTCCACAAAATGTGTTTGTTGGTACGTAGGACCGTATAAAACGTATGCTAAAGTCATTGTAGTAATATTCCGACACTGTAGATGTATTCCGTTTAGCGGTATTTACCCGTGGATTCATAATTCTTTTCATATATACATACAACTGCATGGAAATACTTAGTAACTCGTAATTAGTAACATTTAACTACCATATTCATCTTATGTAGAACGCACAAGAATTTAAAGACTCACTATAATTCAAAACGGAATCAGAGAAAGTATTTACACGTTGCATTGAACAGTTGGAACACAAAAATTTTTAGAAAACTCAAAGTGGTAGCAAAAAATGTTGTTCAGTTCGGGAAAGTAAATTTATTTACGATATGTTGTATGCTGTATGACAAGAAAGAGGAGAAACAGAAAAATGATTCATGACTTCAAATACTGTTATATAACCTGTTATAAGTGTAAATTACCTCCTATATTTAAAAAAAAAAAATAAAATTTTTTTAAAAATTTAGTCAAGTGAAAATAATTTAAAAATAATGATAAAATAAAAATATTTTTCATAAATAATTTATTTAATAAATATCTTATATTTAAATTTTTTGTTTTTGTAATTTGTATAAATATAATTTAATATAAATTAAAATTAATACTAACATTGGAATACTTTTTTTCTATTTTATTTTTATATAATTTAATTTTTAAATAATTTTTAAGTTAAATTCTTGGTCCACATTCTTAATTGAAAAGGCCTATATACATTTTGAATTTGTTCATATTCATACATATTAAATTATGTATAAAAAAAATAAAAATTTAATTTAATTAACTTAATTAAATTCAATAGAATTTTTAACAATAACAGTTGGCATACATTCATCATTTTTATTTTTACTAATTTTTATTTTAGAGTTTGTTTCATTATTATTATCACAATTATGATTTGTAATATTAATATTATTTTGTATAATTAAATTAAAACTAATTGGAGAATTACTTCGATTACCTAAATTAATTAATTTTCCTTTAAAATTTTTTGTTTTATTATTACAAGTTTTTTTACATTTAATACAACATCCGGTAATTTTAATATCATCGTCATCATCATCACCATCATCATCATCACCATTTTTGTCATTTGATTGATCATCATTAATAGTTGTTTGTTGACCTTTATTGGAATTGTTATTTTTGAAATTTTGTTGAGGGGAATCACTTATGGTCATTGTTTTTTCAAATTTAAATGATGATGTTATATTATTTGTGTTATATTTTATATTTTCACAATATTCCATATTATTTTGACAATTTAAATTTTTATTTTTTTTATAAAAAATTTCACTAAATATTTCTTTATCAATAATTTTTAATATACCATTATTTCCATTATAATTTACATCAGTTTTTGATGATAATTCACCTAAACATATTTTACCATTATTTCCGGTGTATGATATAGAACCAGAATTATTAAATATTTTAATACGATTTGTATTACCAATGATATCTAAATGTCCTGAATTTTCTTGAATGAAAATTCGATTATCATTACCAATTATACGAAGATATCGTTTATTTGTATTAATACGAAATTCTTTTGAATTATGATTATATTCTTTATTTTCATCAATTTTAGAACATTTTGAATTTGGCATTATTGCAACCACCATATTTGTAAATAATGTTATTTTATTAATTTTATTTTTAATTACTTTTTAATTTTACTGCTATATTGCTAGAGTCAATATTTGAACAGTTTTATTTACACAATTTTAAATACTGTTATTATTTTAATTAGGTATATACATTAATTAGTCAATTAATAAATTATATACATAAAGCTTACAGTACATACCTAGCTTTAATAAATATAATTCTGGATTATTTATTTATTTATTTTTTTTTTGCAATACTTTTAGTTTTAAACGATGTTCAAGACTGAATAATTTTTACTTTATTCTTGAAAACTTATATTGGAAACCGAAATAAAATAAACAAATGAATCGGATTTCAACGGTGAAGAACACAAAATTAGCTCGAAAAAAAGCTTCTCTCACAAAATAAAATTACAAATTTTTAAGCTTTTTTACAGTGTGGATTACGTTAAAACTGGTTTGGTTGTTAAAACACTGATAAAATATGACGTTTTCATTGATAATATTTGATATTGTTTACTCATGATAATCGACTTGATAATGGTATCAAAAAACATTTAGTGTCGTGTAGAAAATTAAATAGTCTTGCTTTGAGTTGTTGCGTGCGGTTCTTTCCCTCAAACAAATGAAATAAATCTTAGCACCTGAATTCATTCATATTCGTGCATGGAAATGAAAATTTTCTTATTTTTTGATTGTAATGGAGCACAGATAAATAATAATAATTGTATAAAATTTACTTATCTGTGTTAATAATTTAAATTTTTGTATCAAATACCAGTTATGGTTTAGTAAAAATAAAACTGTTGTTGCTAAAGAAAGAATATTAATTTTTAAGTAGGTGAAGGTTTATTTGTTAAAAAAGATTTTCTTGGGAAAAAATTACAACATACCTCTTGTATACATTATGTATTTATTAACATTTTCCTGTAAATTTAAATGAGTAATTAAATTACGAAATAGGTTTATTTAATATTGAATTTATACGATATTACAAGTACATATTTACGATTATAACATTTTAATGTTTTTTTTAACGATTTATGATCATGATATTTTTTTAGTTTGTTGTTTTCTGGGATTAATCTTTGTTTTTTTTTTACACACTACCCAAACACTAGAAATAAAGGATACCTTTGCACAAAAGTATGCTCGTGTAAGGAGAACAGGATTAGAAGGGAAATATTATTAGAATCGGTAGATAAGTTGAAGATGATTATGCCCCTACAGATAGAATTACAGGACAGTGATGAAGTTGGAGATGAACCTGAAGAGGTTTTTAGTTGCAAACTGTATAATGAAGTAGTTATATCGGAGGGGAACACATGATATGGCAGCATTCCACATTTCCACATTTTAGCAGTTCTTACAAAAAATTAATTTCCGAAACCAGTTTTGGACTGGGTATCCTCCCGGGTATTTCAACAGTGTAGAAATGAGTACTTGAAGCATTCCTAATTTTCCGCTGGAGTTGTTTGAAGGGAGGGATTATTAATTTTACATTTTGTTCAATAAAACAAAGTGTAATTTTCAATAAGTAATCTATAATCATTTTTTCTACGAACAAAACCCATTATTATATGATAATCTATAGATAGAATTTATTATTTCAAATCATTTATTTATTTCAGATATCGCTTGTAAAATAAAAAAAAAATAAAAAGTCGATTATAATTGAGCTGTCATCCAAGACGCAAACCGGGGAAATTTTAAACATATACATACTTTACTAACCGTTTTAAGCATAGTTCTCCCTAATCTCATATAATCGCATCAGAAAACATCTTTCAAAACTTTTAAATACTTATTGAGCATGAGCAATGCTTATTGAGTTGTTCAGAATGCTCATTGAGTATGAGCAACTAATAATCTGTCATGACAGTACAAAAACAAAACAAAAACAAAATACACATTATACAAATACAAAATAGATGTAAATAAATTAGTTTGAAAAATAAAAAAATAAATAATAACTTGTAAAAAATAAAGCCACAGACTAGATTTACATTCATTTATGCGGTATACTTACTAGGTTAAAATGAATGATTTGTCATGAAATTTTTGCATACAACATACTTACTTTTTTATGGTATTTAGACTTTATGTTGTCTGTTCATTTTATGGCCGCAAATATTTTTTTATTTTTATTCAACATTAGGAAAATTATTTATGTTAAATAAGCGTTCGCTGTTGAATTTCATCTGTACTATCTATTCTATGTAATATGTTTTTTTTTTAAATCTGTTAAAG
Organism: Argyra leucocephala; assembly: GCA_963942445.1. Classification (NCBI taxonomy): domain Eukaryota; kingdom Metazoa; phylum Arthropoda; class Insecta; order Diptera; family Dolichopodidae; genus Argyra; species Argyra leucocephala. The sequence continues at coordinate 4,944,075 of OZ012681.1, read as the reverse complement.
ATAGATCTTATAATTTTCGTATTATATCTTACATGCATATATAAATTCGGTTTTCTTCGTCATAATCCATTACATAGTATATGTTTAAAATAAAATAATTTAAATAAAATAGGTTCATTGGATAATTGGGTAAAATTGATTCTTAAAAACGGATTCGTTCGAAATTTTCTTATAGTGTTTCTATTCTGAAAAAAGGTTAACCTTATAGGCCCCATACACGTTTAAATCTGTTTAAAAACTTGTTTCGAAATTTGTGAAATTTAATCGTGTGTGGAGCTGCTTCTAAACAATTTCTGAAACAGTTTACAAAATCAAAATCTTTTGATTTTTAATGGGTGGAGTCATAAGTTTCTGAAATTTTTTAAACGTGTATGGTGTAGTTTCGAAACCAAAATGTAAATAAAATCAGTTGTTTATGTTTTGTTTTTGTTAGAAGTAACTAGCTTATATTTTTCATAATATGTATTTGTAACCAATGTTTTTATATCATTTTATGTTTTTTTTTTTCATAAATTTCTACAACTATTATTAATGCGATAATTTTATCCGCCATTTTTTTAAATATATCTTGTCTTGACTTAATTATAACAATAGTGAAGTTTCTCTGTTTGTTTAAGCAAAAGTTTAAAGGCCATTCTTCAATGCTGGCGTCGACTTGTAACTTTGACTTTCAAAAAGTTTGAACATATGGAAACTAATGTAACCTTCTCCAATGTGAGCGTCGACGGTAAGCGTGAAACTTTTTTAAAGTTAAAGTCGAGCAATGTTCAAAGCTGAAAGCTGAACGCTGAACTATTTGACAGTTTGATTGAATTGACATTTCTTTTTTGGGTTGTTTTTTATTCTTTTGTTTTTTTTTTTGTAGAAGTTAACGCCAGCATTGGAAATTGAATTAATAAAAACGCTGACGTCAAACTTTTTCAAAGTTAAAGTTACAAGTTAAAGCCAGCATTGGAGAATGGCCTTAATAGTATGTGGTGAAGAGAGAAATTTGTTTCGAAACAAATTTTTAAACAAATTTAATAGTGTATGGGGTCTTTAGGGTACCTTGAGGTCATAATTTTTTCATTCTAATTTTTAAAAGAAATCGAGAGAGAAAAGCTCGTAGCACTCAGCACTCAGGTGCGTTCAGGTCACATTTTTTTTTAAACCTGACCTGGAAATGTAAATATAACAGGTGAATAAAAAAACTTTACACTACATATTTATTAGTTTATGAAAATATGACTTTAACGATACCAGCAAATACTTGTCAAGTCAGTAAAAATATTTAACTTTTTATTTACCGTCAAAATTAAACTGTTAAATTGTCAAACTGTCAAAATACGAAATTATTATTAGTTGTGTTCAATAAACTGTTCTAGAACTCTTTAAAACGTTTTAGAATAAAAAATAACACATTTTTGTGTTCATTAGTTTCTGTTAATTGAATTTTTTTGTTAAAAAATATTCTGATCTGTGTTCTTTTATAGTGTCCGAAACCAGTTCTAAATTGATCTTACAAATTGATCTTTACATTTTGACAGTTAAACAAAGAAATTTTAGAGTAAATAAAACTTAGAACAAAAAGGTTAAAAAAAAGATAAAAACAGGTGCTCAGTAGATTTTTCTGTTCTAAGTGGTTTGTGGCTAAGATGTTGTTATTACACGATGCCCGAAACTATCAAGTTTTATAGGGTTATCTAAGTAAGTAAGTAAGTTAGACAAGGTTATAAAAATAATCGTTATTATTATTTGTTACTTCGATTTCATTGTTTAAGGTGGGTTTTAGGTGGCTGAGCAACATTTTAAATTTTTAAATATGTTGTTGGTTCTACAAAGGGAAATAACATTTGAAATTATTTTATATGAGAACTTAATGCGTACAAGAAGAACAGTAAATATCATTTTGTTGGGAATATTTTTAATAAGTATTATTTTTCAATAAACTTTTAAAAAAAATCATCAAAATATTAAATGAATGTATTTTTCAAACTAATTTTTATATCTATACTATACTTAATTACATAGAAAAAAAAAATTAATAATATTTATAAAATTACTTTAATTAAATAATTAAATATTATAATGACAGGTTATCTATGATTGGTAAATAATTTTCAAGTATTTCCCCTAAGTAAAATTATTTGTTTTTTAATTTTTAATTTTAATTCATTAAAACTATATACACAATATAATAAAAATAATTTTGTAAAAGTGATTAATAATTGCAATAAAATAATATACTCGGTATATGTCTCTAAAGTTATGAAAGGAATGATGAAAATTTAATTTAAGTTATTAGTGGCTTATAATTCAAAAACCATTAATTTTGAATTAATTATTATTCAACTTGTGGTGTCCGTTAGTATGAAGATCTTCTTAGAAGCTTATAAATATATTATTTTTATAAATACAATTTTTTTTTCAATTTTAGACGTAAATGTATAGTGTTGTCATTGTCAAACATACAAATGTAGCATTGATAATACGTAAATACGATGTCTGACAACACATATAAATCAAGTAAATTGCTTAAACTTTCTAACCAGTATAGCTCTCTTATGAGACTTAATATTTAAATAAAAAATTGATTGAATTAATTAATATCATCGGTATCACCTTAATTCGTTTCAAGTACCTGAATCCGCTTATTACAATTATTCAGATGAAAATGAAATTTTGTTGGATTCCTTGAAGAATTTTCTGATTCATTTTAACTTGTTTTACTTGCTTTCAATTGTATTTTGCACTTTTGCACTCAAGCTTTTTAAATTGAAATAATTTACATGTTATCATTGAAATTTTGTTTTGATTTTGTTCTATCTTTGTAATATAATAATAACTGTTCATAGTAATCATAACTTAATATGTAATGCAATATTAACTATTAATGATAACAATTTAACAATATATATATAGTAATATTTTTATATTAGCATATAACTCTCCTTTCTAGTGATAGAGCAATTATAGTGATATAGCACAAAAAATATTCTAATGAACGCCGCTAATGCAAATTCATGAATCAAAAATAACTAAAAAATAAAAGTAATTATAAACATTTGAAGGAAATATCCTTCGAAAACCATTCAAATTTGAAAATAACGAAGCATATGGACTGTACCTAGATAAATAAAATTATTATTTCAAATAATAATTAATATAACTATTAAAGTATACTGATAAAAAATATAACTATCAAAAAATAAAAATATAACTAATAAAAAGTGTATATTTTATTACAAATTCAATAAAATACAAAAAAATTATTATTAATGAATTCGCTACTTTTTATTGAAAGGTTTTTAACTGTTTTTCACTAATTTTTGTTCTAACTCCTCTCCTACATATTTTTTGCTAAAGTATTTAAGCTTATTTTTATACTGTTTTTCAGTTCTGCTTTGATAAGTGTAAAGCTCAATTGGCCTAAGTTCGGGACAGTTTTGGTTAATTGAAGTCTCACGGTACAAAATTAACGTTATTATCTTCGTACCATTCTTTAGTTGTTATTCTTCAACAATGTTACGATTCTAAGGGCGTTTCCGAACCTCTCGCACTTGCACTTGATACTCGCACTAAGCCTGTCAAATCGCACTAAATTTAATAAATTTAATTTTGCGATATCTAGTGTACTACACTAAAATTTTGCCAACAAATCAAATGCGATTTGACAGGTTTAGTGCGAGTATCAAGTGCAAGTGCGAGAGGTTCGGAAACGCCCTTAATCGAGCCAAAACAAACAAAATGACATGATTGACTATAAATGGTTTATAAAGTGTTAGTTATTCAACTCTTCTCCATAAATTTATCTATTAATTCATTCTTTTGTGACAAATAGAAGGCTTGTTTTATCACAGAATGAAATCGCGCTTCCCAAACAAGATATATTCTGTGAGACGTAGTTTGTGCTCATATTGTGTTTAAATATCTCAGGAACATTTTTACTTTTGTCGAGTACATAAAACTCGAACCAAAAGTCAGATAAAAAGTAGAGTTCATCGCCTATTATACAGCTTTTATATTTCGAAATCTCTTAGTATTTTTTCTTCAGCATTCTTTTCTGGATTTCTATCAGATACGTTTGTTACTTTGTAAACAAAAGTATAAAAAACAATATTTTATGTTGGGGTAGGACATGAATGCATATATGCAAAATATATGCCCAATCGTATATACATTCATTACAATGCATTTGTGCTCACTTTGTCTGCCATTATAGGTTCCTACTTTAACCTGCTTTTGACCTCATTTAGCAGATTTAAATTCAGCCGCCCAAATGTGCCTGCTTTCCACTGTCAGATCCCTTTTATACTTCTTTATAACTTTGCCGACTCGATGTGGAGTAGTTTTCAAAGTCCAACACGCTGTATGTTTACATTTCCAGAGCACATTTTTCATTCTTACAACAAATACATAATTCTACTAACTATTCATTTTGTTTTTGTCTTTATTTACACTGTTTACAAGTGAAACAAGTAAAACCCTTTCGAATCAAAATTTAAGTCTGATGGGCAGACAGAATACTACTGTATTACATTTTTGTGCCCACTCTTTAATTAAAAATACTAACAATCTAAATGGTTTAACTAATATGATGATAATACATGAAATATTTAAGTTCTATTAAATAATATCATACTTACTACAGAGTGCAGATTAAACAACGAAGAACGATTTTTTTTTTTGTAGAGTCATAGTCATGAAGATCAAAACTAACTTTGAGCTATATCATTATAATGATATTGAATTTTTTATATTTTTATAATAATTTTTGAAGTTAAATATATAATCATATTGTCAATAGATTAGATACTTCTATCTCACATAACTAACTTATAATTATTTTATTTCTTTGCTGGGTGCTTTTTTTTACAATGATTCATGAAATGTTAATTATCGTGATTTTATTTACATCTGTACAGTCTATAGATATTAAATTAATAAAAATCTAATAAAATTCTACTATATCTTTAATTGAATTCCGTCATTAAACAATGTCATAATATTTATATCTATAAACTTTATTATCAATATTTATTCTATCTTCTACACAAAATCATGCTATTAAATTTAAAATCCACGTGTTTTGGGTTTTTTCTTTTGGTTTTTATATAAAAAAAAAAATACCCCTTCAAATAATGTGACAGTGAGTTTTCACCGCATATATTGCCATATATAATAGGTTTACGTTTATTTAATTGAATCATTTATACAGTTTATTGACTTTGGTATAACAATTGCATTATTCTGGGATGTTAACTGTTTGAGCCCCTATTTGATCTATTTATACATATTTAATAATAATTGTTTTTTTTTTTTAAATATTAAGTTTTGTAATTTAGTAACGTGCTATTCAGTTTTTGCATACATTCTATAGCTATAATCGTAAATATACCGGGTGTTCCAGAGCATGCGTATCAGCTTTTAACAAAATTATAATTATAACAAAATTTGTATTTTACTCGTCTGAAATAATAAAGATAAAAAAAAAAAAGGAGGGGAAGGAGGCGTTATTTTAAAATTAATTATAAAATTTATTAACTAAATCGAGGTCGTTCTATCGTGATCTAGTGATATTTTCAATTTCCTGGACCGGAAAAGAGTTTTTTAAGTTCAAAATTCCCCGAAATTGGCCGAAATCGAGATTTTCAAATGGGAAGAGGTACTTTTTTATGCAAATTCGGATTCTACGTTAAAAAAAAATTAAACTACGTTTTAAATTTTAAAATAACGGTTTCTTTTCTTAAAAAGCTCATACGCATGCTTTGGACCACCCAGTATTTAGAGAGATCACGCGGAACAAAAATTTTGACATTTTTTTTTTAACTTGAAAAAATCAACAATTTTTTACAAAAATAAAAAAACTTATAAAATTTTTTTTAATTTTTTTGAAAAAATGATGAATTTGACTGAAAAAAATTATATATGCTATAATCTAGGTTTTAGTGTTAATATAATAACAACTAGGGGCCCCTGTTGAGTAATTCAAGTTAAAGCCAAATTTAAAGTTTTTAAAAGAACAGGGTTTTGCATGGACTGATATAGACTTCTCATTACAAAACAGAAAACACTGATGTTTTAATGAAAAGCTTTGAAATTAGTATGTTTTTGTTAAAAAATATAAATACCCTTACTTCTCATTTTCTGTTTCGTTTCTACCTATTTTTTAATGTATTTGGTGAATAATAAAACCATATGATTAAAAAATTTTCAACTGTGTGCGCATTATTGTTTTATTTACAATTTACTTATAATATATTAAGAGTTCATTATGGAGAAGAGAGATAAAATGAAAAGATGTCTACTGCGCAGGTCCTTAAATGCTTGTCAATTATAATTATATATATTAGTACTAACTTTAACCCATAACTATACTAATGTTCAAATATAAGAATATTTTTTGTTCATATTTTATTTAATAATTGTTTTTTTATTCATTTCTTTAAACTGCTAACAGTAATTGATTTACATTTTCATTATTTCACAATTTTTGCAATTAGTTTTGGTTATTGTTAATTTTAAAATTAGTTTGAATTCACATAAATACATATCGTCGGCTTTGTGCTTATTTCGGACAAGCGCCAACGACCAGAATTTTGGGAAAACGAGTTTAAAGTTTAAAGTTTAATTACTCAAAAACTGCTCTATAGATTTTAATAAAATTTTCGGTATTAAATGAAAGTATAGTTTTTTATTAATTTTGAAAATTTTAAGGATTGAAGTTAAGTTTGATGTAAGTTATGAAGCTTTTTATAAGAGCATGATTTTTCACCATTGGCTAAATCCCATGACTTAGAAATTTTTATTTATGCGTTCATGGAGTTGTCCGAATGCATTTGGAATTGTCCGAAACAAGAAATAAATTAAGATCAATAATTTTTAATGTTTAATTAGAAAATAATATACATTTATTTAATAAATTAAATTTATTTCACTTTTTTAACCTTAAGTACAAAAGATTAATATTATTTTGATTTGGCAGTTTTTAGTTTATTCTACATTTAAGATGAATTCATTGATTCGGATAGATTTAGCCGAACTCATGCGCACTCATAAATTTTGTATGAAAATGTGAATTCTGTCATTTTTCATACAAAACTTATGCATGCGCATGAGTTCGGCTAAATCTATCCGAACCAGTAAATTCACCTTTATTTAAAAAATAAATTTATTTCAGTTTTTTAAACCTGAACATAAATATTATTTTGATTTGACAGCTTTTTGTTTTACATATTTAAAATAAAACATGGTTTTTTCATCGTCACTTAGACTCCAAAACGAATCAAAAATTTTTTGTCTATCGTTTTCACCAAAAATCTTTGAACACATAAAGAAGCAGGTGTGTTTACAGCCAGGTTTCATTTGTTTTTCCTCCCATGACTTACCCTTTTCATTAACATAGGGCTGTCCAGATTCTCTGAGCTTCTTTTTGATATTTCGCTGCCATAATTTTGGTTGTCTACGTTTCCTTTTTTTTGGGTGTCGAATTTGTAGTAAGACTGGATGGTAAACTTCTTAAACTTGAATTTTCTCTCTCGGAAAAATCTAGTAAGACAATTCAATTAAATTTTTTATAATTAAATATTTAAAATATTTTTACCACTGATATCACTGAATTTAGTGGAAAGTCTATTTTCATTCGCTTCAGTTTGGGGAGAAAAATTTGGATCGTTAATTAGATCATCATCTGTAATAAATAAAAGGAGGCCACATTCAAAAGATATTATCTTTCACCCAATAAATTTATTAATAATTATGAAAAATGTTCTTATTTGTTATTATTTACATAGTTTATTAAAAGTTATACATATACAACTTCCGTCATTTATGACGGGTAACGGAGCTAGTGAATTAATAATAGATTATCATACTAAATAAAAACAAAATAAAATTTTACCTGAAAAGTCAATTATGGAGTTTTCTGAGGCAATTCCTTCCTGTAATGACTTCCCTCTTCCTTTTGCAGCTGAAACGAGATATTCACTTTCAGAACTACTTCCAAAAATCGATTCCATCATACTAAAATGCATAATAAATAAAATAAATATCATTTAATAATTTATATAAGACTTAACACTTACTTAGTTAATTCTAACGACAAATCTGGTGGTGGTGATTCCATTGTTCAACACAACCTCACGCTTCGATGCTTGGCGAAAGAATGACTAATGTAAAAAATATTGTCTTCTCTTTTATAGTTTTTTATAAACTCTCACTCTCGTTAAATGGAGATGTACGAAATTAAAGTACAATAAAATATTTCCTTTTCGGACAACTCCACGCTAACAATTAACTGATATGTAAAAGTATATGCATTTGTCCAAAATAAGCACTGATATGATTTTTTATTTGTTCGGATATATTAAATAGGTTTAACACAATATAGTCATTTAATAAATGGATTAAGCCGAAATAAGTAACAAAACAATATATATATATGTTAGGACATTTCCATTGGAAATGTAGTTGTCCGACTTAAGTTCTCTCAACCAATTTTTAGAAAACTATATGGTGGCAGGCGGACAAATCCGAAAGACATGGAATTATCCGAAATAAGCAATAATAAGATTTAAAAAATGTGGATTTGTACGAAAACGGACATAACATATCTCAAAACTTATTGGAGATAGGACAAATCCGATAAGAAATTCTGAAAGATCACCCTCATAAACACTAGAAAACATATTTAGAACAAAAAATGTAAAAATGGCGTTTGTCCGAAACAAGCACTAAGCCGACGATATGTAACTCGCTTAAATTAAGCCTGTAAACAAACAAATAAATAAATAAATAACCACAATATGTGAAAAAATTGTGTCAAAAAATGCTTGATATTTATTCTAATTTCTTCAATTTGTCTCCGTTTTCGGAGCTTTATTTCACACTTTTATACTTTCTAAGCCATATTTCCGTAAATTTTTGAACTAACTCTTTTATTCTATTCTAATTTTTTTCTAAATTTTTTTTTTTTAATTTATTACTCTTTACTATTCTTCTTTTTCTTTCCTTCATCTTTGTAAGGCTAAAATTCTGCGAAGGCAGTTAGTATGCTTATCCCATTATTTTGGCTTATTAAAAAATAAAAAAAATAAACTGACTTTCCTTATAGGAGAATGAAAAGGTAGTTTGACTTGACTTGAACTAAGATGATTTTGTCACAGTGTTATGTTTATACTGGCATACACACTATCCACATATCAAATATACACCATCCATATATTATTTGATTAAAATAACAGATATAAGTCAATTCATTTAGTAGTCTATACGTGATGTCACATTATCGACACTGGTTGTTACCGTTAGACGCAAAATTAACAAAAATTTTATGTTTTTTTTTTAAATTGTGAAACAACAATGGCCAATGTCACACTATTTTACATTAAGAAGCAGTACAAAATACAACACCAAGTGATTTTCTAAAAATTTTTAGCATAATCAAATTATGTATTAATAAATGTCCAAATATGAAACGTCATACTAGTTTCTGTAATTCCCTATATTAAATTTTTACTTACTGAATTAATAAATAACTTTCAGGAAAACAAACATTTTTTAATATTTTACAAAATATATTTTTATTGAAATTGGATTGCCCATATTATTGTATCAACAATATTGCCGTTAATTTACAATCTTTAATTCATGTACTTATAAAGTTTATTAAAAAGCTTGAAATTAGTTAACATTGTGATTTAATAACATAAATTTATTATTAATTTTTAAGGTGAATGACTTAAAAAAAGCTTTTACGAATATAAAATATGTATACACAATAAAAATCCCATTCCAATACCTACGCGAAACGAGCATAGATAATAATATGCCACCGCCCACCTCCTTCTAGTTTTATTTTAACAACATTTAAATGTCAAATAATTTTTCGATAATTGTTGTGATTCTTTTTGTTTACTTAAATTATAATTTTATTAACATAACAATATTAAATTTATACTGACATCTACTTATGATTGTTGCTGATTTTTTTAATAGTCTCACACAACTTTTTTTTTCATAGAATGTCGCGCTTCAATGTTATGTTATATGTTATATGTTATGTTATAATATTTGGGTTAGTTACTTATAAACACACATGTTATTAAATTTTTATTTATTTATTTTTTTTTTCAATTTCAATTTTAAGTAAATTTTTTCTTTGATTTTGTTTTTGTTTGTATTATACTAATGTAAAGATTATAAAATTTCATAATACCTATATTTATATTATTATTTATTATATTTATTCAATATTATTTGAAAGTGTTTGAAAAAAGATTAAAATGTAGCTACACCTTCTTTTGTTGATCAACAAACATTGTAGATGGAAGAGACTTGTCGTTTAATGAGCATGTAGTATCAGTTTGGGGTTTTGGAGTAAAACTTTAATATGTAGGTATATATAGTATAGGTTATGTATATGTATAGTTGTTTTATACTAACTAAAAAATATAAGTAAGGTATTAAGTACATATTATGGTGAAATTTATATACATATATAGTAAATAATAGATTTCAGCATATTTGTTTCGTCTTTTTCAAAAAAAAAGATTACAGTCGATGATGGGGATAATCTTAAGAAGAGAAGAGAGATTTTAAAAAAAAAATGCAAAGTTATTAAAATTGATCCACCTTAATATCACAAATTTTTTGAAAATATCCCCAATTTTTGTGAAAATATCCCCGGTAAATGATGATTTAAGTTGAATTTTAATTGACCAATATTTAAAATGTTATCGGTTCTAAAAAGGGAGATAACATGAAATGATATTATTTTATATGAGAGCTCAATGCGTACGACAAGAACAGAAAATATTATTTACGGGGGATATTTTCACAAAAATTGAGGATATTTTTACAAAAATTGGGGATATTATACTTAAATGATAAAGTATATTTTTAAAATATCGGGGATAGTTTTTTCATACCGGCAACACTTTTTTAACAAATTTTTGAGTAAATTGGTCTGTGTGTTACCTCGCAAATTTATATAAATTTACATAAATTTATCCAAATTTTTGTATGTTAACTTTTTATTTGCACGCTCTTTACAAATTTTTGAAAAATTTAAGAGAATCTTGTGCTTAAAACATTACGTCAGAGCTCTCTCTGAAATTTCTAAATGAAATTTCTATTTGCAAAAATTTGTAAAAATCTACTGTCAATTTTTTGTTGTTGTTTTAAATGTCAATAGAATATTTTTCATATAAAAAGTAGTATACCTAAAATAAATAAAAAGTTGTATACCTTACCTGAAAACTTATTTACATAACTTTTCACCGACAAAAAGACCAAAACCACGAAAAATTATTAAATTTAATTTTTTTCAACAAAAGCATTCAATAATTTTACAAAATTACTAAATTAATTCAAATTTTAAAAAAATCTCATAATCTAAAAATCAATTATTTTTGACATGAAAAAATTTGGAAAAATTTATGCACATTTTGCGTATGTCTACTTTTGTTTGTAAAAGAGAATATTTCAACTATTCTAGCAGAATTTGAGATGATCAGTGATTTTTCCTCTCATTTGCAAATTTTTGCAAATAAAAGCTAACATACAGACCTAATGTATATAAAAAAAAATAATTTTTTTTTTGTATATAAAATAAATTTCCAAAATCGAAATTTAGAGAATTTTTTGCAGCGGTCTATTTTTTTCTTTCATAAAAATTCAATAAGCATCTCTCTTTTTAGAGCCAATAAAATTATTTTAAGATTTTAAATATTGTTCCATAAAAATCCACCATAAGTATGTAAGAACTAACAACCCCCAATAAGAAATGATTTCAATTATGTAATATGTATTCGCGAATATGAAATAGATGCATATCGTTGTTCTATTCTTGGTTTGCTTCTTACTCCAAAAAAAAATTTTTTTTTTAATTTTTAGTGATTTTGAAGCTTGTCGGAAATCTGGATTTGAATGCTACTTTCACTTATTACGACATTTCTCATTTATCATTCAGCGATAGCCGCATTCGATTCGGTATTTGCAAAAATCTATAAAACAAAATTTAAAAATTAAAACGCTCCAAATTGTTTAACCAAACCTTTTGGATGTATGGAGCAAACCATAAATGGAGCGACAACATTTCGTTTGTTGAATTTCGTTTTGCAGAACAACATGTTTATATGTTTTTGTTTTATATAATGTACTTCTATATTATTTTTTTTTCATCATCATTCAATTAACTTTGATTGAGTCTCTATATTTCTGTTAAAAACACATATAAAAAAATTTTCATAAAATTTCATAAAATTTCATCAAATTTTATGAATTTTTTTGAATAAAGTAGCAGTGATGTATTTTGATCTTGCCAAGGCTTTTGACACACTGGACAGGAAAACTTTATTGCGTATATTTTATTTGAATATGGAATCAAGGGTTTGAACACAGCTGGTTTAAGAGCTACCTGTCTGATAGAAAACCAATTACAAACACTTAACAAACACACCAGTTTAATGAATACAATAGACTATGGTGTTATTCAGGGTAGCTCATTGGGACCAACATTGTTTTCAGTGTATATTAATAGCTTTACAGAATTGCCTCTAATTGGAAGCACATTTTTATATGCCGACGACTTAGTGGTGGTGTATTCTGAAAACCAATATACGAATCTGGAAAGAAATATCAATACTGATTTAGAAAAACATCAGATAAACTGGACATCAAATACAATAACCAAACGATCAACAAAGCTGATACCTACAATACAAACATCTAGGCATATAAATTGATTCTGAACCGAACTGGAAACATCAAATAAATAGTCAGATAACAAAGGGTCGTCGAATTGCAGGTGTATTTCGAAATATAAATGGAAGTGTACCATATGATTTGAAGCGATCACTATTCTGTAGCTTATTTCATAGTATGTTCACTTATGGCATAATGATTTGGGGTAACACATCGAAAGAAACTTTACTAAGAATACAAAGAATCCAAAGTAAGGCAATAAAAAACTTATATAACTTAAGAACTGGAATTAAAAAAACAATTAGTAACACAAATATATAGAATAATGCATAACACACTCAACTCAAACACTATTTTGCAAGTTAATAATGAGATACATCAATATAACATAAGGTCAGCTAACTTAATTCGTATGAATCGGGCAGCATTAGGAATCAGATATGAGTCTGTATATAATATTGCTGTTAAACATTACAACAGTCTTCCAGATATTTTCAAAAATTTGAACTACGAATCATTCAAAACATCAATAAATAAACATTTCTATGATATGGTTAATATCTAAAAATGTAATTTGATATCCATAAGCAAAAGCAAAAACAAACAAAAAAATGAATTAGCTTTTTTTTAATACCTCTTTGAATTTCTCTTCTTTTTATAGTTTTACACTAATGTTACTGCAACCGTTTTCATTTCTTTATATTGAAATTTTATATTAAAATTAACTTTGAATATATATAAAAAAAAAAAAAAAAATTTGTAAATATAAGTAAATATATAAATGTATATACTCTGTACGAGCAATGATGCCCTTTTGAGAAGGCCCAAATAAATAAAAAAAAAAAAAATAAGCCAATTGTTTTATTATGTTACACGTTCGATTTACAATCAACATTATTGTCCTACTAACTATTCACCATGAAATTCATTCGGAAAACATAATTTTCAAGACAATCCAAATAATTTATTTATAAAAATTAAATAAACATCAGTTGGTTATGAAAAGTATACTTTACTGTAATGCTGTGATTTTTTTACTTAAATCCTGAACTATTTCTGATAGACCTTGTTATAAAGCATAAATTACTAGATAAATGTATTTAATGAAATATATTTTTATAGAAAGGATTCAATTTATTTACCGTTCAAACTGTATATTTATGCCTATTCAATAAAAATATACATTCAGAACGACACCACTATACTTTGAGTAGTAATAAACACTCCAATTGAGATTAAAACGACAACTCTGTGTTACCTATTCGGTTGTTAAAGTTGTTAATTTTTGTTTAATGTTAAATAGAAAAAAAAATAATGCGCAATAAAATTTTGAATTAAAGAAAATTAAAAAATTTATAAAAAAAAAATAAAAAATTTTAAAATTTATATACACACACTCTTATTTATTATATAAGACAATAAATTATATAAAAGAAAAACTATATTTTTTTGTTTTTATTTACCTAATTAATTTTAAATTATGTATATAAGTACTAAAAAACATTTGTACACACATACAACAAATGTATGTGTATGGATTTGTCCTAAAAAACAAATTTAGTGCAAATATTAAACTGATATCAACACTGGTATGTAGTTATTGTATTTCGCAAGTAAATATAACTTTATAAGAAAACATTTTTTTTTTCTTTTGTATAATTAATTTGGAATTTTTTTTTTTTTTCAATTTTGCTTTTAACTTCTTATTTTTAATAAAATTTTTGTCGGTCACAAAAAGAAATTAATAAAAAAACTCATTTCGCTCATGTCTAAATTAAAAGGACTTTGATCTGGCGATGGTCAATTTTTTTTTGTCTTAATTTTTAATATAGGTATACAATCAAATATTGATGGTGAAAGACATTTCACTTGATGTGCATGTGACTACAATATATTATTAAATAAGACATTTATATTATAATATAAATTTTAGTAATAATGTTGAATTTGACAAAATTATTAATGTTTTTCGAAAATGAATTTTGAAAGAAAGAATTCCGGAAATATTTTTTTGTTATTTACGTACATACATATGTATATGTATGTATATTGTTTTTGTTGGGATTAATTTAATTTGTAATTATTAATTTTCTTAAAATTGAATTAATTATGTGACAGAAATCAGGTATTTTTTTATGAATATAAAGACTTCCTGGTCCATTTTTTTTTTCTATTTTAGACATAACATTTACTAATTTTAATACCATAGAAAAAAATTAATAAAATTAAAATGTTAATTGAAATTTGTTTCAATTCAAAATTTTGAATATTGAATTAATTTAACATTGAATAATGTAGAATCAATATTATAGGTTTTATTCTGTCTTTCTATAATCGGATATTTTATCGGACACTTCAAGGTATAAATTAAAAAATATACCTATTCATTATAGATAGATTTAAATTGTGTTATATATAAGAGATAATCTATAAATGTAATATACAAGTTCAAGGAAGAATTTATAGGGCATTGATTCTTATCAAAAAATATTATGTGTAACTATAGTGTAAGGAAATCCATATCTTCGTTAAATTAATAGTCGTATTAGTCTTATTTTTTATAATTATTAATTTAAGTCATTGATATGATATGAAGAATAATTTAAGATTTTTGAAGTCTTGTGATATGTATAGGTATATATACCGGGTTGTCCAGACCATGCGTATCAGTTTTTTAACAGGGGAAAGAGCCGTTATTTTAAAATTAAATAAAAATTTTATCAACTAAATCGTGGGTGCTCTATCGATTGGGGATATTTTCAACTTCCGGAAAGGAAGGGAAATCGGTTTTTTCAGACCAAAATGTGCCGAAATTGGCCGAAATCGAGATTTTCAAATGGCAAGGGGTACTTTTTTATGCAAATTCGGATTCTACGTCAAAAAAAACGTAACTTTTCTAAAACAATTTTTTTTTTTTTTTTTCTTTATTTCAATCATACTAATTTAATATAAAATTTCATTAACTTAAAACTAAATTGTAAGTTGTAGATCTTAGCCTAGGCTGTCTGATCTTAAAATTTAAAAAAAATTAAAGTGCAAATAAAAGTTAATATACAAAGAAAAGCTATGGAACTGTCAATAATATGAAATAAAATAAATTACATTATAGGAAAACTTAAAAAATAAGATAAACTTCAATGCTTAAATTTATAAAACGAAAAAAAAAAAAAAAAAAAAATAAAACAAAAAAGTACTAATTTTATTATAAAAATTATATATAAAGACTATTTAAAACTACTTATGAAATTAACTTTAACATTTTTACTGCAATTACTACTATCAAACATTTTTAATTTTTTATTATTGTTGTTGTAATAATACAAAATATTCTTATATTCAATTATTTTTGTTTATTTATAATTTATTTTTACTTTTTTTCATTTATTTATTTTTGTTTTTTTATTTTTATTGTCAACTAATATTTAATATAAATTTTTGTATTCCAGTTTTAAAAACTCTAAAAGAATCAATTTCTTTAAGTTGTACCGGCAGGTCATTAAACAATTTCAAACAATTATACAGACAGTTGTTTTTCTGTTGATTTGTTTTAAACAAGGACAGGTAGAAATTGGATTTGTTTCGTGTGTTGTGTGTATGGATGTCTATCATTCTACTCAAAATGAAATTATGTTTGATTTTATTATTAATTATTTTAAACGCTACTAGATATAGTTCTCGTTTACAAATATTAGTGAAACTTAAATATTTATCAGAATATAATAAATTTGTTGGATACATACGTGGGTAGAAGTGAATAATTTTTATTGATTTCTTATGAATGACATCCAGCTGACTTAAGGTTTGCTGGCTCGCACCGTTCCATATACGGGATTGAGATATACAATGTGTGACACTATAAAAGACGAATATATTGCGTATAATGCTTTGGTTGAGATAAAGTTCCGTAATCTACGCAATATGAAAAGATAGGGTGATATTTTGCTAATAATATGGTGCACGTGGTCAGTCCATTTCAACTTTTTATCGATAATTAACCCTAGATAATTAAAGCTATCTACAGTTTCTATTAATTTAGATTTATAAAAGAAATTTTCTGAGTTATATAATTTATTTCCAAACAAAATAATTTTGGTTTTTTTTACATTTAGGCTTAATTTGTGTTTAGTAATTCATATTTCAATATTATTTAGATCGTTTTCAATATCCCTCCTCAATTCGATTTCGCTTGTTGCTGAATATCGTATTACTGCATCATCAGCATACAGTTGAATTGAGCCTTTCAGCTTTAGTCGGGATATATCATCAATGTAAAGCTTAAAAAGGTCTGGTCCTAGGATGGATCCCTGTGGTACCCCTTTTTTAATAGTAAGGTAACTACTAAGAGAATTTACTATTTTGACTCTTTGTAGCCTATCATTGAAATATGATTTAAAAAAGCTTATATTGGATGGACTAAAACCAAGATTAATCAATTTTAATAACAGTATCTCATGGTCAACGTAGTCAAATGCTTTTTGTAGATCCAAAAATATACATGCAACAAATTTCCCATTGTCGATGTTATTGGATATAAAATTTGTTAAACTGAGACATGCTGATGTAGTGCTAGAATTATTTTCAAAACCATATTGTTCTTCATGTAAAATGCTGTTATTTGTAAAAAATAAATTAAGGCGGCGTTTGATGATTATTTCAAATATTTTTGACAAAGCGTTTAGTACAGAAATCGGTCGTAGAGTTTGTTGGATTTGTAGTTGAACCTGATTTGTATATAGGGGTTACTATTGCTATTTTGAGACTTTTAGGAAAAACAGAATTTTGAATTGCATTATTTACTAATTTTACTAATAATGGTGATAATTGAGATGAGAATTTTTTAATGAATTTAGAGGAGATATTGTCATGGCCCGTTGCAGCTGACGACTTTAGTTCATCAATTATTTGTTTGATTTCTTCTTCATTTGTTAAATCTAGACAGAAATTGTTGAAGATAGTTCTTCTTGTACTATTTATATATGTAAAATCTATTTGGAAAGGAGAGATATTTATTTCGTCAGTTACATTCACAAAAAAGGAGTTCATTTTGTTAGCTATGTTGCTTTCATCACTGATAGTTTCATTATTAAAGTCTAAGGACTTAATAATTGTGTTAGAAGTACACGAGTCAGTGTTATGAATTATTCTTTTATAAAATTTCCACAAGTTTTTAGAATTTGAAATTTCGGAGTGGATGTCATTTGAAAAATAGGTTTTTTTAGCTTCAAGAATCATTTGGCTAACTTCAAGTCTCATTTTTTTTATATAAGTCAAGAATCCGTATATTATTTTTGTATTTACAAGAATACTTGTAATAAGAGTCTCTAATCTTTATTTTATTCAAAATTTCTTTCGTCATCCATTTCTTTTTTAATTTCCCCATTCTTACCTCACCATTTTTTTTTTTTTTAATTTTTGTTTTTGTTTTTTTTTTTTTTTTTTTTTTTTTGTTGTTTAAATTTTTTAGGAACCCTAAACTGAGATAAAAAATATGATAACATGAAAAACAAATTTATTTATAAAAAATACTATTATTAATTTTAATTCACAAAGGAAAATATTGAACATTTTTGTTTTAGTTTTAAAGAAAAATACTAAGAAAACAAAAAAAAAGTCATTTAACATAATTTTATTATTTTTGGTCGTAAAATCTGGATCTACATCAAAATTACAACTTTAAAATTGTTTTGCAATTATATTGAATTAATTTGTAACTATTTTTGAATCATTAAAATTGTAAGTGAACACAGATAAATAACGAAAAAAAAGTACCCCTTCCCATTTGAAAATGGCGATTTCGGCCAGTTTCGGCGATTTTTGGTCTTAAACCAATCCTTAAGAGGAACCAATCTTACCACCAATCGATAGAGGAACCCTCGATTTAGTTAACAAACTTTTTTTTTTAAATTTTAAAATAACGGCTCCTTTTCTTCTTAAAAATCTGATACGCATGCTCTGGACCACCCGGTATATTATATATATATATTATGTAATGTACCAAAATGTTTTGTAATACAGGAAATAGAACCAATTTTTGTCTGTATAGTCTTTCAAATAGTTCGATATACTGTATTTTATATAACAATACTGATCGTATATTCAACATGTTGTACAACATAATTAAAGTTCAAAAAACCAAATAGAAAAATGTGTATGAGATTAGGTATACATATTTATAAAAGTAGTGTTTACTACTTCACTGTTAACTCAACATATGAATTTTAATCATTTAGAATTATCTCACTCTCTATAATAAATCCATTTAATTTGAAAATTATTTTTGCATTTTCTTTAGAATTATGTGCATATACTTGTTTTTGTTGTTTATTAATGTTTTATATTGAAATTGAATTAAACTTATTGTAAAGAATATTGTTAAAAATACTGACATTACTTAAATTTGTTAACTTTGATTATTATTACTTATATATATTTATTTTTTTCTATTTTTTTTCTTTTTAATTTTATAGTTAAGATATTTAAATAGCTTAGCAAGCAAATAGTGTTGCATAATCTATATATTTGTACAAAATATAGTTCAGCAAAAGACGATTCACATCTAAACAAAATTTATGAAAATCACATTTCCAGAAAATACGATTGCTATAGCGCCAAAGAAAAAGATAAATACAAAACTAGTAAAGACTAACACTTTCAAACAATTACTTTTGATTTGGAAAATGTTCTTCAATAACCTTCAGCAGAATATAGGGCAGATCTATTTCAGTAGAAAATTATTTATTTATTTATTTATTTCAATCTACTGGGTAGTCCCTTACAGATTTTGCTTATAAAATATTAAAAACTAAAATAAAATAAAACTAGAAATAGAAAACAAAGATTGTAAATATAAAAATAATTTCAAATATAAAATAATATTAATAATAAGATGCATTAACAATTTAAAGTTAAAAATAACATTAATTCAAGAAAAGAAGTTGAAAAAAAGAAACATTCAGACTTAAGTAGTATATATAAAATAGTAATTATAAGTAGTAATTATAAAGGTAGGCAGTACATTCAAATGATAATAGAGAATAATTTTAATAAATTTGTAGAATAAAATTATAATTAATTAAAATTAGAAGAGTTATTGTAATGTATCAAAAAATGTGATGATTTTTCTCCTAAAAACGAATCTATTGTAGTTGAAGTCAATTACTGAAAAACTGTTATTAAATAAGCGGTGAGAGTTTGCTATAGGTTCGGAAAAACCATAGTTCGTTCTATGACTTTGAAGATATAAAAATCTTTGGCTTCTGAAATCGCGTGCACTGGAGCATAGATATTATAAAGGCGCGAAGAATAGATGGACATTTTATTCTACCAGATAAAATATCATAGGAAAACATCACGGATGCAGCACTTCGCCTAGCCTCAAGAGTAGAAAGCTTAATAAGTTGACATTTAGCTAAATATTCAGTAATATAAGGTTGCCAGTTGAATTTACGTAGGCAAAACCTAATCATATTCTTTTGAACAGACTCTATTCTCTTAATATGTTTATTATAATAAGGCATCCAGATCGGACAAGCATATTTGAGGTGAGGACGAACAAGTGCAGTATATAAATTTTTGAATGTTGATGAAACCTAACATGGAACCTAACATGGAAAAAGCTTTAGAAATAATTCGATCTATGTGAGCATTAAAAGTTAATTTATTATCGAGAATGATACCCAGGTCTTTTGTTTCACGGACATGTTCAATAATAGAACCGTTGATATTATAATAAAATTCAATTAGAGTTTGCTTCCTAGAAAATGACATGTAACTGGACTTATTAATATTAATGGTAAGGCCATTAATGTTACACCAAGAGTAGAATTTGTCAAGATCCTGCTGCAGGAGATGGCAATCTTCGTCCGACTTAATAACCGCAAAAAGTTTAGTATCGTATGTGTGTATAATCAGAAATTATATATATATGTATAAAATATATATATATATATTAAATATATTAAATTAAATGTATATATAATTTCTGGTATATAATCTAACCATCTATGAAGGATGAAAACAAAACAGAAGCTTTTGTGATATTGTTGGAATGAACATATGGAAAAATTGGCTCAAATGAAATAGCAACAGCATTTTTGATGTACATTAACAGTATTGCCAACAATATAAGCCATTGATCGATGTTCTCAGATACGCATGTGAAGTTTAAAAGCGAAATCAACATGTGGCACCAGCTTTTTTACACTGTATTAAAAATCATGTGAGTTTTACCTTTAAATCGAAAATATGTATATTGTAAGGAAATATAAATATAGGATTTGCAATGTGAAATGTATACCTCAAAATCCTAAAAACAAATAAAAAAGTATACACTAACTTATATTTTATCGTGTATTTATATATATTTTTTTTATTAGTTTTTATATTCATAATTAACAGTAAAATTTCTTTATAAAAAACTAGTCAAAGTTAAAGTAAAATTTACATAATTGTTGAAAATAATTGAATCCTTCTAATTTTATTATAAATATTTCGTTTACTGTTTGCTTCTTTACTGTTTTGTACTCTTTTGGTTAATTTTAAAATTTTTATTAGGTATTCTAAAATTGACAATATGTAGTTATAATTCAAAAATATTATACCATACAAATATAATTTTTTTTTATACTATTAAAATAAAATATTTTGTACTTTGTTTCGAGGGTAAAACACTAAAAACGTCTGCAAATAGTGGACGAAATACGCAAAACTGCAAAATAAGCAGTATATTTAGTAAAATTCGACTATCAAGCATTTTAAGGACTGATAATAAGCAATTGAAAAATTTACCGTAATTTTATTTAAATTGATTGAGAATTTGATTTGAAAATAAATGTCCAAATTTTATTGAAAATAAATGTCCAGCTTAATAGTTGGAGAGTAATTAAAGAAGCATCAAAGGTATAAAATATCTAAACTTGATTGAATTAAATTTTTTTCAATTTATTTTAATTAATATACTTATAATATCCGTATATGATCGAAGAGCCAAAATCTTAGGTTTGCATATTTATATATTTATACACAAACTAATTAATAAATAAATAAATTAATAAATAAATTATCTTATATTACAATTATTTATTTTAAATAATTTATTAATTTAAATTCTATATCTAAATTTTATAATATCAAGTATTTTTGTATACTAATACCTATAAATAAACTAATAAATAAATAAATAATTCAATAAAATATAAATTCTGTATTTTTAATTAAAAATAAAAAAAAAAAAATTTGAAATTTAAAAACGTCATGATACTGACTACCACCACTTAAAATAACTCGACCTCTTTTACAATATTCATTCTTTTAGAATTATTTACCAATATTAGAACAACATTTTATTATCAATTATCAATCTTTATTTCAATCAAGTTATACTATTAATTAACATTAACAACTTAACGGTATGAATAAATTTGATTTTAAATTTAAAAAAAAAAAACTTTAACAAATTTCTGCTATTCAAATCAAATATGTATGTATGTCCTTGAACTCAGAATTTTAATTTTAAACAAACAGAAAATAAGAATTTAAATTTTTGATAACACTAAAAAAAAAAAACTTAAAATAAATTTTTATGTGCAAATGTCAATTTTTTTATTTATTTAATTATTGTTATCAATATTTATGTTATTATTATTTTTTTTTTTTTATTTAGTTTACATTACTATTTTTAAAAACCAAAATAATAACTTAAAGAAGTACTTGAAATTTTCACACCAATTCAAAAATGAAGATAATTAGATTGTATGAAGGTAATAACTTGAATCTATTATGTACACAGATTTATTTATTCTATGTCAAGTTTTTTATTTACATTTAATACAAAATTTATGTATAGAGAAGAGATCGATTACAAAATATAGAATGATAGACAACACGTAGTCTCTAAAATAAATTTTGTTTATTCTATTTTATTAAAAAAAAAAATTATTTTAAAATACATAACAAATAATTCAACTTATTTATGTGTACAGCACACTGCACATGTACTATTATACATATACAAAATATTATATTTTTAAATTATTGTTAAAATTAAAAGAAAACTTTACAAAATAACAAAAAAAAAAAAAAAAAAATGAAAAACCTTAGGAAATTTTCAAAAAATATAAATTAAAATATTTCAATTTGATTTATATTTATTTTAAAATTAAAAAAATAAACGCGTTTTCTTTGAAAAAATTAAAAAAACCAACCAAAAACAAAAACGAAAAAAATCGGCAGAAGTTCTTGTTTGTATTTTCTGTGGGTTGTTTTTTTTTTCGAATCAACATTACAAAAAAAAAGAAAATTTATTTTTTTTTTAACTTAAAATTTATTTATTTTTAAAAAATTTAGTTCAAATTTTATCAAATATTTTTTTCTATAATAGTTTTTATTTTTCTTTTGAAAAAATCTTTGCGTTGGTAAATTCTTCGACTTATCCAATAACTTTGTAACACGAAACAACTTTGAAATATTTTTAAATTTTCTGATTAGTTTTTATACATTTTTTTTTTTTTTTTTTGTACAAAACTTATATACATAATATTATTATATAAAATAAAATGAATCTTTTGTATACATACAAATTTAGTATAGAAATTTTAAATATAAAATATTTAAAAAAAAAAAACAAAAATAAAAAAAAACAAGGGCTATATAGCTTCTTTAATATTATTTGAAATCATAGTTTTAATCCTCACTAATAAAAAATAAAATAAAAACTTTGCATGTAAATATATGAAAAAGTATGTTGGTACATATTTTAGTATGCAACATAATTTTAAATAGAAAATACAGTAGTATGCAATGAAATTCAGACACTTTGGATGGAATATAATTTTTATCTTACAATAATATAGATTTTTAAAATTAGGTATCTGCAATTTTTAATTAGAGAAGCTGAAATTGAAAATCACTTAGTATAGCACATAGGTTCCCAAAGCATGGGTCGCCTAGCTTTTCCTTTGGATCGCGAAGACTTCAGATTTTCTTTAAAAAAATGTTCTATTTCATATAAAAGTAAGTAAAGCATTGCAATTAATGTGGTTTTCAATTGGTACACATACGAAAATAAAAAAAAATGGTTGTCTAGAGGTCGAACTTTAAAAAGATTAATCCAATTGAAAGATGAAGTTCAATTATTTTTAATCGACAAAAATTCCGAATTGAAAGTATTTTTTTTAAAATGAAAAATGGTTATGCACAGTTTGTTACTTGGCAGACATCTTTGACAAATTGAATGAATTGAACAAGGTCAGCATAATAATACGTTTGTTATGTTCGATAAAATACAAGTATTTATTAATAAAATTCAAATTTGGAAAATCAGAATAGCAGATAATAATATCGACTGTTCCAATTAACAAACGATTTTATGGAGGAAAATAAATTACCATTCTCATTGATACAAAATGTTATATCTAGCCATCTAATAATGCTAGAAAAAAACTTTGACAAATATTATTAAAATATTATTTGACAAATATAATGGATCAGGTAACCATTTTGCGTAAAAGCAGAAGATCTGAAATATCTTGATATAAAAGCCCAGGAGCAACTAGCAGAATTATCAAGTGATGGGAATCTAAAAGCAGAATTTACCCAAGTTAATTTGAATAATTTCTGGTTATCTATAAGAAAAGAATATTCGTTACTATCTAAATTGGTTGTTAATTTTTTGCTGCCATTTGTGTCGACCTACTTATGTGAATCAGGGTTTTCAACCCTCACTTATATCAAAAACAAATATCGGAACCGGATTGATAACATTGAAATTAAAATGAGACCAGCGCTCACTGAAATAGAACCAAGATTCGATCAGCTGTGTGATGAAATACGCGAACGTACAAATTAAAACTTAATTAAATATGTATTTCATTGTCCGAATTTTTTATGTTCCTTATAATAATTATTATTTTTTTTTAAATTTTTATAAACTGAATTGATATTATTTTATGTTCCTGACTTTTATCCTTTTTTTAATTTTAATAGAAATATTTATATGTATATATAAAAATATATAAAATATATTATAACGGAAAAATAAATATTTAAAACCAAAACAAAACAAATTTTTCAAATTTTTCAAATATACTTTGTTTCCATGCTGGGTCGTCAGAAATTTTCGAGTCGAAAATTGGGTCGCCAGTAAAAAATAGTGGAACCCATGGTGTAGTAGATATTTATATATATATGTGTACCACAATATTAGGATCCATTGCCACTACTAAAATATTAATAATATATTATTAATTTATGCTACTACCTAGCTAGGAGTAGATGATGCGTATTCCAGAAAAATTGTGAATAATCCCACAAGGATATAAGATCGATTTTAAATGGAGGACAGTTGGCAAATTGCTTCGATGTATTTCAGAGAGTAATACCGCATTTTATCATCCATATTGTTCTTAGTAGAAATGGATGGTTTACTTACTAGGACTAATACTGAGTATAAATGAGAGTTTTAATGGCATTCAGTGGCACCTACCGACCTACGAAGACTATCTGAACATATTTTGGTGTTCATTATTAAAATGTATACTGCGCATTATCACCTACGAATTGAGATTTAAATGTGTATGTATCAAAAGTCATCAAAAGTCAATATTCGATCCTCCACGAAGTAGAACAAATCATGGAAATGTGGAGCAATTTGATTTCCTGAATAGTATAGCGTCATCAGATGAAGGTATATCGATTGAATATTTAGTACGTATATTATCAAACACCATATACTACTTTCAATATACCGTAACATCGTAAATGTATCGTCAACGTCGCCAACACATTGGTGTATGATATTAAATGTAAAAACAAAAATGGTTCAATTGTCTCATGATAGGTAACTAATTTGACAGTGCATCAACGACTCATTTTCACGACACGGGTTTGTTAAATTATGTATCCGAAAATTTGTTGATACAAATGGGTATAATATCTATTTTGACATTTGATTTGACATTTATTTCAGAGACAATTATTTTTTGTCGTAGAATCTGAATTTTCATTAAAAAATATACCCTTCCCATTTGAAAATCTCGATTTCGGCGATTTTTGGTCCTAAAAAAACCAATTTGCGATCATTTCCGGAAGTTGAAAATACCACCAATCGATAGAGCACTCTCGATTTACTTAACAATTTTTTTTTTTAAATTTTGAGGTAACGGCTCCTTCCCCTCTCAAAAAGCTGATACGCATGCTCTGGAACACCCGGTATACATATGTACATAGTACATATATCTAGGTTATGGAATATTTAAATAATAACTTGTATCCACGCTATGTATTCTTTTATTTTCTTTCTTCTTTTCCTTTTTTGTTTTAAGTTATTGTAACTTGTTTTACTTAAACAAAGTAAATAAATGATATACAATGACTCCTGTCTGTCAATCAAAAATTTAATTCGATTCAAAATATATGAGCCATTACAAAGAAAAAAAATGCCTCAAAATAATTTAGAGACAATGGAAATTTAAAAAAAAAAAATTCAAACAGCTTGAAGAAGCCGTTATTGATTAACTGCATATTAATTACAGTACAGTTGTGAAGATTTAATAAAGACAAATAATGGTCATATTAAATATTAAGCTTATTATAAATAGTATAATAATCTATAATATAAAAAATGTATACTCGTATTGAAATCGATACTCAAAACACATTATAAAATCAATTGCAATTTTATAGATTAAAGGCAAGTAAATTTACAAATAATAAAATACGTTTTATTTATGTCAAAATTATAGACAGAGCTAAATTTAGTGCAAAAAAATGGATCAAATTAATCATGAACACTTCAGTAAAAAAATAGCTTTAAGTAATAACTCTGAAATATTGAGTATAAAATAATGCATTTTTTTTTTGGTTCAAGAGATCTTTAAAATTAAAATAATACAATTTTTCATAATTTTCATATTTGTTTTTTTTTATTTATCTAAATAGACAATAAAATATGTATTATAGATAAATATTACAATAATATAAAAACAAAATTGCATTCTTTCTTCATTTAGACAATTTTGACTGACTAGATTTCATTGCGGCCTACTGTATATGCTTTAATACTTTTATAACTATGTTGTTTTGATAAGAAAAGTAAATACATACATACATACATGTATAATTTTGAAGTTAAAATTACATATGCAAAAAAGTATGTAAGTATATAGCGTCTAGTTTTTTGTTTTGTTTTTTATTTATTTACATTCATATAATAATATTTTTATAAGTATTTTATTATATTTTATAAGAAATTGAAAATAAATTATATTTTATAAGAAATTGAAAATAAAAATAAGTTTTTTTTAATTTAAAGTTAACTTGATCATAATATAAACTAGTGAAATAAAAATGATAATATGTAATCTAATCTCAAAACAAAATATTTTATTAAAATATTTTAATAACAAAAACTGATTTTAATTACAAAATTTGAAAAAAAAAAAACAATAACAAAAATAATTAGATAATTACATACCTTTCTTATTTAACAGTAATCATATCAATATTTTTATATTCACTTCACAGTTTTAATTAAAAAAAATTATTTGTCTATTTTTTTTTTATATAAAATATTTTATTATTTTTAACATAAATATAAGTGTGTGCTATATACTTGATGATAAATATAATTACATAAACATGTTAATTTAAATTTTTGTAAATATTTTTGATAATAAAATGACAAAAATGTTAACGTCATGTAACTAACAATTTTGATATACTGAAATGTCAAAAATTAAGAGTATTAAAAGTAATTAATAAAAAAACTTTGTCTAAAATGTTAAGATTAAAATTTTTATATTTTTGAATTATTGTATGTATGTTTATGCTACAACCAGTGTTACAACATTACTAACTGAGTGACATTTTCGTTACAAATCTAGTTTTAAATTTACAAACAAGCTTATATAAATCATATTAAATTGATTAATAAATAATCGGATTTATCCACCCGACCCAACGTTTACATATTAATGAATTTTATAATGCATTCTGATATTGTTAAAATTTAATAATGACTAAATTCTAAGCACTACTAATTTAAATTAAATTTTTTGAATATATAAAAATATTAAAAAAAATTCTGAATAGTTTTTGTTTTTAGAACAAAAGTTAGTGCTACCACCTTTCAATATTTTAAAATATTTGAAAATAAACTGTTCCAGTTTTGTAGATAGACATAATATACCTAATAATAATTTATATTATTTTAGTTAAAAAAAATTAATAACCTCAATATCTATGCATAATCAGTTCCTGTAAAATATTAATCTTAAACCGGGTAAGATACTTACTTTCCTTATCAAAATAACCAAAACCAACCAAAAATATTTTGTTTTTATTTTGAATATAATTTTAAAGTTTATTGTTTACCAACAAAAATAAATTCTACATTTTCATGCTTTGACTGGATGATATCATTTTCAAAATAGAATAAAATAACAAAAAAACAAAATATTTTATGGAAAACACAATTATAATACCGTATAAAATATTCTACCACTACAAAAATCAGCACGAGCAAGATAAAAAAGTTTCAATACAATTAATAAAAAAAAAATAATAATAATAAAAAATTTAAAAAAATAATTTGACAATACAAAACCTGTTTTTAGTGTATATTTATTTTCATTTTTAATTTCTTAAATTGTTCTTCTACATTATTTATTTATTTACTAATATTTTTAAGGTATTTAAAATACGTTTTATTTATTTATTGGAATACGATAATGTAGGTATAATATGTTACATATTAAATTGAGCATTTATTGGAAATAATATTTATTTTCTATTTTAATTTCAAAACGTTTTCACAACAACAAAATAATAATAAAAAAAAATGAGCAAAAAAAGCCGGCTTTATATATTAACGGTATAATAAAAGTTGATTTATTTTATATTGTTTTATTATTTTGTATACAAGCATAAATTTATTTACTTACATTGTATGTCCATTCACATCTCACATTATACGATTATACACCACATCATCATCATCATCATCATCATCATATCATCTGTGCACGTAAACATGTATCAAATTCTGGAAAATATCTATTGTAAAGATACTCTGTTGTGTGTTGAATTTTCTTATTTAATTTTGACTTTTTATGAAATAACAACAACAAAGGAAAAATATTTTCAATCAGCTTAAAAAAATATATAATATAATTTTCGTATCTTTTTTATCAGTATTAATTATACATAACATAACATAATACACGATTATAATAAATTTAGGTGACTCTATACATTATATACAAACCAGTAAATAACCTCGACATCAACAATCAACATACAGCATTCACCACATTACCAAAATGTTTTGTGTTGAATAAAAAAGCTTTTTTTTTTCTACTTGACTAAAATGAGAGAACAGGCATAAATTTTCTTCAGTTGTTTTTACAAATTCATCCTGAAAACAATAAAATATTTTAAAAAATTTTATAAAAAATATTTTTACAAAAAAAAAACAAATATAAATTTAATTAATATTGTTTTTATTTAAATTTAATTTAAATTCTTATTAATATTATCCAAAAAAAAAAAAAAAAACTTACAAAGGACTTGACTATTAATCATAGAAGAACAAAATTATATAAAAAAAAATAATTAATTTTATAAACTAAAATACATAAAAAGAGTAAATCTAGTCAAAATAAAAATAGAATTTTTTTAAAATAATTTTAACGAATTAATCGAAAAAAAGAACTTTTTTTTTAAAAACCAAAAAAAAAAAAAAAATTATCAACATGAATAGTTTGAGAATACTTCAAAAATCAGCAGGGTATGTACTATAAATATTTTCATATCATTTTTGTATTATTATTGTGACTTAGATAAGTGTTTGTTAACAACATTTCAATTGTATTATTTCCAAATATATGTAGAAAATATATTTTAAAAAACTGAACATATTTTATTAGCGGTATTTTAAATATTTATAATTTCATGACTATGGTTTTTTAATACATACATACATACATATTATTGTTATTGTATATTATCGTATTTATTATGTCAACATCGTTTGAACATATTTTCTTCAGATTAGAAGCAATTGACATACTTTCAAAGTCAATAAATTAAATAGAATTAAAAAAAAAAAAAAAAAAAAAAACAAACAAAACAAAAATACATAATTAACTTTATTCAAATTTAATTTAAAAACAAATTTTTTTTTTTTGTTTTTTTGTATCTTATATAGATTAGTACGCAATCAAAGTAATTTATTGAAATTGAATCCAACTCAACATGCAGCCATTGTATCATATTTACCAAATTCACAAATTTTAAATAATCGAACAATGGCAACAGCAGAAACATCATCAAAAACTGATGAAAGTCCAAAAGCTGAAGTAAAACAAGGTAGCATTGGTAAAGATTTATTAATGATAATTGCAGCTGGTGGTGTTATTGGTGGGGTTCTATTCGCTTATATGGGTATGTATATATATACAAATAAATATCATTTTCATTTAATTTTAGATGTGTGAATGCATGTAGAATATACTATTCTTTTTTTCTTATATTATAATATTATCGTTATAAATTTTATCATTACAAAAATATGTACTTGAAAATGACCTTTGGATGAATTTTGGACAAAAAAACAAAATTTATACCATAAATTTAAAATTTAATTAATAGTGTATATATAAGTATGATTTACACAATCAAAATTATCTTTGTACTAAAGAAAAATTAAAAAACGTAAAAACAAAAACAAAAAGAAAGAGAAAAGAAAATGGTGAATAAAGCAGAAATGTTTTATTATTTTTTTTTTGTTTATTGAGAGATTTACTTAATTATTATTATTATGAATTTTTCTTTTCTTTTTTGAACAACAATTGAATTTTTGAAGGGTGTGGGATTTTAATTGCAAATTTTTATTGTTTTATTTTGATTATTCTTTGTAGTTTATTTTTAATTTTTTTTTTTTTATTTACAATATTAATTCAAATTTTAATTTGTAATTAATAAAAATTACTACTGGGCTTTAGCTTCTATGACTGACTTTTTTCTTAATTTTATTTTTTTTTTATTCTTTTAATTTATAAAATTAATATAAAATAATATGCATAATATATTTTTATAGTATGAGGATGAAATCAAAAAATAGACACTCCGATAGTGTTTCACAATTCAGCTTATATTTAGCATACAGCTACAGTGTTTATTTTTTGATTTCACCCTGAGTTACAATGCTGCATGGATCCTGTCAGTTTCTAATAGTATTTAGTTTGTTTATTTGCAATATAAAAACATTACAGCAACACTTTTTGCAAAATAACTGTTTAATAGTATATTATTAGTTAGTTTTCATTATAATATCGTTATTTATATATACAGAGTGTAAATACTAGAAGTTAGTTAACCCACTAATAATTCATATTTTGGCTCGATTTTAATACTATATTTAAATTTAATGTATTCAATTATTTAAATTATTTTAATTTTTATTTTTCAAATTATTTATTTTATATTTAAAAAATATTTTCAAAATTAAATAACGAATTTTCAATTAATTAAATATACTACTAATACCAATTCAAAAGAAATTAATTTCTATATATATATAATACATATGTATAGATGTGATATTATATATTTGTATATACATAAATGCATATACGTATATAGCTATTTATTAATTCAAAACCGGATGGTCAGTTTTTTGTTAATGGTATATAATATACTGGATTGACTTGAATTATTAAATTTTTTAAAGTGGTAAATAAATGAAATTTATGTATTCTAGTCAAGTGATTTTAATGGCAAAACATGTTTCCAAATTTAGAACATGAATATAAATTTAAATAAAAAGAAGCAAAAAAAACAAATTTAATATATAAGAAAAAAAAATAAAATTAAAGAAGTTTGTTTTGTGTTTTAAATGAATTTTGATTTTTTGTATTATACATAGTATATACAGGGTATATAGAATAGATATAAATTTGTAAAATCGTATTATATTATTTATTTATACATATTTACTATGTCATATTGATTTCAAGAATAATGTTAACTCGAATTATAATTTTTAAATTGAATTTATAAATTTTCTATATTTCGATAGAATATAGGATAGGACATTTTTACAATTTTATTTTCTATTTATTATCTTCTTTTGGAAAAAAAAAAAATGTGCAATAATTTTAACTGAAACTAAATATTATGAATTGACATTTGGGCTGAGTGTTTTCAATTATTAAAAACAAATATTTTCAAATTATTTTTATTACAAAAGCAAACACAAACATTAAAAATTTGTTAATATATAAAAATTGCACAAAATTTATTGTAAAAATTTTAATTAAAATTGAAAGGTTACTGTAAGCCGGTTGGCAAAATTAGGATTACTTGTAATGCTACTTCAAAAAAAATAACAATAAAATAATTGTGTTGGAGTACTTTTGAAGTACTAAAGTACTCCTTAAAGTCCATAATTAAGTATTTTTGTACCTTTTTGTCTTTATTTACACATCAGTTTCAAAATTATTCAATAACTCAACCTAAATTATTTCATTAAATTTAATATTATAAATTATGTTTTAATTTTTTTAATTATATTATTTTATTTTTATTATTTTATATTTATATTTTATATAAAAGAATAAAAATAATTTAACATATTTTTACAATCATATTTATTATTTTTTATATTAATATTAATTTTTTATTTAATATTATTTTAATTGTTACATATATTTTTAATTCATTTAATATCTTATTAGATGTTATTACAATACCATTTAGATTGTTATGTACAATACCAATGCTCTTAATAGTTCAGTACGAAAGTACATAATAATTTGGGTATAGACTGTTGCCATAATATCGTAACCTTATATATTTACATGCTATTTTCTATGTTTATATGTCAATATGTCTGAATGTTTGATAACAGTACGTTTAAATGAATAAAATCTCTAATGTTATGATCGTAACGTCGCCGTAATTTCAAGCGTTATAATTTCGTGTTTGCATTTGATTTTCTAGATTTTGTTTTTTGATATTTTGTATTCACTTCACCATTAAAAAAATATTTTTTGATAGTTTTCAAATCATTCAAAAATCATTGTTGTTCAAAAAAATTTTTTTTTTTTTTTGTTATAAATAACTGTAAACTTATAATATTTTTCAGTGAAATTTTTATATACTTACTGTTCGGTTGTTATTTGATTTATTTTTTTTTACTAACAAAATTCAATTTAGAAAATTATAATTAATAATAATTCATTATAATTAATTGAAAATTACTAATTTTATAATTAAAGTAATTTTATATGATGAAAATTTTCTTATCTTTTTTTTTTTTCTTCTAATTTTAGAATACAGAGAAACTAAAGGACTATGAACAAATTATTATTAATATCATTTCTTAAAAACAATTCGTATACAAAACAAAAAAAAAAAAAGAATAAAATATATTTAAGTGTCCTGTATCAGTGATCATTGAAGATCTTCTTTTTCTACTTAAAAAAATTTTTTTACTGCAAGCCACATATTAAAAACACATCAATATACAAAATAAATTAAATTACCTCAATTTTAATGTTATAAAAATATTTTATTCTAAATTTTACATACATATTTTATATTTTTGAATTTGCATTTAATATATTAGTAATTAATAATTATATACGTTTTATGACATGTTAAGAAATTTAAAAATTTAAGAAAATTTTTCTCAATGTATTTTAGTGATATAATTAAAAATAAAAATACATATAATTTTTGTGTTATATAAGTTTGTAGTGAGTAGTAGATTTAACTACTTTTATATGATTTTATAAATCAAAATCAAATATGAAATATTAAATAAATAAAAAAAAAAAAAATAAAAAACGACAAAAAAAAATATTAAAAATATAAAACAAATAATTAAAACAAAAAACAATAAAAAAATTAAAATATTTTAAAAAAATTCTTTATTTAATTGTATTTCTTTATTAATTTCAGTGTATAATATCCTTTATATTTAGGTTATAAATTTAAATTTAAAAACGAGTCCAAAATACATTTTTTTTTTTTATTTAAGTTAACTTTTTTGTAATTTTAGTATTATTAGAAAGCTTGGCCTATTTATGTAAACCTATAGATGTAGTGTAGTTATAACTGATATATATATAGATGTAAACATATAGATGTACTGTAGTTATGATTATTTTATATGAGACCAAACTCATATTATAAAGAAAATGTTTAAAATTTAGAAAGGGTTTATATTGGTATAGTATAAGAGGTTTTTTTCTCGTTGAGTTGTTTTTAATATGATTTAGGTTGAATTGCATTTGAATCATAAAAAATTGCATATTTTATGGGGAACATTTGTTAATTTTTATTGAATAAATTTAGCATGGTTGCGTTACTTCTATACCTCATCATACACTAAAATTAGTTGGTAGCCAAAGATCTATCATAAAACTTATCATTAATCATTATTCCTATATTCATTCTATTTCTAGTGAAACTTTTTTTTTCTCAAACTAAACCAAGTATGATTAAAGAATGAGTCCTAACTAAAATTTGATTCAGTAGTATTAATTAGTATTATAGTCAGTAGATTGAAAAATTTTATTACAAATAATTTAAAATTATTTTAACACGACGTGAATATAATTCAAAATATTTATTATGCATTACAATTTTTTTTTTTATCTCATTATTAATTTCAAATTAAAATCAAAAAATGTCATCAAACTATTTAGTTACAAATTTGGCTAACTTTTAAAGACGTTTATTTTATATTTATTATTTTAAGTTGAGAAATTTTCTTTACCAATATGTACTACCAAAAATAATATAAATTATAGTTTATATTATTTTTGATACTACTATTCATATTCTTGATAGTAAAACGAAGGTCAAGGTTATCAAATTTTTTGTTATTCAAAAATACCGACACAAATACAATAAACCCCATATACATATGTTGAAAAAAACAACATATGTTGAATAAAAGCTCCAAAAAACAAAACACAGATGAATACATAGCAATTTGATAAATTTAAGACGGAATTTTTGAAATTTATGTTAAAAAAGAAGGCGTCCAGTTAATATGCGCGTGAGCCAATTTTTTTTTTAAACTAACATATTTTATGTATGTGGGTACATACTTT
The DNA here is from genome assembly GCA_963942445.1 of Argyra leucocephala. Classification (NCBI taxonomy): domain Eukaryota; kingdom Metazoa; phylum Arthropoda; class Insecta; order Diptera; family Dolichopodidae; genus Argyra; species Argyra leucocephala. Next base: position 4,909,270 of record OZ012681.1, on the reverse strand, counting down.
ATTTTTATTTCATTATAAATAAAATTCAAAACAGGAATAATAATTATTACACTTTGGAATTTATATATGCGACGTGGAAGTAAAGTTTTAAAAAGTTTTATTTTGAGAACTGAGTTAGATTATTGAGTTTAATTTTTAGTAAACATTAATTGAAAATGTTAAGGTGTGGGAAGAGAAACAAGTATATTATATATATATATATATCAAAAGTAATATAAACTATAGTTTGTATTATTTTTGATTGTATATATAAGTTGTTCTGGAGATATCAGTTTTAAGCCGGATCAGAATATTTGGTTCATAAAAGCTTAATATTAGTATTTGCAAAATGATATAATTTAATCAAACATATTAATATTCATACATACATACCATACAATTAAAAATCAATAATAATCGATTAGTATTTAGATTTTGGATGACTTCAAAAATATATACATACATATATACAGTATAGTTTTGCGAATATGCATTAAGTGAGGATATATTAATATTTTACTATATTTAACTATTAATGGTAAAATGTATGCAAAAATGTTTATTTTAATGAAAAAATAAAATTTAATTAATTATAAAACTAAAAATGTCAATAACCATTAGATTAATGAATAATATGTAAAATGAGTGCATAGTTCTGCTTGTGTTTATGTTCGCAGTAAAATCTACATTGCTGGAAGATGAAATTTGCGAAGGATTTTTGTGTTAGGACTTCGAAAAATACGTTTTATCGTCAGAAATTTTATTTACTAAATTTTATAATATTTAAATAAATTTAGTAAATAAAATTACATAAATATTAAAATTTTAACGCTTACAAATGTTTATATTCTTATTATAATAAAATATTTACAGATAAAAATCAAATTTTTTTTTTTACCTGTAACATCCTGTAAATAATGAACATCCTGTAAATAATAAACGTCCTGTAAAAAAAAACATCCTGTAAAAACATCCATTTAAGCATTAAATTTCGATAAGAATGTACAACATACTTATCATACGTCTATTTAGTATTAATACCAGTAGTTATATCCATACATATGTACATAGATTATTGATGCCTGACATCCATCCTATTTGTTTTAAATTTAAATAATTATTGACAACAGCATACAAAAAATATTTTTGTTCGTCATCATATCATACACATAAAAATGTTCTATCGAACAATTAGTTGGAGTGGAAGCATGTATGTATAACAGTATAACGCGACGTTAAAAAATAAACGTAACATAATTTGTGCGAAACAAAATTTATTTGGTAGCATGTAAAACAAAATAAAATCTTATTCCGAAAATCCGAAAAATTATTCCGAATATTCGAAAATTATTTTGACAATCAAATTAACTTAGAAAACTTCAAATATAAAAATTGCACAAATAATAAAAATTATGTGAATAGAATAGAGAATAAAATATGAAAAAAATAAAATACATATGTACATATGTAAACAAAATTTCATATGTAATTATTCATTTGGTTATTTCTTTCCTCTATATTTAAAAATATAAATTTCGTATACATATTTCAAAAGTAATGTTTACGTTAAAAAAAATGTACTTGACGTTGCTTAAATGCTACTGAAAAAAACGTCATGTTTCTACATATTTTCAGAATGAAATTAATTTCAACGTTGCTTACATGCTACCAAAAGTGTTAAAATATCTTATTTTAGCTAACGTAACAAACGTTGTTACGTGCTGCCACTCCTGGAACGTTTTGAATATAGGAGTGGCAGCACGTAACTTGTTCACGTTCGTCAAAAAGACGTATTAACACTTTTGGTAGCATGTAAGCAAGTTGACGTTCGTTGATTTTAACGTATACGTTTATTTTTAAACGTCAATGATTTTCTTACCGTGTACTAAAATTTATACGAGAGAGATAGTTTTTTTAATAATTTTGTGTTATTTTAATAATAAAAATATAAAATTTAAATATTTGTAATAAAATTTTAAATCTTAAGAAAATTAAATTTTATAGTTTTTATAATTTTTATTTTTATTTTATAATTTTTAATTTCTTTTGATAACATTTTATTTCTGGAATAATTGAAGTATTTTTGTTTGCAATAAAAAAATTATTTTATTTCTGTGATAATTCAAGCATTTTTTATGTGAAAATAAAATAATTTTTTTTTTAATTTCTTAATAATTGAGTGTTTTAATTTCTTTAAATAAAATACTATATGTATTAGTTCATTGAAAATATCATATAAAATATCAACTGAATTGGTTTGTTTACATTTATTTTATTTATTTTTTTTTTGATTTTAGTCTATTATAAATTCTATATCTATTGAAACGGGCACATAATTTTTATTATTTTTGCGGTTTTTATATAACAATTTTGTTCTTCAAAACTGAAAATAATAAGGCGAAATACAAGAATTCAAAAAAAAAAATTCTAAAAAATTTAAATTCATTTCTTTTTATTTCAAACCTCCATTAAATTTGAAAAACATATGTTTTTTGAAGTTTTAAATAGGTTAGTTTGATTGTCAAAATAATTTTCGAACATTCGGAATATTTTTTCGAATTTTCGGAATAAATTTTCAACGTGATGTTTTACATGCTACCAAAAAAAATCTTTGACGTTAAAATACTTCACGTTGATTTTTGAACGTAAACGTTTTACGTGCTGCCACTCCAGAATGTCATGCCTGTGCAGTATTATTATTACTATTTTTGCAAAAATTGAACTGTAATGAACTGTACCTAAAATAAACAAAAAAAATCATTCAAAGTGATAAAAATCGAATGCAAACAAAAATTTTTCATCATGTACGTATTTTGTTCTTCCGTTTAATGAACACGTTTCGAACATGTGCGTTGGTCTAAGAGCCCTACAACGCTACAACAGTATTATACCAGTAATATACCAGTAATAGTTGTATGTATATCTGTATGTTTGTATAACCACGTATAACCATTAATCTTGTACCAATATCAAGTACTGTCTTTGGTGCATGTTACCAGAATATTAATTAAATAATAAACTATCGTACGATATCGTACGAGCTAATGAATGAATCCAAATTAATTCGTACGAACCTAAATGAATTGACTTCATTTTTTTATACGAACTAATTTTTTTTTTAATTAATATTCTGTATAATTTTTTTTGTTTTAACATGATTTCAAATCATGTTGTACCGAAAACAGTAAATATACCAAAAGACTACAAACTTCATTTATTATATTAACTTTTAAATTGCTTTAACTCTAAACCTCATAACATATTTTGTCACGTAAATTTATAACATGAGCCTGGCAGGCTCACCTTATAATGTAATAGAAAAAAATAATTTTTAATAAATTTTAAATTTTTTATTTCAAATAATTAATTTTTAAATGTTTAAAAATAACAAAATTAACAAAATAAACGATACCGTTTTTGAAATTGCAGTACGAGATGGTCACAAACTTTCACCAAGAAATAAATTTCTTTTATTGGAATTTTTTTTGTCCAAATAATGTTGAACTCTATTTTTACTTGGAAGAAATTTGAAGATAAGTTTTATTTCGGCGTAAAGTTCCTACAATCGTCAATCCATTAGATAACAAACTTTTTGCAAGTTCTAACGTTGTGAAATGGTTATCCATTGTAATATACAGTTCAGTTCCAAAATGTGGTGTACACAAATTCTCCACTACATTTTGAGAAAGTCCTGTTGCTCTGTTATTATCTTTGTTATTACCTTTGAGTAGGTATGCCGTCTGAGAGTTACAAAGCCACCAAATTTTTATACCATACTTGTCAGGCTTTGATTGCATATGTTGGCATTAATTGTTCCTTTACGATAAGATTTTCTTTATGTACATATATATAATATTTTCCCAAATTCTTATTTATTGTTTCAAACATGTCTCTATTGGAGCTAATTTGCCAAATCTAATAAAACGTAAAATCCGTCAAAGCGGTTTACGCCTATAGTATAGCTTTGAATATAATTGAACCATAGGCTCCTAAAACGATCGATAACTTTGGTTATTTGATTCCGAAAAAGGCGTGCAATTGCGGCATATGGTTTCCAGTGCAAAATATTAATTTAGACAAAGCGTTAAGGCCTTTGAGCCCATTTTTTACCATCTTTTGCAAAAAATTCTCCATGAGAATTTTTATAATTTCACCGCTATTATCAGAATCATAAGATAATTCATCTTCTGTTTCTGAAGCTACGGATAAATGATCCTCTTCAGAGTCAATTGGCACATCATCGATTTCTATGTTGTCAGTCACTTCACCATCATTTATTCATGTCAAAACTTGCGCTATTAAGAAATTATTATGAAATATTATATGAGAGCCTCTAGGCTCATGTTATGAATTTACGTGGTATTTGTTTTAAGCAAAAAAAAAAAAAAACCTATGTATTTTTGTAATTGTAATATGTAAATATTGACCTAAATGAAGATTAGAAAGAAGAACCGATACAGTATTACGAAAAATTTAGAAAACACGTATAGTTTTGAAAAAAAATGAGCAGCCTGATAGGATACAATTATTTTAACATTTTATCAACTGTGCGAGCTTCAATGATGTAGGGGAAAAAAATATTATTAATCTCGCTTTGCTTTAGGTCTACTTTTATTTCTTGTTTTACCAACCTTACTTTTATTACGACAGTTGCATGAATGTAGATTTGGCCGTTTGGCTTGGTTTTGTATTTATTAATCTATCTATAGCAGAGATGATCGACGATGATGGTTCATGATATTTATTTGGTGATGTCGCAAATGCACTTTTATACATACATTTTTCTTAATCCATATAAAACGGGCACAAAAGTATTTTTGCAATATAATTTTTGTATGAAGTCAGAATTTATAAAGCTGCAGTTTAATATAATAATATGTGAAATATTAAAACAATTATTTCAAACTATCTGTTACTGTATGACTGTACTTATATAATATATAATTTCCTGTAAAAGATTCAATAATACGAAATCAAATGTAAGACTTACCTCCTTGCGAATTCAATTTTACCAAAAATTCAATACCGTTATAATTAAAATAAATCCGATAATTTAATATAAAAAAAAAGTATATCAAATAAAATCGAAATAATGTTCATAGTTAGTTGAATACAAAAATTTGTGGTATTTTTCTATTTTCTAAAAGGTAATTTTGAAGTACTAAACAATAAAATATATTTTTATACGATTTCTACATGATGTGAACATTTTTGAATTTATTAAATTAATTATTATACATTTTTTTTTTTTAATTGAATTGAACTTCAATTTGATATTTTTCGAATTCAGAAAACAAACGTGTTCAAGCTCAGTCTGCTGCTCATGGAAAAACAAAATATGAAGAATGTCATCGAAAAATTCAAAAAGATTTGCCAACTTACAAAATGGAAGAAGTCAACAAACATGATTCGTAAGTAGAAATGTAAATTTAAAATCAAAGTTTATTAAATTTAATTTTTTTTTTGTTTTTGTAGAGAAAAATCAGTTTGGGTAACCTATGGTGTTGGTGTTTATGATATAACAAAACTTATACCAATTCATCCAGGTAGTAAAAATATTATGATGGGTGCTGGATCTTCCCTAGAACCATTTTGGGAAATTTATGGTCAACATAAAACTGAACATGTTTATCAATGGTTGGAAACATTTCGTATTGGTAATTTAGATTCAGATGATAAATATGTTAAAAGCACTGATGATTCAAATGATCCATGGGTAAATGAACCAAGGCGACATATGATTTTAAAACCAGCATCTAAAAAACCATTTAATGGAGAACCGCCAGCTAATATTTTAGTTGAACAATACAATACACCACAGTAAGCTGAAATATATTTAATATTCTTTACAGTTAAATTATCATTGCGAAATATTTAGGATTAAGAGTAAACGAAAAATTAATGTTACAAAATTTAAATTTTAAAATGGTAGTCAGAAACTTGAATGTATAGTTCAATAATATAAATTGCATTTTAGATATTTCGGATTAATAATAATATTAATTAATAATAGTTTTAAAATTTAAATTTAGATATTTATAAATTAATTTTTTTCCAGAGACATTTTCTATGTTAGAAATCATTTACCTGTACCAGATTTAGATGAAAAAACTCATGAAATAGAAATTTTGAATGAAAATACTAAAAAAACAAAAATTTTAAAAATGTCTGATATAAAAAAATTACCAAAACATACAGTTACAGCGACTATAATGTGCGGTGGAAATAGACGTTCCGAAATGTATGATGTAAGTCACACTTCTTAAGCCTATATCTGTACTTATTTATGTAATATAGTTAATAATACTTTTAATTTTTTAGTATAAACCTGTAAAAGGACTTTATTGGGGAAAAGCAGCTGTTGGTAATGCAAAATGGACTGGTGTTAAATTACGTGATATTCTTCTATCAATGGGAATCAAATCAAATGACAAACAACATGTTGTTTTTGAAGGAGCTGATTTAGATCCAGCTTCTAATCCATATGGTGGTTCAATTCCTTTATCCAAAGCAATGGATGAACGTAGTGATGTAATATTGGCCTATGAAATGAATGATCAAACCTTGTCACGTGATCATGGTTATCCGTTACGTATTATTGCACCGGGTGTTGTAGGTGCAAGAAGTGTCAAATGGGTAACAAGAATTATTATTTCAGATGATGAATCCAATTCGCATTGGCAACAAAATGATTATAAAGGTTTTAGTCCAAGTACAGATTGGGATACAGTTGATTTTAAAAAATCACCAGCAATTTTAAATATGCCTGTTACATCAGCAATTTGTATACCAGAAACAGGTGAATCGGTTAAAGTTTCAAATGGTATGATTACCGTTAAAGGTTATGCATGGTCTGGTGGTGGTAATAAAATAGTTCGTGTTGATTTGACTGCTGATGGTGGTGAAAATTGGATTGTTGCAAATATTATTAGACAAGGTGATGAACAAGCTGGTCGACATTATGGTTGGACATTGTGGCAAGCAGAAATTCCAATAAATAAAAATCAAAAAGAAATTGAAATATGGTCAAAAGCAGTTGATTCAAATTATAATGTTCAACCAGAAACTTTCAAAAATACATGGAATTTGAGAGGCGTTTTAAGTCATGCTTATAGTAGAGTAAAAGTTAAATTAAGTCATTAGAGGCAGGATTGTAATTATATGAGTGAACCGATTTTTGATATATTGGTTTTTAAAGGCTGAATTGCATATTTTTATTTATGTACAAAAGTTTTAAACTAAACACAATCAATAACTTTTTTCTTAAAGAGCAATTAAGAATTGTAGAATATAATATTTTTAGACCAATTAATTGTAATTAGTAGATTTGCAAGTGAAACTTGTACAAATTACTTTAAAGTACTTTACCAGTTTTGAAAATAAATTTAAAATATATGTATGTATATACAATATACATATGTATGTACACATTAACTATTGTGTTTTTTTTTTAGATTACATAAATACATTCTTTTTTATTAATTAATCGAATTTTGTTTTTAATGACATTTTAATTAAATGGTTTTAGTTTACTTTCACAATTACTTTTATTTTTCATATATGGATATATGTAAATAGATATTTGGAGTAAACTGTATATTGTCAGATAGAATTATAATGGTTTCGTTGAGTTGAGTTGTGTGGATATTATGGACCTAGATTTTTAAACTTTCTTGAGGTGCTCATAAGTCATATGTGCACAATGCAAATTTGTACAGCTTGTCACAGACCACAGTTCAATCAATCAGAATTTGATAGCTTCGATTTTTTAACCTATAAAATTCAAAAAATCATCTTGACAATTTTGATATTTGCATTCAAAATCATCTAACTTCCGCTATAGTAATTTTATTTGTAATTAAAACAAAAACAAGAACGTTTTATATGCATATTTAGATGTTTTATTATAAAACTATTCCTTCAAAATAGACCAAAATTATCTATTTTACATACTTAAGTAGAATACAAATTTTTTCATATTTATTTAAACCTTTTAACCAATTTTTTCTTCAAAAAATTTAAATCCCAAATTTCTTTTAGCTGCAATTTTCTACCCTTATCATAATTCTCGAATCGAACATATAAGTGGACGAATTCGCTGTCATGCGATCATGATTAGCGAAGCGAACTTAATACGTTCATGAAAAATTTAAGTGACAACCGTAAAACAAAAATAAAAAAAAAATTTTTTGTTGTTTTTCGAGTAAAAATGGAGGGGAGGGTAAATTTAAAAAAAAATGTGAGATTATTTACAAAATTTATGAATAATATAATAATATGATATTATTTGCAGCTATAAAAAAAAAGTTTGATAAGCTGGTGCAATTGAGAGAATAATGATTAAGCTTGTGGGAACAGCAATTGGAATAAAAGTGCATTAAAAGTGTTGTGGAATTGATTTGCAACCGAATTAAATTTATTAGGATTTTCAAAACGTGAATTCAAAGAGTAGAATAAATCATTGTTTATTTGTTTATTCGTCTATGTACTGCGTGTTGATAATAATATGATTACAGGTATTGAAAAAAATAAAATATATAAAAACAACCGTCATAGGAACAAGCTGTCGATGCTCTGTTTAGCAAAGAACAAAATCCAGAGAATCCAAATTAATCTAGAGAGCCGTTCTAAGTGTTGTTACAAATTCAAGAACCCTAAAATGAAAAATAGCAGTAAATATATCCGAAACAATCGAAACTCTGAATTATTGCCAGTGATAATTTCCTACATCGTATTGCACAGACTAATGTTACTATTGGTAATATATTCCATTTGTTCTAATTTAAGGCTTCGATTTATGTTTCACTGAATTTAAAATATAAAATAATGCATCTTTATTCAACTGAAAGTTTTTTTATTAATCTGTCAAAATATTTAATTTTCAAGTGTTAGGTTAGCAACGACTTTTCCACAGCGAATAAATTTATTCGCGAATCGTGATCACATTAACGCGAACATTCGACTAGCATATTCGCTTCGACTCACATTCGATTCGAGAATCAGGATAAGGGTATTCATTCGTCGAATTATAACTGAAATGTGTCATAAGTCATATATAATAAGGGCAGTTAAAAATTAAACAAGTGTTGAAACTTTAATTGTCTTTTTAATTTTTAAATAATAATATATATGTATATAAGTAGTTTATATCTCTTTAATATATAATTTTGCATTAAATTTAAATTTGTAGTTTTATTTTTGCAATTTTTTTTTAATTTATTAAAATACAGAAACCATTTCAAAAATAAACAAGAAGAATTTATATGAATATAATATTCTTTCTATTAAAATTTAAAATTTTTCAAATTAATATTATTTTATTTTATTAAAAAAATACACAAATTTTTTATGAATGCACAATTTTTAAGCTTTCTTATATTCGAAAAAATAGATAATTTTATTTATTATGGAAATATTAATGAAATAATCTTAAACTAAGCCAATAAAAAAAAAAAAAATTAAATAAATAAACGAAAAATATATATATATATATATTTAATATTAGAATTAAAAAGTTAGCTTTTTTTTTGTTTTTGTTTTTTTATTTTTATAATACATAAATATAACTAGGACAAAAAAAGAATATAATATCGAAAATACAATTCTAACGAATTGGTAAAAAAAAAAAAAAAATTAAAGTAATGTTTTTCACAAATATTTTTGAACAAATGAGCATCTTAAACAATAAAAATAATTGCATCAATATTAAATCTGATTGATTCTAACATACTTGGTTTGATTGAATGATAAATTATCAAATTTCAAATAGTTTTATGCCTTAGTTTCATATATTTTTATTTTAAAATTTTATTTTCCAATGAATGGCCAATGAGATTTTCTAGAATTTATAGATCCAATACTGCTGGCACTTAGTGTACTACTGCTATGTGTACTACTTCTTCCTGATGAATATGTACGATTTCTAAAATCGTTTAATGTTGGAGAAGTATCACCAGCATTTCCATTATTAGAATTTGTTACAACACCAACAGTACTATGATTTCCATTTGAATTTGGTATAGCAAAAATATCCTGAACATTGGGTCGGGATGATTGCCTATTATCTATTGATTCTGAAATTAAATTAGATTATTTTCAAATTAAAAAAAAAAAAAATGTAACTTTAATATTTACCTAAAATTGGCACTTGATCATAAAAAGAACCTTGCCGCGTACTTCTTAAGAAATAATTTCTTGGATTGCATGGAACAGCTAATTGCATTGGTTCTGATTGGCATACATTTCCCCATTGATTGTGTTCTCTAATAGCTTTTTTAACTGCTGAATACCATTTTAAGGCATCAGGTGCTGTTTTTGTTCTTAGAATGTATTCCTAAAAATTTGAATTAATTATTTGAATAGTGCCAAAAAATTAAAAATTAAAATTTTTATACTTCAAGGCTTGCATTTTCTAGATTTATTACAACTAAATCAGTCTCTCCTGCTCTTAATTTAAGTTTTGTTTCACGTGTTATATCAACTGAACGTCTTGGCTGATAATTTGCTTGAAATGCTTTTTCATCATCCCAGAGCTCAACTCGGAATGCTTGAAGTCTAGCATAACCTTGTATAGGACGTGCTGGCTCTTTTTGTATTAGACATAAATCACCACTTATTGTTGATTGTTCATAAAAATCTGGTTGAACAGCTAAACGACAACAAAAATGACCAAATAATGGTAATTTATTACTAATATTTACTGTTGTATTATTTGGATTCAAACATAAATCATGAGTGTGAGCTGTTTCAGATGCATCAGCTAATGTTAAATGTGCAGTTGCAATCAATTCAAATTTTGGGCCACTAAAATAATAATAAAAAAAAAAAAAATTAATATATTGAACTTCGAAACAAATTTAATTCAATTTACATACATCTTAGTATTATTTAATTCATCCTTTAAATTAGCAGCTAATTTTCTTCCAACAGTTCTGGATATTGATGAATGTATGGTATTTTTAATTTTTCTTGGTGTTGATGCAATTGAAAGATCAGATTCCATCATAACAGCATAAACTTCCAATTTCATTTCGAAATCTGGAGAAATATTTGAGCTGGAAAAATAAAATGAAAATAATTTTTGAAATTTTTTGAAAATACTGTGATTTTGTGTTTTTCAATACTTACAACAATATGGCATCATTGAAACAAAGATCAGTTAAATTTCTATCGACTGGTGACAGTAGTGATGTATCATAAATTTCTGTACCAATTTTAGCTAGACAAAAAACAGCAAATCTTCGATAATCACCTTTATTTTTGAAATGATCGGTATCCCGCCACATTAATGGCATACGAATTTCACTTAATGAAACTTTTCCACGTGGTTTTAATTTTGCTACAGTATCTTTATCACGCTTACGACGTTGTAATTCTGCCATATAAGCACTCATTCTTTCATTTGATGTTAGAAGATTTTTAGCTGCTTCTAGCATTTGTGTATTATGTATTGTATGATTGCTTAAAGTATTTGATGAACCATTTCTAGAATTATTACAAGCTGCTAATAATTTTGCAGAACCTTCACGCATTTTTATCTCCAAATCGATTTTTTGTTCTAAATCAAGCTCCTGCAAAACAAATAAACAAATTAAAAAAGATTAATTAGTAATTTAGCCAATTTATTAAATTTACAGTTTGAGAATAAGAGATATGTACATTTAATTATTTATTAAAAAAAATAGACTGAGTGAAGTTTACAATATCGAAATTAGAAAAGTAGCAGTTTGTCAATTTAATTTATTTTTTTTTTAAATTATTTTTATTGAACATTTTAAATATATTTTATTTTTTTGTAATTTACTCAAAATGTTAAGAATATTTAAGGATCATTTTGTACCAAAGTATAAGAGTGGAAATTGGATTTATGATGAATTCACTGAAAAATTTAAATTTATTGCAAAAGAATGTGATAAAACAGAACCAGACCCTTCTTTACCAACACCAATTCAAATTGGTGAATTTAAATTCAAGAATTCAATGGATGAAGTCGAAGAGGTTATCTTAATGTCAATTTCACTTCCAAGTAAATTGTTTTCTCCCCGATATGAATAAATTTATTCAATTTTAGATAATAATGCAACGAGTATTCGTCAGAGATCAATTAAGTTATGATAGTGATGTAATTACAATTCAAGATATTAAGAATTTGGTTCTTTTTCTTGCTCCATCTGAAATTATGACCAATAAATTTATTGAATTCGTATATCAAGAACCAATTGATAAATTATTGAATGCATTAATAATATATTTTGAATATTTTCTTAAAATTGTTGAATATTTATTAATAGAACGAGATGAAATGTCAAATAAAATTGAAATGAATAGATTACAGAATAGTGAATCTGCAAAAGTAAAACAAATGTTGTCAGAATATTTATCACAATATAGATTATTAATTGCTAGAGAATATGCTAAGGTTTGATAAATACTAACATTGCATTAAACTAATCAGTTGATTTCATTGAATTATTTATTCTATATTTTACAAATAGATTATTATGGGAACCCATGGTTTAAAACAATTTCATCATATAACAAATATTTGTAATATTTCAAAGACAATTTTAGATCGTAATTTTCATGAAGCATTTATTGCATTTTGTACTCAACTTATATGGATTAGTCATCATCGTAGAGCTTACAAAATTATTGGTGAGCAAATTTCATATTTTACCCAATCCCTTTATACTACTATATATAAGTATACAGGCATTGTTTCACTTATATAATATAAGATTTGTTCAGTAAATTGTTCTAGAATGTTCTTAAGTAAAAAAGGACACTTTTATGTGTTCATTAGTTTCCGTTAATTGAACTTTATGGCCAAAAGTGCTCTCATTATATTGTGCAAAACAATTTCAAATTGATATTTCTTGTTCTGATTTTTTTGACAATAAAGATCAACAAAAATGTTCAATATATCTGTTCTAAGTGGTTCTATTTGACAGTTAATTGTCATAGTCCAAAACTGTTCTGTCCGATTCTATTCTAGATCTACTGAACAACCTTATAATGTATCTAAAATAACAATATGAACAATTAGAAATTATTAATTGTTTTCAGATAGTGAAATGAATAGACTTTTTCGATCACATCATTTCAATTTGACAGAAAATGACAGTTTATCCAAAGAATATATTAGATTCAATAGCGTTGAACAACAAATTCTATTCGGCAAAAATGATATACGTTGTAATTTTAGAAAACAAAATTCACCATTAATACAAGAAATTTCAAATATTTCAATAAAAAATCAACCAATTTTATGGATTGGTGAAAAAAAATATCGTGGAAATGATTTGAGAATTATAGAATTGGAATTAGAATTTGTTATACCGGATAGTCAATTGGCAATGATTGATGTTTCACATGGTATTTTAGGACATCCAAAAACATTTTATAATACAATGTTAACATTAGATTGGGCAGTTATTAGAAAAATGAATTATAGTGTAAAATATGATCCGTATAAATTAATTAGAAGACCCTATATAAAAATACCAAATTGGGAGGAGTTCACAAAATTGTAAGTGCAAAAAACTTAAAAAAAAAAAAAATATTTTTATTATTTTTCAAATATTGTTTCTTTCTATTTTTTGGATTTTATTTAAGAAAAATACACAATAAACCTTATTTCGAATTAAAAGATGTACGCTATGAAAAAGACATAATTGATAAACAAAAAAAAATATGGCGTACACGTGATAAAATTGTCAATCGAATGAAACAAACTGAATTATCAAATGACATTTTGATTGAATGTCAAAAACAAATTGATGAATTAAATAAAGAAGTGAAAATTGATCATGAATCTATTGTTAAAAAATTTCTAATGGAGAAAAATAAATTAAAAAAAAAATCAAAGTAAATAATAATGAAAATTTTTTAAATAACGTTGAACCAATTGTATGTAATTTAATAGGAAAATAATTCCGTGAAATAAATTTGTACGTGAATCTGATATAAACAAAATAAATCTTATTTTTTTTTTTTTATTAAAAAAAAACTAGAATTATTGAAAACAGTAGAATATTTTCCTTTTAGTTTAACTAAATAGACATACAACAGATACGGGTATATACGCCTACTATTTTCAGACAGTGTTTTTGTACTCGACTAAGGAGGAAAGCAATCTAATTATTTATTTATTTTTATTTGACAGGTAGAAATTTGATCTTTTTCACAACTGTTTGGTTGTTTACCTTCCATTTTTCAATGGAATAACACAGGTAGAAGAGCGTTGGGTAATTATATTGTTATTATTTAAATTATGTTAGAGTGGCAATTGTTAGCTGTATTAAGGTTCCTATTATGTATTTCGATCGACTTTCATCGAATCGTTCATCGTTATCGTTAGAGTTATTCGATTGTAATCGTTAGTGCCATTATGTATTTCGATGAGAATTTGATCGAAAGTGTTTTAAAATGCTGCCATTGTAAAATTGAAATCTACGATGAAAATGACATATGTTTGATTCTTTGACTGTCAAATTCAAATTATTATACGAAAAAAACAAACAAAACAATAGTTTTATAACTATTTGAAATTTTTAAGTTGAAGTTAAAAGTGTTTAAATAAAATAAAAATTATTGAATTAAAAGTTTTTATTTATATTTTTATAAATGATTTTAGCAGAGTTAAATTTTTCAGTTTCTGATAGTGCTAAAAAACTCTATCAAATTGTAGAGTTAAAAAACAAGCCAACATATAGTCGGGTTTATTCCAATCCACTGGATTTGGAAGATTATTCGTTATTATCTACAAAACTTAATTTTATTAACAGTTTTGATCAAAATTTCCTGTTAAACAACATTGCTTTTATGGATTTATTAGAAAAATTAGGGTAAAAATTAAAATAGCCAATAAGTAACTGCGTATTAAGATTCTGTGCGGTTTGTACCAAAGAAATGATTTGCAACGTAGGAAATGATTTTCATGTCGGGCTAGCAGATCTATTTTTTTTTGTTATGCTTAAGGAAGTTTCATATAAAATTTGCAGTTTATACTTATGTCCAAAATGGATCAAATTCCATTACGCACTAGAAGAAAAAAGTCAGACAAACATTTTTATGATTAAAGTAGAATTACTGAAATAATTTATTTACACTAACTTTCATATTGCAGTTTGTTTGTAACTGGCCTTTCATTCCTATTAAAATTTATTTCAATAAAAAATAATTATGAAGAATAAAGTATTTTTACCTACTTCCATTTCAACTTTTAAATTTATTTTTATTCCAAAAAATATCATAAATATAAAACAAAACACCAAGTGTCACTCTTTTATTTTATCCGTTCAATTCAAAATTAAAATAATTTGTACAAAATCGATGTTTCGATGTCTCTTTCGTGATAAAACTTTACATCGATAAACTTTCGACAATCTCTGAACGATATCGAAATACATAATGACAATTTTACATTTTGACATTTCGTTCGATCAAATCGTAATCGTTATCGAAATACATAATAGTCCCCTAAGTGGTCAACAGTTTTATCAGAAAATTTTATATAATTTTCGATATGCCTAACTTACTCATAGTATGTATATGTACGTACACCAAATTCCAAATGCCCTTTGCGATACTCAATTTGTCTCTGCTCTGCTCAGACAACAATTTGCCAGTTTTCCACTATTTTTTTTCGTTCTTCATGCCCTCAATCTCCGATTTATATTCATTTGTTTACTTTATATTATTTTAAATCTAAATTTATAACTATATATTTCAACTATATATATTTCGCACCTCTAAATTGTAGACCAAAATTGATTACCAAAATTGATTAAAGTTATTACAAACAGTGGTGAAATGGTGAGTATAAATAAAATCATTTAATAGAAAAGGAATTTTTGACAATTACAATAAATAATTGATTACATTCAATTTTCTGACATTTAGATTGTCGTTTAATTTTTTTCATATTTGGGATAAAATATTTAAATGTGACAGCATAATGCGCTAACTATATGTCATAAAATATGTGATATTCCGTAAATAGACAATATATGTAAATGCCAACAATTGACATATGCGGTAATTAAATTGAATCTGATAATTCGTTAAATTTTCGTTAAACATAGAATTCTTATATTAAATTCAATTCAAACTGAATTCGATATATAGCCCCAACTATAATAGTCATATGATATCATATGATACTTCGTTAAATGTCCGATATGATTGTATAATATGATATAGCAAAATCATATGCTTAACTATAATTGTCATATCTAATCATATCAAAATGTCAAAACCAAAAATTAAAAGAAGTGAAATAAAAATATGAATTCAACAAATAAATGTTTTTTTTATTTTTATTTTGAGTTTTGATTATGTTCTTAGTTAAAACGCAATTTTCCTTTTAGTTACCAAAAAATATTTTTTATTTATTTACAATGCTGTTAAAATTGTTTATGATTGGTTATGATTGTTTATTACTTAACGAATGATTTTGAAAAGACAACGAATGATGGCATATGACTATTATAGTTGGTTAAATGAAATGTCATGTTGGTGTACAAAAAAATGTCATATCATATGATAACTTATTACTATTATAGTTAGAGGTTATGTGATTTCTTGGTTGTTGTTTGTTCTATGTACATAGTTTGTTGTTGTTTTTCTAAGAAATATTTTCTTATGTTATACAATGTCATTATGGGTTCACATATTCTTTGACAAATATGTATGTAAGCTTCGTTAAACAATTTTACATTTATATTATGTAGTTCTATATGTCATTATTGTTAGCGTATAAATATTTTGACGTCTTAAAACATCAACAAAAATTTAATGAAAACTTAAATGCAAAATAGAACGTCCAGCACCACTCACAAGACTGAAAACGTCATCATTTTTGTAAAAATAAGTAAAAAATGTTCAACATAGAAGAAAATGATAGGTTGGTTGGTAAATAGAGATACATTAACCGTCAAAAATAAAAAAAAAGTATTGAAAAATTAATCAAAAAACAAGATATGGCCTGCAATCCAATCCGTCTATTAAAAAATGGTAAAAATTTTCATATAAATAATTTATCTAGTTTCTTAAATTATATCAATTTAAAAGAATTACTTTAATGTGCTCATATTTTATACAAAAATTTTCTTAAATCGAATACAATACTAAATTCTTAGCGAATTCTCTTAATAAGTAACAACTAGCAAAATAATAAATATCCTTTTTACATTACCAGCATACTAATTTCCCATGATTTCATGTTTAAGTTTAATTTAGAAAAAAAATATTTTTTTATATTTTTATTATTTTTTTTCATTTTGTTTTTTGTGTCTGGTAAGGAAGGAAGTAACATGTTCTTGTAAAACTCTTGAACATATTGCATTGTAGTAACCTTTAAAAGTAAATTGGTATGTTATTAAAACAAAAAAAAAAAAAAAACCACAACTTTAATAAAAATAAAAATAAAAAAGGAAGATGATATTTAATTTCCTTTTCGTTTATATATTTGCAGTCAGTATGTTTTTGTTGTTGTTTTGTGAATTATGTATATTACCCTTTTTTTTCTTTTGAATTTTAATCCTTGATATTGAGACAGACACGTTTTAATATTTCAACAATGTTGGAAAATTTTTTAAGTTTTATTCTAAAAACCGGATTTACACTTATATATATTTTTTTTTATATCAGGGCTGTGAAACCAAAAATATAATTATGACCCGAATTATATTTAAAACTGAAGCTCCAAATCCAAGTTTTTTTTTTTCTTCAGTTTTTCTCACATTTTTTACCAATACTCTCTGCTAAAGTAAAACTTCTGTGCTGTAGAAGGTATGAGAAGAAAAGGACATGATTCATATTTGAACTCTACAAAATCTATCTTACCTACCTTTACAAATAAAAAATATATATTTATCATATTTGAGTCATAACAATAATAGTTAGAATCGCTTATATGAATTTCGGTTATTCGCATTACAGGCAGAAATGGTAATATGTATATGCTTATGCATTGCAGTACTGTCATTTAAAGTGGCACACTTAAGATGACAGTTTACAGGAAATTAGATCAACATACATAATTGGGTTTTTCATAAACACAAACTGCAAAATCAAAATATGTATATTGCAAAAAAAATAATTTTTGTAAGTGAAACTTACTTATAAGACGTTTATCGATTTGGTAGAGAAAATGTTATAAACTCGGGTCACGCTAAATTGTGAGTCACTAATGTTATTAATATATACATTCATATACATTATAAATATAGATACAAAAACAAATTTTTTTTTTGCTGTTTTTCTTTTGTTTTTTAGATACCTACATGCTACATACAGACAAAGACAATACACGTAGTAGAGAATAATAAGAATAATAAGTAAAAAAAAATGATCAGAATAAAATAAAACAAAAAACAATTTTTTTTCTCATTTAAATACAAACAACAAAACAAAAAATAACATTTGAAGTTGTTCTCTTCTCACAGTTCTCATCAAAAAATATCCATTACAATTATAATATGCACTATGCAGTATAAAACACATGCAAATTTGCTAAAATTTGCTAAAATAGACGATAATAAGAATTTAACGTACAAGAAAAAGAAAAAATTAAGAGAGTAACAGAAAATGTTGGTTGAAATTAAATAAAAAAAAAAATTTATAATTTTAAAAAAAATTTGTTGATTAATAATTTTGATTTGGATAAAAAATTTTCGACAAAAATTTCGTTGAAATATTTAACAATATTATTTTCTAAGATATTTATTAACTATCATAAGATTTTTAGGAGACCTAACTAAAAGAGCGTTATCATATTCTTTAAATTCTGTGATTTGTAAATAGATGTTGTCCTCAGTATTATTTTATAATCGTATACTAATATGATAAATATTTAGGTTTACTATAATTTAATATAGTTAATAAAAAATAATAATGTTTGTAACTCCAAATTATTAATTACAAAAATATTAATAATATTTTATATTATTGTAATGTAATTATAATTTAATATTTTTAATAGGTATATTTATATACGAAAATAATAGTGTTTAAAACGAAAATATTAAAATAATAAAAGATCAGAATTAATCCTCGTATAAGGGAACAAACTAAATTAGAACTAACATTTTTTGCCACCCTGCCTCATATAAATAATAGGAGGAAACGTAAACAAATCCAAAGAAGAATAATGGAAACGCAAAATTTTTCCACAGTATAAAGCAAAAGGCAAGCATCTGTTTTGTACCTTTTCTCTCTCATAATAAATTTGGTATACGATAAGTAAATGTAAATTTTACCTCTTTTAACTAATGATATTTTGCTTGTTTTGGTTATTGAGCTAAGTCATTTAAAAATTTATTGTTTTAATTTTAGTTATATAAAAAAAAATATTGGTACCTATCTAAGTCTGCATATTATATTAAAAAAAAAAATTATTGCTACCTACATAATATGTATGCATACCTATTTAGCAAAAGTTATAATTTTTAGAAATAAAAAAGTGATTGATTATTAAAATTTTATTTTTTAAAATACTTTTAATTTTCTTCTTAGTTAATAATTAAAGTTTTATGAATTGAATTAAAAATTACTTATTTTAAATTTTTATATTGCATTGTTATATAACATGCATATTATATATTTATATTTAAATATTTTCTATATTGTTTATAAAACAATGATCGATGCGGTTTTTTTTTACACGATATTTACATAGATTCCAATCAAAAATTTTTGTTTTCTACTTCAGTTACCATAAGCCTATTGTATCTTTTTTAGAATATAATGAAAATTGTCTAATTTAATGGACGCTCAGGCCTCAATCTCAATCATCTGCATTTAAATGTTGTTTCACTTACTACCGCCAGTCCCATGAATGGACTTTCTTTTCTTTTTTTACAGAGTTATTAAAATTTGAATTTTCCACATTTGCAGTTTTCTGTTATAAAAAAAAAACAACAACACAACTGATTGTCATGCGTTATCTAATCTATTATAATTAGCTAAAAATGTTTATGAACAAAATACATACTTGTCAATATAGGCAATAATGCCAATATTGCTTGTTTATATAAATCACTATTTTAATTAATACAGATTTTGCGTGATAATTACTTAAAATGCTTGTTATTGATTCAAAGCTTTAAATTGTAATTTTCTTTTAAAATACTGAAATCCTATTAGAATCTACAACATTATTAGAGGTCTATTGCAGCAATGTTTTTTTTAATAATATCCATATTCAACACAAAAAGTGATTGCGGTTGAAAAAATTATAGTTTTAATACTTGATTTCATCGTTCTATGTTTTAGTTCTGTTTTCCAGCCCTGTCTTATACAAAAAGAGTTCTTCGCGGTGGTTTTGCAATTTTGTTTTTTTTTTCTTATTTTATATTTTTCAATGAATAAGTTGTTAACTACTAATTTTACTTGATGTAACCTAGTATTGTAACATTAAAAATTATGATGGCTATAAAAATTAAAATTCAAATAAAAGAAAAAAAATCTGATATTGTATCTTATAATGTATCTTATAAATTGCTTATAAAATTGTTGCAGTTATAAAAAAAAAAACAAAAAAATAAGAGTAACAAATTTTGAATTTGTTAACTGGATTTTGTGTTAATTTGTAGGGGGCTAAAAATTGTTTCCATCGATCAAATTTTCATAATTTTTTTTTTTTACATTTGAATTTTTCAGAAGAACACCTTGGCACGAATCACTAATATTTTTTTTTTGATTATAATTTAAAAAAAAACACATTTTTTTTTTAGATAGAAATTTGCAAGCTTATAAAGTAAGTATGTGTAAAATATGAAAAAAATTATTTTTCAATTTATTTTTGTTGTTGTTGTCTACAGTTGTTGTTTTCTGTGCAATAATAATATTTATAAGTACGTTTTTAAGGTGCCTACTTGGCTATTTAAATGATTTTTTCTTATGAAAGTGTATGTAAAAAATTTAATCAAATATGAATACTAGACAAATCCGTTCATTCACTTAATAATGTGGATTAGAACAATGTTATGTTATGAGTTAATTTGCATTTAAAGATTAACATCTCAAAATTTACACCAATAAAAAACATGTATGCATTAGTAGAGTACATGTGTCTTAAAATCGCTTAAAAAATAGAAACGTGTGAACACTTTAAGTTTTAATTACGAGTAATTAGTGGTACATAACAACCGAAATATAAAAAAAAATAACCAATGATTTTAAAGTAGAGATACTCAATTGTTTTAGATATACTATAATTAAATCTATAGTTTGGATTACAGTGCAGTACATTGTTGCGTGTGTTAATTATTGTTTCGGTATTGTCATCGGTAAATTGCATATTCTTTGAAATATTTTTATATTTCGAAAATAATATTTTCCATTATCGCAGAATATATATAATAATATAGTTATATTAAAATACCTAAAAATATAATATAGGTATATTAAATCAAATTTATATTATGTGTTACATTAACTTAACGAATTTTCTCATTCAGGATTTTAACAATTCAAAGTTACGATCCGGACTAGTATGTTGATGTCATTATGTCAAGTGAAATTCAAATAATAATGATGATAAGATATAATTTCAAATATTACTGATCTTTTAATCTCGAACACCCTTGTTTAGACAATAGACATGTATAATTCATTAGTTTTACTATAGATTCTATAACAACAATGTTAAAGAAGCTACCATAAAATATGCAGTCAGATAATTTACCAGAAAATTCTAGAAATAATTAAAATTAAAAAAATTAAAATTCATCACATCACTTGCACTACTATCACTTGCACACTATAGAAAACAATAATAAAAAAAAAAAAAAAAAAAATCTGATTTCAGTTCAATAAGGATAATGTATAGAATTTGACGAGTACACAAAGTAACATATTAAAACATAAAATATATATTATGTACATATATTCATTCATTTGTAAATAATCCAATGCTTTAAAAATATTTTGTTTTTATTTTTACGCTCCAATTATAGCATTAAAAGAGATAAAAAATACCAGATGCAATTTATTTCAAGCATATTTTATTTATTAAGAGATATACTCAAAAATATATAGAAAAACATTTTCTTTTTTTAAACCAATAATCGGTTTCGCATCATATCTAATCAATTTACTGATCCCTAATTTGTAATGTCCATTTCAGAATTATTAAGATTTGATCTTTCACGTTTTTTTTTCGTTTTTTTGAACAGTGTGCTGTTGGTAAATAACACGTGCTACTCATTTATAATTATTGCTAAATTCAAACCCCTGTATTTAAATTCAAAAATATAATTTTGAAAAAAAAGAAAATTTATTTGCTAGTTAAAAAAAATATGAAATCTTAATTTATTCATACAGTTTATGGGATACACGCCAAATTTCTTCTTGGATAATACGGAAAATTTTTGTTTTGTTATCCACAAAAGTGTTATATAAACTTTGAAAATATTTAGGTTTCCTTATTGATACATAATACCATTGATTTGATAAACCTACCCATTTTGTAAAACATATTTTCTGTACGAGTAATTGGACTTATTTGATTTCAAATAAACACATAAAAAAAAATGTAAAATGACTAAAAACAAGTTCAAAATTTCGAAAAGAGTAAAATTTACTGTGAAATCAACACTATTAGAATAAAAATAACATTTTGAAGTTTCGTTAAGTTTCGCAAAGTTTCGTTAAGTTTCGTTAAGTTTGTAAAAAATTATTAAAGTGATTAAATAATAGTTCAAACTAATCTTACACATATAAAAAAAAATTTTATTACGATTTTATTTGAAACTATAATATTTTTCAACGATAATTTCATCGTAATTTTGTAAAAAAAAAAACTTTATCAAGTTGAATAATTAAATTTACCAATAAATAAAGTAAAACAATTTTATTTTTATGTAAAAAAAAACTCAAAAGAAAAAAACAGAAAGATATATCTCCTGTTTCCCGGCCATTTATTTATTTCTTTGAATATACAATGAGATTTTTCTCAATATTTTATGCACTACTTAAGATATTAAAAGTTCCTTGTTTTTTATTTTCAGTTTCATTTTCAGTGTTTTTTATGTTTTTTTCGTTTTTGTTTGTTTTAATGTAAGCAATGAGAAAAAAATCTTAGCATAATAGTATGCAGCACATCATAATAAGAAATTATATGATGGTTTTTTTTTTTTTTTTTTTTTTTACAAGATCAAATCTGTAATATGATTCTTCGTGTTCATGAAGAGAGGTTCTTTTTTTTGTTTAATTTTATTTTGTTTGTATTTTTTTCAGTATATTGAATGTTTATACTCAAGCATATGTTTAAAGAAAAGATGTTAAATAAAATTTCATTGTGTTAACATTGAATTCATATTTATTTGTTATATATATACATATATAGTAATTATTGTTGTTGTTTTGTTTGTTTCAAGAACTATATTTATTAAATGGGTAGGTTTTTCTATGATTCAATTTTGTTTTTATGTAATATTATGTAGTAGGAAGCAAGGTGGAATTACATGAAGGAAGGAAATTCAGTAGAGTGTAAAACTTTGTTTACTTTCTCTTAAATATTTATATAGGTTTTTTTTTTCGTTAAATATTTACTTCAAATGAATCTTTATAATATTTTGACAGTTATATTTTTTGAATTTACACAAATTGTGATTTTGAAATTAATAAAAAAAAAGTATCTATGTACAGTATTTAAACATTAAAATTGCTGTAATATAGGGAAAAAAATGTAGATAGTTTTGTATGGACTAGAAAATTTCCTATAGGTACTAGAAATTTCCATTCTTTGAACTCTGATGTGATAATAGGTATATACACAATAATACTTTTATATTACCGTATGTTGTCAAAATGTCTGTTATAAACACAGATGTGTGACGAATACCGTACAGAATTTATAAAAACCATTTAACCCCCATTAAAATAATTAAAAAATGCATGACAATACTTAAATATGTTAAAGGGTTATAAAATCCTAAAGAATACCATAGGTATTAAATCTCCTATATTTTTAATTCGATACGTAAACTAATCTATGTTCACACTTAAAAACGAATTCTATTTATAGAAATAGGTGTTAAATGTTTTTTAACTACTTATATATTATATTATATGTTTTTAAAACGACTTTAATAGTTTTCTATAGCTCTTAAAACATTGCTCTAAAAAAAATAAACACTTTATCTCAGATTTAATGCATCCCAGCTGTTAATATACGTCATAGCATCATGCATTAACAACAATTTTAATGCTGTAATGTTCCATATTATCAAGAATTATTACAATCATAGTCATAAGGCAATTAAGTCCATTAAAATGTCATTTCGAACTACACTTAAACACATTCTCTAAATACGAGTATGTACAATTTTACAATTTTTTTTTCTTTTTTCTTTCTAAACTCGTTAAAATTATTATAAAAATTTATGGATGCATATTTATTTTTTTTTTTATAGTTTTATTATTGTTCTTTTTTAACGAATATAAAATTATTTGTTTTCTATTATTGTTGTTGGTTTTTTTTTTATTATTATTATTATTTTTATTGTGTTATATTTCAATTGTAAAATACAACTTGATGATATTTAAAATTCCTATGTTCAAGAATATTTTAATAAAAAAAATAAAAAAAAAAAATTATTAAAAAGAACTGGAAAAAATTTTGAATGAATTGAAAACAAAAAAAAAAAATGAATTTAATTTTATCTACAGAGTAAAAATTCAACAAATGTGGCAAAAGTGAATATAATATAAAGAAAGATTAAACTGAATTGACAAAAGAGTTCAACAATAATAAAATCTAGAGCTTTACTAGTACATTATTAGTATGTATGTACGTGTGTATTCAGCAATAAATTTTCTAATAAAATTATCAACAGTAACTCAAGGTGCATTTCCAAAGTTGCATTTGTTTTTAAACTAACCAAATCAGATACTAAGTGAAATTGCAAGGGAGAAATTGAAGAGGAAATCTCATTAACATTTTTATGACATTAGCAAAAAAAAAAAAAAAAGAAGAGAAAGAAACGGAAATATAATAAGGAACAGAAAACTTGTACAAATTTATTTAAACTGTTATATTTTTATTTGTTAAATTTATATTTTAAAATTTTCTTACAATATTCAAAAATTGATTTATGGTTCAGATTTTAAAATTGAGATACAAATGTCAATAAATAATTGATAAATGTCAATTCATTGTTTCTGTTTTTACTGAACTTCAAATGTCATCAATATTTTTTTATGAATATAATTTTCTGTTAATCATTCATCCAGTCAAACTTTACACATGTGCAATCAAACAGTTGCATAACTAAAAATTGCATGTTTGTGCCCAGCCTCAAGAGCTCATTATGAGTAATAAATGTTGTGTCAGTGGTATTTGCAACTGTCTACGTTTTTAGTTGACAAGGCTATCTCTAAGAAAAAGAAAATGATATACACTGACTTGGCTAGCACTAGATGACAGGTGCTGCGAACGGTACTAGGTAGAATAGTAACTAATTTTTGTTGACATTAAACTTGATTCATTCGTTAAGTTAAATTATTAATTTGTTTTTTCATTTGCTACCTTTCTTTAGGTTGATTCAATGACTCTTTGAAAAAAAATACCACTTTCCATTAAAATCACTGGTTTATAACTTCAAAAGATTTATATCAATCCTATCCGAGCTAGAAAATTATGAAAAATAGTACTATACAAACCGAAACATTATATAGTTAGTTAGTTAAGATAGATTTGTATTTAATTTACTACAACAGTTTACTTAACTACTATTTTAATAGTTAACTTTTACATCTGTACACGGCGAAGAGTAAGCTAAAGCATATTTTTTAATGAATTTTGTTATCTAGATTCTAGAATCAAACTAAAAATGAAAACTCAGATTTGTTTAGACAATATTCAGATGAAATATTCCATATATTTACGACTCAATAAACAAAATATTTTTTATGACAGTTGAACGTTTTTTGTCAACTACTTAACTCACTGACTCAGTCACACCAACTTACAAAATAAATTCATTTTGTAAGTTGGTATGACTGATGCTTTGTTTAAAAGTATTTTAATACGATTGGAACCTTTACAACAATAATTTTCGACATTTTCTCATGTTTTCCAAGAATTAGCATTTGCTATGCTAACACTGTTAGCTAAGATGTCTATATTTTTATTGGCTTTAGATATCTGAAATATGTAGAATGACGTTAAGCAAATACTATACCACACTATAGGAAAAATGACAGTGTGATGTTCGTATAGGGTTCTGTCAGTAATATTATACACTATATTAAGCCTAGTTGTAACATGTTGTAACGTTGGAAACAATAGAAAGTTGCAGAAAATACTAAATCCATACAAAGAAGAATTTGCGACAGTAAAACAACAGGTAGAAGATTAATGTTATTATTAAGAAATCTATACGTAAAGTAGTCTAGGGCTGAGCTGTTTCACGTTATTGTGAATGTTATAAAATAATAACAGACAACATGACAACATTTTTGACGACAACATCGAAGAAAAATAAAGAAGAAAAAACGTATAGAAAAGAATAATAAAAATCAAACTTTTACATGTTTTTGTGCAACCGAACGGTAAAAATTGAAAAATTGATTAGTGTAAATTTAAAATTTCTAGTTTTAACTACCCATATATACTCACATGCCAATTTACTTCATCAATTAGAAATCATCAGATTCAAATTTGGTATTCTAAAAATATTTTCAGTGATTTAACATGAGTACATGTGTACTTAAATCAAACGAAAGAAATTGTATGTGCACAACACTACCATTGTACGCATGGTAAAAAAGTTAACTTGCAAAAACTATGTTAGATTTGGTTCTCTAACACTAAAATAGTTATACAGTATGAAAATGTAAATATACAATACATATATCTAAAATGGTATAATTATAAAGTAAGACGAAAATAAACTTACAGAATAGTTTACTAAAAACAAAAAAAAAAACATAATTGTGCACCTTGCGCATTTTTTTTTTTGTTTTTATTTAAAAGTTATTTACAATAAACTTATCGAAGGAGTTTCCATATTTGGTTGTGTATAACATTAAAAACAAAAAAAAAGTGAGATTTAAATTTATATATTTTTTTTTTTTTTTGAATTTTGATACCGGATGAATGTAGTTCCAGTACATTATGTTAATTTGAAATTTTGAATGCGAAAAATTTTCTTTGAATCACAATGTAAGTAAGTGTGACCGACCTGAGAGGCCGATGAAAATTATTTTAAAATTATTTTTCGGAACAAAGCGAAATTTTTTTTTTACTTTCTGTCATTGTACATTAAAATGGATAATGGAAATGTAATTTAGAAAATCATCAAAAAATTATTCCAAAATTAGGTATTGGGTATTTTGTTTTATGAACAATCATTATTTTTTTTTTTTGTTTAGTAGGTAATAAGAGCTGTCATGAAACAAAAAATTTAATATAATTACTGTCATTTATAATTTTGTTAAGTACATAGATTAAAAGAATTGGTCAATTTATAATTTTAATCTAACAATTTTAAAGCAATAAACATCGGTAAATATAAATATGAAAGTATAAGATTTTAAATTGGAAATATTTAGGTGTAACCTTAAAATGTTATTAAAAATGTATTTCAATATTTTGAATGTCTTTAAGACGTAACAAGTAATTTTTATTTAAATTCATATTATAGGTAAATTATAATATATATATATATGTATATTAGATTATATTTTGTAGGCATCAAACCAATATATATATACAATACACCCATATTCGCTTAGACGCATCACTGACATTTCTATAAGATCCTGTAAGATGGGTGATAGAAAATGTTACAATGTTGGTAGTACTGGATTTTTTTTGAAATAATGTCAATTTAAATCTGTCACGTCTGCGCTTAACAGAAGTGACATATATTAGTTGAGTTTTATAATTATAGTATAGACTGTAGAAATTACTGAAAAATTGGAAAAGATAAACTCATTATCTGTGTATGCTATAGTTTGGGATAATCCTTGACCTAGTTCACAATATTTCTTTATTTAAATCTGTTTTGAGTTGTTCTGTCTATCATGAAAATTAATTTTAAGTTGTTCTCGACATTGTTGAAGCATCTGGATCTACCTCTTTTAATATTTTTTTTCTTTTATAATATTTTGATGTCTACGCATTGTTTCTACCAACTTGTTTGACATAAATTGGTATTTACCAGTTTTAAAGTCTAACAATTTAAATAATAATTTTACAACAAAAGCCCCAACAATAAAAACATAAGTTGACTTAAGATAATGTCAAAGCTGAATGAAAAGCCAGTTTTAAATAGTTTATAGATTTGAGCTATAGCTTAAGTAATTTTGATATTTGTGAAATAAAAATACAAAGTATAATAAAAACCAAATAAAACCAAAATATATTTTTTCATTTGGAACACTCATGAAATTCTCGAAATATAATTAAAACTGTAAATAATTTGAAATTGCAAGTATTTAATTTAACTTTTTGAATACAACTTTGTAACTGCAAATTGTATGAAAAATTAAATGTCCATACAAAATATTGCGAATGAAAACGTACTTTACTTAAGCAAACTAAAGTTAACGAAACTTGACGAAACTTTCTTATATTATTATTAAGTACGAAACTTTATTATATTATTATAACTTAATACTTTTCGTTTTAAAATTAAAACTACTTAAAATCAACTACCCAAATTAAGTTACGCCTAGTAACACCTAGTTTCTTTGATTTGACACTTTGAACGAAGAAACACCATTTGAAATTTATTTACATTCATTTTTATCCACAAATCATTCAAACGTAATTTTTCTTAAGTAACCTACAAACTGAATCGTACCAGTTTAAATTGAACGAAAAGTAATTTTTTTAACGAAACTGAATCTTAAGTTAACTTAAGTACTACTAGTTGATTATATCTAAACCCATAAGAGTGTACATCAAGTTAACTTACGGACAGACAGTTAGGCCTATACAATTTACATGTAATCGTACAATTCTGTAAGTTGGCTCAGCCTAGCTAAAGTTTGCTTAACCGACTTATAGTTTGACCTTAACAAATTTTTATTCCCTTTTTCTACTGCATCACTACTCCTGAGGTCGTCCTTTTGTCTCTTACAACAAATACTAATAATAAACTATATTAAAGAATCACCATTTTGTTTTGTTTTTCCGTTTCTTTGTGATTTTCTAATTTAAAATCATTTTTTTATTTACTTTTCTTTAATCTAAATTTAACTTTAAAATTCTTAATTAAAAAATGTAAAACCAAAAATTTTAAATTTTTTTAGGCGAATAAAAATAGTTTTTTTTTTGTTTCTTATTTTCTTATAGATTTTTTAGATATCACGTAAATTTTTTTTTTTTTTAAATTTAGACATGTTTTTATAAAAAAAAAATAAAATTAAATCTAAAATCCTCATTAGAAAAATAGAATAAAAAAAAAAATTCTCTTAATATTGTTTTATTGCAATAAATTTTTCTAGATTAAAAGAAAAAAGATACACATTTTGAAATTTTATTTTGGAATATTTGTTTTTTTATTTCGTCATGATTTATTTCATTCTAGTCATTTGAGTTTACATGTACTGATCTGAAATTGTTATAGGAAATAATCCCGATGGTTTCATTCATATTATGTAAGTAAGAATATTTATGTTGCAACATGTTTTTTATTCATTTTTTCTTTTGAATATACTTTAAAATTTATAAAATATTTTTTGTGTTAACATTAATGACTTAATTCACACATTTAAAAACATTAATTTGATTTTTGTATAGTACTTAATTTAATACATAATTAAATGATGTATTATAGCTGTCATAAAAATACCGTTTATTGTCAATATTTTGATCCATAACATAACATATGATGTTTTTTTAACAAATTCACGAATAATGAGACCACAAAACACACCCCTTGAATATTATTGCAGAAAATTTCACGCTTATTTAAATTTTCTGTTTTTAAAATAATATTTTATTAAAATTATCATATTAATGTTATAAATTTTTTATCTAATTTTGATGTTCGTAAATTTATTTATTATTTCCGTTACAGTAAAATTGTTGACATTTTAAAAATATTTTTATGGATATGTATATAAATGACCAAATGTCAAATTAGATAATACATTTAAATTATAATTAAATTTTTATGTTATTTTAAAGTAATATTTTTTTGGTCATTAAATAACAACGAATTATATTATTCTAATAATATATATATCGTATATAAATCTGATAAGCAAAGTGAAAAAGAGGATTGATTGTCTTTCTACCGGATCCTAAAACTTTCAAAAATAGTATTCAGATCAGTAGCACCAAATAATAAATATTTTTGATTTTTCTTCAAATTTACTCTGGGGTGGCATTATGTAACTTTGTTTCAAACATTTCGGTCGAAACAAAATGTTGTCGAAACAAAATTTTGATGACATTATGTAATTTGAAACGTTAATATTTTGAAACGCTCGAAAAAACAGTGAAACACTTTACATAATTCCATTTTTGATTTGTTTTGTTAAAATTTCAACAATTACTGCTAGAAAATAATATTAAAAAAAAAAAAAATGGAACTGAAAGAAATTGCAACTAGATACAAGTAACAGAAGCTAATAATAATACCAAATTTTTTTTTTTTTTTATTCTGAAGATGTTTCTTCTTCAAAGAAAATCATTATAAATTTACTTAATTTTTCATTTTACTGGAATTTTTATTTCTGTGCGTTTCTAAAATAAATATTCCAATAAAAATCATGTACTAATTTATTATTTTTTTTAAAATTTACCTACAAGCGTCAACTATTTTTCAATCGCCAAAAATTTCGTCGTATCAAGCGTAAAAAAAGTAGCGTTTCATCAACCTTACACAATACCAAAATATGTTGCACCAATTTTGAAAAGATTGAAACAAAATAAAAATGGTCGAAACAAAATTATGCAATGCCACTTTTTGAAAATAGTCGAAACAAAACGACGTTTCAAATTACACAATGCCACCCCTGTCTTCAATTGTCGAATAAATCTTTACTTTATTTTTTTTTATTATTATTTTTGCTTTTTTTGTTGTAATTGAGGCAATTTTTCACAACCTTTTTATACGTCAAACAATATTTTTAAAAAAATTTTGATTTTTGTTTTATTGCTTTAATTAATTATAATAATTTACTAATATAAAAATAATAGAGATATCAGAAATTTTCAAATGTATTACAATAATAAAACAAAGTATTAAGACTAAAGCTAGAAAATGTACCAGCAGAAATATCGGTAACGAAA
This sequence comes from Argyra leucocephala, assembly GCA_963942445.1. NCBI lineage: Eukaryota > Metazoa > Arthropoda > Insecta > Diptera > Dolichopodidae > Argyra > Argyra leucocephala. The sequence goes on along the minus strand of OZ012681.1, from coordinate 4,878,030 downwards.
AGCGGCAGTTACATTAAAATATTTTAAAAAATATTTTTTTATGAACAATAACAGAAATGAGCAACGATAGTACTGTTTTTTTATTTCTAATCCTTATTTTTTGTACTCTGCCTTTGACAGATAATAAATGTATAAAAAAAAATTAAAATTGACAATTAATTATGTTTTGATTTCCTTCAAACATTTTTTGATAAAAAAAATATTGAAGAAAATTTATTTACCTTTCTGTCTAAATCTAAATTTGACAGTTTGAACTTGTTAGCCCATACTATATAGTGTCTAAGATGCAAAAATTTTAAAATTAAATATCTGCAGTCATCGTTGTTGTTGCTTTGCTGTAAGGATCTATTTCAACTCTAAGAACGCAAAGCAAATAAAAAATACATGCTTTTGTTGTCAAAATTTGACATTTTAGTTAAGTTAAAGAAGGGGTATACGAAAAAAGGGTATACGAAAAATGTATACCAAAAAATGACATTTTAATTTCTAATTCGTTGCATAGTAATTATATTTAAATTATACTTTTGAAAACTGTATATAATATCTAATTTTAATCATAAATGTTGAAAAATGATAATAACACTCGCCAACTGATTGTAAGTCCGATTTGGCCGATTTACAAATTTCTCAGTCTTTAGCCTTTTCTCTCCTTTCAAATTAAAACTCTTACAAATATTTTTTTTAAATATTCAATAAAAACTATGAATTTTTGGGTGAATTTCGTCACAATAGAATTGAATTAAAATTTATTTTTATTGAAGTACATTTCAAGGACTAAATTACAATAACTATAGAAGAATCTAAATATGTAAATCTAAATATATAACTATGTGTGCATAGATATTTTTATTCACACATTATAATTTTGAAAAATGACATGAAATTAAATTCAAAATAATTTTCTTAATTTCATTTTTAGAATTTTCAATTTCAAAAACTAAAGAAAACAAAAACAACAAAAGGCAGATTTCCCTTCTACATACCTCAGTTTTCTATGTACGAATTTTCATAGGTTTAAAAATAAATTCGAAAAAAAAAAAAACATTTGAATACAAAAATGTCACATGAATCGCATTAAGATTTTAAGAATGAAATTTTCCAAAAATAGTTTTCCCTTTTGATTTTGTAATTTTTACAAAAATAAATACAAAAACAAAAATAAATAAAAAAAAAAAATAGAAAAAAAAAATCTTTACTTTTTATAACAAAAACAAATTCGATTTAAGAACAAAAAATGTTGAGGTACCTATTTTGGAAAGTGTAAATTTTACCACAAAATACGAAAATTGAATTTTATTCTATTATTATGTATATGATTTGTATATGCACACATTTTATATGTGTGTAGTTTATATATAACATTCAAACGTGTATATATATATATTCAAATATTGCCTATATAACCTTATTATACCATTGAACTTACCATAATATAAAATTCTAAGAAAATTCTCAAATACACACGTACGTTTGACGTTTATTTTAAGGTACACCCTACCCTAATTTAACTAAGAAAAATTAACTCAATATTGATTTTCATTTGATTATTTGGAATATTTACATCAACTGATAACTATGGGAAATAAAAATAAAGTTAGGTATATTGAAATTGATAGCTGATATTTCAATTTAGTATGATCATAAAAATGATAATATCTATAGTTAACTAAATAATTTCTATAGGTAGATGATAACAAAAATAGTAATAATATATGTATAGTCAAATCAAATAACGAACTAACGGTATGATGGTGATCCTTGAGAGTGGAAAATTGTGCGGAAAATTGTTTCATTACCTTAATTAAACAAACTGATTAGGATGGTTTTAATTATATTTAAAAGTGTGGGAGTGTTTATTGTATACATATACACTATAAAAATTTGAGCTTTGTTAAATTGATTGTATTAAAACTGAAAATGTTCATTCATAATAGTTTATAGAGTAATCAAATGAGGCAGCTATTATATCTTGACTGTTTGTATTATATACGAAACGTCAAATTGTATGACGTAGATGGCATATTTATTTTTAAGACAATTTATAATATTTAATTTTTTCTTCATGTTATATTATTTAAAAACCAAAAACTATAAGAAGGTCTTACAAAAGGTCTTCACAAATGCATAATGCAATACATTAATCTCATCATTTGTTCATAAATGATTTATACATTTGTTATACATTTGTATATATATTGTATTTGATTTATACATTTGTTGCATTTATACATATACATAAACTACAGTTCATAAACTGCATTGCAACAATCAAATTACACTGACAAAATTCATTAGCAAAACAAAGTCAGCTACACATTATGAAATTTCATAGCACAAAACATTTTTCTCTTGTCAGTTTTATTTTTAGAGCTTTGTTTTTCAGAGATAGATTTGATTAAATTTTTAAAATGGTTTATGGATGAAGGACAAAATATTATCAAAATAAACTGCTCCATTTTTATTGTAGTTATTATTTATTTATTTTAAATTTGCAATAAAATTAATTTGAAATTGTAAACAAAATTAAAATCAATGAAAACTTTAAATTTTAAAATGCGTGTTCATAAACGTTAATAAATTATTGTTGTGTGACCGTCATAAACTAAAATCATGGGATTATAATGTATGTTTACATATGGGTAGAAAAGTGGTAGAAATCTACCAAAATTTATTGATGAGGGGACATTTCGGTAAGGGGTAAGCAAATCTACCAAAATTTTAAATTTCTGGTAGATTTTTGACGTTTACATTTTTTTTCTGGGAACATGTCAGTGTCAAAATATTTTTATTATTTTTTATTCACAAAAAATAAAGAAATTGTTGTTGACAACGTAATTTTCGGATCGAATATTAATCAAATAAAAAAATATAAATTATACAAATAATAATAATGTTGAATTGACACTAGAATAATAATAAAAATTTATTTATTTATTTCTTTACCAATAATTTCAATTGCGGCCATCTTGATATTTCAATAATCTGACAGCGACAATGGCAGAAATTTACCAGTTTTTTTTACGTATGAACATGATGGTAGATTTAAGTCAGCCATGTATAATGCAATTGTCACGTCATACGTTATACGTGCGTTATACAATAATACTGTCATACATAAGTCAAACAATTGACAAAATTTTGTTCATAGTAGAATTGCATTTGCAATTACATGAAATTACAAATTACTGTTACTAATGTTAATGACAGTTAAAATGTATTAAGTATAATACCCCAGAATGGTTTAATAACCTCTAATGTAGCAAAGCTTTAAAAGCAAAATAATAAATATACTAAATTTACAAAAATAAAATATAACAGCAATATAGCGAGGCATGAAAGTTAAAAAATGTTTAGGTAGTTTTATTCAGCAAAAATTGTATTTGTCAAACTAAATTATATAACTGTCAAATCTAATTTTAAAAATATATAGGTGGTAAAGCAAATTTTCAATCCTTTCCAAAAGAGTAGAATATTTGTTCAGACTTCAATGCAAAATTTTTGTAATTCCTCATTCCAACCATTCATTGATAAAAACTGATTTAATCATAAACTGGATAATTACCATCTTTAACTGAAATTTATATTTTATTTTTTACATTATATATCTTTTGTGATAGAAATTAAAGTGTGAAAGATATTCAGTGATAGAAATAAGACTTATAATGTGTAATGCGGACTATCATATTTTCTTAAAGAACTAGACATGAAATTTACACCATTCTAATACATTATAATTGGAATAAAAAGAAATGAAGTTTATTGTTCAATGTTATCTAGGTGAACTTTTTAATGAAATTCGCAGAAGACAATTCAACAACAATTTATTATTAACAAGTTATTTTCCTAAGAAATATTATTTCAAATGCGGCGTATTCTGTCTTATAATTATTATTTTTTTTAACTTTCTTTTAAATAACATCATCTTATAACTAAATCATCTTATAACAAAACAATTGTAATTGTATGAACTGTCCTATCAGAGCTCGAAATAACAAAAAGATTAGCAACATGTTGCAAAATAATGTCATTTACAATTATTGCCAACATACATTATTTATCAGCCATACATCATATTTTATATTTCCTTCTTCAGACTTTTTCTTTATCTAGATTTTCAACGGTTGACTTCTTTATAAACTAACCATTTTTTTTTTTTTATTATATTCTTTTCTGGTTAAATGTTAGTAAATATTAAAGACTATATAATATATTGTCAAAGGTTATATATTATATACATTGTTTGTATCGTTATCTATATATACATCGGTATAATATAATTCAACTTAATCAGCAACAAAGTAAAATTTTTATATTTTCATCACTTGACTTGGACATAAACATAATTCAGAGAAAACTTAATTGCATAACTTTTGCAACAAAATTTTCTAAAGATCAGTTGGTTTATATTATTTTGATATGCACGAAAAATTAATCCTATTCCCACCTTTAATTTTCAAAACAAAAATAAACAACAAAAAAAAAAAACCTCAGAAATCATAGCTATATTGATTTCATCGTATGCGGTGGCGGCGGTGATGGCGGTAGTGGTAGTGGTGGTCCATGATTTACTAATACACTGTAAATGAAATATCATAATGATGATTTATGAATTTAAATATTTAACAAACTTAATATTTTTTATATATATACAACAATCTATATATAGGTAGTATTTTTTAAAACAGTGGGATGAAAACTATTTGTAATATATATAGTTAAATTTCATGAGACTATATTAAAAAGACTGATGTTGTTACAATTGAAAAATTTTATGGATTTTAAACAATAAAAACATAAAACAACATAATAATAATAGTAGTTAAATAATGCTTGTATTTAACTATTTTTCTTTTTGTTGGTGTTTGTTCTTTTCTGACATTCAGATTTGATATATACCGTTTGTGCATTCAGTGATGCAAATAAAAGTGCATCATAGTGGAAAACTTCATTATAATTTAGTTTAATGTATGAACTAAATGATTTTGACATTGTACTATGGTCAGTGTTCTTGATTTTGAAGAGTTTGTTTTCATATATACATATTTATTTATGTATCAAATTTATGAACATTTAATTCTAGATTTGAAATGAAAATTATTTATTAAATATTTTGTTATTTAGAAAAAATTCACCATAGCAGTGTGGGGAATATAAATTGCAAAATATAAAAATGACTGTATTCTTTTGTGTGAAAAGAAAATTTTATTTATATACCATTAATAAATAGTACATACAAACACTATTCATATAATGTATAGTTTTGGAGTGCGTCAACCTGATTTCCCTATTGAAATAGGTGAAAAACTGATTTGATTTAATTCAAGAATAAATATTGTTAATAAATTGGAAATTAGTAGTTATTTTCACCATTAGATATTAAATATATTATTCAACACTATGTTTTACTTATTATAATTTTGATTATATTAACTTCTCTTTGATTGTAAAATAAATATTTCGCCTTTTACAAACAGTTAAGAGTGTTGAAAAATTTTTGACTTTCAAAGTTATTCAACATATTGTAAATTATTGTAATTTATGTAAGATTCGAGTAGGTAAGTTGTTACAGAAATATTTTAGCACTGTTTTGTATTAGAAAGAAAGTATGTTATAGTTATACTATAATATTATACAACGTTTGTTGTCATGACAACAATATGAGAAGTTTGTTTCTTTGACAATTGTGACTGTATACAACAATTTCAATTCTGTCAACCAGTATGAATATAACATTAACGATTTGACAGATTTTCAATTTCATTTAACAATTTTATGTTATAATTCTCAAACGGTATCTATAGTAAGTATTTAATTGAGTATATATATGTATTAAAACTGTTAATTTATTAAAATTCGTTTTAATATCATATTTTTTTTGTTGGGTTAACGTCTTGTACAGCTGATATAGTATCGACGTTGTATTTTATTCCTTCAAGACCCTTTGTCAGATACAGGAGAGTAAATTCAGAAAAACAAAAAGATATCAAATACATCTGGCTTTCTCCTGATTAGATGATTCTGAGGTCGAATCCTGATGGTCAGTTTATGGATTTGTGACTTCAATAATGCAATAAAAACGTAACAACGTAACAATGTTCCAAAATGTATATCAAAATCTTTTTGTACACTATTCCAAAATGTTTAAAGTACATAGTGGGAACGTAAAATAAGAGCACAGTGTATTGCGAAAAAATTTAGCCTATATTTTGTATGCTTGTCATAGCTAAAGTTACCAGAAATAATTAAATTATAGGTTAACATATATATTTTCGACAGAAAATTAAAGTTTATTGCCAAATTGGAGCATTTTTATGTAACGAAAGATTACTACCATATGGCATTTTTATGTAACGAAAGATTATTACCAAGTTACATTACAAAAACACAAAATTAAAATTTAAAAATCTAAATGTATATGTGTGTATTCGTATTGTCATAATGGTGTTGCAAAATGTAGAAAAAGTTTTATTATATTATATTTTGGAATGAAGTGGTTATAAAAGCTTTAAACAGTAGTAGAACTATACTTAAATTGTATTAAGACTTATTATATAGTTATACTGCATTTTGGAAGTCACCCGATGTTGCGAAAAGTTGGTTTTTCACTATTTTCACTACTCACTACTTTAAAAATGAAATTTGCCGGCGAATTTAATCTACAGTGTAAGATCTGATCTGATTTTCCACATTCAAATTAGTTGATACAAAAAAATAAAAGTAGAGTAGTTTAATAGTCTTGCCAATCATTAAAAAACAAAAATTACATTTTCAAAGTAAATTTTTGGGATTATCTAAATCAGATTCTGACTTTCAACGGATGTACAAGAATATTTCATTTAAGCCATTTTCAAAACATTTCTCAAAAACAATAATCAGTTGTAAAGATCAATAATTCGACAGTATAATTCTATATAATTTCCTATAAAGATCAATAATTCGACAGTGTAGGGTAGGTCAAAATAATTCTCCTTTTTTATGCACAACCTGTGCAAACTTATATTTTCATTATTTTTAATTACAACATTAATCTACTTTACAACCATAACAACATAAAAAAAAAATAAATTAATATTTTATTAAAATTAGAAAAATAAATTATGTACAGTTCTTTTACAATTTTCTTGTTACAAAAAAAAAAAAAAAAAAAAAATTCAAATTTTTATTTTTGTATTTCATAAAACTGCACATGGATGCAATTTTAACATTTATTTCTTTATTTTTCTTTCATTTCAAAGTTTTATTAAATTTCAACATGTGAGAAATTTTAAAGTTTGTTTTAATTACAAAACATTGCCAATTTGTTCTGTTTTGTTGTTATATTAACACAAGATATAACATGTAATATACAAGTAAGGTTATGGATGTAGTGCAATCATATACCGAATGTATATTATGAATGGAAGTATATATATATACAATTTTTAATCATGATATATGTTAATTTTATACATAAGTAAGTGATGATCATTGCATCTTCAAATGTTACAGCATTGCATTTAAATTATAGAGAAAACACTGTTTTCATATATACATAATAACTATCTGTATATATACCATAATAATACAGTATACAGTAGAGCGGAACTAAACTTTAAAAAATTTTCATAATATTCATGTTTTAAAATTTCTTTGCTCTGTTGATTTCAACTCTTCAATTTTTAAATCATGTTGTTGTTGTTTTTGTTATTCTGTTATGTTCAATATTTAACTTAAGATAGGTTTAATTTATCATGGTTATGATGTTTAAGATAGTCAAATCAAAATTATAAAATTGAAATGCCGATAATTCATTTTAAAAAAAAGTATTTCAAATTTTAATATTCGGAATAGATTAAGAATTAGGTATAAGAAAAACATTTAACAAAAATATCGGTGATTTTAATTTCTTAGCATCTATATTTATTATACAAAGGAGTTTTAACCTCTAATTAATTTGCCGGCAGTATGCTGTCAATCATTGGTGTGTTTGACATCATTCTGAGATGGTTTTAAAACCTATTTTTTAAGTCGTTTAACTTTCTTCTCAAAATGTATAGTTAAGATCTTCAAATTGCCATGGGATATGAAATTTGATATAAAGTATGTTGATGCACCATATTAAAATTCGAATTTTTTCTATAGTATAATTGGTAAAATGTCAAAACAATTCAATTTAACGATGTGCTAATTACGGATTCTAAACCACTGGAATATAAATGTCATTACTTCTACTAAACAATAGGTAGCGTAAGTAACATTCTATGTAATAACAATAGCTGTGTTCTTTTCATCTGATTGAAGGTCTAGGTTTTATCAAATTCAAAAGAACGATGTAGGTTAATGATCTGAATATTTTTTTTAAGTTCGCAAACTTGTTAATTGAATTATCAAAAATTTCTATTACAAAACTATGCAAGCTCCACTCGTGACAAGTAGAACTACTAAATATTTGAGACCCGTATAAAAACCAAATAAATATGTGGGTTTTGAGTTGTTATTGTATTTTCATATTAAACGATTGACTTGGACCTTGAACCGGAAGAAAAGAACACAGCTAATATTAGATTAATCAACTACTTTGTGAAAACAATGGTAGCGTTCAATGGCATTAACCTGTTGATCTGAAATCCACAGATACATGGATCTGTTCACTGAACGGTGCAGTAAATGTACCAGTTAATGTATACCTCGGTAAATGAAAATGGATCTGAAAAATTATACATACATTTCATGAATCTGACTTTTTATATGTAAAAACAACAACAACAAAATTTGTGTTGAATATTGTGACATCTACCGTAAGAAAAATGAAAATATGTTTATATTTTCTTATGAAAGTTTTTAAATTTAAATCGCCATTATTTTTTTAATTGTGAAGAAATTTAGTGTTAAAAGATTTATGTATATAAAACCTAAATTAATAATTATAAAAAATAAATTATAATTTATGATATTATAAATATTATTTCATTAAAATTTAATTTATTTTTAAAACTACTTATTATATTTTCCGGTGATGGCGCTAGTATTGCGGTAAATTTTTGTGCTGAATTGCGTTCATTGAACAGATCGAAAATGGATTCCAGATCCACCGGTTAATGTCACTGGACTCACCCAAAGATTACAATAAACTGATATATATATATATATATATATATATATATTTACTATTTAAGCATCATTTTATGTTTCTTCAATCATCTTAAAGCACAGTAGCTTTGGTAGCGATTAGTTTTTAAAAAAACAGTAATATACTTCAAAATTATGACCACCCTAATAATTTTCATGATTATAATAACTATAGTAATACATACTAGCATCAATCATCATTCATTAATTATTTTATTATTAATAAATGCAGAACTCATCAGATTTTTAGTATCTAGTAATTTTTTCCATGTTATTTTTTTCTGCATATTTACACACATTAACATGTTATTTGTAAATGTAATTGTTATGACGTTTATTATTTAGTTATTTTTAAAATTATCTGTTGATTTTTTTTCTTTTCTTAAATTGAAAGTAAAAAAAAATTATTTCCCATTGAATTTTGATTTGTAATACTCGTACATACTTCCATATATATATGAAAATGGATTGTAGTATGGTGAATTAATTTAGCATGGTATTTATTTTCAGTGGTAGTGTTATTATATTATTGCTATATTTGACGTTTATTTAATTGTTGTAATTAAATGACACATAATATGTCATTTTAAAAGTCATATTAAATTTTGTAATTGTGTTATGTTTTGTTTTTAAAATTGCACTTCTTATGGTTTACTTTTATAACTTTAAACACGGAAATACATTTTTTTTAATATCCGTTCATTTAACCAAGTATTTTTAATATTATGTAATTGTAATTTTTTTTTGGTTTGTTAAGATAAAATGTTTTTTTAAAATTTTGTTTAAAATTCATGTGTTTTTTTTGTTTATTTTCATTTTTGCTTCAGCATGTGTTCAAATGCATTGAGAAAAATTAATTACTTAGAACATTTTGAATGAAAATAATTTAAAATCATGGTGAAAAATTAGTTCTATGCATGCAAACATTTTTTTTGTTTTTTTTTATGTTGGTTGCATAAACATTAGTAATTAAGTGTTATTAATTTTAACCGTTTAGTTAATTTAAAATTATTGTAATTGTTATTTAGTTATTTATTTCCTTAAAAAAATAACAAATATATTTTTTAAATTTTAAATTCTATACTCCAATTGGTTAGTCAAAAATCTCACATAAATATCGTGTATCTTCATTAGAAAATTGTATTTAAATTTGTTTGCAGTTAGTTGGTTACAATGAGGAGATCAAACTTTTACATATTTTTGATAGTAGATTTTAGTCCTACAATTTTGTTGCCACCCACTATTGAAACCGTGGATGTAAAGAAATAGTAATTATTGTTAGTTGCTTCTATTAGGTCATGATCAAAATGTAAAATTACCCTAATATTGACTGAGACTAAAATATTCTTAAATACAAAAATTATTTGTCAATTAAGTACATATTTATACAGATAAACATCTTGTGGTGACTCTTTATTTTGAAAATTTATTAAAATGTACAAAAATGATTCAATTGAAATCCTTGAATACATTCAAAAGAACCATTTCATTTCTATTTATAACTAAATTAATTTTGCAAAAATAAAAAAACAATAAAATAAATATATAAAATTGTTACATATAAGTAAAACCAATCCCTTCTTGAATCATCAACTTTATATTTAGATTACACTTACGTAATTTGTAAATAAGAAAATAAAAGTAATTTAATTTCATGCTGAGGGTTAATTAAATTTTTCTGAAATTAAAATAAGCAATACTATTAGAATTGCAAAAAAAAAAAAAAAAACGTTAAATTTAAATACCATATCTAAATATAACTGTAAATAATTGCGCCCTCAGTTTCGTTCTGTATGTAATAATAAAATTTGCCATACCTACCTATAACAAATAATTTAGATAATTAATTTTCTTTTCACCATTATCACTATATTCATAGTCAGAAATAAAAACTCAACTTTCATCTACATCTATATTATAATAATAGATGTTTAGTGGTCCCTGGAGGTCAGTAATTGTTGCTGTTGTTGTTATATTCTTTGTTTTACTATATGAATGAAATATTTTTGTAATAACGTAATTTGTAACACTCACTATTCTGGTTCAATGGACTTTCAAATTTAATATTTCATAGTTTTTTAATCAATAAAAAAAATTTTTTTTTTCTTTTGTTTTTATTATTCTTTTTGTTACGAGACAATGAATAGAGAGTGGAATTACTGTCATGAAATTCTATACTCTTTTTAAATAAATATAAATATTTTAAATTGAAAATTTAAAACCTCACCTAAAAACATTATATCATTGATATGTATATAAAAAAAATTATGTTGAAAAATTGTCACCTACATTTTTTCTACTTTAATTTGAAATAATAACAAAAAAAAAATCATATAAGGGAATTTCTGGGGATATAATATGAAACTCCAGAGATATTGAAATTCACCTTGAATTCAAATAGAAATAAATTTTGTGTTCTATAGGGAATTATTTAAATATATATATATATATATATACATTCATTCAAATGTACACGTATAGGTGAATATTTAAGCTGATTAAGTGCGATTCATTATCAGTTGATTTTTTTTTTTTTCTTAACTTTGAAGTTTAAATATAAATTTCAGATCGGTTTTTTCTACTTTTTGTTTAATTTTTTTTTTTATTTTGTATTTTTCATAGGATTATAAAATAAAAAAAAATAATAGAAAAACTTTTCAAATTATTTATATAGGGGATTAAGTATAGTAAAATAGTGTAGTAAAAATAGTAGTATTAGTATAGTTAGCTTAAAACCTACATAATATATTTTATTGATTATTTCCAGAGACAGTTTCAAGTAATATAGAAAATTAATTAATTTTCGACTGAATAAGTATATACATATATATTTATATTTTCCCCAAGTATAATGCTCTATTCATAATAGGGAATATTTCTAATCAAAATTAAGTAATGCATTATGCAGTAATGCTATACAGTAGTACTGCATTATGCAGAATGTAAAGTGTTATACAGTTTCTCATTATTGAAGCTAATGCAAAATTTGCATTAACACACAACTGCTCATACGATAATTGTCAATGTTCATGATATCAAAATGTATATAACATGGATCAAATAGCAAAATTGTTTACATATTTTTCATTTTCAATATTTCTGATACAAATGTCATTTGTAAATGCCTAGTGTCATAATACAATAATTGTCAAATGTTTACGATTTTAAAATGTTGCATGATCAAATAGCAAAATTATTGTTTACATATTTGACATTTACAATATTTCAAATACAAATGTCATTTGTAAATGTATAGTGTCATAATACAATAATTGTCAAATGTTTACGATCTTTAAACGTTGCATGATCAAGTAGCAAAACCATTGTTTACATATTTGGCATTTCCAATATTTTGAATACAAATTTCATTTGTAAATGTCTAGTATCATAATACAATAATTGTCAAATGTTGACAATCTTTAAATGTTGCATGATCAAGTAGCAAAATTATTGTTTACATATTTGGTATTTCCAATATTTCAAATACAAATGTCATTTGTAAATGTCTAGTGTCATAATACAATAATTGTCAAATGTTGACAATCTTTAAATGTTGCATGATCAAGTAGCAAAATTATTGTTTACATATTTGGTATTTCCAATATTTTTAATACAAATTTCATTTCTATATAGTGTCATAATACTATTCGTAACACACCAATTAACATTTTGTTTATTATCTAATTTATGCAATTGTCAATGCAGGAGAAGTAAAAGTATTTATAATCAGTAATTACATTGAAAATGCGCACTTTTATGCAAAATATGCAATATATTTGTTTTAGCATAACTGTCTCATAAAAAGCTTCACACAAAGTGAAATAAAAATCAGAAAAAAATTGGTTTTAAAATCTCGTTGTATTTATTATTTACTGAAATGATGCTCTATGCTTTATATAATACTCATCTCTAATGTACAGTTCACATTACTGTCAATCAAATTAAATAAATTTTTGTTAAAAATAGATTTTCAGCTACAACATTTTTCTTTAACTATTCATTCAACTATTTCTGATTACAACAAACTATACACATGAAAATATCTTAAAGAATTATAATAGCAGATTAATTGTTAGAAGCTTGTCAATGCAATTTTCAAACAATACTTCAACATCAACATACAATTATAACAATTCAAATAATAGTAATCAGTTTTTTGATTAGTGATTCACTTGCAACTCAGTGGGATTTGAATTGTGTTCTATGTGCTATTTTACCTTTAGACATACAATGGGTTTTTAATCACCCATATTCTCTTAGCATATATCGTATTAAAATATCACTCACAAAATATTTTGTATTCTGTTCAGACGTGACAGTTTTAAATTGACATGATTATAGAAAAAAAAAATTCCAGTACTACCAACATTATAAAATTTTCTATCACAAATCCTGTAAGGTGGGATTTTACGGAAATACATATTCATCTAAACTGATTTTTCATCCGTCAGTGTTGCGTCTAAGTAAATATGTGTGATTGTTTTGAAATATTCTGCTTCTCTTCTAAGTTTCAATTTTGGGCTTACAAATGTAATATCGTATGCCGTATAAAACTAAACAAATTCAATCAACCGTTTACTGAGATATTTTCAATTAATTTTTATTGCTGAATCCATCTCTGTAATTCTTTTAAGTTTTAAATGTTCACGATATGATACATTATTACAATTTCAATCGATTTTTCTAAATACAAAATCGATTGTAAAATCAATTTATATACAAAAAGTAATGCTTTTTTTTTGTTTTAATCTAGATTAAGTCATAAGTACTATTCATGGTAACAAACAATAAATATATTACATATATATACATATTTTATATTATAGCAAATAAATGAGATTTTTTTTGATTTATTATATACAAGAGAATTAAATATGAAAACTTTAATTCCGTTTCTAAACAATTAATCTAAAATATTTAAAAATAGATTAATTTAAATACACAAACATATGTTTTTTAAATTATTAAAAAACAACTTCTATCTGATACACACCTTATATGTGAACTTGAACTTGTTCAACATAACTGAGTTACCTACATATATGTATGTAACTTTATTCAATTAAATTAAATTAAGTAAATTCAATTAAATTAAATTAAATAAGCAAAACAAAAACATGAACAACAACAATTAACAGAGTATATGTTATGTATATACAAATCAAAATATTGATGGCATAATTATTATTATTGAAATTTTGACAGATATTTTTAGTTTTTATTATAAGATATGCATACACAATTGTAATTGTTTACTCTATCTAATTATTTTTAGATTTGTTTATATAAATTAACGTCCAATTCTAATTATTTTCTTTTATTACATCAATATCTAGTTCATCCCTTCAATATACAAAAGAGAGGAAGTGAAAGTATCCTACATATGGTTTTTTAAATTTTGGATAAATAAAAAAAAAAACAGATATATAACAAAATATAAACAAAACACTCAAGATCAAATTCAGAGTAGCAAAAGGAGGCAACAACGAGACTAGACAACCTAAAAATCTAAATATAGAAATGAAAATCTGCTAAAAACGGATGTACGTATACAGTTGTAATATTGAGATCATTGAGTTTTATATGAAAAATATTTCTCCTGTTGATTTCTATATTATTTTTTTAAAATAATATAATTTTTAGGATTCAATTCAATTTAAATCAGTTTTATAATCATGACGTGGGTGATGAATTATATGTATAAGATGTGTATATGTAAACAATAAAACAACCTTGAATATGAATTTATATTTTTTTATTAATAATTTTGATTACTTACAATTACATGAGGCATTGTAGGTTGAACATTTTGTAAACATTTTGATACATTTTGTTTGGATTTTTATTATACACAAAGGTTTACTTAGACTTACATATCTACTTAAAAAGTAATTAATTTGTTATTAGAAAACTATAAGTGAGTGCTAAAAGTGTACATAATTGATAGAAGTTTGACATTTATTTATTTATTTCTATGCAAATGTACATAAGACGGCTAAGCTTTTTATTTATACACTTAAATAAAACACTTAAATAAAATAAGACTGAAAAACATAAGTAAATTGTATTTAGAATTTAATATGAAATTAATTTTGGTTTAATTTGCATTATAATTTTGAAGTGTATCGAAACTATGAAATTTTATTATCAATTTTTGATTATATTTAATTCTTTTTTTATTTCAAAAACGTCATTTAAATAATAAAGGTTCAAAGAATAACCTACCGTCTTCACAAGAGAGTAGCTAACATAAGATAGTAGGTACACTTATAAATTGTTAAAAAATACTTTTTAGCTATCCGTGATGTAGATAGGGATATTATATCAACTGTCAAAATTATTGTAATCACACTTATAAATTGTCAAAAATATTTTTTTAACTATCTGTGACGTAGAAGGGGCATTACCATAATGATAATCAACTGTCAACATTATTGTAATCATCACACTTATAAATTGTCGAAAAATATTTTTTTAACCATCTGTTAGGTGGGGCATTATCATAATGATAATCAACTGTCAAAATTATTGTAATCACAACATTACAACATTATTGTTTATACACTTATAAATTGTCAAAAATAATTATTTTAACTATCTGTGACGTAGGTGGGGCATTACCATAACGATAATCAACTGTCAAAATTATTGTAGATACACTTATAAATTGTCAAAAAATATATTTTAACTATCTGTGACGTAGATGAGATATTACCATAATGATAATCAACTGTCAAAATTATTGTAATCACACTTATAAATTGTCAAAAAATATTTTTTTAACTGTCTGCCATGTAGGTAGGGCATTACCATAATGACAATCAACTGCCAAAATTATTGTAGATACATTTACAAATTGTCAAAAAATATATTTTAACTATCTGTGACGTAGATGAGATATTACCATAATGATAATCAACTGTCAAAATTATTGTAGATACACTTATAAATTGTCAAAAAATATATTTTAACTATCTGTGACGTAGATGAGATATTACCATAATGATAATCAACTGTCAAAATTATTGTAATCACACTTATAAATTGTCAAAAAATATTTTTTTAACTGTCTACCATGTAGGTAGGGCATTACCATAATGACAATCAACTGCCAAAATTATTGTAGATACATTTACAAATTGTCAAAAAATATATTTTAACTATCTGTGACGTAGATGAGATATTACCATAATGATAATCAACTGTCAAAATTATTGTAGATACATTTACAAATTGTCAAAAAATATATTTTAACTATCTGTGACGTAGATGAGATATTACCATAATGATAATCAACTGTCAAAATTATTGTAGATACACTTATAAATTGTCAAAAAATATTTTTTTAACTTTCTGTGACGTAGTTGGGGCATTGCTATCATGAAAGTCCACAACTGTCAAAATTATTTTACACAGAAATTTATTTCAATTTTTGTTGCAGGTTACATAAAACTTCACGTTAAAAAAATATGTTAACAAAATTTAATTTAATTAAACTGATTTATACTAGACCAATTATACTAGACAAAAAAATCAAAACGTTTATTATAATTCCAAAATTAAATTACTAAAACAAAATAAAATTTATTTACACGAACTAGGTACACACATTTTTTCCAAAATAATGGTTCTAATTGTATAACGGTTAATTTCAAATTTATACAAAATACTATATAAATAGATCAATTAAATCATTAAAACGGAACATCATACCAAATTACCATTAAATCTATTTTATTTTTCCATTTCTTTATTAACTAAAATTTAAATTGTCACCTTCTATAAAGTCACAGTCTATTAAAATTTAAACAACACTATACAATTTATTTACTTCCTAATCTAGAAAATTTATAAAATTCTAATTTATTAGTTATTTAAACAAGCCTAATTCTAATTCTTTATTCTATTCTATTCGATTTAAGTTAAAAAAATTCTATATTCTTATTTATTACATCTTTTTCTTTCCCTCTTGCCTTCATTTTATTTATTGTGCGGTTATTATCCACTTAGTCATTTGTAAAATACAATTATTTGTTTTTTTTTTGTTTTTAAACTGATCAAATCAAGAAAAGCCATTAACCTTAATTTACACTTTGAGAAAAACTTATTTTGTCGTCACTAAATTTTAAATCGGGAAAATTTATGAACAAAATAAAAAAAAAAAAACAATAAAAACAACAAGAAACCGCAATATTTTGCAGTTGTTTTCAATTTCCTTATGAAATGTCATAAATTTTGACAAATAATTAATCAATTAAATAAAAAGAAAAACAGAAACAAAAAAAATATAAAAAAAAACTTAACGAAACTTAGCGAAAAACTTAACTTTTTTTAAATGAGTAATTCAAGTCAATGTTATTTTTTTTTTTATTTTAAAATTTTTAAGCAAAAAACAGTATAAAAAGAACAACAATAATAAAAATCTTAAAGTCAATATACCCTAACATGGTTTTTATTTTCGATTTGTTATGGTGTGGTATGACGGGTTAATCATCTGATTTAAAAATTCAAATATCAAAGCTTATGAAATGAATTGAATTTTAGTATATATATGTATATACATTTGTGTGTTTATGTGTATTTTGTTTTAAATTTAAACGATGATGTCAGATTATTACAGAAACATTAAACAGCATATTTTAAATCAGAATAATTATATATAACTATAGGTAGTTACCTAAGTATAGTTTTGTTGTAGTTTGACGGGTGAATGAATAAGTGAATAAACCAGCAAGCGGTCACATAAAAACATAAACTTATCTAATTTGGAAGACAAGCAATACTTAAGAAATTTGGAGAATTTTACCTTGATATACGCAAAAAACAAAAAAAATTTTTTCATGAAATTGACACAAATATACTTCAATATTGACTTTTAAATTCTTTGTAATTGATTTGTAAATTTGAAAATTTTACAACAACAACAACAACAACAACAACATTACAAATGATAATGATAAAAAAATGCTTAAAAAAAGTCGTGATTTTTTGAAATCATTGCGCGTATTGACTGCGATTGTTAGAATTTTTGTTTTATTGTTGTTGATTTATTAAAAAAATATTTTTAATTTTTTAATTTCGACATTTTGAATATCAAATTGTTTTTTTTTTGTTTTTTTTTTTTTTAAAAAAAGGAATTTAAAAAGTAAAAAATGATTGATTGGTTTTCGGGTTTTTTTTTTTAGTTGTTGATTTTGCAACGCGCCCTTTTCATCAGAGATGAGATTATACATTGTAAAGAAACTAAAAAGCAAATTTATAATCGATTCATAAAATTTGCATACAGCTTCAATTAATCTGAAGATTAAGAAGTTGAAAAATAATTAAATTATTTTTTAAATATAAAAAAAAAAAAACTAAAATTCTTTCAAAAGTTTTTTTTTTTTTTTTGCTTATTCTCGAACTGGGTGTATTTAATGAACAAATATTTATCTTGTCTGGAGAAAGACTTCTTGTTGGTGTTTGGTAAAAAAAAAATTGGTTTTTATGTAAAATTTTATGTTTAGGAATGGAATGTGTATTTTAAAGTGGTATAATATTTTTTTTTTCTTCTATCATAATTTTTTTGTTTTTTTTTTTTTTTTGAATTTTGAAAGTAGCATAAATTAATTTTTTAATTTTGCTCATATAATTTATCAATGATAATTCGAGTAGCATTTATTGACATATTTTTGTATTTGAATTATTAATGTAATGATTATAACTTTATCCTTAATGCGCTTGGAAATATTGTAGAGCAAAGTTTCTGCACGAGAATTAAAACAATGATTGAATTAATTTCGATGCAACAGAATTGACGTTAAGTTCAAAATGTTATTTACATTTCTAACGCTAATGAAGTTTTACCGACATTCGTTTATTACATTTTTAAAGTTTTCAATTAAGTTTAGTTTTGTGAAAATTTTTATTTTATTATTTTTCATAACCAATTTTCTTCCAATTTTAAAATTTGGAAATTATATCACATCTCTTCTATTCATTTTCGTCACCTCGATCAATTTTTTTACTTCCATTGTTTTTTTATTTTTGAAATACAAGCTGTCATTTGACCTAATTAACATTGCATAATTTAAAAATTTCATTTCATCATTTTAACAATTTTAAGTTTTTATTTATAGATATACTAATTTAACTAGTAAATATTCAAATCTGGTGGAAAATAAAAAAGAACAAAACCTTAAAATGTAAATATAAAATAACGAAACGTGAAAAAAATTTATGGGAAAATTAAAATGTCAGAAGGTATGAAAAATTTTCATTCCATGTTTTTGACGTTTGTTCATCTTTTTTTATTTTTTTTTATTTTTTATTTCTCTTAGTCTTATTATTACAAGTATCTACTTCGCTTTAAAAAAATATATATATATAGCAAAATAAGCCTGACTAGCCGTACTTAAGTTAATTTAATACTTTTCGTCAATAATTTACGTTAAAAGTTAACTCTACTTAAGGTTAACTAGCCAATAAAAATTACGCCTGACAAAACTGTATTTGATTTGACATTTTGAAAGAAGAAACACCATTTTGAATTTTATTCATACTGATTTTTATCTACAAATCGAATGTCAATTCATTCAAACGTCAATTCAAACTTAACTAACTTACGATCTGAATCGTATTAGCTTAAGGTGAACGAAAAGTAATTTTTTTAACGAAACTGAAACTTATAAGTACGGCTAGTTAGACCATATGGAATAGGGCAAATGCCAGAAAGTAGAATTAAAAATTGAACGTGTAAAACGCTCTATAATTTACTTTTTTGACATTTTAATCCAACTTGAGCTGAAACTTCAACAACGTGAACATCAAGTTTAACTTAGCTGTAATAGTTACACCATAGAATTTTATTGTTTTATGATAAATAAATATAGAGAAATAAAAACTGAGAAAAATGTATTTGTTTTCAAATAATTTCTCAACAATATTAAAAATCCCTTTTTTAGTGGAGGTGTTGATCAAAGACATGTCAGATAATGAATATATCGTTATGATTATTCATCTCAAATGCATCTATTAAATTTTTCATTAATTTCTTTCTTCATTATAATTCGAAAATATTTCTATAAAATTAATTTCCGGACACCATTAAGTTCCCATCTTAAATTACATGCATCGTATTTGACAGCGTAAACAGCATGAACAAATATTACTACCCCACATGAAACCCAAAAAAAAATAAAATTAAACACCAAAGAAAATTTTAATATAACTGTTGCCAAAACAAAATAAGAATTAACTATAAAGTAAATATATATATATATACAAATACAACTCATTTACAGTTTAGTTTAAATATTTATTAGATATTTTATGGATGCAAATCTATTTAAAAAAAAAATGCCTATATAATTCTGAATTCAAGAAATTGTTAAGAACAATTGGACGGAGATTTATTATTTCAGAATTTTCAAATATAAAATGAAAAAAAAAAAAAACAAATCTATTTGATTATATGGACAACCAAAGACTCCCTACTACATAATAATAATAGACATGTTAAACTACAGATAATATTATGTGCATTGAATGGCGGGTCAATTCTTTGATTATATCAAATATGTAGGATGAAAAGAAGTTGCAGTCCATGACTTTTTTCTTCTATTTTTTTTCATTTTTTATTAATGACCATTATAGTGGGATTCTATTGAAGCTGACAAGATTTTATATATATATGCATTTTCTTTTTGTTGAACGAATCACATAATGTGATCTAATAATATTGAAAAAATACTTGTTTACAACCCATATTTATTTCCATATAATAAAATAAAAAGAGTTGAGAACAGAGAAATAAAAATAAAATAAAAAAAAATATAATTTAATATAATTTAATCTGAAATACGGGATCATCTTCAGGGAATAAATTGAAAATTGGTAAAATTTATTTTTCTTTCATATATTAAATTTGGTATTAGAATCACACGAATATGAATTTTTTCATTGAATTTTAAAAATCATTTCAACCCACGATCTATGGTAAATGGTTATATTTTTCTTCTAATATATTTCCCATAATTTTGATAGATTAAATTAAAGTTTATTATTGGGGAGGAGGAGGATGAGGGGGAGAACTTTGAGAAAATAATAAACTTCTAAAAGTTGTGAAACTTCATAGGATATAAAATTTTCGAATTCAATGAAATATTTTTTCTTCAATATCTTAATTTTATTGGTTACTATATTAAATTCCTAAATTATAATTTTTTTTATTTAAATTTACAAGTCTCTATACTTATCTTTAACTTTCAATCAACATTTTTAATACAAATTCTGTTTTATTATTTTCTATTATATAAAATGTAAAAAAATGAGGGAGAACATTAATAAAAATAAGTTAATAATAAGTAACAGTGTTAATGTAAACAGGGTGTTTCGAAAATAATATGTCTTTACTTTAATTAAATATCATTACTGTAATAAAATGTCTGTACTATAATAAAATGTCAGTACGGTAATCAAATGTCATTACAGTAATCAAATGTCAGTACTGTAATCAAATGTCATTACTGTAATAAAATGTCATTACTGTAATTAAATGTCATTACTGTAATCAAATGTCAGTAATGTAATCAAATGTCAGTACTGTAATAAAATGTCAGTACCGTAATAAAATGTCAGTACCGTAATAAAATGTCATTACTGTAATAAAATGTCTGTACTATAATAAAATGTCAGTACGGTAATCAAATGTCATTACAGTAATCAAATGTCAGTACTGTAATCAAATGTCATTACTGTAATAAAATGTCATTACTGTAATTAAATGTCATTACTGTAATCAAATGTCAGTAATGTAATCAAATGTCAGTACTGTAATAAAATGTTAGTACCGTAATAAAATGTCATTACCGTAATAAAATGTCAATACTGTAATCAAATGTCAGTACTGTAACCAAAACTTCTTATGAACGAATTAAACATTTAAGACTCTTGTGATCAAAAACTAAACACTTTAACATCAATTTATGTTATAATATAAAATGTTTTAATCAGTCTAGGATCCAGATTCTGTTAAAAAACAAACGTTCATAAGTGATTAACAAACACAAGCATTAATGCAAAGTATAAACTATCAATTTTTCAATCATTTTCTTCCCCTTTCGAAATAATTTTCGAAAATACTGATTGTGTGTAATGTGTACACACAATAAATGATGAACTGATGCACTGAATAAAACAAAAATGATAGTAAATAATTTTTTTAATATTTTTGCATAAATAAAATGGAAAATTATTATAAAATTTATTTTAATACTGATGCAAAAATTTCTCTCTACAGGTACTTATTAGGTAGATAGTTAAGTACTACCATCAGTACTGAACTGATTTCGGATTTTAATTCGAAAATATTGATAGAAAAACTGATAGTTTGTACTCAGATTCTGTACACAGAAAACAAAATTCACTGTTTTAATAATTTCAAATAATTTAAAAAATATATACCGTTATTTAATGTTATTGAAATCAACAGGGGTGTCAAAATAGACAAGTTTTTAATTATTATTGCAGATTTTATCATTTTAATCAAGCAGAATTAAAACTATCAAAATTGTATTACGATTCACTAACTCAGTTCACTAACTAAATTATACTCCAGATACGCTATTTTAGATTACGAATTACTTCTTTAAAAGCATCTCAGAGACAAAATCGGTAAAGTATGATATAAAATAGACAATTGTAGAAAAACTTAAGAAAAATAAAGTCATATCGAAATATAATCTGTGATAGCATATTAGTCACAATATCATTAAATTTTTTTTAAATTAAAATTAATATAATTTTGCAAGTTAGATTGGAAATATTTTCTTTTTTTTTTAATATTCAACATTTATTAATTAATCAATTTATACTATAAAAACTAGTTGTATATTTTTAAAAATTATTCAAATCTAGATAGTCCAACACTATATACAACAACTATACTGATAAATTCCAGTTGTAGTGTTAGATGGAGAAAATACTCTAATTTTAGTATTTTCATATTAGTTTTTAATATTATCAATTTTTGTTTTTACAATTTTAACTTACCTTTAAACTTGATGCAATTTGTCTAATATAATATAAGTCCAAATCTTGTAAAACTTCAAGTTTTGGTGTAAAATCAGTGCTAGAATTCTTTTGGTTTAATTTATTATTACTACTGATACAATAATCATTATTACTTCTATTATTATTATTATTATTATTATTATTATTATTACTGCTCATATTATTACAATTAATATTATTACTACCATTTGTTGTTGTTGTATTATTATTATTATTATTATTTATATTATTGCAGTTGGATGCTGCTGATGCTGTAGTACTACTACCACCAGTACTATGACGATTATTTTTTTGTGACTTAGAATTATTATGACTACTGCCTCGTAGAGACAATGCCGCCAATGGCGGAAAACAGGATTCCATTTTTTAATATATTTTTTTTTTTATTTATTTATATATATATATATATATATGTATATTGTATATATATATTTTTTTATGATTAAAATTAGCTTATATTGATATGTCTAAATAAATTATTATTAATGTTCTAGTAATTTATTATTGTAATTTTAAATTTTTTTTTTTTGCTTTTGTTTTGTGTAGAAATCTCAAAACTGAAAGTTTTTGACTAATTTTTTTTTTTTATATATTTAACACTTGATTTTCTACTGCTGTAGTTGTTGTTGTTGTTGTATTGAATTTTTTAAAAGTTTTTTACGTTTCATTTTTAAAATAAGTTCAGAAATTTTTTTTTTATAATTTTTTTGTAACTGATTTCATTTTTTTTTTTGTTTTTAGTTTCTGAAATAAAATTTTTAAATAAATTAATCCTATTGATAAGATTTTTTGTTTTAGAGAAACGTGTGTTTGATTTCTTTTCAAAAGTCGAAATAATAAATAAAAAAATAATTTTAGAAATTTAATTGATAGATAGTCTTCTATAAGAAATTAATTTAAATATATCATCCTAGTGGTTATAATTTTTACATATTTGTTGTTGCTAACTTACTTATTTTATATAATTTAACGATTTGATTTGATTTCAATTTTAATATAACAAAAAGAGAATTTGCAGCAAAAAGGTTTTAAAATTGGAAGTAGTGATGTTCATATGGTTGTTATCCGTTATTGCGAAATGAATAAACAAATGAACAAACTGTTAGAGTATGTGTAAAAGAAATAATGCAACATATTTTGCAATATATCAATGTACATTCCTGCCAACCTACACCATGGGAATGTCATCTGACTATTAATCTCGGACACAAATCCCGTTCGATGTATTTATAGGTGTATTTTAATTTAATTTATCTTTTATTACTCATAAAATATTGAAATTATTGATGTTAATAGCTCAAATAAAATAGAAAAAATTTTAAATCACAGTATAACAGTATATAACAGTAATATTTTTTCACATTTAATTAGTTTACTATACCAGAAAATTATGTATGCAAATAAAAATAAATAATCTCGAAAAAGCATTATATGTAGTAAACATTGCAGTAATGTACTTAATTTAATGTACGCAGACAGTTACTGACAAGAACATAAAAAATTAAAAGTCGTATTAAGTTATGTTACATTATATTGTATTACAGTCAGGTTCTGAACCAATATCACAGTATCGATTCAGCTTCAGGTCACAGAATCAATATCACAGAACCAATATAGTACTTATTGTCTTATTGTGCTTGCCCGTAGAAATGCAATCATTCATTTGGGTATCTAAGAATACCTGATTCAATGATTACACATAATTCAGGTTCAATAGCAGCAATGACACTGAAATTATATAACCAATCCCCCCAATCTGTGGTTTATATAATTAATATAATTATATGTATATCCAATCTAATCTAATTCAATCTACATAAGTGATGTATGAGACAAGCTTAAAATTTTATCATCTCAATTTTAAGAATTCATTAAAAGTAGTTGGTATATATGGAATACCTTTAATAATTTCAAATCTTATCTATTTTGTAAATAATACAAAAATAAAATAGCTTCGATAACATGAACAAATTTGTAAAAAAGAGCAAAAAAAAAAAACTATTGTTAATATATTAAATGAAAATAAAAACAATAATTTCTGAATTGACAGTTAACTTATCAATATGTATGTACATATTTCACAAATTAATTTGTACAAAAAATTAAATGGCCTACTTTTTACAGTTGTTTACAAAGAATTTAAATCAAAGACTCAAACCATTTGACTTTAAAATTTACTAATAATAATTCATTTTCTATTTTATTTTATTTGTTATTTTTTTTTTTTTAATTTTACACATAATTAACTATTTGTCATGAAATATTTTAACAAAATATTTTTAATCGAATAACAATATTTTTATTGTTGTTGTTTTTGCTATTGTTTATTTTATACAACAACAACAAAAAATATGTAAATAAATTATAAATAAAAAAATGCCTTTAGCGTAATATTTACCATTCAATTAGTTTTAATAATAATAATTTTGCAGCACCCCGAAAAGATCAAATCAGTAAATTTTCTCTGTATGTATGTATGTTTGTAGATATGTCATAAATGAGTATTTGACACTTCTGACATTTTTATGATTCAGTTCAGTTTTTCAATAAATTCTGATTTTGTTTCTTTTTGATCAAACAAATATCAAGTCGGTATGTTGTAATTTTTAATATAAAACAACAACAAAAATGAAATATAATTCATGTAATGCAAATGTTACAAGAGTACAGAGCAGAAAAAATATTTTCAATTTTAATTTTTTTTATTTTTTGGTTAATTTAAATTACAAATTATTTTGTTATTTTATAAATTCACGTGACTGCCTAAGGTCTTCAAAAAGTTTTGATTTTTGAAATTAATCTAGAAATTTGCAGTTTTTTTTTTTTTTTTTTTACTAATTTTGCTAGGATATTACATCATGACAGCTTCACAGTCTTTTTTATTATTTTATGGTTTCATATTTGTCTTTATAGTTATAAGAAAAAAAAATTGCAATATAAAAATAACAAATAAAAAATGTTCGAAATAGAATTCGAAATTAATAAAAAAAAGAAGGCGCATGATCAAAAACTCAATAAATTCAATAAATTTGAAAATTGATAAATATAAACTAGAGATAGTGAATATATTATAATGCGAATAATAACCATAGTTAGAGTAAATTTTAAGAATGCGTGTATGTCGTGATCTTTTAAAAAGCTTTTTTTTTTATTTTTTTTTTTATAAAGTGTTAATAAAGTGTAGATTACTTCACAAAATAATTTGATTATATTTTTAATTATCACCATCGCATTTATATCAGCATCGCACAACATTTTATACATTATCGAAAAAGCCACTTGCACATACCATTTATTTAAACATTGTTTTCAGCGTAATTGCGTTCAATTGTAAAATAAAGGCATGTTGCTACAACAATATGCTCCAATAGGCAACAATAAGTTAACTACACAGATTATTTGAACAGAACTAAAATCATATGGTTAAAAAATGATTCGACATATTTAGTCAATAACCTACTGTCTTTAGGTGAAAGAAACTGGCAAGATAGTAGGTCAGGTACACACAAAAATATTCAAAATATATTTTTTAACTGTTTGCGACGTAGGTGGAGCATTACTATCATTATAATCAAACGTCAAAACAAAATAAAATGAAAACGTCATGATGTCGAAATAGAAATAAATATGGACTTTAATTCAAGATTTCCTTTTGTTTTTTTTTCTTCATTTCCAACCATAGATGTTTTGTACGAAATGTCAAATTACTAGTAGGTTACTGTCGAATTAACTGATAGGAAACAAATCATGTCAGTTGAGAAGATAGTTGAAAAAATTTGTTATAAAATATTTGAATGTATTAGAACTATCATGATAGTAACTCTCACGTGGAGAACCTCGACCTGTACTTAATTGAACATTTAAAAAAAACTTTCAAGTTTAAACTTCACGAACAGATAGTAATATTTTATTCCATCAGTAGAGTATCTGTGAATTGAATCTTGTGATCATTAAAATTACCAATTGTCAATGATGATAGTTTTTATTAATAAAAATTGTCTTCAATATTCATTTCTACATTCAATAGTTTATTGGTTTCAGTACACTGTCCCATAAATAACTTTAATCAATATAAATTAATATTATCAAGTCCAACAATGAACTGATCATGATTGAGAAATAATGAATGAAATGATGAATTTTTTTTTTTTTTTTGAAATTATTTATTAATAAAAGAAAAATTGTTTTAATTAATAATCTTTTTAGATTGGAGAATTTATCAACTAGGTCTAATTTATTATCTTTATATGATATCAAATGAACCTAATTGAATTTTGTGATGTTTAAATCAATTAAATTTAAATTAAAAATGATAGTGAATAGTAAATTGTAAAAAACTATATATACAAATTTATCGTAATGGTTTCGAAATTAAAAATATATTTAATTGCTTTGTTGTTTGTGGAGAGTATTTGGAGACTTGATTAATAATTTGATTAAATTATGTAATTTATTTTACTGAACTTTATATTTAACTTATAATATAATAAAAAAAATTAATTTTGGAGAATGAATGTTGTTTTATTTGTTTTTTAATAAATCAGTATGAATAACGTGTCACTTTATAAAATCTACAAAGTCTCAAAGAAGGAAAAGACCATTAGAAGGATTATTCTAGAACATAAAATATAGACAGTGTGACGGTTTTAAACTTAAAAACAAAAATTAAGAATGGATAGCAAATGCAGCAAGAAGCTCTTATTAGTAGTAAAAAAAGATGGTTGAAAAACTTTTATTTTTCACCACCAGATGGTTCTAAAGAAAATATTTTTTACACTGTTTTATATGCCTGGTTATAGAAATTGATATTAAAAATTTAAATATAATAATGTCAAAACTTAAAAAATATAAAAAATAAAAATGAGGTACGAAAGTTAGGTACGATTTAATACATTGCAACTCCATTTTCAATATAAAACGGCTGTAATAGTAAAATGTTTATATACATATTTACATTTTCTTTCACTTTGACAAAGCAATTTAACATATCAGTTGTTTATTTTCCGCTAGGTAATGTCATTCATTATGTTATATGGTAAAATTTCACATCAACAGCTTACTGTCCTTCATATTCAAATCCAAATAACTTATCAAATTAACTGTCACATAATGGATTGGGCTTAAAACGATTTGACGACGATTCTGTTAGTAATTTGTTTTACGACTAATACACATAATTTGTCGTCAACTGAGTCATAATTTTGACCGAAAAAATATTTTTGCTACTTATTTTGAGAACAAAATTATTCTAAAGTCATTTCAAATTTCCTTCAAGTTTGAAATTATGCGTACCAATCTTTTTGGCACACCTTCTTCATTTTAAATATCGCTGTCAATTTGAACTGATTTTAAATTTAGATTTAATTATATGAAATTTAAATTTTTTAAACACAATAACAATAATTAAATTAATATAAACCACCTGACTATTCTAAAAGTTCCCTAATGCCGATTTTAACGAATGATAATATTTTCATTCGTTAAAATTAAGATCGTATTGAATCTCTTAGAATTGTAAAACAAGCCTTAACCAAAAATGAAATAAATTTGTTGTTATTTTGTTTTGTTAATGTTAAACCTTTTTTTTTTTTTTTGATTGATAATTTTCAATAAACCTATCAAATTTTTTTGGGAGCTGTCAACTCTTTTTTCTTGTGAATATTTTAAGTATTAATTTCTTTTTTAAAATTTATTAAATTAAATTTCATATCATTTTATTTAAATAATATAATTAACAACTCAATTTATTCTATAGAATCTAAAAAAAAAAAAATAATAAAAATAATCAACAATAATAAACAATTTTATAATAAAAGATTAGAAAAATTCTATTAAATAAATTTAATTCGAATATCTTTTGAAAAAGCAACAACAATTGAAATAATACAAAAAAGGTTTGAATTTCTATTTCTATGAAGGACACCTTTTATTACACCAAACATAAATTCATTAATTTTAATGCGTAAATTAATTTATAATTTCAACACACACATATATACCTAAGTTCTAATTTATTAGTATATATATATTTTATTCTATCATTTATATACAGGGATCAAATCAATAGACGACAACAATATGAAACCTGTACCACAGCAGTATATGTTATCAGAACAGTATTTGGTATAGAAATAAAAAAACTGAACATCACATTTAGAATTTATTGTCATGACAGAACAAAACAATGAAACGACCCTAGCATAACATATATTTTAAAGACAAAGATAGAGAGGGAGAACCACAATAAAAAATAAAAATTTAAAAAAAAAAAGGATTTAATATTCCTGATAAGTCTTTAAAATGTTTCTTTTGAATTCTATATGGTATAGGTACAATACAACGAAACAAGAAACAAAATTGAAACCTTAGCCTTCAGAAAACCTGTTATTCAATTGTGATTTGTCGTTTTTAATATTACACTGGTTGAAATCCAACAAGCTGGGTCAATAAAAATATATATGTATACACGATATTATGTACGATTATATTGTAACAACGAGGTGTTCTGTGAAAATATAAATTTTCATTAGCTTGTGAAAATTGAATCTAATAAATTAATACACTGGTAAATTGTACTATATAGTTATAGAGATTTCAGATTATAAATTATTTAATTACGAAAATAAATTTCACTAACATACACGAGTTTATCTATATACCTTGACATCGTTAATATCTTAACACAAAGTTGAATACAACGTCCACATGATCTTAAATGTCTACAAAAGCTCGCAAAAGCTTGAGACATTGTCTCATGATCACAATTGTTGTTGATGTATTCGCAACTGGTTTGACATGTATTTGGGTTAACAAAATTTTTAAAGCCCAATGTTTTACAGTGTTAATAAAAACGTTCTGTTCATTTTGCTTGATCATAAATGCATTAAAACACAATGTCTCAAAAAGTTCTGATTACACAATGTTGCCAACTTATTTTACGGATAACATTGACAACTTTGTTTTTTTTTTACATTATATCAGATTGAAGTTTTTTTTTAAGACATTTACGATGTCACCGATAATAACAGAAGCTGAATGACTTAAACAAAAATTTAAAGTACAACTTATCCTAGCAGTTGAAGACAATTTTTTCAGAAGTATAATTTTTTGATCTCACAAAGAAGAATAAACCATTTTTGGAGTAATATAATTTTCAACATTTAACGAAGATCTGGATCGCACTACTTTACTCCGTTAGATATATTACAATTCTATAATTTTAAATAATAATATTAAATTTACAGTAACAATATACTTCAGTAGTTTGTAAAAGTCATCTACTCTACTGGTAAGTTGTAGTTCGTAACTAAATTTTGTTTTCTGAGACTTGTGAAAAGTTTCGTTAAGTTGGCTACCAACAGAATGTAGGTGATTACAAGAATATGTGCATACAGTTTCGTAACATATCGAACCATTTTACATGTTTTTGAGCATTTGTTAAAATATACTAAAATATATAACGTTTCTAAATGATATACAAAATACATTACACAATAAACACTTGTAAGGTTGCACAACACCAAAACATTATTATATCATCACATTAATACCACATGAAGACTCCTCTTATAATGAACGATCTTTAAATCAATGAATTGAAAAAAAGAAAAAACAACAATAAAAAAAGCCCAGATTAATCACCGAGTCGTATCACAATTTCATTGATTCCTTTTAAGTTCAAATCTATACCACTATCCTTTTTTTTTTTTTTTTTTTATTATGAACTTTTTTTTTTTATTATGGTGTATTTAATTTAAGTCACTATACAATC
Source organism: Argyra leucocephala (assembly GCA_963942445.1). Taxonomy (NCBI): domain Eukaryota; kingdom Metazoa; phylum Arthropoda; class Insecta; order Diptera; family Dolichopodidae; genus Argyra; species Argyra leucocephala. Next base: position 4,847,099 of record OZ012681.1, on the reverse strand, counting down.
CCCCAAATATCCATCCAGAGGCGACTATTTTCTTCTTCTATATTCAATATAAAACTTCAGAAGACATAACATTTCCAAATTGTGGCATCAAAAGACCATTCACTCACTATACATAAAAAAGCCAGTCAACGTTTTGAGAAAATGATTTTAACTAAAAAAAAAAAAAAAAAAAAAAAAAGGGATTGAAAAAGAAATACGAAATAAAAAAGACGCAATAAAAAAATTGTAGGCTCTTTTTTTTCATATTTTATTGTTGTGGGGATCCAGAAGATAAGGGGATATGAATACATTTCAAAAGATTTCATCACCAATATTCAAGACTAGAGACACAAAAAAAAAAAAAACTTAACGAAAAACTGCCTTTAGCATTTTAGCTTTGAAACAAAACAAAAATAAGAAAAAATAGAATAAAAAAAGTGAACAGAAGGATTTAGATTAGGATTTTAGACCATCATTGGAGATTTTTTTCCTTCCATATGGTTTTGATGACGTGCTTTTTCTTTGTTATATTTTTTTTTTTTTAGAGTCATCAAAGACGATACAGTGGTAATCACAAAAGTCAGAACGAATTGGAAGTTTTTAAAAGAGAATAAAATGGTTGATTTTGAAATTAATTTGGAATTTTATGGAACGGTTTGGTATTTAAAAGTTAAGAAAAAAATAGTATAATGTGAAGTAATTTTTCAAACTTACTGAGTCATACTATCGCGTTGATATAGGCCCTAGAATAGTATACAGATGAAAAACAAAAACATAATTTAAGTAGGAGTTTGTACAATCATATATATATATATATATATATACATATATATATATATATATATATATATATATACATTGTGTACATATATACATCACATAACTAAACTATCAGAGGGCGTTAAAAAAAACTTTATCTAATGGTTTAACTTTAAAACTTCATTAAATTTTAATTCAATTTGTGATTACATTTTAATTTATTTAAAAACTATTCAAACAAATTTTTAATTATATTTTAAAGAATTGACTAAAATGAAAATGAAATTTCTCACATCATTTAATCGAAAATATTCAAATGACACACCTCAAATGACTCCGACAACAAATAATATCTTAACAGAAGATAATTACAATTAGTTACCTATAAAAATTCAATATACATGAATATATATATATATATATAAATATATATGTGTATATACATAGAAATATTCCTTAAGTTGACCTAAAGCTTTTTATATTCTATTGATAATTTTCCTATCATCAATTTAAAATGAAAATAAAAAAAAAACAAATGGTGATACAAAGACTTTAAACAACATCAGTATAATGAGTTTAAAAACTCAACCCATCTCTTTTTAAAGAACTTTCACTATTTTACCTACCAATAATAACAAAAAAAATCAAAACAATCTATAGAAACTCTTTGAGTACCCATTAAAAAAAAAAAAAAAATTATAGTAATTTTAAAAATAAAAATAAAGAAAGAGAAATCGATTCTCTTAATTGAAAAAACAATTCGATTTATTCGATTTATTATAGTTCATACATATACGTATATTGTATATGTACATCTACATTCCACCATTATAAATTTTATTAAAATTAAAATGAAATTTTAATTGATCAAGTGTTAGAAATTAAATGAAATTGAAATGAATTTTATTCGATTTTTAAATTAAAATTCAAGTTCATACATTGTAAGGTAACATAACCTATAAATATACAAATATGTATATTATACAAGTATATGTATAAATTCTTTAGAATTAGAAGTTTCTAAAGATAATTAAAATAATTTTAACAATAGCAACTCGGTGCTTTTTGTTTTGAATTAAATTAAATAAAAATGGAATTAAAAAAATTTAATTAAAATTTTATTGACATTTTTTTTTATTCATGATATTTGAAGAAGAAGAATTTACAGTTTTTTTTTATCAAGAATCGAATCGAAATTATTATGATTTAAATAAATCGATTTATTACATTCATTACTGAGGGTAAGTGCTTAATGAAACGACTAATTCTAATATTGTAACAAATGATAACATAAATTAGAATTTGAATTAGAATTGACTAATTTGAAATTTCCCTGGTTTGTGTCTTGGAATAAACTAACTTGAAATAAGTCTAGCTGATGACAACTCAATTCTAATTGAAAACATAAATAAATCAAATATATTCATATTTTTTTTAAATTAATTTATATATTTTTAATTGATAATTTAAAATTTTGTATTGTTTATTGTAAATTTAAATTTTCGAAGAGTTGTTCATTTGTTGTCTAGGGACAATTCTTGGGAAATTTAAATTTAATTAAAATTTAAATTTTTTAATATTTAAATTTTAATTAAATTTAATATAAGTTATTAATAAAAATAAACTAGAATTAGTGCCTGATAAATTGAATATATTCTATATTGACTTTATCATTTTGACAGGTTCTCATAAAACTATAGTACATATTTAAAAAAACCGATTTTAAATTTTTATTTCGAATTTGATTTGTTACTTTGATCTCAAAGCAATTTCAGACGTCGTTTTTAACTGTAAAATATGTGAAATATTGAGAACTTTTTCGATACGTAAGTAATTTAAAACTTCAACTTTACATGATATACCTATGTCATAAAGTTTACAAATTTACATGACATGACATATCTCATAAATTTACAAAATTATTGATTAGCTCTATTATTGTTATAACAGTAACATTTTATCATTAAAATTAATTTTTAATATTAATTAGTTTTACAATTTTATGAAAACAAATCCAAATTATAGGAATTGACATAAATGACAGAGAGTACATAATGTCAAAATAGCTGAAAATTGACAATTTTCTGAACAAAATAAATTTTATACGCTAGCTACTATTAATATCAAATGTAAGCTCCACTTTAGGTTCTAGTGATTATTCCCTATATATATTTGAAATAAAACGCATTCAATTGAAATAAAAAATGTATTTCTATTTTTTTATTTCTTGTTGTTTTTCGATTACTTTTAATTTTTAATTTCAATTTCAATTTTTAAAAGAAAATCAGAAAAAGGAAATGATCTGTTGCATTATCTAAAAAAAAAAAAAAAAAAAAAAAACAAAAAAAAAAAAAAGATTTTCCATTCTCTTTTTGTATTGTAAGTCTTATGCGACTACAGCACAATTATATAATGCAGTATTTTCTTAGACAAGTCAATAATTTTTTATTCAATTCTGTTCGGCGAGTTTTTGTTTTCTTTTTAATTTATTTTATTTTTTTTTTCATTTTAAATAATTTTTCGTTGAATTGAATTGCATGAAAAAAAAATTACTTTAGGCAAATTAATCCTAATTGAACAAACATTATAATTTCACTTTATTTGTCTTTTGTTCTTCATTTATGCCGTCTATTTCGGCCTCTCCTTCGTCTCTTCCTCAAAATCATTTCATTAAAAATATTTTACTTTATATGAAAATTTAAATAGAATTGAAATAATTCTCATCTTTTTAAAAAGTTTATTAAATGAAAACATTTGCAATGTAAATGATTTTAACCTTGTTCATCTGAATTAGATATGATAAAGTTGAATTAAATTGAAAAATAAAAAATAAAAAAGAAATTGTGACACGATTTATTAATAAAAAAAAAAAAAAATTAAAATTATTTTATTTTTTTTGTTTTTATAAAATTGGAGAGATTTCTTATGAAGAAGTACTTAAATCTAAAATAGTTTTTTAGAAATGCAATCACATCACAAAATATTTTTCAGAATTCGAACTCAATTAATAACTAAGTAAATGTGACAATATAGAAACTAATGGTGATGTAAAATAACTGCAAAATATTTTGTTGTTGCAGAAAATCTGGTAAACAATAGAAATAGTATATTTTTCGGAACTGTGACAATAACGCTGACACATATTGTGTAAATGTAATATACCTACATTAGAGTCTATATAGTGTTTTTTTTTTATTATGTACTAAACTATTGCTGTGCACTAGTTTAACTATAGCTACTAACGTCAAAACGAGTTTGACAATTGTAGTTATTGTTCTTACCGTACTTAGTTACAAATGTCAAAATAGTAATTGGATTTGAAAACAATAAACTTACTGATTTGAATAAATACAATATTTTTTTTAAATAATGGATAATTGATTGTGATGAGAAAAATGATTTGAGTCCAAAACCTAATTTTGTTTGCAATAGTCACAAAGAAGGAACAGTTGAAGAAAATGTCGCAGTATCTTTGCATTGTGTGGAAAGTTGCTGTGAGTATCAAGTTACTTTGCAAAGTGTAGTCGACAACGATTATAAGTATGTAATTAACGTAAAATATGGCTTGTAAAATTATTAAGCAAATTATTATTATTAAACAAACTAAAACAAAAATTAAAACATTTCTTATTTTAACTTTTGCTTTCAAACAAAACAATCAACAAATTTTAATTCGAGCGAAATAAAAGAAAAATTCAAAAATGACATCCTTAGCAACAATTATCACCCATATTCTGTTAGACCCATCGTTGACGAGAAGAAAAAATTCATCTCGTCTCGTCTCGCTGAATATGCCTTTCTGTTAGACACTGTAAGCGGCGCGATAGAACATTTTATTTGTTGGTAGTACTGATAATTTTTTACTATCAAAAATAATTATTGGTATATAAACGAAATATGATTTATAAAATTTTTGGAAAGTGATAACCCCACTAACTTAGTATTAGTTTTAAAATATTTTTTAAATGAAAAATAAATATAAATATATTTATGTTTTAAATATATTTTGTAGTTTAGTACATAAACGTAGTAAAGCAGTAATAGTAAAGATGGTTTTTTTTTTTTCAAAAAACAAACACAATTTTAATAATAATGCAAAAACAATAATGAAAAACTGTTTATTAATATCTTTATTTAACTATTTTATCTATTCAATTTATTTATTTAATTCAATTTTTTGATAAAAAGAACACAAAATACTTTGACGAGATACTCTATCGCTTACAATTTTTGACGAGATAAAAAATGGCTATCTCGTCTCGTCAAAGGTCTAACAGAATACAAAACTATCTCGTCAGAGATATTCTCACGCGATCTCGCGAGATAGGTCTAACAGAATATGGGTGTATGATATTTGTAGCAATAATGTGGTGCTTATACCGTTGCTACAAACGTCAAACCATTTAACTCTAGTTAAATTAGCTACGGTATAAACACGGCAAATGGAATCTTCGTGAACGATAAATAAAAAAATGCTTATATGGGATCAGCAGGATATCTACCCAATACCTCATTGATGGGATTTCATGACAATAATTATCATAATGAGAGGTCAAAAAGAAATGAAATACCTGTATGAGTTTATTTATTTATTTAGATATCATGTAAGCAAGCTTTCAGGCCCGTTTTGGCTATTAGAATGTGGGCTTATTTTTATTTTTTTGATTCTTTATTTTATTCCAATGACAATAGCGTACTGGAATATTTCGAAAACCCCATAAAATATTTTTCAATCGAATCTGGGACATTTGGACGGTTGAAAAGCGGATGTTCTACCTATACTGAACCACCTTTTTTTTTTGTTTATGATGTGCAAATAATGAGAAATTAATAACAAAAAACCACATACTTGTGGTAATAAAACAAAACAGGTGCTGTAATTTCAATTCTAAATTAGAACTGTAAACATTTTCAATTAACCCTATACCAACCTGTGCCTGAAACCGCAGAATTTTGAATTTGTTCTTAAACTATAGATCATATTCAAATTATTAAGAAAATATTTATAGAAATCATATTGATTTTATTACACACACATTTTTTAATCAATTACCACATTTCACAGTAATTCAAAAAAAGGGGTTTTTTTTTATTCCCAAAATTTCTACAATAATTAATTTTCAAATTTAATTAAGAAGTAATTATTATTCATTTTCATAAATTTTTAATGAATAAAATTTCCATAAATAGATTTTAAATTGAATATTTCTTTACAATCAAAATTTATGTTTCATTATTTTTACACATAATATGTACTCGTATTATTTCATTTTCATTTTGTTTCGATGATTCAATTCACCTGTCAATTTAGTTTATAGCTTATATGTATGTTTAGACTGTTTAGAGAATTGAGATTTTATAAATTTCGAATTGAAAATTACCCACCTCGAAAATAAATAGGTAAGAAAAATAATTTCATTTTTACTTATTATAATTTCACTTGAAATATTTATATATATATATATATATATAAGTAAAATTATTGACAAGGCATACAAAAATAAAGAAAATAAAAAAGTGTAAAACAAAAATGTTTTAATAAAGTGTTTGCCATTTTATTGTTTTATTTTCGTTTTTTTTTTTTTAAATTGGGAATAAAAACGCCATTTTAAAATTACAAAGTCATTTTGTTTTTATTTTTTGTGTGTCTTATTTGGAATTCACTTGTTTTAAAAAGCACTACTGACTTATCTTCATGTCTTTAACTATTTTTGGAAATTGATATGATGTGTAAAAATTGTTCCAAGTCACCGCAACACAACACAACACAATGATGTTAAATTGAAAATTATTTTTTTTTATTTTAATTTGAAAATATATTTGAAAAAAATATAATTCAATTTATTGAATAATTTGATTGAATGAATTGAGTAATACTCTTATTGAGAGAAATGTAAACTGTCAAATTATATAGTTAATTTTTTTACATTATCCGAAGTTAAATGTGACTTTTAAATTTTTGTTATTAATAGGGGATTTCTTCAAAACTATTTACATGTGATTTGAAATCACAAAATAATATTGACAATGACAAACCTGTCAATATAATTTTCTATTGTATATATGTCAATTTAAAATATAATCAAGGTCGACCGATAATCAATAATATGAAGTAATGTGCAAAAATTGTTACTGTTTAAATTCGAAAAAAACAACTTGTCAATTTGACAACTAAAAATTTTTGAATTTAAAATTAAAATTTTTATCAAGTTTTAGAATGTTAATAACCATAAGCCAGCTTTCATTTTATCAATTAACATTGACATGCCAAGATTCGTTTAATTGTTTATAGGTGATTTGAAATTTAATAGATTAAAATTAACAAGAAGAGCTTAAACCACGTTTATTTTTGAATAAAATCAAGTGACTCACTTTATATCAACAACAATTTTATCACAAATATTAAATTTAATTTTTACAATTTTATTATGATGTAAGATTTTTTGTAATCGTAAAGTAATTGTTGCTTAACAACAATTCTAGTTCAAATCAGCGCTAGAATCAAAATATAATCTTTAACAAAATAACATTTATATCCGGAATAATGAGAATTTTTATTTAAAACGTACGGTTAGTAGTAACGTAATATTTTATCAGGAATCATAATAACTAAAATAAAACACGGAAGTTGGTACATATCAAACATGTCAATACAAATTTTTAAAACCAGTTTAATTAGCTTATAGGTTCTTGAATTGATAAAGAAATAAATTTAGAATTTTTCAAATGATTCATTTGTTATATTATTATCATTTTAATTCTTTATACTATTGAAATTTTATTTTTTATTGAAAATAAAAATAAAAAAAATAAAATTAAAAGTTTTTATTAAAAAAAATATTCCGATGTTTTTGCTTCTAAATACGGTTAGTAATAGAGAGGTCTAGATTTTTGTATTAAACATTTTTGTTTTTTTTTTTTTTTTTTTTTTTTTAATTCAAGAAATGCTCCATTTATTTAACAGCATGGTCACTGTATTGATTATTTAGGTCTAATATATTTTGATTATTATGAATTGAAATTTTTCTTTTTAGATTTAGAACATTACCGGGTATTGTTTAAATTATACATTTTTTTTTTATTTTTTGTAGCCTCTAAACTCAATATTCAAAATAGAATTTAAAGATTAAAATTTAAATATTTTTATTTTTATTCGCTTTATAGATTGAGAATATTAAAATAATAAAAAATAATCTGAAGTAAAAGTTTTGTTTTTAAATATTTAACTACAAAAATACTTATGTATTTGAGATTAAAGAATTTTACGATTGATTGAGTTTAAAAGACAAGATATAATACAATGTTAACAATAAGGCGTAGATATAGATGTAATTATAGAATTAATATACTTAACAAACATTATTTTATCGAATTCGCTCTATATTTTTCTCTATGTTTATCCCTTTCAGATTTAAACAAAAAATTTTTTTTCAATCAGTTCTACACAACTCTATACATAATATATATGTATGTCTATATATTTGTGTATCTATACATACTTATATGTGTATCTATATATTTGTGTATCTATCTATCAATCTACATAATCTAAATAAACAAAATCAATGATTTTGAGTTTTAAAACAAAATATCAATTTTTACGAAGTGTAGAATTATTTCTTTGAATTGCACAATCACTCAAAGTGGGTCTGAAAGGGTATTATTTTAATGTATCTGTAACCAAATAGTATACAGCAAATTTCTTCGATTTTTAGATACTGGCTTACTTTTAATTAGTCAAATATTCGGTTTTTTTTTAAGTTAAGCCAAACATTAGGTTTTAAACGATACCGCACAGCTTGGAATAATTGAGGATTGTAAAAAGAAAAATGTCCCTTTGATCTGCGGCAGGGATATTTTGAATAACAAATGTTAATAGTACTCTTGAACTTTTGTAGATTGTATGTAGGTATATTTTTGCAAGGTGGAAACTGGTTTGTTGAAATATGATTCCAATCTATGTCCAAATCTATGAAATATCCATAAAATAGGATAAGGGCTCCAACAATATTACAGTTTTTAAGTGGGAGGTTGTCACATTAGGGTTGTCGATAAGACGAATGTCAAAATTCAGAATTTCGTCTACAAAATTGAGTGCGATTCATAATGCACCAGCCCATATATGTGTATTGTATTCCAACTTGGGTCGTATGTATCATTTGTAGATATTTAGCATGTCCTGGGAAGAAAAATACGTTTTGCAGCAACTCAAAAAACCAAAACATCTCGCGGCATTTTTAGCAAAGTCAAGGATATGATCATTCCACCATTTTATTGTTGTCCTGCACGACCAGTTTCAATTCATTTTATGAAAACAGAAACCAGGCTTATAGCTTGGCACTTGGACAAAGAGCGTAAGAACGTAACGAGCGACTCGATCAAAGGCTTTTGAAATATCCAGGGCTACAGCAGTAGATGCACCAGATTTGTGAATCGTTTAGCTTCTCGCTAAGGCAAGTGATTAGATCGCCAGTGGAGCGTTGTGATCGTAAAACCATATTGCCTATCACTAACGATAGTCTTTTGTTTATAATAATCTTCATTACTTTGAAAACGATCGCCTGATTGATATAGGTCTGTAGTTAAGGGGTCGCTTTTGTCATATATAAATGTGTATTAGTTTAGATTAGTAAAGGTTTTGAAATAAAAAAATGTTTGTACGGTTAGTATCAATATTTTGAACGAAGTTGAATATTTTTTTTAAAACTTTTTAAGATCATTTATTTATGGTTAGTAGATTGTTTTATCCCAGAAGCATATTAAATTTGATATAGTTCCGTTTTCGAGAAAATTTAATAACAAACAAATTTTTATAGCTATAGTTTTGAACCACCTAGGAATATTTACAATATTAGACATTTGTAGTAATAGTTTTAAAGTGGGTTTTTCTGCATTTTTTTTTCAATCGAAATGAATGCTGTCTCATTTTTTTTTTTGTTTTATTCATTTTTGTTATTTTTAACTTTTTGACAATTTTTCTTTATATAGAACATACAGTTTAAATCTTTTCTTAAACGGTAGGTATAATTTTTTATATGTCAAGAAACGTTAACAACATACGTTGACATAAGTCAAATACAATTTTTCAACTAGAAATCAAATTATAAAAGAAAAATATTAGTGGTTTTCATAAACAAGCAATATTGGCAATCTATAATAATTATAATAGACAAGCATTTAAGGACCTGCGCAGTAGACACCTTTTCATTTTATCTCGTTTCTCCTGAAATGAACTCTTAATATATAAATAAGTTGCATATATACAACAGAAATGCGCATACGGGTTGAAAAAAATTCGATTTTGTTTTATAATATTCAAACTTTTAAATAAAATATACCCATTTTGTGTCATTCAACGTCTTGTTATTTTTATACAAAATTAAAGGAAATTTATTCTATTAATTTTTTTAAGTAACTGTCTCAAATTATTGTTTTCTATATTTTGGTCATTTGTAGTAATCATATGGTTTTGGTTAAAAATATATATAATGTATATATACCTCTTTAATTACAAATATATTTTATTTTTAGTAATTTTATCACTTAAATGCTACTGACTATAGGGAATGTATCGGAAACGAATCAGTATATGAGGGAGGTGTATTTATGTGTCCAAAATGAAACTTACTAACCTCAAAACTTTTTATTAAACATGAGTGGTTTGTGCTTTATCGTGATAAGTTTGTGTCAGTACGTAAATTACTGTTCTTTTCAAAACTTTAAATTTGACTTCAACTTGAATTATAATTACTCAATAGGGGCCCCTAGTATTGCTTATATTGACAACTATTTTGTTAATAAACAAAATATTTGTAATGAAGTTTGTTCATAAATATTTTTAACTAAGCAGGAAAACTGCAAAATTATAGTAGATAGAGTAGACAACCAGCTGTGTTGCTGTAAAACTGCAAAAAATTAAATTTTAATAACTTTGTCAAAAAAAAAATGTTTTCTGCAGTATTTTGTTTTTGCAGTATGTGCTTATGGGTCTAATTATATTGAATAAACAAATTAAACTCAATTTCAATAATAGTTATAAAAAAGGAAATCAATATTGCAAATAAATTTATTAATTTATTAATTTACAAAAAAAAATAAATTAATAATCCTAAAAAAGTCTAAATATATTTCGAAATTATGATTAATTAAAAAATATAAATGGATATACCAAATATTGAAATAGAATTACACTATAAAATAAAAATGATGAATAATTGTATAAGATGAGTTTTTAAATTTTTAATTTAATTTCAATTTTCACCTCATTTACTCACCATTTTTATTTATTTCTATTGTTTTCTTTCTCTAATTTTTTTTTTTAAATATAAATCATAATTTTAAATTCCATAAAAATTGAATTATTGATTAATAAAACAATAAAAGACATGTGGTTGATTGTGGTGAAACAAAAAAAAAATGAACTTTATAAATATTAATGAAAAATTAAATCATTGTCCAAAATAAGTAAATAACAAGAAATCCCTGAAATTTATATAAAAAAAAAACAAACAAACAAACCACAAATTTTGTATTTGAATTGGTGATTTTTCGCGCGGCAACGATACTATTTTTTTTAATCAAAATTTTTAAATTTATTCCTCTCTTTAAAACAAATATTCTTTGACCTTGAATTCATGATATACTTTAAGTATAATATTATATTTTACAAAATTTACTTACTAAATAAAAAAAACTTGAAATTGAAAAAATAATAAAAATCACTTTTGGTAAATTTAAAATAAAATCAAAAAATTGTTAAAAATCGAATGTTGTTTTGCAACAAACCAAATAACAAACAATAAACACCATCATTTAAACAAAATGAAAAACAAAAAAAAACAGAGTAGAAACATTAACAATAAAAATAATTAAAATGTATTGATGAATCGATATGAATCATTTGTGGTGAGCAGAGCAAACAAGTTGCAATAATTATGTCCATGGAATTGAAAAAAAAAAACAAAAACAAAATGAATTGAACTTAGTTCCGAAATTATAAAAAAGAATTCAATTACATATACTCACTCGTATAGAAAATTTAAGACAGTGTCAATATAAATTAAATAAAATAAAATCGTAATTTTAATTAAATACCAATCAAGAAAGGTGTATAATAAAAGAAAATTCAACTCATGGGAATAAAAATGTAAAAAAAACGATTGCACGATGCACGTTTTTTAACAAATTTTTTACGCATTTTTTTTTTTTTTTATTGAATTCTGATGTATAGTGTTAAGTAATTGAAATTTTAACTGAATTCAAAATTATGTCATTATAATAAATAAGTACTCAAAATCGAAAGAAAACAACGAAGAACCGATCAATCGACAGGGAAACCATTTAAATTTTCAATCACAAGTTGATTTACCATCAAATGAGAATAGTAAGATTGAATCAATCCCAATTGTCAGTTAAAGCAATATTGTCACTAAATGTCTGTTTGAATATTGAATATTTAACTATCTGTCAAATCTTCGTTTTACTTATATTTTGATTTCTATACTTATTCATTCACTCTATTTACTGTCATAATAACATTAAAATTACACTAATTTGATTTAACAAAAAAAAATAGCAAAATTGACAGCAATAAAATTACATATATTTTGACTCTATTTACTGTCATAAGAGCAGTAAAATTACACTCATTTGATTCAACAAAAAAAGGGGGTAATTGACAGAAATAAAATTACATATATTTTGACTCTATTTACTGTCATAACAGCATTAAAATTACATTAATTTGATTTAACAAACAAAAAAAAAATGGCGAAATTGACAGCAATAAAATTACAGATTTGATTCTATTTACTGTCATAACAGCATTAAAATTACACTAATTTGATTTAACAAAAAAAACATGGCGGAATTGACAGTAATAAAATTACAGATATTTTGACTCTATTTACTGTCATAACAGCATTAAAATTACACTTATTTGATTTAACAAAAAAAAAAACATAAATGGCGGAATTGACAGTAATAAAATTACAGATATTTTGACTCTATTTAATGTCATAACAACATTAAAATTACACTAATTTGATTTAAACAAAAAAAAAAAATGGGGGAATTGACAGCAATAAAATTACAGATATTTTGACTCTATTTACTGTCATAACAGCATTAAAATTACACTCATTTGATTTAACAAAAATGACGGAAATGACAGTAATTAAATGTTCTGGAGTAAGCCATTATTTAAACTGAAAAATAAAGTTTAAAAAAAAATTGCTCAAAGTCAAACCAAATCATCAATTACAGTTAAAAAAGCGATATATGTACACAAATTAACCTATAGGTGTTACCACGTTAACAGTCTAGCTCCGATTTCGAATGAAAAAAATTGCTACAAAGTAAACATTTATGACACAACAGCACCACGTAAAAAACCTGACATTATTTAAAAAAAAATGTATTAATTGACTAGGTTAAATAGAAGGAAAATCAAACGTGCACCCTAAAAAGAAAACGTTCCCCAGAGATATTTATTTTATTTTATTTTTCAAACAACGAATTTCTTAAATTGTCATTCATTATCAAATAAACAAAAATTTTCACAGACTACAGTTTTAGACAAATAGTAAATTATTGTTTATAGATTTGGCGGTAAAAAAACTGAATGACTAAAACACACTAAGTATATGCGAATGTACAGTCCTGACATAAAACTATAGCTTCAAGTTCAAGATCTTAAAAAAATTAACTTTCAAATTAGCTAAAAACAGTTTTCAGATTGTAATTAATATTTTGATTAGCTGAATATCAGCTGAATTTATTGTGTACCTAGCTGAATTTAGCTGAATACGAGCTGAATGTATGAACTTATTTGAAAATAACATTTTAAAGGATTTAGTGATTTATAGAAAAAGATAGAAATTTAATTTGTATACGATTATAAATGACAGTTAGCAAAAATCAATTGAAATTGATTAAATTTATGTTGTATAAATGTAGAGCTTTAATATTAGTTAAATCTAATTAAGTTCATTTAATCATTGTTTTAATTCTGCTTTTCATTTCAATTGTTTATTACATTTTCTTAACAAAAGAAAAATAGAGCTTGATGCAGAGTTGAGTTAATTTTGTTGTTGTTTTGCTTTATGTACAGATTTTTAATTTTGTTATATTGATGTGTATTGTATGAAGTGAAGAAAAATTATAACATTTTTATATAACTGTCAAATTACTACCTATAGTGTAGTAAAAAAATCTTTATTTTTCAAATTCAGTATCAAATCGTTAAGGACACAATATCATTCACTAAGCTCTCTTGACAATACAAAAGAAAGTGGAATGAAACCGCAATTTTGCGGATTATGTTTGAACAAACCATATATGAAATTATATCATATTCCACAATGACAAACTACCTACTATAGATCTGTTGAACCCATAGCGGTACAATATTAAGGCACACGATTATAAAACGCCTATTATAATTTGTCATGATTTAGCACCCATTCTATTTTAGACAATTAATAAAAGGTTAAAAATTTCTTCATAGCTTTTGTAAATTAAAATGAAAAAACACTCATCAAAATAAAAAATACAAATTGTCATAAAATATCAAAATACACATTAGAATTCATGATCATAATTTTTTTTTTGTTTTTATTTTTTTATTTATATTTAATATTCTGAATTCGCATGAAAAACATGACAAATCGTCGTTATGATGACTGTTCCTTGCTTCCATAATACAAAGTGAGAACATCAGTCAGTTAGTGAACTTATATCATACCTTTTTTTGATTTATTTTTTATATTACAAAATTTAAAAATAAAATATGAAATTTAAATGAAAATAAATTTTTAACTATGATATTGTAATTTATTTTTATTATTTTTTTTTTATAATTTATTTTTTTATGTAAATAAAAAAAAAAAAAAACTTGATGAAATTTAATAACGCGGAAACTAAAGAATTTCATTCTGGGATCACTATCTTCGTTTTCAGCTTAGTTACATCGAATTTAAAAGTATTAAAATTAAAATATTTTTTCTAATAACAGAACCAAAAGATAACTGGCGAATTTATTATTAAATATTTTATATTGAATAGTGTTCTATTTTGATTCCAAATTCTTAATGGATGCCTACAAGGGAACAAAATATTAAAATAAAAACCTTAACTTCATAAGAAACACATTATATTAAAATAATTTTATTTAAATTCAAAATTATGATCTAATAATGCAAATATTTACCTGAATAAATAATACAAAAAAAGAGAGAAAGAAAACAGGTTAAAAAATATTAGTTAAAAAAAAATTAAATAAACAAAAACTAGAATACAAAAAAAAAAAAACAGAAAAACAAAGAATTATTGACCAGTGGTATACGTAAAACTAATTATATTCGCTTTAACAATAGCAAGATGATATAGCGGGTGAGGTTTAAAAACTAGACTTTTTTTTTTACATTTTTCTTTTCGGCAACTTGTGATTTGAATTTTAAAGTAATATTAATAATTTTTTTTTATGAATTTTTATGGTTTTACAGTTAAGATAATAGAATTACAGTTAAAAAAAAACAAATGGATTTTCTAAAAATTTTTTTTTGTTTAATATTTTATCTTTATTAACAGTAATTAACAAAACATATTCAAACATTTTTTTTATTCAAAGGTTTTCTTTACTTTTTTAAAAGCTGGTCTTAAACCAAATTCAATTACTAAACTAGATATACCTGTCAAATTTTTGATGTACCACACAAACTGTGTTACATCTTTATTCAAATAAGGTGTAATTTTTCACAGAAAAATCACAGTAATTTTCAAAAATTTAAATATCAGAATTTTGCAAACGTTGTCAAATATCAGAAAAAATATTGTGACAATACATTAATGTGTAGATACTAATCCCTACATAAATGACGGAAGTGAAATAAAGGTTATATTTTTTTTTAATTCTGTCATACCAAATTTAAAAAAAAATGCTATATAATTTAATTTTTTATTATTACTTTTGTTGTCTAATAAAATTTTATTTAATAAAAATAGTAGAGGAAAAATTCACATTAAAATTTACACTATGGTTTGTGTCTCCGATAATTTTCACCATAGTGACATAGAGTAATTATATAAGTAGAGTATTCACGTAGAACAAAATTTGCTAGTCACTTTTTCAAATATAAAAATTCTGTGTTCACTCAAAGTAATATTACTCAATTTTTAACTGCTTATTTATAAGTTGAGCGCAATGTATTTTGTACTCATAAATAAAAAAATTTTGTGTACTTACTACCTATGAACATATTTATTTGTGTCAACGAATAAATTCCGGAAAAATCATTCTGTGAATAGGCTAGAAGTATAGAGGTATTGTATGAAATATTTTCCTCAATAAATAAAAAATTTTGAGTAAAAATAATTAAGTTCCGAAAATTATATTTGAGTGTTTTGGGATATTGAGTGAAAATGGGACGGCATTTTCGTGTTTTGAGTAAAAATGGGACGGGATTTTTAGAAGAAAATGATTAACAAATATTGTTCTACGTGAATACTCTACTTATATGATTACTCTATAATAGTGATCGAATTCATTGCAACAGTTTGAAAGAATGTATGTATAGTTAAAATAATTATTGATTTATCTTCCAACTTCTTAAAACGTTCACTTAAGAATGAACTATGACAGATATTTGTTACAATCGAAATTGATGACAGTTAATACAATTGAAAAATACACTCAAATTGCAAAATTGAAATATCAAAAATAATTTACTCGTTGTAAATGATATATAATTAATTATAACAAAATATAATCGAATTCAACACAACTCGTTTTACAGTTATTTCTTCAATAAAATAAGGAAATTAAAAAAAAAAAAAACAATTTACAGTTAAAATATTACAGAATAAATTGCAAAACTATTTACATTTTAATTTAAAGTACCAAAGTTTATTTACATTTTAATAAGCTCCAGTAAAGTATAACGATACCAGATTAATATATTATATTAAGATGTACAATGTGTGAATAATTGTGAAATCGAACTATTTTTTTTTATTAAAATTGTTAAATAAAAAAATAATTAATTATAAAAATATACTTTTGCATTCCAGTCCACTCCTTTTTTTGGTTGTTTTATTTCTAAACATTACAACATGTATTTTTAAATGAATCTAAATTAATTCAATAACATACGTACTAAATTATTATAAAAAACTGAACACTTTAAATTACACACGATATCTTTTTTTTTTTTTTATAATTTAAATAAATAAATTTAAATAATTTGCTTAGATATTTTTTATATTCTCTTTAATAATTAAAAAAAAAAAATCTCCCCTCCTTTCAATAAATTATAAGATCTTGTTTACTTAATCTAAGACAAAAAACGAATATATTAAATCTAAAAATAAAACAAAATCTTTTAATTTCCTTCAAAAAAAAAAAATAAAATAAATAAAACTACAAAAGTTACACAGTAAAAACTATTCCCAAGTAAATATAAATATTTGAATACCCATTTTTCTTACACCCAAAACAAGCTGGCATAACACAAACTTTATTCCAATTATATATATACATATAGATACATTATATCCAATTCCCTGTCTTATCTTAAAACCTAAAAAAATAAAATAATAATAATAGTAATAAAACATGTCAGTATGTAGTGGGTGACTTGTTGAATTTAAAATTTAAATGCGAGTGTTAAAACAAACCAAACGAAACCAAAAATATAAAAAAAAAAAAAAAAAAAAAATGTTCATTGATAAATTTTACCACAGACATTCAAAAATGATCCTCAATCCTACATGAATTCTCATGTTGTGCTTTTCTTAACATAGACAAAATTTAAAGCCCTGGTTTAATGAAATTTTGAACTACAAAACAAAAACATAAAAAAAATTATTTCCTATACTTTATTTTTTTAAATTTCATTAAAGTTCATCAGCAGCTGAAACGCACTTTAAAACTTAGCATATCAGATGAAAGGGGACACAGGCCAACCCGCTCTCTCTCTCTTTCTTCAATGTAATTTTTAAACGCATCAACTTTCTTTACAAAATTAATACATTTCTTGTACAAAAGAGTTTCCACAACAAAAAATAAGCAACCGCATATTTTTAATCCAATCTAATAAGATAAAAATCAACTTAACGAAACTCAAATCACTTAACTTCGTTTATTTTTTTTTTTTTTTTGGATTTATTTTAAGTGTTTTGTTGTTGTTGTTATTGCTATTGTTATTATTATTATTATAAAGCTTAGACTGAAAATTGTCTATTTATTATTGTTGATTAAGTAATTGTATTTAGATAAGATTTTTTGTTTTTATTATTATTACCGCAATTTATTTATTCAAAAAATAAAAAAAAAAAAAATTAAAAAAAAAATACCATTATCAATCCCTTAGCAACATATATTTACATACATTATAAACATATGTTGCTGAATTAATTTTTTTTGAATATAAAAACTATAATTTGAAAAAATGAAGAGTGGATACAAGTAAGTAAGTGATTCTATGTGTGATATATGTTATCACAATAAGCCCATTTGTGGCTGCGGTGATGTAGGGACTGGATCCCTCTCGGAATAAATTAAATCTAATCTAATCTAAGTGATCATATTGATCGAATTGCAAATCTTTTGTTGATGGGGGATAGAATTCAATGTGATCCATAAAATGAATTTTGGACATTTACGAAGCATGAAAAATTGCTTCGTAAATGTTAGAATTGCCCTCACATGAAAAACAAAAATATTTTGGTTAATGCACGTGTTTTTACAACCCATTTTTTCGTATATGGTACACATAAGACTTAGTTTTATGATCTGCTTTATTATGAATTCCAATACTTTATCTATCATATGGATTGAATTTTCATGTTAGTCTCTGTCCACCGACAGATTATGACAAGGGATAGGAAATAGAAGGGATAGTCCCAGCATATATAATTATAATTGACAAGCATTTATGGGCCTGCGCAGTAGACATCTTTTCATTTTATCTGTTGTACTTTATCACTACTCTTATTCCCAGTTTTGTAATTTTTGTAGCATATTAATCGTTTCCTTTGAAGAAAAAACTAGGATTGTGTATCGAATCAAACTCGAAAAGAGTTTTGACCAAGTTTGTATTGAAAATGTTAAGGCTAGGCGCAGACATACAATTTTTATTTTTCTAACTGTTTGACTATACATTTGTGTTTCATTAGTTTATATGAAAATACCCCATTTGTAAAACTAAAAATTGTATACGACTAGTTTGATTGCAATAATAAAAGACAATATATTAAGAGATAAAATTTAATTTAATAATTTTCAAATACTTTTTTGTTTAGTTTTTTTTTCCTTTTTTAACTCAAATCAATGACTCTCAAAGGCACAAACACCTTAAATTGGAGGCAGAGACTTGAATTAAAATACCCCTTACAATAGTTTCTACATTTTTCTTTTTAAATTTCTAATATTTAATTATACCTATTGTAGAGTAATTTCGCCATCGTAATACCATATTTTCATAATATTTTGGCTTAATAATAGACTCTAAAGGAATTTTAGGGCAGCTTCGTAAGTAATCCTATATAGATTTTGATCATTGTTTTATTTACTCTCAAAGGTTATCACTGATTTTTTTTGCTCAATTTTTCAGTACCCAATTCTCTACTGATGCTGTCATGATCTACTATTTCTGTTGTTGGTCGCTTAATTAAAAAATTATTCAAATAAGTTATCGATATAAATTTCGTTGCAGAACGGTAAAGAAAAAATATAGCTTAACGTAAAACGTTTCACTATGTTCATTACTTTCAAAATGTGAAATTATCTTCAAAATATGAAAATGAATTTTGTAACAAAAGTGAAATTATAATGATAATATAAATAATTGACAAGCATTTAGGGACCTGCGCAGTAGACATCTTTTCATTTTATTTCGATTCTCCTACTTCTTAATGAACTTCTAATATAATATATAAGTTGTATATAAAACAAAAATGCGCACACAGTTGAAATTTTTTTACTCATATGGTTTTATTATTAAGCAAATGCATTATGCATATGTGAGAACTTATTAAAATAATAAACAAAAGCAAACAAATCAGTTATTATAATTTACATATGTACTTGCAAATGAATCTATGTACATATGCCAAAAAAAAATTCATCTAAAATAAAAAATATAAAAACAATAAAAAAACAAACCACTTGAATTCTTCATTTTTATCTTTTTAAGTAACTGTCTCTAAATTTTGGTTATTTGTAGCAATAATATAGTTTTAATTAAAATTATGTATTATGTAGGCATATATATATATATATATACATACCTCTTTAATGACAAAATTTTTTATTTTTAGTAATTTTATCCACTAAATGTCACTTACTATAGGGAATATATCGGAAACGAAGCAGTATATGAGGGACGTGTATTTATGTGTCCTAAATAAAACTTACTAACCACAAAACTTTTTATTAAACACGAGTGGTTTCTGCTTTATCGTGCGAAGTCTATGTCAGTACGTAAATTACTGTTTTTTTAAAAACTTTAAATTTGACTTCAACTTGAAATATAATTACTCAACAGGGGCCCCTAGTTTGAATATATTTCGATCTAATTTAAATAATTTTTTTTGTATTCTTTAATCAAATCGATACTAATTTCCGCTTTTAAAATTCTTTCATTAAAAAAAAAAAAATTATTTTATGTTTGTAAAAACGATAATTAAAAGAAGAACAACAAAAAAAAACAATTTTAACGCCCGCTATTATCGAAAATCGTGTCCAATACTCCCTACAACAAAATTAAGAGAAACAAAAACTTCCTACAAGTTTTTTATTCGTATTTTTTTTTTTTTTTTACGAATAATTAATTTTTGTAGACGAAGTACTAATTTTAAATTAAATATTTTAATATTTAATTTTGTGTCATTATGTTGAGGAGGGACTTTTAGAAATTAATTTTATTTTTTTATTTTTTGTGATATTAAATTTGGTTCCCATCAATGAAAGCATCCACAATAAATATATCAAACAAAAATTAAAATTACGGTATTTTGATTTAAAATAATTTAATTGGGGGAAAACGAAGATATTAGAAAAAAAACAAGAATTCAAGATCGGTCAGTTGTAAACTTAGCTGTCATATAACTTCAGATACTACGCATACATCACAGCTTGAGTACTTGACTTGAATTCTTTTTGAAATTTCAAGCTGTGTATTCGATTAACCACCTTAAGTGTCTGTCAGCTTGAAAATAGATTGAGTTTGACATTTGTATTTTTGGTGACATAAATTTTGATGCCTAAAATTTATAAAACTTTCTATTTAAACATCAAACAAAACTTCGTATGTCAACTCAATCCGTCAAGCTTTCAAGCTGCGTATTTGGTTAAAATTTTCAAGTGAAATAAATAAATTTTTTTGATTGACTTAAGTAAATCTGATTTCAAGAAATTAGCGTATGTACATGATGTTGAAGCTTTCTTGAAGCTTACTTGAAGCTATCATGTATAGGTGGTGAGTGTCGATGAAAACAATTAAGTTGTTATTAGACACAAAATAACTATATTTCACAAAGATAAGTTTTTAAGCAATATATGAAAGGGTTAATTTCTCAGTAGATGAAATAATTAAATAATTTAGTTTTTAACTGCTTAGCGAGATGCAATGTGGAACTACAAGGGGACCGCAAGTAAAATTAAGATCAATATGTTTAAGGTCAATTACGACTTAAGTAAAGTACAAATAAAGTACAGAACAGACACATGAGTTAATAAAACAAAAATAGGATAGCTAAAATTTGATGTCGGAGATAGGAAATAGAAAGTAAGAATTTCAATAATCATGTCAGAAGTAAGGAAAGGATATTAGAATAATATGTAATAATATCTAAAAAATATATTATGTTTCCATGGAGAAGAGCTAGACAAGATGTGTGAATGGATTATATATGCGCAAAATATCTGAAAAATAGTTGATATCAACAGAATAGGTATCAAAAGGTCCAAAAGGGCAGTGACTAACAGCAGGACCATCAAAATTATAAATATAATATTTTTGAGCTCTAATTCCTATGTAAAATAGGCTGTGTAAAGCAACATGACGTTATAGGTCTATAAGTTTCAAATTATAAGTTATTGTGACAAACTTTATAATCTAATAAAAACCACAAAAACTAATAAGTAGTAAATACTCGTAAAAAGCGAATAATTTGTAAAAGAAGAATATATGAAAATAGAAAAAAATATACAGAGATATAATTTGTAAACATATTCGGTTAAAAATTCGTAATCTAATTCAATAACGATTAATTTAAGAATTTCGCAAGAACTACACAATAATTACACATACACTCACTTCGAATAAAACGAAATGTCAAAACGAATAATTTTTTACGATTCGATAAAGATTGTCTAAAAACGAATTTACGATTCTATAATGATTCATAAAAAAGCGATCTATTGTGAATGTAAATCCGATTCGATAACGATTCGTTTTGGAGCTTAGCTATTTTTTAATTTTTTTTTTTATATTTAAATCGAAGAAAAGGAATGTCAAATTAATCGTTATAGTGCGAATTGTATAGATGTAATCTAAAATATTAAACTAATTTCAAATGCATTTGTAGTTTAATCGATTATGTAGATGACTGCTTTTGCAGTGTAATCGGTAATGTAGTGAGACAAAAATCATATAATCGAAAAAGTCATTTGCACGTCACTTGCATGTTTTGAAATTGCAATTTAGTCAAAAAAAATGTTTAGATGTTTTAAATTTATTTTTTTTTTGTTAAAATTGGAATGATGAGTGATGTTAACTAATAAAAAAATAATGCTTTCACTTATGTGAAATTTAGTTTTATGTATTATAGAACTTTAAATTAATTTTTAATTACAAAAATCCAACAAGTTGTAAATTTATTTGGCAATTTCTAGTAAAACCGACTTAGAAGATTTATACTGGCAATTACAAATCAGTAAAAATTTATTTTATTAGTAAAATTGCTTGGCAAACAGATGTAAGTGTTTTAATTTTTTTAATATCAATTTTTGTAAAAAAAAATTGCGACAAACATCAAATTTCAAAAATCAAACTACAAAAATCACTTGCAATGCAATTGAAACAAAAGTATTTCCACCAACATTGTCAAACTTTTGTTGCTTGATCATCAAATGTTTTTTTTTTTTGCATTTGATCTTAGTTTGACATTTCCGATTCAAAGTTGACATTTGCAATAACGAATCTTTTATCAAATCATTAACGAATGGTAATCTTTTGTAGATGTATATTTTTAGCAGAGACAAAAACCATTAATTTATGTAATATTATTCATAATAATGGAAGTGATTTCAACAAATTCAGGAAGTATTCTTGATCTTAGAAAATATTTTTTTCGAATTTATAATTTAAAAAAAAACTAGTTTCACATCAACAAATTTTTTATAGAATTCTTCTTCTCCCTTGATTCAATTTCGATCGTTTGAATGTGTATATAGTACTTATATTGCGATTCAAACATTTTTTTTTAAAACTCTTAACTCATAGTTATTTTTAATAACACCTCTTTTTGTAACATTGAATTTTCAAATTTAATAAAATTTTATTTAAAATTTTAAAACAAACAATCAAATTTGAACTTTTGATATTATCTAGCTAAACTAAGTAGTGGTACACAATAATAATACATGTATAATTATAATAGATGATTGAAAATGACCTAAATTTAAAAATGTTCAAAATTTTCATAATTGGTGAACTTAAATTGGGTGACAATTTTTTTGTTTTTTTCTTTATTTTATTTTTTTTTTTTAATTTTAGAACATTGGATGTCATCTGATGGGAAATGACGCCAGAACTATTTTTAAAGATATATTTAATGGATTTTAATTAATTAAAAACAAAAAAAAAAATAACTATAATAAAATAAATCAATAAAAAAATTAATTTTAATAGATTCAGAATATGAAAAATAAAAAAAAAAAAAACGAAATTTAAGAAGAAAAATTAATTGATTTAAAATCTTCTTAAATTTTTATGAATTAAAAGAGTTAAAAAAGATATTTTATTTTTTTATTTAAATAAATGATATCTAAACGAAAATATTTAAATCGTATTTAAATTTCTTTTGGAGACAATATTTAACAAATGAATGTGAATAACCTATTACATATAATATTTTATGCATCATAACTTCTAATTGATTTTTTTTTTTTATTAAATTTTCGTTTAAAATCGAGTTGAGTTTTAAATTTATAATAGTTAACAGATTTTTTGGTAAAAATATAGTGGGAAGAGTTTATAAATTTGACTAGTCAAGCTTGAAGTAGTTCTACAAAATAAATTTACTCATTCCTATACCAAATAAGTCTCCTTGTTCTTGGCATTATAGTATAGAAAAAATTTAATAATTGTATAGTCATGCAAAAATATTATTGGACACCATGAGATCTTTGATATCTAGATACATTTTTTATATTTACAGTATTTTAATTTCAAATAAAAAACAAATAAAATAGTCAAGGACTATTCATAAAATATAAAATTATCAAACATAAAATAGTCAACGAACAGGCATCGATCGTTGATGGCAACTGTGTATTGTCAAGTTCATATTCATGCTTCAAATAGGATATGATAGGATGGATGACAGTTCGAACAGTCATCGATCGTTGATGATAACTGTGTATTGTCAAGTTCATATTCATGCTTCAAATAGGATAGTATAAGATAAATATAGTATAACAGTTCGAACAGTCATCGATCGTTGATGACAACTGTGTATTGTCAAGTTCATATTCATGCTTCAAATAGGATAGGATAGGATAAATATAGGATGACATTCCGAACAGTCATCGATCGTTGATGATAACTAGGTATTTATCAAGTTCATATCCACGCTTCAAATAGGATAGTATAAGATAAATATAGTATAAGAGTTCGAACAGTCATCGATCGTCGATGACAACTGTGTATTGTCAAGTTCATATTCATGCTTCAAATAGGATAGGATAGGATAAATATAGGATGACATTCCGAACAGTCATCGATCGTTGATGATAACTAGGTATTTATCAAGTTCATATCCACGCTTCAAATAGGATAGTATAAGATAAATATAGTATAAGAGTTCGAACAGTCATCGATCGTTGATGACAACTGTGTATTGTCAAGTTCATATTCATGCCTCCAATAGAATAAAATATACTAAAAATATGATGACGGTCATTTTACGAAACATCTGTGTTTCAACCAACTAATAATTTCCGGATTGTGTATGATATTTTTTTGAATACATATCCAATAACATTTTTTAAAAAAAATCGAAAATAAATATTTGAGTACCCGAACACTGTTAAGTTCAGTAATGTAAAATAAAGATATTCATTGTTTGGATATGATCAACACATCCAAACTCTAAAAACTAAATAATTCAAAAAAAAAAATAATTTTCAGTTTAAATTATCACTAAATACCCTCTTTTTTCAGTTCATTTACACTCAATAACTTTTTCAAATTACTCTAAATTCATTGCAATTTTATTTAGTCCAGAATATTTGCAAAATAAATAAACGAACAAAAAACCAAAAAATGTGTTGGTGTAAAAATAAGTTTTTTCCCATCTGTTATTAAAATATAATTATATATTTTTTTTTATTCTTAAATAAGCAATTACATATTTACTTTAAATCTATAAATGGAAACTTGTCTAATATTAAAAAAAAAAAAAAAAAAAAAAAGTAAAATTAAAAAGTACCGCAGAGCTTTTTTTTTATATTAAAATATATTTCAACTTCAACACTTTACTTATCAAAATGTAAAATGACGTTTTTTTTTTTGTTTTTGTTGTTCTTGCCTTTACGCCTCTAATCATTTGTTTATTAAAGAAATTTTTTTTAATAAAATTGGTTCAAAATCAAACAACATTGCCCACCTACTTAGTTAAATAAAAAATTCAGTATTTAAATTCAGTTCAATTTTTTTTGAACGAAATTTTCACGACAACACTAAAAGTTCACTAATTAAGACATGATTTAATTTAAAAATTTTAATAAAAAAAAGTAAAAAAAAAAAGGTGCGCTTGTACTTAAACAGCTTCAATTAAATTAACTTAATGTAGAAAAATTCGTAAAATTTTCTAATAAAACAGCAACGGGACTATATATATATATATAAATAAGTCCTGACGAATAATTTATTTAATTTAAAAAAAAAATTATCTTTTTAAAGTTTCACTAAAATCACAAATACAAAAAAAAAAGAACAAAAATTCAATAAAAAGGCGTGCATTTAATCCCATCCCTTTAAAAAATAATAATAAATAAATTGCAATATCTCGTGTCGATTTTCCTTCATGCACTCATTTTGATAATAATATGGCACCCACCCTAAGTAAAAAAAAATATATAGTTATATATATATTTTTTCTATAATGCAAATCGCTCTTAAAAATAAAATTTAATGTTTTTGTTTTACAGTGCAATTGTAATTAAGGTTGCCACTTTGTGATAAATTTACTAAATATGACACAATGACACATTAATGGCTCATTTTTTAATGGCACATTTGTTGTCATAAAAAAAATTACATATTTTCAAAAATATCTGTAAAATCCTAGCATTTACAGAAAATAATCTGGTATTCTGTGGTAAACTGTAATTGTAGTATCATACTAAGGGGTCAATCATGAAAGTTTAATGAATAAAATTGACTATAAAAATGTTGCAATTGAGGCAAATTTTTTAATGTCAAAAACATATGATTAGATTGAGTTAAGTATGTATTTTTATATTATAAATCGTGATTAGATATTTTACTTATAATAAAAATAATTTTTATAATTCTTTCAATTTTAATATTATAAATTGTGTTTTAAATACACAAAAAATTTTCATAAAAATGTTTTATTAACTATCTATTAAATAAATTTTATAGAATTAAAAAAAAAAAATATATTCTTAATTCTTCAAAGTCAACAGGAAAATTATACTTGAAACTGTCAACCCAGTTGACTTTCATGACAGCAAAAATTGACTTTTTTCTAAAATTAAGTCAAAACTCTGTAAACTTTTATGATATGATTGACCACCTTTTGTATTGATTTTTAACCTTTTCCGAAATATACAAAATGTCAAATTACTATCAAAAAAACAGCAAGCATCTAGAGAAGACAGTAGAAAAAATCTAATTGTATTGCCGAACATTTGCTTACATTTATGCATTGTCTCGATAATACTTACTTGTCTGATTTAACTATAGTTTTAAATAAGCTTAACAACATAGTTGAACGCATCTTTTACTGTTAGACATTTTGTGCCAAATATCAATTGATACATTAGAATAAATGAATAAACGAAAATGAGCTTGGATCGTAATATATCAGAGCATGCTAGCATGCATACGACAAATATGGCACCCACCCTAAGTAAAAAAAAAAAGTATATATATTTTTTCTATATTTGCTATAGAAAATATAATGCAAATAATGCGATATAATAATGCAAATCGCTCTTAAAAACAAAATTTAATGTTTTACGAGTACATCACGTCAATTTAAAATATTTTTTTGTTTATAATTTTTTTAATAGCACTTTTTGAACTACCTTAAAGTGCTGCTCTACACGTTCTATTTAGCATCCAATTTTTTGATTTTGATGTTTACATCTCATTTTTATTTGAAATAAAAAAAAAACGTAAAAAAAGGGAAGAAAAAATGAAACGTCAAAAAATTGGCTGAAAATGTTCATGCCATTTTTTTTATGTTAAATTTTTTATTCGATTTTTTGACATTTCATCATATCACATTTACATTTAAAAATTTTTGAGTTGAAAATTAAATGAGGACTAAATTAAGAAAAGAAGATCTTCAAAAACATCGGTAAATTTCAATAACTGTCAAAATTCTTTACAAAAAAAATTTAACGAAAAAAATGTTTATGTCATAAGAGCCTAAAAATGTGGACGTCTTAAAACAAAAAAAAAAATTTAATGCAAAATGGAAAATGAAAGAGCACTCTTACGATTAAAAATTCCCTTTTGTCAACCCAAATAGCAAATTTGACATTTCGTATTACACAATCACAAAATAGTAATACTCTATCGTCCAGTCGCTATGTAAATTAGCACTAAAGTATGCAATGATTTTTGGACCTGTCAGTTACTTTAATTTTGACACTATAATTTTCAACACTTTCACGGCATTAAATTTCGTCAGGTTGCTACCCTAATAATAAGAAATTGAAAATTTTCCACACATGTACCTACTAATCCGAACGGATTGTATTCCGATACCACATAATTCTCTCCCTAAAAATAATATAAACATCAACCCTAATTTTCAAATCACCCAAAATGATTTTTTTTTTGTACTTTCTTTCTTCTTTTTATTTGTTATTTCTTAATAACAAAACAATTTATTTCGGAATGTACAGCAATGATTATTGCCTGGGTAATTTTTCAGGATTTTTATTTTACAAAAAATGTCACAGTAAAAACAAAACAAAAAAAAAAACTTTAATGACAGGAGAATTATGAAAAAACACGGAAGAACATTTTTATTTTATAGTTTAGTATGGTTTGGTTTAAAAAAAAATATTATTTTGTAAGTGCGATGGGGTAACAATTTTTTTTTTTTTTTTGTATTCTTATTTTAAATACACAAATTTTATTTTTAGTTAGTTATATATTTATTTTTTTTTTGTTTGTTTACAAATAACAATTTTACTCATTTTTATAAAATTTTATTTTGAATATAAATGCATGGAATTTGATTTCACACAGTAAAATGTGTCACAAATTAAAAAACAACACGTTATCCACTAATTAGTGCGTTTTTAAAAGTAAATTGAGGCCATGAATAACAATATTTCATTTAAATTATTTAAGAAATATTAATTATAATATTAAATATAATTGATACAATTTATATAGATTATAATAATAAAAATGTTCTAAATTTTAATATTTCGTTAAGTTTAGAAAATAGAAAAAGAAAAATACAACACAATTAGAATTTTTAAAGATTTTTAGCATGTTGAACATCCATCCGTAAAACAGGTTTATATAAGAGTACATATATGTGTATAATTATAAGAGTATTTAGTTTTAATTTGCATTTGAGATTGATTATGCAACTCCTGAAGTACTATCATTGTAATGTCATATTATAATTTCAATTTTTATCATATACTCTTGTAGAGACTTACCGTCTCATGTATATCTACATAATGAAATAAATAAAATAAATAAATAAAATAAATAAATAAAAGTTTATTATCAAAATAAGTATTAGAAAATCTATACAATTCAAGATCTAATGAATATTTATATCATTAGATCTTTGAAGTATTTTTTGAATATTCACAATAATAAGAAAAAACTAAATTATAGCTGCTTGTGTTTATTCTAGAGTGATTATTATAATTACATTTACGATTTGTTAATCGGTACAATAATTTAATTATATGAAATTAAAATTATATAATAAAGTTTTTCAAAGTTTCGTTAAGTTTCGTTAAGTTTTTATTCGGTCGTTAAGTTTCGTTAAATATTTTAAAATTCAACAAAAACATATTTAAAAAACGTATTGAGCTAAATTTACCAACTAGGAATATATTTGTACGTAACTATATTGTTTTTATTATTCAAATATGTAAACTTGACTTTGAACACAAAATTATTATTCGAATTTAATATGTAATTGCAACAGAATAACTTGAATTAACCTCCTCGAGGCGAAAAATTCCATTAACAATACATGAAATGTTCCCAAAAATTAAAACAAAACAAGAAATCTATGATTATTAGTTTATATAGTTACTTTCTCAATTATGTAAAAGTAAAATATACCTCAAATAAAATATGCAGCATAAATTAAAAATTTAAAACAAAACATAATAATACAAAATTAAGCCTGCAGCATTTTCCCAAAATATTAAAATATAAATATGTATTTTTTTTCTGTTTTTAAATTTCGTTAATTTTTTTTTTTTTTTAATTTAATATTGATGTTTTTTCTAATCATAATTACATCTTTGACTTTACATAAACATGTTTAAATAGGAAAAAAAAAATATTAATTCCAGTTTTATCTAATTAATATTAAAAGTTCCAGAATAATTGAAGATCCCTTTTAAATATATTTTCCATGTTTTCTTAACGAATTTTATTGTTATTATTATCATCATTATGCGTTCTAATAGCGCGTAGAACGTGTTTTTTTTTAAGTCTTACATTTCCAAAAAAGCATATAAAAATTTCTTAAATAATTTTCCTCTGCTGTATTCATCATTGGACTTAAGAGAAGGTCAAGTCCAATTCTAAGAAATATTGTTAAACAAACATTTAAAAAAAAAACAAAACAACAAAAATCATAGTCAAGGGTTTTACAATACATGTGTGGATACCATCAGTAAAAAAGTAAGTAAATCACTAATTCATTTTAACTAAAGTGAAATCAAAAATAAGAGAGAGAGAGAGACAATTATGTATGTATGAATGTGTAGGTATAAAATATTCACATCATTTCATATGTTTTACCTGTTTCTTTCAAAACGTTTTTTTTTTATTCATTAAAAATATTGGCTCCAGAGCTCTGTCATAATTGTTTAAAATGTGTACTATCAATAGTAAGGTATGTATCTATACAACTGATAATTTCTAGTCAAATAGTAATCCTATAGTAAATTAACAGATGACTTTGTAAAAAGAAAATAAAACCCTTAAAAAGAAATTATTACAAGACAGTAAGCCAGTTACAAAGCGGTTTGGTTGGTTCTTTTCAAAATTTAAAAAAAAAAAAAAAAAATTTAAAATTTCCTAAAACACCTAATAAATTAATAGGTCTAACGATATGTTGATAAAAAAAAATGTTTTTTTTTTCTTGTTAAAGGACAACACCGATACTGAAATGGGTACATAACAAAAAAAAAAAACATGAATTGAATTTTTACCTAAAAAATTATTAAATTCTTGTTTTGAATGTGAGACTATGGGATTTGGGCATTAGAATAGATTTAATACGTGTAGGTATTAAATTTTATAATTGGATTTTTTTTATTTTTGTTATTCTTATTGTCAAATTCAATATTATTCAACTGCTGTGATAATAAACTTTCGTTATTTTGTTTATTTATTTTTTTAACACAAGTTGAAAAGATTATAAGAAAAGGGATTATCTTAAACAGGATTATATTTATGATGGAAAATTCAAAAGAAAAGAAGACGCCATTTGATATGAATATTGTTTTTTTAAGTGTTAGTCATTGTCTAAAATAGATATGAACAAATTTTAACGAAAGAACCGCATGTAGTAAATTACCTTAAAAGAAGGTATTTTTAAAATACGAAAGGTATAAAATTAATAGCACTATACATTCAACCATACCAAATCGAAGCCTGATTTCACGATTTCGAAAACAAAAACATCAGTTAATACAGTTACAATACAATGAAACATGTAGTATGAGAAAGACTACAATTATGAATATTAAATTTTATTTATTTATTCATAATTCTGTTTCTAAAACTGAAGGAAATTGAGTTGAAATTCTAGTACAGGTTTGGACATCGTTTAAATATAATTTCGAAAGTTGTGAATAATAAATTTTACAATTAAACGATTCTTGATTGGCATTTAATTTGTTTCGTTAAATTTTTCATATTTTAAATTTTTGTACTCTCTCACGTCAAAGTAGCCGAAATTGAATGTAAATATTATTTGATATTGCCAATTTAGCATCTTTGGTAACAGCACAATGTATTGGTACTAGTTTTTAATTGTATATTATTGTTCAACAATTTTGTATCGCATCTCAAATTTGCAAACATTGACACTTTCCCAGAACGTCATTTGCGTGAAATTTGTAAAAGTCATGAATTTAAAAAATTTGTGAAGCTAGTGTCATGAATTTCAATACTCATTGCTATTGCAAGTGTCAACTTTTAATTTTTTTTTGTATGCATTCTTGTGTACTGCTGCGTTAGTATAAAATAAAATCAGTTGTCAAAAATTTCAAAAATGAGTGGTGTAAAAAGCAGGTAAGAAAAAAAACTATAGAGTAATGAAATAAGAACAATTTTTATTAGAAAAACATTAAAATATGAAATGAATTATGAAATATAAAATTGCAAAACGCTATTTTATGACATTATGACAGTTACTTTAACTGCATATGACTGTCACTTACAAATGAAAGTGATTTGCTTTAAAATTGCAAAACGCTATTTTATGACATTATGACAGTTACTTTAACTGCATATGACTGTCACTTACAAATGAAAGTGATTGTCGTGTCGACCGTCAAATTGTTGACGTTTTGGGAAAGTGCCAAAATTTGATGTGATTTTCTAAAACGGTGATTGTAGATGTTAACATGAATAAAATTATCCTAGTAGATACCAGGGGCACATCAATGTGTACTCAGAAGCAAAGATTGTGGTGGGCAAAGGTTGAAACAATGATCAGAACTTGATTGAAATTACTTTCAAAAATTAATAGAGAAACCATTTCAGTAAATACAACGACGAGAAAATCAAATCCATTCAAAATGAAAACATTTACAATCTTAATATGAAGTCATCTTGAAAAAGATTATGCAGAATCAAATGTCAAAAATGTAACTATATTGATCAACTGTTACAGTACACATTATGTTAGACCATTGATTATGTTACTAACTACACAGATTATTATGTCTATATTGAACAGATTTTATCTATTTTTTTATAGATTTTTAGTATGTCTATATTGAACAGATTTTATCTATACACTACAGAGTATGATAGACCAAATTTGATGGATCAAAAATGCATGGTTTAGAAAATCTACAACATATTATCAAGTCGTTAAACTCATTCGACCAATTTTTTTTTTGTTTTATAAAACACTAAAATTGAAGAATCAAAATTGAATTCTTTGTTCTTTTTTGATCATTTTAAAATGCTATTTTGAAACTGTCAGTTTTCTTTGTGTATATAAATACATATGTACATATGTATATAAATTTATATTTTCAAATCATTTTACTTTAATTGAAAAAACAAATTTAGTCCAATGTTATATAAAACTTGTAATAATATACATACATATAAGACGTATACGTAAATATATATATATTCTTCGATCTCGAAATAATGACATTCTGTCCTAGAAATTACATATTCTAAGTTCATATTGCAAAATCCCAAATATATAAATTTATTTTCCTTTATTTAAATTTAAAAAAAAAAATACCCAGTAGTTTCCCTTTTCTCCACCTAAATTTTTATTAAACACACAAACTCACATACATATAATATTTAATTATTATTTCTATTCTAATTTTATAATTACAAAACTATTAAACTATTTTCAAATACTACTTTTGCTCTAAAAAAAAACAAGAACAAAAAATTAACAAAAACAAAAACAAGATAACCGGGAAATTTGCCAAAAAAAAAACAACATAATTTTAAAATTTTAGTCGCGTGAATTTTTTAAATTTACAAAAACAAAAAATTTTATTTTATAAAATTTGAAAATGATAGTAAAAAAATGAGCATCTTGTGATGGATACAACAAATTCTCCATCAAAAGCTATGACGCAATCTTTAATATTTGATTCGTTTTGCAAACATCATATATGCCAAAAACACAAAATATATAGTTATATGCGATACATATGCGATTAGAATGAGTCAGAAACGTAAAAAAAGGAATAAAAAATATATTTTTTTTTTTAATTTTAAAAGACCAGAAGAAAAAGAACCAGCAGCACCAAATACAAAAAAAAAAAAACAAGAAAAACTACATTTTATTTTCTTATTTCAGTTTTATAATATAGGATTTATAATTATTGCTGATGAACCCGATTCTATAGAACCAAAAATCGAAAAAAATATGGTGTAATAAACAATAACACAATTCAAAACCAAATATGAAATAACCACATGTATAGTGGACTTGCCAAATGTTTTTTTTTTCTTTCGTTTTGTATTCATTTTGTTTATATACCCTCTGCATCAATATAATAATGTTTGTGTATATGTCGATGATATTCGTATTTTTGAATGGTGGCAGTTTAATTTGAATTTTCCATATAAGAGAAAAGAAAATTATTTGCTTGATAGAAATAAAACTTAAAATATGGAATGAAAGTGTTTATAAGTCATATTTTAATAAGTAAAAAGTAAAACTGTTTAGAAAGCCTAATAGGAGGTCAAATAAATTTATTACACTTTTATTCAAATTAAACCTTTTACATCAGTTTGCAAGAAAACGATTTAGGTCTTTATTAGGGTGAAATCAAAAAAATAAACAATTCAGCATGCTTAATACAAGCTGAATTGTTAAATACTGTCACAGATGTATTAATAACATCTATAAATAGGTTATAAAATCAATCAAAGCAAAATCAGAAGTTGTATAGCTAGTCTAAAGGTGGATTTCCTCTTAATGGACGAACGTCCGGACAAATTTTTTAACCAATCAAAAATATTTATTTTACCAACACATACACAAAAAATCCTCTCCGGGCAATTTTTATATTTTAAAATAAAAGCAAAGCCCTATATTTTATTTTTTTCGAATATTACAATGTTATTATCCATTTTTACTCTTAACAAAATTTTAAAATTTTTTTAATAAAAATAATATCAACGCATGTAAACATATTTTCAAACGTCAACCTTTTTTTGACTACATAACAAATGTCAGTCCTTCGTGCATCATAAAATTTTCTTTAATGGTATTTGTGTTTCATTTATAGTGTAAAATAAAATTGTCCGGACGTTCGTCCATGAACAGGAAATCCACCATAACACTACAAATTGACCTATTGGTGAGTTCAAGTAGTGTTGTGATGAATGAAACAATTCCTAAAACTTATTGTTATTATTCTTGCGTGTTAAAAGCAAGTACAATTTTAGATAAAATGGTGATATATTACCTATATGTAAGTATCAACGTAAATAAATAAATAGAACATGTTATGTTTATTTATTTAAAAGTAAGTAAAATCCGATAGAAATTTTAATATAATTTCTATAAGTAAATTTATTTTATAGTAACTGTCACAGTGTTTATTTTGCTTTTATTTCACTCATAGATAACAGAATTATATCATTTAGTTAACCTAAAACAGATGCAAATAAAATGCAGAATAACTTTACTATCTTCTTCATCTCTATACCATCAAAATCTGCACAAAATCATTTGAAGATAGTTCTAACTTTACAGCCTGATTGATAGTAAGGCAACATTCTATTATAAATTTGTACTTGAAGTTATTTACTTAAACTTCATATTGTTTTTCTAAATATACCAAATAGTGTGTAGGTGTAGCAATCCACAAGTTTATTATAGAAAAGGACAATTCAAGGAAAAAATATTTTTGTTTTACTTTGCAAACAAATCTGATGAAGGACATAAGTATGTTAGATCTGAAATATGGATATGTAAAACAAAACAAAATCATTTTAATCTATTCATATATATTACAAGTAATTAAAAATATTGTTTTGTTCAATTAATATTAATTATTGTTTTATTTTTCTTATAATTTGAATTAAAAGGGTGAATAAATATTTAAAATGTTGATGCATTCTACAATTTGTATACGATAAAAACATTTTTGACATTTCACAATTCTAGTTGGAAAAGGCTCAATTCAAAATATTATACTGTTCTTCATGTACTTATGCTGAATTAAAGATTTTTGATATACATATGTACAGAATCCTTTTAACTGCTTAGTACTGTTATATTTAAAAAAAAAAATTATAAAAAAAAGTAAGTTAGTATTAACAACATTATGCCAACGCAATGCCTTAATGAGGTTTTGTAACTATGTAATTGTTTTTGACTTGCTATTTCATTGCTAATGACCAGGACAACCAAAAATATGCTCTAAAAATCCATTTTAAGCGCTTATACTATGCCCTTAAAAACTGCAAATATACAAATATCTTGTTTTGGTTGCATTGCTAATGACAAATAATTTGCTATTATGACTTGTACAAATATATTGGGGCAATAATTTTTTTTTTACAATTTTAATTTTTAATAGAAAAATATTTATTGAAAATTTTACCCATCAAATAATTTATAAACATTTTCCCAATTCAGTATCTATATTATAAAATTACATTTAAATTAAAAATTTAAAAATTTTTGAATTTCTGGAACGATTAGAACCGGAATGAAAATCACACACACACGTTTCTTATATTTCTTATATGAATATTTATAAGTGTATCCAGTTATATATATATATATAGTTATATGTTTTTTTTTTAAGTTTTTAATTTTTTAATTTTATTACTTTTTTTAATTTGTTTTGGCGTGAGTTTTTTTTTATTATTATTTCTTTTTTTTAATTTATATTTTCTATTTAAAAAAAAAAATGTTACCTGAAATGTACTTGAAATTTTCTTTTCTATTTTCTTATTTTTTTATTTTCTATTTTAAAATTTTTATTTATTTATTTACACACCACTATTTTATTCACAATTTTAAATTAAGAGGGCTCTTAACAAAAATTAACGAGTATATTATATTATACAGAATATGATTTGGACCCAATCAACCTACGGATCACAAATTACTTGTTTTTGTTATTTTTGTTTTTTTTTTTAACTCTGTGTACACAAAAAAATAGACTTGTTTGAAATAATATTTTATGTTATGTTATTTATTTTCTAATTCTTTAATCAGATCTTAAATCACGTTTTATTTTTCCAGATTTAAGTCTTAATTTGAAATAAAATTTTTCCTTTTTTCGTGATAATCAATTTATACTACACTATTGTAATTGACTTGAAATGAATATAAAAATTTAATAATTTTGAAAATTTTCGATAGATTGTTCGATCCATTTTTAAATCCAAAGCTATGTTTTTGTAAGCTATGTACGAAATTTAAGTGAAGTTTTTGAGCCAAAGACCAAGATGTTAGTGCTCTTTTTATTTCGTATCCATATGTATTAGGATTAATCAAATACTATATATGTCAATAAATAAATAAATAAATTAAGTAAGGTAAATTTCAATTCATATGAAAAATTTAAGATCAAACTATATAAGTAGGCCCCATTTTTTTTGTTCAAAACCCTGGTTTTAAAAAAATTTGCCTATAGTGAAAATAAAAATGATTTTGATAAAGAAACAATTTCGAATCAATGGAACACATAATTGAACTTACAAAATTTATAAACTGGTTTTGAACAGATTTAACAGTATATTGGGGCCTATTATGTATACATAGGTACTTATTTCTTAAATCATTTGGAAATGTAATTAACTTCAGTACTACAAACTATTTGCATATTTTAGCACTTCACAACAAACAAATACATAGTAATTCAGTTAAAACTGACTGAAATCGACTTTGATCATATGGACATTAAAACTGTCAGAATTTTGTTTTTAAGCCAAATTTGGAAATAAAACATAACAATTTCAATTTTTTAACTTTAAAAAATAATTTTTATTTTTATGAAATTCAAATAAGAATTCTAAAACTTTTAAAGTAAAAAGAAATATATTTTAGAGAAATAATGGAACAATTTCCAATTTGAAACAGTTGACAGTTGTTGTCTGTATAAGAAAAGTTGAAAAATAAAAACAAAAAACATTGATAATGCAACGTAAACATTTTAATATTGCATGTGTTGCTTGTACAAGCATGTGCAAACATTCAATTTGAATATAAATAAGTACAATTTGAAATTTTAATTTTAATTTTAATTAAATAAATATAATCATTCTAAAAATATTTGACATTTCATATTTTGAATTTTTAATATATTAATTTATCTATCCAGTTGAAACAAATAAATTAAATTAAAATTTATCTATAAATAATATTAATTTAAAATAATTAATTTAAATTCATCACGTTTTGAAAATATTTACGAATGTTAAAGGATTCAATACAAATTATATTATAGACAGTTGCATTGCCAAATATCGTACATTGTTTTGATAATTATTTATTCAAAATTGTATTACGATATGCAAGGATTATTTAAACTCAAATCCTCATATTAAATTCCTGTCATTGCCACATACGAATTTAATACTGTTTATTTATTTGTAAATTTTATAAACCAAAATAAATATAAAAATTTCCATTTAAAAAATTTTGAAATAGATATTCATTTTGAAATCTGTGTAAAAATTAATAAATAATACATAAGTTACATATAGATCATCATTAAAAAGTTAAAAATTTTATTTTAAATCAGTGAACTATATTTATTTACAAAATAAATTAACACATGAACACTAAAATGAATGAACGAACGAATAAAAATAAATAAAAAAAATTGTACAAATTAAAAAAAAAAAAATTCACTTAAAAATTTAATTTTAATTTTTTTTTTATTATTGTAATTCAACAAAAAAAAACAAAAAATTTGAATATTTTTAGTAACAAGTCGTTCCAATTAAAATAAACCAAAAAAAAAACATACAATTTTTACTTTTTACAAATTTTTGTAATTTATGTTTTCTTTTTTTTTTTTTATAAATTTTTTTATCACTTTGTGAGCCAAAAATTTTAAAGAATTAAAAAAAAAAAAGTTTATTGACCAAAATATAAAAAATAAGAAACACACCCGCATACACTATTGCTAATTATTGATAAACAAAATTTGTAATTCCAATCCAACAAAGTAGAAATTACCGGTTGAATAAAATAATTTTCTTTTCTGTTTTGTTTTTTTTTTTTTTTTTGTAACTTTTGTGACACGTTATTTATGACAAGCGAACGATTAAATTTTCACAATTATATTCACCAACGTCTCATTATAGACTAATCTATCTAATGAAATAATATTGGACGGACGAATCAAACAATCATTTCTCTAATACACATGCATAAATACAAACTATACACACAACTACACCTGCATACTTTTACACCACACCACCAAACAAAAATTAAAATTACATTGTATGCAACAACAAAACAATAACAATTTTATTGAAGAAAAGGTAAAAGGGACCAACACAAGACTAATTGCAATCACAATCCAACACACGTCACAAACAAAACCAAAAATCATTCCGAACTACGAAGTGAAACGGGAACGGAACGGAGACTAAAAATCTTTTTCGTCTATTAAAAAAGAGGCAAAAAGCGTAAATAAATCAATGAGATGAGATTATAAAAGCTGAATTTATAATTATCTTTATTGCTGAATTAAGTTTTACGATATTTTCTTTTTTCTTATATGGCGAATTTATAAAAATAGTAGTTGGTTGTTGTTGATTTGATAATTCTTATTGGATGAGATGGATCAGATTGAGTTTGATACTTTTTATTAAATCCGAATTTGAAAACTTTTTGTTAACATTTTTATATATTTGTAGCATCTGCAAATATTTGTAACAGTTTTATTTAGAAGTTTAAAATACCAAAAATAAAAAAATAAGGGTGTTAAAGATTAAGTAGAAGCGTAGTAGGTGTAGATCTTGTATGCACCCTTTTGATTTTGTACTCGATGTAGAATTGTAAGAGCGGTTTGTTTATACATTTGTGTGCAATTTGCAAAAGTCATATCATCAGATATGTACTCTTGTAATCTGTTTGATAACAAGAAATAAATAAATAAATAAATTGCAATACTTTTAGGCGCTAGCGTCATGAATTCCAGCTGTCAAATTTTTCAAAAATGAGATTTGATTAAAAAATTAAAATATGAAAATGAAATTTTCTGTTGCTTTAAAATTCCAAAACGTCAATGACAACAATTACTTCAACTGGATGTGACTGTCACTTGCAAATGATAGTGATCGATGTGATTTACCTGAAATGGAATTATGTAAAGTGTTTCACTGTTTTTTCGAGCGTTTCAAAATAAATTAACGTTTCAAATTACGTAATGTCATCCAAATTTTGTTTCGACAACATTTTGTTTCGACCGAAATGTTTGAGACAAAGTTACATAATGCCACCCCTCATCGTTAAATTATTGACGTTCTGGAAAAGTGCAATAAATGTAAACAGTTGTCAAAATACAGTATATTTGATATAATTTTCAATATTATTTTCTTTATTATTATTAAAACAGTATATTTGACACAAATATTTTTTATATTTAATAGAAATCATTATCATATTTGATCACAGAGGCGCTTATACTGTCAATAACATAAAATATAACAGTTTTCTTAAATTATAACAGTTTTCTAAATTTTAATTTTGAAATTTTATTATATTTGATCATAGAGGCGCTTATAGTATCAATAACATAAAATATAACAGTTTTCTTAAATTATAACAGTTTTATAAATTTTAATTTTGAAATTTTATTATATTTGATCATAGAGGCGCTTATACTGTCAATAGTATACAATATAACAGTTTTCTCAAATTATAACAGTTTTCTAAATTTTAATTTTGAAAATTGACAGCTGAATTAATAAATCCTATTATAAATTTCAATTCAAATCTAATTTATGGAAAAGAAAATACAACTTAACTGCGTTGTAGTATGAGTCTGAAAATTTGAACCACCTGTCCCTACAATTGATTTTGTCAATCTTAATTCTTACATTAATTGTAGATTTTAAAGCTACTTACTTATAATAAAAAAGATTTTTCTAAATTTATTTTATTAATAATATGGCTTGTCAAATGGTTATGACACTTCTAACAGCATACATACATTCATTGCTATTCTTTTACTTTTTCATCATTAGAGAACTAAAGATAGTCTTGTAATAGACTTGTAATTACAATTTGCCTACATCATTAGAGCAGCAACAGTAATGCCTTAGCTTTCGAAATGTCTAAACAAAAATTGAAACAGAAAGTCAATGTGTTGATTTTTTAAACACTTAAATTAGGTTTCCGCGACGCTTCTAGGTATCAAAATGAACATAGTAATTTTAAAAATTTTAAATATGGAAGAAAATAATCCATTGTGAGTGTTTTTATTTGTTTTAAAAACAAAAAAAAGTTGTAACTGAATTTTTTTAATAGAGAAAAGAAATGGACACACTTAATAAAATTCTCTACTTTCATTTCATTAATTAAAGCGCGCTCGTTTCTTTTCTTTAAAATAAATTTCCTTTTTTAAATGCAAAACAATCATCAATTTTTATCTTAACATTCATCAATATTAATTAATACATTTGCTATATTTTCTCTAATTAAAAAAAAAAAAAATATTCGTAAAATTTTAAGAAGTGTTTAATAACGTCAAATAATAGATTGCATAGACATTACAAATCAAACATATAATTTTGACATTTTTGTAATAAAAATTTAACAACCTGACTCACAATCGTATTTTTTGACGTTTCGAACGTCACCAAAATTTCATACATAATCTTGCACTGACATTCTATTTATTTTGTACATAATAAATTTTTTTTTTTTATAAATAAATAATTATTTTTAAAATAACTCATTGCAAATTTATCGTTAATAGATTTTACAACCTCTACTACATTTATTCGATTTTTTACTACACAATAAAAATTTCAAAATGAAATCCCAACTCTGTTTTGTGGGTTATTGAACATTTTGAATAAAGCAATTCTCATCTCACTTCTCACTTGAGACTTTTGAGAGCAAATTCGCTCTTACTATATTTTTCTCTTTGATAATAAATAACATGGCTTTTTTGTTGTTTTGTTTGTTTTCATAATATTTTTTGCATTAGTATTTAGTATTTATATTTTTTACTTTTTGTTTTGATTATGAGATGACTCTGACTGGAATTTGTTTTTGTTGGTTTGGTTTGATGGTGGACTAAGGTTTTTCTTTTTGTTTATAAATAATGTTTTTTTTTCTCTGAAATTGTTATTGTTTTTAAAGTGAAAAGAAAACAAAAATATTGCAAATATGAGACGAAAACAAAATGCTTATTTTTTTTGCATCAGCATCATCTGTAGCAGTGCTAGTGCATTGCGGTTATTTATATAATGGTTTTTTTTTTTTTGCTTTTTACAATATTTAAAAATAAAACAAAAATAAACAATTATATTACATAAAATATAAAAAAATAAGACTAACAATAATTTCACATTGATCGTGCCTTGAGTACACGTATTCTGAATCAAAGAGTTTTTTTTTTCTTTTAATCAAACTGAAAGAAGTCAAAATGTGATCTTTAGAACCCGGAGCACAAGAAAAAAAAAAAAAAAATTAAATTTTACTGATGATACCATTTTTTTGTTGTTGTTGTATTTAAATACATGTGTATGTATATTAAATTTAAGTTTGAATTTGAAAATTTTAAACAGATAAAATTTTTATTTTAAAGACAAAATTTTTTAATTTATTGTTCTCAAATTGTTTTTGAACTCATTTTTGATATTACATACTTGACACTCCTTAATGCTAAAATATTTTTCATTAAATTTTTAAATTAACCAACCTTAACTAAACTTTTAACGAAAATTTAATTAACATTAATAAGCTAAACTACATTTTAGTGCCTTTTGATGGACATTCACCAAGCCAATTAAATTGGATTAGGCAAGTGAGTACTATAAGAACGGTAAATGTTATCGCAAAATGATTTCTACAAATATAACTACTTATATATGTATGTAAGTATATACAGTCAATAACTATATATACTTATATTATGTATATATGTATATATAATCATTGGTTCTATCAGTTCTACTTAAGTAAACCCGCAGTGCAAAAAAAAAGTTGATCAATATATGGAAAATACCAATTGTAGTAAAGCAAATAGAATTGTACTATCACAGGATTTTATTCATACATAAAAATGTTCTTATTAAAACTGGCAGACACCTATTTACTAAAATCTGAAGGGTAAAGAAGAGCTTTTAATAATTTTTTATATAACTGTCAAACTTCATCGTCCTTTAAAAAATAAATTAAATACTTTAGTACCTACATAGATATAAAAAATAATGCCCAGGTATTGGACATAAATGTTACTACCAAAAAATAAAATATTAATTATCTGGAGTATCACTTGTCCAGTCTATAGTAAATATAGTTAGTAGCAGTACTCTTCAAAGTGATTTAAAATTTAACATATGTACTGCTTTTGTTTACATATCTTAAAAATTGCCAAATGTTCATTAATACTTCATCTCTTCAACGTGACTTTATTAATCGATTGCCAAAATAGTAGCCTAAAATTTTGAAATTTCTCTATCTATCATAAATCAAAAAATT
This sequence comes from Argyra leucocephala, assembly GCA_963942445.1. NCBI lineage: Eukaryota > Metazoa > Arthropoda > Insecta > Diptera > Dolichopodidae > Argyra > Argyra leucocephala. The sequence goes on along the minus strand of OZ012681.1, from coordinate 4,804,253 downwards.
ACATTACTTAAAACTAATTTGTAGATTGTAAATAGCATAAACTTGTTTACTATTAATTTACAGTGTTTTGTTCATATACACCTTTAAAAAAAACAAACAACAACTAAAACAACATTAAATTTCAATTATGCTAAAAACATAGCTAGGTATAATTACTTTTACTTACCTCTCTTAATTCTAATACCAAATCATTAAAAAGAAAAGAAAAAAAAAACTAACTGACTTGCTGAATAAAATTGTAAATTTGAGAAAATTTTCTTTCATATCGTAAATTTTATTTTATTGTATTTGAATTGAAAAAATGTTATGAAAATATTTGTTTTCATTTTATCCCATATCGTATTTAGCAAAGTCCAGAACCAAATTTATTATTTTCAGCAAATTATTGTTAAGATGTAGTAATAATTAAAGAAAAGCTTTTGAATGAGTTGTCAGAAAATTTTGTTAAATGTAATCAGTTACCTTACCAGACCATACAAAATAAAAAATATTTTTGAAATTCAAATTTACCAAGAGGTACAAGATTTGTAAGGTACAGAAATATTATTAGGTTAATGGATAGATAGTTGTATATTATCATATTATGTTGTTCAAGTTAAAATCATACTTACTAGCTATTTAAAATTTGATTTGATGTTTTCAAGTTTATAAGAGCTTACCTGAAAAGAAAAAAATTAAAAATAAGTTTTATTATTTATATTTTGCATATTTTACATTTATATAGAAGTTTATAAAAATCTGAAAAATAAGCTTAAAAATATTCTAATTTGTAGTGAAATCAATTCAAGTTTTATTTTACATTACAAATTTACATTCGTAGTAATTCGTCAAATCATTTACGAAAATTAATAAACTAATTCAGTTCAATTGAAAATAACTTGAAATCGATTGAAATAGTCTCAGTCAGTGGATGAATAAATTGAAAGTTATAATTTAATTCAAACGCTCATGTTTATACGAGGTAGAAATCTACTATCATTTTCATACGTAAAAAAAAACTGATAGATTTCTGCCATTCTGCCATTGTCAGATTATTGAAATATCAAGATGGCCGCAATTGAAGTTATTGGCAAAGAAATAAATAAATAAATTTTTATTATTATTCTAGTGTCAATTCAACATTATTATTATTTCTATAATTTATATATATTTTTTTTATATTTATATATTTTTATTTGATTAATATTCGATCCGAAAATTACGTTTTCAACAATAATTTCCTTATTTTTTTGTGAATAAAAAATAACAAAAATATTTTGACACTGACATATTCCCAGAAAAAAAATTTAAATGTCAAAAATTTACCAGAAATTTTAAATTTTGGTAGATTTGCTTACCCCTTACCGAAATGTCCTCTCACCTATAAATTTTACTACCACTTTTCAACCCGTATAAACATGCATAATAAAATGATGTATTGCAAATGAGTTATTAAACCAAAATGAATCAACTGAACATTTTGTTTCAGTTTAATAATAAATATCAATAAACATTAGTTAAATTATCTGAATTATTACAAAATGGTTCAGCCAAGAGTTTCAATTTGGTATTAATAAATCAATAGAAATTTTTAATTTATTTACTCTCAGTTAAAATCAGCTCATGAAATTGAATCAGTGCATGATTCAACTGAAATTTTTAAATTGTTCTAAATTGTTGTCGAATTACCTAGCTTGCAAAAATGATCGATGAAAAGAAACTATGTCATGTAATAAATACAATTATTCCAAAATTTATAAACAGATTGACTTTCTTGTTCTTCTGATATGTTTATCTATCCCATATCTAACTGTATTAGATATATAAAGGACCAAAATTTCAAATATTGATTAGCTGTGTGTATTGAAATGCAATAACTATAGTTAAAATAATAATGGATAAAATAAGTAACGAGTTAAAGATCAATATGATTGTGGTGTTATCCAGGGTAAAACTGGTCAACAAGACAAATTGTGTTGCTCTAAAGGCAAAGTAGCTTATATTCTGAAAAAATATCGTGAAATCGGGGGTATTCATAGGAGTAAAGGATCAGGACAACCTTGTAAGATAACTCAGGTTGAGAACCACTTCATAAAAATTTACAGTTTGAGATACTGTTTCAAAACGTCTACACATTATTTAAACGCTCTGTATAGAGCAAGCGGAAGCACGATTTCATTCAGTTTAGTGCGCTATAGACTATTGAACGAATGAAGGATTAAATACACATAGTTCAGTCAAGGAAGCCCGAATTGAATACACAAGCAAAAAACGCTTGCATGGGCAAAATAAAACGGTTCTTGGACATAAGATATGTGGAAGCAGATAATATTTTCAAATGAAAGCCAATTCAAAATGCACGACAGTGATGGCAGACAGTTGATTCGGCGAAGAGTAGAAGAACGATTAATTAGTGAATGTATGCAAATGTTGCCACCAAAATCTGAAAATGTAATGACATGGGAATTTTTCTCCAATCCAGATTATGCTTTGTGTTCTCAAAAATGAATGCGGGTGTTTATATAAACATTTTGGGAAATTAATTTGATTTTTTTAATTTATTTTATTTTATTTTTACGAAAACAATTACCAAACTAATTCCAGATTAAAAAACAAAAAATCAAAATTCAAATCTAAAAATAATAGTAAAGCAAATATGATAAATACTTTTGTTCATATATGTTCTTTGGAGACACTTGTGATTTGAATTTTCAACTAGACAATGCTCCTTCTAGCTTCACTGCTAGAAAAATAAAAATAATTTTTGTTCATGTTTCTTAAGTAGGTTCGATATTGCAGTTTCATCTCTGAATATATTTTTTTGTAAAGTAAGAACATCCCGATTGTGGAACTGCGTCCCAATCAAAGCATTCCCAATGAGAGAAGGATTTTTTATTTATGACTTACAGAGGTTTAAAACGAATATTAACAACATTGTTCGCTCTTTCCCACAAAACTTTTTTTCTTCCTTTTCTTTTCCTTTCCTCTAACTATCCTTTCCTTTTTCAAATAGGCAAGTACTTAAAGGTTCAAAATCTAAGTTTTGGCTATAATAAAAAAAAACAAAAAAAAAAAAAAGCTTCAAAGTCAAATGAAAAACAAAAATATACAGTAATGGAATGGCCTCCATCTATAGCTTAGATCTAAATCCTATTGAAAATATTTGGTCAATATAAAAGCTACAGGTTTCAAAGCATCGCCGAGAATCACACGGAGCTTAATACCACCTTCAATATTGAAAAACTTATCCGACTCCATGAAAATAAGATGTGAGGCAGTAATTACCACTAATGGAATACCTAATATAAACTACTCATATTTTTATAAATATTTTGAATCATTCAACTAAAATTTCAATCATTCATCATAAAAAAAATATATAAATTAATTTTTACAATAAAAATTTGTAGAATAACAGAATAATGTCTATTAATTATTATTTTTTTCAATTATACCCAATTTTCAATGGTCTCGAATTTTCGCTTTAGTATTTTATTGTAAAACAAAAATTACTCAAAAACTAAATCGATAATTATTAAAATATGTTCCATAATTGTTCACTTTTTCTAAAGATTGCATATTTTTTTGCATATCCCAGATACTTCCTTATCTGATCATCAAATGTTATTTGTTAGTGTTAATTTAAGTCCAATAAAAGAAACTCCATTAAATACTATGAAGGCTTGACTAATGACTAATGACCAAGTATGGAATAGTCTGAGCTCATACGAAACTTTTGAAGAAGTGGTTCAAGTATTAAGTGAATCAGTTCAAAAGTACACCCGTGTTCTTCCAAGCAAAACCTTCAAAAAGAAACATGAATGGATGAATGAGGAAATTTCACAAATGATAAAGATCCGTGACTCCTTTGGAAAATATAAAAAAAAATATCCGCAAAATCCTCATATTGTAGACTTGTTTAATTTATACAAATGTAAAGTAAAAAAGTTTAATTGTAGCAGCAAAATCAAAGTACTGTTCAGAACAACTTATGAAAGATCCCGGAAATCCAAAAACTTGTGGGCTACCTACAAATCAATAATGCTAAATAAATCTTACAAAAACCCTAATAGTAGTATTAAAGTTATCAACCATGACAATCATCCTGTTTCATCTGCACAGCAAATATCAGAAATCATGAATGAAACATTTAGAAGGATAACAGATAGTCTGGGTATACAAACCGATAGTTTAGATTACCCAATATCTTAGTAGTTTTTGTCGCAATGAACATACAAACTTTGATCTAACACCAACAAACCTAGATGAGGTTAAGGCGGCGATTAACTCGCTAAAATCATCGGTTTCCACCGGGCATGATGGCATTTCGACGAAACTAATTAAAGTATTTATAGCCAGGTTGGCACCGATCTTAGTCAAATTTATCAATAAAAGTTTCGAAACTTATTGTTTTCCTAATTGTCTTAAAAAGGCAATTATTACACCTATTTATAAATCTGGAGATGCTACAAATGCTTCTAATTATGGAGCAATATCGGTGTTGTGTGCATTTTCCAAAATATTTGAGAAAATCATAAAATAAAGACTGACTTCTTTTATAAAATGTAATAATATCATGCAGTTAGAGCAATACAATATTGAAAAAAATTCAAGTACAACGTCCGCATTCCTATCTTTAAATGAGTATATAACTAAAAGCACAGATAGTGGTTGAATATACTTGTTGTATTTTTATAGATTTGCAAAAAGCATTCGATTGTGTTGATCATGATGTCGTTTTACATAAACTATCCTGCTTAAAGTTTACAAACGATCAAATTAACTTTTTTAAAACATATTTAACAGAAAGATCACAATGTGTTCGCATTGCTAATTGCTTAAGTGAAACAGCAACAATAAAGAAAGGTGGTACCACAAGGCTCTATACTCTGACCTCTTTAAAATATACATTGACGGTTCTTTTGCGGCTTAATCTCAATGCTTCGCTTTTTGCAGATGATGCAGTCATAAAGTACTCTTTAAGCAGTGAATGTGATTTGAAGATTGCGATGTTATAGAAGATCTGGTATTAATCGAACACTTTCTATCTAAAAATAGACTATTATTAAACATAAAAAAAAAAACAAAAATCCTGTTATTTGAAAATAAATTATTTTCTGATTCAACATTTCTACACAACAACTCACGTAGTGAAAAGTCATAACTATCTAGGTCTCGTAATAGATTCCAAAATTAAATGGGAAGATCATATTGATCTTGTCTGCAAAAAAAATTTCTCCTTATGTTTTTATTCTACGCAGACTAAAAAAATTTCTCGATAAAAAAACGCTCTTTATTATATACTCGTCCTATATTTTGTCAAATGTTGTTTATGTCAACCCTATGTGCAGTGGAGCGGCAAAAATTTGTTTAAAAAAAATAGAAATACTAATGAAAAAATCTATTAAAATAATTTATAATTACCCAATATTGCACCCAACGAGTATTATTTATTCTGATAAGTAGCTTCGATAATATATGTAAGCGTGAATTGTACATTCTGGGCTTTAAAATTATAAATAATCAAATTAAGCATTATTTCATTTTGCAAAGATATGTAGATGTGCATAATTATAACACCTGAATCAAATGCAATTTTTATCCATCACTGTTCAAAACAAACCGTCAAAAGACAAACTGTCTCTACAATTGTTTAAAAAGTTTTAATGATCTACCTAGTAATATTAAGTCAATTGATAATTTTTGTTAATACAAAAAAAAAATCGTCGAATTTCTTAATGTTTAAATGTGCAATTTTTAAATATATTTGAATTAATGTAAATTTTTAATGAATTTCTAACTGATTGTATTTATTTTATATTAAAAAAAAAAAAAAAAAAAAAACTATTGTCAAACAATTGAATTTTTATATTATTAATAAATTATAAGACCAGACAGCTTCGGCTACGGTCATAAAACTCTAATGTACAATGTGTGTCAAAATTACAACTTTAAAATTGTTTTGCAATTATATTGAATTAATTTGTAACTATTTTTGAATTATTAAAATTGTAAGTGAACACAGATAAATAAAGAAAAAAAAAATATATTTGTAAAAATTTACAACTGCCAAAATCTAACAAAATAAGAGCAATTTTAGTTACTTCAAAAAAATAATAAATACAATTATATAGTGCATTGAACACTGAAAAAAAACACTAGGTAATATTGACAAAAATCTGCGTCAAAATGACAAAAACTATGTAAATATGATGTCAACAAAAATGATGAGTCAATATGACAAAAAAATACAAATTTTTTTTCATTCTGTAAATATGACAAACAGTTGTCTATATAACAATTTATATCTGAAGAAATGACAAAACTAAATTTCTTAATATAACGAAATGAATTTTCATTATGATAAAATATTTTGTCAATGTAATAAAATAATAACCAGGCAAAGATCCAACTGATCCTAGCAATTACAGGCCAATAAGTCTAATGCCTAACATCAGTAAAGTATTCGAAACACTCATTAACGACAAAATTTCAAATTTCCTAGAGTCAAAAAATATTATAACCGAAAATCAGTTTGGGTTGAGGCACAAGCACGGAACCATTCATACAATAACCAAACTAACATCAGATATCTGCTGGTTCATAAATAAAAAATATGGCGTAGGTGCCTGTTTGGTCGATTTGGAAAAGGCTTTCAACTCGGTATGGTTGGACGGCTTAATATTTAAACTAATAAAATATGAATTCCCATTACATTTAATTGCGCTTATTCAAAGCATGGTATATGGAAATAAATTTCAGATCCACTATCAACAAAATTCATCGGATAACGTATTCCCTATCGAAAACGGTTTACAGCAAGGAATTGTTGACGCACCAATCCTTTTTTCAATCTATATAACAGATTTGCTCCACTTATTAGATAGAGTAAAAGGTAATAATTTTGCATTAGCCTTTGCGGACGATATAATAGTTTATTCTGCGGATAGCAAAGTTAGTAATATACAATACAAAGTTCAAAAAATGTTTAATACTATTTTGGACTACTGCAAGATATGGGTATTAAAAGTGAACTTTAAAAAATGCGAAACCGTGCTATTCCGTAACACGGTGGACAAAACAAGTTCAGACATAAAAAAAAATTGGAAATCTTTTTCTATAAAATCTCCAAATAACTCACCGCTGGCAAACAAAAAAGTTGTGAAATATCTCGGAATTTTTCTTCACCGTAATCTGAATTATTCCGAGCATATAAAATACACTATATCTAAAGGCAATAAGTCCTTCATGATGGCAAAAAAACTATTTTACAACAAAAACGTAAGCACTAGAGTAAAAATAATATGTTATCAGACATTAATAAGGCCAACACTTGCATATGGTGTACCCATATGGTACAACGTCAGTGCAAGCTTAATGGAAACACTTCGAAAATTTGAAAGAAAGTGTATAAGAGTATGTACTAATATTTATAGAAAGCCTAATTCCGACTACAAGCATTACTATTCCAATAAATACTTGTACAAGGAAGCAAACATAATTAGAATCGACAATTTTCTAATAAAATTGATTCGAAAACATTATAAGAGAGCACAAAAAACTCCAGAAAATGGTTTAATATGGCATATATTCTACCACAACGAGGAGTACATTAAAAAGACAATGCTCACAGGCTTTATAGCCCCTGAGCACTTTATCTTTTTGGATAAAAATGGTTATATTCAAAACCAAAATCATTTCCCTACACTATATCACTATAGTAGACGGGCCACATGTAAAACTATAGAGTATAACCCGGGCAACATTAATGGAGAAAATTTGAGATATGACATGTCTATACCGAACAAAGATAAATTTATAAAAAGAGACTATTGGTGGTTGGAAAACACGTACAATTAGCACAAAGTACTACAAATACATATTTTTTTTATCGTTTTAACTAGGTTTAAGCAGTTTTAGTTAGGTTTAGTTAGGTTAGTAGGATTAGTTAGGTTAAGTTTTATCTTAAATAATACGAGAATATATTGGTTTTTACATCCCAGGTTTTTTCCAACAGATTTATATAAGAACTTAAGTAAATTAAAACTAAATAATAAGAATAATAATCAGAATAATTATATAACATAAATTGACATAAAAAGCAAACTATTACTTTACATGTTAATAATAATATCACAAAAGCTGTTTTTTGTAAACTTTATCTAGGCTAAGTAATTATAAGATTGTACAATGGGTAAAATAAAGTTTAATAAAAAAAAAAAAAAAAAAAAAATGTTATAAAATAATATGTTGAAATGAAAATAATATTTTGTTGATAAGAGAAAAAATATATCAATTTAAATAAAGTTTTTATTAAATCAACAATTTTGTTTTGTCAAAATAACATCTATTTAGTTGTCGATTTAACAGAATTATTTTGTTAATAGGGTAGTGTATGCATATACAAATAAATAACTTTATATTTGTTTTAACATATTTTGATGATAAGCTAATCTGTAAGTTATTTATTTGTATGCATACCGTACTCTACAAGTTAAATGTGGAACCATATCTTATATTAGCAAAACAAGGCAGTCCTTATAAGCACTAGCACTACATAATATATGTGGGGCTGAAAAATAAATGCATGATATTATTACAGTTAGAAATAAAACAATAATAGTCTTGTTAACAATTAATTTATTTTATAAAATTTCTATTATTTGAAAACAAAAAAAAAATTAAATTCATTATTACATTCAAAAAATTTAAAATAAAGTTAAAAAAATAAAGTTTTTCTTATCACATTACATTTTTCAAAATTATACAAATAAAGTTCAAAATATTTAAAAAATGTTCAGACTTCAATTTCTGTTTGTTCCAGTTCTTTGGTTCATACTGTTTCTTCAAATTATTTATTTAATAAAATAGTAAAATTTATTTTTTTCCTTCTTCAAATTGTTTACTATTTTTAATAAATGTTTTAGTTGCAAGATTCAACTAAAACTAACCAAATTTATTAACATCGCAAATTAAATAATTCACTAGTTCTGGTAAAATACATAAGTAAATAAATTTTAACTTTAAATATTTCACATTATGTATTTAGTTTTTTAACTTAGAATTAAGTTATCTTTTTTTAATTTAATTCTTCAAAAAATCTTTTTTATTTCATTTTTCATTTTGTTTTTGAAGGGATTTTTATTTTTTTAAGGATAATTTAATTTTTCAACTGCCTTTTTTTATTTAACTCATCACTTTTTTTTAATTGAACTCTTTAATAAGCAAATTCAAAAACGCAACTTCACAGAAAATCGCACCTTTACTTTTATATTTTCAACTAAAATGGAAAAAAAATTGTTTGTGAACTGTGTTTACAAAATTCTTTTGTTAATCTGACTATGACAGCATCAAAAATTATAATAATAATTTTCTTATTGACAAAATAGATTTTGTGGAATTAACAAAAATTTATTAATTGCAATGAACTGCATAGTAAAATTTTTTGTCAAATAAGATAAATTTTGTCAAATATACAAATATTGATTTAAAACGGTTTTTTGTCAAGATAACAAAATATTATTCACTTTGATAAACATTATTAATTTTTCTTAGTCAATTTTTCAAAACTTATTTTCCATTTTACAAATTATAAATTTTGGACAAATTATAAAAAAATATTCACAAATTAACAAAAAATTGTTGAGCAAACAAAAATTTTTTGATAAAATCGAAAAAAAATTGTTGTATGAATAAAAAATTTTTGTTAACAGTTTACAAAATTATTTTGTCAATCTTACTAGGAAAAATTTTTTCAGTGAAGGGATAATACAGTGACTTGAAAAATAATTTCAAAATGACTAGCATTTAAAAAAAAAAATCATCAGTCCAACCGAGGTATAAGTAGAAATCTAACACTCCTGTAACACTCTGTATACTTATATAACTCTGATGTATAAATTGAATTAATATTTTAATTTTATGATCCCACCTCTTTCTGTTTTATCATTAGTATCACGATTTTTTTACCCACTTATATAGAACTCTAACTTCTACTACATAACACTATAGGTACTACTTTTTTTTTGTTTTTATTAAATACCAGTTCACTTAAATTTAATTATTAATTTTACTGTTATAACACTTAACTGAACTGTGTAAAATACTCGTAAATAATTAAAACAAGAATAATCAGTCTATTCGTAATAAAATAATAGACCAGAAACATTAAACGTTTTTTTTGTTTTTTTTTAATTGTCAATCATTTAGTTGCGCATACGCTTTGAATTGCAACATTAAATGTCAAGACAGTTATTCAATAATAGAGCAAAACCAACAATAAAAAAAACAAAAATGAAAATGAAGTCCATTTCACATTTTTATAACACTTTCGATTTAGAAATACAATTTTGATGCAAAGATAAAAAGTTATTAATTAAAAATAAAAATATGTAATGCAAAAATTTTGCGAATTTAAGTCTAAAGAGAATTTTTAAAGCTTTTAACAATTTTCCAAGTTATTTTTTTTATTATTATTATTTTCTTGACGAGTGAATTAATAGTGATTATGGTCATATCTCATGAATATAGTTTTTTTTTTATTTTTCCATCAATTAATTATTCATTTTTAAGAGGTTCCTCTTCCATATAAATTTTCCAATTAGATTATGATTTCACTTTAATTTTTTGTTTTTATTTGTTGTTTTTGTTGATTTTGAAACTATGTAGCCGCGGTATCGTATATGAGCTAAGTTATTACATATTGTTGTTGTTGTTGTTGTTACAAAGAAATTTCTAACTTTCTATTTTTATAGGAATTGAAAATCGAATTAAATTTAATATTACTAAAAAAATATAATAAAAATTTCAGGAATCAACAGTGGATCATATTTTAATGGACGTATTTCATATAATGAGCTTTTATAAAATTGAAATTTAATTAGACCGAATTGAATTTGATAGAGAATTAAATAGAGAAGAATTTAAAAGGTTTTAAAAATAAATATTTTTATTACATCACTCATTTGTTTTATAATGAATATTTAAGTAGTGAAATGAACATCTATAAATGATGAAATTAATTTTAACCCTTGTTTTGAACAAAAAATTTATGCTCGGATGTTTGAATAAACCATAAAAGTTACAATTGTTATAAATTATTGGCATTTTTGTTTAGAAAGATTCAATAAATATACAGTTAAGAGAGAGAAAAAAAATATATGCTCTAATAAATTTTTGATCAGATATTACAAGACCGTTTTGCGAAAAAAATTTAAATTTTCATCTAAATTAGATAGTCATCGATCGCAAGTGGTTTGCATCGTCAAACTGTATGTAATCATTTCCAAAAATCAATCTGTAATATGAAGGTAAATATGGTATGAATCTCACTAATCTAAACATTTTTAATCGTTTTTAACATTTATCATCTTTAACTGAATAGAACCATTTAGAGCTACTGTCGTCACATTTGTTTTCCTTACTTCTCTGGGGAGCATAGCGTTTCCACTTTACACTTCCATTGTATTCGATTGGTAGCTGTTGTTTTCACATTATCCGACATCCTGACGCTGACTTTTCAAGCTTAAAAATTAAATCCTACTTAGATCGATTAAATAATGATTCTTTTCCCGGGCCAGATAATGTGCCTAAAATCGTGTTAAAAAATTGTTCTGAATCACTTGCTCTGCTCCATTGTCAATTCTTTTCACTCGCTCTTTTGCATCTGGCATATGGCCCAAACTAATGGAAAAAGTCGTTTATGAGACCAGTGCACAAAAAAGAGTCCAGAAACATGATTACTAACTACAGGCCTATTGATAAATTATCTTGTATTCCAAAAGTTTTTAAAAAGATAGTTTATGATTCTATATATGAAACCTGTTCAAACTTTTTATCTTCTTGCCAACATGGTTTTATAAAAAATAGGTCAACTGTTACTAACTTAGTAGAATGTTGCTCTTCTTTTTGCAACACAATGGAAGCTGGTTTTCAAACTGATGTAATATACACTGATATGAGTAAAGCGTTTGATATTCTACCACCCAATGTTATTACTAAGAAGCTTGCTAACCTTAATTTTCCACCAACATTCATAAATTGGATTCAATTGTACCTAGTTGACCGAACATATAATGTACTTTTTAGATCAATTATTTCTGATCCATATAATGCTAATTCTGGAGTTCCGCAGGGCAGTCACTTAGGACAACTACTGTTCATTTTATCTATTAATGATGTAACAACAATTTTGAGAAATAGCAGCGTATCCATATATGCTGATGATGTCAAAATCTTTAAGGCAATGTCAAGTCACCTAATGAAGTTACTTTACTTCAAGAAGATCTTAATTTGTTCTTAAACTGGTGTGACGTCAATGGATTAAAATTGAACGTGAAGAAATGTGCTCCAATTAGTTACACTCGTCGGACTTTTCCGATAATTTCGAATTATACCCTTGGTAACAAGGTTATCAAGAGAGTTAGTTGTTTTAATGATCTCGGGGTCATGTTTGATGATAAATTATCATTTAAACAACATTTCAACATTATCGTCAATAAAGCAAATTCAATACTAGGTTTTATTAAAAGATGGTCAAAAGAATTTAATGACCCTTATGTAATTAAATCTCTATTCACTTCTTTAGTTCGCTCAAATCTAGAATATGCTAGCCCAGTATGGTCACCTAACTACGTCGACCATATCAATAGGATTGAAGCTATTCAAAAGAAGTTCCTTAGAACTTCTAGCTTTAAGAAACCTTCCTTGGTCTGATCCTATACGTTTACCACCTTACAGAGACAGACTAAAACTTTTACACTTAAACACTCTTGAATCCAGAAGAATAGTTGCTGACATCGTATTTCTTTTAATGATTAATTCTGGAAAAATTGATTCACTAATTATCAAAGATAAGATCAATCATCATCGTAATATTAGTACACGCTTTCGTTCTGAAAATATATTCAATGTTGTTCATCATCGTACAAATTATGGTAAGTTCGAACCCATTAACAGAATGTTTCTCTTAGTTAACAGAGTTAGCAGAGACAACATTAATCTTTCTATGTGAATAAGGAACAACTTAAAATTAACTTGTTTTCTTTGTTACCATAACCTCTTATTTTCGTCATAAATAAGTAAAAGTTATTGAATATATATTTAAAAATTATGATAGTCTAATTTCTTTTTTCTTTTTTCTTTTTTTATATTTAAATTAAAAATTATGTTTGTTGTTTTAATATTAATTTTTATTCTAATTTTAAGAAATATTTTTGTAATATGCTTGTGTTAAGTATAATAAAATGAAAATAAAATGAAAAATGAAAAAATTATGTTTGTTTTTTCTAGTTCTTGTTTTATGATCCTCTAATGGCCAGGAGTTTTTTTGGACGACCGGGTATTATTGTATCTTGTGGCTTCCATTCTAAGTTCATTTGCGCAATGTTGTTTGACGGCTTTCTGAGTGTATCGTTTGGATTATTCGCCGGTTAATATGCAGAGGTCCTTGCTGCTTATTCTGCTTGGCCAGAATATTCGGCATATTATCCTTACGATAGATGAGATTTATTAATGAAGACTTGTAACTTCTGATTGAGGATTTTTGATGTTAACCAAGTTTCACTTATACCAAGTATATCAGGATTGATTTTACAAAAATATCCGAAATATCCTTAGTTAAATTGCTCTGGTTATTTGGCGATTCCTCCATATGGGTTACAATCTTCCAAATGCTGCTCTTGCTTTCTTTAATCTGTTTTCTACGTCTTTTCGAGCTCCACCACTAGTTGTTAAGGTACTTTCCAAGTAGGAGAAGTTGTTCACAAATTCTATTTGTTCTTTTTTCAACCTTCGATGTCCTGTGTTGGTGTTATTTATTCTCATAGCTCTGGTTTTTTACAGGTTGATTTCTAGTACGACATATTTCGCAAGGTGTTCCAGCTGTTCTAATTTACTCTACATGTTGTTGAATTTGTGCGAGAGAAAGCAGATAACATCTGTGTAGTCGAGGTCTTCAAGTTGTCGTGTGAGACTCAAAGTTATTTCTCTCATTTTTGAGCATGCCGTTTTTAGTAAATTATCTAGAAAGATTGTGAAGAGGAGTGGTGAGATCCTTGTTTGATTCCTGATGTGGTGGTAAAGTAAACGCATTTTTGTCCTTTTACTTTTTTTTTGTATTTTTGTCACTACTATTTTTTTGTACCCTAACTAGCTTCACAGAATTTTAGCATTTTAGTATTACTGATGAGAGTTCGGTTTCTTCATACAATGCTTTGGATTAAGCGCACTATTTTTTCTGGTGTTTTTTTGTACCTTAAGGCTTTCCAAACCGCAGCACGCTTGATTGTGTCGAAAGTCTTCTTGAAGTCAATGAAGAGCATGTATGAGCAATGATGTTCTATACACAATGGATTGTTCTACTATTACCCGAAGTGTGCTTGTCTGATCCACGCAACTTCGGTGAGGACGACGAAAATCATCTTGTTGTTCACGAATTGTTTTCTCCTGGTTCCCCCAAGCGGCCTTGAATTATTGCTGCTATGATCTTATATGCTATGTTGAGCAATGTATTGCCTCTCCATTTATCGCAGTAAGTCAGGTTGCCTTTCTTTGGTAGTTTGGCTCTTTTTCTATGAACATCACATTAACACACAAACGGATTAACGTCGTCACCTTAATATATCGAAAAATTAACTTTTTTTTTTTTAAATTGTCTCTGTGACTAATTCGTAGTGCGTTTGTAATGGATTTATGCATATAAGAAAATTGTCAGATATTAGCAACACATAGGGATGAAATTTTTATTACATATGATATAAATGAAGTCCTGACATTAAAGGAATTTGCATATACAGTTTGTGTTTTTTATTTTTACGAAAAATATTCACCTTCAAAAGAAAAAGGTACCACCTATAGAAATTGATATTACTTAGAAAAGGGTGATACCTTATCAATGTTTTCTAATAGAGATTCTTGATATTGGCGAATGCTTACATATTGCTTTACATCCGAGCAAGTTCGAATAAATTATTTATTAAAAACATTTTCAATAAACTCACTTCAAGCTGAGATTCGTGAATCTGAATTAAAAATTCACCTTAAGTTTTTTTTTTATTTTCCTATCAATCACATTTTCACTTTCCAATTTTCACCTCTTAAATACTTGGCAAACTCAGAAAATTAAATTAATTTTAAAATTTTATACTGACAAATTTTAAAATTAAATGAAAAAAACAACAATTTATAGAGTTTCCTACATTTATTTATTTTTTAATGAATTTTTATTCAAATTTTGAGTAGGTCGTTAAATTACAGAACACCTGCAACTTAACTATTTTTAAATTTACAATAAAACGAACAAAATATATTACCGGACTAAATTTATTTATAAATCATCCACCATATGTTAACAATAAATGTTATTTTGCAAATTTAACCTTAACAATTTGAAATTTGTGCATAAATTTGCAATCTTTTAAAGTGATGTGATTACTTAACGCGCCCGGCTACATCATGTGCATAAATTAAAAATACAAAAGTGTAATTTACGATTTCCATATACATACACAAAAACTACTGGTACATAGTGTGGTATGTAACAATAAAATGAAATCTTCTTTTGTTTTTCATGTAGAAACTTTAATGTTCGCAATCGTCGTAATAAATCAAAACTGAAGATCACTTCATTTTTACAAATCTTAAGCCTAACCTTTGCAATGCAATCGGAAACGATTTTCTTTTTTTTTTATGTTTATTTCAAATTTTGATTTAAAAGCTTTGTAATTCTTATTAAGAAAACGACCACGACCACCATTTTAAGAACTTTAATGTAAAATAAAAATAATAGCAATATTTAAAATGCAATAAAAATCTAGAGATGGCGAGGCAAATTGTTTTTAATTGTTATTTTAAGAGCAAAATTTTCATTCATTTGAAAATGATAAGAAAATAATTTTTCATTGAAAATTTTTTTTTTGAATTATAGTAAAAATTATTCGAAATATTGAAGCTACCTTTAAATGCATATAAATAGTTGTAAGAAGTGGGATTTCCAAACTTGAATCATAGTAGTGGAGGTGGAGGTGGAAATTTCTTATATTTATTTTTGAATTTAGAATTAAATTATATACAATATATATATATATATATATATATATATATATATATATATATATATATATATATATCTATATTATAATACACAAGAGCACGATTAGTGAAGGCACACTTTTCGTGGTTTTTCGTGTGATTCGTTTTTTTTTTTTCATTCAATCAATCGGCGATGATGCAGGCCGTGGCGATCAAAATCAATTTTTATTTTATCTATATTATAATACACAAAGAGCACGATTAGTGAAGGCACACCTTTCGTGGTTTTTCGTGTGATTCGTTTTTTTTTTCATTCAATCAATCGGCGATGATGCAGGCCGTGGCGATCAAAATCAATTTTTATTTTATCTATATTATAATACACATGAGCACGATTTTGAAGGCCCACTTTTCGTCGTTTTTCGCGTGCTTCGTTTTTTTTTTCATTTATTTATCGTATTTGGTTTTTTCCACTTTTAGTAGGAAAAAAAATTAATTAGTAAGATAATATTATTAATATAGGTTTTAATATCACAAATTTTTGTGAGTTCGATTCTCTTTTAATTCAGATTTTTTTTTTTTTTTATTAAACCAATATTTTTTTTATTATTATGTATTTAATAATAATTTTTATAATATAACATAATTAATAACAAAAAACAAGACTTTTTTAATAACAAAAAAGTAATTTTTAATTATTATTTCAACAAAATACGAACCCGTTTAGTTTAAAATAAATCTAAGCATACAAATTATGTATACTTGGAATGTATTCACACTTGACAGTTTTGACACTATGATGTATCATGTAGATATTTGCATATTATTATATATGTTACACAAGGAAGGCCATGTGGTGAATATATTATATTATAATACACAAAATGAACGACGTGGTGAGTAAAAAAGCAAGATTAATTGAATAGTAAATTATTTACAACAAAAATATATTAAAAATTTAGCAAGTTCTTGGTGCTGAATATTTAAAACATTTCAAATATTTACACCAAATAGTGACGGTTATTTCCAAGTTGAACGCCATCTATACTCCAAAAGAAATTTCTATTACGGAAAATTTTTAAAAATGCTTCATAAAAATTCTGTCATTTTAATAAACATCACACAAAGTTATAGAAAAAAGTACAAAAAAAACAAAAACACAAACCAAAATTGAAAACAAAACAGGAAAACAAAAATCAAATCAGATTATACTCTTCAAAAATTATATAATAAATGTTAGGTCATTTGCTGCTGCTATTCAAAAAAAATATATGCAGTAAGACAGGGTTATAGTCATTCGCTAAATTTCAGTAATATTTCTGACTATAACTGTTTTGGACTATAGGCGTAGTCAAAAAAAAATTGCATCTTTATAAACAAAATCAAATTCTAAATAAAATATCTTTCGAATTATAAATTTTAAACTTTATTGTATTCATAAATATCAATTCTGTTATGTAATCACAAAATATACATATTTGTAATAAAGAACAGAAAAAAACTATATATATATATATCAGTGTTTTAATAAAATAATTCACTGTTTTTCACTTACTTATTGCTATAACAGAATTTTGACTACAAACGTTTTTGACTAATTAAAATATATCGATCTACTATTTTGAGAGTAATGAGATTTTATTGTGTTAAGTTATATATATTGAAATTAGTGTTAATTTCGTCATAAAGTATTAGGTATTATACTATAATTTCATTATAAAGTATAAATATTCAATAATCAAGCGATTCAGAAAACAACTATAATAACAATTATACCAAAACAAATATTTCTTTTTACATAAAATTGTGTTTGAAAGAACTAGTTATGTGCAATTGCACAGGGGATCCACTAGTACATATATAATATAATTTTCAATTTATTAAATTCGATTTAATCAATGATTCACAAATTAAAATTCACAATATTACTTATTTTAAATTTATTATTTGATAGATTTAAAGATTCACAATTCACAATTTTCAATTTGGATTTGCAATTATGTATAAATTAATCAAATGTGATTCATACCCAAAAATTGTCTATTGACAATTACTTAACGAAAATTATTGTTATTATCAATTCACAACTCTTTCAATTATAATTTGATTCACTTAATGATTCACAATATTCAAAATTTTAAATTTTTAATTCACAATTTACGATAGATTATATATTTTTAATATAAATATAATATATTTTTAATGATTCATAATTCAGAAGTTTAATTTCAATATTTACATTTATAAGGGTATTGCAATGTCTAGGTCTAATGATAACAAATAAATAAATAGTGCCTATTATTGAAAACGGCATTTCAATCGCGTTTCGGATATTCATTCGATTTTGTAAAATTGGTATTATTGAAAACGCGCGTTTCGAAAATGTATCGGGAAAGTTTGTTTGCTATTTTTGAAAACGTTGTAGAAACGAGTTTCATAAAAATTATAGCATTTCACATCCAATGGATATAAAATGGTAATAAAAACAATAATTCATTAACGAATATTTATTTTTAATTTTGTAATTAATAAGGTACGCAAATATGAAATATTTGATTTACAATATGGAAGCAAACATTCCTTATTTACATTTATAGATATTACATACCTAGGTCTACTGATAATAAATAAGTAAATAAATAAATAATTTATTATTTTTTTTGATTATTTCAAAATTATTCTAAAATTATAATCAAAGATTAATGATTCACTATTCATATAATTTTCAAATAAATAAATTGTACTTAAATGAATCAAGATTCATAATTCATGATTTAAAAATAAACAAAATTTATAAATTTCAGATTTTGTAAGTGTTGAATATTAGTACCATTTCATCATAGCTGCAAATGAACTTATTGTGATATGATTATCCGTAGAATTGTACTCATAAATCTAATGGTATGTTGGACAACCTTCATTATCCGACGAACATTTTTTTTCCATCAGAACATTCATAATCTACAATTGTCAGTTTATATTGCTCAAATTCAAGATTAAGGTTTATTTAATTTTTTTTTGATACTGTAACCTAGTAAAGGGTTTAATTACAAATCCGAAATTAATTGTTTTTGTAAATATTCGTTATTATTATAATATTTTGATTCATGATTCATAAATCTTAATTTATGTAGTATCATTCACAATTAATACAATATTGGTCAAATTACATATATATTACTATACACAAATTCTTCTTATTTGTCTATTGGACCCAATCTTGTATTTGCTGTATACACTGGACATGCCACTTAGTAGTCAAACCTTAACATCTACATTCGTTGATGAGTGATGACACAGCAATACTAAATAACTATATTCTAACCCTAAAACAGCTAATAAATATTTACAAACTGATTGAAAATGGGCTACATTACTGGAAGATTAAAGTTAACGAATCTAAATGTGTTCCAAGTAACATTTACACTAAGAAAAGAAACGTGCTCAATATTAAAAATCAACAATCATACTATACCGCTCAGAGCAACGATAGGTATTTAAACTCGTTGCTCTGAGCGGTATAGTATTTACTTAAATCGTAGATTGATATGGAATAAACATATAGCAACAAAAATAGCTAAACTTAAGCTCCTCAAAGCAAACCATATACACTGTAACAGTGAAAATAGTCGAATAGTCGAGTAGACGAAATAGCCTCTCCATCCAATGTAGAAAAAATACAAAAAACTCAATCAAGAGGTCCAAGTAGGATTACAAGAGCCCTCTCCTGGCTTATTAAAAATACAAATTTATCCCAGTAGATATCTAAAAATTCCAATGGTCAGCGAAGAAACCGTCAGATATAGACGAATTAATCTACGAAGACTGGAAAATCATCAAAAACCCCTAGTAAAATAATTAACAACAAATAGGGGTCATATTATATTATTATTATTATTTTATTATGCCTTAATTTCATTGTACAATTTTTCTTATTTCTAATTTTAATAATCAAGAGCTTATACTAATGTATTTACACTTATGACTTTTAATATACTTAGACTATATATTTATTTTTTAAGGAAAAATGGCAAGTAAATACCTTTTTGATCAATTTATTTTTATCCTAAAACTTAAAAACTAACTTGATTACAAAAAATGAACAAAAAAAAAAATTTAAAAAAAAAACCTAATTGGTAAAAACTTAATCTATTAGCGGATTTACGATATCTTTGCTATTTGTTCGGGATTTGTTGTTTGCTTTGATATTTGTTATGCTATGCAATCTGTTGGTGGAAAAATAAAAAGGCTTAGCCAAGATTAATTTTAGGATCGGATTTGATTTTCTTTGTAGCAAATTTAAGTTTGTTTTCGCAGCGCTCTCCCATATACGGAATCCGTATAAAATAATATAGCGAAAAATGGCTTTAAATATTATTAGTTTGTTTTCTACAGTTAGCCTGGATTTTTGTTTTTATAATTGTATATAACATTTTTATATATACAGTGGTAGGCAGAATTAATTACACACTCAATAAATTTTTACATTTTTTTTTTGTTTTTCTTTTCTAAGGACGGAATTTACAAATGTGTTAAAAAAAACTTTGGGAATCAATTTCACAAAGTGTTTTTAATTTAAATTTAAATTTTTCGGCTGAGAAAAATTTCAAATGACTCAGGTAGTAACAGGTTTCTTTTGCTATGTCATCCGGCAAAATTAATTATACATTTTAGTTTCATACGGCATAATTGATTACACATACAGGTAAAACTAAAGAACTATTGCTAATTTTTGAATAAAAAAGTTGTTTACAGTTAAATAGTTTTGTGTTAGTATTTTTACATTATTAATATTTAGTTATTCCACCTTGTGCATCAATAACAGCTTGCAATTACTTTCATATTGAAGTTCTTAAATTTTAAATTAATTTCGTAGGTATTTTTATCTAAATATTCAGTATTTCGCCAATCCTTTCAGCTTTTTTCTGCTTTTATCGATTTGTTTCATTTTCATTGTTTCATAAATGCGTAGATGTTCTGTATAACATTTAAGTCAGGGCTCTTCGTTGGCCAAGTTAGAATGTTCAGTCCGACACTTTCAAGAAATCATTTTAAAACGCAACCTCTATTAAATGAAGCATTATCTTGCTGGAAACAGCAGTTATCATCAGGAAATATTCTTCCTCCTTAAGTGAAAGCATATTTATTTAATATTTTAATATATCCACATCGAAATAATGTTGCATCTGTTGGAAATAAAGCTCCACAGCCATAGTAGTAAATGCATCCCCAAGACATAACACTTCAATCGCCATGGGAATCAAATGATTGAACCACTTTATACTTAGGTGCCTATTATGTATTTCGATCGAAATTAATCGAATCGTTCATCGTTCATCGTTAAAGTTATTCGATTGTGATCGTTAGTGTCAATATGTATTTCGATGAAAAATTGATCGAAAGTGTTTAAAAATGCTGCCATTGTAAAATTCAAATCTACGATGAAAATGACATATGTTTCATTCTTTAAATGTCAAATTCAAATTATTATACGAAAAAAAAACAAAACAATAATGTTATATTTAAAATTTTTAAGTTGAAAATAAGTTGAAGTGTTTAAATAAAATATAACTATAAAATTATAAGTTTTTATAAATAAAATGATTTGAGCAGAGTTAAATGTTTAACGTAGGAAATGATTTCCATGTCGGACTAGCACAGCTAATTGTTTTTTGTTCTTAAAGAAGTTTTATATGTATTTGCAGTTTATAATTATGTGCAAAATGGACCAAATTCCATTACGCACTAGAAGAAAAAAGTCAGGCAAACATTATTTTTATGATAAAGCAGAATTACTGAAATAATTGGAGCAGTAGATGGAAAGCTTATTCAAATTAAATCACCGAAGCAAAACGTACAACATTTATGTTATAGTAGAAAGGGATTTTTTAGCATTAATGCAATTCTGATAAGTTTATACTTTATTGTAATTAGTTTACATTATTATAACAGTTTTTGTTTTTGGATATGTGATCATAATCAGGTAATTGGTTTTGTGAGTACAAGATATCCTGGTACCTCTTTGGAAAATTTATAATGGTGTCTCATTATTTACACTATATCTTTCATATTGCAGTATATTTGTAACAGGCCTTTCATTCCTATTAAAATTTATTTCAATAAAAAATTATTATGAAGAATAAAGTAAAATACCTACTTTCATTTCAACTTTTAAATTTATTTTTATTTAAAAAAATATCATAAATATAAAACAAAACCCCAAGTGTCCAATATAAATCAAATAATATAATGTCCAATATAAATAAAATATATTTGTATCTCTTTTATTTTATCCTTTCAATTCAAAATTGAAATAATTTGTACAAAATCTCTCTTTCGATGTCTCTTTCATGGTAAAATTTTACATCGATAAACTTTATCGATTTCGTCGACAATTTCTGAATGATATCGTAATACATAATGGCAATTTTGCATTTTGACATTTCGTTCGATCAAATCGTAATCGTTATCGAAATACATAATAGGCACCTTAAACTCTTTTGGAAGAATCCAAGAGCTTCCGTGGAATGTAAATTAACTTTCCTCTGTCCACAATACGTTATATCAGTACTCCAATGACTCATTAATATATTCTTGAGCAAAAGCCTCACGTTTTGAAAAATTTGCTGGTAAAATATTTACAACTTTACGCAACCCCATAAGTTTGAATATTAAAATATTTACATATTTTTCGTATTGTTCGTTCACTCCCACTTTTTTTTCAATAACTTTTGCTGACCCAAAAGCAATTTTAACTGGGCTTATATCAGGATTTTCTTTTTAATTACTTAACAATTTGTAATAGCCTTCTTTCGGTCTCTTAGTAAAAACTTCATTCCTACTAGATATTTCCCTGTGTTTTTCAAGCTACCGTATTCCTCTTTTTTCTTTACAAGGTTCTAAACAGTTTTAAATGAAATTTCATATATTTCTGCTAGCAACCGAGCTAGTGACAACAACTTCTTAAGCAACAACTTCTGCCCGATTTTCAATATTTAATTCGTTTGTTTTACGTATTATGGATGAAAAATGAATCAGTAATTTTAACAGATTAAAACTATTTGAAACTCTATTAAGAGCTGCACTTCGTCACATTTAAATATTAGAATACAAATTCAAAAATAAAAATTAATTAAACGCTATCAAAAAATGCGCTCACTTCAATAGATCAAAATGCAATAATGTGTAATTAATTATGCCGTATTAAAAAATGTGTAATTACTTTTGCCGGATGACATAGCAAAAGAAACCTGTTACTACCTGTGTCATTTGAGGTTTTTTTCAGCCGAAAATTTAAATTTAAATTAAGAACACTTTGTGATATGGCAATTTTTTGGTTAAGATTTTAACTAATTATTTTGAGTTTCTAGATTAAAAAGATTCAATAAAAAGTAGCTCAAAAGTAGCTCAAGTAGCTCAAAAGTAGCTCAATAGTAGCTCAAAAGTAGCTCAAGTAGCTCAAAAGTAGCTCAAGTGGCTCATGTCCAAAGTAACGATTTCTATTTTATATAAACAACTTACTTGTTTTAACTCTTAAAACTAAAAGATTACGTTATTATTTGAGGTTTTTTTCAGCCGAAAATTTAAATTTAAATTAAGAACACTTTGTGAAATTGATTCCCAAAGTTTTTTTTAACACATTTGTAAATTCCGTCCTTAGAAAAGAAAAACAAAAAAAAAATGTAAAATTTTATGAGTGTGTAATTAATTTTGCCTACCACTGTAGATCTATTTTATTGACTGCCTTAGTTATATGTGCTTTAAAGAGTAATTTTTTGTCCAAATGTATACCAAGATATTTAATATCATCTCTTTCCCATATTATTTCAGTATTATTTAAAAATAAATTTCTGTTTGTCAAGTAAAAGGATTTCCTTATTTTTGTGAATAAAATCGAGTTTGTTTTTTCGCCATTGATTTTGATTTTCTATTTGAAATCAAATTCTTGAATTATTTGGAAACCATTTTCAAGATTATTTATTCGTTTCGTTTGGACATATCTGAAAGATGATAATAGTGCAGTATCGTCTGCATATAAACTTGTATAGCAATTTGAAGGTCTCGGTAAATCTGCTATAAACATGTTGTATAAAGTGGGAGAAAGTGATGAACCTTGAAGTGGTACACCTGCTGTAATACTTATTTTGTTTAATTTTATTATTCCGATTTTGACTATGAAAGATCGATTGTTAAGAAAACTTTGGATTAATTTAACAAAGTAAACTGGAAATTCGTAATTAATCATTTTATGAATCAAACCTTGATGTCATACAGAATCGAATGCTTTTTCGACATCAAGTATTATCAAATCCACTGACTTTTTATTATTTAAACTATTTTTAACTATATTTTTGATTCTGCAGATTTTGATTGATGTGCTGGAACATTGAGCTTAAACATTCAGATTTAATTTGATGTGCTGGAATGTTTATTTTTAAATCCAAATTGTTCGTTCGGCAGATTATTTTTATCTAGCAGGAAATTTTCTAAGCAAATTTTTCCTAAGGAATTGAGTAAGCTTATTGGACGATAATTTCCAGCCAGTGATGGGTTCCTTGTTTAGAAATGCATGTAACTAAGACTGCTTTCCATATTTCTGGAAATTAATTTTGTTCCATGCATTTGCTAAAAATCTTACTTAATATTTTATAGCTTATCTTTGACAAGTTTTTAAGTATAAAATTGGGTATTTTGTTCTGACCGGGAGCTTTTTTAATTTTTAAC
Source organism: Argyra leucocephala (assembly GCA_963942445.1). NCBI lineage: Eukaryota > Metazoa > Arthropoda > Insecta > Diptera > Dolichopodidae > Argyra > Argyra leucocephala. The sequence goes on along the minus strand of OZ012681.1, from coordinate 4,779,521 downwards.
TGCTTAATTAACATAGCAATTTCTTTAACAGAAGTTAATTCAGGATGACCTACAGATTGATATTTTAGATTTTCAACTGAATCATTAACCGTATTAATTAATGGTGATTGTGTCGCTGTAATTAATACAAGAAGGGTTATATAAGATTTAAAAAGAAGGACACAAAACATCTAATCAATCTACAATGTTATTCACTTTTATTATTTTTAATTTTTTATTTATTTAAAATTTTTTTTTTATTTTTTACTTAAACTTATCACTGTTATACATTAACTTTACTTTGCTAAATGGAAAAATCAATACAATGAAGGGATATGGCAATTTTTTGGTTAAAATTTGCACTAAATATTGTGAGTTTCTAGATTAAAAAGATTCAATAAAAAGTAGCTCAGAAGTAGCTCAAGTAGCTCAAAAGTAGCTCAAAAGTAGCTCAAGTAGCTCAAAAGTAGCTCAAGTAGCTCATGTTCAAAGTAACGATTTCTATTTTATAATGTGAAATGACTGCCAACTTACTTGTTTTAACTCTTAAAAAAAGATTACGTTATAATGTACGTATATAAAAGGCGAGACTAACTAACAACTTTTATTTATTTTTTTTTTATATTTTACTAGTTCGGCCTAGCTTTTAAAAGTATTTTAATTTAAATGTATAATTATACTGACAAATGTATTAAGATCTTTGATTTTTACTTTTCTACTAACAACATGGTACATATATCTGGTTTAGTTTATTCTAAACATTTTTCTTATCAAAGTTGGCGATATTTTACTAACTCTACTGGATGTTGATATATTATATTGCAACAAGCAAATGTAGCACGCTTTCGTCTAGTAATAATCGTGTGATGTGCTTGCTCTAAGCATTAATCTGACAGTAATAATCTATAATTATAATTGACAAGCATTTAAGGACCTGCGCAGTAAACACCTTTTCGTTTTATCTCTCTTCTCCATAATGAAATCTTAATATATAATAAGTAAGTTGTAAATAAAACAATAATGCGCACACAGTTGAAATTTTTTAATCATATGGTTATATTATTGATAGAAATGCATAAAGAAATTGGTAGAAACGAAACAGAAAATGAAAAGTAAGGTATTTATGTTTTTTAACGAAAACATACTAATTTCAAAGCTTTTCATTAAAACATAAGTGTTTTCTCCTTTGTAATGAGAAGTCTATATCAGTCGATGCAAGTCCCTGTTCTTTTAAAAACTTTAAATTTGGCTTTAACTTGAATTATAATTACTCAACAGGGGCCCCTAGTGAATATATAACTCAGTCATCCTTAAATTGCTTAACGAGTATTTTTTTTTTTAAGAATAGTCTTTTAAAGCTATATTATAATCACTTTTTACAAGAATAAAATAAGTAAATGTAATTATTTGATAAATTTTAAACAAATTTTCAATATAGTTAATCTATAACTTGTATGATCAATTAAAATAATACACAATTATACTTATTGTAATCACAATTGAAGAGAGGTACATCAGAGATGATGGCTTTATAATCATTCTTCTCAACTCAATAAATCAAGAAGGATATAATATTGAATTTTTATTGAATGAATCAAAGAATTATGTAAATATTACAGAACAATATTCACACCATTGAAAAACACTCTAATGTGAGTGAGAAATCGTAAAAAAAAAATAAAAAAGGACTGAAACCAAACCAAAGTAAAATTTTAAATACAAGGAAGAGTTCATAAAATAAACTAAGATTATTTTACGACAATAATTTAAAATAATGCGATGAAATTAACGGAACACATACTATCTATAAATAATTATTTGCGTTTTGCTGAATTCCAATATAAATATTTAAAATATAAAAATTAATAGACATATAAAGGCCTTAGAACGATTATTACATGCGTTATTTTTTTTTTTTGTTTTAAATTCCAGAATTTATCAAATTCCAACAACAATCTAGAATTTTAAAACAAAAACAAAAAAACAACTTTAGAAATTTTCATTCTTGAATTTATTTACTTGAATATCAATACAATACAAAGAAAATTTCAATATTTTCGTAAAATCATTATAACAACTATCATCATAATCAACCATTATCATTATCATTATCATCATCATCACGCTATTAATTACTATTATTATTATAAACTAACAAAAGGAGGTGTAAATTGAACAAAATGTACTGTTACCTTTATTTGGTATACAAAAATGAAGAAAAACAACAAAAGATGTACCAACCATAGTATATAAACCATCGATGTTAACCATTACTGACCAATTAATTTCCATTCCAAAACATTGTTTTATTTTTAAAAGAAAATCTTTACACAGAAAAAAAATTTTTTTTTTTTTAATTAATCCAAAATAAACACAATAAAAACACAAAAAACTAAACAAGAAACTGATATAAAAAAAAAAAAAAAAAATTCCCATCACCGTTGAGTTCATCACGTCGCCTCACCATCATCATCATCATATTAAATACTTCTTACATATTCAATACTCATCTTAAGAGTTTTAATTTTAAACTGCATCTGGCTGCATTCACGTGGTCATCTGATAAGACATTGTCAGAGGTTAAAGAAACCATTCATAGATGGCATTAAAGTTTATTTGTAAAAAGAAAACAACAACAACAACAACAAAAACAACAGAAATTGAATTTTTTTGAAAAATTATGAAATTTAAAATGAATTTTGCTGAATGAATTTTGCATTTGAGAATAGCACATAAGCAACGAAATTTAATTTCTGTTGTTGCAATCATCACCACTATTATTGTTAAAGGCAACTCTTCTATGTACATAAGATGAGTCCAATGATGTGATTTAATCATAAGATCAACTATTTAAATTGAATGGCAGTAACAGCAACAGCAGCAACAGTATAACATCAATATAAAATAAACAAGTTTTGAATAGTATATTGATAATTCGTTTTGGTTATACCTTTTCAATTGAAATTCAATAAAGGAAACGGTTCATTTGAATTAACGAAAAAAAAAAACAAAACAACAACAAAAAATAAAAATAAAAAAAAGTAAGAAATATTTTTAAAAAATATTTTCTATTGATTATGCATATATATAGTGATGATATATGGTGATGAAATGACAATGATGATGAAAATGCCTAAAGTTATTGTATATGCGGTGCTCTATTGAATAGAGATGAGTTGTTGTTTTTTTTTTTTTTAAATTACAGTGACGACTCTTTAAATTCGATTTTTTTTTTTTTTTTGTTTATTGAAGAGAATCGAATTTTCCGTTTTTATTATCAAAGTCTATTAAAAGAAAAAATTATTTGTTATATATATTACAAGATAACAGATGGTTGGTTGGTTACATATAGATTTCTTTATGTTAATTTTTTCTTTTATGAAATTATAAAGACTGCTGCTGCTGCTACCAAGATATATACATTTAAAAATTAAAAACACTTTTCACGTTCTCACAGTGAAAATTTACTGTGCTCGTCACAATCAATTATTGTAGTGAGCACAAGTCCAAAATATCGAGTCAAATAAAATGTAATAATTGATGTGATTACATAGATATTGGACAAACTGGAAGAAGCTTACAAACCAGATTTAAGGAACATTTAAGACCTGCGCTTAATTGGAAAAATGATGTGGTGAAACATTTCTTAGAAAACAATCATGCTTAATAAAGAATTTGAAAATTTTACATTTTGCAGAAAAGGGTAGGAGGTTGACATAACTGGAAGCATATGAAATTTGATCAACTCAAAATCAACACAAAAATCTGATGAACGACCAGGTTGACCTAATAAAATTAAACCTTTGTAATTACAATAATCAATATTCATATATAACCAAAACAAAAGTCATAATCTTCACGGTTCATCGACAATCGATGTGTTGGTGTCGAATACTATCTACTCTAAGTTGATGGAATAATGAAGAAACGAAATTGAAAGCGGTGTTCCTGATCCTGGTGTTCCTGAGCACAGTAACATAGATGGAAATGAGAGAGCCGATGGACTGGCCAGGCAAAATTTCAATCTTGATAGACCCTTTGAGGAGGAAATTTAGTCTCCAATGAGTGTCGTCACGCAGCGCGTTCATTCATACTTTCAGGGCAGAACGAATGAAAGAGGGCCTACACCAAATATACCTGTGCGACCTGAAGGAAAACTTGGTTTTCGTATATTATCAATAAAAGCAAACAACTCTTAGCAGTACTCATTAGTACAGATAATTGGCCGATAGGAAGCCACACTTCCAAGCTAGATATTCCGCTCAATCCCCATTGTCACAGCTGCAAAAATTAAAATGAAACAGAAATTATTGAACACTTTCTTTGCAGTTAGCCAGCATTAACTTGAGTCAGACTTTGGACTTTAGGTGAGACTTTCCCCAGAAATATAAATTTTATCGCGGAAAGCAACAGCGGAAATCTGATCAACCTTCTCAATCCCTGGGGAGAGTAAAAATTAGAGAATGATCCCCTATAGCAACAACCAATAACAACAAATTAATCACTCAAATCGTGGTGTCAAAATCGCAAAAGTAAGTGCTAATTGGTTTTCCAGAAACAACTGGAATGGCCACTTCTACCTACCTATACCTACCTACCTAATTGTGTATTCCAAATCTCTCTGTGCAGTTAGAATGTTCATCCCATAGACTTGGAATTATATACAAAAACAAAAATGTGATATTTCATATTTTTTTTTTTTTTGTAAATTGGGGAGCTCTAAGTAACCGCGATCCTTCAGATCTATTGTACTTCCCCCGTCCATTTCAGAATTGCAGGTCTATGTCCTTGATAAACGTTATATATTTCATAATACATGTAACTGCTCATAATCGACATATATGCTAGTATTAAGTCGAATTTTAAAATTCGTTAAGTTTTCGTTAAACGTAGAATATTATGTCCAATTCCATCCAAACCGAATTCGACATATGTAATTTTTTTTATTGTTGTTTTTTTTACAATTTTAAAGCGGAAAAAGAATATTCCAAAGATAATTTAATATCCAAAATATCAAAAAACCTATACTGTACAATGAAATACCCATATCTAATTAATTTTTAATTTTTATCTATTATTTTTTTTATATCTCTAATTTTACAACAAAAATAATGTAAATACAGAAAACAGAATGAAACAGTTAATTTTCATTTTATTTCCATTTTATTTTTCTAATTAGCAAACAGTATTTTCTTATGTTACCTTATGTCGTTATGGGTTGACATAATATGATTTAACAAATATCTATGCCAGCTTCGTTAAAAAATTTGACATTTATACAGTTCATTATCATATCATATCATTCGTTACGAAATCTATTTATATGTAGTTAGTTCAATGTCACTGTAATCAGTGCATTGGAAGTTAGTTTTTTTTCACAAATACAAATATTAATGACCCAAAAATTACCCTAAAATTAACTGAACGAAAACCAATCTAGTTACTAAAATTGTTTCAATAAAAGACATAATCTTGAATATCATTGATATAATTTTATAAAATCATAAAATATCACAATGAAACTCTCTGTTTGGAACATAAGTGTGATAAGTTGGCAACCACTGTTATATGCTAACAAAAATGCATATCAAATTGATGAAAGAAAGTAAACAGGAATTTAGTTAAGTAAATAAATTGCATATTGGTATTTTTTTTTTTTTTATTAAATAATATTTAATAAACTTGTTGACAGGTTAATGGAGATAAATTGCCAAATATAGTCGTGCGTCGCTTAGTAATTTTTAACTTTTATTATTATTATGTATTAAAAAAAAGTGTTTACTGTTAATGGAAATTTTACTGTTTTCTCTCATTCGGAAATAAATATTGGAACTTCGCTATATGTATTAGTTTATTACCAAACTCATCCGACATTTTCCAACACAAAATATATAAAAAATTACTTGAATAAAGTTTTTTTTTATGAATTGAATTAAAAAATAGTTTCTGAAAAATATTCTGGAAGTTACATAACAGATATTCGAACACATGCTGAGTCCAATTTAAAAGCTGAAGTAGATTTCAGAATTTATTTGAATTTTTTTACTTCAATAACATAAGGATGTAATATCTTATATACACTAATTTTGTTTTTGTCTGAAGCCTTTTATAATAATAATCAAAAAACAGTTCATTATTAATGAAATAATGAGAATTGAGAGAATAAATCCGTTTTTTTTAATGTGTAATGGAAGCAGGTAGAAGTAAAATGTATAGTGAGATAATAATATTAATGTATTATGATGAGAGATGATACATATATTTACTTTACATTGGTTTTAGCGTTTATGTGAATACATTTGCATCCAAGCTTTACTAAATTAGCAATGGCATTATACCAGTACCCCAGTACTTTAATATTTATACTTTTATTATTAATCTGTTAATTTATTGTTTTTGGGGTAGATTGAAATTTCAGCGAAGCTTCTATTTTTAGTTCTGGATGGTGAGGAAGAAATGTTAAAAATCTTGTTTCAAATCTAATAAATTCAGAAATTCCGTTGGATAACAGTTTAGTTTTCTTTGATGACTGTCTCGTCTCATCGCTATTTCCATTTTATGATTTAAATCTTCACAAATTTTGTTTTTACAGAAGAATATAAGATATTGTAGAAGAATTACTTTCTCCACATATTCTTTTGAGTCAGCCAATCGGAATTTCGGGGAACGGTAAAATATGGGTTTGTTCAGTTCTGTAAAAGTACCCAATCACAACACTTCTGGCGATCTGTGTAACACCTCTGGCTTTTGAAATATTCTTGATTCGGTGCTAGGAGTTGAGTTGTATGGCAGCTACCCGAACCTACCATTTGATAATTTTCTAAAGTCCCGCGTTTTATTTCTCTTATTTGATTATGAATAACTGTGCAACATTTCTAATATTTTTAAAGCTGTTAACGGGTATAGTGAGATAGGTAGGTAGATAGTAGTGGCTGCCGACAGTACGCCGACACACTTAAACCATTAAGATTGTGCTACCCCGGAGACTTTCCTTGCATAAGACTCTACTCGTTGAACTAATTTTAGCTTTTTACAAAGCGATGGAGATATTTGATTTTAGTGCCTTTAAGATCACCCAGCGAATCCAGAAAGAAGGCTGAAGATGGGTTTTCATTTTATGATAAAGACCAGGACAGTAAAAGAGTAGATGTCGGACAGTTTCCTCTTCCTCCTCCTCTCTATACATTCTGCAAAAGTCGTTTGAGGGATATCCAAGTCTTCTGGCATGTTTACCTTACTTATAAGACCCGTAATGACCCCTATCATTGTGCTAATGTCACAACTTTTTAAAGTTATTAGGTTAAGGAAGCACTTCAGGCTCAGCATAGGCCAGATTTGCTTGATGATGTTGTTGTCTGGTCTACCTGACTATCTGAAATTTGAAGCTTTTATTGCATGTTTGCGAAGCAATAGATTACAGGTAGCTATAAGAAAAGAACCCAGATTGATCTTTTCCGGAAGGATTTCTAAGATAGCAAGTTGATCTGCATTGCAGTTACGTGTATAGTGAACGAAAAAATAAACTTGTTTTAAGTTCGAGACAAACTCGACACCGTAGAATTGTATTGTGCGACGCAGAACGGCAAAAATTAAATTAATCAGGTAAACTGAATTGCGTTAAATGGCATTTAAAAACAATTTAAAAAAAAAAATTTGTATAAAATTAAATATTTTGGATTTTCAAAACTTTCATAAATTGTAAATCTTTCGCAGAACTGGATTTTCCAAATGCCAACGTTTTTTTCTACCATTTTTCAAAACACTTACGAAATTTTTGCATTTAACAATCACAAAATTTCATTCTACGCCGATCCGAAATTGGAATTGGGTCACAACTTTAGTTTTCTTAGCCGTACATCGGCGAACATCGGTGTCCAGTTTGCCTGCTTATATTGTTTTCATATCATTTATCACTTATTTTTGACAGGTCACAGATCATACACCGTACAGACGCCGCCGAATGTGCATCGAGCTTTGAGCATTAATTATTTTCAGAGGTTTTGTTCTGTTTTTAAAAATGAAAAGTAAAAAATCGTAAATTTTTGTTGAAAAAATACTACTTAGCAGTTTTTGTTGTTTTCAGTGTCCTGGGACATAGAATTATCAAAGTATATTTTATTTACGATTATACAGAATCTACAAAACTACATATATTATACTCGTCAGATTTTATTTGATTTTTAATTGTAATAAAAAAAAATTGTCTTTAGATATTCCCACACAAAATATTTTATTAAATATTTTCATAAAATGTTCTTTAAATTTATTTCTCACTTGCTATCTAATGTCAACATTTTATACAAAATAATAAAAATAATAATTCTGAATAGAATTTAAGAAAAAATTGTATAACACCACTATAACTATAAATTACTAATAATGATTCAGGTCTTCTTTTTAACATACAAATCAAGAGCGATTAACATTGGAATCCCATATGTTCACTTAAAATTCTTCTACACTTCAAAGAAAAGAACAACAATTATCGGTCCATTAATAATAACAACTCTTTTGTTTGTTGATTTGTTTTTGTAAATTGTTGTCATATTTTTTTCAACTTCCTACTTGAGTTGAGATATAAATCCCTTCATTGATTACATTGTTGTTTCCAGTTCCTAAGTCTTTCAAATTCAAATGAGATATAAATTGAAAATTGGTATTTGAAAGAAATAAAAACATTTTGATGATTAGAAAAGAAAATTTAAATGATAACAACTAGTGTGGTTGTAAAGATGAATTTATGAATAAATTGTGAGTTGAAGAAAATTATGGGAAATAATTTTTTTGGGGAAATTTTTCCATTAGCTTTTTCTGTTATCTTTTTAATTCAAAAATATTATTTCTTATCGATATTTTTCCAACTATATATATTATATATTGCTAACAATGTTAATAGGTATTCCCTCTGAAGAAAAGTTAAAAAGATCCGAAGCTTTTTGAAATTAAAAAAAAAAACCTTTCATTATGAAAAAATATTTTTTAAATACTATATTTATTAATTTTTGTCATATTTCATGCCTTCATAAATTTTCTAATATCTTCTTTTTGTATGGTGTTTTTAATCCTTTCATTATTTTTTTTTTTTATATTCTCCGTTTTGTAGTCTTTTCGGCCGAAATAATATTTTTTGACAAATTTTTATTTCAAATACTCACTAGCATTTTTTATCGTATCCAAGTATACAACATTCTCATTCATATGTTACTATTGTTTTTATGATGATTTTATATATTACAAATTTTGTTTGTCTTGTTACCTTGTTTCTATTAACTTTATGTCAATAAAAAGCTACCACGTATTGTTATTCGTTCATTCGTACACATTCGTGCATATTGTTGTTACTTTCTATTAATACTTACTATAATTCCAAGATATGTAAAGCTTGCAATACATTCAAAATAAAAGTCATCGATGGTTATAATATTTTGTGGGTTTCTTCGGTGTTTTTTTTTAACATTTTCATATATTTTTTATTACTTTCATTGATTTTAATAACTATTTCTATGTTGAATCTTTTTTTTTTTAATTTAACGAATACTTGACCATTTTTTAGTAACAAAAATAATAAAAATGCATTATTTATTTAGTAAACTAAAGTTTACTTATTTCGTTAATTTCTTTCGTCAAAATATATATTCGCTAAATACTAATGTTTTCAATTATTTATAAAGAAATATTCATTATTTTTAGTAACTAAAGAATATTTTTTTAAATTTGTTTTAAAAAAAACATTGTTTAGTTGAATAAATGGTTTCATTTATATATTAAATTCTTTTTACAGAAAGTTTCGTTATATAAATTTTTTCATTTACCTATATATATATTTATTGTTTTCTGTAAAAAGTTTCGTTAAATAAATTGTTTCCCTTATATATTCAACATATATATATTCAATAACAGAAAGTTTCGTTAAATAATTTTTGTTTCATTTATATATTGAATTTTTTTTTGCAGAAAGTTTCGTTAAATATTTTTTCAATTAAGTATACATTTTTCTGTAAAAAGTTTCATTAAATAATTTATTTCACCTATATATTCAATAACAGAAAGTTTTCTTAAATAAGTTTTTTTTAATGTATTGATAATGTTTTTGCAGAAAGTTTCGTTAAATATTTTTTCAATTAAGTACATATATATTTTTCTGTAAAAAGTCTGTCATTAAATAAACTCTACAACATAATTCAAAATATTATATACTACAGATGTTAAGAATATAATTTATCAAATTTCTACATAATAATAAATATTTATTTTCGTTAAGTTATTTAAATTGCATGTTTTAAAGGCAATTTGTTTCATTATTTCAAAAAATTATTAAAATCAAATATTCGATAATAAATCCAAATACATCTCCATATTTAAAAAGAAAAAAAAAACAATAATAAGTGTTCAACAAAGCATTACCAACTTACATGATCAATTATGTAGTGTGGTATTCAAAAAAATAAAAAAATTATCTAAATAATTACAAAAACAAAAAAAAAAAAAGACTAAAGTCAGTGAACCCGAAAATTACTGAATTTCTATTGAGCCGATATGATAACCAGTAATTAAGTAATTTATTATAATTTTTTTTTTTTTTAATTTTCAAAATTATTCGAAATAATTGAAAAAACAAAAAAAAATTAAATTATAATTAATAAAAATATAATTATTGTTCTCTATTGTAGAAATAAAGTTTAAAATTATGGTGTTGTTTTTATTTAATATTTATATTAAATATCAGTGGCCATATATCAAACAATCGAATAATAAACAGCAAAGGTGTAAATAAAAAATTCCACTTCTAAAATATCACTTTAACTAAATTCAATGAATGAATTCAAGCAGCACAAAAATATTCCTATATATATTATTTATAAATTGTCTTAATAATTCATTAAGTAGTAATTTTTTTTTGCTTTTATTGATAGTTATGAGAAAAAATTCTGGAAATCAAATTTTTCATTTAAATTATTTTCGAACAATGAATGATATCAATTTGATAAATCCAACCAGAACAAAACGTCACAAAGATAAAAAAAATATTATTTTATTTCTGTAACCACAATCATTTGGTTTATAATTGTTACAAGCTTTGTTGTGGATAACGAATCAAGGAGTGATATACTGTAATGGGTACTTCTATAGTATTTTACCTGCAGTTTCCGTTAATCGTAAGAATTCAACTCAAAAAATCAAATCAATCCGAACAGAAAAAAATGCTTTAAAACTACAAGATTATGATATTTTTAAACCAGATTTTGTAACCTAATTAGCGCAACTAAAAACCATCCTTTAACATAACCAACTAAAAGCATTATTCTGTTTCGACCTTCCTTAATGAAAATTAGAATAAATTTTTCTTAAACGCTGGCAATAATGATGAAAATAATGATAATGAAGAATATAAATGATGTCAAAACATAACACATTTTTTTATGTTCGAATTGAAAGGTGTGTTGAATATAGATTCACTTAAAAAAAATTTAATTTAATCATAAAAAATCTCAATTTCAGATAATTACTTTTAAACTTATTTACTACTTTAACTTATATAGATATAAAATTTTCCCAGAACAATAAAAATATTTTAATTTCCACTTAAAAAAAAATTTTTTTTTTTTTTACTAACTTAACAAGAGTTTTTCTGTTAATAATTCTGACATATTTTCACCACACCCTATATATATAGTATGAATTTCCAACGCATTTTATTACCACTTTAATTTCAATTTTTAAAACTAAAATCGAATCTACCAATTTTCAATTTTTTATTATTTTCTCATTTCTACTCTCGTATAATGAATTAAGACTTCACCTAAGACATCATCAGCCAATCAACCAACTAATTTAATCAAATTAAATTATGTAATATTAAAATGGCCTCCGCAATTTTCCATTCTTTTTTTTTCAACTATCAAATTTAAAAAAAAAAAGGCGCGAGAATATTTTAAAATTCGCGCGCTTTGGTTGTTTTTATTTTTTTTTTTATATTTTTTTAAATATTTTCAATTTTATGACTATAGTTTTTATTATTATTATTAATACGTATATTTTTTGCCAACTGATTTCTTCTCAATTATGACATTAGTGTAAATCGATGGTGTAAACACTAAAATTTACTTTGATGCATGTCTGTTCATTATTTTTGAAAACCTAGCCATTTGAATAGAAAAGTGCATCAACCTATTAGCGAATTCCGTCATGTCATTATTTTCAAAATATTTAGCTGGCATCATTTTCATATATTATACAAAACTTTTGTTTACAAATTATTTACAGTTATTAGTATTTTAGATATTTCGCATGTAATTTTATTCGCTTAAATACACGCATGAAATTTTTTACTTATTGTAATTGATTTGCCATGCAATACAAATAATTAGATAGCTAGTTTTTGTTGTTGTTATTAATTTTGTAATTATTAAATACGGTTATGATTGAGGTGTTTTATAAGTGTTAATTATCACAATTATATTTGACACATTAAGAATGACACATTTACAATTTGACATAAATAAAAATGTATAAATCAAATTTTTTTGCTGTAATGCTGTACCCTGTACTGCTTACACTGCTACTAGGATTGCAACCAAAATACAATTTTTATGTTAGTTGGCCAGTTCTCAACAATGGTATAACCATTTACACTGTACTAGAGTTGCAGCCACAATACAATTTTTCGAATAAATAGTAACGTTAGTTAGTGGGCCAGTTCTCAACAATTGTATAACCATTTTGACTGTTAAAAAGTTGGTTGAAGAAATTTAAAAAAAAAAAATTTGAATTATGTGAATTGTTGTGATCGGCACTGCATTTTGTGTTTTGTGAATGTAAAATGTTGTTTTTGATACTAAAATGACATTATTTTTTTTTACAATTTAAATAATTGTTGATTTTGCACTGAACAAATGTTTATAAGTTGATCAAGTCGGTGGAAGTTTATTAATGATCCTACGGTATTACAGACTCTTACCAAGAACTGAATACAGTTTTAAATGCCATATACTATGATTTCATACGTTACATCAAACAAAATGGCACATCAAATTAACTTAATATTTTGTATATAATGAATGTACTTTGTTTGGTAAGACTTAACAATTTTTTTTTTTTTGCCAGTAAATTATAACAGAATTCTTAACCTTAAAAAAATATTTATTACAATAAAAAATAAAATTATTTTTTTTTTTTATATTCTATATATTTTTAATCAACTCACCTTTCTTGTACAACTTAATGTTCTTTGTGATCTGAAACCATAACCTAAACCATCATAATTTGTATTTGGACGCCAACATGGATCAACATAATCATCTAATTCACTTTTTAATATTTCCAAATCGATTTTATTAACACTACCACTTTTTTTCATACCAAATTTACTGTCTTCAAAACTGTCACTTAATAAATTACGATATAAATTATTGTCACGTGCTGCCAGTGCATTCAATGAACGTCGCTTCTGTTGATGATGATGATTTATAGCTGTTTTTAATAAATTATTTCGTGTTATATAAATTTCATTTAAATTTGATGATGATCCATTACCAATACATCCTCCACCACCATAACCACCCGAAACTTCATAATTATTATTAATTACATTATTACATATTGTAATATTATTATTATTATTATTGTTATTAATATTATTTTGTTTATTTAATATTGTTAAATTATTTTGTTCATTACTATTCAAATTAATTTTTTCATCATTTATTGTATTTTTTTCTGATTTTATATTTGTTACACTTTTATTTTTTACAACTTTATTCAATTCATTTTCAGTTGTACAACATATTTCTGCTATATTAGTAATTGATGAATGTTTTAATTTTGATAGGGATGAATTTGAACCGGTGATTGAAATTCGACTAAACATTTCAATTAATTGTTTTGCTTTATTTTTAATATGATTACAATCATCACAACCATCTCCAACTTCATAAATATTCTCTTCATTTCGATGTAAATAAAATGAGTGTCGGCTTATAATGCGTTTCGATGATGAATTTCGAAATTGATTTTTACCTTTGACAGTTGCATGACTGCCATGTTTTTCTCGCAAACTATAACGTTTTTCAGTTTCGAATTCATCTTCTAGCAATTGTTGTTGTTGTTGCTGTCGTTGTTGTTGTTGTAATAATTGTGTTGAAGTTTCGTCTAATTTTGGATTTAAATTTACAGTATTGTAATTTGTTGGTATTGGTGATTTTGATTTTCTTCTATCAATCAAATTATTTGGATTAACTGGGGGTTTTGTACGTACCGGAATATTAGATTTTCGATTTAATTTTTCTTCTTTTTGATTTTGATTTTTGATTTTCTTTTCTTTTGATTTTTCTTTTTCAATTGAAATTACAGTTGTTGATTGTGCTGATGATGATTCTTCTTTTTTAAGATCATTTAGAACTTCAAAATTTTTTCGTAATTCTTTAACAATACTTTTACGATTTTCAGAAAACAAATATTGTCGATCAAAATCATCTAAATTGAATGATTGTCTTAATGTTGATTTTGTTTCATTACTATTGTTTTCTGATATAAAATTTTTTTCATTTTCATTTGTTTCGGTTATTATCATTGATTGGGGTTGTCGTGTTAACTGAGTTTGTTTTCCGGTTGTTGTTTTAATGGGTGTTGTTGTTGTTGTTGTTGTTGTTGTTGAAACATCTTTCGAACTTTTACATCGTTTCAATAATGTACCGCGAAAGAATGATTTATTTTGATTTTTGTCACTTTTTTGATTTTTATTATTATTATTATTATTGTTATTATTATTTAATTCATTTAAATTTGTATTACTATTACTAATATAATTTAATGAATTATTATATAAATTGGCAAGAAATAAATTTCTTTCACTACTAAATTTTTTAATTGTTGTTGAAAGTTTCTTATCGAAATCATTTTGATGATCCGATACAATTAAAAGACGTAATCGATTCATAATAATAAATTTGCTAGAATCGATATTATTTTTGAATTAAAATTTAAATGCATCACTTTTTTTTTGTTTTATTTAATATTAATTTTTTAATTATGAATTCGATTTTTATTTTTCAAAATAAAATTTTATTATTTCTTGTCATAATATATTTTTTTTTGTAACAAACTTTCTTATTTTTCAAATTAAATTATATAATTTTCATAAATCTTTAATTATATATACCTGGACATATAAAAATTATAAAATAAAGAAAATTATATTTTCATTTCTTTTTTTCCACTATATTTTTGCTGTAGTAAAAGAAAATTTCAATCAAATATTTGAGATTAAATATATTAGTTTCAGTGTAAAATGATTGCCGCCATATACAAAAATAATATGACAGTTAAGGAAGATTAATTGAAAGTGTGAGACACAGGCAATCATTCAAACGTTCACCTGTGCATACATTTATATGTAATTTTAATTACATATCATATAAGGCATACATTTATTATCTTAATTTACCATTTTTGATTTTTATTAATGCATCGAAATTGTTACGTATTACATTTTAATTATTAAAAATTAATGAAAAAAGGAAAGTTTATGCAAAATTATTTTAAAAGTGGAAGATTTAATTTGGTTTTTGTGCATGGATAATTTTAAATATAAAAAATAATTAAAGAGTCCTGCTCCTAAAGATTTTTAAATTAAAAATTACAATTTGAAAAATAAAAATTAATTATAGAGTAAGTCTCAATCCTCTAACTAAGATAATATAAATTAAATTTGCTTTGCAATGATTGCAAATTTATTGTTTATAAAATTAAGAAAAATATAAAACAAAATATGAATTTTAGAGACATAAAAAATTTGTTCATTAGAAAATGCAATCGAAGGAAACTAAATCAACATTAAATAAAAATATAACGGTGTTTTTAAATTCACGAAATACTAATTCGAATCAAATCCTTAAGGTAGATGTCGCGTCGGAACCCCGAGAAAAACATAGAGAACAATCTTAGTGCATACGAAGCAAACAACAAAAAAGAATGTGGCCACAATTGTATCGCAGATAGGAAACGACGGAAATACTATATCTCCGACCTGTGCCCCACGGATGTGGTAACAGGACAGCGATTAGTCTTTTTAAATTACTTCTGTCAAATTGCAATAAAAATGAGTCATGCCAGACAATGATGTACTAACAATATCAAAACCGCAACACCTAAAACCACGATGGAAGAAGTTAGCCGCAGATAGGAGACGATGGAAGGATTATATCTCCGTGCTGTATCCCACGGTTGAAATTAAAGGACAGTGATTAATTTTTTTAAAGTTACTTCTGTCAAATTTTAATGACAATGAGCCATGCTCGACAATGATGTACTAACAATATCAACACCGCAACACCTAAAGCCACAATTGAAGAAGTTAACCGCAGTTAGAAGACTATGGAAGAACTATATCTCCGTCCTATACTCTACGAATGAGGTTACTGGACAGTGATTAATTTTTTCTCAAATTCTGTCAAATTTCAATGACAATGAGCCATGCTCGACAATGATTTACTAACAATATCAAAACCGCAACACCTAAAGCCACAATTGAAGAAGTTAGCCGCAGATAAGAGATGATGAAAGGACTATATCTCCGAATGAGGTTACTGGACAGTGATTAATTTTTTTAAATTATTTCTGTCAAATTTCAATGAAAATGAGTCATGCCAGACAATGATGTACTAATAATATCAAAACCGCAACACCTAAAGCCACAATTGAAGAAGTTAACCGCAGATAGAAGACGATGGAAGAACTATATCTCCGACCTATACTCACGAATGAGGTTACTGGACAGTGATTAATTTTTTCTGTCAAATTTCAATGACAATGAGCCCTTCTACACTATGATATACTATAACAATATCAACATCCAAACACCTATAAGTGACCACATTTTTTTTTATATGCCAAACGATATGGTGTAATGTTGATATCACTAGACTACCACTTGATTAGTAATCAGAATGTTTCAACAACAGTAACAACAGTTTTATTTCAGGTCAGAGCCTGAAATTTTGTAAATACTTTTTATGAGTGTTCTTTAAAATTAACTAACAATACAACTTGGTTATTGCTAAAATAAAATAGAACTGTGTGATTATGAAGTGACAAAGTTACTTTACAATAAATGAAGTTTTCCAAACTGAAATTAGTTAAAGGCGCCCCCAAAATTAAAAAATGTGCTATTTCTAGGCCAGCCGCCTATCATCTTGACAATGGTAAAAATAAAAAACATCTCTTGAAGAAATTTAATTTGTCAAATGTCACATGTACTTTGACTGTACCTTTTTCAATAGTTTTAGAACAACAATAAAGAAAACTTCTATCAATCTAAAAAATATTTTATTGACATTTCTATGGTTTAGTGAATTTCAACCAAGAACTGCTATTTTCGCTAAATGCCTCCATGTTTTCGAATCTTTAAAATTTTGTACTCTCTAACGGAACAGTAGAAGAGTTTTAATCAGAAAATCATTTGACAGGTATCATTTGACAGGACGCATGTTTGCCTCCATGTTTTCGAATTTTGACAGGTACCATTTGACATAAATTTTGTACTTCCTAACGGAACAGTATAGAAGAGTTTTAATGAGAAAATCATTTGACAGGTATCATTTGACAGAACGCATCCCAGATACCACGTATTAACAGTTTCGCATAATTTTTTACATATTTTTACATCACATCTCAAATTCGCAAACTAAATTCAATGCGGATGTCTTAAGTCGCATGAAGTCCCAACATTTGAACGAATAATATCGAAGTATAGAAATATAATGACGAAGTTAAAACTTCGATTAGAAAATGAGTACAGATCTTCCGATCCGATTTAGTCAATATTTTAAAGGTTAAGATGGGCTTTGTTGGTCGTGGAATAGAATGCAATAAAATAAGCAACAAAAAAAATATTATTCCATACCATAAGACATTAAATCGTTACAAGAAGAAAGGTCGGTATAAGATGGCAAGATAATATAGAACATAATAATAAAACAATTAAAATAAATTTGAAAATAACGGCGAAAAGTCGATAAATATGAAGGTAGATAGTAAAGAAAGCTGACTCAAAACTGTGGAGCTAACCATCTATAAAAATAATCATAAAATCAAGATCTAAGGACTTAATTTAACAAATTTTAAACTGAATAACAACCGTTGTGACAGCAGAAATTCGACTAACAACATAATTAAGAAAAATTTTAATTATTCTTTGAGTTAATTCTTAAATTATAGTAAAAAATAGTAAATAGTAATTTTTTTTATATTTATTTATTATGATGATACAATTAACCTACATTCCAGTTTCATCAAATTTATAATTTTTGTTTGTTTTTGTTTTTTTTTTTTTTAAATGAATAAAGAGAAAAAAATATTTTCATGTACCGGCGCGCGCATATTTTATTTATTTTTTTTTTAAATACTACTTTCTCGCATTTAATTAGTTTTATATATTTCCTTTTTTAAAACAATTATATTTCCTCTATAGATTTTCTTTTTGTCATCATATTTTCACAAAATCAAGTTATAAATTCATTTATATATATCTCAACTCACTCAACAGAAGATTACCTACCAGTTATAAAGTTAAAAACTAAATTAAAAGTCAACTGTGAGTGCTACAATGTGATAGCCATGGTATAATGGAGGCCTGTTGAAAGAAGCACGCAGATTAATTATAACATTATAAATTGAGTCATAAATCAGTTTTTTTGTTTTCTCGTTTTTTACTTCATCAGTTACATTTACTGATGATTTGGTTTGGATGGACCAGTGTTGAACAAATTTTTTTTTTTTACTGTTTTTACTTTTATAAATTGTCTTAAATATGAATTTCAAAGCACGTAAAAAAAAATTTAATTTTAATTACTATAGTAAAATCTATATGAGTCGAATTAATACATTTTTTTGTTTGGCTGGTTGATTTATATTATAGAGAAGTTGATCTCTCTTCAGAAAGTTTTTGCATTGCAATAGATTGAAAGTATATTTCAAATACAAATTAACTAATTTTGAAAAGCAAGCTTATAAGAGACAAGATGTCATTACACTACAGAATAATGTTTATAAAAATTCAAAGGTGAATTCAATAAACTTTTTTATATTATTACTACGTAAACTATAGTTCCATGGATTAGTAATTCTAATAAAATAAGATAGAAGGTATCAAATTCATATTAATCCCAACTAAAGTGGCTATTTTAGAAAGATATAATGAAATACTAGTAGCTAGTAAATATCAAATTTTCAAAAACTAGTGTGGCACCTAATAGTCTAGTGTGGCACCTAATAATAAACTAACCTAATGTTAAAATCGCCAAAATGATTATGTTATGACAAAGCGAATGCAGACGTTTAAAACCAATTACAGCCGAAGAAATTTACTAGCAGGCTTATCTAAACATATTGTATCACATATGAAATGTAGAACCAATCAAATTTGACGAAATTTCCGTTTCAACTATTCAATTAGAAAACAGCACAAATTTCAACAATTTTAAAAATAAATTGCAGTAGACATTTTTGAATATTCGATCAATGTAATCTTGGGGTTGAAAAATATTGAAATTTATTGGATAATAATGTTGGGGTGGATATTATTGAAAATTATACTCCTAAATTTTTTGCTATATTGACTTGACATATTGAATTACTGATTTTTCTATTTTAATGATTTGACATCGGAAATGAACGGACAATGTTGCTGATACAAAGTTGCGAGATCTGAAATGTCAAACAAAAAAAAATAAGAATTGTATCATGATCGGAAATGCATTTGACAATGTATTCGTAACTTAACGGGTTATTAAATTTTGTATCCAAAAATTTATTTATACGTACAAATGTTGATGACTCAAGTAATTATTAAATGATAAGTAAAATTGGTAAAATAAACACAAAAGAAGGCAGAAGAAAAGTAAGTTTTGAAAAATTAAGAAAAATATAATTAAAAATTTGAATTTACATTTAAAAATAAATAAAAAAATATTTTTTTTTTATTTTGATTTACTTTAATTTAAATAAGAAATGGACACATGGAAGGTAGATTCTCCTGTTCAGCCATCAGACTGCAACATGAAGAAGATTTCAGTTAAAAAAAAAGAAAAAGTCGGTATTTTGGAAAATTGTGTTTGAAAAAACAAAACACATGAGAAGTTAGCTACAAGAGAATAAAAAAAAAAAAAATAGAACATCTGGGAAAAATTCTACCATATGGGAATATTTCGATATGATGGACGAGGTGGTATACGGTTAAATTTTGATTTGATTTGATTTAAAATTTAATTACATAGGTTGTGTCTTCTTTAGCGTGCTTTGTTCCATGCGAAGATTTTCTGGATTCTTCCATTCCTGTAGAATGCAAAAACGAGCAGGAGATTTTTTCTAAAAGCTATCAATAACAAAAATATACGCATAAGTATAATATTTTGACATTTGATTTGACGTTTATTTCAGATACAATACAAAGTGTTTAGAGTGATTTGAATTGTAAACTGATTACATTGCGTTTCTAACACAATGTAGTCAGTTAAGAAAATTTGATATATTATATTTATGTATACATACATTGCATCGGGTTGTTGTTTTTGGATGCATTTCCGATGTCACCAGTAATAAGGCTCATTCCTTAAGGCTCCATTTTAAGACCGGATTTATTTAAAATTTATATAGACGATTTAGCACGACTTTCACTACTGGGATCTATTCAGCTTTATGCTGATGATGCTGTCATAAAATATTCCGAGAGTAGTGACAACCACCTTTCTTCTGCAATATCCGATGACTTAAAAGTTATTGACAAATGGCTAATAAATAATAGACTACTAATGAATGTCGATAAAAGCAAAATCTTGTTTTTTGACAATAAAAAATTTATCAATACCACATTCATGTACAATAATACATATATTGAAGTAGTTAAAAGTTACAAATATCTTGGGTTGATACTAGATGAAAAATTAAGATGGGATGAGCATATTAACTAAATTGTCCAAAAAATAACACTATTTGTTTTCTTATTAAAACGATTGAAAAGATTTTTCAATTCTAATATACTATACATCATTTATTCGTCATATATTATTTCAAATGTAATCTACGTTAATCCTATTTGGAACAAAGCTCCACAAACCTATCTGAACAAAATTGATCTTCTTATCAAAAAAGCCATTAAAATCATACATAATTACCCTACATTGCACCCCACTCATATGCTCTATTCTGGAAAATATATCAGTTTCAATAAAATATGTAAGCAAGAACTATACATGGTTGCATTCAAGATAATAAATAACAAAATAAAACATAATTTCATTTTAAATAGGAATATTGACATACACAATCACAATACACGCAACAAAACAAATTTTTATCTAACATTCTTTAAAACTGAAAAGTAAAGAAATAATTGCGTATATAACTGTCTTAAAATCTATAACGAGTTACCAAATGAAATCAAAAATATTGAAAATATTTGTATCTTCAAAAATAAAATCAAAGAAATTACTTAATCTATCATAAATATTGGGGATTTTAAGAATGTGCATTCATTTCTTTAAACACTCTGTATTATATTTATTTTTTAAATTTTTTTTGTTTAATTTTCCTTTTTCTTATACTCATTAACTTAACATTATTTTTTATGAGCATAAGAATTTTACAAGTATGATATTATGCTGTAAAATTCATAACAATAAGACCAGACGACGAAAGTTTAGGTCACCGAATTTTTCATATCAATCTGAAATTATATAAATTATATATAAATAATCTAATATAATTATTCATAGTCTATAAGTATAAACATCAATGTATCATTATAAGCTAAATCAGAAATATATGAATTAATAAAGAAAAAAAAAAAAAAATAATGATATGTCAAATTTCCTAGAATTAACTATCATTGATTGCGATTTTGTTGCATTCAACATTAATGTATTATTTTCAAACCAAAATAATCAAGATCATTATTTTTACAATGTAAATAATGATATTGGTAATAATAGATCAATTAATATATAATTGGTAATTATCGGTATAATTGATGGATTAGACTAAGACAAAACTAAATAATAAGGGTTCTAAACTAAATAATAAAGATTGAGGTACACCACATTTTAATTCAATGAGATCCGATTTCATCTAATTTATATAAATATTTTTGTTTTCATTATTAATTATTTGTATAAATAATTAACAATTTAATAGCCAATAAATCAAAACAAATTAATGTACTAAGCTTCGAAGATAGAAAATGTATGATTCACACGCATTCCTTAAAAATCTCAAAAAATTTACATTAATCCAAATCTAGTAGAAATTAACGTCGATATTTTAGCATAATATCAAATTCACTATTATGAAATAATATAAAAAATATAAGCATAAAAAAATATTAAAAATTATGATCAATTCATTGAATTCTAACGAGAAATATAAAATATGTGTTACCAGAAGACTACATTATGAAGATTAACGATGATTTAATGAACCGCCGTTCAATGATTACTTCTTTCATTGAACACAAACAATTCAACTGACATTTTTTTTTTGTTTTATTTTTTTTTTTTTTTACTAATAAATTATTAAATTTATTCCGGTTGCCGTTTCAAAATAAAATATAATATTCAATATAACAAATATCTATATAGATTAATATCAATAACTAAATAATCTTAAGAACAGTTATTAATTCGTCAATATAAAAAATGTTCTTTTTCACTTCAAATTTCCAGTTTTAGCTTTATAGAATTCTTATTTTCTAAATCTGTAATCAATTACTCAGTGTCAATTTTATCCAGTTTTCATTGTATAATAATAATTATTATTACACAAAATCTATATTATAATCGGATCTCAATTATATATATATATATATATACACATAGAATAGTATAGAATAAAGCAAATTAGGAAATTAAATTTCCTGGTTGTCTATAAAAAATGAAATTTTCGCATGTTTTAATACTAAAGACCACCAATTTACAAAACATCAGCAAAAATACATTTTTGTTATAGCATGTGACTGTCACAGTGTACATCATCGAAGAAATATCCACTAAATTATATTAAAATATGTATGTACAAAACTGTATATATACATTCGAAATGTTGATTAACCTGAAGGAATTTAGAAAAAGTTAAATTGAATGACTTGGAATTTGAATCGGAGTAAAGTGTTTACATGAAATATTACAGGTATTAAAAATTAATGTACGTTATTTTATAAATTTCATTTATTTGAAATTAAAAATAAAAAAAAATATATATATTTTTTTAAATTGATTCAAATTATAAAATTTCAATAAATTGTTCTCATGTTTTGGATGTAACCTAAAAAAAAAAAAATATTAAAAAACCGTTTTTTTATCACTAACGATCACAAAACATTGAATTTTGCGGTTATTGTCAGTCTATTCCTTCCGCAAAATTATTTCGATTCGATTGGAAAATCTATCTGGGAATAGTTTGTATTAAAACAAAATAAGTTTCATCAAATCATTTTCATGAGACAATTTGTCTACCATTAATCTTTAGAATAAGATGTCATTTTATATACATACTTCCTTTAATGTCAACAATTTTTGTATATTCACTTGATGTTCAAAAGTGATTTATTTTGTTAGTGTTTTTTTTTTTGTACTGAAAACTTGTATTTGTTATTGAATACAGGGTGCAGTAAAATAAAAAACAAATTTTTTGTAGGCTTGAAATACAAATTTATAGTTTGTATTATAAAAATTTAAATTAGTTTAGTTTAAATTGAAAGAGAATGACAGTTGTCAGTTGCTGTGTTCATGTCGGTACTAAATTAGCAATGCTAAATTAAATTGACATTTGCTGCACCGGCACGAACACAATATTTTTAGTACTATTAGCTAAAATAGCAAACAAAAATTTATAAGATTTACGTTTATTTAATGATATAGTATGGTACAAACGACAACATTGCTACAAATGTCAAAATAAATATTAAAACATATATGGTTTGGTTTATTTTAGTAATAATAAAAGAGCCAAGCATAATTTTTATAAACAAGTAAAAAAATATTTTTGCAGACTATTTTATTATTTAAATATACTTATATGTATATATATAAAACTTAATAGAATGGATAATGAAAAGACGTTATATTGTTTAAATCTCGCATTTATTATTTTAATAATAAGTACGTTTTGACATTTATGGCAACAAATGGTATAAGTCCGTGCTAATTTTTAATAAATGAAGTTTTCCAAACTGAAATTAGTTGACGAAATCACCACCAGCAAAAAAAATCAAAAATGTGTTATTTTTAGGCCAGTCGCCGATCATCTTGGCAATTGTAAAAATAAAAAACAATTAACTCTTGAAGAAATTTAATTTGTCGTACTTTAACTGTACCTTTTTCAATGGGTTTAGAACAACAACAAAGAAAACTACAATCAATCGAAAAATATTTGAAGCAACAAATGGTATGAGTCCGTGCTATTTTTTTTTTTTTTTTTGACATATACATAGCATTGCTAGTTTACCATTAATACATCAAGTGTCACTAGCACAATGGTTGGGTTTAGGAGCATTAATCGGTGGATCTGGAATCCATTTTAGATATATGGACCATGGATCTATTCACTGAACGCATATCAGCACAAAAATTTAACACAATACTAACGCCATCACCAAAAAATAAGTACTTTTAAAAATAAAAATAACTTTAATGAAATATTTATTTTCATACATATACACCCATATTCTCTTAGACCCATCGTTGACGAGAAGAAAAAATTCATCTCGTCCCGTCTCGCTGAATATGCCTTTCTGTTAGACACTGTAAGCGGCGCGATAGAACATTTTATTTGTTGGTAGTACTGATCATTTTTTACTATCAAAAATATATATTGGTATATAAACGAAATATGATTTATAAAATTTTTGGAAAGTTTTAGTGGGGTTTTAGTATTATTTTTAAAATATTTTTTAAATGAAAAATAAATATAAATATATTTATGTTTTAAATATTTTTTAGTTTAGTACATAAACAGTAGTAAAACAGTAATAGTAAAGATGGTTTTTTTTTTTTTCAAAACAAAACACAATTTTAATAATAATGCAAAAAAATAATGAAAAATTGTTTATTAATCTTTACTTAACTATTTTATCTATTCAATTTATTTATTTAATTCAATTTTTTGATAAAAAAAAAACACAAAATACTTTGACGAGATACTCTATCGCTTACAATTTTTGACGAGATAAAAAATGGCTATCTCGTCTCGTCAAAGGTCTAACAGAATACAAAACTATTTCGTCAGAGATATTCTCACGCGATCTCGCGAGATAGGTCTAACAGAATATGGGTGATAATTTATATTTTATAACTAATATTTTAATTATATAAATATGCATCGAGAATTTAAATTTTCACACTAGGCTTCTACAAAATACAAAAAATAAGGGCGATTTAAATTTAAGAATTTCCTTAAACAAATATAAACGTTTCATTTTTCTTACAGTAGATGTCATAACATCCAACATCAAATTTTTGTTGTTGTTTTTATATATAAAAAGTCAGATCCATGAAATGAGTCTAGAATTTTTTCAAATGCATTTTCATTAATCACGGTACATTAACCGGTACATTTATCGCTCAAGGAGCAGATCCATGAAATTTGGGGATTTCAGATCCACCGTTGAAAGCCACGATTATGTCATCTGAATATTTGCATGAAACAAAAGTAGTTTTTATAGCGACAAATAAATATTATAATTATATATATAATTTTCTGCATTTATCTGGATGTTTGTAAGTTCGACGGAATACTCCAACACATACACAAATTACAATATATATATATACAAATTGTAACATCATGTAATTGTCATAAACATAGTATCTGTTTTTTATTGCTTATATATGCCATCTGTCATCTGTCATCTGTAATTTGTCATCTGTCGTCTGTTATATGTGTCATTTGCCCATCATTTCATAATGATTGTCATGTCATTCAAGTGTTAAATTTAGATGGCGCCATAGAACTTTTTACTTTTATTATGTCTTAATTAATTTCATTTTACAATTTGAATTTTACAGAAGAACTGCTGCTATGATTGTAAAAATATAAAATTGTTGTAAGTTTATATTATATAGTTAGATTTTGTTTTCATTAAAAATATTATTTGAATTTAGTATGTCTATATTAATTTAAATTGAAATTATCTTTTTGACTAACTTATATTATAATTAATTGAATACAACAGAATGTCTGAGAATATTGATTATTTAGAATTATTGCGATCTTAGGATAATATATGTTTAAATTTCTAATGATGGCAAATAAGATGTCGTTAAAATGATCGAGTAAATAATACTTAGGGAATTGAAAATTTTGCACCTTACTACAAATATTCTGTTTATATGGTAATTAAAAGCATTCTAATAATTCTAATAAAGGTATGATATTGATAAATTAGTAAGCAAATACATATTTTTCTTAAACTTGAAATAAAAACCCTAATGAAGAAAGAAATGCTAGAATTTATTTTGCTTCCGTCATTTATGGCGGGTTACAAAACTAGTTTTTTAATAAAAACAAGTTCTTTTGAAACCCGCTTGAAACATATATCTGAGTTTTGTTCATTATTGCTTAAAATTTCTTGATATTCTGTTAAATGATCAGAATATATAAAGAAGAACTATAGTTTATCAAAATAACGTTTTTCGTATGTTAATTTCAACAAAATTAGTTCACATATCAAAACATTATAAACAAAAAAATATCTGCAAATAATCCTGTTCAACAAATAATGTGGCCAAAATGGAAGATGTTAATCGTAGATAGTTGCAAACAATGAAAGAATTTTGTATCACACCCCACATTCCTCAGAAAGGGTTACACAGAACAATGATGATAAAAATTATGAAATTAGATTTTTTCGTAATGTATTCAAACCCAAATATTTACCATTATCAGCACACATGTACCTTGCACCTCATGGACTCACGCATCCAATCTTATATATTTATTGAATTGGAAAATTCTATTAGTGAATTGCATAACGCGTTTACGGAATTCTACCAGTGCTTTCGTTGCTTTCCCATCGATCCTATAAATGCTAAATATCTGCACTGATAAGAATTCTATAGTTTACATGTATTGATAATACAATATATATTTATACAAAAATCTAGACAAGGCGAAAAAGAGAGTAATAAAAAAAACAAAAAGGTTGAGTGGGGATCAATAGTGTTAATTTAACTCTGTTAAGAAAAGTAGTAACCGTTTTTAAGACCTCTACTTCATTTTAGTGTCGGATCATATAGAAATTTATGGAAATTCATACAAAATATTATCAAGAACTATTTATTATTTATTTCTATTATTGTTATAATAGCATAGATTCAAGGATACCTTATTTTAATTACCTTTTTTATGTTTCCCCACGTCTCTCTCTCTCTCTCTCTCTCTCTAATTCTCATCACCATTCATAAATTGATGATTTCTTATTATACTATAAATTTGTTCAGAGAATTTGTATTTGTTTATTTGTTTTTTTTTTTGTCTCTGCAACTTTTAATGAATTTCTATTTCTAGATTTATGATGTGCAATAATTTTAGAGAGAAAAAAAAACAAATTACACTAATAACATAGATTCATTTCACATGCAAGCTCAGGTATAATAATATGATAGTGTGGTGGTTGTTCGTATGAAACATATATACAAGAGATAGTATAATACTAAAAATGGATGGATGAATGGCAATGAATTAAATAAATTAAAACTGAATTGACCTAGTAAGGTGCAACTTTGCAATGTTGATGATTATAAAAATGGGTATAAAATTAGATCTGAGATTGATTAAAGAAATTGTTTTTATTTTGGTTGTTGTTTTTGATTTAATTGCAATTGCGTTACAATTTCTTCCGGGCGTACTTATGCATTAAAAAAAAATTGATTGAATGTTGGTTTTTGGTTAGTTTTTTTTTCTAAATTCATTTTTTTTTTTTTTAAATATAGTTCCGGTTTTATTGATGGTTATATTATAGGATTTTAATGAATATTATAAAATTAAAATATTTTTTTTTTTATAATATGGTAATTTAATTTTATTTATAGAATTTTGTTTTTTTTTTTTTGTTACTTTGAAATATTGAAGAGAAAGTTGTAATAAAAATTATTATGGTTGTTAGTTTTTAATTTTTTTTTTCTTTTTTTTTTGGTCAAGTTTTTGTTTTTTATCTATTTTTGTAGTTATGTATAGAGTAATTAATATTAATATAGAGTAAGTTTGACTATAAATATACTGTAGTACTATAATGATTTAAATAAGATTTACATATATTATTTGTGAATTAAATTATTATAAAATGTTATTTTGATAACACTGCAGTTTTTAACGGCTCTTATGATGGGATTGAAGCATTGCTTTTTATTCGAAATTAGAAATTGAAATTAAAATTGGATTTCGAGTCACTAATTATATTTCATCTTATTGCAAATATTGATATTATTGTATTTATATACATATATAATATATATTTATATATACGTATACGCATTCAACGTCAATGGTATACATATACTCTTCCTTCACCCACAATTCATTTAATTAATTAAATTCAATTCATTTAATCAAATTAAATTAATTAAAACTACGTTTAGTAATCGTTTCTTAAGCCACTTTTAGTCTACTATTGATTTTATCTGAATATCGTTCAGTTTTCATTAATGTCAAATTGGGTGTGTCAGTTGGTTGGTAATGTCAATTTGGTATATCAAAGAAGTTTTTCAATCACAAAGTTGTCAAATTTACAGTGTTGAACTACCTAATTTCAAATTATCCGAGAACAATATTGTATTAAAATAATGTTTACAGAAATTTTTTTAAAACTATCCCCCACTGATGGGTTTACAGTATAGTGATGATCATGAATAATACAGACAAATCATATTTGAGAATAAATATAACAGTTCTTCTAATAATTAAAATCGTTTAAACATTTATCTACGAAAATATTGGTTATACCAGCTGTTTTTTTTTTTACAAATCCAATTTGGATTTTTATTTGGATTTAGAATAATAACATGTAAATCCATTTTATTTGGGATTAGAATTGAATTTTAGCTTTTAGTTAGTTACTTTATTATATTTTATTATAGATATAATTAAATTTGATCATTACTGCTCATATAATGTCACAGTAATGTCAAATTTAACACATCTCTAAAATTATAACAGTTTTTACAGTTTTATTTTAAAACTTGAAACCTGAATCAATTTTGTCTTAAATCTAAATTCTAGTTCTTAACATAATAGAGCTACTGTTGAAAATAAAAAAAAAAAATGTATTAAAAAACAAAAACGGCAAGTCTGATATGAAAGTTGTGTATGAAAAAGTTGTAGAGGATGATGTAGCACATCAACACAATAAAAAAAAAAAAAAATTAGCGAATTTTTTCGAAATAATCAACGTTTTTTACAAAATTTTCAGTTTTTAAAAGCAAAATTTTAAGTTTATGCAGTTATTATTCAAAAACGGTAAGTCTGATACTCATTTAACATATACCGTTAATTAGGTGTATTAATTCTAAAAAAAAGTTATGAAGAAGATGTTGCTCTAGTTTCAATTTCTTCTGAGCTGTAGTGGATATTCTTTAGACATAATTTTTCTAATCCGATTTTCTTTAACCCTCTGTATCCCAGGTAAATTGAAAGATAGACCACTCTTCTAGAACAATTTTTTTCCTAAAATACTCCAAGGAATCACCCCTTAAAAACTTTTTGCTTTAAACCGGACCACCCTGTATATATTACTGTTCTGAAGAATAACTAACTAACCTTAGATGGGTATCAGTCTACTTGTAATTTCCTCAATAAAAGACTTAGGAGTGTCTCATCTTAGCTTTAAAACTCACAATAATAATATTATAAATAAAGCTAATTCCATATTGGGAGATTTTGTTAAACGTTGGTCAACTGAATTTTCAGATCCATATGTTCTTAATTCGTTGTACACTTGTCTTGTAAGACCGAATCTAGATTATGCAATTCAAGTATGATCATCGTTTTATATGGTACACATTGATTGGATTGAGGCAACAGCAAAAAAAAATTCTTAGATTCACTTTACGACACTTGTCATGGTCTAATCTTATTATCTTATCACAATATGAGCAAAGACTAAGATTAATTGATCTGTATGCATTGAAATTTAGATGTGAGGTTTCTGATGTTATTTTCATTACAGAGATTATAAAGGGCAATGTAAAATCAACTTTTATTTCCAGCAAAATCATTATTAGAAATATGCACCTTCTATACGCTCATTCAATTTAATTTAAAAAAAGTAGGACAAAATATGGCAAATATGAACCTATTAACCCTTTCCCGCCGGCTACCCTTTTCCGTTGTCTAAAACGAATAATATTTTAAAGTCAGAGTAATGTTTGGCTAGATAAGCCAAAAGTCAAGTTTGGTTCGTCTAACCCTTAGGGCCTAATCCGATCTATGGATCGTCCTATAAATAGGCCAAACGGCAAATATGGGTGCATAATTTTAAAATAAAAAGTTTGAACAAAGAAAAATATTATTTTGGTTTATTAAATTTTTTAGAGTTCGAATGACAAAAATAAATCCATTGAAACAAACTAACTAAATATTATAAATTAAATTAATAAAGACAAATAAAACTATTTAAATTTTAGAAACTTTTTTAATTAATTAAATATTATATTCCCGAAATGGAATAAAAACAATTAAAAATAAATAAGAAATTCAATTATATGATAAAAATTTAGTATACTTTGCAAAACATAAACGCTAATGCATAAGGTCTTTGTGCAAGTGATGGAATAATGAGCGAAGATGTTCTTTCATTTTGGGAAGAACGCGATTTGTTATTTTGGGGTCTACTGTTGAGATGATATCATTTTTGAAGATATTTACAAAATATAGAACAGCTGAGATGATTCGTCTGATGATACAAAGTATAAATTCCAAGCGTTTACAACTGCTAAACCGATTAGGAAAATAAAAATCGCTCACTACAGTCCTTACCTTTTAGCATGATTCTGTACTTATTGCTATTTTAATCAATTCTACCACTACTCATATCAGCGTTGAAATTTGAAAAATTATCGTTTCTCTATTCCAACGTTTTTCTGAATGTATAGGTTTTATAAAGCCAACAATAGTTAGCATTGCAGAACACTATTATCCACAAGTTTAACAAACTGTTAAATATGCCAAGTATATAGACACAATCACATAATATCTTTATCTTGAGTTAACAACAAAAACGAATTATCATTAGTATCTTCGATTTCAGCATTTTCGTCCCAAATTTTCACTTCTATTGCACTTTAAACATCTCTTGGCAATTAGTTTTCAAAGAGATTTTTATCATAAAATTTTTCACAATTTGTCAATTTATCTTATTCTGGTGGGAAAATGTTTACGTTTGTGACATTATGATCTTCAAAATTATTTTGAACTCCCAATAAAGCTTCAATAGCAGCTACCTGAAGACCCTTGAATTCATTTTTACCATGCAAATGGTATTTTACTTGTGTCATAATTACGCTGTTCCAAAATAAAACTACAACGAAATAAAAATTCTTACATACTTATGCCGGTTGGACTATATATAGGACACCAATTTTTAAATAAAAAAATAATTAATATTTTCAACTAAAATCCAATATTTAATAGTTGTTGAAGCTTCTTTAATGCTTAAACAAATAAATTTTGGTAGTTTGAACACAATTAAATATTTTTCAATATTTATTTTTTAACATTTTATACATTCACCTCTATTATTTTTAACTTTTTGAAAAAATTAAATTTTGAATTGAGTTTAAATGTTATTTATAAACTGAAAAGTTGGTCTTACTATTATGAAAAATGTGACTCTATTTTTTAACTTCAAAATAAGGTACTTTTGACCGAGCTAACTTAATTTTAATGGAAGTTATACGTATTTGTATGACATATTGTTTGCTGTCCTATATATAGGCCAACCGGCGGTAATGTGTTAATTAGAATGCTTATTATAAGTAGAAAACATAAATTTAATTTTGACTTAACACTACAAAAACTATACAATTGATACTTTTAGGGTATTAGTATTTTTTTATTTTGTTTTGTTGAGTGTATGTAATTGTTTATTCAATTTTAATTTTCAATTTTAATTTGATTTGTACAAAATATACATAATAATTTTGTTTTGTAAACTGTTTGTGCTAAGCAGTATAAATAAATAAATTAATATCTCAGTTAAGCTCAACTAAATCATAGCTTGTTAGCTTTATATTTTTTTTTTATTGAATCTACACCAAAAGTTTAGTTTTTCTGTATGTACTCCCAATGTACATCATCTTGCTCTACATGTATCAAAATATTTTTCGTAAAACGTAAATCTTTAGCGTTTGAGCAACATTTGTATAATTGTTAAAAATATTCAAATATTTTCAATATTCTTAAACAATTATACATATAATTTTCTGCATTTATCTGGATGTTTGTATGTTCGACGGAATACTCCAACGCATATACAAATTGAAATATATATATACAAATTGTGACATCATGTAGTATTTTTACATGTAGTATGTTAATTGTCATAAACATAGTATCTGTTTTTATTGCTTATATATGCCATCTGTCATCTATCATCTGTCATCTGTTGTTTGTGACATTTGCCCATCATTTCATAATGATTGTCATGTCATTCAAGTGTTCAATTTGGATGGCGCACTAGAACTTTTTACTTTTATTATGTCTTAATTATTCTATAAAAATTGTAAATTTCATTTTACAATTTGAATTTTACAGTAGAACGCTGCTATTATTGTAAAAATATAAAATTATTGTAAGAGTTAGATTTTGTTTTCATTAAAAATATTATTTGAATTTAGTATTTCTATATTATACTAACTTATATTATAATTAATACAATAGAATGTCTAAGAATATTGATTATTTAGAATTATTGAGGTCTTAGGATAATATATGCTTGAATTTCCAATGATGCCAAATAAGATGTCGTTAAACTGATCGAATAAATAACCCTTAGGGAATTGAAAATTTTGCACCTTACTACAAATATTCAGTTTATATAGTAATTAAAAGCATTCAGCCGTACCGGTGAATTCGATTCGATATAAAATTATTTGAATTTCTCGATTCGATTCGATGAGAATTTCTTAACGGTGAATTCGATCGAAAGACTAATTTTAAATCAAATAACGAAATGTAATGATTTTTATGTCAAATAAGTTCAAATTTCAAATTAAAATAATAAATTTAGATTGCTGTTTTAGAAATAAATTATTAAAATACACATACGTATAAAAAAAAAAATAAAAAAAATATTATAAAATTTTGAACGAGAAAATTTTCGATCAAATATATATGAATTTTTGAAAGCGATTTCGCCGGTTGAAAATTAACGAACGAGTACTCGATTTTTATTCGATCCTATTCACCGGTACGGCTGATTCTAATAATTCTAATAAAGGTATGATATTGATAAATTAGTAAGCAAATACATATTTTTCTTAAACTTGAAATAAAAACTCTAATGAAGAAAGAAATGCTAGAATTTATTTTGCTTCCGTCATTTATGGCGGGTTACAAAACTAGTATTATAATAATAACTTTAAAATTATTATTTTCTAACCAAAATTTCCCCTTTAATTAAAAAAAAATTACTTTTCCATTTAGAAGAAAACAGGTGTGTCTAGCTTTCAAAAATAATTCTGAATTCATCTATTCGATTGAATTTTCCCTAACTATGTATAATATTCTAATTAATAATGAAAATTTAAATTCACAAACCATATAAATTCTATAAAAATAAAACAACCAAAATTATGACCTCAAAAAAAATAAGCCACAACTTGAAAAAATCATTAACAAAACGTTAGTTATACACCATCATAGACCAATAATCACTATAAGTAATACCTAATATTTAATAATCAAGAAATATTCTTAATTCCTAGAATTTTTAAATGGAAAATTGAATTGCTATATTTTTTTTGTTATTTTTTTTTTATTTTCACCTACTTTTCTACTTACATTTTGTAGACTTTTAAAACTTGATTCTAGAAATACATTCGATTAGTAGACAGTTTTTTTTTGTTTTTGAGATATTCTACTTCTATATATGAAAATATAAAAATTATGTCAAATCTATAATTTTTGGATCTCTTCTTTTTCATTTTAATACTCTCTTTGTTTATTTCTTACTGTTTTCCTGTTTTTAGTATATTGAAAACATGTATCTACATATTCTCATCAATTCTGGGTATTTAACTTAATGAAAAATTACATGGTGATAATACTTTTTATAATTATTCTTTAAATTAAACAATTCATGGAGGATTTAAAATAGAGAGAATTTATTAAAATATAGCACTTTTTGTAATATGATTGTGTTAAGTATAATAAAGTGGAAATGAAATAAAATAAAATAATATATTGGTATACAGTGAAAAATAAAAGTATATTCACATATTAATGATTATTATGAACAGTTTCGATAATAACTAGCCTTTATTACGATTATACGATTTATACGATTTTGTCAGTTTTATTTTAATTTAAAACTTTAACTGTCAAAAAAAAAACGTCGATTTGCTCAATATTCACAATAGAACAAAATTTTGTTAGTATCATTTCACAATGCCAAATAAAATCTAAACTGACAAAAATTTCTCAGTTGCCAGTCAACTGAAAACTGAACATCGCAATAAAGGCTAGTTATTTTCGAAACTGTTCATAATAATCATTTATATGTATTGACATACAGTGAAAAATAAAAGTATATTCACATATCAATGATTTGATTATTATGAACAGTTTCGATAATAACTAGCCTTTATTACGATGTTCAGTTTTCAGTTGACAACTGAGAAATTTTATCAGTTTAGATTTTATTTGGTATTGTGAAGTGATACTGACAAAATTTTGTTCTATTGCGAAAGCTGAAAAAATTGACATTTTTTTGACAGTTGAAATTTTAAATTGGTAGTTTGTTTTTAAGTTTTATTTAGAAATAAAATAATTATTTAAATTAAAGTGGGTACAAATACGCCGTCAATCGACTTTTTTTCTGTATAATAATTTGTCTATATTCTCCAATAATTCAACTAATCGCTTTAATCGAATTTCATTGCTGTAAGTTTTCGTCTTTTTGATTTTACTAACAAAAAATATGTATTTTTAATACCTTTGAAGCAATAATAAAATAAAAAACAATTACAATTTTAATAAAAACGAACAATTTTAATATAAATAAATAAAATTGAATTTAAAATAAAAAAACTTTAATTAGAAGTGAAAAACCTATAACAAACAAAAAAATTTAATAAAAACGAAACAAAGAATTTAAGTAAAAAAAAATGTTTTCTTTAACACAATATATTCTATCATGCTAAAATTTACAATTAAACCAAATTGCTTTAAAATGTCAGAAAAATGCATAATACCAATTCACAATTTATCAGTAGTTTGCTGACAACTGGATAATCACAATACCGATTTTGAATATCTGCTGACACTTTTCAGATAATTACTGAAAACTGACATTTCACAATAAGGCCCACTACCAATATTATTCATAGCTACTTGTAAGTGTAAACAATTCGAAAACGTTATCAATGTGTCAAATTACAGGAGTCATTAATTGCGTTGTAGATGATTGGTGTTGTAACAACAGTGTCGTTTTCGAACGAGTTATATTGAATCTGTTTATTTTTTTTGTGTACGAATAGGAGTAGTACAAATGTAAATGTGTTATTTGTTTAACATATAAAATAAATTTACAGATCAAAACAAAAACATTTCTAACATTTGAAATAATTTGAATTTTATATTGCCATGGATTAGATCCTATTCACACTACGCTCAGGTTTTCAGCGATTAACTAGTTGTACAAGGTGTTATAACTAGAAATTTTGTATGTAAATGAAGTTGTCAAGTATAACATATTTTCCGGGAAAAAACAAAAAATTAAAGAGTAATTTTTTTTTTGAATTGATTTAAACAAAAATTAAACTTAATTGATTATGAATTGACACTGAATTAAAAAAAGATATAAGACCAAACAGCTTAGACTAGGGTCTATAAAAAAAAATCTAAAATTTTGAGAATTATATCTGTATACCTACATATTAGTTTATTTACCATTAAGCTATTTTAAGTTTTTAGTTTTTGTAATTTTTAAATTGAATAAAAAAAAAAAAGGGTTGAAAATTAGTCGATTTTTTCGATTGTTATTTTTTTAACAACTTTAGCCGAAAAATATTGTCAATGCCATATTGATTTGAAATAAATTGTTTATTTATCGTTTATAAACAAAAAAGGATAAAAATAATATTTTGAATTTTCATTTTTCTATTATAAAGCAAAAATATTAATTATTTTTCAAAAAATTTACATAAATTTAAACGTCAAATTAAAACAGTTAGTTATTCATAGTGTTAGCGCCTATTTTTATAACGAATTATCGATTTCGATAACATGTTAAATACTCATAGTGTGAATAGATTAATGTTTAATTTTTAGTGGACAATTCTCTCCAAACAAAAATCAGTTGTGAAGAGTTTTTTTCACTGCTTTTTTCTAAAAGCAAAAATAATTTCACACAATTGAGGACTCCTATAATTTAGGATAATTATAAAAGGTTGAAATAAAGCTAAAAATTTCTTGTCCAAACATCTAAAACATAACATTACACATTGATGAAAATCATATGATATCACATGATAACTTATGGTTATGACTATTATAGTTAGGGGTTAATACCCATATTTAATAAATAACGGGATTGTATCGATTTTAAGCAATTACATGTTTTGTCATAATATATAGACATTTGTGTGATTATGGTTGATATTTATGTATTGTTTATCTGTTTAGATTCAGCACATGCCGTTATTCACATTTATTGTTTAACATACCGTTATTTGTATTCACATATCGTTATTTGCGTTAACTGCGTTATTGCGTTCTTTATCTGTTTAGATTCAGCACATGCCGTTATTCACATTTATTGTTTAACATACCGTTATTTGTATTCACATATCGTTATTTGCGTTAACTGCGTTATTGCGTTCTTTATCTGTTTAGGTTCAGCACATGCCGTTATTCACATTTATTGTGTAACCGTTATTTGCATTTACATATCGTTTTTTTCATTAACATACCGTTATTTGCAGTTCTTTATGTGTTTAGGTTCAGCACATACCGTTATTAACATATATTGTGTAACATATCGTTATCTGCATTAACAATAACAAATATGGAAAATTCGACATATTCCAAATACAAAATCCAAAGTTATAACTAGCCTTTTGTAATCTAAGAATTATACAGAGGGAAATGAATTAAATTTCATAAGTCCTGCAAATTAAACATTGAGAGAAGGTAAATTTAATTTTAATTTTGTGTAATAGTATAGCCAATTAAAATAGAGTAATGTAATAAAGTAATAGTCAAACTAGTATAATTTGTTTTTAATTCCAAAAACTGCTTTTTACACAGCGATTTGACATACTAGCAATCCCATACAACAAATTTTTCTCTATTAATTTTAAATATGAAAACTATACACTTTAAGACAAACATTTTTGACTTCCACTGTAATTCAAAATTAAATGAATTCTACTTTTTAAAAGTATCATTTACTAATAATTATTATAGTAACCAATATGGTAAGTGAACAATAATTCTCAATTCAAGTAAATTTTTGTATTCAAATATTAGAAATTCATTTTGAAAAATAAAATCAAAATAAAAAAAAAAATAAGAATAAGGAATGAACACATGTAACTGGAAACTATAGAAAAGTATAAAAAAAAAAAAAAAAAACTTCTGACACAGTTCAACTTTTTTGAATATTTATCATTTAACTAGATAACATAAAAAGGTGATTACAGGTGCTGCTATAGCACAACTATTATAGAAAAGTACAACAACAGCAAATAAAATAAATAAAAATTTAAGTCTTATTCCACTATAGTTTAGTCTATAATGACAAGTTGGCTCTATGTAGGAACAAGTTTAACGCAACAGGTTTTCCTTTTTTATATATATATATATATATATATATATATATTTTTTTATTAAATTTTTTTTCTAATGTCGATTATGTTGGTACATTAAAATGACCAAAGTGGACAACACAAGAAATGGCACGAGAATTTATTTTAAAATGGCAAGAGAAAAAAATTTACACTCTATAGTATGTAATTAGTTTAAGTTGTCTTTGAATTGAATTAAACTGGGGGTAGGATAAGTAAATTGAAGGGGGCAGAAGAAAAAAAATTATGTCGTTAAGACAAGTTTACCACCTTACTTGTTTCCAAAATGATTATATGAATAATATATTGCAATATTCAAGATGATGACTTAAATTGAGTACAAATAATTTATATATATATGTACATCATATATATATATAAAAGTAAAAATTATATGTCTATATAGATTGGATGTCCTTCTTCTTCTTCTTCTTCTTCTTCGATGAATTAAATTTATAGTTTAGTTAATTTTAATCTTAAAAAAAAAACATACAACAACAACAGTTGAATGTTTTATGCTAAATACATTTTGTAAATAAATTTGTAAACATTGTCAGTAATTAAATTGCGTATATTTACATTTCCTGTTATTTCAGATTACATTTTGAGTTGTTTAAAATATAGGAAAATGAAATTAAATAAAAAATAATTTTTATGAGCTTCTGGACTCTGTTAAATAAAATAAGGAAGTCAAATTGCGACATTTTGTCTATAAAATTTTAATTTATCTTGTCTACAAAATTCCCAATGTATGCAAAGCTATTTTAATACACAGATTTTAAACAACACTACAACAGGTTTTATTTTATTATGGGAATAGAATTTTGATAACAAGAAAACTAAATATTTACTGTCGACAAATAAACAGTCCTATATAGCAGTATCATATAAGACACAAAATTACTGTCGGATCATATAATTTTGACATAGTTTAGCAGTTTATTCACCTTCGAATAAATATCAACCACACAATTAAAATCGATGTTGAAATAAAGCAAAGAATTCTCTTGCAAACCACTGCTACTGCGGTTTGTCTAAACAATTGGGTTGCTAGCTTTTATCACGAAATATACCAAGATTATACAATTACAACTATGAATAAGAGTTACAATTCTATGAATCTAAATTGAAATGAAATTTATGATTCTGTGTGTGACAAAGTGATTTGGAGAAGAAGATATAGTGTCGAAATGCATTTAGATGTACATTGAGTATAGAACATACACTACATACATAATACATTAGAATATACATTAGAATATTATATACATATACATAAGACATATACATAATACATCAAGAATACAATGAGGTGAACCAAGCAAAAAAACAGACAAAATAAAACACCTTCACTGACTAGGCCATGAAGATAGATTGGAAGAAAATACCTCGTTTTAATAGCAATCATTTGTAATCAATTTGTACTTCCGTATACATGCTATAAATTTTATAAATTGCATTGATTTTGATTTTTTTTGTTTTTTATTGATATCGTACCGATTGTAGGCGTCCAAATTCTTTTCATAAGTCAATTTCCACAAAATAATTACAATTATACAAAATGAAAATATCAAATAAAAATTCTCAGTTTAAATAACCACTTCCTTTTTTTGTTATCAATAAAACCAATTTTCATAAATTTCCCAAACATTTTAACCACACTGAAATAAAATCTAACAAAAAAAAAAACTAATACAAAAATCAACAGTAGCATTAGCTCCTTATTTTCTTTGCTATTCCAAAATACACACAATTTATGCGACCTTGCATTTTTTCTTTTACAATCGCAATAAATTTAATTTCATAAACAAAAAAAAAAAACAAAAAAACCGACAAAAGCAACACATATTTTTTTTTTAGGTCATCTCCCTGGTGGTTTCAAATCCAATCAAAATGCATCTTTAAGAAGATTTCTTGAGAAGATTGGAAAACCATTTCCTCTTAATAGCATAAAAGCAAAAGAATAAAATAAAAACAAAAACATTATCCAGAAAATAGGTTAGTAATGTTAATTTTTCTTTTTTGTTTTCATGTTCTCTTTTTTTCTCTTTTACTCTACCAGTCAGTTTTCAGACCATGTAGGCTTTGGTAATACTATAAATTACACCTTTTTTTTTTTGCGAACGAATGCAATGAGAATGCATTCAGTGCAACAAAACTGCATGTAAGTTTTTTGATTCTATTTTTTTTTTTTTTTTAATATGTTTTTGTTGTTGTTTTTGTTATTGAATAGGTGCAACAAGCGTAAAGTCAATTTATCGATAATGAAAGAAATAAAAGAAGCACGTAAACATTGGTATTTTATATGGTTATTGATCATAGTATGTATTAAAAATGTGGTAAAATAAAATTATATACTTTATATTGAATTATTACCCGTTACAGGGTGTCTCATAATCCTCAATTAGGTTAAATAAAGTGCGTTTGAAAATTAGCTGAAGCAAAATCAATAATTCTATAACTCTCTCTCTCTCTTTCTATTTGGAAGGAGCTAATATTAGTTTTTTTTTTATTTTGCACGTTTAAGGAAAGCTCATTGAGCACTTTGAGGTTATTATTTCGTGGTATATTTATTTTCTTATATATATGTCGCCACCTTCCTTATTTACTTACTTTCTGAGCCTATATAAAACTTAAAAGGACTGGTGCAATATTGTCCGTCAGATTTTTTATATCGACAGATGGTTCGTCTGTGCAACGATATAGTGTGGTTTGAATTCTAAGATTTTTTAGCTAGAAGATTTTCGTCTCTAAATAATCTAGCTAGTGAAAGTGCGGTCTAAGCTTGTCGATACGTTCTTTTAATGTGTGTTCGAATATTTTTTAGCTAGAAGATCTCTACTAATCCGCTAATCTAGCTAGTGAAAGCGTTTTAATTTTACTTGTTTTTGACTAGATTTGAACAATTTAACTTGACTGGTTTGGGCTCTAGAGTTTAGCGATGTGAGCAGCTGATCGAGTTCGTTATCACCTACATAACATTAAAATAAAAGATGTACGAGGTAATTAAACATAAAGCAAAGAACATAAGCAAAATTTACAAAACCACCAGTGCAAAATTTACTATTTTTACAGCTTACAAAGTTAATTGTGTAAAATTATATTAAAATAAAATAAAATTATTTTTGTATAAAAAAAACATATGTTTAGTCTTCTCTAAAATTGATTACAACAATAATTCTTATAATTATTAAAAGAGTGCTCCTATCATCTAAGACTAGGCGCAGACATTCAATTTTTAGTTTTACAACTATATTTGATTGCACTATTCCATTAGTTTATATCAAATAATTTTAACTAAATTAAATTAATGAAACATAAATATGCAATCAAACCGTTGCAATCAAATAATTTAAATTTATTTTAATATAATTTTACACAATTAACCTCCTAAGCTGTAAAATAGTGAAAATCGCATGTCTGTGCCTAGCCTTACACTACTGAAACTCGTCAACATGTATTGTAATGTTAGACTACTTATACAACTCCTGATTTTTAATTTTGATTGTTTCTATAATATATATTAAGATGTTGTAATTATCATGTGCGAGTTATAAAAATCAATCAAAAAATTTTAACGTAAAAAAAATTATAATTGTGAATAAAATAAATTTAATTAATTAATTATATTTTTATAATTTTGGTTTAATTTTAAAGTTACGCTGTCTTTTCCAATTTTCTAATTACTTCTTGTAAAGAAGGTTCCAATCGAAAAATTTTAATTATTTTTTTAAAATTATTTTTGTTTGTGTAATTCTTGTAAGTTGGGTTTTTGATTTCTAATTATAAATATTTTTTTTATTTTCTCATAACTTGTTCCAGAGAACATATAATAAAAAGAAATCTCATTCCATACAAATTTTGAAAATATTATTTTTATATTGCGGGTCGCCACATTACAACCCTCTCTCTCATTTTATCTTCAAAACAATTTGCTCTTTATATCTTATACCAATTATCTGCTTACAAAAATGAATAAAATATGAATGTGCATAGCTACATAAAGAAAAAAATAATAATAAAATATCAGAATATCAATGTATATACTATTGTATGTATTGAAATAAGTATATAGTTAAATATTCAATAATAAAGTAAATGATAGAATCACAGAATCTAGAAAAAATTATAAAAATAATAGTAATGAAAGAATAAAATACATTAGTTCTGATGAATTACAAATCGTGAAGTGTCAACGGAATACCGATTTTTTTGTTTTTTCTCAGAACTTGGTTGAAAATCATATTTCAATTTTAATATTTTTATTTTTTGAAGAAATAAAACAGGCAACAATCATTTTTTGATAAATTGTTTGTTTGTTTATTTATTATGAGATATATACATATATATACATAATAAATACATATTTATATGTGATTGATAAATAAAAACAGGCAAAATTAATCAAATCAAAAAATTTCTTTCCTGAAAATTTAAAAACATACCGATTTTTCAGTATAATTTTCAATACAAATAAAAATCCATATAAAGAAATAATGAACGTATATACATAAATTCATTGCAGATTGTATGTGTTTACATTTTTTTATATTTCTTATATTAAACCTTTGATTTGAAAAAATATTGAAATATATCTACATGGATTAACATAATGAATACTGTTTGTATTTATTTTTTTTTTTATCAAAATTATAATTATTCTTCAATTTTTCAATTTAGTTTCACTTTCTTACCCGATCGTACGCATCTGAGTTGAAAAAATATGTACAAGTGATAAAAATAATATCCAGATGAAACTTCTTATTATATGTTTCTTATAATTTCATCAAAACAATGCACAAACAAAGGTTGAAATCAAAAATTTAATATTGCCACAGTGTTTAACAATTCAGCTTTTATTTAGCATATGCTGAGTTGTTAAACACTGCCATAATGTTTAATTTCTGATATGTACTCAAAATTACTAGCAAGGAGTTCAAAAACGAATAAAACTAAAACAAAACAGTTCTAATAACATTTTTTAAAACTTTAATTAAATTAATAAAATACTTTGATAACTATCTAAAATGAATATAAAAAATCACCCTGTAATATGAAGTTATTAAAACTTTGTTCAAAATAAATCAGGAGTTCCAATTAATATGAATTATTTAATATCATAAATTTAAATTTTGCAAATAAATATTTTGATTTTCAATTTACAATTTAATCCAATAAGGAGCCGCCACCGCCTCTCCCCATTTTTATTCTATAATAAAAAAAAATACAACAACAAAATTTCAATTTGGAAATATTTGACTATTGTGACTTTTTAAGGAATTAAAATTTTTTAATTCAACAAAATTTGTAATATCAAAAATACACATTTTCAGTTCGTTTAATTTTCATTTGAAGTGAACCGGTTCAATTTGAAGTCACTCAAAGGAAATTTAGATTAGGTTGGTCTTTCACTACAATCATGAACAAAAAATGAAAATTTCAAATATAAAAAAAATACGAGATAAAAAATCATATTGAACATAATTCGATCTAGTTTTTAGATTTTAATACATTATATTATTATGTACCTTAAACCATTTGATAGTTTTGTTGTTGGAAAAAAGAAAATACAAACCAGTGATGTTTTTTTCGTTCGTTTGTTTTTGTAAATGCGTAGTTTATGACCTGGATCTAACTAATTTTGGCCTGGATATCTTATTGAGAAATAAAAACAAAATTAAAACTTAAAAGGCAGAAAAGTTGTTGGAGTAGTTATTTAATTTTTCATCATGGAAACTCTCAATATGACGACTCTCAATATATATATATACAATTTCAACTCCATAGTAGGTTGATTAAAAATGGTTCAAATAATTGTAGTAGACATTTGTTTTTTGCTTTTCTTTTCTTTCTTTTATTTTTACTTAAAATTATTAAATAAATCTGCAATAAATTTCAATTTGACATGAGATCATGTCATTTTGAAATTTTCCTGTAAAATAAAAATAAAAAAATCAAAAAAAAAAAAAAATTCTAATTCAATAATATTGTAATCAACTAGTCTTCTAGGATCTAGAATATACTCGTACATGCAACTAATATTTTTCATTTTTGACTTTTCTATGTTTTTAGAACAAAAATTTTCAATTTTTAAAATTTTAAATGACCTCAATACGTAATTTTAGATTGTTTGTTTTTAAATTATTATAAATTAAAGTGAACATTTATTAAAATGCACTATACATACATAGTGGAAGTTATTAATTTAGAAAACCAAAAATAAAAAAAAATAAAAAAACCAGTTGTAACAAGTGGGACATTATGAAAAAAATTTTCCGAAAAGTTAAATTAAAACAAAAACAAAAAAACATGAAAAATTTGTCTTGAATTTAGCAGTGCCTAAGAATGGTTTAAATCAGAAGAAATAGAATTAGGAAAGAATAAAAACAACAAAAATCAAGAAATAAAAATAGAGAGCCTAGTTTTTATTGAGGACGAAATTAATTATTAAAAGCCTAGTTTTTGGAAATATTTTTAAAATTACGTTATTTGTTCCAAATAAATTTTGTTAACCAGTTTTTTTTTTTTTTTTTTTTTAAATTTAAAAAATGTTTTACAAAATGAATGTTTTGTGTGCTAAATTAGAAAAAATTTAGCAGGTTCATCATAATTTTGTACATTATAGTGTTGAGTATAATTATTTTAAATTAAGATAATTATATTGAGATAAAACAGTAGAAAAATTCTATACAATATATATATATACTAGTGGCCCCTGTTGAGTAATTATATTTCAAGTTGAAGTCAAATTTAAAGTTTTTAAAAAAACAATAATTTACGTACTGACATAGACTTCGCACGATATAGCAGAAACCACTCGTGTTTAATAAAAAGTTTTGTGGTTAGTAAGTTTTATTTAGGA
The DNA here is from genome assembly GCA_963942445.1 of Argyra leucocephala. Lineage (NCBI taxonomy): Eukaryota > Metazoa > Arthropoda > Insecta > Diptera > Dolichopodidae > Argyra > Argyra leucocephala. Next base: position 4,734,632 of record OZ012681.1, on the reverse strand, counting down.
CACATAAATACACGTCCCTCATATACTGCTTCGTTTCCGATATATTCCCTATAGTAAGAAGCATTTAGTGATAAAATTACTAAAAATAAAAAGTTTTGTCATTAAAAAGGTACGTATATATATACCTACATAATACATAATTTTAATAAAAACTATATTATTACTACAAATAACAAAAATTTAGAAACAGTTACTTAAAAAGATAAAATATATTAAATATATTTTTTATTTGAGATGAATTTGTTTCTTTGTTTTTTTTTGGCATATGTACATAAACTCATTTGCTTGTACATAATATAAAATATAATAACTGATTTGTTTACTTTTGTTTATTATTTTCATAATATCTCACTAATGCATAATGTATTTGCTGAATAATAAAATCATATGAGTGCAAAATGTTCAACTGTGTGCGCATTTTTGTTTTATATATAATCTTATATATTATGTATATTAGAAGTTCATTAAGGAGTAGGAGAATCGAAATAAAATGAAAAGGTGTCTACTGCGCAGGACCTTAAATACTTGTCAATTATAATTATAGATATATATGTAAAAAAGAATTGTTATTTTTTATTGTTATATATTTTAAATGAATTGAAATTACAGTATGGAGATATTAAACAAAAAATTAACAGCTGAGAAATGCGGCCTGTGTTATGTATAGTATATCGGTTGTCACAGTCCGTAATTATGAATTAAGGTGGTTATGATGAAGTCCGAAGCGGAATTTCTCCGAAAAAAAATTCCGATCCGAATACATAAGAATTGGTATGCTGAAGTCCCTTCGACTGCAAAGTCTGTGCAGAAATCAAAATCATATGTTTCGGAAGATTTTTTGTTTTGTTTTCATATTCATTTCAAACATTTTTATTTTCAATTTTTTTTTATTTATTTTGTAAATTTTTTTTAATAGATAATGTATATGACATAATGTATATATACAATATGCATACATAAATTAAAAGTAAAAGATACAACTTTCTTAATTATATTTGTAGTATGTATATATATACAAATTAAAATAATAGTAATTTTTTGTTACATCAGAGAAAATTTAAAATTCTCTAAAGAATGTAAAATATATATGTATCGTTTTTAATATATATACATATTATGTTATAATATTAAAAACAATAAAATATATTATTCTTTTGAAGCGCTTTTTTATTCCTAAATAAAAAAAATATTTTTCATAAATGAAAAAAAAAATTGAAAAAAAAAACTATTATTACATTTTCTACTTCTCCTAATATTCTAAATACAAAAATTATATGCTTTATAATTCATTTCCGAACCATTCTAATACTTCCGAATGAGAAATTCCGGCGTACAATTTTCAAATTATTTTCCGTTCCGACGAACTTCATCATACATAAATTTTAAAATTTCGGATAAATAATGACATTTGCAGACTGCGGAATACTTTCGGACTTCAGCATACCAAATTCGGAATGTAATCGGAATTTTACATTCCGACGAACTTCATCATAACTACCTAAATTCAAGTATAATATGAATAATAAAAGAGACAATAATATGGTGAACACAAAAATATTTATTGATTCATTTCATCTGATTGGCTCTAGTTTTTTGTCTATAAATAACAAATCTTTAGAAAGTGGAATCTTTCCAGAGATTTGGAAAGAAAGCATAATAATTCCAGCAGAAAAAGTAAGAGGTTCTTGTAAATGTGAAAACTTTAGACCAATAAATAACATAAGTACTGAATCAAAAATTATGGAAAAAGTTGTTAATGTTCAATTAGAAGATTATTTAAAGAAATTCAACTTAATCACAGAAAATCAATTTGGTTTTAGAAAAAATCATAGTTGTGAATCTCTATTAAATTTGGTAGTTAGTAATTGGAAAATGAATGTGCATGATAGAAAAATTATATTAGCAGTTTTTATAGATCTTCAGAGAGCTTTTGAGACAGTTGATCGCCATATTTTGCTAGAAAAACTAAAATGCTATGGTGTCAGAGACATTGAACATAAATGGTTTCATTCGTATTTAAGCAATAGAAGACAACGAACAAAAGTTGGTAATGTTATATCGGCCTCAATTGAAGTAAAGTTAGGGGTGCCGCAAGGCAGTATTTTGGGTGTACTATTGTTCTTAATTTTTGTAAATAATATGTCTAAAATTTTTCAAAAGTCCAAGTTAGTTTTGTTTGCGGATGATGCTCTTTTATATGTGTATCTGGTAATAATATAAATGAATGTAGCAATTTAATAAATAATGAACTGGATAAACTTTGTTGTTGGTTAAAGCAAAACAAACTTAAATTAAATACCAAAAAAAAACTAAATTTATGAAAATTAATTGCAATGAAAGTGTTGAAATCAAAATGGATAATATAATGATTGAAAAAGTGAATGACATAAAGTATTTAGGAATAATCTTGGATAATAAAATGAATTTTAAGAGCCACATAAACTATTTAGAAAACAAAAAATTGCCATGAAGATATACTTCTAAAATCAGGTGTAGAATGTCATATATATGAATGCTATAAAAAATTTTAACGTCATGATGAAGCCGCATTTTGAATATTGTTCAACTATTATATTATGTCCTCGCAAGAAGATATAAGCAGATTACAGAAACTACAGAATCGTGCAATGAGAATAATTTTAAAGTTAAACAGATATACTGCAATAAGTTTTACGCATGAAACCTTCGTTTGGATGTCGGTGTACCAAAGAATTTGTATGAATGTACTAATTATTTGTTTTCAAAATGAAGAATAATTTATACCCTGAATACCTGTGCAATAGATTGGTGTATAATGGGGACATTCATCATTATAATTTAAGAAATATATTTAATTTTAGACTTAATTACTTTAGAAATGAAAAAACCAAGAATATGTTACTATATAAAGGATTAAATTTGTATAATAATTTACCAAATAAATTAAAATTTGAAAACAATTTGAATATCTTTAAAAAAACTGTTATTAATTATGTTTAAAATAATTTTTAAAAAAATAATATAAAATTTTATAAATTAGTTGTTAAGAATAGTAAAATTATACTAAATAAAGAATCAATAAATAAAAATAAAGTACAAATGAAAAATTGACTTCAAAAATACATCCTAAGAGTCTCAATACATGAATTGAGTAAGCCTGCCTGATCTATAATCAAAAAAACAACAAATAACGAATTGTACTCAATATGATTTCAGTTTTTTCTTTGGGTCTTCTTTTCTCTTAAAAAAATCTCAAAAAAAAATTAAAGCTGGAGGCAAACTCGACGCCGTAAAAAATTGTAAGGCGCAGTATTGGTGAAAGTTAATTTAACCAGGCAAACTGAACGTTGTCAAATGACATTTAAAAAACATAAATCTATACTTTATATTATGTCAAATGCCAGTTGTAATTTTTTTTACTTAATGTGAATATTTTCTGTGCGCTTCCTAAAATTAAATATATGTATTATAAAAATGTTGGATTTTTTTAAATAAATAAACTTTAATATTTTTGTGTGTTAATATTAAATATTTCTTTAAACACTATCTACTAATTTTCAAACCACTTACTACTAATTTCTACTAATTTTCAAAACATTTAATTTGCATTGACAATCTCAACAGAATGTCAATATAAGCCGAAAACATTGAAATTCGATCAACTTTTTTTTTTATATAATGTTATATATATATATATATTTTTTTTTTCAATATATTTTTTTTTGTATAATTGTCGAAAATAGTCGAATATTTATGGTTATATTGTTTTAATATCATTTAATTTGTTTTGACAGTTCATATAGATCATGCGCCGTACATACGCCGTCGAGATTGCCTCCAGCATAAAAAATAACACAACAAATAGGAATGTAAGATTTATTGAACACAACAGTCTTAAAATCCACAAATTGTTTTTTTTTAAACTGCAATTTTAAAATTACTAAACAATGTGGTGAATCCCGTGATAAACCACGAAAGTTGTACGAATTAAAATAAATACGAAGTTGTCTAGTCATACCATTTCGAAAAATTAATTTCTTATAGCGGTTAAAAGTTGTTAATTGCTATCAAAATTGATGAAGGGTTAATTAACGTGAAAGTAATAACATTAGTATGGACTGGATTTTTTTTTATAGAATAACCCTTTATTTTATCAATAATAAAGCGGATTTAGATACATCCCCATAATTATATTCCATAAATCCAAACTGGTTATAGATTAGAAGTTTATTTAAAGGCGATGGTCTGAAAAAATATCCTATCTGAAAAATTAACTTTTTACAGGGTATCATTTGATATACAAATATGTCAAATACAATTAAGTCATATAGAAAAAGCTTATAAAGTTATATAATATAAGTTATAAATATATATAATTTTACAATGAGTAAATAGAAAATTTAATTATAACAGGTTATTTTGGAAAATTTGTCCGTTAGAAGATTTTCAAATCAGCCATATAAGCTTTTTTTCCTAATATTCAATATAACTGTTTGTTACAAGAAAGATTGTGCCCAGCAAGTGTTACAGAGCTGAAAATTTTTACTCATATACTGCCTCAAAAATAAAAAAATACGTTTTTACCGCCATCTTTTAATATTTCTCTCAACAATTAGAATTGCAAAACCATTAATATTTACTCGTTTCTATTGGGTTTGTGATACATATTTATATTTTTTAAGAAATGTAGACTCAATTTTGTTTTATTTAATTTAATTTTATATCTTTTGTCCAATCGTGAATCTTATACTAGCTAAAGCTTGCTATAATTTATTTATAATCTAGTCAATATATTTTGTTAGAACCTAGTTTTGGAGATAAATAATATCGTCAGCAAATGTGAATATTGATACATTTTCAACTGTGAATTATTTTGCTTGTATATGATTAAAAATATAAAATCAGACTTTGTGGAACACCAGTCTTAATTTTCGTCAAAGAAGATTTCTGTTTCTACTTTATCTGACATTATACATATGCAGTATTGTTTAATAAAATTCTGTTTAGGTTGAGTAGTAATACCTGCAACTAAACCTAATTGCAAGCTTGAAATACATTTCTTTTTTGTTGAATCAACAAAATTTTAATCAAATTGAAATCAAATCTTACAATAACATTGTGATGTAAATTTTTATGTTCAAATACTTTCATATACAAATTCAATTGAATTTTAAAAACAATATTTAACCCTTGATCATGAACTAAAATTAATATTATAATTAATAGTTATCTCTAATAATTAACTCTATTATCATTCTACTGATTGATTATGATTGATTTAGACATTAAAAGTGAACCAAAAATAAAATTATTAGGCATTTGCTAAAAACAAAATTTTATTTTTAAAATGTCAACATTTTTTTTTAAATCAACATAAATGTCAAATTTTTTTTAACCAAAATTTTTGATTACAAACTTAAAAGCAATAACAAAAACTCAATTATCCAACTAAACACACATAAAAATTAAAAACAAAACAAATTTACCAAAAAAAAACAAAAAAACTAATCACATCAAATTACCCAGTGAACTTGAAAGCCCAGTAGTAACTATACTGGTAACACTATAATTATCTATTATAATAGACTGAAACGGATTTACGCTTCAATGTTTAGGAAATCACAAAAAAATCAAAATTGCTTTAAAACATTTATAATTTTATTTTTCGCTTAACTAATTGCTAGGTTATATTATTTACAACGAAAACAAGTCAAAGTTGAAATTAACAACAACAAAACCAAGTTAGTATATGTATTAAAATCACCAAAAAATTTTTTTTTTTAGTGAGTGAATTACGAAAATAAAAATAATAAAAATGGATGATGACCTGTCTGTAAATATAAAATAAAATTTTTGTTGATGAATTCAATTCCGATTAATGTAAATTACTTTTAAATTACTATTATTTTATTAATATCTACTAATAACATTAAATTTAAATCATTTATGTAATAATTTTCAATAATGAGAATGTGATACACCTTTACCCAAAAAAAAACAAAAATTTTGTAAAAAACAAAAATGAAAAAAGGGCTACTGGGTTAGGTCTTTTTAGTAGGTTAGGTTTTGGGTTAATTTTGTGCTTTTTATTAAATTCAATTATATTTTGTATCGATTATCGTATCGATTTGTATCGATTGATATTTGAATTTTTGATTTACATTATGAACTTAAATATTTGAATCACAAAGTAAAATGTTAGTGTGATATGTAATTAAATTACATAATTTGTAAGAAGTACAGTGAGGGTCTGTTATAAGTAATTTTATATCACTCTATACATACCAAATCAATAAAATTTACATTATTTATGTAATTAAAATATTATTATAACTATTTTAATATACAGGGTATACCGAATTAATGAATCAAAAATCCTTATAGAATTTTTGACAGTTGTAATCTCTTTGTTTATTGTTTTGAATATAAAATCAAGGTTGGAATATGCCTGTATGTATTAATTTACTTTTTCTTTATTATCAATTTTTTAATTTTATAGAGAAAAAAATGTTATTTTAGGGATTTATCATAAAGTTTATATTTGTTCAAAAACAATTCGTTATTACAGATGCTTCTTGTTAACTTCCATGACTATTGCACTACAAAGTTATCACGCTAAGAAAAAACAATTACAAAATCAATTTTAGAACCCTTATTTATTTTATTCAACCAAGAATTAAAAATTAATATGAAGTTAAATCAAGAACGAAAATCTATAATACATAGGTTGTAGTCCTAGCTAAATTTTAAAACTTCATGAGATTCCATGATGACTCCAGGATTCAAATATTTTATTCCTATACAATCTCCAGGAGATTAGGGTAATAGCTGCTTTTACATCAATTTAGATTTGGCGTACTAACAATCACACTGAAGTTAAAATAGAATAATGATGGTGACGAACACATGGTTTCTTTTTTCAGCTAACATAATGCAATCTATTCGATTCAAACTTTATGTTATCCTTAAAATGATGGATCTTTTAAGCTTTAGTAATATCAAATGATGCAAGTGTATACAAAAACTGGTAGGGGAAAAATAAGAGAAGAAAATATAATCTAATCGTGAAAGAAAAATGTACCTGTCAAGTTTGAGTTTAAAATCATTTTTATTACAGAAAACACAAAATGGTTGGATTTAATTGACAATTACTGAATCAGGGAAAAAATATTTATGGGATAAGTCTATCAGGTGTAGTAAGCCACACATCGGATGTGGAAGGTCAGAAAATGTCATGTGCAGAAAAATATTAGAATATACTAACACTGTAGTCTGTAAAGCGTTAAAGAATTAAAAGTATAGTACAACTCAACACAATACATTTTAAAATATAATTATTAGGGTCACACGCCGTTTTAATAAATAAATTGTTAACTTTTATATTCTACATATTATTTTATTTATAAAATGTCCGTAATAGCATTGCTCGTATATAGACTATATAGAGTGCATAAACAATTTTTTTCCTGTTCCATTAGCATAGGGCTTCCACAAAGCTCTTCCATCTAACTTTGTACTAATATTATTCTCTATTTATTTATGGACTGATCTACGCCATGTTTCCCGCGGTCTACCACTTGCTGTCTTACCCTACGGATTTCAATTCAATTCTTGCCTTGCTATTTTGCATGAACCACATGCATGAACAATAGTTATATATGTTTTTTTATGCTGAGCAAATTTCTGAAATTTGCACACAACTATATACGCATGCTTTCTATTTGCGAAATTGTTTATTCGTTTTATTTACAAACTGCTCAGAACTGCTACTGAGTAGTTAGTTGTTTTCATATATATGAAAAACCTGCAGTCAATCTGCATAATCTGAATTTATTAAAACACTTGTCAGATTCTCTGAATGCTGTTCATAACTGAAAGTTTACTGAGCGTCAACTTGAAAGAATAAATTTTTTGAAGTATAGTTTTCTTAGTTGTTTTAAGTATTTTTTTGTTAGTAGTTGTAAGTTTTCATTTTTGTTATTTAAAAAAACAAAAATTGTTATTTTAAAAATGTAAGGTATAGACTCCATTAATATATTAAAAAAACTTTAAATAACAAATTTATTGTTTATATGGGAGTAGTAATTTCAAAGTAAATCAACACCACTTTTAACATTGTTAATGTCTACGAAACGAGTCAATGTCTACGAGATAGACATTGTTAATGTCTACGAGATAGACATTGTTAATGTCTACGAGATAGACATTGTTAATGTCTACGAAATTTGGCATGGGTAAAATGATTTGAAAAGTGGATAACATAAAAAAAAACATTTGAAATAAAAGACATATCAAATGAACAGAAACATTGCAGAATTGTCAAGTAAATGTAGAATATAGGCATTATTGCAAATTATGCCATCTGGTGGCAAACTTATTATCAGTTTGTACCATTTATGAAAACACCTTTTTTCTCAGCATGTTTACAAACTGCCCAGAACTGATTCTGAGTAGATCTCAGCAAAACAAAATACGACTATATTTGCGTTAACAATAGATTTCCCATACTGCAATCAGTTTAAAAGTGCCTGTGAGTAAATAGAAAATAATTTTAAATAACATCAAGATCAATAAATGTAGTTTATATAAGACCTTGTCATATCATTTGATGTATCAATCTGTCAATTGTTTTGAAATTTCGTATCTCAAATAATTCAAATTAAAGAAATATCACTACAGCAAATTACAGTTTTTAAATAATTAAACTAAAATAAAATTTAAATATAGTTAAATAATTTAAAAAATATAATATTAATTAATAATTATTATTTATATTTATAATTTCAAAAAATAACTATATATATAAAATTTTTGAAAATTTGAATTTTATTCAAATTATTTTTAAAAAATTAATTTATTTTTTTATACATTTTTTTTTATTCTTGTTCTACTTTATTTTTTTATGACACTTATTTTATCTTTTATGTATTTTTTTAAATTTATAAACATTTTGAACATTAGTTTAATATAAAAATAAATCACTTGAATTTTAAAAGAATTTTTATAACAAAATTCCAAAATTAATTTCATATTAATCTTTTTGTTGAATTAATTATTTAAATTAATTGCATATATCTATCTATCTATCACTCATTTTATTAATTTTATTTTAAAAAGTTTATAAGTTAATAAAAGATTATGCAAAAATTTTTGCATAATAATTCATTCATTTATTTACTTTATTATTTTCTTTTGAATTTTTGTTTTTTAAATTAATTTTTTTTTTTTTTTATTACACATTTTCCACATTCCAATCAATGAACATTTATGAACATTTTTATGGTATTTAATTACTCGATTAAAGTTTTTTAAATGACAGCAGCCGTCAAAACAAAAAAAAAAAAAAAAAAAAAATGGTGAAAATTTTTTTTCGTAGATTTAAAGTTTATTATCTAATAAGTGGAGTATATTGCGGCTAAAAACAAGTCATTGTAAATTATATGACTTCTGTAACTCATAAAACAAAAAATAAATTAAATTATAAAAACAAAAAAAAATAAAAACACTTAAAATTTTGTTATAAGCTAATTTACTACTTAAAATATGAATTTCATTTGTAATTTACTAGTTTTTCTAAATTGAATTTTGGAATGGCTGGCACCTTAAATTAATGATTTAAGTCTTCAATTTTGTACAAAACTATATACAAAAAACAATAAAAACAAAAAAATCGTATAAATTATGTATAAAAATAATTTTTTGGGGTTTGGTTTTGAAGTTTTTCTATTTCTATGTTTTTTTTTTCCATTTTAATTGTCTTTGCTTTGGTTTACTTCATTTTTCTTGCAATCTCTTAAGTAATTGTTTAACTGCAGAAAATCGAAAAGCATTTATTTTCCATAGATTTTGGTTTTTTTTTTGTTTTCACGACCATCTTACCATTATAATTACATCAATGTATAGTTGTATATCCAGTAATGATAGTATAACAAACTTAAATTCGTTTTGTTTTAAATTAATTTTTGGTATTCAATTGAAATTGAAAGTAATCACAAATATTTGTTTTCATATGAATTCAAGAAATCAATAACGATTGTGAAATGTTTTTTTGAGTCTACATATTTCAATATACCAAAAAAAAAAAAAAAAAAAAATATAACAAAATAAAAAGCATAATAAAAGTGAAAAAATTATGCGACCGTTAAATTGAGTCTGGTAAAGATTTGAAAAAAGTTGAAACCATTTATAAAAATGTTTTCCAAAGTAAAAGAAAATAATTGGGGTTGAAATTGCATAAAATGTAGATTAGCCGCGACTCACTAATGTCGCTGGAGAGCAAGCTTCTGATTTATAAAGCTATTTTAAAGCCGATATGAACATACGAAATCTAACTGTAGGAAGTACCCAGCAATTCAAATATTGATGTATTGCAACGATTTCATCAGTCAAAAATATTAATACTAATAACACGCGCACCATGGTTCATAAGTAACGATATTTTACATAAAGACCTACAGATGAAAACCATAAAGGAGGAAATCAGAAGTGCAAGCTGCAAATACCAAACAAAATTAGATACCTTAGATCAATTATCCTAATATCCTATAAGAACAAGATCAAATACCCTAACAAACAATTTGTTGGTTTCAAATGGTGCTGGTTGACTTAAGCGTCACAGCGCTCTGCAACGACCCACCAAATACTAAATTGATTTACAAACTTATAGATTGTCATGAATGACTTACCAATGAGTTTTTTATCCGCAAGTCATGTGTTGATTACATATAAAAGCAAAAAAATCATACAAAGTATTGAATGTCTCCACTAGAAACAGATTGTACAGTTTACAAGAGGAAAAAAAATTTATAAAAACGAGAATTGTTTTATTGGATGATGATAGTAGATAAAATGAAAAGAAAATTGAAATTCCTAAAATGTTACGAAAATTATAATAACATTTTCTAAAAATCCAAAAATGTGTTCGAATTATATGCGTATCACAACTAAAAAGTTCGTGTGTCTGTAATAGATCAAGAAAATAAATAAAAAATTGAAAATGAAGATGAATGGCATATAAAATTAAAATAACACCGAGATGCTAGCGCAATGTTAATTCTATAATATAAAATTAAGTTTTCAGAGATATATCTGGAAAAAAATGTTGTCATATAAGTTTTTACAAGATATTCGCTCTCAATTGTTTTATCCCAATAACAAAGGGTAACTGAACCAGGATGAAAACCCCATAAAGCATTTTTTTCTTCATTCTGCATTTTTGCTTCACCGGGAATCGATATCGCAGCAATATAAATTTAATTTAAACTTTTAAATCTGTCTTCGAAAAGCGCTTTTTTTTAGCTTAGTTTAATAAAAGCTTTCAGAAGTCGGATTTGGGTTTGGATTTGAATAATTATAGTCGGCTTTAGTAAAGACATATAAATTTTAAAAAATCACATTTCAAATAAAAAAAACCACAACACAGGCATACTTTTTTGCTTCAAACTTTATGAATATCTTAAAGAAAGCACGTTAAGAAAAATAAGATTTAGCAGAAATGTGCTTAAAGTGATTCAGTATTTTTAAAGTTGGATATAGACGCAATCAATGCAATTCCATAAAAACTGTTACAAAACGGAACCCATTTAACATTCAACGTCGAAAAGTCTATGAATCCATTAAGAAGAAATGTTTGTAAATATCAAGAACGGTAATGGAGTTTAAGTGTTATGAAAAAGAGAAGAGGGATGGAGATAGTTATATAGAAAGAGATAAAGAAAAAACAAAAGAGAAAGATAGAAAGAGTAAATGATTTCTATTTCATTTAATTATGCATCAGATTCTTACAAAAAAATAAATGTGTAGTTAATAAAAATTAATTAGCAAAAATGGGTTTAAATCTAACTTTTCTACTAGATTTTAAATGTCACAATTTAGAATAATAAAAAGGGTTAATTGCAATCTTGAAAAATATACTTTTTGCTTTTAGTTAGTTGCAATCAAATTTAATTGTTTGAAAATTTAGTTTTTTTAATGTAAATTTTCTAAAATACAACAATCATATTGATTACCGATGCAATTTCTAAAATAGGTACAATTCAAATATATAAGGATTGAAATACAAATCAAGGATGTATGAAAGGATATAAAGTAAATAAAAATAAAGATGTAAAGTGCATTAGAGATGTTTAACAGAGAACAAAAATATATTGTCAAATACTTGGATGAATACAATGGATCAGTAGATTCAGTTCAAATGATCTAAGAGGATGTTTAAGCATCAGTATAAGAACTATTTTAAAAGTAACAGAGCCCAAAAATGCAGAAAAGGGAACTATTTAAAATTTGCAACGATACTACTGACCAGCTCTTCTTTATTGTTCTGCAAATTTGGTATACTAACAATGACAACATTTTAACTAACAAACTTTTAACTAACATATAATTTCCCTTCAGTGAGGTAAAAAGGGTTGAAAAATCATTGCCATAATTATAATGACAAGTTTTTGACATAATTTTAAAGAACAATTCTAATTCTGGTAAGAAGTTTTTGCAAGCTTACATTTTATCCTTAACAAATTGACTGCCCTGTCATACTTTTTCGAATGACAGTAATGTTGCCCAACAGGCCCATATCATTCAAAAGTGTATGAAGGTGATTCAGAAAGAAAAAACACTGTCATTCGAATATGTATGACTTTAGATAAGAGTTCGAATAAAAAAATTATTGAAGGACACCCAGAGAACACAAAAATAATAATGATTTTAGGAAATATCAGAAATTTATGGAAATTAAAAAAGAAAAATCTTGGAAAATTTGTTTTATGTTCTTTAATGATTTTAGTGACACATTCTGTTAAACAATTATTTCTTCATATTGAAACAATCCAAATATATTTTTGGGAAGCCAGAACACTGTCAGGACAAAAACTGTGCACTATTTTAGCATGTTTTCTAACATGTTCTAACTCTTCTTCTTTTTTTAGTTTTCTGTAACATCCAGCACAGTTTCTTCGTAAAGGCTTTCCAGGTGTGTGAGTTCATAATTGAACGCCATGGCACCGCAAAGAAAAATTTATGCGAAAATGTTCGTGCAGCATTTGTATGACAACGAAAAAAGTAGTTGTTTGCTTTGGCCTGTATGAACATTTTGTAAAACTTCACTTGGCACCCAATGTGTTAATATATTCCTTCAAATACAAATATTCTTTATTATGATATTGGCAAATAAATTTCCTCTTAAAAAATCCGAGCCTATTTTATGAAGTAGATTATAATATTTAATTAAATTCCCATCATAAATAATTTAAGTAAATATTTCCGTCATTTTGTACAACTTCTGGTAGACATTTTAATTACAAGACATTAAAAAATACTAATATATTATTGTTAAAATACATATATTTAGTTATATATGTATATATATATTTTTTTTCAAATTTCAATTTTAAATTTATTTTATTATTTTAATTAATTGCTTTTCATTCCAAGTTTAGTTAATAAAATTATTATTTTTTTTTTGTTTTCATAATTTAATTTAATAATTTTTATTTTGTTGCTTTTTTTCTGTTATAATTTTTTATTTTTATTTGTCAACATTATAGAAATCACTTTCTATACAACCACGTTTTTATTTTCCTTTGAATTTGACCGAATTTTCAGTTTTCGAATTTTCAATTCAAAATCTCTATACTTCCACTCAACACTCTTTTTGATGAAAATAGAAATTCCAATTTTTTGTTTTTTTTTTTTTTTATTTTTTCTATTCTATCATCAAACATATCACTCTTTTATTCATACTCTATTATTATTTTATAACTATCTATTATGATAGTAACATCGTTTCTATATAAAAAAAAAAAAATATATAAATTACAATTTTTTTTTTTAATCTCTTTTCGAATGCACGATTCCCGACTTTATTTTAAAGAACCAAAAAAAAAAAAAACAATTTTTTTATTTTTTCAATGCAACACGAATCATCCGAATGCATCAACTGATTCCAATTGACGTTCGATTTGAACTGAACTGAGTCATTTTCCATTCAATATTTTTCAAAAAAAAAAAAAAATTAACTAAAAATAACCATCCCAATTCTGTGTTAACTATTATTGTTTTACTAGCTTTTCTACAATAAAGTTACAAAAAACAAACAGAAAAAATAAAATCAACAAAACAAAGTCTTCTCTTTCAAGTCTTCAATAAATAAAAAATATCAACAACATGAAAAAAGAAAAACACTGAATGGTTGAATAAATTTAAAAAATAACAAAAAAAAAAAAAAACAAATTAACAAAATCAAGTCGACTCATTTTCACATTACCTTACCAAATATTATAATATGAAAATAATCTATGGAAAATGTGTGCTTTTCATTCCAACACCAAATCAGTCAGTCGTACATAACACCAAAAATAACATTCATTTACCTTCTTCACTCGTTTTACTAAAATAACTATGGATCAAATAGTGTTAAAAAAAAATACATAATCTCAGTAGGAAATCGAAATCTCAGCCATATCAACACAACACAGCCTAAAGAGATAAAATATTTTTTATTGACCGCGGCTTAATAGTCAGCTTAAAACAAAAAACAAAAGTTTATTTTTGTTTGTTTGTTTTTATTTTCTTTTCTTGTAACTATTGTAACATGTCATGATGTATCTACCTGGAAATGTGTCGATACATACATGTGTATGTATATGTTGAATTCAAATGTGGAAGTTTTAACCAGTAACTGTTATTAAAATGAAAATTGGAAAATACGATGGTAAAAAAAAAACGAAAATTAAAAATGTGGAAAACATTAAAAATATGTTTTAGTTGTTGTTTTTGTTATTTTTGTTTTTATTTTATATACATATATGTTAGATAGGTGTCAGGCTAACTACTATTCAGAAACTATTACACTTGAGATAACTGACTGGTTTTAAAGCCGAATTAATATTAAATTTTATAACAGAATTGAATTCAGGAATGTTGATTAGAAATTTAGAAGCTGTATAGCTATAATTCTTTAGATATAACTTTCTATTACACAGTTTTTAGTCTGTCTTTCAAAGTTATCCCGAGGAAAGTCATGCAAATATCAATCTGGTTCAATACTGATTATAGAAATTTGTTTATAATTAGAACCCCTAGAATGTGATATTGCATTCTATTGCGGGTACTAGGAGGGGTATATACCTGTATATAGTATATTATTTATGTACATATATCTATGTCAATGTCTCTGTTATAACAAATGTAATATTGTCTGTTATAAAAAATGTAATGTTATCGGTTATGTTGAATGTAATGTTATTTTTATAAGGATAATGTATAAATATTAGCAATTAGTTCACATAGAATTATTAGAGTTGGAATATATACATAAGGAATTTAAAAATTTGCTGTAACTCGTCCATAATTTCTCGCCGAATTGCTCTCTCTCTTCTTTCTCTATTTTCTCAAATTATTCCTTCCATATTCTAACCAATGGTACGGAAGTATAAAGTTCTTTTAACTTAACCTTGGTTATTTATACAATAACAAAAATATTAAAATAAACATACAATAAAAACCATACAAAACAAATATAGACCAAACAAAGGCGAAAACATAGATAAAAACAACGTCGAAAAACAAATGTTTACTCTATATAATGGTCAAAATCGAACTTACGAATTTTAAATTTGCCAAAAATATTTAATGTAATTTAATTTAATTTATTTTGCTCCCCTGTACATAAATGTGCAGGCAAGCCAATGGGACCCTTTTCCTTTTGCCAAAAGTAGAAAATATGTAGATATATACGTTAAATAATTTTTTCAGAAACTACCTATGCACTATATACATATTAACGAACATAAAATTATTGAATTGGAAATATTGAAATGTGCAATCATCGTTCGTTCAAAATGCCTCATTCAAAATTTTCATTATTTTTCAAATCCTTATTCCTACTCTGTTTTAATAATATTAATAAAATAATATTAATAATATCGATTCCAACTATACACGATTGTTGGCAAAATTATGAATTTTTATGTAGAAAATGTTTAATAGAATCAATCATTACCATCATATCATCATTATCATTATCATTCGAATCAATATTTATCATAATTCAAGCAACAACAAATTATTGTACCTAATAACAATAATGAAACGTTATAAGTTGAAACTGGGTATTTTAATGATGAGCTCGATATTATATTTTCACGTCAATAGCTTCATTAGAAACTATTTCTATTTTTTGTTTATATTTTTTTTTAACTATTTTATACCAGTTAAATATTTATGCTTAATTACAAATTTCAAAGTAAATAATTTTTGCATATTTTTTTTTCAAATTTTCCAATTTGATTGCAATTTATTTTTATGTACAAGTACATGTCTATTCATTTTCAAGTTCTTTCAATCGTCAATAAAATCAAAAGAATTAAAAAAAAAAATTAAATATTTTATTCGGAAAAAAATGTATGTTGTTTTTTTTAATTTAACATTCCAGAAATTAAAATAAAGTGTTTCTATATTTCAATATAGGTATTTAAAAATGATTTGAAAATTAAGGGAATCGAAATAGAAATAGCCAATTATAAGAAAATTAAAAACGTACACGTACTTACACGTAAATTAAAAATTTATTTTACAAATTAAAACAAGTAAAAAATTGAACTTGTTTAACTCTTCAAAATAACAATACTATACCAAGAAACTGTTATGTTAGGCTTCATGTGTGTGACAACATATAATAAAAATTTTGTACTAAATTATGTACAGTATTATAGAGACTGATATTTCACAACTGAATTATTGAACATCAACAGAACAATTATTTGCATATTTTCTAGCTTGTAGTTTTTTTCAATTATTTCCAGCGTGTGGTTACTTACTACCAGTTCAATAATACTCAATTAAACTTAACTTATTTTGTATTTATTACATCAAAAACACAGTTACAAAACTAAGTATTATTTATTTCGATTTTCATTTATTAATTGACTATGCGATACTGACTCTTTTTAAAAAAAAAAATCTTATATGGTGTTTGCATACAAAATTATTATTCCAAAAAGTCTATGATTCTGATTGATCTGGAATTATTACTCCAATTCTATGTAAATTAATTGCTAATATTAATACATTTTCCTTATAAAAATAATATTACATTTATATAACCGATAACATTACATTTTTTATAACAGACAATATTATATTTTTTATAACATTATTTATAATAGACAATATCACATTTAACATAACTGATAACAGTACATATTTGTGTATCATTTATATAAACTAACATTTATATCAGTTTAATAATTCACAATAAATTAAAGTATTAGACTTTATGGAACACTTACTACCGTGGCATCGAAAATGCTGTATTAGAGTTTTAACTGCTATGTAGTATGTTCCATAACGTTTTATATACAAGCAATGACTATATATACTATTTATACATAGGTATATGCTAGATAAAGGCTACATACACATAAATATCCCTAATATAATACCCTTATCATGATTCTCGAATCGAATATGCTAGTCGAACGTTCGCGTAAATGTGATCACGATTCGCGAATAAATTTATTCGCTGTGGAAAAGTCGTTGCTAGCCTAACACTTGAAAATTAAATATTTTGACAAGTATATTTAGATTAATAAAAAAATTTTCAGTTGAATAAAGATGCATTATTTTATATTTTAAATTCAGTGAAACATAAATCGAAGTCTAAAATTATAACAAATGGAATATATTACCAATAGTAACATTAGTCTGTGCAATACGATGTAGGAAATTATCACTGGCAATAATTCAGAGTTTCGATTGTTTCGGATATATTTACTGTTATTTTTCATTTTAGGTTTCTTCAAGTGTATTTGAATTTGTAACAATACTTAGAACGGCTCTCTAGATTAATTTGGATTCTCTAGATTTTGTTCTTTGCTCAACAGAGCATCGACAGCTTATTCCTACGCCTGTTGTTTTTATATATATTTTTTTGCAATACCTGTAATCATATTATTATCAACACGCAGTACATAGACGAATAAACAAATAAACAATTATTTATTCCACTCCTTGAATTCATGTTTTGAGGATCCTAATACATTTAATTCGGTTGCAAATCGATTCCAAAACACTTTTAATGCACTTTTATTCAAATTTGCTGTTCCCACAAGCCTAATCATTATTCTCTCAATTGCACCAGCTTATCAAACTTTTTTTTTATAGCTGCAAATAATATCATATTATTATATTATTCATAAATTTTGTAAATAATATTCTCACATTTTTTTTTTTAATTTACCCTCCCCTTCATTTTTACTCGAAAAACAACAAAATATTTTTTTTTTATTTTTGTTTTACGGTTGTCACTTAAATTTTTCATTCGCCAAATTGTCGAACGTATTTCATTCGGCGAATTCGCCTACTTATACGTTCGATTCAAGAATCATGATAAGGCTATAAGACTCCATACATAACATGTGTGAACTGTGACGGTATTATCTGTAGTACGTCATACGGAATCATATGGTAAAGTAAGTGTTTATAACAGTTATAAGAATTATAACAATTTTGTTATAAAAATTTTTAATTTCGTGGTAATATTTTTTATCAATAGATGTCGACTCGGTATTTAAGAAAATATATTTTTGCTTTGATTACAAAAATTTTACTCTGGATTGGATGTCTTATATGTATATATAGTCATTGATACAACATAATTTATTCTAAAATGTTTTTATTCTGCTTTTTTTTTTTTGCATAATTAAAGCAGTATGCAAGCATTATGAAACTATTTATATTATGTATATGACGTAGTTCGTTATGGAACATGCTAGATTGTAGCTAAAGTTATAATACTGCATTTTTTATGTTACCCTACGTATAACAATTGTATACCTATACAAAATATACAAAAAAATGAATTTTATGACTAATTAAAATAAATTTAAGTCATTGAATAATTAACGAAGTATGAATCATAAATGTTCATTACTGTCACCACATGAGCCTATAACAATCTTCTTCAACTAAACTGGACCACGAGTTATCAAAATAAAGCTCCTTAATGATATCTTGTTTTCATAAATGCAAACCTGCAGTCAATCGGCATATTCTGAATTTTAGTAACACACTTGTCAGATTTTCTGAACGCTGTTCATAAATGCAGACTCAAGGTCTACGGGGCGTCAATATGGCAGAATAAATTTTTAGTATGCATAAATTTTTTTGAAATAGTTGTCTTAGTTGTTTTAAGTACTTTAGTTTTTGTTTTGTTATTAAAAAAAAAATTGTTATTTTCAAAATGTCAGTATTAATGAACAGAAACTTTGCAGAATTGTCAAGTAAATGTAGAATATAGGTAGAGTTTGTGTCCATTATTGCAAAGTATACCAACTGGTGGCAAACTTGTTGTCATATATGAATGCACCCACCCTTTTAGGTTAAATTGTGAATCATGATATCACGCTACGTAAAATTCTTAAATTATAAATAATGATTTTATATTACCAAACTCACAATTAAACGTCAAAAAATGTTTAATGTTTTTATATCTGGACGATATTAGGACGACGTAAAACTTTCTATCTTCCTGTGCAATAATACCATACCAGGTCAACTATTATTTGTACTAACAAGCTCCAAACTTAAATATAACAAACACTGACTTATCAGTACATCCATTACTGAATTCGTTAATTACACGCTGGGTGGTGCAGTAGGTAGAGCACCTGCCTTTCAACTGAAAGGTCCAGGTTCGATTCCCGACGAAGGCAAAATAATGCTTTCTGAATTTTCGACCTGGTCCAGTACCCTTCATCATTGGGATAAAATAAATGATAAATAGTTGAGATTTTTGGTTATCACTAAAAATAAAATGGAACTATGCTATTATGAAGGCGAAGTACTCTACAATAGATATAGTTTTCCACATTTAAATTAGTAGATATAACCCAAAAAATTCTATAGAAAAGCTATTGTATGTGATTGTGTATTCCAAGTCTCTGTGTAAAAGCAGTTAGGGTGTTCATCCCATAGACTTGGAATTATATAAAAAAAAAAAAAAAATAAATAAAAGAATCAAAGATTCGAAGTCCGTTATATTAACCCTTTTACTATCAATGTCCATTACAATGGATACAAATTTTAAAGAAGCTTCTAACATTTTATTTGATATCATTTCACATAATTAAAAAGTAGAACAAATTGTTTTTTGCATTTCATCATAATTCGGGTGTGAAAGGGTTAAAAAAATATTAACTGAAAAATATTTGCACTAAAAAAAAAAGTATTGCTTGAAGAAATGCTTGAAGGTCTGGAAACTGTCTGGAAACAAATACAATATAAAAAAATTTAATTTTACAAACGGACACAAAAATAAGAGTGTACCTACTTAAAAATTAAGAGACGGACAAATAATCTTTAATTATTAATACATTTTACTAGAAATGCAAAAATATAAAAATCCAACATTAATTTAAATTATACCAACTAACTTACTAACTATATTTAAGATAAATCAATACTATTTTGATAATAATATAGACTAAAAAATGTAGAACTGGAACTCAACATGAAATCAACATCAAACAAAAACCAGAATGAAATTTTTCGAATTGATTTTGTTTTACTTCAAATAGAAAAAAAAGAAGAAAAATAAACAAACAAAAAAAAAATTATACATTTTAAATTTAATAACGAGTATTTTTTTTTAAAATTATGATTTTTCTATAACAGATAAATTTAGAAAGAAAGTAGGATTTTAGCAAAAACAAAAAAATTTATATAAAAAACATATGTGAATTTGAAAAAAAAAAAAAATCCACCATCAAATAACATAGATTATTTAAATAATTTAATAGGATTATATTTGTAATGAATTTTAATTCTAAGATTATTCAAAGTTTTCAATTATTTTTGGTACGCATATTAACGTTATTTGAACCATTTTTTTTTTTTTTGCTTTTTTTTAACAAATCGGATATGTATTTCAATTGAAAATATTTGTGTTAGTGGAAATATTAGAATGTAAATTTTATATTAATTTAGGTTATGTTATATAAATATATATATGTATAATGACCCAAATTTTGATGTGAATTTAATTTTCTTCATCTTGATTGTTCTTGTATTGGACAGGTTACAGGTTAAACAATTTCATATTTGTCACTATTCTTACATTTATCAAAATTAAATCCTTCAGATTTTTCGAAACCTATCAATTTATTATTGTCAGTTTTATTAATTACACCTTTAAAATTGTATATAGGTGGAAGTGATTTCATATTGAGAACATGATCTTGAGTAACTCTAATGTTCTTGATTAAAATTAATTAATTGAGTTCAATTTAATTTCATTATAAGATGTAATGTAGATTTGTGTGGTCTTTTTGATATATCACTCTCGTGTGATTTTCAAATGTATATGATCAGATTTTTTTTTTAATTATTGAATTTAAATTTTTTAATTACATATACTTATCAAATGTTGAATTTTTATTTTTTTAGTTAAATTATTTTTATGTATAAGGCAATAAATATATTGTGTTTGAATCCAACTATATCCTGATATATTATTACAGATTAATAAGCATAACGTAGCCTTAATAAGCTTAGAAAGCTACTAAACTTACCCTCAACAATATTCTATTTATAACAATAGTTAAAAAAAATTATTTTTATATAACATTTTTATATAAATGTAATTAAGCGTACCTTTGTTCATTGTAAATGTAAAAATGCGTATCTTTCTTTAGTGAACTAATTTACTTTACTTACTTACTATTTGGGTTTTATACAAAGTAAATTTTTTTTTCCTGATTCTGAAATTGACATCAAAGCAATAATAGCGTTGATCAAAGACATAGACCTATAATTATTCTAAGATAATAAACAGTGAAGTACAATAGATCTTAACAGGTTGCGCTTGTATACGACTTCCCATTAACAGTTTGCAGATAGAATCGCTAGAGATAGAGAACTGATATCGACATTAGTTAATCGAATAAAACCATCCGTTAATCCATAAAATATTCTGGTACACAGTTACCAGAAGGCAAGTGAAATCTGACTGGTAGGAAGTTATGGCTGGGAGTTAATAAATAGAAAACTAAAAAATTGATTTAACTTAATAGAATAAATCTAAAACCGATTATGAGGACATTAACCCATCACTATTTGCTTAATAAGCACGTACTGCCACTTATAGATTTGTCAGAGTACTAATAAATGTCGAATTATAGGCTTTTTTTTCTGAGTCGGAAAAAATCAAGCATATAATACTTTTCACAGGAAGAAACATAAACTAGAATCAGGTGGGGGGAAGAGTATATATTTTAAATTATAATAAACATCACAAAATTTCTGATAAGATAACATTAATTATTTCATTTATTTCTTGATTTGTACCAACACATCCATTACACTTATATTACAATACTTTGTTGTGCTCTTTAAATAATTGTCACCATTGCGAATAAATTTTTAATGCTGGATGGATTTGAATTGTTTATGATTGCATTTTTTTCACTTCATCTATAACTATAACTATTCGTCATGAATGAAACATTTAGAACGATAACAGATAGTCTGGGTATACCAACCGATAATTTAGATTACCCAATATCTTAGTAGTTTTTGTCGCAATGTACATACAAACTTTGATCTAACACCAACAAACCTAGATGAGGTTAAGGCGGCGATTAACTCGCTAAAATCATCGGTTTCCACCGGGCATGATGGCATTTCGACGAAACTAATTAAAGTATTTATAGCCAGGTTGGCACCGATCTTAGTCAAATTTATCAATAAAAGTTTCGAAACTTATTGTTTTCCTAATTGTCTTAAAAAGGCAATTATTACACCTATTTATAAATCTGGAGATGCTACAAATGCTTCTAATTATGGAGCAATATCGGTGTTGTGTGCATTTTCCAAAATATTTGAGAAAATCATAAAAGAAAGACTGACTTCTTTTATAAAATGTAATAATATCATGCACTTAGAGCAATACAATTTTGAAAAAAATTCAAGTACAACGTCCGCATTCCTATCTTTAAATGAGTATATAACTAAAAGCACAGATAGTGGTTGAATATACTTGTTGTATTTTTATAGATTTGCAAAAAGCATTCGATTGTGTTGATCATGATGTAGTTTTACATAAACTATCCTGCTTAAAGTTTACAAACGATCAAATTAACTTTTTTAAAACATATTTAACAGAAAGATCACAATGTGTTCGCATTGCTAATTGCTTAAGTGAAACAGCAACAATAAAGAAAGGTGGTACCACAAGGCTCTATACTAGGTCCTGACCTCTTTAAAATATACATTGACGATCTTTTGCGGCTTAAACTCAATGGCTCTGCTTCGATTTTTGCAGATGATGCAGTTATAAAGTACTCTTTAAGCAGTGAATGTGATTTGAAGATTGCGATGTTATAGAAGACCTGGTATTAATCGAATGTTTTCTTTCTAAAAATAGACTATTATTAAACATAAAAAAAAAACAAAAATCCTGTTATTTGAAAATAAATTATTTTGTGATTCAACATTTCTACACAACAACTCACGTAGTGAAAAGTCATAACTATCTAGGTCTCGTAATAGATTCCAAAATATTAAATGGGAAGATCATATTAATCTTGTCTGCAAAAAAATTTCTCCTTATGTTTTTATTCTACGCAGACTAAAAAAATTTCTCGATAAAAAAACGCTCTTTATTATATACTCGTCCTATATTTTGTCAAATGTTGTTTATGTCAACCCTATGTGCAGTGGAGCGGCAAAAATTTGTTTAAAAAAAATATAAATACTAATGAAAAAATATATTAAAATAATTTATAATTACCCAATATTGCACCCAACGAGTATGATTTATTCTGATAAGTACCTTAGCTTCGATAATATATGTAAGCCGGAATTGTACATTCTGGGCTTTAAAATTATAAATAATCAAATTAAGCATTATTTCATTTTGCAAAGATATGTAGATGTGCATAATTATAACACCTGAAACAAATGCAATTTTTATCCATCACTATTCAAAGCAAACCGTCAAAAGACAAACTGTCTCTACAATTGTTTAAAAAATTTTAATGATTTACCTAGTAATATTAAGTCAATTGATAATTTTTGTTAATACAAAAAAAAAATCGTCGAATTTCTTAATGTTTAAATGTGCAATTTTTAAATATATTTGAATTAATGTAAATTTTTAATGAATTTCTAACTGATTGTATTTATTTTATATTAAAAAAAAAAAAAGTATTGTCAAACAATTGAATTTTTATATTATTAATAAATTATAAGACCAGACAGCTTCGGCTACGGTCATAAAACTCTATGTACAATGTGTGTCAAAATCAGTGACTGCAAATAACTATTATCGATCAATTTTTTAATGAAAAAAATCATTCATAAGGAGTTATCGTAATATCGAATAAAGTATATGTATGTAATCGTTAAGAGGTCTTTTATCGATCTCACAAAAGATCCATAAATTTTCAATTTATATTAAAAAAATTTAAAATAATAATTATTCTTAATCAAAAAAAATTTCAATCATATAAAAAAGTTAATTTTCAATTTTAATATTTTTCTCTTATTTTTAATAGTTACGAAATAATTTTTATTTTTTCTATTACCGATAAAAGTTACAAAGCAATTTTTATTTTTTTCGATTAAAAATAAAAATCATTTTCTAATTGTGAAGCTATTTCAAAACATCTCTACACTAAAATTTGCATCAAAGTAGTACTAAGTATCTATTTTCATACAAATTATGTCCCAGAACTCTACTCTGCCAAACAAGGGCTAGATGACCTCCCGAAGTTACTAAAATTAAAATACTAATTTCTCGAAAACTATATGACCTGTTACCATTATAATATATTCATTTTAAAGTCTAATTCCCATCCATTAATTTACCTGTTGTCCCATGTAAATCCATTAAGTACTTTAGAAGATATAGCTTTTCAAATTCATTTTTGATTTTAATTCTCAATTCCTTTGATGATTTTTATTTTTTCCTATCAGTCGAAAACACAAATAAGCAATTTTTATTTTAATCGAAAAAAAATAAAAATCATTTTCTAATACATTTCTACTACAATCACAAATTATTTCATTATACTTCTATCTACTGCGTATTACAAAAATCAAATTAAAGGATAATTAAAATCAAAAATGAATTTGAAAAGCTATATCTTCTAAAGTACTTAATGGATTTACATGAAACAAAAAGTAAATTAATGGATGGGAATTAGACTTTAAAATGAATATATTATAATGGTAACAGGTCATATAGTTTTCGAGAAATTAGTATTTTAATTTTAGAAACTTCGGGAGGTCATCTAGCCCTTGTTTGGCAGAGTAGAGTTCTGGGACATGATTTGTATGAAAATAAATACTTAGTACTACTTTGATGCAAATTTTAGTGTAGAGATGTTTTGAAATAGCTTCACAATTAGAAAATGATTTTTATTTTTAATCGAAAAAAATAAAAATTGCTCATAAGAATTATTTTTAATCGACAAAAAAATAAAAATTATTTCGTAACTATTAAAAATAATAGAAAAATATAAAAATTGAGAATTAACTATTTTATATGATTGAAAATTTTTTTGATCAAAAATAATTATTACAAATAACTGATATGAAAAAAAGTTAAAGAATAACTCTTTCAGCATGATTTTTTTAATAAAACTTATAACAGTTACAGTCTATGGTCAAAATTACAACTTTAAAATTGTTTTGCAATTATATTGAATTAATTTATAACTATTTTTGAATTATTAAAATTGTAAGTGAATACAGATAACTAAAGAACAAAAAAAAAACTATTTCATCATCTTCTAACATAACCCTTCAATTCGCATTTTTGAAAATTTAAGAGCCTAAAAATTATGATAATATTAAAATACCACTTTCACTGTTGTTTCATTAAAAACTCAAAAAAAAAAAAAGAAAAAAATTAAAAACAAATTTCCCCGAAAAAAAACTGTCGTTTTCAATGTAAGAAATTCTCAACTTGAAAAACTTCAAATTGGAAAAATTTAAATAAATCACTTATTTTGGAATTAATTTCCCATAATAAATTATGATCATATTAATAATTTCTTGTTTTTTTTAAATAAATTCGAAAAAAAAAACAAAATTAATTTTTTTTTTATTCTTTAACCTGTCTTTATTTAAAATTTCTCTTCCGATTCACAACATCAACCGCTCACTATGTTTTGTTGTTGTGAACCAATAAAAAAACAAAATAAAATCAAATCATATATCGAAATTGTGATATGAAACTCTAATGTGGTTGTTTGGTTAATGCAAGCACAGCAAAAACCACGGAACATCTAAAATTTAAATTAATTAATTTCCATATTCAATTAAGTTTTATCGATTCCAGGAATCTAATCTTTTAGAAAATTTCATATTAGTTACATCTCTATAAGAAACCGAAATTGAAAATTAAAAAAAAAAAAAAAAATGTAAGTTACAAGTGGTGACTGATTTTATAACGCACCTAAATTTGTTTTGGAAAACTTTCAAGTTTTATTTTTTTTTTTTTTTTTGTTTCAAATTTTTGTTTATATTTACTTCATTTATTTATTACCTGTCAATTGCTATTTTAGGTATTCAAAAGACTTGGTATGCTATGATATGCCGCCGTATGGGACACACTAATATAAATTGTGAAAATATAAAATAAAGAAAGAAAGTATTAAATTTCATATACAAAATTGAGTGGAACTATTTCATCTCTTTTTTTTTTTTTTGAATATTTTTTTAATTTTAGATTTGTAAATAATAACTATGTATCTACATATGTATGTATGTATACGCATCAACCCATTATTTGTTTTGAATTTTCAATTAAAATCACATTTTTCAAGTGATATTTTTCAAATGAACATCAGTCTAATGATTTAATTTTTTTTTTTTCCAGATGTTAACCTTAAAGTGTAAGTGTCATTTGAAATTACATTGGTTGGTTCGTGTGGTCGCATAAAAATATTTTCTTGAATGTAAATTGTTCTTTAATTACATCAGAGATAAACAGAGATGTCTAACAGCAGTTTATTTTTGTTAGATGTCGCTACATGTAATAAAATCAAATTCTATCAGAGACAATTTTAAAAAACAAAATGTTAAGTTATTTTTTATATTTGCCTTAATTAACTTGCCTTGGACTTTATATGTTTGTTTCAATTTGCTTCAATTCAACAAAATACCCATTTCAATAACCATTTAACCAAAGTATATCCATAAAAAGAGTATGAACTCATGTATGTATTCATTTGTTTGCACACAAATTCATATGCAAATTTGATAAACATTGTCAGAAATAGACGATAATAAGAATTTTACGTGTAAGAAAAAGAAAAAATATAGTAAACAAAAAAGAGTAACAAAAAAAGTTGGCTGAAATTAAATAATAAAGTTTATAATTTTGAAAAAAATTTTCGACAAAAATTTCGTTGAAATATTTAACAATATTATTTTCTAAATTGTATCAACTATGCATAAAATTTTTAGGAGACCTAGCTAAAACAGCGTTATCATATTCTTTAAATTCTATGATTTGTAAATAGATGTTGTCCTCAGTATTATTTTATAATCGTATACCAATATAATAAATATTTAGGTTTACTAATATAATTAATAAAAAATAATAATGTTTCTAACTCCAAATTATTACTGACAAAAATATTAATAATATTTTATATTATTGTAATGTAATTATAATTTAATATTTTTAATAGGTATATAAGAAAATAATAATGTTTAAAATGCAAATATTAAAATAATAAAATATCAGAATTCATCATCGTATGAGGGAACAAACTAAATTAGAACTAACATTTTTTGCCACCCTGGCTATATAAATAATGGGAGGAAACGTAAACAAATCCAAAGGAGAATAATGAGAACGCAAAATTATTTTACAGTATAAAGCAAAAGGCAAACATCTGTTTTGCACCTTTTCTCTCTCATAATAAATTTGGTATACAATAAGTAAATGTAAATTTTACGTCATTTAACTAATGATATTTTGTTCGGTTTGGTTTAAAAATTAGGTTTACGTAAAATGGGAGTGAATATTCTTGTTAATATAGATTATAGATAATCTTTGCATTCAACTAAGGTGAAATTTACATATGTGTGTGTACTAATAAAGGAATATGGTTATATAAAGTTAAATTTTATATATTTGATAAAGTTAAAATTTGGTTTCTCTTTAAATTCACTATTTTTATTGACATTTCTATGGTGTAAAGAAGCAAAAAAAAAAAACAAAAAAGGAATACAAAATAAATGTGTGCAATACAAGTCATAATCATTATATTTCAATCATTTTCTATTATTATTCAATTTCAATTATTTTCAATCATCATTTTCATTATATTTTTTTTGTGTTTATAATTTGGTTTCTTTTATTAATCTCTTTCTTTTATTATTTCTCTTTCTCTCACTAAGTATATGCAAATGTACGTACATGTGTTATATAGGACTTGCATTTGTTACATACATAATCATATGGCTTAGTTTAATTGAAAATAAAATGCAAACATTATTTATGGAAGAAAACAAAATTTGAACCTATCATCACTCAGTTAGAAATGACTCTTCTCGAATGTAAAAAAAGTTTAATTTCGATTTATGCATGTATATATTATACTTTTATATGCCAATTAGCCGAAATTCTTGGAAGCCTTGAGATGAGATTAAGAGATTTGGTAAAAAGTTCGGCTAATTTGCTTTTTCCGGAATTACAATCATAACTTTCTATGAAAACATTATATCAAGCTGCGATTCTAAAGTTTATTTTTGTAGTTTTAGTACGCTTAAATTGAAGGCAAATATTTCTAAAAAAAAAATTTTTTTTCCTTATTTTATTTTCTATTCTACTAATTACCTGATTTATTACGTATTTTATTGAATACATAAATGTAAGAGTGTGCGTGTTTTGATATTTTATAATTTTGAGTATGTTTATAAGAAAACTTTTTAATGATGTTGCTTGAAATAGATTAACGATTGATTGACCACTTTTTTATATTAAAATATGAATCTAGCTATATGAAGGTTCTTTCACAAATAAATAACTTATAAGTTATATACTTCAATTCTATATACATATATTTGAAAAACGTTTATTATTTTGATTTAAAAAATAAAAAAAGTAATTATTAATAATTTATAGCACTTCATTTTCAATTATGTGAAATGGTTTTTCATTTTCTGGGCTATTTTTGATCAGTGATTTTTTTGTTTTAATTTTATTTTCTTTCTCATTTTTTTTCAATATTTTAATTTTATGCATTCTTTCCTTATACCATTTACAATTTTTCCGAATTAAAACTAAGATCATGAACTGCAACATTGATTTCCGATGTTCTAGCTCGAATATATAAAAAGAAGTTTTCAAGAGAGTCTTGACTGAATGCTCTAGTATTTAATTTTTCAATTTTAAATTTTTTAAATAAATCATTTGCTAAATCTGTTATTGCATTTAAAGTTCTAATCATACCATCGAAACAGTAGATTCTTTTTGTTTTTATTGTAGGAGAAATTTGCGAAATAAAAAATTTCATTTCATTTAGATAATCAATACCCTGAAGTGAAATAGGAGGACGCTTAAAAATTTGGCTGTATTTATAGCAATTTGCTTTGTATTTTCACTAAATGCATCTCTTTGTATTAGTACTTCTATTCCAGCAGTGACATTTCTAGAAAAAATTTGAGTTGCTAGTTTGACATTCATTTTTTGAAAAAAATTCGGTTTAATATGAGCTTCAGATAGTTTCGCACATAATCGAGTAACATTTATAGAATCCTAAGTATTTAATTTCACAATAACAGACCAACTAACTGTACTAACTGCGCAGTATTTAAATTGTATGAAATTAGTATATTTCTAAATGATTTCATTAAATGTGGTACATCAAAACGTAAATGAATAAGTCTTTCCTTGTAGGTAAAATTTGTTGATTGACTCAATTGTGAATATAAATTTTGTATTTGAAGTGGTCTGACCGCAAGTAATTATTTTTATATTTACACCCAAATTTTGGCAAACATCAATGCATTTCAAAATATTTTCCTTCAAAATAACTTCTGGACAACAGTCACCAGATAAAATATAAAATAAGGGTATTTCAAAATTACCTGATAAAATAAAAAGATTATTAAAAAAAGCTAATTTAAATTATTTGAAATTCACCTAAGATACTTCGAATCAAAAACACACACACACACACATGTTTTGCAGGAATATACCTTTCACTACTTTCACCACTACCGTAATCAACATAACTGCATTGTTGTATTTTTTGGATCAAAATCTATAAATGAAGAACTACTCTAATTTTCGTCTTCAACAAAAATAGAGTTTCCCCTTATCATTTTTTTTGCATATCCGAGAGATCCGTATCATTTTTTTTGCTAGATATAAGACGAACAGCGCTTTTTTTCAAATTTCCCTTTTTCGTAAGATCGGAGATTTTGAAATGAGCGTAGCAAATATAAGGTTTTTTTATAATCATAAATGGTATGCAAGTTTCTTTCCACAATTTGTATCTTATTTCATTCAAAAAATAATTTAAATAAGACCGAAATTAAATATAAAAAAATATAATTTAAAACATTTTTTCAAAATAAATATTTTTGGCTGGAACTTCAAAAAATTTTCTTCCTTTGTTCAATGTTTTTTTTTGTTTTTAAAAAAGTAATGCAGCAATTAATTGTCCAATTATTCATTTTTACTTATTTTAATTAAAATGAACTTATTTTGAAACACAAATTGAATTTAATTTTTCTTAAACACAAATACAAAAACTATTTTGATTTACATATGTATGTATCAGAAACAACATAAGTATGAAATGTCCATATAATGCACTGGCTGACATTAAAAAGTTATTTTATTAGTTTCGTAACTGAAATCAGCTCATATCAAAGACAAAATATTCTTTTTTTAATTTTAACTGAGAATCAAACCAAAGGTTTGTGTTTTTGGCACTTCTCAGTTTTTTTTCTTTTAAAACTGAGAAGTAGCAAATAAAAAAGTGCATGATATTTTGCTCGCATTTATACATCTCTGTATTAGTCTGATTACATTATGAGCGCCTGCAAATCTTTTAATTTTTAAATTTGGCATAATATTGTACTTGATTGATTTAGGATGTACACGAACCAATCCTCTCCAATTGGGGATATTTTTTTTCTTCTTCCATGTAATATTTACAATCTGAATAATTTACAATTCAGTTAGTTAAATACCTTTGTATTTTTTACTGGCTTAAAGCTATTCTATGATGACACTTCAATATTTATTATACCGGGTGTACCAGAGCATGCGTATCAGCTTTTTAAGAAGTGAAGGAGCCGTTATTTTAAATTTAAAAAAAAAAATTATTAACTAAATCGAGAGTGCTCTATCAATTGATGATATTTTCAACTTCCGGGAAGACCGCAAAAAAGTTTTTAAGATCAAAATTCGCCGAAATTGGCCGAAATCGAGATTTTCAAATGGGAAGGGGTATTTTTTTATGCAAATTCGGATTCTACGTCAAAAACTAAAAAACTTTTGTAAAGTAAATTTTTCTTTTCTTATAAGATTATTTGCCAGGATGTTTGGATGTATTTCCAATTTACTTTCGTACTTTGAACAGTATTTTGATATTTCATCATGTATACTGAAAGAACCTGCAAATCGTTGTGGATTAAACTATTTGGCATGAACCACGAAACATCGACCATCATTTTTAGAACTTTGTTCTGAAATTTTTGAATTACATCAATGTTGGTTTTACAGCACTCCAGAGCTGAATTCCGTACAACCATATAGGTTTAAGAATAGCTTAGCAGCACCTTGTTTTCCAAAGACAATTCTGATCCTTCTTTACCCATTAACCAATATAAGCTTCTCAGCTTTTAATCTAATTATGCGCGCTTACAATTTATGTGCTTCTTCCCAAATATCTGACATAATACTCCTGAGTTATGACTGTATTGTTCAAAGTTACTATGGGATGCAGTTACTTTTCCACAGTGTAATTTGATGGCAAGATGACATCAAGAGCTTCAATGAAAGTTTTACCTTCATCATTTTCATCTTTGCGTTCAATTTTCCATCCGTTGAACCAACGCATATTACTTGAAGGTTTTAATGTGTTATCACCAAAGAATTTTAAACTTAACCATGCCAACCAGAAATTGGTACGAATGCAACAGCAGCTGGATTATAACCAATTTTCTTTTTGTTATGATAACACTTCTTTCTTGATTTCTTCATAATGGAATTCATTACGGTAGTTCAGATGAATTCAACAATCAATTGTTTCACACCAATAATGAAAACAAGTAAAGCATGTTCAAGTGTTTAACCATTTTTCGAAATACCGGCTTCAAATTTACCAGTATTTGCAGGAACAATCAATACTGTACAATCAGTTTGTGAAGTGCCAGTGATCACGTTCTTAATGAAATCACGATGCCTCATCAATAATGGTGACGAGGATGTTTCAAATTTCCATAAAGAAATATCGATGTTTATACCATGTTCCCGTTCGGCTTTCAATTTATCCAAAACCTAAATATTTTTGAAGAAATATTTTCCAATTTCTTGAACTTTTTCCTCTAATTATTGAATTGTACATTTATCAATACTGACCCATTTATAAAACAAATTCCCAGTAGTGGTTGATTTACCAGAATCGAAATGTCTAATTGCGGCAATATTAATATGAATTTTTTTTTGTACCCATTTTTTTTTATTTTTAAATGAATTTAAAGAAGATTAACAGAACAAACAAGCAATGCTACAACGGCTACAAATCCGAATAAAGTGGATCTTCGATCCGACCAAAATGCAGTTCGCCAGTACTACAAATTTACAACAAAATTAACTATAACTAGCAAAAATACAAAACTATAGTAGCACTTACAATAAAATTTGAATTTGATTTTTTTTTTTGCTGTAGTTTAGCATTTTAATTCAATTCATTGCAATTTCATTTCAATTCAATTTCATTTCAATTCGACTTTCATTTCACTTTCATTTCACCTTCCATTCCGTTTCTACTCGCTGTACAAAGCCTAACCAATAAAAGCATATATTTTTATAGCTAGGTATACACATTTATACAGCTGACATAGTTTAGCTTTATATTTTCTTCAGAATATCCACCTTCGTCAGAAATGTAAACAAAAATTCAGTGAAAATTTTATTCAAAATTAATGTGCTTTTTTTAATACCAACGATTAAGAATCATATAACAGAAGGACGACTAGTGTTTAATTCTGTTAAATTTTGGTACCTGATGAGACAGGAATTTTGAACAAGTAGTTCTAGCAAATGAAAATAACGGTAATTTATAAGGATGTTTCTTTGATTTATTTACAATTTGATGTTGTTTGTGGAGTTGATATTTTATACTACGTAAATAAACTCTTGAATTAAATCGGAAAATTATATGAGCCTGACAGTAGTATTTTTTACTATATAATAATACTGTCATGTACAAATTAGTCAAATTTGTAAAGAGAGTTTTAAGATACCATAGCTAAACTGCTTACTTAATTACTTATATGCCCCATCGAATTCAAACGCAAGTTTTAAACTACAAAATATAATATTTTTTTTAAAATGCACAAAGTAACACAGGGGTGCATATTAAAGGTTAAGAGAAACAAAATCAGCAATAATAAATGAGAGTAAGTTTTTGTGACTTAAAAATCTGGGATCAAAATTGATTTTTTTATTATTGTGATTAATTTTCTAAATGGAAATTATTAAAATTCTCCTAAAAGATGGTTGATTTGGATTTACAGACACAGAATATATATATATATACATACATATGAAATTGAAGTTCACTGTCACGACATACTATATTATTAAAATGATGAGAGCTTTTGTTTTTATAAATAAGTAAATTAGAAATGAGAAATATGAAAAACATGAAATAGAAAAAATTGAGAAAACATTGTTAGCAGAAATAAAATTGATTTGAATTTGAAAATGGGTGGAAACATAAAAACAAAAAGTAAATTTAAATTTAGGTATTTTTTTTTTTTGTTTTTTAATTTGTTTTTTCTTTTCGTTTTATTTTTTATCTCGCATCAAATTGAATATAATTTTTATTTTATGTACATGATTTACTAAATGTACATATTTAACCTTAGGTGATTAAATTAAGGTACATTTTTTTCTCTTCTAGGATAATCGTGAATTTACCTCAATTTTTTAGAATTAATAACTCAAAAAAAAAGTTTTATATTAATATTATCGAATGCTCTCTGGTCAAGGTAGGTTAGGTTTATTCTATTTACAAAAAAAAACTTATTCAAATGTATTTGATCTAATGTGATTTTGATTCCTATCACTAAGTTCGAATATTTATAAACTGAATAAAAATATATCGAAAGTGTTCATAATTGTATAGGAAAAATTTGGCCGTCACTGTGCAGATTTTTTTTTCTAACATTGTTCAACATAAAATGCAGAAGAGAAGAAAAAATCATTTTAGCTGATTTTCTGTTTAAAAATATTCATGAAACGTTTCAAGTAAATTTTTCAGCAAGTCAATCGATAATCAATTACAGTGAACTAACTACTAATCATCATCTAGGTTTATGGTATACAAGTTCCACTTAGACTGTTGAAGTTTTCTTAATTTATTCATTTGTCAAATAAATAAATTGTAAATACAATTTGGTGATCACTAAAATAAAATTTAATTATGCTATTATGAAAACAAAGTTGCTCTCAAATATATATAGTTTTCCATCTTTAAATTGTTGGCTTATATCTATCTTATATCTATCAAGAAGTCAAAAGAAAAAAACTTTTA
Organism: Argyra leucocephala; assembly: GCA_963942445.1. Taxonomy (NCBI): domain Eukaryota; kingdom Metazoa; phylum Arthropoda; class Insecta; order Diptera; family Dolichopodidae; genus Argyra; species Argyra leucocephala. The sequence continues at coordinate 4,699,860 of OZ012681.1, read as the reverse complement.
TCTGGAAAACAAAACGATTCCTAGTATGCTCTGTTCTGCGTAAACGCTAATCTTGGAATTGTAAAAAAAAAATTATATTAGTGCCCGTCACGCAATTTCGTAAATTTACGATTCGTATTATTTTGGTTCTTTTATAACGCTAGTTTGCTACACTTCATACTAAAAACCAAAAAAGTTTGCTACACTGTCATACAAAAGCTTTGTAAACGAACGGATGATAAAATACGAAATCGTAAATTTACGAAAGAAAAATAAGAAGCCTCTGAGCTATTTAATTTTCATGTCGTATCTTCGTATCTTCGTATTGTTGACAGTTAATGTCAAATATCAATAATAAACAAAAACAAATACAAATTATCAACAAAATATTAATCAAATTAATTTTTTCTTAACAAACTTAAACATGCAAAATTAAAAATAAAAATAAATTTAAATGTGTAAGTGAAATTTTTATAAAAAAGAAAAATAAAAAATAAATTAAAATAAACATTTGTATTCACTTTTGAAATGTTTTCTAGAAGCATGGATTCAGCTGTTATTACGAATTTACGAAATGAAAAATACAAAATTTACAAATTTACTCTTCACGCAAAATTGACATTCGTAAATTTACGAAATACGAAGATACGAAATGCGTGTGACGAGCGCTATTTATTTTTATATTTAAATTGTTTTTGAATTGTCTTTTAAAGCCACTTCTGAACTAGGATCGTTCTCTCGACTTCTGTTGGCAAGTAAAATTTGTGACTGCAATAATATTGTGAAACAATTCTGACAACTACGATGAACACTAACATTTACTTTTCAACTGCAATAAATAGATTTATTGTATCTCTTGATCAATAAATAAAAAGTTTGCAATACTGAGCACATTCCGACATAATGAATTCACTCATATTATTTTTCTACTGTATAAAATACAATTGCTGCAGTAGAAACTTTCGAAATTTTAGAACCCCACTACATGAGCTTACAACATTGAAAGAATGAATAAATAATTTTGACTTAATGACTTCTTTAATTTAATCATCATCCTGTCAAACGTCATTGTCCTGTCAAACATCATCATTGTTATACAATCTCATCCGGGCAGCATAAAATGGAGCCAGAATTAATTCAATAGACAAATTTATTCTATTCCAACTTTTCGCCTTACTATTTTCGAAATTCTACTTAAACCCCTTTTTTTCGTTTTATTTCTTTTTCACTTACTTACTTTCACTAGTGTAGGGATTCGACACAGCTTGGATATATAATGTTATGTGACAAGAATGTTATTCAGTTTGAACTATCATCATAATTTTTCACAAAATAGGTTCTATTCTTTGTTACAGACGAATTTTACAATCCATCAAGGGATTTGAATCATATCGTTGATTGGCATTTTTCTGCATTACTTACTAATTAAGCAGTTCGGCCATTTTTGGTATTATAATGCTAAATTTAGCTTATTTTTATCTCGTTTAGCATTATGAATTTTTATTTAGCATTTCGCATTGTTTTTAGCATTACGAAAAAAATATTTAGAATTTTTATTCGCTTCGATGTGGCATTTTTATTCAGGGGTGGCAGGCCGAATTTTTTGAACAGAATTTTATTACGAAAACAAATTTGAAACCTTTTTGAAATATATGAAAATTCTGTTTCAAAGTGTGTTTGTCATAGCTTTCAATTAGCTGTTTCTATAGTGCAGCTGCTGAATTTTTACCAAGAAATTTGAAATTTTTAATGAGCGAAACTGACAACTGGTTCTTTAGATCATCTTCTCGTCAAAAATCATACATTGAATTATACCGGAACTGAAATAATAATCATAACCCTTTAAAATTTGCTCAGTCGTGTCAAATACTATTGCTATCTCGCTGCTTGGCTTGATAGAATACTCAATCAATGGTAATCTTTAAAGGAACATTTTAATAAAGATAAAAATTCTGCTATAAATTATGCATATTTGTGTTTTTTTGAATCCAATATTACTAATGTACAAAATGTTAGCAAAGAATTTGAAAACAAAAACGTTGATCCCACCAAGGTTTTTACAGATCTAATTCAATAACAAAAATTTGTTACATTATAATTCCGAAGCCACACAATTTCGATCCTCTAAGAAGTTCTAATATTTGAATTTTGGATAGAGGTTTTAAATTTTCAGAATGCTGACGGAAACCAATCTTGAAGATGTTTTGATATATGATTTTGCTATAAAAATTTTAAGTTTACCAATAACAAATGCAAAAGTTGAACAAAGTTTTAATGTGCGATGGATCTTATTAAAGATTTAAACTCAGGAATAGAATGAAAAACGAAATGTTAAATTCAATTTTAACAATTAAATATGGTTTGAAACAACTTAATAAATGTTGCAATAGTTTCCAAATAAATGAAAAAGATGTAAAAATAATTGGAACTAAAAAATTATATAATAATTTTAGGGAAGATGACAATGCAGTATTTGACGAAAATTTCATATATACTAATGTATTGGTGATAATGTTGATTTGCAAGAATTTGATTTTGGTTTTGCTTAAAATATATAAGAATTATGATATTATGTTTAGAAACAAATGGAATAAATGAACAGAAATGTATAGTTCTTATTTATTTCATTTTTTCGTTTTTTTAGCACTTTTTTTGATATATTTAGCATTTTTTCTTAGAAATTTTTAGCATTTTTTATATAAGTAATCTGGCATCACTATGACGAAGTTTTACAACTTTTCATGACGTTTAGCATTTTTATGGAGATATGAGTTGGTTACTCTGGGGTGGAATTGTGTAACTTTGTTTCAAACATTTCGGTCGAAACAAAATGTTGTCGAAACAAAATTTGGATGACATTACGTAATTTGAAACGTTAATTTGTTTTGAAACGCGCGAAAAAACAGTGAAACACTTTACATAATTCCATTTTTGATTTGTTTCGTTAAAATTTCAACAATTACTGCTAGAAAATAATATTAAAATAAAAAAAATGGAACTGAAAGAAATTGCAACTGGATACAAGTAAAAGAAGCTAATAATAATACCAACATTTTTTTTTTTTTATTCTGACAATTTTTTTTTCTTTACAGAAAATCATTATAAATTTACTTAATTTTTCATTTTATTGGAATTTTTATTTCTGTGCGTTTCTAAAATAAATATTCCAATAAAAATCATGTATTAATTTATTATTATTTTTAAAATTTACCTAAAAGCGTCAACTATTTTTCAATCGCCAAAATTTGGTCGTATCAAATGTAAAAAAAGTAGCGTTTCAACCTTACGCAATACCAAAATATGTCGTAGCAATTTTGAAAAGATTGAAACAAAATAAAAATGGTCGAAACAAAATTATGCAATGCCTTTTTTTAAAAATAGTCGAAACAAAACGACGTTTCAAATTACACAATGCTACCCCTGTAATTCAGGTATAGAGAGATACAATAATCTCGTTATCTTCCTAAAATTACATTTTATTATCTTAAATGGTCTTAAAAATGCTTTTGATTTTAACTTGGTAAATTTTTCTTGATGTAAATCCAAATATATTTTAGGTCGACTAGTTTTAAAGGTCGAAAATTAAAATGCATAATTGAATTTCAAGTTTGAGGTAAATTTCAATTTCTTCAAATTTTTATTTAGTGTAAAAAAAATTGTTTTTTTTTAAGATCGTGAGGAAAATTTTATGCAAATTTCATTTTATTTTTCATTTCTTTTTTCAATTTGATTTATTATTATGTTATGATGAATTTTTATTTTTTGTTAAATTATGTCAAATAAAATTAACAAATAAAATTTAACAAACGTTTTAATAATCTTACAATCTTTTCTACATTACAACAGTTGTTTTTTTATTTTTATTATTATAAATTTAGTTGTCCAATTCTCGTTAGTTGTGCGTTTTTGTTTATGTTTTTTTTTGCCATAACAAAAATTTCATTTTCATTTCTCACATTGAAAACTCACAACCTGCTGAATTTCATAATAATTGATAACCACAGTAGCAGTAACATTAACAAGAGTAACAACAACACTTTTACTAAGCGAAAAAAATATTGTTATAAAATTTTCATTTAATATAAGTAAATAAATAAATTTATTAAAGTTCAATGATTTTATGAAAAAGTATACATATACAGTATGTATATACAAGAAGATTTTTGACAAGTTAAATGTTGTTTTAATGAAATTTCACTTCCATGTTTATTCGTGGAAATCAATTTTACATAAAACATGTACTAAGAGATAAGACTTATCACATATAATTGAATATGATCTGTTGAATGATATAAATTTGAAATGCGTGTTAATGTGAATAAAAAACGATTTCTAATTATAAATTTTTGTATATTATCCATCAATTTTGTATTTTAACTAAATTTAAAATAATATAAGCATAATACAGTAAATTTTTAACTGTTTTTCGTTCTATACGACATTCTTTTTCTTTATCAATTTCAAATATTATTTTTACAGCTATATCATTCATTATTTCAATTTTAGGTTAATTATCATAAAACTACACAGTACCTACACACACAATACACAATAATTTATCCATTTTAATTGAAACTACTCAAAATCTAAAATGTAAGTAAAAATATTTTTTTTTAAATTATAGACTTTTAAAATTAAGTAACATAAACAATTTCACTTAATTTTAGCTTTTTTTTTTTGTAACTGTGTACAACATTAAATAATCATTAAAAATTACAGTAGCTTTAATACCCACACATTTATCTATGCATAGTATATTACCACAATTTAATGATCTAAAATGTATTTTGTTTAAGAAGAAGATATTGAATTCCAGTTATTTATCAGATTCATTCAACACATACAGGTGTCAATTTCAATTTTGAATTATTTAACCAGCCAACCATTTTACAATTGAAAATTTTTTTGAAAATTTTTCGTGCAAGAATTTTCACATATAGTGTATGTACATACTCGTACATACTTTATTTTTTGTTTTTTTTTATTCTATAGTAAATGAGTAGTAATCATCATGATGATGATCATTAAACATTATAATGATCATCATTATCATTTATATTTTATGATGAGTTAATTCATATATTGCGTCTTCAAATGTGGCTATTTATTACAAGATACCTAGTGTTGTACCTGATATTAAAAACAAAGTATGTATGTAAGTAAATATATGAAAAGTGTTGAGCGTCGTAATTGTAAAATTTCGTAGTTTGAATTTTTGTCTTTGTTTTGTTTTAATAAGAATGCGAATGTTTAGAAAAACAGAAAAACTAATTATAGTTAGTTTGGTAGTTTTCAAATTTCATCAAATTGTTGAACTAAAAACTTACAAAAAGAAAAATCAAAATTTCAAAATTGGTTTTGAATGTCTGGTACTCTGGTAGTCTAATTGTTTTATTTAAAAAAAAAAATTAATTATATCATAATTTTACAGAATAAAATCATGATGTTATTAGTAAGAGCAAAACAAAAACAACAATTTTAGAATAAAGAATATCGAGTTACAAAAACTTGAAAACGATTTTAAATAGTATATGTAATAAAGTATGATATTTATTTATTTATTTATTTTAACATTTGATCCTACAGATAAATCTATAAGCCAACTTTATAGGTCCTTTTCCCTTTCGAAATGTGGGCCTTTTTATTAAATTATATTAATTATTTGGAATATATTTTTGTATATTATATATTTATATTATTTTTTTTATTAGTTATATTATATCTTTATTAATTATTAAATTATATTTGAACCGATGTGGTTGTATTGAAAATTACATTTTTCAGTAATTTTCACCATTTGAAAATTTTTTCGGTTCTCACGGAGTTTGAACCCGTGCTCCTTCATTTTATTTATTATATGGTAATTTATTTAATTAATATTTAAAATTACGAATTGGACTCAATATTTTATTTATTTAATTATTAATACAATTGAGCCAATTGTATATATTTCGATACAATAGTTTTTTTTTTTTTTTTTTTAAATATCAGTACACAAAAAAATATAATATTACGAAATTAATATAAGACCATACCAAAGAAGACTAATCTATAATTCAACTATGATCACAAATTAAAATATTATTATAATTATTAAAAGACTTATTCGTCCATCTAGCACTACATCTAACACTAAACTGACCGTTATCAATAGATATTGTATTGTTATTACCTAGACAAATCCTAGTTATAGAGTTTATAACATAGACTATGATTGATTTTATGACTTATACCAAGATGTTATAAAAATTAAAAACATCTGTGAGTTATAGGAATCAATGTAAAATTTCACAGTAAAACCCTATTGCTAACTAATTTGGTTTTACTATTTTTAATAAATAAAAAGAATCATTATCCAATTCATTATTAAAATGTAACATATACATATAAGTACAAATTTTATATCAACATTATAACTTAATTATTTTACTTAAAAAATTTAATTACTTCTTCATTTAATTAATTAAAAAATTATGTTAAAAACTATTAAAATTACATATTTTAAATTATTTGAACAGCTTCAATCAAGGTTATATTTATGAAAATTTTCAAATAGCATGCATATTTCAATAAAAACAATATTCATTCAAAATTGCTTCCGATTCTGCTTCATTGATTCATGCATAAATTACATTAATGAACATAATTTCAAATATGTACAATGTTGTACAATGTAATAATTACACCATAATCATGCAAATAATATTGAAATTGTTTGAACAAAAGCGGCAAATAATTTCAATGCTTAAATGTAGCTTTGTATGTTCTTCTTAATTACCATATTAAAGTATTTCAAGGAGTTTTTAAACTAAAAATAAATTAAAATTAGTTTTTTTAATTTGAATATTAATCATATTATATTATGTATAAAATAAATAATTTTATCATATTACTGTTTTGTGATTTACTCTCATTCCACTTTGATCTCTTCAATACTATTTAGTTCTTGGTACTTGACATTAACTGGCGCAATAAATTCTCAACCCCATGATCGCTCAAAAAGAAAGTAAAAAATAAAACACAATTTGCTCAGCAGTCGCAGACACAATTTTTAAAGTTAAATTAAAACAGAAATAATAAAATTAATATTTCTGAAAATCAAAGTAAATTTTTTTCTAATAAACGACAATCAAATAGGGAAAATCATTAAAACTTTAGAAAATATTAACGAGTAGATATTCCGTAAAGAAATTTAGAAAAAAAATGCCTGTTCCAAAAAAATTTTTTTTTGTTCATGGAACACTTGTTCTAATATCCAAGGTCAAATATTTATTAACCTAAAAATTATATAATTTTTAATGGAACTCAAATTATAATTTCAATCAATTTAATAATTTAGCAATCCAATTAAACCACAAAATTTCATAACATATGTTTAAATACAGGTAGGTTTAAATAATTAATAGAAAATTAAAAAAAAAATGTATAAACATTTGAATTGAAATATATAGCTATTTAAGCTATGAACTTACAAGTCACACTATAAATCATTTATTAAAAGTTTATGAATACAAATTAACAATTTTAAAGGTTCATTAACAATATTATTTCGAATTGAAAACCCTTTATTTTTTTTAATCCAATTTTTCAATTATCAAACCATCTTTTAATTTAGAGGGTGTTCCATTTAGAGAGAGGCATGAAAATTTACATTTTATGTATGTATGTATTTAAGTTTTATTATAAAAAAAATCAAATATATATAGAGTAATCACGCAGAACAAAATATATATTTTACTTTATCTTAAATTTCATTTTTTTGTGGTACCGCAGAGAGTATAATAAGGGTATTCAATCTACACGAATAGGTGTAGATTGAAGGTGTAGTCTTGTATTAGGTGTAGAAATGTACAAGTGTATTGTCATTGTAAAATTTTGTAACTATTGTACTTTTACTAGGTCTGTATGTTAACTTTTATTTGAAAAAATTTGCAAATGAGAGGAAAAATCACGTGATCATAAAATTTTCCGAGAATAGTTAAAATGTTCTCTTTTGCAAACAAAAGTAGTAAACATACGCAAAATTTGCATAAATTTATCCAAATTTTTTTATGTCAAAAATTAAGTGATTTTTAGGTTATGAGATTTTTTTAAATTTGAATCAATTTAATATCTTTCTGAAATTATTTGTAAAATTATTAAATCTTTTTGTTGAAAAAAATTAAATTAAATCATTTTTCGTGGTTTTGGTCTTTTTGTCGGTAAAAAGTTATATAAATAAGTTTTCAGGTTAGGTATACAACTTTTTATTTATTTTAGTCATACCACTTTTTATATGAAAAATATTTTATTGACATTTAAAACAACAACAAAAAATTGACAGTAAATTTTAGCAAATTTTTGCAAATACAAATTTCATTTGCAAAAATTTATTTAAACCGCTGTCAAAATTCTACATCGAGTACAACATCAAAAGTACAAGGGTGCGTTCATTAAAACGTTGTACAAATCATTATAGATCTACATCTACTACACTTCCACACCTAATCGTAAATACCCTTAATATATTTTTGATATGTCTTACTACCCCAAATAGTAAAATATAACACTCTTTTTTGTGGTTTTATCTTAAAAATATACAGTTTGATATTTTTCATAATTTCATTGCCAAAAAAATCCTACACAATTACACAATAATCAATCGAAATTCCAAATGTAAAAAAATATAAATCGATAAATTTTTATTATGAAAATTTAATAAAAAAATATCATAAATTTAACATAAAACTTTGAAAATTAAGAGAATTAGTATAGTAAGAACTAATAATAGAATAATTAGCATTCCTAAAGTTGAATTTTTATTAATTTTATCTGTAGAAAAATTCAGATTTTCTAGAATTTGGCATCTTCAATTTTCAATCCAAAAAATATAAGACCTAATTAGTCGGACTTTAAGTTAACTGAAGTAAATGTCAAACTCATGTACGTACTTATGGGTTTGCATAAAACCAACCTTATTATTTTATACCAATTAAGTTAACTTAAGTTTCAGTTTCATTAAAAAATCTACTTTTCGTAGCTGGTACAATTCAGTTCGTAGATTACTTACGTAAAATGAGATTTGAATGAAATTACATTCGATTTGTGAATAAAACCAATATAAATAAAAGAAAAGGTTGTTTATGTATGTTATATTTGAATTGAGTTCTAGCTAATCAAATAAAGTTTTATCAAGCGTAATTTAAGTTGGCTGGTTAACCCTAAGTAACTTTAAGTTTAGACGTAAGTTTAACGAAACGTATTAATGTAACTTAAGTACGGCTAATCAAATTAAATATCTGACAAATGTGGATTTTTATCTATAGAACTAAACGTTAAAAATTTGTCGTTAATAAGTTTGTTCAATAGATTTGGAACAGAATCGGACAGAATTGTTTTGGAAATGACATTTGAATGTCAAACAACTTAGGATACTTAAAACTTAGAACAGAAAATTGTACTGGACACCTTTTTTGGTCTTTTTCAACTTTTTTGATCCATTTTTCTTTTTTAACTGTCAAAATTTATAGAAAAAACAACAACAAAAAAGTTGTCCAAAACTGTTCAGAACAAATAATATCAATTTAGAACTGTTTTGGACAATCTACTGAACACCGATCACAACAATTTTGGAAAAAAAAAAGTTTAATTAACGGAAACAACTGAACACAATTAAAAATGATTTTTTTTTTACTCTAGATCAGGCCTGGCCAACCCCAACTGAATAATGAGCCAAGTTAAAAAAAATTTATAATTGTATGAGGCGAAAACAAAATTACGAAATAAATTTTGTAAATGAAATTTTTCAAACATTACAAATGTATTAATGGGAAACTTGTTTCTTCAATTGCTTGGATAAATCGTCCATATCAATTTCTATTTTGAATGTGGCAATTCGTAATTGATTGTTCAAATTTTTATTAGTCATTGATCCACGATATTTGTTTTTAATAAACGTAATGTTTGAGAAAAAAGATTCGCATAGTCCGGTACTCCCAAAAACACTTATGATTTTCGCAGGGAATTTTCTTTGATTTTTGCATAAAAAAATCAATACATACGCTTAAAAAAAAACAAATGCTGTTTTTGATTTTGCATTTTTTAGGGGGAAACAAAAATGAATACATATCATGTATTATTCATACTAACAATATAGCTCTAAATTTAAGGCCCTTCTTTATATTTGGAATATTTTACAAATATTAATTTGTAAATTATTTTGTGAGCCCCAAATTATCTCCCAATGAGCCGCGGGTTGGCCAGGCCCGCTCTAGATGCTTCTCTAAATCATTTACTGAACAAACCGAAAAATATGATAACCTAAAAATGTCATTTTTATTTTTTAACAAACCAAGCAGCTTTCTGATGTAGAACATTTCAGCACTTAAGATTTTTGTAGAAAAATCGTTTGACCACTTTTTATTTCAAAACGAGAATTTTTGTTACTTCAACTCAATCCTCTCAAATTAAAACGTTTACCAATTTATTTTTTTTTTTCTACTTTGCCTTATAGAAATTTTGTAACGAAAAAATTACAGACTAACGACGAAACTGAACAAAGTATTATCAAATTTTGAATTTTCACTTCTAATCGGAACACCCATTAGAAATATTAAATACACATCCAAACAATAGATAGTAGTGAAATTTTATTCTGATTACCTTAAAATTATAATATTGAGAAAAAAAAAATTACTCAATTTATAAAATGGTCATCAAAATTATTCATCATTATAATTTGTTTTTTTATTTTTTTCAAATTGTCTTCTGAACTCTTATCAACTTTTCAACTTGCAACTTGCATTGCATAATTTACAAAACAAAATAATTATTATTATATTATGTGTGTTGGTATGGTATGCATATGAATACCTAATTGACCTTTATGAAGGCTGGACAAAAAGAAAAAAAAAAAAACGTTTTTTTTTTAATGATTACTGTTTAAACATTACTTAACAAAACTTCAGACTTGAATTGAAAACAAAAGAAGGTAACAAAATCTAAACGTAACGTAACTGACCATCTTTTACAGACAATGTGAATAAAAGAATTTAATAATAATCACAAAGAAATCACAGTTGAGCTTTTCTTAATACAAACATGTTATGTGTGTGTCAATCATCAACCATCATCAAAATCAATTCTTTTTTTCTTTGAATTGAATTCAATTTCTTTTGAATTTTTATTTTTTTATGATATTTCTTTGAAAAAGCTTTACTGTATATTGAAGATTTAAAAAAAAAAAAACGTTTTACTCAATAAAAAAAACTTAAAAAAAAAAACAACAAAAAATGTGTGATTAACTGTTATTAGTTGAATGAATATAAAATGAAAATAGAAGTTATGGTTAAAGAAAAACAATAACAGAATTGATCAAAACAGTATCATAAATAAATAAAGTAATTTTAATATTTGAATATATATATATAGGTTTTGTCATCTCTAAAAACAATTAAAAAATATAAATTTAGGCCTGAATTAGAGATATTTAACTAATCACACGAACGTTTGATTTATTTCAGTGCAATAAAATTATAAAAAAATATATAGCTATATGTATGTACATTGCAAAACAAAATTTAAACTATTATAAAAGGTTTCAAAATTTAACGGTTATTTATTCCGTAGAAATTATGATGTGATGAAATTGATACAATACCTATATAAAATGATAAAAATAATTCCCACATTATGACAATTTATTAATTTATTTTATCAAAGGTCTAACCAACATTCAGAATAACATTACAACATTATCACATTTTCTTATATTCCAAAAATTGTTAGAACCTAAAAAATAATTAATAAATGGATTAGTATTCATTTTTGCAAATTCGAATTAGTCAAATTCTAAAAATGGCATATAAAAGTGCACGCATAAAATTAACACCCACAGCCAATTTTTGTTTCCATTTCTCAACTAAAAAATTTCTTTTTAAATTGAATTCTAACATAAATTAAAATAAGTTTTGTATGCCTTCATCATACTTTTTTATTTGCCATTTTTCCATTTGTTTGTTGTTATACAATATTATTGCTTCGTTCAGTACCTAATCGGTTCTTTTGTTATACTTATCCGGTACTTTTGACACCATATTCATAACTATTTTTATTCCTAAACAAAAAAATATAAATCTCACGTAAATTCACTACTTAAGCACAGAGAGTTTGGGTAATTTACGTAAACAGAGATGTAGAGTTTGTAAAGATGCATAGAAAATAACATAAAAAACTATGACAATATTTTGATAACTCTAAATCTACGTTTACGTAAATTCTCTGATGGATAAATTTAAAATTCAATTCGTTTTAGACGTAGGTCATAGTTTTATAAGAACTAACCGTAACGAATGCAGGCAGGCTAGCAAATCAAAAAATAAAATATCAAAGAAGATATTTTGTTTTATATGATTTTTTTTAATTATAACTAATTTGATTCTAAACTTTTAATTTAAAAAAAAATTCAAATTTATAACGGCCGGTAACTGCAAAATAAATTCATGAGACTATTATCAATTCATTACTTATAAAGAATTATTGAAATACTTTTGAAGTACTAAAGTAGAAGTACTGAAATATTTTTTTAAGTATTTTGAAGTGTTCTTTATCAATATCAATCTTAAGCCAGTAACCAAAAATAAAATCTTTAATACACTGGTTTTGGATTATGAAAAAATTGAATCCGATAATTTTTGGACAAACATATAAACAGTTACTGTGTATTTTCGTTAGAGATTTGCAAAATCTAATTGTAAAAAATACAAAATCTGTTGTAGTAAAAAAAAGATAAAAATAAGGCCATTTGAATGACAAAGGATATAAATTTGATAAAATTAAAATCAGGGACTACAAATATTCTAAGAAATATAAAGAAAATAGTCTGAATTTATACAAAAATATGAAAGTCGAGGTGAACAAATTAATTCTTCAAGCTAAGAAAAACTTTTTCTCTAATGAAGTCCAGCATGGCATATCTAACGGTAAAAATCTTTGAAATTTCTATAATAAGATAATCTATATAACACAGATACATATACAAGCAAAATCCAAGTGTTAAAATCTTAATAATTAATAATGATACCATCACTAATGAGCATGATATAACTAACAAAATTAACTCTTATTTTGTTAATGTGACTGATGCACTTAATATATCTAGTAGTCCGATAGATTACATGTTTATTAATAGAACTTCAAGAACAATCCACAATAAGCAGAAATTGAACAGATTATTGCAAATCTAAAACCGTCCGCTGCCACAGGTTATGACAACATTTCAACTAAGTTTATTCAAAAATTTTCAACCTAACTCTCACCGATATTAGTCAAATTAATAAATAATTCTTTTCATAACTCAATATTTTTTCACAGTCCCTTAAAACAGCAATAGTTATACCTATTCATAAAGCAGGAAATACAACTGATCCATCAAATTACCGTCCCATCTCTGTTCTAACCAGTCTTTACAAAATATTTGAACTAGTTATAAAACACCGCCTTAATATTTTCCTCTCAAATAATAACATTCTACACAAAGAGCAATATGGTTTCGAAAAAAATTCAAATATAACAGCAGCTTGCTTAAGTTTAACCAACTTTGTGACAAATAATATTGATAGTGGAAAATTTGTTGCAATTATAGCTTTTCAAAAAGCATTCGACTGTGTAGACCATATGATTCTCTTGTCGACAACGGATAACCTTAACTTTGATCCTAATGATGTGAATTTTTTCAAAACATATTTAACTGGTAGAATACAAAAATTCAAAATATGATCGTTCTTCAGCAACATCTTTATTATAAAAAAAGGAGTTCCACAGAGATCAATTTTAGGACCAGATCTTTTCAAAATATATATTGACGACATATCACGCTTAGATGTTGCAGGATCTATTAAATTATTCCGCAGGGCAGTCACTTAGGACCACTACTGTTCATTTTATCTATTAATGATGTAACAACAATTTTGAGAAATAGCAGCGTATCCATATATGCTGATGATGTCAAAATCTTTAAGGCAATTAAGTCACCTAATGAAGTTACTTTACTTCAAGAAGATCTTAATTTGTTCTTAAACTGGTGTGACGTCAATGGATTAAAATTGAACGTGGAGAAATGTGCTCAAATCAGTTACACTCGTCGGACTTCTTCGATAATTTCGAATTATACCCTTGATAACAAGATTATCAAGAGAGTTAGTTGTTTTAATGATCTCGGGGTCATGTTTGATGATAAATTATCATTTAAACAACATTTCAACATTATCGTCAATAAAGCAAATTCAATACTAGGTTTTATTAAAAGATGGTCAAAAGAATTTAATGACCCTTATGTAATTAAATCTCTATTCACTTCTTTAGTTCGCTCAAATCTAGAATGGTATGGTCACCTAACTACGTCGACCATATCAATAGGATTGAAGCTATTCAAAAGAAGTTCCTTAGACCTTCTAGCTTTAAGAAACCTTCCTTGGTCTGATCCTATACGTTTACCACCTTACAGAGACAGTCTAAAACTTTTACACTTAAACACTCTTGAATCCAGAAGAATAGTTGCTGACATCGTATTTCTTTTAATGATTAATTCTGGAAAAATTGATTCACTAATTATCAAAAATAAGATCAATCATCATCGTAATATTAGTACACGTTTTCGTTCTGAAAATATATTCAATGTTGTTCATCATCGTACAAATTATTGTAAGTTCGAACCCATTAACAGAATCTTTCTCTTAGTTAACAGAGTTAGCAGAGACAACATTAATCTTTCTATGTGAATAAGGAACAACTTAAAATTAACTTGTTTTCTTTGTTACCATCACCTCTTATTTTCGTCATAAATAAGTAAAAGTTATTGAATATATATTTAAAAATTATGATAGTCTAATTTCATTTTTCTTTTTTTATATTTAAATTAAAAATTATGTTTGTTGTTTTAATATTAATTTTTATTCTAATTTTAAGAAATATTTTTGTAATATGCTTGTGTTAAGTATAATAAAATGAAAAATAAAATAAAATAAAAATATGCCGACAGAAATACCCAACAGAAAATTCATTGAGGAATTCCAATCAAAAATGATTTAAATAAAATAGAACAATGGATTAAGTATCATAAACTGCAGCTAAAAATTTTGTTACTTGGCAATAAAATTTATAGATCTTTCATTTTCTCGCATAATTCTACAACCTTATGCACTGTTAACAATCTATGTTATTTAGGATTGATAATTGATATGAAGATCAAATGGATAGATCATATTCAAAAAATTATTCGCAAAATTTCCCCATACCTTTTTATTCTTCGTCATGTTCGTAAATTTATTTCCAGAAACGCTTTGTATACCATATATTCTTCCTTACACATAACTTATCTGAATCCAATATGGAGTGGAGCAAATCAGCAAATATTACTTCAATTAGATATCTTACATAAGTATCAAAATAATTCACTTTTATCCACATATAAATGCTATATTCAGAAAAATATATTAGCCTTCACAATATTTGCATACGTGAACTATACTTTACGGCCTTTAAAATTATAAAAAATAACATTAAACATAATTTTATTCTAAATATAGATTGATAAATATACACAGTCATAACACTAGAAATTGTTCTAATTTTTACTTATCATTATTCAGAACAAACCAACAAAAGAATAATTGTTTGTTTAAATGTTTGAAGTTATATAATGAACTTCCAACAAAATTGAAACAAATTGATTTAATTAGAATTTTCAAAAATGAAATAAAAATATATATATATTAAATCAAAACCCAATAAATCAAAATCAATAGGGAATAATAAAGTATGTTATAATTATAATAATGTAATGGTAATGATAATGATTTATCATAAAAATCGTATGGAAACAATATTGTTGTTGTAATTGTGTTAGCAGGTGTGAAAAAAAATTAAAGACTTATAATGTAATAATTAAGAAAAAAAAACGAAAAAAAAAACAGAAAAAAATGAAACTATTTAACTTGGCAATTATAAATAAGAGTAAATAAGAGATCAATTTATTACAGCTTATTTCATAGCGCAATTATGTACGGAATTCAAATATGGGGAAACACTGTGAATAAAAATTTAAACACATTACACAGAAACTGCAGAATAAAGCGATAAAGAACTTGTTTGGATATAAAAGGCAAACTTCAACACAGGAGAAATTCATAGAAAGCACAAAATATTACAATTGAATCATGTTATAAAATGCAAACAGGCCACACAAATACATCTCATACTTACTAAGAATATTAATACAAATATTAAGCCGATGTTGAATAATGAAGTTCATACATACTCAACTAGAAATGCAACTCAAATAAGGCTAACATTTTCAACAAAAAGATTTAACAAACATGACATAATATACAATACAGCATACAAAACGTATAATGAATTACCAGTTGAGATCAAAGAAACTGCTCAAATATCTAAATTCAAAAGTAAAATTAGTGATTATTTTCATCAATTAAATAATAGTAATAATACTTAATATTATATAAAAAAAAAATCATATTTAAATATCTTCTATAAGGGCCCTATTACACATCAATCATTCGTCAATCTTTCATCCATATATTGTCAATATATGGATGAATGATTGATGAGAAATGATTGATGGCGGTTCTATTCTCATCAATCATTCGTCAATCATGCAAGCAAAATTCCCATCAATCATGTCATCAATCATTTTTGACAAGCTCAGCTGAGGCAAAAAAAAATTGCTTTTTGGGGAATGTTCAGATAAGGTTATAATATTAATTTGTGATGTAATTCAAAAAGAATAATTTTTATATTAATTTTAATAATTATAGCAATTATTGTAAAAAAACGATTGATATATTATTCAAATGTGCAAAAAAATAATTTGTTGTTTCTTATACCCTTTACTTTACTTTAAAAATTCAATTTAAATTGAAGTTAAAAACATTCCCCTAAAAATTATATTTTCAATATTCATATATGTTTCGAAATTATCAATATATTCAGAACACTTCCACAATATGTCATTGCAAAATGTCAAAATATGAGTAAAAAGATTGATGAGTGCATGATTGATGTGTAATCGGTCATCATTCTTTTCATCCATATATTGACAATATATGTATGTATGAATGATTGATGAAAAGAATGATGTGTAATAGGCACCTAAAAAACAAAACATTCCTTATTTTAAAATTAAAATTGCACTGAATTAAAACTTAATTAGTTATATTTTGTATTTTGCCACTCAGACATCTCTATATCTACAAAACTATGAAAATTTATTTCATTAGATCTAGTTACCTCGATCAAAGATTAACGCCAACTTACAACCTACGTATTAATTATTTGAATTATGTTGCTGTTCCAATGGCCAGAACAACACAATTTACGCATTGCTTTGTTAATATGACACCACGAATTTTTAATAGACTACCAATTCACATCAGAAGTGGTGAACGTAATTTTTACTCATTTCTTAGACAGTTGAAAGTCTGGTTATTTCAGTTCGATCACTCTCAAATTGAATTACTATTTGATGGTGGAAATTTGTATTAAATAAGTGTTTTATGTATGTATTATAATTAAATGTGGTTTTCTCTTCATACTTCAATTATTATATTTGCCTTAATTAACTTGCCTTTGACTTTATATGTTTCAATTTGCTTCAATTCAACAAAATACCCATTTCAATAACTATTCAACCAAAGTATATCCATAAAAACAGTATGAACTCATGTATGTATTCATTTGCTTGCACACAAATTCATATGCAAATTTAATAAACATTGTAAGAAATTGGCGATAATAAGAATTTTACGTGTAAGAAAAAGAAAAAATATAGTAAACAAAAGAGAGTAACAAATGAAATTAAATAAGTTTAAAGACAAAAATTTTCGTTGAAATATTTAACAATATTATTTTCTAAATTGTATCAACTATGCATAAGATTTTTAGGAGACCTAACTAAAACAGCGATATCATATTCTTTAAATTCTGTGATTTGTAAATAGATGTTGTCCTCAGTATTATTTTATAATCGTATACCAATATAATAAATATTTAGGTTTACTAATATAATTAATAAAAAATAATAATGTTTGTAACTCCAAATTATTACTGACAAAAATATTAATAATATTTTATATTATTGCAATGTAATTATAATTTAATATTTTTAATAGGTATATAAGAAAATAATAATGTTTAAAATGCAAATATTGAAATAATAAAAGATCAGAATTAATCATCGTATAAGCTAATTTGTTTTTTCCGGAATTACAATCATAACTTGCTATGAAAACATTATATCAAGCTGCGATTCTAAAGTTTATTTTTGTAGTTTTAGTACGCTTAAATTGAAGGCAAATATTTCTAAAAAAAAAATTTTTTTTTTCCTTATTTTATATTATATTCTTTAATTTTGCTTGAACTTACAGTATACTTGTAAATTTTTTACTTCAATATTAAGCTTTTCATACATTTTTTATTTGTTATTACTTTTTTCTTTACATTTTTTGATACATTGTTTACACTATTTTTAATTTTATTTTTAATTCTATTTTTTTTTTTTAATTATTTTGTCTAATCTTAATTTGTAATTACTTATGATTTTAGTACCCCGCTTAAACATTTATATTTATATTTTTTTTTTCTTCATTTATGTTTGTTTCATTCAACACGTATTCTTTTGAATATATTCGAATGATCCTACTTATTTTCTTACATATATAAAGTTTTGTTATTTTTACTAAATTATTTCTTATTGAATTTTATATTATTATTTTTGTTCCTAATAACTATTCTAATAAACTATAGTTTTTTTACTTTTACTTTTATTAATTTTATTGAATTTATTATATTAGTTTATTAGATTTAAGAACTTTATGTTTTGATAATATTCAATTTTAATTTGACTAGGGGCCCCTGTTGAGTAATTATATTTCAAGTTGAAGTCAAATTTAAAGTTTTAAAAAAAAACAGTAATTTACGTACTGACATAGACTTCGCACGATATAGCAGAAATCACTCGTGCTTAATAAAAAGTTTTGTGGTTGGTAAGTTTTATTTTTTAGTTAGGACACATAAATACACGTCTCTCATATACTGCTTCGTTTCCGATATATTCCCTATAGTAAGTGGCATTTAGTGTATAAAATTACTAAAAATAAAAAATTTTGTCATGAAAGCGGTATGTATATATATACCTACATAATACATAATTTTAATAAAAACTATGTTATTACTACAAATAACCAAAATTTAGAAACAGTTACTTAAAAAGATAAAAATGAAGAATTCAAGTGATTTGTTTTTTTGTTGTTTTTATATTTTTTATTTTAGATGAATTTGTTTTTTTGTTTTTTTTTTTTTTGACATATGTACATAGATTCATTTGCAAGTAAATATATAAATTATAATAACTGATTTGTTTGCTTTTGTTTATTATTTTAATAAGATTTCACATATTCACAATGTATTTGCTGAATAATAAAATCTTATGAGTACAAAATTTTCAACTGTGTGCGCATTTTTGTTTTATATACAATCTTATATATTGCAGAATTGAAATAAAATAAAAAGGTGTCTACTGCGCAGGTCCTTAAATGCTTGTCAATTATAATTATAGATGTAGTTTGTAAAAAATTTTATATTTAAGAAAATAAATGAATTTTAAATCTTTAAAAAATCTTAAATCTATAAGTAAAATTGTAAAAACCTAAAAACACTCTGTACGAGCAATGGAGCTCATTTGAGTAAATAAATGAATAAAAAAAAAAAAAAAAAAATTTATCTACAAATTTGTTTTTTTTTTATATATGTATATTAATTTTTCATTAATTTTATATAATTTATCTTTTCGTCTTCTAAATAAAAACTCGTTAGCTTATTTAAATTAAATTGAATTATATACATAAAAACAATAGGATCTTAAACCTAAGCTATGATCAATAAAACTAAATTTAATTATCTATTACGTATTTGATATACATGAATTATAAAACAAAATGTATTATTGAAAACAAAATAAAGAAAAAAAAAAAAGTCGTTATAAATTCAAATCCAAAATAATTTTTCAATTTTCTAAATTTTCTCAATTTTCCTGGTAAATATTTATCATCACAATTATACCGCTAAAAATAAAATATTTCATTTCCAAAACATAACAAAAATATACAACAAGTAATAATTAATTCATTAATGTTAAAGAACTTCAAAAATTAATTTCACTTTCAAAACACACCAACGAAATAATCCACATTATTATCATTTCGATAACACATCAAAGTTGACCACATTTTTTTTTTTTTTTTTTGTAAATTAAAGCTTTCTCTTTCTCTCTTCCTTATTCATTCTCTTTTTCCAAAACAAAAATCTCTCAAATAATCAAAAAATCTGTTAAAATTTTCGTAAATACAATCAAAATTCAAAAAGAAATCAAAAACTTACCCATTTTCGTCTTTTGGCTAATTCTCTACGATTTGGTAAAGAATGAAACCATTTATGCATATTTAAGAACACAACAAAAAAACAACAACAACACACCGGAATTAACGTTCTTTTTACTTTTTACAAGAATAAAAATATAAAATCAAAAAATTTTAAGATTAAGTTTCAACACCCTCATTGATTGACAAAACTCTAATAACTGTTGTAACAGCAAAACACTAATTAAGTGGAACAAATTGTTAGATTTAAACTTGGAAATTCATACAAAACAAAACCAAAACATTTTTCAACTTCTCATTTCGGCTTTATGTACACTTTATTCATCCATAAGTGAATTCTATAAAATTCATAAAGTCCAATATGATGACGAGTTTTTAAAATACAAAATAAATCCGAAAAAGAAAAGTAAAAGAGAAGTAGCAAAAAAAAAAAAAAAATATGGAATTAGCATGTGCCAATATGACACCAATTCAACTCATGAGGAATTTAGGGCTTTCATTAGAGATATTGGATGCGTGGTGAAACGTAAATTAAACAAAACAATTTATTTACTGTAAAAAAAAAAATAACAATTATGATGGGTGGTATAGTGATGATGTGAGGTGCATAACAAATTGTCGTAAATATAATAGAGGAAAATAAAATCAAAAGAAAAAAAAAATTAAATTGATGGTCATTGAGTATAGCTTAGAAATGGTTTTAAATTACGTAAGATATAAACAATAAAAATTTTATTGATTTTATGAACAAATCCAATAATAACTAAGCTGATTAAGATTTAATTTGTTACTTTTATGTTTTCAGTAAATAAAATATGTACTTAACTTAAATATATATCGATGTACTTACTTTGATTATCACCTACATATTTATGGTGATTTATGAGGGTGGATTAATTTCAAATTGGATTTTTTTAATTTGATTCTTGTAAATTGAACTTTAAAACAAATGAATACAATAGCATAATCCAGAATTTAAATACATAGCTCTAATTTTTAACATTTAAAAAAATTTAATTCAATACCAAAATAATTTAGAATGTATTTAAATAAATCCAATTCTTGAATTGAAGGTCGCAGAAAAATTCTATTTATTTTTTAATTTTTTTAAATATTCAGTAGTAGAACCACTCAAATGATCGTTAACTGTATAGCACATTAACTGTATAGCACTTTTAACAGTTTGCAGATAAATTCGTAATATTTCGGTTCTATGTTACAAAACAATTAACTGTACTTGATTATTTTCAAATATGGTTAGATTTTTCTTGATGCATTAATTTCTCTTTAAAACTAAAATTAAAATTTTACTTATTCTAAAACTTAAAAAATAAAAAAGTTTCAATGATACTTATACAGATAGCGCTTTGGTAGTTAAATTGAAATTCAAATTCTACTGGACATACTTGTTTTTCTACTCCAGTGCATACAAAAGAATCAATGATTTTATTTAAATATATAAAAAAAAAGATATAACTTACCTTAATTTTGATACTTCTTCTATTAATACTTATATTGCTGCAATTAATACCGATTAACACGCTTGCTGATGACGACAAACTACGAAGAGATTCACGACGACTAACTCTTGAAGAATTGCAAAGATCATGTACCAAAGATTTTTCAAGTCTTTCATTTTCTTTTTTCAATTTTTTAGCACTAAACAATATATTTGATAACGATTTACGACGAGATGGAGTTGATGGCATTTTGCTTTCGTTTTAGAATGTATATTACAATTTAAAATAATATATATATGAAAATATTTTAAACTAAATTAAATACAAACAATAAAAAATAAAAACAAACAACTGTGAACTGACACTGCACTGCAATTCACTTTGAAATTTTTTAAACTATAAGTGACGTTTAGCATAAACAAAATCCATTTTTTTTTTCATTGTTTGTTGGGTACAAGTTCATTTTACATTAGCGATTTTTGGAGAAATATCGTTTTTGTGAAATATACTTAAAAAGTATTCAGTTTAAATTTTTAAGAAAAGTATGATTTATGTATTTTTAATTATTATATAAAATGTAAAAATGAGTTTTAGTAAGTTCAAGGAATAGTATAAAATTTGATTTCAAAACGTAATTTATATTTTATCATGAAAAAAAAACGCAAGACAATTTTTAAACACAAGGCAGATAATGTAGTTTATTTTTTTAAATTATTTTCTATTGTCCAATAGAGGCGCATTTGTGTAAGAAAGAGTAATTTTTTTCAAAATATTAACGTTTTTTTTTATTTACAGTTTTCAAAAGTTAATAAATAGAAAAAGGAAGCGAAAAAAACTGTTTATTTATGAATAGTTAAATAAAATAAATAAGAATAAAAATTTTCAAATTAAATAAAAAAACCGTTATTAGTTTTTTAAAAAGACATATATTTAATTTTAAAAATAAAAACTATAATTTCAGTTAAACATTTTTTTTAAAATAAATATTTTTAGCATTCATTAGCTTTGGCTCTGGTGATAGTATGTGTATGCGTATACATATATTTTATTAAGAAACTTTCCGTTTTAAAAAAATATGTTAAAAATCAAACAGTAAGAAAGGAAGGATTAAGCTGAAGATGCAATAATGCCTTCTTTTTTGCTTTACTGCATTTATTTTCTCAAAGTATTCAAATGAAGTAAACCAAAACAGAATTATAAAAACCCAATATAACCTTTGACAGGATAAGTAACAAAAAAAAAATTTATAATTTTTATCCAAGCTGAAAGTCATAGGCTTTTAATTGGTTATGGTTTAAATGTTGGTGAATTGATATTAATAATAAAAATAATTTTTATCCATTGTAGACGTCTAACAAAACTATATTAAAATCAACGTTTGGTTATTAGGTAAATAAATTTATATAACATTTTTTTGAAGATAGACATTAAATTGTTATTTGAATTTGATTACTTTGAATTCTAAATTTAAGAAGAATTATGACAATATATTTATTTTGAAAGCAAAAATGATTTCAATATGTCACCATTTTTATGGTGTAAAAATTCAAATGAATTCTAAAATAAAAAAATGTGTGTGAACGTGTAATTTTGTTTTTTTTTTTAAAATTTATTCAAAAAAAGTTTGAAAGTTGTTTTTTTTTTTTATTTTGTAATTCAAATAATGCTTAAATTGATTTTATTTGTAAATTTGTTCCATTTAACATATTGTCATTTTTATTCACCACACCATCAAAAATTTGCAGAATATTATCTATAAAAACTACTAATACATATTTGCAAATTGCAAATAGATTTTGCATTTTGTTTTGAATATAATTCTTATTCTGCAAATCTTAACATCTCAATTTATTCCAACATTGTATGATTGCTAATGCATGTAATTACATTTTAATGAAATTCAAAACAATTCAATTATTTCAAATTAAAATTTACGAATACAATTAATTTACGTATGTATGTACGTGCGTACGTATACTTTACTTCATGACAATATGATAATTATTCTAAATAATGTGTAATAGAATGATATACGAGTATGTAATTTATAAATATGCATCTATGCATTCTGTCGCTGCTGCAACTGCTACTTTTACTATACATCAGTTACTGCATTCCATTTGTCAAATTTTCAAAAACAAAAACAACGCCTAAACACCTGAATTTACCTACTAAAACACCACCACCTGATGTGATTTATTAATTTTTCACAAATAATTGAAAAGTTTCAAAATAAAAAGTTGTAACCTATGTGCTTAGTCAAAAAAAAAAAAATTCTAAAAATTTCAGCATATTCAATTACAAAGTGATTTGTTTATTAATTGTGCAAATCTAAAAAAAAAAAAAAATTAAATTTTTGGTTCTAAAAGTTTCTTTTTTCTCTTAACATTTAAAAAAAAATGCATTGCGTTTGTTTTTTGCGTGCAATTAGAGGAGACAATTTGTACAGTACATTCCATAAAATTATACCTAGTTAATAAAAATTTATTGTTTTTAAAATCTAGTACTGTTGACCGGGTAACGTGAGAGTTGGAATACATTCAAATATTTTACGTAACCATATAAAATTTTTCAAAAATCTTCCCAACTGACATAATTTTCTTTTTGTTACTGCCTACTTCCACACGAGTCAACTTTCATCACTTTTTTCCTTTCGTTTCATTCCCCCCTTTCTATTAGCAAAATTAGTTTATAGAAAAGGGGGAATTAAACGAAAGGAAAAAAGTGATGAAAGTTGACCCGTGTGGAAGTAGGCATTTTGGGTTCCGGGGCGTTCTGGGGTGGAAATTTGACATTTCATAAAAAACAAATATGGCTGAAAATGAAAAAAAAAAAAAACAAAATATGTACAAGATAATAACCGTATTTTAATTCAATTCTGCAAGGCACATAGAAAAATGGCACTACATATTGAAAGAAGAAAATAGAACGCATAGAAAATAGGCACTTTTCAAACTTTGTCCATATTTTGATACTTGACAATTATGATAGTAAATTAGTATAGTGCCTACCTACGTCACAGATGTCAACAAAAACAAATTAATTTTGATTATCCCAGAATGAATTCGATACCAATTGAATTTCACAGATCGAATTTTTGTGAATCCTCATACCCACCTATGATTCATAATAACGATATTATATCAGATTCAGTTGATGGAAAAGCAAATATGTTTTCAAAACTCTTTACAGCAAATTCGACACTCGCTCCTATACACTCCAAAGTCTTCCAACAATTCCTGTAGTAAACTCTTTCTTAGGAAAAGTTTATTTAAGAACAAGGGTAAGTTCTGAAGAATCTGAATATAAATAAATCTACCGGTCCAAATAGCATTCCTGCCAAATTTGGCTGCTGCTATGGCCTTTGATATTTTAAAATCTTTTGATCGAGTATGGCATATGGCTCTAATAGCGAAATGTCATGCTGTAGGTTCAATTTTCACTAAATGGCATTGAAAGTTTTCTTTCGAATCGGGTCATTTGAATTTCAGTTGATGGAATAACATCTGATCAACTTCAAATTAATGTTGGTGTTCCACAGGGCTCTGTCCTTTCTCCAACTCTCTTTCTAATATTTATTAATGATCTCGCCAAACATTTTTCAACCCGATCCATAGTTTTGCAGATGATAACTCTCTTGTAGCGTCCTTAGATTTCCTGAAAAAAATCTGATGGTACAGCTACCTCAGTTTACGCCAAAAGAATTATAATGGACTGTAAACCATGAGTTTGGTTAAAATTTCCGACTGGAGTAAAGCAAACATAGTTGAGTTTAACACCTCCAAAACTCAAAGCTGTATATAGTTACGTAAAAACTAAAGCTTACACCGACTAGAAAACGACTTACATATTCTCGAAATGCGAGTAAATTAAAATATGCTCTGGAAAGACCATATTTTCGATATTGCGAAATGTTTGGGTTTTTAAGTCGGTGTAAGGAATATTTTTCACCTAAAGATCTGCTTAAAATCTATAAAGCCTACATAAGATCCAAGATGTAGTATAATTTGCATTTATAGTCGGATGTCTCAAAGACTGCTCTAAGAGACGACAGAGTACAAAAACGTGCCATTCGTCTCATAGATGATGTAAATATTTCATCAACACTTGCTTCACTTGGTCATCGTTGTATCGTTGGAGCACTAACTCTATTTTATAGATATTTCGTGGGAGTAAAATCACTACTTCAATCTCTCAAGCAATTCATTGAGGAACGTGAGAGGCCGCAAATGCTCACCCCTACACCGTGGAAATACCAAAATGGTTCAAGACTAGTTATGGAATTTGTTTATAGCCAGAACTTCTAGAATGTGGAATCGTATTCCACTACAAGCATTCCCAAAAAGGGGTAGTTTTTTTGGTTTAATTTATAAAAATTTAAGGTGAACTGAATATCAATAACTTAGTTCGCAACTCCCCGCCGAACCCTTCTCCTACCTCTTTCTCTTTTTCTTCTCTCTAACTATCTCTTTTCTTTTCTAAAAGCCAACGGTATGAAAGTACAAAGGCTAATAATGTAATCTGACCTAAATTTTGGCTAATAATATAAAATAAAAAAAAATTCAGATATTTGGCAGAAGTATTTGTACAACTAGAAGCGGAGACACAAAAAGTAGGCTTAAAAATCATCGAAGACAAGACAAAATATCTAAAAATGGCAAAAAATGAACAAATAAGAAATACTCAGAATATAACAATTGGTGAGTACAACTTTGAAGGAGTTACAACATTTACATGTCTCGGAGCAACAATAAGAAGTGATAATAGAATGCAATACTGTATTCATAATAGAATTCAGGCCGGAAATAGATGCTACTATGCAAACAGAAAGTTGCTTCAATCAAAATTAATATCAAGAAAGGCCAAAATGACAATATATAAAACTCTCATACGACCCATAGTGACGTATGGATGTGAGGTATGGACTGTGAACGTGGCCGAGGAGCGAATAGCATGCGCATGTTTGAAAGAAAAATTATCCGAAAAATACTCGGTTCAAAAAGATTACAGAATAGAGAATATGTAATCAGAAACAAGAGCGAGCTCAATAGTATGATCGATAGTGTGGACATTGTATGGTTTGCAAAGGTCAAAAGACTAAGATGGGCTGGCAGTTGTGCTGAATAGAAACCCCGATAGTACCCGTGGTAGAGAAATACCCAGAAGCAGATGGACAGACAACGTGAAAAACGATGCTCAAACCCTACAAATCCCAAATTGGAGACAAGTGGCATAAGATCGACCTTTTTGGAGGAGGATAGTGATATGTGCCAAAGCTCACCCAGAGCTGTAGCGCTATAAGATGATGATGATGATGAAAAAAAAATTCAATTAAGATCAATTAAGAAGCAGATACTATAGCAAGAACAGTTCGAGAATATTTAAATGTCAACCATAGAAGACTTTGTAGTCATAATTATGAATTGTGGTTATCCACATACAGAATTGTAACACCTGTATTGTATCAACAGTGGTTTTTTGACATTTTACAAGAATTTTTTAAGATTTAAAATGTAATTATGGACACTTCATTAATCCAATATTAATTTTTGTATAGTTATATTTACAAGGTTATGGAATCCCAGATGCCCATTTCCCCAGATTAAGTGTTTTTAAATACTGTATACTACAATAATTTATAGTAGTACTGTAGTTACAAGAAAAGTAAAAGTTTTCTAAAGTTTACCACTTTTAATCAAATTAATTCGAAACATGTGAAAATATATTAGGGTTGGCATTTTGCGATAGAATTAACCAAAAAAAGTAAAACAACATTTTAGTGAATAATTAATTTTGGTTAGATAATTAGCATTAACATTATCTCTAAAGCTAAACTAACTCAAAAAAGTCACATTTTATTTAATAAAATAAAAAATAATTTATGCTAAGAAGAAACAGTTTACTACCTAAGTAAATTTTTGAGATAAAGGGTGTGGTGTAACTCAAAAAATAAAAAATAAAAATTTTGCAAAATTTAGAAGGGGATGAAAACGGTTGTATTTTTATATTCAATCATTTCAAGCTATATAGATTTTTACATGAGTGATTTAATTTTGAGTTGAAAACTATTTGGACACCCAGAATTGATGAATTTATTTTATTATTTATTTGTTATTACACATTATGAATTGAGATCCAATTGAGATGCATAAATGCAAGCACATCCAACTAATATACGTCATGCAGCCAATCCTATCCTAAATTTTCTAATTCTAATCTTAACGTGCTAGAGATCCTGTCAACACTCACAATCTGTTTAACAGATCCCGGGGCAATTTAATAAACAGTCCCAGTGTATACAAAGACTGGAATGAAAGAAGAAAACGAACGTACGAACGAATATGTCTGCCAAATTTGGCTTAGAATTTCCAATTGATAAAAAAAAAGTATAGTAAGCGCATCAGAATAGAAATCAAAAGCCATTTAAAGAAAGAAGTTATTATATGGCGTTATTTACTTCATGTAAGAAATCCTGCTATAACTCAACCTGTTAACATACTTATGTAGTAAAATGCGTATCCAAAAGGAGGACTTTATAAAGATACACCATCATTTAGAAATTTGAAATTCTGTCCTATTCTGCAACAAGAAATAGGACAGTAAAAAATCAAGTAAATAGATTAATTGTAATCTTGAATGTATGAAATTGAAATATTTTCTTCATGAATTGATAAACTTATAAAATTATTATTTATTTTGCTTTTTTTTTCTTTTCCTACATTTAACATTTACAATCTGAACGTACTATATGTTGGCTTATATGCTAGACCAAGTATTGATATATCAAGAGTAGTAGATATCAGTACGGGTCATTGGCCGATAGAAAGCCACACTGCCAAGGTAGGTATTCCAGTCCGCAATCCCCACCCCAACATCCCCTACATATTCCAATCCTCGTCCCCGAGCCCCAAGTTCAATCCCCATAAATTCCCATTATCGCATCTGCAAAGATGATATAATGAAACAGAAATTAAGAAGAAGCTAGAACCAAGCTGCGGGCTTTAGGTGAGGCTTTCCCCAGCAATATAGGTATGTAGGTAGGTTATCGAATTGTAGTAAAAGCTTGATCAAAATAGGAGATTTTTGATCAAGCTTTTCAATCACACAGGGTGGCTCTAGCAATGAGTGAATGATCCTCTATAAACAAAAATATCTTCAACAACAAGAAATAGGTCATTCAAGTCCGTGGTATCAAAATGGCAAAATTAAGTGCTAATTGGTTTTCCAGAAGTAACTTACCGCTTCTACCTACCTACCTACGATATGCTGGCTTGAAGAATAGTATCCTACACTCCCTGATAGTAGCTATATAATATTACAGGTCGCATTGAATTTTATGTTTCAATCTCCTATGGCCCATAAGTCTCTCATAAAATTATTTGCCAAGATATTTGAATATATTTCCCATTTACTTTACTTCTGTGTTTTTCGCAATATTTTTATATTTTCTCATGTACTGAGGGAACCTGCAAGTCATTGTGAATATTTAGCACGATTTGTGGAACATCGACCACCATAGGACTTTGTAGGAGTGTAGGTTAAATAATATAGCTTTGTAAGCAAAATCTTTGGAGAACAAAGACAATCCAGACCTCCTACCCATCATCATAGGTGAAGAAAATTATTTAACATACAAAATATAAATTGATTTGAATGTGGAAATATTTAAGGATTTTTCTCTCAAAGTTTAACTTGACTGAACATACGATTAGCTAGTGATCCACACTGATTGTATATAAAATATTTTAACACTGATTGTATCTGACCTGGAATGGTAGCACGTAACTTTTTATGTTCGCTAAAAACACTTTTGGTAGTAAAGCAACGTTGACGTTAATTTTACTCCGAAAATAGAAGATTTACGTTTTTTTTGGTAGCGTGTAAGCAACGTACATTTTTTTTAACGTGACCATTGGTTGGAAATTATTGGAAATTATTTCTATTAATTTTTGTTGTGACATAAAGTCATATTTTTCTTGAGGCTATTAGTATTATAGGTAGGTAATTTTCCGAATAACAAAAGAATGATTTTTATAAGAGCTTCCAGCAGAATTTAAGCTCCCTGCGCATGTCAGGATTCTCAGTATTAGAGAGTTAATAATTGATCAGTTTGTTGCCAACTTTCTATTTACTTTTTTATGTAACTACAAGCAACTGATGAACGACCGCATTAATATTTACTTTCCATAAGGGTTTGAACCTCTTCTTGTGATAGACCAGTTACTAACCATTATTAACTTCAAATTGATATTGTACCACTTTTAAAATTTATATAAACTTTACTAAATCCACATTTAAACAGCTGAAATTTTGCATAAAAATAAAAAAAAATATCAAAAATTGTCAAATCATATCAACCACATGTTTAATTAGAAGCTCAATTAAGGAATTTTTTCAATATAAAAAATAAAAACAAAAACAACAACAAAACAACACCACCACTTTTATGGGCCATGCAAATTAAGAATTGCAATTGTTTATGAATAAAATTTAACAAAAAAAAAACAATTTATAAATAAATTTTCATATAATTCAATTCTCAAAAAAAAAACAAACACAACAACAACAAAAAAACAAGCCTCCGAAAAATTTTTGAATTTAAAAACTTCACCTCGTCGCGTTGTCGTCTCATTAGAATAATATTGACAAAATAGTTTTACAATGGGTGCGTAAATTTAGAAAACCAAAAAAAACTGTATTGCATTATGACGTCATAATTAAATCTTATTTGTTTTGGTGCAACAATGCAAACAGCCTACTACAATAGTGATATATACAAAGCAAAGAATATGATATAAAATGTATATAGACCTGCAATAAACCTGCAATAATTATATAGACTCAGAGACACTATTAATTTGTAAATACAATTTGGAAATTATTATGGTATAAATTATTTTTTTTTTTTATACAAACAGGATTAGATAATGGGGTATAAATAGAAATGGTTAGATAGCAATTGTTAACAGTTTCAAATTCAAACTCAATTCATTTACATCAATTCAATTCAAACTCTAAAAGGATGTTGAAGGTATAAATATTAAATTAAAAAACTTATATTTTAATTTTAATTTTATATAGCTATTTAATTGTTTACAGTTAAGCTTAGTTTTAACATTAATTTATATTACAACAAGTTCAGCCTACGATGGACCAGCAATTGTATCACAAAATCAAAATATATTACGTTCCTATGGTAATTTAGGACAAGTTTCAACATATTCTAAAACATTGGATACACCATTTACATCGGTTCGTAAAGCTGATGTACGAATTACAAATCCTGGTGTAATTACATCACCAGCATATGCTCATCACATTGGTTATCCATCAGGTCCATCAATTAGTTATCCAGGTGCATCGCCAATTGGTTATCCAGGTTCATCAATTGGTTATCCAGGTTTAGTTGCCCATCATCATGCATTACCAACACTTGCACATACCGGTTATGTTAGACCATCATCACCAATTGCAACAACATATTCAACACCAAGTTATATTGGTGCAACAATACCTGGTAAAACAGTTGTTCAACCAGGTGGAGCTGGTCTATTAGGTGTTGCATACTCAGCTGCACCAGCTGTATCACATATGTCATTCAGTAATGGATTAGGTTTAACATATGAATGGTAGATTTGTTTTAACACTATTATGATGTTTATTATGTATTTCGTTTCTGATTTTGTGTTTTTGTTCTGTTTTTGTTGTTTTAATTATTGTTAAAGTACTCGCGTTAAAATTTAAAAAAACAAGTTATATTTTTTTTTTTTGTTTTCTCAAAAACTAAATCTTGTAATTTCATATTTTATATAAATAAATTTGATAACAAAATAAAATTTTAAATCAATTAATTATGAAGCAGAATTTTAAATACTAAACAATGGTATTTCAGAATTATGTAATCGCACTTAAAAATATGAATACATAAAGAAATTACATTGATTGTAATTACGATTTTTGAACTTTGAGTAACAAAACACTATGAATTGAGTTTGATATTGTGTAGAGAGAGAGATTTTG
This sequence comes from Argyra leucocephala, assembly GCA_963942445.1. Lineage (NCBI taxonomy): Eukaryota > Metazoa > Arthropoda > Insecta > Diptera > Dolichopodidae > Argyra > Argyra leucocephala. The sequence goes on along the minus strand of OZ012681.1, from coordinate 4,667,972 downwards.
TAAACGATTTGAAATTAGAAAAATGGATTCAAGTACTTTTGTTATGAAAGTACTAAATATAATACAACTACTAAAATGCTTATATAGTTACTTTTGATTACTTTATTATGATGTTCTTCAAATATAAAGTTTAATATAAATAATTTAATAAGTATTTTAAAATTGAAACACTTTATCAAAAATAATTTTGAAACCACGAAATTAATTACTGATTAGTTACTTACTAATTGAAAGGAATTAATAAGTAATCAGTTACTGCATATTTTGAATAATTCCTTCAAATTTACACAATTGAAATTTTCTAAAACTTTTACATCACGACATTTTAACCATTTTTAACAATTTCATTAACCAATAGTCCAAAAATAATAACTGTTATGATACCTAAGGTACCTAAGGTACCTAAAATGTTCTGAAGAAGTAATCAGGAAGTAACTATTATGAAGTTAAGAGTACTAACACATAATTTATTAGTACTGAATTATTTATAAGTTAAAAATCAATTACATGAGTATAAAAAAATGTTTCTAGAATAATCACATGTCACATGTATACGGAAAACAAATGAGAATAAATCTTTTTAAGCTCGCAAATCAAACAGAAACTTTGAAAGATATTTTGGCTCATGATTCCACATAAAATTTGCTCATGACTACATTTAAAATATTTGCTAAATTTTTCCGATCAAATTAAACTTATTTCTGGTTCATGAAGATTATTTACAGAATACTGGTGAATCGTAAGTCGAACAGAAACTTTAAAAGATATTTTGACTCATGATTCCACATAAAATTTGCTCATGACAACATTTTAAATATTTTCTAAATTTTTCCCATCAAATTAAACTTATTTCTGGTTCATGAAGATTATTTACAGAATACTGGTGAATCGTAAGTCGAACAGAAACTTTGAAAGATATTTTGGCTCATGATTCCACATAAAATTTGATCATGACTACATTTAAAATATTTGCTAAATTTTTCCGATCAAATTAAATTAATTTTGGTTCACGAAGATTATTTACAGAATACTGGTGAATCGTAAGTCGAACAGAAACTTTAAAAGATATTTTGACTCATGATTCCACATAAAATTTGCTCATGACAACATTTTAAATATTTGCTAAATTTTTCCAATCAAATTAAACTTATTTCTGGTTCATGAAGATTATTTACAGAATACTGGTGAATCGTAAGTCGAACAGAAACTTTAAAAGATATTTTGACTCATGATTCCACATAAAATTTGCTCATGACAACATTTTAAATATTTGCTAAATTTTTCCCATCAAATTAAACTTATTTCTGATTCATGAAGATTATTTACAGAATACTGGTGAATCGTAAGTCGAACAGAAACTTTAAAAGATATTTTGACTCATGATTCCACATAAAATTTGCTCATGACAACATTTTAAATATTTGCTAAATTTTTCCCATCAAATTAAACTTATTTCTGATTCATGAAGATTATTTACAGAATACTGGTGAATCGTAAGTCGAACAGAAACTTTAAAAGATATTTTGACTCATGATTCCACATAAAATTTGCTCATGACAACATTTTAAATATTTTCTAAATTTTTCCCATCAAATTAAACTTATTTCTGGTTCATGAAGATTATTTACAGAATACTGGTGAATCGTAAGTCGAACAGAAACTTTAAAAGATATTTTGGCTCATGATTCCACATAAAATTTGCTCATGACAACATTTTAAATATTTTCTAAATTTTTCCAATCAAATTAAACTTATTTCTGGTTCATGAAGATTATTTACAGAATACTGGTGAATCGTAAGTCGAACAGAAACTTTAAAAGATATTTTGACTCATGATTCCACATAAAATTTGCTCATGACAACATTTTAAATATTTTCTAAATTTTTCCCATCAAATTAAACTTATTTCTGGTTCATGAAGATTATTTACAGAATACTGGTGAATCGTAAGTCGAACAGAAACTTTAAAAGATATTTTGGCTCATGATTCCACATAAAATTTGATCATGACTACATTTAAAATATTTGCTAAATTTTTCCGATCAAATTAAATTAATTTTGGTTCACGAAGATTATTTACAGAATACTGGTGAATCGTAAGTCGAACAGAAACTTTAAAAGATATTTTGACTCATGATTCCACATAAAATTTGCTCATAACAACATTTTAAATATTTGCTAAATTTTTCCAATCAAATTAAACTTATTTCTGGTTCATGAAGATTATTTACAGAATACTGGTTAATCGTAAGTCGAACAGAAACTTTAAAAGATATTTTGACTCATGATTCCACATAAAATTTGCTCATGACAACATTTTAAATATTTGCTAAATTTTTCCCATCAAATTAAACTTATTTCTGGTTCATGAAGATTATTTACAGAATACTGGTGAATCGTAAGTCTAACAGAAACTTTGAAAGATATTTTGGCTCATGATTCCACATAAAATTTGCTCATGACTACTTTTTAAATATTTGCTAAATTTTTCCGATCAAATTAAACTTATTTTTGGTTCACGAAGATTATTTACAGAATATTGGTGAATCATAATTATCTTGACTCATGTTTTTTCATTGGGTTGACTAACAAAATATAGGCTCATGTTAAGCCGATCAAAAACAAAAAAATGGAAAATGGAAAATAATTGCTACGATTTTGAAAATAGTCATCGAAAAAACCAAATTAATGAAAAAGTGGAAATGATTTACAATATGTGTATACAAAAATATAACTAAAATATAGAAACATGAGCAAAAATGAGCAAATATCAATTAATTTTTTATAATTAATTTTTTCACCAAGAAGGTAATGTAATTAAAAAAAATTAGGTTCATTGTGGGATAACTGGTCTCAGAAAATATATTTAAAATAAAACAAAAGTATAGAAACATGAGCAAAAATGAGCAAATATCAATTAATTTTTTATAATTAATTTTTTCACCAAGAAGGTAATGTAATTAAAAAAAATTAGGTTCATTGTGGGATAACTGGTCTCAGAAAATATATTTAAAATAAAACAAAAGTATAGAAACATGAGCAAAAATGAGCAAATATCAATTAATTTTTTATAATTAATTTTTTCACCAAGAAGGTAATGTAATTAAAAAAAATTAGGTTAATTGTGGGATAACTGGTCTCAGAAAATATATTTAAAATAAAATAAAAGAGTACATCTGGGTTGAATACCAGCTCTTAGAGCATAGAACCTCAACATATTTTGACTGTCGGAGTTTATTTAACTCGACGATATCACTCATATCTGTCTGACGTGTTAATGATCTATTGATAAAACATTGAAACGTCTATAGGTTGAATATATTAACTTTAATAACAGAGTAATAAATTTAAAAATTGTAACATATCAAAATATAACACAATACAGCCCAGGAAGAACTTTGATCTTCAAAGTTATATAATTTGAATTTCAAATTAATTAACCCTATAACTACTATTACTATTACCAACCCCAAATTTATCCGGAAATATATTTTTTTTTTTTATTTTCATTTTTTTAATACACTTTAAAAACTTATTCAAGTTTTATTGAAAGTCTATTGACTTTCTTATTAATGATGATGACCCAATTTATAAAAAAAAATAATTAAAAAAAAAAAAAAAAAAAAAAAACAAAAAAAAAATATTCCACATTGACCTTGAAAGATATGCCAATTTAATTACCGCAAAAGACAATGTCTAGTGATCATGCCGGTTACTTTTACCATTTCATGTATCAATATAATAAAAATGCAATTAAATAACTTTTACAGTCTCAAATGTTACATTAGCATGCAAGGTCATGGTTTATTAATTTACAAGAATGAAACAAAAAATAATAATAAAAACAAAAATGAAAAAAAGTGATCCAATTTTTCTTGCTTGCACCAGTTTTAAGTTGAGTCCTTTTTGTATTAAATTTGAACTTGATACAAATTTTTGATTTTGTTGTTTTCATTATAAAAATATAAGTACCAGTCTAACCAGAATTATTAAGTTAAGGTAAAACTGTTGGAATAATGAGAATATAAAAAACTAAAACTATTGTAATTCAATAAAAATGCTAATTTCAGAATGAGATGATTAAAAATTTTAAAATAATCTTTGATCCTGTGGTGTGTTTTCATCATTTATTGTCTATGTCTATTGGGCGGATATATTGAAATTAGTTTATCGATTCGATTATGCACCGTTTGGCAACTGATGTTGTTCTTAACTGTCTAATGTTGGTTATACTGGCATCCGAAGTATTTTTGTTTCCCAAATCGTAAAGCGATTTTCTCCATTGCTGTTATATGGGTACATATGATTTTCTGTAAAACCGTCGAGGCAAACCCATGCTTTCTTCTGGTAAGTTTTGTGAGGAAATAGGTTTTTGCCAATAGTAAGTTGGCGTGAATTACTAAAATCTGCAATCATCAGCTCTCTTTTGTCATTTTTTAATCTTATTCCATATTTTACCATTAACCTTTCCAGACCTGCACTTTCACAACTGACTTTGGAGTTAATATTGCTCAGGATTATTTCTCTATTTATCATTTTTTATCTCTCTATTTCGACATATTTTATTCAATTCTTAATGTTAGTATACATAAGACGATTAGTCTTTATAAGAGTATACAAATAAAAATTATTAAAAGAAAATATTAATTTGAATACATACTCAACTTACAACTAAACCAGCTAAATAATTACCAGATAATAAAGCAATTAATTCAATTAGAATAAATTAAACAAGCTTAAAAAGAACACAAAAAAAAATAACAAAAAATAAAATAAAATAAAAAGATAAACAATAAAAATATTTAATCATAGAGTAATCATATAAGTAGAGTATTCACGTAGACCAAAATTTGCTAGTCACTTTTTCAAATATCAAAATTCTGTGTTCACTCAAAATAATATTACTCAATTTTTAACTGCTTATAAGTTGAGCGCAATGTATTTTGTACTCATAATAAATAAAAAGATTTTGTGTACCTACTACTTATGAACATATTTATTTGTTATTATGCTGCCAACACTCAGTGTCAACAATATAAAAGTTGTATGTATAGGTACTCAAAATTGTATAGTTATATGCGAATGTGCATGCTAGCTACAGTATATACATACTTCTTTATTTCGCTGCTCGCATTTCTACTTTACTTATGTGATAAAAATTAAAAATTACACAATGTGTATAAAAATATATATCCATGCATTTAAAGTCCTTTCAATAGACCACAAATAATATTACAAATCAAAGTATTGAATTTTTTTTTAGAAATTGAAAGATTAAAGATTCAAGATTATTGCTGGATTTGTTGTTATTTTGCTTTAATTTTTAAAATTTGAAGAATTAATATTTTTATTTGGACTTGGTCAATGTGATTTATGAAATTTGTGATTTCAAATTTTATAGAAGAAAGGGACAAAAAAATTAATGTTGGTTTTGTAAAATTAAAAATAATTCAAATTAATTTCTATTGAAAAGTATACTGAAAAGTAGGTACCTACATGTATTTTTAAATTTTCAGCAATTTTGGTTTTGTTAATTTTGTCTGTTTCTTACCGTAGATAATAATATGAATAGTATATATATGAATACATAATATAATTATGAATACAAACAAACAAACAAGCTTTCAAAAATCAAAATTTAAACAAATAAAACTGGACATTTTATTCTTAAATATGGATTGTTGGCTGTTTTTATTTCTTCAGAAATTAATTCATCTGAAATAGAAATACGATTTTTAACCAACTTCTGAGAAAAGAAAACAAAACGGTATTCCGTACAAACTTCACGATTTGTAATGCATTACTAATAAATTTTATTCTTTTATTAGCATTATTTTTAAAAAAAAATTTCTGGATTATGTGATGCTATCATTGACCTATTATTGTATGGATACAATTTCATTCATTATCTTTGCGATTAATTGTGTTTTTTTGTTTACATTTTTCTATATACATATATTTTTTGTATTGAATTAGATATGTAAATGAATGGTGAACACATATACGATATTAAGATATACACTCTTCATATAAATCAAAAGTACATAGGTATGTAAATACTTTTCAAATTATCAAACAATGCCTCTATACTCCTAGCCTAATCACTGGGAGAGCAAAACTTTATACACAAAACTAAAACAAAACTTAAAACGAAATCGTAATTCGATAAAATTCCGAAAAATTCATTCTGTGAATAGGCTAGAAGTATAGTGGCATTGTATGAAATATTCTTCTCAATAAAAAAAAAATTTTGAGTAAAAATAATTCAGTTTCGAAAATTATATTTGAGTGTTTTGGGGTATTGAGTAAAAATGGTACGGCATTTTCGTGTTTTGAGTAAAAATGGGACGACATTTTTAGAAGAAAATGATTAACAAATATTGTTCTACGTGAATACTCTACTTATATGATTACTCTATGATTTAATTCAATTAAAGTAAATTCAATTCAAAGCTATAATATTCTTTCCTCCTTCAACTATATAAGAAATAAAATAATATATTGTTTCAAAATTAACTATTATGTAAGGTTTTAGCTTAAAGTATTCTCAAGACAGCTCACTAAACTTGTTAAGAGATAATTCACAGCTAATAGTACTTGGCAGTGCATTCCATAATATTGCAACTCTTAAAAAGAACGATATATGTCTAAGTCTGCCATTGTGACGCGGAACAATTAAATTCACACCCCTGGGTGATCTTCCAAATATCAACTTATTGTGTAAGTATATAGGTGTCGCTTTAGAAATTATTTTCTTCATGTAGTATATATAATTGTAATTCAAGAAATTTGCGAATGAGCAGTCAAGTATCAATTTAGATACATCACTAATTCTATCAAATCTACGACGATTGGTAACAAAACGGGTACATACATTAGAGATAACATTTAATCTAGACAACTCACATACACTCATACCCGCATATACCACATCGCAGTAAGTAAAAAATGGCATAATTAATGACAGGATTAGTTTCTTCTTTGCCCCATTCACTCAAATAATATGAAAATTTCCAAAGCAAACGAAGGCGTGAGAAAACACACCCAGAGATGTGATTTATGTGATCACTCCACGTAAACGTTTTATTAAATACAACACCCAGACACTTAGCTTTACTTACATATTCAATAACACAATAATTCAATTTAATTTGGAGCAAAAATGTAGTATCAATATTACGGACATACAGAATCATGGCTTATGATTTAGTCGGGTTCAGTCTTAAGCCATTTACTTTAGTCCAAAAGGCAACAGCATCAAACTCATCATTAATTTTAGCAATATACTTGTGGATTGCATTTACTGGTCCACTAATATAGATTTGAGCGTCGTCAGCATATAACCTACATTAAGCCTCAGAACATACTGAAAAGCAGTGGACCCAAAATGGATCCTTGAGGTACCCCACATTGAATTGATAAGCAGCTAGATTTGACTTCATTCAGGTAAACAAACTGAGATCTATTAAGCAAGTAACTATGCAGCAATTTAATGGCAGATAAATCAAAATTATAAAAAAGTTTAAGCTTTTTGCATAACATTTCATGATTAACACAATCAAAAGTAAAATCTAAGAATAATAAAATTACTGCATGCCTTTTATCAATTTCTATATATCAGAATTATCTCTCTACTATCAGGATTATCAGCAATTGGAACATAATATGCCGAATTAAACTGCGCGGAGAAAATGAATTATTATAAATATAATTATTATAAACCTTGTCTATTTATCTCTAGTATTGGGCAGCAATAGTGATATCCATTTATCTCAAGTATAGAGCAGACGTAATCCGAATTATTCAACAGTATTATAGTCGATTTTTTTCTTACCACCAGAGTCATCTTCCGCTTTGATTAACCTACGATTAACCTTTGATTAACCGCTTTGATTAACTAGAATCGTAGTCCTTTCTTCTACATGTGCTTTGGTCGGTCTCTGCTGCATACACGTACCATTGGGGTTAGATTTGAAAAACATTCTTCCGTCATTACACCTTCTAACCATCAAAGTGCTTGTACATCTCATTTTTGTTTTACTTTAATTGTATAAGTCTTCTAATTCTGTTTAGGGTTTTCCAGACCCTTTTTGTTGTATATTTTAAACTTGGTTGGCTAAATTGATTTTGGTATGAAGAGCATGCAGCTCATGATTGTATCAATTGATGTTTAAAGGATCAACATTTTTGCGCGTATGCAATCGAAATATTCTATTTGGTTCCGATTTTGGACTTCAGATTTGTTGCATTATTCAGGACATTAACTATTTTGAATGTCCTGTATATTTTTTTCTTTGTCTTTCTGTACACTACTGATAACATATTTATTTTATTTGCTGGGATTGTTTAAACTAGCATACTGTGAACATATAAAGTGCACTATATTTTACAAATCGGTGTTGCTTCTGGGTTTCGCTGATGACGCCGATATTACCGGAACATCACAACAAGTAATCTTCGAAGCCTTTACACAGATTGAAGAGGAAGCAAGTAAAGCGGATCTTCTCATGTCGACAAATAAAATGTCCTCAAAACATCGTATAGGACACAACATCACTGATATAATTTAGAGATATTTCAGAAGTTTATCTACCTTGGAATCATCACATTAACTACACCAATAACATCGATGTTGAATAAAAGCGAAGATTTACCCTTGCAAACAGTTGCTACTTCGATTTGTCCAAACAACTGGGTTCAAAGCTCCTATCCCAAAATACTAAGGCACAATTATACAAGACACTCATCATTCCAGTGCTGCTATATAGTTCTGAATCGTGATGGACATTGTTAAAAGTAAGCGAGCATTCACTTTGTTGCTTTGAGAGAAAAAGTTTTCGTCGCATTTATGGTTCTGTGTCTGGGGTTTGAGAAAGAAGATGCCGAATATAATGCCGAACTATACCAGCTGTTCAACGACATGAACCTAGCCAAAAAAAAGTCAGAATAAGACCATTGGCTGGGCCATGTAGAGCGTATGGATGAAAATGCTCCAGCTAGAAAATTCTTCGAATTCAAGCACCGGAAAACACGTCGTCGAGGGAGGTCACACCTTCGTTGGAGAGATGAAATGTCAGCAGATATGAAAAAACTTAAAACCACCAACTGGAGAGATTCAGCTCTTGACCGAAGTCAGTGGGAGAACAATTTTGCGTCAGACCCAGGACCTGCAAGATCTGTAGTGTCCAACAAGTAAGTTAGTAAGTTCAAACCAGCATCAAAACCGATTCATCAAAACCAAATTTATACTTATTTTGTGGTTGGTGTTATTGTGAAATACATAGTGAGCAATAGCATCCTGTTTGAATAACATTTTTTTTTTTTAATAACAAAAATGGAATAATTAAGAAATTAATAATTAAACTCATAAATTGTGAACAAATTGAATTAATTTTTGCCTGCAACAAACTCCATTCGGCCAATAATAAAAAAAAAACAACAAAAAAGCCTTGATTTAAAACAAATAAAAAAATCTGAAATCCATTGAAAACAATCAAATCCTCTCAACCCTATAAATAAAATTTCATAATAGAATCACTTGTATGTATACTTTCAAAATTGATTAATTGCTGATTACAAGATCATAATTTCACATTATATATAAAAAAAAAAAAAACAAAATAAACATTCATCCACGTTATCAATATTCATTCATCGCGGACCAAGCTCATTAATGCATTTTTGCTTTTATTTATTTTTATTTATTTATGCAGGTGAACAATGCAATTACACCACTTTAAAGGTACAAAACTCTACCATTCATACACACATACAATATTTAAAACCAGTTTAAAATATTACAATAATAATTGTAATAATTGAAACCTACATAATCGTTTTTATTTTTTTTTTGTCAATTTATAAGCAATTGAAGGATTTTGATCCAAATTTTTAATGTTGATTTTTATTTCAAAAAAAAAAATTTCAAATTCTGAATCATTAATTGGTCATACACAGAGATTCAGTAACAATAATAAATGCAACAACAGTAATAATTATCAAAAACAAAAAAAAAAAAAAATTATGTAATGACCTTCTGATTATTTTAGTATTTAAGAAATTAAAATGAGGATCAAAGGTATCAGTTTGAATTTGTCTGACGTTGAGTGAACATAATATTATATACTCTACATAACTAGACTACATTTATTTTAAAAAAAAAAAAACAAAATAAAAATGTTTAAATTCATAATAATTGCTGTTGTTATTACTGTTATCAAAGCAGGACATATTGGATTACATGATACATCATATTCAGATGCAACAGCTATTAGTTCAGTTTATAATTCAATTTCAAATAATAATCTTCATCAACAACAACATCATCATCATCAACAACAGCACAACTTACAACAAGCATTACATTCAGCTCCAATTGTACAAGTTAATTCAGCAATTCACTCAGCACCATCATCATATTCAGTACATTCATCATCACCATCTTTATCACTTACTCATTCAGTTCCAACTTTAAAATTACAACATTCAGCACCATCACATTCATCTGTAGTTCATTCAGCAGCACCAATTATTAAAATAAATTCAGCACCACAAACTTATGTACATTCAGCACCATCAGCTATTAAATTACATTCAGCTATTTCATCTGGATATGTTCATTCAGCTCCATCAGCTATTGTTAAAGTACATAATACAATTCCAGCTCATTCAGCACATCATAATTTAAATACAGATACATATTATGATAAATCATATGTTGCTCAACCTGCTGCTGCTGCTGTTGTATATTCAAGTGGTAAAGTACCAGTTCATTCATCATATGCTGCCAAAGAAATTCGTTATTCATTAGCTCCAGAAGTATCTCATGTATCAGTTGATGGTCATGGTACACATTATGCTTGGTAAATTTAATTATATATATATATATATATATATGTATGTATGCATGTATATGTATATGTATTTATATATTAATATTTTGTTGTGTTTATGATGAGAAATTTATAAAAATTAAATTTGTGAAATAAAGTTTGAATTTTTATATATTGTTTAAAAAAATTGGTTTTGGTTTTCTCTATACATATCTACAATGCTGATTAGCTTCTCAATGTTAGTGATCATATTTTGAATTGGATATTTGCAATGAGGTTAGCAATTTATTCTATGATTCTAGCTGTGAAAAACTATATCCAACCCAATTTTGGAAAACTATATCCAACCTCATTCTTAACTACACTGTATAAATTCATTTATTGTATTTTCATTCGAGCTATCATGTTAAATAAATTATATAATTAATTGTAAGATAAAATTCGTTTCTCGCCCAAACTTCGTCGTTTAATAAAGAACCAGTGTTCGCCCGCTCCTCGAAATTCGACAAAGTTTAATCAAAAATTCTACTCAATATTTCATTATCAATTGTTTTCCATCATTTCAATTTATCGTGGACACTATGTTTTTTATTGATTTATCTTAAACAACAACCTCAAACGTAAAAACAATTTCTTTAAAATAACCAAAATAAATTTAACGAATGAACTGAATAAAGAAGTGTTGTTGCATCAATTTGATAAATTAGAATTTTTGTATGTTAAAATGACTTCTACATGGAGTAAAATTTTAAATTGAAATTTAATAAAATTAAAAAAATATTTGAATTCGCCACGTCTCTTTTTAAATATCTATAGAACAGTAATGAAAATAGGTTTTGAAATGGCTCATATTTGTACCATACTTTTTCTGAAATTAAACATCAAATATAATTATTTTGTTCGTAAAACGAATTTCGTCCTACGAAAATATGATTACGCGGTTACGATCTCCACTTCTAAATACATTTTTACTACTTATTATAGGTACTGAGTGTTTCTAACAGTCAATCAATCAATATAGTAAAATAGATTCAGATAAAAAATATTTGATTTGAAAATATTTCCAAATACATTATCAAACTTCAATTTCAAAATTATCAAAATTCAATAACAAAAAATTGACTTCAAATCTATTTTTGAACATTCGAATACCCCAAAACATTGCATTCCACCATATGATTAAAAAGGAAAACAGATGAAGAGCGCACACTCTGTATATACAAATACCAAAATCCTTACATATCCTTGAAGGGGAATGAACTGGATGTTTTTCCACATTATAAGGAAGATATCTTCTGTCAAATCATTGTCTTTTCATTACAATTTTGGGTGTTAATTACAAAGGAACTTTTTAAAATTTTATTTTTTTATTAGAAAATTTGGAATTTATTTCTTTGTTGTTTTTTAATAGAATTAAAATTTTTGATTTGCTGTCAAAAATAGTGCCAAAATAAAGTTTAGAAAATTTTATTGCAAAAAAGAAAATGGTTTATACTACAAACAAACTACCGTTATAAATTTACCAAAAATAAAGTTTAAAGGAAAAAAAAAACAGGAAGCAGGAAATTAAGCGAAAACACCTTAAGTGGGGTACTAATGTGTGTAGTGATATTTTTTTTCTCAAAAATTTTCCACAAAATTTTGATTAGAATTTAATTTTAATTTAATTTGCATTTAATTAGAAAAAAAAAAACAATAAACAATTTTTAAAAATTGTAAATTTAATTTTTATAAATAAATAATTAAAAAAAAAAATAAAATTTTCATTTTTTTGTGATAATTGAAGCCTAACAAAAGAAATTTACACCGCCCTTTTTGTTGTTGTGTCTGCAATGTGCTTGACTTAAAATCGTAAAATTCTTTTTTGAAATAAAAAAAAAATTTTTATATAATCGGGTGCAGTATTTAATATGTATTGCATTTCAGTGGTTCTCAAAATGTTTTAGTTGGAAAAGTTTTGAAAATATTTATGATAAGAGTTATCTTTTTTTTTTTAATAACAAATAAAAAACAAAAATAATTTATAATAAAAGAATATTTATTATATATATATAAAATAATCATTTATTTTTCAGATTTAATTACAATTAATTTAAAAATAAATTTAAAACAAAAATGTCTGACGGAGAAGAAGAAATTTGTGAAACTGATAATTGGGTTATTAATTTGGAATGGATTCAAGATTTTCTAAAAGAAGTGCATAATGAAGAGGAAGAATTTTCTATAAAAAATTATTCTGTATTAAATGGTAGCACAAATGGAATACGAAATTTGAGTGAAGTTTTAGCTGTTAATATCGATTATGAATATAAATTGGAAGCGAAACGTTTAGATTTATTCATTAAATTATTACCACATGATCCATTTAGTCGATATTTTGTAACTGAAGCACAATTTGATTTAAGAGAAATTAAATTTTATACGGAGGTATATAATGTTAATAATGAATTTTTAAAAAATAATAATACATATATAAATATAAAAAATTTTAGATTCTACCAGATTTATTAAATTTTCAAAAGAAATATTTAAAGCCAAATGAAAAACCATTGTTAATCAATGTGCCAAAATGTTATCATACAACATATACATTAGGAACATTTATTGAATCAATACATCAGAATCCAGCTTTAAGTCCTGAACCACCTGAAAGTATATTGGTATTACAAGATATGAGATCATTAAATTATAAATCAGCACATTTTACAACTGGGCTAACATTGGATGAAGCAAAATATGCAATATCATCAATTTCAATTGTTCATGCATTATCAATTGGAATGAAATTCAAAGAGAAAGTTAATTTAAATGAAAAGTACCCGGTAGGTTCTAAGGTTCTAAATAATCTCTATTATTTTGCAACTATAGTGTTTATGATTGATTGGCTATGCAATTTGAATTACGACAAATTTAATAATGATAATAATAATTTTTCTTTAGCATTTAATTAATGATTTATTTTCTTTCGTACAAAGTTTCTTTTTCAAATAAAAAAGGCATCCGATAGTTATCAACAATTGGTGGAGCAAGGTTTACCACAATTATCAAAATTTTTAAGAGAACGTGGTGGCAAAGAAGATGTTTTAAATGCTTTAAATGAAATTCATTCGCAAACACGAGGAATTATTGAAGCTTTATTACAACCTGTTGAACCAATGGGTCTTATTACACATACAGATTTTTGGTGTAATAATTTATTGATGCGTGAAAAAGCTGATCCAACAAAAGATGATAATTGTGTTATTTTAGATTGGCAAATGGTTACATACAGCAGGTATTTATTAATAACTTTTTCAATATAATTTTTTCTTCATTTGAATGGGTTACAAATTCAGTGGGGAATATCTTTTTTTTTTTTTTAATAATTTCGATTGTTATATATGAATATATAAAAATGTATAATAAATTTTAGGCCAACTAATGACATTGCTCTACTCATTGTATCATCATTACCATCACAAATTAGACGAGACAATGTTGGTAATCTTTTAGATTTCTATTTTGGTTGCTTAAAAACAAATTTGAGTAGAATTGATATTGATTTGGTATCGGATCTAAAATATTCAAGAGAAAAATTAGGCGAAGATTATAGACAATCTCAGTTATTAGCTTTATTATTATGTATCGGATCTGTCGATATTGCATTGGGAAATGATGAAGCTGAAACAAGATTTTTGGATGTGCTAGAAGATTTCCACAAAGAAGGAGTATTAGGAAAAAACTTTATTCAACAATATTAAAAAAAAAAAAAATCAAAAAATTGCATTTAAAAAAAAAAAGCTTCCGAAAGCTTTAAAATAATATAATGTTTAAAAACAAATTAAATTTTATTTAATTCTTAAAGTTAAAAATACGAGTAAATTTAAGATTTCAAACAAAAAAAAAAATATTTTCTTTAATTAAATAAAAATAAAAAAAAAAATTTAAATAAATGTCGATCGAAAAACTAAAAAATTTATTAATAAAAGAAAACATTTAATAATATTTATAAATAAAATACATATTAAAATGCATTTAAAATAGAGGATAATCACGAAAAAGTAGAAATTTTTCTTTATTTTCACTTTATTTTTAATTTAACAGTTTTTGTCTTACTAAAGAAAAAATTCTTCTTTACACCTGATCGTGAACCTTCCTCTCCTCTTCATTCCGAAAAACTAAAAACATAACTATTGGAAGTTTTTTTTTAAATAATGCAAATAAATTTAATTTAAGAAAATAATAATAAAAACATTTAATAAACATTTTGTTTATAATTAAAAATTTTAAGATATTAAAAAAGCAAAATAAAATTATTTCATTTTATACACTCTTATATTAATTAAATAAAAAATTTATTATCACTCACATATAGATTTAATTAAAATATATGTAGAAATGGACACCAAATAAATTTTATTGATAAAAATAAACAATTCTTAAAAAAAAAAAATTGAGTTTTTTACTATCTAATCTGACATCAACAAAAAAATAACCCAACAAACTTAATTAAAATGAAAAATTTAAGAGTCCCTGTTTTAAATAGTTCGAGAAACTGTGATATACATATAGAAGTTCAGCAATAAGTGTCAAAGTAAGCAAAAATGTAAAATAAAAAAAAAATATTTTGACAAATGCAACGCAAAAAGTCGCGATTTTCTTAACCTCAATTGTGTTTATACATTTACTAATTAAATTTTAAAGCAGTATTTTAATAAAATTTTACTATTTTATTAATTATAAGAATAAAATGAAAGTTATTTATTAATTTAAAATAAAATTATACGATTTATTTTATATTTAAAAGTGTATATTTAAGTAAATTTGTATGGGAGGTTTGATTGAAAGAATCTGCGGGAAATATTTTATTTTTATTTGCAATAATATTTCCCCTAATTACAATATAAGGATATACAATAAATGTAGTGTTATAATTTATTGTGAATTATTTTAAATACATTCTAATTAAAACAAAATTAAAATTAGAATTTAAAATACAATATTAAAATTTTTATGAAAAAATAGTGTTTTTTTTAAAAAAAAAAAAAAAAATTAGAAGTAAAGAAAATAAAAAAAAATAAAAAGTTGGGCGCTGAAACATATTTTTTTTTTTATAGGTATGATTATGTGCTGCCATTGTTAATTAAAAATAATTTGCAAAATATTCTTTTTTATAATATATAGCTGACGTTTTGTTTTATTGTTTTATTTTATTTTTATTCCTGTTTGGAAATTTCATATGTCATTACGACAGAATTGGTTTGATGCTAAGATATTTATTTTTGTGGTTTGAGAATTAGATAATGAAATGCTGCAGCTTAGGTTTTATTTTTTTTTTATTTTGTATTGAAAAATTAATTTAATTTAATAATTATTAAAATTAATTTTACAATAAATATGATGGAGGAGCATAAATATTTAATGGGAAATTAAAATTTTTAAGGTACATTATTTAGAAAAATACTTTAATTGTTGGTATATTATTATTCAAGTTGGTTCCAATACATACATATGTGAATATCTCAACTGGGTATCATGACATTGATTTTACATTTGTGAATTCAAATTCCTGAATTGATAATCTGTCTATTATATTTTTCATAATAAATTATTTGTGTATTATATTATTTAAATTTCACAATTGAACTTTGTTTTATATTTGATATAACTACATAATATCCATATTTGTTTGCCACTTCAAGGAAATTTGGACATAATTTAAACACTTATTATTTTATTTGACATATTTTAATATTTGTGACAACATGCTCAGTTTTTCTTACAATTTTTGTTACCATATTTTTTAAAATTTAAAACGTCAAAATATTTTATACTCACATTAAACATTTTTTCTTTCATTATTTTTATCAGATATCGAAGAATTTTGTTTTGTCATATAAAATTACCTACAAAAAAATTAAACAGTTAAGTTAAAATTGAAATGTCAAAAAAAAATTTTAAAAACATTTTCATGCCATATTTTTGGTTTTAAATTTTTTCTAATTTTTTTAATGACATCTTCTGTACGTATGTAAATGTTAGAAAAGAAAAAGTGAACGTGTGCGACTGGTTTCGTATAAACTGTATGCATATTTTTTAAATGATAATGACCCAAATTAACTCTTCTTCAGAACTATCTTCACTTTTTTAAAATATAAACAAAAAAAATCAGTAAGTGCGATTTACCTTCAGTCGATTGATATTCTTGAACTTCGGTTAACCCCTAAAACGTTGTATCTATTCTATAGTTATCTAACCTGTTACAAATTCGTACTAATATTTCATCCAAATTTAATTTTGAACTAATCTCAAAATAGGCATTGAAGTTTTCTTCAAATTATAATTCAAATTTGAAATCATTTCACACTTGAATCTTGATCAATTATAATTATACCACAAAATCATTTTTGATGTGGCACAAACAACAGCCTGCGCCCTAAAACGACACCCAACATACACTAATCAAATCATTTAATTTTTTTATTATTTTTAAAAACAGAATTAAATTCGTTTTTAGAATGTCTACACTAAGTAGTTACGTATATTTTGTTGTAGTTATTATTATTTCTTTCACAACTTCATGTAATCTTTTAACAAGAACATAATTTAATATTGGTCACCTCCTTTTTAATACCTACTTTTTGTATTCATGCCATCATTTCATCCAATTGGTGAGATTAGTGAATTTTTGAATCAAATTTTTTTCATTTTTTTTTTTTGTTCTCAAGAAAATCATTTCAGGTTTCATCTTCACATTATCCGTGTTATAAACAAAGTCATTGCGTCGTCAATTTTTTCACTAAATTGAAGTGCAATGACGACGAAAATGATGTACATTCATACATACATATATGCATACAGTTGATATTTGTGTTGATACTATTGATAATGATGAAACAATAAAAAAAAAAAACAAAAAAAAAAGGAAATTCTTAAAGTTGAAAAATTAAAAAAAGGAACTTTAAAGTTTATTGCTAAAGATCTGCTGAGATTGGAAACTTGGTACCCACCAAAAATTAACAAAAAAAAATCAATTCTTATTCAAAAGTGTCGGCGGGAATTTTTCGGTTCTGTACACTTTTTTTTTTTGTTTTTTTTTTTATATATTTATAACCTTTATTATCTTTTGGGTGTTTTTGTTTTTTTTTTTTTTTTGCATTTATATAGCTGTTAGTCAGTTGGGAAAGAATTTCTGTTGATACCACTTTTCGTCGTGACTTCTTACTTTAAAAAAGAAAAAAGAAATAAAAAACAAAAACAACAAACGCAAACAAAACGAATTTTGAAAAAACAAAAAAAAAAAAAAACTTGATTTGATCTTCAAAACTCATCGTTGTGTTTCGAGTTCACTTACTTTTTGGATTCTCTTTGGCTGGATAGATCCAATGTTAACCTTTAAACAAAATATTTTTTTTTATTTTTACTTTTGATATTTTTATTTTTGCTTTCTGTTTCCTTCCAAAAGCGTTCACATATTATAAAACGTATAATTTTATACACATAGTCCAACCACACATGCATGTAGTAAGTAAAAACACAGAAAATATGGAAACTGTTGGAAAGGTATTGATATCGTGAAGATTCAAACAAATTTTATTTAATTTTAAGTAATTCGAAAATAAATAAAATTTCTAAAAAGTCATTAGGTCTGTATGTTTACTTTTATTTGCAAAAATTTGTAAATGAGAGGAAAAACACGTTATCATAAAATTCTCCAAATTTTTTCATATCAAAAATAATTGATTTTTAGGTTATGAAATTTTTTAAAATTTGAATTAATTTAGTAATTTTCTGAATATTTTTGTAAAATTATTGAATGTTTTTGATGAAAAAAATTAAATTAAATAATTTTTCATGGTTTTGGTCTTTTTGTTGTTAAAAAGTTATATATATAAATAAGTTTTCAGGTTAGGTATACAACTTTTCAGGTTAGGTATATTTTAGGTACACTACTTTTTATATGAAAAATATTCTATTGACATTTAAAACAACAACAAAAAATTGACAGTAAATTTTTACAAATTTTTGCAAATAGAAATTTCATTTGCGAAAATTTAGATAAGAGAGCGCTCTGACGTCACGTTTTAAACATAAAATTCTCTTAAAATTCTCAAAAATTTGTAAAGAGAGTGCAAATAAAAAAGTAAACATACAGGAATTTGAATAAATTTATATAAATTTATATAAATTTGCGAGTTAACATACAGAAAATATAAATGTTGTTTGAGAAAGAGATGACTAAAGATATCCGTATAGGTTAGGTATACTTAGGTAGTTATAGAATCACTTAGAATATATTGGTGATGTTATTTCCAAATAATTATAAAAAGATTTATTATTTACTTTCATTTTTTCATTCATTTTCAATTCAAGTTAAGGAGTTAAGACATATTATTCATATTTTTCTTCTATATTTAGGCACTACTCGTATATTATTTTATAATGTTTGTTCTGTATCACGGCATGGTGTGCTCTTAGCATTACTTAATATTACTTTTGAATATTTCAAATCATTTTTCACTAACTACTATGACTTTCCGTTGTAACTTTTTTTAAAATTTGCAAGAGAATGGCATACCCGTTTCTCACAATTCTATTTCAGATGTTCAGATCGGATTTATTTTATATACTTATATAATTTAGCTTAGTAGTACTTTGAAGTAGAAATAGATGTAGCGCTTATATAACTATCTTAATTCATTTAACGTATGTATTTTTATTTTCAATTTTACTGTAGAAATAATTGTTCTGCTGACACTACTACTCACATAAGTTTTGACTGATCCTTTAAAATGATAGAAATTTGATTTTTTTTTTAATGTCAGCCTGAATTCAAAATGTTTAAATTTGGAACAGAATAGATATATTTTTTTGAATATTTTTGTACCAATTCTTATAACTTTATATTAAATTATCGTTACAATTTAAGGTAAAAAATGATTACAACTCAAATTTTTATAATTTTTGAGTAAAGAAACTAAATATTTTAAAAATAAAACGCTAAAAAAATATACAAAAACGCTCCGCTCCACTTAAATAAAAATGATATATCGATAATACATACTTTCTTCTTTATTTACTGCAGTAAAACTAAAAACAACAAATTTACAAATCGCTATGACTGCAGTCTTAACTACCAAAATTAATAGTATTTACGGCATTAGCCACATATTTTATTTGTTACATATATACTAGTTTTTGTCTGAAGCCTTTTATAACAACAACAATAATAATTAAAAAAACAGTTCATTATGAATGAAAGAATGAAAATTGAGAGAATAAATCAATTGTTTTTTAATGTATTATGTATTGCAAGTAGATGGAGGTCGTAGAAATAAAATGTGAGAGAGTTACAAAATAATATTAAAACATTATGATGAGAGATGATACATATTTACTTTACATTGTTGTTGATGTTTTGAGTTGTAATGTAATGTGCATACTCCTTTAAACTGCTAATCCAAACTTAACTGGATTAGTAATGGTATTATACTAATAGTTAGATATTTCTGCATCATGGTTTCTCTCTCTCAATTCATTATGTTCGTTTTTTTTTTTTTAATATTTAAATTGTATTATCTATTTTTATTTAATATAATTACGCTTATCAAGACATGTCAATTACTTTTTTATACTTCAGCAAAAAACAGCTATATTGTGGCACCCATTGGTATTTTCACTGCCTATTACATTTTGCTGTTCTTTCCCTCACACATTTTTCGATCTATAAACATAAGCGCTTTTTACGCGTTAGTTTTACATGTTTACTAAAAAAAATAATAATAATGTACATATAAATGTGTACATACAAATGAGCAATAAAAATATTTTGATTGTACATAATGGCTTATGATGTTTATCTCTTGAAAACAATTATTTAAAATGAAATTTTTACGCACACATTCAAACGTTTCAAGATTTGATAGTGATTAAAAATACCAATTTACACTCGAGTGGTAGTTAGTGAAATAACAGGCAGTGAAAATACCTGGGTACAGAGGCACATTCATTATAGAATTGGAAAAAGTTATCTAAACGGAAACGTAGAACTGTCAAATTATTATTTACTCCTGTCAAATTATTATCATAATTTCCACATTTACTTAAATATAATTATTTGGCGAAACATATGACAATATCTGGCAAGACTACGGAGTTAATCATGAAATTCTACAGAAATGAAATAGAATAGACTTTTAAAATTCAACAAAAGCCACGTAATGATGAAAGTCTACAAAAATAAAATAGAATAGACTTTCAAAAGTCAATAAAAAAAAGTCACGTAATCATAAAACTCTACTGTAATAAATAGACTTGACTATAAAAATGTTGCCATCGCAGGAAAAATGTTCGGTGTCAAAAATATATTTCTCATTCAAGTTTTGAGCTCATTGGTATATTTGTATGTTCAATTTTAATACAATAATTCTGTTATTTAAATATATAATAAAAATTAACAATAAAGTTTTTACAAAATCGTGTTTTTAAATTTTCTAATAACTAATGATTTTGAAATTGTTTTTATTAATTTTTTACAAATAAATAAACATTTCTGAATTTATTTTTTTTAAATTTTGCAAAAAAAAATAATTTTTTGACAAAATATTAACTTATCTATAGAATTTATTTTTGAATGTTGAAAGTCTATTGCAAAAGTGCGGTTTAGACTTTAAAATTCTCAAATATTGACTTAATATGTCAACCGAGTAGACTTTCATGATATCGAAAATTGACTTTTTTCTATATTAGAAAAAAATTTATTCCCAGTAAGTTTTCATGATTGACTCCTATCTACGTCTATGTTTACGTAAATTGCCTAAAGTTCTATTCTTCATACCTAATATTTGCAATTTGGTATGGAATGAAATTAAATTATGTAGGTATTAAGTTTTGAATATTATTAAGCTAAAAGAAGAAGAAAAAACAATTCCGTCGTTACGAATTGAATTCTTGTCTTTCTCATTATTTCATCATAATTTTTTTCTTATTATTTTTTAATTTTTTTTTTTTTTATTTAATTTCAAGTTTATTATTTTTCATTATTTCATTTACATACCTATAATTTTGCGCTCATTCCATCAAAATATGCTCATCTATTAGAATTTATTCGTTGTATCTAAGCGTGTGTATTCTAAATAAGAGTATAAAATGTACATTTCAAATGTAATAATTTCTATACTATTTATTTAAATATATAATATACTGTACATATAGATATGTACGTATGCATAGGTATGAGTCTATAATATATATAAATAATAATATTTAGACTCATCTTGGGTAGACAATTTCTATGAAGCATAAAATTATACCTGAGACAGTCTGAATTTTAAAAAATTCTTTTACTTTACCTGTAAACAGAAAAATAAAATGTTTTTTATTTTCTTAAATTTGTTTGTTTGTTGTTGTTGTTCTTGTTGTTTTGTTCAATTTTTTTTTCTATACAACTTTATCACTTAATAACAAAAATTAAAAGAAAACTAACAAAAAAAAAATAAAAATCTGTTGGTTGAAATCTGTGGAGAACTAGAAATTTAATGCCACTTGGTATCAAAATTCATTTATGTACCTATTATGACTGTACACCTAGTCTTTACTAATTTTACATATATGAAAGTTTTCCTCATCCCCCCTGCCCCTGTATTCCTTCATTCTATATTTACATAAATCATTTTTTGATTTATAAATAAATTCTTAGCATCATATCATTATTGCTATGATCAGAAGATGATTGTTACATCAATTCAAATTTAAAGCGCATAATCATTTTCTATAAAAAAATATATATATTTTTTTTTTAATTCTAGAAAAGGATGTCTTTTAAGAAAGAAAAAAATAACTGGTCCTGATGATACTCTTGTTATTAACTAATTAAATAATTTACAAATAAACTGACCACTAACTATTTATCAAAATTTTGATCTTAACTTTTGTTCTATTATGATATAGGAATAATCAAAACCTGATCAAATCAAATTCTAGTAAATTAGAAAAAAAAAATATAGAGGAAGAGAGAAAGGAAATCTTAAAACCTTAAAAGTGTTTATGTTATCTCATATTTTGACATTTAATGTTAATTTCTTTAAAGAAATTCTAAATTTTCACAATAATTACGTAAATTTTTTTAAATGAATATCACTCAAAACATAAACATTTATTAAACATTTAACAAAAAACCTTAAAATTATATAAACAGTGATAAAAACTATATAAATTAAAAGAAAAATAATAAGCAATAATAATAATAATAAAAAAAAGGAACAAATAAGTGAAATTTATAGCAGAAACTCCTCCAAAAAAGGAGTAAAAATTTTAAGAAGAAACTTTTATTAAAAATAATTAAACAAAATTAAAATTTTGGATTTTGGTAAGTACTTATAATCACTAACCAATGATGGTTATTTTTAATTTTATTTATTTTTTTTTTTTTTGTAAATATTTACATTCATACTTAATAACTAAATTTAGAAATTTTTTATCATATACAAATTCATCAGTATTACCGTTTACTTTATTGATACATTTAATGTAGTATTTATACTACAAACACGACAACAAAATGAAAAATCGGATATATAAACTTATATAATAACTATATATAATACTATAATATTATAATAACTTTTATATCCCTTAATTTGACTTTATACAGCTGATAGAAGCGATAATTATAATAAACTTAAGTTACCTCAAAGATGCTCTGTCAATGCTTAAATAAACAATCGTTGCTGTCAAAACTTCACGAAACTTAACATTTGTTCGTGCATCAAATATTTTACTTGATGTTAGAGTTTTGTTCTTTTTTCACGCCAACATTTGCATTTGTGTGTGGGTGTGTTTGTTTTTTAAATTTAATTATAACTTTTTTCGACTCATCTGAATTTTTTTAATGCTGTTTTCCTCTGTATACATCTTTAACATCTTCGTTAATAAATTAATTAATTAAATCTTCGTTTTTATTTATAATTTTTTTTTCTCTCCACTGACATTCAAATTATTTCTTGTTCATTTTCATTGTTAAAAACTATTTTATAAATTATAAACTCGGTACGAGCTTACCTATATAGCTCTTTTTGAGATATGTTTGAAATAAATAAATAATAAAATAAAAGTTAAATATATACTCATATTTCTTTTGTAATTTTTTTGCCCTTTGTATCTGGAATTCCTGTAATTTCTAGGAGCTTATTATATTTGTGTTGTCTAGTACGTTCTATTGATATCGTAGCATAGTAAATATCTTGTATGAGGATCTCATTTTCGCTTCTAAAGGCATGTTTTCCTCAAACAATTTATTTAAAGTAAAGTATTTAAAGTAAAGTTTTAGTTTTGAAATTCAGCTTTTATTTGTTTCAAATCCTCTTTAAATGTAATTTGATTGTTTAGAATTTGTTTCAATTTTTGTAGGACCTCTTCAGTTTTATCATTTCCATTATTTGCTCTGATATTGTTTGAGACTGTTGGTTGATTTGAAATCAGCTGATTTCCTTTTATCACTTTTGCCTTTGCATAAAAGACAGGGCCAGAGTATCTCATCTAATCTGCTATATAACTTTAAAAAACCTTAATTTCCCAGATTAGAACAGCTTTTGCAGAAATATTTCTTACATTCGTCATCACATTGCAGTTCTTGATTATTTTTATTATTAATTTTTATATTGTACTGATTACAATTTATTACTAACATTTTTGACATTTGAAATACTAGAACTAAGTAGTATATTAATTGATTTAAGCAGTCTTAAGGAATTAAGGGTAATCATGAATTGGTGTACAATTTTCATTAGTGTGCAATTGTGAATTTAATGATGTGAATGTTTAAACCTGGTCGTTTAAATATTGTATTGTAATGTAAGAACTGTCAAATGATAACTGATTTTATTTTTTATAAAAAAAATTACTACAATTTCAATTTTTATAATTTTAAAGTAAAATATATAATTCAATAAAATGCTGAAAATATATATATATAAAAACGCTTCTTATTGAACTTATTGAACTTTTTTAAAACCGGTTGTTTTATTTTTAAAAATTTAATGCTAAATTCACTACTTTCATTCGCAGTTCAATATAGACTGAATTAAATAATCTTGTATCAATTATCCCTACATCTTTATTATATTCTGCAATAAATGTCAAATTGGAATTGTAATAACACTACTAATAAATTACTCAATTATACAATAAGCTGAAGTGTTGTATAATTACATATATTGCAAATTTTTCATATAAAATTTTATAACAATACACCCTTTGTCTTTTTGGTTTTACTCGTTAATAACCTCTATTATTTATTATTTTCAGTTTAAAAATCAAAATAAAATTAAAAATAAATTAAATTTCTGAAATTATTTAATAAATTCTTTAATATAAAATTGTAAAAGTATTTTTCTTTTCACTTTCCAAATAATTCTTAATGTACATACATATGTCATGGAGTGTCATTAAGTTGAATATGACAATTCATTAAATTCCATTCAAACCGAATTCGACATACTTAATGTAATTTCTTTTTGTTGTTGAATTTTTCTTATGTCATTATGGGTCCACATATGCTTTGACAAATATCAGCATATGCTGTCAAAGCAAAATATCATACGTCAGCTTCGTTTGGTAATTTGACATTTACATATGTAGTTCTATGTCATTAAAATTAGCGCTTGAGTTTGCTGAAGTTTTCTATGCTTCTTATCTTAAAGTTTTAACGAAAGTTTCATAAAGTTAACGAAAAATTCGTTAAGTATATTATAATTGTCAATATGAAGCTTCAGACAGTCGTTAAAAATCAAAATTATGTATAAGTTCGGTGTTACATTTTCTCCTTCAAACTACTTCGTTAAGCATGGGAAACCTTTAATTCCGCAAATAATTTTATTCGTACATTTATTTAATAATGTATAGAATTAAAATCTTAAGAACTCTATTTATTTTCTCCTTATCTTTTCTTCTAGAATTTTACTGCTAGAAATTCATAATTCATAATTCGGTCAATTTATCTTTAAATGGTAACGATAGTACGAACAATCGTTTGTATATCAATATCAAATCGAAATATTTCCAATCGATTATATATCGATTATACATAGATTGACATTTGACCTTAGTTTGACATTTCCAATTATGACTTAAATTTATACACTACAGTAGTTATATTGAAAATAGAAAAAAATGGTTTCAACTTTGAACAGCCCCATACTTTAAAAATTTAAAAAAAACTAGTTTATAATATTGAAATCTCATAATGTTATATCTAAAACCAATAAAAAAAAAATTATTAATTTAAGTTAAAAATTATATTAAAACTATTGTAGTATAAATACTCCAATCAAAATTAGATGTCATATCTAAAACAAATAAAAAAAAAATTATTAATTTAAGTTAAATGAATTATTATTATTATTTTTTCTTGACAATTTTTCAATAAATCATAGTTCTATAGTTATTTACATACATGCATACATCATACCTACATAGATAAATCATTTTTAGTTATATAAAAATTAAAAAAAGTCTATGAAAAACAACTAATTTTTCAGGTGCACTCTTCTGAAGCCCTTCTTTAAAAAACGTGTATAATATTTTGTTGTTTCTTCTTTTCAAATTTCTGAACTAATTCATTTCATTTACCTTTCTTTTCATCATTCCATCGTCATTTTATTCTATCTACATATATCTATATAGATACTTACAGTATTTACATACAGTAACTATAACTAAATTTTTTATTTTTTTTTTTGTTTATTAATACTAAATAGATCGAATGAAAGAAAGAGCTATAGAGATGTTAATAAAAGAAAAAAAGAGGTAGAAATAAAATTTTTATCAATGAAACAGGTTTTTCGTATACGCATAAATAACAATTTTTTTCTTTTATATTTCGCTTACTTTGTTTATGTATTCTTATCGTCGTTGTTGTTACCTGTTGTCTTGTTATTTGTGTTGTTTAGTGTGCACCTTAATGGCTGGCGTTTTCAATTTTTATAAAAATTAAATATGAAACGCACTAAAAAAAATGAGAAGACAAAAAACTAAATAGGATTAGTACAAAAGTGGTAAAAAGATAAATTTTCTGCGATCTGGTTAAAAAAAAAAAAAAACTATAAAAAGAAGCAAAAATGAATCGTTACGTTGGTTCACCCATTCAGGTGTATTCAAAGGTAACAATAATAATAACATAAAATGAACAAAAAAAAAACAAGAACTAGACTAAATTATTGCAATTGCTTTGTTGAATTTAATAAATATTTTGATATTTTAAAATATAAACAACAACAACAACATCAAAAAATTAAAAATAAATAAATAACACACTACAAACCACTCGATTAAGATACGAAATAATAATAACCAGAATTTTATTTTATCGTTTAAATAGTAGGCAAAAACGATAATTCTCTGGACTTCAGTTTGGTTATTTTATTATACATTATTTTCAAAATTGAGAAATCTATTTAAGAAAATCATTTTCTTTTTTTTTTTTTTGTTATTTTTTATATCTTTTACTACATATAACAGTTGCAAAAATCTATAAATTTTACAAGATCTTTAAAATGTTTTTTTGCAATTTTTGATTATGTTTTTTTTTTGTTCTTCTGTTTTTGTTACTTAAAATGTCATCAGATAAAGTAAGAAATAAATGAAAACAAAACTAAAAATATATACCTATATGTATATTTGAACGTGTGTTGTTATAACAAGAAAATAAAGAGAATTACAAATACAACTAACTAGTGTCGTAAATTGATAGTAGTACACAATAAAACAAACAAGGACGCGATGCGATGAATAGTTGGGATGGTAGATGAGTACATCTTGTAATCATGTTATCTTAACCAAAAAAAAAAAAAAATAAATAAATAAAAAAACATGTTTTCTCTTATACGTTTTTTTTTATGGATTAAAATCCAGATGGCATTCATTGCGCATGCGCAAGGTCCTTTCAATTTAATTTATGTTCAAATTTTAACACTTTTTAAATCGTGTATTTATTGAAAAAAAATAATAATAATAATAATAATAATTGTTATAGTTAATAATAACTGCAATAAAATATTAACTAATTAAAATTAAAAAAAAAAAGTTTGTTGTAGTTAATAATTTTTTTTTTTTTTAATTAATTAAAAATTATGTCAGAATTAAATTGTTAAATTAAGTTGTTATAAGTATGTTATTTACACTACATTTTTAATGAATCAAGTTTATAAAAGATTGCTAAAATTATTTTGTTTTGACAGTTAAAACAAAATATGTATGCATAACTAGTTGTTGTACATACATTTAAATATAAATATTTTTATTATTAAGTAGATATACATAATTTTGACATTTTGATGTTTGTAGGTAGGGTTGAGTACAATTAGAAATTTAATTTAACATTTATTATCAGACATGAATAAATACTGTCGTTAATATTAAGACCCCGTTGGTCTTGAGCATTTGGGCCGATATTTAGAAGCTATTTTTCATTTAGAACATAGTTGTCGATATTGCGTAACTGTTTTTAATTTTTTTCTCTCAAAATTTGTTTAGTATTATGTCAGCCTACCTTACGTTGGTTTCTCCTTAGCTTTTTATAATAGAATTATATTGTATTAAATATTTTATGCTAAGTTGGATTTACATTTAATATTGCTAGATGTTCAATCCATAGAAGACATTATTGCGATATCGAAATGAAATATATCTTCATTTTTTTAATAGGTTAGTTCAATTTAAAGTTGAATTCTTAAACGACAAAATTGTGAACAAAATTTGTGCAGACAACCTTAATCAGTAAACAAAAAAATATTTTTCTTTATTTACAAAAATTCTCTTAAATTAATTTGAACTTATTCTGTTAATAATTTGACATAAAATTTATTATATATGTATTTCTAATTTTTCTGTCATTTACGATATGCCCATGTTTATACGAGGCAGAAATCTTCCGCAGAAATTTACCTTCATGTTCAAACGTATAAAAACCTTGGAAATTTCTGCCTTTCTGTTGTCAGATTATTGAAATATCAAGATTCAAGATATAAGATAAGAAATAAATTATAATTATTATTCTAATGTCAATCCAACAATATAATTTGTATAATTTATATTTTTTTTATTTTATCAATATTCGATCCGAATATTACGTTGTCATTTGTCAACAACAATTTTCTTGCACTTTGTGTATAAAAAATATTAAATATTTTGACAATGACATACTTAATTCCAAAAAAAAAAAAAATTAAAACGTCAAAAATCTACTAGAAATTTTTAAATTTTGGTAGATTTGCTTACCCCTGACAGAAATCGTATTCTAATAATTAAACTGTATTGATTAGATTTGAGTGATCGAAACCCATACGTATAATTTTGTGTTTTGAGCTGTTTGATATGTTTTAATGTGTTTTTAAATAAATATTATACTTAATTCTATTTTAAATATAAATTTTTTTCAAATTATGAAGATTTTTGTTATTTTTTTGACAAAATAAATACATAACGGTTTGTTTTTATTTAATTTTGTAAAATTTGCAATTATTTATAAGTACTTAATTTTACTCCATCTTTATTGTTGAAAGTCTACTGCAGAATGCTGCAAATGTTGACTTGAAAAGCTTTAATGTAGCTCATATGTATGTCAACACAATAATATTTCATGATAACGGAAATTGACACTTTTTTTTATTAGAAAAAGTCATTCTCAGTAGACTTTTATGAATAAAAATCTACCAAAATTTAATGGTGAGAGGTGATTGCGGTAAGGGTAAGCAAATCTACCAAAATTTTAAATTTCTCGTAGATTTTTGACGTTTAAATTTTTTTTTCTGGGAATATGTCAGTGTCAAAATATTTTTATTATTTTTTATTCACAAAAAATAAGGAAATTGTTGCTGACAACGTAATTTTCGAATATTAGAATATTAATCAAATAAAAAAATATAAATTATACAAATAATAATAATGTTGAATTGACACCAGAATAATAATAAAAATGTATTTATTTATTTACTTGCCAATAATTTCAATTCCGGCTATCTTGATATTTCAATAATCTGACAGCAACAATGGCAGAAATCTACCATGTGCTTTTTACGTATGAACATGATGGTAGATTTCTGCGGTAGATCTGCAGTAGATTTCTGCCTCGTATAAACATGGGCATAAAAGGTAAGCAATTCTACAAAAATTTAAAATTTCTGGTAAATTTTTTTCTGTCAAAATTTTTTTTTTTTTTAAATTTATATACACAAAGTGCAAGGAAATTGTTGATGGCAACGAAAAATTTAATAAAATAAAAAAATATATAAATTATACAAATAATATTGTATTGATTGATATTGGAATAATAATAAAAATTTATTTATTTATTCCTTGCCAATGATTTCAATTCCGGCCATCTTGGTATTTCAATAGTCTGACAGCAACAATGTAAGACATCTACCATTTTTTTCACCAGATTTCTGCGGCAAATGTGCGGTAGATTTTCGCCTCGTATAAACATGTGCTATTGGATTTTATTATTTCATTTTGTGTTCGTAAACGGTTTTTCTTGCTTGAACATGTTTATAACATGTTTTTGAGTGTAATATAAAAAAGATATGTACCTGATTAGATTAAACTTATTATTGAAAAAAACTTTAATTCGTTACGAACCTTTAATCTTTTTCTAAATTTAAAACATTATTCAAATTAAAGATTTTCTTATGAAATATTTATATATGTATATTTTGAAAGAAAAATATTTAAAATTGTATCAGACATTTTCAGATACGTTCGTATCGTATAAATAATTTTATTTTAACATCGATTGTTCCATTAGTATTTATGAAATTAATTATACCGTTATTTAGTACAGCAGTACTAAATAAAGTACTAACTAATATCTTTTGTAGTTTTTGGCAATTTAATTCAGTAGCATTAACAGTTAGGTATAGTTTTAATCCCTACTTTAACTTTGGCTTCAATCTAACTACTGAAATATAAGGAGAAGATGGTGTATTTCAGCAAAAAATTTTATTATTATTTCCAAGGCCATTATTATAACAATATAAGAATACACTTAATTATATATATATATATATATATAGTTATACTAATTTTATGTATAATATATACTACTATATTATTCATTATTATACGACGTGTACAAGTGTAAGTATAAAAGAAATCCTTAAAGAAAAAAATTATAAAAAAAAGAAAAAAATTTTAATACATTTTCTTTTATTTTTTTTTATAAGGATATTCAACATTCCTTTACGGTTTTACTATTAAAAAGGATATTTTCTGTGAATTAAGACCATACAATTATTATAGTAAAAAAAAAAAAAGTACAAACAAAAAAATTAAGTTTATAGATGTCTATTTAGTTAATAAAAAACAGATTTATGTGATTGTTGTATGTAGCATGAATGAATGAATGAATGAATGTGTAGGTGTCCTTGATCGCCTCACTAAATTTTATATATGTTTATTTTTAAAATAATAATAAAAAAAATTAATAATATTATTTTTATTATTATTAAAATAGTTTTTTTAATTCTACAAAATTTATACTAACATTTTAGTTTATTCTTGTCGGATTTATCGTAGATTTTGATACAATTCAGTTCGATTGTCCATTTGTTTGAAAAATGTTTCATCACTCAATTATAATAATGTCAAATGTTTTCTTAAAGTCGATGAAGATTATGCACAATGATATTCTATATTCCATCGACTATTCAACAATTATTATACTGATGGATGTATATTATTTTAATTACTTTTTCATTTTTGTTATATTAGAGAATTTGAGTGCAGTAGATCTAGGGAGTTTTATTATTCATGTTTCTGATACAGTTTATACCATTTCTATTTATTTTCTAAGTGTTTATTAAAGCTTATACATATCTAAATAGCAATATTTATCTTATAATTTTCAAATATTTTTCTTAGTGCGTTTTCATAAAGTAAATCGAAGCATACGCTCCGAGCACTCTGATTTAATAAATGAATAACACAGAGTTAAAGTTGATAAAATAAAATTAGAAAAAAAAACAAGATAGAAGTATTTTTTATTGAAAATTATTATTGAATATTATTATTATTATTTTATTGAAAATTTGTTAAAAATGTGAAAATAAAATACCTCCTTGGTATATAAAGTAAAAACACTTAGTAGAAACATCAAAACAATAATTACCTTAGTAGTACTACACTAATTCAAACTATGTATGTACTTATGTATGTTTATAATTATCTCTGCAGCCATTTTTCAAATTAATGTATTGACTTTACAAATTTCAAACTGAAAAAGTACAATACTAAAATTAAAATAGGTTTGAGTCTTGTAAAAATCTACAAACTACAATGACAATACACTTCTACACCGAGTTCAAGACTACACTTTAAATTTACACATATTCGTGAATACGCATATATTCTTCTATAACGTTCTAGAGTAAAAAAGAACACTTTTTTGTGTCCATTAGCTTCCGTTAATTGAACTTTCTAATCCAAAAGTGTTCATTAGATTGTGCAAAACAGCTCTAAATTGATTTTTTTTAAAACAGTTTTGGACAACTTTTCTTGTTGTTTTTTCTTAAAATTTTGACATTAAAGAAAAGGAAATTTGAGAGTAATGAAAGTAAAGAAAAACTAGAACAAAAAAGTTAAAAAAAGATCAAAAAAGTGTTCATTAGATTTTTCTAAGTGGTTATAAAGTGTTTGACAGTTAATTGTCATTGTCCAAAACTAATATGTAAGATATATGTTTTAGCTTAGTGACATTTAGAACAACATTTTACCATTTACATATGAATTTGCAAAATAGAAAATAATAATATAAAATATGAAAATTACGTATATATGTATGTATATAAATTAATAAAATATTTAAAATAATTACATATTTAATATGTAATTACATAATAATTACAATTTCTATTTTTCATTTGATATGTTCAATACCTATTCTAAATTAATAATGCTATAAATATCAAAACGTATTTGATTATTAAAATGAATGCTATAGATTTATACATCATAACCTCTTTTCCATTTCCATTATATTAAATTTTATATACATATATTTTAAATAATAAAATATGTGGTATATATATACAAATTTATAAAAAAATATATTTACTTTCTTCTTAAAATCATGTTTGATTTTTTTACAATTATGTACTAAGGGTTAGGCTCACTCCTTAAATGACTAACTCTAATTGTGACAGACCACTACTCATATATATAAATTAGAATTTGAATTAGAATTGACTAATTTGAAATTCCTCTGGTTTGTGTCTTGGAATTAGCCAACTATAAATGTTTCTAATTGATGACAGCTCAAATTTGATTTCAAACATACAAATGAAAGATAAAATTAATTTTTTAATATATATATAATATAATTTCAAATTTTGTATTGTTTATTGTCAATTCTAATTGTCAACAAGTTGGTGTACATTAAAATTTGAATTAGTGTTTGATTAGACAAGACACACACCCTAAAATAAACAAAACTATATGTTTTAATAATTTTTGACATCTGTAGCAATGTTGACGTATGAAACTAAGTCAAATTTAGTTGCTATTTAAACTAACAGTGATAAAAAAGATGTCGTGCTCATACCGTTGTCACAAATGTCAAACAAAAGTGGGAAAATTTATGACAAGACATTTTATTTGAAAGAAAAATTGCACAACGCAAAAGAAATAAATTTTTTATATGAAAAAATGATTAAGAGAATTACATAAATCTCATAAAACTTACTAATTACTGATGGTAATATGATTCATATAACAATTTTAAGTTGAGTTGTGTACTATACAACTATATTTGATAACTTATTGTAGTTGTTATTTGGTTGTCTCTCAAAACAGTTGCTTTTTCTATTTATACATTAAAATTTGTCTTTAAAGTAAAATTTTGTCTAAAAGTAAGAAGTAAAACTTTGAAATAGGTATTTAATCACAGATTAAATTAATGTACTTATTTAATAAATTATTTAATAACTAATTTTTTAATATAATATAAAAAATATTCTCAATAGCTAAAGACAACTATTTAGTTCCAAACACCTGTTACGTTTTAGTTGTCTAACACAACGCAACTTAAACAGAAAGTGTTGCCAATAATAATAGCAAAATAACCAAGTAATGAAACTTAAAGAATGTGCAGTTTTGACAGATAATTAGGTTGTGTTGTCAATTATAATAAAGATTTTATAATTGGTTTGTAAATTACAACTTTCTTTTAAGTTGTATTGTAAAACATGATATTACTTTACATAAAATTTTAAATTAATAAAAAATGATTTCATCTTATCAAACTCACAATTAAATGTCAAAAAATGATTTTGATTTTGCGATGCACGTAAGTGAATTGGTACCATGTATCAACAACGCAACGCAAAACTGTGTTGCCATTGAATATATTTTTCAAAATGACATTGTGACATTTATTTTTTACTTTAAAATTTGAAATTTTGTGAAAGTTTAAATTGTTTATTAGTAAAAAAATATTAAAAGCATTTGATTTAAAATTACAATAATTAATGATTTAAAGTGTAAATTAAAACAAATTAACTGTATAATATTATTATTTTAGTGATAGTGTGTAAATGTATTTAAAAATATTAAATTTTTTTTAAGTCTATTAATAAATAAAATAAATAACATATTGTTTAACTTACGAATTAATCACGTATTTTATATACATAGTATTCTGTGGTAGCTACAACGCTACTTTTGCATTGTGTGAAATACGAAAGTAGCAATACATGGTAGCTTACCTGATTTTAACCAGTTTGGACTACACATAACATAGTTTAAAACATATATGGAACTATGTCTCATCGAAACCGAAACGGAAAAAACCTTTTTCGATAATGAAAATTTTTATTATTAACTTTCTATATATCGAATAGTGAAGTTGTTAATTCATCCAAATAAAATTTTGAATGACATCGAAAGACATAATCCAATTTTACAATTTGGAACATTTTAACGATCAAATCAAAATAAAAGCACCATAGTTTCATACTTTTTTAAGTCTCTTCACTTACCATAATTGAAATATTTTTAATTCTAAAGTTATAAGCTCCATCCCTTTTACAATTAATCTATTAAAACTCTTCTGTATTAACTCTTTTGTATTGATGATTTGTTATATTATTAAAACCAATTGACATATTGACAGCTGTCAAAAATTTGAATATTTTGTTTTTCATTTTTATTTTGATTTTTTTTATTAATTTATTGATTTGAAGAAGAATCGTAGAAATTTTGAATGAAATGTAATGTACTCAATTCTAAGTAAATTAAATATATTAAATTTTTTACTTTTAGTTTTATTTTCTTAGAATTTTGTTATCAGGTTTTGTTTATGTATAAATGTACATATATATATATATATATGTTTGTGATTTTATTAGAAATGTGGTTTTTATCGTATTCTAGACTTGAATCAGTATAAAAATGCGTAGTTAACTGCTTAAGTCAGTCAAAAATAGTGTGATAGATAATCCTCCTCTATAATATTTCGTTTCATTTAATATTATTGGTTTCTCTTCAATACAAACAAAACATATTTTTTTTTTAAATTGATTATTTTTAAAAAATATGGAATAGTGTATGTATGTATTTTAGGTCTATTAAAACTGAAAATTTTGTTACATAGCATAATAGTAACGAAAACTAAAGTGAAAACTTAATAAATAACAAGATTTTTTCTTATACGTGACGATACCTATATACAGTATCCATGCGATTTTGTCATTGTTTCATATATATAACCAAAACTAGAGCATGTACCTAATACTTAATATTTTATTTTATTGGTTGAGCTATTTTTTCACCAGAAATATTCTCATCAAATTTGTTTAATAAACTTAGCAAACTTTCTTCTTTCAATTACCCAAAAACTGACTTTTAACTTGTACCCAACGGACTGCTGCTGCTTTATGTTTCTCTACATATACAAACATACACGTTGGGTGGCGCAAGGTAGAGCGCTTTCAAAAATTCAACAATTTGTTATGTTTTATACTCTCAAGTATGTGCCAAAAGCATCCCCCATCGAATTCTTGTTAGCCCTTGCACGTACGTATATACCGATCGTAATTATACCTTATTTTCCAGCTTTAATTTTAATTTTAATATCATACCAATTTTGCAATTTAAAACGTTCGTTTCCAATCTATTTAAGTATTCTTCGGTTGCTTATGAAAGGGTACAGTTTACCCTCCCATATATTAAAACTGACCGGATTAACATTTTGTACAGATCTGTTTAATTTTTTTCATTTTACCTATTTAGGAACTCCTAATTTTTGACAATGGTTGTAGTTTTCTAAATTCACCAGATACATCAGAAAATCACTTAATAAACAATTAAATTACACGAAAAACGTTACACGTTCCACTTTATGAAACAGTTTCTTTAGGGGATTACCTGTTGTAATTTTGTTTGTTGTGATTGCGAATTGTGATTTATGTATTGTATTGATTTAAACATTGTTTTCGTTTTTTATTCGAAACTGCAATGTTTTAATATTGATTTGCACAAACACAAACATCTGTAAAAAAAAATTTAGTGTGTTTAACTCATAACAACTCCACAAATTATTTTATTTGACATTTCTGAAAATTCAATGAAATTTTTGATTTTTTATTAATTTTGACATTTTAGTAAAACTCGGCGAAATTTTTGATTGATTTTGACATTTCAATAAAACTCAGCGAAAAATTTAATTGATTTTGACATTTTAACGAAAGTCGGCGAAATTTTTGTTTTCATCTTATTTCTTACCAAACATCTTGAACCGTTTTGATTTCGGGTCACTGACGTATAACATTCAAACCATTTTTTCGGGGTCTTGCTGTTGTTCGTTTTAAAGAAAATTGCCCAATCTTGACCTAATCTACACATAGTAATCATACTAACCTCTACACATAGTCCTTTTAGTTTCTTCTACTTTTACGGGTCCACAAAAGTTTCTGCGAATTTCTGTAAATTTTTTGATTTTTATTGTGATTTTATCCGCACATTTACTTATACAGATCGATGTAATTCAAAATATAGTTCAGTCTTTGGACATATTTCAAATGTACACTTATGTGCATACATATCTTATACCTACATACATGCATCCATATTCATATGAAGATTATTTCCATCATACAAAAAAAATACTGTTTGCTGCTCCCTCAAATGTTTCTTCTAACAACAACACCTGTGTTAAAACTCATTATCGTCAGTGTCTTCTCTCCTTAAAATATTCTTAAAGAGTTTTAAAGTTTCATTTCTTAAAGTTGTCATATCACTACAAAACCAAAAACAGAAAAATTACATAAAAAAAAATAATAATAATAATACTTTTTTTTTATTTATTGTTTTTATTTTATTTTTTTAAATAAAAAATAAAATTTTTAACAAATTTAAAAAACGAATGAAAACAGATATAAAAATAAAAACAAAAAATGCACCAAAAAAAAAAATATATTCCCTCAAATGTACTCTAAAATTTCCTATCATCAGGTAACACAAACATCGCAAAATCGTCATTATTTTTATAAAAATAATAATAAATAAAAAAAAAACAAAAATGAAAAAATAAAATAAAAACCAAAAAATCAGAAAACTAAAATATGGGTATTTAATATTTATATATGTACATACATACACACATATCCATTAGATATAATTATTGTAGATAACCATATATATATAAATATATTTATATTCATATGGAAATATATATCTATGTGCATACATCGGAGACGTTGGAGAAACAATGATTTTTTTTTTAGAAATTTTTATTTCATTTTTTGTTTGTTTTGTTTTTTTTTATACAAGTATTTTGTATCCTCTGCTATTTTGGTTCCCAACCTGCCTATTTACCTTAGCCCCATAACTGAAAAAATAACATTTAATTTTTTATTTTTATTTTATACCGTTCTTTATTTACTTATCTATATACTGTATCTGTATCCATTTCTATTAATGGATATTATATACCATATAAATATTATAATTTATGCATACATATATATATATATATAAATATTTATTGAATAAATAAATAAATAAATAAATATATAATAACTGTGGATGTATATATAATGTGGTTATATATGTTTATGTGGGCATAGGTTTGCGAATATAAAATCTATGTTTGTAGAAACGTTAATGTATAGTCGACTTCACAATATATATATTTATTTCAAGTATACACAAACACATGCACTGGTGCCCAAACAAACAAACAAACACCTTTATACTGGTAGTATAGATACATATAGGAATTAATTTGAATCAACTTTTGTATAGCCATCCGTGAAAACAAATTATATCTATGGACATATAGATGCATATGAACATATGTATGGATACAATATACAACACATTTAAATTCATTTTATGAGCAGATACGAAAAATATATACATCCATCCAAACATAGATACTGTATAAGAATATAATAAATATTTTATATCTATAGATAAGTTATATAGCAGACGTAAAATCATATTCATCCATTCTTAACGTACATTTGGATATACATCATTGTGCCATACAAAATTGTATATAATAATATAGATATATAGTTAAGTATGAATATCCATACAGATTTATATATAACAGTTTTTGATATCAATAGAAAGTATATTATGTAGCTATTAACAAATGTATATATATATAAAAAGTAATATATAAAAGAAAAACAGAAATTACAGAAAAAAAAAACACTATGTTTATGGGGCGGCTATAAAACGTGTTTGTGTTGGTTGTTTTTATGAAGAGCATTATTTTTATACTCTTACTGTTTATTGCAAAATGGTGTTACCATACAAAATTTTTTGGTTTTATTGTGGATGCATGTACATTGTACAGTGTTATTATTATAATACAACAATAATTTTCTCTATACTCTAGATCTACATGTAATCTGATTGACTTTTTCAATCGCATAGGTTAGCTTTATTACAAACTGCCTTACGTCACTCTAGTCGTGACATCAAAAGGACACAACTAAGTACTAATTAGTTTTTGAAAAGCAACTGGAATAGTTATTTCTACCTACTTATGTACCCTTCTTACACCTAATCATAAAAAAACAAAAACCTTCTTAAATTTGTGTCAAAAGATGCAAAAATTGTATTTGCCATATCAAAACACATGTAAAGTTGGTAAAAAATTTAAATATATTAATTAAACAAAAAAACTACAAATTTAACGAGTTAACCGCTAATAAAAAAGATTTTGTCTAAGCTAATAAGAAATCTCTTCAAGGGAAAGTAGGCAAGTACAACGTCTTAGAAGGTCACCATAGGTATCTCTGTCCAAAGAAATAATAAACGTCAAATCTCTAATTGAAGAGAATTAGTAACAATATGTCACCAAGCTGAGGGTCTTCAAGATCTGTAGAGTCATCAAGTAAAAAATAAATATTTTATAGGATAGATTTTAAGGTTAAGATATCAATCAGAGGAATTTGTTTGCTATCAGGCAGTCGAATTTAATCGATTTAAGTTTTAAGGTGTATAATATTAAAATATAGATCACAGTTTCTAATTGAAAATATTTATAATTATCTGTTGATTTATTATAATCGTATAAAATTACAGTTATCTATTAGCCTAATCGTAATCGCAATTTTTAAAATAAATATCAATAACGACGATAACCAATGTAATTTCTAAATGAATTGGATATTTGAATGATCTCAACACTTTGCTATCTGTTTCATTTGCATATATTTTTCATATTATAGTTACCCAGTAAAAGAATTCTGACTTTAGTAAATATTGGACACCTTACCAGAAAATGGAAATAATTCTCTAGAGTTTTGATTCACAGAAAGTGGGTGACATCTGAAATGTATCCAAAAATTTTCAGCCGATACAATGTACATACAAAATACAATATGTCAAATTTTTTGAACTGACAACATTATGTTGGCAACATAATGTACTTTGTTTACAATTCCAATTACTCTAAACACATTGTCTCTAAAATAAACGTCAAATCAAATGTCAAAATATTATACTCACTTGTAAATACCTATTTATGCTTAGTTCACTGATTCAGAACATTTTGTTTCGAACAATTTTGTTAAAAGAGAATTTTTATGATTGCGATTCATTGCTTCAGAACATTGTGTTTCGAACAAAAAAAATTTAAACAGCAGACATTAACATTTGAATTTGATTTGAATTAATTATAAAATTTTTGTTTATTTCTATCTCAATATATCAAATCATTGTTATTCAAATAAATAAAATTATTAAATAATAAATAAAATAATATTGTTAATAATTTTTAATATAAAATAATTGTTAATATATAAAATAAATAAAAAAATTGTGTAGAAGTGTTATAAATGTTGGTTTTTCAATATTATTATGAATTGTTTGTTTTTTTTTTTTGTTTATGCTTTGTAAATTGTAATGTGAGAAATGTCAAAAAATTAAAAATGACAGCAAAAACAGATTGTTCCGAACACAAAGTTAAAGTTAAATCAACTTTTGTTCCGGAGAGAAAAAAATGTTCCGAACATTTTTAAAAATTTAGAGAATTCAAATTTTCATACAAAAAATATGCGCGCGCATGGGTTTGGAACATACGT
Source organism: Argyra leucocephala (assembly GCA_963942445.1). Classification (NCBI taxonomy): domain Eukaryota; kingdom Metazoa; phylum Arthropoda; class Insecta; order Diptera; family Dolichopodidae; genus Argyra; species Argyra leucocephala. Next base: position 4,627,573 of record OZ012681.1, on the reverse strand, counting down.
TCTGAATCAGTGAATTAGCAGGCATTAGGGGATAAATTTTGAAAATATTTGAATTGAATATACTTCTGAAATATTTTTGTTAAGGAAAAATTCAATATGGACAATTTGGTAAAAAAATGTCTTTTTTTGAAGAAAAGTCTTCTTTGTGCTTTAGTCTTATTTTTAATAAAAGCATTTTTGTTCCATGAGTCCATTTCGTATTAAAATTAAAGTAAATTAAAATAAAAAAAAAATATTTTTAAATTTATTTTTAAAACATGAATTAAAATTTATACTTATTTTTCTTTAATTTTAAAACTTTTTCCTCTATATTTCTTATTTATTGCTTGCTTAATAAAAAAAAAAAACTCAACACAACTGTGCCAAACTATATTGTGTATATCAACTAATTTTGGGATACATAATTTAACAACCCGTGTCGTGAAAATGAGTTGCAGATATACTGTCAAATTAATTACCGATCATGAGATAATTTATACAATTTTTTTTGACAGCAATGTGCTGGTGACGTTGTCGATACATTTACAATCCCACGATATTTAATCAACGCATCAAAATATTTATAAATCTGGTAATGATGTCCCCACTTAAAATTCATTATATACGAATAGATATAAATATATGTAAATATATGTAAAATAACAATGTACAGACTTATTCACATTTAGATCTTCACATTGCCAGGAAAAAAAAAAAATAACAAAAAAATAAAATAAAAGAAAATAAAAGAACGAACAAAAGGAAAAAAAAAATTACCTTTAATATGTACAATTTTCAAACTTCCATAAATAATACGTTGTTATAATGTGTCTATCTATAGCTACAGTCATAAATTCAATCTATATACAATATATAATGTATGCTTACTATATAATATTATGTAGTATAGAGTAATGGCATAGCAAATAATATAAAGTCGTGTACTACCACCTATCATTACCGTATAACTTTCTGTTATAATTTGTTTTTATTTTTTATTTTGGTTAGTTAGTCAGTCTGTTTGTAATTAAATTTGTAGCAGTTAAGTGATTTTTATATTATGTACGATATATATTATACAAATTATATATGAATGCGGTAAACAACTTTATAAGTAGAAATAATGAATTACTTCGAATAAGCTCAGTACCTAACCTATGTCCTACAGCATTATTCAGTATTCACTCTGATAACAATAAACTGGTTGTTTTTTTATTCATTTCTTTGATTTAAATTTTGTTCTATTCTAACCACCATTTTCTACTTATCCGGCGCTAAAAACTTTCGCCAACGCTAAACACTTGATAGGTGCTATCGCGTTTAATTTTGTAGTGAAACCATCATGTGTATTTACAGCTTGACGTTTCAAATAATTTTTTACAATAATTGTCAAAATAATGTTTTTTTTTTTTATCAATATTGAAATCTTTAACCTACAGATCTGAATTCATATTTAAAAATTTAATATACATTACGTACGTCTGTCGCTCAAATATGTGATGCAGCACCACCTACAATATAAATACCCGTGACATTAAAGTAAAAAAAGCTAAAAAATGCTACCACTATTTAGAAATGTACACGCAGTCTTATGGGAAATAACAGTGGTAGCACTACAAATTTTAAAATAACTTAAGAACTATTGATTCTTTTCCTTTTTGTTCAAAGGGAGCATTAAAATTTCATCTTTTTGACATCATTTACTAAAAAAGAATTTTTAATAGTTAATAACTAAAAAACATAAATATGCATTTGAAAACGTGTCTTCCAAGTATTTTTCCCATTTTTCAAGCAGATTTCTCTCACAATACATTCACAGTATTTTGAATGTCATAGCTTGTTATTATTGTATGTTATGGATGCAGTGGAATTTTACTACCTAAACAATGATTAAATTTTGAGATTTGAATTCAAAATAGAAACATAGTAAACAAAAATAGAGCGTTCATTTCCGTCCCGGCATGATATCAAACAGCTTAAAATACAACTTTAAATTGAATTATCTATCTTTTCAACAAAATTGTCTGAAGTTAATACCAATTAATACTTAAAATTAAAAATAATACTTAAAAGCAATTTATATAGCTTATTTTATTAAATCACATGTTATTAAAAATCTAAAATGGACGCAATGCTATAACTATAAATTATTATAAATATTTCTGACGTTAACAATAGTGACAGACACACTCTTATTACGTTTCCGAAGTAGTTTTCACTTTTTGTCTTTAAAACAAACATTTTTGTATTCCACCACCTCAATCAAATGCTCTTCCAACAACAATGATTTATTTCTGTTTTGAAAAGCATGCTGTCATTTGAAGTAATTATAATTTAACAACTTAAATTCAAGTTTAATCAAAATTGTAATGTTGTAACAGTTACGTCAACGTATTCCAATAGTTAAATTTATTTTTTTGACATTTTAATCCGTTGACCAACTTGAATTTCAACCTAGGCATTTTATTAACAAAATATATAACTGCCCACTAGAAGAGTAAATAATCAAGAATGGCAATGACGATAGTTGTATCAAAATTAACGGCAATGTTGAATTTCGAAAATATAAAAAAACAAAATTACGTATAATAATAACAATAATAATAATAATAAAAAAAAAAGTAAAATAAAAATATTCCTTTCTGTTTCTAGTGTGTTGTTCAAATCTTTTCGATTTCTCTCTCTTTCTAGCTACTTTATAATATATGAATCTTTTCGTCACTGCATTTCTCTTTCTGTTAGCTTATCTTTTATAAATTTTATGAAGAGAAACATAAAAAAAAATAATAAAAACAAAAATACTGAATATAAATAAATAAATAAATAATTTTTTTTCTTTTTTATTTGCTATTATTTAGTTTCTCTTGAAGAAGTTGTTACGGTAAGAAATCATTTGAAAATGGAAAACTTAAGATAAGACAGTCTTAAGAGTAGGCTATGTATGCCCTTAACCTGCGTTTCTTTTTGTTTTCTTACGAAACATATTCGATAAATTCTTGGGATATTCAAGTACGGGAGTATATTCTTATTCAGCCGTACCGATGAATTCGATTCGATATAAAATTATTCGAGTTTCTCGATTCGATTCGATGAGAATTTCTTAACGGTGAATTCGATCGAAAGACTATTTTTTGTACTCATTTCAAATAATGTAATCAAATAAGAAATATAAAAGACTTTTATGTCAAATAAATTCAAATTTCAAATTAAAAAAATAAATTTAGATTGGTGTTTTAGAAATAATGTTGAAAACACAATCACGACAAATGACGAGTGACGAATGACGAATGACCAAAATTCGCCCTTATGCCTGAAATACATGTGCAGAACTATGCATGCATCGCAGCTAAAATAAATTAGAATACATGGTTTTATATGGAACCAATTACATGTAATTCTGCACGCAGTGAATTTTGATGCAAGATATCTCTATTTTCAATTTTTCCTGCGCAGCGGCAGAGCTACCAACACGAAAGATTGTAAAAATTGTCATTTTACTTATACTAACAAAAAAATAATGACAAACGTCATAAAATTTGTTTAATATTTACATATTTATTATTGTTTTTTTGTGGTAAATAGGTTATAACCAATTTTGTAAAAATTTATTTTAAATTAGTTAATAGAAGAAAAACTAATTAATTTGAAATGAATGAAAATTTCCCTAGTCCATAGTCTAGATTTTCTTTCTTTTTTGTTGCAATATTCATCATAAATTTTTAAAATATTTAGATATAACAAAATATATTCACAACAAACTAGCATTAATTTATTCATATAATTATATTTTGTTATATTCATGATAGTGATAGATAACAAAATACATATGTGATTAAAATTTTTTGAAAAATTATTAAATTAAAACTTCTTTTAAACACTTTTAATAACATTTAACTTTAAAATTTTTCAAAAATTATTTTATTTTGTATTTTATTACTATACAAACAAATTGTATGTGTATCAATGGCGGCAATTCTATCTACATTATTTCAAAACAAAACAATTTTTGACAAATAAAATATGCACATGTGTCTGGCATATCTGCATGCAGCGATGCATGAGAATTCTGCACATGTATTTCCCACTTTAGAGACACAATCACGATGAACTATTCGCGACGAACAAATTTTTGTGTTTTGAAATTTCAAAATTTGTTTACAAAAAAAAATGGAGGAAAAATTTTAAAAATAATTAATTTAAAGAAAATTTTTATTTGAACTTGAATTTTAAAAATATTTATTAAAACCATTTTGACAAATTTATGTTGGTATCAATGAATGTCATTTGTATTCGTCGACGAGTAAAATAGAAATAGATCTATTTTTTGAACGCAAAATTTTGGTTATTCGTCATTCGCCACGATTTACATATAATCTCATGTATTTGAAAGCGAAAAATTCGTCGTGATTGTGTTTTCGACATAAATTATTCAAATAAAATTCAAAAAAAATAATATAAAATTCTGAACGAGAAAATTTTCGATCAAAAATATTCGAATTTTTTTTAAATCGAATTCGCCGGTTGAAAATTTACAAACGAGTACTCGATTTTTATTCGATCGAATTCACCGGTACAGCTGATTATGATGACGTTTTAGCTTTTGTATGTTGACATTGATATCAGTAAAATAATCCAACAAACATTATTTGAATATGTAGAAACTTCAACTCCTTCGAGAGCTGTGGGCTAACTAGCGAATATTATGAAGGCAGTACATACACATTTTTGACAGTACAATTACATTTTTTCTACTATCTTGTCTTTTCTAATCGTTTGCAATCGTTTGTGTAATTTTTGTTATTAATCAGCTAGTAATTTGTCAGTTCGTATAATTCAAAATCGTGGAAAATAAAAAATGTGTGGATTGTATATCACGTCTATTTCGATTGCTTTTGGTTTTTTTTTCTCTTTTGATTGCCCGTGATGTGATATACAAGGAAAATTTCCATCTTATCAAAACAGAGAATAATTTACAATTTAATATTACACAATGGCAAAGATAATAATAATCTCTCGTTTAAATGCTGAATTTATGTTGTAAACTTCTTATGAGCAGAGCTTATGAGCAAAACATAACCTAAAAACATTTTTAAAATTATAGTTTGATTTATTTTATTTCGATGTTGGTTTTTTTGTTTTGGAAATTTATTTATCAAAAATAATTTTGAAATATAGCTACATACTTAAAAGTTTATTAAAATAGTAATTTCAACATAAAAAAGTTATAATATTTGCAATATATACATATATACATATTTACGTAGTTAAACAAGTAAGTAAAAAAAGTATAGTATTTTTATTTCATTCAACAGAATAAAATATCGAATTATGACTATGCATTTCTAGTTTTTTTTTTTTTCAATCTACTAAATTCATCATCTTCTCCATCTTCTACATCAGAGTTAGAAGAATAAGAACGTTCAAAAAATTATTTTCTTTCCTTGGTGTTTTCTAGTTTTATTTATTAAATTTAGTTTTATATGTAATTATTTTGTAAAATAAAATGGTTACTTATTATTTAAATTATTTGTTTGTTCAAAAATATTTCAATTTAAATTTTTGTTTATTTAAATGTCAATATCGAAACTTCAACTCGTTACTATAACCATTGTTTTTACACAATTAACAATAGATAGAGTAGCTGTGTGCAAAAATGTTTAAAAATGGTTACTAATATCAAAAAATAATGACATAAACCAAGTAATAAATAATCACTTGACAATGTCAAAAATTGACTTTGGCAAATTATAAAAAAGACGAAAATCATCTTAGATGGCTTGGACAAGACTTTAAGAATATGTATTCTACTTCTGAGCCAAATCTTTTCTCTGTATGGTAGTGAAAAATAGTTTATAAATGAATGTGATACACAGAAGTTGCAGGTGTTTGTCACATTTGTCACAGACGTAAGTACAATGTAGGATCCATAAAAAAACAGCTACTAAACATAATGTACATATATGTATGATAAAACTATTCTTAGGTTATTGCTGTGGCATTTTTATTATAAAAAATTTCGAACAAATACATTAACTTTTGTACCTAAAACAAACCAAAAAGTAGATAGATACATTGAAAACAATAAAAAAAAAAAAACAAATAAAAATAAAAATAAAAAAAAAAATTATTTTAAAAAATATGGTTACCTTGGTATAGGTTCAAAGTTTATTGATTTAAAAAAAAATATTTTCAAAATTACTGATAGAATACTAAAGAAGATTCCCAGCCTTTATGAAAAATTTAATTTTTTTTTTTTAAAAGTATCTATATTATTCGTCTACCGTGGAACGAAAACGAAATGTCAAATTTCATATAAAATTAATATTTTTTTTTTTGTTGATAGTTCGCAATGAAAAAAAAAGTAGTATTCTTGTATGAGCGAAATCGAAAATTTTTGGAGATTAAAAATCAAAATTGTCTATTAATAAATAGATGGAGTGAAGTAAATTCTACAATAATTTCGTTTAGATTTCGTTTTAAAAAAGGTAGTGTACGGATCTTTTAAATGAAATAAATTATGACAGTGTTAGTAATTTGAATACATAAAACACGGAAAATAACAAATTATAATCAAAATTTTATATACAATATTAAAAATTTTCTTGTTTAAAAGAATACTAGAACATTTATAAAGTTATGCTCAAGTCCATCAGAAATTTTGTTCGAATGAAAAAGTCCATTCCGCATGCGAAAAAATTCGTATTTTGAAGTCCATTCGTCTGCAAACGCTATTTTTGTATATTTTTTGTCTATATTTTTATATCTAGTAAAGTTGATATATATTTACGTAGGTACATTCAAATTTTTTTTTTTTTTGTTTTTTCTTTTTTAAAGAAAAGCAATTATTATTTTAGAGATTTGTTTTGTCAATTGTGTTTTCTCAGTAGGTATAAAGAATTAATTCAAAAGTAAAAGCCGTCAAGAAAACAAATTTTAATCTAAAAAGTATTTTTAAAAATATATTAAAAATATTTTACGCTAAACAATACACCATTTAAAAAAAAAAGTATTTTAAAATTTTAAAATTTCATACAAAAAACTTTACATTTTAAAAACATTTTTTTTAAACTTAAGAACTTTATATTTTGAATATAAAAACTATTTTGCACTATAAAACACTTCGTAACAATGAATGCCTTTTTGTATCGAAAGAAATTTTGTTCATTTCTATTCATTTTTCATTCCGATGGACTACAGCATACACAAAACAAAAAAAATCGAAATAAAATAGACATTTTGCAGCGCATGAATAGAATTCGGAATTCAGCATACCACATGTGGAATTTTTGTTCATCGAAACATTTCGATTGACTTGAGCATAACCCTATTAATAAATATTTATTTATCTTGTGATAAAATTTTACCAATATGAATATTTGTTTATTTTCTTGAAATTTTAAAAATCAAATGTCATAAAATTTTGTAAACTCTACGCCGAAAAATTTTCTTTTCTATATTTTTCCATTTTTAATCAGTTTTAATAATATTTAAAAGTTTGTCAAAGAACATTTAAAATTGGAAATCGATGAAACAATGTTGTATGTTAGTTAGTTAATTATTATTATGTCCCTATATTACTATTATATGTTTAATATGCCTTAATTTCATTATAGGTACAATTTTTCTTATTTCTAATTTACATTATTAAGGGCTTATACTAATGAATTTACACCTGCGATTCATAACTTATTTAGACTAACCTGAACTTTTCTATTTATGATGTAATTTAAAAAAGACTAGCAATCAAAACCTTTTTAATTAATTTATTTTGTAAATTAGTTCTTATTTTATACAGAAAAAAAGTAAAAATGTGAGTTTATAAAATAATATGATAACGTCAAAATTACCTATTATATTATTAAAATTACAGCATTGCCAGAATTTAGCAATTATTCATAGCATTACAATAATCTGCAATTTATATTAGGAATATTTTTAAAAAATAATTTTCCAATTTTTAAAAAAAGGTTATAACAGAAAACTAAAAAAAATTTATAGATACAGATTGAAAATCATAAAAATAAAAAAAAAATTCTCTTTGTATATTATTTAGTATATACATATACTTATATGAAAAAATAATAATAATAATAATAATAATGATAATAAAAAATAATAATAAAAATAATAATGTGTGTTTGCATGGATGTGTATCTTTTTTCCCCTAATCATTTATATACATCCATATATACGTACTGAAACTGAATCATAAAAAATATATTACAAACTATATATTTAAATAACTATCTATATATATATAATCTTATATAAATTTTGTACACAAAAACGCCATGCACGCATAGCGCAGCAGCAGCCGGTTGTATGTAATAATATATAATATTAATAAATATATATATAAATATATTATATATTATAAAATCGTTAATAAAATCGTTATATACATTCTGCTTGGATAATAAGTTTGTAGTACAAATTTATATGGATTATTATATACAAAACATCTACATATTTAAAAAAAAAATATATAATTTTCAATTGCTTCCAATAAATACATACATTTACAAATTCATTTATCATTTAAAGGAAATACGTTTGTATTATACAAATTCACATACACTAATACAAAATCTTAATAAATAAAAAAAAAAGAAATATTTTTTCGGTACATCATTTCAACACAAATTTTTGTTGTTTTTGTTATTTCGATTTTGAGATTGCATGAATGTTTTTTTTGTATTTACTCGCTAGCTAAGCTGAGACTCTCAGAAATACACCACAAATTTATTGTATTGTCATGGCGTCGTCAGCGACGTTGTGTTGTGTGTCTGGCAGTCGTCGTATCAGAACTGAATTAAAATAAAAAATAATAATAAAGAAAATATAAATAAATAAGGAATAGAAATAATAATAAAAAATTATTTCATAAAATAAAAATATATTTTATTTTTGCAAATTGCATAAAAACAAAAAAAAAACAAAAACACAGATAATCGCAGCAACAATATTTTTTTACTTATTTCTCTTTTTTCGGAATTAAAGACGCGAAAGTTTTGACGTAAATGAATCGCGTGCTCATTTTCGGCGGTTAGTAGCAGATTTATAATTACGCTGTTTTTCTCTTTTTATTTTTTTTAAACATTATTGTGTCCAGTTTTTTCGGTTTAAAGACTCGGTTTATTTTAAAAGAAAAAAAAATTACAACGATCTTGAAACTGTTTCATAAAACAAATGTTAAAATTTATTTTAAAAATAAAAAATAAAAACTTAAAAAAGTGTATTATAATTTGTTTATAAGAATATAGTATTATTAAATATTAATTAATTAATAAAAAAAAAAAATTGTTTACATCACAGGATACGTACATTTATAAAACAAAAAACAAAAAAAAAAAACAACAAACAAAAAGTAAACAAAACAAACAAAAAATGTAAACATAACCTTATTAAAAAAATGTTTTTATTTTTTTTTTATGACAGTTTCAAAATACAACATATTTTAAAGTGACATATTAGTGTTAATTGTGTCAAAAAGTTAATTGCTCATTTGAATGCAATTTTTGTTAATATAATTTTGATAAAAGAAATAAAATATTTTGACAACAAAATAAAAAATGAAAAGTGAAACAAAAAAACAAAACAAAATGGAAACCAAAAGAACTTGTAGGTGATTATTACAGTATTTTAATATTCCGAAACAATTCAATAACGTTTTGGCATATTTTTTGACGTTTCCAATTCAAATATGTATAAATATACATAAATCTAAATATAATAAAAAATATATTTTTGTTGAATGTGTACATAATTATGAAAATATTAAATTAAAAAGTAAAATTTAACAATTTAAACAACAGAATTAAAATCATATATTGATGTTCTTTGATATGCAATTTAGTTAATAATAGTAAAAAAAATAGTAATTATAGTAGAAATATTCAAATAGCCGTCGGAAACTGCATAAAGCAATATGTATAATTAAAGAATATACAAAAAAAAATTAATAAAACTAATATTCAAAGTAAAAAAAAATAAATAATTCGATGGTAGATATTGTGATTTTGTTTTTATTAAAGTGAAATATTTAAAAAAAAATTAAATACAAAAATTTTGATAAATTTTTTATTAAAAAAAATGTATATATATATATATAAAAATTGTGATAACAAATCAAAAATATTTATTTAATGTGTCGTGTGCCGCTCCCTACAATGATCACAAAAAATTTAGTTCAAAGAAATTATATTTTATATATATACGAATATTATACAATTTTAGTTTTTATATTTCATTTAATATTGTGTTATTCCAATTGTATATTAATAATTGAACCTATTAAATTAAATTGAAATTTTATCGTTAATTGGTTCTATTTTTTTTTTTTTTTTGTTTACATTTAAAATAAAATATGTGCCTTTATTTATTATATTATTATTAAAATTATATTAATCATATAAAAATGTTTTTTGTCGATAATTCGTTTACTTAGAACAATTACGACTTATGGTTATGACTATTTTATATTTATAATTAAAATTGAAAATTTAATATTCAATAAATTGGATTGTTTCTATTTTTAATATGACATTTGAGATTATTTTGACACTTTGAAGAATTGACATTATTTTTATAATTATATAACGTCGTCATTTTGATTCGATTGTTGCATTTTATTAAAATACCACTTCTATTTTTCAATATTGAACTGAACTAAAACTTAGCGAAATCCATGAATATCATTGGGGTTTTTGGATCTTTAAATACCAAGACATGTCCCTAAATTCTTTTTTTTTTGTTGACAAGAGTAAAACAAAAAAATAATCATTGTAAACAAATTTAAACAATCAAACGAACGATCTGCTGAGCAAAATTCAATATTCGTATTATTAATAATTTTTTTTTTTATTGAAGATCAATTTTTTTAAGTACTTATGGTTTGTGCGTATTGAACACAAAATTTTCATTTACATATATGGAAAATCACATGAAATGCTTTTCAGTTTGACACTTTTCGTTTATGAGGAAATGAAATTTATTTTACATGTTCCTATGGTTTATGTTATGTTAATATGGTACTTGTACACGTATTTATGTTGTTTAGATAAGATCTTGAGCATAGGATTAATTTGTTTGAAATTTAACATTTTTGACATTGAGTTTTATTGATCAACATGTTTTGTAGCGTATTTGTATTTTAAAACAATTATTATCAAACATTTGCACCTGGGTGAGCAGATTCAAATATAGATGCATGTATCTGCAATAAAAAAAGAATAGAAAAAAGGTATAATCAATTTATGATAGTAATTTTTAGTTGATCTATAACCCAATTAACTATTTATAGAATATATAAATTGGATTAGATTTGAGAACTGATAAATTTAAGTTCTCCAATCTAATCCAATAGAACATGATTAAATTTAAGTAAACAACAAGTATATCTCTACGAGTATGTGTACCACAAATTACCCTTGTGTTATTTGCTATGTGATATCGAACTAACCCAATCTTCTATCAGAGTAAGATTATTCTACCCTCGCGTAGTAAGAAAGATATAAATAAATAAATAACTCGATCTAAAAAGATTTAGGTGCCTATTATGTATTTCGATCGAAATTAATCGAATCGTTCATCGTTATCGTTAAAGTTATTCGATTGTGATCGTTAGTGTCATTATGTATTTCGATGAAAATATGATCGAAAGTGTTTAAAAATGCTGCCATTGTAAAATTCAAATCTACGATGAAAATGACATATGTTTCATTCTTTAAATGTCAAATTCAAATTATTATACGAAAAAAAAACAAAACAATAATGTTATATTTAAAATTTTTAAGTTGAAAATAAGTTGAAGTGTTTAAATAAAATATAATTATAAAATTATAAGTTTTTATAAATAAAATGATTTCAGCAGAGTTAAATTTTTCAATTTCTGATAGTGCTGAAAAACGCTATCAAATTGCAGAATTAAAAAACAAGCGAACATATATTCGGGATTATTCTAATCCACTAGATTTGGAAGATTATACGTATGTTATTTAAACATAAATTTGATGAGTTATTATCTACATTATTAAAACTATTAAATTAAGACAAAAATTGGAAATAAAAAATACAAAAATACGTCGATTCCAAATATAATTAAATTGGTTAGTGTATTAAGATTCTGTGCGGTTTGTACCAAGCAAATGATTTTCAACGTAGGAAATGACTTCCATGTTGGACTAGCACAGCTAATTTTTTTTTGTTCTTAAAGAAGTTTTATATGTATTTGCAGTTTATAACTGCAAAATGGATCAAATTCCATTACGCACTAGAAGAAAAAAGTCAGGCAAACATTATTTTTATGATAAAGCAGAATTACTGAAATAATTGGAGCAGTAGATGGAAAGCTTATTCAAATTAAATCACCGAAGCAAAACGTACAACATTTATGTTATAGTAGAAAGGGATTTTTTAGCATTAATGCAATTCTGATAAGTTTATACTTTATTGTAATTAGTTTACATTATTATAACAGTTTTTGTTTTTAGATATGTGATCATAATCAGGTAATTGGTTTTGTGAGTACAAGATATCCTGGTACCTCTTTGGAAAATTTGTAATGGTGTCTCATTATTTACACTACATCTTTTCATATTGCAGTATATTTGTAACAGGCCTTTCATTCCTATTAAAATTTATTTCAATAAAAAATTATTATGAAGAATAAAGTAAAATACCTACTTTCATTTCAACTTTTAAATTTATTTTTATTTCAAAAAATATCATAAATATAAAACAAAACACCAAGTGTCCAATATAAATAAAATAATATAATGTCCAATATAAATAAAATATATTTGTATCTCTTTTATTTTATCCTTTCAATTCAAAATTGAAATAATTTGTACAAAATCTCTCTTTCGATGTCTCTTTCGTGGTAAAATTTTACATCGATAAACTTTATCGATTTCGTCGACAATTTCTGAACGATATCGAAATACATAATGGCAATTTTGCATTTTGACATTTCGTTCGATCAAATCGTAATCGTTATCGAAATACATAATAGGCACCTTACTCTGTATAGGCAATTTAGAGATGCATTAATCAACAAAATTTTGTTCAATATGAATCATTGCAAGTAGGTACTAAGAAGAATTTTTAAATAAATCGAAAGTTAAATATTTGGTATGTATATTAGCTGAAGTCAATTCACACAACAATAAATTTATATGACAACAATATTTAAAAAAAAAAACCCCGTAATGAAAAACACGTGATAATAAAAATTAGTGAAATTCCGTGGTAATTAGGTATATTGAAATGTCATATTAATGTTTAAATTTTTGTTAGTTACTTTTACTTGATCTGTCATCATGACATATCATATAAACTTTTATTGTTGCAATTCTCCGAAGTAATTAAAAATTAATATTATTAAAAAATTGAATTAAAATTTTCTACTTTATTTAATTAAATAATAATAGATAACAAACCTTTTATTAGAATATGTAAGTACATGCATACATTTTAGGTACTGTAGTAGAATGCTGCAATACTCAGATAGATAATTGTTTAAATTCAAAAAATTATCATGACCCACGACAAAGGAATACAATAATATAAGTAACTAAACAAGGATATTCCAATCGAAGCCTATTATTAATTTTTTTATTATTATTTTTGTTATTACTCCCAATTGAAGGGAATACGAAATGTCAATCTTATTTCAATAGTTTTTGTGTTCATTTTTCAAATAATATCGATATGTAGGTATATATATTACATTATACCTATGCGGCTATGCCTTTAATAATATATCTTTGTATGTAGAAAGGGCATATAACAGTAACTACCTAACTACCTAATTTAAATGAAGCCTTGCTATTCTTATTTATTTCGTCTTTAATCTGTTCGGAAACGAATTTTGTTTTAAAAAAGATTTGTTGTTTTTGTTTAGAAAATTTTGTATACTTCGGCTTTTGGTTATTTTAATCCTAATAAGTCCTAAGAAACTTCTTTTTATCCTTTTATTCTAATGTATATATATATAATATACATATCTATTATACCTACCTATCTGTATGTAACTGATAATCGTAAATGTTCCCTGTGAACAATCTATATATATTATAAATGTGTATGAATGCATGTACTGATATGTTTATGGATATATATCATATGTATCCATACATACATAATATGGATTTCAAATAATTGTTTTTGTTTTTAAAATTTTTTTTTCCCTAGTTTTTGTTTTATTTTCTTTGTACTACAGAATGTGTATATTTATTTACTCGTTCACAATAATAAAAAAAAGAGACAAAAAAGATAGTGATTTTTTATTTGATATTATTTTTGATTCCTTCAAAAAATGTGCTTGCTGGAAAGAAAAGTTGATAAAAAAATTATTAATACCTATGATTGTGTTGGTGAAATTGTTATGCGAAGAAAAAGAAAAATTTAGTTCATATATATATTTGATTGTAGTGGTGAATTTATCCATGCAACCATCATATATAATGGATGTAAATAAAATCCATCCATCCATATTTCATAATATGTATGCACGAATGTTTATGTTAAATAGATTTTTCTGTATAGTGGTGTATCCAACAGTAGCAATTGTAAAAATTGAATACAAGAGTATCCCGATAATCTTTATCGAAAATGAAATATGTTTAAAAAATGCTATGTACCTACCTATAACTATATCTATTTAAGTGGAATACACTTGCCTACTTATTTAGTTATTATTCAAAATTTATTATTTAAATAAATTTTTTAAGTGCCGAAAAACATAACCTTTTATAATTTAGATGAAAATTAACTTAATATGTAGCTCGGACGACCGATATGAAAGTTTCTTGGAGCAATTAGTTGAGGTAGACCTACCTAGATCTAGATTGTCAAAAAAAATTATTTTACTATGAGTGACGTATGTAGATGGATGCGTGTCCGTGCATGATAACTTGCAATAAATAGTTCACGACATTTGGCATTATAAATATAAATATTAAATTATATTAAACAAAATAATTTCAATCAAAAAAATTTATTGACATTTAAAAAAAAAAAATTAAAAATAACTACAAAATAAAAAATAAAATCCAACTCCATTCAACATTAACTTTTGTTTCATTTTCATTTATTTCACCTATACGGAATGTCGAAATTACTCGTAAGTTTACTGGGTTGAAAAGAATCATGTCATTAGAGCTGATAGCTGAGAAAGTGTATATGGCCTAGTAAAAAGCTCTGAATTTTTTTTTGTAATTTTAGCAAGTCAATTGCATGCCGTGGTATAGCCTCCATGCAAGTTTTTTGAGATTCTATATAAAAAAAATCTATTCCGTTTTGTTTTAGTGAATTTTCATGATTATCATTAATTGTCATTAATAATCATAATCACAAATTTAATTTATAATTGTTGGAGGGAAGATCCTTTTTTCGTGCAAAATTTAAGTTATTCTTTCAAAACATTAGTTTCAGTTTGAAGGAAAAAATAAAAACTTTTTCCTTGTAATAACTTTCAAGACCATCAGGTGAACTAAATATACATACATTATATTATCGTATATAAATACAAAATTTAAATACGGTATTTGTACTTTTCATATGTATATCCTTGACATCGTAAATATCTCAACACAAAGTTGAATACAACGACCACCACATGATCCTAAATGTCTACAAAAGTTCACAGAAGCTTGAGAAATTGAGTCCATGATTACAATTGTTGTTGTTATGTCTCCGCGACCGGTTTGACAGGTATTTGGGCATACAAAAACCCAGTGTTGTACAGTGTGTGAATAAAAACGTTCTGTTCATTTTGCTTGATCACAAATGAATTAAAACACAAACACAATGTCTCAAAAACCTCTCATTACACAATGTTGCCAACTTATTTTAACATTGACAACTTAGTTTTTTTACATCATTATTAGGTGTATTTTTTTAAAAACATTTACGATGTCACCGTGAATTTAATGTAAATTTGAATTTACCGTTGTATTTAAAACAACAAATATATCGTTAATTAAAAATAGTTCTGAAGCTTAATTATTGCGGAAACAAATTTTTAGAAACTGTCAACATTGTACAGAATATTAAAATTGATATTAGTGACAATGACAACAAAATTTTGTTTTTGATTGATAAATAAAATAGGATAAACGAAATTAACAAAAATTAATAAATTAATCAATTATTATGTATTAACATATACTTACTATATAGGCCCTTCAAATTTTATATATTCTTAAAAGTTTAAAAAGTTCAAATGAATTTGTAATTAAAATAAATTTATAATAATAAAAATTTTGTAAATTTTATGAACTTAAATGACACTTTTTTAAATCCATCCATAATGTCAAAATGTTACAATTTTTATGGATTCTATTTTAATTTTTGATTTTGATTTTTTTTTTTTAATAAAATAAAAGTAGATATGTCATATGTGTATTATTGAGAAGAGAATTCACACAAATAAAAATATTGAGGAATGGATAAGTGTTTGTTTTTTTGTATTATTTTCTCTATATTCTATAAATGAAATTGAGCAAAGTATGTATGGGTTTGAAATGTATGCATGTGTGTAGTATAAGAACCAAATAAAAATAACTTAATTATATAAAATTCTACTCAACTAACACACATGCTATTATATTATTCCTAATATAATGTATATACATTTATATAAATCGGTATAAAAATATATTAATTATATATCTACTTGAGCGAACTACTACTAAAACTACTTACCTAAAGCTATATTATTTCAATAAAATCTATTAAAAAATTTACAATATACATATTATGTATCTACCATATATTTAATATAAAATAATAAAGAAGATCTCAAAGTAAAATTAATGAATTCATATTTCACTTTTGTTTTTCTCTTAAATAATTTAAAAAAAAAACATTTATTTAATTTTATTTAAATGTATTATTTTTTAAAACCTATATTTATAAATGCATGCACGCAATTTATATATAAACATACATATGTACCTACATTCATTATCTGTAAGTACAAATTTATTAATAATAATATGATTCCATTGTAGGTACTTCGATTCGAAATAATTTAAAATGTTATCATACATAATTTCCATGCATACATATAAATTTATATTTAAATTTATGGATAAATATCACAGGTTTTGATAAATCTATATAAATTTAAATAAGTAGAAACATACATATTTATGTTGTTGATATTTTTTTTTCATAAAATTTGAGTAGTATGGCTTTATAGGTGTATGTATGGATATACAAAATTTTTTTTGTGTTTATTACACACACTTCCATACATAATATATAATAATTGTATAACAATAACTTGTATTTTGTAATGTGGCAACATACATTTTTTGTTTTTTTTTTTTTTTTTTTTTTTTTATCGAAATTTATCATAGTATTAGTTTATTCACAATAAGGTTTTGTACAATTGTACTTCACTATTGTCGCTACGCTGTACGTTTTCCATTTGATTTTTCTCTATTAAAAATAATAATTTTCATTGCATGAGCATGCACACATGTATACAATATGTCAATACATGTTAAAATACGAGAAAATAAAATTTTAAATTCAAAATTTCTTTATATAGAAATATATATATTTATATCGCATATTTATAAGATATTGAATTAGATATGTTGATATATAAAAACATGTTTTAAAAATTGTGTATAGATAGACTATGTATATAAAAATGTATATACCTTGTCTATATAAGAATTTTTATAAATAAAATTTTATTTTATATAAATTGAAATAATATAACTTTTTGTATGCATACATGATAAATATCTATATATATTATATATATATAAATTAGTATATGTATATGCATATTAAATAAATGTAATTTTACATCCTTGAGAAATTTAAATAAGTTTGTAATATATTTAATAAAATAAATTATAAATTAAATTTTTATATTTGCATATAGGCATGTACATGCATATAAAAATATAGTATGTAATTGAAGATTGCATGACTTTTGTATGTAGGCATGTGTGAGTGCGTTTTTGTGTGAAATAAAAACAAATTGTTGGTGAAACAAAAAAAAATTTTTTTTTAAATAATTATTATTGCATATATCCATTCATACATATATGTTTTGTTCATGCAAATAGAATAATGTAATATAGTAGATATGTAGGTACATTTATAAATAAGTATAATTATTTAAAAAGATATATGCAATATGTAGGCATTTGTTGTATTATTATTTTAATTGTTACAAACCTTATTAAATATATTAAATTTATATACCTACATATTTATATATTCTTATATCTACTTATATAAGAAATAGGTATGTAAATCTAATTGCACATACTCACTCATGCTGTACTATATTATCGCTAATGCATTTTTATGCACGTAGAAATAATAGATTTGTTTTTTTTTTTTACAAACCTTCATACATATCTCGATGCATATATTATATGAATATAACTATAGGTATAGAAGAAAGGATATAAAACAACAACACTGAAACTAAAAAACAAAAAAAAAAATGTGCGGTATTTAAGAATTTGTTTTTAGTTTTGAAAAAAAATAAATGTGCTAAAAAATATAAACAAAAATTTGAAATTTTTCTTCCTTTTATTTTTATTTTTTGTTTATTTATATTTTTAGAAAATACAAATTATATTTTATTGTATTATATTTATGTATGTACATGCATAGTTATAGTAGAATAGTAGAAACAATTTTTATTTTCATACTGTCCTTAAATAATTTGGCGGTATATCTCTCTAATGATATGTAGATAGAATTATGTACATATTAAAATAACTGTTGGGCTGTATTTATCTGTCATTGTCATATAAATAATTTAAGTATAATTACAATTTTATGCATGTACTTGAAAGTGTTCATACAGTAATAAAAACAAAATATAACATAATAATCTACATTATTTCGTACTTTCTTAGTAAGTATGTTATTAAAGTAGAAGACACTAATTCTACTTGTCAAACGTCACTACAATATCACTTTATTTTTGACATTAGCCAAATCAAAAAATTGGACGTTTTAATAATATTTTTGACATTGTAATTAGAGATTTGTAATTACCTATTATGATTATTATTTAATTTTGACATTCGATATTAATGTCTAAACCTAAAGTGTCAATTTGTCCGATTCGATTTGAATAAATGTCAAATTTACTGTTGTGGTATTTCAATATAATTGATTTTAATCGAATCAAACTACATAGATCAAATCGGAAAGTTTGAACAAATTAATGTCTAAAAAAAACAAATTTAAAAGTTTTCGAAAAGCATAACCTAAAAGTAGTGAAGAGAAGAAAATAATCAAAATGCAATATAAATAATATTTGTTTAATATTTATTAAATATTTGTAGGTAGGTATGTGATATATATATATAATAATGTATTTAACTGCATTATAAATTTTTTGAAATAATTTTTATTCTATTAATAAAAAATTATAATATTCAATTTAATTTTTACCTAATCTTAATTTTTAGTTAATATTATCAGATTATTAAATATCAATATTTTTATTGTAGAAAAGTTGCAAATTGAATTGGTTAGGTACCTATTTCTTCTTTTTATTTTGAAGTTTATATTTTTCATTTTCCTCATCCAACAATAATGTCAGTATGTCATTAAATAAATAAAAATTTATTATTTTGTATTAATATTTTATAATGGTTTTTAAAGAAAACAATTTAGTTATGCTTCGATAAACTAATTTAATACATAGTTAGATAAAATAACCACTCAGCAGTGATAAAATAACAAATTTAAAGTTTGACATTTTGAAATAAAAAAATTGAAAGCTTTAATGAAAATATAACAATGCTACCAGTTTTACATAATTTCACATTATTCACTTCCTAGAATATCAAGGTTTTTGTGATGTGATAATCTAATGTTAATTATCGAAAAACTGATAAGCTTATCAGAATATTGTTCAATATTACGATATTGCATTAGTTACGATATGTATAGATATAGACATTTATTTATTTATTTATAATGAAATACTATTCGAGCTAGATCTGTTTATAAATCTATACAGTTTTGTGTTATCACAATGAATTTTTTTTGGTTTTAATTTGTCAAATTGGCAACCCCCTAAAAACAAATTCTCCAAACTATTATAAATTTATGCCCCAATGTTGT
Organism: Argyra leucocephala; assembly: GCA_963942445.1. Classification (NCBI taxonomy): domain Eukaryota; kingdom Metazoa; phylum Arthropoda; class Insecta; order Diptera; family Dolichopodidae; genus Argyra; species Argyra leucocephala. The sequence continues at coordinate 4,607,473 of OZ012681.1, read as the reverse complement.
TTAGTTCAATTTCAATACACTAATCTTGTTTTCTTTAATGTCATGTATATATATGCGTTAAGTGTCAGGAGAAGCAAAAATCGATCAATTCACATCATACGATAATATATAAAAAATAATCAATAAAAACAAATAGTTAATTGTTTATTTTATTTTTTTAAGTTGGTACCATTGATTACCATTGTTTTGGTTGTTTTGGCTTTTAATTCCATTTAATTGGTATTTAAAACATGAATGTCAATATAGGTACAATAGTTTAAAAATCATAACAAATTGCATCAAACCAGGCACAACTAAGTGCTAATTCGTTTACTAGAAGTAATTGAAATAGTTACTTCCATGTAGGTACCATCCAAATTTAATAATTTGAACAATTTATCGATTATGTACAATTAAATTGACGTCAATTAATAGCTGTATGGGTTTCGTTGTGTTGATTTTAATGTAAATTTTTCATAGACGTGTGTAAAATAACAGTCATACTCATATAACTAAAATAAATAAAGGATACTAAAATAAAGCAAAGATTTATAAGGTATTTTTATAAACAGAGTTATTGAAATTTGTATTTTCTACATTTGCCGTTTTGTGTTATAAATATGAACAGCAGCACAACTGATTGTCATACGCTATCTACGATAATTTTGCAGTTTTTCTGCTAAGTTAAAAATGTTTATGAACAATCTTGATTTGCAACATTTTGTTTATGAATAAAATACTTGTCAATATTAGCAATATTGGCCAATATTGCTTGTTTATGAAAAGTACTAACTATAATGTTCCCCATTATGAGTTTTCCGTATTCGTCATGTTAAACTGAGTTATTGTTTGTAGTAGCACCACCAGATTGTAGGTGTTGAGTAAAGTATGAACTCATCCATAAATTCACCCATTTGGGGTTTGGTTAATGAATATTTTTCTCTTAGTTGTGTTCAATGTCCGCGATATAGATTTTAATATTAAATATAATAAATTAAAGGCATTATATCTTAAATTATTTTATTATTTAAAAAAAGGAATTGCAAAATATAAATTATATTATACTCATTGTGATTATTCTAGGCACAACAACAATCACATTAATAAAAATTTTTATTAATAAATAAGCCAAGTTTAATTATTGTAGTTAACAACGTTAGCCACTAAATTAAACTAATAATTTTTTTTTTTTTTTTAAATTTAAATAATTTCTATTATTTATCATTAATTAAATTTGTTTTATTTTTATTTTAGAATATAACCTATTGGATAAATTGTATATAATAAAATTAATTAAAATTCAATTAAAATAATTAACAAAAAAAGGAAAATTATATTGAAAAATATTTATGGAATTAAGTGAACGTATCATCGAAATCATTAATCAAATTGCTTAACACAAAAAAAAAATTAGGAAAATAAAGCCTATAATGTATTAAAACTAAAAATTTCATATACATAGTAATTTTGATATATAAAAATATATTTATTAATTAAAATTAAAATTTACATAAAAAAAAGTGAAGAAAAAAGTTAAAAAAAAAAAAAGATCTCGTCATATTTAGAAAATTCGAAATGTTTTACTATTAATTTTAATTATAATTAGTGTTTTTTTAAATTTTATTTATTTTTTATTTTATTTTCTAAATTTTATTTCAACATTTATATGTTGTTAAATTAAAAATTATTAAAAATTCAAAATAAAAATTAAGAAAAAAAAGAAAAAAAGGAAAATTTTTTAAATTAAAGTGTAAAAAAAAAATAATAAAAATTTTAATCAAAATAATAAATTATTAAATAATAAAATGAAAATAGAATTCCTTTGGTGATATTAATTTATATATAATATATATAATAATTAATTAATTAATTAATAATAATATAATAAATGTGTTTAAAAATAGATAATCATAATTCTAATAAATTATATTATTCATCTTTAAGATTGTATAGTTCTTAATTTAATAATTAATATTAATAAAATAGAAAAAAAGAAAAAACAAAACAAAACTAAAAATAATATTAAATAATTAATAAAGAAAGTAAATAAATAAAATTAGGAATCTATAACAATTTTTTTTTTTTTTACAAATTTACCATTTTGTGGATAAAATAACATCATGTTAGGTTGGTTTCTTTTGTTTTTATATAAATTTAATTTGATTTATTTTCAGATAAGATCCACTAAATTCAGACTAACTTTATCGTTTGCTATATCTGAACCCATTTTATATAAATAAATCTATTCATATTAACACGTTCGCTACCAATGTGTCACTAGTGAACATCTCTCTCAGATATTCTGATCGTCAATGATATCGAAATTTTCCTTCTCACAGGTAAAAAAAAAAGAATGAGAGTGAACCAATTTCCAATTTCGTCAAATAATAGTGTCATGTCAGTACTACCAATCAGTTTAAAGAGAACATGATGGTTTACTCATTTAAATACCACCATTGATTAATAATACTATAAAGATAGACATTTTCATACAACAGAAAATGTTCAGCTCACTTTTTCCAAATTCTCTTCATTATATATATTTTCCGGAGGATATTCAATGTGTTGGTGCATTTTCTATATTCAATTTGAATTTTTAAATTTTTGAACGTTTTATACGACTTTATTCTCTAAATAATTTGTATGTGTTCAGTTTCTCTATACTGTTCTTGAATGTATATTATTGTTTTTTATTAATCAATGATACTACCTAATAAAAATAACCGATTGAAATAACGCAAACAGAGTTGAGTTCAATATTTCCAAAAATGAAAGTTGTCTGATGTCTTGAGAAAAATATCGATCTCTTCCCAATTTACGTTTTGTAAGGAATAAATCTATAAGTGTTCGAAAGCCTAAATATTTTGGACATGCAGCTAAACGAAAAACTGAATGGGAATATTTTTGAGTCCCTAATTTGTGATCCCATTGTCCAGGTAAACTTAATTCCTAATCAAACTCTCTCTCTCTATTTTATAGATATCTTCTTCCGAAATGACACTTTTTCTATTGTAGTATAATCAATAATGCCTCATATATATGCCATCGATACCTGGAAAGAATTTCCCAGATGGTCCGTTATGTAGGGTTTTGATAATATGAATGTATTTATGCTCACTGAAATCATTGCAAATATATAGAAATAATTTAAGATGAATGAATTTATTTTTCAAAAAGATTATCCTTCTTCCTACACAGAAAAAATATTAACAATAAAAAAAAAGTGAAATTTCAAAGTAACAACATTTTGAGCTGACTCTTCTCAAATTCAGATCGCTATTGAGTCGCTATGTGAAAATTATGAAAAGAAAAATTTATTCAACATTTTTGACAAATTTCGATCATGTGACGTTGTATACGACTTTGTGCTGATACACTAACGTTGCATTTACACGTTCGATTCATTTGTACGGTTTTATTGAAATGGTTGAAAATTGACTGGAAATCGAACGTATTTAATAATTCGATACAATTCAATTTGTCACCCAACAATCCAACTAAATTGGTACATAGTTATCTATTTTTTATACTTACATAATATATGAAATATGGTGAAGTATTAATTTTGACATTTCAATTTATTTATACAGTTTGATTTGGGTTGTTTTTGTTTTGTTAATTTTAGGTATATAATTTTTTTTTATATATTTGATTAACTGCGCCCAAGCTAATCCTTTTCCAAGTAGAATCAATATAGAAAGAAAAATATATTTTTGTGTAAGTTCATTATTTTTTATAATTAATGTTGCTAATTTTCATTGTTAATTCTTGTTTCCTGGTATTTCCAAATTCCCTGGGATATTACTGTGAAGTTATTCCTTTGACTCCACGTTCTAGAAGCAAGACAAGTTATGTAGGAGGTTTCCTTGAACTCACATTTTCCATTTTCTTTGTCATGTTGTTTTGTGTGGTGTTGCCTAACGCTTGTCTGGTATATCTTTCTAGTGCGTGTGATGCCGCCTATGTGTCAAATTTAGAAGTTATACCCGACGTTGAAGTAACATCAAACATATTGATTTACTTGAGTATGTTCTTACATATATACTTAAATATCAAAATTAATGTTAATTTTTTGTTTTTTCACAACACGCGATTAATGACAGAAATTTAAAGAATTTAAAGTTTTCAAAATAATCCTATTTTTTTTAATATCAAAATTAATTGGATCAAATGTCACTTTAATTGAATGGATTTAGTTTGATGTGTAAATACGTATCCAACTTTATCGTATAACTAAATCCTACGTCTACGTCTTATGCTACCTTAGAATGACATGGATGGTAGAGTTTTCTTATTAGCTTTCATTTTGATGTATATATATATATACCGTAATATGGGATAACTCTGATTTAAGAACTATAAAATAAATTTACGTAATATCATAAATTAAATTAGAAATTATTAAAATTTCCATAGCATTTTACTTTTAATAAAAAGAACAAGTTCGATTTATTAATATTCAATATTTGAACATTGATACATACATAGATATAAATTTATATCACAATTGTATCTATAAATATTACTTATTTATACTTAGTAAGAGTTTATGATAAACAAATTATTTTTAGCAATTGTTTCGTTCATCATAACACTACTAGAAGTCATCAGTAGGTATTTATTATGTTAGACTACCTGTACCTATACAACTCCTGATTTTTATTTTTATTGGTTTTATAGCTAATTATAAGATGCCATTAGTCCATATGTGAGTTATAAAAATCGACCAAAATTTCGCTGTAAAATGTTTTATAACTATATGTCCCCCACCTATAATGAATGTCTAAACAATGACATACAACTTTTGTGCTTTTTTAAGTTAAACCAAACACTAGGTTTCAAACGATACCTTTATACACGAATGTATAGCTTGGACTGATTGATGATTGTAGAAAGAAAAATATCCCTTTGATCAGTAGGGACATTTTGAATAAATTTATTAATATTACTCATGAACTTTTGAAGATTGTACGTAGGTATATTTTTGGCATTGGGGAAACACGTTTGTTGGAATATGGTTCCACATTCGAGAAAATTTTACTACAAACGAATTCCCATAGTCAGTTTTGAGCCACCTTGGAATTTTAGGTTCAAACAAGGTACAATTGATGTGGGAAATATATATATATATTTTTTACACATTTGCACTTTCATTTAACACATGCCAAATATTGACATTTGTTATGTTCAGTTCTAATATTCTAAATTTATTACAATTTAAGAGTTATCAAAAAAAATAATTTCTTGAAATTATAAATTATCGCAAAACCCATTCCATAACTAGGTAAAAAATTTAAAATTCTTTTCAAAACAAATATATATATTATTTGTATATAAGTATTAAACATAAACAAACAAAATATTGTAGTGAAGTTGACATTTCAAAATGTCAAAATCAAAAAACATTTTTTTTTAACAATTTAGCATTACCATCAATAGGAATAAAAAATTCATATGTTTATTTACATATATATATATATATATATATATATATATATATATATATATATACATATATGTTGAACGTGTTCTCCCCCTTTATATTTTTCTGAATCATCATCTACTTGTTGATTACTCAGTTTAAGTAAAAAAAAAAAGTAAACTTTGAAAAATACATTTTCCGATCTTTTCCGTTCACCCTTCTCACCTCATACTCCATATGGTGGGCTCCTACTTTCTTTAGTATAATTTTTTTTTTATTTTTTCTTATTAAACTTTTTTTCAAGTAAATTTCTATTGGTATCCTCTTGTGTTCAATAAAAGAAAAATAAAATGTGTATTGAAGAATCCATTCAACTCTTTTTCCATTTTACCCCAGATAGGATAGGATTCATTCACTCATATACTCATATATCCATTCATTCATTCATTCTTTCGTATATTATAAAAAAAAAAAAAAAAAACCATAAGTTTTTGAGCCCCCAAATATATGTAATTGAAATTGTAAATAGATCAAATTCCAAAAATAAAAATAAAATAAATAAAATAAAAAGTTTTTATTTATTTTTTTTTTATGCATTGATTTTATCTTTGCATGCCAAACAATCAACAAAAGGACGACAAGAATCCACCTATATGTGAAAATTCAAGAAAGAATTTAAATACTACAATAATAATAATAATAAAGAGCAACAACAACAACAACAACAATATCAAAATCTCAATGCAAAATATCAAAATAAACATTATTGAGGAGAAATAGAAAAATAGATTGGTGTGAGTAGTAAATGCTATAGACAGAAAGAGAGAGAGAGAAAGATAGTGTGTGTATCATAAGAAATTTTATTGAAGAATTGAAAAACTTAGAAATGAAAATACATATTATTTGTTTTTTAATTTTTCTATTTTTTTTTTTTTTCAATCGACATCAGTTTGTAAGAAAAAGAGAGCAACAATAAAAAGGCGACAATAAGTAATACTTTTTAATACACAAGGATGTGTGTAGAAAAACTTTTCCGGAATTTTTTTTTTTTGCTTTGCTGTTGCTTAATAGTTTTACAATAAAAAAAAATTTTATGCTTATGTTCTATATATTCTATCTCTTTCTTTCATTATCAACTATTCAACATTTTTTTTTTTTTTTTTTTTAAATTGCAGTCGTTGCCAAAATTATTTAATCACAACACACAAATTCATATGCAAACTATTAGGTTAGAAGAATTAAAACAAAATATCGTCTACCTACATCTCTCCTTGACTTTTAAAATGTCAAAATAAAATTCAAACATAAAGTCGAATGATTTTTAATGTCATATGTTTTTGAATATGTATATATATGCACATATACTGAGTAAATTACCTAAATTGAAAATTTTTGGGAGCACACAAATTTAATGCCGAACCAGTTTTTTGTTAATTGTCGAAAGTATAAAAAAAATTGGAAAAGTTTTTGTTTTTTTTTTTGTTTTGTCGTCTGCATTCTCTTGCAGTTTAGCAAAATAAGTATAAATTAAAGCAAGAATTTAGGGTAAAATTAAATCTTATTTTTTATATCTAGTCTACGTTTTCTTCTCGTCAAGAAGTGCTTGGTTACAATAAATTGGATTTGTGGTTTCCTTGGAGTTTGGGTTAGACTGTTTAGAGCATATACTTGGTAAAAAAGAATCAGATCATTACGTAAAACCGTCAAAAATAGCGCAAGTGGTTTTTTTTTTTGTCACAAAGATTGCAAAAATATAGAACAAAAGACAATAACTAGTTAACATGTAACTGTTTATGTTATTTAGTGTCTATGGTTTTTTATATTTTGATCGTATTCAGTTTCTGACAATTTTATCTAAAGCATTTTCTTTGACTGAAATTTTTTTTTTAAATGTTGAATTATTGGACATCAATCGTCAAAGTACACATGTGCATATCAGTACTCCATTACTTTCTACCCAACTACCTATTATTGGTAAAATTCGTTTAAGTATTGGTTACAATATATTAATTATCAGTACTAATAACGATAGGCTAGCTATTATATATATATATATATAATTAACTAATTATATATATATATATATATAACTATTAATAGTTCTTTCTATGGGTTGATCTAGAATAGCAAAATATCGTTTATATAGTTAACTAAATACCCTTCTTGAAAGCTAAGTAATGTTTTTTGTTTTTGATTTTCGACTTGTTTTTCAAATCAAGTCAAATTAATTTTCTTTTTGTTCTCGTCGTGATATAAATTTCGTGTTTTTAAGTTATTATTCTTAATTTCAGAAAATGTAATTTGCCTACGAAATTCGTTGTGGTTTTTGGGGTTTTATTTTCGAAAATGCAATCTAATCCATACGCGTGTAGATCTAAGTAAAAATTTCAAAAACCTATTTTACATGAACATATAACTAAAAATGTGCCTCCGTTGATTATCTAAATATTTACAGTACATTTCGATCTTTATTTGATATCGTTGTGATTTTGATTTAAATGTCAACTGTTTTTTTAATGAGCTTTGGAAAACTATTTGATTATTCAAAAAATATTATTTATCTGTTTGGAAATAGATATGAGAAGGAATATGGAAAAAGTTTTATTACATAAGATAGAACGAGAATCAAATGTTTTACGATTACTCATTTATTAATCTATTGGTACATATTATATAAAAAATAATAAAGTAGAAAAATTACTGCTAATAGGCCTGTCTGTTGCAAGTTGCAATGCAATTTCTTCCTTTTCTTTCTTATTTAAAACGAGTTTAACCGAAAAAAAACGATGAAAAATATATGTGGCCATGGCCATCTTCAGATAAAAAGATAAGGAACACTGAACACGTCAAATAAATTGAATAAAAAATTAATGAAAATTTTTATGTAGTTAATTCTTTTAACGTTAAATTTTTTATTCAATTTTTTGACGTTTCGTAATTTTATTGCTGTCGGAAATGTCATCAGCTGCACATCAAATGATTTTGCAGTGTAACCTAAAAAACAACACAACAACCTAAAATCATTTAACTTTTATTGCAGACAAATGTCGAATGTTTATGTCAGCTAACCGCAAATGAAAAAAAAAACAATAATCATCTGACAGAAAATGTCATTTGCAAAAACTTATGTTTACAATTTAAAGTTGTATTTTTTTTTTTTATAAATATTAAATTTCGATATCTCTCAAAGTTTTTGATAGAGCAAGAAAAATTTACAAAATTCCTCAAATGTTACAAAACTGATCAAAAATATAATAATATAACTAACCGTGCCATCGTAAATGTATCGACAACGTCGCCAACATATTGAAGTATGATCTTAAATGTCAAAAAAAAATTGTTTACATTGTCTAATGATCGATAATTAATTTTACAGGGTATCCGCGGCTCATTTTCACGACACGGATTGTTAAATTATGCATCCGAAAATTTGTTAATACACAACAGTATAGTTTGGTACAGTTATGTTGAGTTTTTTTTATTAATCAAGCAATAACTTTAAAAAATAAATAAAAATACGTATATATAAATTTTACTTCGTGTTTTGAAAAATAAATTTAAAAATGTTTTTTTTTTATTTTAATTTACTTTAATTTTAATAGGAAATGGACTCACGAAAGAAAGATGCTTTTATTAACTATAAGGCTAAAGCACAAAGTATATTTTAAAAAAATTTTTTTTTTACAAAATTCCATGTTAAATTTACATACTTATATAATTTTTCACAAACATATTCAATTCAAACATTTTAAAAATTTATCCACAAGAGTATATCATTTTGACATTTGATTTGACGTTTATTTCAGAGACAATGTGTTTAGAGTGATCGGAATTGTAAGCAAAGTACATTGTGTCGGCAACACAGAATTGTCAGTTCAGAAAATTTGACATATATATATATATTGAAATTGTATGTACATTGTATCGGTTGAAATATTTTGAATACATTTCCGATATCACTCTGTCAATGCGACAAATTTCTTTAATCTGTTTTTTAACATAAAATAAATATATTTCGATACACAGAGTGAAGCGCATTAAATATTAAACACAATATAATCAAAATTATTTTTAGGAATTGTTTCGTTCATCATTACACTACTAGAACTCATCAGTAGGTATTTATAGTGTTAGACTACCTATACAAATCCTAATTTTTAATTTGATTGACTTTATAACTTATTACAATATGTCAATAAGACCTCTGTGAGTTATAAAATTCAACCAAAAAAACTCATGATGAACGAAACAATTCCTAAAAATAATTTTGTTTGTTAACACAAATAATAATAATATTTATAGATACAATGGTGATATAAAATATCTATGTATCAAGATTGAATATTAATTAATAAATCGAACTTGTTCTTTTTATTAAAAGTAAAATGATTTAAAGGTTTTAAAAAATTTATATTTATATAAATTTATTTTGACAATATAATCATCAAAATATTGTGGAGTCCGAAAGACGCTGATCTCACACAGCTATGTAATGTTAACAGGATTAACTGGATTAAGTATAAGGTAAATTTTCAATGATGACAAATAAGATGTCACTGAAATGACCCTTAAGAAATCGAAAATGTTGTACCTTAACGACATTTACGAATATTATCAGAAAGCAACCTTTTCATGGTGTCACGTCTTTTTTGTAATTTTCGAAAATGCTGCAATGGCAACTTTGAATTTTCTAAAATCTTTTTTTTGCAGTAAATTCAGTTTTTGTTAAACGAAAACACTTTCGTATTTAGTTTTATGTTAGAAATGAGTATAACTATTTTTTGGAATGAAACTCAAAATGTCATTTCTGATAGAATTAATTTTAACCAAAATTTAATACGATTCGATGTCAGGACAACATACTTTAACAACTTTGAAGGAAAACTTAAATATTTTTGAATCAAGATTTGTGAAGCCAATACAAAATTAGTTGTGTAGACACTTTCCCGATTTAATGATTCCTGATTTGTATATTTTACCTTACGTAAACAATTTCAACTAAGTAAGTACTCACATAATAATTAGTTATACATATTATATATGTGCGGATTAACTACTCATGTATACATACAAATTTTAGTACAGCTATGTTTTGGCGCCTTTAAAGTTTACTGTTATTATTATTTAGAACTAACTAACCAATCTAAAATACTTTAATGTTATTTTTCGTTCTGTCTTCACTTTAAAGTTAGAAAAACAAAAAAAAAAAAAAAAATTAAAATAATATTCTAAGTTATTTGTTTTCAATTTTTTAATAATAATTTTAGATAAAATTTTACTTATTATATCATTTGTTCGTTTATTTTATTTTTTTTTTTTTTTTATTTTCTTCCAAAACTTGTAATAATTGTTTTTCTTTTAATAAAAGTTTTGAGAACGGAAAATTATTTATTTTGGAAAACGGAAAAACAAAAGAAATGCTATGAAAAGTTGTTTTTAAAATGTATATATATATATGTATATGTATATGCATATATGTATTTGTTTAGGATTGCGTTTTACTATTTTAAAATTAAAATTTAAAAAATATATTTTATAAGTATTTCTGTATCAAAATGTAAATTAGGATATCTGATAAGAGATCGTAAAATAAATTTTATGAAAAACATAACTACCTTACAGTATTACTAATATATATAAATAACTAGTTAGTTTTAGTAGTTAGAATTAGTTGGTGGAAAAGAATAGCAAAATATAGCATACTCTCATATATTTATTTCAATTCATACATACAAGAGATGGTAAATATCTATAGGATTATATTAATGGATTAATTGAAAATAACAAAATCAAACAAAGGGTCAATTAAAGTTAATTGTCATTAAAAAAAATTATTTGACCGACCAGTTTTAGATCGATCAAAAAATTTTTTTTTTCAATTTTTCATCATTTTATTATTATTTTTTTTTTTTTTTTGATTCATGTAAACAAAACTAAACAATGAATCAAAATAAAACTATAACTTTGAAATTACTTGGGTTAACGCAATGATTTAAATCCATTTTGTGAATTTGATTTTTTTTGCATACTTAAATTATCTTGTTGCCACCTGCTGTAATCCTACTCTTCATGTATAAGTTTAGTAGTGCAACATTAATAGAATATTTAAAAATTTGTTTATTTTTTAAAAAAAAAAAAAACTAATTTTATAGGCCAAATTTGACTTGTAGCAAAAATTGATTAATTAAATTTGTGTTATTTATATTATCGAATGTCAAATGTATATATAAATTGTTACTACAGTATAGAACAAACGATGATAAATAAATGGTACAAAATGGTTAAAAGAGAGCCAAATTTCCTTTTGAAGTAATCCTATATCCTAGTTGTTTCTGCCAAGATGAAAAAATTTTTAGCCTAACTCTTGTACTTGTATTTGTTGTGCTATTTAACATGCATACATTTTTCATTTAATTAATTTTGTATTTAAATTCATAAATAATTTATCATTATGATGCTTATTATGATTGAGAACAAAACATATTATTTTAATTTATAATAAAGTCGTTAGACAGTACACGCATAAAGTTGATATTTAAAAAAATGTAATTTACAGACATTTAAAATATTTTTTCTTAGAATTTTGCTTACACTTTGTAAATTTAAATACTAAAATAATTACTAACTAAACAGTGGTTCTTATGAAATTTATATCAAATTGTAGATAATTAAAATAAAATTTTTTTTTATTGTTGTTTTTAGATAATTACAATCTTCAACAGCGTTACCACATAACCACAGTAATTTGGTAATTCTACTGAACATACTACTTTTATGTTTTTTTTTTTATTAGTTGTCAAATACAATGTAAACATTAATTTTACAAATTTTATTCAAATGAATTGGCATAACAACAATTACAAGGTAATAAAATGCCAATTATAAATGTTTAGGGGAAGAAAATTACAATTCAGAAATTCACTTTAAAACATTATATTATTTCGAAAATTAAGTATTTAAAATAAATTAAAGATAATCGATAAATTAAATAAAATCACAAGGATTCTACATTATCTATACTACACTATTGCAAAAATGTTGGTTCACATCTTGTTTGTATTATTTTAAATCAGTTTCAGTATACTGGCATAATGATTTTCTATTTTTATTTTCTACTTTTGATAAAATAAAGTTTAATTTGAAAATTTAATAGACATAAATTGCATGTACAATATTTTTTGTTGTGATAAATTTAAAGGTGAACCATCTTTTTTGCAATAGACTGGTATTTTATTGAATATTATGTTCGGTGACATCGGAAATGTATTCAAAAAAAATTTAACCGATGCAATGTACAAAATACAAATACAATATGTCTAATCTCCTGAAACATTAGCTGTGTTCTTTTCATGCGGTTCAAGGTCTAGGTCAATTCTTTAATATGAAATTACAATAACAACTCGAAACCCAAATATTTTTCTGGTTTTTATACAGGTCTAAAATATTTAGTAATTATATGTATCACGAGTAGCGCTTGCGTAGTTTTTGAATAGATTTTGTTGATAATTAACAGGCTTACTAACTTAAAAAAAATATTCAAATCATTAACCTACATCGTTGTTTTAAATTTAATAAAACCTAGACCTAGAGCCGTATGAAAAGAACACAGCTATTGTGTACAACTGGCAACATAATGTATGTACTTTGTTTACAATTCCGTTTCATAGTTTTCATTGGACTTTAAGCTTAAACACATTGTCTCTGAAATAAACGTCAAATCAAATGTCAAAATATTATACTCATTTGTGGATATCTATTTTGTAGATAAATTTTTAAAATACATATTTGAATTGAATATATTTATTTGTGAAAGATAAATTTATGACAATTTCGTAGGCTTGTAGGCTCTTTATTGTAGGCTAAACGTTAAATAAAAAAATTAAAATAACTATGTAGTTAAAAACGTATCAGTAATTTTAATTCATATTTTGATCGATTTCGGTTGTTATTATTAGAATACTCAAATTTAAATCAAAATATTAATTAAACCTTAGTGAAACATATACATACGTAGAACGTTAGATTTTCTATATTCCATAACTATTATAAATAATTTTGAATAGATATAATATAACCTGGCGTATTGGAAAATTCAGGAAGTTGAATACAGTTTTGTTGAATTTTTATCTATATTTTTGATCTATTGTATATTCATATATTGATAATCTACTTTATATTTGTAAAGTGACTGAACTCAACAATGTCAAATGTTGTTTGCAAATCGATTGGAAATAATATGAGACCATACTTAACTCTGATATGACAAATGTGTACTCAGTTGTAGTACAATTCCATTTCCATTATTTAATTATCAAAATCTAACTTAAATTTAACATTCAAATACAAGTTTGACTTTGAAAGTGTCAATATTTATTTGCTTGCTTCAACTGTTAGAATCTAACTCAATTTGATTTCATTAAATATGAACCACGTTTTCTTTCATAATTCTGAATAACTTATAATAAAATTGTCTAGTTAGCTTTTCAAGGTATTCATTCTACTCCGAATTTAATTCAAATTTCCTTCGGCTTTTCTTTAATTTAAAATTAAATAATATAATTTTTTTTTTTCTAAATTGCAATTCACAACCGATTCATTAAGCAGAAACAAAATACTTGGAAATTTATTAGAAAAAGTAAAAAAAAAAACAAAAATATTTTCCCTTTGTATTTACCAATTTTCTTTTCTATCTCTTAAAAATCATGTTAAAAAGAGAAAGAAAATCTTATATTTTATTCAAATTATTTAAAAAAAAAAAAAAAAAAAAAGAGATGAGTTAAAAAAAAATTATATTAATATTAAAAATAACGAACAACTCAAAGAATAAAACAGAAACAAAAAATCACATTAGGAAAAACTTTTCGCAACAAACAATCATAGTTGAACAACAAAAATGAAAAAAAGAACAAAACAGCAACTAAAGAAAGAGATGGAAAAACTTTGAAAAAAGTTTTTCATACTTTGTCCATAAAAACAAAAACAAAAATAAAACAAAAAAACTTTAAAACAAAGTTCTCTTCAAAAACAACCAAAACAACAACAACAACAACAAAAAAAAAAAACTTTAGTTATGACATTGGAGGTCTATTTTAACTTCTGTTCAAGTTATTACACACGTATATATAAATTTACCAGACCTACAACAGCTAGTTAACAACGAAATTCTTTTCTACTTGTCTATCCTGACAGTTTCTTTGTGAACTGTTCCTAAATTTTTTGAATAAAATACAAACAAAAAAAAGAAATATTTCCTTTTTTTATAGTTAGATTCTCTTCTATCAAAAAATTATAGAGTTAATTTCTTTCTCTTTTTCAAAAAAAAAAAAAAAAAAAAAAAAAAAATCTAATTAAAGTTTTTTTTTTACTTCTAATTTTCAGGTTTAAGTAGACGCGGAGTGGCTCCTGGGCCGCCATTGAGTCTGCCGTCCACGCTGGAGGATTCAACAGCCGGTTGGAAAGGTGGACCGGCTGGTGGTGGTCCCGATAATCAAACAGTTCCTGGTGGTGGTGGTAGTGGTCCTGGTAATGGTCCAGGTAATGGACCAGGTAGTGGTAGCGGAGGAGTTGGTGGATTTGGTCCATCTGGACCAAATTCATTTGGCGGTCCAGTTTCAGTATTTCCACAAGCTGGTCAAGGTTCACCAGCTGGTAATAGCCAATCGGTAGGTGGTTATCAAACAGGTCCACCACCCGGTTCAAATACACCACAGTATACAGCATCACCTGCCCCATCTGGTTCATCAACGCCAGGTCCTGGACCACCACAAAATGTAAGTGGTGCAGGTTTCCCTCCGCCTCCAAATTCAGCAGGTCCACCATACAATGGACCTGGTCCTGGTCCGGGAGGACCAGGTGGACCATTTGGATCACCCTCAGGGCCAGGTCAATTTGGTCGACCTGGTAGTAGTGGGCCTTCATTTGGTGGTGGACCTGGTGGTCCACATTTTGCTTCACCAGGTGGTCCCGGAGGTTTTGGGGGGCCACAATTTGGTATGCCACCTGGTTCACCATTTGGTCATCCTGGTGGTGGACATCCTATGGGCCCCATGGGCCCCGGTCATATGATGGGAGGACCTCAGCCAGTTGATAGAATGGATCAGGGGTAAGTTTCAAAATTATATATTTTATATTTACATAAAACAAATTGTTTAGTACTTATTTTAAAATCATACGGAATCGATGCAATTGCTTTTTATTTTCTTTTTTTAAAACGTATTAAAAACAGGTTTCTAATTAAAAATCTAAATCACATTTGCAATTCTTATACCGATTATTAAAATAACATTTCGAGTTTTGAATACGTATCACCATTGCGATTAACATGAATTCTTATATTCTTATATATATGTACTACATACATATACAACATAGGTATGCCTATATAGAAAAGGTAATATATGATTCATTTATTTCACTTCATCATCTACTTCAACCATGATTAGATCGCTGTTAAAAAAATATTCAAAGTTTCTTCTAAGTATCGTATGATCCAAATAATATTTGTACTAAAAAAAAAAAAAACA
This sequence comes from Argyra leucocephala, assembly GCA_963942445.1. Classification (NCBI taxonomy): domain Eukaryota; kingdom Metazoa; phylum Arthropoda; class Insecta; order Diptera; family Dolichopodidae; genus Argyra; species Argyra leucocephala. The sequence goes on along the minus strand of OZ012681.1, from coordinate 4,591,549 downwards.
ATAATCAAATAAAACAAAAACATTTTTATTTTTTTTGTTTTTCGAAAGTTTCCAACTGAGAAAAAAATATATGCTATGATACGCGCATGACCACAACCAAAATCTAAGGATAAAACGATGAGAAAACGAAATGAATCAACGAATATTTAATGTGATTATTGTTGTATATCTAACCAACATTATTGTACGTACGTAACACACATAAAATGAGTGAACGACGAGACTCACAGAATTTTTTTTTTCTTATTATTGTTTTTATTTTAAAAGTATGGAAGTATCCGTGTACACTTTACAAAAATTTACAGAGAAAAGAAAAACAAAAAAAAATTTTTTTTTTTAATAGCCCCATGTATATTTTATAACTATTTGGTTGTTTCTGGTTTTCAACTGATATTCTTAACTGTTTTCATTCGTATTTTAATAATATATATATATATATATGTGTATATATAAAAGATAGAAACTGACACAAACAGAAAGAGGAAGAAAAAAAAATTAAAATATTCATTTGTATCAAGCTAAATTTTCCAGCTATCAGTCAGTCATCCAGTCAGTTAGCCAGTCAGTCAGTCAGCCAGCCAGCCAGCCAGCCAGCCAACCAACCAACCAACCAACCATTCATCCATAGCCAAATCAACCAACCAACCAACCCATCAATGTTAGTTTTGGTTTCAGTATTGTGTTTTTCATTCTTGAGCAAAACCACACAATGCTGATATAGCCAGTAGCGATTTATCTTTGGCGATAGAAGCAACACAAAAAAAAAAAAAAAAAAAAAAAAAAATTTTTATTTTTTTCATTTTTTATTTTATTCTTTCATTCTTTAGAAGAAAATTTCTGAAATATATTTGTCAGAAAGAGAAAGATATATAAAAAAAAATCGCACAAAATAATTTCAAAAATTGAGGAGAATTTAAAAATAAATGAAATGGGTTTAAGATTTTAAGGTTCGGGTATAGAGACCGATTGAACCGAATAACATTCTATGCTCATAATTGTATGCATATTATTTATGTTGTCTATTCGTATCGTATATATGTATATAAAATACTTATATATTGAAAGAATGAGATAGAATGAGAGTATTACATATTTATATGAAATTGTAAAAAAAAAAAAAATCCAATTTTTGGATTCCAATAGATCGATAGAGTTAAGGAATTATTTTGGAAAGAAGTAGAGATAGAGAAAGGAAAAAATTATTAGTTTACAGGGATAATACAATTATCCTACTTATATAAATTTATTGTAGTAATTTCATTAATTAAGAAAATTAGATTTTCTTATTTAAGAAATAAAAAATTGTAAGCATGCACAATCTTAGATATTTCTTCTCTCTGTACAATATTAAATTTTTCTTCATTGCGCCTATCTATTTTATTGGATGTTAATGATTATATTTTTGAATTCATGCTGGCTTTTGACTGTACTTATTTGTTTTAGGATGGTATTGAACCTTATTCAATGTTTTATATTTATATTACTATTTTTTTTTTTCTATTTTATTTTGCAATTTTAAATTTTGAATTTATTTTGTGAGGATGTTCCATAATTCCATCTTAACGAATTTTATAAATTTTTACTTAAAACTAGTTCAATTTTGAATATGTTCAATATTGCAGTATCAAATGTTAAAATGAGTTATCAAATTTCAATATAAAGAAATTTGTATGTCAATTTTTATTAATAATTTGTTCAGTGTTGTCAAATCTGTCAATAACAGTTAAATGTCAAATTCTCTCTGAAAACAATAAAGAGAACTTTCTATATCAATTCTATATAAGTAAATATCAATAAAAATATTGGCATATTCATATATTAAGCCAATATTAATTAAATAGTTACGGGTTAATGGGTTAATGCGGTTAATACGGGTTAATACGGTTAACGGGTGATAACGTCATAAATGGCGGAAGTAAAATAAATTTTAATTTTTTCTTTTTCATTCATTATTAGAGTGTTTATTTCGAATTTAAGAAAAATACAAATTTATTTTTTTTCCTTAATTATAAAAAAAAATTTTTTTTTACCGTTTCGTCTAATTTACAGATATATGACGGAAATTATATATTACTATAATGATGTTATTCATTTATTTACTTAATTCTTTCACATTCGTTTTTTCCATAGTAATCTCTTCTAAAACTTATCATGTAAATGTATCCAAGGTACGTTTTTTTAATTATAACTTGCATTGATGATGATACAAATGTATGAATTTTCATTTTGACAACTATAATGAGCCAATTAACCAATCTTTCGTTAACTTTATGAAATTTTTCGTTAAAATTTGTAGAGTAGAAAACGTATGCAAACTTAAAAGCATTATTTGAAAAGTGGAAAGCAAAATATTTGTAGTTTGAATTAAAAAATATAACTACATTAGATAAATTCAGAAATTTAATTGTATTTAAGATTGTTTAAGTCAATTATAATAAAGAGTAAGATTCGTCAAGTTTTGAAAGCAACCAAACAAATTTTACAGTAAAATTTTATGGTTTTTACCTTAAGGCAACTTTATGTATGTTTATATATATATATATATATATATATATATATAAATTATGCTTTATTTTTATACATTTAAATATCAAAATTTTAAAAATTAAAATTATTTGTCAGTCAATTTCGTCAAAATTATTTAACAGCTTAAATCAAATTTATACTATTGATTAATTTGTCTGAAAGACATTTTGAATCAAAGATATTAGAAACATTGTTTTTTTTATCAAAGTTAGTTAAAAAATTATGAGATCGAAAACTTTTATGAATTGACGAAATATATTTCTTATCTTCGTTAAGTGATACTACAGTTTCTGAAATTGTTTTTTTTTTTTTTTTTTTAATTTGTTTTTAAATCTTCTTCTACATATTATAATTATCCATTCATCTGGTTTACTTCGAAATTCTTTGTACCTTGACTCAGAGATGAAAATTAATATTGTTGGTATTCTCAAAACGTGTTTAATTTTTATATATTCACGTGTTCTATTCGTTAACACTCTTTAAATGCTTCTTCTATATCCATGAAGTCTTCATTTTGTCGGTTTTTTTTTTACTTCTTGAATATATTTCGTAAGATTTTTTTCTCTTGTATTTGTATATGCTGTCATTTACTTTGCTCAAATTAAATATAACAATGCCTATCAAATATAAATTTAACGAAACCATAAAATATCGTAAAATAGCATTACGTGTTTTGGTGTTTTTATTTAGAAAAAATCAATTTACATTTACGAAATAACACGTGTTATTTGTTCCAAAAATAATATATTTTCCTTGAGTTTTTCATTTTTGTGTTTTGTTGTTTTTCTTTAATTTTCCTCAAAAACAGAATTTCGTTTTTTTTTTTTTTTTCGTTTTATTGTAATATTATGATTTCTAAACTTTTTCTGATTTAAACATAAATAAACAACAAAACAAGAGAAAAAAAAAATATTTTTTTTTTAAGCCAAAAATGAAATCTCATGCAGATGAAGTTCCAAAAATAGAAAATTTGAAATTTTAATTTTTGAATTTTCCTACATTTTTAATGATTTTTTATTTTGTTATTTATTTTTCTTTTTTATTTTATAAAATTTTTAAGCGATTCAGTGGAAAAATACATTTACCTTGATCGCGTATTTCTATTAAATTCACTGCTTTGAATTTTTATGTTTTCAAAAAAAAAAAAAAAAAAAAAAAAATCGAAGAAATCAAATAGAGACGAACTCATATTGAAATTATTTGAGTTGTTATGGCGTACATAGACTATATTGTACTAGAATGTACCTATGTACATACATTTTTTTATATAAAATTGAAAAAAAAAGTAAATTTTGATGAAAAGAAATCGTATATAGTTACGACGTGCTTACACAGTTGCTATGGCCTAATCAGCTATAGTCAATAAATTTAGAAAGTGTTTTAAGAAATTGTATGTGATATTTTGGTAATCTGATGAAGTTAATGAAAAATTATAGTGAACAACACATCTGTATTTTCAGAACAATTGAAAACTACTTATACTAGAACATTTCACTACTGTTGCACTGAAGTTTTTGCCCTTCTATTAATAATTTTTTTATATTCTGCTTGAACATAAATTTTCTGAATAATGCTTTGCGCAGTAGACATTATAGAAATAATTTCCAAATAATGAACGAACGTATTTTCTATAAGAGATCTACTTCTACTTCTTGAGAAGAGATATACTTCAACTTTTATGCCCTACAACCGTCGGATTTTTTTTTGTAAATACAATGTGTGGGTTACAATCAATTTGGGAAGTTGTAGGAGGATTCACCGGGATCCAATTACGATCATCTACTGGTGTGAGACTGTTTTTAGTAATTTTACATGAAATATTATCTGTGTTCTTTTCATCCGGTTCAAGGTCTAGGTCAATCGTTTAATATGAAAATACAATAACAACTCAAAACTCAAATATTTATCTGGTTTTTATACAGGTCTCAAATATTTATTAATTATATTTGTCACGAGTGGCGCTTTCGTAGTTTTTTTTGTTGCTAAGATGGTAGCCTTGTCATTTGAATACCATTTGTTATTTGAAGTCTTGTTAGTTGAAAACAATAAATACCCACACAGTACTTAGTTTTGGTTTTGAATTGTTTTAAAATAATGGATAGTCAAAGGTAAGATAAAATAATTAAATATTTGCTAAAATCTTTAGAAATGTTCATTTCAGTTTATCAAAGTTAATACATGTATGGGCTAATAATGAAACAAAAAATTTTCTAGCTCTGTATATTCAGCTAGAAAAAACGAATTTTTGAAACATCTTACTGCAAGTTCTTGTATATAATATCCATTTTTTTTATTTTATTTATCAACAGTCTACTATATCGTATAATTAATAAATTGAAATGTTAGTGTGAAATTTGAATCAATTTTTGACAATTCAATTATCAAGTTTGTCAACTTAAAAAAATCAAAACCTAGACCTTGAACCAAATGAAAAGAGCACAGCTATTATCAATTAATAACCCAATGATATTTTCTGAAATATGGATGGTGAACTAATAATATCATATATGACAGGCATGTATGTTGATGCTTTGATTCTCCATTCAAATAATTTTATGCTTCATTTCTTTTCTGTTCATTATTCTTTTTATCACATTGCTATTGGAATTCGATAGCTAATAAGAATTGCCAGTGCTTACTACGATCATCATGTGAAGGTGAGAACAAGAAATATGTTGATAGAAGATTTTCTTATGATTTTAACTGGGATAGACCGTATCACCCCCTTCCAATATAATATAAAAATGTTTTTTGTACAATTCTTACTGTAACCCCATCGTTGGTGCATTGGGCGATTTCTTATTCCACTTCAGTATAGGATTTAAAACTATTTTTATTTTTTATTTTAACAAACGGTATTTTTCTGAATTAACTAAAATGGTGGCGATTTTCAATTTTTTGATATTTATGATCTGTGAGAATCAATTTTGATTCTATTGTTGTTATTACATTCGGGAAATAAAGGGTTTTCCAATAGGGATGATACAATTTAAAAATTAAAACCTTTAAAAATTAAAAAAATTATTCAGTGAGCCACACACAATTTTTAAACAAAAATTGGAAAACAATATCATTCAAATGACCACACCCCTACTTCTCCGTACGTACTGCATTCTGTCAACCCAATTTTTCATCACTTTTTCACATGAATTTGGCTGTATTTCATTAATAGCACGTTCAATGTTGATTTTTAATTGCGCAATTGTTGTTGGATTATCAGAATAAATTTGTGACTTTATATATCCCCAAAGAAAGAAATCACAAGGTGGAAAGAAAGGAAAGGAAAGAAATCACACGACTTGGGAAGATAATTAACTGGACAATTTCTTGAGATAATTTCATCACCAAATTTTAGTTTCGATAAATCAATTGTTAAGGTGGCACCATCTTGTGGAAACAACAAATTGTGCAGATTATTCCCAACAACAGTAGAAAAAAAAATTAATTTAGCGTTGTTTTGTATTGTTCTATAGTGACTGGTACTCTTCGACCATTTTCTTTAAAGAAATATGGACCAATCACTTCACCAGCATGAATTGCACACTATACAGTGACTTTACGTGGATTTAATGGTGTCTGAACAGTTTCGTGTGGATTTTCAGCCCTACAAATTCTGCAATTATGTTTGTTTACATAAATAACCATTTAAAAACAAAAATGAGCTTCATCAGTGAATACAATTTTTCGATAAAAATGTTCATCATTTTCAAGTAAAACAATTTCAGAATTTCGAAACGTTGTTCAAGCGTTAAATCTTTCCATGGTTAATACCCTTATCATGATTCTCGAATCGAACGTATAAGTAGACGAAGTCGCTGTCATGCGATCATGATTAGCGAAGCGAACTTAATACGTTCGACAATTTAACTGACAACCGTAAAACAAAAATAAAAAAAAAATATTTTGTTGTTTTTCGAGTAAAAATGGAGGGGAGGGTAAATTTAAAAAAAAATGTGAGAATATTATTTACAAAATTTATGAATAATATAATAATATGATATTATTTGCAGCTATAAAAAAAAGTTTGATAAGCTGGTGCAATTGAGAGAATAATGATTAGGCTTGTGGGAACAGCAAATTGGAAGAAAAGTGCATTAAAAGTGTTGTGGAATCGATTTGCAACCGAATTAAATGTATTAGGATCTTCAAAACGTGAATTCAAAGAGTGGAATAAATCATTGTTTATTTGTTTATTCGTCTATGTACTGAGTGTTGATAATAATATGATTACAGGTATTGCAAAAAAAAAAAAAATATATAAAAACAACAGGCGTAGGAACAAGCTGTCGATGCTCTGTTGAGCAAAGAAAAAAATCCAGAGAATCCAAATTAATCTAGAGAGCCGTTCTAAGTGTTGTTACAAATTCAAATACACTTGAAGAAACCTAAAATGAAAAATAGCAGTAAATATATCCGAAACAATCGAAACTCTGAATTATTGCCCAGTGATAATTTCCTACATCGTATTGCACAGACTAATGTTACTATTGGTAATATATTCCATTTGTTCTAATTTAAGGCTTTGATTTATTTTTCACTGTATTTAAAATATAAAATAATGCATCTTTATTTAACTGAAAGTTTTTTATTAATCTAAATATACTTGTCAAAATATTTAATTTTCAAGTGTTAGGTTAGCAACGACTTTTCCACAGCGAACAAATTTATTCGCGAATCGTGATCACATTAACGCGAACGTTTGACTAGCATATTCGCTTCGACTCATATTCGATTCGATAATCATAATAAGGATATAAATGAACATAAATGAGTAAATGACATAATAAATGTCAAAAAATAATACGCAGTGTGGCCAAATTAACTATTTTAAAGGGTATAATCACTATTGGAAAACCCTTAATGAATAAAGAAATTTTAGTATAAAAAGATTATTTTTTTGGTACAACTAAGTATTTCGATATATAAAAAACAAAAATGGCAACTTTGATTACTTTCTTTTTTGTAAATTTTAATAATTTAAAAATCGTACAAACTAATGTTTATGTATTAACCATCTAACTATCTTTCTTTCTCTATATAAATTCACTTTAAAAAAACAAGAAAAAAAAAATTATAAAATACCCACCTGTAATCTCTTAATTTATCCTGTCATAATTTACTTCAAAATTCTGTCATAATTTCTAAAATTCAATTTTATTTTATTTTTTTTTATACTCTAATTAAATCTAAAAACAAAATAAATAATTTATTAACTGTCATTTTGAACCAATAATTGTATAAATTATTAAAATTATTATTTAAAAAAAAAATATAAATTATTCTTGCATTAAAATTAAAATGTCATATGGTACAGTATGTCAAAAAAATAAATGTATAATAATTTAAATGACATTGTCTATATATATCTATATTATAAAATAGTAGTTTTAGACCAACAACAACAACAGGAACAATAAAAAAATAATAATTTTTTTATATTTTTATACAAAACTCCCACTCATTCATCAAATCATTATCAAAAAGTTATTACATCATTATAAAAATTTAAAGTAGCTCCGCTTCGAGACAGTAAATTTGTTTTCTTTATGGAGAAAATATTAAAAAAAAAAAAAAAAAAAAAAAAATTATGAACGGTAGCAATGGCAACAAATCATAATATTTTACAGTAGATTTGTAAATTGTGTGAATGTGTAGATATAAGTACGTTCATAAAGAGGTTTTCTCATTGCCATACAACTGTGGTTAACCACAAAAATAATATTTTTATTGATTAATGGACGCCTAGTATTCAATGAGCTTTAAAGTAACTTTTTTTTTTTTTTTTTTTTTTTTTAGAATCGCGTAATAATTTCGTGTAATACCGTAATGTTTGTTAAATTTTCATTTTTTTCTATTTTTATTTTATTTTTTTATTGGTTTTTAATATAAAAATTTTTGTTGGTTGTAGGTAGGTATTTTTTTTTATTTTCAACTTTTTGGAAGGGTGAAATTATTCTTATTTTATTTTTTATTTTTTTTTTGTAAATGGTTTGAGTGTATGACTTATCAAAAGAATAAAATCTTATTTCACTTTTCTTCACTTATTGATTCTGAGCTTTATAGGAACTGAAAAGGTTAAAGTCTCAAATGCCTAGAAACGAAAAATTGAAAATATTTTCTTTTATTATATATATATATAAGTACATAAATATATAATTTGGAATATTGTATTGGGCAGGAATAGGGGGGTAAAAGGGAGTACATATTATATAATAATTATGACTAGTAATAGTAGTTATTTCAAATGTAATATTACTGGTTGGTATGGTATGTTAATTGTGGTGATGGTGTGGTGGTGTTTTTTTGTATTTGAAGAATTAACTAACTATATATACTTATATATATATACATATAATTATTTTGTTATTAGAATAAAGAATGAAAAGATATCATTAAATCAGTATCGCGTGTTGCTAGACTTGTAATAATTTTGCGTTGAAAAAAAATAAAAACAAAAAAAAAAAATAAATGGGAAATTTAGCTATTATAGGATATAAAAAAAAAAAAAAAAATTAAAACACATAAAATGATTTATAGTTTTAATACAATATCAACAATATATAATGTAGAGTATAGTGAGATGAGATATATATATTATTTAATAATTTCATTTAATATCGAAAGTTATGATATAATTTTCGAAAAAAAGGAAATTTAAGGATATTAAATGATCCTGTATTTATAAATATACTACCCGTAAGTTCCGATGCGGAACTGAATAAACTTTGAAGTATAAAATTGTTAATGAATTCAATTTTCAAAATAATGAATCGATTAGTATGTATTTAATAGATATCTCAATGTTTTAAACTTTAAATTTCACAATTTTGACTTATATACCATTTTGCTACAATTTATTTCTTCAGAACATTATCGATAACATGTGATAACAAGCCTAAAGTTGATAAAGTTATATATTTTCCACAAATTCGAATGCTCAATAGCTTACACAGTTTTCTCGAATTTTAACCTCTGACATAATTATGGTATTTGTCATTTTTTTGTCATGACATATGACAAGTATATATTTTAATCGATATTTGTTTTTTAGTTTATTGATGGAAATTTGATCATCGTATATTTAATCTAATAATTTTGTTTAATATAATTTAAACATATTTGACATGATTGGTCGAATTGTTCTTGCAAAATTTATACAAAATTGATTTGGGTTAAATACGTCAATATTTCATGCCACGGGCAATTTTGTATTCTGTAATTCAATTGATGACATATTTATTAATATTAATGATTTATTATGTAATATTGATACGTTTAATTTACTAATATTAATGACAGTTAATATACTTACTAATGTTAATGACAGTTAATTTTATAGTAACATTAATGACAGTTAATACTTACCTGGCAACACCGAATTGTTGTTGCAAAATTTATACAAAACATTTTCATTTCGATTCTTTTAGCTTAAATACGTCAACATTTTATGCCATGAGGCAATTTTGTATTCTGTAATTTAATTGATGACATATTTATTAATATTAATGATTTATTATGTAATATTGATACGTTTAATTTACTAATATTAATGACAGTTAATACACTTACTAATGTTAATGACAGTTAATTTTATAGTAACATTAATGACAGTTAATACTTGTAGTAATATTAATGGAAGTTAATACTTACCTGGCAACACCGAATTGTTGTTGCAAAATTTATACAATACATTTTCATTTCGATTCATTTGGCTTAAATACGTCAATATTTTATGCCATGAGACAATTTTATATTCTGTAATTCAATTGATGACATATTTATTAATATTAATGATTTATTATGTAATATTGATACGTTTAATTTACTAATATTAATGACAGTTAATATACTTACTAATGTTAATGGCAGTTAATACACTTACTAATGTTAATGACAGTTAATTTTATAGTAACATTAATGACAGTTAATACTTGTAGTAATATTAATGGAAGTTAATACTTACCTGGCAACACCGAATTGTTGTTGCAAAATTTATACAATACATTTTCATTTCGATTCATTTGGCTTAAATACGTCAATATTTTATGCCATGAGACAATTTTATATTCTGTAATTCAATTGATGACATATTTATTAATATTAATGATTTAGTATGTAATATTGATACGTTTAATTTACTAATATTAATGACAGTTAATATACTTACTAATGTTAATGGCAGTTAATAAACTTACTAATGTAATGACAGTTAATTTTATAGTAACATTAATGACAGTTAATACTTGTAGTAATATTAATGGAAGTTAATACTTACCTGGCAACACCGAATTGTTGTTGCAAAATTTATACAAAAAATTTTCATTTCCATTCTTTTAGCTTAATACGTCAACATTTTATGCCATGAGGTAATTTTGTATTCTGCAAATCAATTGATGACATATTTATTAATATTAATGATTTATTATGTAATATTGATACGTTTAATTTACTAATATTAATGACAGTTAATATACTTACTAATGTTAATGACAGTTAATTTTATAGTAACATTAATGACAGTTAATACTTGTAGTAATATTAATGACAGTCAATACTTGTAGTAATATTAATGACAGTTAATACTTATAGTAATAATAATGGTAGTTAATACTTACCTTGCAACACTGAAATTTTGCTGAAAATATTTTTCAATATTTGAAAACAAAAAGAAAAAATATCGAGAAGTCAAAGATCTATGTATAGATTTAAATACCTTTCAGTTGACAATGTCAAATAAGAGTTGCTTAAGAGAACTTACTACATTTTTGACAAAGTCAAAAAACTTGACCAGATGGAATAGTTAATTATAAGTAAGAAATAAATAATAAAAATCCAAAGTCAAATTAAAAAATAAAAACAAGAGAAAAAACCAATCGGGAAGAAAACCTGATGGTATTAAAAATCAATCACATTAACTTCCATCCCAGATATGTAAGATAATTGATAGATTACAAAAATTATAAACTGTTAATTTTAGTTCTGAGAAATTATTATTTGTTAAGGCATACCGCAACAAAAAAAAACTTTAATTGAGAACTAAACACAGGTTTGTATTTTTAAAATACAAGTCCTTAACTCAATTGGTTCCGGACTCGTACAATTTGTATTTCAAATTTATTTATTAAAAAAAATCCATTCCTATTTACCTAAGTATTCATCCGTACCTCCATATTTACCTAATATATAATTATATAATATATATAGGTAAAATGTCGCGATTAAATCATATCGAAATGATAAAATGATTTTTATGTTTGGGTGAATGTGTATGTGTGTGTGGATAATGACTTATAAAATTTAATAATAGGGTCGAAATATAAATGGGAGTTGAATTGAGGCTTTAATACTTGATAATGTTTTTTTTTTGTTTACTTCAAATCTAGACGTCAATCCATACATTACACGAATATATATATATATATATACATATACATAATATATTATGGACAACTTAAGTGAAGGACATTTTCATACCATGAACTGTGCTTGCGATCATTGATTTTGTAATTTACAGTTTTTTTTTTGTAAAAAAATTTTTCTTTTTTAGTTATATTGCGGTTCAGGTACTTCCTTCCTTAACCCTTTCCCACACAAAGTTTTATTTATAACACATAAGGTATATTAAGAGAGTATAAACGGGGATTGAATTTGATGGAAAAAATATTTAAAAAAAAAAATAATAATTATGAGTAAAACCAAAAAAAACAAAGTGGCAATTGCAATACATAATAATTTAATACGTATATATATACGTATATATATACTAAAAATAAACAGCACAAAAATTTCATGTATGGAAAAAAAAAATAAGAAATCACTGGTCTCCCCCCCTTCTTGTCAGTTTAAAATGTCGAAACTTAGAAATTCATATTTATTTATTTTTAACCTTTTGTTTTGTAGTGTTGGGTATTTTTTTGTTTTTTTGTGTTATTGCAAAGGGTTAATTTTTTTTTTTTTTTTACCTAAGTTGCATTCTAAAATAACACACATGCATACACAATTTATATTAAGATATATAATTATTTGTTTGTGGATATGTGTAATATTTACATTTAACGTCATAATCATGAAATGAATGTGTATAAAAGATAGGCAAAATAAGAAAAGAAAAAAAGAAAACAAAAATAAAAAAAATTATAATAATCAGGAAAGTGCATGTCGCGATTGAATATTATCCTTCAAAAATAATAATAACAAAAAGAAATAAAAAACGAAAAAATCGTCTCTATATAAGTACCCACTGACTAATATGAAAAGGTTTTTCTATTCACTATATGCTGGATATAGGACCCATTCCAATAAAAAATTCATTTAATGAACTTTGAATGAATTTTATAACTACATGTAGGTAGGTATATATTGACAAAAAGAAGAGAGTTAGCATATACGAAGGATTATTAGAGTACCAGAACGTTACCGCATTCTATATTGGGTAGATTTATTCTTCATTTTTCTAAGTTGTGGCTGTTTATTGCTGTTATTTTTCCTCTAGCTATTTTGTTACTTAAGTAATGACGTGTGCATTTTTATTTAAATACAAACATCCATCCATATATATGTACAAACGATGATTATTTAAATGTATGAGTTTAGAATGAGTCTAACTACAAAAAAAAAAAAAATAAAGTATAAAAAGAGAAGGAATTCATGAAATACACTTTCTAGTGCTGTTGCTATTTTGTTGAGTTTTAAATTTTTAGTTGTTTCTCATGTGTTTTAGTTTGTTTTTTTTTTAAAGGGATCTCTTGAATGTTTTATTTATTTTTTTTTTATTATTATTTTTAATTTCATGTGGTGTAAGGTATAAAAAATTCTATAACACATACACATGTGTATAGTATAAAAAAAAAAAAAAAAAACAGAATGCATAGAAAACTACAAGAAATTCTTGGAATTATTCACAAGGATAACTTAAGAGTTTATTTTTCTCTTTGCCAACACAACAATCACAGCAACAACAAAAACATGTCAAGTTGGAATGCATTTCAACATTAAATTATGATTTTTTTTTTTTTTTAAATAACAGCTGAATATCAAAATTTATATGTGTGTGTATGTTATTGATGCTTTATAATGCATTAGTTATATATATATATATATTTATATATGTATACATATTAGAAAAAAGATGTTATAAAATTCGAATTTTTATGAAATTTTTTGTTCTCTAAAAAAAAATTATCAAATCATCGTATTTTATAGTTCGGTTCGGATTATTATCATCTATTATTGGTGCAACGATTCTTGTCCTTGTTCATAATCATTTTGATCTAACTTGGGCAATTCTTTTCCATACGTTAATTACAGATTTTCGATAGTAATTAAATAATAACGTTTATTTCTTTAACACATACCTATGTCGTTTCCTTTCAAGTGTCCCTTCAAGTGTCGTTCCCTTCAAGTGTCGTTCCAGCTGTGATTTTCGTACTGGCCCCCTACAATATATGAAATTCGGATTCGAATGATTATCCGAATTTGCGATTCGAATGTAAAATTAATTGGTACCGCCTATCAAATTCGAAAGCAAATAAACGTCATTTAAGTTGGTAACGTAAGTTTCCGAATTTCAAATTGTCATTAATGTTCGTGTATACTTTAAATTTATTTGAAAATGTGTGTTTATTATTTTGAAAAGTATTATTTAAAATTATATCAATTTGATTGTATTTGTATTTCGATTTGAAACTCCATTATTATTTTAAATTGAGATGGTTTTGTTTTGTGTTTAAACCTAATCTATAAAACATACATATATATGAAATAATATAAATTTTTAAATACTAAATTAAATATAAATGTATTTTTTTTATATTGGTTATTGTAATATTTAATATAATTATATTTTTAAATAACTCACTTAATTTTAAAACACAAACAAAGATTTACCTCCATTCGATAGCAAAAAAGCATTCGAATAAAATATGTTAAAAAATATTCGAAAGTAGTATTACATGGTACGAAACGAATATTTAAATTCGGATTCGTATATATATATACGTTTTTCGAGTTGTCTTTTCTTATTTACTTATTTTAACTCGAATTTCGTATTACATAGTACCAATCTTTCGAATACGAAATTCGTTTTACCAAAATCAGAATACGCGGTAGCGGCCCTGGATTTATAACATTTAATTTAAATTACTAGAAGTAAACGAATCTTAAAAATTATGATAGTAGAGCTTATTATTATAGAAGGGTAATTGAAGCTTATTATTTATATTATTTTTAAATTAAAATGTTTCGTTAAATAATTTACGAATCTGACATTAAAATTTAGATAATAATTTATTTTTTCTATCGTTCAAATTTTTTAAAAATTTTGCAAAAAATGTTCAGATTTCTTTACATGTCTGCTGTTGGCTGGATTTTTAAAATTATTTTTCATTCATAGAATTAATTCATAGAGAAAAGGTTTAACGACTAAAAATATAATTTAATTTGATTATTCAACTAAGCAAAAATATTTACTACAAAGTTTAGGTCCTATTCTAAGAAAGATGTGGATTGTCATTGAACCTAATAAAAACAAATTGAGACTGGATTAAAATAAAATTAAAATAATATACATAATTTTAACTTGAATAGCCAATATTTAAACAAGAAGCTATTTGTGAACTGAAACCCTTGATTTTTATCATTAATTTCAAGATTTTCCTCCTTGCTGTGTGAACAAAATACATCTTTCTTCTTGATATTTACATTCTACAATACTTAAAATGTATACCAAAAAATGTTTAAACAAAAATGAATTCAACTAGATTCTTTATATATACATAAATTAGTAAATCTGAATTAAGTGAACTTTCTTTATTAAACTATTCTATAATATTTTGTAAATTGAATTGAAATAAATAAAATTACTTAGTTTTCACCTATCATTTCTTTTCAACATTGATATCAATTAACTAAATTCGAATAAATTTTTATAATTTTATTTTCAATAAATTATGCGCAAAATACTTAAATTAAAAGTACAAATAATATCAGAGAAAGAGAGAGAAAAGAAAACGATATGTATGTAGAATTTCTTGTCAATAAAAACAATGATTTCCAGAAAATGTGTAGACATTGAATAAATAAATAACAAAATAATAATAAAAAAAAAAAAATTATTTATAACGTTTAAATATCTTTTTATATATTATAGATAAATACTGGTATATGTACTATATATGTATATTTAAATATGCAAATAAAACTGTTTATACAAATTACAATAAAAAAAATTAAAACAAAAAAACAATATTTAAAATTGAAAAAAAATTTGGTTTTCATAAAAAACATATAAAAAACAAAATGTTACCAGAATTCTCAAATGAACTGTATTTTAACTAACTTAACTCAATTTTAATAAACGAAAATAATTTTTTTTTATTCCTTTAAGAATATATCAAGCGAATAAGATTTATTACCAATTTTCGATTCCATTCGAATATATTTGATACGATGATCCAAATGAGTATTTACAATTTAAGAGTAAAATTCTTCTAAATAAGTAATTAAACATAAAAATTTATTTAAATTCCAGGTTTTTACTAAGTTTCGTTAAGTTTCGTCAAGCTTCGTCAAGCTTCGTTAAGTTCCACAATGAGTCACTAGAACGACATAAAATCATTCAATATAATTTATTTGATTGTTTTTGTATTTATTTTGTTGTTTCAATTATCTAAACATAATTTTAAATACATTAGACAATTGAGTTATTTTGGTTTCATTTGATTTAGAAAAACATTTTTGGGAAAAAATAATTTAGTTTTGTAACATACACCTATGTATTATCTATAATTATATAAAAAAAATATAATTGAATAAAATAATACGTATGTAACCATATTATTAAAAGAGAAAACAAACAAAAAACTAATAGAATAAAATTATTGTTTAACCTGTTGTAACAAAAAAAAAAATTAATAAAAAGAATATATATATGATCTGCAAGGATTTTCCCATTATCTAATTTTTTTTTTTAATTTGAAGAAGACATTCCCAGTAGCTAGAAAAGTAAATGTATATATTTATAACACCATTAATAATTAGTGTGCATAAATAATATGCAATTTTTAATTCAGAAGCATATGTGAGTATATAAATGTATATTTACATGTACAGTACAAATTTTTGGAATAGGAACAGATGAATAATGAAATTCATTACAAAAAAAAAAATAATTAATTTTACACTAAAGTCATTTGTTTATCTCTTTTCCAACTTGCAATATTTTGACAGTTCAAAACTAAATAATGCATGTGAGTTAAAAATATTACGAATAACATTAAACTGCTCCATATACTTGCAGTTTTGCAACCAATTTTTTTAATGTTTTAAGACGTTAAAATATTTGTTCAACGACAATAAATACCTCTTTTTTGATCAAATAAGAAATTGAAATGTCAAAATAAATGTCAGAAAATTGAGCCAAAAATTGAATGCAACATTGAAAGCGTAATCTTACAATTTTAATTGGAAAAAGTTAATAAAAAATTATCTTTAGTATTGATATTTAAGGTACACACTATAAATGTCATATTTATTTCAGTTTTTGCAATTTAAAATCTTAATTAATCAATGTTTTTGTGATAAACGCCACTTGTATTACACTTTGATATTATTAAAGGAATGCTATTATTATATTTTATGTGTCGGAATAAAGTGTTGAACTTATCAGAAAATATTTTGTCTCTATTCAAATAAACTGGTCTGTACATTATTTACATTATGACGTGGTGTTTCAAAAAAAAATATGTTGGAAATAATTATTAATGAATCAATTTAATCCATTTTAATTTTATATTATATATATATATATATATATATATTATGTGCATGAAAAACAAATTAAAATATGTAGAGAGCAAACATTTTTGGAATTAAAAAAAAAGATAAAATAAGAAATTGCTACTCTATGAATGAAAAATTTTTTTTCAGACTCATATGTAAATTTTTTTAAAATTATTTTTAATAAAATTATTTTTGAATGGTACAATAAAAAATTCGTTTTACAATAATTTATTATTGTATTAGATAAGGTCAGCTTAGGTCTAACTTCTGGACATATCTATTATATATAATTTTATTGTGATCGATTTATTGTTGACTTTTCAATACTGTTGTACTATTTCAATTGTGCATTTGACTGCTCCAAGAATTGTCACCCTCCAGAAACATTTTTCTGTAATTATAACTAGAACAGCTATAAATAGAACTATAAATGATTTCAAATCGATCACAATTGTGGATTGAATAGATAGAACATATTTTCTATCTATCTAATTATATTTTTACGAAATAAATTTATATATATACATACATATTTTCTTTTCATAAATAAAACATTATTAACTATATTTGCAATTACATACTTAAAAAAAAAAAAGCTTGGCAACACCGGTGAAAAAACGCAAACTAAAATTTAAACATTATATTCAGTTGTATGATCATCTCCGTGATTAAATATCATGTGTATATAATTTAGGTACACTTAGTTAGTCATAAAAAAAAAAAATTAAAAAAAAATTTATCTAGTTCTAAATTTTACTTTGGCAATTTAGTAACAATAACAAAAACCTGAACAATAATAAAAAAGAAAAAGCTTTATTAATACAAATTGAAAACTGAGAATTAAAATATCTCATGCGATATAAATTTATAAATCGTAAATATCTAGATACGTATTCATACAGGGGGTACTCTTAATGAAATAATTAATATTGGGGATTATTAAATTAAATCATATTATACAGCACATCATGCATTTTTTACAGTTATCCCAATTTTCATGTCAAGGGAATTAGTCTCCTGGTTTTAAGTAATAATATCAATTATGTTTAGGAATAAGTATTTATCCTGCGCTCTTTAATCAGTTCACCGATTCCGTTTACATTTTTTTCGATGCAGTTGTTCATTAGCATGGGATAATCGAACTTAAGACTGAATTGGTTTTTGACAGTTAAATGTTTTTAAAATGCAAAATTTTAAATTCTATGTGACTGAAATTGGATGTAGATTTTAAAACTGTTAATTTTTATTGAATTTGTTTTACTTTAATGTATTTTAGGTTAAAATATTTAGAAATTGAAAATGACAGATTCACTTCAAGAAAATATTTTTTTTTTACATATTTTAATAATGATATTGACCGATAGGTGGATCTTATACACAAATGAAACAAATAAATGTCGGAAATTTAATAGACGATAGAAATATATTAACATCAGAATATTGATTGATAGATGATTAATATTTTGTAGATTTTTTTTTTCTACAGTTTTATCGTTTATCATTGAAGCAATATTTCATATGGTGTTGACAGTTATTCAGTCTGTAAAATAACAATTATTTAAAAGTTATATTCTACAAAGTTATTTTTTCATTAATGTGCAGCAATTTTTCGAAAAAAATGTTTATTTGATTTTTAAATTTTTGATAGTAATTGATTACATATTGCACCATTTGAGATTCAGAAAGATGTTATAAAATTGAAATCAAATTCATACCAGAAATTTGTATTATCACGGTTCTTACCCAAAATTCGTCCTACATCAAAAATTTGTTTACATTCATATTTTTAATTTTAGAAACATCCTGTATTATATTTGTATTGTAAACATACACCATAAGTCAATAATGTTATATAATTTTTTTTTTTCTACTTATGTATTTAATATATTATGTAGTTTGTACTTACTATATTTAAATTATTTAAATTTTTGTTTTTATTTTGTTGTTAGGTTAAACAAAAGCTCAAAAATATATTTTAATTTTTTTTTTTTTTTATATGAAATTCCAATTTTATAAATTTTAATTTTTTTTTAATGTACTCGTACACAACATCGTACATAATATATAATTTTTAAAGATTTAAAGAGTAAAAAGTGTATTATGTACAATTGAAAAACAACAATACAAAAAAAAAAAAAAATTAACGAAACTTTGCATCTTTCAAGTTTATCCTAGAGATGTCACTGTATAACCAAAAAATATTTACCTATTTTATATGTATATATATATATATATATATGTATACTTAATACTTATGCATGGACTAAATTTAAGACTAACTGAAATTTCATTTATTGATTTATCAAAAAAATCGGAAGATGTTTTAGAAATGTTGAAACATGATCCATTTTGTTTATTTTTTTTTGTTTCTTTTTTTGTGTTGTTTGTTGTTTTTTGGAGATTTTATTCATTTTTTTGTTTGTAGTTTTTTGTTTTTTTTTTTTTTGATTGGAGAGCTGATTTTTGTTGTATGGTTTTTAAATTGAATTCGTTATTGATTGATTTTCTAATATTTTTTATTTTCATGCTCTTGTCAAGTTTAGAAAAAAAAATAACAAAGTAGTGATTACAAACAATTCAGTCTTATGACATATCTACAATTTACATATTATAATAATGATAATAAGTTAGGTAAAAAAAAAAATATTCATGTTTTATAGTCTTAAAGAAAAGTAACTATGTTGGTTATCTAAATGATTGTTATTCCTTTTTATGTAAATTGTATCCTGATAATTGAGTTAACATTTTTTTAAAGCATCCATAATTCAATTTTCAATAAAGCATCCATAATTCAAGCAAATTATACCTGTACAAATAAAAGTGTACAATAATATTATAAAGATGTGGAATTGTGACATTTCTTTGTGTTTTTAGAAATCATACAAAATCATATTCTTGAATTTTCTAGAGGAATTGCTGAGTATAACTAGATAAACAATAACTACCACAATAAGTAATTGAAAAATTCTAGTTTTTTCACAATGCTGTGTAAAAGAACTATTTTATTTATTTTAGAAAGTATTTTCATTGATCACAATCCAAATGTTACCGAATTCTAAATTAATGGTATTTATACTTGCAATTCATTCAAAAAATAAACAATTTTTTAAATAATTTAGAACCAAACGGATAATAAGTATGTGTTATATAAAAATTCGTTGAAATTTACAGTTTTAACTGTTTTTGTTAACTTTTGTTCAGTTTCGTTAAGTTTGTTAAGATTCGTTAAGTTTCGTTAAGTTTATTCTGAAATGCAAATTTAATAGTTAACACATCTACACTTCATTTAGGTTCCTGTACCACTTGTATTTGCGGTGCATTTTTTTTTATTTTATTAAAACTGATCAGTTTATATATGTACATGTATAATAGAATAATGAAGAGTTTTTTTTTTTTGTACTTACAACTTTTACAACTTTAATGTATACTTAGTCCGAATGTTTCTTCAATTTAGTTTTCAATTATACCAACTTTATAATTAAACTACAGGTGTGTGTCTTATTTCGTCTGAGTTAGTTTGAGTTGCACCTTAAGCAATTCTTTTTTTTATTTTAGCTGCTAAATAATGTGTAACTTCTTGCTAAGTGAAAAAAAAAATTTAAAGAGAAGAAAGTTCTGAGTTGAAGAATTGGGCTGTCTCGCTTCACCCTATAACAAAATTTGTTCTAATTTTTTTCTAAATCGAATTCATTGAAAAAACTGAATCTCAGTTAAACTTCTGATTCCGATACGATTTTGAAACATTATTTTCAAATGATTAATATCGAATTCGATTACCTAATTGAAATATCAACCAACATATCATTAGTGTCATTCAAGTCGTCGCATTGTCATCGTATGTCTGAGGTAAAAATTTCAAGTTTATTGAAATTAAAATTCTCAGATCTTAAATTATTGTATTTAATTGAAATATTTTCAAGGAGTATTTTTTTTGTGCTTTTTTTTTTTTTTGGACACTGATTACATTTATAAAATACTACTTCTTGTTACTTGTAAAATTTTAATTTACTTTTATGTTTAATAATCCATAATTATTATGGTCGCGTGTTAATTAAAAAAAAAAAAATATTAATAAAAATTCATTATGAGATTTTAACAAATTTTATGTAGATATAAATACGTAATAATATGCATTACAAGTAAAATTTATGTTGATTGTCAATTTGTAATCAACAAAAAAAAAAAAAAAAAAGAAAAAAAAATTAAGAAAAATTTTATCATGACAAATTTAATATCGCGAAAGTATACAAAAATAACGTCATTTATGACACTCATCTATACTATATAGAGTTGTAAACAATTAGTGACATAATTAAAAATTAAAATAAAAAAAAAGCAATTACAAAACACTTTCATTTATAAAAAAAAAAAAAAAATTATTTATTTACATTAAATAAAAAAATGTCATAAATATTGACAAGTTTGATTTTTTCTGTTTTGTTTATTTATTTTATTTTAATGCCAATTGACGGGATAGTGTTACTTATACACGAATATGTATATATGTCAAAATTTATTTGTTGACTTTGAATAATTTTGACATGTTGTTATTGATTTTATTCAATCGTTTTCTAAAATATTTTCGTCTTCTAATCATTTTGTAAATTTGTATACAAACTGTGTATATATATATATATACATATGGAAAAGTATATATTTGTTGTTGAATGTATTTAATGTTGAAAATAAATATTAATTTAAACAAATGTAATTAGTATGGTCAGTACAATTTATAGATATGTATATAGACGGTAGCATTATTCTTTATTTTTATTTCGAAGACAGCTTGGTTATATTATCATTACTATTCTTCGTTCAAAATTTTGTTTGACTATCAGAATTTTAATTTATGAGGATGGGATGAGCTGTCACAAGTTGATTAAGTAATAATATTATTGTATATAGTATGACTGAACTATTTTATTTGTTAAGTCTTCAGTTTCTAGTACACTTTACTTTTCCAATTCCAATTATTTTTTTTTTTTATTTATTTATAATATAAAATGTTATAATAAGCGTAACAAACACTATGACATTAAATTTCTTCAAATTCATGACACTTCAAATCTGATTTAATTTAGATTTTCATTCATTGGTGCTCTAGCATTTTATCTTCTACTTTCCATTTTACTTTTATACTCTGTTTATCGAATTTTATTTATGATCTTTCGTTCTAACATTCCATTTTCATGTTATGTGCGATTTCAGTCTTACAAAAAAAATTAAAAAAGAAAATCGTGTTGGTTATAACTAATCAGTTCAGTTTTTAATTTTTTCGATTACTTAGGTGCGCTTAACATTCTGGAATTTGTACAGATTAGTTGCAAACACTGAAAAGTTTGCTCTTTATGAAATATAAATTTTATACAATCAAGCATAGATCTTTCACACTCTATAATCGTTGTGTTTTAGTGACTAATCTAATCTATATAATACATTTTAATTTCATTATAATAAAATAAAAATGTTAGTGAAGACAAATCAATTTTAATTAAAATTTTAACATTAATCAGTTTTTTTTTTCAATTTTTCTGGTTATCACTAAAATAACAATGAACTAATATGAAGGTGAAGTTGCTCTATAATAGATATAATTTATATATATATATATAAATAAGGCAAAAATTATTCTGTGTGTGAATGTTAGTATGCCACACGACTGTCTAAAAAGCAGTTAAAATGTTCATACTACAGCCTTGGATTTGTACAGCCAAAAAAACTATATCTGAAAAAATATTTATTTTCCTTTTGTACCTGAAATTATATAAATTATCTTTTCTCTTTATTTTGCTTCAATTAAAGGAAAAATCAAAAACATAACCTAACTGTTGTGTACAACACTAATATAACAACAAGAATATAAGTAATGTTTCAATAACTTCTAAAATCATAATTGAAATTAAACATTTCAATGCTGCCGTAATGTCAACTCAAAAAAAACAAAACTATAAATATTATTAAAAAAGTATATATAAAAAAAAAAAAAAATTATGTATGTATCTCCCAAATACATTTTCTATTTTAAATTACACAAAAAAAAAACAATCACTGTTAAATTGTGCAAAAATTATGCAAAAATTCCACCACCATCAAACGATAATTAACCTAAAGAAAAAATTTGCAATGTCATGGTTAATTATTATTAAAAAACATAAAACAAAAACAAAAAAACGAGACGCATACATCGAATGTCAGTTTAACTATAATAGCAATGCACATTATAATAATTAACTGTAGTCTATGCCTTCTTCGTGTTAAATAAAAAAAAAAAAAAAAATTTAAATTAAAATTTTTAATTTAAGAAAAAAAAAATTTAATTTTTTGTTAAAAGCACTAAAAAAAAAAATTTTTTTTTTGTGTTTCTCTTCACAAAAAAATATTTTAAGTGCTTTTATATGCTTTTGCAAGTTTTAATTTAAAAAAACTAAAAATTTTTCATTTCTTAAAAAAAAATTTTTTTTACCAGTAAAAAAAATAAAAAGCAGAAAAAAAGCAGCGGGTGGGAAAGAAATAAATGTCAAATATTTATTTAATATTCATTATGATATGAAAATAATGAAATAGATATGAAATTTATTTTCAGTTTATAATACCTTTATGGTATTATTACGGTAACACTATACTATGGTATACTAATTCTATGCACTATATTGTATATACAACTATCCCCCCATTTACACGGTAGATTGGTTCCTGAGAATTCCGTGTAAATCGAAACCGTGTAAATGGGAACAAAGGCAAAGTGCATTTGTAAGGGATTGGTTTCAACATAGTAATAAACTCGAAAATCGGACCTAGAAATCAATGGAAACTGAAAAATGAACCAAAAAACTGCTGTGGCACCTTCTCCTAGGCTAAGTCGATCTAGTATTTTTATTTTTGTGTCCAACGATATAACTTTTCTTCTAACTGTTTTTTTCGGAATTTCTTTCGACATCATAAGACCTTTGAAATGACGTATGTAATAATAGAAATTTTATTTCTTAATAACGGTAAGTTATGATAACTATCGAAAATTGTATCTTCAAATTCAAAATATAGTTTTACTTAACACAAATGTTGTATAAATTAAACGCGATATATGAGTTACGAGATTGACTACTTAACACAATTGAACGTAATGCAGGAAATAAAAAAATAATTTCAATAATAATCGGGAATATTTCATTCGGGGAATTCCCTGTTTAAGCTATTTGTATTTTTTAATATGTATAGATATTGATATAAATGTTGCTAGAAGTGAAGAAATATTAAATGCAGCTAACTTATGAAACCAAAACAAAAAAATAAAAAAAAAATCTATAATTTTTGAAACCGTGTAAAAGCGAAAACGTGTAAAAAAAAGTACCGTGTAAACCGGGGGATAAGTGTATATGAAAGATTGCAAATAGGGCATAATATATACTTATATACAATTACATACT
Source organism: Argyra leucocephala (assembly GCA_963942445.1). Taxonomy (NCBI): domain Eukaryota; kingdom Metazoa; phylum Arthropoda; class Insecta; order Diptera; family Dolichopodidae; genus Argyra; species Argyra leucocephala. Next base: position 4,566,821 of record OZ012681.1, on the reverse strand, counting down.
TATATATATATAAATAAATACATACTTATATATATATAAATAAATACATACTTATATATATATAAATAAATACATACTTACATACATAGTATATAATAGTATAACTTATATACATAGTATATAATAGTATAACTTATATAAATAGTATGTACTTGTATAAAACTACCTTAATTACCTTTGATTCTAATTTAGTTGTCAAAATGTCAATTGATATCTGTAATCCGTGCAATAAAAAAATGAATTTAAAACCATAATCGTAAATTGTAAAGGTAATTAATAAAATCTAAAGAATATATCTGTAAAAGTCAATTTCCTCACAATGGACGAACGTTCGGACAACTTTTTTAAACAATCAATAAAATTTTATTTTACCAACACAAAATATGCTCTTCGGGCAATTTATATCATTCAATTTCTAATTTAAAATATTTTTAAATTTATCTGAAGGCTTAAGTAAAAGAAAGGGATTTATTATTTATACATAATTATTTGAAAATTTTTTTTTGCTATCTCGATTTTTCTGTCAACGCTTTCACATGTAGAATTTTAAATGTTTTTTTAAGAAAATCACATGAATTGTAATTTTTTTATTTTTTAGTATAAGTTTATTTTGTTTATTACAATACTCGTAGCGTGTTTCCGAACCTATCGCACTTGCACTTGATACTCGCACTAAACCTGTCAAATCGCAATAAAAATAATAAATTTAATTTTGCGATATCTAGTGTACTTGAGACTACACTAAAATTTTGACAACAAATCAAGTGCGATTTGACAGGCTTAGTGCGCGTATCAAGTACAAGTGCGAGAGGTTCGGAAACATCCTTAATATACCATTAACAAATGTTTTTTTTGACATGCATTTTTTTTAAACGTCAAACATTTTTGACTGACATAAGAAATATCAATTCTGCGCGGTTTGAGAGTAAATCATAAAAATTTTTTTCATTGTATTTGTGTTTCAATTTAGTTATAAAATAAAATTGTCCTAAAATTCGTCCATGAAGAGGAAATCCACTTTAACTGTACTAATTACAATAAAAATCTATGCAAGCGGTTACGGTGTTTATCTCAATATTTGAGTAAAGACAATGGTTGTTTTCCTTGACTTTCGAAACGTCTAAAAAAAAGTTGAAACACAATGTCTTGTGTTTACATTCTTCAAATCAAAATTGTAACACAATGTGTTGAGTTTATAAACGCCTAAATTATGTATTCGCGACGCCTCGAATGTGCAAAGAAGGTAACGAGAGTTTCTGAAAGACATTTGTTTGACGTTGATAATAATTTGGAAAATTTAAATGTGGAGAGAATAATCAATTGAGTGAGTCTTTTTATTTGTTTTAATAAATAAAAGTAATAAAAAAAATTTTTTTTTGTTTTCGTAACTGAAATTTTTTAATAGGGAAAAGAGATAAACACAAGAAAGAAATTTCGTTAAATTCATGCTTAAATTTTCTTTTTTAAATGCAAAACACAATAATATTAATATAAAATATAAATATTAATATATTTTTGGTATATTATTATTAATTTTTTCGTCTAATGACATTCAAAAAACAAATGATCGTAAAATTGCAAGAAGTGTTTATTAACGTGAAATAATACATTCGCCCTTATTATGAACATCGTAGTTGGCCGATAAACGACTAAAAATATTTATCGGATATCGTTTATTTTCATATTACGAAACGGTATTCGATAAAATTAGTATGTACGATAGAAATAAAAGCTATATAGCTTTTTTGTTTTAAATATTGTTTGTTTTTAATTTAAAAATTTTTCTATATAAACAAAATGTAGAAGCATTTGTTTTATTTGGATGATGAAGATGAAGATTATGAACAAAATGAAGGAATTATACGGAGGCCCATCAGAGATTCTTCTAACTCTTTAGAATCAGAAAATAAAATGTAAATTAAAAAAAAATCATTGCAATTTTGATATATTTTTTTTTAGATTCACCCGAAACTGCAAACAAGAGTTCCGGCGTCCTAATTGTCGGGACCAAAAACCTTGAATTTTTTTTTTTTTTTCATCAGTACAATGTGATGAAGACTATTGTACTGATGAAGACTACCTTAAATGTGATGAAGACTATAGGTCGGGGAGGCAAGGAGTTGGGGCCGAACCTCTATATCACGTGTTTAAATTGTACTTGTCTTAAACAAGGTTATTAATAATTATTATAAAAAAATTTTAAAATTTTTTTGGATTGGTCCGACAGTCCAGAAATCGGGTCCGAAAACCTTGAACAAAAAAATTGTCCAAAAACGATAATGTCAATAATGTTCATTACGTCAATATAAGTATAAAAAACATTTTTTCTTCAAGGTCCTTTTGGTCGCGACTTCTGGACTGTCGGACCAATCCCAAAATTTTTTAAAAATTTTTTATAATAGTTATTAATAACCTTTTTTTAGACAATTACAATTTAAACACGTGATATAGAGTTTCGACCACAACTCCTTGGCTCCCCGACCTATTGTCTTCATCACATTTAAGGGCCATTGTACTGATGAAAAAAAAAAATTCAAGGTCTTCGGTCCCGACACTTGGGACACCGAACCTCTTGTTTGCATTGTACTTAAGAGCCATTTTACTTAAAACAAGTTAAAAAAAAACAAAATTTTGTTTGCGAGGGCTTTGTGAGACGGGACCCGAAACTATTTTTGCTCGAGGCTGCTCAATTTCTTGAACTTGGCACTTCTCAACGAAAATAGAAAACGATGTGTGAGTAACACACACAAACATAAATAAATTACAAAGAAAAAAAAGTTTTCAAATGGTAGCACGGTTTTTGTTTCGCTTTTCGTTTGATTCACTTAAGTAGGGATCGGCGATAAACGATCCCAAAATATAATTATGCTAATTTTGAAGTATGTTTTTAAATAGCTTCACAATTGTCTTTGAGCAATTTACCTTCCTTTTATTGCTTACTACTTTATTCCTGTGCTTATATAGGTATATTTGTAATAAGCACTTAAATTTATAAAAAAAATTCTTCTAAAATTTACTTATATGTAGATATTTTCTAAATTATTTTTTTATCGTCAACAAAATTGAATTCGATTAAAAAATTATAAAAAACTGATAATTTATCATTTTCATAATACGGATTCAACGACTACTAATATTAAAAAAAAGCTTTTTTCGATTACGATAAAATTTAAAAATTTACGATGTTTGTAATACAAAGCAAATATTTTTACGAAATATTATCGTTTATCGGCCGACTACGATGTTCATAATAAAGGCGATTGTATAGACATTACAAATCAAACACATGATTTTGATATTGTGAGAATAAAAGTTTAACAACCCGTCTCACAATCTTATTTTTTGATGTTTCGAAAGTCACGGTTTCATAAATGAAAACCTGCAGTCAATCTGCATATTCTGATTTTATGAAAACGCATGTCAGATTTTTTGAATGCTGTTCATAAATGCAAACTGCAAGTCTATTGGGCGTCAATTTGACAGAAATTTTTTTTAATATACATAAAAATTTTTAAAATAGTTTTTTTTTTTATTGTTTTGAATATTTTAGTTTTTGTTTTGTTATTTTAAAAATTGTAATTATTTACTCTATATTTTTTAATATATTACAAAAACTAAAAAATGTATTGTTTATAGGACTAGTAATTCCAAAGTAAGTCTGACTATAAACAAATGGACAACACCACTTTTAAAATTGTTAATTTCTACTAGATTTGCCATGGAAAACGATTTTAAAAGTGGAAAATATCAAAAAAAAAAAAAAAAAACGTTTGAGACAAAAGAGACAGAACGATACACAGAACAGAGCAGAGCGTATTTTACAGAACGACAACGATATAACAAAAAACAAAATACTTAGCTATATAGACAAATTAATATATAATTATTATATTTTCACTATATACAAAACAACAATTCAGATGTCGATAGCAATTGTGAAACATGCTCTCTCCACCCAATCAAACGTAGAAAACTTAAAACTGCTTGAAAGAAAAATATTGCAAAAAAATATTCCGAAATTTTTTTGAAATGAAATGAAATGACTTTGTAATGATGTAAATGAATATATATGTAATATATATACATGCAATTATATAAAAATAACCTATATAATCAGTTAATATGTATCAAATACATATATTGATAGTTAAAATTTGTTAAAGTAAGTAAAAAGATTAATATTAGCGGGGCATTTAACTTGGTTTAAAAAATTATCTGTCTTGATTTTCCAACCTGATAATTTATCAGTTCTCGAATATCCTGTAATCATTTTTGTAAGATACTCGTAACTGAAAATGTTATCCACATTTATAAAATAATTTTACAAAATTTGTTTTTAATTCTATTATAATTTATAATCGCCTGTATACCACAACTGTAAACCCGATGTTCTGTTTGGTATAGCCTAAGAATTTTTAGAAAACAATCTTTAACTGTTAAATATTTTTTATAAATAACTGATTTTCTTATCTTAATTATTAACTTTTATTACATTAATTACAAAAACTTTTTCATCTTCTTATGAGCCTGTTACAAAAATTTTACATTTTTGTCAAAGAAATTTAAAATATAAATAGAACATTTTTTTTTTAATTTAATTTAAAATTTATTTATATAAATAATTAAAAAAATTTAAATAATTAACCAATTAATGATAATTTAATTAAAATTATATACATATACAATACATACTAAAGTCGTTTTATTATAGTAGTTACAAAAGTATACCAATCGTCATTACCAATTTCAGTAAAGTTCTTTAAATTTTGTATTTTTTTTCTTTTCTTTTTCTTCTTCAAAATAACAAAAATCATCCCTGATGAAGAAAACCAAAACGTATAACAAACTCATATCCTTTCAAAAATAAGAACTTGACAGAAGAAGAAAAAAAAACCTCCAATTACAAAAAAAAAAAAAAACTACGAAAAAACGAAAAATTTGTACCAATTACACCAAATGTCAGAAATTATAAAATTAAAAATCAAAAGAAATAAGAAAAAAAAATCTAACAATGTGCATACTTCAGAAATAATAAAATGACTTAACATTGCTGCAATCTAACAAGCACATAATTTTAACCTGTTTAAATCTATATATGTATGGATATTGTATATACGTATATTTGTGTCTGTGTGTGTTTGTATTTTAAAAATCAGATGGGATGAAATTCTTGAATCCTTAAAATTATAGGATGTATTTTTAGAATTAAATTTTTATAAAAATACCGCATTTCTTGATTTTGAAGAGATATGTAGATTGTGTAATTTCGAGGGGAATCTTGCCCCCTATATCACCACAAATGGGTTTATTGTGATAACCCCTTTTTGTTAGTTAATTTCTGAGTCCTTAAGGATACCTGATTTTGTAATCACAGTCAGAATATTCTTCAATGGTATGCTTAATAGCTCCCATTGTTCGAGGAACGCTGTTTTCAACTAGCAAGGGGCATAGATTTGTAGTTAGGTCGATAATTGTATTTTGAAAATATGAAAACAAAAAAACATCTACTTATCCGACTTATCCGACCATTTACATATGACACTGACATGCAGGTTAGATATTTTTAATATCCATTTAGAGTGAAAGGGTAGACATTTCTTATTTATTATAGATCGATATGAATTCAAGTAACACATATTTGCTATATTTAGGTAAAAAAAAACCTGCTAAATGTCAAAAAAATATACAAAATGTTAGTTGTTGTCAAGCTGTCGCTTAAAGTATTTGTAAATGTGTTGCCAGCGTTAATTTTATGACAGCGGTAATGTTGTTATCAGCGATAATAAAAAGCTGTTCTGTCAAAAAAAGGTCAAATAAATTTTGACAGCTCGAATTGTGACAGTTCAAATATTTTTTTTTCCATATTAACAATTTACATAAAAATTTGTATTGCCGTGACTATAAATATGTAGTTGTATCTCTGTGAAAAATATTTCATTTCATATGGGAAATTTGGACATTTTTTTAGTATAGATATTTTTAAGCAAATGTCATATATGCTTAAGTAATAACTACAGGTTAATAATGTTTGGGTTCACTGACATATTTACACCATTTCTTAAAATTAATTAAATTTGCGGCTTGGCTGAATTTTTTCAAAGGCTCAAAGAGAACTTTTACATTTCAAAATCCGAAATTAATAAGATATTTAATGCCTGTAATTGGAAATGTCATTTGCAAGTCAGATAGAAAAGTATTTGATGTTGACAAGACTGTTAATCAAATCGCTTACTTTATCAATTTAAATATATGAAACTTTTTCGCATACAATTTTCGAATACATTAGACATTTTTTGCTTCAATATACAAATGATATTTATAACCAGTTGATAAATTGAAGTGACTTTTTCGATCAGCTAAAGCTCAAGCAGCCACTGACAGCTGCGTTAACAATTATATGAATTCAGCTAACTGAATTTTAGATAACACTGCAAAGTCACTTCAAGAAAGTTTCAATCTACTTATTTCAATTTAGATTATTAGCAAAACTGAAAACAAAACTGAGAATTTATATTCAGGTACCAAATAAACAAATGGATAAAAAATATTGTCAGGCTACTTTTAATTAACAATACAAGTAGTGAAACAAGTAATCAGAATGAAATAAAATTGAGATTGAAATCTGTTTTGTTTCAATTACAGATTTGCATGAATGTTCTCTACCCTAAGCTTTATTACCATATTAACATTTTCTAATCAATATTTATATTTTCTGTAGACAATTACTCCTACTGTAAATAACTGTTTACATTTATAACGTTTAAATTTGAACAAATTCAACAACAAGTTTTCTCCATCATTACCTGTATTTATCTGGTATCTAGTTCTTCATTTACAATTTCTAAAGATGAATATGGAAGAAGTGACATTCAAACCTCTATACAAAAGCTAACATATTTTACATATAATACAAATTGAATTAAAGTTGATGATTGGGTGTACAATGGGCTGCAAAACCTAAGTGCGTAGGATATAAGCCAACCGGCATCACGGTTCGTATTTACACCCTATTAACCTAAGCTGATCATACTGCACAGTTAGCTGATCGATAACGATCAAGAGAATATAATAATAAATAAGGTCAATAGCATCAATATTTCGTTCACGATGAACAAAAGACAATTTGATGAATATTTATATGAAGACTGAAACTGCAAAAGATACCTGATTTTCACACACAACTCCAACCACAACAATTTACAATCAAAAAACGTTTGCAACGTGTGTGAAGCTCTTTACATTTTGCAGTTTCAAGTAAATATTAATCGCACATTATTTTTCTTTATTTCAGATAATTTATTTTTATTTTTAGGTTATTGAACCCCAATACTGGTGCCTGAACATATTGCCGGAATATATATCTAATGGTACACTAGTTTTGATAAAAATTTAAAGTAGGTTGCATTATTAGAAATTACATATTGAATAGCATATAATTAGTATATAGAACGCAAATTTATATTATAATTTGCTTATCATAAGCCTGACTTATTCTAGTTTTCAATAATGGTTAATAGAGTGGGTGAAGAATTTGTAAAAATTGATTACAATTGAAAAATTCTTAACACCAATCTTAATTTAAAACTTTAATCGAATTGCTACTCCTCTCTTATTCATGTTCCTGTAGCTAGATAAGACTTATAATAAACGAAATAAAACCATTTTCCTATATACTTATACATCTTAATGTCCTCTTCTATATTATATACTTACACAAATTAATGTGTAAATATAGAAGAGGACAAAATTTTTGATATGCCATGGAAATATATTCTGCATTTGATATTATGTAGATTTGGTATGGAGTGGGTGTTATACTGCTTTGCTGTTTTCTGCTTTTTTTTTTTGTATTGTATTCATCCATTGAAGTCTTCACATGATTATTTTGTTTTGTTAGCAAAACATCTCTCGGAATTTCGTTGCATTTGGTAATTCAGGTTTATAACATTTTTTTCTTTTTTTTTTCTTTCGTATACGAGAGGTGAGTGAAAATTAAGCAAACCTAGTAATTTGTACCAAATAAACCGATTCAGCCAACATCAAGATCGATCGAAGTAAATCAATTAATTTCTAATTTTGACTATGGGAGTAATTTAAGTCATTAATTCGTAATCTGTTACTGTTAGCGACACATTGATAGACATTTAGAATTAAATAATTTGCTTTTTAAGCCGAACTCAAATTTATTACCTTTAATAAACACAGTTATAATTTAACTAAACCATATCGATCCGAATCTTAAATTTTCATTAAAATGGAAAATACAAATCAAAATGAATTATGCTTGATAAATCAAATAAGTAAGAAAATATTATATGAATAGGCGTATTGAACGCTAACAAAACTAAAATCACTACCAAACTTTAAATTATATTTTTTATACTGGTAGTTTTAAATCTGAAAAAAAAGCAAACAAAACCAAAAAAACGATATTAAAAAGAAAAAAAAAATTGAATTGACGAGAAAAACTTACAATCTTCAACCGCGCGGTTAATGTATACAACATCTATAGGTAAAAAAAAAAAAAAAAAAAAAAAAATATTTAAATAACTAGAAGAGTATAATCGTAGTATTTGAGTAGAGAATAAAAGTAGAGATTTTTTTTTTTTGTAAAGAAATAGAAAAAAAAAAACAGTAAATTGCAAAACATGAAGAAATGTAGTATATTTATAATGAAACCTCTTTTCATAACCAGCGAAGCAAAAGTTTTCTAGCATTTTTCATTCTCTACACTGTTCTATTTCATTCAATTTTCTTTCTATACACTCTTTGCTACTATTTTTTTGTTATTTTTATTTTCTTTTTTTTGTTCATGTTTTAATTTTTAGTTTTGATTTAAATTTTTATTTTTTTTTATTTTCTCTTTCGTTCATTCATTTCGTTCCGTTTCGTTTTTTTTTTTCTCTTTTACTATTGTTGCATTTATTTCTATTACTACTACTATTGCTGCTACTTCTGGTGGTGCTGCTGCTGTTGTTGTTCTGCCTGCTACTGATGCTACTGATGCATTTATATCTGTAGAATAAGAAAAAAAAAATTGTATATTTTTTTGTTGTTGTTATTTAAGAAGGAAACCGTTAACGAAATCTGAAACTGAAAAAGGACCTCTTGTTTCTTTTACAGACTGAAAATTTATTTAATTTTAATTTTTTTTCGTTTGCTTTTTGTTTATGAATATTTTTTCTTGAAAAATTAATATGGGTGTACAGTGGTGATAATCTAAATTCAATTATTAGACAACTTCATAATTGAGTAGATGAGGACAAATTTAGTTTAGACCTTGGGGACAAAATTGTCTTGGGTATACCGTAATATTGCTCTCAATTGATTTCCGTCGCGAACGGATTTTCTCCGTTATTCATATTGCACCTTTCAGCAATATTTTATCTCAATAACGAAAATGTGAACGTACTTGACATGAACTAATTAGTGGCATGTTGTATGGAAGGCATATTTTTTTGACTTTTTTTTTTATGAGACTATTCAGATTTTTAAAATCATTGAGTTTTTACAAACTACTGTTATGATTTTACTTACTTACTGTTACTATGTTTTACTATCATCGTTATTACCACTAATCATTTACAGTAGGAATGATCAATTTTATATCCTCATTTGAAACCGTAATTGTCACATTATTAGTTTTTTTTATGTTCTTGACAGTGACTTAGATAAAATTACATTTTCGTACTTAATTAAGTAGATACGGTACTGCGTACTGCAAGTAGCATTTCTATATTTCTACGAATTATTACAATCTAGAGACTAGATTAGATTTGGTTGAAATTGTTGTTTGAATAATATATTTGGTTACAGTTTGATTTTCGTTATTAATTAATAATAATGTACTCATATTCTCTTAGACCCATCGCTGACGTGAAGAAAAAATTCATCGCATCACGTCTAGCATATGCATCTGAATATTCATTTGTGTTAGACACTGTAAGGACAGTGATTAAACATTTTAATATAGTTGAAAAGATGTCAAAAAAGATGATTTGTATATGAACAAAATAAGTATACCTCATAAATTTTACAACAGTAGTTCATACTGTTATCTAAATTGTCGCCACTGTATATAAATGTTTGTAGGTCTATAATTGTAATAATTTTTCTTGTTTCTTTGTATCTTATTCTAAAAAAAAAAAAAAAAATATATATATAAAGATTTGTCATATTTTTGTGAGGTTATAAATCATAGACAGGACTGACTAGACCAGTGAATTTTAGCTAGAAGTTCATTAATCTAATTTTTATGGTCTAAAATTGAAACAGAAAAAAAAACCAATGTGTAAAAAGAGGCTTTTTTTTTTTAATTTGCGTCTTTAAAGTTTACAGAAAACTATGACATATCATATTTATAGTTTTTTGGGAATATGAGTTTGATGATTAATTATTTTTTAGACTTTTCCTTAGACATAACATTTTTTTGTAATCATTCTTCGAACATTAATTTTATTTGTATTATTAGTTATAGTGAAATAGTATGTTGGGTGTGGCGCAATATTGTGCTCAATTTATTTTCGATACAAACGGATTCGGTCCGGTGAAATATATTTGTCCGGATATATATATTTGTTACGATATATGTCCGGTGAAATATATTTCCACATTTCGCCTAACACAAAACAAACTGTCTCTTATCTATCTTCCGGCATAAACCTTCATTTTCGTTGTATTTAGGGGTAGCGAAGCAGTTCAAATGAAACATTCCCACAGCTTCCATTATGTCTCTTATCTATATTCTAGTATAATCGATCGTTTTAGTTGTGCTTAGAGGTAGCGAAGCAGTTCAAATGACACATTTTGTCCATAGTTTCTTCTTTGTAATTTTTACTCTACCAAAAGAACAAAATATAGTATATAAGTTTTTCAAGTAACTCTACTGTGACAAAGAATCGGTGATCTTTGTCGATTCGTTCTAATATTTTACCAATAAAATTGTTAAATTTATAACATAATTAGTAATTATTATTACATATACCAAAGTAATAATTAAAATAATCAAACGTTAATTGTTAAACGAGATATTATGTTTCGATAAGTTTTTAACGAAAAGAATTATTTCAACTAAAAACTAATGTTTACATCTTAATGTTGTTGTATAATTATTTTTTATAATTTTATTTGAAAAATTTCATTAGTTTTATTGCAATTTATGAAATCAAATAAAACTTAACGAAAAAAAATATTTTATAACTACAGTTTTATTAATGTTTATTACATTCTTTTATTCATCTATTTATTTTTTTCCCTGTGTTTATGTTATTCAAAAATGATTATTTGTTTCATTAAAATTTATAAAACTGTTAATGCAAAGTAAACAAATTACTTTTAGTATTGTTCGTATAAAAATCATATGTAATAGAAACTTAACGAAAATTGAACAAAAAAAAAAAAACAATGTAATGGGTATTAAAATTACAATTGAAGAAAAAAAATGATTTTGTAATCAATTTTCTTCCTGAAAAGTAACAAGAATAACAGGCAAAAAAAAAGGCAAAAATAGCACATGCGGGAGTATCTACAAACCTCATCTTCAAGGTGTAAAGATCTGTCGCGGTTCAGTGTGTTCAGTTGATTTTTTTTTTTTTTTTTTTAAATGGTTTAGTTGAATATTATTTGTTTTTCTATATTCAAAATTTTTGGTTTCACTTCACTTGTACGGCGTCTTTTTTATTTCTGTTTTTTTTTTGTTTTTTATCGTCCCCCAGTTACTCAACCATTTCTTATTAAAACAACTACAAAAACAAAATTTGAGTCGAAAAAAGAAAAAAAAAAATAAACGAATGTTGATTAAGGTGGTGGTTACCTGCAAAATAACGATATACTTATATTCGCTTATATTTCTTTTTTTCTGACTTAATAGTCCCTGAGAGCGTTTATCATTGTATTATAATGTATGTATATATGAATATTGCGGGTGGAATGTACGTTTTATACTCGTCGTAGTCGTCGTCGTCGTCATCATCGTCGTCGAATATATCTATGAGGTCGCCTCATGATGAATTTAATTTCATTTAAGTTTTTTTTTTATGTTTTAGGTTGAGAAAATAACATTAACCAAAACAAAAAAAAAAAAAAAAAAAACAGCAACAACAATAAAAAATTGTAGACACACAGAGAAAAATAATTGCCGTAATGTATCAGGTGTGCAAGTTGTGTATTAGTGGTTGGTTTTTTTGTTTTATGTTTTTTTCTGTTTGTTATTTTTGTTTTTGTGATTTTTCGTTGAGTGAATTATTTGAATAGCGATTAGAATTAATGTATTTTAGTTTTGATTGTTTTTGTTGTGTTTTTTTCTTTTTGGAGGTTGAAATAGTAGTATATAGTGCTGCTTTATTGTTGTTATTGTTGGGGGTAGATTAAAGGTTATTTATTTATGTGGTGACTGCAAAAAAAAAAACAAAACAAAAAAAAACAAAACCTAAACTAAGCTGAATATTTTATGGAACAGGTGGTTTATGTCTGGTGATTATGAGGTGCTTACTTTATAAATGAGACACAATAGCATTAAAATTGTGTAGAATGGAATAAAAATGGATTTTTATTAAGTTATAATTTATATGTACGCATATAATTTTAAAAAAAGTATACCATTTTTTATTGATATTTGTTTATAACGAGATGCTGAATCAATAACTCATTACGATAATCTTAAAACAATAAACGATTTGAAATTGGAATTTGAATGGAAATGAATACCTATTTACTGAAATTTATAAAAATCATTTTCTGGAGTGTAATCTCGATGAATGTAAAGAACGATATTGTATCTATTACAAAATTTTATATTTATTATAGGGTATGATAAAGTAACAACAATGGAGCGGTCAATATTGAAATGATAATTAACAAAATAATAAAATAAAAAGGATAGAAAATAAAGCTATTGTTGTTGTTATCAAGTCTCTTACTAATATAACTAATACATTGTATTCACTAATATAACTCTAAAGGATATTTATGCATTAAAAATTTATATTAATTTGGTCCAAAATCACAGGAGGGCGACTATAGTTAACTTGAAATGCATTTTATGTATTATATAAAATCCGATCCATATTTCTAGTATGCTTTTGAAAACTTAACGAAACGTTAAAAATATATTATAAATATAAAAAAAAGAGATTTTGTATTCTTTTCTCATATTCTTCATTTGTTTATTCATTTCTTGCTTATGTCCCTTTTTATACGCACTGATTAAAATTCTGCGAAAGCAGTTAGGAATGGAATTTTCACGAAAATATAAATTTTCAACATTACTTATACAGAGGGTCATGAGGTTACGTTTTATGTAATTCAACTTACTAAAATGTAGTACCAGAAATCATAAAAGAGATAATTAAACAAGTCTGTTTTCTATATAGAAAAAATCATCACAAACACTTTTAAATTATCAAAATTTAAAAAAAAAAAAAGTTAACGAAAATTTAACGATAATCCCCTTACTATAATAGTCATTAATTATCATATGATATCATATGATTTTGTTGTACAACATGACTTTTTATTTAACCAACTATAATAGTCATTGAAATAGTCAAATAAATCATTAATTGTCTTTTCAAAATCATTCGTTAAGTCATAAACATACGAGAAGAAGCGTAAAAATCATAAGCAATTTGACAGCATTGTAAATAAATAAAAAAATAATTTTGTAAACTAAAAATAAACTTGTATTTTTTTTTCTTTTAACTAAGAACTTTATTCTAAACTCAAAATAAAAAAAATAAAAATATATATATTTGTAGAATTTATATTTCTATTTCACTTCTTTTAACTTTTGGTTTTGACGTTTTGATATGAATATTAGGTATGATGACAATTACACTTAGTTAGAGTTGTGATTGGTTATGATTTTGTTCTATCATATCCAACCATATCGAACATTTAACGAAGTATTATAGTTCGAGCTATAGTTATTAAAATAAATTGCTAAATATTTAACGAAACTTTATCATAATATTTACTTTAATAACAAAAATTATGCAAATATGAATGTCAGATTTCTTTCAGTGAACATTTTCCAAAGATCTTCAAAAACATTTCATTTTTTTTTGTTTTGTTTTTGTTATCAAACTTTTTTTTCGTTGTGTTTACCTTTATTTATTTTTATTTTTTTCTTTTGCTTCACATATATGTGTATGTACATATTTCTTATTTTTTTTTTGCTTCAACATTTTGTGCTTTGTGATATTTTCTATCATGGTATGTATCCAGATTACTTTTTGTTTTTTTTTTTTTATATTCTAGTGCTTAGTGCTTTGTTACTGATCTTGTAAATTATGTATGTACTAAGATAAATACCGAATTCGAATTATTGTTATAATATGTTGAAGCAGTTACTGTTGTTGTTGTTATTGGTGTTGTAGCTGTTGCTATTGCTGTCGTTGTTAATGTTTGTTACTTTTGTTAGGAGCAACACTAAGCATATGTAAGTTATATTATAGCAACTTACAAGAGTTTATTTTATTATTTTTATTGTTTTTTTGAGGTTTAAGTCAATAGTTTTGGTCAGATCAAATAGGCGGCAACGTTGAATGAACTAAATGCGCGCATCAATTACACAATCATTTTTTTTTCTAACTTTTATTTCGTTCATTTTTTTTTTTTATTTCAATGGAAATATACGTTACATTACAACAGAGTACGATATTTTTATTTTTTTGAGGAATAAGATCGAATGTTATTTTTTGTCTCTTTCTTTTTTTTTGTGCTGTTAATTATTTTTAATATCTATATTTTGTTTTCTGAATACTGAAAATGAAAAAAAAAGAGATAGAAGCCAAAAAAAAATATAGAAAATAAAAATTGGTTACGGTCTTTAAGTTAGAAATTTAATAAGAGAAGAGACAGGTAGAGAGAGAGAGAGAGAGATATTGAGAGCTATGTTATTTCTAGTAATAGAAAATAGAAAAAACGGTTTATGACAGGTTACTAAAATCGTGAATTGACTTTGATTTTTTTCTTTAGGTGGTATTTTGTTTTACTTTTACAAAGCCTGGAATTTTCAATTGTTTTTTTTTTTTTTATTTTTTTGTTTTTGTTGTTTTATTATTTTAACTCACAGATTAAAACAACAAAACTCAGAGAAGATGAATGAACAAAAAATGTTTTTTTTTTTTCGGGTCAAATATTTGGTTGATGATCATAATGATAGTGATGATGATGATCACCTTCTTTTCGGTCAATCGCTTTAAAAAAAAAATTCTCCTTTGATGATCATAACGTAGATTATGTTGATAATGTAGCCACGAAATTTTTTTTTTATTTTAAAATGGTGGATAAATGTATGTGTGTGTATGAGTATGTGATATAAGTAAATATTGAAAATGGACAGAACAATAACAATACAAAAAGAAATAAGACAAAAAAAAACATTAACTAGATTTATTAGATAAACAGAGAAAGGTAGTTATACTTTCTTTTTTTTTTGTTTTGTATAGAGGGGAGTAAAATTCAACAAAAAAAAAAAAACTTGAATTGTTTTACTTAGCATGATTTAACAGTTTTGTAGTTTTTCTTTTTAGTACTTTTTATGAAAGTGTCATTTTGACATGATTTTGATTTGAAATGTTTTTTTTTGTTTGCTTATTTTTATATTGTTTTTTTTTTTTTTTCATTTTTGACGAATACAAGTGTCAAATTTAATATTTCCATTTTAGATTACATTTTCAGAAACCTGAAAAAACAAAATCTTAATTTGCTTTACAAATTTAATTAAATATATGTTATATTGTGTCATTCTATCAAAGTCCTTGAAATTGAAATATCAAATATCATTTGAAAATGTCAAAATGTCATATTTGTAGGTTTGAGCAAAAATAAAAAAATGTATTAAATAATATTTGAAGTTTTTTATTAGTTGATATATGTTACAAAAGTACTGATACTAGTGCTGTGAAAATTAATTTGGGCATAGAACTCTTAATTTCGTTGAAATTAGAGAAATTAAACTAAATGTCAATTTCAAGAAAATTGAAATCAAATTGCATATCATTTGAGGTTATCAAAATTGAATTAACAATTGAAGTTTTGGAAATTGACTTAAATGTCAATTTATAGAAAGTAAATTAAGCTTAAAGTAAATTATAGTGTGAGAAATACGAATTTAAATCTTAAAAAATTAAATTTAATAACAATTAGAAGTAAGAAAATTAAGAATCACGAAATACGAATTGATATTTTAAAAAATTAGGCTTAATACCCATAGATAAACTAGTAACTGAATTGAATGTCAACGTCAATTAAAGAATTCGTACCGAAATTGATGTTGTTAAAATTAAATTCAATGTCAATTGTAGTTAATATTATAGTAAGATGCATAAATATTGCATGATATTGGTCTGTAAAGGTAGTCAATCATATTAAATTAAAATTTTAAGTATATATAAATTTGCAATGTATATTAACCTAATATTAAATATTTGCAATAAATACAAATAAAATTATAGTCTAATTACAAATTACATATTAGAATGCATTTTATTAAAATTTCAGATTGAGGTATGAACTGGTTTTACAATTTGTTATTAGACAAATGACATTATGACATTAATTCACGTTAATTATGACATTAAACTTAATATTCAGCTTCATACGAATATTTATGTATTAAAAATTTTGAATTAATTTTAAATAAAAAAAAACAAATTAATAAGCTTTACAAATTAATTAAATTACAGTAGCCACAATAATCAATTTCACATGGATGGGTTCAACAATTTCAAGAAATCTTTACGGGTATTATCTTGTCAAATTAACACTTTTTTTATTTATTTATTTTTTTTATATTTTAATTCAATAAAATTTTTAATAACTATATGATAGATAGTAGGTGCATACAAATTAATTAATTAAAAAATTGTGTTGTTTTTTTTTTTTTAAATTAGAGAAAATTTACTAAAAATCTCAAAACTGGACGGTGATGTATTATTAGGTGTATTTACTGTACATAATTTGTAAATTATCCTTATCCGATTGTACATACATGTAATAATACTTGCACTGATAAATATATATATATATACTTCTTTATAAATAATAAAAATATCCTGTAAATATAATTGTAATACTTGTAAATGCTATGAATATATGGAAGGGAAATAGAGAGATAAAATGTAAGTAGACAGAGATGGAAGATAGATAATGAAAGTGAATGGGTTTAATTTCATTCACCCTATTTTAATTTTTTATTATTTTTCCTTTGAAGAGTACAAACGAATTAAAATCTTGTTGTAAAGCAAATGTACAGTGTGTATTAATAGTGAATGAATAATAAAAATTATTGGTATGTAAGCCAAAGTGAGCTTTAATCCGAAATGTTAAACTAAAATGAAATTAAAAAGTATGTAATGATCTGCTGTAACATGTAGTTTGACAATAATGTAGTGAAAACAATTTTGACATTTGTCATTTGTTACAATTAAGTATGTTTTACCAAAAAATGGATATTTGAATACTACTATACATTCTATTTCGCATTAAATTTTTTTGGTCATAATATTTTTGTTTTCACATTGACATGTATTTTTTCGTTCAATTTTTCTTCAAAAAATTTTGATGTTTATCTCTTTTTGTGTGAAATGAAAAAAATTAGATGGCAACATAAATTTCAGAAAATCGAATGCAAAATGTAACATTTAGTTGCAGTTTTATAAAAAAAAAAAAGTAATTGAAAAATTAAGTAAAAATAAATAAAAACAAAAAAAACTTTTAATAATTTGCTATTTAAAATTTTATAAAATTTTTAATTCACTATTTTTTCTACAAGTCAGTATCACTCGATATTAATTAATTGTTAATAAATTTCATTTTATTTTACATTTCAAAACATACTAAGGAAATGCAAAATGACATTTCTATTCATATGATTTTTGTCTCATCAAAATAATCGATTACATTGCAAGAGAAGACATTTAAAATTGACATTAAAAACTACATTAACATTAAATTTAAATCGAAGTACTTCAATCTGAGTAATTTTAATCGATTATAATACAAATACATTTCAATTTAGTTTCGATCTTTTCGATTACAGCTTTTATTTTCTTTTAACAACGATTCAATTCAGTTATAACAATTCGGAAATAAAAGTGCACACTTTAGTAAAATTTTGTGAAGCAGGATTAGGCGCAAGCACTGATGAAGGAAATAAGTTGCTTCCGAAATATCGATATTTGTACAATAAAAATAAATGGTTAGGGATAGAAAATTCGACTTTAAATTAAATATATTACTAAAAACAAATCTGATTTTAAAAGAAATAGTTAAGTAGTAAGTGAAATTCTATTTTACTAAAGTTTATTTTTTTTTTCTCATTTTATTCATTTCTTTTTTAATTCTATATCATTGGAAGTTCATTTTATATTAGTCCAAAACTGTTCTAAAATCGAATCTGTTTAACTTTCAGGACTATTAAAAAATCTAGCAAATATTTTATAAAACCATTTTCTGATGTTATTTACTTAAGTAAATCGATTAAAAAATGTCATCTTATACGACAGTACATTACAGAAAATTACATCTTATATGTCGAACCGGCTCAAGCTTAAACTAAAAAAGTTTTTCAAAAGATTATAAAAACTCAAATTGACTAATTCTAATGCTTGCTTACTAAAACATATTTTATATTAAAACATTTTTTTATTCAATAATTTTTGCTACCCACTGTTGTACATACAGTTATTGTATATTTTATTTTATATGTAAAGGGATGAAGATGTAAAAGGATAAATTTGTAGTAAATCAAGAGAAATATAGTGAAGAAGTCTTTCATAAAAAATATATTTTTGTATTTTTTTTGTTTTTGTTTTTGTCGTTTTTGTAAAAATGTCCCTAATGTCCGTTTTTATTGAATTCTAAACTACAGTGCATGCCATCTGTCTAATTTTTATATTTAAAAATTTTCAAATGTGTATTCAAAGCATATGTATGTATGTGTTTTTGTGAAAGAGTGCATGTGTAGGGTATTGTGTTTTTGATATAAAAATCATAAGCCATCTGTCAATTTTTAGGAAAAAGTTCGTCTTGTCTGTTTTGTTCTTTTTTTTTAGTTTATTATTTTTATTTTTGGGGCAATCTTCAAAATATATTTTTAATGTTAAATAATTATAAAAATCGAATTTGTAAATTAGTTTAATTTTTAAAAGATGAGAGTGGAACATGTATCTAAAGTTAAGCATTTAAAAAAATGCAACGAAAGTATAATTGAAAGTTATTGATGACAAATAGGGGTTGAGTGAGAAGAGTTGAGCAATTACAAGAAGATATGAACATTTAAAAAATTAAATAGTTTATATAATTAAAATTTTGTCACAAATGATTACAATTTTTTGTAATTGGGCTAAATTGGCGAAAAATTTAATTTATATATTTTTATGAACAATGTAGCTTTGTAACTCACCACTGGTATAGAGACAAATTAATTTATATAGTAGGTATTAATTGCTTTTTATTCTTTAACTGTCAGATTTATTAACATTAAACTTCTGTTAATCTTGTTACATTTCTTTGGACCGTATTAAACCAAAATTAAGTAATAGGTAGTCACAAGCATTGATAAAGGAAGTATGTGGCTTCCGAAATATTGATATTTGTAATCAATTATTAAAAACAGTTAGTGAACGGAAATTTGGCAAAAATTAAATTATTTAATATTATATTTTTAAAAAAAATTTGAACTCAACCAATGTAATCAAGTTGTGTCATTATGAATTTAAGTATTTAATTAAATGAGCTATTTTTAACAAAAAATATTGGTACTGCTGTTCAACCTACAGTACTTATTCATTGAATCATAATACGTTTTAGAGATGTGATGGAAACTATAGCTATATAAAAATTATTTCCGCGATAAAAAAAAACAAAACAACGAACGATCCAATTTTACGAACGATCAACGAACGATCAATAATCCAAAAATTTGTACGCCATAAAAAACAAATTTAGAAAAATCGATTTTAAATTTTGCATCATTTTGTCGAGCTTGAATAGCGAATCACCTTCATTTATTTACTTTTCATTGAGCTCTTAAGTATTTTCATTGACTTTTGAATTTTCGAATCTTAGTTGTTCATCTTTGAAAGTTAATCAAAATAGAATCACAGCCCAATATTCTTCACTATAATTTTGGAATCAATCAAAGTCCTGTCACTTGGACTGAACGAAGATAATTTACTAAATGATGAAGTTTCATAACGTCATATAAACTTTTAATAGTTAGCTATAATATTTCAGAATTCGACAACTGTCAGCCTAGAACTAGACAGAAAGTTCCTTTTATTTAAAAAAAAAAATTATTTATGACATTTTAATTATGACTCAAAACTAAAACAATTAAAAAGTTGAAAAAAATGAGAAAGTAAAAGAAACAAGAACAAGACGCCCAAAACTATTTATCATAACTATTAACCATCATCATCATTAACACCATCATAATCATCAGATGAGGGAGGGGTGGTGATGAAATTATTCCATGAAATGAGACAACACTATATATATACATGTTTACATATTATATTATATCCAAGATCAATCAAATCATTAAACTGTACTCATCTGGGAAGGGAATACCAGCTTTAGTTGAACAAAAAAAAAAACAACAATAACAATAATAGAAAAATTCTTAAATGAATGCACTTTTATATATATATATATGTATGAATTTATGTGTTTTAATATCTATGGAAATGTGTATATTATTTTATTATATTAGTTTATAGAAGGCGGGTATGTACATTCACACAAAAATATAATTGTAGGTTAGATTGTATAGAGAGGACACAAAACAAAAAAAAAATATTCCAAAAACTTGTTGCAATTATTTCGTAAACTTTGTTGTTGTTAGAGTATAGAGGAATAAAAAAAAAAATTACTGAACTAAAAATAATTAAAAGGAGTTATTTAAGGACATTTGTTATTGAAAAAAAAAAAAAAAAAAAAAAAATTGAAAACTTTATTTAAAATATGATGATGGTATAAAAAATTATCAATGAATTTTGTACACAAACAAACAAACACAAACAAAAAAAATAATTCAACGTCGGAAAGATTTTTGTGAAAACACTTTTTTATTTGGGAGTGCATTGAGTTGATGAAAGATTTAATTAAGTGGGTAGATTTTTGAAATATCGAAAGAAGTTAATTTAATTATACATGTATTTATATATATATATATATATATATATATATATATATATATATATATATATATTTATAAAATATTAGTTCTTTACACATTTAGTCCATTTTCTAGTACAATTTAAGCATTTAGGTATAAATTGTAAAGTAAGTAGGTATTTAAAATTAATTTTGCAGTTTAAAGTAGTTTTAACGATTACATGGTATTGTACGATTACACAGGTGACAAGAGTTTTGCAGTTTACTAGAGTTTATCAAAACTATTCAATACACATATAAATTTCACGAATTAGGCCTTATTGCTCTAGGCTTTATTTCCCTCTGCCACATATACATAGCGTCTTTAAAGTTGATTATATATATATGTATATGTATAATATATATATATATATATATATATATATATATATATATCTAGAATTGAAACTAATTCTGAAAATTTGCTATAGATCTAATGAAAGTAATGTGTAGTGTTGTATGTGTACAGTATTAACGCTTGGCTTATTGTTTGTAGCCAACCAGTCTGTTGAATCAATATAAAAAAAACATCTCGATAATTTTGTTGGTTTTAGGACAAGGATAGAAAAATAATTATATTTTTTTTATTTTGTATTAATGGGGAGTTCTATGTGACCGCGACCGAGTATATATACTGTACTTTATTAAATTTACGAGTGCATACTGTCATTATTGTTCATTTATAAACCTTTGTTCAAATTTGCTTGAGAGATTTATAGTACTTGAATCGGATGTAATAAGATGGTTTCATTTCGACCTCCTACCTGATGAAATAAGATGGATTTCAAACAATGTGTAGTTTTGTGTATTATATTTTTCAAATCATATTATTGTAATATAATTTTGGTGCTTACCTAATTAATTTTAGAATTACTAAATGCTCATATGGCGGTTGCTAAACAAAATTTA
Source organism: Argyra leucocephala (assembly GCA_963942445.1). NCBI lineage: Eukaryota > Metazoa > Arthropoda > Insecta > Diptera > Dolichopodidae > Argyra > Argyra leucocephala. The sequence continues at coordinate 4,544,750 of OZ012681.1, read as the reverse complement.
GGTTGATGAAAAATTCTAATGATAATTTGAATGCACCAAAATTGGTTGGGAATATATACACTATATATTTATTTTTAAAACTAAATCAAATCTAAATTTAATTAGTTCAATTAATTACCGTTAAAAATACAGTATCAACCCTGGAATTCTCGAGTACCATATAACTAAGTAATTAATTTTTTTTTTTTTTGTGTTTCTAATATCTATATTACATATTATTATTTGTCTACCTTGTATATAAAACAATATAGATTATTATTATTTTATCTTCATTTCATCATGTTCTCTTCAGCTTAGTTTTATAATTAAATCTTGTCCAACTATTCTATACAACTTATGTTATAAAAATTGCATAGAAATAAAAATTTTTAATCTTCGATGATTCTTGTTTATTTCATTCTGTAAATTTATATATACATATATATACAAACATCAATATGTATATTTTTTTATATATCAATAATATAACAGAGTATCGACATCATCAATATAGTATTACCAATATCACAAAGTCTTGAGAAAATATTTCATCAAAAAGAGACTTAAAAAAGGATAATCATAAAATTTATATTCTATACAAATTTAAGCAACCAATGATTGTTGTGTAGAGAGTATATGTGTACATACATATATTATATAGTAATTGGGAATGAAAGAATAAAACGACGACAAGAACAATAAAAAAAATCATAATAAAGTAAAAGGAAATCTAAAACAAAAAAAAAAAAAAAATAAGGAAAACGGAAAAGTATAGCTAATAGCTTAGATTTTCTTAGCAAAGAGTATTAAGAAGTATTTTATAATGCTGCATATACACTTGCGGTCGAAAAATTTGCGATCAATAATACATTTTATTTTTAATGTACGAAAATAATATGAAAGACTAATAGAGGATTTTTATGACGGAGTTAGACGGTTAGAAAAAAAATTTCAAAATTATTTTCAAGAAATCAACTTGATGCAAAGAACTAAATGTAGGTAGCGCAACGATCTTAATATAGTAGAGAGGCTATTAGTAGAGAGTATTGAATTTAATTCAAGATAATTAAATTAATGTGAAATATCTAATTTAATGGAAAAACATTGATTAACCTTTAATAATAAAAATTAATATATACAAGGAATTTAATCCAGTAAATAGCGCTCTTTTTAGTGCAAAATATGATACTCAATGTAGCGCAAATAAGTTAACATATTAGAGAGTATTAAATCTAATTAAAGACAATCAACTTAATGCAAATGATACTAATTTCGTGGAAAAACATTAATTAACCCAGTCATTTAACCCAATAAAAAGTTCTCGATTCGGTGCAAAATATGCTCATGTTTCAGAATATTCTACATTTCATTGATTTTGCCAACATTGCAATTCTAAACATTATTATTAATTTAAACAATAAAGATGCAATGGTCTATATAAATAGAAAACTTTCTTTTAAATAATATTCGAAATTGAAAAATTACACTTACCCTTTATTCTCCACTCTAACCTCCCCGTCATTTACGGTAAAACTATATTTAATCAATTAAAAATTTCTGTAATGAGCAAACTTCAATACTTGATTTAATTAATATTTTCAATACCGTAATATTAATATAGCTACCAGCAATATATTTTCTCACTACAATTTTTTTGATCATATGTATATTATTGTATATATGTTTTTATATATATATACACATATAAATACCATATCTCGAAAACCCTTAAATATAATCAGATTTATATGATGAAAAAAATAAAATGGGGTTCCAATATTGAAACGACCAAAAATTTCAAATAAAATAACATCATGACGAATATGAAAATTTTTCATGACGGTAACAAAAAAAAAAAACAGTTAGTTATGAATAAAGAAACATTTAGAAACTAACACAAACTTATTTATACTAAATACACTTACTGAACCCAACCACCTATATCTATCTATCAATTGAAATTAATTTATAACACAACCTAAAAATGACTAAAATAAAAGACTACCCTCTGTACACAGTACATACATACAATTGCTAACTAATTCTCAAATCCTGAAGAAATAGAAGAATAAAAAGAGAAAAACTATATAACTGTATAAAATAGAAAAATAAGAAAAATATAACAAGCAATAAAATAATAACAAAAACAAAAACAACTACATTATTATTAAAATCATTATTTCATTTATCCCCCTCCCTCTATATTAAATATTTTTATATATATATATATATATATATTATATATATATAGTGTAGTGTACCATGAGAATCCTGATGAATATGAAGGAATAAAAGTTGAATTTTCTCGCTATTTTCATTGATTTTTCATTTTCATTTGTGTATTTGCAATTCAAAATCCGGGAATTTTTCTGGTTTTTATTTTTTGTTTCTCTTACTTTTTTGTATCAAAAACAGGAAATATATGAAGAACGATAAGTGAGGGAGAAAAATTAAATTAATATATAATTTTTAAAAGTGAATGAAACAAAAACAAAAAAAAAATTCTTGTTTTGAAATCATCATCATCATTATCAGCATAATCATCATCATCATCATCATCATCATAATCAATTCATCAACGGACGCTGACGATCTAAAAATTTGTTATATATATTTGATATATTTGCCACGATGGAATATATATACATATATGGATATATGTATATATTTTTTGTAGCTCCCAAAAGAATTGCTCGAATTATTTGTATATAATTTTCTAGAAATTAACAATTTTTTGGCTAATTCTGATTGGGAAGGACTTTCTCAAATGTAATTAAAAATTTTGTGTAAAATATTTCGTACTACTGCAGATTTATCTGCAGATTCCACTGTTATTTAAATAAAAAAAAATAAATAAATAAAACATTTCGTAATATTTACAAAATATTTTTTTCTTTTCATTATACTCTTAGAAGTTTTTGGGACTTTTACTATTACATCTTTTTATGTTCTTTACAGTAATTTAGGTAGAATCAACTTTTCGTGCTTAATAAAGTACGGTAGTTACTGCAAGTTTATACTACATATTTTACTACAATGTTTTTCGACCATTTATTTGCCAAATTACTGGCTTTTCAACTAATTAAATATGCCCTCTTTATCTACCGCTCCACCCAACGTGCACATACATACTTTTACGATTTCACAAAGTTGCATTAACGAAGTGCACTGTGATAAATTTATTCTATTATTTGACGTGACATCTGCAGAGAATTATATTTTTGGCTATACATATTTTTTACTGTCACCCAGGTTAACTGACACTTTGTCAAATATTGATGTATTGATATTCTTCAAGTTCTACGACCATGTCTTCTTGTTTCTTCAGAGTTCCACATTAGATTCATACATGATTTATGCATTTTTGTTTTCTTCATCTTAATTTTTTTCGCTATTTATTTTTCCCAGTTGATATCCACTAGTTTGATCCTTGTTAATTATTTATAATTGTAAGTCCATCATCATCACTGTCATGTAACCCCATTCGTTGGAAATAGTTGTAATTTATCCTATTTTTTGTTTGTAATTGATTTGACTAACTGTCGACATTTTTATTTCGTCTTTAGTACGCAAGGGAGAATAGGTTATCAATAAGAACATTTTATTTAAATTTGTTTTAAGTTATGAATTTCTCTCAATTTCACCTTTAATCTATTTGTCTCCGTCACATTAAATTTATTTTCTTTAAGAGTTTTTAGCTATATTTCCATTTCTTGTATTTTTGCGGTTTCGTTAAGTTTTTTATTTGTTTTGTAAGTTAGTGGTTTTTACTTTTATTTGTACAATTCTTGTTTATCTACCAATAAATTCTAATTGGGTTTAATGTCTCTAATTATTATTTCTGGATCTCACAATACTGCATTAATACAGATCATTATGAGAAGTTTATTCTGTTATTAAGCGTTTATATTTCCTCTGATCTGATTGTTTTTCCTTTATTTCAACAATTTTAACTTCATTCAAAATTCTTGAAATCATACTGTTGCCAATCTCTGTCTGTCAATTATCTTTTTGTTATCAGTTATCATTATTTTATAAAATAAAACTTTAAAATTACATAAATTCATTACACTTTTAGTCACAAGGTAATCACAAGGCTTAAAAAAGAAAATAAGTTGGTTCAATTTAACTTTCATATAATATAATATTTATGTATAGGTTTATTGGAGTAGTTGCTCCATGAACGTGAATATTATTTACACTAATATAATTAATGTTGAGATTTCACTATAAAGAACTTAAGTCGACTGAAGTCTATGGCTATGACTATATTATATTTACACCAGCAATAAATAAATAAGTCATTGTGTGACTTCCAAAATGTAGTGAAACATTGAAATTTACAATGTAGCATATTCCAAAATGTAAATCAAAAGATCTTGACTTTGTATTCTATTCCAAAATGTTTATAATACGTATTGGAAGCGTTAAATAAGAACAGAGTGTTTAGCGAAAAAATTTAAATTACATTTTATATACATGTCATAGATAAAGTTACCAGAATTAATTAAATTATAGGTTAGCATATATTTTCAGCACAGAAATAAAGTTTATTGCCAAATTGTAGCACAATATCTTAATAAAATATCTTTTTTTAGCCAAAAATATGTGCTGACCTATAAAGATTAATTTTAATGTAACGAAAGGTAAACAAAAAGGCAGATTATGATCGATTTCTATTATAAAAATACAAAATCATAATTTAAACGTCCAAATGTATGTGTATGCTTATATTGGCGAAATGGTGTTCGATATATATTATAAAAACACTAAATCATAATTTAAATGTCAAAATGTATACGGGTGTATCTATATTGTCAAAATGGTGTTACAAAATGTATAAAAAGTTATATTATATTATATTATACAATGAAATGGTTATAAAAGCTTTAAACTGTAGTGGAACTATATTTAAACTGTATTAAAACTTTTTATACTGCATTTTGGAAATCACCAACTAAAAATACCTCGTATATTTAAATACATCTATCTAAACTTATTATAATATTACATATAGTTTAGTTATTTATAAGAGAATTGTATTATAAGTTGGAAGTAGATGGAATAGCTGCTGTCAACCATTTTTAATTTTAATAATTAATTGATAAAAATTTTAGATACTTATTTTTATTTAATCTTCAACTAACATTTCAATCTCATCATAGTTATACACATCAAAAAATATCTCAATGACAATACACGCTTAACACAAGTTTAAGATTTGTATGATTCGTGGATGAGTCACTTTAAAATAAATTTTATATATTTCACATTTCAATCATATGACATGACATTTCTTTCAAAATGTTTGTACTTGTCATTCTGTTTTTTTTTTTTTTTTTTTCAGTTGTCATTTTGAAATAGAAAAAGTTTTCAACCTTTCAAGGTTTTGTTTTTTTTTTTTTTTGTTTTTTGATTTATCCTTCAAATAAATCAACTAACATTTTGACATTATTTCCTGGCAAATAAATCTGTATTGTGTGTGTGGTAGGAAAGACGAAGAGAAAAGAGGACAGAAAAAATATTCAATACCTAAACATAATCTTCTATCTCTATTTGGAAAAAGAAAATAAAGTTGATTGAAGAGGGAAGAAGGAGGCGACGCGATGGTATATCTAACACAAACCAACCAAAAATTATTTTAGAAAGAACCTAAAGATAGAAAAATATTTAAATTTTTTTTTTTTTTGTTATATTTTTATCGAAATTATTTTGACTACCGATATTCGAAAATATTCGAATACAAAAAAGGTAATACATATTATAATAACTGTGTTTGTTTTATTATTATTTTTGTTTGTTTGTTTATTTGTTTTCCCTTACACAAATATGAGTTAATTTGTATAAATGTGTGTGAGTGTGTGTGTGTGTCGATAAATTATGTAGATTGAATAAATAAGTGAAGGGAATAGAGAGCGAGTTGAATTTTGCTTATTTTCTTGTTGTGTATGTAAACGAATTTATTTACACATGTATTATGTTCGTATATGTATGTTAAAAATTCTGATATATGTATATATATAGATTAGGAAAAATCTATTCGAATAAGTATAAATATATGTATATATGTATATGCAATATATACATTTGTAAATACTATAGAATTTATCCTGTATTTATTTTGGGGGAAAAATATTTTATTATTTTGTCCTTAAAAAACAAAACAACCATAATAATAATATTAAAAACAAGAACAACAGAAAATGAGAAAATAAAATACCATACTCTGACTGATACACAATACTGTTGCACAATTTTCAACAAACAAAAAAAAAAAATTTAGGCAAGAAACAAAACCAATGGAAAAGAAAATCTCATTACAGTGAAGAACAAAAAACTAAGACTGTGGTCATTTAAAGCTTTTGGACACGACCAATGTAATAACATCAATAAACGTTAGTTTTTTTTTGTTACAAAGAAATAATACAAAGTAGAAATGCTCCTATTTTGCGTTTTTGGATGTGTAACAAATTTTCGTGTCCCAAAATCTTGTTTTGTCAAAATTTCGTTTGTCAAAATCTTATTTCTGAAAATCTTGTTTTTTAAATGTGGATTATTTCGATTTTTCATATCAATCTTATTATTGTTACTGTACAGGTAGCAATTTGACGTTTTCGCAGCTGGTTGGTTGTTTATTATCCAATGAAATAGCACAGGTAGAGGGTTGAGTAATAATATTATTACTTATTTCATTGTTGGTATTTGAGATAATATAATTTTAACGAACTTAGAAAAGAGAACAGTCCTAACTATAATAGTCATATGATGTCATGTCAATAGTCATGTGATACTTCGTTAAATGTTCGATATCGACTGTATAACAAAATCATAACCAATAATAACTTGAACTGAGTGTAATTGTCATCATACCTAATATTCATATCAAAACGTCAAAATCAAAAATTAAAAGAAATTAAATAAAAATAGAAATTCTAAAAATGTCCGCTTAGCAGTCAGTAAAATGTTTTTTGTTGTATTTTGTTATTTTCTTTAATCAACTTTTTGCTTAACAATATTTGTTTTAGTGCAACTACTTGTACAGAATTATGGATGTAGGGCTGCTTTCAAAATAATAATTTATTTGTTTAGTTAGATTATTGTTGACATAAATTTTGACATTCTAGTTGTCATATTATCTACATTAGATTTGAACACCATACATACTTGCATGATTAATTGAAGCACAAATTACATCTACTTAGTTACATATAAACTCATAATATATTCTAAATAATTTTTTTTGCTCTACGCTGTACATGCAATTAGGTATTTACTACAATGGGTACGAACTTAGGGAATTTCAACTAAAAAAAAATGTTTTTCTTCAAAATTACACAATATTAGCTTTCCATTAAACTGTGTAAACTACTCATGAGTAGATTTTAAAAGTAACGTTCATTTTATGCTCATGAGCAAAATATAACTCAAAAACATTGATGTTAGTTTATTTTGTTTTGGAAATTTATTTATTCGGTGTTGTCTAGTTTTATTCATTAAATTTAGTTTTATATGTAATAAGGGTGCGTTCGAGAAATCGTTGTACAAATCATTGTACATCTTGGGCAATTTACGTAAATGTAGAGTTGTTAAATATACTGTAGTCATGTGTTTTTCACACATATGTTTGACTACTCTACGTCTACATTTACGTAAAATTTTTAAACTCACCAATCTATATAAAATATAGAAAGAGTGAATATTACTAAAGATAGGTATAATAAATTTTAGTTAACATTTATCTGGAGTTGTATAAAAATTAAATGAAAGGTTCGTTTTTTATATCTAAATAATTCATTACAGTAACTCAATATTCAACAATTAAATCAGATCAATCAAGGATACTAAATCCAATATCAGAACACTGACATGGTTTATCACTGGCCAAGATATATTTAAAACAAATTAATAATTTTATTTTTTATCCATTTTTCTTTTTTTCACAATTTAATTGAAAGAAAAAAGTTTAAAAATCAAAAAATCACATAAAAAATAATTGAAAGGCAAAATATTTTTTTTTTTAGTAAAAACAAAAAATGTCAAAAAGCGTCGTTTACAAACATACAACTCTGGTCTTTTGTATAAATAATTATTTTTAAAATAAAATTGATACTTATCATATTTAAATTATTTTTTTGTTGAAAAATATTTCAATTTAAATTTTTGTTTATTTAAATGTCAATATCAAACTTCAAATTATAAATATGACACTAAAAAATTATTCAGCGCAAACAAATTTTATTCAGCACCTAGCGGAAAGTAGATCAAGTCAATAACAAGAGGTAGTGTAGCTGTGTTCAAATGTGTAAAAATGGTTAGTTTACATACACAGCATATTGAAACGCTAATAATAACAACAATAAAAAATTTTGAATTATTTTTGTCAATATTTTTTTTTAAAAATGTATGGAATTAGAAATTTTTAGCCTAAAAATGAATAATATTTTTGGCTTGTAATTTTTGTGGCAATGCGTGGTTTAATTAAAAATAAAAAATATTACGTGTTCTGAACTTTGGGCAGGTAACTTGGTTGCTTCAAATTTAAAAATAACTTCCTCAAAATTAATTCATTGGTGCATTGGTGTTTGTGCATTAAAATTGTATTTTCATAAAATTTTGAATTGTATTCGATCAATTTTGAGAGTTGTTGATTGAATAAAAAAAATTAATTTTTGAATCAAATTCATTAATTTCCAGTTCAGTTTTAGGTTCAATTCGTTTATATTCCAGTTCAGTTTGTTATTCTGAATTGATTTATTGACTTTTAGAGCTAACCGTAATGACATTAAGCGGGCTTAAGTCAGCTTAATGAAAAGTACGATCCCATGTAAATTGTATTGCACACCCATAAAAGCAATATCAGTTTTTGTTAACTTTAGTTGGCTTAATAAAGTGCAATTTCATTCGTACATTCTGTACGGAAATTTGACATTTTGATTTAGGAGCTATTTTTATTACTTATTAAAAATTTGTAATATAGCTATAATAAACTAATCTAATTATTTAATTATATAAATACTTCATATAATAAATCAATTATACCTAATAATAATAAACGGAGAAAAAATTAAATTATACATAATGTATGTACCTATGTATGTACTTATAAATAACAAAATTAAAATTAAAAATAAAATTAACAAACAAAAATATAATTTATATGTAAAAAAACTATTTTTATTTATATAATTCATAAATGTCAAATTAACTTAAGTCAGCTAAAGTCTATTATGGCCTATGGGTAACTTAAGCAAATTACAAAACTTTAGTTGGCCTTTCGTTTAGTTTTGACATTAGCTTAAGCCAGCTTAATGCCACTATGGTTAGGCCTTTAGTTTGAGAATAATGATTTAAAACAGTGCAACTCGTTTTAGAACCCTCATTAAAATCCTTTTATGTATGGAAAATAATTTTTTAACGAATTGTGCCTGTGAAAACATCTGATTTTTTTTTTAATAAAAAACTGTTTTTAATGAAAATTCGAAGTTTTGAAAAATTATAAAATTTAAATTTGACGAAAAATATAAAAAATTAAATTTGATGATAAATTGTAGATACTTAAAGTATACTAACAAAAATTAATTTGTATTAAAAATCTATAATTCACTTTAATCTTAATTCTCATTTTGATTCATATTTAGTCCATTCTCATTTTGACTTTCAAAATAATTGAAAATTCTAAAAAAAAAAACCCTTAAAACTTTAAAAAAAAAAATGTTTTTTTGTTTTTGTGTTTTACCATATTCGATTACTGTACACTTTGAATTTCGACATCAATTTAATCATCATTCACATCATCAATATCATCAGCATAATCAACATAACTGAAAAACTCCTTGCAGCATTAACAAACAAGAAAGAACAAAAAGAAAAATAATAACGAAAAAGAAACAAAAAATTACCAACTTTTTTAGTATTGGGGTTAAAAAGGTGGTAAATTTCATACACTACACTACCGTTAACTATACACACAGTGTTGGCAAAGAAGTTTATTTTTCAACTTTTTTGTTGCTTATTTTTGTTTTTTAATTTTTTTTTAGTTTATTCTGAAAACCACCCGTCAAAAACTCTAAACCTAACCATTTGATTCATACAGTAGAAAATATATACCAACAATAACCCATCAGATCAAAAAATACAACAGTGGAAACAAAATAAAAAAGAAGAAAAAAAAAATAATAAAAAAAAATAAAGAAAAAAAAAGTCTAACGTCTGTATGAAAAAAAATCAAAATAAAACAATAAAAAAGAAATATACACAAGTTGAAGAAAATATTTACACATACACATATACAAAAGGAAAGTAAAAAAAAACAAAAAAAAAAAAACAAAAAACAAAAAAAAAATGGAAATCAGGACATAAAAAATACCACGATGGTTATAATTTTTTTGTTGTTTTCACTTTTTTTTTTCTCTTGATTCATTTTTTATTTTTGTTTTATTTTTATTTAAATTATCCAACTTTTGTCAAAAATTTTGATAACCAAAACTAACAAAAATAAAAAAATAAACAACAATTGAATGACAAATGTACCAAAATTTATTTAAAATATTATTTTTGGTACTCATGTTTTCATATTATTTTTGGTACTTCGATATTTATCGAGTCTTTTAAGTGTCCATATAGGAATATAACTGTTTTGGTTATGATTTTACCGGAATATTTTGCCATGTTGTTTACTTGTAGCTTGTCATTCTGTTATTCATTCGTTCTAAAAACTTTTATTGACTATCTATCCTTGTCTACAAGTGACATTTAGTTTGCTTGGAATACATTAAACGAACTGATTCTCTATTTTGTATTCACAGTGAATGATAATTAAGCCATTCTAAACTATTTAGTTTGTTTTTAATGCATCTTTCGATATTTTCGATATTAAGAAATTAAGTAGAAAAATCTGTTGTATCTGAAAATATAAATTTGATCTTTTGAGGTAGTACTTACTGACCATTTTTTAATGTCAAAAAAGATTATTGGTATACCGGGTGTTCTATATAGTATGCGTGTCAGTTTTTTAAGAAAGGAGGGAGCCGTTTTTTTTAAAATTAAAATTTTTTTTTTAACTAAATCGAGAGTGCTCTATCGATTAGTGATATTTTCAATTTCCGGGAAGGGTCAAAAATCGCCGAAATTGACCCTAAATCGAAATTTTCAAATGGAAAAGGGTACTTTTTTATGCAAATTCGAATTCTGATAAAAAATAAAAAAACTTATGTTAAACGATTTTTTTTCTCAGTATTTTTAATAAAAATAAAACAAAAATCCTCCATATTTTTTTTTTTGGTAAACTAAAATTAATGATAATCATTTTTATAAATAAATTTGTTTTTCACTTTATCATATTTTTTATCTCAGTTTTGGGTTCCTACAAAGTTTAAACAAAAAAAAGTGTACTTTACAAATGTTTTTAATTTTTTGAAGTAGATTCCGAAGTTGCATAAAAAAGGTGTACTTTTTCCCATTTGAAAATCTCGATTTCGGCCAATTTCGGCCATTTGTGGTCTTAAAAAACCGATTTGCGGTGCTTCCCGTAGTTGAAAATATCACCAATCGATAGAGCAGTCTCGATTTAGTTAATTTTTTTTTTTTTTAATTTTCAAATAACGGCTCCTTCCCCTCTTAAAAAGCTAACACGCATGCTGTGGAACACTTGGTGTATACCTTATAAATTGTTTGGATATAGTATTAGTGTTGAATTAGTTTAAAGTTCGAAAATATTTTTTAAATAAAAATTTTTAATAAAATTATTACGGTATTGTACATAATACTATAGAAATTATACGTAATAGTATACGTATTATCGTAAGTGTTGTAAAACAGTAACAGTGTCCTATGAAAAGTTGAAACAGAAATTACACACCGATAATTTTGACATTTACCCTCGTAGTAATTTAACTACCTCGTCTGTGTCTAATATAATACAAACCAATCGCTTCAGCGATATTTTTACACGATTACGCGCGATTGGTAAATAATAAAAATATTAACTACACAATTATTCGAAACTATTTTGGGATTTTCCAATTAACTCTATAACTATTTGTTTATTAAGTGTCTGAAGATATCTCTTTTCAATGACTTGAATTAATTAAACGAAACATACCTAATTATTTTTGACAATCAAATTTGTGTTTAGTGATATATATTTTAAAAATTTGCCCTTCACTAATAAATTATTAGTTTTATTTTGCAAATAACGGCATTTCGGGAGCAACTTACTTTCTTCATCAGTGCTTCCGATTGTGTCTACTTCGAAATATCGATATTTGCATGCTAAAAATTAATTTATTTTGAAAGAAAATTCGACTTTTAATTTGCGAAACAGACCTGCAATAATATTTAACAAAATTATTAATTTTTTTTCGAAATTAAAATATTTGAACTTTCAAAACTATTCGATATTCAATAAAACATTATTTTTTTTTTACGAATTTTAATTTCGAATTTAAGTTGAATTTTTTTTTTTTATAAAATAATTTCGTTCGAAAATATTATGCAATTTGATAATATAAAAGAAGAAAAAAAAAAAAACAAAATCCTTGCAAAATTTAATTTTCGAAATTATATATCGAAAATTTCTAAGTCCAATATAATTGGGAACTACTATACTGCTGCTGCTGAATATTTTTTTTTCTCAGTATTTTGTTCTTAGTTGAAAATGCCAACCACTTTATATTAGCCCATCATAATGTTACAGGATTCAGGGTATTATTTTTTTTTTCTGCCTCGTTTCCTTTTTTTTTTTTTTTTTTGATTTTTTGTTTTTGTTATTTTTGCTGATTTTTTTTTTTGTAAACGACAACAAGGACGATGACGAAGAGGAAAAGTTTGATGTTCGTAAATAATACAAACGATTTTATGTTATACATACAAGTATATATAATAATAACTGTACAGTTATATCTGTATTATATAGAGTGTTTAAAGGAGGGAAAAAGGGCGGCAAATTGACTATATGGGTTGATGGGTTCATTCCTTAGGGTTGATGGGTGGAATAAAATAATATTTGCTTTTTTTTTTTTTTTGTATAAATTTCTCATTCTCTTGTCATATATTTATAATAATATTTACATATATAATATATATTCTATATAACAGTGAATAATATATTTATGTGAAGAGAGAGAGAGAGAGAAGGGAAAAAATAGATACAAAAAGAATATATACAGATAAAACCTACGATACGATTCATAAATAGAAGGGGTTGGGGAATGTATGGAGAAGCTGAGATGATTTTTTTTTTTCTTCGTTTTTTATTTTTTAGAAGAAGGAGAAGGAGGACTTATTTTGGACCTTTTCTCTTTAAGGATATTTTTTGTTTCTTTTTAAAGAGAAATGGTATATCTTTAAAATTTAATATTTAAAAAAAAAAATAAAAAAAATTTGGTAAAAAAGAAAACAAGGAAAAACGATGAAGGTTTTGATTGAAACTTTAAGGAGTGTTTTTAGAGAAAAAAAAAAACAAAAAATACGGTAAAAGCGAATTATTTACCGTTATAATTTTTTTTTTGCAATTTTTCAAAAATATTATTTAAATATCAAAGAAAAATATTTGAATTCAATAACTTAGCAACAAGTATTTTACCTTTTCTAAAAATTTTGGAGATTTTTTGTTTCATTTTTTTGACTCAAATTTAGAAGAAGTTCATATGTTTGTTGAAAAAAAAAGTTTAAAGACGGGATTCTGAAAGATAATTACATTAACTTAGAAGACAATTTTTTACTTTATATATTTTTTTTTGATCTTGTTTAGGCATGCACAAGCTATAACCAATACCTTTGTTCAGGTATTAAAAAAAAAAAAAAATTATATTCTAAATAGAGAATTATTAACTTTGAAAGTAGGGAATATTTAAATTAAACAAAGATGAAGGTTTAAAGTAAGTTAATCTTAATTTATGTATGATGTAGGATTATTAAATTGAAATTAACCCTACACTGCTTGATGTATCATATCTGATACAACATCTAAAAAAACCCTTAATAATTGAAGCATATAATAAATATTCCTTAATGCGATATGTAGATGATTAGCTACAACTGTATACTTTACATTAGTAACAGATATTTTCTCTGAGAGTTTAAATTTTAAACAGAAAATGAGCATTTAATCGCATTTGTCAGAAGATAACTATAATGAAGAGAAAACACAAAAGAGAATCTTGTTTCTATTTTAGTTTTATGTTGTAGAAATTTAAATTTTTGTAATGTCAGTAAGAACAAATTTAGGATTATTTCAACTGCAAATAAAAAAATACATTCGATTAACTTTTTAAAGCGTAGGTGAAGTGTTGAATATGGTTGTATCATTAATGATACATAATGTTTTTAGTACTCACAAAATAAATAAAAAAAACTTATATCTTTTTTGTTATAGGTATTTTATCTTATGGGTAGTGTTTTGCTGTTCTAGTGTCTTTTATGAAAAGGTCTAAAATTGAATAATTATAGTAAAACATTATTATTATACTAGTTTTGTAACCCGCCATAAATGACGGAAGCAAAATAAGTTCTAGCATTTCTTCCTTCATTAGAGTTTTCATTTCAAGTTTAAGAAAAATACGTATTTGCTTACGAATTTATCATAACTTTATTTTTGTATTATAACGCTTTTATTTACCATATAAACAGAATATTGGTAGTAAGGTGCAAAATTTTCATATACAGATACTATATTTATGACAATTACATACGATGTCACAATTTGTATATATATTGTAATTTGTATATGTGTTGGAGCATTCCGTCGAACTTACAAACATCCAGATAAATGCAGAAAATTATATATATATAATTAATTAATCATTATAATGGCTTCTGGTAAATATTATCTTACTGATGATGAAATAATTTCGAAAGTCCCTGTAGAGTTTGAATATGATACAATTTTAGAAGAAGTTGAGGAATTTGAAAATGAGAATAGCCAAAATTTACAAAATACTGAAAGAAATCCAAAAAAGGAAGCAAAAGACTTAAAAGAACAATATTCGAAACTAATTTGGAGAAAAAAAAATTTAATATGAGATAGCAACGCTTTACAATTTTGAGGAACAATTACATATCCTCTAGAAATTTTAAATTTATCTAAACCTTATTCATTTTTTATATATACTGTCTCTGAGAATGATCCAAAATTTCGTAAGGCTGATGAACTAGATTTAGGATCTAGTGCGAACATAGTTTTGTGTTTGTGCAGAATTATACTACCTTACAAGAAAATTACAGAGTGTACTTTGACAACTTTCACATCTCTGTTTCCTTGCAAGTTCATTTGGCAAAACAAGAAATACAGTCATTTGAAGCAGTAAGAAGAATCAGAATTCCTAACTGCAAACTCCCAAGTCAACAAGCACTGAACAGAGAAAATCGTGGAAGCTCACATAAGTATGTCTGTGATTTTGAGTCTGTGACGAAGTAGCTCTTGTTAGCTGGAAAGATAACAAAACTCTAACTTTATTATCAACTTTTACGGGGCAAATTCCTTTCACTGACGTTCAACGCTTTGATAAAAAAAAAATAAGAAATATATTTCTGTTCAATTTCCAAATTTAGTAACCACTGGCCAGCGTATTAGTCTGTAAGACAAAGTTGTAAGCTTCCAGAATGTAAATAATTTTCATATATAAAATGCTCTAAATGTGATTGTCAAGAGTATGATCTTATGAACAACAAACAGTATGGGTTCAGGGAGAAGCACTCCAAAGCTCCACAGCTCCACAAGCTTGTTTCTGATATCTGCTGGAACGCAAGCAAAAAGTACTGTACAGGAGCCCTATTGATCGATTTAAGCGATGCTTTCACAACAGTTTGGCTGGATGGTTTAATAAAAAAACTAAAAGACTACAACTTACCATACAATTTACTAATCTTAATTAATAACATGATAAGAGCAAGAACTTTTGAGGTTCTAGTAAATGATATTCAATCATCTAAGAGTTTTGAAATAAATAACGGTCTAATGCAAGGTACTGTGACATCGCCAATTCTATTTTCTCTTTATATCAACAGTTTACTGGTCGACTTAAATGATAAAAATTCAGATAAAATACAAAATTCAGCAATTGCTTTTGCAGATGATATAATTTGCTATGTTTCAGCTGAAAAATATAAAGACATAAGAAGTAGTCTGAAATGTTTGTTACATATTGTAGAAAACTATGTTTCTTCATGGAGACTGAAGATAAATTTTAGTAAATGCGATACAATTCTTTTCAGAGATAATCTTTCCCAATGTAACTCTTCTATTCGCAAAAATTGGAGACAATTTTTGGTTAGACCAGAAGATGGAACAAATATAAATTCAAAAACAGCAGTGAAGTACCTGGGAATTCGGATCAGTAAAAATCTAAACTTTTCTGAACATGTCAAATCCCAAATTATAAAAGCATCAAATGCATTTTTTATGTCAAAAAGTCTATTCTACTCAAAACACTTATCCGCAAGAGTTAAAATATTAGCATACCAAGCTATCATTAGACCTATTATAACCTACGGGTGTCCGATTTGGTACAATATTAGTGCCTCGTTAATGGAAAAAATAAGAGTATTCGAAAGGAAATGTATCAGGGCTTGCCTAGGAGAATACCGTAAAGAAAATAGTGAATATAAACATTATTTGTCTAATAAATATATTTATAATAAAGCGAGCATCATAAGAATTGATAATTTTATAATTTCATTAATCAGAAAACATTTTCTTAGAGCACAAAATGTTACCGAGAATAGCCTTATTTGTCACTCAATCTACCCAGAAGAAACATATATAACTCAAACACTTAATTCAGGTTTCAATCCACCGGAAGGTTTTCTTTATTTAGATAAATACAAATATATATACAAAATGAGAATAATGTGCCGATTCTCTACCATTTCAACAGAAGAGCCACAAACAAGAAAATTGATCAAGATCTCAGCCTAATTAATATTACTGACTTAACATTTAGTACAGATATATCAAATAAAGACTCCAGACAGCACATCAATATAAACAATTACTGGTGGTTAAAATCACTTTAAAAATATAATACAAGTACTATTGTACACTGGACTTACTTTTTATTTCCTATTTTTCCCTTATCCTAACATTCCTTCCCAAAATCCCCATTTTAGTATTAAGTTTTATCAAAATTATTAAAATAAGCTAGAATTGTTTTTTTTTTTTTTTGTAAATATTTTTCAATTCATATGTTAATTTAAATTAAATACTGCTTACAAACAGTTTGTATAATATTAGATAAAGATTGATTAAACTCATATCTAAATTTGTAAATTCCATCATTTAGAGATCTCCAATGAGGGACATTGAATGTAATGCTAATCCACATTATGTAATTCACTTAGTTTTTAAGTTTTTTATTATGTGAAAATATTTCTAATTTGTAACTGTTATTAAAATAAATAAAAAACTAAAAAAAAAAAAAAAAAAAAAATGCTTTAAATGTGGGTTGCATTTTTTTTGGACAAAAATAACAACTGCTTTATAAAATTTCATACAAAGTATATAAAAAAAAACTGATAATTATTATATTTTTCATATTGAAATTACTAAAATGCAATATTATTTTGTAATATTAACTTTATTTTTTTGTTTTTGATTTAATTAAATTTAATTTTGAAAAAAAAAAAAACGAAGAATTTGTTTTTATCATGATTATAATTTCTAACGCTTTTAAACATTATGTATCAGATATGCTACAACTAAATTTGTCTAAAAATAAATAACACATTATTATAAATTTATATATATTTTCTAGTATTTTTTCATATTTATAAACTGTATTTGCAACTAAAAACTATTTTTCCAACAGGATATAAAAAATCAAGCAGTGTAGGGTTAAATTTTAATAAGAGAAAATCATAATAAATATATAATACAGACATATTTTATAATAATATTATATCTTCTAGTAGCTTTGTTATTTTGCCGACGATTTTACTGATCTTTGACCGGTTTTATGTTCCTCCATATTTCTCTTGAGTGTGGCAACTAATCTCTAGCTTGTTATATTGAGTAATGATGATACACCAATGTATATTGGTTTGTTATTAATAATGACGTGGTTATAGTATAAAACAATTTGATGCACTATTCAAAATTTCAAGCAGTATTCTTTCTACATCTACAATCTACAGATCGATTTCTGTTGTTCAAATCATTTGCATCGTAAACTAAACATTTTTTTTTATTAAATAATTTCTAATTCAGTTTTAATAAAATGCTTTTTTTTTTTTATTTCTAGGTAAGTTTCAACGCTTATTAATTTCAATTCTAAAAAAAAAAAAAAAAAAAAAAATTAATATTAAAAAGCTGCAAAATTCTGTAAAGTGTAAGTTTATTTATTTTGTCTTTTTTGTATATGAATTTTTGTTAAAAACAGTTTTGAAAAAAATACGTAGTTTTGTACAATTTTTTAAAAATATTTAATATTGGATTAAAAAAAAATGTGCAGATTTTAAAAAGCTGCAAATTGTACGAAAAATGTAAATAGTTTTGCAAAAAAAAAAAAACAACAAACAAACAGTTAAATTGTTTTTATTTAATAAATACTGAACTGGTGCAAAGCCATTCATGAGTTAATTTGCAGCTGTGATCGGAAACGTCAAACTAAGATCAAATGCATTTGCAGTCTAATCGATTAAGCAGTTATGTAATTTTTAATGTCAATCTTAGATGACTACTTTTGAAGTGCAATCGATTATTTAGTGAGACAAAAATCATGTGATCGAAAATGTCATCTGCGTGTTGTGAACTTGCAATTTCGTCAAAATATTTTTTTAAATACATAAAGTTCAGTTGTGTATTAAAATCGGAAATGAATGAAACAGATAGTGTTAGTTAAGTAAAATTTTATGATACTGTAACAATTTTATTGAAATTTTTTATTTTAAATTTACAAATTAATTAGCGTTTGGATATTAAAATATATTTTATATTTATAAATTCCATATATACAATTTGAATATTTTCATTATTTTATTTTTTTGTCTGTATATTTGTAAAAATTTCTTTGTAAACCGATTTACATTTTATTAAACTAAATTTCTTAAGTTCTTCTGCTAAAAAAATCGAGACAAACATCAAACTACAACGATCACTTTCAATGCAATTAAAACAAAAGCATTTTGATCGTCAGTAATGTTTTTGCATTTGATTTTAAATTGACATTTTCGATTACATCTTACTTCACTATAGTGTGCATTAGTTAAAGGGGTTAGATTAAAAAATCATTTTTTTTTTTACCACTTTCTTCTATTCTTATAACATGTATTAGTTCAATCGTTGTTTCTTAATTTTTTTGGTTAAATTGGTGTATAGCGAATACAATTCATGTGTGCATACCCTGTTAATGAAAATTTTCTCTCAAAAAAATATATCTGGTTGTCATTAGTGATCTATCACACATGATCCATGGTACTGAATTACACATAACTACTACAACAATCAGCGAAGAGTATTTTTTATATTTTCGCTCAGTAAATTTCCATTTAATTTGCTTGGTTACAAAACATAAACTCCATTGATTTACAAATTTTGTAGTTTTAAAAATTTAATTCAAACTATGATAGTAAAGTATATTAATGAAAAATTGTGTATAAAGGGAATTTTTGCAGAGCTGCAATGTCTGTAAATTATAACTTTTAACGAATTTTCATAGTTAATTTTCGTCTAAATAAGTAGGTATGTTTATTTTTTAATAATAATATATGGATGAAGGCAGAAGTAATAATATTCAGTGTTCATTCAAAAACATTATTTATTTACAATTTGACTCAAATATCTGTACAAATTTAATTTGAAAAATTACCAATGAAATTATTTTTAGAAAATTATCAATATTTGTTAAATATTAATGAAATTAATTGCCCATTTATAAATTACAATTATTATACTACGACATATAAATATCTAAACTACAGAATAATAACATAAACAAAGATTAAGAAAAAAAAGAAGAAAATCCTTTTTTTTTCTTTTTTTTTTTTTGTATAATACGTACGATATTCTTTAGACGACATTTAATATGATATTTGTGGCAAATTATTTTTAATTTCTAGACTAGCAGACTATAACATTAAAGTAACATTCGATTATTTTCTAGTTGTTATTAAACATTTTTTATATATATATATATATATATATATATATATATATATAGAACTAATTGTACACATTTGTAGTAAACGAACATTTTTATAATCAAAAAATATATATCGATAACATCGCGCCATAATATAAACTCTATATCTCTATCTTACTCTACGCTGCTACCCTATTTATATAAAATTAAAACGACATGAAACTTATGTTCAAATTATTTATTTATAGTATTTTTTTTTTCGTAATTTATATAAATGTATACAAATGTAATTTTATATGGTGCTATTTATTCTTTAAGTACAGGTTGTTTCAATAAAAAAACTAAATAATTTAAAGTTAAAATAAAATAACGGGTAGATTAAATTTTTTTAACTTAATTTATATTAAAATTGTGACAATTGTTTTGGAACTCAAAATCAACATTTTTGACTGTAAGAAGAAATTTGTCTGGATAATAATTTCGTTTATATAAACGTACAAATTATTTAATCTTTGTGCTGGACTAGATTTCAACCTCCTAAATAACAAAATTTGAATAGTCAATTTTAAAAGTTTAAACTTAGAATTTTTTTTTTTCATAAAAATGAGCAAATTGAACTAAACAAATTTTGTTGGCAATCAGTATAAATGTTTCTACTGATCGTTCTGATGTTCACTGAAATTATATTTAATTATATTTAAGAATTCAAACGAATTTAAAATGTTCTATAAAATAATTTCAAAAATTCTTCGAAAAGAAGAACTTAAAAAAATTATACTGTTGCCAAATTTTGCTTTACAGAATTATTATGTAGATTGAAAATTTATTTTTAAATGATTTTTATTTTGAATTATAGTCATAATTCAGATCTTATGAAATATATATAATACAACTGAATGATAGAAATAAAAAAATTTTTCCATGATTTACTCCACTTAATCAATTTTAATTAAAAATTTTCTATTCTTGCAGCTCTGCAAATTCTGTAGATTTAACAATTTAAATAATTGTTTTGCAAACTTTACAATAGAAATTTAAAACTAATAGTTTTCAAAAATTATTTAGAACAAAATCAGACAGGATTCATTATAATATTATTAATCCTAGTACCAAATGTACAAAGATATATATTACATATATGTATGTCAATTTTATTCATTCAAACATTTAAAATTTCTTCACAAGATTTACACCAAACAATAAATTTTAATTCAAAAATTTCAGTTTACATTTTTACAGCTCTGCAAATTCTGTACATTTAACAATTTAAGAATGGTTTTGTATATTTTACAAAAAAATATAATAATAAAATATTCAAACAATCCTAATCTAATAGTTTTTAAAAAACATTTATAAGGCAAAAAGTCTTGATTCATTATAATTTTATTAATCCTTGTATCACATGACAATATCTGAGACATTAAAAAGTATAAATTAAATTAAGAAAAACAGTTTTAAGTCTATATATATGTATGTCAACGTTATTCATTTAAACATTTTAAAAACAAATTTTTATAATTTTTACTCAACCTATTGTAACTATTTCACTTTGAAATATCTGCACAGCCCCTACACCTATTATGATATTTTATAGTCTCGCTGCAATAATATTATTATAGAAGTGCATGTTTTTAACATCACACCCTGTCTGTATACATATATATACCACCTACTTTTTTTTTTTTTAACAGAACTAAATCCATTTTTTATTTTATTTTTATTTTTTAATATACAATTTCTTATATTTATTTTATTTGTTATTATTTTTTTTTTTTTTACATTTTGTGATTGATTGAATTAGGTCATCGGAAGAAAATTTGTCAAATGGTGTATAAAAAAAATTTATATATATATATATGTACATCGTTTTTTTTTTTTTTTTGATTATTTTTCATTTTCTAATTATTATACTAGTACTACAAAAAAAAAACATACACACTATATAAACTTGGGAGCTGTCATAAAGGGTCATAAGGAGCACACGAAAATAAAAAATAAAAACAACCTAAATTAAACATTTTTATTGCAAAGGGGGGGTGGTAGGAATATATATAAGTAATATAGTCTAGGATTATTAACATTATTACAATAATATAAATAATTTATAGAAAATACATACCAAAAACATAAATTTCTCACCTGTTCATAAAAGTAAAAAAAAAAAAAAAAAAAAAAACGCAAAATAAAAATTCCATGAATTATTAATGGCTATTCTTTGATAAGCGATCCCACCCAATGCTAATGAAATGACTTTAACTGAGTAATTAAATTAATAAATGAATAACATATGGCGCCCCATTATATTTTTACCACCCTTCTTCATCATACTCTTTTTTTCTCTTCATTCTTCTCCTCACTTCATAACTGTTCAAATCATCTTTTGATAAAATGCTTTTACATTACATTAATTTTCTTTTTAGTGTCATTGTTATTCATTAACTGTTAATCAAATATTTTGACATTTATTGCACATACGTTGAGGAGCTTCAAATAAAAAAAAAAAACTTTTATTGTTGTTGTTTTTTTTGTTTGTTTTTTTTTTTTTTAGGTTTTTGGATTGATAGGGGCTTACAGAGATAATTAAAAAAAAAAAAAAAAAAAAAAAAAAATTGACAAATTTTCTATCATAGTAAAATATTGACTTAGATATTTTATTTTATAATTTTTTTTTTTTTTCGTTTTCAGATTTTTAGCGACAGAATTTCGCGACAAATTTCGCATTAAATTTATGATTTTGGTTTTCGTTTTAAGACAAGAAACAAACGATAAGATAATTTTATTATAGCGAATAAAATGTGGTCTGATAAAAATATTAATTATGTATGGGTAAATGTACAGAATATGTATACAGGGTGTTTCGACAATAAACTGTCATATCTAAAAAAAAAAAATATATTTAAGAAGAGATAAAGACCTGATAATGACGGGATTACATTACAGAATTATATTAAAAGAATTAAAGGTGTATATTGAACCATTTTTGAGTTATGACATTCATATTTTTTGTAAGAGTTCGTTGTTTGTTATACGTTTCCTTTGGTTAGCTTAATTTTATTTACAACAAAAAAAAAAAACGACATAATAATTAAAAAAAAAAAAATTATGTAAAAAATGTATGAAAACTGAAATTAATCACCCACATTCAAATTTATTTTATTATTCAACTTGTATGATTTCACTTTTATGTAGATAAGTCAACGTCCAACATTCTTTGATCTGTCTAATTATTCCAAAAGTGGTTTAGTATAAATTTTTATTTTTATCCAATCATTTCGTTAGCTAAAAAATAGTACAATTTACCGTTTGGAACTAGTATAGTAGCTTATTATCGACACACTCTGTATATATTTACAATTTATGTATATATACATATGCATATTTATCTAAATTATATTATTAATGTTTTTTTAAAGTTGGAAATTTTTTTTTATCGAAAATTAATTTTTTTTTGCTTGTTATCGTATTTAAAATGATTCATGTTTAGGTATAGGTAGGTAATCTACGTTCTAAAATAAATCGACTGTGATTTTTAATTTTTTGGTTTTTAATCAAAATATTTTGTTTTAGGAAAAAAAAATTCTTTGGTGATTTGAGAAGGTGTTGAAAATGAATTTAGACTAGTTTTGAGAGAATTAAATGCAAAAAAAAAATTATGTTTGGTATTAGATTCATAATCTCCGATATTGTGTTTGGTTCGTTGTATTTTGAAAGAAATTATCCATGGCTGTTTTCCATTGTCCATTGTCATTTTAAAAAAAAACAATTTGATATCGCGGATGTCTATTGAAACTAATAGACTTGTCAAAAACGTTGCTACATTTACTTCATAATATTTGATGTCAAAAAAATATAAATTTTTCGTAAATTCATTTTACTTTGATATTTTTTTTTTTAAGTTTTATGTCGAAAAAAAAATTACGACGAATGACGAATTTTTCGCTTTCAAATACGTGAGATTGTATGTAAATCGTGACGAATAACCAAAATTTCACGTTCAAGAAATAGATCTATTTCTATTTTAATCGTCGGCGAATGCGAATGACATTCATTGATACCAACATAAATTGGTCAAAATGGTTTTAATAAAACATTTTTAAAATTCAAATTTCAATAAAAAATTTCTTCCATTTCTTTTTATAAACAAATTTTGAAATTTCAAAACACAAAAATTTGTTCGTCGCGAATAGTTCGTCGTGATTGTGTTTTCGACATTAAGTTGTGGTTTTAAATATTTTGGAATATTTTTTTTCAATTGCGGATTATTTTAAATAAATCGTGAAAATGAGTTTGATTTTACCGATTTTTTTTGATTAAGAGGTTTTTTTAAGGCACCTTTTCCAATTTCTATATTATTTTCCATCAAATTTACAATTTTCTTCAATTGACTTTTATTATTAAAAGTTTTTCTTAAAATATAAAAAAACAAATATTAAAATTAAAATAAAATTAAAATTTGTAAATTGTCGAAAATAGTCGAATATTTTCCTTTTAATTTTACTGATATGCTTTAAAAGGAAAATATTCGTCTATTTTCGACAATTTATACAAAAATTTTACTCTAAAGGTGGTTTTCCTCTTGATGGATGAACGTCCGGACAATTTTTTACACTATAATTCAAACACAAATACAATCAAAGAAAATTTTATGATTTCCTCTCAATGCGCGAAGGACTGACATTTGTTATGTAGTCAAAAAAGGTTGACGTTTGAAAATATGTTTACATGCGTTGATATTACTTTTATTAAAAAAATTAAAAAATTTGTTAAGAGTAATAATGGATAATAACATTGTAATATCGAAAAAAATAAAATATAGCGCTTTGTTTTTATCTTAAAATAATAAATAATTTGTTAGAAACAAAATAATCTTATACTAAAAAACAAAAAACAAAAAAAATACACTTGACACATTTGAAATTCTATATGTGAATGCGTTCATTCATAAATCAAGATAGCAATAAATATTTATCAAATAATTATATATCTATCCTTTTATTTTTCTTGGTCCATCAGCCAAAAGTTAAAAATATTTTAACTAAGAAATTGGATGAAGAAAATGCCCGGAGAGGATTTTTTGTGTATGTGTTGGTAAAATAAAAATTTTTGATTGGTTAAAAAATTTGTCCGAACGTTCGTCCATCAAGAGGAAAACCACCATAACGCAGGGATGATATCTTTAGTACTATAGTACTAGATTTAGTACTTTCAGCTCTAAAAAAATACTATAGTAGTTTCATAACAAATCTAGTACGCATTCAGAAATTTTTGAATTTTTTTAAAAATCTTTCATTATAAATTTGCTTTTCTTTAAAAAATACTTTTCAAAACTGTGTGTGTAAATTAGTGGTAGCGAGGTAATTTATTGTTAATTGTCAAAAATTTATTTGACTGTTGTAATCGTTGTAATTTTAATTTTTTTTTGAGATGTTGAATAAGTAAGTTTAAAATAACATCAATATTATATATTATTGCACCTTAAAAAAATATTTAAATCATTTTTACACTAATGGCTTATACAACTTGAAAAATTATCCCCCGTACCCATAATTGGAAAAAATCAGCTGTTAGTGAAAATGAAAATTCATTTTCGTAAGTATAATTGTTTGCAATAATGTACATCCTTAGATAATGAATATACATAATGTACATAATTAATTTTAATAACGATGAATCAAATGATGAAAATTAACCGAAAACTAAAAAGTCAAAATGTTATCCTCAAAAGTTTCGCGAATCTTGGAAAATGAAATATGGCTTTATTGGTTGGTTTATTTCGGACAATTCGAAACAAGGTAAATAATGTGTTATTTGTAATATTGTTGGGTAGGTATTGTTGGCGAAAAATCTCACATTAAAAGACATGAATTGGGGCACAAACGAATATTGAGAGTGAAAAAACAAGAGAAACAATTAATTGACAAGGCTAAGAAATTTGAAATTGCGATAAGCTTGTTCATTGCAGAACATAATATACCTTTCAAGGCTTTGAATCATTTGAATTCTTGCCTTAAAACTCATTTAACCGACTCCGAGATTATTAAGAAGATAAATATAAATATAATAAAGGGACAAAAAATATTATAAAATCAATTATCGGTCCGAGCAATTTTCAAAATATTGCTAACATTAAGAAGAGGCATTAGATTAAAATAATTACTAATTATAAATTAGTCATAAGATTTTTTTTTAAATTTATTTTAATTTAAAATAATAAAAATTTGAAATAAAAGTGAAAATAAAATTGAATTAATTTTGAACATAATTATGAATTATGACTACATTTTCATTATATTTCGTTCTGTTTCACCTTTTTCATGTATTTAGTACTTTTAGGAGCTTATCTAGTACTATTTTTTTATAATTTTAGTACTTTGAAAATTTTCAGAATATCATCACTGCCATAACGGTAGAAAATAAGTTGTTATAAAAATTAAACTTTACTTATTCTCCATTTCTACTATTTCCGTTAATGTCTATCAACAAAGTGTCGGCGACTTTAAATATCTATTAATTGAAAAAATCCTTCCTAATAGACATCCGCGATTAAACTCAATAGACTTTTTTATATTGTAAATTACTTTTGTACATTAGTTGAGGCCAAAGATAACTATTTAGCTGCAATTATATGTATGTATATAAAATGAAAAAAGTTCGACTCCATCTTTTTTGTATTATATTGACATTATAAGTGATATGCGAACAATTTCTGCGCTTATTAAATACAGGACAATTTTTTTTCATTACCCCTTTGCAGGTTTCTCAAGTTTTACTGACCACATAGTTAGATACCATATAACTCATTCAACCATATGCGCAAGATATTATTATAATATTTATTGCCCATATTTATTTGCAAAACATTCTTTGAGTTCATTCAAATAAATTTTCTTGATTCAATATTTCGTTAAATTTTTTCTATCATGAATTCACCTTGACTAAAACAAATTATAAATCAAATTGACGAAAATCAATTAGATTAGATTTTTATATTAAATAAACAGTGTTAACATTTAAAGTTTAAATCACTTTTCTCTAAATCAATTACAATAATCGTCAATGTCCAAAAATTATAAAAAGTTGAATGACCGCATTTTGTTTAATATTAATCTTGGTTTGACTACTATTAAATAACCTAAAAGAAAAAGAAAAAATATCAGTTCTGCTATTAAATTTCAATTTAAAAATAAAAAATTTATTTTGTTTTTTCTAAGCCATTCATAAAGTTAATATTGAGTTTGTAGAGTCTACTCAATAATATTTCTATACATAATTTTCAAATTTTCTTTTAGACATTTTAATAAAGTCAATAATGGCAACCTATTGCTATGATGAATCCATTTTTGTTCATTAAAAAAAATTTTGTTTTTGCTTTCGTTTTCAATCGTTTTTTTTTTAATTTTTTTTTTATTTTGCTTATTTACCTCTTCAATATACCTATGTACATCAACAACACATCTTATGACAGCTTTCAATAATAAACGCTGATTTGTTAAATTCTGCTTTCTTACTCCTATACTTAATCTATATTACTAGGTGTATATTATAATATTAAAACACACAGAAGTCACAAACCTTATTTGGGGGCAAACATAATGCCAAATTTAGCATGAAAACAAAAAAAAAAAAAAAAAAAAAATTGCTGAAACTTGAAACCGCAAGCAATGTGTACCCACTACAATGCTATAATAATTTCTTATTATGAGGTTGACAAACGCCACATAAAAATCTGTTCATTTTTTATGCTGGTTTTTTTTTTTTTGTTGTTGTTGGCTGTGCGTATAAAAAAGAACATATCTATACCATACAAGTACAAATCGAGAATCCATAAGTGATATGAGACGATCGAAATGTTGATATGGTAAATTAACAATTAATAAAAGAATCAATTTTTTTTTTTTTTTTTTGTGATTTAATAGTATTGGTATTGGTTTTATAGTTGTGGTAGTATTTGTAGTTGAAATAATAGAATTAAATGTGTTGTAATTTGTGATGTTACATGAAATATTTATGTAAAAAAAAAATACTTATTACCAGTCAACATTGACTTATACGGTATCGCTTGGTTTTTTTTTTTATTTTTTTTTTTTTTGTAATGTAATTCTTTTATAAATGTGTTTTAAGTAATTGAATTTAATTTATGATGGAAAACATTTACAGTTATAAAGATATTGTTTACAAAAATAGGACGACAACAAACGCCATTTCAAATATAATATTATGAGACAACAAAAGAAAAAGAAAATATATTTTTACTTGTTTTTTTTTGTTTTGTGTTGTTTTTGTAAATTGTACTAATAACGCCTAAAGCATTAGTATCAAAAATTTCAATTTATTTGTAAATTATCTTTTATTTGTTGTTAATTTAGTTCTGAGTAAGCAAAAAAAAAAAAAAAAAAAAATACCTGGTTAATGATTTACATTCAATTATGTTTTATTTTAATTTGATCTTTTCAAAATTGAAGTTTGATAAATATTGGTGAGGTTTGTCTGTCTAAAGAGTGTGATATGTTGTATACAACTTACCTTAGGTACACATAATACTTTACTAATTTGTTTTGAATTAGAAAACATAAATTTTTGCATAAACTTTATGAGCTTCTCGAACAGATTCTATGTTTTATTTCCTGTGTTTCTATGAACTGATAGAATTTGTTTATTGGGAATGTGAATATTATGAATGACAGTTGTATTTCCCTTTGTTCATGTACTTTTCATTTAACTTTTTTTAAATGTCAATTTCAATCATTTTTAAAAGATTTACTAAAATATTAATTTATTAAACATAATTAATTATTTTTTACTTTATTAGTATAGCAATTTCAAAGCAAGTAATTTTATTGAAGTTCATTTTAAAGCAAATCATTTCATTGCAATTCATTTCAAAGCGAATAACTACATCGGAATTGATTTCGATGTAAATAACTTTATATGTTATAGAATATATTTTATGGAATATATTGTAGGCTTTAGGTGAAACATTTTTAATAATAAAATAATTATATTTAATATCTTGATCAATTTCGGTTATTATACACCATCGGGCATCGTCAGAAGACTGATGATGTTTTTCAATGATAGTGTAATAACCCAAACTGATTAAGATATTGAATAAAATTAGTGAAACATATCCAGAATTTTTTCAATCTTTATATTGACTTTAATAAAAAATTTAAATCTAATAAAAATAACTAACGTGACAGCAAAAAAGCATCATAGTATCAAAGTCCAAGTATAAATCAATTCTTTACAGAGAAATAATAATAAAGTGACTGGTTAAACATTGTACAAAACACTAAATTTTACGTCATTTTGTTTTATCGGAGTGTTTTTGGGAAATTATACTTTTCTTATTTCCTTATCTATTTCGATAAATTTAATCCTTTTTAATACCTTTCAAAAATCAATTTCCACATTTAATGAGTTTATAAAGCCAGTAACTTGATAAATAAATGCTAGAAAATCATTATAGATAATTGTGGTATAAAATTGCATTACCGCACTTGATTAAACACGAAAATATGATTCTACTTAAGTTACTATCAAGAACATAAACATTTTTCTTATTATTATTTTACCTCAAAAACGTTCAACAAAACAAAATTTATTAAAAATTGAGTAAAATAAAAATAAAATATTATATACTTTAAATTGAATTAATTTAATTTTTTTTTTTAATTAAATTTTAATATTGAAACGTTATTGAAACAAAGTTGCATTGCAACACTTAATTAATTGTATTTATTTTCAAAAGACATATTTGGATGATCAGAACAAAAACAACCTGTCAAATTTGCAAATCTGTTTTTTTTTTTGCTTATATACATGTCTCTCTTTTTCCTTCACTTATTTAGTTATGTTATATTAGAAATCAGAAAAAAACAGAACAGTAAAAAGAAAAAAAAAATTATCGAAATAAATCGATAATAAATTTATTTATGCCCTTAAGTATAAGAGTAATATAAAACCGGTATATGTATTACTTATATGCAAGAATTTTCATTAAGCACATCATCTCTCTCATACATCATAAATTGAGTAAACGCCATTGAATAGATGTGGTGAATGATGATCCTTTTTGTTATTTTTTTTTTTCTTTTCTAAATTGACGTTTGTTGGTTTTTTTTTTATTTTTTTTTTTTTGTTATTATAAAGTATGTAAGTTTCAGCTGGAGTTTTAAAATTATTGGCTATTTATTTTATAACCAAAACAGAGAGAAAAAAAAAAGAAAACATATGAAAAATAAATAAATAAAAATAATAATGAATTTATTGAAAGTTATTACTTTATACATTTTTGGTGTTGATGAGTTTATATGGCTGACTATAAACGTCATTAGATTGCATCGTGTATCGATCTATTCAATATTTCAACAAATCCATAAATCAATCAATGGACTTTTAGCAAAAAGAAAAAATCTTTATTTTTTTTTAGTTTTTCTTTTACTTTTTGTTGAAATTGAAGTTTTTCTTTATAATAATGACAGTTTAGTTAGTGTTGTATTTTGTGTTTGTGTTTTTTTTTTTTTATAGAATCACAAATTAAGTTTTTTTGCTGTTCAAAAATATTTATTATACATAATATATTATTTCTTATAGTAAAATAGTAAGTTCGAAATTACAGAATTTGTTTTTTTTATACTTGCTATAAATTATTTATTTATTATTTTTTGTTTTTACTTTTGTATTTATGCAACAAATATGACGTACATTATTTTGTGTATATTTTGCTGAAATGGCAGCTTTTGCGACAAAATTACAATTTACTTAATTTTTACTGACATGTTTTTTTTTTTTTTTTTTTTTATTACGATTTGTTGTAATATTTTTGAACACTTTATATTGTAAATAAAAATTTTTTTTTTTATTACTGAGTAGTTAATAGAAAAAAAAAGAAAACTTTTTTAATCTAAGACCAAAAACTATAAAATTTATGCGATATTAGGGAATATATTGAATATAAAATTTTATAATCTTACATATGTATTCATATTTATGTATGTGTAATATGTGTGTAAATATAGAAATTAAACCCCAAGAGAGAATTGCAATAATAGTCTGTAACTAACAAAAAAAAAAAAAAAAAAAAAAAAAAATGTAATAAATAAAATGAAAAACTCAAAAGGTGTTCGAAATTTCATAAGCTTAGCCGACAATTCGATGGCTGTTTGTTTGAATTTCATTTCGTAAGGTTCATTTCATATGATTTAGTTTCCATAAAATATAAATTTATAGAAATTTGGAATTTATGAATATATTATTCGAACTTTATTGTTGTAGTAATATCGCAAGCTACAATATTGCCATTATTGTATTTAGTTAATATTGCCATTGTTAGTTATAAGATTATTATAAGATATGATTTCAATAAAACCAGTGTTAACTGAACAACGTAGCACACAAGAATTGTAAATAATAAATCTGAATTATGTAATTGTTTATAATTATTAACTATTGTTGATATATTATCTCGATTACAATCTATTTTGATTTGTTTTTGGCAACTATTTTCCATTTATTAATTTTTTGAGAGTTATTTGTGATTTCGTTTATCAATCTTGATTTTAGTCTACATCTCGTATTTTCTCGTGAATTGTAATTTATACTCTTTTTTGACATTCTTTGATCATTATTCCTCATACTAACTGTAAAATGTTCATTTTGTTTATTTATTAATCGTTAAGTAATAAGATAGACAGTTTCTACGTTTTTCAGCTTTCAGTAAGAGTTTGTAAATAAACTTTAACTTCCTTGTTTGTTTAGTGTTTCTGTTCTTAGTCTATTAATCGTATCTCTGGAACGATATAACAGTTTGTGTATTTTTTTTCAATGCCAAAAATAAAAAATCTCCAACAACCATATACAATACGTTTTAGAGAGTTCTAACAGAAAAATGTAGTTTTAATCAAATTGTGCAATTTTAGTGACTTACAAAATTTTACTTATCAGAATATTACAAAACTGTGTACATTATTAAATTTATACGAGTATAAATACATTTTCAGTAAAAATACATTAACAGAAAAATTCCAATTGGAAAATTTATTAATTAAATAATCCCCGAAAAACTCCTACATGTATTTCAATTTTACTTCTATACATAACCTAACCTAACTTATCGTATATAATATCTCAATTTTAATCTTTTGAATCTTTTGAATCAGGAAATCTTTTTTATATGCACTATAAAATTTTCTTACAGTTCACTTCCATCTTTAAAAATTCATACGCACATTTTTTTAATGCGTTTTTATTTTAGATATTGCATGTTGAATAGTGCAAGGCCACAGAAATTAATGCTTATTTATAATCTTACAAAAAAAAAAGACAAACAAAATATTTTCTCATTTAATAATAGACACTTAATTTCTAAATTTCTTCTAACAAGAAAATCAACTTCCCGCTCAGAGGATGAAGAATAATAAAATTTATTAATATTATTCGAATTAATTTATTAATTTTATTAATGACGTAATTAATGACTTGAATTCATGTATACACGCATATTAAAAAAAAATAAAATAGAAACTGATTGTTGTTGGTACTGATGGTGCTGTGCTGCCTTGCCTGCTCTTTATAATGATGATTTTCATAACCAATATTGTACAATGATTTTTTGTTGCTGTTACAAAAAAAAACAAAAAATAAATAAAAATAAAAAAATTAAGATTCATTGATGAAAGAAAAATTGCATATATTTTTGATTTTATTTTTATGTTTTTATTTTTGGTTGCAATCCAACCTACGTTCAACATAAAATAATTAACCTTATGATGTTGTGTTTCTCACCTGCTGCTGCTGTGTTGTTGCTCTTACCATTCGTTTTTTTTTTGTTTTTGTTTTTGTTATTATTGGTGCCTACTGGCTGCCTGATCATTCCTGACTGAATATAGTAAGATCAGAGCAAGTGTTGACGGCAGTTTTTAAAAAATCCAAAAACAGGCAAAATACCAAAATCAACACTGTGAATTATGTGGATGGTTTCTGTAAATGCCTTTTGGTATAAATACAAAAAAAAAAAAAATAAATAAATAAAACAAAACAAACAAGATATAAAATAAAAAGAAAAGAAAAAAAAGTCTCTATCACAACCGATCAGGTTTTCTGACTTTTTTATGAAGGTAATAATAAAAAACAAGAAAAACAAAAAAATAGAATGCATATGCTTGTTGTATACCACGTACGTAATATAATATGTACAGTGGAGGAAATTTAAAATAGAACAATGGCAAAAAATGTGCATATTTGTTTTCATTTCAGGGATTAAAATGCACTTTGCATAAGGATGCAACATTGTAAAATAAAATCAATTTTTATTTGATAAAATGCCAAAATCATTTACTGAATATAATGAAACTGTACTGTACTTAATGTAGCTTAATATACATAAAGTCAGCCACACGAAATTAATTTTAAGCTAAGTAGGTAATGCAATAGAATTAAATTTATGTGCCTATTACAGGTGTCACACCACTTTTCCAGTCATTTTTCCCAGTCACCCGAATGAAATTTACTTTCGTATTACAAGTCTCATCCGACAGCAACAAATTTCTGAACGTATTTTTTATGTACTTTGACAGAAAAACTCATTTGACGTTTGAATTTAAAAAATTTTTTTTTATAAGAATACAAAGTTGGTTGATGTGTTTTTTTATGTTTTTTTTTGAAATTGTGTTTTTGTTGTTTTTTTTAAACTAAAATAAACAAAAATGTTTATCATCCAATTTTTGAATTAATATATTCAAATATATATTATATAATATAAATTCAAATTCAAATATATATTATATATATATAAATTATTTCAATAAATTTGTAAATATTTACATACCCTTTCTTTTCACAATCCATTATTTAAATTTATATAGACACAAAAAATTACAAAATTACAGGCAAACGGAATCCTGTCACATATAAATTGCAAGTGACAATTGAGTCGCATTTTTCAGTCGGCGCATAACAGTTGTAATAGTAATTAGTGTTGTCACCTGAAATTACTCGGATCCGACAAAAAAAGTGATACCTGTAATAGGCACATTAAATAAGACAAATGAAATGTGATACCGTCCTATTATTTCTCGGACAACAGAACAAAGCAAACGTCAAGCTATTCATAACCTACACTGGTGACCCCAACGAATTTGAACACACAACGTTCTGATCTAAAGTCAGAACTAAGTATTAAAAGAAATTCCTTAAAATTTATACATGAATGAAAATTGATGAAAAAAGCCTTATTAATTTTCTGCCATCTGCAAATTTGGTATGTTTCAAGAAGAATAATAAACAAATAGATTCCGTTATGTTATAATAATGTTAAACAAAGTAGGAATATTTTCGTTTTTGAATATATTCAGTTTTTTTTCCTCACGGAGGGGGCCTTAATTTGTCAGGGCTGGAATGTTCACTTTTAGTCCTTGATGCCCTCCTCCACCCCCCAATTTAGTCGATCCTTTTGATAAAAATCAATAGGTATAGAAAGTTGTAATTCATTAGAATTTACTGCAGAAAAATGTTACCAGATTAATAGATAAAATATACTATATATCATACACTATGGCAGCTCTTCAATAGAAAATATTAGGAATTGCCATAGTGTATGATTAAGATATGAATAATTAAATAATAGTATATATAATGAAATTATGAACATTTTTTTTTAATTATTAGAACATTCCAAATGTTGAAACTCAATATATATTGTATTTTATAAGCATTGACATGAATGGTAATATTTGTGTTCACAATATTCATGAAAATCTTGCATCTTGAAATTTTTAACTATCCATCTGTTATAAAAGGTTCTGATATAAATAATGTTCGAGAAAATACAAAAAATAAAACAAAATTGTATTGAAATTATAAAAAAGTGAATTATTGTAAACATTTTAATTAGTCGCAATCGCAAGTATTGGTGAAGGAAGTAAGTTGCTTCCGAAATATCGACATTTGCACAATAAAAATACATTTCAATTTTTTATTAAATTAAATTTTCATTAATTAAAAAAATAAATATAACTATCACTAAAACCAAAAATTAAATAAAATTAAAAATGCAAGTACTTTGTAGTAAAAGTAAAATAACTTTTGGTTATCATTCAATATGTTTATTGATTGATGATCCTGTATATTAGGGATATGGTAACATCGGAAATGTATCCAAAAAATTTCAACCGATACAATGTACATACAAATTCAATATGTTGAATTTTCTGAACTGACAACATTGTGTTGGCAACATAGTGTACTTTGTTTACAATTCCGATCACTCTAAACACATTGTCTCTGTCTCTAATTTCATAATTCAAATATATATTTAGATTTCTACTACTGTATTCGTGTATCATTATACGAGTATATAATATGTAATATACTTTTTAAGTTTTTGGAACTTACAAAATATGCTGCTTTCTGCTGATACTCGTTGTATTTATATTCTCTTTATCATCATTATAAACTCAACACTGTACATTGTTTGGACATATTTATGTATTTTTTATATTAGGCTTAGCTCATAACAACACTATTCATCCGAGATCGAAATAACAACAATAGCAGCATAATAAGAAAAACAACAAAAGTAATATGGAAAAAGGGAGAGAAAAAAAAAACCTGTTAGTTGTATGACGACAGCATCAAAGATTTTTGATAAAACTGCAATTTTATTTGTCTTTTTTTTTTGAAAACTGAATTCAAGATTCAAATGGGGGGATTGGATTATTTAAAATTTGAAGACAGACGACTCTCTATTTTGAATTGAATCTAATACAAATTCATAGAGTGATGATGAGATGATAGTTATATATTTTTTGTTCTTTAGTTGAGTTGAATTAAATTAAATTGAGCTCACAAAGAAGTTCGAAGTTTGAAATTATTTTCTTCTGGAGTCAGGTTTTTTTTTTGTTTGGTTTTTTGTTTTCTTTTTCATCCATGAAAATCTGGTAACTGGTTCGAGACAAGTTTTTTTTTCTTTCTTTTGTATTGTAATTCTTTTTAATTTTTCACTTTTTTTTTTTGTTGTTGTGTTGTTGAGAAGCAACTGCAAAGAAGCTCCTTTTTTTCAACAGAATAATATAAGAACAAATTATATAAAAATATATCGGACAACAAAATTGTTGATGTTGCCACCACGTGCATTTCAGATTAAATTTAAATATACGATATTTAAAAGATTTACTCTTGTTTTAATTTATTAGTAAACATTGGGTAATTAATTTTTGAGAAATAAATTCCAAGATGATGATAATGTGGATGATGATGATGATGATGATGATGATGCTGCTGGTGATTCTGTATTAATGTTGATGAATAATTTTTCTTTTATCATGGTGATGTATCGGTTGTTGGGTGTACAACAAATTGTTAAAAGTGTTATATAGAAAAAATAAAAAAAATTAAAATGTTTTTGTTTTTATTTTAATTAAAGGATAATTAGATAAAATAAAGAGAGGAAGATAGAGAGAGAGAAAGAAAAACCTACTAAAGATTAATGTAAGTGCAATGAATGCAAATTTAGTTGTGTTTAGCATTTAAATAAAATTTCAATTCGAATTTGACATTAAGAATAAATTTTCGAATAGAAGTATTAAAATTAAGTTCATGTTAAAGATTATCAATAATTAATTTTTTAGGAATTGCGCATACAGTTTCAAAAAAGTGATTATATTAATTTAATTATTATAGAACTGCGCGATTTAGTCTTGAAATTTCATTTTTTGATATTGGATTTCTTTTGGTTTTGAACAGGTATTTTACAATATCTTTCGGATTTTCATTTTGACATTCTCAATATCCAATCTCAATTTTTATACTATACTGTAGTTCTTGGTCGCTTTACTGGGCTACATTGTTTCCAATTTATTTCGAATATTTTTGAAATTGAGTAGATATATATATACAAATATAATGCCAGTAACAAATTTCGAAATAAAATAAAAATTAAAATCATACTTCACTTTAACTTCGAACTGTGAAACATTTCATAATAGCCAGCACTCATTATAGTCATATTAATTTTTAATTTAAAAATTCTGACATTTAGAATTTTGAAATTCTGACATTTAGACTTGTAAAACTGAAGTTATTTAATTGTGTGACGGCTGTAACAGTAACGTAAATGTACCTAACACCGCCCTAGTACATTATGCCGCCCAAGCTCTTTTTTTGTAAATACAATACTTTCACGCTTTATATTCCAAATTTATTTTTGAAATAAAAAAAGAATATTATTTCCTCGTTGTAATCCAAAATAATGCACATTTGTATTCATATTAATAAATAAGTTATTGATAGAAAACTAAACTAGGTAGACATTTTAGCGAAAATATTGGTTCAAACGTTTAAATTTTTTTTTATTTTGTTAAGACCATAATAATTAAACTATGATGTTCACTTATTTATTTTATTCAAATAATTGTAAAAGATATATTATTAAATAGATTATAATATATACTTTCTTCAATTTGTAAATAAAAAATATTTAAAATTGCTAATTAGTTTTGAGCGCGAATTAGGTACATGTAAATTTATGTTATACGTATTTACGATCGACCGGGCGGAATTAGGAAAATGATATATCGAAATAATTGATTAACTTATTCACCTATTTTTGATTATATAAGGATGCAACTGGACGATTTTAAATTGAAATTGAACAAACTAGGCTGGACCTAATTACGACCAATAAATTTAATTTCGCATATGTGTTTTTTGTTCCAACTAAATTTTGAGTTTTTATAAAAATTTGTATGAAAAAGTGGGTCGGTAATACGTTCAATATGTCCTAAATCCGAACTAAATATGCAGGTGTAAGCTATTTTCACTAAATTCATACCAAGTCTATATTTAAAGAAAAAATTATATTTTAGTTGTTGAAAATAAGCAAATATTTTCCTTTTATTAGTAGACGAAATACGCGTATCGTGTATGATAAGCATATTTAGTAAAATTAAAAGGAAAATATTCGACTATTTTTAACAATTAGATAAATTATACTCTAAAGCTAACCCTAAAGAATAAGTTTTTCCAAAATTATGTTTTATTTATATTATACTTCGTATAATTTAAAAATCTCTGGAATTATCTTGCCTTGCCACCAAAATTTTATTAAGGCGTCCATTATAAATTACCAAAATAATTTCTTTGTATACATTTCACAATAAGTTAAATAGAGGAGTTAAAACAATGACCATGTCTGACACATTTTGGAGATGGCCTGTAAAAGAAGATAATTTAATATATTCAGACAGTGACATAGTCTACAAAATTGTGCCTCCAGTTTTAATGAACCGAAATCATACAAATAAAAAAAAACTACTAATTGTAAATGTGATTTTTACTATGTATGTATATGAAATATTTTGTATTTTTATTTATTTATTTCAAATGTGCATTGTTATAATATTTAAGTTAATTATGTTATATCATTGATTAATAATACTATAATAGTATTATTAATCAATGTTTATATTAAATTATTTTTTTTGTTTGAAATACAGAATCGTTGCATTGTTTAGTTTTTTTTATTTTGATATTGAAATAAATGTATATTTTTATGTGTAAATAATTTTACTTACATTATAAATATTTTTTTTTTTTTTTAAATTACTTAAGTATAGCAATATTGATTTTTTTATTATAATAAATATTTTTTATAATTTAACTAAGTACTAGTTAATTATTTAAAAAATTAATTATTAATTTTACTATTAATAATTATTTTAAATAGCTTTTTTGAATAAAATCGTAAATAGGTACTGCGAATCGCAAATAGGTTCAAAAAACGGAATTGAGTTTATATAAGGGCGGAATTAGTTCAGATTGAAATTGTTGAGCGGAAATACGTACAATCACATTTTTTTTGGCAGTTATGATATTTTATTATTTATTTAGAAAAAATTAAATTATAATTAGATGAAAATATTTTTTTTTAAATTAAAAAATACTAATTATTATAATTTGACAAAAAAAAAATTAAAAAAAGCTTATATTTTGCTTATTTTGTCAACTTAAACTAATTTTTCCTTAAGGGGGCGGAAATTGGTACATTTACGTTACATATTTTTTTATATTTATTTATTTATTAAAACAATTACAATGTTATAAAAAACTGTCATAATGTTGTTTCAATTCATGTTATGAAAATCTGTCATAAACGTAACTAGCTATGTTGTTTCAATTCCAAATAAGTAGTTCGAATAATAATTTTTCCCCCCGAAAATTAATGTTTTAACAGATATTTAATATTTTTATGAAAAACTTTATAACTCTTGACTTAGCCAAACAAAAAATCTATATTTACCTATTAAATCTAATTATATAATTGATTTTTTTTTATCTGCTTGGATCTAGTCATTGTTGCCATTTTAAATCAGTGTAAATACATACATTTTTTAACTGATTTTTAATTAATTTCCATAATGTTTAAATTGCATGTGTTCCTGTTTACATTATTGACCATTAAATATTATTTTTTTGAATCAATTTTAATACTTATGTCATTTCTAAAATTGTATTCATGTTGTATCTATATATATATATATATACAAAAATACATATAAAAATTATGATAAATGATAATAGATTTTTAATTATACTGTTATTGTTACTTTTATTTAAACCATTAGAAAAATGTAAAAATCCTTTAAAGTTATTTATTAAAAATATTTTTCATATTAAATATTCTATTACACTATTTTAATGTATATATATACTATTCTATGGCAAAAAAGTTAGCCCATACCTTGTTTGTATTTTAAATTCGTTTTAGTACTGGGCATAATGATTTCTCATTTTTTCCATAAAATCTCAATAGATGTGATATAAAATCAAATATTTTATAGATAGTAATTTAATTACCTATATATACAACATTTTTATTGTGATAATATGTTTAAAGGTGGGCCAACCATTTTGCAATAAAGTGGTATATCTATGTATGAATATGTTTATAGAGCTGTGCTGTGAGTCCTAAAATAACCATTACAACTTTTTCCTACTTAATTTCTAAATTAAAATCAAAATGAAAGTATATAATGGGTTAATATAAGTATATTTTATTTTGCATATTTTTTTGACAAACATATCAAAACTATAAAATTAAGTATAATAAAAAAAAAAATCGATTCAACAGAGAGTATAAAAAAAATTAGAGTAAAAATGAAAACATTAGTTATTCATAATATACAAATCTATAAAAATAAAAATTATAATCTAGAAACTGCAATTGACCAAAAATCTTTTGAAATTAAGGTATAGATTAAAGTAAACTGATTTAATTTTAAGACAAATTATTGTTATCAAACTAAGTATTTTGTCAAACCAGAAACAATGGTATGATCAAGAAAATAGTATGATTATAAATATCCAGTAGTGGATATGCATTTTAAGAAGAAGACAGACTTGTCTGAAAAACCACCGAAACAAAATTTATAAAATTGTTATTATTTATTATTATTATTATATATTGAATATAATTTAAACTATACACAATGGTTATTTACATGCACTAACTGTCAGCTATCGGGGTATTTATAAAATTATCATAATTATGTATACGTACTCTAAAACGTCAATAACTGTCTAAAACGTCAGTAACTGTCAATTATCGGTGTATTCATAAAATTATCATAATTATGTATACGTACTCTAAAACGTCAATAACTGTCTAAAACGTCAGTAACTGTCAACTATCGGTGTATTTATAAAATTATCATAATTATGTATGTACTCTAAAACGTCAATAACTGTCTAAAACGTCAGTAACTGTCAACTATCGGGGTATTTATAAAATTATCATAATTATGTATACGTACTCTAAAACGTCAATAACTGTCTAAAACGTCAGTAACTGTCAACTATCGGTGTATTTATAAAATTATCATAATTATGTATGTACTCTAAAACGTCAACAACAATTTGACAATGTTCGAAAATAATCAAAAATTTACAATTGTTTTTGACTCATCAGTCGTAAATTTGCAAGTTCTTTCATCGGAAATTTGTTGTGCCAATCCATACAACTACACATTAATTTTACTGTTACTGTTACTGTCAAATTATATTTTTTACTTGTATTCTCACTTAAAAAATGTAAAAATGACAAAATCTTAATGGTAATTAAAGGTATTATTTTTATTATTATGGGGTCAATTATGATAGTCCACTGTCCACATAAGGAAATAGTCAATTTTTGTTATTATAATTTAAAATTCTACTGAGTTATTATAAGTCCACTTGGTTGAGAACTTCAAGTCAACTACAATTTTGTTGTTGACTTTGAAGAATTAAGAATATTTTTTTTTTTTTTTTTTTTAATTTAATAAAAGTTATTACTTAATTAGATAATTAATAAAACATTTTTAGGAAAATTTTTAATAACAAAAAGCAGCTGGAAAAAGTAGTCAAAAATTATTATTTGAATACATAATATTTAACAAACATTTTGAAAGAAAAGTATACGTATTTAAAAACACAATTTAGAATATTAAAATTGAATGAAAAACTATTAGTATTAACGTATTGTAAGTAAAATATCAAATCACCATTTAGAATATTAAAATATAAATTATTAAAATATACCTAACTCAATTAATCTTATATTTTTTTGACAATGAAAATTTTGTTAACAATGGAAACATTTCTAAAGTCAATTCTATTCATTTCAGTGGACTTTATTTTATTTTCAGACTTTTGAAAGTCAATTTTATTCATTTCAGTGGACTTAATTTTATTTTTAAATTTTTAAAAGTCAATTCTATTCATTTCAGTGGACTTTATTTTATTTTCAGACTTTTGAAAATCAATTTTATTCATTTCAGTGGACTTAATTTTATTTTTACATTTTTGAAAGTCAATTCTATTCATTTCAGTGGACTTTATTTTATTTTTAGACTTTTGAAAATCAATTCATTTTAGTGGACTTTCATAATTGCGATAATTTTTTTTTGTTCAGACTTCTCAAAGTCAACTCCATTTCATTTCAGTGGGCTGTCATGAATGACTTCTATTACTATTAATAATTTTACTATTTAATCACAATGTCAAATTATAATCAGTAGGTATTTAAGAACTAGAATATCGGCTTAAAGGAAAATATAACTTTTATATTACTTTTTTTATTGTTAAAATTTAAGAAAACCTAATGCAAGCATGAAATTTGTTAATTTTGATTCCGAAAACATAAATATAACAATAACGCAATTAATTGCTAAGATGAATGACGGTAAAATCAAATGCAAATGTCCTCAACAGAATATGATGATTATCAAATTATTGACGTTTTATTAAAAAATACCAAATACAATTTTGTAGAAGCACATTTTAGAAAAATACATTACATAATTGATTCAATCCAGCCTATGATCTATATTAATAATCTACAATCGAAGATTAATGTTTAACTAAATTAAATTTCAGTTCAATAGAATTAATATAATTTATAGAATATGTTGTAGGTTTTAAGTGAAACATTATTAAAGTTATATTAGAACCCCAGGTATGTATCACAAATTTTTTCAAATATTTTAATCGATCTCAGTTATTACACCATCATCTGATGATAGTGTAATAACCGAAATCAATTAAGATATTTAATAAAAATTATGAAACATACCTACAGCTCTAATATTTATTTAATTTTAATAGAATGAAGCTTTAATTAAATAATCTGATGTTGATCTAATTTTAGAACAATCTTTTACAATAATTACTAAATTAGTAAATTCGAGAAAGATCAATTTAATAAACGTATATGATCATGATTTTTGACGTTCTCTGTGCAGATTAATAGTAAACAAACAACAAAGCAACAAAAAAAAAAAACAGAGTACCCATCATCATCTCATTACCAGTCATCACATCAATTTTGAAACGAAAAAAAAAAAAAAAAAAAAAAAAAATAACAATAAAAATAAATTTTACTCCCAAAAGCAAATATTTCCCAAAAAAAAAAAAAAAAAAAAAAAAATGTTAAAGTCAAATGTTAGCGTTCGACTTAAGTTTTGTTTACAGAAAGCATAACAATTGTCATGTAAACAGGATAAGAAACCCACCACCACCCTCTCCCCAATTTGAATTTTGCATACTGCTTTACAATATTATCCCTTTTTTGTTTTTGTTTTTTAATTCATCCCTTTCTAACAATACCATCACCATACATGCATATCCAACCACATTCATATTCAATTGTTTACACAATTCTATTCATATGGGGTTGATATTCGTATGTCTGTATGTATGTGTCTATATGAAGAAGATTCGTTTTTAAATGTTCTTTTTTCTCTTTCTAAAACCAAATATTTTTTTTTTTTTTTCAGTTTTTCTTATTTTTCATATAGAAATCAGATTTTTAACACTTTCCTTTAACATACCATTATCCTGTTACCATACTTAACTTTTGCATAATTTTTTTTTACTCCTTTTTTCTTTTTGTTTCTTTTCTTAATGAAAAATAAAAAGAAAATTAATTTATTCAGAAATATATTATATAAAAATTATAATAGAACAAAAAACGAAAAAAAAAAGAAAAAAAAACCGAGAGGTACTCATAAGAGAATAATTTATTTGTATGAGCGAACAGTTATTGATATATGTATGTTTTAGGAGATATTATATTGTCTTGTTGTGGGAGTCTATTTTGTTTTAAATGCCATTTTTTTTTTTTTTTTTGTAAGTATTTATCTGTCTTAGTTAGTGTTAAGTGCTGACCACCCTCAGGATATTGTTCAATAATATGCTGGATAGGCCCCACTCCCTTTGTTAGGGGAACGCTTTTACCAAGTGATGAAATTTGCTACGAATAAGCACTTCGCATCCCAAGAACAGATGTTCAATAGATTCTTCCCCTATTTCACATACTCTACATAAGTTGTTTTCGATTAGCTTATATAAAGACGCTGATTTATTAGGCTGTGTCCTGTTATTACCCCTGCCAAGATATGCATTTTTTTGTATAAATTTTGGATATTTATGTTTTTTTTTATTGTAATAAACGTTGTGATTAAAACCAAATTAAAATAAACATAATAAAAATTTACACAATGTTGCCAACTTTTTTTTACGCATAAAGTTGGCAACTCAGTTTTTCGATATCGTATTAGGTTTGAGTTTTTTTTAAAGACATTTATGATCTAACCGTATTTCTGTCTGTACTATAGAAAGCTTTAGATCGATGAAGCACACATCCAAGTGGGTGTTGTATTCAATTGATTTTTTGATTGAATTTGAATATATATAGAATGAGATGTCTCGGTTTTGGCGGAATCTATTGTTTTGTGCTTAATTAATTTTTTTTTTAAATAGAAATTTGTAAATAGCTTAATTATTATGTGTTAATTAACCACACATGCTCAAAACTTTTTAAATTACTTTTATCATGGGTAGTATTGATCATGCTTCCAGTACTCAAGTAATATACTCAATATCAATATATAGGA
The DNA here is from genome assembly GCA_963942445.1 of Argyra leucocephala. Taxonomy (NCBI): domain Eukaryota; kingdom Metazoa; phylum Arthropoda; class Insecta; order Diptera; family Dolichopodidae; genus Argyra; species Argyra leucocephala. The sequence continues at coordinate 4,500,265 of OZ012681.1, read as the reverse complement.
CCTTACCAAAGGATCATTTTGATTGTAAGCATTTTCAAGATTCATATACAAATAATTGCTTTAATACTGACAGTCACAATTAAACCAATTGGGCTTCGATGACAGTGATAACACACTCCTACCAATTGCAAATATACTAGATACTACACACATGATAATAGAAAAATTTGAATTAAATAATTAAATATTTATTTTTTGATTGATTTACTCGAAAATTATTCTTAATGTCATATACAACACAATTAAACTTGTATTAATAATGATAAATAAAGAAAATTAAAGAAAGAGATCAAGAGGAGAAGTGAGAGAGAGAGAAAGAGAGAGAAAGAAAGAGAATTGATGTGATAACAATTTACATAAACTGTTACATAAACATTTAATAACGGTATATATATTATATATGTATATGCAAATATTGAGATGCGTATTATAGACCTGTGTATATATATATATATATGTATATATACTTTCTAATAACGGTTACAAAATATATATAAATATATATAAAATATATATGTAATGTCATACAACTATTCCACAATATGAACGTGCGCTGTCAATATGTACATTAATACCTACCTATAATAACGGTTTGTTTGCATAACCAATTTTTGTGTTTTCATTTTTATTTTCTTATTGTTTTTATATTACTTTTTCCTTCTTTATTTTTAATATTTTATTTACATAGTATGAATGTGTGTGTGTGTATTTAAGTACACAGGAATCTTGTTTGTATATGTTGCATATATACCTATATATATATATATATACACTTCACGTTGGCTTAGATACATAATAAATTTTCTGGAAAATATGAATTAAAGTTTTCCATGAAAATAAGAAAAATTTTCTTTTTTTGTTTAAAGAGAAAACAAAAAAATAATAAAAATAAAAAATGTCAAGCAGTGGAGATCTTTACGAATTGAATTTTTTTTTTTTTTTTTTAAGAATATTAAACAAAAAAAAGAAAAACCGGGTATGTTTTTATATGTTTTTATATGTGCGGTTCATTTTATTATAGGTACATGTAATTGTGTGGTATTGAGCTTAATTGAAAGCTTTTTTTTTTCTAAAAAAATTATATAAAAATAAAATAATAAATAGCTAAGTATTTATTTATTATGCCTATATGTTTGCATATATTATGTGTATATATTTAAATTGTAAAATAAATTAATATACATATATGTAATATATAAATATTTAATTATATGCAATTACAGTTAGTGGTTAATATTAAAATTGCCAACCAACAGGGTTATTTGAGGATTTTCTCAATTGATATGTGGGAGTTATAAAAATTTCTGAGTACTTACTTACTTAAATTTGCATTTAATAAAATTAGAAAATTTTAAAATAATAAAACAAAAAAGTAATTGTATACAGTAGTGTATGGTGTGTATTTAAATGAAATGCATACGTATATGTATTTGAATTATATTATGTGAAAGTTATCATTTTGTGTTCAGGTTGAATATGTTACAATAAAATAAGTAGATTTAATTTTTTTCTTTCTTTTGTTTTTGTATAAAAAAGATAAGTGACCATTTTCGTATATATGCTAAGGATAGTGATCTAGTTCAAATGTCTAGCACTTAGTATAGGATATATTTCATTAAATTACATTTTGAGCTACCAACGAATTTCTATTGTGTATGTATGGGGTATTGTAGCCTCTCCTGTTCCTCAATTCAATTGTATAAGAGGTGCATTAATGTTTTTAGTTTATCTAAGAGTATGACAACACCCATTATAATTTTTTAATAAAATTTTGCAATGTGTTGATCTATATTATCTAAGTTATATTCCCTCTACGGAAATCTTACATCTTGTATGTAAGATTTATACATATTTGAAATGTTTTTTTTATTTATGAAATATGTAATGATATATGTTGTCAATGTATTATCATATATTATGGAAGCCATAAAGGTATGTACCACAACAATATCTCCGTACACTCTTCACGAAAAATAGTACTTTAAAATACTTCAGAGTGGTAATGGAACGCTAGTTTTTTTTTTTTCGTATTACTGTCACCTACCTTTTATCATAGAGTGTAGTATAGGTAGTTGAAAATGGAAAAACATAATATACTTTATATAAGATGATTTCATCCAGATAAAAATGTAAAAATTGCCAATTTTCGAAAATAATGAAATTTTTATTAAAACAATAAAACCTCAAACTGTCAAAACCTAAAAATATCAAAAACCATTTTAATCACCTCATGTGGTATATTTATTTCCAACAACACTATTTTAACATTCTTAGGTTAGTTTTATCAGTTAAATAAAACCTCAACACAATCAAATCGTAATCGCAGGATGGTTCAATTTTTTTTTTTGAACAAGTCTGCGTTAAGATTTCGGCACCTGTTTGAATTTCATAGTGATATCACATGACACTTGTGTAATTGAGCAAATTTCCCTTGAAATTAATTGACTTCACTGATTTATTTTTCCTATTTTGTTTCTTCGATAGTTTGTGTATTCAATAAATAAAATATTTTCATCGTTTTAATTATTAAACTTATTTGCAAATGCATATAAAAATTAATCAAAATTACAAATACAATGTACGAACTCAGAAATTGACATTACCGCAATAACAGCGTTTGCAAATGACATAACCTAATTTTAAAAATCAAACGTAGAATTACAATAGATTTGAAAATGTTTCGTCTACATCAAGGTCAAACCTGTCAAAAAAAAAAAAAATTAAAAAAGAAAAATAACTTGTACCTATTTAAAACAAAAAAATGGTGGCTTCAAAAAATCATATTTGACATTTATTCCACTTACTATGTAAACATAGTAAACATTTAGTTATAACAATTTTTAATTATTTATACTTGTATTGCATATGTTATTGTCCTTTTCTTTAATGCATATATGGTAATTTCAAATTTAAGTACGTAACTAAGCATTTAATATTTTTGCTGAATTTTGCTAAAAAGAAAAAAAAAACATTGCTTTTCTCCTGTTTGCTTTTTGGACTACATAATGTGCATATATATTTTAACACGTGCACGTTTTATAAAAATTAAAAGTTTTTATTTTTTATTTTCCTTTAAACACGTAATGAATTATATGACAATTTAATAATTCTATCTCTCTCTTATCCATACCTACACATTTATTCTTGTAATTATGTGTTATTTTTATGTTATAAATTTACGAGTAATTAACCAAAGAATTTCAATGAAAATATTCTGTATTTAAATACATTATTTTTTATAAATATATAATTAATTACATGTAGGTATACAGACATAATAATATATATAAATAAAATTATATTTATAATTTGTATACACATACAATTTATATAAAATCATATTTTTTATAAAAAAAAAAAAAAATTAAAGAAATTCAAAAATTCACATTTATATTCCAGCAGGTGTGAAATTTTCACACAAAAAATTTTCTAACTAACCAAAACAAGCTAAAAACAAAAAAAAAACACAAATCAAGGAAAGAAAATTATAAGAGCTTTTCTATATAAAATCCATACATATGTATGTATATATTTATGTACATGATTAATCAAATTATTTATATATGAATATACCTTATATAGATAAAAAAAAAAAAAAAAAAAAAATTAAAAAAATTAATAAATAAATACATAGAAAAATTTATCATATGATAATTATATAGGTATCCACCTTTGATTCTAGATAAATTATTATATTAATGTTAGTGAGTAAAAACAAAATTGTTTATGTTTCAGTTGTTATAAAATATATATTATAAAAATAATCATACATAATTTAATTACAGAGTGATTAAAGATTTAGGAATGTATTTGAAACAAAAAATAAAAATGTTTTTACATATTCTGTCAATGTTCTGTAATTTATTCTGTATTTTATTTTATCGCTATCAAAAATTAAAATAATTTTAAATAGTTAATAGAAAATGTGAAAACTCTTTAATAAAATTTTATTTAAATAACAATAGATATAGATATACCTAATTGTGATTGACAATTATATTTTTATTTACTTTATCTATAATTTATTTTTCAATATTGTTGTCATTTTAAGCTTTACACAATAAAATTTTATTTTATTTCAATTTTTTCTATACTTGATATTAAGTGTTACCAGTTAAATAAATTCAAATTTCATTAACTAAAATTGAAATGCTAGGTTCATTTTTACATGTTTATATTGACATTTATTCTGTCAGTTTCATTACACCTCTAGAAGATATGACAGTAACGCGATGATTGATTTGTGTCAAGTTAATTGTTTTACCAGAATTATTTATTTATTTATTTATTTAAGAATTCTCAAATGAGCCCAATTGCTCATTTAAAATTCAAAATATAAAAAATACTAATATAATTCAATTGGAATAACAACTTTTCGCCATCTACATACCAATTTATTTATTTATTTATTTGTTTATCACTCGTCTCTATACAATATAATATATTCAAAGGAGAATTAGACAGGAAATATTGTTACTAGTTTTTTTTTTTTTTGTTTTTTTTTTTTTCTTTATTTCATTTATTCTGCTACATATAAGACGATTAGTCTTTTAAGCATGTAACTAGAATCCATAATTTAAAACTAACAAAACTAAACATATTAGAAAATAACAATGAAAAATGTTAAAATGTAAGAATATAAAGTGCTTAAACTATAACTAGATTAAATTACCAAATTAATAAAAATAAAACATATATATATTACATATATAGAGATATAAAAATAAAAAAAAAAAAAAAAACAATGCTAGTTTTAATTGATTTACTCAATTATATAATAGTGGTTTTCATAAACAAGTAATATTTGTAATATTGCTTATATTGACTAGTATTTTGTTCATAAACAAAATGTTGCAATTGAAGTTTGTTCATAAACATTTTAAGCTTAGCAGAAAAACTGGAAAGTTATGGTACAGATAGCGCATGACAATCGGTTGTGCTGCTGTTCATATTTATAACACAAAACTGTAATAATGTTGAAATTTTAATAAGCCTGTTAAAATAAATAATTTCAAATCACACTAATACAAAGCATTTCCCACATACAATCCATTATCTAACTTTTAATAATTTATCCTAATTTCTAATTAACTAGAAAATACTTTTTCTACACAGTTCTTATTGTGTATACATACTTATTTTCATTAATTATTTTTATTTTTTTTTTTTTATCATAAAAATGTCAAATGTCAAAAAAGTGTTTCCAAAATGTCAACAATATAGTTAGTAAATGTTAACTAACTGATGTTATTAAAAATGTCAACAAATACAAAAAAAGAAAGAAAAAGCAAAAAAAAAAAACTAAATCCAAAAGAAAAACTGTCAAAAAATTAACCTATCAAAAAAAAAAAAATTCTTTTTTCTCTCTCTCTCTCTCTTTTTCTCCACATAATAAAAAGGCGCCTACTAAATGTCATCTATTTAATCTTTCTTATTTTATTTTTAAAACTGTCAAAACCTAAAAATATCAAAAACCATTTTAATCACCTTATGGTTATATTTATTCCCAACAACACTATTTTAACATTCTTAGGTCAGTTTTATCAGTTAAATACAATACAAAAAAATAACAACAGAAAAAGAAAAAATATATTCAATGTTGTTTAAATTTCTTATTATATAATGTAAACGAGCTCATTAAATTTATAAAATATTGCCTTCTTTCAAAAGAATAAATAAAAGTAAAAAAGGCATTAAAAAAAAAAAAAAAAAAAAAAAAACTTAACCCTGAAAATTCACATTTACGCTTATGATTTTCTTTTTATTTTATTTTTTTTTTCCATTTTTTGCTTTTATTTTTCTTTTTAGATTTTGATTTTTTTATTTTATATTGTACTTGTGAAAATACACGAAAGATTAAAATGACAGCTAAAAGAGAGTAACTTTGATTTATACTGTAATTTTTCATTTGGTAAAGATGAACCAAATGAACTGTAAAGAATGTGTGTAAATTTATATATATAGAAAAAAAAATATACTTATATGTATCAAACACACAATATATATATATACATTTATAATATATACAAATATCCTTTATTTTTTTTTTTATTAAATATAAGAAAAAAAAATCGGGAAAAATGAAAAATAAAGAAAAACAGAAAATTTTGTTTTATCTATCTCTTTTATTCCCCACTCTCATATTTTCTCTTTCTAACGCATTCATTAACAACACACTATAGAAACAGAAGTTCTATACAAAAACAAAAACATTGAAATAAAGTTTTCAATATTTTATAACTAGGTGAAAGCTTTTTTTTTATTTATTTTTTTTTTGTTTTAAACAACTTTGGAACGAAGTTGTTGTTGATTTTTTTTTTTTCATTATCCTGCAAGGATAAAACTTGGAGAAATTTTATATTATGTACTTATTTATATATATAAATTTTGTATATATTTAAAACATTTATTCAAAAATAAATAATCTTTTATATATTATATAAAGGGAATTAAATTTTATTTTTCTAAAGTACATATATATAGGTATGAGTACATAAGGTGTATATTATGAGTTATATGTAGAAAGCCGGAAGAATTATATTTTCTAGGTATTTGTTAGTAGTTGTATTATAGAAGTGTATTATAATAGTCGTCGGTTTGAATTATAATAGTTTTGCTGTAATATGGATTTAGTTTGAAAATAGTATAAAAATTATAAATTTGAGATAGTAGTAGTTTGTAATTTAATGAAATACACTTATGTACAATTGGAAAATTTGTTAAGAAATTTATTTTATCATTTTTTTTTTATTATTCATTGTGTATTCCCTAAAGCATGTTGCACCAATATTATCACGTGTTTAAACTGGTTAACAGTTGGATATTGTTGTTGTTTTTTTTTTTATGAAAACTTTGTTTAAAGCTTAGGGAATAGAAATCGATTGAATTTTTGTTTTTATTTTTGTTTTTGTATTTTTGTAGTTTATAAAAATTACCCGTGGTACAGTTTCATTTGTACAAAAAAAAATAAAATTGAAAATAGAATTTATACAAATTTTTTATTATTAAAGTATTTTTTGAGGATTTTTAATAAATTGACATCTGAATTTTTTTTTTTGTATATATACATATTTATATATAGTCATAAGAAGAAAATTAAGGTTAGATTATGTTAGAGAGGTTTTATTTTTAATTGGTCAATGAATTCAACCTAATAAGAATTGGTTTTTCTTTCTTATAGTCTAATTTTGGTCCTTACTAAATATTGGTGGTATATCGGTCAGAAACGAACAGCATCCAACATGTTATATAATAATATATTATGCTGTATAGCATTACGTTACAAAACTTACTTAATATTCAACAAAAATCTGAAAATTGAACTGATTCGGTAAAATTTTACTAAAAATCCTAAAAGTATGCAATTTTTTGGATAACAATTTTTTGGCTTTTATTGTCTTTCATAAACTAATTTTTATATTATTATATGCAGGACAATCTTAAACACATTATTTTTAAAATATTTGACCGCTCCCCCCTTCATTGTCAAATTCCAAACATATTGTATATACTTAATGTTTATTATGTATATACTTAATTATTTTATATACTTAAGTACATAATATTACGAATTTATATAAATCATAAAAAATTATTGTTGATATGCTAACTCATATTTACTGCGAATTATCACTGATCAATCAAAATTATTTATTAAGCAATATTTCAGTATAAAAGTTTGTTTCGCAAATTATTGTTGAAATTGTAAAAAATTTGGTACACATATCCAATCATAGTCATCAAATAAAAAAGATTCGAGTCTATACCTCTAGTAATTTTTTCGTTAAAAAAAGAAATCCGTATACACAATTGTGAATTGATATGATATTATTTTCATTCGTTTGGTATAGGTTAGGATCTTATTAGCAAAATATTATTCTGAAATTTAAAGTAGAACAGACTATTGTTACATTTATAATATCATTTTTTCTATCATTTACACGATTGTCATTTCAAATGACACTATAAATATAAACAGTAATTTTTTGAATTATTTTTTAACATGTTTTTTGCTATTTACATTTGAAAATTCAAACAGTGAACACATGCTTGATCATAAAGAAATCATATGGTTTTAAAAACAAACTATTGTTGACATACTTCGATAGGTTTTTCCTGAGTGTTTAAAAACCCATGGAATAAAACCACCATAGCAATGGGGTTATATTATATGCTATCAATCCCTGCTAATGACGACTCAGATTTCTTAATTTTTTTTGAGTACTATTATAATATATAATATTATTTATTTTTATTTTTCAGTTCACTAAAATGATGAAATTTTACATACACATTTTAACTGTCATTTACAAAAAAACTGTCAAAAAAATTTGACATTCCTTCACTTAAAATTACAGTTCGTCCAATACACCATCACTTCAAATGACAGTTTCGGACTGAAATGATAAATGAAATGTTGGTCTGCACCCAACTTAATAATTTCTTTAAAAAATGTATTTGGTTCAATTCAACCATACATTTTCCCTAATTCGACCCTTTAAAAAATTATACCCTGAATCAAAGTAAATTTTTTTTTGTATATTTGAGTTGATTAACTTTATTTGTTTTCACCTTAAAATAAGTATACTTTTTTACTCTATTGGTAAGACTGGATTAAGCCGAGAATATAAAATTGACATTTAACAAACAATGTTGTAAACTGGTTACGACTGTCATGATTCTAAACTTAACTAATATCGTATTTTTATATATGATACAATATCGTTTTTTTTTTTTATATATAACTAACACTCTTTCTGTTAGGTAAACCAAAGTTTCCTTAAATCTGTCTCTAATACTTCAATTCATTCAAAAAAAAAAAAATGTCAAATTTAAAACGGCATTTCTTTGTTTAACCCCATTTCAAAAAATGTTTTTTCAGATCTTCTTATTTTTTATGCTGAGTCGTCTTTTCTCAAAATTATAAAAAAAAAAAAAAATGTGTAAATCCCAATAGTTCGATTATTATAAAGATTCCTTTTTCTATTCTGCTTTTCATTTTTAATACCCATATAAAATATGATCTAAATAAAACAACAAAAAAAAAAACCAAATAAAAGGACAACGGATATGTATTTATGTATATATATATATATACTATCTATATACTGATTATTTCACATAATAATATATTTGTAGGTAAATATGTATTTCGATATGTGAAAATTTGAAATACATGCGCTCTAACCAAAAAACATAATTTTTTGTTTCTTTTATTTTTCGTTCTTGTTTTTTTTTTTTTTTTTTTTTTTTAAATATTCACTAAAGTGCAATAAAATTTATGACATTCTACAAAATGTTGTCAAAAAAAAAAAAAAACAACAACAATAAAACTTTATCATTAAATTTTACAAATACACGTTATGTGAATGTATGCATAATTTGTTAGAGTATTGGTTGAAGTACTTTTATAAATTATTCCAGACTCACAAGTTGTATACATACCACAATACTGGAATACTCATAACAAAAAAAAAAAAAAAAAAATGAAAAAAAAGACAAAACTATAACAGAAAAAACACACTAAAAAATAGACCAGTCACCCACCACAACATCATCAACTTCATCAATATCAATAATAGATTTTTCCGTGTATTTTATACGTGCTTTTACGGAAAAACCGGAAAATCCCAAAAAAAGAAAAAATAAAACAAAATAAAATAGAAAAAATAAAAAGGACATACATATTTTCTATATATATATATATATATATATAATAATAATAATATGCTTGAAATTATATCAACAACAACAAAAACAACAACAACAACAAAAGCGAGAATAAGTAGACAACACAATGACAACGGTATTGGTATACAAAATTATAATAACGGTGAAAAAATAATAAAAACATAAACATAAAAAAAATTAAACTAACATAATATTCTCTACGTTATAAGGATTCACAAGGATATTTATTCTTTTTATCTATTAAAAAAAAAACATTTTTTTTTATGTTTTTTTTTCTTTCTTTTACTGCTATGATACAATTCAAATATTAAAAAGGAACCTATACCAAATACAAAATGAAAATAGAAAATAGAAAAAATGAGCAGTTATCCTTCTACTCCTTCCTCTCTCAATGTTCTAGTATTATTTTTTTATTTTTGTTTTTATTCTTTTATTTCATAAAAATATAATATATATATATATACATGTACTTCAAATGTGAACTCCAATTCAATATAGGTACCTCATAGTTAGGTATAAAAATATTAAAATGTGATATGAGTGGAATGAAATAAAAACTAAAAAATCTCCACCAATTTATTCTACAATTTTTTTTTTAAATCATTTGTTTTTGTTATGTACGTACATTGGTTAGTATCAACGTTTGTTTGCATATAGAAAATTTTATATTTTTGCAATTGAATTTATTATATATTATGCATATAATATATATATATGTATTTATTTTGTTTTGTCTATGTGTTGGGAAACAAGAAAATAAAACAAAACTAGGTTGGTTCACAAAAAAAAGGAAAAAAAAATTAGTGAACTGTCATGTACATAGTGATTTGTAACTGTCAAAACTATTTACAAATCACAATTTATTTTTACATAATATTAATTTTGTGATCATTTTGGTAACATGATTTAAAAAAATTGTCATGACCATTTTTGTGATCACAATTAAATTCTAAGAAGGATGAAATTTGCATTTTCATAAACAGGATTTTTATCAAACGCAGTATGACATGACATTTGCATTATCATATGATTTTAGTTTATGACGGTCACACTACAATAATTTATTGACGTTTATGAACTCGCATTTTAAAATTTTGTTTTCATTGGTTTTACTTTTGTTTACAATTTCAAATTAATTTTGTAGCAAATTCAAAATAAATGAGTAGTATATATGTATATACAATAAGTATGGAGTTGATAAGCCAATAACTTGATAAATAAATGCTCGAAATATTGTAGATAATATAATATAATATATATTATATATATATATATATATATGTTTTATATATTTAATATAAACTTGCAGTACGGTACTTAATTAAGCACGAAAAGGTGATTCTATCTAAGTTACTGTCAAGAGCATAAAAAAAAAAGCTTGGAACAATTTATGTTGATAACTTCTTGCCCTTCACCCTCCGTCATTTTAAAAATTTAAACAAAACTGTCAAGACAAAAATTGTGCAGTATGAAATTTGCTAATTAGCTGACTTTGACATAATGACATAATGTCAATGTAGTTTATAAACTGTTAACAAATGAATAAATTATTTATGAACACATGACATGATTAATGTATTGCATTATGCGTTTTTGAAAAGGCCATACGATAGGTCTCGCTATCGATAATATACGAATAATAAAAATAGTAAAATACATCCTCGAAACAAGAATGATCATGATGACCAAATGATGATGATGGTTATTGTGATGTAATTACTCAAAAATGTCTGAATACCGCATTAAATTCTTATTTCTTTTGTAACCTTGTCCCAAACTTGTATGTACCTCAAACCTCTTACTTAATCATATTAGTTCTCGTTCATCGTATTGATTTTAGCAATGCTTTCTACCGATCTGTATTGACTTATTCAATCAAAAATTTAGAATTGTTTTATGTCATAATGCAATTTTTTTCTAAATACAGTTATGTAGTCTGTGTTCTATATGAGTAATATTTTATATGTAAACAGTGTGGAAAGCTAATTAACTTTTTTATATTCTTTATTCTTAACTAGAGAAGATCGAGTTAAGATTGCAATTAAAAAATATTCCACACAAGATTTGCAATTTGATTTTTATTTACGCCTTGATACTAAGGTGCCTATTATGTATTTCGATCTAAATTAATCGAATCGTTCATCGTTCATCGTTAAAGTTATTCGATTGTGATCGTTAGTGTCATTATGTATTTCGATGAAAATTTGATCGAAAGTGTTTAAAAATGCTGCTATTGTAAAATTCAAATCTACGATGAAAATGACATATGTTTCATTCTTTAAATGTCAAATTCAAATTATTATACGAAAAAAAAACAAAACAATAGTCTTATAATTAAAAATTTTTAAGTTGAAAATAAGTTGAAGTGTTTAAATAAAATATAACTATAAAATTATAAGTTTTTATAAATAAAATGATTTAAGCAGAGTTAAATTTTTCAATTTCTGACAGTGCTGAAAAACGCTTTCAAATTGCAGAATTAAAAAGCAAGCGAACATATATTCGGGATTATTCTAATCCACTAGATTTGGAAGATTATACGTATGTTATTTAAACATAAATTTGATGAGTTATTATCTACATTATTAAAACTATTAAATTAGGACAAAAATTGAAATAGCCAATAAGTAACAATTCCAAATATAATTAAATTGGTTAGTGTATTAAGATTCTGTGCGGTTTGTACCAAGCAAATGATTTTCAACGTAGGAAATGATTTCCATGTCGGACTAGCACAGCTAATTTTTTTTTGTTCTTAAAGAAGTTTTATATGTATTTGCAGTTTATAATTATGTGCAAAATGGATCAAATTTCATTACGCACTAGAAGAAAAAAGTCAGGCAAACATTATTTTTATGATTAAAGCAGAATTACTGAAATAATTGGAGCAGTAGATGGAAAGCTTATTCAAATTAAATCACCGGAGCAAAACGTACAACATTTATGTTATAGTAGAAAGGGATTTTTTAGCATTAATGCAATTCTGATAAGTTTATACTTTATTGTAATTAGTTTACATTATTATAACAGTTTTTGTTTTTAGATATGTGATCATAATCAGGTAATTGGTTTTGTGAGTACAAGATAATCTCTTTGGAAAATTTATAATGGTTTATCATTATTTTCACTAACTTTTCGTATTGCAGTTTATTTGTAACTGGCCTTTCATTCCTATTAAAATTTATTTCAATCAAAAATTATTATGAAGAATAAAGTAAAATACCTACTTTCATTTCCTACTTTTAAATTTATTTTTATTTCAAAAAATATAATAAATATAAAACAAAACACCAAGTGTCCAATATAAATAAAATAATATAATGTCCAATATAAATAAAATATATTTGTATCTCTTTTATTTTATCCTTTCAATTCAAAATTGAAATAATTTGTACAAAATCTCTCTTTCGATGTCTCTTTCGTGGTAAAATTTTACATCGGTAAACTTTATCGATTTCGTCGACAATTTCTGAACGATATCGTAATACATAACGGCAATTTTGCATTTTGACATTTCGTTCGATCAAATCGTAATCGTTATCGAAATACATAATAGGCACCTAAATATCAACAAAAGTATTGCCGTTTTTGTATTCTTTGAACTGTCAAATAAAAGGAAAAATTAACCAAAAATAGTTTTGAAAACTAAACTGTGTTTTAAAACTAAACTGTGTGTTGGCTCTAAAAAGGGAGATAGCTTAGACAAAAAAAAAATAGATCGCTTCAAAGACAACGAATTTCCTAAATTTGAATTTGGGAAATTTATTTTATATATAAAAAATCATTTTTAAAACGTCAAAATCATCTGTTGAAAAAAAAATATTTTATTTTTATTTACTAAAAAATTTGTTAAAAAAGTGCTGCCGTTGTAAAGAAACTATGTCCGATATTTTAAAAATATGCCTTATCAAATTATAATATCCAAAAAAAAATTTAAAATATCCCCAATAAATGATATTTAGTGTTCTTGTCGTGTACGCATTGAGTTCTCATATAAAATAATGTCATTTCATGTGATTTCCCTTTTTATAGTCAACAAAATATTTAGAATCTTAAAATGTTGACTAGCTAAAATCCACCTTTATTTCTTGAAATCGTTTTAACCTAAGCGTAATGTGAATTAATAATAGAAAAATGTACCACTCTAGAATGCTGTAATTTGTTGATTTGATTCCGGCGTATATCAAATCAATGCATAGAAATTTCAAATAAATCTATGAGAATTTAACACACCAATACTACTGTCAAAATACATACAAAACTAGACACACACACACACACACATAACTAGGATATAATATTTTCTTTTATTTTTTGAGTTTTATTTTTGTTAAAAAGGAGCATAATATTTTTTGTCTCATTCCCACCTCCTATGTGTTGTATATAATATATTATATTATGTGTATTAAAATTGAAAATCTGGGAATGAAAATGTGTGACGTGAAAATTGTATTGTTTTTCTTTTTGTTTTTCAGCTTTTGTTTTTTCGTTTTGAAAGTAGAACTTTTTTTTTTTTTTGTATAAATTCAAGGTATAGATTCTTTTCATTTTTAATGTTTATTGCGCTAGGATTAAAGAACGGTTTTCGATAACTTAATTTTTGTATTTAGTCTAGATTCATGCTCTAGTCTAAACGACAAATATATGTAGATACTATAGAATGATTGGTGCTAACAATTTTATAAAATAATTTAATACTTATAGAAATGAGTCTGTGATTGATTTTAGGGTATCACAATATCATTACAATTTATCGGTCTAAAGTCAGTGATTGATTAATACGGTGAATCTATTAAGATCGGAGGTTAAATAATTATAAAAACTAGTAAAAATTAGTTTCCTAAGATAGTAAAGAAGAGATTGCGATTGCATGTTCACAACAATTTAGAAATTCATTGTTGAAATATTAGGCTCAAGATCTAAGATGTCAATTGGCTCAAGATGTATTTTTGAGGAAAAAAAAATCTTTTAAACTTGTAATCACCTTAACGAAATGCTGACACTAAAAACTTTTAATATCAAAATATACCAATTAGATTAGAATATGTAGAGCTGTAAGTAAGGTGTACACTAGATTACCTGATAATGAGCAAAGAAAATTTTACCTAAAATGTGTAACGAAAATGAGCCTGACAAAATAGAATACCAGTTGGAAAGGTATTAGACAAATAAAAAATATTATGCTAAGAATGAATTGTAGCGAATTAGAAAAGCAAAGGCAGAAGTTGTAAACCAATAGGTGTAAAGATAACCAATAGGTCAAATTACGAACGTACGTTGGAAGTAATTTCTGTATGGGCTACTGATTTTCTTTTTTTTTAAATTTATTTTCATTAAGGTAAGAAAATAAAATGATAAAACTGTAAATTTTAAATATTAAATTTTGAATTCGAATTCGAAAACATGAATAAAGTTATATTTTTTTTTTTATCTATGACTTAAAGTTTTCCTCTTCTCATTTCATTTTATTAGAAAATAGTACCAAAACAAAAAAAAAAAAGCAAAACAAATAAAATATAATAAAAAGAAATCATCTTTAATATCATGAAGCTGTATGGTATACCATCACTATTATCACTGCTTTCAACCCAACATGAACACACACATACACAAACAATCAAAATAAAATAATCTTTTGCATATATGAATTTATATATATATATATGTATGGACTTATATATATATTTATATTTTCTTTTTATATATATATATATGTAAATATGTATATACATAATATATATATACATATTGATGGAATGATGATGATTCACTTGAAGGAATTTACAGCTATGTTCATTTTGGGATGAGAAAAAAATAGCCCAGAAAAATCATAAAAACAAAAACATAATAAAAAACTGTTTACTATATGAATAATATACCACCTACTGATGAATTGATCTATCTCTTTCCCTTGCACTCGTTATATTTAATCTCTTGTAATTTGAAAAAAAAAAAAAAAATAACACAACAATAACAAAAAAAGGAAAACTTAAAATACACAATATTTTTTTTATTTTTTTATAAGTTTATTTTGGAAATTGTACATATGTGTGTGTATATATATACTCGCATAGGATGGTTACCTCTTCTGACGCAACACATCTTTTTTTTTTCTTTTTGTTTTATTTTTGTTTTATTTTTAAAGTTAAAAATTCTTAAATCGTATTAAAGGGGAACAACTACTGTACTAGAGGTAGTATAAATCGAAAATAGTTAGAATAAAAAAACACTGAACTGTTTTTGACTTTAAGTTTCGATATTTTCATTTCAATTTCAATTTTGGGGCAATCCATATTCATTAGTGTATGTGACAAAATATTGTAAATCGTTGTCTTGCAAATAATGTGGATTTAGTTTGCAAATTTGAGATTTTCTACATTTTTTTAATCTACCTATATTGTCGTAATTAAAGATTTTCAAAGCATGGAAGTGGGGGTGTATTTTCAATTTATTTGTGTTTCATAACGAAATTGTCTCGTCTGCTGAAGTAATCGTATACAATATATTTCGGTGTTTCAACAAGCGATTTTCATAATTATCTGCTTGATTCCCAATGGTACTTCAATTTTCTACAATTTCAGCTTAAATTCTTAGATTACAGAATATTCAATGTTTTTGGTTTGTTTTTTAACTTCCACGAAAATTTAATCAATCTAATTGAATATAATTTGCTGCAAAAATCGATTGATGTCTGTAATTATTTTTTTACACACACACACACACACAATTCATTTAGTTTAAATTAAGATTGCCCTATAAAATAGTCAATATTTGAATAGATCCTTTTTTTTCTTTTTTTGCAACTTCAAGGAAAAATAAAACAAAAAAAACAAGAGTGGGAATTTTTTTTTTGTACAGAATTTTTGGTATTTGTTTTACCGTTATTACTGTTATTCTGCTACTCTTCTATCTGCATTTACAGATGGGGATGTAGGTTGTTTTTTTGTTTTTTTTTTGCCATGTGTATTTCTAACAGTTATACTTAGCTTTCATTTTTGTTTTGTATTATTGTTTTGGGAGAAGAGAGAGAGTAGTTATTTTTGGTTCAGGATATGAAAGCTGTACTATTTTGTGGTGTTAGGGGATATAAAACAAAAAATAAAAAAAAAAAACAAAAAACACTTATGTTATATGCATGTATATTATGTATATATGTATAAATATCTTATATAGATGTGCTAAATTTTGTATCCTGATTAGAAGGGAGTGAGTGGATATAAAAACAAAAAACAAAAAAAAAAATGAAATAAAAGGATAAGAAAAAAAAAGTAAAGAAAAAAAAAATGAAGAAAATAGAAATATTCTATACCCGAAATGTTTATCTTCTGAAACATAAGACCTATAATTTTTCATTTTACTTTTTTTTGTAGTTTTCGTTTCTAAGATTCTCGGTTATGAGGTGAACGTTTGCAAAAAAAAAAAACATTACTTTGATGATAAAAATTTTAATAAACATTTTCTACTTACTTGTCTTTTTTCAATAATTAACGTTTAAAAATGTCTTATAGGACATTTATTGTCATTCGTGTGAATGTGATGTTAATTATCGTCTACCGAATCGATGTTATCGACACGCGGTTATAAACGGATCTCTAATTTAAATATTTTATCTTACGAAACATTCACCAACAATACTAGAACTCATCAATAGGTAAAATAGTGTTCAGCTACCTAAAAAAGTGATTAGTTTCACAACTTATATATAAATTCAAAATAAATTCATATGTGAGTTATAAAAACTAAAGAAAAATTTCCTCTTAGTTTACTTTTTGTTAAAAAATTATAGTAAAAAAACAGTTTATTTTTTTAGGAAATTGCTTACTAATTGCTATCTTGTTTACATTTAATTAATTTTTTTAATAATAAATATAAAATGGATTAATCCAATTTATTTACCAAGATCAAAAAAATGTATAGCAAAAACCTTTGGTTTTTTCCAAAATTATATAATTTAAGGGTAATTGAATTATCATCCCAACATTAACTTGTTACACTGTTCAATTTATCTGTAGTTCAAATTTGCCAGACGAAGAAAGTGAATTTCAATTCATTATACAATTTTTTTTTATTAGCTACGTGGGGCCTAACCGCGTAAAAAATTCAAATTCACATAGCATATGCGAATATGAAATGTAACCGTACCGCGTAACAATGGCACAACAGAAACTGTAATACGTAGTACAAAAAATGCGTTAATATATAGTTTTTAAACACATATATATATATATATATAGATTTTCGGTCGATTACTAATCATCGATTATTCACATCGATACTAATTTCGCAATGTTAAGATGCGAAAATAATTTTGCGAAAGTTGCAATTCGCGGTTAGGTAGCTGCCGTCCATGACTTCATAAATATAGTAATACCGTAGTGTATACATAAATTGCAATACGAATCAGTTCAGTTCGTTCAAACAAGTTCAGTTTTTGGTTTATAATTTAGAAATTTTACTAACTACTGTTTGTAGCTATTTTCTGAATATCCTCGCTTCTATATTCAGATCTTCAATACTAACTATGGTCACTTAATAATATATTTTAAATAAATCTAAATAAAATTTTTATTTATAAATTTTTCCTCCAATTCCAATTCATAGTTTTAAAAAAAAAATTTATTATATTGTTTGGTTGTATGTGATTTGACAGTGTAAAATAATGTGACCTAAATTCGTTCTGCTTCTGGTTTTTTTTTACTATTGTAGTTTTCCATCTTTCAACTATCTTTAATTTTTCTCAATATTGTGTGCTCTAATAATATTCAATATATAAGTTTTTCTTATCGGGGTTGTTCATAGCCTATATGATAAATGATTAATTGTACTTTTAAATTCAGGGTTCATCTAATAATTGCTCATATTCGTATCCTAGAGTTGATGAAGTCAACTGTGTATATTTTTCTTCCTATTTTTTTTTTTTTATTTATTATTCCAACCATTAACGTTGTTCTGTGGGGTTGTTATGTAGATAAATTTTACGACTTTTTTTTTATATTTTTTTTGTTTTTTTTTTGTTTTTTTTTTATGTTTTCTACTCTATTCTGTAAGACTTTTTACAACATAATAAAAATGTAGTTAAGGTTTGGGGTTATAACATAAAAAAAAAGTATCCTTTCTTGTTAGGTTAGGTTTTTCCTTTTATTTTTTTTTTTTTGTTGTTGTTTTTATTTTTGTTTATTTTATTTGTTGCAAATCTTTTGTGTGGGCAGTATTCATTCTATTTTTTTTTTTTGCTTTTTGGTTGAAACAATTTTTGTTTGAATTTTAAATTGGGATTTGAAAGAGAAAAAAAAATAAAATATTTTTCCCCAAAAAGCCATTTTTTGTTTTTTTTTGTTTTGTTTTGTTAAAAATGATCTTCAGCATATTTACATACATTTATAAATATTTATTATATTATATGATATATATATATAGAAAAAAAATTATATGTATACATTTTAAGTGTTTCTCATAAATTAAAATATTAATTTTTGTTGTTGTTGTTGTTGTTGTAGTTTCATCTTGTTAAAATGCTATAACAATTAGAATATAAAATAAATAAATATTTAAGTAAAAGGAGTGAAGCCATAATGTTATCCTTGTTGTTATCGTTTAAGAGTTAAATGATTTTTTGTGTCCATAATATTTGACAAAAAAAAAAAAAAACAAAAAACAATAAATTGCGAGTGAAAACAATTATGAATGGATCAAAAGAAAAACTGGTTTTTGTCAAATAAAAAGCCAGCCAGAAGTATCTGTAAACAGATTCCTGTCTGTCAAAAATCAAAAATATTATATTATTGTATATATATATATATATATATATATATATATTATTAATTAATTTAATATGATTTTCATATTTATATGATATTATCAATATAAATACAATAGGAGGTTCTCAGTTTGTCATTGTTTGCTCTCTAAGTCTATCTATAAGGAGAAATCAAAGTTTAGTTTGGATTTTGCTTCCTATAATTTTGAGAGATACCATGCAATAACGATATCTGTTGTTGTAAATTCATATTGGCTTTGTAGTACTCCTATGTAAGTATGTTGTTTTTGAAATGCACCTTAATAAATCTTTGAAATACATGCCCATATCTGTGAAAAATAAATACCATCGTTACTTTTTAATCCGACTACACAAGTTGATAGTGACCAGTCCATTTTCTTTTGGAAAATCATTTTTTTTTTCACATAGAAGAAATTCATCAAAAAAGCCTTCAACTTCTGTTCTATGTGCCGGGGGAAAAACGAAGTGAAAAACTGTACCTACTTTACTGCACTAAAAACTCCCATCTTTTTGTTAAAATTAAAATTAGCCTAACTAAGACTAACCATTAATACGATTTTGTCTATATTACTTCAGATATCTTTGATCAAATGAAATTTCATTAGGAATTATTGAAAAATAAAAAATTTGATTCTAGCACAGTTCGAACGGTTTTGTCCGTTTGAACGGTGAAACTTCGACATTGACATATTCAGAAAAACGACTTTTATGGCGTACAGACAATTTTTTCAATCTGTAAAAGTTATTACCGTTGCATATTCTATTTCTGGAATGTCAATAGTGTATAGTAAATATGGTCTAGTATACTACCGGTTGTCGTACTCATGTGCGTATATTGTGTAGAGCAGATTAATGTTCTGAATTTGAAATACTCGAAAACCATTTAGCAATTAATTGTGTCGGTTCGATGCCACGACTTGAGTGACCTACATTTCGTTGTTTTAGGGGATTACTCGTCCAAGAACATCAAAACTAGTGCCACGTAGTGCAATTTTAAATCATTATTTGGTTTTCCACATAAAATTTTATATTGTTAGAAAATGGCTCACCTAATGTCATGGTTTTGCAAATCTATTGTGATAAATAATTTCTATCACTGGAGTTTGAATAGCATGTCTTGTTTGACATCGTGGTTTCCTATCGACCAATCCAACCTTCCTAACATTCCTGGAGTGAACATTCTTTTTGAGAGGCATTTTCTTCTTGAAGATTGTTTAAGCGACTCCCATTGGGGAGTAAACATCCTCCTCCAGGATCCAGTTGACGTTGGTACCTTGTTTCGCTATGATGAGTGCTAAAAATTTTCTTTAATTAATATCATACGCTTTTTAACCAAATATTATCAAATGTGTAAGTTTTTAAATACCTAACTATTATATTTATGTAATTTTCTGCAACACATTTAAATAACACTAAAAAAACGAGAGTAAGATAAAGTATATAATTTGATAATATGCACCACATCAAAACTAGTATGGGATTGTTTAGAAACACTCAAAACCTTGACAAAAATAAATAAAGTCACAATAATTTGGGTACTACGGCATTCTGGCATTGCAAGAAATGAAACTCCAAATTATCTAGGAAGAAAAGCATTGGACACGCCTTTGATAGCACCTTTCTGTGGGATTCTACTCAGCACAGCTAAGATGCAATTAGGGCAAAGTTCCTGGAAATTGTCAAACATGCCTAAACGATCGCTCAAGAAACTTAAAACTCTTCTAAGGGATAATAACAGGCCACTGCCTAATCAAAAAAATACCTTTATAAAATGTGTCTAGAAATAGAGAAAGAATCTATAGAACATCTGTTCTGTGAATGCGAAGGGCTCACCGGTAACAGACTTTGCCACTGGAAACAGCGTTCCCCGAACAATTGGACTTATCAAGCATGCCATTGAAGAATTTCCTGAGTGTAATCACAAAATCAGGTATTTTTAAGGACTCAGTGATTTAATAACAAACACGGGTTATCACAGTAAGCCCATTTGCGGTTGCGATGATATAAGAACAGAATCCCTCCCGAAATTCAAAATCTAATCTAATATAAGGCAATTACAACATTAACTAAAACCTATGTAGAATGTTGATAAAAATGTTTAATGTTTCAGGAGACGGTGGTTTGCTAAAATTTACATAAAAACAGACGTAGAGTTTTAAAAATACTGTACTTCTACTTTGTATTAATATTTTCTACATTTAGAGAACTCTACAATAACACTTTACGTAAATTACTCAATCTCTATGATGATTTTGACTTAAATACATAAATTTACAAGACAAAAATTGTTCTTTTAACATTTATAATTTTTTACCTAAGTTTCACTTTTAAAATTCCTAAATAGAAAAATGAATTCCCTTCCTTTTCTTTTCAATCATGTCAAACCTATTAACTTAATTTCGGAATAATAAAAACAAAATTTATACCAACATGACAATATCTTTTTGTTTTTTTTTTTTTTGCTTCTAGTTACAACTGTAATTTGACATTTAATTAAATAAATGTTACGTTTCCCATATACGTATGCATATACATACATACATAATCAAGGTTTGTAATGGAAATGTAAATTTTTCAAATTTTCTAATACTTAAATTTTTACTTAAAATTTTATATTGTTTATTGTTAATTTTGATTTAAAACGTGCCTAAGGTATTAAAAATATTTTAAGTTTAAAAAAAATTCATCCTCTTCACCTTCCCACCATCTTTATCTTTGTTTTTTTTTGCTTTTGTTTCTAAATTAAATAGAGCTTCATAAGAATACAAATCTGTATACTATACAAATAATATCCAGTTTATTATTTCAGCGAAGGGATTTCTATTTTGTTTTTCTGTGTCTAGATCTGTTATAAATAATCTATAGAGAATTATTTACATATACATATCTATGTAAAAATATTAAAAGTCAATAACGCACGACAATCATCCCACGAATTGAATTTTTTTCTATTCAATTTTTTTTCCCATACTATATTTTATATATATGTATGTATTTTACCATTTATACCACAACACAGTATCTTATCGCTTTGTCATATTCCGTTGCTGTTATTGTTGCCTTCGTTGTCGCCATCGTCATCATCATAATCTCATAGTGAAACTGAAAAAAAAAAAAAAAAAAAAAAAAATTAAACGAATATTTAAAATCTGATATTTCTTCAAAATGCGCGCCCCGTCAATGAACACTTCAATATGTGTATAGTGAAGAAGAAAAAATATACCCATACATAAATGTAAATAGAATTATAAAGAAAAAATTAATTTTAGTAGGCAGAGGAGAGAGCAAAGAAAGAACGCTTACATCTTAATGACAGCATGAAAGAAAAATGAATAAAGCATATCTATATAGATCTTAGTCATTTAATGTTTATAGGCTATATTTATTGAGGGTGGTTGGGAGGATGGGTGTGGTATTGATAGAATGATAAGAAGAGGTAGATTATGTCACGGTGTTGTTGACAACACGCATAAACCAACAAATAAAAAAAACAAAATAATAATAAATATTTGTTAGTGTGTGTGTGTGTGTGTGTCTTATTAAAAATAACCATCAGATCTCATCATTATTGGCACCCAAAAAAACAAAAAACAAGCTGCTATTACAATTTGCATATATACATATACAAATCATTTATACATAAATATATATGTATATTAAATACCACTACCCTATTGAAGAAATTTTATGCTGACTAAAGACAAATCATAAGACAAAAATAGAACCACCAAAACCCACTAAAATAAAAGAAAATTAAAAAAAAAAGAAAATAACAAAAAAATATAAAAATAATAATAATATCCTTACCAAGGATTCTTGTTTTTATTCTATCGATGTACACACTCACAAACACGCCACACACATAGGTGTGTATTTCTTTAAATAAAAGTATGAAGCCATATTTTATAATATTCACAAATATATTCATATATATATATATATATTTTTGTGTATACCATGAACCCAGAAATCAGTGGTAATACAAAAGTTATTTCTAAGAAGAAAATAAATAATTAGTTTTATACAAAAGTAGAATGAGAATGAATTTTCAAATCGATATAAAATTTTACATTTCTAAACTTCTAAAAACCTACTGTTTTGTACTGATTCGATAGTAAATAATCGGTGTAAAAATTAAAATTAATTTTGAAAATGTCATCCAAAGATATTATGAATAAAGTGCATGATATTGAATTGAACAGAAATTTATGTGTACACCAAATGAATTAGATTTGTAATTCTATGTTCACATTTGCCTAGTTAACTATGATTAAATCTCTAACCATGGTAGAAACATAATTTAAGTGTAAGCATAAAACTAATAATACCTGTATAACCCTACAGTGAAAAATAAAACACACTTAATTTTATATAAAAACAATACGATGAAAATTACGATATTTTTGATCGTATTTTTTATTTTTGTACAACCCTGAAAGTGATTGGTTTGAAGTTGAAGTAAAAATGTAAACAAAATTTATTAAAATAAATTCGTACCTATCTAGAAAAAAATTAAATGAATCAATAAAAAATGATTCTAAATTTTTTTAATTCAAAAATGATTCTAAATTTATTCATTTATTAATTTTTGGATTCATATTTATTTGCAAAATTCATATTCTCTCCATATCTTTTGTTGTGACAGCGATAACACAAAGTAAAAACAAAACGTCAAACTTAACCATGATTAAAGTATAAAATGTTTACATCAATAGTTGTATCAACTGATATTTCGCTAGTTCAATAATGATTATTTTCACTCATTGTGTTTCGTATAAGTCAAAAGTGAAACGAATTCGCTAATATTACAATGTGCAAGCGAATTTTTTGATATGTAACAAAAAATTGATATTCAGTATTCTAGCTTTAGCCACCTTTCATTTTTGATGGCATTCTGAAAAGTTTAAAATCAATATAAAATTAAACTAAATTAAAGTTAGTTTTTTTTTATATATTTTTTATTTAATATTCATAAAATTATTAATATTGTATACTTTTAATTGTAAAAAACCTATACAAATACACACAGTTTTTTCTATTTTTTTTTTGTTATTCTTTCTTCTTTATCGCATCCAAAGATATTTCATAAAATAAATAGAAATTTTAAAATAAAGCATTATCATTCAGCCAGCCAATCAAATAACTACAAGAAAGCATGAAATGTCAAAATTAAAATTTTTGACAGCTTCAATATAAATTTCAATGTTTTTGCGTACAGTGCTGCCATTTTTATAAAATATCGTATCATTCGCTTTTTATAATAACAAAAATTTTTGTGTTGTGAATTTTTTAACTATATATGTAGCGAAAATATATGCTCTCCTCAGCATAAGACTCTGATATTTTATCAATAAATCGAAATTTGAATTGGTTTGTTCCTGTTTTGTTCCTCTAAAGTTTTACAAAGAAAACTAGAAAACTATGTTTTTTTTTTTTTGAATACAATATGAAATTTACGGGAATTGTGTAAACTGTGTGATACCTCGTTTCAATACATTTTCAATATAAATAATTTTCGTATACATCAGTATAGAAAAAAGAAGATAAATTCGACGGCGACGACGACGACAACTGTTTTTGCTTTTGTTATATTGTTATAAATGAAATTTTATAAGAAATTTGAGTCTGAGTTGGTTTTCATGATTTCTTTATATATTTTTGTGTATATATATACATATATATATATATATATATATATATATATATATATATATATATATATATATATAATAATAATATATAATATAATTATACTACATTTAATGTAAACGTATATATAAATATTTGCATTGTTTTATGTCTGCCTTATAAGTAACTGTAGATAAAAATCTCTTCTTGGTTAAGAAGAGGCTTTAAGAAATCTACAGATATTTCAATATGTATTAAGGATTGTTGTTTTTTTTTTTGCTATCTTTTTTTTACTTATTTTTTTGTTTCTCCTTTATTATTTTCATATTACATTTAAATTTATATATATATATATATATTTGCTTATATATATTATTTGAACAATTTGTGAAGAATAATAATAAAAAAAAATAACTGTTCTGTACATATATAGAAACATACGTACTTATATCATCATTGCTTGTATTAACGGTGGCAGCAATTTTATACTAATCAGGTTAAAAATTTGTATAAGCAATGAGGAAAAAACAAGAACAGTGTTGCCAAATATTTGTATAGATTTAAATATTATTATATAAATTGTGATCACAGGTAATTTAATATTATTAAGCACAAAAACTTCGGACGACTTTTAATAATTTAGCTTAGAACATATTATAAAAGTAGTAAAATGAGGTAGAAAATATACCACATTAGGTGACAATGAGTAAGCTATAAATAAAATAAATTATCAGTTAGAAGGTGACTAACATAAAATGATCTTTCATAACAGATTTAAACCTAGTTTGTAGAATTTGAATATATACATACATGTTTTACTTTCGAACAAATCTAAGTCTGATCTATGCTTCGGTTTTCAAAACATAAAACGAAGTTAACATACAAAATAATTGTAAGGTCACATTATCTGACACAAATGACATTAGGTAATAGACGGTGACATCGTAAATGTTTTAGGTGCCTATTACACATCATTCTTTTCATCAATCGATTTGTCAATATATTGACAATATATTGATGAAAAGAATGATGACCGATTACACATCAATCATGCACTCATCAATCTTTTTATCCAAATTTTGATATTTTGCAAGGACATACTGTGGAAGTGTTCTGAATATATTGGTAATTTCGAAACATATATGAACATTGAAAATATAGTTTCTGGAGGAATGTTTTTGACTTCAATTTAAATTGAATTTTTAAAGTAATAAAAAATTATTTTTTTGTACATTTGAATAATATATCAATTGGTTTTTTACACTAATTGCTATAATTATTGAAATTAATACAAAAATTATTCTTTTTAGAATTACATTACAAATTAATATTATAACCTTATCTGAACATTTCCAAAAAAGTCATTTTTTTACTTCCGCTGATTTTGATAGCAAGATTGATGGGAATAACGACAGCATTATTGATGGTAATAGAACCACCATCAATCATTTATCAATCAACGGTCAATATATTGCCAATAAAAAACTAAGTTGTCAATGTTATCCGTATAATAAGTTGGCAACATTGTGTAATGTGAGCTTTCTGAGACATTGTTTTTTTAATTCATTTGTGATCAAGAATAATGAACAGAAAATTTTTATTAACACTTGGTTTTTTAAAAATTTCCTTGACATCATAAATCCAACCCAAATATCTATCAAACCGGTCACGGAGACATCGTCAACAACACTTGTGATCATATAGACAATATCTCAAGCTTTTGTAAGTTTTTGCATACATTTAAAATCATGCGGACGTTGTGTTGAAACATTAACGATTTCAACGAGGTAAGTAGAAATGGCCATTCCAGTTAGTTGTCAAGGAGAGTAAACTAATTATTTGTTTTGTGAAAATTTTAACAAAATTGATTAATGGAAAGTTCTATTACTTGACATTCAATAAATACTCGTAGTACACGTAAAAAAAAAACATTGAAATATTTCGTATTTTTTTTTTTTAGCTATTTGCAATACCAAAATTAAAAATCTCAATGGCAATACTAAGCATAAAATTGATTCGCACGCATATACACATACTTAAACGTGTCAAATTATTTATGCATACATAAAATATATATACGTAATATAAAAACAATTATGAAAATCTGTAAATATTTGTGTAAATATCTTAAAACAGCAGCAAAATATCGTATAACGAAAAGAAAATTAAAAAAAAAAAGAAAGAAATTTTTTTTTCATTACTTCTTCTTGGGACCCTTCCAACAAATTCTATCATAAAAAACCAAACAAAACTTAAAGTGAAAGAAATGCAAATGACATAACAATAACTTTGGAACTAAAACACAACAAAAAAATCAAAAAAAAAAAAACTGGAAATTAAAATTTGCAATTTTTCATAAGAATTAAATTTTTATTTTCTGTTTTTATTTTTTTTTTTTTATTTTATTTCTCTCAAAATTACGAATATTTATAAGTAACTTTTTAATAACAAAAAAATTAAAGAAACAAATAAAAAAGCAAAAAAAAAATCTCCCATTTCCTTTCTCTCTCATCATGCCTTATCGTCTTCTTATCTTTTCTTGTGTTGTGTTTTGTGACCTTATGATAAGAGAAGTTTTTCACAGCACAGTACAGAGTATTATGATTCATAGGTATTTTTATGATGAGCCGCTTTAGAGACAGTCGATTGTCTATACTTATACGTATTATATTTTTTTTGTTTTCTGTTTGTGCTTTTTTTTGAAAGATTTTTTCAAAATATTTTCCTTTGCTGCGCTTTCTTTTTTAAGATTTGTTGCTATGGGAATAAATTTATATAAAAAAAAAAAAATGCTGTCATTATTCTGAAGAGATTTCATAAGTTTTACTTGAGACTTAAAATATATTTTATAGTCTACATTCTACAAATAAAAAAATATATTCATATTTATAAATCAGTATCAGTAAAAAAAAAAAAAAAACAATCTCAGACAACCTAAGGACGTGTTGGAAGAGTTACAATTTTTATTTTTCGTTTTTAAAATTTATATGCAGTGTATTTGAATATTATAAACAAAAATTAGTCCTTCGTGTCACCACAACCAAAGGAAATACAAAATACATATCTGCAATTTAGAATTTAAAATGAAATAATTTGGAATAACGTTTTTTTTTGTATAGCTTTCATTTAACTATCTCATAAAAAAGGATTAAAGACATTCGAATTGCTCACTGCTAAAAAAAAAAAAAAAATTACTCTACTTTGCTACTTGGTAATAATCAATTCACTTTATGTGATAATTTTTTTTTTTTTTTTCTTCTACGGAGGTGGCCCTAATATGTCAGAGCCGGCATGTAGCCTTTTTAGCCCTTTATGCCGTCCTCCACCCCTCAACTTAGTCGACCCTTTTGATAAAGGCCAATAGGGATTTATCCTGCAGAAGTTTTCTGAGGTTATGTAGTGCGTTTCCAGCAGCCTGAGTCTCAGCCTTGAAAGAGCTAAGCACTCTCCTACAACGTGTGTGGAGGTTTCTTCCTCTTCCAGACAGTATCTACAGGTTGGGTCGTCACTTAGTGCTAGTCTACACATGTGTTTATTCATGTGGTTATGACCAGTAAGTATGCCCACCATCTTCCTACAGTCTCCTCTATTGAGAGTTAGCAGGAAGTTGGTTATTTTGGTGTTTATTCTTGGTGCATATATTTTGGAGACCCTGTGGCCTTCCATACGCTCCCAAAGAATATTTGCTTCCCTTTTCAGGGTGTTTTCTATTGATAGTTTAATATTACCAATAGATATACCAACTGCTGGTTCCGGGCCATAAATGTTTCCCGCCGATGATCTGGCTAGTTCGTCAGCCTTCTCATCATTATTGTAATTTAATTGCCTCTATTTTGTTGAATAGAGAAAAGTTTGACACTCACAAAATAGAGGCAATTGCATAGGCGTTTTCATTTTTTAGTTCAGTACAGAGCATGGACTGTCAAAACCACATTCGTTTTTTTTTTTTTGCTCAGAGCGTTCAGAGCTTTTAGTCCGTATTTTTTTATGCGTTCAGAGTGCGCTCGGAGCGTACTCTATGTGCTCGATTTAAATTAACAGAGCACGTAGAGCGTTTGAATATTAAATGTCAAAAAGGGATGTTTATTTTAAAACAAAATAGATGACGCTACTATACGATAGTTAAAAAAGTAAACCATTTTAAAATTTAAAGTAAATATCAACAGTGATTTTTACAATTTAAGAAATAATATACGACGATATAAGTTGTGATGGTAAATAATTAATATTTAATCAAAAATAAATATTTTTTTGGTTTAAACTTTTTGTAAATTTTAACTTTTGTAAATTTCCAAAATTTAAAGTTTAAATTCGATTATTAACAAATTGAAACAACAATAAAATAAAAATGACAGTTTACTCAAATCGTGTTTTTGTATTAAATCTGAGCGCTTGGAGCTTACCTGTTCATGCTCTGCTCAAAGCGTGCTCATTTGAGTCAGATGCTATGCTCTGAACTAAAAAACGAAAACGCTTTATGTAAGACTAATAAATAGCGAGAACGAGAGATACGGTGGGTAAAAAATATAGTATTTAATATCAAATATAAGAATTAATTTTAACAAGAAATGCATTTTATATGAAATTTCAGAGTTAAGAAAATTTGTTTTGAATGCTGTCATTTGATTTACAAAAATAGAATAGACTGTAATATTTATTATTATTTTTTTTTAATTGGAACAGGGTGATTCTAAGCTAAATAAAATTCTATGATATTTTAATTTGTTTTTCTTATTTTATAGATATCTTGGATATATTTCTCGGTACATGTTCAGTGGAAATTGAATTTGTATTACTCACACTGAAGCGTTTTTTACTCGTGAAGTACTTATAAAAGATTGTTATACACTTCGAAACGACAAACAAAAATATACCCTTTGATTTTATTTTATAAGATTATATATGTTTGTAGTCTTGCTGCTTATATAATATATATATACAGAAATAATCCATAATCCATCAAATGCAGTCGAAAAATGTAAACGAAGTAAATTTCTTCAAGATTTAGAGAAGTGTAGAGCAAGGGTAAATAATATACAATTTGTATTTTAGTACAAAAAATGCTATTGAAGTATTGGGACACCTATAAACTCTATTTCTTCACCACGAAGATAGTGAAAAAGTGAAAAAGATAGCAGTGGAAGAACAAAAATAGTCGGCAATTGTTTTATTTGCAGGTCTTCTCTATAGAAAAGAGATACAGACCAACTGGAAAAGCATGTATTACGTGCAAGCGTCCAAAATGTAACGAACACAGTATGTATTGAAAAGTGTCAATTATTTAATTAATTTCATACTGATTATCAAGCCAGGCTGAATAACTTATTTTTATTCTGGAAAAGTTTTCATATTTTTGTTACTTTATTTGATTACATTAAATGAATTTTTTTTAGTTTCTTCATTTAATTTTTTATCTTGTTTTATTTCTGTTATGTAATTTTTATAAATATGAGTTTGTTTTGAAATAAATTTTGTTATTTAACT
The DNA here is from genome assembly GCA_963942445.1 of Argyra leucocephala. Taxonomy (NCBI): domain Eukaryota; kingdom Metazoa; phylum Arthropoda; class Insecta; order Diptera; family Dolichopodidae; genus Argyra; species Argyra leucocephala. The sequence continues at coordinate 4,469,685 of OZ012681.1, read as the reverse complement.
GTACGTTTTATATTTTTATTCTAAATATATATTTGCAAAATTATAGCTGAAAAACTGCATTTTTCATAATCGTGAAAATAGTCGAATATTTTAATTTTAATTTTACTGTTATGCTTATCATACAGATATGCGTATTTCGTCTACTACTCTCTCTGAAAAATGGTGTGGATTTAACTACAATCAATGTAGTTTTTTACAACGGTTTTTGTAGAGAATTCCGATCAAGCGAGTGAAAACGTGCTTTCGAAGTGTATTTTTTTAAAATGACTCAAAAAAACGCGTGAAATCTATTTACTATAGTTAATTTAGACGATAATGTTTAATTTTCAACATAAAATGTGTTATTTCACTACAAAAATGTGTAATTTCACATTATTCTTTTGATCACACATTTTATGTGTGAATTAGCATTACACGATTGAAATGTACCACATTTTGCTGTTGGTATTTACACATTTAATGTTGTATTCTACGCCATCTATTGAAAATGTACACTTTCGTTTTGTTTGCTGGAATTACATCAAATTATGCGTGGAAATACACAAAATTAATGTAGTTTATAATTTATTAGTATTACCATATCGTTTTTACAAAAACTTGAAATATCGAAATCAAAAATATATAATAAATGGATATAATATAATTTTTATAATAAATTCAGAAAAGTTTGTAAAATCTGTAAAAATCTTAAAGGACGTGGCCTTTTTGGGGAAGAAAACTGAAACTTTGATTATTGTCCAAAAATATGGTAATCAAATAAATCTGAAAATATGGCAAGGTTGTCCACTATACCATACTTGATACTTTACGTTGAATAACCGTCAGCATTCATATTTCATAATCATAAGTCAGTCAAATTTCAAACATGGTATTAATTATATGTAATAGTTATAATTGTTTGTGTTATACAAAAATAATAATTATATTTAATAAAATATAATTTTTCAATAAAATATTAAATTTAAAATCATTTTTTATAATTTAGAATTTAATAAAATTAGTAGTATCTAAATATAATAAAAAGCTTAATTGAGGTTGTATGTAATTATTATTATAATTATTATTAAATAAGATGCTAAGTTTAAGAAATATGTAATTAAAATCACCAACAATTCTACAAAGTTTATGAAATAGTTAATTGAAATCATTTTTGAAATTATATTGAATTAAGTAATTAATATATAAATTATAAAATAAATTATGCATAAAATGTAATATTTGTGAATTAGTTTTAAGTAATTGTGTAAATTATTATTGTTAAGCTGAAAAAATATATATTATAATTAAAAAATTAATTTGTTTTCGAATTACACTTTTTTTGCAGGGAAATACAGCATCGTTGAAATAGTTGAAAATGGAATTGTAAATTACACTTTTTTGTTAGGGAAATTCACACGTTTAAGATAGTAAAATTTTTACACATTTTTAGTGTGAAAGTTAACAAAATTATGGTCTGTTGAATTTCACTACACACTGTAGGTGGTTAGGTTGCCTACATTAATTGTAGTGAAATTCAACAGACCATAATTTTATTAACTTAGGTTGCCTACATTAATTTTAGTGAAATTCAACAAAAATTTTTAGAGTGTACTTGCGCAGACTTCTGCAGTGTTTTGTACTCGACTATTCGACTATTTTTACGATTATACCAAAATTTTACTCTAACGTTGGAAAACAAGTTTTTATAAAAACTATATTTTTCATTTAAAATGTCCGTACATACCCGGGGGTATGTTGATTGTGTCATCAATGACGTATTTGAAGAAACACTTAAAATGCACCCTCTTTTACTTGTTTAAACTAAAAATTTTGAAAAATAGTCTAAATTGAGAATATCTAAAATTTCAATGAATTTGGATGCATAACTTAGAAGTTATTTTGAATCAAAGTTGGAATCGTATCCGAGTATGTGGAGTATGTCTATAAGGGTTAATAATGCATACATACATAAGGGTTAATAATACATACATACGTATTCATACATTACATATAGTTGAGATTTAAATCGTTTATGACAATATTCTAACTCTACGGCATTTCTTTAGTTAAACATAAAAATATGTTGAAATATATGTATTTTCGTTGGTAATATTGGAATTACTACAATTTTTTTTGCATACATATATCCAATAATAATCTAATAATAGAGATAATTTTCAAAAAAATATTGTTGCAGTAATTACTCTTAACTAAAAAAAAAAACTTGCTCGATAATTCCATTGTTTATCCTATCAAAATATTGAGCGAAAGGCCAAATCATCTAAACAAATTTTCAAGGAACAGGGAGGCAAAGGAATTAACAATGTTTATCAAACCATTTTACCCGAAAACTAATGTTCACATGAAAGCATCAGAAGTGAAGAAATTCAAAAATAAAATTAAAGTCAAATATCCTGATTTAACCGATGTAGAACTATCCAGTGTATTCCATTCAAAAATGTCAATCAATGTTACTAAAATAATAACACATGGCGGTGAAAGTGTAAATGTATATTCTTTTGATAAAAAACCAATGTTTTTTGAAAGCAAGGATGAAGTGATTCCAACTATATATACATGTTGAGTAATAGATGATATTATTCCTTATTTTACAACACATGACGATGTTTTACCAAGACTTCTAAATGGAGCTGATTTAATGTTACCAGGAGTTATAAGACAGGGAGCTGGTATTAAAGCATATGGAAATTATAAAAAAGATCATTTAGTTGCTATAAATTTGACATCAAATAAATCTGCTGTTGCAACGGGCCGCTTAGCTAAATCTAGTGACGATCTTTACATGTGTGGTGGGCATGGTTCATGTGTTAAAGTTTTGAATATTTTTGGTGATAATTTGTGGAACATAGAACCATCTGTAGCTTTACAAATACCAAATGAACCTCAAAAGAAAATTAGTTTGGAAAATGAAGAAGATTTTCCTACATTAGGTACTTCACTAGATAAAAACGAATTAAAAAATGAAGTAAAATTAGAAGAACATAATGCAGATATTATATCATCAGAACATCAAGAAAATTAAAATAATTCAGATGAAATTGCATTAGGTCAAGAGTTATATCTTTCGCAAGAAAATATTCCTCCTGGTGAAGTTGAAGAAAGTATGGATGATATTCTTAAGGAAGCATTTTTTATAGCTGTGAAACAAAAAATGAAAGATCTAGAATTACCATTACTATACAGTAATTTTTTTATAGAAATCGAATTCCCAGAGATTTTCAAATTTTTTATGCGAAATGTCTAAAATGGGTTACATTAATGTTACAAAAGATACCAAAGGGGTGGAAAAAATTATTTCGATAAATAATGATCATGAAGATATTCTCAATTTTATTGTGCCATCTCTATATGCTTCTAATGGAAAGAACGATAATGTATCTAAACCTCTTTTTACTAGTGAAATGCAAGAATTATATATAATTTCAGAAGATACAGTACCATTCTTTACAAAATTTAATTATGGTGTAGGGCAACGACTTACACCTGTTCAAATAAAGAAATGAATACGAGAATATATCAGTAAAAATAGCTTGCCATATAGTGATGAAAAGAAAAATAACATAAAACTAGATGATTGTTTAAGCAAATTAGTAGAAACTGAAGTTCTTTCAATACGAGGTCTATTCAAAACATTCATTTCAAAAATGACACAAACTCATGAAGTGGTAGAAAAAACTGGAGTCAGTGCTAGTAAGTCACCAATTCAAGTGCAAGTTGCAACAAGAATGGGAAATAAAAAAGTAACAATTATATCAAATTTAGAATTGAATGGTATAATTCTGTCCGAATTAGAAAAGATATGTAAACAAAGTGGTGCTGCTAGTACAACTATTAATAAATCGCCCAAACCTAAGCAAAACCAACTTCAAGTCCATGGAAATCAAATAAAATTAGTTTTTAAAATATTAACTTAGCAATATAAAATACCTCCTGGTCTTATTCAATGTTCATATTTAAAGAAAAAGCATAAGAAATGATTTACTTGATTATATTTGTGTAATATTATAAATTGTTTTAAATAGCTTCTAACCAGTTAATCAAAATGAAATATGGCTTTTTAATCAATTTACTTGATCGTATTAATACAAAATTGAAATATTTTAAAATTTGTAGTTCTTCTGTACTTTGCACGTTTCTACAAAAATGTTTTAATGTTTCAGTTTTGGTATTTCAAATCATTTTATGCATATAATTTATTAATCAGCTTTTGCTTACAGTAATAAATTTGACTGTGAGCATCATCATTATACATTTAAAATAAAAATTCATAATAGCACCCTATCTAATTAACATCATATACGATCTCTAATTAACATCGCAACTATAACTTTTTTTTGTTTAAATTTATTATAGAGTAGTTAGTTACTTACTCCTTTCCTAACCTCATTCTCAATTACACGCCTATCCAATATCAAAATATATGTACGTTGTACGTATATATATACAAAGAAACGTCTGATTTGAAAAATGTCATGTTTTAATACTTTCAACTTTATAACCTTTACCTATTTAGTTAGTTAATAGGTAGGTACTTATATGTATAAAGTGAAAGAGAGATGAATCTCATAAAAAAGACATCAAATAAAAGTTGTTAAAAGAAAGAAATTGAAAGAATAATGAAATCCTTTTTGGTTTATGAGCCACAAAATACAACTGTCATATGGTATTTCTCAGTTTTTTTTTTTTTTTTTCATTATTATAAAATTGAAATCATTTTATCGAAGCTGTTGCAAAAAGTCTTTGATATCATTCTTTGTTAATTTTGTTTCATCTTCAGTTCTTTTACTTCAGGTTATCATTTGGAAAAAAAAAAACAAAAAAAAAAACAATATTCCATTTTAGATCAAATGAAAAGAATTTACTTTGTATGAACTGTTAAAATAAATTTTATGTGTGTTCTTTCCAATTCTAATCCCCATTCCCCTCCCCCACCCACACTTTACCCCATTGAATCAATATAGAAAGTGATAAATATATGATAACTATTTTTAGGTGGTAAGCAAGTATTGAAGTAAACTTATTTTACCACAACAAGGATAATGTCTATTATAAAATAAGAAAATTGAAAAAGAAGGATATATGAAAGGATATAGTATTACATATATGCTACGTACACCTTTGTAAATAAAATATATTGTTCTGAAGATGAAAGCAGGAGAATCGAAAAAGAATTGAAATTTCAAAGTTCTTAAAAATGTCGTTTTGTTAAATTTTTAAAAAAAATAAACAAAAAAAAAAAATAAATAAAAATAGTAAATAATATATTAAGAGAAGGCTATAAATAGATTTCATAGTAGCTATTTGTCACTGTCAATAGAATGTGGGGATGAATGTTGTTACTAAATTTTAAGTGAGGTTCATTGTGTATATTTTTTTTACATAAAAAAAACAACATTTTTTTTGTTTTTGAATATCTAATTAATAGTCCCACTGGTTCTCAAGGTCTTTTCTTGGTATATGAACAAAATAAATGTATACAGGGTGTGTGTTGCAGATGATTTTGTAGAGTATTGAAATAATGTTGAGGCCTTGTAATATAAAATTCATCTCTTTCCACTGGTTCTGAAGGTCTTTTCTCGGTATATGAACAAAATAAATGTATACAGGGTGTGTGTTGCAGATGATTTTGTAGAGTATATATTGAAATAATGTTGATTTTTGTAAGATAAAATTCATCTCTTCTACATATAAGTAATAAGTGGTGATAACGTTTACCATTGTATGCCAATAGGTATAGAATAGAAATAATAGACTAATCTTTGCAAATTTATAAAACTAAAAAAGTCCTATGCTCGCAAGATAAGTAGATTTGATTTTAAATATAGTAAAATTAAAATATATAAAATTCAACAGAATATGGTGATTCAACTTTACTGAAATATAATAAATTAATCGATGTTTCGATTTAATTTATCGGACTAAATTGAATGATTTTGATCATTGAGTATGGATTTTGAATCAAGAAAAGGAGGAAAAATTAGAAAAAATAGAACTAAAAAAGGGAAAGATTAATTTAGAAGTAACGAACAATATTGTTTGGGTTCCCTTTAAATTTTTATACTAAAGAATGTCTAATCATTCAACTTTTTCCCACTCAAATTTATCACACATGTTCATCTTTTCTATCTTCTATTAGGTCTAAAATATTCTATATCAAGCTTTTATTAATTCAAATTTGTTTACAATTATTGATATAGAATTTCTCTATAATTTTTCTATTTACTGTTATACATTATTTAATTTTAAATAGTTAATTTTGTAATATAATATACCCTAACCTATAAAATTGAAAATCAAAAAAATTCCTTAACCTTGACATTTTGTTTTGTTTTTTTGTCTTGAAATAAAACAAAAAAAAAAAATTTAACTAATTATCTAAGAATTAAAAATAAATTGTCCGAAAAATAATTTTCTTAGTTTCTTTTTTTCTCTATCCTTCTCTTTCTGACTATATAAATATATACATATATATATACACATTATATTATAATCCCTTTTAGTTTGATAACTCTCTTACAACATAATTATAATAAAAGGAAAACAACTATAAAAGAAAAAAATATTTAATGGCTTGACAGGATGCTTTTCATGCTTTTGATGTCATGATTGGTACATGCACACATACATGCATAACTTCATTATTACAATGCCATTTAAATCACATAATAAACATTTATTATTAAAACTTTATAAAAATCGGATATCCTCATGTATTCACTGTACGTGTACATATAGTATTAACTAAAACTAAACATATTCATATATATATATATATATGTACCTAGATAGAGTTTAAAGTTGTCTTAAGTACACATGTTATCCTTTTTTACAATTTAAAAAAAAAAATTTCTATTTTGTTTTATTTTAGTTTCTATGTTTATTATTGTATTCTATTCTATTCTATTCTGTAAGTCAATGTTCTTTATTAGGGTCTTAAAACTAGCCATTGAAGATTATTTCGCTAGGATGTAGTCGTCAGTCTTATAGATTAACTGTTCTATAACCGTGTGCACAGTGGTATAAAATTAAAATAAATTGTAAAAAAAAAAAAATAACGGTTAAAAAAGAAAAATAGTAGTACGGTTATGAACATAAACGGTTTATGAATAAATCAGTTATAGGATTTTAAAAAATGATTTTTGCTAGCAACAACATTGATCGAAATATAAATAATCGTGTGAAACGATATCACTTTATAGTTGTATTTTTATTTCTGGATTTATGTGAAGTTTGTGGTGTTTGAAAATAAACCATAAAGCCTGAATTTCAATAAAAACGACAGGACATTGTCGTACTAGATTATCGACATAAATGTCGCAGAGCAAGTCCAATGAATGCAATATTTTCATTTTTTATCAACGATTCAAAAACAACAAGAAAAACATTTTTAATTTAATCATTAAGAGCTGTCAAAATGAAATGTTGCAGTCTGACAACGACAAATTTTGAATCTTGATCAAACTGTTGTAGCCGACTTTCTTCTATCTTCTTTCATACTATTTGTTATGATACAATTTCGACACATTTGTTCAAAACATATTATGACATATTTTGTCGATTTATGTCAAAATGAAATGTTGCAGTCCAACAACAACAAATTTTTGAATCTTGATCAAACTGTTGTAGCCGACTTTCTTCTGTCATACCATTTGTTATGATACAATTTCGACACATTTGTTCAAAACATATTATGACATATTTTGTCGATTTATAGCTGTCAAAATGAAATGTTGCAGTCTGACAACGACAAATTTTTGAATCTTGATCAAACTGTTGTAGCCGACTTTCTTCTGTCATACTATTTGTTATGATACAATTTCGACACATTTGTTCAAAACATAATTTTGACATATTTTGTCGACGACAATATCGTGTCGTTTTCATTGAACTTTAGGCTTAACTGATTTTTTATTCTTAAAGAGAACATAGTGTACTTTGTTAGAAATCTTTTGCACAATTTTTTTGAAAAAATATAGTAAAATAAAACGTGAATCATTGATTGGATCAGTGAATTGTGATTGTTCGAATTTTTCAAATAATGTTTTAGAGAAATTAGAAATCAGATCTAAATATCTGTATACATTTTTAATTTAACGGATTAATAGATAAACCTATAAAATTTCGACTAAAAAGTCCGAGCAAATTGTATTTCTAAGGGCATTATTTGCTCAGCAGTTTTCAAAAATTTCATAATTTGGGCCGATAAAGCATGTTTTTTGAACATTGAAATATTGGTCCTAAATTCAATGGATAATATTATTTTCTAATCATCTATTGTAATTCTGTACCACTGTGCTTCATGAAGAACATTTTTTTTTTTTATTTATTTGTTTTGTTATTTTCTAGAATCTGATGATGTTGGTAAACGACTTTTTTTTAAAGAAATTTAATTTTTCTTTTCTCTATTTTTTCATTTTAAAACTTAGAAGGTTGAGTTCTGTTCCTGGTAGTTTTCTTCGTGTTATTTTGTGATCTTCAAGTAGGATAATAATGAACCAGAAAAATAAAAACAAAAATAAATAAAATAATAACGGTTTTTATCTGCTATTACTGCTTTACTGCTACCATTATACACACATATATATTTCAATATCTTTCAAAAAGAACCAACCTTAGTATTAAACCTAAAATACCATCATGAAGCGTTCAAAGACAACAACAATAAAAAAAAAAAAAAAAAAAAAACACAATTTTTGTTACAGAAATCCTGTAGACTTAACAAGCAAACTGTTTCCAGCACTAAATTCCAGGATAGAGCGCAAACAAAAACAAAAGAAAAATGAACAACAGAAACAACAAAATTTTGAGATAAAAAAAAAATATAGCGAAAAAAGTAAAACCAAAAAAAAAAAACACAAAAACAAATAAAAAATAATCCTGTCTCTTGGAATTTATTAAAGCCAACGAAAATAAACGAGATATATCAAGGATTTTACCGTATATTTGTACATATATATTTATGTTTATGTATATATAGATACAATTGTATGTATATAGATATATAGGTACGTTGGAGTAGGGAATAAAACAGCTAAATGAAAAATACAAGAAAAAAAAAACTACAACGAATGTATTGGAAGATTTTTGAATATGCTGAAATCCAGCTTGAATCCTTGTTAACAATTATATAAAAAAAAAATTATCTTTTTTATATTATTTTTTGTCGTTTTATGTTTTTTTTTGTTTTTTATACAAAAAAATAAAATTAAATTCACATACATACAAAAAAAATAATACTTTATTATTGAATAAATTACAGAGTGTAATAAAAATGCATGAGTGTGAAAGAAAATTAAATTTTCTACCTTAGTTCAGTATTTTTTTTTTTTTGACTAAACTTATCTTAGATTAGCCGTTAAAGATAATCTATTTTATGTTGTCGACATATTGGTATAACTTATTTTATTACTATTGACAAAGAGTTTGTAAGTTGGAATTGGTGGTAAAATGTGTACTCTGGGCAAGATAGTTCTCTCTGAGACAGTACTGATATCATCGCAATCCTTGCAGACACAAGCTATCCATATCATATTATACAAACATTTAACATGAATTATCGTTATCACATAAATACATATCATAATTATTATTTCTTTGTGTTTTAGAATTTCCAAATTATAAGAAATGGCATAATTTAAGGGTTGAATAGTTTTTACAACAATATTGTGCATATCAGAAGTAGAAATTGTAGGGTGTTGAGTTCTGCTAAAAGAATAACGATAACTTTCTTATTGTTTGTTTAAAAATATTTTTTTGAACTAGTTTTTATACTTCACAGATACTTTTTCAAGATAGCGATAAAGAGTATAAAACTTGTTCAAGGTTTGTTAGAAAAAATGTATAGACAATCCTCAACACATAACAGCCTACTGATGAGTGCAGTACTTAGTGTTGAAAGTGAGAATCACTCCTATACACTCCTATACATTTTTTATTTATTTTTAATAACTTTTTTTTTAACAAAATGGCTTTAGTCTATAACAAATTATACCCATGCTATTTTCAAACAAATTAAGACTGGATACAAAAAAGAATAAGAAACATACAAATTAGATTAAGTTTTAGTTCTACTTTTTTCAACTATTTTATATTTAACAATATTTTAGAAATTTCTATAGTTATGACTGACCAAAATTTTTTTTAATATATGTGATACGTTCTAGTAGTGATGATAACAAATAAAAGGAAACATTATAGCAATGTCAAATGGATTACAAATTATCAAATATTAAACAAGGCAGTTTTAATATTTTAATAATCATGTAAAATTCAATTCAGATTCTATTAATAACAGTTAACATAACATAAAATTTAAGAGCCAACCTATATTAAAGAGTTAAAAACATGTATGTTAAAATATCTAAATGTTTCCGTTGATATTTATTGAAAAATATCTGATCCCAAAATAATTAACATCGATTTTTGAGATATTTTGAAACTGTAAGCACGGAAAATCTCCTTCACATCGGAAATGTATTGACAACGTTGTTGATACAAAGTTGTGAGATCCGAAATGTCAAAAAATAAAATAAACATTGTTTCCTAATCGGAAATTCATTTGACAATGTATTTACGATCTAATTTTACAACACGGGTTGTTAAATTGTGTATCCAAAAATTTGTTGATACGTACAAAAGTTTTGATGACTCAGCTAATTCCATAAAACTGATTAAAGAAAAATTGTGTTCCAAATTTCATCCGATAGATCTAAGTAGCAGATTTACGAATAGTCAAACCAGAATTCCCCATTAGTTTGACCAGAAATATAAGACTTCGAAAATGTGCTAATGGGCTCACTCACCACATGTTTTTAAATAAAAGAAGCCAATACAAATTACTTAATATCGTCTAATAGTGACATACCATTACATACTATATACATTACTATATTAGACACATATATACATTACTATTAGATAAAAATATGATAGATTGTAAAGTTAAATAAATCAAAAAAAAATTTCAAAATTTTTAATTTTCTTAGGGTATGCGTATAAGTACATATAATTTTTTGACATTTGATTTGACGTTTATTTCAGATACAAAGTGTTTATAGTGATCGGAATTGTAAACTGATTACACTGTAAAATTTGTTACATTATATTTATGTATATACATTGCATTGGGGGGTGGTTGTTTTTGGATACATTTAAGATGTCATCGTGTTCTTAAAACCGCGATGACAATTAAAATTCAGTGCATTTTTATTAATTTTTTCAATTATTTGTTTCCCACATCAGTCAGCAGTGAAACGTCAAATATATGTAGATAAAAACGGAATATATTTTTTGACAATTTGCTGTGACAGATATTATTTTTATTATTTATTATTTTATTATTTATTTTTATTGTCTCAGAAATGTCAAAGTTATTTTAACATATTAGAACTTACCTCTAATTTTCATATCCACATTCAATGTTTTTGATTACAAAATTTCATCGTTAAATTTTTTTAACATTCTCAAAGAAAATCCCATATTTTTTATTCCCTCACAAAATATGGATATTTTTGGATATATATATTTATATACCTAGGTACATTAAATATACTACACCCATACATAGGTAGATATAAACATTATACGTATGACGATTAAATGAAATCCACCTTTTGTAAACATTTTTTTGTTGTTTTTGCCTTTCATTTGAACAAAAAAAAAAAAAAATAAACATTCCTCTCTTTCTATATAATATTATTTCATTTGTTTCAATTTTTCTGTTTTATTATTTTTTTTATTTTTTTTTTGTTTTTGTGATTTTCTCTTCATTTTCGTTATTCTTTTGTGCGCTTTTTGTTGCATTTTTACTTTTTTTTTGGTACAAATCCCAAAAAACAAAATAAAAAAAAAAACAAACCTCAACACAAATATAAAAAAGAAAAAACATGGAAAATAAAAAAAGAACAATTCTGAATGATAAAGTTTTAAAAATGAAGTTTTCAAAATGAATTTGTGGTGCTGTGATTTTGTGGGACTGTCCTTGGAATAAACGGGATAAACAGTAAGCCATTTTCAAATTTTCCGTTATTTTTTTTATATTAGTTTATCGAATTGTCGTATTTTAATCCTTCAATTATTTCTTTTTGTTTTTTTTTTTGGTGGATCTTTGAGATCTATTGTACTGCATTGTGTCTACGGGACACGGGGTCTTTCGATATTTCATCTTATCTGACCACCAAAGTTTTAACAAATTACTGACCAATGTAGACACAATATGAAAAATAAATTTTTCTTGTTATTTTTATGTTTGTTTTTATGTCCAACGTGCATAATAAATACCCGTTGGTTTTAAGACCAACTTTGTGTAACATTTTGTAACTTTAATAGACACAATAATATGAATGGATTAAAATAATTCACAATTTAAAATCAAATTTCAAAAAATTAATTTTCAAATAAAGCTATATTTTGAAGGTCTGAATTATAAGCAAACTTTTTTGCCAAAAATTAATACACATGTAGATACATGTATAAATCAAAAATAAAAGAAATAAAACAACAAAAAACATTCTCATTCATATATGAATCCTTTTCGAATCCTTGTTGCTCATATATAAACTTTTTTTCTACCATTTGTTTTAATACAATGCAAAAAAAAATAACAAAAAAAAAAAATATAAAAAAGTACTCGAAAGATTTCAGTACAAAAAAACATTGTGAAATTTTTTTAAATTTATTTAACCTTTAAGTAGTTATAGATAATTTTCTTGAAATACAACAACACCCTATTAAAATAATTTAAATGAAGGTTAAATACTCATACTTTTTCATGTTTTTATATTTAATGGTTTTTTAGTATATTTTGAACTCAATTAATTCAAATTAATCAAAAAAAAAAACGCTCCTGTTTTAAATAAAAGTACAAACTTGTAAACATTATTGTTTTAAATATGTCAAAAATAAAAATTTCTGTATGTCAAATTTTATTTATATGTCAAAATCAACATAAACTGACATAGTAAAAAATCTTTGAATCAACACTGACTGATGATATTTTATTCAGCTAATTTGTTCGTCTAGGTGATACTGATGGCGCTAAGTAATAGGCCATTTTTAATTATCTATTTTAATCTCAGCTAATTTTTGATTGTGATCTTATAAATGGTTTTTAAAAAAAAAAAAGTTTATTGACAGCTGTCAATATTTCAGATGATCAAAATTTTGACAGCTGTCAATATTTCAGATGATCAAAATTTGAGACTGAAAGCAAAAGTAACTTAAGTCGAATTAAACTAAAAATGAGTAAAATACATCATCGTATCAGTCATCCCCTTTTACAGTTGTTTATAAAATTTCATTAATCTGGCATTTATAGAATTATTTATATAAAAGGCCAGAGAACCATTTTGTATGTTTGTAAACGACGCTTTTTACTAAAAAAAAAATATTTTTCCTTTCAATTATTTTTATATGATTTTTTGATTTTTTAAATTTTTAAATTTTTTCCTTTCAATTAAATTGGGAAAAAGAAAAATGGATAAAAATAAAATGGATGGAAAATAAATTATTAAATTATAACAAAAAAGTGTTTCTAGAAAAAAAATTTCTTGGGGCCACTGAGTGGTTATGTTCGAAAACAAGTTCTGTATCTTTTTTAAAGGGGCTGACTTACTAGTATAATATATGTACACACAAATATGTAGTAGCAATTTGAAGTCATTTGGGGTTCATAATTTTTCACAACAATTAAACTTTCAAAGCTGGATTTTGAAAATTAACTTTTTGACTTAAGATACTTTCGCCTGCTTTCACCCCACAAAATCATAAATATTTAAAATTTAAAAAATTATTACTAACCGCATCACTATAAGGGTTAAACATATAAAAAGCGTGATAAACAAATGCCGAATTTAAGAGAAAAGTTGAATTAAAACTGTCAAAATTTACAGAATTGAAAAAAAACAACAAAATTGAACAAAAAAAAATATTTTTAAATAGTTCAATTATTTTGAATTACAAAATTCGAAATTTAAATTGAAATAACTTTAAAAGTATAAAATTGCATTTGTATTAATTGAATTTTATTTGTTATTATCATTTTTTTTTTTTTCAAATTGAGGCTTCAAGATCATCATTATTATCGCCTATATATAAATTGATGAACTTTAATTTTTAATAAATTTTAATGAAATAAATTATATAAAATTTAATTAATATGAAAATTTAAAATTAATCAATGTTCCTACTTCATATTTAAATTAATAAAAATTATTATTTAGTTATTTTCTATATATGTGTATTATCATAGTAACCATTCAGTTAATTTTAATTTACAATATTGATTATTTATAAGAATAATGTCAATTGTATTTTTATGCATATGTAAACAGAATACGTTATAAAATGTTATATATATATATATGTGTGTAAATTTCTTCAATAATTGAATGAATTGAAGAAATTAATAGGTAATTTAAAAATGGCTTTAGTTGTAAAATTTTCTACAATAGATCGTGCATTGTAAGCTTAAAAATGAGCTATGTGGTAAAATCATGTAATTTGATGTCAAACATGTAAATTAATGTCAGTTGATACACAACACAATAATGTCAAAAATATAGCTTTAAGAAATAGTGTATAAGATAAAAAAGAAATGTGATAATTTACTTCTATTCTTACTTCTTAAAACGAAAATCGTAGAGAAAAAAACAAAAAGTGTTTCAATATAAATACCAGTTGCACAAGCTACACTATAATCTTATATATTAATACGCTTAAACGTCTGTTAAACTTTTCACAAAGCTTTTACAACACAAAGCTTTTTTCAACTAGATTAGACAACTTTATTAGAACCAAACTATGTATTACGAATTACGATAGTGTGCAAAATTTAATTTAAAGACATAAACCACAAAACAATAAAACCAAATAAAACTAAAATCAAATTAAAATTAACCTAAAAACAATTCACCTATTGAGCAATAGCATTGACTATATCTGATTATATGAATTAATTTAAAAAAAAAAAAAAAAAAACAAAGTAGCAAAGACAAAAACCGAATTATCAGAATATTATAATTATATCGATCTATAAATAATTAAAATAGCTTTGCTAAAATATTACGATATTACTATATTACAGCAAAAAAACTTATACGGTAAAACAAATAGTAAATTTAGAAAATATATTCACCCAGACCATGTTCACTAATTCCAATAATTGAAATTTATTTATTTTATTAACAAATAATTCAAAAGTATAAATTCAAATGCGCAGTAGCATTGAGTAAATATAATATTGTACATGGAGAATCATAAACCGAAATTTACGATCTGCTAAGAACAAGAAAAACAAAATATGTTATGACATTATTATCAAGTTCCAATTCAATACACGGCAAATTTAGTACACATAAAAATTAAAAAAAACTTTAAAAGGAAAAATCACAGACTACCCTTACCTACATCAGAGATCCTAGCGGGATAACAATATAACAATAAAAACTGAACAATAAGAGAAAAAGCATAATTATTGGCTTTACCCCTAACCCCTAACTATAATAGTCATAAGGCGTCATATGATGTCATATGATACTTCGTTAAATGGCCCTATATGATTCGATATGATTTAACAAAGTCGTAACTAATCATAACCTTTACTATAATGGTCATACCTAATCATACCAAAACGTCAAAACCAAAATTTAAAAGAGGTGAAATAAAAATATAAATTCTATAAATAAATGCTTTTGTTTTTTTATTTTGAGTTTAGAAATAGTTAGAGCTATTATGATAATAAGAAAAAACACAAAAAAACGTATCTATGGCTATTATAATGTGTTTTTAATGTGGGTGTGGTATATATTTAGTTTAAATGCATTTAATTTCATATCTATACTGCCAGCGACATCTCTGTTCGCCACATTTTGTTGAAATGTACGTCTCTATTAATAGTATTTGTTAGTGACCGTTTAGACATCAGATTTTGTTTCATGAAAGTTTTGTTTTACTTATTTTTATTATATTTACAAATTTTATTGCAATTACATCAAATTTTATTTCAAAAGTTTGAATTACATATCTGAAAGATAAACAAATACAGTTGCAAAGTATACTATATTTCTTCATGCAAAATCCACTTTCTAAATTTGCTAAATACGAAGATACGAATATGCGTTACGAGTACTAATAGTAAATACTTATAAACAAATATAAATATACTGTTTAATTTCAGAACATTTATGAAATATAAATATTTAAATAGTAAATCAATTATTCAAGTATTATTTGTATTGATGAATAATAATAATAATATTTAATACACATTTTTTGTATTTTTTAATGTATATCTTTCAATATATTGGCATAACACAATTAGGTGTTTATAAATACCTTTATTTCACTAAAAACACAATTCTCTATTTCACAGTCGTATGTTGCTTTGACTAGAGTACGATCTTTTGATAGTGTTAGTGTAGTATAAAATTTTATGAAATGTTTGAATAAGTATTAAAATTTGAAACTATTTTTAAGATATTAAATAAAGTGAATTATAGTTTTAAGTTTTTCAATTTAACATATTTATTATGTAATAAAAAAATTTGTAAAACATTGATTCTTTTTAAGAAAATAAAGAAAATAAACAAATAAAATAAATTGTTTCATTTATAATGCTAATGCTAGACCGGCAAATGTTACGCCGGGAATAGCTAGTATTTATTTAATTTGGCAAAGATTTATTTATTCTTACTTAGTTCAAGTGTTTACAAATTACAATATTGAAATTTACAATAAAATCATTCGACAATAATAAAATATAAAACAAATACAGCTAGTAATTTAATAGAGATCGCAAAAAATATACAATTAGTTTACACAAAATTCCTAATGAAATTAAGAAATTACATTAAATAAGGATTTTTTTACAACATCTTTACTCATATCAAAATTTATTGTTGTGTTGTATTGGTTTTGTGTTTATCAGCATTCTGTTAATAGGCTCATTTTTTTCGGAGTTAGTCCTATGAATTGTAATAGAAAATATGTTTTCATGCCTAAATCGTGCTCTTGTGTTAATTGTATTTCTTAAAATGTTATCAATATAACGTGAATCAATGTGTTTATTCAGTACTTGGGTTATAAAAACAATACCTATCACAGTTATCCTACCTTCTAAAGTATACATATTAAGCACGTACTTAAGACGTTCAATGTAGGGGGGCAATATTAAGGGATTATTCCAATTCAAAGCTCTCAATGCAAAACTAAGAAATTGTTTTTGAATACATTCTATTCTATCAATGTGTTGGTGATAAAAAGGGGACAAAACTTGGCTAGCGTATTCAAGAATTGGTCTGACTAATAAAATTTGTAATATTTAATAATTTTTAATCGGATCAAAAGTTCAACGAATGAACTATATACCATCTTCAACCAAAAAGTTATGCTTAATGCATACTATTGAGTATTAATGAAAAAAATTGAATGTTAGTATATTTTGAGTCCTAACCTAACTAGCGCTATTTTTTATTTACATAATAAACAATTTTTTTTTTTAATTATATTTATAAATAAATGTTGCCATTGTTTATTTATTATTAATTGTAAATTTTTTTTTTTTTTTAATTTATTTTCAGACCTAGAAGACATACTTCATATTTTAGTCAAACTGAACACCGAGTGTTCGAATTAAATAAAAGATTACAACAAAGAACGGAAGTAAGTTTTATAATAAATATAAAAAATATTTTTATTTAAAAAATTAAACAAAATATTAAAATATATTTGCAATTTTAAAGGAAAGTGATAATTGTTGGTGGGATTCGTTTGCAACGGAATTTTTTGAAGATGATGCTACGTTAACTATTGCATTTTGCCTAGAAGATGGACCCAAACGATATAGTAAGTTTAATAGAAAAAAAATATGTAAATCAATATTCAATTGCAAAAAACTGAAACTATATTTTAACTTTAATATACATACATGATATCAAAATTATTATTACTATTCTTCGAAATTTTATAATGAATTAAACAGTTCTTATAACAATGAAATTGAACTGTTAGAGCTATAGAAAAAAATAGATTTATAATTTAATTTTATTTTTTTGTCTTTATTCTATACAACTATCTACATAAAATATAAAAGATATTGAGTATAATGTTGGATTGGAATTGAAATTGACGTGATGTAATTGACATGTAATCTAAGTCAAGAATCCATTGATTCTTGACTTAATATTCAAATTTTTATTTATGAAGCCTCAGGTAAAGTGAATCTAGTATATAAATCCAGCGGTCTGAAGCGTCTTAATCTGCGCTCGCTTGTTCGTTCATTATTGATGAGTTGAGGAGCAAGTAAATTTGGACGGTTTTCCAGTCGAACATAGTATTTTTCAGCTTTCTTTTTAATGAATTGCTTAACAGATGGGATATTTAAATCTGATCTAATTGTGTCTTTTCGGACATACCAAGGCGCATTGACTATAGACCGTTGGAATACTTTGGACTGGAAGCGTTCTATTATTTCGATGTTGGAGTTACTAGATGTTTCCCATAGTTCCAATCCGTAGCTCCAGATTGGCGTGATGATAGCTTTGTACACTGCAACTTTACATTCTAGGGATAAATTGGGGAATCGACCTATTAGCCAAATTAATTGGTTGAATTTTAATCGTAGTTGTTTATTTTGATTGTTGATGATGTGACTTTTCCAAGTGAAGCGTCTATCCAAGTGCATACCTAAGTACTTAACCGACTCTTGGTGAGTCAATTCCATGTCGTTAAGATGAACAGCGGGGCAATTTTCCTTTCGCTTAGTAAAGGTGATATGAAGGTATTTCGAGTCATTTGACCTTTATTCTCCACTTTTTCAGCCAGTTTTGAATGTCCAATAAGTAGTTCTGAAGAATTTCTGAAGTTAATCTCGGATTAATATGAGACACTAAGACCACTGTGTCGTCAGCAAAAGTAGCAGTGAGTACCATCATACCATCATACAGTGATGTAGGGAGGTCCGCTGTAAATATCAGGTAAAGTAGTGGGTCAAGGAAGCTGCCCTGAGGAACCCCAGATTTAATTTCTTTTAGTGTCAATTGTTCCTCGTTGTATTTAACAAAGAACTTCCTATCTGACAAATAGGTTGACAATACTTGCTAGTAGTGATGAGAAAGTAGTTTTTTCAGCTTGTAAAGGAGACCTTTGCGCCAAACTTTGTCGAAGGTTTGTGAAATGTCCAGAAAAGCTGCAGAACAGTATTTTTTCTTGTCAAGTGAATTATTTATATGCTTGACTACTCTATGTATTTGCGAGCGATTGTCCCGTGATTGTGTAATTTTATTTTAAAAATGCTTTACAAAACAAAAATCGCCGAAAGTTGTCGATAGAACAATTACAAGTTATTGAAATATGTAAACCGTAATGATACTAAATACAAACTGCACGTACAAAACAAATATAGTTTTCACGTAGTCTAGTAATCTAGTATAAAAAAGTGAAATAATAGAGATTAGTTTGCTTAAATTGGTATAAAATTGGATGACACCCAATATATACAACTATAACACTGCCACATCAAAAGACGACATTTAAATGCATAACGATTCCCAAGGAATGGTTATATAACAATAGTTAGACCTAATCTGGAGTCTGGTTAATAATTTAAAAATAAGTCAAAATCTATCTGTACCTAAATCAGTACATAATTTTTATTTTTAAATACAGACATTATACCCAGTAGTAAACATTTAAAATTTCATGCGTATCACAATATGTGCACCTGAAGTTGACGTAATAACTGAAAAAACCAGTTCTAATCTGTACAAAAGCATAAAAAAATTGTAAAATATTTTAAAACATTATTTGGAATGAGATTTTCACTATTGGTAAACTTTTCCTTCAAATATTTTGTGTATATATTACATATAAGCTTAAGCATGTTTTATCATTTAGGTAAACATCAAAATTACTTAAAAACTGTAAAGACAAATTATTATGGTTTGTTTTTGGAAACTTTTGTTTTTTACTATTGATCATTTAAATTAACGTGTTAAAATCTCCTAATGTTATTAAATTTACAACTAATCACCTGTATTTAATTTAATACTCAACTGTAATTAGTAACTTAATTCAAATATCGCCTCCACAAACTAAAAAAAAAAACAAACAAACAAAAATAAAAAAAACCAAAAACCAAAATTTCTACGAATTTTCTTAAATTCTTTGTTGCCGTAAAAATATTTAAGTACTAAAATAAATAAATAAAAAAAAAAAAAAAAATAAAAACAAGTATGTATGACCTTTACCACAGATACTCAAAATAATTAGAAATCTCATAGACATTATGATGAAATCTCTAAAATATAAAATCCGGTTCGTAGCTCATAAAAACGATAAACTAAAAATAACCAAAATAAAAAAAATAATATCAATCCTCAATATCATAACTTCAGATCGGAATTTAAATTTTGGTTTCATTTATTTTAGTCCCTCCATAATCAAATCACACATTTTTTTTTTTTTTTATTGAAGCTTTTTACTACAATTTCATTTCTCCTTTGTACATTATCTTTTTATTTACACAACCACATCATAATTGACATGATCATCATTTGTATTTTATTTGATGATTATTCATAGAAAATTATTTAAAATTTGGAATATACTATACATATGTATGTACTACTCATCCATACAAATTATATCCTATCAAAAACAACAAAAAAAACAAAACGAAAAACGAAAAAAAAAAAATTATTACTAATTTACGATGTCATTGCTCTTCTTTTTTTAATGTAAAATAAAAATCACAAAAAACAAAAAAACAAAAAAATTCAAAATAATAATATGAAAAAAGAAAATAAAAATATAAATCTCGTATTTATGTGTCCATTAGCATCTCAACATCCACATATCAACTACACATCAACACATCACAAAACAAAAACAAGAACAAAATTCATCGTCATCATCTCAACATCGCAGATCATCGAAATACTGGCAACTCTTCAAAAAGTTATTACCAGATAAAGAATAATAATAATAATAATAATAATAATAAAAAAAAGTAATAACAAAAACAGAAAAACGTTAAAAAATTGATGAAGAAACTTATAAAAATGTACAATAGAGAACCCATCACCAATAGTGAAAGAAAAGCACAACATAGCGAACAGAAGAACCAAACATTAAATTCTATAATGAAAACTTAAAAACAGAAAAATAAAAAATATTTTCACAAATAAATTACATCGTTATCTTTGTCAACTATAGAGTTAAAATATTCGATTGAATTCCAATTGAAATTTATTTTGTCAAAATTATCAAATGAAACTAAATACTAATTTTCAAAAAACTTCATTTCCACAAATTCACCACAAACACACTTCATTCATTTCCACAAACATCATTTACGATACTTTAATGCTGGAGATAATTTCGACGCTTTTTAACGGCGTGAGATGTCAAAAAAAGTTGAAATGTATGAAATTGTATGAGAGTAGACAATCTTCACGCGGTAAATTCATGGTGAGAAAGCTGAATTTGTTTGAACTGTTCACGGCGTATACGGCGTGAGCTGTCAGATTTGAAGTTTTTAATTATATAATTAGGTACATATTAAAAATTTGAATTATTTTGTGTCAAAAAACACCCAAAAAAGCTATTTAAAAATCAAAATTGGGGTTTGATAAAGAGTTAATTAATTTAGTTCGTGAAAATAGTATCATATATAACAAAATATTTAACACTAATCATGAATTGTATTTGTAGGAATATAGAACAGAATGACATTTCTTAACTCATTTGAACGACATTAACATTAATAGCGTTCTATTAAACTGTATAAACTACTCATGAGTAGATTTTAAAAGGAACGCTCATTTTATGCTCATGAGCAAAACATAACATAAAAACATTTTTAAAATTATAGTATGATTTATTCTACTTTGACATTAATTTGTTTTTGTTTTGGAAATTTATTTCTCAAAAATAATTTTGAAATCCAATTACAAGTTCATTAAAAAAAAGTAATTTAATATAAAAAAGTTATAATATTTTCAATATATACATATATTTAAAAGTGAATATTTTCATAGCAAAACAAGTAAGTAAGATTTAAAAAAAATTTTGATTCAGCACCTAGCGGAAAGTAGATCGTTACTAACCATTGTTTCTATACAGTTAACAAGGGGTAGTGTAGCTGTGTGCAAAAATGTGCAAAAATGGTTAGTTTACACAGCATAATGGATATTGAACGCTACTATTATCGGCAAAACAAATTTACTGTGGAAATTCACATGTGATGCACGTTAAAAGCGTCAAGACTATCTCCAGGGTAATGGGCAAGAAATTGGTGTACGCCACATCAAAGTGAACATTTTGTAATATCAAAAGTGTATGAGTTAATTTTTAATTATTATACAGGGTATTATCAGTAAATATACAGGCCTCTCATTTTGAAATTTTTGGAAATAAAATACTTTTTTTTTGTAAAAATTCATAGAAATTTTTGAAACGTCAAATGTTTTGTTGGTAAATTTATTTTGTAATGTAAATTTTTGTTCATTTAAAGTTTTTCAAGGGAACACCACCTTTGCATAGTTTTAAATTGTTAATTCAAAAAAATAATTTGTTTACTCTTAAATTTGTTTACTGATGAACGCGATCGTAGAAATAAGATAAAATAAACGTCAGTTTACTAAAACCAATACGTCTAACCTCAAACAAAGTGTCGCAAAAATATTGGAAAATAGAAAAAAAAAAAATTTTTGAATTATTTCTATGAAGAAAAATATGTTCTTCAGTTGACATAATATGACATATGTCACTTCAGTTTATGATTTTTCAGTTGACATAATATGACATATGTCACTTCAGTTTATGATTTTTCATTTGACATATGTTTTTCAGTTGACATAATATTTCTATGTCATCACATATTTTATTTCTGTCATATTTCTATGATCGTATTTAGAGAGTATCTTTTAATCTCAATCCTCTCAATTTTGAAATTTTTGCCGATTTTTTTAACCTAAACTAACCACCGAGTATGTATTCTAAACGTCAATACAAATTGATTACAAAATCAATCAAATTTTAAAATATCACTAAGTAAAATTCCCAAGTACTTACTGATGAGTTTTATTATCTTTTAAAAATCTTTCCATTCTTATTTTTTTTTTTTACATCTTTCTTTAGTTATTCATTGTACATTGTACACAAACATGCCCTCGTATACATTATTTTATATACAGAACTATAAATTTTATCTATATCTTATTTTTATCCAATTCCTATTGTACCTACCTATAATATTGAATTTATCCATTCAATGAGTACAAATTCTGCTCTGGTGACTTCAATAAGCCTTTAAAACATAGCAAAAAAAAATAATAGTAATAAAAAAGAAGCGAGTATCCAAGTCACCAAAGGCAAACACAAAGATTTTTTTTTTTCCAAATCTCATACAGAAACACAGAAACTAACTAACAACACCCAAAAGTACTGTACGACACCATGATATACATGAACTTGCCTTTCTTCAATACAATAATATAAAAATAATAAAATAAAATAAAAAATCAGGAACAACAAAATAAAGAAATAATAAAAATGTTTTTCATCAACCAGCCATCAGTAAAAAAAAAAAAAAAACAAAAAAAAAAAATCAAAACAACCAAAAAATAAATAATTTTTTTATGCTCTGCTCTGCCTCTGTATTTTGTTTTTGTGCTGCTTATTTTATTTTTATATTGTTTTAAAATTTTACTTATAGAAAAAAAATTACAAGAAAGCTTTAAAAAAAAAATCAGGCGTAATTTTCATAAAGATAAAATAATAAAGATAACTTATGTATTTGTATATGTATAGTTATTTTGGCGCTAAACAAACACATTTAATGATATAAAAATATCTACGCACTTTTATGCTATTTTTTCGTTTATTTTATTGAACTGAAGCTATATGATGATGAAAGTCTGCTCGATAGTCGATAGGTTTGCAGAAAAAAATGCAATTCAACAGAACATTATACAAAAAGGTGGTGAAAAGGATATTAGGTCTGTATTTATATAAATTTGCGAAAATTTATCCAAATTCCTGTATGCTTACTTTTTCATTTGCATGCTCTTTACAAATTTTTGAGAAATTCAAGAGAACTTAGAGTTTGAAACGTGACGATAACTCTCTTTCAAAATAATTTTTGCAAATGAAATTTCTATTTGGAAAAACTTGCTGTCAAATTTTTGTTGATTTAAATGTCAAGCAAATATTTCGCATTTGAATAAAAAGTAGTCTAACTGAAAACTTATTTATATAGTTTTTAGAGTCAAAAAGACCAAAACCAAGTAAAATTATTTTATTTAATTTAATTCAAAAAAAAAACATTCAATAATTCTAGAAAAAATTTAAAAAAAATTACTAATTAATTCAAATTTAAAAAAAAAATCTCATAACCTAAAAATCAGTTATTTTATACAGGAAAAACTTTAAAAAAATTTGCGTATATCTACTTTTTTTTTGTAAAAGAGAATATTTTAACTATTCTCGCAGAATTTTATGATCACGTGATTTTTCATCGATTTCATTTGCAAATTTTGGCAAATAAAAGTAAACATACAGACCTATTATCACATGAACACATCGCGTAAATGTACTTTTAAGTCTGTATTCGAACGTGATTTTTGATGGCGTATATTCACCATAAATTTTTACTTGTATTTTGATTTTTATCATTGCATTTTGATTGTATGAGTTCAATTCGGCGTCATATTTTCTTAATTGATTACAGACTATTCAACTATTTTTTTGTGAAAAGCCAATGATTTCAAGAAGCTATCGTAAACAGCTTCGGGATCGCAATGGAGTTGAGCTATATTGAAAGTTTATACTCTCAAAGGGCTGAAAGAAAAGCTTTACATAAACTAAAATATTTTATATAAAATTAATATATTTAAATATAATATGAATATATTATAGTAATATGTATATTGAATAACAACGCAACAAATTCTCGAAACTGTCAAATTAAAAAATTTAAATTTTGTTTTGACTTTTTTTAAACGATTTTAAAGTTAATTGCTTTGTAAATATGATTGCTTGTTAATTGCATAATATTTAAAATGATAAATTTTCGATTCATTTTTAATTAAGTTCGATCATTATCCATTTTTTTTTTTCAATGTATAAACTTGAATATGTATATATAGTTGTGTCTTCTAACATTTGAAAATTTTCGTTGAAATTTTGAACTAAGTTGAAAGAATATTGAAGCCGATTTGTATAGTATTTACTATAATCGACACCAATTGTTTTTTCGATCAAATTTGATTACATTTTGATTATTAATACCGTTATATAATGATTACAAATTTCATAATTCAGCGCTGCACTGATAATTGCGTAAATATCATATGATCGTGATTTTAATTTTTATATTTTAGATTTATTTAAAAATACCTTCACGCTCACTCTCTGCTCTATTGCAATAAAATCTATAATGCTTGCATTCAAACAATTCCAGCGTAACATTAGGGAAGTTTGAAATGGTAATATCCAAGTTGTCCAAAACTGGTTTCGCAAATTCATTTTTTGTAAGAAATGCTAAAATATAGAACCTGATTCCTATCACGTTTTCCACTCCAATAGAAACGCTTCAATAAATAATTTGTATACAAATCTTCATATACAAATCTTCAGGTTCGTTTCCAATTTACCTAGCAATGCTCCTCTATCAACCTATTTCTCTCCTTACCCGAACCTACAATATTTTTGTATAAAGGAATCTTTTCTTATTGTTTGGGGAGTGTGTAGAAAAAAACGGAAAACGTCAACATTGAAATTCATTTACGAACTTAAAGCTTTCGTAACATAATTTCAATCTGATAAGATTGATCGATAGTCGACACACACAATAAATAAAAAAAAAAAACATTTCAATTTCACTTTAAATTCAATCTGTATAAAATTAAATAAAATTTTTTGCAGAAGGACTCGTAAATTTCAGTATTTCAATTGTTGTTTGTTATTGCTTTTATTCTGTAGTTCTGTACCTATTGATTGAGAATTGAAAATAAATCAGGTTCCAACTGATCAATATAAAATGTTTCTTTGGGCATTGTTCTCTTCAGTTTTTTTTTTTTTTCTGTTTTCAGGCGCTTATTTACCACTTACTGTAAAAATACACTATTGATAACCTCTTGGTTAGAATTTATTATGTATAACCATTTTTATTTTTGTTTTTTAATAGCAATGTAATGAAAAATGATCATTGAAATTTTGCAATCAAAAAAGCAAAAAGATAGAAGAAGAGGGAAAGAAATAGAAATAGAATTTCTGTATTTGCTTTAAGGCAAGTAAAACAACTTTGCTTTTCTCTTTTGTTTTAGATGATGACGATGATGATGATGATGATGATGATAATGATAATGATGCCAATAATGATAGTTAAAAACTTGCGATCATTTAACAAAAAAAAAAAAAACAAATAGTAAAAATAATAATAAAATGAGTGTTGCTTCTGTTGATGTCCGATAAATATGCTTCCACTTTTTATTATCCAACTGCCTTCAGTCAATAAGAAGCAAGCATGTCATACGCATTGGCTTTTTCTTTCATTTATTCTCATCTTATTTGATTATTTTCCGTTCATTCGCCGCTTTAAAGAAAAGCAGTTAAATTATTTTTTCTTTGTTTTCTTCTTTTTTCTTAATTATTTCGTACATTATAATAATAATAATAATAACAACAATCAAAACAACAACCAAAATTTTAATAGCTAGGTTAAGTAAAGGAAACGTAATTTTTTAAAGTACGTTCTTTCAAATTTTACTATTGGGCGAATATATAAAAAAAAATTTAATGTTTATTTTGGTTTTTTTTTTCTAATGCTGAATAACGGTAATAAACAAGCTACAGTAGTTAAAAGTAAATTTTGATTTTTTGTTATGTTAGGATCATTAGTCTGTACTGTTTTACCATTAAAGAAAAAAAAAATAATAATTTTAAAATAACAAATATTTAATGGATATAACTACTACTATTTATCTGAGAGGGATTAATTATCCAAAAGTATTTCTTTTCATGTAACAGGAAAGCAAGTTATGAAATGTTTTTATTGAGTATTTATAAATAAATTTATTGATTGATATTCAAATTGAGTCATAATTATTGGCTATTTCATATTGTATTAGGAATTTAATTAAAATCTAAATAGATAAAAAGTTAATATAATGCAAAATAACAGTTCTATCTATAACCAATATCAAAGATATAACAATGAATTTAATTAATCAATTAAGCTTTTAAACTAGTTAATAGAGAAGGTTTTGCTAGTGCAGTAAGCCCTACTGTGTAATATTTTGAATGCTATCTTTCTACCTTCCGAAGACTAAAATTTAAACATTTTTTTTTTTTTAATCAGAGTTGGGACACGTAATGTTAATGATAATTATACTAATCCTATTACGAATTTAATATTTTTAACTCGTTCACCAACACTACTGGAACTCTTTAACGATTTTAACATTTTAATATTTTTAATAATAATTGTACTTACTTACTTGTTGGGACTACATACTTTGAAGATCATAATGGAACCTCATTCTGTAATGATTGCGGGTTATGAATGAACATTCATTACATTCAGTTCGAGATCTGAAACTTTTTCATGTCCCCAGATACCTAATCTGTCTCACCCAACTTTTTCTAGGAATTTGTATTCGAAGACTTTTTTAACTGAATTATTCTCTTACATCCGTACTACATGATTCAATCAGTGCAGCTCTCTTAGATTGATATTTATTTTTCTTTGTTAGGTTCTTGTCGTTATATACAGGCGATATTTCATTTCGGCGTTATATCTTCTTCTTCAGAGCTCTTAGTCGGACAAAAAACCTAAAATTCAGCGGACAATTATTATAATAATATTTAAAGATAGAGTACTTACTTATTAACATGTATACTTTGTATTATTAAGTCGACACAGTTTCACATTTTCTAGGTCTGAAATATGATCACTTTCCACTTTCGTTTTTCTCGGTTGAATTCGCTGTATATATGGATATCTATATGTAAGATTTAACGATATTGTGTTACTTTTTATGTTCTAAGAATCTTGACAGTAAATTAGGTAGAATCCCCTTTTCGTGCTTAATTAAGTACGATACTGCAAGTTTCTACAATGTTTTTCGATCATTTATTTATAAAATTACTGGCTTATCAACTCATGAAATGTGTAAAGTCGCTGCTATTGTCAGGAACTAAGCCTTTTTAAATAGAATAGTTCCATTTTATTGAAGTTGTTATCAGATTATATACTCTCTATTATTTTTTGTCATTAATCTTATCCCAATGACAAAGGGTACAATACTGCACCAGGTCGAAAAACCCATAAAGCATTTTTTTTTTTGCTTCATCGGAAATCAAATCTGGGATCTATTCGAAGGCGATTGTTGATGGCGTATATTTAAGTACTCGTTCAACGAATTCACATTATTTGACTTGCATTTTTGATTTTTATCATTAAATTTTGATTGTAGAAGTTCAATTCGGCGGCATATTTTCTTCTTGATAATTGATAACTGTTTTTAACATTTATTTATTTACTTCGATTAAATCAAACAAATTACAACATTTTTAAAAATATAATTTTAACATAATTAATAAGAAAAAAAAGGATTAAAAAAAGAAAATCAAAAAAATTTAAAAACATAGCAAAACAATGAATCAAGAGTAAATTATAATATAGAGATTTACAATTTTAAAAAAATTTATAAAATTCATTAGTATAAACAGGTATGAGTTAGTTGGATTATCATGGTTAGGGTTTTATATAGTAAATTGGATTAGTTAAGAAAAAAAAAAAAAACAATTTATTACTAAAAAGAATTATTAGTTTGTGACATAAATATAAACGCTTCCTTAGCGCATCTTTTGAGAGGATCAAATCAATTAGATCCTTGTACTTGGATCCATAATTGGTACGATGAAACACTAGGGTGAAAAGATTAGGCGAACGAAATCGGGTACAAGTGTTAATTTTATCAGATTCAAATATAAATGACGATGCGATATTCCCGTTAATTACTTGCGTGATAAAGAGCACATCCGCGATCTCGCGTCTATTTTTTAATGTAGTTAGATGAATAAGGTTGAGTCTATTATTATAAGGTGGAAGAGCCAAATGGTCTGACCAAGGAAGGAGACGTAAAGCATATCTTAAGAAATTTTTTTGAATTGATTCAATTCGATTACTGTGAATTTCATAATAAGGTGACCATACCTGACTGTCATATTCAAGCTGGGGTCTAACAAGACAAGTAAATAGGGATTTCAAGATGTATGGGTCATTGAATTCTTTGGACCATCGTTTTATGAATCCTAACAATAAGCTAGCTTTATTGATGATGTTATTGTAGTGCATTTTGAAAGTAAGTTTTTCATCGAAGGTAACTCTCGTCAAGTCTTTGATAGACTTGACTTTTTCTAAGGCTTGTTCATTAAGTGAATAAGTATATGAGAGGCAGTTAATTCGCCTATGATAACTCATTGTGGCACATTTGTTTTATATTTAACTGAAGGTTATTAGTTTTGCACCATAAGAAAAAGTTATAGTTAGATCTTCTTGAAGAATGGTTGAGTCTAGTAGAGATGTAATTTTTTTGAAGATTTTCATGTCATCAGCATAAATTTTAACTTGACTGTTTTTGATTACCGACGTCACATCATCGATAGAAATTATAAATAAGAGTAGGCCTAAATGGCTGCCTTGAGGGACACCTGAATTGGCTTCAAACGATGAGGAAAAGGCTGTTTTAAACTGCACGATGTAACTTCGATTTGTCAGATAAGATTCGACCCAACTGACGAAAAATGAGGGAAATCCAAATTTAAATAATTTTAATAGTATAATGTAATGGGGTAGAAGGTCAAAAGCTTTACTTAAGTCAGTGTATATGACATCAGTTTGAAATCCTGTCTCCATATTAAGAATAAACTCAGAAGTACACTCAACCAAGTTCGTAATTGTGGATTTGTTCTTAACGAACCCGTGTTGGTTTGGTATTAGAAGGCAATTGCAGTAATCGTAAATTTGATCATAAATTATTAGTTCAAACAGTTTGGGAATAGAGGAAAGTTTGGCGATTGGACGATAATTGTTCATATTCTATAGTTTAATTTATGATTCATAATGTTGAACGTTTTGATGTTTCAGAATAGAAATTTTTAACCCATATTGTTTTGATTCTAAAATTTGAAAAAAAAAAAATATGTAATCTTTAATGAATTAAAATTTTCTTACAAATTTACACTTCACTCCGTTTCATCTTATATTTGAATCCAAAACCGATGTTATCAATACTAAAATTTATTTTAAATTGTTTTATAGTGTTATTTTTTTCCGTTTGTTTTGATAGAATAGGCCTACGATATAATTTTAATGAAAAAAAAAATAAATAAAAATACAAAAACAAATGTTTTACCATTTAAATAGTCTTTGGATACATGAACTTAGTTCCGTGATTATTGAACTCATAAATCAATCAAAAATTGAAATCGACATTTCAACTCAACTAAAATCCTCCATATTATTGAATGCAACGAACGCCTCGCTTCATTCTTTATATGCACATATGCATAGGTTTTCATTTAATATATAAAAATGTTGTATTTACTATAATGCTGTGATGATGTTAATGCACAAGACACAATCATTAAAACATGATCAGATTTTTCAATTCCCATTCTTCTTTTCTACATGTGTTACAAGATAAAATTTTGAATTTTTGGATATTTTATTTTTAGGTGAAATCATGTGTCTCTTTTCTAAAGAATTATTTTTGATCTGGATTTGAATGTAGTATGCATTGAACTGGAAACATTTTGTTTTTATTTGCTTTCTTAAGTGGTGATGTATAGTAAATCGATATGATACGTACATAATTTGTTTTAATTTTGATTGTTGAACAGAAGGTTGTTGTGGTTTCGAAACTCGCTATATACCTAAGACATTGATGTTAGTGAAGTATTTTAATTCATATAATTGAATCCCTATGAAAATTAAGTGGGATATGTATCTACTGCCATATTATATTTCGAGTTAATACAAGGGAGGAGTCGTCTATAAAGAATGAATATCTTTGATGTTAGTAATTAACAATTTTTCCATATATATTTGATGATTCTATTCACAATTTTCTTGATCGATTTTCAAATATTTGGTCTGTTTTAAAGTTGTAACGGTACTCGTGCGTTTATTTCATAACGGTGTATATCTTTCTAGATTCCTACAGTTGTCCAGTATAAATTAAATCGCCATTTTGTAAATGATTTTCAACTATAATCATTTCCAAGATATAACGGTACTCATATATATTTATAACGGTACCTATTTTTAAAGTTCAATGTACAGAATTTTAGTTTTATTCAATACTAACAACAACAACAACAACAACAACAGAGTACCAAAAATTATATTTGATTTTGTGTTATTGTTTTTGTTGTACAAATTCAGTGTGAAATCAGTATCTGTAATGATTCTGTGTAGTTGTAGTTGGTTTAGCTTGGCTTGGCTTGGCATGGCAGTATATGAAAAATTGGAAATAATGAAACAGCAAAATTATTTCCCAAAAAAAAAAAAAAAAAAAAAAAAAACTACATTAAGAAGAGTTCACCTACTTTCTTTTTTTTTTTTTTCTTTTTTAACATTTTTTTTTTTTATTCATTTAAAAATTACAAACATAAAAATAACCGTAACAGTATATCGCATCGCGCTATTATGAATCTTGCGGATTGAAATTTTTTAAGTGTATTCGTATTGAATGGATCTGGAACAAAAAAATAAAAGCAAAACATAAAAAAAGAAAACTGAGTATATATATATATATATATACACGAAAAGAAAATTAAGAAAACAAATTCTATGGTGTTCTAGATTTTTTAGAAATTATTTTGGAGAAAAGGAAAATTATTTTTTTTTTTATTTTATTTTAATTCTTAATAGAAATTTTCTATTCTTTAATGGTTTTTATTTTATTTTATTTTTTTTTTTGTAAGAATCTCTAAGCAATTTTTAAGAGATAGATGGATATCTTAAAGTAAAATAATCAAGAATATTACCAACAATTTGAAAATATGAAATTTTAAATAAACAGATTTGTTTAAAGTTTAGTTTATATTAAAAATTACTAAAAAATTGTTTTTTTTTTTTAAGGAGTTCCTTTAAAGTCAAAAACTGAGTTTAATGTTAAAATATATATACAAAAGAATATATATAAAAAAAAAAAAAATATAATGGTTCGTTCCTTAACAAAGAATTTTACGATTATGGTATATAATGAACGAATGTCAAAGACAATTTTACTTCCACTTGAAAAATTATTCGTTTATTTCTCAGGGAAGATCGCGAAAAATAATAAAAAAAAACGAAATTCATATTTTATTGTTTCGAGATCCATTAAATTGATATATTTTGATGCAAGTAACAATGTTTATTTGTCTTATCTTGTGTCCTTGTGACGACTCACTCGTTCAATGCTTTATTATAACTGGATTGTTTCACAAATTACAATGTGTCAATATGTAAGTACTAAAATTATATTAAGGTTAGATGTGCAGGGTTGCACATTTTTTATAATTACCTTAACTGCTTTCCTCATAAGTAAATAGAATATAATTGAATCGAGTAAAGATAAACGTTTGAAGCTAAAAAGAATATAATTTATGAGGTAACGTCGCTTGAAAATTTCCAAATTGTATTTTTGTGCGAACACATAAAACGATATTGTTTTCCATATATTTTGGACGTTCTCTTCTTATATGATAACCGAATACTGAAATTTCGTATTTCTGGTTCAAAAAGACTGTACTACAAAATTTGAAGAAAATGTTGCTCAACGAATATGAAACCTTGGCATAATATGTTTAATTTCGCCAGAGCAATTATCCACCATACATACTGTAAGATTTTTTATAAGAGTAAGCACATCTACTACTAGACGAAAGCTTGCTTCAATTTGATTGTGAAAATATATCATCATCCAGCAGAGTAATAAAACCCCGTCACCTTTAACTAAAAATAAACTAAAACCAGATAGTTACATGCTGTTAATAGAAAAGTAAAACTCATAAGTTAATACCTATATCAATAACTATACATTAATTAAAAATACTTGCAAATGTTAGGCCGAACTATAGTAAGTATCCAAGCTAAAAAGAATAACAGTTGTTAGTTAGTCTCAGTTGTAAGTACATTAAAACGTAAAATATATCCAAAAAAGAGTAGCTACTCCTAAATTTCAATGATGACGTACAAACATACAGTAGCATTTTTTTTTTTTTGGTCTTCTTGATATTACTTTATTGTTAACCGATTCAGTTTCTTTATATTTTGTTTTTATAAAAACTTGTTTTCCAGCATTAGAGTAAAATTTTGGTATAACAGTGAAAATAGTCGAATATTTTGCTTTTAATTTTACTGATATTCTTATCATACAGATACGCGTATTTCGTCTACTACTTGCAGACTTCTTCAGTGTTTTGTACTCGACTCGACGATATTTTGTTATTCATTAATTTTTCCAATTGTTGTTTTAGTGCAACGGTTAAAATTATCTGAAAATTATAGTATCTACTATATTTGCTATAGTTTTTTCTTCATTTATGATGTTCATTTGCAAAATACGAAGTTGAAATTTAGTTGAAGCGATACAATATTTAGAAGTGCTTGTTATTAGTTTTAGGGGTCTATTATGTATTTCTCATCGAAATTAATCGAATCGTTCATCGTTATCGTTAAAGTTATTCGATTGTAATCGTTAGTGCCATTATGTATTTCGATGAAAATTTGATCGAAAGTGTTTTAAAATTCTGCCATTGTAAAATTCAAATCTACGATGAAAATGACATATGTTTGATTCTTTGACTGTCAAATTCAAATTATTATACGAAAAAAAGACAAAACAATAGTGTTATAACTATTTGAAATTTTTAAGTTGAAGTTAAAAGTGTTTAAATAAAATAAAAATTATTAAATTAAAAGTTTTTATTTATATTTTTATAAATGATTTTAGCAAAGTTAAATTTTTCAGTTTCTGATAGTGCTGAAAAACGCTATAAAATTGCAGAGTTAAAAAACAAGCCAACATATAGTCGGAATTATTCCAATCCACTGGATTTGGAAGATTATTCGTTATTATCTACCAAAACTTAATTTTATTAACATTTTTGATCAAAATTTCCTGTTAAACAACATTGCTTTTATGGATTTATTAGAAAAATTAGGGTAAAAATTAAAATAGCCAATAAGTAACTGCGTATTAAGATTCTGTGCGGTTTGTACCAAGGAAATGATTTGCAGCGTAGGAAATGATTTTCATGTCGGACTAGCAGATCTAATTTGTTTTTGTTATGCTTAAGGAAGTTTCATATGAAATTTGCAGTTTATACTTATGTCCAAAATGGATCAAATTCCATTACGCACTAGAAGAAAAGTGCCAGATAAACATTTTTATGATTAAAGTAGAATTACTGAAATAATTTATTTACACTAACTTTCATATTGCAGTTTATTTGTAACTGGCCTTTCATTCCTATTTAAAATTTCTTTCAATACAAAATAATTATGAGGAATAAAGTATTTTTACCTACTTTCATTTCAACTTTTAAATTTATTTTTATTCCAAAAAATATCACAAATATAAAACAAACACCAGGTGTTCAAGCGTCACTCCTGTTATTTTATCTGTTCAATTCAAAATTGAAATAATTTGTACAAAATCTCTCTTTCGATGTCTCTTTCGTGATAAAATTTTACAATCGATAAACATCGATTTCGTCGACAATTTCTGAACGATATCGAAATACATAAATGTCAATTTTGCATTTTGACATTTCGTTCGATCAAATCGTAATCGTTATCGAAATACATAATAGGCACCTTAATCTTAAAATCAAATGATATTCCATCTAAAAAGAAAAAAAAAAAACAAAAAAATTTGTGATTATCGAATTTTTTTTTTTTTTTTGTTAAATATTCTCAGCCGCTTTCAATTGAACGATTAATAAAATCATTTAGGTTTTAATCGATATAGTATTTATAACTTTATAAAGCAAGTATGTACATTAATAAAAGAATGTAAGTTAAATGTGGTTAAATGTAAAAAGAGATAACACACATATTTTGCAAATGTTGTATGTATGTACAATGTATATATATACCTACATATTATGTATTTTCATACATAACAAATAAATTGTATTGAATTATGAATTTCAATAGGAATGAAGATTTCAAAACGCTACAATCTTCTAATATACAAATTTAATAATATTCAATTTACAATTAAAAAAATATACTTCCATAATCTTCAGCTTCAGACTTCATAATTATTCTAGTAATCTAGTACTTTAAATGATCATCTCCCTGTTCCTCTAATTTCACATTTCTGTATCTTTCTTTTCACCTTTATTCTTCACCAACTTTAACTAAAAAAAAAACCTATCATAATTGGATTTGTATATATACGTATGTCTTTAAGTATACATATGAGATAAAATAAAACCTTAACTTGTAATATAATAATAATTTTTTGATTATTATAATTATTGAGTTCCTTCAGAACTATAATTGAAAAATTATTATTTTCTAAAAAAAAAAAAAAAAAAAAAAAAAACATATTAAAACTCTCAAATTCAATAATGAAAACTCCTCTTTTTCTTGTTAGAATCTCCATACAAACATGCATACATATTTACATGTACACACATGCTTACAAGTTCATACATATACTAAACATAAGTTAATTATTATAAGTAAAGTAATTTTCAATATCAGGTTCGGCATTGATTAAATATTTTCTTTGATCTGCCCAATCATTTGCAAAATTTAAACGTATCTAGACCTTTGATAATAAAAACAAAAAAATATAAGCACTTCAGTAGCTGCTGCCACCAGATGCATCACCCAAACCCAATATTAAAACTTATATAAAAAAAATCTGGATTTTTTTTTTTGTTTTGATCCTATATGTTCAGATACGTGTAGTACCATGTACTGCAACTGCTACTATGACCACATTTACATTGAATTATCAGATATGGTAGTGGTTGGTACTATTATAGTAGACAATCAAAATGATGAATTCTTTCTTGATTTAATCAAAAACAAAAAAAAACAAAAAAAATAACACTTAACTAATCCAGTATTATTATGCTGCCATGCTGCCATTATTATAATAATAACTAAAATACAATATCTATCTATCTCACTCTTTCTTTTATTCATTGATTCGATCATATTATTATGTATACAATTATAATGATGTTATCTTTTTGGTTATGCGTATGATGATGAACTTTATCATAATATGTAGTGTACACATGTATATTTATTGTGAAAAATAAAATTTTAGTAATTCCAAAAGAAGAAATTTTAAGAATGAAATGGACATTTTGTTTTTTTGTTTGTTTGCACAGGCACAGAAGAAATCAAAAAACGAATTTGAAAAATAAAATACATTTTTTTTTTTTTTAATTTAATATTTTGTGTCTAAACGGAATTTATAGATTTAGATTTTATTTTTGATAAAATTATGACATGTATATACCGGGTGTGCCACCAGAGCATGCGTATCTGCTTTTTAAGAGGGGAAGGAATCGTTATTTGAAAATGAAAACAAAAAATTTGATTAACAAATCGAGGGTGTTCTATCGATTGGTGATATTTTGAATGTTCTGGAAGAACTGAAAATTGGTTTTAAAACCTAAAAATTTGCCGAAATTCGTCGAAATTGGAATTTTTTTTTTGTTGAAACATTTTTTCGTGCTTAATTAAGTTTGGTACTGCGAGTTTATATTACAATATTAACAATATTTCGAGCATTTATTTATCAAATTTCTGGTATATAATAAATTTGGAAAACTACTGCTATTGTCAGGAACTACATAAGCCTTCTTAAACAATTCATTTTATTTAAGATGTTACCAGGTTATACTCTCAATTATTTTTTGTCATTTATTTTATCCCGTTGACATAGGCTACTGGACCAGGTCGAAAATCTCATAATACATTTTTTTTTTTGCTTTGTCAGGAATCGAACCTTTGAAAGGTAGACGCTTTACATACTGCGCCGCCCAGCGTGTAATTTTCTTATTTTTTGACGTAGAATTCGAATTTGTATAAAAAAAAACTACCTCTTCCCATTTGAAAATTTCGGGCTTAAAAAATCTATTTCCGGTTCTTATAAAAATACCACCAATCGATAAAACACCCTCGATTTGGTTATATAGACTTATAACATTTTCTTTCCCCTTTAAAAATCTAATACGCATGCTCTGGACCACCCGGTATAACATTTTGTACATATGTTAAGGTTATTATTGTTTTCGTAAGAATTTTTATATGTGTACATGCATCATGAGGGTATTGAATCGAGGTGGTCATTTGGATGACAATGACATTTTCATATTCAATTTAAATTACAATTCATTTTTTTTTTTTTTTAGTTTTTATGAGGCATTGTTGGGGAATTTGTCATATGGCCAACGATTGTTCAATGTGTCTCTGATCAAAATATAAGTCGGTTGTATGGTTTGTTTTCGTTTTTTTTTTTTTTTTTTTTGTTAATTTGAAATATTGAAAGTTGATCATTATTGGAACAAACCATATAAAGGAGAGCATTGAATCGTTAATGGGATGTGGGTGATGGTGAATAATTGAATTAAATAATAGTTTAAGTATTATATTAACATAGTTGAAATATACATATTTTCACATTATTAATGTTACCTTGAACTTTCTTTTTTTTTTTTTAAATTTACTGTTAGTCAGGTCATCAAGATCATGTATGGGAGCTATTTTTTTGATTCTTTAAATTTGAATATTTCTAAATTAAAGTGAATTTTGATAATTGATTAAAAATAATAATTATTATTCATAATCAATACTATTTTACATAGAATAAATTAATTTTATTTGCAATTGAAAATTTTGTTTTAAATTTTTCAATATTTAATTTGAATATTTAACGTTTTATTTTAGCAATAGGAAGAACGTTAATACCAAGGTATTTTCGAAGTATATATGAAGGTGGTGTTTCGGAATTGTATTTTCATTTAAAGCACTCGAAAGAATCATTTCACAATACATCAATTACTTTAGACTGTGACCAATGTACTGTAGTGACACATCACGGGAAACAAATGTTTACAAAAGTAAGTGAAAAATTATTATTTTAATTATAATTCATTTTCTTCATCATTTAAATTTTATTTTAATTTTGTAATTTTTTTTTTTTTATTTTATTTTGGAAATTTTAATCAAGAGAAATATAAAAATTTATATATTTATAATTTATTAAATAAAAAATAAGAGTAAATTTAAAAATTCAATTGAAA
The DNA here is from genome assembly GCA_963942445.1 of Argyra leucocephala. Lineage (NCBI taxonomy): Eukaryota > Metazoa > Arthropoda > Insecta > Diptera > Dolichopodidae > Argyra > Argyra leucocephala. Next base: position 4,431,354 of record OZ012681.1, on the reverse strand, counting down.
TGATTATATTAATTATAGAGCATCATGAACATTTTGAAATTAATAAAAAAATTATTGTATGTATATATAATATACACTATACATAGTTTGCTGTAACAAGCAACAGTTCAATTTTGATATAAAAAAGTTGATTGATGCCAATTTATTTGGTTTTTGATAGTTACTTACTTACCAATTTGTTTATAAAGGTGACTTCCAAAATGCAGTATAAAAAGTTTTAATACAGTTTAAAGATTTTATAACCACTTCAATGTAAAATATATAATAAAGTTTATTTGCTACATTTTAGAATACCAATTTGACAATATAAATACATAAATTTGACATTTTGACGTTTAAATTATAATTTTGTGGTTTTGCAATATAAATGGGTAATAACCTGACTTTTTGTTTATCTTTCATTACATGAAAATTAATATTGCCAGATTTTCATAGGTCAGCACATATTTTCGGTGGAAAAATATATTTTTTTAACATATTTTGCTAAAGTTTGAAAATAAATTTATTTTTCCGCCTATAATTTAATTATTTCTGATAACTTTATCTATGACAAGTATACAAAATGTAGTCTAAATTTTTTCGCTATACACACTGCTGTTATTTTATATTTCCACTAGGTACTTTAAGTATTTTGGAATAGTGTACAAAGTCAAGAGCTTTTAATATACATTTTGGAACATACTACATTGTAAATTTTACGATTTCAATGCATTTTGGAGCTCGCGGTAATTGTTTAAAAATATCTATAGGGATTTTGTAAATTTGCAAACGCAATTCATTTACTGAAACAATTTTATCTAGAAGTTTTGAATTTGGAATATTAAAAAAAAAAAAAATTATGTATTTCTAAATTTTTCACAGAAACGAAGTTAATCCAAGCAATTTTAATACAATATATTTTTTTTTTTGTTTTCATTACAAAACAAACTTAAAAACAATTTAGAAAAATTATGATATTTTGAATTTTATAAAAGAAAGGTAAAATGTAGTAAAAATGAGTACTGAAAACAATTTAAAAGAAATGAATTAATTACTTAAATATGTATGTATGTACCCCTATGTACAAATGAAATATTTCATTCCTCTTAAAATCAATCAAACCAACCGATGCACTTGATAAACTCGTCCGATTTCTTGAATTTTTAAATTTAAAGTATATTAAGTTTGAATTAATGTTTTTTTTTTTTTTTTTAAATTGATTAAAATAAAAATATTTTAAATTTTCAAAAATTGACAAAATTGTAAATTTTTTAAAATTTAAATTTTATATATATATATATTTTTTTTTTACTTTTCATTTTTTTATTTAAATTTTTTTTTTCTTCATTATGTTTTTTTTTTGTTTTTTTTTTTTCTCTTTCTTCTCCTTTATAGATAGCTCCCCCTTATTTTCAGGTGTGTGCGGAAGCAAGACTTATTTTAGAATTTATGTACGATGACTATATGCGAATAAAATCATGGCATATGGCTGTGAAAAATCATCGTGAATTGATACCAAGATCTGTTCTTGGAATGCATGCACATTCATCACAATCAGATCCATCGATATTAGAACAAATGTCCAAAAATATAACAAGATCGGGGATAACAAATTCAACGCTTAATTATCTACGCGTGAGTGGTGATATATTGATTCCAAACAATAATTTTCAGTTCAATTTTCGGTTTTTTTTTTTTTTAATTTTAATATTTGTAAAATACACAACACTTTAATTTAATATTTATAAATAAATAGTGGGGAAATTATTTGAATTTCACCATTACATTACACACACACATAATATGTTAATTTTGTTTGGTTTCATTTAACATTTTAAATTCATACAAATTTTTAAAAACAATTTTAAATAATGAGAAAAAAAGAAGTTAAACTAAAAAAAAAAAACGCTGAAATCTCATTATTTAAAGTATTTTTTAAAAAAATATAAACATTTTTTTTTTTTTTGATAATTAAATAAAATTTAAATTAATATATATATTTTTTTTAAAATTATTTTAGTTATGCGTAATATTAGAACCAATGCAAGAATTAATGTCTAGGCATAAAGCATATGCACTTAGTCCAAGAGATTGTTTAAAAACGACGTTATTTCAGAAATGGCAAAGAATGGTCGCACCGCCTGGTAAGAGAGGTATTAAAATTTTAGAAAAACAAAACACAAATTGTTTTCTTTTTTCTTGTTTTCAACATAAAATTAATATAATCTACATAGTTGTTTTAACATAAAAATGAAAATATTATAAAGATTTAAAAATTAAAATTTTGAAAATTTGTTAAATTAATTTGGGTTTGATATTATTGAAAAATTTTACTTTTTGGGGACTAAAGACCTTATAGAAGGTCCTGGTCCTGTAAAAAGTATTACTTTATATATTTTCATTTCGTAAAAAGACAAGTATTAGAATTTAAATAAAAAATTTTTGAATAATGTGTTTAAAATTTTTTAGATGCACAAAGACCCGCAAATAAAAGACGAAAAAGAAAAGGATCAAATTCAGGGGGAGGTGCAAGTGCCCCACCAGTGCCAAGTAAAAAAAGATCACCAGGACCAAATTTTAGTTTAGCATCGCAGGTAGCAGTTATCTTATTCCAATTTATTAAACTTTATTCTTGAATGAGCTGTTTAAATTTCGTAAATAGAAAATTTATATAATTATGTATACTGATATTGCTGTGCCAACAAATTAACCGCTTTTATGAACATAAAAAAAAGATAAAATAACCATTCAGAATGTTTTACCATCAGAATAATTATTTAGAATTTTAGAAAAGTATTTTCTGTCAAAATTTGGTTTGATTCTGTCAACTATAAGTCACATTTTTGCTATAGTATATAATCGCTTATATCAATATGACCTAGAAATGTTTTTGTCATAAATCGCTTCTTTAACATAAAATATTTTAAATAATATTCCTACAATTCATCATCATTGTCCTGTAACCCCATCGGATAATTTACGCTGGGGCGGACAATTATCTATGATTCCTACAATTAGCCATAAAAATAATAAATTGATGAGTGTTGTTTTCAAAATTTGGAAAATCATTTTCAAGATTTCAAATGTATTGAGTGTGAAGGCTTTGTGTTCCAAGGCTTATTCTACTAAAGCAATTTTTACAAAATTTGATTTATTCATATTTTAATACAAAATAAAGTTTTTGTATTTCAAATACTTACATAATGCAATTTTAAAAAACCAAAAACTGGCACAGTCCCATTACTGTATTTTTAAAATCTTATTTAAACTTTAAATTTTGATTTTACTCGCAACATCAATTTCAGATATAAGCGGTAATGATTTGTTGCCACAGATTTTATATACTTATATAAATAATTCTATAGAAAATATTTTTGACAAACTTCAAGAAATTTTAAACAGAACAGAAGCGCATTTTATTATTAACAAAAATCCATTATTATATTATTCTAATAAATTTGTTGTTGTTTTTTTCTTCTTCATCTCTTTTTATGTCAACGTCATTTAAATAACAATTTTATTATAATAGGATGTGATGGTTGTGGGTGAGCCATCACTGATGGGCGGTGAATTTGGTGACGAAGATGAGCGTTTGATCACCCGTTTAGAAAATACACAATATGATGCAGCAAATTCAATTGATCATGATAATCATGGTGGTTTTGGACATGCTGATTCACCAATGACAGGTCCAAATTCATGGATGGATAGAACTGGTGGACCTGGTCCAGGTGGTCCTGGTGGAGGTCCACAAGTTAGTACACCGTCCAGTCAAGATACCGATAAAAAAAGTCCAGCTGTATCACAGTGACGGATATAAGAATATTTAAATATAAAAAAAAAAAACAAACAACCAATACAAAAAAAAAAAACTAAACAAAAATAAATCAAAATTGATTTTCACAATACAAAACTGAAAACGAAAATTAGAAATTTGAATTTCAAATCAATGTACAGGATTAAAATGAAAATAATAGTATGTTTAATTTTTCCAATTTTAGTCTTTAATTATTTTTATATTTTGTAAAAAAAAAAAAAAATTAAATATAGTTTTCAATTATTAAGAAAATAATAGTAGAAAAAAAATATATAAAACAGACTAAAATTATTCGGTACAAGTCTTTAAGATTCAAATAAAAAAAAATAAAAAAAAAGAACTTGAATTTAATAACTCTGCATTTTTAATATTATTTTATTTATATCAGTTTTTCTTAATTTCCATTATTTTACTAAGCTGAAAAAAAAAATTATTTAATAAAATTTGTAAAAAGTATTTTGTTAAAACAGAGTTATAATATTCTCATGACTATTTTACTATGAATACATGCCTTCATCTTCGTCTTTATTTTTAAAATGTTATGAACTAGTTAAGCTATTAATATACCAAAACTAAAATTTACTTTTTTTTTTTTTTTAGTTTGACAACATAACCAAAAAAGTATATATTTTTTTTTTTATTTAATTTGGTGAACAAGTTGACCTGATAAATTAACTGTTATATAAAATGATTTACCCTAAGAGAATTGGCAAAGATCTTAATAATCTCTCTAATTCAAAAGCTTTAATAAGATAAAAATGAAGATGAAAACATATTTTCAGAGAATGACTTAATAAAATCGTGAAATGTCATTTCATAACCTAAACATGTCAAATCGAATTCAGTAATTTTAACGCATATTATTAAAAGTTGTCAATAGAGAAAACTTTAGGAATTTGAGTAAAAAAAAAAAATTGAAAAAACCGTCATAGATTTAAATAAATTAAAATAAAAAATTGAAAATTAAATCTTAAAAAAAAAACTTTGTAATATATAGCTTAAATGTAAAATAATAAAAAGAAAATTAAAAAAAAAAAAAATGGTTTTTATAACTTTAAGCATAGATCACATATTTAAAAATAAAATAATTAAAAAAAAGAAAAAAAAAAACAAATCGTTTCAAAATTAAGTAAAAAAAAATTTTTGTAAAAATTTAAATTAAAAAAAAAAAAAAAAAATACAAAAAAGTTACTTAAATTATGTACTAAAATAATATTTAAAAAAAAAAAAAAAATAATGTTAAAATTTAATATATTTTTTTTTTTAAATTATTTAATTTTGAATATATATATATATTTTTATTTTTGTTTTGTAGTCAAACCAATTTAAATTTATTCATTTCAACTTTTTCAACTTCAAATTAAAAGTAATCATTTAACAAATTGAAAATACATAATCATTAATATTTGTTATTTTATTGATCAATTAATTATTTTATGTTGATTAATAAAAGCATATTCCATATTACTTAATAATAAACTTTGAAATAAATTATAATTATTTTCCCTTAAATATTACTACATATTTAGAATATGATATAGTATGGTACAAACTTGTTCTAGAGAATATAATATTTTATTTATAAAAACTTACAACAAAATTTTATTTTGAAATTTTGAATTTAATTTCTTATTTTATAAACCACTATGAATTATTATTTTTTTTACTGGCAATTACTTACAGTAAAATTTAAAAAAAAAACAATTAAAATTATATTAACTTATTTCATTTTATTAATTAAATTTACCACTTACGTATAAAATTTTGATATTATTACGTTTCCATCTTGAATTCTGATTTCATTCTAAATAAAACAATAACAGAACATTATATATTTCTCTTTTTTTCAATTTGAGAACAGTTATGTTAAAATATAATTTTTAAAATGGTTGCATTTGGACATAATTGTGTTTAGATAATATATTAATTATATTAGAAGTTGCAATAGTTATGTGAACTTAGTTTTGTGAATACTTATATTATTTTTATGTCAGTCCATTGCATACACAACCAGTGAGTGTGTATTGAGTAACTAAACGAATGTAAAGAAAAAGTAGGACGTTTATTAATCTATTTTTTTTTTTTGTAATTAAATTAATTATATTTTTTTCAAACAAACAAAATAAGGATAACGGGAAGAAATAATTAATAAATATGTGTTCTGCATTACTTTTGAAAATTGAAAAATAAAATTTTAATATGTTATCATATTCTTGTAAAAACTATTCCAGAACATAAATGAAATGTGATAATTGAAAAATTGCTACATAAATGCTGAATTTAAATTTTTTGAAATTTTGCAATTGATTTTTTAATACTTTTAAAAATTTTGACTATTCAAATTTAATATGAAACTTATCATCATTCATTTTTATTTATTATAATTAATTTGTACACCATTTTTGATTATTTTTAATTTTTAGTTGAAAAAGTATGGATATAATATGATACTTTAATTAAAGTAATTTGGAAGAAACATAAAAAAAAAAATTAAGATACAGAGTAATACTAGCAATCAAAATTACATATGTTAATAGAACTAACGAAACAAATTATAACAACATTAAAAAATATTATTAAGAAATTTAGTTCATTGAATTTTTCTTTCTTTATTTCTCTATATATATATTTAATATATATTTAATATAATATATTAATAAATTTTTTTCAAAACATTATATATTTGTTTTCTTTTTTTTTTTCTTATTATTATAAATCAATAATTTCTTAATAACATCAACATTTTAAATATCCGATGTATGTACATAATTTATAATTAATGTTGTTCTAATGTGTTTCGTGTTTAATAAAAACGTTTTTCAAATAATTGTTGAAAATAGTAAAAATTGTAACAAAAAATATCTACTTTTTTCATATTTAATTTTTAGAAGACATCAAATTTTAGACTAGAAAAAGATTTTTTATTAGTTAATTTCTAAAAAAAAAAATTTCTAAATGCTAGATTTTTTATTACCAGATTAATCTAATGATCTCGATTATTTCGAAATATTTACTTGCCAATTTTTAATACAGTAATTATTTTTAAATGTAAATTATTTAGAAGTATTTTGATTGTTTTGTTTTAAACAACATACATATACATATATTAAATTATGAAACTAATTAACAATATCTGGTCAATTTTTAATGTCTTCTAAATCTGTTAAGAGTTGGTACCATAGATATAGTAATATAATATTTTATATACACTTATTTTCAATGTCAATCTCTGAACTTTTACAATTCAAAAAGAAATTACAGAATATTTTAAAAAATAATTAACATATATAACTTTATTTTTTATTTTAGAAAAATGAGTGAGATTCAATTGATTGAGAGTTTTTCTGAGTTTATATTGAGTGCTTAAAAACCTTTGATTAATAATAAAGTAAAATAAAATTAATAACTAAATCAAAAACATTTTGTTTTTAATTTTTTTTTTGAATCATATGTTTCTAAAAAAAAAATTTAAAATGTACTATAAAACTTAGATCTTTTGGTTTTTTTTTAAATTTAAGAGATTGAAACAGTTCAAAAAAAGAGATAATTGCAATTTTGAAAAAAATAACAATTTTCCAACAATAATTTGAAAAACGTTTTTAACTAACATACTAAGTGGGCTTTGTAGTTCCATGCGAAATAAACTATTATTCATTTTTTTTTTGAAAATGAAATAAAAATATTAAAAATAATTTGAAAAAAAAATTTGAAATTGCATCTTATATTCAACTCTCTTAGTTCGTATTTTATTTTATTTTTTATATTTTTTATAACAAAAATATTTCACTTGTTTTCTTAAATCAACACATTCTATTTCTTTCACCATAATTTTTATTTAATTTTATCGGAGCATTAATTAAAAGAAATACAATCACTGTAAATTAAATGTATATGTATTATGGATACACAAAATTTAATTCCATTTTGTGAGGCAGTTTGGGCAACTTAGATGTCTATACAGAATATAACATGTAAATGTTTGTAATATCGTTTGGGTATTTTAACAAGCTCGCATCTATGTTTACATAAATTGCCTAAACTCTTTATTTATAAGTTCTTTTAATGCACTTTTTTTTTCTTTTTAAATAGAAGAGTTTTTTTTAATGGAACACTTTAAAATTAATTTAGTTTCGCATGTCACTATGAATTGCAAGCTTAAAATATGAATTTAAATTGAAAATTTTTTTTTTTAGAAGAAAAAGAAAAATTAACAGTTTTTAAAACGAAACAAAAAAAAAAAAAATAAAAACATAAAAATTTTAATAAATGGTTTAATTTTAAGGTATGAATGAGGAGGTGCTTTTCGTTATAACAAAAAGCAACACAAAATGTAATAAATTAAAACAAACAAAACAAAACATATATGAAAGCGAATTGAGAAATATATATAAATATATATAAAAAAAATTAGAAAATAATTATTAAAATTGGTAAAAATATTTAATAAATAAAAAGTAAACACAATTTCAAATAAAAACAAATAAAAAAAAAAATCTGAAATAATAATTTTTTTTTTTTTTTAATTTAAGTAAATTGATTATAAATAATTAAATTCAAAACAAAAATGGTATATATAAATTTAAAAAAAAAAAAATATATATATATATATACATATTCTATATAAATATAACATGCATATATATATATATATATATAAATAACATATTAATAAGAAAATTAGATTTAATAGGATTGTAAGTTTTTATTTTAGTGTAGCTAAAATAAAATTTAATTAAAAAAAAATAAAAAAAAATAAAAATAAAATAAAAGATTGTATAAGAATTAATTAATTATATTATAAAGAAAAAAAAAATAAAATAATTTCCTTTTTGTAAGTGAATGTGAATGAATGCGATGAATTATATTATAAAAAAAAAGTGTTTTAATTTTTAAACAGAAAAAAAAAATTAATGAAAAAAAAAACAGGATAAAAATAAATACATTCAAGAAAAGTTTATTTAAATTTTGTTTTTATTTTAGCATTTTCAAAATTTGAATTGATCGAGAAACTACATACAATTACATTTGATTAGTTTTTTGAATTTTTATAAAAACGTCGTAATCGAGGGGTTTTAATTGGATCTCTACATACTGAATTTTGGAGGAGTATTGTGATGAAAGTTAAAGATCATCCAGCAGAACTAAGCTAAGCACAGTAGCATAAGATGATGAAGTTTGAAGTCTAAACTTAAACATAATATGGGATATTTATAAATTTCCTTTTTTTGACAATGATACTAACAACTAACAAATTCACCTTTATCATGATTCTCGAATCGAATATGAGTCGAAGCGAATATGTTAGTCTAGTCGAACGTTCGCGTAAATGTAATCACGTTTCGCAAATAAATTTATTCGCTGTGGAAATGTCGCTGTTGGAAATGTCGAACTAGTTTTTGAAAATTAAATATTTTTGAAAGCTGCTTTTTTTTTTTGAGCTAATAAATTTTATAAACAATCAAAATACAAATTAATAAACAAATAAAAATAAGTACAAGCTGTGATCTTTTTTATGATGACCGATGGAATAGTAGACACTAAACTACTATTCCATCCGTCATCATAAACTTGGTTTTAAACTCTATTAGAACTATTTGATGATATATAGGTAGTTACTTATATTATAAATCTGTGGTTTTACAACGAAAGATGATAACTGCAATTTTGTCGAATTTTAGTTATAAATGCCATTTTATATAAAATTTTAAGCTCTTTCAAATATTAATATACACGCATATTCTGTTAGACCCATCGTTGACGAGAAGAAAAAATTCATCTCGTCTCGTCTCGCTGAATATGCCTTTCTGTTAGACACTGTAAGCGGCGCGATAGAACATTTTATTTGTTGGTAGTACTGATCAAAAATAATTATTGGTATATAAACGAAATATGATTTATAAAATTTTTGGAATGTAAAGTGGGGTTTAGTTTTAAAATATTTTTTAAATAAAAAATAAATATAAATATATTTAGGTTTTAAATAATTTTTAGTTTAGTAAATAAAGAGTAGTAAAACTGTAATAGTAAAGATGGTTTTTTTTTTCAAAAAAACAAACACAATTTTAATAATAATGCAAAAACAATAATGAAAAATTGTTTATTAATTTTTACTTAACTATTTTATCTATTCAATTTATTTATTTAATTCAATTTTTTGGTAAAAAAAACACAAAATACTTTGACGAGATACTCTATCGCTTACAATTTTTGATGAGATAAAAAATGGCTATCTCGTCTCGTCGAGATGGGTCTAACAGAATATGGGTGATAATAATATTAAGTAATTTATGAATTCAAAAGTGAATAACTAACAACTGCCGTTGAAAATATTTCTAACATAAGCAGCACGTAACTTGTTCACGTTCGTCAAAAAGACGTATTAACACTTTTGGTAGCATGTAAGAAACGTTGACGTTGATTTAATTCCGAAAACGTCAAGTATACATTTTTTCGCTAGCATGTAAGCAAGTTGACGTTCGTTGATTTTAACGTATACGTTTATTTTTGAACGTCAATGATTTTCTTACCGTGTACTAAAATTTATACGAGAAAGATAGTTTTTTTTTAATAATTTTGTGTTATTTTAATAATAAAAATATAAAATTTAAATATTTATAATAAAATTTTAAATCTTAAGAACATTAAATTTTATAGTTTTTATAATTTTTATTTTATAATTTTTAATTTCTTTTGATAACATTTTATTTCTGGAATAATTGAAGTATTTTTGTTTGCAATAAAAAAATTATTTTATTTCTGTGATAATTCAAGCATTTTTTATATGATAATAAAATAATTTTTTTTTTAATTTCTTAATAATTGAGTGTTTTAATTTCTTTAAATAAAATACTATATGTTTTAGTTCATTGTAAATATTCTAATTCATTGAAAATATCATATAAAATATCAACTGAATTAGTTTGTTTACATTTATTTTATTTTTTTTTTTTTTATTTTAGTCTATTATAAATTCTATATCTATTGAAACGGACACATCATTTTTATTATTTTTGCAATTTTTATATAACAATTTTGTTCTTCAAAACTGAAAATAATAAGGCGAAATACAAGAATTAAAAAAAAAAAATTTTTAAAAATTTAAATTCATTTCTTTTTATTTCAAACCTCCATTAAATTTGAAAAACATATGTTTTTTGAAGTTTTAAATAGATTAGTTTGATTGTCAAAATAATTTTCGAACATTCGGAATATTTTTTCGAATTTTCGGAATAAATTTTCAACGTGATGTTTTACATGCTACCAAAAAAAATCTTTGACGTTAAAATACTTCACGTTGATTTTTGAACGTAAACGGTCTACGTGCTGCCACTCATGGAGTTAAAGATTTTCAAAATATTTTTTAAAAATCAAAAATAACTAGAAAAGTATAGCAAATTCTATACAAAATTTTATTCAATTGCGATTTACAAGAAATGCCAAAAATGCTGTAAATGATATTTTCTGTTCTTGTCGTACGCATTGAGCTTTCATATAAAATAATGTCTATCTTCAATATCTTATTCAATTCAAAATATAAAGGAATGAATCTTTATTCAACCAAAAGTTTTTTCATAAATCTATAAATATATTTGGTAAAATTTACAATTATTTTCGGTTGAATAAAGATGCATTCCTTTATATTTTGAAAAAAATTGTAATATTATATTTTGATAAAGTATATTTTTAAAATATCGGAGATAGTTTCTTTATACCGGCAACACTTTTTTTAAACAAGTTTTTGAGTAATGTATACAAAAAAAATTGGTTTTCTAGTTTCTATAATTCTATTAGGTAGCATTTACACATCAATATTTCTTCAATATTTATTGACGATTGTAGACTGAAGAGAGAGAGAGACATTTGTGTTTACACATCAGTTTTTAAACAATCAAACTATTTGTCAGTTTTTTCTTATATATTATAAGTTTCATTTGTGAATCTCGTTTTATGTTTCTTTATTTTTGTTATTTGTTCATTAATTAATTACATATTTGTGGATAGGGCCTTCTAGGGAGACCACGTTAAAAAGAGGTCCCATATTCCCTACGTTTGGTGCGGAAATGGGAATCTATTTAGTTTAACCATTAATATAAATTTGAATTTCTCCCATTACGCTTACTTTTTCGCCCTATGTTGAACGGATGCGTTTACATGACAAGACAATGATGATGATGACGCTTACTTTAGGTACCTTACTCCCTTTTTTGACATTAGACAGCATTTGATATTTCTCTGAATTTTTATATGACTTTTTATATTTCACAATTTGAGTGTACATAATCGTCACTCAGCGTAGTGAAGTGAGTGAAAACTAAAAATACTGGAATAGCATGTGAGTGATTTTGTGTGTTATTATTTATTTGTATCGTATTTGTTTACTTTAATTATTTTTCAATAATTTCAATTCAAATGTCGATTAATATTAATGAAATGGATAAATTTACGTTTGTGATTGTTGGTGGGGGAATTGCTGGTGTATCATGTGCGGAAAATTTAATGTTTTTGTGTCCAAACGAAAAAATTTTATTAATTACACAATCATCGTTAATAAAAAGAGTAACGAATTTAGTTCCACTTGGAAAAGCTCTTACAAAATTTGATGTAGAAGAAGGTTCTATTGATACGCTAAAAGATAAAATGACTGTTATTGTAGATACAGTAGATAAAATAGATTCTACAAATCGAACAGTTAGAACTAAACTAGGAAAAACATTAAAATATAAATATTTGTGTTTATGTACGGGAGGAAATCCTAAACTAATTGAAACAAACAATAAATATGTTATTGGAATTAGAGATACAGAATCGGTATTAGATTTTCAAAATCGTCTCAAAACTTCTAAAAAAATAGTTATAACTGGAAATGGTGGAATCGCTTCTGAAATAGTTTTTGAAGCTACAAATATTGAAATAGATTGGGTTATAAAAGATGATCATATTTCATCTACTTTTGTTGATCCAGGCGCTGCAGAATTTTTTCAAACTAGATTAAATAATAAAGGAAAAAAACCGACAGAAAAATGTATGAAACGGTTGAGATATTCTGAAGGGAATTTTTCAAGTTCTAAAGATATGGGACCTGCTCTAGGACCTGATTGGCATACGAAAGTTGATATAATGGGTACATTAGAAAATTTACCAAACTACCTGAAAATTCATTATAAAACTGAAGTTAGAAAAATCGAAGAAGTTCAAAACAATGAAAAAATTAATTTTCCTTTAAAAGTAACTCTAACTAATGATGAAATAATATATTGTGATTTTCTAGTATCAGCAACTGGTGTTTATCCTAGTATTAATTTTACGTGTGATAAAGAATTCAAGCTTGGTTCCGATGGTGGTATTTGTGTGGATGAATTGCAAAGGACCAATTTAGATTTTATATATGCGGCTGGTGATGTTTGCCATGCTAATTGGGAACTCTCAAATGATTGGTTTCAAATGCGTTTATGGACGCAAGCTAGACAAATGGGAGCTATGGCTGGAAGAGCCATGGCAGCTGCTATAAATAATGAAGTTATTACTCAAGATTTTTGTTTTGAATTATTCGGCCATGTTACTAATTTGTATGGATTACAAGTGGTTCTCTTAGGGAGATATAATGGTCAAAATTTAGGAACAAATTATGAAGCTCTTCTGCGTATAACTCCAGATGAAGAATATATTAAATTTATTTTACAGGAAGGTAAATTAAAAGGTGCTATATTGATTGGTGACACAGGCTTAGAAGAAACTTGTGAAAATTTGATTCTTAATCAACTTGATTTATCTTCATACGAAGAAGATTTATTGAACCCGAATATAGACATTGAAGATTATTTTGATTAAAAGCTAGTTTTTTTAAAATTTTATTGAGAGTGAGGATTAAATTTGTAAATAATAACTATTGTTCGATTTATGTTAAGATCAATAAAAACAATTTTATATTTTTATTTAAAATACATGTACATTAAATTAAAATAAAAAAAACATAAATAAATTAAAATCTTTTTCTTTTTTTAGCAAAATCAACTTCAGCTACTAATAATGGATTGCTTTTTTTCGCTTCATAAATTGCTTTTGCTTTTGATTTTATTTCGTATGGTTTTTTACTTCGCGTTAACGTTGTTATACCAGATAGTCTTTTTAATTGTTCTGGTACAATATAATCAGGCACATGTGACAAATGCTTTTGAACTTTGACTGTTTTCAGGGGTTTATCATGTCGTAAGACTTGCAAATCACGAGGATTATCTTGAAAGAAACTTTTCAATTTCTCAGAATTAAACATTTCAAGTTTAATTTCTTTCAGTCTAGCTTCTTGAATAGCAACTTTTGTTATTGCACGCCAGGCATCTTTAGCTCGATATCTGAATGGCTCAACTTCCTCCAATTTGAAATGATATTTTCTAATATATAAAAAAAATAAAATTAGAATTATAAAATAAAAAAAAAAAAGATTTATAAAAATAATTTACTTCATAACTTCCTCATCTGATCCATAACCAACACGTAAATATTCCTCTACCGAATCATGTAACTTCTTTTCTTTAACACTGACAAAAGAAAGTACGTTTCCCTAAAACCAATTAATTTTTCAAAATTTTTTGTTTCAGAACAAAATTGAGAATACTTACGGTATTACTACCTCTAGCAGTTCTACCAGCTCTATGTATATATGAACTGATATCTAAAGGAAAATCAAAATTTATCACATTTGAAACACATTGAAAATCAATTCCTCGGGCAACACCAGATTCTTTATCTGATTTTCTTTTGCTTGTAGGTGCAACTGTTAAACCTCTTGGATCAGGATTTTCTAATGCTTTTTCATCTGAAGCAATTATAATATCATATATTCCTTGATTAAATTGATGAACTGAATGAATTCGAATTTTTGCTGGTAGTTCTGAATTTAAAATTACTGCTCTTATGGCAAATTGTTCCAGGAAAAGTTTAAGTCTGAAACAATAAATATAACCAATTTTAAGAATAATCTTAGCTTTGTAATTTCTTATTTATTAAAAAAAAAATCAGAGAGAAGATTAGACAATTTTCATTTAAGATCACAACCACAATGGTGGATGTATTTTATCAAGCATTGAAAAATTTCATCATAGATATATTATACCTGCTTAATTTACAGATTTCATACTTACTTGTAACATCTGTCAACAGTATTTACAAAAATTATACATTTTCCTTTAATTAAATGCAATTTAAATAAAGCATACAAAATAGCAGTTTTATCATTTTCTTCGGCTAAAATATGATAATGTGATAATTGAGTTGAAGGAGCTAATTCTGGTTCTTGTAATTTTAAAATAACTGCATTATGTAGAACTAAATTTTTTAGGTTAACAACATCCTCACTTAATGTAGCAGACGATAATATTGCCTGAAATAATTATTAAGTTTTAGAAATAGTTTTAAACAAGAAAAAAAAAAAATGGTTGAATTACTTGATAAACAGATGGTAAAAATTCTAAAATATTTTTTAAATCATTTTCAAATCCAAATGAAAATATTAAATCCGCTTCATCTATAATAAGGGTTTCTAAATTCTTTTTCAAATCAACATTACGATCTTTTAATTGATTTAATATTCTTGATGGAGTTGATATTATAATATCTGGTCGTTCTGATAAAAGATGTTTTTGAGCTGATGAATCAATATTTCCAGACAAATCTACACATCTTACAATTTTGCCACAATTATTGGTTAAATGTTCAATAACTGTTGTTATTTGTTCGCAAAGTTCTTTACTTGGTGCTAAAATTAATGCAGATGTACACTGCTCTATTGCATTATTTTTTGAATTAAGAATTTTTTGTATTAATGGTACTGAAAATGCAGCTGTTTTACCAGAACCAGTTCGAGCACGTACCAATACATCTTTTCCATCCAAAAGTAAGGGTATTGCTTTTTCTTGTATAAGAGTTGGTGTCATCCATCCTAAACGAGCTATAGCCTATAATTAATTGATATGTTACCTTTGATTTGTTTATTGTTTTTTAAAGTAGATTTTACCTTTAAGATTCTCTCATCTAATTCCATTTGATGAAAACTAATTGATTCTTCTGCATCCTCGTTCATTTTTTCTGTATTTTAAAGTATTTTGATTATTTTCCTCAAAATTTGTACAACTGTATTTATTACACCAAAAATTCAAATAAATGTTAAAAAACGTGGGTAAGTAAAGACGCAACTATACAAAACCAAAATACAAGCAGAATTAAATTTATTTTATTTTTCACAAGCTGACAGCTGCTGTCCCGAGATTTTTTGACACTCAAAAGTCACGTGCTTTTGTTTATCTTTGTGTATATAGTGCTACCTAGTGTTGAGTTTTTCAAATAGTAATGACAAAATATTTTCGGAAAATAACGTTTAGCATGGGTTATGTGGTTATGGTTTAATGAGTTAAATTAAAATGATTGAAATTTTGTTAATTTCTCAAATATATTGGAGATTAAAACTTATTTAAATTATTAATTACTTGATTTATTCAATAATTCGAAATAAAAGAAATATTCAAGTAATCGAGATTAGAGTTAATTAATAATTTACACATCCCTGAAATAATATCAGCTGCTTCGAATTGTTTATTTATATTTTTAAACATGTGCTTAGGAAAATTGACACTTTAAAAGTTTGGTGAGCTGAAATATTAGTGTTTTCCTCAATTCTCGGTATTAAATTATTTGAAAACAAAAATAAATTATTAAATTAATTAATAAAATATATTTGCAAATAAATAAATTGATATTTAATCATTTATATAAATAGGTTAGTATTTATCTCGTTAATATAAATTTCACAATATTTATATCAAATGTATAAATAAACTAATGGTATTTAATTTAAAAATTATAGTTTTGTAAAGTAGTGAAATAAACATGAGCCTGAAACAGAATAGTAGTGATTCGTCGAAATCTGTTTTAAAGCAGTTTTCAAAAGATTTAAAAGGAATTACTAAAGGTGCCGAAAATCTGTTAAAGTAAGTTAATAAAATTATGTTTAGGTACCATTAACTACATATTGAATTTAATTACATTTTTTAGCCCTCCATCAGATCAAGTGCAGAATGTTGAAAAATTTTTGCAACAGGTTTATAGTTATGTAACAACAACAAGTGACTTCAGTAAAAATAACATTGAAGTATTACCAGAACTTTATATGGAATCTTTAGATGTGGAAACTGTGTGGCAACAAATTGATATTAAAAACAATATTGAGTTACCGTTGATTTTGGAACATGCTTCAAACGTGCTTGCAATTCCAGATACAAATTTAGAATTTAAAATCAAATTATCACATGAAGATGATCAAAATGAAAGTGACATTGAAAAATCAGATGAAGATGAAGAAAATTATTCTGATACAGAGAAAAAGAAAACGAAAACAAAAATTACAAAGAAAAAAAAGAAAGAGAAACAATCTATTGTTGATGATAATTTTTTTAAATTAAGTGAAATGGATGCATTCTTGGAAAAAGAAGATAAAAAAGAAGAATTGAAAACTTCCAAAAGGTTTAATCAACATAATGATGCAAATGATGATGGTATTGATTACTTTTCCGACGAGCTAGGTGTTGGAGATGATCCAAGTGACGATGAAGTAAATCTAAATTATAAAGATTTTTTTGATGTTGACAGTGAAAATGGGAATGAGGATGATAATGATGAAGACGAATCATATGAAAATTCAAATAAGAAAAATCGAAATTATTTCGATCAGAATGAAGAAGATGAAGCAGATATTGAAGAGAATAATGACGATAATTATGATGAAGATAATAATAAAGATGATGATGAAGAAGATGATGAAGAACAAGAAGATCAAAAAGAAACTGAAACTGAAGAAAAAAAAGTTCAAAATAATTACGAACCAGATAGTGATGACCATTCTGAGAATGATGAAAGTGACAGTGAAGATGATTCTAATAAGAAAATAGATTCTAAAGAAAATGAAGTGAAATCTTCATTTGAGGTGCGACAGAAAAAACTTGATGAACGAATAGCAGCATTAGAAGAGCAAGCTTTGGCTGAGAGACCATGGCAACTTAAGGGTGAAATTAAAGCGCATAATAGACCACAAAACTCTTTGTTAGAAGAAATTTTAGAGTTTGATGCTGGTACACGTCCAGCACCAATTATTACCGAAGAAACTAACTTAAGACTTGAAGATATTATTCGACAACGTATTAAAGATCAAGCATGGGATGATCCTGAACGAAAAGTTAAACCTGTTCAAGGTCCAGAAGATTTTCGTAAAAAATTAATATTAGATAGTGAAAAAAGTAAACAATCTTTGGCACAGATATATGAAAAAGAATATCAAAATCAAATGGAAAAATTAAATATTGAAAATGATACAAATGAAAACGAAGAACAATCTAAATTACATAAAGAAATAAAAATAAAAATGGCAGAATTATTTAAAAAATTAGATGCTTTATCAAATTTCCATTTCACACCAAAACCTATTCCACCCGAACCAAAAATTATAACAAATACACCGGTTATAAATATAGAAGAAGTTGCACCAGTAGCAGTTAGTGATGCTCAATTCCTAGCACCCGAAGAGATTAAAAGTAGATCAAAAGGTGATGTTTTGGGTAGTACTGAACGTTCTAAAACGGATAAAAAGAGAGAAAGACGCTTTAAGAAAGAATATCAAAAGAGAGTTTTTAAGGCTAAAGAGGAACGGGACTTAGAAAAACAGAAGGCTGGAATTCCATTGACAACAAAAGAAGAAAAAGATAAAGCACTTAGAAATGTTATTAAACATAGAAATGTTTCAAAGGTAGGATATTAATATTTTTTTTTTTATTCTAATTGATTTAAAAAATTACTAATTTGATTTATTTGTAGATGTCTGAAGGTTCTGATTCCGCTGCAATCAAATCATCAAAATTATTTTTCAATAAATTACAAGACAGTTCAAGTACGGGTGTGATAGTCAAAAGAAAATCTGATAAAGTTAAAGATTCTGGCTTATCAGCTAAAAAATTAAAACTATAAATTTTATTTTAGTATATTTTCTAGCTGCTAATTTCTAAATTTTTAACAGGAAAAATAAATCTATTTGTTATTTGTAAATTAAAGCAAACAAAATAAAAAAAAAACATACGAAATATATTTTAAAATTAAAAAAAAAAAAAAAATAAGAGCTACCTATGTTTTTATCCAGAAACAAGAAGTTATAATTTAGTTAAATATTAAAATGTAAATTATTAAGATGGGTTAAAAATGTATTTTAAAAACGAAAACAAACTCAAACAACAACAAATTACATAGAAAAGAAAAACTGTTTTTAATTTTATTCTGCAGAATTTTTTTTATTAAATCACCGATAATCCTGGTATATTACCAATTACATACATTATTATTATTTTTTTTTCGTTGTAGATGTTTTTATTTTACATTCTCACTGCGTATGTTAAACGTTTTAGAATAGTTTACAATCAAGAATTTTTAATATTCATTTTGAATTTGAAAGTCACCATACCGCATACGTTACTAATAACCGCATTAATGTTATCAAAAAATGCTCCCAAATTTAAATGTGGAGGCAGAACGCACATTTAGATTAGATTATCACCCATGTTCTGTTAGACTTCGCGTGAGAATATCTCTGACGAGATAGTTTTGTATTCTGTTAGACCTTTGACGAGACGAGATAGCCATTTTTTATCTCGTCAAAAATTGTAAGCGATAGAGTATCTCGTCAAAGTATTTTGTGTTTTTTTAATCAAAAAATTGAATTAAATAAATAAATTGAATAGATAAAATAGTTAAATAAAGATTAATAAACAGTTTTTCATTATTGTTTTTGCATTTTATTAAAATTGTGTTTGTTTTTTGAAAAAAAAAAACCATCTTTACTATTACTGTTTTACTACGTTTATGTACTCAACTAAAAAATATATTTAAAACATAAATATATTTATATTTATTTTTCATTTAAAAAATATTTTAAAACTAATACTAAGTTAGTGGGGTTAACACTTTCCAAAAATTTTATAAATCATATTTCGTTTATATACCAATAATTATTTTTGATAGTAAAAAATTATCAGTACTACCAACAAATAAAATGTTCTATCGCGCCGCTTACAGTGCCTAACAGAAAGGCATATTCAGCGAGACGAGATGAGATGAATTTTTTCTTCTCGTCAACAATGCGTCTAACAGAATATGGGTGATAGTGGATATTTATAAACCAAAAAATTAGCTTTAGATACACCCTCAAAGATGAATCTTTAGAAAAGGTTCATTCTAATAAAGATCTAGGAGTTTTGTACTTTGGTTATAAACTATCATTTAAGCTCCAGCATAAGTATATTAACTAAAGTAGTTCATTGTTGGGCTTCATAAAATATTGGTCAAAAGAGTTTAACAACGTCCCTTACATCCTAAAATCACTGTATACATGCCTTGTTAGACCCCAAATATTATAAATAAATAAATATTATCACACTGTCACTGTTGTTGTAATTTTCTATTATTCATCCATATTTCATTCATATCTTTTTTTTTTAATTTAACTTTTTTTTAAATTGATTTTATTTCTTATTTTGGTACTAGACGAGAAAAATTTAAAAATTTTAATAAAAAATTGACTCATAAAAATACGCAGTCATATAAATTATTTTCATATGACAACGTAATATTTTTTCTTCAATTTAAGTTTTTTAGTACATATTTGTTTTCTTTTTTTTTATTCCTAACAAGAAACAGGTATTCGTATTTAATTAAAATAAAATGTAACATATAATATGGTAAAATGATATATTATGTATATTTATATATTTATATACTTACATATGGCAGTAACAAAATGAAAGTAAATTAATAATAAATACCTCGAAAACTTTTTCTCTATTTTCATGTTTTTTTATTCGTAAAAACTTCACTTAGTAAATAAGTATGTATTTATAAAAAAAAAAAAAAAAAAAAAAAAAAACAAAAGTGAAAAGATAAACTTAAATTTTAACAATTTCAGAATGTCGTGGGAAAAAAAAAACTAAATACACAACTCTATAACAGGATTCATATGTAAGAAAGCATCCTGTGTGTGTTCACATTTTATTTTATTAAATATTTTTTTTTAACCGAAAATAATTAAGCTTAATTCAAAGAAATTGAAATTTACAAAACGAATATTTGAGAAGCTCTAAAATAGATTTTGACTCTATAGTATCAAAAATTATATAAACTATAAGATGTCGCATAATGTAGAACAAAAAAAAGACAATGAATTTTTTTGAAATGGACCTACTACTGGGACACTGGGTCCACAACATGCTGCTGAAAATTTTGTTTCGGGGTACATGATGATGAACAAAAATATAAACTATAGTAAAATATAAATAGTTTATGTTATTTTTGATAGTATTCATGTAGCTTAATTTATTTTATCCATAAATGTACATATGTGCATGTGATAATGTTGCATTCTTTTTCCAACGCATTTAATATTTTCTGAACTTGGATATGTAAGTCTAAAAGAGTTCAAATAATCACATATGTATAGAAGGTCTATGCAGAATGAGCACAGAAAGACAACAACCACTAAATGATGAAAAGTATAGGACTTATATCTAGGGTTGCCAGAAGAGAAAAATTTAAAAAGGAGTTTTTTCGGAAAAAAAAGAGGACAAAAAGAGAAGGGTATAATATAAAATTAAAATATATATGTATAGAAAAAATATATTCCAAATAATTAATATAATTTAATAAAAAAAGGCCCACATTTCGAAAGGGAAAAGGACCTATAAAGCTGACCTGCAGATTTATCTGTAGGATCAACTGTTAAAATAAATTAATAAATAAGACTTTATTTCATCAGTTTTTTTCTTCATAAAACCAGAACACATATAAGATTCAAAATATTTTTATATAAATTAATTATGTTTTATATTAATATAATATAATTTATATTAAACATATTAGGTGTGTATGTTAATTTTTATTTTCACAAATTTGCAAATAAGAGGAAAAATCACGTGATTATAAAATTCTGCGAGAATAGTTAAAATGTTCTCTTCTGCAAACAAAAGTAGACATACGCAGAATTTGCATAAATTTTTCCACATTTTTTCATCTCAAAAGTAATTGATTTTTAGGTTATGAGATTTTTTTCAATTTGAATTAATTTAGTAATTTTCTGAAATTTTTTGTAAAATTATTGAATGTTTTTGTTGAAAAAAATTAAATTAAATAATTTTTCGTGGTTTTGGTCTTTTTGTCGGTAAAAAGTTATATAAATAAGTTTTCAGGTAAGGTATACAACTTTTTATATGAAAAATATTATGACCGTTCCCGTACGCACATCTTGTAAAAACTTATCCAAGTTTTTCCAAGTTTTTACCAGAAGTCGTTCCTGTACTGAGAGTTTTTTCTAAAAACGAGAGAAAACATATGTTTTCAACTTCGTTCAACAAAGTTCAACAACATTCTCTCAAATAAGTTTTTTCAAATAAGTTTTTTTACGTAGTAAGAATTTAAAAAATTCGAAAATTTTTTAGTTGTTCACCCTGACAAGATATCAACTCACAACAGGGAAACTCTCATATGATGAAAGATGTAAATTATTATAGGTTTAACAAATTTGTCTAATAGAAGATCTATTGTCTGTGTTATATTTGCTCACGATATTTTGACATCTTACATATTAATTGATACAATTTATTAGTTATAGAATTTCGGTTTAGTTATACCTCCTAAATTTCTATATAGAACGAATTAATATAGAAGTGTACTGGTTTCAAGAAAACTAGCTCTTACCATTCGAAAATCTCGATTTCGGCTTAAAATCCTATTTTCGGTCATTTCGGGAAGTTGAAAATATACGCAATCGGAAGAGCACTCTCGATTTAGTTACTACACCCTGGGTAGTAGCGTAGTAGGTAAGGCATCAGGCAGGCGCTTTTCACCCGAAGGGTCTCTAGTTCGATTATCGCAAGAAGCAAGAAAAACAATGCTTTATTGGTTTTTCGTCCTGGTCGAGTACCCTTTGTCATTGGGATAAAATAAATGACAAAAAATGATTGAGAGTATAATCTGGTAGAACTAAAAAATAAAATGGCAGCACACATAGCACTACACATTTTAATGAGTTGAGATAAGCCAGAAATTTGATAAATAAATCCTCGAAATATTGTAGATATTTTAGTATAAGCTTGCAGTACCGTACTTACTTAAGCACGGAAAGTTGATTCTACCTAAGTTACTATCAAGAGCTAAAAGTTTATTTTTAATCTTAAAATAACGGCTCCTTCTTCTATTAAAAATCTGACACCACCCGGTACAGCTTGTTTTTTTGTTACTTTTGATTATTGCTAGTCTGTAAGAGCTTACTTGGTAGACGAAGTAAATAAATAAATAATATTAGCCATTTGGTACATTATCAGCTTTCCTATATTCACTCCTTTATGTAGTATATGATTTCGGTATAGCTTAGATATTGTGGTTATGAGCTTTATTTTTCAATCATGATTGTTTTCACAAAGTAATCGATTATTTATTTTAAATATTTACTCAAAATATATACAGTAAGTTTATTAGACACATATTATAGAAATACTAGTCAAATAATAACACTACTACTGCTTTTCTAGAAATTTTATTATTATAACAACACTTTAACGCTTGTTGTAGGATTATGCAATTTTAGACTTATAATAACATTGCTGTAGCACCTGCTGAAAATACTATTATAACAACTCCCAGAACATTCTTATAGCAATATTAATCACATTATTCCCATAAAAACATTATTTTAACACTTTTAGCGCTTATCGAGTCTTATAGGAGTTTTATAGCACTTATTTTGTTTTTATAGCAAAAAATGTGCGTGGGTAGTCTACTGTTAATGTTATATTTAGTGTCACTTCTGATCTGCCATCTAGTAGAATACAGAACGAATTTTATCTTTCAAGGACTTTGAACTTGTGTTTGCATTGAATTTGAGATTGCAGTTTTCTGCCATCTTCCTTATTAGACTATATAAAGAATTGCTATACATGCTGTAACAAAATAAATAGAATACAATAATTACAGTTAACAGTAAATTAACTGTAAATTATTTTAAGATATTTTCAATAATTTAAAAATAACAGACCAAATGACAGAGATTGAAAGTGATACCTACTTACTACCATACTACAGTTTGATGCCTGATATTGGGAACATAAAGCATACACATGTGTGTATGAATGTGTGTATTCATTTCTATGACCAAAAATAACGTCCACACGTCTTTCCATTCGAACAAAGGAACATTTCTTATACCAACTTAGTTACTTGTTGGGCGCTACTGACCTTGAAGGTCCTGAGCCTGACGCAAAATTGTTTTCCACCGATTTCGGTCACGAGCAGATTTGAATTTTTTTCATATCTGCCCATACGCGTTCTTTGGAGCTTGGATTCGAAGAGTTTCCTAGCCGGAGCATTTTCATCCATACGCTCTACATGGCCTAGCCAATGAAGCCGTCTTATTTTGAATTTTTTAGCTAGGTCCATGTCGTTGAACAGCTGGTATAGTTCGCCATTGTATCTTCTTCTCCAAAACCCTTCGTCAGACACAGGACCATAAATGCGACGAAGAATTATTTTTCTCTCAAAGGTAATTTATACCAACACCAAATCTGTCAAAGACGTGCTATTGGTTTTACATTTGAATCTTACATTTACAATTTACTCTCTTCCAAATGCTACGCCAACCCTTATTTGATTTTTTTTTGTATTCAAAACCAAAAGATTTCAATTCTGAAAAGTTTCCTATTTTGAAATCCTCTTAAAGAAAACTAAAATTTCAATTTTTTTTTTATTCTTAAATTATATAAGAATAAATTTCAGAATAAAAATTATTTTAACACTTACAGGATAGTAATTTCTTCTATGTAGAAATTGGTAGAAATATAGAAACACCTACCCCCATTTATGTGTACCGTACCATTGCATATTTCAAGTTCTCACTATATTATTTCAAATCTTCAACAAGAATATTTAACTTTATTACTTGTGATACACAACTTATTTTATTAAAATAACGTAGTTAGGATACAATTGTGTCTCTCTAATATAGTTTGATGGGGGGGAGGGGGTTGTAGTTAAATTTCAGTTTTCTTATAATGTATATATACTTACATATATTATGTACATTTCAAAACCAACCCAATGATGTTCAGATATTACAGAAATAATGAATTAAAATAGGTTCAACAACATAGGTTTAAATAAAAAAAAAGAAAATATTAAAATCCAAAAATGGGATAGAATAGTTAGAAAAATGGTCTGAGACTGACGTCACTGATCTTGAATGGGAACATATGAAAAATATTATATAAAAATCAAATTTATAGGCTATGAGTATTACAGGAATACTTAAGTGTTAAAACCCATCAATTTCATAGATTGTTTTATGAATTTGAGAATTAGTAGAAAGAAAGTAGCAGAGGATTGGCAATCATCGAAGACATCTCATATTGAATAGTTTTGAATTACTTTCAATTTAAATTTGATAAATTTGATAAATTTTTATTCTCTTCTTTATTATTATTTTTAATGGAAGCTCTATGTAAGCACGACCTCTTAAGATCTATTGTACTTTCCCGTTTATCTCAGGTCTCATCATTGTCCTGCAACTCCATCCGTGGGGCATGGGGTGGAAGAATTCTCAGGTCTATAAATTTTAATAAACGCTATTATTGCTCTGATCTCAATTTCAGAACCAGTCAATGTGTATTCCTGG
The DNA here is from genome assembly GCA_963942445.1 of Argyra leucocephala. Classification (NCBI taxonomy): domain Eukaryota; kingdom Metazoa; phylum Arthropoda; class Insecta; order Diptera; family Dolichopodidae; genus Argyra; species Argyra leucocephala. The sequence continues at coordinate 4,405,816 of OZ012681.1, read as the reverse complement.
AAATATTTACATAATATTTTGAGAGCTATGGCGCCACAAACAAATAGAATGAGAGAGGAAGATTGCTGTTTTTCTAAGAAGAATCTGCATCTGTCTGTGCTCGTTCTACCAATCTTCAACAAATGCATGTTAAATGGATTATGACCTGTGAAAAACCATGTCATCATTCTGACATTGGATCTAGTCTCCCTGATAATCTGATTCAATCTTTGGATAATTAGTTGGAAAAATGCTTCAGACTGCGTAGGTCCTTGCCAACTATCCCATATGTTTTGGGTTTCTGAACGAGCAATATTTGGCTCTAATCTTAAGAATTGACTCTTCGCACCTGTTTTTGCAACGATTTGTCTGCCTTCTTAATTGCCTTGTTCCTTCATGCCCAGCAGTCCACGTAAGAGTAACCCTGCTTCGTTCTGCTAGTTTTATTAAACTTTTATAACAGCTATAGTTAAGCTTTGATTCAAAAATTGGGGAAGCCAGAGCTTTGAAGGCAGTTTGGCTATCTGAAACTATGTATATATTCGCATCTTTGTGTCCTATTTAACTGCATTGTAATGCCGATACCTCGATGGCATAGGTTTCAGCTTGAATAACAGTGGGATATGTGCCAAGTGCCGCGTTAAACTTGAACCTTGTTCCAAATACGCCGACATCGGTTTTTTTCACGATTTTTCTGACATCAGTATACCATAATGCAGCTCCTGGACGTAAAACTTTTATTAAACCTTCGACTTCTTCCCCTTTCACAGTATTAGTACAGTGAAGCTCCTGCGGCAATCAATTACTTTTGTCATATAGTGTGAAATTGCAATTGCTTCGGTTTCTAGTTTAATTTTAAGCAGGATCATACTGGTCTTATGTGTTTGAGCTTGTTTGTTTGACGCAGTCTTGTTGATCTCATTATCATCATTAGCCGTTAACGTCCACTGATTAACTCTTTTTGAATCTGTCCAATTATTTGGTATTTTCTTCAGATCATCACTCCCCTTCTATAGTTGCCGGGTTTTCCCTCTTTTGTTCACTCTCTTTTGTTTTCTCTCCTTACGTTCTATTACACTTTTGTTCGACGAATTCTATATAAAAAAAAGCAAATTGAAAGCAATTGATATTGAACAGTGTTGGACTATTGTTGTCATAAACAATGAAACAGAACATCACAAATCTAAATCTTCTGTACCTTATAACATATAGGTATTGAAGCGAAAACTAGAGCGATATTCTTAGCCAAAATGTTAACAAGGATCATAATATGTAGATCATTCTGGCCACTGAAGCATTAAAAACTAACAGTTTTTTTTAATCCATCAAGTGACCATAAAAATTAGATTTAGATTAGATTTTAATCACCGCCGCCGCAAATAGGCTTATTGTGATAACCCGTGTTTATTAGTTAAGATATTCTTCAATGGTATGCTGGGTAGCTCCCATTGTTCAGGGAACACTGTTTCCAAGTGGCGAAGTTTGCTGCGAGTGAGTCCTTCGAATTCACAGAGCAGATGTTCACTATGTGATTCTTCCTCTATTTCACATATTCTGCACAAGTTGTTTTTGGTTAGATCCATTTTTATAAAGGTGTTTCTTTGTTAGGCAATGGCCTGTTATTAGCCCTGCCAAGATACGTTCCTGCCTCCTATTGTGACCGTTTCTGATTCCTATTGTGTGATTAGGCATGAGCATTTTAGATTGACGATTTCCAAGAACGTTGACCAAAAAAACCTTAGCTTCATAATAGTTCACTTTAATTTTTAGTGATAAGCAAAATTGCAACTATTCATTGTCATAATTTTTTTAAATTTTTTTCATAATTTTATTTATAAACATCTAAGCGTTAGGATGTCACCTTTAGTACTTACGTACCGCTTGAGTGGGATAAAACAGGATTAGGAAGAACGAAGAAAGTTATTGGTGGAATTGATAGAAATTTTCAGAATGAAGTTATTGATGTTTTCCTGCAAGTTTTATACTATGGTGTTATTTGAATGTGGAAACACATTAGAAGGGATATGATTCCACATTTGTGAAGTTTTTATTTTATCCCAATGACAAAGGGTACTGGAACAGCCATTGAACAACCCATAAAGTATTTTTTTTTGCCTTAATCAGGAATTGAACCTGTGATCCTTCGGTTAGTTTGGTTGTTCTATAAACTGGCGCCACTCACAGCGTGTTAAATATAAGAAAATGGGGGATTGCAATTTCGCAGCAAATCGTGGGAGACGGAAATGTCAAGTTGAAGTTATGTGTAGCTCCGCTGTGTTAACAGGCAAAAACAATTAGATTGAAGTAAACAACGAAATTGACATCTTAAGCTCCGACAAGTTTGTTTCTCATATTATATATTCCTCAAAAAAATACTACCCATTATTTAAGTTTTGCTTTTCCAAAGTTACCCACCCATGTGTTTACGTACCTTATTTATTTGGAGAAAACAATTTTCTAGTATAACTTTTTTCATAGGATTGTTTTTTTTGCGTTTGCCAATACCACTCTTTGTGTTTTTTTTTTTGTTTTTTGTTAAAAATTCTTTGATGGCATTAAATGGATAGGTTTAGGAGAGAGAAAAAGAGCTCACATTTTAATAGAAATAAAAAAACAATAAAACTTTCAGCAAAACTTATGTGTTACATTTTTAATAATAAAAAAAAAAAAAAATATAATAATCTGTCTCCCTTCGTTTGTTTCGAATTGTTATTTTTTTTATTTTCATGTTACCTATAGGTTTGTTGCTCTACCTCGTATCCCTCTCTCTCTCTCTCTCTCTCGTTCGTACACTCTTTCAAAGAAAAATCTGATCTTTATGAATAAAATTTTGGAACATAGGATAAACCAACCTGGAAGTGTAGAAAAACTGATTTTACGAAAGAATTTGACAGAATTTATATCCAAAGTAGGTATGAGTAGGTGTGAGTATTATCTATAAATGTGTATAAAAGATTAGAGATATGAATTGGGAACCTAAATTACATATATATATATATATATATATATTATATATGTATATAGGTACATAAATATAAATTTCTATGTTAATAGAATGAAAATAAAATATTATATTATTAAGATGGGTAACACGCCAGGCTGGGGTTGGGAAATAAAGAAAATAAGAACAAGAAACATTGTTTAATTTAATAATACAGTAGTTGTGTAGTATAAAATGAAAACTTTTGTCGAATATTTAAAATAATTTTCCAAAAAATAAAACTTTTTTTACAGCTGAAAATGAAAAGTAGTAGAAGAATGTGTTCGTTCAAATGAAATTACAACATTTTTTGTTTTGTTTCTTATTATGATCATTATTTTTTTTTTTTTGTTTTTTGAAGAATTTTTAAAGTTAGAACTTATAACGAAAAATAATATTAATAATAATAATAATAATAAAAAAACATTATCCTTTTTTGCTTCTTTTTTGGAATTTAAGTAATTTTTCTTTTTATATTTTTTTATAATAAGGGGTTGAATATTTTGATTTGAAATTTATTATAAAAGATTGTACTTATGGGTACATAGACCTATGTATGTAGTATTTATGTCAGTTTATTTAATATATATATATATAGTATATATGTATACAGAGTGACGTAAAAATAATGATAGGTTGCTAACCGATGATATGGTGTAGTCGTTATATTATCTTATTATACTCAGATCAGTTGCCGATATATATCTTGTATCGCAAAATTTTTTTAAAAGATAGTTTATGGAACCTGTTCAAACTTTTTATCATTTTGTCAGCATGGTTTCATGAAAAATAGGTCAACATTTACTAACTTAGTAGAATGTTTCAAATGTTCAAATTATTGTAAATATACGCTGACATGAGTAAAACATTTGATATTCTACCACACAATGTTATTATAATAAGACTAGGGGCCCCTGTTGAGTAATTATAATTCAAGTTAAAGCCAAATTTAAAGTTTATAAAAGAACAGGGATTTGCATGGACTGATATAGACTTCTCATTACAAAGCAGAAAACACTCATGTTTTAATGAAAAGCTTTGAAATTAGTATGTTTTCATTAAAAAACATAAATATTTTACTTCTCATTTTCTGTTTCGTTTCTACCTATATGATTAAAACATTTTCAACTGTGTGCGCATTATTGTTTTATTTAAAACTTACTTATTATATATTAAGATTTCATTATGGAGAAGAGAGATAAAACGAAAAGGTGTCTACTGCGCAGGTCCTTAAATGCTTGTCAATTATAATTATAGATTCAGTCGTACCTAGTTGACCCGCGAACATAAGGCGTAATGACTACAAAGAACAAAACAGAATATAAACATTTTAGAATTAATTACATTGTATATAGCATGTTATGGAACATACTACATTGTAATACTACATTTTCGATTACGGACACTTTACCTAAAAACTAGGAAATAAAGATTCGTTTATACAAAATTTTTATAGGGTTGCGTTAGATTGAATAGGATTGAGGTAGGAGGAATAGGATATTAAGATATAATTGGATGGTAAGTTCAAGACATATGTTAATATTGGCTCGTTTTGAAATGTTGCAAATTGTAAAATGGAAAATTTGAATCTGAGGGAAATTTCGACTTTCAAACCATTGTAGATTTCCGCTGAATTGAAACAATTCAATCTCTTTTGCAACAGATCAGTACTCTCGTACTCCCCTACGATTTTCATAAAAAATTTGAAACTATATCTATCGCTGTATTAATTAAAATAGACATCATAGCTAGCCCCCTCAGCACCGATTTGGTTGCAATAGCTAATTAGAGTTTAAAAAACATTTCTTAAGCTCAGAGTTATATATACAATTCGCAGAAAAATTTCAATTTTTGATCCTACTCTTTTGTTTCAGGAAGATATACTTCAGCGGTTTGAAAACTTTTATAAGTATATTAGGTATGCACTTAAATCGAAAATCGTATCTGGAATGATCATATATTTGATGTTGCGGAAAACGCAGACAAATGTTTAGGTTTTCTTAACTGCTGCTTTAAGACTTACTTCTCATCTTGTGATCTCCTCAAAATCTATAATAGGACCCAAAATGGAGTACAATTCTCACATATGGGCTTGTGCTTTTAGTATTGCGTTAAAACATTTGGATAAAATTCAAAAACGGGCTATTCGTCGCTAATCAATGATCTAAATGTCACTGTTCATTTTGACATTGTCGTATATTTGGAGCTCTCTCCCTTTTTTATAGATATCTCGTAGGCACGGGCACATGCTCAGTAGTCGAAACTAAATCTATATTAATTCCACTTAAGCGCTTCTTCTGTGAAATTCCATGAAGGGCAGCATGTGTTTAGAAATCCCTAAATGGCAGAAGACAAGCTATGGAAATTCGCTTATAACCCCAACATCCCGAATGTGGAACCAAATTATATTTTATGTGTTCGTAAAACCTATATTTATAACTTAAATAAATTCAAGACAACATTAACACCTTCGTTTGTAATTGTCTTCCTTTCCTAATTTTCAATTCCCAACCTAGCCAAACATATCAGTCGGTATAAAAGGTCCACCACATCTAGTGTTTTGGCTATGTATAAAAAAAACATACTTGATTAAAGGCTGTTGAGATATCATGAGCCAAAACCTCAACTTCACCAGTACAATATGGATGCTGGTGTTGAGCTTTACCGCGGAGAAGGAAGTTAAAAAATTGTCATATTCTTTAATTTGGTAACAACAATTTATAATGTATAGAAGAATATTCGGCTCTTCTGAGGGAGTTGTTGTATTATCGTAGGAACTAATGATAGCTGGATTTGATAGCTTTCCAAAAATATATATCTTTAGTGTCGCATCTTATCGCTTAAGGACGAAAAGGACATTTCACAGTATCCTTGTTGTTTTGATGTTTTTTTTTTTATAAAAACCGTTATATCTGTTGATCCATTAGATATATATATATATATATATTCAGTTATATATTATAAGAAGATAACGGTATAGAGCATATTTTAAAAATTTTTTGATGATGATTGGTGCTGCCGTTATAGAGATATTGTAGATCAAAGTAGAAAATTTTGGTAGAAAAAAAAATCTTTATTTTCTTTCTCGAAAACCAAATATCGCAAGATTTTACCATTAAACCTTCACAATATTTATATACTGTTGGAAAGGTACTTTCTTTTACTATAACTCATTCATACCTACTTTATGTCTACATCCAATAGTTTAGCATTTATTAAAACAAATGTTTTTTTTTTACCCTTTTTTTATAAAAAACTAGGAATTTGCCTTTTACGAAGTAACAATCTTCTGAAGTAAATGCTGCACAAGCTCGTGACCAAATTACTGTATCTCGAAAATAATTGCTGTTGTCAACTTTGAAAATATATGTCCTTAATAGTGCATTTAGTATTTTAAGTACAAAAACGATATTTGGTAACATGCTTCTTGTTTTAGGGTTTTTGTATCTGTTGATCTATTCAGTGACGAAGCGTGAACATTCAGATTAGGGAATCAATTCATTAAAAAGTCGAAAAGTATGAACTAAGGAGAACTAGGCAGGTTTAACTACTTTACATTGTATTAAATTAATAACTTTCTGGAAATAATAGTTTACTATTAAGCACAAATTTTTTTTTTTTTTCTCTTTGAAGGTGAAAATCTTTGAAAAGAGCCTAAACTTTGAATTAATAAATAAACTTATTATGATAGGAAAAAAAAAATTCAGGAAATGCAAATGATATATTGCAAATTTGTTAGGTTACCATTGTTTCGTAGGAGTAATACCCAAAACAATTTATTTCATAAAGGTAAAGGTCTTCAAATATTTAATCACTTAACAGTGGAAGTCAGAAACGCAGAAGATTTTTTCTAAAAAATCTTGATAACTTTTGTAAAGTATAGAAACGAATAATTAAATTTGTATTTTGCCTATTGAATATTCATAAATTTTTATCTTATTTTATTTTAAATTTTGTAGTTTAAATATTTTAGGCATTATTTTGGTAAATTATTGTTTATAAATTTTAACAAAATTGAACTAATTTTGTTTTATGTAATTTGAAGGTACCTAAATAGATTTAAAACTTTAAAAAAGTATTAATTACTAAAAAATGAAATGAAAAAAAAAAAAAAAAAATTACGTTTGAAATACACTAAAAATTAATTCTATCACCGATTATCAGACAATAATTAATATTTATATTGAAGATTAATGCTCCTTTCCTTTTACATTATCATAAAAATTCTCTGATGATTTAATTGATTTCAGTAAATCTTTTTCAGTTGAAATAACAGAAAGAGAACTTTATCTTTCCGATCCCATTCTATTTCGCATGAAACTTTTGACTCGTTTTAAGCATGAAAAGACACGTTCTGATGTTGCTGTTATTGGAGGAATAGTAAGAATCAATTGACAAAGTTTTGTAAATTCGTTAAACACAGTGTGGATTAGACACACTTCTTCAAAAAGTGTACAATCTCTAAAGCATTTTTCTTACTTTGAAAATCTGAATCACTGAATGTCACTTTTCTGTTTCCAACTTGAATATCTCAAAATATTCCTAAGAATTTTCTTGCAAATTGCTTACAAGATCACTAGGGTATTTTTCTTCGAAATCCTTATATCGACTTATGTCAGTTAATCAATAAATTTAATTTTTTTGAGTGATTCAAAACGGTACTTAATTTCTGAAATGAGTTTTTGGCCAATATCTGTTATTAATGGTTTATAGTACTTTAGAATATTTTTACCACAAAGTTCCCTTTTTCTAGATGCTAATTCTAGAATGTCAAATTCCTCAATACTTTTGGAAAAATTTTCTTCAAAATTCTGGATCATCAATTTTGATCAATGAATTTTTCGAATTCACAGATTTTTCGAATACAATAGGATATATCAAACATTTTTTATTGTAAGATTTCATAAATTCATGAGTAAAAAAAATAAAAAATTAATAACTCTATATCTACATATGTATTTTGTTTTTAATTTACAATTCTGTATGCATATTGATTTGCATGCATTTATTGTTCTCTTCTGTATCATCTTTTTCTGTTTATTTCTCCTCATTATCTTCATCAATCAATCATCATTCACCTATAATACTTTATAATTATTATAAATCAATATTAATATTATATATAGGTATGTCGATATATATATAAACAAATACAATATTCCTTATAAAATAATTAATATGGCAAAATACAATACAATTACGCATACACAATCAAAATAAAATTTGAGAGTTAACATTGCCTATTCCTCTAAAAATGTTAAATTTCTTCTTATGTGTAATTTACTATTCACTATTATATTATACAAGCTGTTAGCTGTGGAAGCGATTTTAAAATTGGTTCCCTTTGAGTTTATTTTTGTATGGTATGCTAAAAAAAATTCTTATAAAGAAAAAGGATATATAAAATTTTTTTATAGCATTTGTAAGATTACTGGAAGCGATGTTAAAATTGGTTCCCTTCATATATGTATACCAACAGTGTTAGACTGTTACAATTTTATTTTGTAATGTAAGTTTTTTTCTTTTATTGAGTTTTATTTTATATAATGTTATGTTAAATATTTTTTGAAAAATTAAATAGTAGTAGGCTAGTAGTAAACAACATTTTTTCTTTCTAGAATTTCAATGTATATATGTGAAGTAATTTTAAAATTGATTTCTTTGCAATATTATTTTATAAGATATTTATGGCGAGTTTTATATGGTTTTATTCAGTGGCCTACTATGACAATTTAATTTTATTTATTTAAAATAAATTTTATTTCCCATAATAAGAGAATGAAAATTCTGAAATTTATTTTTATAAAATGTGAAGTGAAATTTTGTAATGAACTGTAGAAGAAATATTTTTATTTTGTAACAAAAAAAAAATCGTTTATGAATTCAGTAATGAAAATGTAAAAAGAAATAATGTTAATTATAAAATCAAAGGGAACCAATGGTTCCGTTGGTTCCATGGACCCTTCGTCGTTGGATCTATTAGATAGTAAGTAAGGTAGTAATCTGAAAAATATTTTAACTTTTATTTGATGACGACAGATGTTGCCGTTAGGCAAATATTGTAGTTAAAAACTTAAAATTTTAAAAAAAAAAAAAAAAATCTTTTATACCTTTTTCTTAAAAACCAGATATTTCAAAATTTTGCTAAATAAACGTTTAATATTTTTATCTTATTGAGAAGACTCTCTGTTTCTCTTCGGTTATATAATAAGCTTTATTTAAAATTTTTTAATCTATTTCATAGTGTTTTTATATAAAAAAAATAATGTTACGTCTTTTGCAAAGTAATGTAATAAGCTGGTGTAACATTTGCTTCGGAAGATTGATATTTCGTAAAAGGCATATTCCTAGTTTTATGTAGAAAATGGCTAAAAAAAAAACATTTTTTTTTTAATAAATGCTTACAGCTTTTGAACTATTCGTCGTAGACATGTATAAGTAGTAGAAAAAAATGAGACCTTTCCAACAGTATATAAATATTGGGGAAGTTTTATGGTAAAATTTTTAGGCATTTGGTTTTTCAAGTCAGAAAATAAATATTGTTTTTTTTTTTCAAAATTTTCTACTTTGAACTACAATATCTCCACAACGGCAGCACCAATCATCATTAAATAAATTTTAAAATATGCACCAGACCGTTATCTTAGATATATAGTTACATCCACACCACCTACTGCCGACAAAACCATCACTATTGTGGTACCTACCACGGTACAAAGGGATCGAATTTGTCAACAGGAAACTAAAATACCGTTTCTTTAAATTTTGTAATTATAAAATAAATCATTGTAATTTAATAATTTTATTTACTACTTTTTAATTACTACTTTTGAACTCATTTGAACTTTATTTTTCTTTCTTTTGTTTTTTATGTGGCATATGCAAACATATTAGCCACTCATTAAAATCATGATCGACAAATGCTGATAATGCACAATCAGCAATTTGTTTATAAAATTTTAAAACAAAACTTAAGCATGTAAAATTATATTGAAAAATAAAGTCAGTCTTATTTCTGAACTAAATTGAAAAAGAACCGTTTTGCATTTTTATTTTTTAAAACTGAATAACATTATTGGCGCCGTCGGGACGGATTTCAAATAGTAGGAAATCCACAGTGATAAAAGTTTTAAAATAAAAGTACAAAAATTTTTTATAACAATAAAAAAAAAAAATTTTGAAAAAAAAAAAAAAATTTTTTAAAGTTCTAACTTAAAAAAAAGATACTACTTTCCTAAACTTAAAGAGGAAATACAAAAAGTCATAAATAATTGCCACATTTGTAATACAGCTAAATACGAACGTAGATCTCTTAAGTTACCTCTTAAAATTTCACGAACGGCAAGTAAACCCTTAGAAATAGTCCATATGGACGTATGGTTCAAAAGTAAAGGAGACCCGTATATTACTTTTATAGATAAATTTACAAAACATGCGCAAATTTTCCCTATAAAATCAAGAAATTGGTCCGACCTCAAAAATGGATTTATGAAATATCTTGCTTCTTTTGGTAAACCCAAAATAATAGTTACAGATAGAGAAAAAGGGTTCAACAGTCTGAATTTCAAAAACTTCCTAAACAACGAAGGTATTGAAATCCACCTTACCACTCCAAACAATCATAGTAGTAATTCGGATATAGAACGGTTCCACAACACACTAAATGAACATCTAAGAATCTTACAAGTAATCGAAAAAGAAGAAGGCTTACCAATGGATGAAGACCCCATAACTAAAACCGTGAAACCTTATAACGAAACAATTCACTCCGCAACTGGTAGAAAACCCATTGATTTCGTTAATGGCACAATTTCATCCACAGAATATCCTTCTATCCAAAAAAAAAATTATTAGAATCAAAAAAGAAAAAAATAAAAAAACTCAATGAAAACAGAAAAAAACAAAAAGTTTCTAAGTATTTAAAACTTAACCGAGTCACCAAACTTCAACCATATCATAAGAAAACTGAAATCAAAAATCAAACTGAGGATTATTTAGAAATTAATAATGAAAACTTACCTAGATATATCAACCAATTTAAAAGAAAATTTAAATATGAAAGCTAAAAGCACAAAAAAAAAAAAAAAAAAAAAAAATTACTATTAATAAAGCTTAAAAACTATACACTTTATAAATTAAAACTATAACTACGTCCAAATTTATGCTAATTTATTAACTCAATTTGACAATTTAACTATTTTAAGATAAGTCTTTTGATTACTTTTTGATTTATAAACTCCAGTACGCGAATTCTACCCTCAATGCTATAAGTAGAAACAGTACTAATCGTGATTAATAACTAACAATGTTGAAATACAAACATTTATCTTTCTATAACTTATCCTATTTCAGGGATGATTTTCATCTTTTTGTTCCTACTCTTCAACATTTCTGTAATCGCATGCTCTCAAATCGAAATAAACGAAATCCAAAATGGAAATGGTTATATTCTCATACAAGATTCTAGAGTCAATATCGTTCACAATTACACAAAAATAATGCATATTATCGATCTAGACCAGTATGAGGAGAATATTGACAAAATAACAAAGAACGTAGAACAACTAAAAGAAAAAAATGAAATTTCTACTAACATATTGCATGATCTTAAGCACTTACAAGATGATTTTGAAAGCATAATCCCACACCACGTAAACAAAAGGGGTTTAATTAATTTCGTAGGCAGTGGCCTTCGCTTTCTTGTCGGGACAATGGATAACAATGACAGGAAAGAAATTGAGGAGCATTTCAAAGTAATCGAAAAAAATAATAAGGCTCTAATAACAAATACAAACGAGCAAATTCTTATAAACAAAAAAATATCAGACCATGTCCGCAATATAACTGATCACATCAATTCTTCTCAAAATAAAGTAACAAATGAAATAAATAAATTACAAAACAATATTGAAAGAATTGATGGGGATATTAAATTACTTAGGATAGAATTAGAAATAAAAGATAGTATAAGCTTACTAACAAAACAAATATCTAATATTAAAGAAATAATACTATCTAGCAAATTAGAAATTTTATCTAAAGATATTTTAACAAAAGAAGAAATTAATGATTTCGATATCACTATCGAAAAATTACCTTACATAAAAAATATCGTTGGTTTTAAAGAAAATAAAATTTTATTTATTATTTCAATACCAAATTTTATTAACGAAGAATGTTATAAAACAAATATTGTAAAAATACCTAACAAAAATAAAAATTTAGAAGTAGATAGTGAAGTAAGCCAAATACTTATATGTAAACAAAAGATATTTAAAAATTTAGATAAAAAGATATTATTGTATTTAGATCTAGTGTCATTTGATGATAAGTGCATATCAAATTTATTAAGCACAGATGAAATGATTTGCACTTACCATAGAAATGATACCAGTGATATAGAATTAATTAATAATAACATAATAATAACTAGAAATTTAAATCAGACAGTCCTAATTAATAATTGTGATTCACAAAACAAAATTAAAATTAAAGGTAATAATATAATAAAATTTAAAGATTGTAAAATTTTAATTAATAATTTTAAAATTGATAATACGGAACATTATTATATATATACAGTGAAAACCCTCTAAGACGGAATCTCACAGGACCAATATAAATTTCCGTTTTACAGGATTTTCCGTTTTACAGAATTTTGTATTGTAGAAAATTTATAGGGAAGTTAAAATAAGAGGAAAAAATTTGTTAAAGTTATTTTTAATAGATAAACAAAAAATTATTGCATTTTATTTCATTTTTATAAAAAAAATCATCACATACATATAACAAAACTAATAACATAACAAAATTATAAAACATTGTACTATTCCAAGCGTGTAAAAAACAACAAAAATTATATGGCAATAAAAAAAAATTAAAAAAAATCAATTGCAAGTAGCTCAGTCTTTCTTCATAAAATCCGTAATACATTTCTGTTTCATCTTTCTTTCAGCTGCTTTTGTTGTAATAAATGTGATTTTCGATTTCGCAACCAAAGTATATAAATCATCATCATCATTACCGCATTGTCTACTATAAATATCTAAACATTTTATTGCCTTTAGAGCCTCTGCAGTGCTAATTTCGGGCTCAATTTCTTCTTCGTCATCCTCTTCGTAACTATCTAAAATTTCTGGGATCGGCAAAACAGTTGCTTCAATAACTTATTATTAAACAAATTGTTTAAAGCTGGATTTAGAGGTTTTATTTTGGATTGGTTTGGTTCATACCTTAAAGATCGGATGCAAATAGTAAAAATTTCAAATGTATACAGTTCCGAAAAATTGATAAATATCGGAGTTCCTCAAGGCTCTGTACTAGGTCCAATACTTTTTTTAATTTATGTCAATTCACTTTTTGCTCAAGCGTTTAAAGGAAAAATTACTGCTTTTGCTGATGATACAGCTCTATCCTATTCAAATGTAAATTATTTTAATACTTTTACTGATATAAATTTTGATTTGGATATATTAAGGCAATGGTTCAAAATGCATAAACTAATAATAAGTAACAAAACAAAATTTATGTTTTTTAATCTGTCAGGAAAAGTATGTGAAAGTATTTCTGTAAAATATCACTCTCCTAAGTGCTTAAAATTTAGTTTATGTAATTTATGTGCAAATGATGTGTCTGGTATTTTGTTTAATGAGAATTATAACTGCTCAGAAGATTGTTTCTATGTTGAACGTGTGGATAGCTTCAAATATTTAGGTATCTCGTTAGATGCTAGACTAAACTGGAAAGATCACACGTCTTATCTAAAAAGATACCTGAATAAAGCAGTTAGGCAACTGTATCATCTAAGTTTATATTGTCCTTTCTCTGTTTTAAAACTTTTTTACAATGGCTTGATTAAGTCTAAACTTCAATATGGTCTGTGTTGTTGGGTTGGTATCCATTATAATAAAATTGAGCCTTTGTTAATTAAACAAAAACATTGTGTACGTATTATTTGTAAGGTCAGTCGTAGAACTCCCAGTTTTTATTTTTTCAAAAATCTAAAAATTCTTCCATTAAGACATCTATACTATTTTAAGGTACTTAAACTATTTTTTTTAAAATCGGGCTATAATAATTCGAGATTGTTGGTGGATCACAATTTGCGTGTAAATAATAGAAACGTTGTAAATGTACCCAAAGTTAAAAAATCTCATTTTACTGCACCTCAGCTGTTTAATAAGTTACCTGAATCCTTTAGAAACGAGAGAATACAAATTAAATTTATAAAACAAATAAAATCCTGGCTCTTTTCATTTTCTCATGCACAAATTGAATCAATATTAATACCCATAATTTAAACTTACTTTTTATCTGTTTTCTTATTTCCTACTTTTTTATTTTATTTTTTTTTTCTTTTGTTATTTCTAATGGCTTTATTCAGATCGTAATTCATTGTACTATCCTATATTTTATTTTATTTTTTATTATAAACTTCAAATCTTTTTATATTTTACAATTAAATTAAATTCATTCTTCTACAATTAAATAAAACATTATATCAAATAATTCTACACTAATTTTATATTGTTTTTCCCCATTAATACTATTACACCTGTTATTTTAATAAAGTAAGACATTCGTCTCTTGCACTATGGCAATAGAATGTCTTTAACTATTTCATTCAGAACTTGAAGCTTAAAATTGACTAATTAAGGATATATTATGTACAAATTTTTTGATTTTTTTTTTTTATATTTTCTAATATGTATATATATTTGTAGTTTATAATAATTGTACATTTGTGAACAATTATTAATTCTTAATTCATAATTCAAATGTTTGTTTTTTTTTTTTTTTAATAGTATATAAATTAAATGTTATTTAGTATAAGTTAAAAATGTAATCTGAATTATTTTAAATACTAATTTTTAATTTGAATTAATTATTAATTTGATTAAGGATACATTGTACAAAAAATGAATTTAATTTGTATGTATTCAAAATTTGTTACTAGCTTTGTGATTCTGTTGAAATAAAGACTATTTTTATATTATATTATATATTATAATATCACTTAAATTTTGTTGAATTACATTCTGTTCAAAACATTGTCATCTACACTAGCGTGATTTCTTGCTGAACAAATGGCTTCACCAAATGCTGAATCTATTAAGTTCTGTATTTCTAATATTGATTGCTCATTTTGATTATTCATTTTTAGCTCAGTAATTGTAGTATCAAATTTAATCAAATCCACACTTTAGAAAACTTTTTACAATTGTTGAGGGTAATATTTGATCACAAGCAGTTTTAAGCAATTGAATTGCATCTAGGATTGAAATGTTTTTTTGTCAATGTCGAGATCGTGTTACAGTAGTTTTCCATTTCAATTAATAAATTTTTCATCATAAATTTTCGATAATTGCATTTAAATGCTGCAATTATTCCTGCATCTAACGGTTGTAATTTGGAAGTTGTGTTTGGAGGCAAGTAAACTAAATGTATATGCGATAAATTTAAATTCGGTTGAGAAGAAGCGTTATCAAGGAAAAGAAGAATTTTTCTGTCTTCGGATTTCATTTGTTTATTTAAATTTTTCAAAATACAACCAGTCATCCAGGCATTTTTATTATAATAATAATCAACATTTTTATTATAATAATAATCAACACCTAATTGATTTGTTTTGATATTTTTAAAACATCGTGGACGTCCATATTTGCCTATGATAAGGGGTTTAATCATTTCATTCCATCACCAAATACCGTAAGTAGGAGAAACTAAGCATAAAACATAATTATGTCAAACTTCATGTTATGATATTAAAAGTCAAAAGTACAGTGTTTCCACCAACAAAAACTATATTTAAATATGCTTAACGCTGAAAAATATTCAAATTTATCATTTTTTAACCAAAAAAATTTTTACAAAAAAAAAAATTCCGTTTTAAAGGAGGAGGATCCCAAAAATTACGATTCCGTTCCGTGTCAAGGATTTCCGTCTTAAATGCACTAATTTCAGCACAAGCTAGTTTCGCGGGTAAATTTCTTCCGTCTTAGAGGATTTTCCGTCTTAAGAATTTCCGTCTTAGAGGATTTTCACTGTATTCAGTTATATAAGGGATCAACAGATATAACGGTTTTTATAAAAAAAAACATCAAAACAACAAGTATACTGTCAAATGTCCTTTTCGTCCTTAAGGGATAAGATGCGCCACTAAAGATATATATTTTTGGAAAGCTATCAATTCCAGCTATCTTTCAGTTATAATCATTAGGTCCTACGTCGATACAACATCTCCTTCAGAATCCCCAAATACTCGAACTAAATAAATTTTTCTTATAGTTAGTTATTTACTAATCAGACATTATTAATTAGACCTAAACTATTAATTTGATACGAACAAATTTAATATCTTTATTATATCCTTACACAACAGTTAACTGTATAAATACAGTTATTTTTATTGTGATCTTTTTATGCATATAATTTTCGTAAAATTTTCCAAATGCATAGTAAGTAAGTAAGATTTAAGAATTAATTTAAAATCTTACAACTGAAATGAACCTGATATAATTATTTTATATTTTTTCAGTATGTACCAAGTTGGGATTTTACATATACATATAAACAATTTATTTATTTGAATTACATGCAAAATATGTATTGAATTTAATATTGTTGTAACTTTCAATAACCTTGATACTATCAAACAACATTTTTATTAACATATTTACATTATGGTCACTTGATAGTGTTTTCTAACTTATTTAAATATAAATATTCATTCATATAAGTAAGTATGTCCAATATATGTATGTATAGATATCCAGAATTAACCAATTTAATCTCTTTCAATAAATTAAAGATTTTTTTTTTTTTTGTTTTGTAAAATTACTTATCCCAAGAATTTTATTTAGAATTCTTCAATTACAACTGAAAAACAAAAATGGTAATATTAAAGAAAATGTTTTCATTCAAAATGGTGGGATAAAAAAAGGGACAATAAACCTTAAGAAGAAAATGCAAAGGATCTTAAGGTGAAAGGGAAATTGTGTATAAAGGTGACAAAATGGTGTTAATTTTTTGTTTGTTTTATGTTTTTTTTTTTTTCTTACTTAATTAAAAAAAAATAAAATTCTAGTAAGATTTTATTTGTAAGAGGATCTTGACATTAATTAATAAATAAGATTAAGTAGAAAATGAAAATATGTGGGTAAGAAAAAGAATAAGAAAGAAATCAAAATTAATGTGACAGACTTAAACATGATAAAAATATATAAAAAAAAAAAAAAAAAAAAATTGATTTTACTTGGTTTACACCATAAGAAAATCCATTCTTAATTCTTAAGATTTATTGTCTTCTTAAAGAGAACTCAGAACATCTTAAATTGG
Organism: Argyra leucocephala; assembly: GCA_963942445.1. Taxonomy (NCBI): domain Eukaryota; kingdom Metazoa; phylum Arthropoda; class Insecta; order Diptera; family Dolichopodidae; genus Argyra; species Argyra leucocephala. The sequence continues at coordinate 4,388,520 of OZ012681.1, read as the reverse complement.
AATTAAATTTTGTACTTTAATCTAAAAGGAGATATTTTTGTATATATTATTTAAGATTAATATTGTGTAATATCTTGTATGTGAACTTGTAGAGTATAACAATTAAAAGATTTTCTTTTTATATTTTTTTTTGGTTTTCCAATATTTTTGTATGATCCTTGACAATTGAAGGTTCTTTCAGAATTTCTATATTTGTTAAAAATAAAAATAAATATTGCAAAAAAAAAAATGAAATAAAAATAAATTTGAATAACATTTACATTAAAGTGAATTTTTGTTTTTTTTTTTCTTAATAAGTTTTTAAGGTCAGCAGTGTAAGTACAAAAATTTACGCTTTAAGGTTGGAAAATTTGAAATCAAAATATTCATGTCGCTGTAAATATTAAAATCATTTTTTTTTTCAAATTTTATTCAAAAAATCAAAAGAAGGTCGATATGGTTTGTTTTTGTTGATGTAGTAGTACAGCGGCTCCCAAACTTTTTGGGTCGTGGACCACTTCGCAAAACTAATAATTCCAGCGGAACACATGTTTATTTATATAAGCTATAAGTTTGTGTATTTGGAAATATACATATATATAAGAGTTACAAACAAAATAAACAGTATATTTTTCTTTTTTTTTTTTTTTTTTTTGTCTTTATTCTATACAACTATCTACATAAAATATAAAAGATATTGAGTATAATGTTGGAATTAAAATTGACGTGATGTAACTGACATGTAATCTAAGTCAAAAATCCATTGATTCTTGACTTAATATTCAAATTTATATTTATGGAGTTTCAGGTAAAGTGAATTTAGTAGATAAATCCAGCGGTCTGAAGCGTCTTAATCTGCGCTCGCTTGTTCGTTCATTATTGATGAGTTGAGGAGCAAGTAAATTTGGATGGTTTTCCAGTCGAACATAGTATTTTTCAGCTTTCTTTTTAATGAATTTCATAACAGATGGGATATTTAAATCTGATCTAATTGTGTCTTTTCGGACATACCAAGGCGCGTTAACTATAGACCTTAATACTTTGGACTGGAAGCGTTCTATTATTTCGATGTTGGAGTTACTAGTTGTTCCTCATAGTTCCAACCCGTAGCTCCAGATTGGCCTGATGATAGCTTTGTACACTGCAACTTTACATTCTAGGGATAAATTGGAGAATCGACCTATTAGCCAAATTAATTGGTTGAATTTTAATCGTAGTTGTTTATTTTTGCTGATGATGTGACTTTTCCAAGTGAGGCGTCTATCCAAGTGCATACCTAAGTACTTAACCGAGTCTTGGTGAGTCAATTCCATGTCGTTAAGGTGAACAGCGGGGCAATTTCCCTTGCGATTAGTAAAGGTGATATGAAGGGATTTCGATTCGTTGGCCTTTATTCTCCACTTTTTCAGCCAGTTCTGAATGTCCAATAAGTAGTTCTGAAGAACTTCTGAAGCTAATCTCGGATTAGTATGAGACACTAAGACCGCTGTGTCGTCAGCAAAGGTAGCAGTGAGTACCCTCGGCGATGTTGGGAGGTCTGCTGTAAATATCAGGTAAAGTAGTGGGCCAAGGACACTGTCCTGAGGAACCCCAGATTTAATTTCTTTTAGTGACGATTGTTCCCCGTTGTATTTAACGAAGAACCTCCTATTTGATAAATAAGTTGACAAAAGTTGCTGGTAGTGGTGAGGAAGTAGTTTTTTAAGCTTGTAAAGGAGACCTTTGTGCCAAACTTTGTCGAAGGCTTGCGATATGTCCAGAAAAGCTGCAGAACAGTATTTTTTCTTGTCAAGTGAATTATTTATATGGTTCACTACTCTATGTATTTGCTCAATTGTTCCATGATTGTGACGAAAGCCAAACTGATGAGCTGGTACGATATCTCGTTCATTATTTATTTTAATCAATCTTTTGGCTATTAGTTTTTCGATTAATTTTGATATTACTGGCAGAAGACTTATTGGTCTATATAAACTAGTCTCATTTGGCTCTTTCCCCGGTTTAGCTAACATTATGATATGAGCAGTTTTCCAGATATCTGGGAAGTAGCTAGTTCTTAATATAGCATTAAAAATGTGGGTTAAGTATTTTATACTGCAATACGGAAGTTCCTTTACCATTTTGCCTGTGATACCATCATACCCAGGAGCCTTCTTGTTTGACACAGAGTTTTTTATAATTGCCTGTATTTCCTTTATCCGGACTTTCTTTATCGGAAAATCCATTTGATAAGGCATTTCAAGGTAGTTTTCAATCTTGTTGTTTTCGTCGGTTGAAATTACTGGTGGATACGGTACAAACACTTTTTGTAAATGTGATGCAAAAAGCTCTGCTTTCTCACCATCGCTTCTGGCCCAATTACCATTTGATTTCCTTAGTGGAGGTATAATTTGTTGTGGCCGTTTCAGTTTTCTTGTTGCTTTCCACAGTGAGTAGTCATTAAGATCGGTATATGTTAGTCTTTCAAGGTAATTCTTCAACGAACTTTCTCTGCTTTTATTTAACAAAAATTTAAGTTCTTTGATTGCACGGTTTAACCTGGCTTTGATGATTTCAGGGGATCTAGTTTGTTGCCAATATTTCCTAAGGTTTCTTTTTTCCATGATTTTGGATTTTATTTCAGGTGGAGAAATAACATATTTTCGGATGTTACCTTGCGTCGGAGTTGATGACATTGCTGCTTCAATCATGGTTATATTTAGGTTTTTTATAGCTTCATTGATATCTTGGGGGTTTTTCAGTCCTATATTTAGAGAAGTTTTCATTTCAATTTCCTTTCTATAATTATCCCAGTTTGTTTTCCTTGTATGTAACCGTTGTTTATTTTGAGTTATTACTACTTTGGGTGAGGCAGAGATAATGATAGGCGTATGATCTGAAGACAGCTCGAGGCTTGATTTCACAGTAAATAGTTTTGGTGAGATACCTTTCGAGACGCAAAAATCCAAAAGATCCGGTGTCTTATTAAGATCAGAAGGCCAGTATGTAGGTTGTCCACTAGACAGATAATTCAAGTTGAATTCTTGCATGGCTAGTAGTAGCTGCCTACCTTTTTGAGTGATCAGCCTAGAGCCCCAGAACGTATGTTTAGAATTATAATCTCCACCGGCAATAAATCTATTTCCCCAGAGTTTTAAAATAATCAATAAATTGAGATTTGTTGATATTGTGTTTAGGAGGGCATATTTTTCTGAAATTCAATAACATATATACGAAATACATAGAAATAATAAAATGAAGAAGTAAAAAAAAATCATTTTTATTATTAATGACTGCGATGTGTTTGATTCTTTGCATTACGTATTTTTTTTATATCAGGCTCAATATTAGAAATCTGAATTCTTATGTCCTGGTGTAGCATTCAGTCGGTTTCTGTATTTCGATTTTGTTGCAGCATAATATGAAAATCCAGCCTCGCACAAATGTGTAATTGTGAAAGGAAGTAAAACATGAATAGCTAGTTTGGACAAGTTGCAATACTCTTCAGTTAAACTTACCTAAATTCATTTAATTGAAGTTCATTGTATTTTTGTTTTAAACTAAAGTTAAAAGCGCTCTAAAATCCGACCACTTCGATTTTACAAAATTGATTATTTTTACAGTTTCATCCAAAATAGTTTTTAAATAAGGCGACAATTTTTTGGTTACTAATGCTTGTCTATTCAAAACGCAGTGGCTTTTTGTGGCTACCATGGCTTGTGCACCATCTGTACAAATTTCAGTGCATTTCTTCCATTCGATTTCGTGTTTTGTAATCTAATTGTTAATACAATTAAATATATCTTCTTTAGTCGTTTTTTCTTCCAGATATTCGAACATTAGTAAATCTTCTTCAATACTATTATTATGTACATACCGCGCACGAATACAAATAAAATAGCAAGGCCGGCAATGTCTGTTGATTCATCCGTTTGCAATACATATTCACTACAAAGTTTAAGTCGATTTTAATAGATCGTAATTAGCTGTGTCTCTATATCAGTAGAAAGATCTTTAATGCGGCGCGAAACAGTATTATTGGATAATTGTAGTGCATCAATTTTTTTAGCGGATTATTCATTTAACATACAGGATACAATGTCTTTTACACAAGGTTTAATAGCCGTCTCTCCAATTGTATATATATTTTTCTTTATATACTCAGAGTGGTTTGTTTCGAAATGTCTGCGAAGTTTAGCTGGAGCCATTGAACTGTTTGATAGAATTTTCCTACATAAAACACATAATGCGTCAGGAACATCTGTATTTTCAGTACACGTAAAGCCAAAATTTAAGTAACTATCATCATATTTTCTTTTTGGAGCAGTCTTTAGATAACACCGGCTTATTATTACCACACTTGTTTGTGTCTTCAACCACATGGCTTGAAAAGAAGTAGTTGCACCTTCTTGTCTTAACTTTCTCGTCTTTAACCAAGAATCCATCTAGTCCAGCTTGTTTTTAAATTATATTTAAATTATATTATTGAATAACACCATAGGGATAGTAGAAACAAAAAATGTGAATAAAAGCACATATAATAAAATTTGATATTTATTGTAACAAAAAGATTATGTCAGGAATAGCTCTCTTTGGAAGGCGGAAATCATGCCGGAGGAATGCTCTATTCTGATAGCTTAGCTTACTGCCATATACAGAGCAATTCAAGTTGCTGAAACCCTGCATGAGAATACCATTATATTTACGGATAGCCTCAGCTCAATTATGTCAATCAAAAACTCTTTCAACAGTGAGTACATGTCTTCATACATTAGAAACACTATAGCACATAACAATGGCGAGTTACGATTGGCATGGATTCCAGGCCACGTTGGCATAGATGGCAACACCAGAGCTGACCTTGAAGCAAAAATAGCGGCAAAAAGCCCTCTTACCAGAGGCTCAGTATTGTCCTATGCTCATGCTAAAAGGTTGATTGCAATACACGCGGCGCACATCCGCCAAAAATCCTGGAATTCTTCCAATCGTTTTGCTAAATTACACAATCCCAATGCTAACATTCCAGGACCAGTTAAAACTAGATCACGAGCCCTAGGTGTCAAACTTACTAGAGTACGCCTAGGGTATACCCTTCCTACACATAAACACTTATTTGACAGATCCACACCTCCGACATGTATTCACTGTTCAGAATCCCTAACCATAAAACACATCCTAACAGAGTGCCCTTCAAATAACACAATTACATCTCAATTCACATTCACCCCACTACAAGCTCTGCGATTCCATACCAATACACACAACTTATAAACACTTATAAAAAACCTTCTGCTACATCACAACATCTGGGATGAAATATAGTTTATCAATGCCATTTTCATTGTTATACTACTATCACAACAATATTACTAATGTTACTTGGTAGGAATAAGTCCTATCAACCTTTTTATCTTTTCTTATAATTTTGTTTATCTACTATTTGCTAAAATTACTTTTTATTCTAGCGAATAGTAAGTATTTTACATTTTTTTTTATTTAAGATTTTACACTTAAATATACTTTATGTTTAATAAATTTACACTTTGATTACCTACTATTTACACCTGTATATACACCTAATTTTTACATTACTTTACATTTTTCAATATTTAAGACACTTAAATACCTTTACTTTATTTTTTATAAGTGTACAATTAACTTTGTTTCTATTTTACTAAATTGATAATTTGTTAATTTGCTAAAATTTTGAATTTTAAATTTTTATTTCTGAATTGTTAATTTACTAATAATTTTGTTTTGTTGAGTCTTTTCTTTTATACCATTTATTGTATTTCTTACATGTTATATATTTTATTTTGTAAATTTACTTTTATATTTTAAAGGCCCACATCCCGTAGGGGAAAAGGGTCTGTAGTTGGCCTGCAGATTCATCTGCAGGTCCACTGTTTAATAAATAAATAAATAAATAAATAAAAAGATTACTTACCTAGATTTATAGAAATTTTTGATTCATTTTTTGTTTGTACTTTAAAAATTATTAATTTTGAACTTTCTTGTTTAAATATATAAAATAACTGAAAGCTGAAGCAAAATTTTACACATAGAACTACTAAAACTGCTTTTGTTGATAATACGAATAAAATGATAAATAAATAAAAAATATTTTTTCTAACGAGATTAATTTGTTTTTTACACGGAACACTTGATGATCTTCAACGGAACACCTGTGTTCCGCGGAACATAGTTTGGGAACCGCGGTAGTATTAAATAAAATGTCAAAAATAAATAGAAAAAAAAAAAATAGAAAAAGCTCTTTTATCAAAAGCAAACATTTTTTTTTTTTATATTATTAGGATTTAATATTAAATTATTATCGAACTGAGAAAATGATCCTTTTATTTCAAAAAAAAATTTAAGAAACATTTTTTTTTTTTCAGAATTTAATCAAAAATAATATTTTACCTTTAAATTAAATAGAATTTTTTAAGAGTTCAATAATTAATTTTTTTTTTTTAAATTTAATTTTCTTTAATTTTTTCATTTATTTTTTTAAACACATGCCTCGATATAACTTATACTTATATCAATATATATATATATGTATATAATATTATAACTTATTTAGGTATTATTTTTTTAATAATTTTTAAGAATGTGTGTGTATGAATCTTCAACTTTGATAATATCAAATGAAATTGCTTTAAAAATATTTAAAAATAATAATTAATGTGGGAAATCGTACCACTAGAAGTGGTCATAATTATTAAACCTTAACTTGAATTACTCTAACTTGAAATAATATGAATTATCTACTTTATTTTTAAACCTTAGCTTGAATCACTTTTACTTGAACTAATATGCATGATTTACTTTAACTATTGTGAATGGATTAAGCTTTAAACTGTACTCGTTAATTTCTAATCAAAAGTTCTCACTTCTATATAAAAAAAAGCTTTGCAGGAGGTAATTGTAAAAAATAAAAAGAAAGATGAGTTCTCTTTTGTTGCAGCAGCCGTTCAGCTCAGGCACAAGTTTCAAATTAATTAAAATAAAATTCATTATAATTTTATTAACGTAATTATAAGTAAATTAAATAAAACTTGTTATCAAAATAAAAATAAAATTTATAAACGGATTTATACAAAAATCAATCCTACATTAATAATAATAAGAAAAAACATCAAATTAAAGTTGGCGTGTCGTACCACAAGGCAGCTTACTTGGACCAATTCTGTACTTAATATTTACCTATGATCTCCCAGAAAACAGTCAAGTGCTCCTATCTACTTTTGTAGACAGCATGGACGATATTGAGCACTGACAAATGTCCAAGAATAGCATCCCAATGTTTGTAGTCCTAACTGAGAAGAATCGAGAAATGGAAAATTAAATTGAATGAAAATAAGAGTCTCCACATCACATTCGCACATTGAACAGAGAAATATGACCACGTGTATTTCTTAACGGTAAAATATTTCTGAACGGTATATAAATACCTTAATCTTATGTATTGAAATACTTAGAAATACATCTCGATAGAAGATTAACCCAGAGAAAGCACATAGAGACAAAAAAAAAAAATGTAGCTTAAACTAAAAATGACCTCTCTGCGCAAGCTATTTGGAATTGATAGTGGTAAAGGTGCAGCTGCTATTGCCGGAAAAATTGAAGACAGGTACAACAATGACTAATATTAATTTTTGTTTAAATTTGATAATTATCGTTGATGCTGGAATTGAAATTTATCATCAGCAAAGTGATCATAAAGTTAATCTGGTCTTACGATCTCTAGAAAAACATGTTCAAAAGTAATCTGAAGATAATCCAAAGATTCCAGTCGAAAACAATGACAATAATTACTAATGCGCCATATGGTATATACATTAAAAAATTCCTACTTTCATAAGGACCTAAACTTACCAATGGTAGAAAAAGTTATTGAAACAAAAAACTACATCAAAAGAATAGTAGGCAATTCCAACCTGCTAGCAAGAAATTTGACAAATCTATGCCATCTAATAGTAGACTGACAAAAACAAATTACTTAATTTAGCTACATCAATAAAGTATTATGTAAAATGGGGACAAACCCAATTTTAAGTAAAATCACACGCTGGTTGACGCAGTAGGTAGAGCGCAAAGTTCCAGATTCAATTCCTGATAATGCAAAAAAATGTTTTATTGGCTTATCGACCTGGTCTAGTACCCTTTGTCATTGGGATATAATAAAAGACAAAAAATAATTGAGAGTATATAATAGAATCTGGTAACAAATTAAGTAAAATTAAACTATTCTATTTACGAAGGCTTAGTTTCTGACAATATCAGTAGTTTTACACATTTAATGAGTTGATAAGTCAGTAATTTGTTAAATAAATACTCGAAATATTCATGCCTATTATCAAAAATATACGATATACGATACACGATGAATTATCGTATCGTCGATATCGTGATATCGTGATATTATGAAACGATATACGATAAAAACGATAAACAAATAAAAATCGAAAAAGCTTTCCTTATTTTTTTTTTTATATACATGTGTACTTTGTGTCATATACTACACGTCAAAACACTTGAAGTTTTACGTTTAAAATTATTAGTTTTCAAAATTGTTATTTGTTTTCAACAAAATATATGTATAAAAAAACTATAAAATATATGTATAAAAAATATAAAAAAAAATGTTATCAGTGGAATTTTTTTTTGATGATGATGAAGAAGAGCAACGGCAACAAATAGTTACACGAAGAAAAATAATTAGAGATTCTTCGGATCCTTTGCAGTTGGATAATCAAGTGTAGGTAAATGAAATTTTCTTTAAGATTTTTTTTTAATTTCTCTCTTGTGTCAGTTTTATTCAAAATTTTAGAGTATCTAAAGATATTTTTAAATACTTGTTAAATGAAATTGATGGGAAGCTAAAAGAAAGCAAGAGACAAAACGAGCTGTACCAAATATAATTAAATTAGCAGCCACTCTAAAATTTTTTGCACAAGGTAGTTATCAATTGTCCGTTGGTAATGACTTCAATATAGGAATAGCTCAGCCAACAGTTTCAATAATTTTGAAAGAAGTTGTGGACGTACTAGAAAAGTACATCTGCCCAAGGCAAATAAAGTTTTCTTATAACGAAGAAGAAGAAAGAAGATCAAAATTATATTTTTATGAAAAGACGGGAATACCTAACGTTATAGGTTGTGTGGATGGTACACATATTAAAATTATTGGTCACAATCACAATATTAGACATGCGTACTATAATAGGAAAGGATTTCACAGTCTTAATGCTATGATAGTAAGTAAATTTATTTTTTTTATCAGAAGATCAAAAATATTAGACTGTAATTTTATAGGTATGCGATCATATGATGATTATTAGGTATATAGATGTGACATACCCTGGAAGTTAACACGATTCCAACATTTGGAATATGTCCAGTCTAAAAGCAAAATTAGAAAACGATTACCGAGAACAACGTAAAAACATAAAAATTCTTGGTAATTATACAACCATATTAATTGTAGTTTTTACTCATAACCAATAACCAATTGATTACAGGGGTGATTCAGGATATGCATTGCAGCCCTATTTATTGACGCCATATAGAAATGTGGAAGAAGGTTCTGTACAAAGCCGATTTAATTATAAACATGCTCAGGGTAGAAACATAATTGAAAGAACAATTGGTTTATTGAAATCCAGATTTCGCTGCCTGTTAGGAGCTAGAGAGTTGCATTACAGTCCAGAAAAAGCTGTACAAATAACAAATGTCTGTGCAGCATTACACAACATTTGTATAAAATATAAAGTTGTAAATCTGGATATAGAAAATGAAGAACCAGCATCAACTTCTGAAAATGAAGAAAACGACAGTACAATAGAAAGCAGTAGCTCTGTAAATAGTGGACAATTATTAGAAGCCAGGTGAATGCGAGATGCCCTTTTACGTTTTATTTCGTTTTTGTCTCTTGACAGTAATTTAAGTAGAATAACTTTTCGTGCTTAATTAAGTACGGTACTGCAATTTTAATTTTAAAAATAATTTAAGTTATAACTAAATTATAAAATCAATTCAAAAAAATGTTGAGGCTATATAAACTCTATATTTCATATAGTATGTATATAAAAAGATAAATAAAATAAAAATTAAACAACAATTCATTTCATTTAAAAATAAAAAAAAACATTTCAGACTTTTTCACTCAACTAATATATAATATCCTCCATATAAAAATATTAGTATAAACGATCTCTTTGATTTTTCTGTTCCAGTTCTAAAATTTTTATTTTAAGGTTTAATTTGGCTTATCTTCATCTTCTTTTGCAAAATTTTCCTTAATAAGCTTCAACTTTTCCTCTTTTATTTTTAATTATTTTTCTTGCAGGTAATATATGTTTTTCTTGAGTAACTTTTTATTTCTTCAATCGAGTTTTTTATTTTTTTAATATCCTTTTTCACACTTTCAAAAAATTCATTTTGGCCATGCATTTGTTTTTCGAGAAGTACCACTCGTTCATCAGTAATTTTAACAGAGGGTTTGTTTAATGGCCTATCTTTTGTTGGAGTTTTATTTGATGCTGTTACTTCTATTGCTGTTTTGTTTGGTTCGACAGAGTCTATTATATTTTTGTTTGGTTTTGCGCTTTCTCTTAAATTATCTAAGAAGTAATCATATTCATTTTCAACGTCTATGAAAAAATTAAAAAAAAATATTTTTCTTTCAAAACATATTTATATTTTATAGCTATTTATAGTTCTATACCTTACCTGTCAAACCAAAATTCATACTACATGAATTTGCTGGTATATCTAATTTTATAATTTTTATAATAGCGTCTTCTATATCCGTAAATTTTGGAATTTTTTTAGGTCCACCACCTGTTGCATGACTTTCTGCCTTTTGTTCAGATACTTTCTTTCTTATCTTAAATTTTAAATCGTTCCAAACCTATAAAAAAAACCTTACATTATCTTTACCTACATTAGAAGAAATATATCATAAAAACATATAAGAACAATTACCCTCTGCCATTTATCAGCCTCTCTTGGAGGCGGACCGAGAATATTTAGTTCTTCAGCAACTCGCTGCCAAGACTTTTGAGCTGTTACCTTGGAGCAAACATTTCTTGCGATATCTAAATTTTCTTCCATTAATTCTACTAATCTGTTTATTTGGTTTTTATTGCTTACTATTCTACTCCTAAAAAATTATTCAAATTTTAAGTATGATTTTACTTTTTTAATAAAATAAATAATGAAATACTAACATTTTTTTATTCAATTTAATTTCCGATTAAAATTTAAATTTGAATTTCAATTTAAATTTGCGCTATCGTAACAATATTTTTGAACGATAAAGATATCCACAATTACGATAGATTCTGCAGTTCATAATACGATAGAATATCGTTTGTATTGAAAACAGAAATTATAAAAAAGCTCTTACGATATACGATAAAAATATACGATAGAATCCGATAAGCAACTTTGATAATACCAACACATTATTTTTCCGATAAAATATATCGCGTATCGTACGATAAGCAGCGTTGATAATAGGCATGATTGTATAGATATTTTAGTAAAAGCTTGTAGTACCTAACTTAATCAAGCACGAAAAGGTGATTCTACTTAAGCTACTGTCAAGAGTGTAAAAAAAATTAGTAATAGGATTTTAACACTCTTTATAATCTTTAAAATTGCAAAAAGAAACCTCATATAAAATTATTGTTATTTTAATTGGAAAAATACAATAAAATCAAATTAAGCCTAAAAACAAAAAAAAAAATAATAACAAAATGAGGATTAAAAATGGTGTGTAAAATATGAAAATAAAATAATGTAAAATATAAAAAATGATGGTGTATCTTTCGGATGAAGACCGATGCAAGAATAGATTACACGCTGGCTGGGTGGAATGCCTATCTTTCAATCGAAAAATCCCAGGGTCAATTCCCGACTAAGGTAATCAAAAAAAAATTTACTTTATTGGGTTTTCGATCTGGTCCAGTATCATTTTTGTTGTAGTTTGGATAAAATAAATAACAAAAAATAACTGATGGTGATTTAGTAAGCAATTAAATAATAAGTTTGATATATAAAGGTGCAATATTGTTGAAAATAAGATTACCTGTTACTTGCTTTCAGGCATTTATTTTCACGTGGTAACATTATTGTTTTGACATTTATAACACTTAATTTTTACTTAAAAAAAAAATTGCTAAATTTTTTTGCTTTGATTACCAAAAATTTCTAGGTGCAAATGAGCTTCATCCCATGGTGTCTTATTATTTAAAATTTCAAAATAATATTATTAAATTTAGTTTTTTATATTTATAATTTTAAATAAAAAATACTTTTTTAAATTTAATTTATTTTTTTATACTGTTATTGTTTTTCATGGTAAAATTTGGAACATTTTTGTTTTTTTTTTATGAAAAAATTTACAAATAGAAAAAAAAAAAAAAAAAATGATAAACAAAAAATAAGTCAACTGAAAAAAAAAATTATTAATCCGAAAAGCTGTCACTCCAGTATGTTGTTGTCACTGGAGCAACACATTTAAACAAATCTCTTCCTAGTGTTAAATTTTCCATTTCAGGTTTTATTTTCTTTTGTGGTGCTGATGATGCTGGTGATACAACTGGCTTAGCTGGTCTTAATCCTGGACATTTATTTTCTTCAACATGACGTTCAAGAGTTTTTTTTTAAAGCAAAAACTCATTTACATTTATCACAAGGGAATGTTTCGGGTTTTTCATTATGAATTTCAATTAAATGACGTTTTCGTTCAACGATTTTCATAAAAGTTTTCTCACATTTATCACATTTTAATGAATCGCAATCAGTTTTATGTTTATCAATATGAGTTTGATATGCTACTAATAATTTGAAACTTTTACCACACATGTCACAATTTAATGGTTGATTAGAATGTATTTTTTTATGTTTCATTAGGGCACTCTGAGATGGGAACATTTCATTACAATAAGGACATTGTGTTTCTTTTGGTGCATTAACAGTACCAGGGTCAGGACCACTTTTACTTTTTGGAGTACCTTCTGTACGTGGTTTACGTTGTGGTGGTGTATAATCATCTTCAGTTTGTGCAGTAGATGTAGAACAGAATCGGATACAACAGTAACAGAATAATTACAATCATTTGTCAAACATTTTTGAACCACTTAGAACAGAAAAATCTACTGAACACTTTTTTTTTTTCGTTTTTGTTCTAATTTTTTGTTTACTCTCGAATTTGTTTAAATGTTAAAATTAGGCTAATTGGGCGGACATATACACTTTCGATGTATAACAAAGTTTTGATTTACAATCAGAAATTAAAAAAAAAAAAAGTTTGTCAAACTAGCGGGTTACGGATTAACTGAAGATTATTAACTTTGATAATTCATTTTAGTGAAAACAATAAGTCTTTAAAACAAATTTAATTTGACAACTTTGGACAACTCCATTTTAATACTCGTAATTTTGGATTTTTCACATTGTTCATTGTTGAAATTTACAAATCATATTCAAAAGACATTTCCAAGACAAGTGTACAAATGCCTATTACACATCATTCTTTTCATCAATCTTCTTGTCCATATATTGACAATATACTGATGAAAAGAATGATGAGCGATTACACTTCAATAATGCACTCATCAATCCTTTTATCCATATTTTGACATTTTGCAAGGCCATAATATTGTGGAAGTGTTCTGAATATATTGATAATTTCGAAACATATATGAATATTGAAAATTTAATTTATGGACGAATGTTTTTGACTTCAGTTTAAATTGAATTTTTAAAGTAACAACAATTTATTTTTTTGCACATTTGAAGAATATATCAATTGTTTTTTTTAACATAAATTGCTATAATTATTAAAATTAATATAAAAATTGTTCTTTTTAGAATTACATTACAAATTAATATTATAAACTTTTCTGAACATTCACCAAAAAGCAATTTTTTTACCTCCGCTGATTTTGACAGCAATATTGATGAGAATATTGACAGAAATATTGATGGGAATATAATCAATCATTTCTCATCAATCAATGGTCAATATATACCATTGATTGATCATTGATTGATGTGTAATAGGGGCCTACAAGTATTGTTGCATAAGTAAAAAAATAATATTCTACTTAAATAGAATATCTATCATATATATATATATATATATATATGCACGCGGCACCCAGAATAATGTTTCATATATACATATGTATGTACTGAACGGAAATTGAATTAAGTTTTAGATTTTTAATTACATATTTAATTAATTTTTTTTTTTAATCAAATCTATAAGATTCGATGAGAGTACATGAGTAGTAAGTAATACAACTCTCTTTTATTTACATACATATTTATCTATTTTTGTATTTTTTAAATACTTACACAATAATTTAGATTTATAGTTAGATATAAATGGAATATTTTATTATTATTATTATTATTATTTTTTGTCAATTTTTGTAAATTGATCTTTTTTTTTAAAGGTTTTAAATTTTTTATTACATTGGTTGTTGTTGTTGTTATGAAAATCAATTTGAAAAGGAAATTATAAAGTAATTTAACAAGGGTTTAAAGAGGAAATAAAGATTTAAATTTCTATAATGAATATAGAAATAGAATATACCTTTTATTATTTTAATAACTGTTCAAAGTGAATGAAAATATAATAACTATGTATATACATATATTATAATATATGCATATTAATAATATATAATTATAAAAGGAGATTTATTCAAAAGAAATCATCCTAGATAACATAAGAAAAGTGTGAAATTTCAATTTTCAATTTGAATTTTAGTTTATTTTTTATTTTTATTTTTGTTTTGTTTTCAATTTCAAGAATAGATTATGATTATTGGAGATTAGAAAATTGTAGTGTATTATGAAATTGAGTTTCATTCATAATACATTGTTTAAATATTTCTTTTCTTTTTTTCTTTCTATTTTGTTTATATTGTACAGTTAGTATTTTTGTTCCCAATGGTAAAGCGCTTAGGACTTTGTTATGAAAATATCTATTTGTATGAAATAATTCAATAAAAACATTCAAATTTAAATTTAAAACTATGACAATAATAATTTTCTACTCACGTGATCGTTTTTATGAAAATAAATTTATGAAAAAAAGTCAGTAGTTGATTTTTATTTCTTCAGATATTGCAGTGTAGCTAAAATTTCAACAAATCAAAAATTTTTTTTTTATGTTTCACAATTTACAAAAAAAAAAAACAAAAATACGCATAGAATCTGATAATCTGTCAAATGATTTTTTTGATTATTTAAATATGAAAAACAAAAGTTTAAAAACTTGATTTAGACAAACTCAATTTTCAATTTTTTTTTAATGTTTTAAAATGTCAAAATATTTATGTGCCCAATAATTTTAACAGCTATGGCAATTTGACATTTAATAATATTTCTTTAAAATATAGGTAATTTTAAGTTGCTATCTATATTTTAATTTAATCAATAAATACTTACATTCTTATGAGCTAACTATAATGACATTCAACTACATATGTCATGATCATAATATATATTCCGTATATGAATAATACATGTAAATGCCTACAATCGTCATACATAAGCAGCAATTAACTTGAATCTGACAATTCGTTAAATTTTCGTTAAACATAGAATTCTTATGTTAAATTTCATCCAAACCGAATTCGACATACATATGTAATTTATTTTGTTGTTGTTTTTCTAAGATATATTTTCTTATGTGGGAGCTTTAATATTCATATGATATCATATACTTCGTTAAATGTTCGATATGATTGCATATGACATAAACAAATCATATATCTTAACTATAATTGTCATACCTAATCATATCAAGGTGTCAAAATCAAAAGTTAAAAAGATGTGGAATAAAGATATAGATTCTAAAGTAAATATAAAAATGTTTTTATTTTTATTTTGAGTTTTGAATAAAGACCTCACCGTTAAAAGGGGGGAAAACCAATAAAACTATTTTTTATTTATTTACAATGCTGTCAAAATTGATTATGATTGCTTGTCATTTGTACGCTTCTTCTCATATACTTATGACTTAACGAATGATTTTGAAAAGACAAGGAATGATGACATATGACTATTATAGTTGGTTATGCAATGAAATGTCATGTTGATAATATCATATGATAACTTATTCATCCCATACGAGATTAAATCTATTTAAAAACTTGTTTCGAAACTAATTTTTCTGTTCGTCACACACTAAGAATTTTTTACTTAAACAAGCACAGAAACTTCACCATTTCTTATAGTTAAATCAAGACAATATTTTATATTTAAGACAAGATACAACGAAAAATAAAATGGTGGATAAAATTATCGCATTAATAATAGTAATTGTGGAAATTTATAAAAAAAAAGAAAATGATTAAAAGATTAGTTCCAAATATTATGAAAAATATAAACTACTTCTAAATAGAAGAAAAAATTTGTATATAAATTTTTGTTGTGTAACTTCACCATACATTCACATTAAAACATATTCAGAAAGTTTATGACTCCGCCCATTAAATATCAAAACATTTTGATTTTGTAAAATGTTTAAAAAACTGTATCGAAACAATCCCACACACAACTAAATTTCACAACTTTCAAAACAAGTTTTTAAACAAATTTAAACTAGTATGGACACCTTTATGACGGTTATAGTTAGGGGTATTATGGGTCGACATATGCTTAACAAATTTGTATGTCAGCTTCGTTAGTCAATTTGACACTTACAAAGGCCTCCTAAATAGACAGGCCGCAACATTCAATTCAAGATGGCTTCATAAAGGCCACATGAAAATGTAAACAAAGAAATTTCTTATATGAGATTTTTCTCAGTTCATATAAGATTTTTGGAGTGATTCGAAGTTTTTTTTTTTGTCAATTTATTTATTGTCAATTAATATATAATAATATAAAAAAAACATAATTTATTTCATCAAAACCAAAAGTTAATTTACATTAAATATTGAAGACTTATCTTAAAAATTTATAAAAACAAAAAATATTAAATATAGTAAAATAAAAATTTAAAGCTAGTCTAGGTAGTTGTTGAAAAAGTTAGGTTCAATTTGTTAACCAAAGATAAGTGACAAAAGAACCTTTAAAAGAAATAACATATTTAATAAAGTGGGGAAAATTAAAAATAAAACAAAATAGAATAATTATGAAGAAAAAATAATGCTTATATAGTAAAATATAAATGAAAATGATGAAAAAACTCAACAGTAAAACAAAAATCAATGAGGAAAGCAGATTATACAATTAAAAAACAAAAATTCAAATTAATGGATTTAAAAGGTTTTCAATAACTAGATGATCAAAAGAAAGAAGCCATGATTTAATTCCTTTAAGAAATTTGATTTCAACTCTTTCGCAACGAAGATAATCTGGCAATTTATTGAATAAACGAGATGCAGTAACATTATAGAAATGACAAAAGTGTGATTTATAAATCATAGGGATAAAAGCTAGATTTCTGGTGTTGACACGTAAATTGTATGTTCCATATAACCTTGTAATATTATACCCGGAATTTTAAAAAATGTTTTAAGAACTTTGTAAAAATATAAATGTCTTAGAGGAAGTAAAACAATTTATTAACAAAATTTATTTCTAAACAATTTATTTATTCTATTATCAAATAAATGCTTACTCTAAAATGTTGCTTAATAAATATTGTTAAATTATTGTTACTCATATTATATGTATACATATCATATTATACATCCTAAATTCTAAAATTCATCCTATTTAGGGTGCCTTGATTACATACCTATAATTTACTTCTTAAAAATAAAAAAAACACCGGTTAATTTATTTTAACTTTATTGAATCAAATAAAAAATATATCAACATACAAAAATAAAATCAAAATGTAGGTGAAGAATACAAAAAAGCAAATAAAAAATATATAATTTAAATATACAAATATTGAAAAGACAATATTATATTTTAAATAGAAAAACAAATTTGTTTATGCTTATATTAATAGAAAAAAATATTATATTATGTATAAAAGTTACAATGTTTAATTTTAATAAGAAAAACAAATTTGTTCATGATTAGATTATTAGAAAAAAAAATAAAAAATATGAAAAGTTAAGAAATTAATGTTTAATTTAAAGTGTTTAATTTTCTTTGTTTAATGGATTTAGATGAATTTGACGTGATAAAATTTTTTTGATGAATTCTTTTATCATTATTTTTATTTTTGCAATAATTATTCATCAAAATATTGCACCAAGTTTTTATACATTTTTTAAATATATCATAAGAAATTTCTTTGTTTACATTTTCCTATGGCCTTTAAAGCGCCATTTTAACAAAAAAAAGTACAAAGTGTCATGCCTGTATATTTAGGATGTCTTGCACTTACATAATGTAGTTCAATAATGTCATGTTAGCGTTATAATGTCTTTATAGTTAGCGCATTAGAATTGTAAGGTGTAAAAATTAAATGACGAAACGTCAAAAAAATGAATAAAAAATTAAAATGTCAAAAAAATTGTAAAAAAATTTTCATGTCATATTTTTGACGTTTAATTTTTCATTAATTTTTTTTTACATTTTCCTTATTTCTTTTTATCTCAAATTAGAAAATGAGACGACAGCATAAATGTCAGAAAATTTAATGAAAAATTTAACGTATAATAACGGGTCTTAAAACCCAATTCCGTTTATATTCTGTTAATTATTATTAAATAACTGTCAAAACATAATATTTACTTCTAAATTGATGATTATCATTTGTGAACATTTTTATTAAATTCTTGACATATTATTTCTGAATAGAAATTTCCATATATATTTTTTAGGATTTCCCACTATTTTGTTTTATACTCATAATATGAAAATAATTTTCTTGAATAAGATTTTAAATTTTTTGACACAAATATCTTAAATATCTTATAAGTTGATGACATCAAAAGGATTTTTATAAATTTTTCTATATTTTGTAGAATTGAAATTAATTTTGAAAATAAATTAAGTATATATGTATATTATATACGTAAGTTGTACGAGTATATAAAAAGAGATTACTCGTATATTATGTGTAGTTGGAAGGTATTTATCAGTTGAGTGATAATATCTTTAAAATATATCAGAAAGGTAAGAATGAACATTCTAGTATTATTGAGCCTAAAAAAATTCAATTCAATTTGTTGAGGTGTATTTTATTTATATGAGGTTTTAATATCTCTTATTACTGTTTTTTTTTTTTAATTTAATTTAAAATAAAATGAAGTTCTAATTTTTATATTTTTATAAGAAGTGTTGTTGTTGTTGTTATTCAAAGCTACCGAATATTGAAAAAAAAAAAAAATCGTTTGATTTGAAAACTTAAGTTTTGCACAAATTAAAATTTTAAATAGATGTAGGTACATATATATACAATAAAAGAAACATACTGACATCATGTTGAACAAATTAATAAAAACGTTTGGATAAAACAAATCTACTTATATCAGATAGTAAAATACATTTATCGTAATCAAATATAATAAAAATTAAGAATTTTTTGAATTGCTTAAAAAGTTTTCTAATCTTTAGACTAGATACAAGTTGCAGTTGAAATATTTATTGTGTTATTATTCCAATAGGCTGGATTGAATTGAAAAAACTGTTTTAAAGTTAAACCCAGAATTCCAATGCAAACGACACGACATTGTCGTTCTAGATTATCGACATAGAATGTCACATAGCAAGTCTAATGAATGCGACATTTTCATTTTCAAACAACATAGAAAAACATTTTTCATTTATTGATTTAGAATTGTCAAAATGAAATGTCGTAGTGCAACAATGAAAAATTTCGAATTTTGATCAAATTTTTGTGGCCGACCTTGTCGTGTCGTTTTATATGCTATGGTGCCATTTAAGAAGATTTTTGCAATACATAATTTAACATATTTTGGCGACATTCAATGTTGTACCATTTTTGTGGATTTAGTATTTAGGATTAAAAGGATCGTTATGTAATTAAACGTTAGACGAAAACTGTTTATTACTTACTTAATATTTCTGACAACTCAACTAATGTGTATAGAGTTGCAGACAATAACAGCTAATGACTTAAAAATACAGACTAAAACCTAATGACGTAAAACTATAATATAATGTAAGTATATATAACAATAATTCAACGCCGCTTACAAGAAAAACTTACAAAGAAAACAATTCGTAAAGAACAAGCTGGTTTTCGTCCTGACCTTCGAATAATAGTAGAAAAATTAATTGAGTATATAACACCGTTATACATACTCTTCATTGACTTCAAGAAGGCTTTCGACACAATCAAAAATATGGAAAGCACTAAGGGACAAAGGAACACCAGAAAAAGTAGTCCGCCTAAACCAAGCATTATACAAAGAAGCCGAACTCTTAGTAATGCAAAGGGGACAAAAGAGTGCTTCCTTTACCACCATATCGGTAGTAAAACAAGGATTTCTAATCTCACTCCAGATAATATATTAGAAAAAGCTTGCTCAATAAAGAGACAAATAACTTGGAGTCTAACACAACAATTTAAACACCTCGACTATATGCAGATGTTATTTGTCTTCTCTCGCACAAATTCAGTGACATGCAGATTCCAAATTAGAACACCTGGACCCCCTTGCCAAACATGTCGGACTAGAAATCAACTTGGAGAAGCTCAAAGCTATGAGAATAAATAACACCATTACAGAACATCTTCAGGTTGAAAAAAGAACAAATAGAATTTGTGTCCAACTTCTGCTACTTAGAATCATAGCAACTAGTGGTGGGGCTCTAAAAGACGTAGAAAACAGATCAAAGAAAGTAAGACCAACATTTGGAAAATTGCAATCGATATGAAAACAACTAAACTTAGAATATTTCGGTTTTGTGTAAAATCAATCTTGACATACCGCAGTTAAACTTGGTTAACATAAAAAGTTCTCAACAAGAAGTTACAAATCTTCATTAATAATTGTCTAAGGATAATATGCCGAATATTTTGGCTAAACACAATAAGCAATGAGGACGTCTCTGACTACTAACCGGAGAAGAACCCATAGCGAAGCAAATCAGAAGAAGGAAATAGAGATTGATAGAATGGAACCCACAAGCTACAAGAAGGCTCGTTCGTCCAAAGAACACCTGGCGGAGGACCATAAAACAAGAACTAGAAAAAATAAACATAACGTGGGAAAAAGTGAAAACCGCAGCTAGCAATCGAATAGGATGGATATGTTGATTGGGAGCCCTATGCTCCCAAGAGAAATAAGGAAAAAAAATATACAACAATGGTGAAAGAGCTGATTCATATAAATATTGATAATTGGTTAACAGTTATGATAGTACATAGATTAGAACATTTTTATTTAACTTATATAAAAGTTTCCATTAGGGTTATTGAATTCGGATTAACAACCGTTACAATAGGTTTATCAATAAACGTGACTTACGTTAGATTAAAAGTTTCAAGTTCAGAACCCATTCCTCTGCATTTTCCAGAAAATACTTTATTATATAGTTTACTAAATATATAAATGTATTTAACTGTAGATAATAGTTAACTAGAAGATGAGTTAAATTTAGGGTAATTACCATTTTCGTTGAATTAATAGAAAATAATTTTTTGCAACGCTTCAAACAATCTTTTTTATTAAACCTATGACCTACACTAAACATTTTTTATTTATTTAAGTTACAAAATTATTTTATATTTAAATAAATTGCTAATAAACAACTAACAAAGTATATTATAGTATGTACAATAATATTGTCTTACAAAGAAGGTCCAACATGTAAAATAAATTTACAAAAATGTAATGTCAGTCATTTTTATGAGAAAACATTTTTTTTTTCCCGTTATATTTTCCAAAGAACTCTAAAAATTTATCACGTACGTACAACAATTAATTTTTAGAAATATTTTACTTAAGTTTATGTCACTATATCATATTATTATTGTTATGTTGTTTGTGTTTATTACCATTTTTTTGTTTTTTTGTTTTTAAGAATAATGAAAATCTAGGTTTTTGTTGTTCGAATTAAAGGATTAACTTTGGTGATGTTACAAGTAGAAAATATTCCAAGAAGTTTTCTATTAGTCATACTTAACTAATGGTAATTAAATGTATATATATATACTTAAGTTAAGTTTTGTCATAATTTCCACTAAGCTTTAATTAAGTGGTACAACAAACAAAAATTGTGTAGTGAGAAAATTCAAGGAAATCAATTGGATTTAAATTGGTTTATTTGTATATATGTATTTCTATGCCAGAAATTTGGGATAGTTATGTTTCTAAGAAATGTTATTGATTATTTGATTTTATAATTTCGTTGTATGCTTAATGATGTTATCGGTTTTGTAATTTTGTAACCCTTAATTTTAAAGACTATATTTTTGTTTGTAATTAAGTAAAGTGTAACATTGAATTCATCACCTGATATATTTCAATTTTTCGTTATAAATATCTACTGAATAAACAGCAGGTCTAATAGAATAGATAAACTACTGTTGATTGTATATAAGTAATCAAAGAATATATAAATAGTAAGAAGTCTCATCTCATATAAATTTTTGAAGAAAAATTTTTGTACTGTTGGTTCGCATATTAGTACCCACACAAAGAGAAAGAAAAATGAGTGAAGAGAACATCAAAAAGAAAATTTTCATTTTTATTTCTATATTTCCATCTTCCTAAGAAATAATTATATTTTACAGTGATATGAATATAAATATACATATTGAAATAAGTATGATATAATCAAATAGCAAGAACCCAGAACTGTTGAAGAAGAATAAGAAAGACGAACAAGAAGTAGAAAAACAAAATATGACCAATACAGGTAGAATTTTTTTGCATGCAGTTGTAGAAATAGAAACAGGAATGAAGGTATTGGATGATTATAGAACAATGTTATATTAAGCTGGTTAGTTACAGTTAATACCGAAAATTTATGAACTACTTAAAAATAATACTTAGCATAAACATTCGTGGGTTCCTGACGTATAAGTAAGTAAGTAAGTTTGACGTACACTTCAAAAATTCTATTCCTATTTTGATCAAACGTCAATAATTGCACAATACATTTTTGAATTTACTAACATACGAATTTAATGATGAATTTGAAGAAAATGAAAAATTAAACCTAATCGGAACTATTGTCCAAAATGATATGACGTGTGATATTGATGATGGAATACGTAAATACATAAAAATACAACCGTTCTATTTTGGTTTGATTAAAAACGAACGACAAAAGTTTTTTTTTTTTTAATAAAAATGAAACTTAAGGTGGGTTTTAGCTGGTAAGCATTTTAAGTGTGATAATATTTTGTTGGCTATCTAAACAGTGAGAAGCTTATTGAATTTTTACATAAGAAAAAAAAAATACATCGCTGCAAAGAATTTCCTAAATTTCTATTTGAGAAATTTATTTTATAGAAATATTGTTAAACTGTCAAAATCATCGTTTGCTTATTTTTATATACATTATGCAGAATAATATGAAATAGAGGAAAAATCTATTGAAGATATGCTCTGTGAATGCGAAGAGTTCACTCGTAATAGACTGCGCCACTTGGAAACAGCGTTCCCCAAACAATAAAAGCTATTCAGCATACCATTGAAGAATATCCTGAGTGTGATCACAAAATCAGGTATCCTTAAGGACTCCGAGACAAATTAACGAACATGGATTATCACAATACGTCCATTTGCGGCTGCGGTGATATAGGGGACAGATTCCCTGCCGAAATTCACAATTTATCTAGTCTAATCTATATACATTCACTCAAAAAACTATTAAAAAAGTGTTGCCGGTATAAAGAAACTGTCCGTAAAATTTTAACAGCATAAATATCCCAAAGTAGTGTAGGAAATATCCCAATGTCAAAAATTATATTTATCTCCAGTAAATTATATTTACTGTTCTTGTTGTATACACATTGAGTTTTTATATAAAATAAATTCATTTCATGTTATCTCGTCATCGCATGCATTTCATGTTATCTCCATCTTTCGAACCAACAAAATATTTTCACACTTTTTTACCAGCTCAAATCCATATTTACGATGTTGTTTACACTTAAAAGTAAAAAATACGTTTTTCAAGGAGTGAAAGTGTTTAGAAATATACATAATTGAAGTTACGTTTAGGATGAAATACAAAATTTATCAAGCACTGTTTATCATACAAAGACAAGGCGAAGGTGATAAATGCTACAATCGATAATTGTAATATATTTTTTGTTCGTGTTCCAACATAAGCCCCACTGTGTAACAAGTAAAAGAAGAAAAATACCGAATACGTACTGCAAGAGTTATCAATTATGTCTTTAGTAAAAACTCTTGCAGTTTGTTCTCGCCTTTTAAGAGCTTGCTTAAGCCATTTATAATAATAGAAATATTAAGCCGACAGCCCCGACATCTAATCAATACCGCTAAGCTTGGAATCAGTAAAGAAAACAAAATGGATAATATGAATAGCTTTGATGTAAACGAATTAAACAATAAATTTATAACTCCATCTTTTAACTTTACTTCATTACTATCCAATATTGAAAACGTTGATTCGTCTAGTACTTTCTCTTTTAGAAATGTCTCAAATGATGAAGTCTATGATGCTATTTTTAAGGTTAAATCCAATGCTATAGGACCAGATTTAATTCCTTTGAAATTTATTAAACTGATTATCGCTTCTGTGCTACCTTATATTATTCACATATTTAATTTCATCTTGACTACTGGTCAATACCCTCTAATTTGGAAATGTGCCAAAGTTGTTCCCGTTCCTAAAAAAAATAATCCAACGATTGATGACCTTAGACCCATTAGCGTACTGTCCGGTATTTCGAAATCTTTTGAACGGTTATTGCATGCACAAATGAGTCAGTACGTAAGTGATAATAATCTCTTATACGAATTCCAATCAGGTTTCAGAAAGCAGCACAGCACTACCTCAGCACTCCTTGAATTAACAGATAACATTTACTGTGAAATCGATAAGAAACATGCTGTATTATTGCTTCTTCTTGATTTCACTAAAGCTTTTCATTGTGTTAATCATAACTTATTATGTATAAAACTTAGCGCAGCTTTTAATTTTGAATCTTCTGCTACTACTCTCATTCAAAGTTACTTAGATAATAGAAGTCAATTTGTGTTTCTAAATGGTATTAAGTCTAATAATCTACCTGTTGAATGTGGGGTACCCCAAGGATCCATATTGGGTCCCTTACTCTTTAGTCTATTTATTAATGTTAGATTAAATTTAGTCTTACCCCGTTGTTTGTCTGAATCTCATTGCCGGTTGTATGCAGACGATGCTCAACTCTACATCAGTGGTCCTATAGCTGATATTAACCGCTCTATTGCTAAATTGAATGATGATCTTGATGCTGTTGCTTTCTGGTCTCTAAACAATGGTCTTCGATTAAATCCATCAAAATCCCAGGTTATGTTAATTTATGTTCGTAATATTGATACAACTAATCTCCCTAATATCAAATTAAATAATTCTGTGGTAAAATTTGTAAGTAAAGCTAAAAACTTGGGTGTTGTATTCAATAAAACTCTAACCTGGAATGATCACATTAACTTTATTTCTAGAAATGTTTTTTGTAAGTTACGAAAACTCTGGAAGTTCTCTTACAATATCAACGATTGGGTAAAAAAGAAATTAGTTATATCTTTAATCTTTCCACATTTCACTTATTGTGAAGTAGTTTATGCTGGGATGAGTATGGGCGAGTTTTCCAGGCTCAATGTTATTTTCAATGCTTGCACTCGATTTGTAACTAACCGTCGTAGATTCGATAGCATCAGTGATGTTTCTAAAGTTTTGCTTGACTGTACTTTCGAAAACTATCTAAATTATAAGTACATCTGTTTTATGAAAAAAATCCTATCTAAAAATACGCCGGTATATCTTCTTAAGAAAATAACCCCTGGACGATCATTAAGAAGTGCAAATTTAACTATTCCTAGACACTCTGGTAGATTAAGACATCTATCCTTTTTTGTAAGGACTGTCGGGTTGTGGCATTCTTTGCCGAACGTAGTCAGGTGTGAGTTCTCTATTTCTAAATTCCTTGAGCTTTGTTGGGTATATTTTAAGGAAAAAGTGTAGTCATTAATTCAGAAGAATAAAAATTTTGTAGAATAATTCTTGTTAGGTGTGATACGTCTGAAAGATAGTTTTGTTTGGAGGAGAGATTTTTTTTTTTTCTTTTTTTTTTTTTTAAATTTTCTTTTATTAATTTCTTTTCTTTATAAATTATTTTCATTATTGTTAATTTCTTTAGGTTAAGGTTTAATTTAATTTAATTTAATTTAAGTTAATTTAAGAATTATGAATTTGCTACACATTATACTTTATATACTCCTATAGAGACTTACCGTCTCATGTATATGTACGAAATAAAATAAAATGAATAAATAAAATCTAGTGCTCACATTTATTGTAATTTTAATAATGGTGAATAAAGAAATAATAATGATAATAATAATAATAATAGAAATTGAATGAGTATTCAAGCATTGTCTACAAAAACGTTAATTTCATTCCATGGAAGTGCGGGTATTAGCTTAAATAACAAACAAAGTAGGTATACTTTACAATTTTTAAACCAAGTAGAATCGGTGAAGCCAAAGTGTCTGTTAATGTATTTCTAAAGTTTTTTTTTTTTTGAGAATTTAGAAATCCCAAACAATAATTTATTATTTTCTACTTTCATCATTCATTGACTTTTTACCCAAAAATATTTGAAACCTTAAAATAAATAAACAAACCATCAACAAACAAACATTTTAATTTTGAAAATATTCAAATTAATTTTGGAATTTATTAGCCCCGACATATTATTGCATATAATATTTATTTATATTTTATTAGTAAATAAAATTTTCATTATTTAAAACCGATATTGTTTATTTATTTTTAATTTTTATTTTTGTTCTTTTTTTTATTGTTTTAGTTTTTATTTATTTGTTTTTATTAAATAAATATAAAGAAAATGAGGTTTTTGTATTGTTTTCAATTAGTTTTTTAATTTTGATACAAAAAAAAAAAAACAAAAAATAAAAAAAAATTTTCAACTCCATTTTCTTTAGTTGGAATTTGAATTTTTTTTACTAAATTATAATAATAATAAAGGAATATATAGAAGATAATATTATATTATATTACACACACATATGGATGAATGTGTGTGAATGTGTGTGTGTAAAATGTGTTGAGAACTTAAACAAAAAAATTTACCAAAAATTTTTGTTTGATGTGGGCTCTCATTTATGCCAAAATTAAACCTTAAAACAAAATAAAAATAAAAAAACAAAACAATAAAAAGAAAAACAACAAAAAGAAAATTTTTCTTTAATTTTTGGTGATCATCACATACTTAAATATTTTCTCTTTTATGTATACAAAAGGATATCAGATAATAATATTATTATATATATATTTTGAAGTTATAAAAAATTCAAGTTGAAACAGGATGTATGAAAAAACAAATGCATAACATTTTTCTTATTATGTTAGGTCTATGACTTGTATGTCTAGCATTTTATTGAAATCACGTATTATTATTATCATGATCAATTCCAGAGTAATAAAATAAATAATGTAAAAATGAGTTATAACAACGGTTAAAGTTATCAATGATAAACAAGGCAAAAATGTAGAAGTTGTATGTTAATTAGAATAAAAAACTTGCACTAATAAGTCTGAATTTTAATTCAATGTTAATAATTTTGTTATAAGAAAAAGATAATAAAAAAAATTATAAAATTTCATCTGTCAAATCAGAAGTGATATAATATGTACTTATGTACACATATTCACAACCAAAATTCACAATTAAAATAAAAAATTGGTACATTTTATAAGGCTCCAGTGGAAAACAGTAATTTATTCATAGAATATTTAGAAAACAAACTAAAAGATAGTTCAAATCACATATTTTTCGCTGATACTAACTTTAATATATTTGATAATACTAACACATTAATAAGATATAAAGATATGATAGCTACTTCTGGATATTATATAGTCAATAAAACACAGAGTACAAGAAACTCAGCACAATCTAATACCCTAATTGACCATATAATAACAAACTTAAGCAATAAATATAATGTTTTGTTTTAGAATAGAAAATAACAGTTTATCTGATCACCAACTAGCATTAGTATCAATAAAAATAGTTAATGTTAAGAAAACGCCTATGCGAATTCATGTTATTAAGAAAACCAATTATAATCAAATGTGTGAGAAATCGATGTATTAATTAAAATAATACAGGAAGCAAAAGTAATGTGCACCAAAGAGGTAAGAGTCAGAACTAGAAATAATAGCTGGATAACTCCTATTATTTTTGAAAAACTAAAAGTTCGCAAATCTATGTTCGTTATATGCAGCACACAAAAAAGACCCAAGCAGTAATGAAAAAGGAGTAAAATACATTCAGTTTAAGAAAAAAGTAGAAATCTAAAAATAAACATGTTATCAAAAGCATCGAACAAGCTGGAACTAACTCTAGAAAACTTTGGAGAATACTAAATAATACTATAGGAAATAATAAAGATGAGAAAACGGATGATATTACTCAAGTTATAAAGAAAAATGGGGAAAAAACAAGTAGTGAACGTGAAACGGCGGAGACTATAAATACATTCTTCAATGAAATAGGTGAATGCATTCTAAAAGATATCCAAAAAACCAGTACTGTGAATAATATTTCATATAATATGCACAATAATAAAACCATGTTTCTCAATCCGGTCACAGAATCAGAAATTTACCAAATTATCATGAAACTAAATAAAAATGCAACTCCAGGATTAGATAAAATAACAGTGAAAGACTAACAGGAATTGGTTAATGTTATAAAACAGCCCTTAACTAAAATAATAAATAAATGTTTTATAGAAGGAATATTTCCTGATTCATTGAAAAAAGCCTTTATAGTTAGTTCCAATCCATAAATCTGGATCCAAAGTGGCATGTGATAATTATAGACCTATTTCAATTTTAAATTCTATATCAAAAGTATATCAAAAAACAATTAATATAAGAATAAGAAATTTTATTACACAAACAATTGGATTTGATAAAAATCAATACGGTTTCTTGGAAAATAGTGGAATAGATTCAGCAATTACTTCCACCTTAGAACAAATCTATGATGTATTAGATGAAGGTTTCTATGTAGGTGCTGTATTTATTGATCTAACTAAAGCGCTTTTGATGTGGTGAATCATTCCAGATTACTTGATTACTTAGAAAAATTGGGAATCAGAGGAATAAATAATCTCTTATTGGAAAGTTATAACTAACAAATAGAACTCAATGCGTTAATATTAATGAAGTATTTATAGCGACAGAGGTACCGCAAGGCTCTCTTATAGCACCACTGTTATATCTGCTATACATAATGAATATACCTAAAACTCAATTCATATCAAATTACAATGTTTATGCAGATGACACTAATCTGATAGCAAAAGTTAAAACGATGAAAGAGTTAGCAGTTATATTAAATACAGACTTAAAAACCTTATGCAATTGGCTGGATTATAATGAACTATGTTTAAATGCTAAAAAAACTAACTACATAATATTTAAAACCCAGAATAAAAAGTATAATAATATACACTTAAGGTAAAAGAAAATATATTACAGAGAGTCGACAATATTAAATATTTAGGAATTATAATTGATGAAAATTTAAGATGGGACAAACATATAAAAAAAATGAAACAAAAAATTATTCCTATAAGTAGAAGTATTCCTATAAAGAGATCTGGTGGTATTCCTAATTATGCAGTCAAACTTGTGTATAATGGGCATATCTTGTCAAGCATTAGGTATAATATATGCAGTTGGAGTCACTGTTCAAATTTTCATGTAAAACAGATTGGAACAGTAATGAATAAAGCGCTAAAAAGTTTTTTTTAAGCTAAACCCCAGAACTAGTACTAAGGAGTTATACAAATCAATTAATGTACTGGATATAAGCCAACTAACTTACTTTAAGAAATGCAAATACATATATACAATATTCTAAATAATAAGTTTAAATCAAAATTAATTCTTAAAAATAGAGAAAATATACATAACTACTTTACTAGAAATAGAAACCATATTGAAATACCTAAAGCAAACAAACAAAAAAGCTTAAAATGTAGTGCTATAAAACTTTCAACATTCTACCCTTAGAAATTAAAAATAGTAAAAACTTGGAAATATTTAAAAACAAACATAAAAAGTATATTAGCAATTTTGGAAATAGTTAATAAAAAAAAAAAAAATGTAATTTTAAAATTATAATATTTTGGAAATGTTTACAATATTGCGGTTAGAAATTAATCTTTAAGTTAAACTTAATATTTTCTTTCTTTTTTAGTTTATAATTTCTTATACATAATTTTATAATTGTAAAGTATTGTAAGTATTGTAAAGTTATCTGAAATTTGAAAAATAAAGAATTTTATTTTTTTTTTATATTTTTTTTTTTAAATATCGTACATTAAACTATATAACCGTGCGTGCGTGTATAACCGCGTGTATAAGCCTTAGAGTTTATGTTGCATATTTTTACCCATTATTTTATCCGATTATTCGATTTTTGTAAAAATACACTCTTTAAAACACTCTGTACTATATGGATTTAATATGTATTCATGCCGATTGGTATATTACTTATATACATAATGTATTGTTGTATTAATATAAACATAAAGTAAGAATGTAATAAAATGTTAAAATTTGTTGTAATTTTTTGTCAACTGTAAGAACACTATTTCTTTTGTTATTATTATAATTTTTATTAAATTGTTATGTACCAGTTAATATGGTTGTAGATTTATACTTTGATAAAATAACACAATACTTATTTTAAAATGCAAAAATAGGATAGAAATAAAACATATCATATTTTATATTTAATATTCAAGTTCAATTCAGTCGGTATAATTCACAAATAATTACTGAAATTGATACTGAGAAGAGGCTTCAAGATCATATATGTCCTCAATGTTTTTAAAATGTTCTTCAGAGACATTTATGTAAGTTGGATGCGTTCATGGGTATTGTACAATTCGAATAATTCAGCGTTAATTATTGTTTTCTAAACAGTTTTATCAGACTCAGAATGTCGATACGATAAACAAATTTTTCTAACACGTATTTTTCAAGCTTTTAAATTAATTAATAGAAAACTAAAAAATGAGAAATATGATTTAGTTAGATTTATTTAGTTCGATTTAGTTAGATTAAATTTTGTGCAAAGCCAGTATCGAAGAAATACTTTTACATACCATTATATGTTTTGATTCTTCAACTACAGTTTCCACTACTGAAAGCTAAGCCATCACTTGAATTTTGCTTCATTTTTTATTTATTTACACAGAATCAGAGGTTTTGTGCATACTATTTTGAAAAATTGTTCACAGAATCTGACTGTTTGAAACAATTCTACAAACGTTTTCAATCCAATACAGCTTTGGATATTCTTAGTCAGAAAATTTTTACCGTTACTTTTTTTAACATTTATTCTTCTTTTAATAATCAATTGGGATAGGTGTTGTTCTAAGCAAAATTTCGATCAAATTTTAAACGCTCAATCTATCTATCGCAATCTATCAACCAATCTATCAATATATCTGTTAATCAATCTATCTCAATTGTATGAAGGTTTTCACAATGAATGATTTAATGGTTATTTTTCGTTCTAGTAATATCAACCCCCCGTCGTTAGCAAAATCGAATTGAACCACTTTTGAGAAAAAAAATCATTGCATTTCTTAGAGTAAATTACGTCCGCTAACAAAATTAGTGTAATAAATTATTATATTGTTGTTATTTAGTCTTAATATTATTAGTAATAATACTCTGTACGAGCGACTGAGCTCTTTTGAGATACTTAAATAAAATAAATAAATAAATCTAGCATCAGATGGAAATGTTTATATGTATATTGCATATTTAATTTTAAATAAAAAGATGTATGAGTCTTATATAATAAAAATTAGCTGAGTTTCATCCGGCCGATAATATGTTAAATTGCTTTAAGTTTCAGATAAATTCCGGTCTTTGACAAAGAAATTGTTATAAACGCGCTTTTAATACTATAATAAAGCTGATATGATAGTATAGTAAAATAAGAAAATAATGATCTAAAACATAGAATAATTTTTAAGCCAACAAGTTCAAAAGGTGCCAAAAGGGTCCTAAACAAGTATTGAGTAAAATTTTTTCAAATGAAAATAATGTTTTTTTTTTATTTTTTTTATTTTCTTCATTGATTTTTCTTTTGTATCCCTTTACCCACACATAATCATTAGAAGAAAACATTCGTATATATATATATGGTGATGGTCATATTCGTTGAATGGGATACTTTTAATTCAGTACACGAATATGGTCAGTGGTTTTTTCTCATATCCTCGACCACATTGAATATTTTATTTTTCGGATTTGTTGTTGTTGTTGTTATTATTTTTATTATTTATAAATTGTTCTCTTTATTATTTGAAATAACGAAGGTAAAACCTACACTAAATGGGTATTACCGACAAAAAAAAAAAAAATTAAACAATATGAGCGAATGAAGATGAAAAAAATCTTATTTGGGAAATTGGAGTTTTCTTAGGGACTTTATATTCTTTTTTAATCTTTTTGTTTTTATTGCTCTATTTTTTCGATCTTTAAAATTTTTATTAATAGATTTTTCTTAATATAAAATGTATGTGCATGAACTGAAAAAAAGATTTTCTTTTTCTTCAGAAAATATTAAATTTGTTATATACTGTTATATAGTTTTTATATAACACTTATATAATGTGTAAAATGTGTTATACAATAATATTCAATAATATTTCATAATTTCATAATAAAGTTTTGTGAAACTACTGCGTCTTTTGGTTTGGTGTAGTTTGAAAGGGTTAAAGTGACAGTTTTCCATTTATGTCACAACAGTAGGCCCATTTAGTAATCTGCTGTAACACAAACTACAAAATTTACATATTCTGCGATTTATTAAAAAAAATATTTATTCTGAGAATTATTAAAAAAATTGAATATTGTTACGACTATTCCACTGCATTGGACAACATTTATTGAAATGTTCCATACGAACGATTAGTTGAAGTTATTACAATAAAATAATTTAATTGTTATACAATAATGTTAGCTTACATAAGTGTTATACAGTAACGTAATGCTATCTGTTATGTTAAATGTAGTTCTATTTAAAAATTAATAGTATTGCTGCTTGTTGTAACTTTATTTATCACATCAAGAATAATTAGGATACAGTTATTTATTTCGATTTTCTATTATTGACTGTCTATTCAAGACTGATCTTTTTGAATATCTTACATTCTATTTATATATACAAATTTATTGTTCTAGAAATTAGTATCTATAATTAACATTAATATAGATTATTCTAATACTGTAATACTATAAACTACTAACTGTAATACTATACCAATACTAAAACATTGATCTAGCTAAATTATTTTAACTGTAATACTATAGAACTGTAATACTAGAACTGTAATACTATGTTAATTATTAATTGTAATAATACTATAAACCGAATCTAAAACATTGATCTAGCTAGATTATTTTAACTGTAATACTATAGAACTGTAATACTAGAACTGTAATACTATGTTAATTATTAGTTGTAATAAAACTATAAACCGAATCTAAAACATTGATCTAGCTAGATTATTTTAACTGTAATACTATAGAACTGTAATACTAGAACTGTAATACTATAGAACTGTAATACTATATAAATTATTAATTGTAATAATACTATAAACCGAATCTAAAACATTGATCTAGCTAAATTATTTTAACTGTAATACTATAGAACTGTAATACTAGAACTGTAGTACTATGTTAATTATTAATTGTAATCATACTATAAACTGAATCTAAAACATTGATCTAGCTAGATTATTTTAACTATAATACTATAGAACTGTAATACTAGAACTGTAATACTATAGAACTGTAATACTAGAACTGTAATACTATAGAACTGTAATACTATGTTAATTAGTAATTGTAATAATACTAAAAACCGAATTTAAAACATTTTTCTAGCTACATTATTTTAACTGTAATACTATAAACCAATACTAAAATATTTTTCTTGAATATTAACATTACATTTAACATAACAGATAACATTATACTTGATTACGTTTAATTATTTATTATAATAACTTCAGCAACTAAAACTAAACTGTACGGAATAATTATGAATCTTCACAAAAATATTGTAGTAAAAGATTCGTAACAACGGTGGGACAAGGAATATTGTTTAATATCAGAAGAATAATTTTAAAATAAAGTTTTAAGCAATTTATCAAATTTAGTTTATTAAATTTTAAAATAATTTGTTATTTATTATACATATGTACAAATGTTTAAAATTATTTTTGTAAAATTTGATTCAAATAATCTTCAAATACTTATAGTCTAACTTGAAAATAATAATCAATATAACTTTTAATTTGTAATTTTTTTCTATCTGGCACAATAGCACCTACACAATGATAAAATATACTCTTTTTGAATTTTAAATTTGAATCAAAATTTAAATTTTCCAGTCAGTATCTTGACCTGATTTGCATAATGTAATAATTACCATTTAGACATGGGTAAATGAGTAGATGTCCATATACCACCTATCAACCTATCTAAAATTGAATCTGTCAAAAAAGTTATTTATTTGAAATTGAAAGCATACTCTATACTCTGTCATTAAATATATTTGAATAGATTGATTGAAAATAATTTAAATATCAGTCTGTGATGTCAATTTGCAATTTTAATGTGTCCTTTTATAATATTTAAAATGTTTGAAATACGAAAAAAAAAAAAATATTTTATTATAAGTGTAGTTAGTCTATGTAAAAACATTTTAATTGTATTTTTTAAGTTTTGAAATTTTTATGTTCATTTTAATTTACATGCCAAATGGAATGAAATAATTCAAAACTTGCAGTAAACATATATGTACGTATACATATGTCTAAGTTAAAATAAACATTCCGTTAATGTAAAATATGGTAAATAGACACGAGTTTTTGCCTATAAGGTGTAAATTGTTAACTCGACAATTCTACTTGTCAAAACCGAGCTACTTACAAAACAATGGAAGTTTTGGTATATGCAAGATCACACAGGGACTTTGAAAGTAGAAAGTAGGCTCCTAGATAAGTATTTCTTTTATAGATTAATGTAAAGCAGATGCAAAGAATGTCTAGCATTGTTTCTTCATCTTTATATATTTGAATATATTACCACTCATCATTATTATAAAACTATAGTTCTTAAGTGAATTATAAAATTTTAGTTCTTTAGTTTGTACATATAACAGAATATGGCCCGAAAATCCACTGAAGTTAAGGGACCTAATATAATCTAATTTAATCTAATCTTCATCTTTGCAGGCTCTATAGACATCATTTGAGTTTAAACCAATTTTTTTGGCATATTTTCAAAATTTAGATATACAATTTTAATGGAATGAAAATTATATCAAAAATTAGGTACTCTGTTAATGGATATAGAAAAATGTAAGAGAAAAAAAAATTCCAATCATAATAATTATAATCCAAAATATTGAAAATGTAGAGAATTGCTATATTTATCAAAATATCAATTATAAAATTTAGTAAAACAAAATTGAAATGAGATTTAAACAATTTTGTATTTAATGCCAGTAAAACAAAATCGTTAAATTTTCAAATATATAAATGTAAAAAAAGTCTATGGGATCAATGGTTATTAATTTTCAAGTTTCAACTAATATTAAATATTTTTTTTTTTAATTGATTGTCAATGTCAATTAGAAATATGTATAAAAGTAAAACAAAAATACAATTAAATTATAATTTAGATTACCGTTATAATTAGATCTGGAGATTCATTACAAAAAGGATAAAAAAATATGTAATTAAAATTTTGGAAATGCTTTTAAAAAAATTATTTAATTTTTTTGTATTTACTATAGGGAATTTGATTTTATTGAGAATTATTTACACCTAGTGGAAATACAGTTTATATAATTGATAATCAATTGCATTGATAAGTCTTAAAAATCAATTTTTTAAAAATTATTTTATAAACAAGATTTTGTTTCAGTGATAAGGTTGTTGAACTCATTCGGACAGTTTATTATTTATTAATTAGTTTGGATTTTAACTAAAAATAATGTAAGTAATTTTGAAGCAACAAGATAAATTTAGAATTGTTTAGATTGCAAATAATGATGTATAACTTAAAAGTCGTCGCATAAGATCGTATTGAAGGAAAATCTTTTGTTAAGTATATCTTTGCTTCACAAGGTGCTACAGGTGCAAAAGTATATGTCGACCTATCCAAAGTAAAGTATGACAACTCGACTTATCTGCAAATATGAGTTATACATCTGATGTATGAGGTATACATCTGATTGCCCATATTCCAATCTATAACCTGTCAAAATTTCACAGCGATCGCCCTAAAATTAAGGAAGTTATGCTCATAAACATATTTTAACTAAAAGTAAAAACTGAAAAATCTTCCGAGCAAAAATAATCTAAGTCCAGTTGTATTAATTCTCGTTAAATTAAACATAAAAAACAATCAGACAAGGCGATATGTAATACTTTAAGGTAATTTTTTGTTTTTTTTTAGTAATACATTTCGATTTGTCATACTTTTATTTAGAACATATGCTTCAATTCATCTATTATATTTACCGTTTGTATTCTTTTTACTGATTGTGGAGAAAGTTTTTTTTACTGCAAATTCGGGTTGTCTCTTTCTTACATGGATTTTTAGGCGCGAATTGCTACTTGTCATAAACAATTCTCATAAGTAAATAAAGCTTTTCCATATCAATGAGGAAGAAATAAGTCTAAAAACGCGTTAAATTTTGGTTTAGAATATAAAGGAACTGAAGGAAAATTTAGAGCTGCTCGACTGTTAAAGGATAGCTGTTCTTGCCAATTGAAGTGTTATAAAAAATTTGAATTTGATGAATGTCATAAGATTTTTGATAGTTTTTGGAAATTAGGTAGTAACATGATGCAGCGGCAATTTATTTCAGAGCGTACAAAAACATTTGACAAAAAGACCGGCACACTAAATCCAAAGATAAATAGAAAATTTATTAGAAACTATTTGTTAAAAAAGAGAAACAGTAAAAACATTGAGGAGATTCGGGTTTGCCAGTTAATGTTTATGAATACTTTGAATACTAATAAGCAGTGGATAACAACAGATTTCAAGAAACTTCA
Source organism: Argyra leucocephala (assembly GCA_963942445.1). Lineage (NCBI taxonomy): Eukaryota > Metazoa > Arthropoda > Insecta > Diptera > Dolichopodidae > Argyra > Argyra leucocephala. The sequence continues at coordinate 4,351,268 of OZ012681.1, read as the reverse complement.
GAATCATCTTGGAATTTTATTACCTGATTTAAGAGGAACACATAAAAGAACTGTAAATGAGGTCAATGAGATTGCAAAACTGTATAATATAAATATAACACACCGTTTTTTAGAGCAAGACCATACATAAAACGAAGCTGATAGTGCTCATGCCAATATAGAAAGAGAAAAATATGGGAGCAAATATATTATGTACATATAGTTAATGGTTTATGTTAATACAATGTTAAAAAAAAACTGGAAAACTATACATGGTTATAGAAATGGTTCAAGACGAAATTTATAATTTTTGAGAATTTAACTCAATGTTTACATTTAGATAAGGACATCAATTTAGAAAAAGTTTTATGGAGCCAAGTAAGCAAATATGATTTAAAAGATGAATACAACGCTATAAATTTAAACAATAAAAAACAAGCCAAAAAAAAAGAAAATATTTGTAATGAAAAAATTATATACATCAGTTTTGCCAATTAGTAAAGTTAAATTCGAGGACACACATGATTCAGAAACAGAAAAGGAAAATTAAAATGTGAATATTAAATTGATGAAATTAAATTTTGTACCAAAGTTAATAATGTGATCTATGTAACATAAAATTAACTACCTATATGTGACCAAAATTGAAATGAAGCATGTGATAAACAAAATCAAAGTTAGTATAAAAGTATGCAAACTTTAAGTAAGACTGAAATAGATATTCTTAGTTTTGTTTCTTCAAGAAATGGATTTCTACTAACTTAATGTTATTAATTTTTTTTGCTAATATAATAAAATTTATTTTTCTTAAAATGTACCTAAACTTTTTTATGTTGACTTAAAATTAACACTACAATTTAAAACTTATATGTATTATTTTATAGCATTTTGTTAAATTATTAATGTAAAACCAGGTAGCTGGAACTATTATATTAAGAGATGTAATAAAAATTTTGTATAATTATCCATGTAACTTTATTACGTTGAGAGATATGACATAGTACGGAATTATTTTTCCCAGCAAGACTATGACATCTAGGCTTTATCGAACTTTTGTTTTCCAATTATTCCATGTTAAAGTATTACATCTCAAGATGTTATTATGTTAATAAAAAACAAAGGTAAAAATAGAACTAGTACAATTCAAATATTTCGAACTTAGCTAATTTTGAAATTAAACCTAGTGCAAAAATTAATAATATACCTTAAAATAATATGCTGACAAAAATTTGGAGCATCTTACGCATCAGTTAATGCTTTTAAAATAGATTCCAAATATGATAAAATTTTAAATTGCTCCTCCTGTAAAATTGACTTTTCTGAGTTGTCATACTTTACTTTGAATAGGTCGATGTATATGCGGTGCTGTTCACAAAATCTATACATCAAACCCCCATTTCGCCTAATGCTATTTCGCATAATTTTGCATTTTACAAATTTTATTTTAGCAAAATTACCATATTGCAAATAGTTTATATGCCATATTGCATAGACCTCCGTTGTCTATATTTTTGTTTATTTGTTTGTTTGTTTGTTTGTTCGCTATACACGCCCACAGTTTTAAAGATAGAGTTCTGAAATTTTGCACAGTTATTCATGGTACCGGTATGCAAATAACGCGGTACTTTACAAAGCCATCAGATGACAGGTTCGGGTTGCTGCCGTACAACTCTTACCAAGACTCAGGAATATTTTAAAAACCATGTGTGTGACAGATATGAGAATTTACATTTAGATTCTCTTTCACAAATAAAGAAATTCGACTGTTACCGATTTCGAAAATTTGGACTGGTTCGGGTTGCTGCCGTACAACTCTTAGCATGTATGTCTCAGGAATAAAAACCAATAGTGTTACAGGCATGAAAATTTACACTTACATACTCTATCAGAAATGTTTCAAAAAAAAAATTGTGTTACAGACTTGAAAATTTATTCATAGGTACTCTATGAAAAATAAAAAAACATGTATTTTCCTGAAAATGTATTTTCGAATTTAGGAATCAGTATAAAATTTTTATATGACATGGCTATGTAAATTAGCCACAAAAATGTGACGATTCGTTTTATTAATCAGAAAATACTGCAGAGTGTTCCAGGGGGTCCATGTGTACAAATCGATAGATACAGTTATCAATGAAAATGAAGTCGTTCCTCCTTATCAATTGGAATTAAAAGTAGTAGCTTCAATATTGCTTCTACGAAACTTGAAGAAGCCAAAACTACGGTACTAGATTAAGAATAAGAACTTGGCATCCTCATTTCATTTAAGTACAAATTCCAATTGATTGTGGAAAAAACCAACATTTCTTTATTTCAAGAAGCCTCAACAGCAAAGAGCGTATTTACTTATACTTCATCAGAAACGACCACCAAAATATTGTTTACAAATAAATAATTTTAATATAAGTATAGCTTAAGTTGGAGTATTGTTGATATTTTTTTATCGTAGTGAAAAAAAATATTAGAATATTTTTGATAAACCAATTTTTTTCAATTCGATTCATAAATCAAACTTCATTGAAATAAATTCTATTCATTTTGTGGTCGACCCGGACAACGTCGGGTAACTTTGCTAGTATTTGATAAATAAACTATTTGCAATATGGCTATTTTGCTAAAATGAAATTTGTGAAATACGAAATTATGCGAAATAGCATTAGGCGAAATGGGAGGGGTCTATGACACTTTACTGGAAAAAAAATCCCGAATGAAAGAATCCCGAATAAAAATTCCGAATGATTTAAAATCTTGAAAAAAAAAAATTCCGAAAAAAAAAATCTTGAATCGGCTGAATTTTGATGATTTCAAAAAAAAAAAAAATTGTAATAAAATCAGAGTTATACGATTTTTCAAAAATACATATTTGTCAAATTGCGAATTAGGAGGGATTTAAAAATTGGGTTCAAAATCAGGGTTTACGCCTTTTACAGAATTTTTATATAATATATTTATGTATATGAGAGAATCTGAATTAGGACGATTATATTCTTCAAAAATTTTTCTAAATTCTAAATACTATTTGCAAAATATATGCTTGCCACATATCTTTTTGCGAAGTATCTCATTATGCCAAACAACCATTTGTCAAATACGTCAATTGGAAAGTTGCGAAATGTCTTTTTTGTTAAAAGATATTCGGCGAATTGGGGTTTTGCAATTTAACATTCGGCTAACTGTATACAAACCCTATTAATATGCATTATAATGTGAAATATATGAATTAATAAATGTATTTTTTTTTACACTAAAGCCAGTTAAAGGTAATCAACATAATGAATTTTATCAGAGATTCATCCGAGATTAGAACAAAAAACTAAGGAAAACCGTTAAATATAGTTCTTTAATGGATTTTGACATTTAATTTAATTTGTTCAATCTGCGAAACAACCAGATCTAGACACAGATTCACAAAACTGTCTGAGGAAATGTAATTTTGAACTTGAATGTAGAAAAGTATAAATCGGAAGTTAGCAATAGTAACAAGAAGAAAATTTAATATAAAAAATTTATATAAATAATATAAAAATCTATCCATTCCGTGGCCTAATCGGTTGGAGCACAGAAAATGTGTTTTAATTACGATGTAATAGTCACGGGTTCAATTCCCGTGGGAGCATAAATTAAAAAAAATAGCAAAATATTACATATAAAATTTATAATCAATAAAAAATAATTAATAACTAATATTTTATAAATATTAAAAAAAAAAAAATATTACCTATATTAGTATCTATATCAATACTCAAATATCTCATACAACACAATGAATAAATATTGGACAAACACTAATAATAATTACACAATTGTCAACAACTGACAAAAGTATGTGCAATGACGTATAGCCAGTAAAAAAATAGTAACGTCAGGCATCTCAACGTCAAAGATGTATATAAAATCGCAGCGACAACTTGCAGAAAACTATGACGCCATCTTACCACGTAGGCGCAGATAGAGTTATCAAAGTGGTCTTCTACAGTATAGGCCAATCCCCTACTTAGACAGCATAAAACAGATTAAAAAAAAAAAATGAAATTAGACATTGCCTCGGAGATAGAAATGATGATACCATAGTAAATCGAGTACGATGGAAATGTCAAGTGGAAGTCCTATGCTCCCAAGAGGAGTAAGGAAATTAAAAAAAAAAAAAAATATAAAAATCTATTAGATAGGAAGTAAAATGCTCGTATTGGTTGCGTAATATTCGACTGTGAAAAGAAACCCCCCCCCCCCCCATTTGGGGTAAGAGATATTCAGAGCGATATAAGAGAAATAGAGAGTTTTCCAATAAGAGTGATATGATTTCTTTTTAAAAAAAAAAAAATACTAATTGTTAAGAAAATTCAAATGTTTTTTATTTAATGTGAAGTACAATGGATACAATCAAGTTCTGAATAAAACGTCATTCAAATGGCTTCCACGACTTCTTCTGCAGAAACGAATTCGATGAACCCAATTTTCGAGCACTTTTCCATCAAATCCAGTCGTATGTCATGAATAGAACGTTCAATATTGACTTGTAAAGCTTGAAGAAAGTCTGGTTTATTGCTAAAGACCAATGACTTCAAATAATCCCACAAGAAATAGTTTAATGGTGTTAAATCACAATTTCTTGAAGGCCATTCAATATCAAAATTTCTTGAAATAATCGGATCTCCAAACTTTTCTCGGAATAATTCAATTGTTGCACTTGCTGTGTGGCACTTAGCTCCGTCTTGTTAGAACCAAATGTTGTCAAGATCAACTTCTTCCAATTTCGGCCATAAAAAGTTGGTTATCATTGATCTATACCGCTCTCCATTGATAGTAACGGTGTTACCAGCTTCATTTTGAAAGAAGTATGGACCGATTAAGCCTAAAAACCACACCGAACTGTCAATTTAGGTGAATGTAATGGTTTTTTTTTTTTTTTTTTATCATCTTGACAGTAACTTAGTTAGAATCACCTTTTCGTACTTAATTAAGTACGGTACTGCAATTTTACACTACAATATCTACAATAATTTGAGTATTTATTTTAACAAATTACTGGCTTATCTACTCATTAAATGTGGAAAACTACTATTATTGTCAGGAACTAAGCCTTCTTAAATAGAGTAGTTTCATTTTATTTAATTTGTTTTCATGAATAATTTGTGGATTTTATTCGCATTAGAATCGACAGTTTTGTTTATTTACCGCACCACTCAGATGAATGTGAGCCTCATCGGAGAAGATGATTTTCTTAAAAAAATCGTTATTGTTCTCAAGTTGTTCCAATGCAAAATCAGCAAATTCACGACGTTTGTAATGAAATTGTGTAAGCATTACTGAATTCAATGAAAAAAAAATAACAGATCATGACAAATGGCCGAAACGTCATTTCAAAATCATATCACCCCTATTAGAAAACCTCATATATATATTCAAGGATTCATTCATTGCCAGACACATTATTCGACAACAAACAAATTGACAGTAAAAAATTTGAAATAAAATTGTAGTGGACAGAATATACACCGACCTTACCATCAACTTCAATTTAAATTACGTATTTGTGTTTTTTTTTGCTTTCTATAAGAATTCCATCACACCTAACTAAGTTTTTATTTTTTAAACAATTTTTTTTTTTTTTTTTCATCTTTAATCGAAAACTATTTTAAAACTATGTGTTAAATAATTTAACTTAATAAATTATTATATAACAGATTATTCTATTTATACAAGCACACACACACATACATACATGTATAGAAAATATAATTTTCACACGAATTCATAAAAATTAAAGTTTTTAACTAAAAGTGAATTTTTTTATCAATTAAAATCAATTTTGAAAGAAAACCCTAACAATTTTTTATTAAATTAAATCACTTTAGACGAAAAAAGAAAAACAAAAACGAAATAGAAAAAGTAAAAAACAAACAAAAAAAAGTTGTAAATCTTGTCAAGCTAAAAAGTTTTCATAAAAAAAAAAAAAAAAAACAAAAAAAATTGTTTTAAGATTTTTTCTTCTCTCTAGTCTTGGAATTTAAGTTGGAAAAATATTTTCTTACCTTTGTATTTTATTTGACGCTTTCTTATATTCATTTTACTGTAAGAGCTGTTAATGTTTTAACAAAAAAAAAAAAACAAAAAGAAAAAAAAACCAAATATTTTTTTTTTATATACTAGTGGTGTAACATCCTTATTTAGTTTGTTTATTTTTTTTTTTTTTTTAACACATACTCATATGGATGAATATATAGGTATGAATTATGTGAAGAGGTTCATTATCATCAAAATAATCAACATCATTTTTATCATCCAAGTGAAAGTTATTTTCTGTACTAGAAGTTTTATTAATGAAATTTATTTTGGGAAAATTTCTACAAAATTAGAAACTTTCCTTGTCTATAATTTTTATTATTTTGTTTTTATTTTGTTTTTATTTTGTTTTTTTTGAATGCTTCTGAATAGCAATGAATAGTAATAGTATGTCTTTTTCTAATGAATATTAAAGAAAAGACTATGGATGGATTTATAAATGATGATAGTAAGGAAGAAAAAAAAAAAAAAAAAAAATGCAAGAAAACTTAAAACACAAGAAGTTTATTCTCATTTTATTTTATTCATTTTTTTATCTTTTATTTTTCTTACTTGTTTTTTTTTTTTGTTTAATTTTAATTTCGAATTATGGTGGAAATTTTTTATGAAGTCATGGTATTTACTAAAGTAATTTATTCCAAAAATCATATGTAGGCACTGGGTATATGTACAAGTATAGTAGAGGAAATTTTAAACTTTCATTTTTGTATAAAAATTTTTGCAGAATTTAATAAATTTCTGTAAGTTGCAGGGCTGCTTACTCTTGCTTGACTGTTCTCTATTCTAATAGAATATAATGAAAAAATATATTTAATAGATTTTTTTAGATTGACCGCATATGTGCACGTACATTAGAATTATTATTTTTTTTTTTTATACGTAGTCTGGTGGGAATCTTCAGAAGACACAATAAGCCCCGCTCCGTAGCTTGACATTGCGTGTGGAACTACACCCTTCCTATATTGCTATCTAGTCCTATAAAACTAATGAGCAATTTTTTTTTGCCTTTATTTTAATTTTGAATGTAGACTATATCCAACGATGTCTATCTGACATATTATTGCTGTACTAATTCAAAAGGTTTTACTTCTATTGCCAAGGTGCTAGTCCAGGACTACGTTGACATTTGCATGGTGCTGAAGCCTTTTTTCATAACTTCTTGCAAATTTCTGGATTTCTTAATTTACAAATTCTATTTCTATCATTTCTATCATAGTTTCTGATGAACCAGAGCGCGTTCACAATGTTTTAGCAATGCTAAAAAGTTATAGGATTGCTAAAGAATGTTTTAACAAACAAATTTTGTTAAAAATTTTACCATAAAAGCTATTTTATCATTTTACGAATCTGTATTTTTTTTTTCTGCACCGTAAAATTATAAAATAGCTTTAAAACTTTATTCTTCTGGAACCTCTGAATGATATCTCTAATACTTTTTTTTGCTGCATCCCCATAGCTGGATGCCATATGACTATATATATTGGTTTCAGTATTTGTTTATAGAGTAGAGGAATTTGCTTTGTATTGTCAAGATAGAACTGTTATCTATGTGCCAGTACATTTTTCTATAGTGGGTTTGTAATTTTTCTTTCTTGTTTTTGATGTGAGTTTTAAAGTCAAGCTTCGCATCTAATATCATACCAAGATATTTGACAGTTTTTGAATGAGAATTATTTTCCAAACCTTTTCTTTTTTGTTGATTTTCACTAAAGCTTTCTTTAAGGTTCTCATTAAAGGTTTTCATTTAGCCGTTTAGACGAAATTTTGTTAGACCATAGGCAGAAGATACAAAATACTATAAGTATGATAGAAAAATAATGATAAAAAATCGTAAGAAATATATCGAGAGAGTTGCCATAAGCATCTGTGAATATCTTCGCCTAAATATTTCCTATACTTATCACCGATCGCCGACTATAATTATTTTCAGTACTAACAACATAAAAAAGTGTGTACTTACACAAAAAATTGTGCAGACAATTTCGTTAACTACGATTGCATTTTGTAGATAAAAATGACATTTCAATTTTGGCATAAAAATATCTATTATAATTTTACTCCCTCATTCACATTATTTCATTAATAGTGTTTTTAAAATCGAAAAAACAATTTCTAATGAAAACCGGGCATATTTAACTTTCATATTTCTCCTGTCCCACGGTTGCTACGGTATCGCTGTGATTTTATGGAAATATTTCGTTCACTAATACTACTGAAACCCATCAGTAGGTATAGTAGTGTAGCGCTATTTAGATACCTCCTACTTTAATTCTGATTAGTTTCACAACTAATTTATAGATTCAAAATAACTCATATAATATATGAGTTATAACAACTAAACAAATCCCACAAATTACAGGTATAATTTTATATAATTTTTAGAAAGAAATCAATTCAGGTTATTTTACACTACACAATATACATACAGGAGTACGTCAATGAAGTATTCTGTACTCAATGCTATGTTTATTTTATACCATTCATATCTCAGATACACAGAAGATGCTGTGTGATACCTACTTTTGCAGATGACGCTTTCAAGATCCCGATCATAAAAGACGAAATAAGAAAATTAGTTGTAAATAACGAAAAATTGGTTTTCTAACTTAATTTAACTAATTTATATTTTTTTTTTATTAACAGCCGTATGCTAGTATAGAACTTTTGATACTTACATTCCGCTTGACTAGAATAGGAAAATGATTTATTGATGAGCCGAAAATTTCGTTTGAACTATTTTTCATTAAATTTTCGTTAAGCTTTACATAAGAATTTTGTTCTTCGTTAAATCCTCGTTGTTCGTAAATCGTCTTTATTAAAAGCATGAGTTTGACTGTGATTTGTAAAAGAATTTTATTTCTTTTTTATGAATACAATATTTTCTAGACTCAGTAGGGGATTGAACTAAAATTAATTTCCTACACTGTACATGCATAATCATTGATATTTTTTTTTACTGTTTTTTTTTTTTTTTGCATTTTATTGTTTTTTCTTTTTGAAATAACAAGGACGAAAATTTATTTAATTTAATGAAAAAAAGGAATTTCTATTAACGCACTAAATGTTGACATGTTTCAACATGATTTTATTTTAAGATTTTTAGATTTATATACACCATCAGTAACTTGGCTTATGAACTATGATGATCTTTAAAGGATGATGATGATTGTTTTAAGGGGAAATTCTTAATAGAATTTTTGTTTGTTGTTATTAAATAACTGTAAATTGTATATGTTTATATATATGTATATGATGATATTTCATTTAATAATTTTCAAAATAGATCTTGTATATTAATGTGTTTCATTTTCATTTCAAATTTAGATGTCAGTGTTAAACATTTTAAAATAAATCAAAATGTTAAAACGGTTGACAGATAAATGTATAAACATGACGTTAGTTGGGTGAGTTATATTATATAAAGTATATAATATAAATATACACAAGTATAAATTTATATGTTTAGATTTTATATGGTGGCAGGTGACAATTAAGAAATTATCATTAATTAAAAATTTATAAATATCCTTATGTTTTAATAATTTGCAGTAGTTTAGGTGCAAAAAATTTTCATTGCAATTTAAAATTATTTATGTAAAATATTTAATTACATATATGATTTTCTATAGGATAATATTTAAGATAATCTAATAGAATTAATTTAGCATTATAAATTAATTTAAAATAAAATAAAATAGTTTTAATTATTCGTTTTATAGTTTTTTTTAAATTTAAATGGCTTGAACAAAATGAAGATAATTAGTGTGCAGCTGTCAAGCATTGAAATGTCAAAAATTGTGTTTTTTTTTGCATTTAAATGTTTTGAACAAAATGAAGATAATTTGTGTGCAGCTATCAAGCATTGAAATGTCAAAAATTGTGTTTTTTTTTGTATTTAAATGTTTTGAACAAAATGAAGATACTTTGTGTGCAGCTATCAAGCATTGAAATGTCAAAAATTGTGTTTTTTTTTGTATTTAAATGTTTTGAACAAAATGAAGATAATTACTATGCAGCTGACAGACATTGAAATGTCAAAAATTGTGTTTTTTTTTGTATTTAAATGTTTTGAACAAAATGAAGATAATTTGTGTGCAGCTGTTAAGCATTGAAATGTCAAAAATTGTGTTTTTTTGTGTATTTAAATGTTTTGAACAAAATGAAGATAATTTGTGTGCAGCTGTTAAGCATTGAAATGTCAAAAATTGTGTTTTTTTTTGCATTTAAATGTCTTGAACAAAATTAAGATAATTACTATGCAGCTGACAGACATTGAAATGTCAAAAATTGTGTTTTTTTTTTGCATTTAAATGTTTGAACAAAATGAAGATAATTTGTGTGCAGCTATTAAGCATTGAAATGTCAAAAATTGTGTTTTTGTTTGTATTTAAATGTTTTGAACAAAATGAAGATAATTTGTGTGCAGCTGTTAAGCATTGAAATGTCAAAAATTGTGTTTTTTTTTTGCATTTAAATGTTTGAACAAAATGAAGATAATTTGTGTGCAGCTATTAAGCATTGAAATGTCAAAAATTGTGTTTTTTTTGCATTTAAATGTCTTGAACAAAATTAAGATAATTACTATGCAGCTGACAGACATTGAAATGTCAAAAATTGTGTTTTTTTTTGCATTTAAATGTTTGAACAAAATGAAGATAATTTGTGTGCAGCTATTAAGCATTGAAATGTCAAAAATTGTGTTTTTTTTTGTATTTAAATGTTTTGAACAAAATGAAGATAATTTGTGTGCAGCTGTTAAGCATTGAAATGTCAAAAATTGTGTTTTTTTTTTGCATTTAAATGTTTGAACAAAATGAAGATAATTTGTGTGCAGCTATTAAGCATTGAAATGTCAAAAATTGTGTTTTTTTTGCATTTAAATGTCTTGAACAAAATTAAGATAATTACTATGCAGCTGACAGACATTGAAATGTCAAAAATTGTGTTTTTTTTTGCATTTAAATGTTTGAACAAAATGAAGATAATTTGTGTGCAGCTATTAAGCATTGAAATGTCAAAAATTGTGTTTTTTTTTGTATTTAAATGTTTTGAACAAAATGAAGATACTTTGTGTGCAGCTGTTAAGCATTGAAATGTCAAAAATTGTGTTTTTTTTTTGCATTTAAATGTCTTGAACAAAATTAAGATAATTACTATGCAGCTGTCAAACATTGAAATGTCAAAAATTGTCGCTAGCAACATTTTGTTCAATTTAAAAATTATTCAGTTAATAATTTTTTGATTTTTGATTTATAATTTAACTAAATGTTTTATATTAATTTTAGCTTAGGCTGCAATTATAGCGGATCGTAAAATAAAGATGTAGACATTTTTGTTTAAAGTTGTAGAAATGGCCTCAAAATAAATTCAGCTTAACATTTTGACATTTAAAGTTCAATATTTCATATAAATCTTTTTTAAAATTATATTTACTAATCGTAATTTATTTTGCTGAACAGAAATATATATTATGTATGAATTTTATGAGCCGCTACATCTATAACCATAGTTATAACGTTTAAAATTAAATTTAAAATCGTCTATTTAATAATTAATAGACGAGTTTAAGAGAATAAAATAATTTTTATAGATTTTTTCTCATTACCGCTTACTAAATTTAGTATTTATCGATTTTATTTTAAAAGAGGACTAATAAAATACGAACTAACTAAAAACATTTTATGAATTGGGTTGAGTTGAACAAAACATTTATTTGTAAGTTAACTAAACTATTTTGTGCATTAATTTTAGTTTGTCAAGCCTGAAAGTTCAGATTGAATTTAAATTTTGACAAGTCATTCATTTTATATTAAATATTTAATAATTGTAAATTTATTAAAAGTTATTTAATACTTTTGAAATAATAAATTTGATTTTCGGTTAACTTTTTGGGTAAAGTAAAATGTAAAAACTTTTTAATTATATTTGATCGAAATTTTATTGTTTTCTTACTCGACACGAATTTATTTATTTTTTTTTTTGTTGTATTCAATTCACTTTAATAACGAATTTTAATTTTATTTCAGTGATAAAATTAATTATTTTATCATAGTTACCTACCGTTACATAATTAAAAATAAAAGTTTTATGTTGTCTGTGGTCTGTCTAACTTTTTTTTTATTTTTTTTTTTTTAAGTAAATAAAATAAAATTTTGTTCGTGCCAGTGAATGGCATTTTGTGAAAGAGTTAGTTAATTTTCAGTTCATATCATTTATTAACTGAAATGAGCTCTATATAAAGCTCCTAACAAAGTGTGCTCCAATATTAATAATTACTTAATCTATCAAAACAATTCAATAAGATTCAGTGCAACATATTATAAGCTTACGAACAAGATTTATACTCAGTTAGATTAAAAGATAAAATTTCAAAAGCTATTACTATATACAAAATACATCATTCATCCATTAATTCAAAATCTCCTTAAAAATAAAATAAAAATTATTATACTAAACTAACCTAAACGGAAAAAGTTTGCCACACAATTTTCGTTGTAACACTTAACAAATTTGACTATAGAATTAGTATTCCTTCACTTTTCTTTTAAATTGATTAGACACGTGCTGTGATTTCTTTATATCAGATGGCAGTGAATTAACTGTTTAATAGGTTGCTATATTGTAAACTATTTCATGGTTATTGAATCTGCTGTTCTATGACGTAATACGATCAACATTTATTTTTGAGTAACTATGGATGTCACTATTGTATGTAGGTTTAATAGTAGTATCGATATTATCGGTGACCATTAAATACACTTGCGTTGGGTTCTTCACAAGACGCTTCTGAATAAACAATGGTCAGGTCATTAGCAAACATGAATAGTTTACCATGTAGTGTAAGATTTAGCAGACTACTTAATATATAGATCAAGAATAGCATTGTACCAAAAGAGCTACCCTGGATCACCCCAAATACATTATTTTATAGTTCCATCAGTTTTTATATTTTCACATTCAGCATATTGCAGCCGGTCTGACAAATAGCTTCTAAACCAGTTCATTTCCTTTCACTCCGAACTCAAGTAGGATATTTCTATCCATACTAGCGGACGCTTTTTGTAGATCAAAAAATACTGTTTCTACTTTTTTACATTTATCTATTTGTCCGTTAAATTATTAACTATCTTCTCAGCATTATTATTTGCGAATATTCAGATTTAAAAAAAAGATCCAGAATTCAGAAATTTGTTTTAGGTTCAGAAAAAAAACAAATTTATTAAATTTTGTCTTATAGTAATGTTTAGGGACTGGAAAAAAAGCGAATTTATCAATTTTGCAGTATGAGCTTTTTGCTTACTGAAATAATTTAAATTTGTATGAATTTTGGGTCGTCAATGTTCAATTTCTATGCCCATATTTATACGCAGATCTGCCGCAGAAATCTACCATCTTGTTCATATACGTAAAAAAAAACTGGTAGATTTCTGCTATTGTTGCTGTCAGATTATTGAAATATCAAGATGGCTGCTTGGAATTGAAATTATTGGCAAAGAATAAATAAATAAATTTTTATTATTATTCTAGTGTCTTTATTTGATTAATATTCGATCAGAAAATTACGTTGTCAACAACAATTTTCTTGTTTCTTGTGAATAAAAAATAATAAGAATATTTTACACTGACATATTCCCAGAAAAAAAATTTAAACGTCAATTTAAAATTTTTGTAGATTTGCTTACCCCTGATCGAAATCACCCCTTATCCATAAATTTTGGTAGATTTCTACCACTTTTCTACCCGTATAAGCATGCATTATGAAATTTCCATTGTCACATTTAAAGAGTCTCGGTTTTTTAATTTTTTTGACGTAAAATACCCTATGATCAACAGTCTTAGTTCAGAAGTTAATTTAAGAGAAAACCGAATGTATTCGTGTGGTGCATTAAAATTTCAAAAAAATTTATTTTTCAATAGAAACAAAGTGTAATAACAGTAAAAAAATATAACGTGAAAAAAAAAATTTTTTTTTTTGAACAAAAAAGAAAAAATCAACAATCAAACAAACAAAAAGAAAAATAAATTCTTTTAAACGGAAATTTATATTGATGATATTATTTTCTTATCCTTATAGAATCCTTAATCTCTACAAATGTAAATTTCTTTTTTTTTTTTTTTACATTTTTATTTGTATGTATTGTATGTATTTTGTTATTATTGTTATTACTATTATTATTTTGATTATCATACCAACTAATTATCCGTTTCATTATCGTTATAATATGTAAGAAAAATAAACAACAACAATAATAATGAAAAAAAAAAAAAATAATATAAAAAATCTTTACTGATGCGCAATTTTCCTTATTTTCGTTTATTTTTTTTTTCTTTCTTCCTTAATATTTAATTTTCTTCTTCCTTGTCTATTTCTTTATTATTACAAGAAACAAAAAAAAACAAAACGGAAAAATAAACTTTTGCTGTTACTATTCCTATGTTTGTTTATTTCTTGTTGTTATTGTTTTTGTTGTTTTTGTATTAAGGTCAAAACCATTACTTCATTTTATTTGACAATTATTTTGTATTACCTTATCCTAAGGTTGTTGTTTTTGTAGTATTGTTATTATTGTTATTGTTTTGTATTTGCTCTCTATAATAATAAGAAAAAAAAAAAATAAAAACAAAAATAGGATAACAACTTGTGTTTTGCTCGTGTATATATTCTAAAGGAGTCATTTAGAAACGAAAAATGTCCTGAATATATATATATATATATATATGTACATTTTTTTTTATTTATTTATTTATTTTTTTTTATTTATATTATAGTTATTATCCTGTATATGTTTGATTCCATTTAAAGAATCATTCTATGATGTGTACTATCATTCACTTCATGACCATTTTCTTCATGAAAATATAAGGTGCAAAATATGTTGCATGGAATATTATGTTGTTATGTAATATTGCAAAATAAAGTTAAAATGTCAGCGACATCTGTAGGATATAATGTAAAATTTTTGTTATTGTTATTATGAGATAGATTTATATTATAAATGTACAGAGATTGTTTGGTATTCGAATGAACATTTTGAAGGCCAAAAATATTATTTTAAAAATAAAATAAAATTTTGGGATGTTGCCATGTTGAACTGATCATGATGATGATAATGATTATGATGATTACAATGATGATCACAAACATATTGATTGTAATAAAGAAGAACTACGTATTTTGTAGAATTATATTTTATGTTTTAAACAATGACTTTATAGATAATTGGTACTGCTGTTACGTTTTATAATACTAGTTTACAATTTGTTCTTTCAATTCCTTGAAAATGGATTAATTCTAAAGTATATAAGCAAATTCTATAATATACTAGCTATTTCCGGCATAACATTTGCCGGTCCAGCTTTTAGAATATAATGATATCCTCTTCATTTAAATATTTAACTTAAAACCAATATTTAACAAAACTCTGTGGAATTGCTGATTCATATCTGTTCAATTTGGTTTAAAATTTTCATTTGCATACAATGGAGACATCATGTGGAGATGAAGAGGATGGTAATGGATGGTTTTGTAATTTCAGCACCAATTGAAAATATAGTTAATATTGCTCTAATAGTTTATATGTTTTGTAATGTTGCTCTATAACATTTAGCTTCTAATGATGTTTTTTATGATGTTTTACTATTTGGTTCTTCTATTAAATATATTATGGATTTCTATTATGGGTTTAGTACTTGGATATATTTTTCTATAAATGATTTATTTGAAATATAGATTCAAAAATTAATTTTTTTTATTTCTTAAGCGGTAATTTTCGCGGTAATATTCTGAATATAAGGGTTTAGAACTTGGATATGTTTTTCTATAAATGATTTATTTGAAATATAGGTTAAAAAATTAATTTTTGTATTTCTTAATCGGTATTTTTCGCGGTAATATTCTGAATATAAGGGCTTAGAACTTGGATATATTTTTCTATAAATGATTTATTTGAAATATAGATTCAAAAATTAATTTTTTTTATTTCTTAAGCGATAATTTTTGCGGTAATATTCTGAATATATGGGTTTGGATATGCTTTTCTATAAATGATTTATTTGAAATATGGGCTCAAAAATTAGTTTTTTTATTTCTTAAGCGGTAATTTTCGTGGTAATATTCTGAATATAAGAGTTTAGAACTTGGATATTATTTTCTATAAATGATTTATTTGAAATATGGGCTCAAAATTTAGTACTTTTTAATTTTTTCATTTCTTAATCGGTAAGTTTTTGCTAATAATATATTGAAAAAGCTTTCAATTTAAAATTTTGGGTTCCTGTCAGTGCTTTTTGCTTTAATCAACCTAGTTAGAAACATAAATATATCAATTATATAAGCAAACAAAGATGGAATTAGTGGTAGATTTATTAATTTCAAAATATTAAAGTAAATTTTATGATAGTTAGATAAATTTTCAAAGAATGAATTATGCCGAAAGTTGTGAGCAAAAAATACTTATTTTTTAAATTAAAGTCGCTCGGGGTTAATGCTTTTAACATGCAATAGAGAACTGGCAAAATAAGATGCAGATCAACTGGAAAAATAACATCGATGTTGAAATCAGACGAAGAATTATACTTGCAAACTGTTTCTAATTTGATTTGTCTAAACAAAGCCCCTCGCCATCTCGTAATATCAAATCACAATTTTAGAAAACGATAATCCTGCTGGTACTGCTATATTGTCCTAAATTGTGGATAAAAGTAAATGGGAATGTAATTGGTATTTTCGAAAGAAAAATTCTTCGTCGGATTTATGGTCCTGTGACGCACAAAGGGGTTTGGAGGAGCTATATCAACCGTTTAACGACATGGATCTAACCAAAAGTGAAACTAAAACTTCCTCACTGGCTAGTAGAAAATGTAAGAATGGTAGAAAATGCTCAAGTTAAAAAACTCTTCTACTCAAAACCCTGGGGAATTCGTCGCCACAAATGACCATACCTTCGTTGGGGAAATTGCCTTGGGTGGATTTGAAAAATCTTCATATTTTCAAGTGGAGAGAATTTGCTGGTAACCGCAGTCAGTGGGAAACAATATTGCGCTAGGTTCAGAACCTTCAAAGTCTGCAGCGCCCAGATAGTAACTGAATAAATAACATGTAATAAAGAAGAAAACTGTCTAGAAAGCATTCTTTTGAATAAATCTCTGATGCATGCAGCAGAACTATATCGAAACTCAAGTGGTAATTATAACACTTTTGTGCTTTCCATAAAACTATGAAAAACAGCCGCGGTTAATATAGGCACCAATTTCTTCAAACAATCAGAATTTTTTCTTGAGCCTCCTTGTGCCATCAACGTAAATAAGCATAAATATAAGTATGGTAATTATAATCTAATTTTAATTATAAATTTGTAAAGCTGTAAGCATAACACCAATAATGGATTTCTCTTACTCATTGGTTATGATAATCGAATTTATGAATTTGATCAGAAAACGAAGCAAAAATATAGTCATTATTGTCCTATAAGTATAATTAATATAACAAACTAGTTCAAAATTTTATAAAAGCCCTTGAACGGAAAAAGAAAAACATTTTCACATTTTTGAGGTGTAGTATATTTGATTACCAACATTACTTTCTAAGATAATTTTGCAAAATGGGTAACAAGGCGATACATTATTCAAGGGTGGCTTACAATATTCCAACAAAAATATATATATGGTTATCATAATCCAGATATTTCAAAATCCCCTAATTAAAATTCCATTAAAGTCCTGTCTTTGCTTTACATGCTTCCGCATTTTTTTTTTTTATTATATAGAACTTTAACTGGCGGAATTTTAATGATAAGTATTTTGAAAATCAGGATTTTTAAAATGTCAGAATTTTGATATGCAAATTTTTTGAGTCATTGAAACTGAACTGAATATGTGAAATTATTCAAAAATCGTAGGGTTAATTCAGTACGATTTCAATCTTACGGTCTAAAACTAATTATTCTACAGTTTCTATTAGATTGTATAGATTAATAGCAAATATCTGCTTCATCCATTTGTTCTGACAATCAAAAAAAAAACACAGAATTTTGAAATCGTTTGGTTTTAAGTTACATGAATGTATTGCAAAGTAAATTCAAATTCAAGTTTAGTATTCTAGTATTATCAAAAGCAGATTAGCTAATAATATATGCACAGGTGATATATTATTAACCATTATCATTTTAGCTACTAATAATTAAGATTCTTATTTATTTATGTTTTATTTATGTTTTTATATATTTACTTATTTAAAATTTTTCAAAAGTCAGTCTACCTATGGGGATTTTATGTGCTTAAATAATAATTTATAACAACTCCAATTTTTGTTTTAATCTGTACATTACAAACGATGATAACCGGATGATAATAGATTGGGAAAAATAAATGTTCTTTAGCCTTTAGCTACTATCATTCATGTTTTGCTAACAATTCCAATCGAATGTGGTGGAATGAATTTTTGTGATGCCGTCAACCTAATTGGTTAGTTTTTAAATTGTTTTCAATTTGCTACCGTCACACCACTTAGGCCATTTATGAACGCAAAGCAATAACTATAGTATAAATTCAGCCATTATCTATTCTCCAGTCAATCTAGGTCAACCTAAGTTTCCTAGATTGATATAAAATTTAAAATCATTTGTAAAAATCTGTATTAACTATATTAGATCAAACCTTTTAAGTATTTTTGTGACTTTGGTATCGTGGTTTAATAAAGATTCCATTGCCAAAATAAATTCTACATTCCTTTTATTAATCATTTTTATTTATCTTCTCTTTCTTATTACCTCTTTAATTATTTGTATCATAAACGTTAACATATTATAACATTCTACTTGATTAGAATTAATTTTGCAAATTGTGGCGGGTGCTAAAAAGCAAAAAAAAAAACACAAGTACAACAAAATGAAAAACAAAATTAATTTTTTTTTTCTTCTTTTGCAATTATTTTGCAAAGAAATCGTTTTTACCGCACACGGATCCTTTTAGCTTAAAATTAATTTATTTTGTTTATAGCTTTGTTTTTAGTGTCCTGTACTTAGACATTTAAAACCTTAAATAATATTTACAAGTGTATACATACGTATTTATGTATGCATGTTTACTTAAATAAAATGAAATTTTAAAGGAAGTAAAATTATATATAGGTATACAATATACCCACCATTTCACTAAAGTTATATTGAAATTATTGTGCGTTAAGTTGACAGAGACCGCCATTGTTTTACTTTAAATATTTTTTTTTGTTTTTATTTTTATGAATGGATTTTCGCGAGGGTCCTTTTGAAAAATATTGCTTTAATATTAAAACATTGTTTACTGCAAATTTGCTTTTTCTTTTAATTTTAATTTATTTTAGCACCAAAAGTAAAAAAAAAAAAAAAAATTTAAAAAAAACAAAAACAAAAATAATAACACGAATAAAAAACAACAACAAAAAAGTAAAGGAAAATAGTCTTAAGTTTTCAATCTTGATAATGCGAATGTTTTGGTGTTGTTTTTCTTGTTGTGTGTTGGTCTATTGTCTGTTTTTGTTTTACATTTTATTTTTCCATTTATGTTGAATAAGGAATATTTTAATATTATAAGTATTTTAAATAGGACAGAAATTAAATGTAGTATTTAATGGGAATTAAAAAAAATTCTAAATAGAGTTATTAGTCAGTTTTATAATTTAATTAGGAAGTAACCATTGTAAAAAATTGGAGCAGAAGTAGGAGCTTTCATTAGAATAAAAAATGTATGATGCAACCATAAATAGACTTAGTGTGATTCACTATGTTTACTTGTTTTTTTTTTTTTTTTTTTTTTATTTAGGTCAAGTCTTCTTTGTGTTTGGTCGCTATAGTACTGAAAATTAATTTAGAATTAAAAAGTGAATGTTTGAGTCTTCTTAATTGGGAGAAATATCATATTTTATTCACTTATGAATAAAGAAATAAATTTTGAATGAAATTTTATATTTTCTAGACATATGTATGTATTTGACAAACAATTAAATGAGAAAGCCAAAGCTTAGTCTATGAACTATAACAGTACTAGGGGCCCCTGCTGAGTAACTATAATTTAAGTTGAAGCCAAATTTAAAGTTTTTAACAGAACAGCAATTTACGTACTGACATACGCTTCTCACATTATTTAGTAAAAACCACTCATAAAAATTTATAGGTTAGTAAGTTTTATTTAGGAAACATAAATACTGCTCCCTTATATACTGTTTCGTTTCGACATATTCTTATACTAAGTGGCATTTTTAAATGGATAAAATCACTAAAAATAAAATATTTTTGTATTTAAAGAGGTGTATATACATCATATAAATATTTTTAACCAAAACTATATGATTACAATACTACAAATGACCAAAATATAGAAAACAATAATTTGAGATAGAATAAATTTCCTTTGATTATGTATAAAAATAATAAGATGTTGAATGACATAAAATAGTTATATTTTATTTAAAAGTTTGAATATTACAAAACCAAATAGAAATATTTTTGACCCCTATGCGTATTTCGGTCGTATATACAACTTATTTACATACATATTAAAAGTTCATTAAGAAAAAGCGAAATAAAATGAATTGCGCAGGTCCTTAAATGCTTGTCAATTATAATTATAGATTTTTTGCTAAATGTAGCCATATTTTCGAGATCTTATTTTTGTTTTATTAATCAGTTCAATTTGATTAAATGAGGTTAATTAGTCTGTAATAACGTTTGTTTAGTTCATTTCGCAATATTAATTTAATATTTGTTCTATTTTTTAATTATGAATTACCGTATTTATAGATGAGAAAATTTGTTAGACATTTTCATAATATGAGGATCTAATATAATTTTTGTTTATTTCCACTGTTACACTTCCTTCTTGTTATCTTATGTTATAGACTTAACCTCATATATTTTTGTTCACATTGACTTAGTGCATAATATGTATACGCTTTTGTTTTGTGAACTCTTTTCTTTTATGTGTGTTTTATTTTGTTTTTCTAATGGAAATGATATATTTATTTTTTAATTTTAATTGTAATCGTCTTTTGTATTATTATCCCATCATATATTATGGGCGATTCCGAACCTCTTGCACTTGCACTTGGTACTCGAACTAAACCTGTCAAATCGCACTAATTTTTTTTTTATTTTCACTTTTAATAAATTTAATTTTGCTATATCTAGTGTACTTGAGACTGCACTACAATTTTGACAATAAATCAAGTGCGATTTGACAGGTTTAGTGCAAGTACGCCGTCTATATATAAATTATAATTTAAAATTTGAGTCACTAATAATGAAGATCATTAGACTACTGAACATAATTGATGATATCAAAATTGTAAATTAAAAACATTAAAATGCGTATTTCATACCGGATATGTAAACATAAAGTAAAAATGCGGTATTTATACTTTGCATATAAATATAATATAAATTTTAATATAGAAAATTTTATATACAGTGAATATTCAAAATATGGTGGTCAAAACTGAATTAGAGATCAAAAAAATTGTGTTCATCTTTGATTTACATTTAGTATCATTATTTTTTTGTATTTACTGCGTTGTAATACGCATATTAAGTAATTTGAAATATCACAAAATCTGTTCAAAGAGGGAATATTTTATTTTGCAAGTTTTCCGGGTTATAAATCATTGTTTTGATCATTATTTTTTTCTTGTTATAATCTCTTAAAATTTAATTATTTAAATTTATCAACAATAAAAGTTAATTTTATAGAGAGAACGTAATTGTCACAATAGTTTGTTTATAATGTTTTGAAAATTAATTATTAATTGGGTATTGTTTAAATTCTGATTGACACATATTACTTAGCTTTCCGCTATTATACATAAGAATTACAACACAAAGTTGAATACAACATCCCCATGATCTTAAATGTCTATAAAAGCTCACAAAAGCTTGAGATATTGACTCATGCTCCCAATTGTTGTTGTCAATGTCTTTGGGACAGGTATTTGGGCTTACAAAAAACGTTTAAAAACCCAATGTTGTACAGTGTTAATAAAAACTTTATGTGTTCATTTTGATTGGATGTTGCCAACTTATTTTACGGATAACATTGACAACTTAGTTGTTTTTACATTATATCAGAATATAAGATTAAAGTTTTTTTTAAAGACACTTACGATGTCATCGTTGTTCTACATTACTTTATTGATTCGATGGGTAAATAAAATGTGATAAATATATTGTTTGTGGCTTTAGCTGTCATTATTTTATTAGATTTCCAAATGTGCCTTACTTTTCTCTTTTCATTTTGTTTTCTAACATAATTAACGGTACATCAATTACTAAGAATTTCACATATCAAAATTAATATTTTTCTTAAGCATAAAAGAACAAATTTTTCAAATAAATTGTACTGACAAGATAGTGTGGGATCTGTTTTGTTTTTAATTCATATTTTTCAAATTTTTCTCTCTAAATATATTTTACTATGTTTTACATTTCTCTGATATTACTAGATCAACATTCTAAAATCTAAAGTTTCATTTAACATCAAAAATATCAAACTGTTATCTTCTATTATTTATTCTGTATACTCTTACTACAAAATAAAGTTGCTCTCTATGTATTTTTTAAGCTTACATTTTAATATTCTCTCTTTCTTTCCCATTTAACTAGAGAAAAAAACTAAAATATTAATAGAAAACAGTAATCGAAGTTTGATCATTGTTATCAAACATTTTACTAATTAATTAATTTCGGAATTTATTTATTGGTGTAAACAATATTTTCTTGTATTTATAATTAAATTAGTAAAAAAACTTCAGAAAATGTGAATAAAAAAATTTTTGGCAAAAAAAACTTGTTGATTCAAAAGGATAGAATGTTGGAAGTATAAGAATTGAAAGTTTTGAAATAGAGAGAGAGAGAGAGAGTGATAGGCAGGGGTATAGCGATGAAGAAGTGAATAAGAAAAGAAGTATAGTAAATTAATTAATTAAAAATTTTTGTATAGTAAATAAAAATGTAATAGAGTTAAAATTTTTAGTAAACTGGCAACATTGTTATGTGTTTCTAATAAATCCAAATTTAGTTAGAATATGTCTTAAATAAAGATTTTCTATTGGAATTAAAAATTTTATTTTTAGTTTAGTAAATTTTTTAGTTGATTTATTTTTCATAGTAAACTTATTTTTCTTATAATTTGGTACTTGTTTATTATATATGATTAAAAATTTGACTTAATTTTGATTCACTTACCCTTATATAGTCGTTAGTTAACAAAGAAAAAAAAAGAACAGAAAAGGAAAATAATTTTAAGTTTTCAATATTGATGCGCTAACTATAATGACATTGAATTACATCTGTAATTGTCAAATTTCCTATCGAAGTTGACATAAATATTTATGTCAAAGCATATTATGTCAATGTCAGCCCATAATGCTGTAAAGTAACATAAGAAAATGTTGTTTCCTACTGCCCATGTTTATACGAGACAACCATATATCTGCCGCAGAAATCTATCTTCATGTTCATACGTAAAAACCTACTGGTAGATTTTTGCCATTGTTACTGTCACAAATATTGAAATATCAAGATGGCCGAAAATGAAATTATTTGCAAAAAAATAATTAAATAAATTTTTATTATTATTCTAATGTCAATCAAACAATATTATTTGCATAATATATAATCTTTTTGTTTGATCAATATTCGATTCGAAAATTACGTTGTCAACAATAATTTTTTTTATAAACAAATTTCCTTGCACTTTGTTTATAAAAAAAATTAAAAATATTTTGACACTGATATGTGCAAACGTCAAAAATCTACCACAAATTTGAAATTTTAATAGATTTGCTAAACTCTTCCCGAAATAATCCCTCACCAACAAATTTTGGGTTCATACCCGTATGAACATAATTAGAAATTTCAAATGGAAATAAAATGAAAATTATCTTTTTAAAATGTAGACCGACCTTTATTCTGTTCGCTGTATTTCTATTTACATTATTTTTTATTGCAAAATTATTTTATTGAGATATAAAAAAATTATAAATAATAATTTAAAATAAATCAGATAGTTTTTTTTCTTCTACAGTATTGGTTTTTGTATATTTTGTATATTAAAATATCTTCGAAATATTTTTTTTTTTAATTTCTTAGAAAAAACAATGGTTTTGTTAGAACTTGACATATTATTCTACGTTTAACGAAAATTTAACGAATTTTGAAATTAAACTTATTAGCTCTAATTATAAATAGTCATATGATATCATTATTGTGATACTTCGTTTAATGTTCGATATGATTGTATATGATATAACAAAATAATAACCTTAACTATAATTGTCATACCTAATCATATCAAAACGTCAAAATCAAAAGTTAAAGGAAGTGAAATAAAAATATAAATTCTATAAATAAATGTTTTTTTATTTTTAATTTGAGTTTTTAATAAAGCTCTTAGTTAAAAGAAAAGAAAAACGCAAGTTTTCTTTTAATTTACAAAATTATTTTTTTATTTATTTACGTTGCTGTCAAAATTGTTTATGATTACATATAACGAATGGCTTTTGACAGACAACGAATGATGACATATGACTATTCTATTATAGTTGGTTATGGAATGAAATGTCATGTTGGCGTACAAAATCATATGATATCTTATGAAAACTTATGATTATTATAGTTAGGGGTAATAGTGGTGTAGTGTATGTCGATTATGGACATGTATGTTCCATATAACTGAATATCACATTTATAATTGTTGAGTACAGTTTCGAATATTGATAATAAGAGTTTTGCAGAATAAATATTGTTTTAAAATATTTATAAATTATTTCATGTTCAAAACACAATCACGACAAATGACGAAGTGACGAATGACCAAAATTCGCCCTTAGAGACACAATCACGACGAACTATTCGCCACGAACAAATTTTTGTGTTTTGAAATTTCAAAATTTGTTTATAAAAAAATTGAGGAAAAATTTAGAAAAAACTTTTATTTGAATTTGAATTTGGAAAATGTTTTATTAAAACCATTTTGACCAATTTATGTTGGTATTAATGAATGTCATTCGCATTCGTCGACGAGTAAAATAGAAATAGATCTATTTTTTGAACGCGAGGTTTTGGTTATTTGTCATTCGTCACGATTTACATATAATCTCATGTATTTGAAAGCGAAAAATTCGTCATTCGTCGTGATTGTGTTTTCGACATCAAGGATCATATTAAATAAATGGCATCGTGATTTTGATTATTTTATTTTCTTCACTATTTCAATTTTTTGAAAATTTGAAATTTGTTTAACCTTTCCGTTTCGATTTGATCTAATTCGGTTAGTATGACCGCTTACATTGATATCCCAAAAAGATCAAGTTTGACGTTTCTTTGAATCGGATCGGATCAGATACATTATAATCGATCCATTTTCATTAACTGCGGTAAATTAACTGGTACATTTACCGTTCAGTGAACTTCAGATCAACCGGTTAATGTCAATAGCTCAAACCAGACGGTTCAACTTTCAACTTTCAACATATTTATTCTTACTTCCATACGATTCATTAAAAACCAGTATCACTTTTATATGTGTGTGTAAATATTTTATTATTAATAATAATAATTCCTGCATATACACAAAAATTTTCTGAACCTAATATAAAATTTTGTTTACTTTTTTGTTTGTATTAGTAGATTCTCTCGTTCACCAGCTAAAATATTGTCAACAAAGTGATGAACGAAAATGGCTGCCGCAAAAATAGTTTATGGAAAAGGGGGAATGAAACGAAAGGAAAAAAGTGATGAAAGTTGACCCGTGTGAAACTAGGTAATGAACGCAACCAATCTATCATTTTGATTGTACATATATACATATCTTTTGCTCCAATGTGGCTTAAATGTAAATGTATTCAACATTAAAATACAAAAACAGAAATATAAAATTCTATTGCAGTTTTAAACCACTATAAATGTGCGCACAATTAAACGTGCAGCAGAATAAAAAACAAATTTTTAAGCTACTCATCATTGCGTCATTTCTAAATTACCTATATTTAACCGTTTGGTTTAATTTAAAAACAAAAACCAAAACAAAAAAAAAATTTTCTTTTTTTTAATTTTATATTTTGTGACATTACATTATGTGAATGACACTAAAAAGAATTTGGTTTGTTGTTATTGTTATCTTTTATAATTTATTTTGTCGTATATAAACACTCATACTTATTTATAATTTGTACACAGCATTCTGAATGTCCTTTTTAGGCCAATTTGTATTATATATTTTTTTTCTTTTTTATAAATTAAATTATTATTTTGAATCTGTTGACTTTGATTTATGATACTGCAGTGTCAGTTCTTACAATGACAGAATGACAGCGAAATTCTTGTCAAGTTGACAAAAGAAAATAGCAACAAAAAAAAAAAAAAACTCATAGAAAACAAAAAAAAACCAAAACTTTTTTTTTTTGTATAGGTGAAAGTTGATTGGGTTTGGGTGTACAATTTTTTGATGTGAAGTTTATTTTAATAAATAAATCAAAAAACAAAAACCAAAAATTAAATAACAATCAAAACAAAAACAACAAAAAAAAAAAACCAATTTTAATAGATTTTTAAATATGTGTATTTAATTTATTATCCTTGAATAGACTTGTCCCAATTGTATGGAAAATAATTTTTTTTTTGTTTTTTAATTTTTTTGTTATTTTTTTTTTTCTTTTTTTGTTTTGGTTTTTGTTGGACCTATCTCAAAAATTCGCATTAATTTAATATGCCTTTGAATTTTTGTTTTTAAGCAAAAAATTCAATTCGGAAATAAAAAATTTACACCACTTTTCAAGTTATATTAATCGAGGGTAATATTTAAGAAAGTCCGGTCCATAAGAGAAATTTATGACTATTCTTAAAGGAAGTTGATAACCTTTAATAAAAATTAGTAGGTAGTAAAAACAACAAAACAAAATACAAAAACAAATAGAATCAAAACCAACATAATAATATCCTTGAGGTTAAAACAATTTTGCGTCTAACAAAAAAAAAAAAAAAAAACAAAAAAAGAAGGATATTAGAATTTGTAAACACCATTCAATGTGGTGTTATAATAAATATACACGCACACCATATTGATTCATTTAATATAATATAAAATAATATGAATGGAAATGGAAGGTATGATATTTATATGTTATTTCCTTTAGTAGGACTAACTAATCACAAGAAAGGAGGAAAGAAAATATTCTTTCATTGGTTTATTTCCGCTTTTATTTTGTTCTGTAAATTTCTTAAAGGATGTGTGAGTATATTTTGCCGTCTTCTGAAATTAAAAGGAAACTCATTTTGTGTTTATATTATTATACTTAAAAGTCCATTGTGTTTTTTTTTTGTTTTTATTTTTTTATTTTGACCAGACCAAGTCATTCAACAAAACACAAATAATTTGTCTTAATTTTTGTCTTAATAGCCTACTTGTTCCGTAAAACAACATAACAAAAAAAAAAACAAACGAAAACAATGGAATACTAAAAACCAATATTTTCTATTCTTAACAGATACATACATATATAATTACATACATATCAATATGTAAAAACTATAAATTTTATCGGGTTCCGGATTAGGAAATGAACCTATGTAAAGCTATATTATATGTAAAATTTATTTATTTCATATTTTATTAGGAATAAGCGCAGCGTAATCTAAGGAAAATAATAAAGGATTTTAAGGATAATAAATAATTCTGATTTTCTGAAATGATCAGGCACATATATTTTTCAGACTTGATGAATAACTGAAACACATACCGGTATTTGCAGTATACAAACATTATGTATGTATTATGGAATTGCAATAATTCTTTGATTATATCTTAAGATTTCTAGATTTGTATTAGATGAACTTTTAATAAGTATATAGGAAGAGATTGTAATAAATTTGAATATGCTAATATAATTGAACGATATTGGATTTTATTGGTATATGGATTGCCATTAAATTTTTACAGAAAATAATTTCGAAGATATTTTATTTTTTGTTTTTATTATGGAATTTTGTCAAATCGATTAATTTTGGACTTAAGTCGTCATCGAAAGATTCAGTGATGCATCATTGATAACCTAAGGTCAGATGATGATGTTATGAGTCTTCAATACACTTTAAAACTCAATCAAATAAGCTTTGAAAATCCTTATTTACTTTTATTCTATCTAAAATATTGAATTTTGAAATGCAAATATTAAATATTCTATAATATAATATATATATATATATATATATATAATATAATATATATATATATATAATATAATATATAATATAATATAATATAATATAATATTAAATATATTTTGAATTATCAAATTGTGTATGAGTAAATAAAGAAACAAATAAATAAATACAAAAGCATAATATTATTTCGATTCAATAATTTCTATGAAGATAGATTGAAAATAGACCCGCTTAATTTGTTAAAAAGATGATGAAATTTTTGTATATATTATTTTTGTATTTTGAACGCCAGTTAAAATATTAGAGAGCCTGAGCACTGCCGGCTATTTACAGGCCACGTTTACCCTATTTTGTTTTACTAAAAAATATACTGACGAAAACTGACATACTGACATACTAATTAGAAATTCAAAAAAATAAAACAGAAATAAATAGAAATATTGGAAATATCTTCGTTGAAATGAGAGAATAAAACGAATTAGTACCGAATAAAGTTTCCGTCAAAAATCAAATTATGAAAGTGCCTGTAATAGTCAGCAGTGGTCTGAGAATAAGACGGTACAAAAAAAAAATGATTCCAAGCATTGAAGGGGTCTTCTATAAAATTTATGATGCGGAAGAGTAGATTAAATTTTCTTGAATCTTTAAATCCCATCCATCCAATCCATCGTTTGCCTACTTGTTGGATAAATTGTTAGATCTATTATTATTTCATCTTCACACCAATGAGTAACGGATATTAAAAGGCGTGATTTTGGTTCCAATAGTTTTTCGAAATATTTTAATTGTAGTTGTTATCATGATTGGCTCTGCTTCTTTATTTCGCAGTACGTTTAGATAAAGGTTAATAATCCTAGGCTGGAAGCCATTATTATTGATTACTTTCATCTTTTGGAAAATGAATTTCGTTCGATGTTTTGTAATCTATATTTATTTATTCGTCTTCCCATCAGAACTGTCTTATTCAGATTTTGTTGACATTTATTTTTTCAATTATCTTTTCTTATAGGCTTTGAAGTGTACTCGTTCAATATCTTGTCAATATCTTGAGGCCTGTCTGTGTACTCGTTCTTATGCAATAAATTCTTCTCTTTTTGTTCTAGTTTTTTCCCTTTATTTTGATCGACAATTATGAATTATGACTATTTTGATCCACAATTATCAAATATTAGGTCTTAAACAAAAACAAATATACAGGTTGAATTATAAATATTTAAACAAATATATAAATTAAACTGGTGGGGGATTGAGGAATGTCTCTATGGTCAGTATTTTATGAATAGTGTCTTAGAATAACAGTTTGCTATTCCACATCAATTCGCATTTGACTTGAATATCTCTTTAATCTAATAAATGTCAGTAGGTGCAAGAAAAATGTAATTCAACGTAAGCTCAAGTTCCGGAGAAATTTAATTCAACGGTTGAACAAGCTCAAGTTCCAGACAAGTCATGTTGCAGATATAAAACAATGACAGTTATTCTACATGAATTCACATACGACTCAAATATCTTTTTAACCTAATCATTAGTTCAGTAGGTGTAAAAAAATGCAATTCAACGTTTGGACAAGCTCAAGTTTTAGACGAATCCCGTCACACGTAAAACGATGGTAGATATTATTCTACGTGAATTCACATACGACTCAAATATCTTTTTAACCTAATCAGTAGTTCAGTAGGTGCAAAAAAAATTAATCTAACGTTTGGGAAAGCTCAAGTTCAGGTAAAATCCCTTCACATGTAAAATGATGGTAGATATTCTACGTGAATTCACATACGACTCAAATATCTCTTTAACCTAATCATTAGTTCTGAACGTGCAAAAAAATGCAATTCAACGTTTGAGCAAGCTCAAGCTCCGAACAAATCATGTTGCAAATAAAACGATGACAGTTATTCTACGTGAATTCACATCCGACTCGAATATATTTGTAATCTCGTGGCATATAAAATTCACCAAGTTCTACGAGACAGTAGATATCACGACTGAAATTAAATATAGCAACAGTAGATTTACTTTGTGAAAATTTAATGATTCATGCTCCAATTATATGCTCCAAACGAACCAGAAAACATTCCTTTAAAATGATTAATATTCGACTATAGTTTTTATCAAAGTTGTTTGCTATTTTATATATTCGTAGTTGGCTCATATACTCATATCTATTTTCTATTTCTATCATTTTGTTTATAGATCAACTTCTCGCTTGCACGATCATGATTTTTCTCTTAATCATTCTATTTACAATCTAATCTATAAATCACTTAATTTTCCTTCAATAAATCACTCATTCAGTTTATTGCACTCAAAATGTAATTTATTTTTTATTTCAAATCATTTTCGATGTAAGTGAGAGTGATTGAGTATTGAAAGGTAACATCATTAAAATAATTAGTCTTACAAAAATAATTTTCTAAAGTCAATATCGATGTCTTGTCTTTACAATACAATGATTATCTCTAATTAAAAATCAAAATATCTAAAACAAAAAAAAAAAAAAAATATTTCACGTAATTTAAAATCCTCGACGAATCGAATCTATGTATTTTGCGTTGAAACTCTAAGGATTTCTTCATAACTTGAAAATAATTTCAAAATTGAAAATCGTGTCACAGAATGGTATTGTAATCTGTTTACGAGCACCATATATATATATACATATATACATATTATATATACAATATGTATAATGGGGCTCACGGGAATGAAATGAGAACTTTAGTGACATTTATAATCACCAGACATTTTAATAGACATGACAGAATTGAAATATTTTTAAAAATCGATTTGAATTGAATTTCATTACTGTCTCATTTATTTAAAAAATTATTTTATTTTCAGATATAAAAAAAGAAGAAAAAGTCAAGAACTTAAAGGGGAAATTCATTATTATTGTTATTTATGTTATTTTTTTAAGATTTTTTTTTTATTACTATTATTGTTATTATTTTTTTGTAAAATATCTAATTTCATTGTCACAAATAATATTTTAATAATTTTAAAAACATAAGGTAATTTAATAGTCAAATTAAATTTATAGAAATTTTTAATATGTAATTTTATCAATTGAAATACAGTTAAGGTGGTTGGTTTGCTCTGACATCAGTGGTAGAAAATTCAATATTTATTCATTCAACAATAAAAGAATTCCTAATAGAGGAAAACTATAATGAAAAGAATTTCTCTTATGACTTTTGTAATTATTATAATTATTTATAATTTTCTCTAGTAAATATTTTCATTAAATTCGTACATTGACATTTTAATCTATTTGTATTATTATCATCATAGGCCGATAAAATGTCTACATTTATATTATAATATGATGGTGATTACCTAGGTATATGTCTCTCTCTCTCTCTCTCTATATTGCAAGTTGAAATTTAATTGTTGATTCCAATTGAATTCATTTTCATTATTCATCTCAATGGAATTTCAAATGGTTTACTTTTGTATATACATATATATATATAATGATAATATTCATAGGGAATGACGTGGTTAAATACAAAGTCGTATTATGAAAATCATAATTTAACTAAATAACTCACAATTATTAATTAGAGATCTAAATTTGTATTAAAACAAACAAATGATTTATTTTAAATAATTAAAATTTTTAAAAACGTGAATAATTTTTCAATAACAGAAAAAATCTAAGGTGATATAAAAAAAATGAAGAAAAATTGTGCAGCACTTAGACAATTGAGGTTCATTGTGGTACCATAGAAGCTTTTGTTTGCATAAGCATAGACTCGGTTAAGCAATTTGAGCTGGTAGTAAAGCAATGGGGTCTTGGACACTACTGTCGTTTTACCAACGAAAATGCAAGTCTCCAAGTTGAATCAAATCTAGTATAGATTTTTCCAAATTGTTACAATGCCAAAATGGCCCAAAATTGTGCGAAAAATGCGGCAAATACTTATCCTACCTATTAAAATCTTAGTAGATCACCTAATGAGTTCAGTAAAAAAGCTGGACAGGTGCGCAGAAGGTCTAGGACCTTTTAATTCTCTTAATCATATCTATACCGGTTCTGCAAAATTTATTAAAGAAACTTCCAAGTCTTCTAGAATCTTTCCTAATGAGTTGAGAGACGTTTTTATTTGCTAAAAACATATATATATTTTTTTTAAATTATACTTACCTATACACATAGCTAATTTGTTGTTATTAATAACTCTGCTTCCCTCTTAAATGTACAAACATAAACTTCAACGACCGAACATTGTAATTAAGCGATAGATGATATCAATACCATCCTTAGTTTTTCTAAGCTCTGATCAATAACTTAGGTAGAACATCTTACGTAAAGTACAACAATATCTATAATTTATCACACAAATTTATTAATTTTCTGAATGATTGTTTAGAAAACTTCAACTATTGTCAGGAACTAGGCCTTTTTAAATACAATAGATCTTTATAGTTCCATTTTATTTAGGTTAATACCAAATTTTATATAAAATTTAATTATTATAAAAATTAAATTCAACATCCATGCCTTGAGTGGGATTCGATTCTGGAATGGGAATCTGGGATTAATAATCAGATGACATGACGACACTACACCATGTAGGTCGTAATAAATAAATCAAAATTACCTTTTTTGTTCGCTCATTTTATACCTTTTTTTTTTGTTTGTAACAAAATAAATGAATATTATTTTTATATTATTTATTTTTTTATTATTACATATTCATTTGTGTTTGATGTTTAGTTAAACATTAACGTAACGGTAGTTCGTAATCTTACACTGAATTATACATATATGATATGATGACATATGATGTATATATGATGTAACTTAATTACCTTTCTGTTACAAAAAAAATTATTCATCAACAATCAACAATAAAAAAAAGAATAAATAGATGTCAATTCAATTTTCGTTACATAATTTTGTATTACATTTTCGTTACATACATTTTTTTTATTTGAAAAGAATTGAATTCATTATAATTGACTAAATTTTTTATTATATTTTCATTATAAAAGTTCATCTTAAAATTTTGTTACACTTGTGTTTGACTTTAATTTGAGTTACATAAAACTGGATTTTTAAATAATTTTTTTCAGAATTAGGTAAAAACGCAGCTGTCAAAATTTTAACTATTTAATTGATAAGAAAATATATTTACGTTACGTAGCCACATTAAGTTTGTTCTATGGAAAAATTCTGACACAAAAACCGGTTTTGATTGGTTGAATTTTTGGCAGTTGCTTATTTCTGTTTGTCTGTAGACAGTTTCCATATACTGATGAAAATAGGTTTGTTAAAAATACATGCAAATCAATTTGTTTAAAAACTTAAAATATCAAGTCATTGCTAACTAATATTATTGATTGATTGTTGACTATTAAGTTGACTTATTTAATTAATTTAAAATTCTAATAGGTTCTACAAAAAGTTTAAAAAGTATTTTCAGCTTAGAAGATTTTGACGACATAAGAAGTCAAATCAATCTCCTGCGAACCCCTAGGTCAATTCATAAGAATCAAAACTTTTGTGAGTATTTCCCAAATGCTTCGGAAACAAACTAAACAAAATGAATGTTCGATATAGCTAAAGAGCTATCTATGCCTACACTCATCAAGGGCTTTATCGCTAATAGATGACGCGGATAATGATGAATTGTATGTACCTACCTTTTTATTCGAAATGGGGCTATATAAGTTCATCATATATACGAGATATGAGAATATTGGTGTTAGGTTTACTTAACCATCTGCGAATGGAAATTCTGATTGCTTCTTTATGCCTTAATTACTATCCTTCGAAGCGGATTTTCAAACTTTGCAATTTTTCTGGAATATTTACAGTTTGCACTTTTGATTTCCTCCTTTATGGTTTTCATCCTGAGGTCAGCTACGAACTGTGCAACACAGTGCACTATTTGTCTTAAGCATTTTGTTTGGAATCGCTGTAACATTTCAATATCATAATTGTTGTCTACTCCCCACAGTTGTATTCCGTAAGTCCATATCGACTTTGAAGTAGCTTTATAAATCAGAAGTTTTTTTTTCATCGACATTGGTGAGTTGCGACGACGACCCAAGTTATTTTCTTTTGCTTTGCATGCATTTCTTTTTGTGGGACTATTCGTTATTTAGCACCACCGTCGGACAAGTTTTTCTTTTCTATATTAAATGTGTCATGTGTTGATTTTGTTCTATTCACTCTGATTCTCCACTTCTTTAGCCCATGCTAAATTTTATTTTCGCTATGTTGCAGAATCTCTGTAGCATGTACTTGATTATTATTCGATACCAATATGGTCATATCATCATGCAAAAGTAGCGGCGATTGTCTCATTTGTTGTTGGTAATCCCGCAGAATAGTTGAGGTATAAAACGGAACCTTGGGATGCTGCCCTGGGTTACGCCTGACATAATTTCATTGGTTTGTGTTTAGGTACCTTGATGCTTCAATAAAAATTGCCTTTCGATGAGGTATGATCGCAGTAATAGATAACAATTCTGTGGTAGAACTTGTTTGAATTTGTAGAGCAGTCGCCTTCATGCCATACCATATCAAATACTTGACTAATATACAAAAAAAAAACACACTGAACAATATTTACTTTACTGATATTGCTAGCTCGGCTTAACCTGATTACATCTGCTATTCTGTGTAATTACTCAATAGTTTTTTGTTCATTTCTGAAGCTGAATTGATGACTACTTTGCTCGTTTTCAAAATTGGCTTTAGTTTTTCCAATAATAGTCTTTCAAATAGTTTAGATAGGGACGGTAGTACGCTAATCGGTCTGTAAGATGTAATTTCTTCACTCGGCTTGCTTGTTTTTGGTATCAGGATTA
Organism: Argyra leucocephala; assembly: GCA_963942445.1. Lineage (NCBI taxonomy): Eukaryota > Metazoa > Arthropoda > Insecta > Diptera > Dolichopodidae > Argyra > Argyra leucocephala. Next base: position 4,316,217 of record OZ012681.1, on the reverse strand, counting down.
TTTTAGAAATTTTCCACTGAATTGGAAAGTAACCAGATCTTAGAACAGCATTCATACCGTACATTAATATTTTGTAACCTTCTTCCGGCAGTTATTTCAATATTCTACCATTAATTAAATCATAACCGAGGGCTTTATTTGTTTTGCTGTTATTTCTGCTATTCTAAAATTATTAATTAGTAGGTCCATTTGAATTGGAGTACTGATGCAGTAATATATTTCTGTATCTACGTTTGTGCTTTCCGAAGGAAATAGTTTAGGTACTTCTTTAAGGTGTGCTGCGAATGCTTCTGCTTTTTCTTGGTTACTACATGCCCCAAAAATGTTGATAATTTGTTCGTGTTGGTGGATTAAACTGTTGCGGATAATTTTTTTTTTTTGTATGTTCTTGACAGTAACTTAGTAAAATCACCTTTTCGTGCTTAGTTAAGTACGGTACTTCAAGTTTATACTACAATATCTACAACGTTTTTCGAGCATTTATTTATCAAATGATACCCATAAAGCATTTTTTTTTACTTACTCGGGAATCAAACCTGGGACCTTTCGATTGAAAGGCAAGCGCTCTACCTACTGCGCGACTGAATTTAGTTTTTTGATAGCTTTCCACAATGAATAATCTATGGCCTCGGTTGGTGTTAGGCTTCAAAACTATTCTTGGACGAACAACAAATAAAAAACAATTTCAGATCTACATCTAGATAAAAGAAGCCGAAGACAGGAAAATAAATGGTAATTTAGGAGCTATATGTTTTGTAGCATTAATCAAGTAAGTATAACTGAAAAATTATACGATGTCCCCCAATATTTATTCTAAAGATAATCTCATTTAAATCTTTTAGTATTCATGTCTTTACCAAAGTAAAAACAAAATAGAAAACTTCTGAACTACAACATGTTATCCCAAATTTTAAACTATTTACTAATAATTTCATACTCGTACACTTTTAAATCAAAGGACATTCACACTTTTATTCAATAAAATGAAAAAAAAAAAAAAAATTAAGATGCGATCATCTTGAACAACATACCCTCTTTCTTTCTTTTCTTTTTTTTTTGTTTCATATTAAAATTTTATGAGAAAAAAAAACTACTGAAATGAAATCCATTTATAAAAGGAAATTTTCTGTTGAAATGTCTAAGCTCATTATACTAAAAAAAAAACAATAACAAAACAACTAAAAAAAAAAAGAAAAATTAACAAAAAAAAAAAATGTCTGTTGTCCTTTAGTTTTAATATCACTTCAAAAGGCCACCTCTTTTATACAGGTTTTTTTGTGTGTATACAAATATAATAAAAATGAAATAGTAAAAATACATTATAATAAAAATAAAAACAAAAACCAAAGCAAAAAAAAAAAAAAATTGAATAGAAAACTGCCCCTAAAATTCCTGATATTTTCCGTGTCACCATATGCAAATTCTATCCGTACTACGTATGGATGTATTTATGTAATTGTGTAGCACTATATATGTAAAGAATTAGAAAATGAGATGAGATGTATCTTTTTTTTTTTTTTTTTTTTTTTTATTTTTGTTTGGTCCTGTACAACAGAAAAAGTAAAACAAAAAAAAAAAAAACAACAACTGAAAGGCTTTTTATTTTGTGAATAAATAAATGATTCGATTTTGAATTAGTTCAACCTAAAAATAAGAAAAAACAAAAAAAAAAAAAAAAATTGGAATTGAAAGGAAAGGCACATCAAAAAATGGAAAAAAGAAAAAGAAAATAAAAAGCTTTCAAATGTTTGATGTGGGTCATTTTCAGCTTCATTGAATATTATATTGGGACACATATAAAATTGTAACGGTAACGAAACAAACACGGCTCAAATATAAACAACAACAAAAAAAAAAGCCTAAGAAGGACAACAAGAAAAAAAAGAAGAAGAAAAACTAAAAAATTTTGAATACTACAGAAAGAAAAGAATAGAAAACACCAATAAAAAATGAATATCAGACCAATCAATTGAACGGGAAAAATGTTAACAGTTTTGAAAATTTAAAAATTAAAAAAAAAATGTTATTTTTTTGTTTTTGTTTTTAATAATGAAAAGGTGTTGTTGGTGATTGAATATTTTATAATCTCTTTTTTTTTCTCCCTTTTTTTATTTTTATTTTTTATTTTTAACAATTATTGAGCTTTATATGTGGTATCCATAAAACTGAGTAATTGCTTAAAACTTATTTCATTTTTTTTGGTTGAGTCAATTTGATAAAAAAAAAATATAGAAAATTTAGATTGAATTGTTATTGCTCAGAGTATTTGTTCACTTAGGCTACAGTTATAGCGATCAGTAAAATTAATACGTAAAATTTTTGTTTTCGATTTTACAACCGCCATAGATACAAAATTTTAGTAAAAAGTCATAGGAATGCTAAAGAATGTTTTCACAAACAAATTCTGTTCAAAATTTTAACATTTTAAGTTAAAATTTTAATAAAAAAGCGATTTGATCATTTTACGGATACGTTCTGAACAAAACAAAAGAAAAAAAAAATAAACAAAATGAAACAAAATTATTTCAATGAAGTACATTTCATTTTTTCACATATATTCATTTGAATTTTATTGAAATTATGTTTAATTTTTTCACTGTTTTATTTCATCAAAAACAAATTCTGATGCAATCTAACCTTAATTTACATTTATTAAGTTTTGTTTGTTGTTTACATTTGCGTAGTTGGTTTTGCATTTCAAATTGCTTCAAAGTGTTCACTTGGCATATGTGATGGTAATAGTAATATTAATAAAACTTCAATTTTTCATTTTTAATTTAACTATGAAAACAACTACCACTACTATTCTTTATTATTTCAAATTCAAAACAAGAAAACGATAAATCGAAATGACAACAAATTTTGCGGAAGCAATTTTTCTGATCGCTATAACCATCTCACCGTAAAAATATATATACATAATATATACATATATACATATATCCATATATACATATATCCATATATATATATCCATATATACATATATCCATATATACATATATATAGACACTGGCAAGTTAATATAAAAGTATATAATAAAATATTTTTTCACTGTTTCATTTTTACGTATTCATTTTACTGATCGCTATAACTGCAGCCTTAGTGAGATTTATTAGTTTATTATGTTCTACCAGCTTTGAGCATTTAAGAGAGTATCAAAAAAATATATATAGACCACAACAATAAATAAATTCATTCTGAAATTTTGGTAGCTACATTAAAATGAATGGCGGTGCGAATTTGGATGTTTAAACAGTATCCAATGATTCGCTAATCATACGATGCTCTGTGAAGCAAAATGTGGAGATGTCCCAACATCTGAAGAAATTTAAAACTTTCATTTATTCAAATCAAAGGTGAAAAAAACTTTAGATAAAATAATGAATCGGTTCAAAACCTAGATTATCAAAATCAATGAAAAAACAAAGTGTATTTTAATTTAACTAGGGGCCCCTGTTGAGTAATTTTAATTCAAGTGTAAGTATTAGCTTTTGTGTAAAAGTTGTGTATCTACAGGTTTTTTTTAATCAAAAAATTGCATGTTAAATTGAATGAATGAATGAATGAATGACAGGGACTGAACAGATCTCTATGTCAAAATTTGAGTTTCAATAAGTTGTTTTCCAATTGAAAATACTACTAAGGAATATTTTAATGCAATGTGAATTTACCGTGCTAGTTTGTTTTATTTGTTTTTTTATTCATACTCCTAATTATAAGTTATTTTAAATTCGATTGTCATTGTAAAAATCAAGATATGATACTGTATGCAGAATAGATTTATTTCAATGGTCCAAGAGAATTTTAAGAAAATTTAATATTTATCTTTAACTAACTTACTTACCTACATTAAATTTACCCCATGCTCTCTTGATATTTGTAAAAAGTATGCGGTGTGGTGGTTTATTTTTTTTATTTTTTTGTGAATAAAATTTTTATTGTATAATTTTGAGGGGAATTATTGACAACTAACTACATTATAATATATGATTTTTTTTTGAAGTTAAGTCAAGTATTAGGTTTTTAACCATATCTGTAAGCACTATACACGAACGCACAGCTTGAACTAATTGAGATAGGGAAATGAAAAATGTCCCTTTGTTCAGAAAGGATATTTTCAACAACTTTTTTTAATTTTACTCGTGAACTTTTGTAGATTGTATTTAGGTATATTTTTGTATTATATAACATGTGTTGGAATATAGTTCCAAATTGGAGAAAATTTGACTACAAATAAATTTCCATTACGAGTTTTGAGCCTTTTGGGAGTTTGCACTGTGTAGGGATGGGCACTTTATACCTTTCTTGTTCCACGGTGGAAATATTTTTTTTTATAGTTATAAATATATACTTATGTGGCCAACAGACCATGTAGGTCTTGGGACTGACTCATCAACGTCCTCTATTTTTGTCGGTCACATAGAAAGTATTATAGTTATATATAAGTTATATAAAATACAATAAAAACTTGATACGACGCTGAACTATTAATAATAAACAAGTAAAAATTTAAATATATGCTGAAAATACCTGGGAATACAGATTTATATATTTTGTTGACATTCACGGAAAGGGACAGAAGAAATGCTAATGTAGATTATAGATCTTGAAAGGTATAAAATTCTTAACAACTATGTACTTTCTGTTTTTTTTTTTTAAATTATGAAGATTTAATGTTTTTGCATAAAAATATAGATTAGTAATAAATTAATTTTAAAGAATTACGTTCCCATTAAGATGTGAGTTCTCTTTCATAATCCAAACTAAAATAAATAAATAAATAAAATGTTCTTCTCTTTTACTCTTTTATTGAAAAATTACCTTTATTCAGAAGTAATAAAAACTAATTCAGCTTCCATAACATAATCTTACGCTACTGAATTGGTACCAGGATTGAATATATTTTTTTTTTATAAACACCCAATGCGCTAGTTAGGAAAATATACCTTTGGCACTTACGTGCCGCGTGGTTGCCATAGGATAAGATATGATAAATTAGGAAGAAAAAAAGGGAGAAAGATTAGTAACAGGAATTTTAAAAATAAAGGTATTAATATTTTCTTTAAACTTTTTTAAATTATAAGTTGAACGTGGAAACATATCAGAAGGAATATGATACAACATTCTTGAAGTGCGAACTATGAACGAACTTCTATAACCTACTTTATGCCATCTTGGGATTCCCACAATGTAAAAGTGAGCATTAGCGGCTCCTCTGTTTCGCTTTGGAATTGTTTAAGAGGAGGAAGTAATGCTTTGATTTCTGATGAGCATATTTTCACATTTACGAAGTATCTATGAGACAGAGAAAGTGCTCTATACGATTACAAATCGATTTCCAAGAGAAGTTAGGGATGAAGTTACATTTAGGTCGCTGTTTAGATGAATGGCGTAATTTCAAACGCGGTCAAGGTGGTCTAAGGCTATAAGGGAATCTTGACAATCCACGGATAGTCTAAGTATCTTAAATATTACGATCAATATTTTGTAAAGTAACACCATGGAAGGAGAGTGTATGTTGAAATCCTGAAAATTTACGCAAAATAAGACAGTTTTAAGTTTTAGACGAGTTAAACTTAACTTTTTTTTCCCTAGTCAGCAATTTTAGCCAGATCATGGCTAATCATGTTTATCATTATTTGTCTTCTATTGCTAACTTTGGTAGTTGTAGCATTAGATTTACGGAGAAAAAATACGAAGGATTCCACCAAATTACTGTCATCAGTAAAACTGTGATTGGATTGAAGGTTGTTTGGTTTGGAGTAAATCGTTGATGAAAAACAAAAAGAGAGTGGGCAAAATAACAGACCGTTGCGGAACAACAGCATTTATATTAAGTTTTTCAGATGTGAAGCCGTCTACTAAAACACGAATCGAACGATTCGAAAGAAAGCCTTCAATCCATTTAGAGACCTACATAGACCAATAACTTGACATTTGGCTATTTGTTGAGCAAAAGTAACACAGCAAGTTTTATTCAACGCGTCTTTATTTCATTAGAGTATTACAAGAACTGATATTAAAATTATATAATGACATTAGAGTATTAACAAAGTAAGCAAACAAGAACTAATATTAAAGTGAGAGCTAACTGTATATGCTGTTTTAAGGTTAAGAAATAAAAATACAGGGGGAACTACTTAATATTTAATTAAACTGAACAAACAATTTAATTTCAACACTATTAAAGCTGCGTGCCATACTCGATCAAAAGCTTCCGAATAATCTAAAGTAACAATATCAGCCTCATCAGAATTATGTAAGGTGATATTGAGCTTTTCGCAAAGGCTATCTGAGATTATGTTTTTACTTTCAAGATATTTCGAAAGTTTCTCATTAATTTTATACTTTTCATAACTTTGGAGATGAGAGAAACAATAGCTATATGTCTATAGTTTGTGAAATCACCTTTTTCACCTATTTTTTGGAATTGGGTGAACGTGCGCATTTTTGCATTGACTGGGATATTGACCAATTGAAAAGGACAACTGAAACAAGCTCCACAGTGATTTCGAAATGACGAAGGCAGTTTTTTTCAGAACCTTTGTCGGAATTCCATCAGGTCCGATAGATTTATTTAGATCAATATATGTTATATAATTAGAGTGTACATATACATTGTAATAATACAATGCATTGCAATTATGACAATGCCCATACAAAATCGAATCCTTAGAGAAAAAGAAAGTTAGGTTTACGAAATTAGCTTTAAAATTAAGTCAACTTAATTATTTGTAGAATTACCATGAAAAAAAATTTGCTCCAACTATGCTGCAAATATTTTTAGGACGTTTCCGAACATCTCGCACTTGCACTTGATACTCGCACTAAACCTGTCAAATCGCACTTGATTTGTTGTCAAAATTTTAGTGTAGTCTCAAGTACACTTGTTAAAAGTGAAAATAAAAAAAAAATTTAGTGCGATTTGACAGGTTTAGTGCGAGTATCAACTGCAAGTGCGATAGGTTCGAAAACGCCCTTAATGTCATTCACAATATATATAACAGAAAAATAATCTGTCTCAACAATTTTAAAGATCAAATCACCATTTTGTATTAAAAATTATCTTATCTGCAAATCTGCCTAAATTTTATTGTTAGTAATTAAATTTTCTTGACTTTTAAAATTGCTTAATTTTTAATATAACTGGTAAGGTAGTAGACAAAATCTTATCCAAAAAATTATAGTTTTTTTTTTATAACTGTATATATACATGTCAGTCTATTGCTTATCATTTTTATTTCGCAGGTCTATGATAAATATTAAAAATTTTTATATTTTCATAAACTACTGTTTTATAAAACTTTTGAATTGAAGATATAAAATTTTGTATATATTTTTCTTTCTACTACTTTCCTCCACTCCTCCACCGCCCCCCAACTTTTTGAAGTTCGTTATGTTGTTTTTTTTTCTTCCAAAATTCATTTCAAAATATATTTTTATTTTGATATAATGGAGATAATTTTAAATTTATATATATATATTTTTTTTTTGAATGTATGTTGAATAAAAATAAAATGTTGTTAATGTGTATGTGTGTGTGTATGTATATGGGAAAGAATAACTGGAAAGGACTTTTTAGGCGATAACATGTTATCCTTTTAACTTGAATTGCTTTCTATTTATTTTATTTTTTTTTTCTTGTTTTTGTTTTTATTCTACCGAAAATTTAATCGCCAACTTTTTGTGTACAGTGGTTAACAGTACATAGTTTTTTTTTTTCTAATAAAATTTTCTAAAGCTGAATAGTTTGAGTTTTGCATTTATCAACTTTTTGAGGGTTGGAGTGGGATAATGGTAAATTCCTCTCTACAATGTAGGAAAGTAAAAATGAAATTAAAGTTGTATGGAATTGTATGTGAGTTTGTCTAAATTTTGCAACATAAAAAAACTTTTTTATTTTTTGTTGTAGAAATTTAACATGTTTTTTTTTTATTGTTTTTTTTTTGTTTTTCTTTTGTTATTGTTGGACTGTGTTGTAATACTGGTTAATTGCTTTTGGCTTTTTAAATGCGGTACAAAAGTGTTAATAAAATATTTTGTGAGAAAAAGAGGAAGAAGAAGAAAAAAAAGGAAAACTTTTTAAGTGATTTTATTCAAATTTTAAACTAGAATGCGATCTCTTTTAAATCTTAAGTTATTTTTTTTTTTATTATTTTCTTTTTATTTTATTAGTCTAGATAGAAATTTTTTTAAGAAGTATAGAGAAAATTTAAAGAAAGTTTTTGAAGATGAATTGGAATTTTTGAAATCAATTAGGTAAATTTGTTTTAATTACTCATTTCGAAAATTTAAGTTTAAACTTTTTTTTTTTTATACAGATTCAAAGGTTTTTGATTAATCAAAAATTTTAAAGTTTAGAAAAAGTGCCGTTAGTCATATTTTAAGGGATTTTTTTTTCTAATATTGAAATTATTGCTTAGTAAGTTTAAATTGTGTGACAACGGTGATGATTTGTATTTACAGGGAGTTTTGAATATAACTATTAATGGAATGCTTTCTTTCTTCTTGAAAGCCATTGTGCCGTACTTTAGTCACTGGATTGATTTGGTTGGATCGCAATTGAGAAAAATAAACTTTGTTGGTGTTATGTTGAAAACTTTGACTTTGGAGATGGAATATAATTTTTGAAAATGTTCACTCTCTTGTGTTTTTAGTATTCTTGACCTAAAACTGCTCGTTTTTTTTTTGTAAACAATCGGTGGCTGGAATAGAACTTTTTATACTTATGGACAGTTGCGATATGAAAAATTGGTAAAGAAAATAAGTATATTGAAGTATTGTGAATCTTCTTTCTTTAACTTTGCTTCTGTAAGCTTAGAAGGCCATTAGGAGCTCCAGTCACTTATGCCTGAGTGTGGAAAACGAACCCAATAAACCCCACTTGTATTTTTTCCGTTATAACCAATCTACGTTGATTGACTAATGACTTTTTTTTTGTAAATTTGTTGATCGTGGGTTTAATGAAATTATTATAGCAATAGTTACCGTGGAGGATCGCTATCAACATATTAGATACCGTGTAAGAAATAGCAATAGGTTCCGCGTGGAAAGATTATTTGGTTATATTAATCTTTCTAAAAGGAAAGTTAACTTCTGTAAAAAAAACTTTTATATACTGTCATATTAATGCTAAGAGCAAGCACATACGAAGTCTGTAACTAGCAAAAGCCTGTTTCAATTTGAAGTGGTAAACACAATTGCGACTACCGACGAAAAATTCGCGACGAAAAAATTAAAATACATACGCTCTTATGTATATGCTCACAATTCCAACTACAATCGCTCAACCACATTTTCGTTGTCATCGAAATAAGGCTATTTTCTATTTTTTTCGCTTTATTTGGATACATATATAAATTTAGATTTATTAGCGATGTATTTGGATCTGATGATGCTACAAATAAAAATTAATAAATTATTCAAAATGATTTTTTCATTTTGAAATTCCGCCGTTTGCTTTTCTGTTTTGTTTGTTTATTTTTATTTTTCGTTTCGCTGCAATTGTGTTTCATTTGGCGAAAAATAGTGAGCGAAGCGAATTTCGTTGGTAGTTGGTGGTCGGTGGTCGCAATTGTGAAAAAAATTAAAAATAAACTACCTGTCGTAGACCAGTTTGTGGGGTTTCGTTCTCTTGAGTCGACGAATATTGTTGTTTATATCAAGAACTGCTTCTTTAATTTCAAAACAAAATAATATTTTATAGATTTTATAAAGCAACTATGCATAATATTATATGCGTAACAACATTGACATATTTTCAGTGAGCGTGTGTTAAGAAAAATATTGTCAATTAAAATTGAACGTGTAGATAGCTATACGCTCAAGATTAAAAGCATCAATACGTACAGTAGTAGGGACGGGATAGTAACTGAGAAAGAGGAAAAGTACATGATAAGATGAGCGATAAGATGATGCACATGATAAGATGAACGATAGGATGAATAAGTAGCCCAATGGACGATAGATGGCACGATTGACAATAGGTGGCATAAATGTGACTATGCATGATAGCAAAAGTAAATAGCAACGGGACCAACGGGACCATCATTTTGTAAAAATATCTGAAAACTGTGCTAAATCTATTGTTTTCATCCATAACAAAGTTAACCTTTTTTTCAACTTGATATTAATATAAAAAATTCTATAAGACACGACCCGATGCTTTAATCGATTTCACCAACATACCAATAAAATCTCGTGATCAAAATATAGTATTATTATGGTTTTGGTATACAATAGAATATATTCAACAAATTCAATTACTCAATGAGAGAGAAATAGGTATAAATGAAAATCAAATGTGCACAATCATACTTAGTAATATGGTGCACAATCATACTATGGTAATATTGATAAAGATATATGAATATGATGATATTGAATGAATTGGTTTGGTAAGTTGTATATAACATTCATATGCATGTATACATAATTTGTGTGCTTGGATTTATTCGTTCGCTTAGATAGTAGATTGGCGAGTAGATTTATCACTGGAACAATTTTGATTCTGTGGCACCACGATGAACATCTTTGGTCTAATAAGTGTGTTAGTCTATGGCGGTGGCCACTGTTATCTATTTATTATTATTTAATACTTTGTAAAGCAGATTCACTGTTTTGTGACAAATTTTAAATGATTAAAAAATTAATTTTTTCAAAAAAATTTTATTACAATGCATCCGAATGGTAAAATTGAAATTAACAAAAATAATTTAATTCTCGACCACTTAGAATAATATATCTACATTTTGTGCTTCTTTTAATGCTTCCCAATTTCAAGAATAATTAATTCATCTCATCTTCATTTTCAAGCTTGATTTACAATAGTTTGGAAAATATTTGATATCCAATTTAAAGTGTTATTTTGATACAGCACTGTAATACCCTGTTATATATTAAAAAATTATCTAACTCTCACAATTGAACCTAAAAGAAAATTAAGGCATAATGTTTAATATAGTTATAACCATGACCCAACCAAAATTATTAATTGAAGTACATTTACAGGATTTCCTTCCTATGCCCCACGGATGAGGTTTGCAGGACAAATGATGATGACCTATACAGGAAACAAAACTGAATCGATATTGTCAAAATTAAAAGCTGTTTAGTTTTTAATTAATTAAATCCATTACATTCTGAAATTAATTTCCTTTAATTATCCAACGAATGCAAAATTGTGAAACATGGAAGTCAACAAAATTTAAAAAATGGACCGTTAAATAATGGTGGGTTTATTAAACATGACATGTTTTGGTTTTTGGTGTTAAAATTTTTTTAATGAAATTTAATATCAACAATGTTTATACCATTTATATATAAAAATATGGTGTATGTATGTTAGATTATAAAAATTTAAGAAAAAAATATATTTTTGAAGAATATTTTTTAAAATCATATTTCTAGCCCAGAAGTAATATACAACCTAAAGGAACTTCTCATAACATTTTTTATCAAATTACAACATTTCGTTTGCCATTTTTTACGCAATTTGCTCCTTTTACTCCTTCATTATTATATACTCATACGCATATGTCTGAATTTGTATTCTATATAATTTAAATATAATCATTTATATATATAGGGTGTTGCGGAAATAACATATTATATACAATATATATTTGACATATTTAATTTATTAATTTTTCTACTATTAATATATATATGTATTAAGTGAATCATCTTTGCAGAATTTTGTCAAATTAAATTTTTGTCATTAGTTCATTAGAACCCTTTCTTGTCGGTTTGAAATGCAATTAGTTCAATTTTTAGAAGACAAAATATCTATGTACAAAACTTAAAAATTCTTTTCTATATCCTATATACACAGCCTCGTAGTAACAGCCATAAGTATATCCTGTGTTATATACTATACAATATTCCCCATATTCTAATCTGAGATATATAGCCTAATTTTTGCTGTTGACTGACGCGGCAATTGACACCTTGACTTCACTTTATATATCCAGAGTAACCACGAAAAAATGTTTGATTATTATTGCAAAAGTCTCACAGATTCTCGACAGTCATCAAATTTCGGATGTTTTGCGCGCTTATTAAGCAACCAGTGGCTGCTTAGTATACATATTATTGCTCTAAAGTTTATCTATTGATTATGAAGTAATTTAAATTAATTTCCTTTTATCGATTTATTTTGGTTATTGTTCTATCAGGACCTTTTGCACCATCTAGTTTTATACTAATCGTAGTTTACCTACTAAAATCTCTTTAATGGGTGTACGGATGGCGGTATTATAAGGCAGATATTGATACTCGACTTTTCTACCAAGACCATTCGCTATCTCCGTTTGTCTATATATGCTTAAATCGGCATGAAAGCAGTGAAATTTCACTCTATACTTCCTGGAAAGCGGTCTTAAAGTAATACAGATACTAGAAGTGATTCTATAGAAACATTTTAATACCGTAATCGTCGGGTGATTGTAACTATATCAGCTAGCTAAGACTGGATATTATGATAACAATAACTTAAAACCTTCTGCTATTGCGAGTATTTTCATATGGAAGACACTACTATATATTAACAATAAAAATATAATAGATTTTCTTATATTTAATCTTTTAACAAAAACTTTACTTGAACACCTTCATGTGTGAACCATTCGCGCGTAGCGTAAATGGCTAACGCATCGTTATTAATTATCGAATTAACATTTTAATCTAATTTGAAAGTTATACATATAAAAAAAGTTCGTTCAAATTTGTAGCTTGGTCTTGTATAAAAAATGATATAAAGTATCACTAATACTATAATTATAATGTAATTTTAATATAATGTGGAATGCAGACTAAGACTATATAGCAGCAAATTGTAATTATAATATAACAGATCAGTCAGTATAATATTAAGTCTATCAAAAAATATACTACAAACACCGAACTGATTCTTAAGTCTATAGGATATTATCAAATTTTGCGTCTTTTAGCATTAAGATAACTTTGGCTACCATCATTATTATTTTCATCTACCATAATTAACAATATCATCTCTTTGATCGCTACAGTATCAAATAATGAGTAAGAAATTATAATAATAATAATTATATATTAAAAAATTTTCTGTGACATCCTGTTTATATGATATATCATATTTATGTACACCCAACCATAATATATAAAATGTATATGTTGAAATGTAAATGTAAAATAAAATAAACATGAATAAATATTAGCTATGCAAATTTCTTGAGGCAATTTTTCTTCATATAATATCGGTCTAATATGTTTCATATTATTTTCATAGGTTTCATAAGACATAGAGAATACCATTTTTCATAATATTATATGATATCCTTTTGAGCATTAGTAACAACAACAACAACAATAAATACAGTAGCAAATAATAACAAAAAAAGGATGCAAAATAAAATATGTCTAAGGAGGATTGGTGAAAAAAAAAAAAATATCGAAAATAATTGTGTGTTTATCAGAACTACAAACTTAACTATTCACACACACATATGTGTTAGGTTGTATGTTGGAAGTAAAAAAAAAGGATGCGAAGTAAATTATGATGAATTACTTTTTATAAATAAACCTTTATGACGAATCCTTTTTCATTTTATTCTTTTTAATTTTTTTGTTTTTTTTTGCTCTTTTAAAATATTGCCATTTTTATTTATATGAAGTATGTTTTAACCTTTGGGGGGTACATATACAAAAATACAAGAAAAAGAAAAAAAAAAAGTGAAAATATAAAAACATGAATATTTGAGCTTAAATTAAATCACCCAAACATAATTAACTGGCCATAAACACGAAGTCATTTATTATTTTTTATTTTGTTTTTTATTTTTTGCAAAGTATCTTTTTTTGGTCTTCTAAGTTTTTTTAATTTAACTTTTTTTTTCTAATGCAATCACTTTTGGATTTGTTAACTCATATTTCCTTATATTTATTTTTTTTTTTTGTTTTTTTAAGTTTAAATAATTTTGTGCTTTAAAGTTTCTGATTTGAGCATTTCAATCTTTTAGCATTGTGAATTTAAAGTAAATCGAACGTTTTTTATCAAGACAGTATGTAAATTTAATTTTTTGCCCAACACTGACGGGGTTGCAGAACAAAAATGAATAAGTATTTGGCGTCAAGATAAAAAAATCAAATTATACGCAAATATTATTTTAGATCCTGTTGGATCATTATGAAACAAATAACAAGAAGAAAGAGGTGATGGATACAAAAGACAAAAATGGATACCATAGATTCAGAAAACTCACAAGCGATGTAGGACGTAAGATTCAAATGCCATACAATTTTCAAGGGAGTAAAAACAGTTGAAAAGGTGGTGAAAAAAACGGATTAGTATTATTCAATATTCAAAATATTTGTCAAATACTGAAACAATGATACGAGTCAAAATTAAATTGTTAATAATTAAAAAACGTAAAACATTTCATTTTAGTACCCCAGTGGTTAGTACAAAATATTATTTTTCATAATTTATTTACTAATCTATCTCACTGGTACGGATGCTACTATAGTATTGAATAAATGTATGCTTCTCTAAACATCCCTTTATGGACACCTCTATCTTGATTGAGCTCTCTTCAGTCAAAAACACTAAATGTGGAAAAATCTACGGGTAATTTTGGCTTCGAAGAAACTTACATTAAAAATGGATTTCTGTAAATCATTTTATTTCTAGCTAAAATTCTAAATGTCCGATTTTTGTACGTTGGGGGCTTATTTAATTTGTAGATTTTCTGATAGCTTAAACTGGTACAAAAAACTAAGATTTTAGTTTGGCTTGCTATTTATTAATAATTTATTTAGAGAACAGTTATATTGAACAGTTTTATTTAGAACATAATGTTCAGAAAAAGTGGCAGTCATATACGGCTATCTTCTGGATGAGATATGCAAATATAAAATCATAGTTATCGAAGGTATAATTTAGTGTGTATAAAAGTTGCAGTAGGGTGAAAATATGCTGTTAACACTACAGTGGATGCTTCGAAAACAGAACAAAGATTGCGTACCATAGAAATGCGAATCCTATGCTAAACCCGCGGTTATACTCTAAGAGGTTATACTCAACGCTCAGTTCTTTCTTCAATATTATTTATAATATTTATAAATTATCTCCTATCCACTACTTCAAACTAGATTCACAGCTTTGCTAATGATAGTACCATTGATTCCTTGTATTTCTTTGAAAAAGCTGTTGAAAGCTGCTGTAGAAAACGAAATAACATATCTTGTTCTATAAATATCGACCTTTAAAAATATATGACTGGGAAAGTGTATAAATAGTGTAAAATTTAATGCTTTAAAAACCATGAGTGCTCTCATATCAACAAAACAAAAATCATCAATCGAAATGCAAATATCGAAAATTTTAAAACTCTAAGAATTCCTTAGAGTTGAAAAAAAAACATGAGACTTTCGTGCCGCGATTATATTTTTTTTGTTGCGAAAAATGTTGCGAAATGTTTGGGATTCTTAAGCCGAAGTAGAAAATGTTTTACATCTTCCAACCTCCTATTAATATATGAGACATAGATTCGGCGTCGACTAGAGTATTTAGGGAGATATACCTAGTACCAGCCTACAGTACCTAGATAAGGTACAAAAGCGATCCATCAAAATTATCAATGATGGAGATGTTACACAATACCTAACATCATTAAGTCATCGCGGTAATATAGAAGCAGCCACTCTGACGAAATTAAAAATATTATGCCCAAAATTCCAGCGTGAGTATTACGCCTTCGTTAACAAATTTATAGTATACCCGCTTCCAAACAGAACTGTGAAATATTAAAATTCTTTCATCAACCGAACCTCTAAACTATGGAACACCTTATCATCTTTTGTGTTCCCACAAACATACAATTTAGAAATTTTCAAGAGAAGGGTCAATAAATGTCTTTTACCCTGTCGGGGAATTTTTGTACTAACTCTCCTTTTCTTAATTTTTTTCTTTTTTATTACTCTTTATACTGTCAAATTTTTTGTTTATCAGTGGGGTTAATAAATCACCGCCACCTTTGATTAGAAACATCTAAAAATAAACTAAACCAGGTACATGCTGTTAGTAGAAGGGCAAAAGTCATAAGTTAATACCTATGTTAATAGCTATACATTTAATATCTTTCTTTTTCTTTCCTTCATTTTTATATGGCTAAAATTTTGCGAAGGCAGTTAGGGCCTAATTATTTTGGCCTAATACAAAAAAAAGAAGAAACAAAAAACGCAACAATGAAATTCACGATATGTGTGACATACAGGTACTGTTCGCTTAACCTGCACTAGACGAAGAAGGGTCCCATCAGTAAGAATGGCTGAAGTTTGTTTGTCGAAAATTGAAATGACAAGCAAACAATATTCAGCGACCGTAAAGAATATCTGTCTAGAATTAGAACTGCCTAAGTGCCTATCACAAAAAGAATAAATTTAACTGTTTTATAACAAGTCCACAAAATGTGGGAAAAATATACTAGGGGAGAGCGAATATTTCATAATATTGTCCTGCAATACTCTTAGTGGGGCATATAACGAATAACAGAGATTGAACAGGATGTATAATATAAGTCACATTAGAACACAATCCGGAATAATAAAAAATATTTATATAGAAGTTCTCAGCTCACACTGTATGGTCCTATATATAGAATAGTTTATTTGAAATATGCTACTAAAATACCTTGTTAGAGAATATATTAAAATTGTTTACATTCTTTGCCAAATTAAAAAGTACCCTTATTACAAATTATTACAAAAAAATGCTGTCATATTCTTCACCTGAAAGTTCTTAAAAGAACAAAAAAAAAAAATAATAACAATAAGTTAATAAATTCTTTGTTTAATAATCTTGCAAGGACGACTCTTGAAATCCTTTTTAAGTTTTTAAATTCTTTAATATTATAAGAAAATTCTTCAAAATTTTCTTTAAAAGAAAAAAAAAAACAAAACAAAAAAAAAAAAAATTAAGGCGAGAACGCGTTAAGAAATTCAACTGGAAACAAAAAATTATTAAGATTCTTATCAAATAATTTTTTTTTTATCAACACACAACACACACAAAATGTTGCAGAACATTTTGAATCGAAACAAAATTATTGCAAACTAACTAACCCTTAACATTACACATTACTATATTCTATTGAAATTCATTTTTGTTTTTATTTTCATTTTGTTTTTATTTTCTCATTTTGCAATTTTTGTTTTTAATGAAAGTGCTAATAAAACAAACAAACAAACAAACAAATAAACAAACAAGTAAACATCATGTAACAACAATTTTTTACTTATTAATAATAACTAACCATATATGAAACAATAAACTAAACAAAACAACAGTAATAAACAGTATTTCCTCTGGTTCATACATGGTCACAGTGCCTGTACAAAATATTTGGTATAAAGCGGTAATAATTGACATACATTTATGTTGCTTAGCTTATTTAAGTAAATTTTGAGATGCATTTTGAATTGATATTATTTATACCGAAACATTTTCCATTACCATTCATTTTATTAGGCTGAAACAATTATTTCATTCTTTAGACATTTAAGATTCGCTGAGATCATGCTGACATATACAACTAATATCACAACTTATTTCGAACAGTTTTTAAGTCCCTCGGCTAAAAAAAACAAGTACAGCTACCTCTCAAGCTATATTTATCCTTGTTATTATCATTGGATAGGGAGTGTCTTTTCTGAAAATTTGAATATCAGGTTGTTCTTCAGCCTTTCAATTTCTAAGCAACGTAAAGAATTTCAGTCGGAAGCGATGCTATAAATGAAAGACATTGTATTACCTCTGGGAAAATTATCTGTATTCTTACAGATAATTTTACAGACAGTTAAGGTACAATTAAATCACTAGAATCGATTACGATTAACTCAAAAAGTGTTGCTAGAATTTGTTTTATAGAACTTCCGCAGTTCTCTTAATTGAATTACGGATCGGTTAAAAATACTTCTATTTGGAATGCTTGTTCACAATGATATTTTGTGAAATTGTAGCGCACTTATACTGTAGACATTTTGTGATACTGTCGCGCACCATATTTCAAAATTAATTTATATCGAATTATAATTTAAAAATATAATTTAACACAACTAACTAAAGAGAACCCAATTTTAGAGGTTAGTCCGGAAACGAGTAATCTGGATACACCTTTAGCCATGAAGAAGCAATCAAAGCATTCAAAAACAGATTATTGAATATATCGAACAGTCATTCAACCTGATTTGTTGCTTGAACAGATGTTCGATGGCAGATAAAGTTAAAATTGTAATAATGGTTAATAATGTCCGCAACAGATAAAGCAGGAAGTAGAAGAACTATGTGACAGATAAGTTGTGACAGTGTAACGACAGATAAGTTTGAACTTACCTCTAATGATTGAAGAGTATAGAAGAGAAATAAACTGTGCTGCACCGACTGTACCGACCTGCTCAATATCATGTAAAGAAAACCTAAGAGTCTGATTTGGACTTATGATTTTTTGATTTTTCATTGCTGATTCGGTTGGAAACTAAAGTGGTGGTTGAATCGCATTAAGGTATTTAAAAGACAAAAATTCTATTGGAGAAAATGAAAAAACTAAAAAAAAGCCATTTTTTTATTTATTTATTTTAGAATTGAGAGAGCTTGGATCTTATTACAATCAAAATGAATTTTACCGCACCAAAGGGGATGTATGACGTGAATTAACTGGTATAAAAATAATTATACTATAACGTTACGATAATTATATTACAAGATCAGTACTGGACACATGCCGTATTCGATTCGTATACGATCAATATGTAAAGAAGTTTTGCCGAAAGTTGTTGACGATTTATGAAGGTTTGCGTTTACCAAATGAGAAAAAAAAATAATCATTGGTGTTAAATCCATAAATTTTGTTGTATACCAATGACTTAATATGTCTTCAACTGTAGAATGCATGCGCTTAAATAGAGTGAAAGTAATAGAATGTGAAATTAGGCAAACATGTTTTTAAGAAAGTAAGAAGTAAGTAAAAATGTTATTCTTTTCTTTTCTTTTACTCTATTCAGAGCTTATAGTTAATACATTAAAAATATACTATGGTTCTTTACTTATTACAATCACTGTATTCTGTGGAATGTATGGTTATACCAAGATTTGGTGTAACTTTAACTCCATGACTCAATCATTTGAATATACGAAAAGGGGATGTTAGTAAGTGTTATTGAAAAGTGAGATGCATACCACATCATCTACCCTATTTTATGTATACATCATCCCAAAAATTAAAATTGTTGGATTGTTCATAAGGAACAATTCAAGTGCAATGAAGAAAATAAAAACATCATCAGAAACAAAACGAAAATTCATAGAGGGGTTGTTGTGTAGATTGTTTTCAATTTGATTCGATATGCTATTTCCTTTTTGTGACTCAAGTAAAGCAAAATAAAGTAAAAAAGAAGAGAAAAGAAAAAGGGGTAAACTGTAAAAAATAAACACAAACATGGCATATAATCAATTTATGCCGATTTCAAAAGGTATTTAAAAAAAAAACAATTTTTTTTTTCTTCTTCTTTTTTGGAATAATTAGGTCTACTTTTACTGGTTGATGACGGTAGAGGATGCAAAGATGTTTATGTAAGTATGTATATTAGTTGGATGTGAAAAAAAAAAACAAATTTTGTGTAAAAACAGAAAAACAAAAATAGCTTGACTGTACACATACAGCGTACACACTACACCAACAAAATAACAAAGAAAAAAAATTATTTTTTAAGTACTTTTTATGTATTTTAGGTTTTGTTAAAATTTATGGGTAAATAATTATGAAACTACCATTCTTGAGATTTTATGTAAAGTCACGCGTTATTCAAAGGTCATACAATTAGGAAAAAAAAAACAAAACAAAATATAAAAATAAATCATTTAATGTACAGATGTTGAACTAATACCATGTAAGTTGTAGAGTGAGAAATTGTACTGTAGAGAGAATAACAAATGTACTAAAGAGGGAATTCAAAAAATGGGGAATTCATAAATTTCATAATTTCAGTTTAATTAATTTTTGTTTTCTAAATAGTGGTGTTGAATAATAACGCTTCGAATAAATGTTGACCTTACAATGTTAATAATTTAAATGGAGGTCTCTCTAGAGATTTCGAAGAAGAATTTCTAACTAAATTCTATCGAAAATTATTGTTTTACTGTTTTAAAGCTTCAGCAACATGCAAATTACTACAATAAGTAGCAACTGAAAGGAATATATTTGAAAATTTTATAACAAATAGCGCAAAGAAATATAATGTAACAGCGTGGGCGGGGCAGATTAGAATACATCTGCAATCCAATAGATCAATAGAGAGAATTAGAGCTTAGTAAACATTTTTTCTTTCAAAAGTTATAAAATTATATTTTCGATCTTTTACAGTTGCGTGTACTCAGTAATTAAGTAGTTTTTTCAAGGTGTATATCTAAACACTTTTACATGGTTGGGGTAAATACATTGAACCATTAACCATTGATCATTTAATGAGCAGATATGCCTGTCAGATATAAACTTATTGGTTTATCACTCATATTTTAAAAAAATTAAAATGGATCAACTAATTGATAGCATTTTATTAAGATAATGAACGGTTTGTCGCAAAGAAGTAATTGCGATTGTACTACAGTGAATCCTCCTACAGCTGCTGTAAACCACAGAACAGGTCAATCACAGGTTTTGAAGTTATGGTGTATTTTATGTAGTGATGTCGAGTTAAAAACCGAAATAAATGTATTGAAGGTAAATTTTGTCTCATATTATGTACAGATAGGGTTACAGCGTAATAATGGTGCTGATGATTTTGACCTTTAAAGTTATAAAAGAGTGACATATGCCATCGAAGCGTGGACACTAATATTTATTTTTTTTTTTTTATTTATTATTTTATTTAGTTCATATAAAACTATTTATAATTACAATAATATGTAATAAATAAAATTTAAATCGTTATAAAATTTCTGATCATGAAACAGAAAGCAGCAGCATAAAATCATCAAAGCAAACCTGAGAATATTTCCAAATTAATTTATATCGAAAATAAATAATATCAACCTAAACAACCCAATCAAAGATGAAGAAATATTTCATTTTGTTAAAATGTACCATCCTTGATGGTCAAGAAATATAGTAAAATTAGATGACAATAGAGAATAGTGTAAAATATTCCATCCCAATCATACATCACCCATAAGACAACCAATATCGATAATATTCGCATGAAAAGTATGTCGCAAGACGTGGGGATGTGGTGAAAGATTTCGAAGGGTCAGAAAAAGTGGAAAAATTTAATGAGGAAAGCCAATAGTACTAGTAATACTATGTAAAGTGTAAAAAGAATATTTTTGTGTTATCCTGATTGTTATTGGATATAATTTTGAAAATATTTCGTCGTGTGGCGTTTATTAATAAAATCTACTCCATTAAATCGCTAATTTGTTTCTTCATTTGCCACAATTAAACAATTTCCCTTCAAATATCATAAAATTGGGTTCCACAAAACTATAATTCCTCCTCTAGAATAAAACATTCAAACTTTGAGCTTACAATTAATCTTATGTGAGAGTAGGATAAAGGGATAGAAATTTCCGAACCATTTTTTAATAGAATTGTATTTCAATTAACTGCAACAACAATAAAAATGTGTTTTTTTTTTAATATTTTGAAACTTGAAAAGGGAAAAAAATGTTTGATATGAAAAAAACATTCAACTTTTTATCTTACAAATCTTAACTCAAAAACTTCTTTTTGCTTAGAAGAGAACACTAAGACCTGGGTTGAGCAAATCGTACATAATATTATATAAGTAATCTTTTACTATTGTGTTTAATGTTGTGTAATTTTTTACCGTGTCGTATCATTGTTTTTTTTATATTTCAATATTTTAAACACTAGAAATTGATAATAAAAAACAGAATAATCTTAGATCAAAAGAAAAAAAAAAAAAACAAAATAAACAACAAAAAAGTCCTAGACCTTAAATGAAACCATAAATTATACTTTTTTTTTTGTTTGTGTCATCTTGACAAACTCTAAACAGATTCGAATTGAACTTTATTGCGAAGTCAATGAAATTTTTTTTTTGCAATATTTTAAAAAAAAACTAAATAACATAAAAAAAAAAAAAAAACAAAAAAAACAATTTGAAATAGTTACAAAAGGACAAAATACAAATAAAAATCAAAATACACAAAATACATTTACCAACACATATGCACATAATATTATATAAAGAGTAAAACAAAATTATCTTTTGTCATATCAATTATTTCTGGTCGAATTTCTCATTGAACTGTAAATAATGTCCTTCATATTTATATTTATACACTCCACTGTATAAATGGAGGGATGTACTCTTTTGTATGTGTATATGTGTATTTATTTGAAAAACTCGTTAAAACTAAAATATTTCTGTTATTTTAGATAATTTTAAAAGTTTTTCAATTTCTCTATTCTTCTTTTAAACAATTTTTTTTTTTATTTTTTTCAATTTCCTTTCTGTGTTTAATTGTATGTATGTACATCGTGTTTTTATGTTGACATGTTATTTTACTACAAATGTAGTAAATCTACTACATTTTAATTATGTGGGTAAGTTAAAAATTTTATTTATAATTTTATAGCTGGAATTTATGACAATTAAAAACTGAAAAGTCATTATAAAATATTGGAAAATATTAATAGTTCTTTGATTTTATAGATGCATTGTGATTTGTGATGACTTTTTGAAGGGAAGAAGAGTTTTTGTCATAATTTGATTATCAGTGGCTTTCAAAGTGTGGTAAAACTGTAAAATTTACCATGTAGCATCTTCCAAAATTTATATTAAAAGCTCTTGATTTTGTAGACTATTCCAAAATGTTCAAAATACATAGTGGAAATGTAAAATAAAAGCAGAGTGTGTAGCAAAAAAAATTAGACTACATTTTGTATACATGTTATAGATAGGGTAACCAGAATTAATTAAATAGGTTAGCGTATTATATTTTCGGCGGAAAAATAACTTTATTGCCAAATTTTAGCAAAATATGTTAATAAAATATACATTTCCACCGAAAATATGTGCTGTGCTGACCTATGAAGATCTGGCAATATTAATTTTCATGTAACAAAAGATAGGCCAAAAGTAAATTTATCGAAAGAAAAACAAAAAGCATGAGGTTAATAGCGATTTATGTTATAATTCAAATGTCAAAATGTCAAATTGGTATTCTAAAATGTAGCAAAAGCTTTATTATATATTTTACAATGAAGTGGTTATAAAATCTTCAAACGATAGTAGAACTATATTTAAACTGTATTAAAACGTTTTACATTACCATTTTGGAAGTCACCCTATGGCCTATGTCAACACAGTTTTGCAGAGTATGTCACACTTATGTTCATAGAGTATTCAAAATTGCCTTTATGTGTTTCAACACAATTTAAGTAATAATTTTTAAATATCGTTTTCAAAATTAAAACGGTCTGATATTATATTAAGCTTGTATTATACACAAGTGTGGGGCAGTATATACATATATTATATGTTAGTATTTATATATGTACATATATATATCAAAAAATTTCATATCCAAATAAAAATGTTGTTTAACAATTGTATTCAATAATAAATATAGCTCCATGACTTATTACTATAGTACAATAAGGGCATACGTAAGAATCTTGAAATCGGAATGTTAATGTAGGAACCCATTCAACTTGTTAATAATAAATATTTACTTAGAAAATTAATAAAATAAGAATTTAAGTAAATTACGGTAAGTTGGGTAACTATGAAGTTTTTCAATTTAAATTAAGACATACAAAAAAAAAATATTGTAAATGTCATTGGGGATCATGGTATCTGGGGACGAAAATGAAAATGATCACTGTTGATATATATATTTTTTTTTATATTGTACTTAGAAGGAAGAAAATTTGTGTACCACTTTTGTTTCTAAGTATTTTTTTTTTTTTTACACTTTTGAAAGTAACAAGTTTTATTTTATTTAATTTGTTACCAGATTTGTTACTCTCAATTTATTGTATCCCAATAACAAAGGGTACTAGACCAGGTTGAAAAACCAATAAAGCATTTTTTTTGCTTCATCGAGAATCTGAAACCAGTCTTCCTACCTACAGCACCACCCAGCATGTTATCTTGTAGCCAGAAAATCATCTTTTTACCTATACTTCTATATAATAATCTTATGTTATAGCTCGTATGTTTATCAATTGGAGCAGTTTTTAATTTATTTTTCTGCATGTTTGGAGTACTTTTCTATCATTTAACATTTTTGTCAAGCTACCTATGTAAGTAAACAAATTAAGTATTTAAAGTATGCACGTGAAATAAAAAATTACCTGGAACAACCCATATTTTTGACATCGTGAAAGGAGCATCAAAATGTTTGTGATACTTGAGTTGATGTAAAACTTCCTTTCCAGCTTGGGATTTTCTTAATATCAATAAATCGTTTATACGACCTATAAGGTGGAATACAATTCACATATTTGGGCTGACGCGCTTCCGAGGAAGTCATTTTAACGTCGAGCCAATTGTAACTTTGTCCTTAGGTTCACTTGGACATCGTCCGATACTTGGTAGGTGTGAGCACATGCTCAATAGAAATCAAAGAACGACTGAAACGGTTGGGTGAAACGAGAGGAGCCGCAGGTCCCCACCTCTACACAGTAGAACTACCTAGATGGGATATAACAGATTACGGAAACTCATACATACTTCGGACTTCACGAATGTGGAATCATATACCTTCTAATGTGTTTCCACATTCAAATAACATCATAGTGTATAACTTACCGGAAAACATCAATAACTTTATTCTGCAAATTCCAATCAATTCCCCCCAATAACTTGCTTCTTTCTTTCTATGCTGTTCTGTCCCATCCAATCGGTAAGTAAGTACTAAAGGTTACATTCTGCTGTTTATAATAAAATATAATGTTGGAAGCACAAAAATGTTAGCGCTTCTGATTTATTTATTTCTTTTACTGTTTTTACTTTAGGAGTTAATTCTTCTACATCAGACAAAAGTGCTGACCAAATATAGAAATTTATGTAACCAATTTTAATTTTTAATATTTATATCCTGAGTAATTTCTATTTTAGTCCAATATGGATTTTAGTCCCTTTAAACCAACAACCAAAATAGTTATAACTAGACATTCGTTCGATTAAAATGTTGTGCATCTTAACGGTATCGATGTTAGTAAAATTGTTTTGTTCTGAACGTCTTCAGACTTATGACAAAAATTTCATTGAAGTAAGTAGTGTACTTAACCATTTTTATTTTGATGCAGCTATACAAAAGCTATGGATCGATGGTTTTGGGTTTGATATCAATTATTGCGCAGTGTAGAAGCGGAGTATAGAAGTATCACATCTCCCAATCGTTTAAGGTAAGTCTGAAAGGGATAGATAGTAAATTTAACTGTATCAACGTGGGGTTGCAGATCATTTAGATTGTCAACCAAAAGTATTCTATCATCTCGTTATTGTAATGAGTTTTCTTCACAAAATTAACCACTTGTTGAAAAATTTTTTGAGTATAAGTTGAAAACCTTAACGAACACTTTAACTAATAGTCAGATTGATGTTGGCTATGATGTCATCGATTCGAACTTCTGTAAATTTGTTACTAGTGAAAAATTCTAAACAGTCAGAATAAAGAGTAATAAAGAGAAAAAGAATGAATAGTAAGACAATCTGTATAGTTAATTGGTCGATCTATGACTCTAGAACAGTTCCAAGCTTAAATTACTTTTTTAAAGTTTAAAAGTGGTATTTTTTATGGCATATTGAACTTTTAATACCGGATTTAGGTTTTTGAATGAACTTAAATTTTTTTCTAATAACAATTCAATGAGTTTTCAAGTATAAATTTTCTAATATTACGAATTATCTATTTATATTTTCACCATAAAATATAATAAAAACTAACTAAAAAAAAAAAAAAAACAAAACAAAAAAAAAAAAATGACAATACTGACAACTCACATAGCTGAATTTTTTTTTTCTATTTCTTTTCCTTTAGAAAAATCTACATCAGCAGATGATCTAAAAGTTTACCAACAGTTTATGCGATTTTGTTTGTATTTTTTGTTTTTTCTGTTTTTTTTTTTTAGTAATTTCCTTTTTTTTAAGCTTAAAAAATCCATTTTTTTTTATATGTGTTTGTAACAATTGACTAAATAACTATAATTTTTTTTTTCAATATTTCTGCAGAAAATATAATATGACGAAGACTTCATGTTTACTTCATTTCCGTTTGATGGAGAAATTTTGTTTTTTTTTTTTTTTACTTTTTTTGAAATGTTTATAAAATTGCAATTAAGGGGGAATCCGGGTAATAGTTTTTTTTTGTGTGCTTTACTTTTTAAATAAGGGCTAATTTTGTTTTCTTTTGGGGGTTGTTAGAGAGTGATTTAATGATTGTAGGATAAATTGTTTTTTTTTTTTTCATTTGTTTTTATAGAAGAGATTTTTTGGCAATAAAATTATAATTTTTAGCATAACATTTTTAGATGTATTAAAAGATTTGTGTCAAAGTAGAAATTATGGGTCGATAAAATGGTTTTTTAAATGAATAATCTAAGGCTAATGAGTGAATTTTTAATGGTGGAATTCTTTAATGTAGG
This sequence comes from Argyra leucocephala, assembly GCA_963942445.1. Classification (NCBI taxonomy): domain Eukaryota; kingdom Metazoa; phylum Arthropoda; class Insecta; order Diptera; family Dolichopodidae; genus Argyra; species Argyra leucocephala. The sequence goes on along the minus strand of OZ012681.1, from coordinate 4,289,563 downwards.
ACTAACTGATGGGTCTTTCAATGGCAATGTGATATGATCAATGATTTCGAATTCAAAATCTATATTAATAGAAATAAATTTTATTTACATGGACACGGTAACTACCCTGGGATTTTTAATTCCAGAAAAAAATATATACAAACAAGTTTTAAATTCCATGAACAAATTGACGGTCAATTGATAAAGATTTGTAGTTTCTATTGTAGAATCTTGGAATTTGTCTTTCAATAAGCCGGTAAGTGCGGTAACGGTATGGGTTAGTTAAACGTCTGGATCGCAAAACGTGTAATATGCTTACAAACAGTCTAATGGAGGAAGAAGAAAAAAAGGAAGGTTATGCCTGATTTATGTAGTCAGACTTTCGCATATCACTTCTTATCATCATTTGCATTGATTTTATTTGGTTAAGTTACTAGTATTTGGTAGAATTTAACCCTTTTCTTGGCAATTTCGTTATTACTCATTAGGAAATTTTTAAGCGCAGCTGATTGGAAACAAAAAAGAAGCTCTTCCATTCTCATTCATAGGAAATATTGAAATATAACATTGAAGTGTCGTTGATACAACAACAAATAGAAAACATATGCCTTTGCAGTAAAGTCTCTACCTATATTATAATTTATTAAAATTCGGGAATTCCCCAAATCGTGATTTTATTTCTTTTTGTCAATTTTGAATTGTTTCAGTTATAAAGTGGAACTGAAAATGTAAATAAATAACAAATATAAGTGAATATTTATGTTAAGTAAATAAAATCGTATTAAATAAAAACATATTATAACATTACTAGGCGCCCCTGCTGAGTAACTATAATTTAAGTTGAAGCCAAATTTAAAGTTTTTAACAGAACAGCAATTTACGTACTGACATACGCTTCTCACGTTATAGTAGAAACCACTCATGTTTTCATAAAAATTTAGAGGTTAGTAAGTTTTATTTAGGAAACATAAATACTGCTCCCTCATATACTGTTTAGTTTCGACATATTCCTACACTTAGTGGCAGTTAATGGATAAAATCACTAAAAATAAAATATTTTTGTAATTAAAGTGGTGTATATACATCATATACATATTTTTAACCAAAACTGTATGATTACTACAAATGTCCAAAATATAGAAAACAATAATTTGAGATAGAATAAATTTTCTTTAATTATGTATACAAATAATAAGATGTTGAATGTTGAAATTTTTTTTGACCCGTAAGCGCATTTCGGTCGTATATACAACTTATTTACATATTAAGAGTTCATTAAGAAGAAGCGAAATAAAATGAACTGCGCAGGTCCTTAAATGCTTGTCAATTATAATTATAGATATAATATGTACAATTCAACTGATTTTTATTTTGTTTTTGTTGTTTTTATATTTTTTATTTCAGATGAATTTGTTTTTTTTTTTGTTTTTATTTGACATTATGTACCTACAATGTACATTATGTTCACTGCAAGTAATTTTATAATAACTGATTTGTTTGTTTTTGTTTTTTATTTTAATAAGAACTCACATATGCATGATGTATTTGCTGAATAATAAAACCATATGAGTAAAAAAATTTCAACTGGGTAGCGCATTATTGTTTTATATACAACTTATTTATATATTACGAGTTCATTTAAAGAGAAGCGAAATAAAATGAAAATGTGTCTACTGCGCAGGTCCTTAAATGCTTGTCATTTATAATTATAGATTAAATAAATAAAGAACTGTCCCAATTCCATTGGAGATGAATTCATTCTTGGCCATCAATTCGAGCATGTTACAAATTTTTTTACTGAACCTGTAGAGTCTTTGGCAACTTTAGTCCAGGGATTGCATTTATTAGCAAGAACGAAGAATTATTTACAATTTTCAATGTATTATGCCAAATAGTTTGCTTGCCGTTTGACGAAATTAATTAAAATTTTATTTATATATTTTATTGTCTAATTAAGATGTATTAAACTAAAATCATATTTTATTTTATAATTAAAAATTATGTATATTGAATTAAAATAACTCTTTTATTTTACTACTTCTTATCACCTTCCAAAAGAGCTCAATCGAATCACTTCCACCTTCCAAAACAGCTTAATCAATGCATTTCTTTCCTAGGACATCAATGTAAAAAAAAATATGGATTGGAATGGAGAAGAGAAGCCAAAAGAATCACTTCACACCTTTCCTTACTACCCATTTTCTTGTTTCCAATCAAATTTCGATATTTCAGAATTCAATCATACTTTCCTTTCCAACATTTTTTTTTCTTTAATCATTCAATCAAATATTCTCTTTGCGGTTGGAATGGCGCAGTGTTATTGTTTCATTAAGAAATGTTGTTACTATAGTACAAAGCCTCTAATTATATCTGAAAAGAGGTATCAGGGTATCGCAGGTATTTGATAGATCTTTAAAATAATCGTCTTTTTGACTAGACTGAACTCATTGGATGTAAGTGTTAGTAACAACTTGTTCTTTTTAATGATTATGTCACTGTTAAGGACCCCATATATTTTGTTCCATTGAACTGTAATGAAAAATTTACATGACAATTTCCAAATTTAAAAAAAAAAACTATCCAAAATAGTGATTTTATCTCAACTCATGTCTAAAAATATCTACGAAATTTAAGAAATCTTTTTGACTTTTTCGAATTTAGTGATCTGAACCTAATAAATAAATTTTCTTAATCCCCAATCACAAAATATTACCCTGTAATAATAAAATATAATTAAAAAAAAAAAAAAATACTTCGTGACCTTTATATCCTTTTTTCTTTTTGTTTTTTTTTTATTTTTCAAAAATTCTTTTATTACTTCTCAATCCTTTTCAGATTTCCGTTTGTATTTTTGATTTTCTTTCTTTACATTTCAAAAAATTGAAAAAAAAAACTTTTTTGAAATTTCAGTTTTTATTTAAAAAAAAAATTTTTGTTTTTATTTTTATTTTGCTGTTTTTTGTAAGTGATAAAAATGTCATAGGACATTTAGAGAGTGCATTACATCACACATCCTTAAAATATGAAAGAATAATAAATAATAATGATAATAACAATAATAGAAAATCAAAATAAAAAAAAAAAATAAAATCTGTAAAACTTTAGAATTCATAATTGAAAAAAAGGACGAAAATAAACAAGAGGACATAAGAATTTTTATTTTATTTTATTTTTCAATTCGAATACTCGTAATACTAAAGTAAGGATGTGAAAATAGTATTGAAAGTGTATAATACACGAAAATAGAAAAAAAAAAATTATTTCATAAAAGAAAATTTAGAAAAATATATTGTTTTTTTTTCTATTTGTTGTTTTTTGTTTTTTTTTTTTTTTGGTGAAGGAATAGATAAGAAAATTGATGTAGCTATATTTGGGTATATATTGTATCTGTATTAAGGTTGTTTCCAATTTTATTTCTTGTTTTTTTTTTCATAGTTGAACGGAAAAAGTTTCAAAATGCCAAATGAAATCAGTGTGCAATATGCGGGTCATATACATACATCGATATTGACATCTGGGTAAATACATAAATATTCTTTTATATTTTATTGTATAAGGATGTATGCAGTGGTGAAGCTGATTTATATGATTTAAGTTCTTAGTTTTCAGTTACGATCAAGCAATAGTGTACATAGACATCAGTTACATTAACTTAGAATTAATAATAAACGAGGACATGAAAAATGTGTACAAATGGATGTGTCTACACAAACTCACAGTCAACACAACAAAAACCAAAATTATGTTGTTTAAAGGCATTGGAAAGACGATATCCGTTACATACAACAATGAAATTGTAGAACGAGTAACGAAATACAAATACCTTAGTATTATAATAGATGAAGACTTGACTTGGAATAAGCATATAAATGATGTTATAACCAAAACACCTAGAATAGCTGACGTTTTTAAAAAATTAGATTTAGAGTTCCTGAAGCTACAAAAATATATATTTTTCACAGTATTTTCCATAACAAGATAACATATGGTATTGGCGTATGGGGCAATACGCTTACAAAAAATCTAAATGCTTTACAAATCATTCAAAATAAAGCCATAAAAAATTTATTTATGCTTCCTGCTAGAACACCAACTGACATAATACATAAGAATTACAAGATCTTAAAAGTAAAAGACTTTAAGGAAATGATCCAGATTCTACACATTAACAGTATAAGAACAAGTAACATAAAATCGAATACAAAACTAGTTACAAATGTAGACATACACAGCCATAATACGAGATCAGCCAGCCATCTAAGATTTATCGCCAGTCACAATTTGAAAGGATTGGAGCCTATAATTAATACAGCTTCTTCTGCCTTCAACAAATTACCAGATTCTATGAAAAATCTGTGTACTTCAAAATTAAAAATAAATCTAAAAAATCTATACATAGAACAATATTGAGCATTTCAAATTAATTTTAGAATATAATTATTTTAATATATAATTGTTGTTGAATCATTATTTTATTTTGAATTTATAAACTAAACTATCTTTTGTAATTTGTTTTTTTTTTCATTTTTTTTTCTTTAATTCCTATAACATATATTATATTTTGAATATATTGGCTTATATATGTATATGGAAATATTTTTATATTTGCACTGAACTTAATAATTGTTTTGTTTAATTATTTTGACTATATTTAAGTTTTAATTTATATATGTTACACTCTATATGAGCTTTAAGCTCTCATGAGATTTTATGAAATAAATAAATAACGTTCATCCAAGACATATACCTACAATTCTAATATAATAAACAAGGATGTAAAGGGGTTTCCAGTAGTAATGATACAATTTAAAATGGTTAAACATGCAAGGCTGCGTATTATTTTTGGATATTTATTACATGGTGTTCAGTAGGTTATGCCATTTAATCATGGAGGTTTGAAATTGAACAACTTGAAAATGGTGAACATTTTTATTGAAATTTTTTTTTCATTGATGACACTCATTTTTATTTAAATGGTTATGTAAACAAACATAATTGCGCAATTTGGAGTGCTGAAAATCCACACGAAACTGTTCAGACACAATTACATTCAAATAAAATCACTGTCCGGTGTGCAATTCATGTGCGTGATTGTTCTATATTTCTTTGAAGAAAATGGTCGAGAGCTGAATTAATTTTTTTTTCTGCTGTTGTTGAGAATAATCTGCAGTATATGTGGTTTCAACAAGACGGTGCCAACAGCCACACAGTCCCCATAACAATCGATTTATTGAAAACAAAATTTATTGATGAAATTATCCATATGGAAATGGTTCAGTTAATTATCCTCCCAGGTCGTGTGATTTAACATCTTGTGATTTCTTTCTTTGGGGATATGTAAAGTCACAAATTTATACTTATAATCCAACAACAATTGAGCAATTAAAAATCAACATTTAATGTGGTATTGATGAGATACAGCCAAATTTATGTGAAAAAGTGATACAAATTTGGGTTTACAGAATGCAGTACGTACGGAGAAGTCATGGTGTGATCATTTGAATGATGTTATTTTCTATACATAATGGCTAAATGCAAGCTTTCAAATAAAAAAACAATTTTGTGTCTCACTGAAGAATTTATGTGTTTTTTTTTAACCGTTTAAATTTTATCATGGCTATTGAAAAACTCTTTACAATAGATCTTAAAACGTCGCGCTTACATAGAACTTCTATAAAGCAAAAAAAAAACGTATTATAACCGTTGTAAAAATAGTAACGGGATTTTGCTTTAAAAGTTGATGTGCAGTGTACTTGTACACCTAGGAAATCTTTATATGAAAGAAATCGGTACAGTAATTTGGAAAGTTCACATCAATGAAAGAAAAAAACACGAACAAATAGACAGGCATTTGGTTAGTATCTCACTATCTCACTTTTTTCAAACTCTGATAAAATTATGTTTCTATCTTTTCTTAGTCCAAAGCTATGATCGTATTTTTAAAACTAAACATTTATTTTAATTTTAATAATTTAACCCATTGTTTGAAATCTAACCAAAATTCCGTAAAAAATTTTTACTTACTAAGAACGAAGTTCTGAATATTGACATGTATTAGTGTATCGGATTTACATTAAATGAATATGTTCCTTGATGGCTTTATCGGTCGCGATCAAACGGTCTTCCCAACAAGTCTATTGAGATTGAAACTCCACTTAGATATTTCATCGCACTTCCGTTTTCCGCTAACTGTAGTCAGGAATCCAGAATAGATACAAGCTAATTGTGTATTAATAAGCATTCAAATTCGTTTCAGCTTTCTTCTACCAGCTTGTAACAGATATAGATTTTTTTTTATATAATTCGAACTTCCAAGTCTATGGGAACTAACTATTTTAGCACAGAGACTTAGAGAACACAGTTCCATACAATAGTTTTCTTTAGAATTGTTATGGTATATCTACTAATTTTAAATATGGAAAACTATATCTATTGTAGAGTACTTCACCTTCAAAATAGCATAAGTTCCATTTTAGTTTTAGTAAAACTCGCAATTATTTTTTATCATTTAATTTATCACAATGACAAAGGGTATTGAATAGGTGGAGAAATACAGAAAAAATGTTTTTTTGCTTTGTTAATAATCGAATCTGAGCCTCTGTTGAAAGGCAGGCTCTACGTACTCCGCCAGCCAGTGTATCGATCTAAGCTTCAATACCGGCCTGTATATTTGTGTAAAATTGCGACTTTTGTTTTGGTTGGGTAAATATATAAAGACTTCGTTATCGCTTGAAAAACTTAGCATATATGTAGAAAATCAGTGTTAAAACTATTTCGACAACTCATTTCAATCTATCGGTGCAAATGAGTGTATGTGTTTGTAATTTTCAATAAAATTATCGTTGTTGTATATGGTGCTTTTAATAGACTGGAATCTCTTCAACAACGTCGATTGGTGTCGAATATTACATTTATCGACCAAATTATTGTTGGGAATATTCTGGCACCTAAAATTACGAATTTAATAACTTTTAGAGAGAATCTGGGTATTTTACGTTCCGTTGACCTGTTTAATAGCTGTTTATTTTTATATCTTACTAACATTAGTTACTAACGGTGATGGATACTAACCCACTGGATGATCATCTCACCGCTTAGCAACATGGTGCAAGCTTTGGCCTATAATGAACGTGTGATTTGCTTGCTCAAAGCAATATGTGACAGTATAAAATACCAATCAACGGCAATGTCAACATGCAATCGGACATGTTTAGTTCCACATATCACCGCATACGCCACACTATAATTGTCCCTCCAATTGACTGATGATGACGATCTCACCGCTTAGCAACATGGTGCAAGCTTTCGTTTATAATGAACGTGTGATTTGCTTGCTCTAAGCAATATCAGATAGTATAAAATAGTAATCAATGGCTAAAACACGCAATCGTATATGTTTAGTTCCACATATCACCGCATACGCCACACTATGACTGTCCCTACAATTGACTGATTGTATCATCTATTATTTCAATTGTATAACACTATATATTGTTAATTCATTTTAATGGTCTTCTAATAATTCGCTACTGACAAATTTGCAATAAGATGACAAATTTACTGATTGAATTTAACGAAAAATTCATACGGGTATGTATTTTTGCATCAATATATCTAATATATGTATATACATCAATGGATGTGTAATAGAAGTTAATAAAAAAGCGATTCAGTGAAGTCCTTAAAACTATATCCTTGTATTTTTATATTTGGAAGAAGTTTAAAGTTGTCTGATTTAATTCTGTATTTTGTTATTATGATTTTTTGTTATTATTGTTGTTGTTGTTGCTACTATAATTTTTTTTTTGTTTAGTGAACAGTGTTTATTCATTGGAAAATTCGTGATATACGTACTAAGCATATAATTTATAAATTATATTGTTTTCTCTATTTATTTCTACCTCTATTTCTTTCTCTCTTTATCTATTATAGTTGTATATTTTTTTGTTTTTTTTGTTTTTTTTTTGCCTGTCCATTAAAGTAAACTTGATCATAGAAAATGGATTGGATTATTTTCAAGTGTAAAACTTTTAGTTTTTTAAATCCTAGTTTAATAGTTTTACATTTATATCAAAATTAATTCACAAGAATTCTAAGTTCCATACAGAGAGTTTTGAATTTAAATTGATATGTGGGACAAAAGTTTAATTGAGATGAATAATAATATAGTTTTATTTGTTTTTCTTGTTTTATGTTTTTTTTTTTATTTAATTGAATTTGGTATAGAAAATTTTGAATGTTGGTTAAGTAAATAATTTTTTTGAAAGTTTTTAATTTACGATTAATTTGTGACCAAATTGAAATGGTTTTTAAGTTTAAGGACTTTGTTTTGTTTTTGTGTTTTTTTAATTTGTAGATTTTGAGTTGTAGAAATAATTTTATTGAATATTTTACAAAATTTAGTACTAACATTTTTGTTCTATTGAAATTCTTAATAAGTATGCAGTGTTATAAACAGAATGAAAGTTGTTGCGACAAAGTCAATAAAGTGTTGAAATGTCAATAACATTTTGTAGAATAGTATAGGAAATGTTATATGGTAAAATTATATTAAAGTGAAAACTAGAAATGTGTTGACAAAACAGAAAAAAAAAATTAAAATGATATAATGACCATGTATCAAGCTTGTTTACTCATTCTTCAATTACTTAAAGCCAATTCGAAACATGTAAAATGTTTCATCGCAAAGTGAACCACTAAATAGTTTTTTTCATTTTTATTATTATTTATATTTTCCTATATTTATCTGGAAGTCCGACGAAATACTCCAACACATGTACAAATTGCAATATGTATAAAATTGCTTTGGTACTCTTTTTCTAACCCCTGTCTACAATGCTGAACCTTTGCAGGAAAAAATACCATTGCATTAAATATATTTTTTTAATTTAATGTTAGTCTGCTTCGCAAATAATAAGGAAAAATAAAAAATAATAATAATAAATCAAACAATTTTTTTGATTTATAATAAGAAGGACTAATAGAAATTTTATCAATAGTTTAATATGGTATAATAACCAAAAGGCAAACAGCATTTAACACAAAAAAAAACATAATGCACTCAAAGGTTATTCTTGTATATGTGTTTACATATTTTTTTTATTTTTTATTTTTTGTTTGTAATGATAATGATCATAGCATCATAGTTTTGCTACCGTATGCATAGCCTGTATAGTACTATAGGTCGCATATATATATATACTCTAGCCAGAAATGTGATGCGATGAAGAGTTAAAATTGTTATTTATTTTTATTTTTATTTTTTTTTGTTGCTATGATAATGATCGTAGCATCATAGTTTTGCCATACCGTATGCATAGCCTGTATAGTGCTATAGGTATATATATATACTCTAGCCAGAAATGTGATGCGACGATGAGTTAAATTGTTATTTATTTTTATTTTTTTTGTTTATTGTTTTTTTTTTTAAATATATGTATATAATATATGATATATAAATTTATGATGGCGTATAATATTATTTAGTATATATTATGGGGTTAGGTTTTAGTTCTGCTGATTTACACATAAAAACAATAACAACCTATACATTTTTAAAGAAATTAAATGAAATTTTTTACTATTATTTTTTTTTCTTATCTTTGTAAATTTATAATTTTTAGGTATATTTGTTTTCTTCAAGTACGTAGAAATGTATGTTGTACAGACTTAGAAAGTGATGATTTTTTTTTAATATATATATGAGGTAGGTATATATAGGTATCGGTTAAACCATATTGATTGTTGTTCTTCTTTTTAATGTATGTATGTTATAAATAATAATTATTTATGTATTTTAACATGAACCGTTCGATAATGAATTTTTTGAAATTTTAAATAACCGATCAATGGTTCACAAGCTATGAACAGTTTTGTAAATACCTATTTATTTGCAGTAAATTTTTTTATTTTAATTTTTTCTCCAACACGAGTTTTTATTTTATTCATCAAAATAAATATTATGTGTAACTACAGTATTATTGTTTTTTTATATTTACAATTTTATTTATTTTTGTTTTTAAAATTGTTTTCGTTCAAAGTTGTGGCTCATTATAAAATATTATTTGTTCGCTATAAACTGTGACGCTAAATTTACGCAGCGAATGTTATTGAATGTTAACAGGATTAACTTGTTTCTGAATTACATGATAAATTTTCAATGTTGGCAAAAAGGATGTCGCTAAAATGATCGAGTAAATGACCCTTAGGGAATAGAAAATTTTGCACCTTACTACAAATATTCTGTTTGTAGGGTAATTAAAAGCGTTATAATACAAAAATAAAGGTATGATAAATTAGTAAGCAAATACGTATATTTTTCTTAAACTTGAAATGAAAACTCTAATGAAGGAAAGAAATGCTAGAATTTATTTTGCTTCCGTCATTTATGGCGGGTTACTAAGCTAGTTATTTATATTTTCCTATATATGAATTAATTGGACAGAGAAAATGCTAAATGATTGTTTCATTCACTTCTTCATCTTTGAAGGGTCTTCGAAAATTATTCGAGCGGAGTACTGAACCATCTGCGATTGCAAACTCGGGTTCTATTTTTGTGTACTACCTAGCAAATATTCATCTATTTTGTAGTTTCCTGGAATTGCACTATGATCATCGTCATCCCACATACACTCTCGTTCAGCGAAATAGAAAAATTCATTACATTTTGTAAGTTGACAATAATTACCAATTATAGTGATTTAATTGCGGTATGAGTATATGTGAAAATGTAAATATTTATAGCCATAACTTTTGTCTGCATCAAACTGTACTGATTGAAGAGCATTTGAATGATAGACCGAAATTTATATTTTCAGAGAAGATACCGACCCTTATATACTTTCACCGCACCTTTTTTGAAATCATCAGTGTAAAACTGTATTTACAGTTAGCATTTCATCAGTACCATGTTGATGTTCCATGCTTCTCTGAATAGAATATTAGTTCAGTAGAACATGTCGTAGGACACATTAATTCTCACACATCTTAATTAGAGTATTATATAAGTTAAAATTGTTGTGTGATCATTGCCGAGTATTTTGCATTGCAAATTCACTTTAATTCTAATGACTGTTCTGGTTGTCATTTGTTTTTTCATAAATATCTATAGCCATAAGAGGTCGAAGACAGTGTCTAATGTCGAAAAAAGGGTTATTCTTGTTCCTCCACTTATATATATATAGAGTCAAATATTTGAATTTTTATTACAGAATTGCCATTTATTCGTATATTATGTAAACCACAAAATTTATCATTACTGTACTTTAGTACACATCTGATAGCTACTTTGTATAATCAGTTTACAATTTTTGGCCTCATTTCATACCTATTGTCGACTCCACATTTAGAAAATAAATCGCAGCTTTTGTATAGCTTTCTTAACTACTTGATATTACTTATTTTTTACTCTTCGGTTGCTAACCGATGGAATAAAATTAAATTATTTTCAGTGGGCGGTTTGTTATTGGTGTAGTTGGTGAAACCGTAAAACAATATTTAATCAATATCTATGTTTATATTACTCAAAACTAACAGTATATTAATAATTCTACTTTTTATGTAGTCCGTGTATAAGATTATTAATACTAATAAATACAATTGGATATCAATCCTATATCCCCAAATTACGAAGTTTATACGAATAAATTGTTTCTAAATACGGTTTGTGGAAATAGTGAACAAATAAATATACTTACATGATTTTAAATTTAAATTCTTAATTTATTTTCATTTTATTATACTTAACACAAGCATATTACAAAAAATATTTCTTAAAATTTGAACAAAAATTAATATTAAAACAACAAACATAATTTTTAATTTAAATATAAAAAAAGGAAAAAGAAATTAGACTATCATAATTTTTAAATATATATTCAATAACTTTTACTTACACTGAAAAAAAACACTAGGTAATATTGACAAAAATCTGGGTTAAAATGACAAAAACTAGGTAAATATAGCGTCAACAAAAATGATGAGTCAATATGACAAAAAAATACAAATTTTTTTTCATTCTGTAAATATGACAAACAGTTGTCTATATAACAATTTATATCTGAAGAAATGACAACACTAAATTTCTTAATATGACGAAATGAATTTTCATTATGATAAAATATTTTGTCAATGTAATAAAATAATATTTTGTTGATTAGAGAAAAAAATATATCAATTTAAATAAAGTTTTTATTAAATCAACAATTTTGTTTTGTCAAAATAACATCTATTTAGTTGTCGATTTAACAGAATTATTTTAATAGGGTAGTGTATGCATATACAAATAAATAGCTTTATTTTTGTTTTAACATATTTTGATTATAAACTAATCTGTAAATTATTTATTTGTATGCATACCGTACTCTACAAGTTAAATGTGGAACCATATCTTATATTAGCAAAACAAGGCAGTCCTTATAAGCACTAGCACTACATAATATATGTGGATCTGAAAAATAAATGCATGATATTATTACAGTTAGAAATAAAACAATAATATTCTTGTTAACAATTAATTTATTTTATAAAATTTCTATTATTTGAAAACAAAAAAAAAATTAAATTCATTATTACATTCAAAAAATTTAAAATAAAGTTAAAAAAATAAAGTTTTTCTTATCACATTACATTTTTCAAAATTATACAAATAAAGTTCAAAATATTTAAAAAATGTTCAGACTTTAGTTTCTGTTTGTTCCAGTTCTTTGGTTCATACTGTTTCTTCAAATTATTTATTTAATAAAATAGTAAAATTTATTTTTTTCCTTCTTCAAATTGTTTACTATTTTTAATAAATGTTTTAGTTGCAAGATTCAACTAAAACTAACCAAATTTATTAACATCGCAAATTAAATAATTCACTAGTTCTGTTAAAATACATAAGTAAATAAATTTTAACTTTAAATATTTCACATTATGTATTTAGTTTTTTAACTTAGAATTAAGTTATCTTTTTTTAATTTAATTCTTCAAAAAATCTTTTTTATTTCATTTTTCATTTTGTTTTTGAAGGGATTTTTATTTTTTTAAGGATAATTTAATTTTTCAACTGCCTTTTTTTATTTAACTCATCACTTTTTTTTAATTGAACTCTTTAATAAGCAAATTCAAAAACGCAACTTCACAGAAAATCGCACCTTTACTCTTTTATATTTTCAACTAAAATGGAAAAAAAATTGTTTGTGAACTGTTTACAAAATTCTTTTGTTAATCTGACTATGACAGCATCAAAAATTATAATAATAATTTTCTTATTGACAAAATAGATTTTATGGAATTAACAAAAATTTATTAATTGCAATGAACTGTGCATAGTAAAATTTTTTGTCAAATTAAGATAAATTTTGTCAAATATACAAATATTGATTTAAAACGGTTTTTTGTCAAGATAACAAAATATTATTCAGTTTGATAAAAATTATTAATTTTTCTTAGTCAATTTTACAAAACTTATTTTCCATTTTACAATGTATAAATTTTGGACAAATTATAAAAAAATATTCACAAATTAACAAAAAATTGTTGAGCAAACAAAATTTTTTGATAAAATCGAAAAAAAATTGTTGTATGAATAAAAAATTTTTGTTAACAGTTTACAAAATTATTTTGTTAATCTTACTAGGAAAATTTTTTCAGTGTATTTATGACGAAAATAAGAGGTTATGATAACAAAGAAAACAAGTTAATTTTAAGTTGTTCCTTATTCATATAGAAAGATTAATGTTGTCTCTGTTAACTCTGTTAACTAAGAGAATCATTCTGTTAATGGGTTCGAACTAAATATAATTTGTACGATGATGAACAACATTGAATATATTTTCAGAACGAAAACGTGTACTAATATTACGATGATGATTGATCTTATTTTTGATAATTAGTGAATCAATTTTTCCAGAATTAATCATTAAAAGAAATACGATGTCAGCAACTATTCTTCTGGATTCAAGAGTGTTTAAGTGTAAAAGTTTTAGACTGTCTCTGTAAGGTGGTAAACGTATAGGATCAGACCAAGGAAGGTTTCTTAAAGCGAATCTAAGGAACTTCTTTTGAATAGCTTCAATCCTATTGATATGGTCGACGTAGTTAGGTGACCGGCTAGCATATTCTAGATTTGAGCGAACTAAAGAAGTGAATAGAGATTTAATTACATAAGGGTCATTAAATTCTTTTGACCATCTTTTAATAAAGCCTAGTTGTGAATTTGCTTTATTGACGATAATGTTGAAATGTTGTTTAAATGATAATTTATCATCAAACATGACCCCGAGATCATTAAAACAACTAACTCTCTTGATAATCTTGTTATCAAGGATATAATTCGAAATTATCGGAGAAGTCCGACGAGTGTAACTGATTTGAGCACATTTCTTCACGTTCAATTTTTAATCCACTGACGTCACACCAGTTTAAGAACAAATTAAGATCTTCTTGAAGTAAAGTAACTTCATTAGGTGACTTAATTGCCTTAAAGATTTTGACATCATCAGCATATATGGATACGCTGCTATTTCTCAAAATTGTTGTTACATCATTAATAGATAAAATGAACAGTAGTGGTCCTAATTGACAGCATAATGCTTAATTCACTATACTTCAGAACATTTTGTTCCGAACAATTTTGTTAAAAGCGAATTCTTAAGATTGCGAATTGATAATGCGAAGGGTAATGGAATAAAAAGATGAAAACCTGATCTGCCATAACTAAAATTTAATTTCAACAAAAAAATTAAATGCTTTGAAGTTTTTAGCCATTTAAAAATTTACTTTTTTTGGTCAAATGAAAAGCTTTCTAATGTTCTATTTTTTTTTCTTTTGTGAAGTGGTATAGGCTTATTTTTAATTCTTTTCCACAAGCATAAATAGACAAAATAATAATAAATATATTTTTTTTTCTTATTTCATTCAAGATTTCTTCAAAATTTCAAAATCACACTCACATGCACACACATACCCAGAATAACCAGAAATTACCAGACTACGGAGGTAATTTTTTAAGAAAACTCGTAATTATTATTATTAAAAAGTTGATAATGCTTCCTGAAAGGCTGACTTCCTGCTACAACAAAAAAAAAAAAAAAAAAAACATAACAATAATACCGATATTTTAACCTAAGGATAATAATCCTTTAATAAGAAACCTCCTTCCATATGTACTTGCATATATATTTATAAATTTGTAAACACCTACATATACCATATCTTAAGAGATGAATTGAACCAAGAAAAAAAAAAAAAAAAAAAAAATAAGAAAATAAAAAATCCATTTATCCTTTTGAACAAAAGTTACAAAGATTTTCTTTGTAATTCCAACTCATACAATCAAAACATACTCATATATATATCTACACTTTTCGAATATCAGTTATTGTATAGCAAAAAAAAAAACAAATAAAGAATTTAGTTACTTACTACTTAGTAATAGTATGTGGGTCTTTAGATAGGTATAGGTAAATAGGTAGGGTAGGTGATAAATAAAATTGCGTATTTTCTTAAAGCTACATAAGAGAAAATATTCATTCGAATATCATGATATGTCATGTCATTACATAAATGTTTGTATACTATATGTATCATATAATATATATATATATATCACGATAGAAAAAGCAGAAATAGAAAACAGAAATTTTCGTTAAAAAAAAAGAAAGAAAATGATTGATGCGTTTACTTTGTGTAAGACACTCCTTAAGTATTGATGTAATCTGGATTAGTTTTACGAATGTTAAGTACAACACGTATACAAACAAGAAATTTATATTTTGAAATGATGCTTACAAATACCTATACATATCAAATTGAATTTTCTTAAATTGTTATAAGGATGAATTCTTAAAAGAATTCCTACAATATTTTCAAAATTTATTTTTGTATTGAAAACTTTCAATTAATTTAAAAGTAAAAACTAAAAAACAAAAAAAAATTTAAAAGACGGATTATTGAATGAAATTTAAATTTATTGTTTTTTCTACTCAAAATATAACCTCCAATATATGGAAAAGTAGGAAATAATATAATATATTATATTGTATCACTGATGTGACCATGGATTTAGAAACAGAAAAAAAAAATATACAACACTATTGCGAGTGATTTGATTTAACCCTTACATCCCTAGCCGTATACTTATTGTCTTTGGCTGGTTTACATTTTTTAGTTACTATCTGTCTTTTAGAAACTACCTAATAAAGAGGTAACTTAATATCTGGTAATTAATTTTCATCAGCTGCAATAAGCTCAATTGAGCAATGTTTCCAAAATTTTCCAAAAAGATTTTTCCTGACAATTTTGGATTTTTCCTGACAATTTTGGAAAAATGCTACAGGTATATTTCTAGAAACACAAGAAAAACTATAAATAATTTTACCGCGCAATTAGGCTACTAAATTCGATCAGAAAAATCTTTGAAATTGGACCCCAACTTAGGGTGCAAAACTTTGTCGAAAACAATAAAGTTTTACCCAACGAGCAATTCAGTTTTCGACCTTGTTGATCACCAGCTAGTACGAATAACAAAATATGTACGAATAAAACAATTTGAGGAAAATAAATCGGTTATTTAATTTGTGTTATAGAAATTGACTCTGTATGACACGACGGTTTGATCTACAAACTACATTGTATGCAGTTTCCTCTATACTTGGTGAAAATAATTAAAACATTTCTATAAACTTTCTGTGTCAAAATCAACAACATTCATTTTTCTCTAGTTGCCAGCAGTCGTACCCCAAGGATCGATTTTAATTCCTATCCTGCACAATCTTTGTGTATTTGATATATAAATCCCAGATTCATGTTAAAATGGTTTGTTTGTCCATGATAACAGTTTGTATTGATGCAAACTCTGCAGTTATTAGACAAAATTTTGAAAGCGGGTTCAATACTCTTCACCAATACTATTGCAAATAGAAAATTAAAATCAACCCTGCTAAGACGGTAATCTACTTGTGGTCCAGGAAAAGAAAATCATGCAATTTGCCAAATAGAAACCTTAACCTAAATGGGGCTATTATCGAATGGAGTTGCAGGATAAAATATATAAGAATTCTCTTAGATCCTAAACTTACTTTCGAACTCCTCATTGAAGGTAAAATAACAAAAAACCTAATTTAAAAAAAATCTCTATAGTTTAATAAAAAATAAGATTTACCCTATCAAAGCAAATTAAAACATTAATTTTCAAATCAATATTTCAAAGTTTATACTTTTATAGATCCCCAATATGGGGAGATTGTGTCAATAACCACAACAAAAAAATTAAAAATTGCGCAAAGCAAGGTTTTAAAAGTGATCTTAGATCTTCCATGGTATCATAGCTATCATAGCACGACGGATATATATTTGAGATCAAAAGGTCTGCCGAAAGCTGATAAAATTACAAATAGGTAAACAAAATTCAACAATAAGTACGAATACTCTTGACAATACTCAAGTAATTGCTTAATTCGGTTGCAAGTTTATTATTGACCATTGGCAGGCTGTGCTTGTCTACTTTTTGTACCGTTCGTTTTTCAATCAACTCAAGTATATAACTACTCTTAAGTTTTTTTTAGTTTCATCTTTAAGTTTTAAAAATAATCGAAAATGTCTCTTTCTACAATTTTCATTTTGTCTAATTAAAAGTTTTTTGTAATCCATAGTTAAGCAGGCAATGTAATAACAAAATCGCAGATAAAACCGTAACCAAAACAATTATAAACCATATACGCTATTTCAATATTATTTTATAACTTAGGAATTATCAGGCATGATAAATTTCAAAACAAGGATCAAATCGACTTTTATACTAGGCTTGAAACTGAAGCATCACGACTAGGGTTTCCAGTACCGAACAGTTTCTTTAAAACCGGTATTTTGGTACTGATGTCAATATCGAAATCTGGAATACCGGTATTTTCGGTAGTCAAAAAAGCTTATTTTATTTAAGTCAGCGATAAGAAAAACATAATTTAAAAAAAAAAACATTCTTTATTTCATTTTTCGAAAAATTAACTGCAATCATAAATTAAATAAGAAAATTAAGAATAATAAAAATCATTTAAATATTATTTTTGTTGTAAGAAATAGGCTTTTAAAAAGCATAAATTATTTATACTGTCATCCGAAAGCATCGATCGAATTTTGTTTGGTTAATAACAGCCCTGCTGCTGAAAAGGCTCTTTCTGCTTCAACACTGGTAGGTTGTACGGTTTTTAAATAATATTCTATTATACTTAGATACTTGCCCTTGCAACCTCTTCGTAATATCGTAATATTTCACTTCAGCTCGAATAACTTTTAGAAGCTCTTGTTTTGATTTCATTTTTTGGCTTACAATACTTTCCTTGCATTCCGATATTTCCTTTAATTTTTGTTGAAGAACTTCTTTTAATGACATTTGTTTTCTCTCTTTCTCTACTGTAATTTCTGAATTAGTGATCACTAAAACGTCGTCCGCATTTGATTATCTTAAGTCTGGCGAAAGCGTGCACAATTTTTCCAATAGAAAAATAATTTGGGACTGCAACGTGGTTTTTGAAGTTAAATTAAATATGTAATAATCTTCTCGTTCATTGTTAATATTTTTAGGATCCTGCAGGAAACTGATTACATATTTGAAGCGGCGTTCTATAATTATACGTGTTTCGTATGCGGTTTTAAGATCATTTTTGAACGAATTTAGTTGCTTAGAAAGTTCGTCAAACATAAACTCCAATGCAATGTCGACTTTATACAAATCAGCATCTGAAAAGCATAAACTTTCTACAGCTAGTTTAATAGGAGTTAACGCTGTTATTATACGAAAAATTAAGTCAAACTCTTCTTTTGAAACTGCGATGTTCATTTGTAAATCAATTAAAGCCTTTTGAAAAGAGCTTATCAATTTATAGAACCATTCAAGCATAAAAAAAAGACTACCCCATCTGGTTCTACAATCTAAAATTAACTTCAATTCTTTTCCATATTCTTCTTTGACATGTTTTTGTAAATACATGTAATTTTTTGTTGGAGATTGCCGAAATATTTTTACAACTATTCTGACTTTGACAATTAAGGGTTCAATATGCTCGTTTAAAGTTAGTTCAACTTGTTCTTAACAAAAAACCTTTCTTGACAATGCTTTTGATTTGAAAAAATAGGTTGCTGCAATTCAAATTCAAAATATTTTGAATTTTGGTGCACAAAAAAAGTAGAAAATCTAACTTTTTTTAATATTTTTAAAGTATTACAAAATTTATTAGTTAATACCGAAATACCGGTTTTCTTGGTTTGGTAGTGTCGGTATTTCGGTTTTAATATTCTTCGGTAATACCGGAATCCCGGTTTCAGTAATACCGATAATGGAAGCCCTAATCACGACTAGCGCATTTAATATCATTTGCTATAATCGATTTTTTGGAGTTATTAGAAAAAGAAAAAGTCTATGAAAAAGAAACAAAATGAAAACATAACCGCTATACCGAAGCAAATTCGACTATTTTTGTACTCGTGTGCGTCTCAAAATAAAAATGGAATAATGTTAGTTGCTATTGGTTCATTTTTAGATAAAAGCAAAATATTCAAAAGTGTAACACATTATTTTTCTATTAAAGGACATGGCTACATGCCACTAGATCGTGTTTTTGGTCGTGTGGAAAAATTATCGTAGAATGGAGCAAATATTATCTCCAGACGAATATATTTTTTTACAATATTTTGGAAATGTTTGGAACTGTTTGGAACAAAAAAAAGTTGGAACAAACTATTCAAAAATGGGAAAGTATATGACATAAAAGCAAAATCAAAAACCATATTGAAATCAAAATTACTCTTCAAAATTAGGGAGGTATGAGAAATGAAATATGATAGAAAAAAAAGACAGAAATGTTACCCTGCTGCCGGTTAATAATACGTAGTAGTGGAGCTTTCATTTCGGTAAGAACCTTTTAAGAACACCATAAAAAAAGTTAGTCAAAATTTCAATGCTTTAGAAAAAAACTCATGATCTCCATAAAAAAAAAATGAAATGACGTCATCAAATTAATTAAATATTTTGCTATGACATTCAGTGCCACCGAATTTTATTCATCTTTAAATAATATTGATAATGAAAACACCTCTAAATCATATAATAACGATAATGAAGACATAAATAGTATTTTAAGTTTTGAAAAAAAACGGTAATTTTTCCAGGTCCTATTTCAGAACTATACTAAATTTAAGATTAAAAAAAAAAATGTTTTCTTATTTCACGGCCTTAAGTTGTGAAATTAAAAAAAATTTTGTTTTAGTAAAAAAATTCACCAATTTTTAAATAAACAATAAAAAAATTCTCTCCTACAAAAAATTAAAATATTGCTTGATGAGTTTTGAAATAACGGTCCTTGTAGTAAACTATATTTAGGAATGAATAAAAATTAAATTAAAATTAATTAAATTAATAATATAAAAAAATAATGAATGTAAAGTGATTGCAGAGATTGTAACAAAATATTCCAAAGCCATTTTGACCTTTTATTGACTCCACTTAAAGAAGTTGAAACAAGAAATAAAAGTTGTATTGCAAAGAAATATTGGTTTTGTCCAACAAAGTTAAATTCATTTAGGTTGCTGGGCCATAGAGAAATGTAAATAAAATTGCGAATGTCTTAGTTCTGAAAGGTTTGGAAGTCACTGCTTCTGGTTTGGCGGATCATTGTTAACAATTAATATAAAGTTAAAAGACTAGAATCGACAATAGAAATAAGGATGTCAAAAAGCCAAAATCTTTCTTCCTGAAAAGAAAGAAGTTTAAGTTAAAGCAAAAATTCATTTTACATGGACATTGTAACTGTAAAATTTTTGTTAGCAGATCATTTATGTCTCTTTTACTAATCAATGGTGTAGATATATAGTTCGGTTCATATGGGGGAAAGATTTAAGTGGCTAACAAATATCGTTAGAATGGCTGAATCAATATTTACGAAATAAAGAAATACTAGCATTCCCCCCTCCTCGAAATTCAAGGAAGTTTGATAAATTATCGTACTCAATATTTCATTTGCTTTCCACCATTTTTCAATTTGTCATGAACACTATGTTTTTTATAAATTTATCTTAAACAACAACAATTAAATTTAAATTGGGGATGGTGTTGCCGAAATTTGATAAGTTAAAATTTTTGTATGGTAAAATGACTTATACATGGGATGAAATTTTAAATTGAAGTTTCTAATTGAAAATAAAAAAAAATTTAAAAACTATTCCATTTCGCCACGTCTCCTTTTCAATATTTATCATTTAAAAGAATATAAATGAAAATCGGTTTTGAAATTGTTCAGAAATAATTCATAAATACTGATTTTTTTGTGAATATTTCTAATAAGCTTACTTCTGAAAATTCTTATTCTACACTTAATCCTACTGTTCATGATGAAATTTTTCAAGTGGTTAGTTTTTTCTTTGAACCTTTTTCCTCTTTCTAATTACATAGAATTATTATGAATCTGAATAATTCTAATTCTAAGTCTTCTGATGGCATCTTAAATTATATTTTAAAGAAAATTTCGTTACAGATAGTTGATGTACTTGCTAATATCTTTAATAAAAGTGTTTTTGGTGGTATATTTCCTTATAAATTTAAAAATTGCCGAAGTTCTTCCATTATTTAAAAAAGGTAGTTCTCTCGATACTAATAAAATAATTTTTGACCTATTTCAATTCTATCCGTTTTTTCTAAAATTTTTGAAAAAGCTATGAAAAGACAAATGTGCGAATATTTGAATAAAACGAAATTCTTTAGTAATAGCCAGTTTGGATTTTTAAAAGAGAAATCTACTGAAGGGGCACTTCTTAAATTTTGTACCGAGGTATATGAAGCTTTAAACAAGAATAATGTCTGCTCAGCATTATTCGTAGATATTACAAAGGCGTTTGATCTTGTAAATCATAACATTTTGTTAACAAAACTGCATAATACTGATTTTAGATGTTTCATAAATGATTGGTTTCGTTCTGATTTGTTCGAAAGAAAACAGAGAGTAAAAATTAAGGATTAATATAATGAATTACTAGCTATAAGCAGTGGTGTTTCTCAAGGTTCCGTTCTTATATCTTTACTTTTTTTGATATTTATTAATTCTCTATTTCTTCAACCGTTTAAAGGAAGTCATACCGCATTTGCAGACGACACAGCTTTTACTTATTCTTGTAAAAATAACTTTGACTTTGATGATGAACTACGATATTAATATACTCCGTAATTGGTTTTGTAAACACGAACTGATTATTAGCTCTAAGACTAAGTATATGAATTTTAATATCCGTAACGCTAATGACGATAACTATAATTTGTACTATCATTCACCTAATTGTAACAAATATCCTCTATGTCTTAATTCTGTTTCTAATGTCAATGATTCCTCTCACTGTTTTAATAATCATCAATGTGACTCAAATTGTTTTTTAATTGAAACTGTCTCTACTTTCAAATATTTAGGATTATTGATTGATTGATTCTAAGCTTGATTGGAGCGAACACATTTTTTACCTCAAGAACCATTTCAAAAACATGATTCGGCAACTATACTACGTAAATCTATATAGCTCTGCTAAAGTGTTTTCAATGGTGTACTTTGCGATATTCCATTCTAAACCGCAGTATGGTATAGTTTGTTGGGGTGGTACTCACTTTAACAAGCTACAACCACTTCTAATATTTCAAAAGCATGCTATTAGATTAATTTGTAAGGTTAAACGTCTTATACACACTGCAAGCTTATTTTAGTAGTTTAGGTATTCTTCCCATCAGCAATTTATACCTGTATAAAACCCTGAAAGTATATTTTATTAAATGAGGATATTTTGATGTGAGACATACCGTTATCCATAATCTAAGAATTAATAGCAGGAATTTAGTTGTTGTACCCCGCTTTTATAAGTTTCATATTTGTCATTTCTTTAAAATTATTGCACCCAGAATTTTTAATAAGCTACCTATTGATATCAGATATATCAGAGTTTTATCCGAATTTTTAACTAAAACTAAGAATTGGTTTAGGAATATTAGTTGGCATGAAGTTGAAGAGCTAATAAGAGTCATTAGGTAATATTATTACTGATATATATATCCTGTTGTTTATATCTATATATATTATTATTATGTAGCTTTGCTTATTCTTTTCTTACGCTCAATTTTTTGCTTTCTTTCATTTCATTTATTTTCCTTTAAATTAATTTAAATATTAAATCTCGTTCTAAAACATATAGTAATTTATAAAATTGTTTAAGTTTTTTATTTTCTTTTTGTAAATTTTCCTTCAATTCACTTATTTGTAAGTTTCATCTATAAATTTAATTCACACTAGGGGCCCCTGTTGAGTAATTATATTTCAAGTTGAAGTCAAATTTAAAGTTTAAAAAAAAAAACAGTAATTTACGTACTGAAATAGACTTCGCACGATATAGCAGAAACCACTCGTGTTTAATAAAAAGAACTTACCACACTCGTGGTTAGTAAGTTTTGTTTAAGACACATAAATACACGTCCCTCATATACTGCTTCGTTTCCGATATATTCCCTATAGTAAGTGGCATTTATAAATAAAATTACTAAAAATAAAAAATTTTGTCAATAAATAGGTATGTATATATATACCTACATAATACATAATTTTAATAAAAACTATATTATTACTACAAATAACCAAAATTTACTTAAAAAGATAAAAATGAAGAATTCAAGTGATTTGTTTTTTTGTTGTTTTTATATATTTTATTTTAGATGAATTTGTTTTTTTCTTTTTTTTGGCATATGTACATAGATTCATTTGCAAGTACATAATGTAAATTATAATAACTGATTTGTTTGCTTTTGTTTATTATTTTTATAAGATCTCACTTATGCGCAATGTATTTGCTGAATAATATAATCATATGAGTACAAAATTTTAAACTGTGTGCGCATTTTTGTTTTATATACAATCTTATATATTATATATATTAAAAATTCATTAAGGAGTAGGAGAATCGAAATAAAATAAAAATGTGTCTACTGCGCAGGACCTTACATGCTTGTCAATTATAATTATAGATTTCTATATTCTACTTTTAATTTCAATATTTATTATTTCTTATATTAAATTATTTTTTTATACATAAATATTTAACAAGATTAAATTTAGTATATTCTATTTTTCTTTAAGATTTTAGTTTTCCAAATCAATATTTACATTTAAATTTGTTACTCCACAAATATTGAATAATTTAAATTGTTTATTTGTTGTGATGGACCATTCGAAACTTGCTTTTGCAATAGAATGTTTCCTAACTATTTTATTTTATTTATATTTTGAATTCTGCTTTTAATTTAGTACTATTATTATATTTGTTTATTTTCTATTTTTAAGTTTTGAATTTTAGTTTTAATTAATTTACTATAATTGTAATGAATTCTAATATTTAATAAAATATAATAAATGAAAAAAAAAAAAAATTCTACAGATTAAATATAACGGTATTATACAGCCGTTTATACCTAACCGGTGTAAGAGGAGAACTACCATAAGTATGTGAGTGGATTATATTGAAAATTTTGCTGTTATACTCAGTGATCGAAATTAAAAAACTGTTGCCAACGGCAGGTCTGGATGAATAAATAATGTTGCGGAAGACTGACTAAAACTCAGCTGTACTTATTACGTGATGGCTAATTTATGATATTTAAGCAATAAAATCAAGGACAGACAGACGGATTTTCATTGTTTGATTATATGTTTCGAATAACCGATTTATTTTTACTTACCGCAGTATGCCCTAAAAAAACTATTTAAGAGAAAAAAATACACTATAAATTTCGGTTATGAATGTAAAGTTTAAATTTTATTAAATTAAATTATTTAATTAAAAAATATATTCGCAAATAATCAAATGACATGCAATTTATATAAACTACATTTATGTGAATTTTTATTTTGTACGTTTACATGCACATAATTAATAGATACAAATGAACAGATAACGGAAATATTTTATGTTAAAAGATAGGATTTCATTCTGATCAGTATCTTCATGAATATGGTAACGTGTAATCACAGAATAGATGAAGCTTTTTTTTTTTTTTTCAATAAACCACTTTGTGTTCCATCACAGAAATTGATGACCTGATAATAATTAAATAAAAAACAAAAATAAAACCAATAAAATCAATTATCTTACTTGTATTAAACATTTTTTTTTTTTTTTCAATAATAATATTGACAAGTAGAGTAGAGAAACAGAAAACAATGAAAATGAAAATGGCAAATCAATTCAAGGAAATTTCATTTTCGGAAGTAATTTTTTTTTATGTTTAACCTGAGAACTCAACAATATCCGTTCAAAAACGGTTATCTGAAATTTTTATTGCATGCAAAATTTATTTAAAAAAAAAAAAAATACGGAAGTATGAATTAAAGTATTTCCGATTGTTGCTATAGGCATTTTAATAAGGTGTTGAATATATTATTTAAATAACTTTAATTGAAAATACAAAACAACATAAACAACAACAATAACAAAAAAAAAAAAAAAATTATTAAACTGTCAAAGTTTATTTAATACAAAATAAAAAAAAAAAAAAACAGACCTAGATATATATGTAAATCCTTGGAGGATATTTTTAATAAAATTAAATAAATAAAATATCATTATAATTTTGTGTAGTGAAATTTTACACTCTAAGTTTACTGCTATTTACTAATAAAATATGTATAATAAATATCAGGAACATTTTTTTACATGGACAAATAATGTATGTTATATTATATGTATATATATATAAATAAATAGTTTAGTATAGTTTAAAAGAAGCTTTAACTATTTTCCGACCAGACCCGTAGAATTGCCTGAAAATGAGATCTACGCAAAGTTGTCAAACATATGCAAACCATTTAAGCCTGGCTTTTGTTAAACCTGGACCAGTTATCATTTGATCCGGAAAATATCAAATTTCTGTTGTTTCGTATGGCAATGAACAAATAGTGTCATGTCAGTAAATGAACAAATCTTTTTGTGTTTAGTATGGCAATGGATAAATAGATACGAGGTATAGGAAGTTCAAGGTTTGGGAATCAATTTATAAAACAAAATTAACTTGAACGATTTTTTT
This sequence comes from Argyra leucocephala, assembly GCA_963942445.1. Taxonomy (NCBI): domain Eukaryota; kingdom Metazoa; phylum Arthropoda; class Insecta; order Diptera; family Dolichopodidae; genus Argyra; species Argyra leucocephala. The sequence continues at coordinate 4,263,504 of OZ012681.1, read as the reverse complement.
TTTTTTTTTTTTATCTTCTTGACAGTAACTTAGGTAGAATCACCTTTTCGTGCTTAATTAAGTACGGTACTGCTAGTTTACACTACAATATCTACAATTATTTCGAACATTTTTTTTAACAAATTACCGGCTTATCAACTCATTAAATGTGGAAAACTACTACTATTGTCAGGAACTAAGCCTTCTTAAATAGAATAGTTCCATTTTATTTTTAAGCTTTTACCAGATTATACTCTCAATTATTTTTTGTCATTTATTTTATCCCAATGAAAAAGGGTACTGGACCAGATCGAAAAACCCATAAAGCATTTTTTTTTTTGTTTTACTTCATCGGGAATCGAATCTGGGGCCTTTCGGTTGAAAGTCAAGCGGTCTACCTACTGCACCAACCAGCGGGTGATTATGAACAAAAATATTCATGAACGTTTTAAATTTTAGCAAATCATATGCGACGGATTACGCGATTACAGGACAATGATTGTAATGTAGAGAAGTACTGTTGAAAACATCATGTGAACTAAAATGGCAGAACATCGACTGGCAAAGGTGTTGCCAATAATGGCAAATCAACAGTAAGAGTCTACCAGAAAAAGTTTCCAAAAGATGGTGTGAATGAAAATCGTCATCACAAAAGTGATATAAAGAATTAGATAAATTGAAAAAAAAAAACATTAACTTAATGCCTTAAAGAAGAAGAAAAGGAAAAATGCCATTTTGTCATTCATAGCTACAAATCAATCAGATAGTAGAACAAATAATATTATTCAAATATCTCGGAGTGGATATATTTTCCAATCAAGCCCGGAAATGAGAACGCTAGAGAAAATACCAGATCCACAAAATCATATTAGGTCATCAAAGAATATCTGTATATTTATGAAAAGTCTTCTTTGGAGTAATAAATTTATGAATCGATAGGGTAAGGTCAAAATATACATTACATCTGATTGCCTAATTATATGCAGCAGAAGCCAAATATTGTACTAATGAAACACAAGAATAATTTGTGGTGAAAACACAAAGAACGCCAAAAAAAATAATGCAGGGTGTAGATTAGAGATTAGAAATATAGAGATTAGAGCAACAATGTGAAACAACCAAATAAACCTGACATGGTGAGGTAGAATAGAAACAAAAATAAAGCCTGAAAAGATTTTTTGTTTAGGATGGATACGTCCAAAGAGTAGCTAAAATAGAACGTCATAAGTAGAAACCGAATCTCAAACAATCAAATTCAACCAGCGGGTAAACCCTTTTGATATGGTGAGGTATAGATTATAAATAGTGGTGAGGTAGATTATAAATAGAAAAGTAGCTTAAAAAAAATTTTCATTCCGGATGGATTCGTTAAGGGACTAGCTAAAATAGCACATCACAATTATAGAAAAAATCCCAAACAGCTACATCTGCGTGATGTAGATATAAGATGCACAAGGAGAGCCTGAAATGATTATTCGTCGTTCCGAATGGTTTGATACAAAGACTAGCTAAGATAGCACGCCGCTCCAGAACAAAAAATATAATCGTCAATTATGCAAACCACATGGTAAAGAGGTGTTTTTCTGCTTTAAGATAACACTAATTTAGCTTTCACTGAGCATATAGAATATATTACGATATATCTAAAATAAATACAGAAAATTAATAGAAAATTTATGAAATGAACACAAAAACCTCCGCATTATGAACCCATATTCAGCGAAGAAGGTAACATTACTGAAAACCCATATTGAGGCAATTGATATTACTTTATAACCAGTGAACAATTTCGTTTTATTTATTTTCTGGCATATAAATATAAGAAATAATTTAAACCGGTTAACTTCAGTAAAATGTTGTTATAATATATACATTTCTGTATTTGTAATATAACGGTATTTACTCATTATTATTCATAAATGTATAAATAATGCGGTTTTTCCGGATCATCATTATCTATTTTTGTTTTTTTTTTATTTTCTCAAATGAATTTCCATCATAACACAAGCAATAAACTATGTACATTTACTTTCTATATGATATACGAATAGAAAAAAATAAAATGATGGCTATATAGAGATGAAATGATTAAGATAAAAATAATGTTGTTATATTCTGTTCATTATTTTTGTTCAAATTTCTTCATAAAGTTCAATAAAAAACAAGAAAACAAAAAAAAAGCGTTTTTGTTTTTTTTATTTATTTATTTTTGTTACTTAGTTGGCCATCCTTAAAACCAAAAAATTTAATTAAGATTTCATTGAATACTGGAAAAATATCGGTTTCATTATTGGTACCTAACCTGGAAAAATATCGCAACCTTTTTTCTTTTCATAAATCAGATTCCTAAACTTAATTTATTCAAAATAAATCAAAGGATATATGAGTATCCTTTTTTGTTGTCGTTGTTGTTGTTATTGTTGACTTTCCTAATCATTCAGTCATTATCTGAATATTTTGAATTTGAAAGAAAAAAAAAATATTTCTTTTTTAAAGGTTATGTCCTTGTATTATATAATTTCGGTTCAATTCATGTATAGGACCTGTGCAACGCTGTGAATACAAAAAAACAAACTCATTTTTTTTTTTTTGAACAAAATACAGGACAGGAATAGGTGTAAGTCTTTCCAATTATTGAATACGGAAAATCACATTGAAAAGTGAAAAGTTTTTGTGTTTTTTTTCTATTTTTTTTTTTTTATTTTTTTTTTAGACTTATACCTTTGTGTGGTTTGAGTCCTTTTTAAGTTTTCCTTTTTTTTTTTTCGTTTTATATGCATTTTGTTTTTCTTTAACTTCAATTACAAAATTTTCGTGCTTGAATTGATTTCAAAAATAAAACTTTAGAAAATATTTTTTCCTGAAAATAAGTTTAAAATTTTTAAGCAACAGCAAACTTTAAAGACTACCTACCTATCATATATATAGTTATTAGAGCGATCGCGTTTGTTTGGCCTCTTTAAATTCTGAAATTTTTATCAAAGTTTTGAACCAAGGTGAAAATTATCTCGTTAATTTTACTTTATAGTTTCAATTATAGTGATGAATATGGGTGGTATATGAATAGTTCTTAAAATTGAAGAGTTATAATTTTTCTATGTTGAAAAAGTAAGCACTGGATTTTGAATTTTGTACTAACTATGTCAATACAAACCTGGAAGTTATATTTTCGTCAGTTGAGTAGAAAATAATCGAAAGAAGAAAAAATACATCTCCGGAAAACACAAACTTGTTAGTTATTAGAAACCTTATCTATTAGAGTCGATTGGGAAGAAATTAGCCAATAATTTAGAAAATAGAAAGGCCAAAAGACCTGATAAACTAAATAATGAGTTCATTAATTTATAGAAAAAATGATTTGAAAATATACTTAACTGTGCATGTGCTATTTCAAAAAATAATAAATATAACAAAACAGCCTTTCGATCATATCACCCCTCCAACTTTGTTCCAGTGTGTGAACAATATCCGGGTTTAGCAAATTTGATAACGCCGGCTTAATTGCTTTATAGAGAAATGCAAATTTCCACTGGAATGCGGTAAGATGATTGGTTAAGCCGTTTTTACAACACCGTAATCATCATGTTGTTGTCCGTGGCAAAAAAGAAAACATTTGTTTCCAAATACAAACCAACGAACTCATCAGCTGTAAAATGGTTGTCAATTACCAAAAAGTAAACAAATACTTACTTACTTGCTGGACGCTACAGAGCTTGAAAGTTCTGGGTCTGACGGAAAATTGTCCTCCACTGACTTCGGTCACGAGCGGAATCGCTCCAGTTGGGGATTTGAAGTTTTTTCATATCTGCCAATACTTCATCTCTCCAGCAAAGGCGTGGCCTCCTGAACGACGCGTTCCATGGGGATTGGATTACAAGAGTTTCCTAGCCGAATCATTTTCATCCATAGTATATATAGTAAAACAAATAATGAATTTAAAATACTTCGAAGTAGAAATATCGGAAAATCAAAATCACAAGCGGAAATATATGCGGAGGTAAAAATTTTTAAATATCCCGAAAAATAGCAGAACCTTCTGGTCCTTTGCGAAAAATGTTATGCACAATTTTCCTGAGTCTTCTTTGCCTGCACTGATTGACGATTATGAAATCGTAATGGACCCAACCGGTAAAACCAAGTTATTTGCAAAACTCTTTGCAACAAACTCCTCGCTATCTCCTATGGAGTTTTCAATCAGAGAACTCTACTTTAGAAGGAGAGCTATAGTAGTAAATAAATCTACCGAACCTGATGGAATTCCTGCAATGGTTCTCAAAATAACTGCCTTCACCATTTCGAAACCACTGCGGAACTTGTTCCATTTGTCCTTTTCGACTGGTCAATATCCCAGTCAATGGAAAGTTGCGCGGGTTCATTCAATTCCAAAAAAAGGTTACAAAAGCGATCCCACGAACTATAGACCTATAGCTATTGTTTCCATTCTATCCAAAATTATGGAAAGTATAATTAATGAGAAATTTTCGAAATATCTTGAAAGTAAAAGCACAATCTCAAATAGACAATATGGTCTTAGATCGCACCAGTTTAACGGTGACATGTTGACTTGCCGTTGCGAAAAACTCAATATCACCTCACATAATTCTTGTAAAACTAATATTGTTGCTTTAGATATTTCGAAAGTTTTTGATCGAGTATGGCAGGCACCTTTAATAGACAAATATCAAGCTATTGGTCTAGGGTTTGTGTAGAGATTAATTTCAAATTATAATATGATAAATATATAAAAAGCATGCATTCATCCGATTATGACATAGACGCAGTAGAAGTTAGAGTTGATACCAGTAGAACGAAAAACATTCTTCGTACTACTAGAATTAAAACATTAAGAATTAGAATAGAAGATAGAATACTAAACAAAACAACTCGACCAGCGGACCTAGCATAAGAAGAAGAAAAGAAAGAAGTTATTATGAAGGCGAATTTTTTTTTTGACATTTTGTTGATATACCAATAGTGTAAAAAAAATTGAATGTCAAAACTCCGGTTTCGGAGGCAATTCAAAATTATCGACATGTTAACAAAATCTAGTCTGATTTGATAATAAATACCAGTCGCTAAAAATTTGTGTTATCTCAAGTGCTATACAATCTACTAATTCACCTCTTCATCAACCTACAAATCAAAAGTAAGGGAGATTTTTGGACTAATAACTGAATCCGGTTTACGTCAGTAAAATGGTTTTTATTTACCAATATAACAAACTAAGTTTTGTCATTTCATCATATTTTTATTTTATCATTCTACAGGCTCAAGGATATTGCCCTAACTTTGGTCTCACAAATTCATTTATGTAAGATTTTCATTTCCAATTGTGGCATGTTCAAGTCTTGGACTTACTAACTTTGTTGATTAATTCATTTCTATTATTTAATTTACCCTCTTGTCTAATTCTATATAAAAAAAAACTAGGAGCCATTTAAAATGTTGCAGATACTGGCTTCCAATATATGAAGGAAATTTCTTTAATAAATTTCCCAATTTTTTATACAAATTAGCTAAAATTATTGCAAATATAAGTATTTGGTTTTTTATTGTACAGAACTTGTAATAATAAGTTTTGATTTAATTTTTAAATTAAATAAAATAAGTCCTTTTTATTTGTTTTAATAAATCTATCCGTATATCTGTCTCTTTTTAATTTAAGTTTTTTTTTTTTTTTTAAAACTTATTTTCAATAAAATGCCAATAAAAAATGTTTAACTCTCTTTAAAAAAAAAAAAAAAAAAAAAAAAAAACGAGACAATAAGCGTATAAAAAAATAAATTAAATTTAGTTCCATGCATGATGTGTAGTAGTGGTATAGGGATATACGTATATGAATGTTAACATATATTTTAGATGAAAATATGAATTTCAAAATAAGGACCTTTTGTAAAATTGTTTTCGTTTTTTTTTTTTTTTGCATTTTATTATTTTTGTTTATTTTATTTTTGTTGTAATCATTAAAGCGTAAAATAAAGCTATCAAAAAAAGCAATGAAAACCATCATGGGAAGAAATCTGGTATTTCAATTTCATCCTTACAAAATTAGTTTCTTTCATTTTCGTTTTTTTTTTTCGTCCAAGATAGTAAAAAATAATATATAGGTATACATATGTCATACATTTAAGGAAAATTTCGACAATCAAATTTTAAAATAACGGAATTTTAAAATAGTGAAGTGTCGTTGAAAATTTCGTCTTCGATGAGGACAGATGATCTTTATTTGATCGAATAGCTTCGATTTATTGTTTATAATTTTACTAGGAATGCAATTTAATTCAAAAAATATTTAAATGGTTGAAAGCGGATTTAGTATACAATCTTAATTATATACAATTTAATTCAGATATTAGAGGTTAGGTTACTAGACTATGTGGAATAGATTAATAAAATGGTAAGCTGACTTATGTTTTGCGAATAGTGAAAAACTAGAGGACTAATCCTGATCTCTAATCTAATCTAAATAACACAATCTAATTTTCTCTAACATTATTTGTGTATAATTCCAAGTCGATGGGATGACCACCTTAAATGCTTTTTGTGCAGATATTTGGCATACATAATTACATGCAATAGGTTTTTTTATTACTATTGTAAAGTAGCTTCGCCTTCATAATATCATAGTTTCTATGCTTTATTTTTAGTGATAACCAAAATTATCAACTGCTTTTTATCATTTATCTTACCTCCAAATGACAAAGGGTACTAGACCTGGTCGAAAAAACCACAAGGAAGTTTTTTTTTGTCTTCGTCGGAAATCGAAGGTGGGGTCTTTTGGTTGATACGCAAGTGCTTTACCTGTTGCACCACTTAGCGTGTAAACATAAATTTTGCTTTTAAATCTATTGCGATTGAAAGCAAGTATGTACAGTGATCTTGGTTCAAAATACTGTGCTCTGGATTCTAGTTAGGAACGGTTCACGCGATGTTTTGCACGTGTTTTCGTAATAATGATTGGCTTAAATAATACTGAAATAGTAAAGCTTTGTTATTATCTCATTATCCAACTCATACAATTCATCATTATTATCTTTCAAATCAAAATTTCCATCCCAGAAATCTAAGCATATTCCTCTTTCAAAATACGTTAATAGTTCAAAGAATACGTTAATGATTCAAAGAATATCCCAAAATTAAATTTGTTTCTTTAACGGAATCGTTTGAAGCAAAACTGAAGTAAAGTAGCAGTTATTTGCGAAGGTGGTATTCCACATTATCGTACTGGTTATAAGACGCAAAACTGAGATGGAAAGAATACATTAAGAAAAAAAAAGCTAGAACTATATTTGAAATACAAACCGTTGTATTGGCTAATTGAGCGGACATATATGCTTTCAACATATAACAAAGTTTTCTAAAGGTCTACAATCAAAAGTGAAGCCAATTTCAACTAAATGGTATTGCGAAATGTTGTTAATGGAAATATTTTCACGTGAAACACGAAGGGCAGCATGTGCTTCTTCCTATACCGTAGAAATCCCTAGATGACAGAATACAAGTTATGGAAATTCGGTTATAATCTCAATGTTCCGAAGGTGGAACCAAATTCCATTTTATATGCTCCCCAAACATGACAAATGACCTACATAAATTCAAGACGAAGGTTTTAATGTCTTAGTTCGTAGTTGTCCTCCTTCCCTTCTATCTTCCTCCTTTCTTAATTTTCCTTTTCCGCCCCAGTCAAATGTATGAACTGGTATTAATGGTCGTCACCTAGTGTTTGGGTTACTGTACGACATAAAAGTAGTTTTTCTTGACATGTCAAAGTCGAAAGTTTCAAGTTCAACTGTCAATCCAAAAATTTTGTTAGACGACTTGAACGAACCAAACCGTTTCTTCGTAGTTTCTTCGTAATGAGATCGTGGGATTAAAGATATATGAAGGAAAAAGCCAAAATTATATTAATGGTTAGTTTTATAGACTAGTTTTAATCTTAAAAAAATGGGATGGGAGCTTTTGGTTCTTTAAAGTCGGCACAGTCCTTCACTTCGATCTTCTCCGGCACATAGAACAGAAGGGTTGAAGGGTCTTTTGAAGATTTTCTTTCCTCTTAAAAAATAATTTTACTTCTTGATTTAATATTAAAATGTATAGCAAAATAGCTTTAGGTTTGAAATAGATGAAATAATGATCTGTATCGATTCAGATATCATGAATGTCTCATGCCTGAATTTGAAATAATAATTTTTGCTTTTTTACGCAGGCTGGTGGGAATCTTCAAAAGTCACAATGAGCCCCGTAGCTTGACATTGTGTGTGGGATTCTTGTTCACTGAACCACACCCTTTCTATATTGCGATCTAGTCCTACAGGGCTAATGAGCAATTTTTTCTTGTCTTTATTTTATTAAATATTAATATGAAATAATAATAATAAGAAAATAATAAGAAAAAGGTAAATCATGTGAACCAAATCTCATTGGAGATTAAATAAACAAATAAATAAATCCAAAATCCAACTAAAAAAAGGTAGATTACAGTTGTTTGTTGTTATATTTTTACACGTTATTAAATACAAAACCAAATCCGAATTGGATTTGTCAAAACAAAAAAATTAAGCTTGTATTAGAAGAAAATATGATCTATTAATTCTATTAGAAGAAACTAGAACTTTCCACGCTATGCCCCACGGATGGGGTTACAGGACATTGGTGATGATGATCTACTTTTAATGTTTCGATATTATAATGAAAATAAGTTTTGTAACCGAACTTGAAGTTAATGGAAAACTTCAAAATGGTCATTGATTTGAAATTCAAGAGATTTACTCACGATTTCAAACCATAATAAACCAAAATTAACAAAATTTGATTATTTTCGAAATTTTAACTTTCGAATTATATTTGCTTTTTAAATAACATTTTTAAATACACACATATATTATAAAAGAAAAACAAACAAGGATATGTTTTTTTAAATGTTTTTTTTTTTTTTTTTTTTTTTAATTTATTTTTTTTTTTTTTATTTTTATTTTTTATTTTACGTTTTATAAATTTTTAGAGTTTTACATTAAACATCAGGATTCAAAGTATAAAATGACATGGTATCTATATATGTGTGTATTTTGTTTAGCTAATAATATGTTTTATATGTGTATTGTCCTGTCCAAAATTAGATGCCAGAATTCTGTTTCAGCTAGTTGCGTCTTTGTGTATTTATTTATTTATTTAATTTTTTTTTTCTTATATATTTTTTCTTATGATATGGAGGTGCTTTCAGGAAGATAAACAAATTCAAATAAATAAAAATACAAGACGACAGTTTTTCAAAAAAAAAAAAAAAAGACACCAGTAGGAAAATAAGAAGTAAAAAAACTACAAAGAAAATAAAAAAAAAACAACAAAAACAACATAGAAGAAGCGATGTAGAAAGTGACAAGAAGATCTAGGCAAAGAGAGATAGAGAGAGATCGGAGAAAAAATGAGAGTAAAAAAAAAAACAAAAAAAAATAAAAAATCGTCAAATAAACAACGATAAACGAACAAAAGCTATCTTCTTATGTAGATTTGTATGCATGTGAATGTGTATGTAAATTAGAGGTACAAAAAAAAAAAAAGGTCATAGCAATTATGCAAATTTTTTTTTTTGGTGCTTTTTAGCATAATTTTTTTTTGTTTTGTTAATAGGACAGGGATTTTTGTCATTTTAAAATGAATCTACATTTATTCAAACACATACATACATTTTAAGTTATAAATGTAATTCAGTTTAGTTTTTTACTTTTTATTTGTTTCGTGTTTTTTTTTGTTTTTTTTTTGTTGATGGTCTCGGATCTTATTATAATTTTAATAGGATAATTTTGTTAAGAATCATGAAAGATGAACATAATCAGAATGAACAAAATGAAAACCATCAACCTGAAATTTAATCTTCTCTCAATGTCCTGCTATATATATATATATATATATATATATGTAGATATATAATATTAAGGTAGGTAAATAGATAGGTAGGCAAAATTAAAAAAAAATAATAAAAAAAAGTAAAAATATAAAAATCAACTGAATGTCCTTTTTATTATGTATAGTCTTACTCACATATACATGTATATTAAATATTGTACCTTTGTTATTATTATTATTATTATTATTGGGGAATAAATAGTACAGGAGTACATTAAAAAAAAAAAATAAAAACATAGTAGGTATATTGTGTATGTTATTAAGTGATCGGGTAAGGTGGTAATGGGGGGGGTAGTTGCTTGATTCAATTATAAATAATTGAGGCAATCCTTATTTAATGGAATATTTTGAATAGAATTTTATCGAAAATTGGGAAATGAAAATTATCTTGGTACTGTTTAGCGACTGAAAAGTTCAACTTTCTTTTATCTTTTTGCAGAGCGTTGGGGCAGTTGGCGTAATTTGTTCTTCTATACTCTATTTTAAATTTTATGAGATCCCATTCTTTCTATATATAGAAAATTTTTCCAGTTATTGTTTCCCAACTCAAAGTCAACTTTAAGTTTTTTTTGTAAACAATAAATTAAAAATATTCCAATTTGTACAATTAGAAATTCTATAATATATATTTTATATATAGCCTTCTTATGACAATTATATCCTTAGGCATAAATCGTTGAAATAAATAATAAAATAACTGTCTGAGATCGGTTTGATCGGTATATCATTTCGGTAATTCATCTTAGAATTTGGGTTATAGCTTCCGTGTCAACCCAGAACTCTATACAGTAACATTATATGTATAGATTTAGATTTTACTGGTTGTGCCCATGTATTTGTTCTTCTATATTACATTACGTAAACCTACAGAGGCTGGTGAAACCTTGTTTGTTTATTTTTAAATCTCGGAACTCAGATTTCTGATATATAATGTGTCCCACGTAACAATTCTATTGCTATAAGACATTTGCGTACTCTTATAAGACTATTATAAAAATTATTATAGAAGTATTAGTGTTAATTTAAGTGCTCCACAATTGTTGCGAAACGTTATAAATACGTTATAGCATTAAAATTGTGAATCCTATAAGGCACCAGAGCAAGTGCTGTAATATTGTTATAGGATTAGTATACATGTATTAGTGTATATGTTTTTATTTTGAAATGAAATTTTTTTGAAATGATTTATGTATGTTATGCAAGAGTGAGATAGGTATTATTTTTTTTTATTTTAAAACAATAATTTTATGGAATTATATTTATTTCATGAGAAAGGGAGATTAATTACATATTTTTATATTTGTACCTAAATTATTTATAATATAAAAAATGTTTCACTAATAAATAATATACTTTCCGGAAGAAGACCAAAAGACAAAATTTGGCTGAGTAAGATATAGCATTGACATTTATTATAATAATACTTCGAAAAAATACATTGGCCCTTCAAATTTTTTTAAATAAATAAAAAAAAATATATCTTTAAATTGCATCTTTCACATGTTAAATAATGTAAGTTACTTAATAACATCAAGTTTAATATTTAATAATTATTCTTTTAAGTAAAAATGATATTTTTGCGAAAAGAATGCAAACAAATTTACCATGTTTGTAGAAAATGATGGTCGTCGTAAAATATTTATTCTAAATATTTATTCAAAAGCTACAGTAAGTTTAAATTAGTAACATTATAGTAACACAATAACACAACTACTGCTAGCATATCTATTCTTATAACAACAACAAAATGATTTTTTTATTTTGAAATTCCGCCATTTGCTTTTCTGTTTTGTTTATTTATTTTTATTTTTCGTTTCGCTCCAATTGTGTTTCATTTGACGAAAAATAGTTGAGCGAAACGAATTTCGTTGGTATTCGGTGGTCGCAATTGTGTTTACCGCTTTAAGTGCTTATCGGTAGTCATATAGGAGTCTTAAAGCACTAATTTTGTTTTAACAACAATAAAATGTTACGTGGTGTTATATCAGTTTCAAGATATTTAAAATATGAAACACTATTTTAGGTACTAAACCAACAGCTTCATTATTTTAATCAAAACTAAAATCAAAATTTTAAAATCGACTTTTCAAACTAATTTGCAATTGTCATAATATTTTATGAGATTTACTTTAATATTATCATCATATATTACATCTATTAAAATACAAATACATCATGCACAGATACATACATATATGTATACAAAATCTATATGGACTCAAATTTGACGAAATTATAGTAGGCATAAACTTAATTTATTAGGGATATTTATCTAATTTTGTTTAGGATCATTTAGAGAGTATATATGTATATACATATAACGGAATGAAGTTTGGGTATAAAAAAATTTTCTATTCCAGAAAAAAAAAAAAACAAAATAAAAAAAAAAACAGAATGAGAAAAAAAAGATTTACCTAATTTGTTAAAATGACTGCACGTTGTTTTCTTTTGACTTAATTGTAATGTAAAAAAATAAAAAAAAAAAAAAAAAAAAAAATTATTATAACGTCCTTGTTTTGGCTCTATACTTATTTTGTGTGTGTGTCGTCCTTATCGTAAACTTAAAATTAATAAGCTCAAGGTGCAACTAAGTAGATAATTGATTTGAGAACAGGTTGGTTATATAATTTATATGAGAGAATTAATATATTTAGAGAGGATTAATCTAATTTAATGTTCTTTATGGTTTTATTTTTTGTTTTTTTATTTTTTTTTTTTTTTTATTTTATGTTTAGAATTATAAATATGGAATTAATAATAAGTTTAATGGGGTTTTAAAATTAAAATACCTTTATTTTTGAAGATAAATTTTCAATGGTTTTTTATTATAATTTTTGAAAGTTTATTCATTTTCAAGTTTTTCAATTAACAGTGAAATTTTTTTAATTGAAAACAATTTCAAAGTTTATTTAAAAAAAAAATTACGAAGAAATTGTGTTAAGAAATTATTTTGGAATTGACAAGCTTAAAAATATTCAAATTTAGCATAGCTGTTCAATTAAGTCTGTTTATTTATTTCGAGCTTAATTCAAGCAAGTTACAATAAATCATACTTCAATTAAATTTATAAACTAAAAATTAAACATTCAAAAAAGAATTAACAAAAAAAAAAAAAAAATAACAAAATTTTAATATTATAACAAAATTAAAAAAGAAAACATAATCTTATATTTAACAATAATTAAAAAATAAAAATGAAAAAACTTCAATTAAGAAGACAGGTCAAAGATAAAAATTAGTTACACAAATACAGATTATTTTTTAATGATTGTTTAGTTAGGGAAAAGTTAATATAGGGTTTGTATGCATTACAGAGAGACATCACATCAGAGAGACATTAATTGGTTCATATTTACCATAATTAGTCCGATGGTACTGCAAATTAAACATATTAGCAGTTCTTAGTCTAGAATGAGAACAATAATTAAGTTTAGCAAACAATTGGCGAGACGAAATGTTGTCTTTACTTAACTCAATTAGAAATACAATGTCAGCAACTTTACGCCGTTTTTCAAGGGTATTAAGATGAATTAAATTTAGTCGATGTTCATAAGGAGGTAATCTTAAAGGATCTTCCCAAGGAAGAAGACGTAAAGCATATCTAAGGAATTTTCTTTGAACCGATTCAATTCTGTCTATGTGAACACCATAAAATGGACACCAAACCTGACTAGCATATTCTAAATTAGGTCTAACCAAGCAGGTATAGAGGGATTTTAATACATACGGATCTTCAAATTTTCTAGCCCAACGTTTAATAAAACCGAGCATAGAATTAGCTTTGCTTAAAATATCTGAATAATGAAGATGGAATGAAAATTTAGTATCAAAGAGTATTCCTAGGTTTTTAATTGATGTAACCTTTGGAATACTTTGGCTATTAAAAGAATATACATAAGAAATTGGGCATAATCGTCGTGTAAAAGTAATATAAGCACATTTATTGACATTAAGCTGCAGATTATTATACGAACACCAACTATAGAAACGATTCAGATCAGCTTGTAACGCTAATGCATCCTCTAAATTAACAACTTTTTTATAAATTTTCATGTCATCGGCGTAAATTTTAATATGACTATTAATTAGTAAAGATGAAACATCATTAATAGAAATAATGAAGAGTAAAGGACCGAGATGACTACCTTGAGGCACACCTGTGGGAGCTTCGAACTCAGTGGAAATTGACGATCTAAACGAAATACTATAACTACGACCAGAAAGGTAAGAATGAACCCAATTAATAAAATAACTAGGAAATCCTAATTTATTTAACTTAAAGATGATAATGTTATGTGGAAGCAAATCAAAAGCTTTGCTGAAATCTGTATATATTACATCCGTTTGAAACCCATCTTCCATGTTATTAATAAAGGTAGATGTTGACTCAACAAGATTAGTAACAGTAGACTTAAGCTTTACAAAGCCATGTTGAAAAGATGATAAGAAACAAGTACAATGATCATAAATAGAATCAAATACAATAAGTTCAAATAGTTTAGGTATAGAAGAAAGTTTAGCAATTGGACGATAATTACTTACATTATTTTTTAGATTTTTTTTGTGAACTGGTCTAATTAGGGCAGTTTTCCAGATTGAAGGAAAGATACCAGAAGTTAAAGAAGAATTGAATAATACAGAGAGAGGACCACATAGTGAAGAAGAACATTTATTTAAGAATAGGTTAGGGATGCCGTCAGTACCAGGACTAGGATTATTATCAAGCTTTAATAAATAATTGAGTACCACATTAGAATCGATATGAATATTACTCAATGTAGTTTTAGAAAAATTGTTCCAAATGCAAATGTTAAATTTAAAATCTTTTATTAAAAAATTAAATATAAGTTATGTGCAAAAGAAAAAAGTGAAATTATTATTAAATGTAAACAAAAATTATTATTAATTGAAAAGTACCTTAGATAACGCATTCCATTATTACTTCCTATTACTACAATTTGTATTGTGACTAATGGGTAAAATAAGCATGAAATTGAAATGAAAAACTGAGTAAATTAAATAATTTTAATAATTTATATTTTAAAGTGGCAGAAAATATGGCAAAGAACTTTACATCAGTTTATAAACTGACTATTGTAACTACAGCTAGGTTTCAGTTATACAAAATATCAATTAAAACAATTGAATTATTAGAAAAAATAAAATGTAATAATAGCTCAAGAATAAATGTAATAAGGAGGTCATTAGTTAAACAATATAAATATGAATTATCGAAACTATTACATCATTAATTGATGCTTCTAATAAATGAATGCCTAGTACCAAATAAATTGAAAATAAATAAAGTAATTCCTGTGTACAACCAACTATAGGAGATAAAAAATATGCTAACAATTACAGGCAAATACCAATTTAACTCGATATTTAGTAAATAGTTATAGAAACTTACATAAATATAATAGACTCACAACATATCTTTCGAAAAATAATTTACTATGTAACTCACAGTATGTCTTTAAGAAAATTTATATTTATTTGATATAATAGTTGATACTCAAATCGTAATGGCTTAAAAAAATAGAACAAAATTTGCATAATTTTTTTGTAATTTGGCTAAGGCATTTGATTCAAAATAGATAGAAAAATTCTATTGAAAATATTGTATGAACATGGCGTTTCGAGTAAAAAATATATTTGATTTCAAAGCTATTTTGAGAATTGAAAACAGTATGCAAAATGTAATATGCTTTAAAAGTAGCATATGTAATACTAATTATGGGGTAATCCAATGTAGCTCTTTAGATCCTGTACTTTTTTCGTTTCTCCAAAGCCAGTTTCTTCAAATTTAATTTAAAAGGGAAAAACCATTCCTGTATATGCTGATGATTTAGCAATTGTATACTCAGAAAGTAACTATGAAATGCTAGAACAAATAACACGCTGGGTGGCGCAGTAGGTAGAGCGCCTGCCTTTCAACCGAAAGGTCCCAGGTTCGATTCCCGATGAAGCAAAACATAAAAAATGCTTTATGGATTTTTCGACCTGGTCCAGTACCCTTTGTCATTGGGATATAATAAATGGCAAAAAATAATTGAGAGTATAATCTGGTAACAAATTAAATAAAAATGAAACTATTCTATTTAAGAAGGCTTAGTTCCTGACAATAGCAGTAGTTTTCCACATTTAATGAGTTGATAAGCCGGTAATTTGTTAAAAAAAATGTTCGAAATAATTGTAGATATTGTAGTGTAAACTAGCAGTACCGTACTTAATTAAGCACGAAAAGGTGATTCTACCTAAGTTACTGTAGAGTGTAAAAAAAAAAAAATAAAAAAAAAAAAAAAAAATATATAAATATGGATAATTTTTTTTACATGGATGAGTATGCACCAACTAACAGTGTTATTGTTAAGAAAACCAAATATATGTTGGTGAAGGTAAAATATCAGAATATTTTCATAACATACAACAAAGGAAAAATTGAAAAAGTAAAGCAATTACAAATATCTTGATATTACAGTTGACAGTGACTTGACATGGAATAAATTTGTAAGAACTTTAGCAGCGAAAAAGAAGAAGAATAGCAGGAATGTTTAGAAAAGTTGGTGAAATAATACCTTACAAAATAAAATTTCAGTATTCTATAGCCTATTCCTCATAGCCATAGTCTACAGCCTATTCTATTCTATAGCCATAGTCTATAGCCCATTCCTCTATAGCCATAGTGTTTTGACATATGGTATTGGTATATGGTGGTATGAGGTTAGCCGCAGATAGGAGCCGATAGAAAGAATTTATTTCCACCCTATGCCCCACGGATGGGTTTGCAGAACATTGATGATGATGATGATGTTGATGATATGGGGTAATACATCTTGTAAAGATATAGATATGCTGCAAAAGATTCAGAATAAAGCTATGTAAAATATTATTTTGGATTACATAACAGAACATCAACAGAACCAATTCACAAAAAGTTAGAAATACTGAAAATTGTGAACTACAAAAATCTAATCCAAATCATTAATATTATATAGATAGTTTTCTGCATTTATCTGGATGTTTGTAAGTTCGACGGAATACTCCAACACATATACAAATTGCAATATATATATACAAATTGTAACATCATGTAATTGTCATAAACATAATATCTGTTTTTTATTGCTTATATATGCCATCTGTCATTTGTCATCTGTTATCTGTGTCGTTTGCCCATCATTTCATAATGATTGTCATGCCATTCAAGTGTTAAATTTAGATGGCGCCTTAGAACTTTTTACTTTTATTATTTTTTTTTTTTTTTTTTTTGTTTGTTTTTTTATTTACAATCTGTATGTTAATTAAAAATAATACAATAAGTGAATATGTTTTTGACTGACTTAGTTAATAATAGACATGTGAAATTACAATCCAATAAAAGTAATTTCTTAATTTATAATAAAAAATATATTAATAATAATGTCAAGAAATTTCTACAGATCTCCTGGTGTATTTCGTTGTAATCTTGTATGTTGTGTAATATTCATAAGTGTACTTGCTATTACATTGGGATGACTATTTAATCTAGCACAATATCTCTGGCTGTGTCTGTGAATTTCGTCTTGGACCGTCGACACTTGCAAATCATTGTGTATTATGTAATTTGGCACAAACCAAGGTGCATCAACTAAAGCTCGCAGTACCTTATTTTGGAAGCGTTGTAATATTTCAATATTTGTTTTTTTTCGCTGTTCCCCATAATTGTATACCATAAGTCCATATTGGTTGGAGTATCATCCTATATATCAGCAATTTGTTTTCCAGTGTCATTTGAGACCTTCTACCGACAAGCCAATATAATTTCCTGAAATTTGTGCTTAGTTGGATTCTTTTTGTGTAGATGTGCTTTTTCCAGGTCAGACGGCGATCCAGATGCATTCCAAGATACTTGACACTTTCTGTTTGAGGAACAGCATTACTATTTCAAAATACTGTAGGACATGTACCCCTCCTTAATGTGAACGTAACGTGATTAGACTTAGTTTCATTGGTTTTAATCTTTAATTTGTTCAACCATAATTCGATATTGTTTAAACTCTCTTGCACGAGCCCAGAAGCCACATTCTTATCCTTGTGCGATGCAAGTATGGCTGTATCATCGGCAAATGTAGCTATCATTGTTTTTGTTGTTTGCGGTAAATCGGCAGTGTATAGCAAATAAAGCACTGGACCTAGAACGCTACCTTGTGGAACTCCCGAATGAATTTCTTTGAGGCTGGTAAAATATTCATTTTGTTTGACAAAATAATAGCGATTTTCCAGATAGCTTTTTAACAATTCATAGTAGTGATATGGCAAATTTTGTTTTAATTTATAGAGAATCCCTTTGTGCCAGACTTTGTAGAATGCCTGGCTTATGTCGAGAAAAACTGCAGAGAAATAATTTTTGTTTTGAAAATCTTCATTTATTTTATTTACAATTCTATGTATTTGTTCCACTACTTTTATTATGTCTTAATTAATTTCATTTTACAATTTGAATTTTACAGTAGAACGCTGCTATGATTGTAAAAATATATGATTGTAAGTTTATATTATATAGTTAGATTTTGTTTTCATTAAAAATATTATTTGAATTTAGTATTTCTATATTAATTTAAATTGAAATTATCTTTTTGACTAACTTATATTATAATTAATTGAATACAATTAAGAATGTCTAAGAATATTGATTATTTAGAATTATTGAGCTCTTATTAAAGGCATGATATTGATAAATTAGTAAGCAAATACATATTTTTCTTAAACTTGAAATGAAAACTACAATGAAGGGAGAAATGCAAGAATTTATTTTGCTTCCATCATTTATGGCGGGTTACAAAACTAGTTATACAATATAGAGAGAGCTTACATCAAGTCGAATACTCAGATTTTAGCAAACAATATAATCCACAATTATGATACCTGTACAGCCAATCGTGTTCGTTACTTTGAAGGTTTTGGGACATATGGTTTAGAAACAATAATAAATTCTTCTATAAAGTCATATAACAAAATACCATTGGGTGTTAAAATGCTGTCTGCCTATGCGAATATTTAAAAACGAAATAAAAATATTTTCATTAATAATTATAATTAAACTTATATAAGTGATTTCTTTTCAATCAAATTATTATATCCTAGTAAATTATTAATATTAACGTTAAATATACATTATTTTGTTTTTATAAGAATGGTAAATTAAAATTTCACATTAATTATCTTTATACTAGTTTTTTATCTTGCATTTGCATCTATTTGAAATTGAATTGTGCTTTACATATTCTTTTTATACATTGATTTATTTCAATGATTATTTGGGATCTTATAATCACATTATTTTTACTTAGTAAATTGACAAATCGTTGTATTTGAGATGGAGAAATATTTTGTCTTTTATCTGAGCCTAATCTGATTAATAATTTTATTTTCAACTGTAACTTCTTGTGTGTTTAAGCTTATTTCAAAAAGTTTATAAGTAATTTTGATTTTTAATTTATTCCAATCGATAATTTTCCAAAACTTACGTACATTTTTATCATGAAATATTGGCAGTGAAACATAATTAATAATGAAAGAAAATATATCTATACAAACATCAAATATTCTATACAATATTAATTTATTTACCTGGTTTAATTCAATTTTTAGAGTACCAAAAAAAAAATATTGCAGTAAAATGATGTTGCTTATTTACATTTCCTTGTAAACACCAAAGCTGTTAAATACAGCCTATAGAATAATCATCAACATCTAAATATTTCATTACAAAGACAATATTCCAATGTTATACTATTTGTGCTATCACAGCAATGTGCTTTTATATCATAATGTGTTAAACATTGCCGAAATTGATATCAATCTTAGAAAATTAGACATATTATGCACGTAGCAATGGACGAAAATGAATAAAAAAACTATAACATTTAACTCATATGATTCCAAATATCCACCGGATAGGCACCGAAAAAAGAGAATGAGTTAGAAAACTGTTATGAACATCAACCATAAACCTTTTATGTATTTTAATTGTATGTTACCGGATTTTTTTATCTAAAACGATTTAACTATTTTATTGAAATTGTACTAGCAATTGGATATATTTCGATGAAAACTCTATCGAAAGATTATAAAAATGTTGCCAATGACAAAATAATATTTTCACCGAATGTACATGTAAGCATGGGTTTTTTGTTGTTAAATGACATTTACAATAAAAGCAAAAACAAGAAGAGAAAAAAAAATGGAATTTTATCATTTTACTTAAGAAATAGAAAAATGTTATAGAATTATTATAAACGAAATGGTTTCATAATTCTTCAGACTATTTTTGTTTAGTCATTTCCATTAAAATGTTTTAAAAATATATTAAAACTGGTGGATCCCCTGTGCAATTGCACAGAAGTAGTTCTTTCAAACACAATTTTATGTAAAAAGAAATATTTGTTTTGGTATAATTGTAGTTTTTTTCTGAATCGCTTCATTATTAAATATGTATATGAAGCCTTTTTAAAAACTGCCCGTAATTGAAATTTCTTTTAGAGTATAGATGGCACTCAACTTGGAAATAACCGTTACTATTTGGTGTGAACTTGCTAAAATTTTAATATTTTTGTGGTGTAAATAATTTACTATTCAATTATTTTTTGCTTTTTTACTCACCACATCGTTCATCTTGTGTATTATAATATAAGATATTCCCCACATGGCCTTCCTTGTGTAATATATATAATTAATGGTATAATGATAATGATTTATGGTAAAAATCGTATGGAAACAATATTGTTGTTGTAATTGTGTTAGCAGGTGTGAAAAAAAATTAAAGACTTATAATGTAATAATTAAGAACAAAAAAAAAAAAAAACAGGAAAAAATGAAACTATTTAACTTGGCAATTATAAATTTATCTACAAATTTGTTTTTTTTTTATATATTAATTTTTTATTAATTTTATATAATTTTCCTTTTCGTCTTCTTAATAAAAACTCGTTAGCTTATTTAAATTAAAAACAATAAGATCAGACATCTTAAACCGAAGCTATGATCAATAAAACTAAATTTAATTATCTATTACATATTTGATATACATGAATTAAAAATAAAAATGTATTATTGAAAATAAAATAAAGAAAAAAAAAAACAAAGATAAAAAAAATATTTTTTTAATATAAAAAAAAAATTGAATTAATAGAGAATCGAACTCACTAAAATTTGTGATATTAAAACCTATATTAATAATATTATCCTACAAATTAATTTTTTTCCCTACTTAAAGTGCACAAAACCAAATGCGATAAATAAAAAAATAAAAAAATAAGGAAAAAAAAAATTTTTTTTTAGAAATATTTGCCTTCAATTTAAGCGTACTAAAACTACAAAAATAAACTTTAGAATCGCAGCTTGATATAAGGTTTTCATAGCAAGTTATGATTGTAATTACGGAAAAAGCAAATTAGCCGAAATTCTAGGAAGTCTTGAGATGAGATTAAGAGATTTGGTAAAAAGTTCGGCTAATTTGCCTTTTCCGTAATTACAATCATAACTTGCTATGAAAACCTTATATCAAGCTGCGATTCTAAAGTTTATTTTTGTAATTTTAGTACGCTTAAATTGAAGGCAAATATTTCTAAAAAAAAATTTTTTTTTTCCTTATTTTATTTTCGACTTTTTAGTGAAAATATTTTTTTAATGAAAAATAATATATTTTCAAAGAACAACACATATAATCAAATGGCACTAAAATTCACTCTAACGCAATTTGGTTGTTATTGCTCATACTTCAAATGTATAATTATATTTTATATTACTGTAACAAATTTTATAAAAATATGTGTATTTTTAAAAAATGTTTGGAGATTTTTGATTAGATACCTTTGAATTTTTTAATTTACGTATTAAAAAATTACGCACTTTATAAAAAGAAACCCTGTTAAATACAAAAAATATTTGACGTAAAATCGTAGATTTAAATCTGTGGAAAAGTCTGAAATGTAAACACTCATCCGACTTTATCTACGATAAAATTCGATTTTGTCCGAGGTGTATACGCTGCCTAAGCATAAATTGGCATATAAAAGTATAATATATACATGCATAAATCGAAATTGAACTTTTTTTACATGCGAGAAGAGTAATTTGTAACTGAGTGATAGATAACTGATACTTGATTGGTTCAAATTTTGTTTTCTTCCATAAATAATGTTTGCATTTTATTTTCAATTAAACTAAGCCATATGATTATGTATGTAACAAATGCAAGCCCTATATGACACATGTACGTACATTTGCATATACTTAGTCAGAGAAAGAGAAATAATAAAAGAAAGAGATTAATAAAAGAAACCAAATTAAAAACACAAAAAAATATAATGAAAATATAATTGAATAGTAATAGAAAATGATTGAAATATAATGATAATGATTTGTATTGCACACATTTATTTTGTATTCCTTTTTTGTTTTTTTTTTTGCTTCTTTACACCATAGAAATGTCAATAAATATAGTGAATTTAAAGAGAAACCAAATTTTAACTTTATCAAATATCCATATTCGATTATTAGTACACACACATATGTAAATTTCACCTTAGTTGAATGCAAAGAATATCTATAATCTATATTAACAAGAATATTCACTCCCATTTTACGTAAACCTAATTTTTAAACCAAACCGAACAAAATATCATTAGTTAAATGAGGTAAAATTTACATTTACTTATTGTATACCAAATTTATTATGAGAGAGAAAAGGTACAAAACAGATGTTTGCCTTTTGCTTTATACTGTAAAATAATTTTGCGTTCTCATTATTCTCCTTTGGATTTGCTTACGTTTCCTCCCATTATTTATATGAGGCAGGCTGGCAAAAAATGTTAGTTCTAATTTAGTTTGTTCCCTTATACGATGATTAATTCTGATCTTTTATAATTTTAATATTTTCGTTTTAAACATTATTATTTTCGTATATACCTATTAAAAATATTAAATTATAATTACATTACAATAATATAAAATATTATTAATATTTTTGTCAGTAATAATTTGGAGTTACAAACATTATTATTTTTTATTAATTATATTAGTAAACCTAAATATTTATTATATTGGTATACGATTATAAAATAATACTGAGGACAACATCTATTTATAAATCACACAATTTAAAGAATATGATAACGCTGTTTTAGTTAGGTCTCCTAAAAATCTTATGCATAGTTGATACAATTTAGAAAATAATATTGTTAAATATTTCAACTAAAATTGTTAAAAATATTTTTCAAAATTATAAACTTTATTTATTTAATTTCAGCCAACTTTTTTTGTTACTCTCTTTTGTTTACTATATTTTTTCTTTTTCTTACACGTAAAATTCTTATTATCGTCTATTTCTGACAATGTTTATCAAATTTGCATATGAATTTGTGTGCAAACAAATGAATACATACATGAGTTCTTACTCTTTTTATGGATATACTTTGGTTAAAGTCCAAGGCAAGTTAATTAAGGCAAATATAATAAAAAGAATTTGACTCAAAAGAGAATCGACAAAAATTTCTAATATTAAATGATGCTTTAACCAACTCAGCTAATATCTTATAAAACTTGTTTACTCAAAATATACACATAAAATAAAAATTGATTTTGATCGCCACGACCTGCATCATCACTGATTCATTGAATGAAAAAAAACGAAGCATATGAAAAACCACGAAAAGTGTGCCTTCACTAATAATTGTATTATAATATAAATATATTTAAAATTTTATTTACTTAATTTAATTTTTGTAATTTTTTATATCGAAAACAAATTTTTTTATCAGTTAATAACTTTTTTTAATGATAAAATTTTGATCGATTGACATTTCAACGATTATTTATTTGACATTTCGAAATCGTTATCAAAATACATAATAGACACCTAAAACATTATGGGGAAAGAAAGTTTACTGCCTCAAAAAATTCTGACTCGAAATAGAAAAGAAATAATAATATTTTTTTCAAATGCACCAAGCGGTATTCCTCATGAAATGTTGCACCTCAAGTTTTACATTTAATCTTCCTCTCAACACCTTCTAATATGAAACTCATACAAACT
This sequence comes from Argyra leucocephala, assembly GCA_963942445.1. Classification (NCBI taxonomy): domain Eukaryota; kingdom Metazoa; phylum Arthropoda; class Insecta; order Diptera; family Dolichopodidae; genus Argyra; species Argyra leucocephala. The sequence goes on along the minus strand of OZ012681.1, from coordinate 4,239,545 downwards.
CAATCACTTTTAATTACTTTATACTTCTAGAACAAAAAAAAAAAACAACATAGGGATGATTAGGTACTGATAATGGTCAAATAAACATTGAATTCTATTCATAATTGTCAAATAAACATAAAATTCATATTAAATCAAAAAAAAATTATTTTTACCATATATACCCAGGTATTAAACACAAACATAATTACATGTACGTATTAGTATTAAGTAACTGAACTCCAAAATAAAACAAAAAAAAAAAATAATTCAAAATAAATTTCCAGTTAAAAAAATACATCTCTAATTTGATTTTAAAAATTTATTTTTTTTATTTGCTGTTGTTCTTATTGTTATTATTTGCTTTAAATTTCAAATTACAATTTCAAACAATTAAAACTTCAAAAATAAAATATATAAAATATTGTTTTGTTTTTTTGTTTTTATTTTGTTTTTGTCAATATTTTCCATTTTTCAAAAAAACAACATTTATTTTACAACGGTTAATGACCCAAATTACAACATTCAAATAACACAAAAAAAAAAAGAAAAAAAAGAAAAAAACAAAAATAAATAAAAAAACAATCGAATCATTTCAAATCGAACAGTACCACAAATCGTTAAAAATGTTCTTTCTCTCCTCTATTCTATTCTGCGAGAATCAAAGGATTGATGAAAATTGAAAGCAAGAAAAAATCTTTTATACAATATAATATAATGATATAATCCTCCAGAAACCTATTATTATTTCAATAGTGTCACCTCTGTTCTATTTCGAATTATATTTGTAGCCTCTCATATCAACTATGTATGTATATAACAAAAACAATAATAACAATAAAAGAAATACAAATATTTTGTGTGTGTTTTTTTTTATCTTTTGCCTAACTATGTCCCAAGGGTGCTTCAAAAATGCAAATTAAATTTTCCAACTTTTGTCAACATTTTTATTTATTTTTTTTTTGTTTTTTTTTTCTTTTGTTGTACATATATCATATAGAATGGTATAAATGTGTGTGTGTACGTTACCTAAATGATATATACTACACATAGCTACACACATATTTTTTTTTAAAATAAGAAAAAAATGAAAACAAAATTGAAATCCTAAAAAATAAAAATTTTCACCAAAAAACATAATACTACATAAGTTCTTTGGTAAAAGTCCACAAGGACATTTTGGTTGGACTAAAAAAGAAAAATAACAATAACAAAAACAATAAAAATAAATTTTTATTTAGTTGATATTTGTTCTTATACTTTTTTTTTTATGTTTTTTTTTTTGTCAAGGACTTTTTTCTTTCGCTTATACACTATTAAAAGGGTTTCAATCGTTTGGATTTATAACAGAATAACTTTACTATTTCATTAAATATGTATGTATGTATGTATGGGGAGAAAGGGAGAAGGGGGTTGTGCGTAGAAGAAAAAAAAAATGTATTTTTCATCAAATTTTCACAAAAACAAAAATGCTTTTTTAACGTACTAATATCAAAAAAATGTAAAATTAATAAAAAAAATGAAAAAGAAAATCAAAGTATGAAAATTTCGATAACGGTAAATTTTTAAACTTAATCAAATGAAGCGGCAAAAAATATTGTTTTTTTCTATTGAATTTGTTTTTATTTTTTTTTTCTTCTTTTAAGAAATGTCAAAAATTTTTATTTTAAGTTCAAATATCATAGTAATGTAATTTTTATTGCAGCGAAAATAGAAAAAAAAAAAATTATCGTATGTCTGGGAGTGCATTGTCCTGTTCATGTGAGTATTACGATATCAGATTTGAATTTGATTTCAATGGGTGGGTACATAATTCTGATTTATTTAATTTTGAAAGTAGTTTTATTTCAAATTTTTTTGTTATTTATAAAATAAAAAAAATTAAATAATTTGTGCTTTGCAAACCGTAAAGAACTACAAAATCATTTTCACTTTCATTAATTAATTTTATCATGTAAGTATATAAGATAATTTTCTGTCTTTTTAACATATTTACATAATATTCTGATGTGAAATGAACAGTACGCAAAAAAGAAAATTGAGTTATTACAAAGGCGTCGAAATGATGCAATAAAAGCTTCAAACTTCAGATGGTCAGTTAGACCAGACTGCAACATCACCAAGCAAATCTGGCCTATGTTGAATCTGAAGCGATCCGTTAACCTACTAACCATGAAAAGATGTGACATTAGCACTATGGTAGGGGTCATTACGGGTCATTGTCTGATTGGTGCCAGAAGACTGGGACTCCCCTCAAACGACTTGTGCAGAACTTATAGAGAGGTGGAGGAGGATGAAACTGTCCAACATCTACTCTGTTTCTGCCCTGGTCTCTACCATAAAAGGAAAACCCATTTAGGAGCATTCTTTTTGGACTCGCTGCGTGATCTTGAAAGCACTGGTATCAAAAACTTCCGCGGCTTCGTTAAAAGCTCAAATTGGTTCAACGGGTAGGGTACTACGCGAGGAAAGTTCCCGTGGTATCACAATGGACCTCACCGGTCTAAGTGTGTCGATGTACTGTCGACAGCCACTACTACCTACCTACCTACCTACAAAGGTTATATATATATTTTAATTCGTAATGATCCATGATTTATCCACCAAATTGAATGGTTAGTGAATCATCATCATCTGTTGGTTCTACAGCTCGGGGTGAGTCTTAACCTCGTCCACTACAACTTTCCTCCATTCTGCTCTATCTTGTGCAACTGTCCTCCATTCGTTAACTCCAATCTTTCAACAGTTGCCCTCGACTTCGTCCAGCTATCGTGATCTTGGTCTACCTCTTGCTCTTGTATTGTACGGTACTGCGTCTAATATTCTTTTTGGCATCCTTTGATCATTCATCCTCACCACATGACCGGCCCATCTTAGTCTTTGTGCCTTAATAAATTTAACAATATTGTGTCTTTCAATTAGTGCTTCTAGCACTTCGTTTGATCTGATTTGTTATTCACCATCGTCATTTATTTTGGGACCAAATATTTCTCTCTGTATTCTTCTTTCGAATACTTTCAATTTACTTTTGTCACTAATTGTCATGGTCCATTCTTCACATCCGTATGTTACGACCGGTTGTATTATGGTCTTGTACATTCTTAATTTAATTGTCCTGACTAAAATTTTTGACCTCAAAAGGCTTTTGTGTGCGTAGAAACATTTTTGTGCTGCTTGAATTCTATCATTAATTGTCACACTGATTGAATGGTTAGTGAATATACTCAAATAATATAATAATATATAAAAAGTTAGGGGAAACAGCTAGAGGAAAGCTACGTTTGCCTACGTTTCTTGCAAATTGCTTGTATTTTTTTGTCTGTATTTCGTTTGATTGGATATGCTGAATACTGAATGTGATGAATGTAATGAATATATTATATGCGAGATTCTGAGCTCGGAGAGATTTTAGAGTTGGATTCAAAGTTCTACGTCTTTTACGGAATATTTATATAAATATTTTTTATCTGTAGCCGCGGTTGGACATAATACACAGGATAACTCATATTTCCAGAATATTTACTTAAATCATTTTTATGCGCAGCCGCTGTTGAATATAAACAAAATGATTGAATTGAAAAACACTAATTATGAATTTAAGTCGAATTTTGAAATTTGTGGATTTTGAGATTATGAATTTTGGTATTTTGGGGTTATGTATTTGGTGTTTGGGATATCGTGACCAACGCATATAAGTTGTACATATAAGTACAGGCAAATGACATACAGGCAAATGAAATACAGACAAATGACAGACAGGCAAAAGAAATACAGGGCATGTGATGGTTCGAATCCGCTACAAACCAATAAGTTTGCTGACTATTCTAGGAAATCTATTCAAAAAATTTTGTAATGCAAATACGGATTCCATTAATCAGAAATTAAAAATTTGATTCCTAACAATCAGTTTAGCGACACAAACACCTCTGACTAGACTCACCACATTGTGAACTAAACAATTCCTTCAAAAAGACATGCTTTAATATCTTTGACCAACACCTTGCCTGGAAAAATATCCCAAGTGAGTTCTATAACTATTTAATAAGTTATTTGTAAAATAAATTGTTATAAGTGTAGTTAAATGTATAATGCGTATGTTTTCAACGTAGTTTGCTAAAAGCTATGCTGTAACTGCTCTATACAACTGATCCTACATTATTTCAAGTAGATCCAACGATTATTTAAAAAATTTTACTTGTCAATATAAATAATAACAACTATGTATATATGGTTTACTACAAACCTTACCATAAACAAAAAAATAAAATATTATGAGAACAGTTTTTTTTTGGAACACACAAAATTTAATTTGTTTGGCCAGTGGTACAACATTAAATTGTTTGGCCAGTGGTACATATCTTGCACCACCTGCTCAATCAATGAATTATTGACGGTTCAATTAATGAACTATTATAGAAAGTAATCGCTTATGTCCCCCCTCTCACAGAATTTGCACACCAAACTGATGACATTTAAGTATTTTATTATACATATATATATATATACATTATTATTTCATTAAAATTTAATTTTATTTAATTTTTCACACATTTAATATACGACAGTTACTTTAACAATATTATTATTATAATATTCATGATATAAGTAAATAAATATACAAAGCTTTATGTACATATATATATATACATGATTTATGTATAATGTGTCAAAGAATAATAATTATAATTTTCTGAGTATATACGAAATGATTTTCCAACGTGATTTATGAAATACAATTCATATTCACAGATTTATACACGTGCCGATACTAAATATTATATATGTTTGTATGATTGAAAATAAAGAATGAAAATCTGAGAATTTTATTAAAATGACAAAGAAAATATTTAAAAAAAAGAAAAAAAATAACAAAAGTAATGAAAAATAAAAGCCAAATGAATTCAAAAATTTCTTCGAATTTTAAAACTAAAAAAAAAAAAAAAAAAAAAAAAAATTTAAAATATGTATTTAGAAAAGATTAAAGAAATCATAAAAAAAATTTTCTTTAATTTTCAAATATACACCATAAATACATAAACACTATATAGATATATACCAGTGGCGGCTCGTGAACTATCAACCTATTGATTCAAAAAAAAAAATTTGTAATAAAAGAAAAATTAATATTTTAAGACTTGTATTTGAGTCCTATTCTCTCTCTTTACTTGCAAAAATATCTATAACTTCATCAACAAAAGTTGTTTTTAACATCTCTCGTAATAATTTTTTTTCAATATAAATTAGTGATAAACTAGACATTCTGTTTTGGCTCAATGAGTTTTTAATACAAGTTTTTGTATTCTTTAAGCCCGAAAAAGATCTCTCTGCTGACGAAGAAGAAGTTGGTATAGTTTCAATCAACAGTGCTAGTTTGAATGCTTCTTTTATAAGTACTACTCACCAAATCATTCTTTACAATAAATTAAAAAATCTCCGATTTTTTTAAATTTACGAATATCTATAAATTAAAATTAAGCAATTTTTTCAAGAATTAAAAAAAAAATTGTAGATAAATGATCTTTTACTTAAGAAGTAAAATAACTATTCGGAAACCTTTTTTGAACATTATCAAATTTTCTAAAGTCAAATAAATTTAAAAAATTGAAATTAGTCAAAGAGTCAAAACGAAATATTAGTTCATCTAAATTTCTAAATTTTCCTTTTCATTTAATTTAAACCAAAATTCTTCGAAATTTGTTTTGATACTTGATTTTTGTTGAAAATTTACGACCGTTTTTTTGCAGAAAATAACATCGTTAAATTTTTTTTTAAAGTTTGAAAATTAATGTCAGATTCAGGAAAAAATTCTGCGTAAAAATGAAGTAACAATAGAAAGATTCCATCTACAAATAAACTCAAATATCCTCTAGCTTGATTTATAATCATCAAAATTCCACTTCTTCTGTTTCAACTATTGTAAGAAAAAATTTTCATATTTTTTTTTTAGTTGTGAAGAAACTGTTAATAACTATTATTCTTCGGTTAAATTGCCATATTGTGGTAACAACAGTAGACAGACGTTTTTTACAAATTGTATCGAATGCTTCTGTTCGCTTAGACAGAAAAAACTAGCCAGTTAAATCTTTAAAAAATCAACTCTTTTCGAATTTTTTTAACGGATTGTGCTAGGACTAAATTGAATTTATGTGTAAAACGTTGATTAAAAATTGAATTTGGGAAGTGCTGTTTTATTTTAGCTTGCAGTTCGTTTGAGTTTCCTGACATAACCGCCGTACCGTCATATGTTTCACAAGTTAGTTTCTGTTCAAGTTTGTAATCAGAAAGAGTATTTAAAACAGTTTTATAAAATCCAGTTAGCTGATCTGTCTGCTGATACATCCAGAAACTAAACTTAACAAATCTTTCTATACCTTCAATATTAGAGTCAAAATATCTGAAAATCACAGCTGTGATATACATGAATTATCAGGACTTTCGTCTAAAATCTGATTATTAATTCATAATAATAATCTGATTATCCACAACAGTTTGAATGGATGAAATCAGATCGTTTTGAATAGATTTTGATATATCGGAAAATACTGAAAGTACACGTTTTGATGTGTTCTTTGAATACAGAATTTTTATCAGATCTTTATCTTTATTAAATTATATTTTTATTCAACTTTTATGGAATGAACTATAGTATAGAGGTTTTTTTTAATTTATTTTAGTTTTATTGAATTGTATAATTTGGTGAAATTTAGTTTTAATATAATCTAGTTTGTAAAATTTTAAATCTTCAGAAATTGTTTTTGATACACATAACACATATAATATACAAAATGTATTGAAATTGAAATAAAAATAAAATGCCTAAATTATTTGTGCAATGTACATAGCTAGCATATATATACATGTTTTGTTTCAGTTTTGTTTAATCCTTTTTGTTTTGTTTGATATTTTCATATATGTAATATGTATTACCATTGATTAATAATACTATAAAGATAGACATTTTCATACAACAGAAAATGTTCAGCTCAATTTTTCCAAGTTCTCTTCATTATATATATTTTCTGGGATATAATCAATGTGTTGGTGCATTTTCTATATTCAATTTAAATTTTTAAATTTTTGAGCGTTTTATACGACTTTATTCTCTAAATAATTTGTATGTGTTTAGTTTCTCTATACTGTTCTTGAATATTATTGTTTTTAACTTTTTGTTATTTGAATTTGTATAGGTAATTTGAATTTTTTTTGAATTGATAGGTACAAAAATTTCAAATTGGATAGCATTTTTATCAAGTAGTCTTTTAAAAATATTTTTTTTTTATTTTTCTCTCAATATACATTGTAATAAAAGGATTTTTATAATTGTTGATATTGTGCATGTATATTATTTGTAATAATAAATTATAAAATTATAATATAATTTTATAATGTTTAGGAAACGAAAATATTTTTTAATAATTTTCAAAAATAAAACAATTTCAAAAAATTCAAATAATAGTGAACATTCATCCACGTTATGATTTCTAATATATATTCATACATGCATATACATATTTGTATAAATTTACAAATAGAATCAAATTTTTATTTTTAAAAGGCTTTCTATTTGGTTTTTTCAATATGTGAATATGTATGTATGTACGCATGGATTTTAAAATTTATAAACAGAATTTAAAAATATTTGAAAAACTCATCATTTAACTCATCCAGTTTTCAAAATCGGGTTTTATAAAAGAATTTCTGACAGATTTTATAAGATGCCATATCAAACTAAGCATAAATTTTATTTCCATTCCAATCATAAAAAAAGAGTCTACCTTATTGACACCAAGTAATTCATAAGTATTTCGATTTGCACTGCATTAGTCACAAGCAGGTGCAACAGTTTTAGAACCAATCTTTGTTAGCTCCTTAAGATATTTTAGTAGTAAATTGATAAAAAAATGAAAGGTTTTAAAGTTACTCTTTTCAAATTATTTTTGGATAAATTGTAACCCTATGCGTACTTATAACTTTCATGTAAACTTTGAATCATAAAGAAATGTGCTTCTGTTGCTAGTTTTTGTTTTCTATCCCCATCTAAATCTTCCACACCATCTATACAATCCCTTTTTATACGATTTTTATAGATGTTTCTTTTTCTTTATAAATTATTTCCTTTAGAAATTCATTTATATAAAAAATTATTTTGGTAACTGGTACATTTTATGAAATTATTAACTGAGATGTAATTAAGAAAATTGTTTCCAAAGAGAAAAGTGCTCATCAAAAATATTGCCCAAAACTGGAAATACTCATATCAGTCCCAGTACTTTGCAAAAAATCTTAGCTGTTTTAGCTTTTCAATTAATTACATATGCAAATATGCAGCTACGAAAACAAAATAATTATTCCTAATATAATAATGAGTAATAAAGTAAACCTGCTGTTGTGAGTAATATGTACACTGCTGGTCTTTCTTTAAATTCTTCAAATATTTATACTAAAAATACGTACAAACAACTATTAAAAATTGTCCATATTTGTTCGTAGAGAAAATGTTAGATTATCTTAAAAAATTAAAAGTTCTAAACAAATCCACCTGCACAATAAGTTGTAAATAATTTTACAAATATATTACGAATTTGATGAATTTTATTTACAACAACAATATATTTTCAAAGCTGGAGTAAATCATGACAAGCCTTTGGATATTGATATTTAATGCTCTTGTTATGAAAATAATGACAAAGTAGAAAATTCTGAATTTGAAAAATACTATTGTAAAATTGTGCGTTGCAAGCTTTAATTATCTTAAAAATAAATTGTGTGCTTACTGCAACAAAAAAGCATATTAAATATACTTTTCAATTTACTCTACCGTTAAGATTTTTTATAAATTTTACAAAAATTAATGATGAGTTTTTCAAATATTTTTAAATTCTGTTATAAATTTTAAAATCCATGCGTACATACATATTCACATATTGAAAAAACCAAATAGAAAGCCTTTTAAAAATAAAAATTTGATTCTATTTGTAAATTTATACAAATATGTATATGTATGTATGAATATATATTAGAAATCATAACGTGGATGAATGTTCACTATTATTTGAATTTTTTGAAATTGTTTTATTTTTGAAAATTATTAAAAAATATTTTCGTTTCCTAAACATTATAAAATTATATTATAATTTTATAATTTATTATTACAAATAATATACATGCACAATATCAACAATTATAAAAATCCTTTTATTACAATGTATATTGAGAGAAAAATAAAAAAAAAATATTTTTAAAAGACTACTTGATAAAAATGCTATCCAATTTGAAATTTTTGTACCTATCAATTCAAAAAAAATTCAAATTACCTATACAAATTCAAATAACAAAAAGTTAAAAACAATAATATTCAAGAACAGTATAGAGAAACTAAACACATACAAATTATTTAGAGAATAAAGTCGTATAAAACGCTCAAAAATTTAAAAATTCAAATTGAATATAGAAAATGCACCAACACATTGATTATATCCCAGAAAATATATATAATGAAGAGAACTTGGAAAAATTGAGCTGAACATTTTCTGTTGTATGAAAATGTCTATCTTTATAGTATTATTAATCAATGGTATTACGCATTCAAAAAATTCCCTTAGATTGAATACTAAAATTGAATCTTCTTGTTTTCTGTTACTTCTTACCTTATAAGAAATAATGTTAATTTTTCATTCATAAACACAAAAAGAAATTTATATACTATATTCAATTTAACAAATTGAATCTATGAACATTTTTTTGGCTATTCTCATTTTTTATTCTTTCCTTTTCTTTTTCTCTTCTTATTTTTATTTTTGTTTAGCTGTTCCTACGCAACCCGTTCTGCAATATTATTGGATTGTACAATGCACAGCACACTGCGATTGTATTTACATTTTATTCTCAGATTCAAAATATAAAATTGAATCTTCGTTAAATAATTAAAAAATTTTTATGCATTTTAATATTACATAACGGTTAATTCAAAATCAATACAAAAATGGAATTATGTATATTTGTTTTGTGTGTATTCAATTTCATCTATTGAATCTATTTATGTGGGATATTACTGAAAATTTATTCTTTTGTTGTTTTGGATAATTTATAAGTTTTATAAATTTATAAATATTAAATATTAAATTTGTTTTACAAGTGATTTTTTTACACTTAGATACTGATTCAATGAATCAGTTGAATCTTATGAAAAACCGCCACTAATATATACCTATGTAGTTTGTATGTATAATTGTGTGTGTATTTAATTTCATTAATTGGATATTATTATCCTGTTGACATACCTTTTTAGTTATGGTTTTGTACATAATAATAATGTTATAGGGAATTCGATAAATTGGTGATTGCGCTTGTGAAAATGCACAAACACCAATTTATTTAACTTCCTGTGTTGGTGAATAATTTTGAATATGTATAACAAAAATATCAACATTAAACAAATCCATCGATTATCATTTTGATGAATTTCATTGTGAACTTACGGAATAAATTGAAATACTAATTTTTCTGTTTAGCATAGACAACGCAAACGAATAAATTGTTAAAAATTCAACTTTAATTCCTTCTTGGATGCAATTTTTGATTTCGTAAAGAAAATCATCTTTACAGACCTGTTAACATTATGTATTTAATTGTTTCAGAATTATTTCAATATAATAATTTCACCAACAGACAATGGAATTTGTGTGTTCTTGTTGATTTGGTTATTTTATCATATTTATCATATTCAGCAACATTGTCCACAAAACGATGCTATATTTATATTTAAGAATTCTCAAATGAGCCAAATTGCTTGTACAGAGTCTATAATATATTCTAATAAAATAGATCAGTATAAAGTAAAATTCAAAATATACAAAATACTATTATAATTCAATGTAAATAGTGTAGGATAATAGAAAAACAAACAGTACCGGCAAGATACCAGCAAGATTCGCTTGTTATAGAATATTATAGTTATACTACCAGCAAGTACAATAACAGATCAGCAAGATTCACTTATTATAAAATAATTCAATATTAAACATTAATTAAACAAAGATATGATATGTCACTATAACTAAACCTACTGTACATACTTACTTACTACTTAAACATATTCAATTTAATAATTCTATTATATACTAGATTTAAGAGAGATAATATATATTTATTTGTCTTTTAAATTTTTTAAACTATTAATATCATTCACTAGGAATTTTATTATACAACTTGTATGCTCTATTAAAGCTATATATTGGCTCATTTGAGAACTCTTAAATAAATATATCTACTAAGGCATTTAATTGAAAAATCAATCAAATTTAATAAACCTATGTTTATGTTCTTCGTAGATTTGATTCAAGCTTTGGGCAGAGTACAACTGAATGATGGGAACAAAATATTACAATAAAATGAAGTCAATAACACAATTTAATAGGACTGATTACAGATATTTGTATACAAATTTATGATTTACAGAGGTTTAAGACAAATATTAACAACATTGTGCGCTCTTTCCCACAAAACATTTCTTCTTTTTTCTTCTTTCCTTTCCTTTAACTATACTTTCCCTTTTCAAAAAGTCAACGGTATGCAAGTACTCAAAGGTACACAACCTAAATTTTGGCTATAATATAAAAAAAAAATAATAAAATAGAAATCAAATCAAATAAGGTGTTCACTAGAAATATCACAACCAGGTAGCACACAAACTGATAGTCTCAATTCAACTCTGTTCAAATTAAAAATGGATAAAATAGAAATATAGTTTAACACCTCGTGGGGATATCGAATTGAAGATATGTAATAACGTAAACATCATATATTACGCAGATAATGCTGTGGCTGTACTACTCGCAGAAAATGACGATGATTGCCGAGATATTATTATTCACATTTAGTGAAAGTGCCAAATTGTACAATATGGAGGTATCCATAATAAAAATCAAATCCATAAGTATTTCAAAAAAATCAATTAGATGTAAAATATCCGTTAAAAATATATCAAATAAGTGATCAATTTTTAATATCTGGGCGTAAATATTACCAGCTATGTCGCAACAGGGAAATAGAAATAAATGTTTAAGCAGGAAAAATCTCAGCCATTTCAGGTCTCATTTTATCCGAGATATTATATGGAGAAACCAGTACATGCTAATATAAAACTAAACATGAATGTACAAAAGTTATATTTGGCCCATATTAACGTATGCTATTAAAACAAGTGCAGACACATTTAAATCAAAATATGCAAACTCTGAGGAAAATATGTGAATACACACACATTAAGAGATAAAAAAACATAGCAACGAAATAAGTTTGAAAAGGACGAAAGGACGTATGTGACATTTCAAATGGCACAAAATAGAATGGCAGAAACCTGTGACGACTGTTGAAGTTAGTAGTGAATGGCCAAATCAATATCAAACGTCTACCAGGCAAATCTACCAAAAGATGGTATTAATGCTGAACGTCGGCATCCCAAAATTGACGATAAAATATGTATTTTGAAAAAACCATCACTAAATGTCTAATCAAAGAAGAAGAAGAAGACCAACATTGTTTTACACTCATCAGTAAATCCCCGTAACATTTATATGCACATTAATACATTCAATTCATTTGTATATTAAATAAAAAAAAATAAAAATAAATAATTTTTTTTTGAAATCATTTTATTTTCATGTGTGTCCAAAATTCAAAAAAAAAAAAAACAAAAACAATTATTTTTTTTTATTATGAATTCAATTTTAGCTGTTGCCGTATTAAAATAAAAAAAAACAATAAGCAAAAATAACAATAAATGAAAACTTTATAAGGACATCTACACACAACCATACCTACCTACATATACTACCTTTAACTATAAATGAAGATAAAAAATCTATGTTTTTTTTTTGTTGTTAATTTTTTTCTGAACCAGATGGCATATGTCAATTTTCTCAGCAATAATGACCAGTCAACTGGATGCAATGATAGTATAATATGTGAAATTCCTTTATTATTAAAATTTGTCCTTTTTTTCCTCTTCTTACTGCCTAAATTCGTCTATACAATTTCCATTTTAGTATATCGACGAATATAGTATATAAACATAATGTAATATATGAATGTATGCGTGCGTGCGTGTGTGAAAATGGTGGACAAATGTCTGCTAATGTATTTATTTCGAATTCTTTTTTATTTCCAATTTTATTTTTTCTCGTGTCATTGTAAAATTTTTCATTTTTTTTTTCTTATGCGAATAGCCTGTAGATGTCTTTTAATGTGCGAACCCATGTCAAAAATTACACTAATACTAACTAATAAAATAAAAAAGAAGAAGAAAAAAAAAATTAAACAAAATGTTTATATTAGTGTAACAAAATAAGAAATTACAATAATGTGATATGTGACAAAGTTGGAATTACCTAGAATTATAGATTGACTTTAGGGTAGAGATGAAATGAATAATGAAAAAAATGGAATAATTTATTTTCTTTGCATTTTTTCAATTTTAAATTGTAGAATGAATGTTTGTTGAATTCGTATTTGATTACAATAGTTGTGTTCTTTAGAGTTTTGTAGCAGTAGCTAGGATTTGCTATATTTGTTAATATCGTCAACGCCATTGGGGTGACAATCCAATTCATACCAAGACCCACTGACGATACCACTTCAATCTACTCGGATCAAAGTCATTGTTTTTTAATCTGCAAGTCCTAAAGAGGCACTGGATAGTTCACCTATGGAAATGTCACAGCATTTCTGTGGCTTTGACACGAATTGTTAAGTTCTTCCCGTTGCAGAACGTTTAAGAATTTTCATATGCTTTTCACATATTTGCTTTTCACTGTATTTGCTCTACACCAATGATTTACCAGAAATGGAAAATATAACTGTAGCTACATTCGCTGACGATACTGCGATAATATTTCATAGTTACCTGAAAACGAAAGCAAAAAGAAACAGTTATTAAAAATAAACTAAAAATTGAAAAAAAAACTTGCGTCGTCAACGATTGAAATTTATATTTTAAAAAAAATCAATAGAATGGAAACAACCCTCTACAGGATTATTAACTTCTATTTCCCTCGCACCTCGTCTGCATCTTGCTGCTCTTCGTATTGATAGTGTGGTATAGTTTAGGAAAGAAATGAATCGATTTCTACACATAGTGACATTCACTTTTTCTTTTATGCTTACCCTTTTTTGAGGTTTTCATATGTAGCTGTCAATAACGGAACAGCAAAAAGGAGGCCTTTTACCAGGGGGACCAATTCTAGGCTTTTCTTTACAGCTCAAATATTTTCTTTGCTATTTATTGTTTGTTGAATCAAAGATATTTTTGACAAAACCAGATAGAGTAGACAAGTTGATGGTAAAAAAACGAACTAAAAACAGAGCATATATATTAAGTGGTGATATTGATAAAATTAGTTATTCCAGTACACTATAGGAAAAACAATTAGTATTAGATTGAGCCTTTATCAATGCGTGATTCTGATTGGTTGTTATAATGAGTGATTCAATTTGATTTCGTCTATGTCGATAGTCGCATGTTTTAAAGTCTCAAATTGATAGGGTTTGCAAAAACACATGTACGAAACGGATTGCTTAACTATCGGTCAACGCATTAATATTAAAAACTTAAATAATTATTAGCAACGGGGTGAAACAAATTGAAGAGACTGAAATAATTGGAGATAAAGTTAACCTTTTAATCATCAGAGCTTCCATTTAGTCATATCCGGGCTGTAAGAGAAAGTGTTGATTATGACACGGAATTGCCAATATTTTGTGTTTGCAAGTTTTGGAATAATGGTATGGGATCTTTTGGCGTAACTTGCGTCGGTACTTGCACCTATACTCGTATGAAATTCAGTTAATAAAATTAGTAAGTATACCAATAAAAATACTAATTTTAATAAATAAAGAGAACTAATTCAAACTAATTAAATATAGGCAATAGGCATAGGTATATAAATCTTGTATCTAATAGTTATTTCCAGAAAGTACGTTTTATTTCAATTATTAATAGTAATTGAAGTCCAGAACTGACTAGGAATGATTTATGCAGATTGGGATTTAGAGGAAATTTATTCTGATTTTTCAAAGAAAATTCTCTTCCTAGGGTGAAAATTTGGTGCGAAAAAATTATATTGAGCGAAAAAATCATCATGCGATTCACAAGACATTATTACATGTTGTACAAAAGTGACTACTGGTGCAAATTTTAGTTAGTCGGTGTCATTGAACCTACATATTGACATTTTTAAAATAATGAAGATCCAACCTTAGCTGTCGATGATGTATGCTATAATAATCGATTATATTTGCACCGAATATTTTTTTGGATATTAACAAAACGGTGCAACATCCGACACAATAGGTGCAATGTTAGATATTTTGGATTATCTTGGATCTGATTCAATGCAAACGAAATCAATGGATGGACATTAAATAAATGTAAGTAGAAAATATTAGAAAAGAAAAATAAATATGTGAAAAAGAGAAGAATTTAATAATACAAAATAAGAAATTTAATTTTACTGGACACTATATTTAAATATATAAAATGGAAATTTTTATTTAACTTCTGTTTCCACCTTACAGGACACCAATTTAATAAAGGTTGAAAGAAAGGTAAATTGTTTTTCTACTTGTTATTCTTTGCACATTTTTTCATTTTTTTTTTTTTGTTTTGCTTCTTATAATATTCATGAATTTTTAACTACCGATAATATTCGAAACGGTTCACAGTGTCTATTTATGTTTTTATTCATTTGTTTTTTTTTTTACAGTTTTATATAAAAACTTAACGAAAATATGAAATGAAATTTAATTTTAAATTTTTGTTTTTCCTATTTCTATTTTAATATTTTTTTTTTTTTTTTGACAACAAAATGGATTTAGATGCAAAGTAAAAGGTTATGTCAAAAGGTCGATGGTAAATTTTATATTAAATGTTTTTTTCTTTATTTTTAAATTATATTTTTAGAATAATTTTTTAGATTAAAAACAATTTTAATTTTCAGATAATGTGATTAGGTTTTAGTGTTGAGAAAAAAACAATATAGTTCAGTGTATGTGTAATTTAAAGGAAGTTCTGAGATCCAGAAGTAAAGTTCCAATGATTCATTAAGATTTTTTTTTATGTCATTTCGACGATTTTGAATTAAAATCCAGAAACCTCAGCTATACTCAAATTTATTGTTCTAAAAAGCCTATGGAGCTAGAATTGACTAAAATACTCCTAAAACACCGTGGAACTATTCCTGGATAAAATTCTGTAGCCTTTGCAAATATTTAAAATTTAAAAATGAAATTTTCCATTCAAATATTTTTAAATTAATATTTTGGGATTATCCTAGAGAGCGATAACGGTTTATTTAGCTTTTCATAAAAATTTCGATTTTATTTCGTTGTGGATAACATGAATATTCATTAGTTCAGTTTCTCATGAAATCATTTTATTTGAATAATTAAGTTGTGATATTTGATCAAAAAAAAAATAACAAAAAAATTAAAAACAAACAAAAAAAAAAATTGGTTTGCCAATCGATTGATTTTTACTTTGAGTTTTTTTTTTTTTTTTTGTAATAATATTTTCATAATAAGGTTTGGAGCTGAATAATTATGACCATTATTTTCACCATAACCATAGGGCATAGTAGAAGTAGTAAAATAAAAAAAAAAAATCATAATTACAAAAAATTAAAATTTTCTAAATTTAGAGAGCTTCAGGAGTTTTTTGATGAAATTCTTAAATGTTGATTTTACATTCATAATGTACACAGTAACCTTCAATATTGAAAACGGATGTTCCCAATAGAAAATATTCTAATTGTAATTTTTATAAAACCCATGATTTAATTTTGGAAATGATTTTCGAAGCGATATCATGGTTAAAAATATTAATTTTTTCTGAATCGTAGTTTCATTTTGATTGAAAGAAATATAATTTGAAACATTAACCGAATGATCTGGATCTCATGTAGTGTTTGAAAAATGGCTGAGCAATTCTTGAGCAGTGAAAAATGGTGCAATGTCCTGACAAAAACACTTCTCAAAATTTTGACATTGTTTTAAATATTTAATTTTTTTATTTAAATCCTGCCATCTATGTTTTACTACACCGTTGAATAAATTAGAGCAGGAATGAGGAGTCGGTCAGACTAAATAGAAAAACAAAACAAAAAAAAACTGGATTTTAATTATCAGAAATCTTAAAATGTCAATGTTGACGAATTAGCGGAATTTGAAAGTTGAAATTCTGAAATATTAGATTAAAGTCAGATGTAATATGTCAGAAAACAGCCTTCGGCACTTAAAGAGTATAAAATTAGTAATTTTCGAAGAAAATAAATTCGATATAATTTATGTTAATAATAATGTATTAATCGAACACTTTCTTTCTAAAAATAGACTACAATTTTTTTTTTTTCCCTATTACTTCGCGTGGTAGCATAGGGCTTCGATAGTGAACCTCCATTCCTCTCTGTTGAGTACTACTTCCTTAATATCGTCCCAGGTATAATTGTTGATTGTTAATTCTTGATCAATTGTGCGTCTCCATGTGTTGTATGGTCTGCCAGGTCTCCTCTTACTATATCACTTTCTGATTTCCTTAGTGTATGACCTATCCATTTCCATTTTTTCCTATTTATCTGTCTGTTGATCGGTTCTTCTCCAGTTATCATCCATAAATCCTTGTTGCTAATTCTTTCCGGCCAGAATATTCTGCATATAATTCTCAAGCACTTGTTGATAAATACTTGTAGCTTCTGTTTGATTCTGACCGAAATGAGCCATGTTTCACTGCCATATATTAATGTTGACTTAACACATGCTCTGAATATTGTTAGCTTTGTTGTTCTCGATATTTGGTTGCTCCGCCATATCTTCATTAGGCTCCCAAATGTTCTTATTTCCTTATTTATACGGCTGTTGACATCTTCTGTTGTACCTCCTCTTGATGTTATGATGCTCCCCAGGTAGTTGAATTCTTCTACGTATTCTATCTGTTGTCCACTTACTGTTATTGGCTCACTATCACTGTTGTTTGTCCTCATTGCCGATTTCTTTGCTTCTTCCTGTAATCTGTTGACTTTGTTCTGTAGGTCCCTTTGATTCCTTGATATGAGGCATACATCATCTGCGTAATCTAAGTCTTCTAAGTTTGCCGAAGAGATTCCATTCTATTCCGTTTATTCCAGTGCAAACTTTTCTTAGAATGTCGTCTAGTATTGTGTTGAAGAGAAGTGGAGATAGTGGACACCCTTGTCTAACTCCTATATTGGTGTAAAATGGATCACTGATGTTACCTCTGTGCTGAACTGTTGTCTCTGCATCTCTATACATCGCTTTGATGATGTTGATGATTTTTTCAGGAACTCCCTTCTTTGTAAGTGTTCTCCATATTGCGCATCTCTTGACTGTGTCGAATGCTTTCTTAAAATCTATGAATAGTAGATATATTGGGGCATTACATTCTACTGATTGTTCAACTATGATCCGCAAAGTATTTGACTGGTCAACACAGCTTCGGTTTGGTCTGAAACCTGCCTGCTATTTCCTTAGTATTGGTTCTAGTACTACTTCTAATCTATTCTTTATAATAATTGCTATTATCTTATGAATAGTATTTCGAACCGTGATTCCTCTCCAGTTGCTGCAATTTGCCAAGTCTCCTTTCTTAGGTATCTTGACAATCATTCCTTTCTTCCATGATGGTGGTATATTCTCCTCTATCCATGCTTTCTTGATGTGGGATTCAATTGTTTTTGCAAATAGGTCGGGGTATTATTAAGCATCAAAAAAACAAAAATCCTGTTATTTGAAAATAAATTATTTTCTGATTCAACATTTCTACACAACAACTCACGTATTGATGTAATGAAAAGTCATAACTATCTAGGTCTCGTTATGTTTTTATTCTACGCAGACTAAAAAAATTTCTCGATAAAAAAACGCTTTTTATTATATACTCGTCATATATTTTGTCAAATGTTGTTTATGTCAACCCTATATGGAGTGGAGCGCCAAAAATTAGTTTAAAAAAAATCGAAATACTAATGTAAAAATCTATTAAAATAATTCATAATTACCCAATATTGCACCCAACGAGTATGATTTATTCTGATAAGTACCTTAGCTTCGATAATATATGTAAGCCGGAATTGTACATTCTGGGCTTTAAAATTATAAATAATCAAATTAAGCATTATTTCATTTTGCAAAGATATGTAGATGTGCATAATTATAACACCTGAAACAAATGCAATTTTTATCCATCACTGTTCAAAACAAACCGTCAAAAGACAAACTACAATTGTTTAAATTTTTTTAATGATCTACCTGGTAATATTAAGTCAATTGATAATTTCTGTCAATACAAAAAAAAAAAATCGTCGAACTTCTTAATGTTTAAATGTGCAATTTTTAAATATATTTGAATTAATGTAAATTTTTAATGAATCTCTGACTAATTGTATTTATTTTATATTAAAAAAAAAAAAAACTATTGTCAAACAATTGAATTTTTATATTATTAATAAATTATAAGACCAGACAGCTTCGGCTATAACGGTCATAAAACTCTTATGTACAATGTGTGTCAAAATTACAACTTTAAAATTGTTTTGCAATTATATTGAATTAATTTATAACTATTTTTGAATTATTAAAATTGTAAGTGAACACAGATAAATAAAGCAAAAAAAAAAAAAAAAGATGTTGGCTCGCTCATTGTCGGTGAGATTAGTGTGCCTTGGTGGTAATGGAAAATTTGACCTTTTCCTTGCTGTATGAATTTTTCGATTCTAAACATTGCCCGCTGTATTTTGGTAAATAATGAAATATTTTGAATACTACTCAGAGCAATTCGTACATAATATGATGTATAGACTTTCTTTACTTATTTTTAAGCCACATATTAATTTATTTTCATTATAGCATTAAGCGAGAAGATACCGATTTTGTCCTTTAGTCGAAAAAATAATTTATTTCGCTTAAGGCGCATCAATATTTGAAATTAATATTATAGATTATTTTTTTAGTTCTGTTTATCATCATCTATTGGTTCTACAGCTCGGGGTGGATCTCGCTTACAACTTTTATTATTTATTCGTCATCCTTTATTATTCATCATTAATTTAATGTCATATTAACAATTAACAATAATTCATTAAGCAATTCAAATACAATGAATATTAAAGTATTAATGGTGACATTTATATTTTATAAGTAAAAATAGTATCAATGTCACTTTCCTTCATTCTGCTCTATCTTGTTGTGCAACTGTTCCATATCCGTTGACTACAATCTTTTGCGACAGTTTTCTTGGATTTCGTATTGTTCGAGTTTTAATGGTAACATTATAGCTTCTTATCTATGCTGGTCTTTTTAGTATTAGGGTTTGAGCGATTGGTTTTCTGACAAATTCTAGTGTGGATGTTATAGTTCTCAATATTTATATCTGAAGCAGTTGGCTGCTATACGTATTTGAATTTTGCTATTTAGGTTTGGAGACATTCTGTTTACGATTTCTCATACAATTTTAGAATGAAATATCATCATAAATATATCAAGTATGTACATTCACAAAATTTGACTGCTTCAGAAACATTAAATTAAGAGAGTGAATTCTAAGAGAGATTTTTTTTTTTCAAATTGAGTGCAATTAAATAATTTTGAACAAAAAAATTGTCTTTAAACTTGAACTAACTTTCTGAAAGAGTTCAAATAATTGAAAATAGATAACATTGTCAATCGAAAGTGATAATAAATAGGATTTTAGAACCTGTAATTTATCTAGTGTAAAATAACTTTCAAATTCAATTTTTAGTTTTATTAATAAAATTAATAAATAATTAATATAGAAATTGAAAAAAAATATAAAATAAAAAATCAAAATTGTTTTTTAATCCTTACGTAGACAGTTCTGTTCAAATAAATAAATAAATAGAATTTTTATTTAGTTATATTTCTTTCAAATATATCTCTACCTACATATTACTATGTATATATTTATATTTATGTACATATTTAGATAGAGAAACTTCTAAGGATAATATTTTTGACTTAAATTTCAAGTGATAACCAAAATCAAAAGAATTATTATATATACTTATATATATATATATCTAAATTATATATATATACTTCACATATGAGTTTATAAATACATATAAATAATATTGTATATCCTTATGATTATTATCTCTAGACAAATTTTCAAAAGGAGTCTTTTATTTTTTGTTTTGTTTTTTGTTTTTTTTTTTCTATAAAAGAAAAGGTTTCTAAGAAAAACCAATAAATTAAAAGAATGAAAATATAAAAAAAAAAAATAATATTTTAGTTTTTGTTGTTGTTTTTAATTTTTGTTTTTATGTTAAGTTTTGATGACTGAGCACATCTTATTATAATCGAAATATTTTCTTCGAATGGCAGATGCTTTATGGGACCGCAAAAAAAAAAATTATTATTATTATTATTTTTTTTTTTTTTCAAAAAATAAATTCTATATAATAATATTATAGATATCGTGTTTGTTATATACATATTATATTGTTATATACAGTACAATGATTAAGTTTAAGAATGACGTTAGATCAATATATATGTTTGGAATATACAGTTAGTTTTTATAAATATATAATAATTAAAATATTTTTGACAATATTTATTTAATTAAATATAAATACATATTTAAATATAATCATTTATTGCTAGATAATTACGGTACATGCTTAGAAAATGAATGGGTTATTATCACATGCCTGTATTTCATTTTACTGTATGCCATTTGCCTGTATTTATATGTACAAATTAGGGGTTGGCCACGAAATCTGTAATACCAAATAGAAAACTTCAAAATATCAAAATCCCAAAATACAAAAATCCCAAAATACAAAAATCCCGAAATTAATAATTCTATAATTCAGGCAAATTGCAAGAAATGCAGGCACATGACACACTCCCAAATCCATTGTTGTCGATTTGAATTTAAAATTGGATTGCTGAGTGCAAAATTACTAAATGTTTCTAATACTATTGTTTTTGTTTACTTAACCTGTTTGAAGATAAACTTACATCTTCGAAAAAAAACGCTTTAATCTGATGAAGTGTAATATTTTTGCTCACTAAAGAAATCTACAAGTTATATTTCCCATATTAAATTTAATCTTTTCGGAACTAACCATTAGTTTTAATATAGTTGTTGTTTTTTGTTTTAAATATGCTTACTTGTATAATTATCACAAATATCATAGTCGGAAGTAGAAACGTCCGAAAGATTTTATTCGTTTGACCAGACCTTAATTGTTATTCAGTATATAGCCGATTTAAAGACACATTTAAATACTGTTGAAGACGATTATGGTTGACGTAGATATTGGGCATCCAAAATTGTAATAAATTAAATGAAACATGTTTGAATATTCTTTACAAAAATATGGAACGTTAAAGGTTTAAAAAAAAAATTACGAAAAAGTAAAAGAATGATTTTAATGTTTGTTTTTTTTTTTTTAATATGGCTCACGCTTTTTCAAATGTAATATTTTTTTATACGTTTTTTTTCCTATACTCATTCCAGCAAGCTTCTCGCATTCTATATAAAAAATAATTTGTGTAGTACTAATTAGTATTCATCAATAATTTTTGATTTGTTTTTATCTTGCGCTGCCTTTGATTTATTTTCATTACTTTTATTTGAACAAAAGCATGACATAATGACAAATAAATAAATAAATAAATAGACAGCGGAAAGTTAGTATAAAAATTATTATTAAAAGTTTTCACTAAGAAATTCAGTTATTTTTGTTTCATTTGAATCTAAAATAATGTAATTGAAAAACAAATTGTGCACATTAATAATAAAATATAAGCCATGTCGGAAAAACAACTTAATGTATAACGAATACAAGTTTAGATAATTATATTAAATGTATGTACTAATAGGTACTTATTTGTAGCTCGATTATGTTTTTAAAAAAATATTTCTTCAAAAGTGTGTTAAATGAATTATAAATATAAATTGTTTTAAATTAATTTTTATAAATATTTGTTTTCTAGCGTTGCAGTAAAATATTTGTATAATAGTGAAAATAGTCGAATATTTTATTATCTAATACTTGCAGACTTCTTTAGTGTTTTGTACTCGTCGAGCATATCAGTAAAATTAAAATCACTATTATTTAATGATTTGACTATTGATTATTGACTATTGACTATTGACTATTGACTATTGACTATGACTATTGATTAATGATTTCAAAACACGCTTTAGTCTTCAGAGCTTTTACATAATGTTATTTTTCGAACATTTGCTACGTGAAAATCCGACAGAGGAAATGGCATTGTATCGGGCGTGCTCTGAAGAAATGTGACAACAACATCGCGAAACAATGTTTCAAATGGAATCCTCAGGGTACACGTCGTGTCGAAAGGCCGCGAAAAACATGGAGAACAGCTGTGTTAACCGAAGTAAGTACCCAGTAAAGAACGTGGCCACAATTGAGGAGGTTAGTCGCAGATAGAAGCCGATGGAAAATTTTTTTTCATCCTATGCCCCAGGGATGTAGTTACAGGACATTGATGATGATGATGGTCGTAAATGTTCTGTTAAAGTATCACTGAAGCTATGTTTTTGTTTTTTGTTAGACGCAGGCGACATAAGTTTAAATTGACGCGAAGGCAAATATCATAAGTCTCGTGAGAGTAATTTTCATACGAATCAAAAACCATTGTTTTATATTTTCAATTCTTTGAATATCGAATTATTTTCGTGTGAAATCATTTTCAGTTGTTTATTAAATAAGTTAAATATAAATGTATAAAACATATAATAAACAATTTTTCATTAATATTTTAGGATTTTTTATTAAAAACTAGCTTTGTAACCCGCCATAAATGACGGAAGCAAAACAAATTCTAGCATTTCTTTCCTTCATTAGAGTTTTGATTTCAAGTTTAAGAAAAATACGTATTTGCTCACTAATTTGTCATACCTTTATTTTTGTATTATAACGCTTTTAATTACCATATAAACAGAATATTTGTAGTAAGGTGCAAAATTTTCTATTCCCTAAGGGTCATTTACTCCATCATTTTAGCGACATCCTTTTTGCCAACATTGAAAATTTATCGTTTAATTCAGAATTAAGTTAATCCTGTTAACATTCAATAACATTCGCTGCGTAAATTTAGCGTCACAGTTTATAGCGAACAAATAATATTTTATAATATGCCACAACTTTGAACGAAAACAATTTTAAAAACAAAATTAAATAAAATTGTAAATATAAAAACACAATAATATGGTAGGTACACATAATATTTATTTTGATGAATAAAATAAAAACCGTGTTGGAGAAAAAATTAAAATAAAAAAATTTACTGCAAATAAATAGGTATTTACAAAACTGTTCATAACTTGTGAACCATTGATCGGTTATTTAAAATTTCATTTCATTTCAAAAAATTCATTTTCGAACTGTTCATGTTAAAATTCAAACATAATTATTATTTATGACATACATTAAAAAGAAGAACAACAATCAATAGGGTTTAACCGATACCTATATATACCTACCCACTATATTAAAAAAAATTTATCACTCTCTACAACATACATTTCTACACACTTGAAGAAAACAAATATATCTAAAAATTATAAATTTACAAAGATAAGAAATCACAAAGATAATAGTACATAATTTCATTTAATTTGTTTAAAAATGTATAGGTTGTTATTGTTTTTATCAAAGAATATCCATAATAAGAAGGTTCACTGGAATAAAATTTTATAATTTGTCAATGTGTTGGTCACCATTTTTCCAGTCGATTTCCAATATTGTAAGAAATAGATAGTCATAAGAATTTAATTTGTGAGAGAGAGATAAAAATTCAAAATACAAAGTGGAAAAAAAATGAACGAACAATTTTTTTGTATGAAAGAAATATTGTCTTTATTTTTAATTAGTTAGTTTAATTCCAAATTAAAATTTGTTTCAGCACCGCACACCAAACACTTAACAAGATGATGTTTTCTCAATTTGGAAACATTTTTAAAAAATTGTGTATAGAATAGTTTTTATAAAAACTTTTTTTAAGCGTTAGAGTTGATTTATTTTTAAATATAACATACACTGCTTAATTTTCATATTAAATCTGCATTTTTTTTTTCTAAGTACTTTCTTATATACTAATTTTTTTTTAAAAATGCATATCAATAAAAAATATTATTTATTCAAATGTTCATATTATTAATATTCAACTTTGTTACCTATTTATAAAATTAACAGGTACCTAAATGCATTATATTACTTATAATATAATATGTATTATTAGTTCATTAATGATTAAAATGCACAATTTAATTTTTCAGAAACTAAAAAGGCATCGGATTATTCATAAAAAAACAAACCGCTTGATATTCTTTTTAACTACCTATTTCAATACCTGAAAAACTGTGTATATTGAAAATACATGAATGATAAAAAATATGCTTCCCTTATAAGCCAATAGAATAAAATAATATGATATTTAAGAAATAACATATGTTTTTGAAACGAATATTATTTTATATAGGGATCTGTAAAAAATCAATCATTCAAAATTTATGTATTCTCATACCCTAATAAATTCAATTCGTTTATTTTTAAAAAAATTCGTACACAAAATTTCAGACGACTGTACACATGAAAAATCTCTAGTTGGCTAAATAAATAAACAAAAATCTCCCGTGGGATATTTAAAATTACATTGCAAAAATGAAGTGGTTTTTTAAATGGTTTATATCGCACTCTTTCTTTCTCACAACTTCTTACATAAGAAAATATTTACAATAGTTCTTTGCTTCTTTAACTAATGGTTTTTTTTTTTTGTAAATGTGTTTGTGAAAATATCTTTGACTTCCAGTGAACCTTCTTATTATAGATATTCTTTGGTTTTTATGTGTAAATCAGCACAGCCAAAACCTAACCCTATAATACATAATAAATATTATATACGATCATAAATTTATATATCATATAGATCTATATATATATATATATATTAAAAACAAACAATAAACAAAAAAAATAAAAATAAATATCAATTTTAACTCTTCATCGCATCACATTTCTAGTTAGAGTATATATAATATACCTATAGTACTATACAGGCTATGCATACGGTAACAAAACTATGATTCTATGATCATTATCATAACAACAAATCAAAAACAAAAAACAAAAAAAATCATTTGTTATACCTACATTTTAGTATTGTGTATAATTTTAAGTAATAAGAATAACCTTTAAGTGCATTATGGTTTTTTTTGTGTTAAATGCTGTTTGCCTTTTGGTTATTATACCATATTAAACTATTGATTAAATTTCTATTAGTCCTTATTATTATAAATCAAAAAAATTGTTTGTTTTATTTATATTATTATTATTATTTTTTATTTTTCCTTATTATTTGCGAAGAAGAGTAACATTAAATTAAAAAAATATATTTCATGCAATGGTATTTTTTCCTGCAAAGGTTCAGCATGGTAGACAGGGGTTAAAAAAAGAGTACCAAAGCAATTTGTCTACATATTGCAATTTGTATATGTGTTGGAGTATTCCGTCGGACTTAATAACATCCATATAAATGCAGAAAATTATATATATAATTTTTATTTTCAAAAAAAAGAGAAAAAAACACATGTTTACTATTTTACTTTACTGTTTTACAACATTTTATATTGTAATATAATTTTTATACTATTATGTACTATACTATAATAATTTTATTAATAATTTTTATTTGAAAAATATTTTAAAACTTTAAATTAATTCCACACTAATAGATACTATCCAAAAAAATGGTTTATATACCAATAATTTTTTGTTTGAAATTAAAAAATGGTCAATACTACCAACATGACAAAATATTCTATCACCTCTCTTACATCATCTAACAGAAATGTTTATTCAGCTACGCATGACGTGATAAACTTTCTCTTCACGTCAGTAATGAGTCTAAGAAAATATGGGTTTAAATGTTCACAAGCAAAACCAAAAAAACCAAACAAACGAAAACTATGAACACAAAATTGCTGAGCACAATTATTCAAAAATATTTTAAAGTATTTTTGTTTATATACTAATCATCTATTTTGACAGTAAACATTTGTCAAATACTACCAACATAATAAAATGTTGTATCACCCTGCTTACATTGTCTGAAACAGAACTGAAGAGAGAAATATTTTTAAAATTCACTGTAAACACATATTTATATTTATTTGAAGATTAAACTAATATGATAATTATAAACACATGAAAGAGAGAGCAACAATAATAAACAAAAGAAAAACAACAAAACAACAAAAAAAAAACCAAAAAATAATCATTTTCATTGTGTTAATATACTTATATTTGTGGTAGTGTTATTGTTATCATTGTATTGAAAATTCTAGAAAGATCAGCAAAATAATATTTGGAATTGTTCTTAGAGAAGATATGAAGAAGAAAAATAAATAAATTTTCTTCTAATAATTTTATTAAAATAATTTTTCTTTTCTTATATTTTATTTATGTGAAAATAAAAGAAAAAAAAAAAAACAAAAACCAAAAAGTGTTACCAACATTAAGAAATTAGAATTGAATTTTTCTATTTTCATAATTTTCCATGGTATTTATTTAAAGAAATCTGATTTTTTTTTTAATTGTTTTTGTTGTCATTGTTGGTGATATGAAAATGTCTTTAAGGATTTATTTTTTAATTATTTTATTTAATTATATATTTTGAAAGACTTAGTTAAAATCAATAATAATAATTTTCATAAAATTATAAAGTAGAATAGGAAGGTAGAAAAGTAAATATGATAATAAAGTGTGTAAATAATTCTGAGTAATTATTATTATGTCTGGTTTTTGGTTAAATAGGATTTAATTTATCTTTTTAGAATTTTATTTGATTTTCTTAGCTTTAATTAAGCATTAAAATTGTTGGTTAATTTAAAATTCAAATTTAATTTTGTTTTAATTTTGGTTACGCAGATCCCATCAAATGAAAAATACTTTTTTTTAAAAATATTTTAATATCTAAATTAAAAGAATAATTAAGAATATTGGAGAAAAAATAACCTCTGACTAAGCTAAATAAATATAAGATAATTGAAACACCATACCACACTATACTAAGTTATTCAGAAGAGATCTAAGTGGTTTAAAATACTACTCA
The DNA here is from genome assembly GCA_963942445.1 of Argyra leucocephala. NCBI lineage: Eukaryota > Metazoa > Arthropoda > Insecta > Diptera > Dolichopodidae > Argyra > Argyra leucocephala. The sequence continues at coordinate 4,211,384 of OZ012681.1, read as the reverse complement.
TAATCCATGATTAAAATAGTTTAATAGTTGCTTGAATATAAGTATATATAACAAAATTTTTGATTGGTGTGATGTGGTTACATATTGCATACTGATCTAGTCTCAAGAGGTATAAAAAAAATCAACCGTTCATATGCACCAGGGTACACCAATGATCATACTTACTTGAACTCATCAGTAGGTATTTATAGTGTTAGACCTATAATACAACTTTTGATTTTTATTTTGATTGATTTTATAATTTATTAAAAGATGTCATTAATGTATATATCTGTGAGTTATAAAAATCGACTAAAATCTCACCCCCGTAATAAGTTTATGTAATTATAAATTTAATTAGAAATTATTAAAATTTACATATCATTTTACTTTTAATAAAAATAACAAATTCGATTTTGTTATTCAACATGGATATATAACTATAGATTTATATCGCCATTGTATCTATAATTAATTAATAATTATTACTTACTGATAGTATGGAAATTTTAATAATTTCTAAGTTAATTTATAGTTACATAAATTTATTATTATATATATATTATTCTGCATTTATCTGGATGTTTGTAAGTTCGACGGAACGCTCCAACACATATACAAATTGCATATGTATACAAATGCATATATATACAAATTGCTTTGGTGCTTTTTTTTAACCCCTGTCTACCATGCTGAACCTTTGCAGGAAAAAATACCATTGCATGAAATATATTTTTTTAATTTAATGTTAGTCTTCTTCGCAAATAATAAGGAAAAATAAAAAATAATAATAATAATATAAATAAAACAAACAATTTTTTTGATTTATAATAATAAGGGCTAATAGAAATTTAATCAATAGTTTAATATGGTATAATAACCAAAAGGCAAACAGCATTTAACACAAAAAAAAAACATAATTCACTCAAAGGTTATTCTTATTACTTAAAATTATACACAATAATATACATGTGTATCAGCATATTTGTATTGTATAATATTATACATTATGCTACTTTATTGCTTCTACCTTTTATTTTTGTCATTATTGTGTGCGTAACTCACTTCACTCAAAAAAAATTATTTTTGTTTTTTTTTTATTATTTGCTGTATCTGCATTCTGTATGTTCTGCATGCTCCATTCCAAAAATATTATTTTATTTTCAGTGTTAAGTGTTCACTGTTCAATCAATAGAACTTGATAGAAGTAGAGGAGGATAATAAACTCTACTTCTACGTCGGATAATAAAACATTGTTTTTTTTAAATTGAAAATTATTGATGAAAATGTTTTTGTATTTTTTGTAAATTTTACCAATTTAGATACAAAATTTTCAATATTTTTTTAGAAATAACACAATACCATAATAACAGTTTATTCATATAGCAAAATAAGATCTCTATGCATTATACAAAAGACAAAATTTATATGAAAATAAGATCCCATTTTTAAATTTGCTCTCCCAGAGGCCACAATAACGCTATAATTTATACTAAATGGAACCCAACTAACGAATTGTAACTAAATGGAAGTGAGTACGAGTATACCATATAAAAATACAAACATTTTATACAAATTTGTTGGTATGGTACTTCTTTTTCTGTTATATAAAAAAAAAAGATTAGTGTTAGGCCAATATAAACATAAATAAAAATAAATAAAAAGTGATATAAACATAAGTACTGTAATTTCGGAATAAAGAATCTAATGAAAGAAAAAAAGAAACTAGGATTTATTTTGCTTTCGTCATTTATGACGGGTTACAAAGCTAGTATAGTCATATTTACATGCAACGTTCCCTCTAAGCTGCGCAAGTATGCAATTGCGCACGGATTTTTTTTAAATTGCACATTAGAAATTTGATTTTAAATATTAGTTATTTAAAACAAAAGTCCCAAGAAAATTTTTTTAAATAAAAAATTTAAAAATTCAAATAAATACTTCCTTAGTAGGCTTTGCAAATTGTTATCGATTTAAATAGTATAGCCAAATTAATCAGCAAGATCGCAGCAAGATCGAGAAAATTGTACCGAAACCATTTTTAGAACAAAAGTTGGTAAAGATAACATCAACATTTTAATAGATTATTTTGTTCTTGCCATTAAAATGAATTTTTCAATGAACTCAGTGCAAGAAATAAACAATCATTTTGCGAAATATGTAGAGATTTCGGAAAATTGAAGGAGTAAAAATTATGCTTTGAGTGTATCAACCACGTTATCCAACAAGAAATATTAAGTGAAATAAGAATGGCACAATTCTATTGCTTAATAGCGGATGAAGTCACTGATATTTCCGTTTACAAAATGTTAATTATTTATATAAAATACCGCTTTAATTTTAATTATAAAACTGTTTTTGGTGGTATAATACAATTAAATGCATGTGACGGAAAATCAATTGTAGAGCCCATAAAATGTTTTTATAAAACTATTAATATGGATATGCAAAAGATGGTAATGTTAACCTCCGATGGAGCTGCAGTAATGCTGGGAGCCTATAATGGAGTTAAAGCACTATTAACACAAGAAATTTGTTACTTAATTTCACAATTTGTCACGCATTGTGTGGCACATAGAGAGGATTTGGGAATCGATGATGCCTGTAAGGGTATACTTCTTGTTTCCCAAGTAGAAACATTATTGCGAACAGTATATACCATGTTCCATCGTTCATCTGTTAAAAAATATAGTTTTGAAGAAATGGCAAGTTTAATGGATTGTGAAATTTTGATGTTCCAGCCTCTTAATGAAATACGCTGGCTTTCTCGTCATTTTGCGATTATTCCGTTTATTCGGAACTATGATGTCTTAACAGAATATTGCAAAGAAAAGATTGATAGTTCCAGCTTTAGAAATTAATGTAAATCGTAAAATCAATGGATTGCATTAAGTGATGTTTTTACCGAATTAACAGAATTATCAAAATATTAAAAAAAAAAAAACTGTCACCTATGGAAGCGCATCAATATTCTAAATTGATCATCACAAAATGAAGAAGTCAGTATCTTGGTGATATAATTTACTGAAATACTCGAAGATGAAGGTAAGAATAATATGAAAATATCATCTGGGATAATTATATTTGTTGAAAAGTTTTGCTACCATTTGGATAAATGGTTTTCTGATGCTGACCTTTGGAATGCTTTCGATCAAAATGCTATTGTCAATATGATTTTAATTATGGCAATGAAAACTTAAAACAAAATTATTTTGAAATATGGAAATCTCAGCCCAAACATGGATAATAAGATAATAATGGATGAGTATAAACATTTAAATTATTTATTTACGGAAAAATTCAAAAACAATAGTCGTAATTTTAATGATCTACTTCAATTGGTTCTTGGTGAAGATAGTTTTCAAAATATAAAAATTTTGTTTAATATATATGGAACCTTTTAAGTGTCGAGTGTTGATTGTGAAATAGAATTTAGCCTGATGAATTTGATTAAAATAAAATTTAGAAATAGGTTGGTAGTAAATCATTTGGGTAACTTAATAAGAATAAAGTCACATTTAATGCCCGAAAATATTATTGACTTGGATATTATTGCCTGGAAGAAAAACAAAAACAGTAGAGAAAAAAAATAATAATGTAATATGTAATTAATAAAAAAACTTAAAAAATTGCAATAAAAAACTTTTATTTTTTGTAAAATATCTAATTTTTGTTTAATTTTTTAAATAATTTCAAAGCGCAATTTATTTTTCTTTTGCTCAGCTAAAAACAAAATTAGAGGGAACATTGGTTACATGTATTATTCAGTTTAGCAGCCACTTTATTCTATAACTTGCCTATAGATTGAATCGGTTGTGATAAATTTGATCTCTATAATTCCATATTTATAATTTCATCTATGGATCTCTATGGTTGATTTTTTTTTAATTTGTTACTTGAAAAGTCAAATTGTAAATATTTTATAACATATATACTTTGTATGAGCTTCACGCTCTTTTAGAGAGAATTATAATAAATAAATAAAATGAAAATATTAGCGGTCCCACAAAAATTTCATTAATTAATGCCAAAAGACCAAAAAAATATAATTATTTTTGTTTTTGTTTAAAAGAAAGAGGAACTTAGAAATTTAATTTCATCGTTGGATGTAAAATCCGGAAAACGATGATGTGGTCTGAACGAGAAAATATTATAATGTTGAATTGAAAGAGCTATATGAGATGAGGTGGATGTGCTAAAAAAATCTTAGACCAAAAGGTTACTAAAGTGACTAAAAGCCATCTAAAGAAGATGCATTAAAATGTTGTAGCCAAAAATATTATAAAATCCGTCTCTTTCTTTAATGCCTATTTATAATTGGATGTCAGTGGTCATATGATATTTGCAACTATGTCCGTTCCGTTGATGGATGGATTAAATCACCAATGTTTCTGATGCCTGTCCTCTTTCTATTGTTGCGCAACTATGTTAGCTGTTTTCTTCCTATACCTATTTTACCTTGAAAAAAAGTAGCTCGTATTTATTTCCATGCATAATATTATGCCCTCATTGAATACAAAGTTATAAAAATACATGAAGGCAACAATTAACATTGCTCCAAACAGATAGATATTGATCGTACGAACTTGGGGAAATTGACTTTGATGACAAAACATTTTAGCATTATCTTCTAGTGTTTGAAGTTACTGAAATATAACAAATTTACTTTTGGTAATTATTGGTTAGTAAAGATGTTGAGCTTAAGAGGTTGGCATTAATTGGAAATAATTTTAAATTATGATAGTTTACTTCTCATTAATTGTACTTGGAAGTAATTGTTCTTAAAATTCTTATTCGAAAGTCAATCCATGATTTGATTTATTTAAATGAACATTCAATTAAAAACGGTTATATTTGGATTATGATTACATATGTGTATTCACGTAGACCAATTTTTTTTCTCCAATTTTTTCTTCAATTTTTTTTCGATAATATTCCACCATTTTAAAAAACAATTTTCGAATTTTAGAAGCAGTGCAGTGAAGTCTATGCCATGATTTAAGACATTTAAGGATAGAATAATAATTTTATTGGGTGAAAATATTGCTGGTTATAAATTCAAACCGCTTGTCATTGATCAATCGAAAAATCCAAGAGCTTTTAAAGGAATTAATACTGATATGTTACCAGTGCATTACCCGCTCAAATAAAAAAGCTTGGGTAACATTACTTTTTGAGGATTAGTTTATGAAAATGTGTGCCCCTGAAGTAAAAGAATATTGCAATCGACAGAATATTCCATTTAATATATTTTTACTAGTGGATAATGCACCTGAGCATTCAGTTCATTTACACACCCTAACATAAAAATTATGTTCTTACCTCCAATTAGCATCAGTATTTTAAAGCCCATAGACCTGGGAGAAATTTATGGCTCATAAAAATTACATTTAGTCAAGCAATTGAGGTTCTTGAAAAATCGATAAAATTAAAATTCGAGTTAAAATATTTTACAGGAGATCAAAAATGTAGCGAGTGGATGGCAAGAAGTCTACTTGTATGAGCGGAATATGGAAAAATGTTACAAAACGATTTAAAGAAAATGCTAGTTCGATAATTGAAAAATATAATTACATTGATCAAATTACAGATTAGATCGTAGAGCTTGGCCAGCAGCTTGGTTTAGATGTTGACAGAGATGATATTAACCAACTCATAGCTAGTTTTTTTTTCATGGAATTCGACTTACGACCAAATATACGTTCAGGGACTTATCTCGAGGAATACCGGTAATTTCAAAAATATTTTCGAATTGTTAACCCTGTCATTAAGCTATGCTGAAAAATATGTTAATGGCGTCAATTTGATGTCCTTTTTTTCCATTTAATAAAGATACAACTTACTTAAAAATTCGTAAAACACTCTTACATTGTTTACTACTTTTGATGATTTTATTATTCTTATTATTATTTTTATTATTATTATTATTATTATTATAATTATTGTTATTTTAATTTAATTTTTATAATGAATTTAATTTATATTTAAAACATGTAAAAAAAAAAAAACACAAAAATTGGGATATTTTATTTGTACTGCATTTTATTTTTATTACAATTTATTTTATTTGTATAATTTCCATTTTCGGTCTCTTGTCAGTTCATAATTGAGCACAGCAGTGCAGTTCAACCCAATCCAATCAACAACCATTTTCTTTCCACATATTGAATATTCATTCTGATTTAAAGTTGTGATCTTAAATGGATTTAATTTATTTTATTTAATTTTTTTTTTTTTTTTGTGTAACGGACTCGTGATTTCATGAAAAATTGTTATGAAAATTAAAAAAGTGGAAAATAGTTTTACATGGAAATTCTTTTAATAAAAGTACATTTATTTCCCGAATTATTATTATTATTATTTTTTTTTTTTTTTTTAATTTTATTTCTTCTTCTACTCGTTTTGTTGAAGGCAATAATAATGAAAAAGTTACAAAGTTTTTCCTTTAAATAAATATGAAGAACATTTAAATGCAAAAAAAAAGAAAAAACAAAACTATAAAAACCGAACAAAAAAATTTTTTTTTGGGAAAAGGCAAATTTTAGAAAAAGAACAAAAATAAAAAGATTTCAGGGATTTATTAAATATTTGAGTAGTTGAATGGATTACTACATAGAACGCATCCAACATATGCAATGCATGTTGTATTCAGGAAATAGATAATAAGAAACAAAAGAAAAAGATGAAAAATAAAAAGTAGAACAATAAAAAGAAACAACCTCCGAATGTGATTTTTTTAATGTTTTTTCAACTTATTTCAACCCATAAAATTAAATTGCTTTGATAATTCTTTGATAAAGAAGTTGAAATTAGGGGAGCATCCAATGAAAGTACAATAGAGTGCAGTAAATTAATTTATTCAATTTAGCTCAATTTGAAATGTTCATGTTGGGTTGCGGAATATTCGGCAACGGAGGGAAATATGAAGATTGCATACTGCTGAGAGCATCGCAAGATAGAGGTATAGAATTCACTCAATGACATTGTGAACAAATTTACTTTACAGTCAGTAAATCGGCATCAAACATTTAAAATCGGATTATTGTCCTTTTTTTTTTTTTCTTTTCAGATAGTAGTAAATCATCGAAAGAGGCTTCAGGGACTACCTATTACCGGGAAAGGCAGTTGAGAGAAGGACTGGGAGACTTTAACCCCCTAAAAACTCTCCTATCATTATTGCAACATATTAAAACTAGTTTTAGAGACTAACCATTAATTTACATTTAACTCAAAGAAACTAAAATACCTTTGATCTACCAAAATCCAATTAGGTTTTAATAGATAAAAGGTTTTTTACCTAACTCAAGTGGTCTTGTTCGTTTTAGTCGCTTAACAAAGTTTTGATTGTTATTTAAGCTAGAAGCTACGGTATTGACATGTTGGATCAGACGAGTTTTATGCCGTGCAGCGCATTCCATTATTTCGTCTTTTATACATGATGAGATCTGCAGATCTCGATGAATATCGGCATTGCGAACATACCATGGACCATTGATTATGTTGCGCAGTTATCCTTATTTTGGAACGTTTTGATAGTTTGAATATGAATTTGTTTAGCACATCCCCATATTTGAATACCGTATGCCCAAACTGGCTTCAATATTTGATTATACATTAAAACTTTGTTATAGGTCGAGACCGTAGAATTCCGCCCAATCAGCCAGTATATTTGATTTTCACATGGTCTTTCCATTTCAGTTTTGCATCCAAGGTCATGCCAAGATATTTAGCTTTATTCTCGTATGGAATCAAGATATCATTAATTTTAACTGAGAGAGGAGTTACTATGTTTTTATAGGTGAAGTTTATATGACCAGATTTGGCTTCATTTGAAATTGTATTATGAAGCCAAATAGCATTATGAAGCATTATGAAGCCAAATAGCATTATAAAGCATTACGAAGCATACTTTGAATTAAAAAGGATTATTGATCTTTGATTTAAAATTGCATATCGATCTGAGAACTTGTTTTAGTCTGAAACTGTGAAATTTTTTCCTTTGATTCTGGTAAAGAAAAATTGGAAAAAAAAAATTATAATCGGAATCATAGAAATTTAGTAATAAATGCAGAACGTAGTATTCAACTTTTTCATTTAGTTTTAAATTTTTTTATTTAATTATTAATCGTCTCCCAGTAAAGTCGTCTTTGCATGTAACGGCAAGTATCATCAGAAGATTGCCAACGTATACTGATTCTAAATTAAATACAAATCCGCACAAGGCAGGTAGGTAGGTAGAAGTGATCATTCAGTTGCTTCTGGAAAACCAATTATTATTGGTTAATTGTGTATTTTTGATAACACGACTAGAGTGACCTATTTCTTGTTGTTGGATGTTATAGGGGATAATGCTCTCATTTTTACTCTCCCCAGGGACTGTACTAGTACTAGATTCAGTACTAGAACCACTCTGTTGTGATGAAGAAGGTTGATCAGATCTACTATTTTGCTTTCCGCGATAAAACCTATATTGCTGGGGAAAGCCTCACCTAAAGTCCCGAATCTGACTTTTGTAATCCTTGACGACTCTCATTGGAGAGTGAATATCCTCATCAAGGGGTCTGTCAAGATTGGAACCTTGCCAGTTCATTGGCTTTGTCATTCCCATCTATGTTACTGTGACCAGATGGGAACGGCAATGGATCCGAACACTCATTGGATCAAAGTTTTAGTGAATCCATCGTGTAGAAAGTCTGAATGGAAACTATGAAACACAAGAAAACTATGGCTTTAAGTAAAACGTATGAGTACTTTAATATACTTTAATTCATCATTATTAAATTATTAAAGTTTTTTTTGGCATTATTAAAAAAGACCTGCAATCATTACGTTTTATTTGAAATCTAATCTCTTCTGTATGCAGTGACTTTCAATTTATGCCTTTAAATTTTAAAGTAAATATATCCCTGCGAATATTCTAGAAGAGGAAAGGTTTCCAAAAAGTAGAGAAAAAAAGCGATGTAATAAGATTTTTTTAAGTTTTGAATTTTTTTTTTTTGTCTTTTTATTCTTCTAAACGTCAAGTAAAACTTTTTTACATTCATTGCAATTTTGTTTTTTTTGTTTTTTGTTTTTTACGTTTGTTGCCAAACTTTTTCTTGCAACATTTGTATATTTGTTTTTGTTATGATTTTTTTTTTCATGTTTTAAAATGTTGACTGTTTTTTGTTAGTAAAAAAAAAGAAAACAAAAATAATATGATTGCATTTTTAAGGATTATCCAAACAAAAAAAGGAAAAAGTAAAAAAACAAAAAAACGTTAACAAGGACATTTGGTGTAATTTGTCATTAAAAAGATGGTGTACATAGTCGTATATCCTTAAATTATTTGCTGGAAAATTTCTTATTTAACATTTTATATTTGTAAACAACTCAAGGATAACATATTGATTATTATTATTTTTATTATACTTTATTAACTCCGATTTTAATTATGATTAATATAGTTTGAAATCGGGGCTTTAGAAAAACATTCGTAGAGATAAAATGAAAATGGAGAGCAGACGATGGCTGCAACTTGCCGAAAGCAGATAAAGTTGTTAGCCTTGGAAATAACAAAACAAAAATGTGTTAATGTAAATAGTCTTAGGGTATATCCTTCTTCTTCCGATTACCCTGTTCGGTGGTTACACAAAAATAAGTTTTTCAAATTTTTTTGTGTCAACACACCCGAAACAGAGTAATCAGAAGAGGAAGTAAGCACTCAGACTGTATACATTAAAACATTTTGGTTTGGTAACCACGATAACTGCTTTCTGCAAGGTTTTGGCGTTCTATAAATTCCACAATAAGCATTTATTGAGGGGTTTTATTGTGTTACAAAATTTAAATGTGAAACTATAGCTATTGTAGAGTAACTTAGCTTTTTATTATCTTAACTTCATTTTTACATTCATGCGAGATTTAAAACCAATACTTTCGGCTTAGTAAAGTCGGATAACATAACCTCTATACTATTACATTTGCGACTTATAACGTGTGTTAAAACCTGGTCTAAAGACGTATACTGAACACATCATTGGCAAACGTTGGCAAAATGAGAAGCACCGAAGTCCTAAAGACGAATAATGAAAACGTCAAACGTTGGTAAAATAAAAAGTATCGAACTGCTGCAAATGCTAAAAAAAGAAATTTAAGAAAAATAAGTTAATTCGGTCATCATCATTGTCCTGTAACCCCATCCGCGGGACATAGGGCGAAAATTCGGTTATACGAATTGAAAAATATAATCAGTTTCAACTTGTCAGTGAGGAATAAATTGAAAACAGTCGGATTGTTATTGACAAAAATCAGGCAGGTTGTTCAATATTAAAAATTGAACCATAATGGTAAGAGAAGCCAGCCAGATATCTTTCTTCTCGCAGAAAACAATCGTTAATACTACTGTAATTCTATGATATTTTGATCGCTAACATGCAGAAAGAAGAATAAAAGTTATCGCTCTGTATTAAACCACCAAGACAGTCTCGTTGTAGTTGTAATAATGAAAATAGTCAAATAGTCATTGTCATAATCATTTTTAATCATTATCGTCACTAATCTTAAGTCCCATTCATTGAAGCATAGAAGTTTGTAATCGCAAAAATTGTATGCAAAACATGAACTTAGTAGAATTATTATAATTTTTCATTCGTCTTAATCCTCCAAATTTTTCATTCTATACTTTATACTTTTTCAAACAATTTAGAAGTGAGTTGTTTTTTTTTAAACTTGAGTAATGAAATGCCATATATTTTTATTTAACTTAGTTTCGTTTTCATTTTAAGCAAGGGATTTTATCTGCTACAACATAGTGTAATTTTGCTGTAGCTGCACAAAACTAGGTTTCCTTAACTTCTTGTTAAAGTGGATAAATTCATACAATTTTCAAACAGATCCCATAATGTACTATTTAGATCAAGCTTTTCAACTACGTGGTACATTAATTCTGTTGTTTCTTAGGGCAGTCATTTAGCTGCCTTCTAATCTTTATCATTTCCATAAGCGATGCAGTTACGGTCATCGAGAGCATTAAGGTCATCATTTATGCGGACAATATGAAATTTTTTAAAAAAATTACAACATTTAATGACTCAGTCCTACAATGATGCAATGCAATTTCTTTCACTCGCCGTGGCACATCATCTATTGCTAATTATACCTTTGATAATAAAGTCGTTAAACGTGTAACTCAATTCAAGGATTCTGGGGGTAGTTTTTGATGATAAACTATCATTTGTTCATTACTTAAATGTTATTATAAATACAGTAAACTGAATGTTAGGATTCATTAAGAGATTGTCAAAAGAATTTAATGATCCATATATTTTTAAATCTATTTACACCTCCCTCGTAAGACGCCATTTAGAATATGCTTGTCCCGGCTGGTCTTCGTATTACGTTTTTCATAAAAATAAGATCGAGGCAGTTCAAAAGAAATTCCTACGGTTCGCTCTCCGCCACTTACATTGTTTGAATTCACTATTTTTACCACCCATACACCTATCACCTTAACCTTTAGAAACGAGAAGAACCGTGGCTGACATTCTTTATTTTTATTTGTTAATTTAATTTACAATTTATTAGAACAATATAAAACCTTAAATGAAATTTGAATTTAGAATAACAACTGACTTAAATATAAATAAATAAATAAATAAATCATTAGGCTTCCACACATAATAGTACAATGCCTCCAAATTACTTCTCTTGAGTAGATTAGAACTAACTTAATATCGAAATTAAGTAGTATTATCACTTTTGGGTTTATCAAATTTATCCGCACGATATAAGTTTTCGTATTGAAAATTAATTAACAAGTGTTAAGTGACGTAAAACATTCATCAGCCCATTAATTGTGTGTCGCTTTCTAAAATCCAGACGATCAGTATTTTCTACATGAACCGATAAAAATAGTCCTGCAATCTTAACATTTTTTTTTTGATATCGTATTTCTTGTTTTCATTTTTGTTTAAATTATTTATTTTACAATGTTAAAGACCCAAAACGCAAAGTGATATTTTATATAGAATCGCAAAATCAATAGAAAACCAATACATCTATTAACGGTCTACATTGGGTAATGTATTTAGATGATAGATTATTATAATGTAATGAAATCCTTTTTAAGGATATTTGATTCCAAAGGCTGTTCCATCGTTTTTCTCAACATATGCTACTGGCTATTTACCTCTAATGGCTGTCTTAACTTTGGGACTCTAAAATCAAACCCTCACCTAAAATTTAATCTACTGCCAGCCATTCTTTCAGTTATTTCAAACAATTTTCTGGAACTATAGCAATGTATGCAAGAATAAGGTGATAAAAAAAGTATACCTTTATTAGTAAAAGCAAAAAAAATAAACAAAGAACATGTCCTTGTGTGTCCTTTATTAGAATCATTCTATTGTACCCAAATGTATTCGATCTGAGATTCTGTTTTTTTTTTATTTATTATTTCAATACAATAATCAAATCCGAAATAATTTAAAAAAATATATATATTTTCGAAATTCGAATTATGTCTTAAAATGCTTTTATTATTTTTCGTTTTTCCAATTTTTTTTTTTTTTTTTTTTTTGTATTATTTATTTATTTTTACTCCTTTGAAAAATGTACAGTATTATTCAATGCTCAAAAAGGCATAATAATGTTTTTGTTGTTTTGTTTTTTTTTTTTTTTTTATTTTTGCAGGAAAATCAAAATCGTAAGCAGGAAATTTTAGTCTGGACTTATTAGGAACCATTTAAATGCATAACTTGTCTTAAAAATAAATCCAGTATTGAGAGAGAGAGAGAGATCGAAAAGAAAAAAAAAACACAAACAATAAAAAATCGTAAGGACCCAAAATATTGCTTGATGCGTAACCAAATAATTTATATTAAAAAAAAAAAAAAAAAAAGGGTTTTGTGTATGTTGGGTAATAACATTACAAAATCACAGCATACTAAAGTATATCATTTATGATAACTTAAATTTTGAAGTTCCCATTTATTTATTTTGTTTTTGTTTTGTTTTTGTTTTGTTTTTGTTGGGTGTGTTCAATAATGAATCATTTTTCGATTTCTCAGATGGTGATTTAATTTTTATTTTTTAAGATTTGATTTTGAAGTACAAACTTTGTATATGTAGGCGATAGAAATTTTAAAAGTAGAAGAGTTATTGGGAATAGTTCCGAAAAGCTGTCACTTTCACTTCGTTTCATTTTAGTTATACAAATAAAGCTTTTATATTTAATGAATTTCAGTAGGACCGGTAAGTGTATTTGATGTGAAGGGATTAAACTGTTCTTCTTTTAAAAATTTTATTTGGAGGAAATATCTTATTTTTTTTTATTTTCTGCTATTACTCCGCGTGGTAACATAGGGCTTCGATAGTGAACCTCCATTCATCTCTGTTGAGTACTCCTTCTTTAATATCGTCCCAGGTATAATTGTTGATTGTTAATTCTTGATCAATTGTGCGTCTCCTTGTGTTGCTCATTTGTCCGTGTGGATTCCACTCTAGAGCTCTTCTTGCTATATCCCTTTCTGATTTCCTTAGTGTATGACCTATCCATTTCCATTTTTTCCTATTTATCTGTCTGTTGATCGGTTCTTCTCCAGTTATCATTCATAAATCCTCGTTGCTAGTTCTTGCCGCCCAGAATATTTTGCATATAATTCTCAAGCACTTGTTGATGAATACTTGTAGCTTCTGTTTGATTCTAACCAAAGTGAGCCATGTTTCACTCCCATATATTAATGTTGACTTAACACATGCTCTGAATATTGTAAGCTTTGTTGTTTTCGATAATTAGTTGCTCCGCCATATCTTCATTAGGCTCCCAAATGTTCTTCTTGCCTTATTTATACGGCTGTTGACATCTTCTGTTGTACCTCCTGTTGATGTTATGATGTTCCCCAGGTAATTGAATTCTTCTATGTATTATATCTGTTGTCCACTCACTGTTATTGGCTCACTATCACTGTTGTTTGTCCTCATTGCCTTGGTTTTCTCGATATTTAATTCCAGTCCCGATTTCTTTGCTTCTTCCTGTAATCTGTTGACTTTGTTCTGTAGGTCCCTTTGATTCCTTGATATCAGGCATACATCATCTGCGTAATCTAAGTCTTCTAAGTTGCCGAAGAGATCCCCTTCTATTCCATTTATTCCAGTTCAAACTTTTCATAGAATGTCGTCTAGTACTGTGTTGAAGAGAAGTGGAGATAGTAGACATCCTTGTCTAACTCCTATATTGTTGTAGAATGGATCACTGATGTTACCTCTGTGTTGAACTGTTGTCTCTGCATCTCTATACATCGCTTTGATGATGTTGATGATTTTTTCAGGAACTCCCTTCTTTGTAAGTGTTCTCCATATTGCGCATCTCTTCACTGTGTCGAATGCTTTCTTAAAATCTATGAATAGTAGATATAGTGGGGCATTCCATTCTGCTTATTGTTCAACTATGATCCGTAAAGTATTTGACTGGTCAACACAGCTTCGGTTTGGTCTGAAACCTGCCTGCTATTTCCTTAGTATTGGTTCTAGTACTACTTCTAATCTATTCTTTATAATAATTGCTATTATCTTATGAATAGTATTTCGAACCGTGATTCCTCTCCAGTTGCTGCAATTTGCCAAGTCTCCTTTCTGTGGTATCTTGATAGTCATTCCTTTCTTCCATGATGGTGTTACATTCTCTTCTATTCATGCTTTTTTGATGTGGGGTTCAATTGTTTTTGCGAATAGGTCTGGGTCCAGTTTGGCTATTTCTGCTGGAATGCCATCTTCACCTGTTGCATTGTTGTGTTTCAGGATATTGATTGTAGCTTTGATTTCTTCTATATTTGGAGCTTGAGTAGATATTGGCAATCCCTCAGTTGGGTAGATATTTGCATCGTCTCTGTTTCTTATGTCTGCTTCACTATTTCTACTTTCTTATCTTATAGACAACTTAAATTAATGAAACTGTTATTAGCCTACTAGATAGTTTATCAAATTTTCTGTCAACGTGTTTAATTCCTGTTTACGGAATATTCTCCGTTCAGGAGATTGACTAGAGTAAAAAATATTTTTTATTTTGTTTTTACTTTTTCAATTTCAAATCCATTCATATAACGGTGTATTTTTCGATCAAAGCTATATTCTGAAATATTCAATTCTGTATAAAATAAACTTAATATTTTCTATAATAGCTGGTCTTATTTTCAAGTTATGGCTATCGCTATAATGCTGCTTTATGAGTTCAATTAGGAAATATAAACATTTAAAATGGGCATAAAATTTAAAAAAAAAATATTTTTTCTCTTTAATACTCAATCTTTCGTAAGTTCCACAATTTTATTTTTATATTGAATTTGAAGAAATTCAAATGCGCCAGCTTTTCGAAAGTATTTCCGAATTATTTAAGTAGGGACAAAATCAGAAATCAATAATATTTTGAATTGTAGAAGAATAAATTGGATTTAATATTAAATGAGTATGATTAGGTCGAATTAAAATCTCTTAGAATATCATTGAAGTATAGTAGTTGTGATGAAAGTTCGAATTTGAAAGTGTAGTAATAATTTTCGGAAAATGTTAAATACGTAACCTAGTCTCGCATGTTCTTTAGTTCGTAACCAAATTCCTTACTTTCCATTTCAGATTGGGTTTATAGATTTTGTATAAAAAAAAAATGCATTTATTTTAAACAAAGCATGTCTTGAGATGAAATTCAAGATGGATTTAGAATCCTATTGTGACACAATTTGTTATTTTGTTTTTTAATGCTATCGATGATGATTTAAAGTATTTTTTATCCTTTGACGATTTCCCTTAGCAATGTAGAAATCACATAACTCACATCAATTGTACTTCTGAGGCTCTACTTCACTTTCTTGAGATTATTCACATTGTATTCTACTGATCACTAATTGGATAAAAGGGATTAAATTTAATTTGTTGCTTACAGTAAACTATACAGTAAATCTGATCTTATTAATGAAAATTTTAAATGACAGTTTCATACCTTTAGAAATTTGATTCCAACAAATTTTTACTATTTTAAATTTTTGATGTTATACGGCTTTAAACAAATAATATTTTGGATTGTGAATAACGGTATTTCCCCAAATGATCTAACATGATGCAAATTCCACATTTTTTTACATTTCACATTTATATTCATCAAAATTAACCTTCATTTTGACATTACCATAACATAGAGTAATCTGTACTATTTTGTTAAACAAAAAAAAACGATTGAAATTGATTTTTGTACATTGTCTTAAACTCGTTTTAATAGACAGTAATGATTTTTGTTTGTTTGTTTGTTTAATTGTCAGTTCGGTACAAATTTTTTTACCATTTTTTAAATAATTTGTATACTAATTTCCCAATGAACTAGAGACGTAAAATTTTTCACAGTTTCTATCCTGGTGAAAACCCTTTTCATCAAAAAAATTTAGAGACTTGGTTTTATTTAGGCAAAAATGTATGTTTCAGAAGGTATTGGAATAATTTGACTCAAATATTGTGTACACATATTGCTTTCTGATAACAATAATTGCATGGAGTCAGGATGGGCTAGGAAAAATTATTTTATATTTTCATGTGGGTTTTGAAAACATAATATATAAAAAAAATATATTATTTACCGTTAGAGTATTAACTCAATTTACCTATTAATGAGACTTTAAGCATTGGCATAAAAGCATTTTCCTAATGTGGAAAACAACCTGTCCTTATTTACGGCTTCAAAGCAGAGTTGTTTGAATTATGGCACAAATATTTTTTTTTTTATAATATAGCCAAAACTTAGGTTGTGACACTTTTAGTACTTGCATGTACCGGTTAAATATTTGAAAAAGAAAAAAATAGTTACTGGAAAGGAAAGAAAAAGGAAGAAGAAAAGTTTTGTGGAAAGAACGACTTAAATCTCTGTAAATCATAAATAAAAAATCCTTTTCTCATAGGGTATGCTTCGATTGGGACGCGATTCCACAATCGAGTTGTTCAACTATAAAAAAAATTCCATAACCGGACTCCAGTGAATCGGAATTTCCACTGTGAAATGGTGGTGGGCACTTGACGCCTCTCGTGTGATGCGATGGAATTGATTGATAGGCACAAGAAATTATTATAAATACACCAAGTAAATATCTATACAGACAGATATTTATACACTCTATACGAGCGTATGAGCTCGTTTGAGAAAAAGAAAATAAAAATAAATAAAAAAATAGAATAGAGTAAGTGCTCCCACAATACGAAGATTTCCAAGTGGTATAAGGCATGTGGTCACATTTATTGCACCTATAAGACGAATGGCGAGGTTTTGAACTTTTTTCAAAAAATGTAAAGTAGTTTTTTGAGCTCCTGTCCAAAAATGTTAGTTATGCTCGAGCTTGGGTCGTATGTATGCTATATAGATTTTTAAGAGCTCTCGAGAGGAAAAATAAGCTTTGCAGTAATTCAAAAAGCCTAAACTTTTCTTAATATCAAAACTATGCTCATTCCGGTACATATCTGAATTCACTAGCATTCCAAGAATATTCAGGTCTATGAGTCACCACATAATTCCATTTTGAAATCGGAGAATTGGTTGGAATGCTTTTAGCTTGTTACTAACAAGACAACTTAATTTTTTGATGTGTTAAACTCGCCTCTGGTTGCTCTACACTAGTCAAAAATTTTTTAAATAAATTAGTAGTAGATTTTATCAAAAATAATAAAGGGTTTTCCAATAAGAGTGATATGATTTCTTTTTAAAAAAAAAAACCCACTAATTGTTAAGGAAATTCAAATGTTTTTTATTTAATGTGAAGTACAATCGATATAATTAAGTTCTGAATAAAACGTCATTCAAATGGCCTGCATGACTTCTTCTGCAGCAACGATTTCGATAAATCCAATTTTCGAGCACTATTTCCACTAAATCCAGTCGTATGTCATGAATAGCACGATCAATATTGACTTGTGAAGCTGGAAGAGAGTCTGGTTTATTACTAAAGACCAATGATTTCAAATAACCCAACAAGAAATAGTCTAATGTTGTTAAATCACAACTTCTTGGAGGAGGCCATTCAATATCACAATTTCTTGAAATTATCGAATCTCCAAACTTTTCTAACAATAATTTAATTGTTGCACTTGCTGTGTACCCCGTCTTGTTGGAACCAAATGTTGTCAAGATCAATTTCTTCCTATTTCGACCATAAAAAGTTGGTTATCATCGATCTATACCGCTCTTCATTGACAGTAACAGTGTTAGCAGCTTCATTTCAAAATAAGTACGGACCACTGATTTCACCAGACCAAAAACCACACCAAACTGTCAATTTAGGTGAATGTAATGGTTTTTCATGAATAATTTGTGGATTTTATTCGCATCAGAATCGACAGTTTTGTTTATTTACCGCACCACTCAGATGAAAGTGAGCCTCATCGGAGAAGATGATTTTCTTAAAAAAATCGTTATCAAGTTGTTCCAAGGCAAAATCAGCAAATTCACGACGTTTGTAATGAAATTGTGTAAACATTATTGAATTCAATGAAAAAAAAATTACAGATCATGACATATTACAAATGGCCGAAACGTCACTTCAAAATCAGATCATCGATATTGGAAAACTCTTTTTAAATATTTAATAAATATTTTGGATTATTTTTCGAGATTTTGACCTTTAGATTATTTTGTTTTCATTGATACAAATATATCAATAACTATTTTCTAGATAATATTGTAGTAGATTTATGTAGAATATCAAATAAATTTGGATTATTTGAAAATCTAAAATTGAAACTGATAATTTTGATTTAGCACAAAAAAAAAAAAAACAAAAAAAGAAAATTAATTTTGCGTCACTACACATATACGGATTAAAACAAAAATAATCAAAATTTATTTTCTTCGGAAATCATAAAAAATTAAAACTTATGAATCAGAATTTAAAAAATAAATTATTTATACTCGTATTAAATCCTGACAAAAAATTACAAGACATTTTTTGTTCAGAGAAAATCAAAAATCAATGAAATTTCATTGACCATATTTTAATTTAATCCAAAAATTATCATAGACTTTGATAATATTATAGGAAATTAATTTTTTCCATTTATATTTTTTATTTTCAATCATTTATTAAAATTATCTGTATACATAATATCCGTAAATCTCCGAAACATCAGAAACATAATCCTTAAGAAATTTTTAATTTTATTTTTTATTACTTAGGTAAAAAATGCAGCAGACAACAAACACACTCTATAACCAAATAAATGTTCATTAATAGTACAAAAATGAAAAAATAAAAAATAAAATAAAAAATATTCAACAGGATTGATACAACTGTAACTACTCTATATACACTTCTTAAATTGAAAATATTCTTAATGGAGCATTTTATGAAGCAATCAATTAAAAATCCATTTTATTATAAACTCTGAGAGTAAATGAATCATAGAGTATCACACATAAAAGAAGATACAAAATAATGTCATTTCATTAATTTAAATTTAAAGAAAATATATATATATTTAGAGCTAAATGTTTATGTATATGTAAATATAATTATATATACAGATGTTATTGATACTCTATTTCTTTAAAATAACTGTATTGTTACGGATATTGAAAAATGTTTTTTCTATAAAGGAAAAATTTTCAAAAAAAAAAAAGAAAATTATTAATTAATTCTCATCAGAAATTGAACCCAGGTATATATCAGACTCATAAATAATGCATAATATACATTAATATATATATTATGTATGTAGTTAGTTATCATTTAAAAATACGTATATACAGTGTTGCCATGTACTGTTCATTATTTATATAAAGTGTATATCATTTTATTGTATTTAAATTTCACCTAGGTTAATTATTATTAAGTGTACTTTACTTACTGTGTATGAATATACCGTTGCTTAAAAAAAAAAAATATTTCCGTTTCATATAACACAAAGAAAAAAAAAGAATAAAAATAAAAAAGGATTGCTATTTTTTTTTATGTGTCTCAATGAAAAGCTCTTTTCGTATATAAATTACAAACATACTCGATTAACATTAATGAGCGTAGAAACTGTAATTTTTCGTACTTTTTTCGTTTCTTTTTTTAAATTTTATCACTTTATTTTAAATAAATAATTTTTTTTTTTTTTGTATTTTTGAATCCAGTGATGGGATTCTACTTTAATATAGAAAAAACTATTTAATAACAATAAAATCACATGGCGAATTATTACCAGAAAGAAAAACAAAATAAATAAAAATTTGTGTACGTTTTGAGTTTCCCGGAAGACAAAGAGGGAATTTGAGCTATAATAGGTAGACGATTGAATGCCAAAAAGAGTTTGGCAACTTATATGTAACTGTTGAACATGAAAATAACATCTGAATTAAGCGACATATAATACACGCGTAGTAGTCAGAGCATTTGTACAACTAGAAGAGGAGCCACAAAAAGTAGGCTTAAAAATCAACAAAGACAAAACAAAATATCTAAAAATGTCAAGAAATGAACAAATAAGAAATAATCAGAATATAACAATTGGTGAGTACAACTTTGAAGGAGTTACAAGCTTTACATACCTGGGAGCAACAATAAGAAGTATGTAATGCTGTATTCATAATAGAATTCAGGCCGAAAATAGATGCCGATATGCAAACAGAAAGTTGCTTCAATCAAAAGTAATATCAAGAAAGGCCAAAATGACGATATATAAAACTCTCATACAACCCATAGTGACGTATGGATGCGAGGTATGGACTGTGAACGTGGCCGAGGAGAATAGCCTGCGAATATTTGAAAAAAAAATACTCGGCCCAAAAAGATTACAGAATGAAGAATATATAACCAGAAGCAACAGCGAGCTCAATAGTATGATTGATAGTGAGGACATTGTACGGTTTGCAAAGGCCCAAAGACTAAGATGGGATGGTCACGTAAGTCGAATGCACGAAAGTCGAAAGTAAGCAGTGGTGCTGAATAGAGAGTCCGATAGCAGCCGTGGTAGAGGACGACCAAGAAGCAGATGGGCAGACAACGTGAAAAACGATGCTCAAACCCTACAAATCCCAAATTGGAGATAAGCGGTACAAGATCGATATTTTTGAAGGAACATAGTGATGAAGGCCAAAGCTCACCCCAAGCTGTAGCGCTATAAGATGATGATGATGAGTTGGCAGAGCACTTGGTCCCAGGTTCCAGGTCCCAAATTCGATTCTTGACGAAGTAAAAATAAAGCTTTATTGGTTTTTCGCCCTAATCCAGAACTCTTTGTCATTGGGATACGATAAATAACAAAAAATAATTGAGAGTATAATCTGGTAACAACTAAAATAAAATGGAACTGCGCTATTATTAAGAAGGCTTAGTTGATGGCAATAATAAATGTTTTCCGCATTTAATGAGTTGATGAGTCAGAAACTTGGTAAATAAATAATCGAAACATATTGTATTTTAAAATATGGAGCAAAACCTTGCTGTTACTTAATTAAGCACGAAAATGTGATTCTAGCTAAATTGTCAAAAACATAAGAAAAGGTCATTCAGCGGTTAAAAACATATATAGAATATTTTAATGTTTATTAGCCAATCGAAGCGCTTAACTTGGATCTAAATTATTCCTGTGCATTTTTAAAACACTTAAAATTTGGAACATCGAAGTAAGCTGTGGACAATAATATATATAAAGTTCGACAGTGGACAATAATATATACAATATAATATACAATAACAGTGGAATGTCTTCTCGCCACATTAGAAGAAAACGCTGGTGGGGTAAGGATGCCACTGTAAATCTTTTAAAGTTATGATATGTTATATATTGTATTATGTCAGTGTGAGGAACTGAAAGGTAAATCACTGCTTACTTTGCACAGTGATTGATTCAACTCGATGAACCTTAATGCAATCCACTGAAAATCTAGGTTTATACAGCAATGAATGTTTGAATAGTGTGAAAGATTGCATGGTACATTATTGGTAGTAATAGTAAATTTACCCTATAAAGATGTAAACAAATCTACTGTGAGTACTCAGTGGAAATTAAATCAGTATTATATCCACTGAAACGCTTCCCCCGTGAAACAGAATGGGTAAAATATGCTCATTTCTATACCGTAGAAATCCCTAGATGACGGAAGATAAGTTATGAAAATTCGTTTATAGCCTTAACATCCCGAATGTTGAACCGAATTACATCTTATGTGTTTCCAAAACATGGTAAATTCTATATTTATGACCTACATAAATTCAAGATGACCATTAACACCTTTGTTCATAATTGTTCTCCTTCTTTTCTACCTTCCTTGTTTCCTAATTTTGCTTTCCCACGCTAGTCAAACGTAACAAAGGTATCCGCTATATCCCCACCTAGTGTTTTGGCTATGTATAAAGAAAAGGTGGTGAAAAATAAATCAGTACATCTCGATGAACAGGAATTTATTACACCCGAAGGAGGACTATGTAAGTCACTTGAAAAATGGATCTAAGTTTATATACAAATTGAATGTTAGGCTTGTGTGATGTGAGATCTTGGATATACAAAAAAACTGTTATTTAATTAATTTTAAACTGAATAAAGGACCGTGAAGCTGTAGCTGCTGAAATGGGTGTACCAGATTTTAACTATCTAGCAGATTGTAACTAACAGCCTAGTACTAATTTTGCAACTAGCATACAACATAGCTGTTATGTTTTGCTACAATTTACTCATGAAGGAACGCGTATAAAAAGACATTTGGTAATATTAGAATAAATTTATTTGATAATTTTTATGCGAATTGTAAACAATTATGACAGTTGTAAATTTTTTTTTTAAAATGATATATTTCTATGACATCATCATTATCCAGGTACAATGCACACATTAATTAAACTACTTTCATATATTATACTATAAATATCCAACAACGTCCTATTTCTCATATAAGAAAGGCATTTTGGGCATTACCAAATTTCACATTGATTACTGCTTTACAAATATTTTGGTATACAGAGTCAATTGTTGTTGAATTGTGAAGTTATTTCTAAAAATTTACGTGAAAACATTCTTAATTCATCTTCGCATTGTTGTCTTCAGCTTCAATTTCATAAATTCCATTAGTTTTAATGTGAAAATAATATAAAGTTGAATGGTTAACGGAATTGTATAGGTCGTTGTATGCAACTTGATTGAATAGTAAATTTGAAGTTCGACGATTAATAAAAAAATAATTATTATTGATCTTGTTATACACTATGGATGATTCTATCACTGATGTATACAACAACTGTCTATCTTAATTGGAAACATTTATTGTCGTTTGTCATTTTTATTCAATGATTTTTTTTTTACAATTGCAGCGTGTTTTTTTTTTTTTTTTTTTGTTTCTTTTTTATGAAAATTCATTCTGTAAACGAATAAAATAAATTAAAGTGAACGAGTAAAAAACAATAATAAAAATAACAACAAGAAAAAAAAAATGAAAATACAATTGTGAAATTTAAATCAATTTATAAAGAAATTAAATTTAGTTCGATGTTCGATCTATATAAAACAAATTAAAAAACAATTTCTGTAGTTATTTTCCAATTCAAAAAAAAAAAAAAAAAAAATATAAATAAAAATAAAATAGAATAAAAAAAAATAAAAACTCATTCATCGCGAAACAGAGACAAATTAGTTCATTTTTTAATAATTTGCTTTTATTCTCTCTCTCGCTTCTTCTTTTTTGCAAAGGAAATGTTCTGTAAATTAAGTAAAGAGTAAAATTTTGTAGTAGATATTGTAGGTCATTTGTATTTTTTATTGCATTTTTTGGAATGAAATCTCCATTATAAATTTTATTATCTAGATGGTATATGGGGCACAATTACTAATTTGTTAGTCCATTTAATTGATGTAAGACAGTGGTCTTCAATTTCTTAAGCAATATTATGAGTTAGAAAAATGTTCACATTTCTTTGGAAGTGTTTAAACGATTCCGGTTATAAATATTGTTCTAAATAACCAAATATTGGTAACCCTGTCACTATACATATATACCACAGTAATTTACTGATACGACCTTATAGGGTGAGATACATTATTAATTAAGCTATATAAATTTAAATAAGTTAAAAAAAAATATCTCAACCATTTCACAACCAATACTCATTATTATTCTTGTAAAGGATAGATATTTAAAAGGAAACGTAGCGAAACTAAATATTTTTTTATAAATTTTTTAATTTTCAATTAGAAATTCCAATTTAAAATTTCACTCCATTTTCACTCTAAGTATATCAATGTACAGAGTTTATTTAATTAAATTTAACATTTTTAAAATAAATTATTACATATGCGGTTCTTATCTAAGATAAATCAATACAAAAATAATATAGTGTCAAGAGTAAATTGAAATGATGGAAATAAGTAAATAAATTATTACATATGCGGTTGTTGTCTAAGATAAATCAATATATACAAAAATATATACATAGATAGTGTCAACAGTAAATTGAAATGATAGAAATGAACAAATAAATTATTACATATGCGGTTGTTGTCTAAGATAAATGAATAAAAATATTTTTTTTAAATTACAACGACAGATTGAAAATATCAAGGCCCGGCGAATACTAGTAAATGTAAATATATAGACTTGAATTTAACTATTTAATCATTTTATTTAAATCATCGTTGAACAAATTCTATAGGATTTTATTTGAAAAAGTTTGTGACAGGAAATAAACTACACAGAAATATAAATAATGATATATTTGACTGATTCAAATCACAACTTATCTGGATCATTGATTAATAAAAACAATATTTTTTCTTGTTTGAATATTTTTAGATTGAAATATTTTAAGCCGATGCTTGGGTAAATTTGGTTTTAATGAAAATCTATAATTTTTGAGGATTAATCAAGCCCGTTGCGTATAAGCTTCTGATAGATATCAAATCGAGACTTATAAATCTTTTATATAGATATTTTTCTATATTTGATAGCATTGTGAAGTATCAGTCTTTTCTGATCATTAATAACAAGCGAACTGTATCTATAAAACTTTAACGAACAAACAATATATGTAGAGAATATACGAAAGATAATAAAGATTTTTTTTTTTTTAATTTTCTACTTTGAGCTACAATATCTCCATAACGGCATCACCAATCATCATCAAATAAAATATGTAAAAATATGCTTCAGATCGTTATCTTACTTGATAAAAAAACTGAATATATCTAATAGATCAACAGACATAACGGTTAATATACAAAAACATCAAAACAACAAGCATACTTTCAATGCCATTTTCGTCCTTAAAGGATAAGATGCGCCATTAAAGATATATATTTTTGGAAAGCTAGGAAATCTAGGTATCGTTGGGATGTAATTATTAGGTCCTACGCGGGTGACACAATCTCCCTCAGAATCCTCGAATATACAACAAAAACCTTTCTTCAAAGTAGCTTCAACTTTATTTGTGCGGACTTCTAGTGTGTGCATCCAGAATAAATTCTTTCAATATAGATTTCTGCAGTTTTAATCCAATATGTGCTTACCATTGGTATTAAATTTTTGACGTATTCAATTGGTCATGTTTTACTTGATCAAAATCTTTATTGTGATTTAGAAGTAATAGGTAGATATGTCAACGAATAATATTTCTATGAAAACAAATTTCAAGCCCCACACAAATATTTTATAAGAGAATAATTATGCCGTACCACACATGTGTGATTTATTCTGTTATGTTCAAAATATGTATAATTTCTACGAAGATTTTTAAAGCTCGATGTGGCAACCCCAAAATGGTACTATATTCTTATTAAAGCTCTATACTTAATAGTACATTTGAGGTACCGTATGTTCTCTCTTTATTATATATAAATTTATGGTGAGAGTTTGAGAATGAGAAGTGGTAGTGTAGAGTAATAGTTTTGAGCCAAATAAAATATTATAAAGGAGCACAATATGTAATGATTTGACTTTAAAAAATTTACTATGCGTTCTTCCGCCCTATTCAAACATTCATTTCTGTATAAACCTATATTTCCGTTATCATAAATTTTATTAAAAACTTTCTTGAGAATTTGTCGGCTGAATTCCTATGTATCCAATCTTCCAAAAGCAAAATTTTGAAAAAATCGATTTTTTAAGTTTGACAGAAATTTTGACTGGAAAAATTTGAAAATAATCAAATAAAATTTGAATTTTATAAAAATTTGAGCAATTTTTCAATATCTAACATACGTTGTTTAATAATTTTAATATTTTGAAATATCGAAATAATACATTTAAAATAAAAATTCACAGTATAGTGTGAAGCTTCATATGTGTTTCGATATTTAGAAATATAAATGGTCTGTTAGATACTTAGGAATAAAAATATGTATGACTTCTCAGTACATAAACTATAGTTTGGGTAAATAGGCACAACTTGAAGGCGTAAAAAGTAGCAAAATATAGGTTGTTTGGATAAATCAGAAAAAAATATGTCGAAAACTATAAGAGATACATTTATTTTGACTGCAAATTCGGATAGAGCATAACCGAAAATGTCAAAGTACATTTGAAAAAAATGGTCTGTTGGATACACAGAAATCCAGCCGACGAATTGGTATACATTATTTTGTCAATTATTCAACGATGTCAGCCTGTCATTGTAGATCACTGTTCAATAATCTCAATGAAAAAAAAAGCTAAAGGAAGATCATTATATCGATAGAACAACTACACATTCAAGTTTTTGAAATCCTGATTAAAGGTTTTAACTGTTCTAAATTCTGCGAAAACAGTTAGGGTGGTTATCCCTTTATTTTGGCCTCAAATAAAAAAAAGGAAACCCCAATAAAACAGAACTTTTACAACCAATCATAATATTTTGAAAGAAATTATTTAAAATCAAATTTATCCAATTATACAATCGTCCTTTATATTGTACAATTAATAAATTTAACAAAAAAAAAAAATATTCAAATAATTCAGCTCAATTCAGCTGATATTATTTAAATTGAGCTGAATTACATGAAAATTCACTTTAAATTATTATAGTTAAATGTTATTTATTTTTATCACTTTATTGAATTCACCTTTAATTTTATCACTTTAATTCCACTAATGCAATATCAATGTAAGTAAAATAATTTCGTCGAATCTTTCACATAGTCTGTTTACGAGTACATATGTATATAAATCAACTTTAGAGAATATATTTCCATTGTACCTTGAATTAGTTTTTTAACTTTTTAATCAACTTAAACCCCTTTCAGCAACAAAAACAAAAAAAGAACAACAAATAACACAACAAAAAAAAATAAAAAATGAAAAAAATCTTTCATCAAATCATTAAACTCAAACCAAGTTTGTCATGTTCCCAATGTTAAGTACTTTTTAAAATGAAAATTCCAAAAAAAAAAAAAAAAAAAAAAAAAAACAATTTAAATTTTTTTGTTTCTGTTTTTTTTTTTTTCTCTTTTTATCTTACTGTACCGTAATTTAAGGCTAAAATATATTTTCTTTTCTTTTCTTACCTTATGCAAAAAAAAAAAAAAAACACAAACACAACCTATATTTACCTTCGGGAATAAGACGCTGACTGAGAATCGAATAATATAAGGGAAAAACATTTTTTTTTCTGTTGTGCTTTTTTTTTTGTATCTGTGTGTATTTTAAAATGAAATAAAAAGGCTCTGAAATTGACGGGTCTAGTGTGTGCTTGTTTGTTTTTATTATTGTTGTTGTTGTTATTATTTGTTGTTATTGTTTTCTTAAAGGTTATAATGTAAAAGAATTTAAAGTATGTGTGTTAGAAAATTGTGAAAAAAAAAAATAAAACGAAAAATTGGATGAATAATAATATTTTTCTATAAAAGAGATGAAAATTCATGTGTTTTTCTTTAAACAAGTTGGAAAAATAAGTGAAACAAAAACAATAAAAAAATAAACAAAAATAATAACAACAACAACAACAAGCAATAAGGGCTTTAATATATAATAGAAGTGACAGTTTAAATTTTATTTTGTTTGGTGTTTTTAAAAAAGATTGCCAAATATTATTGAAATTATAGAATAAATGTAAGGTACTAAGAAAGTGATGGTTTGAGTCCTAGATAATTTATAATTAATTTTTTGACAGTTGATGAAGTTATTATTCTCTTTATATTTTTATTTTAATGACGGTATAGTATAAGTCCGGTTTTGTTTTTTTTTTGTTTGCCTCCTCCTAAACTTGGCTACCCCTCTTCAATTTCTGATGTTAAGTAATGAAGATGCATCAGCTGGGATCGGACCAAGCCATCTCAGTTTGAGTCGTTCAGCTGGTTTATTTCCATGAAGCTTTTTGTAAAGGATATTTTGTGGAATTTATAGCAAATCTCGATGATCTTCAAATGTGACGTAAACTTTTACTAAGCGGAACGAAAACGGATTTTTGGAATGATTGAGTCTTTGTGTCATTTCGATGAGTTCATCGTCGTGGGCTTATTCTTTGATCAACTTTTCAATACTCAGTGTTTACTCGATAGTGTTGATGTATGCATGTGATAAAGTGTCAGCTACGATATGTTATCAACCCCCTTTGCCATATTGTATGTTGTTAGTGAGCTGGGAAATATAATCTAGCTGCCTTATTTAGAAAATAGAAGTGTTGTTAAAGGCTTGTGGTCAGTGATTACTGTTAAATCGCTTCTTTCTATAAAATGCTTAAAATGCTTGATCCCCAGAATAGTTGCCAAAATAGTTCCTTATCGAAGGTTGAGTGAAAAGAAAACGAGAGGTTCCCAAATATGTCCATTTTTTTTTGTTGCAAAACAGCATCCGATGGCATCGTATTTGCTGTTTGACTTTATGCACAAAAAATACAAATAAAGTAAATATCTCCTGGAACAAGAAGCTGACTGAGAATCAAATAATACAAGGGAGAAAATTTAGTCATGATATAATCAAATACATGCATTTCAAATATTCCACCATTCCATCTGTTGTGTTTTATATACTTCGATAGTTCTGATTTTTTGTATATTTCTTCGTACAGTTCATGGTTATGCCTTACTGTTACCATATCTCCTATTCACCTTCAAAAATTTCTTTCAAAATCGTTCAGTATTTCTTATGTTTTGCCTTACTTCGTATTCAATTTTCGTTATCAGTAGTGAGCGAATAAGCGCGTTATACAAGTAGAATTGAGGCTTCCCCTGTGCACACATCTTGATTTAAAAACAATTCAAATTGACAAAAATGTTTTATTCGCTTGTAAAATCCGGACGTTAATTAGTTCTGTCTGCTTATGTTTGTTTGTCATCGTGTATCTAAATCTTTTCAACAATTCTAGACCATCACAATCATCTTCCTGTGATTATTTAACAATCATCTTTCTGTGATTAATTAGGCAAGCTACTGCAAATTTATACTACAATATCTACAATGTAGATTATGAGATTATACTCTCAATTATTTTTTGTTATTTATTTTATCCCAATGACAAAGGGTACTGAACCAGGTCGAAAAACCCATAAAGCTTATTTTTTTAGTTCATCGGGAATCGAACCTGGGACCTTTTGGTTGCAGGGCAAGCGCTTTACTTACTCCGCTACCCAGCGTGTGTCTTGCTTTTTATCATTGCCCTTTAATACCAGTCCAAAGTCAATGCTTCTAGATATTAAAATAAGGAGAGTGCAAAACATTGAAGAAATCTGAAAATAGTAGACGAAATACGCGTTTCTGTATAATAAGGACTTTTAGTTGAATTCAAAGGAAAACATTCGGCTAATTTAACTTGATAAGAAGAGCGAGTTTTTTTAAAATTAGAGAGTTAATTTGAAATAAAGAAATGCTTATTATTATTATTATTGTTATAGTCTTAAGAAATGTGATAAACAATTCCGGACTATAGTTTTAAAGTGAGAGAAGAATGTGATTAGCTTAGCGGGTAACGTCGGCAAGTTTCGCACCATTCCAGTAAAGCTAATAAACGATTTTGTCATTTCCTCGAGCAAAAAAAAAAATGTAATTTTTATTTTAGCCAATAATTTCCGGTACGAATATGAAACTTGGTATCTAAAAAAGACATATATGACAAAAAAGCTGAACGAAGATATCTATCTGTTCTCAGCTTAACCAGCCAGAGAACTAAATATAGAAACTTGTAGAATAAGATACAATGAATAGGTTAGCTTATATTAGACGACTGTAGGAAGATCTGTAATGGCTAGACGGCTTAAAGGTTGACGTGAGGAAATATGGAGTAAGGAAATAGTAATTAAAATAGAAGAACCTGGATGACTTTAGGTATACATCACTTTGTTTTAAGGGTTTTTTTATTTGTTTTACAAACTCTTAGTTCAATCTTGATTTTATCATCAACGTATGCTAAGACCGCCACGCCTAACAGCAAACAAATTTCATCCACATCGTAAAATATAAAAACTTAGAAATAATAAAGAAAAATTTTGAATTGCACTTTACATTTCACATATCGCCATTAATCAAAAACTCCATTCGCTAATGAAACTTAGTATTTGGAAACCTCAAAATAAAATCAACAACAACTACAACAACAAAAATAAAATTTCCATTTTCAATAATTTGAGTACATGATACATGCACATGGTAGAAAAATATATTTTTTTCTACCATTCATACACACAAACATTAAAACATTTTATTTACACAAACACATACACACACATGCACACACATTTGGTATATTAAATTTTTGTCTAGAAGCTTTTAAAATTTATTTTTAGCATAAACGAAGTCATACATCAAATTTCAATTTTGTTAGATGGAAGGCAGCACAGGTTTTTTGTATTTTTTATTTTATTGTGTTTTGTTTTTTTTGTTTTAGTACCACCAAAGCGACTTTAATACGTTCTAAAAAAAAAAAACAACAACAAAACAGAATTTTGAAGCCCCGTTAAAAAATTAAAAAAAAAGGTAAAAACGCACCATATGGGAATATCAAGAAATAAAAGTAAGCAAGCAAGTAAAGTATAAGCAAGCAACTCAACAAAAAGTAACCAATTCAATCTTTTCTACTTCATTCCGCTACCGCCTGCCCGCATTTGAAAAGTTAAATTTTGAATATAGAAAAAAATGTAAATAACGGTAAAATATTATCGCCAGGATATTTATAAAGATAAAAATTGCGGTTGTCACAAAAAGCAATTTTTGATAGCATAAAAAGAAAAAAATTGAAAAAAAAAAAAAAAAAATTGTTGCTGTATGATTTTATTTTTGCTTTTGCTCCTCCAAATATTATGTACATAAGTGTAGGTGATGGCAGAAAACTGTAGAGGTAACAGTAAAAAAAAAAGTTGTATTAGAAAAGATTTTAGGGTCTTTAACTATCCAATTTATATATACTTATTTCTTTTACCCTTTTTTATACAGAGTGTTCAGTCATCCGAGATGAAAAATTTGCCCCTCTCGAATGCAAAAAGAATGCAATTCGAAAATCGTCGACGTTTGAGAATATACATATTTGGTAAAATACCTTTTTTCGTAAATTCATTAATTTATATTATAGTGCTTGAAATCTCTCGAGAAATCTCTAACGGGTTTTCTGAATTCATTATTGGTCATTTTGTTTTGGAGAAAATTCTTAAAATCGTAAAGATTTAAAATCCTAGAGAGCTAGGCACTCTCCAACAACATGTGTAGAGGTTTCTTCCTCTTCCAAACAGTGTCTGCAGGTAGGGTCGTCACTTAGTGCTAGTCTACACATGTGCTTATTCATGTGGTTATGACCAGTAAGTATACCCACCATCTTCCTACAGTCTATTCTATTGAGAGATAGCAGAAAGTTGGTTATTTTGGTGTTTGTTCTTGGTACATATATTATGGAGACGCTGTGGCCTTCAATACGCTCCCAAAGAATATTTGTTTTTTGATATTACCAATAGCTTGATATTACCGATAGATGTACTAACTGCCGGTTCCAGCCCATAAATGTTTCCCGCCGATGATCTGGCTAGATCGTCAGCCTATTGTAACGTTTAACAATCCTAGTAACGCATGAACTAAGGTAGCTAATTCACGCGTTACTTGGATTGCCAAACAATGTGGATAGGTTAATTCAGATAACATTTAAAAGCTTTAAAAAGGCAAAATTACCTTGTACCAAATATTTCAATTTAAAATGTTCTTGTATAAAATCTAAAAAAATAAAATTTTGGGAACGTTCAGAACTGTTAGAAATGATCATTAATAGAAATGTTTGGCGAAAAAAGAGAACCTTTTTTCTTCGTCCAGGAAAATTACTTTGAAAACACGCTCCCGTACTCTCTGAATTAATTTGGGTTAAAACTTTTTTGTATCTAAAGCAATTTCATCCGATGGCTTTACGTAGCGTAGTTAGTTACGGGTTCCCAATTTGACTTAACATAACTTTATTATGTCTGTTTGTGTTTCAGTAAATAGCTGATATAATTCGATGTTATATTTTCTTCTCCGAACCCATCTTCGGATTAATTCTGATACCCTATTACAGAAACAAAAGAGGAGAACAAAACAGCAAGTGTTTATTATTCCCTTATCGTCGCATATTTTCAAAATTAGCTTTGCTATTTTAGGATAGAAATATGGCTTTTTTTAATTGCGGGCAATGCAAAGAAGGTAATGACCATTACTCTTTTGCTATATTATTTCTTTTAGCCATTTTAACCAATTCTGAATAATTTTCAAATATGTATACTCAATGGTACTAAGCACCCATATATAAGCTCATGGAGCCCTTTATTCGAATAAAGCTTATATACAAATGCATTAATGTATACAATGTCGACATTAATGTTATTAGAAATCTTAATCCTAAGCTGTACATTCTAGGCTATTTTTTATCTTGCTTACCTTCTGCAAGTTCTACATACATACATATTTATTTTATTCCTAACCAAAATTTATAGAAAAGGAGAGAGAAACAGTGCGATAGAGATATATTTGTATTGTATTAAATGCCGTGAATAATAATTAAACTAATAATTTATTTCATCATTTGACATATCATTGAATCTGTTAAATGTATTCTTATAATGTGCGTGTGCACACATATTTATATATATATGTATTGGTGTATATATGAATGTGTCTCTCATTATTCATCTCTAACTGTAATAGAAAGGATATAATCGTCAGAAAATGATAACAAAAAAAAAACAAAAATAAAACAAGAAAACTTCTTAATGAAGAAATATTAGTGAAAGTTACTTTCTCTTGCCTAGCCTAGGCATCATAGGATTTGCGATGTTATGTTTTATACCAGTTTTGAGAAATGGTGACACATTTTTTAATGATAACTTTTTTTTAGTTGTTATTGTTTTTGTTCTTTTTTTAAATTTATTATTTAAACAAATGATACTTATAAAATTGGTGTACTTAGGTGCGCCTACTTAGGTAATTGGTTAGCTGTTATTTTCTTAAATCAAGATTACTGTTGTTGTTGTTGTTGTTGCTACTGCTATTATTGTAATAGAATTGTGTTGAATTGGATTATAAATGTTGATGTTGTTGAATTGATAGACAGACGAAATTATTTATAATGTAGGGAAAATTTATTGCATGAAATATTTTTAAAGAAGAATTAGTAAAATAAAGTATATGGAGAAATAATTGATTTATTATTAGTTGTATCGTTACAGATATTTCATTATTCTATCTAATATAAAATAAAATAGAATAAATGTTAAAGATAATAATGTGGGTGATAAGAGAGAGAGGGTAATAGTTAGACAATTAAGCTTTGGAATTATTTAAAGTAAATTTGTTTTTTGGGTCAGGGCATCAAAATAATTCAAAGTAGTAAGGACCAACCGCATACACAATCTTGTGTTTATCAGAGAAACCTTTTTTTATACTATGGTCAATAACTTAGGTAGAATGGCTTGGTCATTTAGCAGTAGATTGTTTGTCGGAGTGCGGGAGTGGTGATGGGTTAGTAGTAAATTGTGTATTGGAAAAATATAGTCACACACTTTCGGAGAAATTATGTTAATTTCTTTACGTAAGAAGGAGTCATACCGCA
Source organism: Argyra leucocephala (assembly GCA_963942445.1). Lineage (NCBI taxonomy): Eukaryota > Metazoa > Arthropoda > Insecta > Diptera > Dolichopodidae > Argyra > Argyra leucocephala. The sequence continues at coordinate 4,177,464 of OZ012681.1, read as the reverse complement.
TAGGTCAAAACATAGAACCTACAACCAAGTGAGAAATAATTCATTAATTTATAAAAATCATCATTGTCAATGTCTTGTAACCCGTGGGGCTGTAATTGGGTATATAATTGGGTGGTGATGCATTTTATGGTCATTGTATCCAGCTTACACCACTTAGCCTTTCCCGCCTTATTTTCCTACTCTTACTTTCACGTGGTGATTCCTGTTAACCCTAGCAATAGGATAGGGTAACCCTGCTAACCCTATTCTATATGGATAAACGATTGGGTTCCAATCCCAATGTACTAGGATGGGTATAGAACCGAAGAGAAAAGAAAGAATGGAGTGTATCAGAAAACGGCGGAAATAGCAACCAAAGGCATCAGATCCATGCCCAGAATTAGTATCTTAATCGAATTAAGTTAAAATAATCCGTTGATTTTTTGCCCTAATCAATATAGTGCAATGCAATAATTTATATGATTTCCAATCAAAACCGCGAGTTCAATGTGGAGAACTGAAGCGTATTATTTTACACCATTGAATTTGCATTTAAAGTTCTCCAATCAAAATAACTTTAATTTTTGTTATTTCTCTCCCTCATCCCATCCCGATTTTTCAGTTTATGGTTTTTTTTTATTTTCACTATAATATTTTGGTGGGTGTGAGGTCATTCGGGATCCACATTCTATTCACGTACACCTAGATATTTTCGGTCACACTGCTAATAAAAAACTATTATTAAACTCACCCTCGTAAATACTCTTTACTAACATTCATACTCAATTTTATTTAGTTTTGTACTGTTTCTAGGGTATATGTAAATTTTTTTCATTTATTGTACTTGTTGCCAATTATTTTATTTTACAATTTCAATAATAAAAAAAAAAAAAAAACACATAAAAATGAACACTTTAAAAAGTCAACCAACAAAAGTCACGAGACTTGCATAATGACTTGCATTAAAGAATGCTGTCAGTAATTGTATCACGTTTTCTATAAAACTAAAATAAAAGAAAAACAAATTTTCCGCTAAATATCATCAGCATAATCATCATCATCATCAATCATTATTGTCATCATAGATGAAGGAAATAAAGTAATGATGGACTATAAAAAAAATTTCATTGTTTAAAAAAAAAAAATTATATAATAATAACAATAACAACAAATTTAAATTTTAAAACATAAAAAAAGGACATTTTTTTTTTGTTTTAGGTGTCATGAACAGCAGACAGTAATGGATTGAAGAGTCTAGTAAAATATTATTTACTGGGAGTAGTAGAGTAGTAATAAGTAAGAAATTAAATAAATTTTTTTATGAATTCTATTTTTAAATTAGAAAGGCTTCAAAATTTTAAAGATTAGTTGAGTTCAGTTCAAATATTTGGTATTTAGGTTGTAGTAAGTTTTGAAAACTAGTTTACATGTGCTTTGATAGTTTACATGTAAATCCGAACAATTTTTTTTTTAATGAGAAGTAGAATTTTTAATACTGTCAGATTTATGCTTAGAGCAAGCACATCAGACGTCTATTACTAGACGAAGGCTGGCTTTATTTAATTGTGCAATAACTCATCATCCAGTAGGGTTAGTAAATCACCACCACCTTTGATTAAACTATTTAAAAATAAACTAAACCAGGTACATGCTGTTAGTAGAAGGGTAAAAAGTCATAAATTAATACCTATGTTAATAGCTATACATTTAATAAAAACACTTCAAAAAGTTAGACCGAAAGTATCAAAGCTAAAAAGAACAACAGTTGTTGGTTAGTCTCAGTTGAACGTACATTAAGACGTAATCGTTTTTTAATAGTTAAAACACTTAGTTGACGATCAAAAGAACTAGAGTTAGAATTTACTTCACGGAGCATTCTAGTGATTGGCTCGAATCTACCATATTCAGTAGGGTGGAAGGGAATGTGGAACAACTCAACGGTTCTGAGATTATTCCGATTGGATCTTGCAACCAAATAATTTGAAATTTCAGGGGCTAGCGTTACACCCGAAAGGATCTGGTGAATAAAAGAGATATCTGCAATTATTCGATGATCAGACAACGACTGTAAGTCAATGAGTTTAAGACAGTGGTAATAAGGTGGAAGCCGCAATGGATCATTCCACGAAAAGTTACTCAAAGCGAAACGTAAAAATTTTCGTTGAACCGATTCAATTCGGTTAATGTCAGTCAAGTAATGTGGAAACCACACTTGATTGGCATATTCAAGGGTGGGCCTTACATATGTAACATAAAGATGTTTCGTGAGGTAGGGATCAGAAAATTCTTTACACCAACGTTTAATGAAACCTAAAGAAGAATTTGCTTTGCTCACTATCTTATCATAATGTAGCTTAAAGCTCAGTTTAGGGTCAAGGGTTAACCCGAGGTCTATAATAGAATTCGCTCTTGAAAGCTGACAGCCATTTAGTTGGTAGCTGAACCAAATTGTCCGAATGGAATTTTTCCTAGAAAAGGTAATGACTTGGCATTTATTGTACTTTCCCTTTTATTTCAGAATTGTCAGGTCTATGTCCTTGATGAGCGCGGTTATTACGCTGTGGTCAATTTCAGAATCAGGCAGTTTGTATTCCTGGAAATATTCATATGTTTTGCGAGCTATGACATCACAAACAAATCTAATATGAGGGAATGAGGGTTCCTTCTCTTTCAAACAGAATGTTCATCTGTCTGTGCTCGATCTACCAATCTTGAACAGATGCTTGTTGAATGTGCCATGACTTGTGATAACAAACGGTTCATTTCATATCGCTTAATTTGTGAGATAATTCATGTTCATATTGATTAAAAACAATCTGATTTCATCTCGCAATTCAAAAAACGTTGTTAATACTTTTCCACGAGACAACCATCGAACTTCAGTGTGAAGCAATAAAGTTTTGTGTAAGCTTCCCATATCTTAGGTAAATATTCTGGAATTCAACGGCCTAGATTTGATAAAATTCACAATTTTGTCACAATCATTAAGAACCGTTTTTAGTTCTTCTGGCATTCTTTTGACAGCAAGAGCCTGCCGATGAAGACAGCAATGACTGTTCTTAACGTTAGGATTTTTCTGTTTTATGCACGCAACTACGCCTTTCAAACTACCAAGCATTGCTTTTGCTCCATCGGTGCATACATGGCGACATAAATCCCAAGATATATCATGTTGATCCAAATATGCATCAACATGATATTGAAAATTTCTTCACCTGTTGTTTTGCTGGGTAGAGCTTTACAAAAAAGCATAACTTCTTCAGCAGTCATTTCATTAATGTTAATGTATCTTACAAAAACCAGTAAAATTGTTAACCCAGAAACATCTGTAGATTCGTCCAACTGAAGAGAAAACCTATGGGTACAATCTTTTAAACGTTTTATGAGTTCCACTTCACAGTAATTTGCTATATCCTTAATGCGCCTTCAAACAGTAGTATCCGAGACTGATACGTTATCAAGTATTTTAACATGTTTTTCTCCTATCATACAAGAAACTATATCTTTGGTGCTATATCATCAATTTTTCTGCTATAGTGTAACCTTCACCCACAGTGTAAGCAACACGATAACTGACCAAATATGATGATTTTAATGCATTTATTTTATCGTATTTTCGGTATAAAAATTGATAACATTTTCAAAACATAAAATGTTTTCAGGGAACTCCTAATCTTTTTGGCGGAACACAGGTTGAAGAACGTTGAAATAAATAATTAAACCAACTAGATAGCAAACACAGATCCAAATCCCATGGATGATAAAATTTGCTTTTTTTACCACCTTATAGGGTTGGCAGAAAACAGTTAGTAGATTTAAAACTGTAGATAGACTAATGGACTACTTGGTGAAAAGAATTTTTTTTTTTTTTTTTTTATACGCAGGCTGGTGGGAATCTTCAAAAGACACAATGAGCCCCGTAGCTTGACATTGTGTGTGGGATTCTTACCCACTAAACCACACCCTTCCTATATCGCGATCTAGTCCAATCCCGTAAAAACAAATCTATCTAAACGTGGGAGCGGTCTATCAACCTCCGATCACCAGCGCGACGAGTCCTCAAGAGTGTGGGGGATTATTGCTGCACTAGCTCAAAAGGTTTTACTCTTTTGAGTCGTCTGGCTATATTTCTATTATCCAGGAGCTCGACTACCTCCACATTTACATGGTGCTGAAGCTTTTTTTCGTGACTTCTTGCAAATTTCTGTATTTCCTTATCGACAGATTCTATTTGCAAATCTCTATGTAGGTCATAGTTTCTTATGAACCAGGGCGCGTTCACAATGTTTCTTAGGACTTTATTCAGGAACCTCTGAATAATATTCTTACCTATGTAGTAGTTACTAGTAGTTACTATGTAGTAGAATTCTTACCTATGAGCCAGTTCATTTTTCTATAGCGGATTTGTAGTTCTTCTTTCTTGTTTTTTATGTGAGCTTTCCAGCGAAGTTTCACATCTAACGTCATACCAAGATATTTGGCAGTATTTGAATGGGGTATTTCTTGACCATTTATATATACTGGTTTATGGTCAATTTTTTTATTTGTGAAATCCACTTGTACTGACTTAGCTTCATTTAATTTTAGCCTCCATCTTTTTGTATAATCTTGAATTTTTGTTATAGCTCTCTGCAGCTTTTCTATGGATTCTTTATTATTTTCCCCAACAGCCAGAACCGCTGTATCATCTGCAAACGTCGCAATAATATTATTTTCTAGGGCAGGAAAATCACAAGTGTACAGCAGGTACAGTACCGGACCAAGTACATTTCCTTGAGGAACCCCGGCATTAATTTCTTTAAGATCGGAATATGCTCCTTCCTGTTTTATGTAGAAGTATCTCTCTGATAAGTAGCTTGCTATGATTTCCGAATTTTCTTTTGGAAGGATTGTTTTCTTATTACAATTCAACCCCTTATGCCACACCTTATCGAATGCCTGAGCCATATCCAAAAAGATTGCTGAACAGACCTTCTTTTCCTCTAGAGCTTTTTCAATAGTGTTTGTAATTCTGTGTACCTGGTCTATTGTAGCATGTTTTTCTCTAAAACCGAATTGGTGATCCGGGATTATATTCTTTCTTTCAATAAAAGGTTTCAATCTTCTTAGATAAATTTTTTCGAACAGTTTTGACATTATAGGCAGCAGTGAAATTGGTCTATAGGATGATACTTCATTCGGTGGTTTTCCAGCTTTGGGTATCATGATGACTTCGGCGAGTTTCCACAATTTCGGCACATATTTCAGTCTAAATGCAGCATTTATAAGATTCGTTATCTTAATTATTGCCTTTTCTGGAAGTTTCTTTAGAATCTGCCCCGTTATCAAATCATATCCCGGAGCTTTTTTAGAGTTAGTATTGTTTATTTCTTTTTTCACTTCGGCTGGGGTTGTTAATGCGATTTCTTCTTCTTCCTGAACTGATTCTATATTTAGATTTTCACCTTCTTCACCGTCGTTTGTTTGAAATATGTTTTCTAAGTGTTCCGAAAATAGCCTTAGCTTTTCTTTATTATCTCTAGCCCAATTTCCGTCCAATGTCTTAATTGGAGGAATTTGTTCAATAGGTCTTTTCAGATTTTTAGCTGCCTTCCAAAGAGAGTAATCAGTGCTTTTATCAGAAAAGAAATTGAAAAACTGTTTAATAACCAAAATATCTGAGCTATGATGAAGCTTTATTCTACCGAAGAGAATGAAAAGGATAAAATAATGATATAATTTGTTTTATATTAATATTAAAATATTATAAATCATATCTTACTAAAAAATTATTTATATATTTTTAAAAGCTTGAATATTCAAATCTTTGCGTTAACTGATTAAAAATTATTATTATAAAAATGATGTCAAACAGTTTTGGTATTGTAGAAAACTAATCTTGAAACGAAGGTTGACTATATAATTTAATTAAAATCTTTTCTTTTTCTTTATTATTAAAATTTTTAATATTAAATACATTTAAATTAACGGAATAATGAAAAAGCAAGTAGGAATTGTTTTAGAAATATTAGTATTCTATATTATAAAAACTAAATAGAAATATCCTTGAAAATGTTTAAACATCAGCCTCTCATTAAAATTACAAAATAAATTTCTAATTTTTACCGTTTAAAGATAATTAATTTTAATTTTATTTAAATTAATTTATTAAAATAATTTTCAAAAGAATACTTTACCTTAGAATTACAAGAATATACAAAAAAAAAAAAAAATTTAATCATGATGAGAATTTATGTCACAAGTTACAGTTAGTGTGTACACTAATCAAATATAGGAATCTCAGAGAAAATCAAATTAACTTCAATTATTTCTTTTACATTCGGATGTAGGTCTCGAGAAACGAACAACACCAAATTAATATCTATTCTAACTATATATCCACATACATATACATTATTATATTGACTAACTAACTGTGCATCAAATTTTTGTTACAATCATATCCATATACATATACATTTACATATATGTCTACATATATATTATAAATGCATATGCAAATTTATTTTATTTTTTCCTTTGAGTCACTGACTCCTTTTTACTTTGATGAGTACTTCTTTTTTTTTTTTTTTTTTGCTTTCAGTTTTTCAGTTCCAAAGTTCAGAATTTTAACGCAATTTGTAAAATTATTCTGCATCACATGCATTTTTAACTCACTTATGAGAATGTACACATGTATACATTATATATACAGTTTCATATATGTATCTATCTACCTACCTATCTATGTTAAAGAACTCTTCAGAAAGTAAAAAAAAAGGATACCAAAAATAAATATGAAATAAATTTTCTAACGATTTGAAAATTTTTCGTTATTTTTTAATAGCGATACAAGTGCATCCATCCTCTCATACGAAGACAAAATAAAAAAAAAAAAAATAAAAGGGGGGAGGGGAATAAAATAATTGGAGACGCGTATAGTAACTTTTTAAATGATGGACAGTATAAATACTCTCTGTGATGTGATGTGATGTGATGTACTTTTAGATAGGTTGCTTCCAAGTTTTTTAGTTTCTGCTTCAGTATTTTTTTTTATGAAATTAAAATGGAAAATATAAATAAAAAAATAGAAAGAAAAAACCTAAGTGGATAATTTTGTTGACTGAATAAAAATTTTTCTAATCCCATTACTTGTGGATTCATATTACTTTCTCTATTTATTTATTTCTATCTCTTTCGTACATTCGGTTTACTATATTCGGACACACTAAAACTAAAAATTGTTATTTGAACATTTAGTGGTAGAAGTATTTTCATTTTACTTGCCACTTTTTTGCCTCTGACAAAATGAAGCTAATTTAGACGGTCAACATTTTAGTAGTGGATGTGAAAAACACTTAATAATAGTAAGGGACTTGTTTAAATATTTTGCTCCAGTGAAAAATATATTGGACAGCTCCAGACAAAAATATATTGGAGTGATAATTTTACGGATGTTATTTTTTGTTTTGTAAGTTCTATACACACCTTGAAGTGTTTGAGTGTAGCACAATATTCTGTATTGGTTGTGATTCTTAGCAAATTAACTAGTTAGTTAGATTCAAATAGTGGTATTATTAATTCTAGCGAATGCTCTAAGATAAAGACAGAAATAGTTTAACACAACACAATATACACAATTATTAATCACTTGTTACTTCACCACTGCTCTTTATTATTGGCAATTTTTTCTTCTTCTTTCCTCTGTCTTAATCAGATCGTAGTATAGAATAGTGTAAGATTTTTTGTGTCCTGTTTGCAAGCTAATGTGTTTGCAATGTATGTTGAGGATTTATTCCATTACAAAAGTTTAAATTGCTTTTTTTTTTGTTTCTTCCTTCATTTACCAACTTCTTCATTTTTTCTAACCGTTTGGCAATGCACCGAAAATATATTGGGATATCATATCAGAACATGTATTGGAGGCTATTTTAAATTTTTAAAATATTCATCATCTTATAACACTACCAGCTCCACGTGAGCTTTGGCGTTTATTACAATACACCATCAAAAGGGTCGATCTTGAGCCGCTTGTCTTCAATTTAGGATTTGTAGGAATTGTCTTCCCATATGTTCCTTGCCCTTTCTCTACTACGATTACTTTTGGGCTTTCTATTTAATACCAGTGTCTGTTTTTGAGTTTCATGCATTCTAATTACGTAGCCAGTTCAGTTATTCTTTGGGCTTTCGGAAAACTTATGTCTTCATTCTTAATTCTATATTATTAATTTCTAATTATCTATTCTCCATTCTCCAGGATTTTTGGGTCAAGTATTTTTCGAAGAATTTTTCTTCCAAATATACGTAGTCTGTTGTCCTCAGCTATATTCATAGTCCGTAGCTCGAATCCATACATTACTATGGCTCGTATCACAGTTATATATATCGCCATATTTACTTTCCTTGGTATTAAATTTGTCTGTAACAAATTTCTGTTTGCATAGTATAATAACTGTTTCCGGCGTGAATTTTGTTATTAATTCTATTATCGCTTCTGATTTTTGTTTCGAGGTATATTAAGCTTGTAACTTCTTCAAAGTTATACTCTCCGATTGTTTTATTCTGATTACTTCTTATTTGCTCTTTTCTTAGCATTTTGATATATTTTCTTTTGCTTTTATTGACTTTGACTTTTATGTCTACTTTTTTGTATAGATTTTTATTTGCACAAAAACTTCTGTCATATATTTGTATTCGATTCTGTTATCCCGACGTTCCGCTCGACACCATCACATGAAATATGCCGCATCCCCAAATCCGATGTGCGGTTTACTACAACCGAGGCTGTAGGAGGATTCACCGTTGGGATGTACATTTTGGTTGGTCAATGTGCTTGTAAAGAAACTGACATTTACAAGACAATGGTCAGATTTTCCAAATCCAGAATTAACAAAGGTGGAATATTTCTCGGGATGAGAGGTAAGAAATAGGTCTAAGAGATTCATTTTATCGCCAATCCGGTCCGGGGTTCTTGTTGGACTTTTTACAAGTTGAGAAAGGTTGTGTAAATTAGAAGAAAGTTCAACTTGCGTGCCTTCGGGAGTATTGCGACTAGAATGTTTGAGCCAGTTGATATTATGAACGTTAAAATCTCCGGCTAACACAATTTCAGATTCTGGATGGTTTTCCAAAATCGTGTTGATTGTGTCAGATAGATTATCTAATTCCACAATAGTTTCGGGCCCACTTAATTGAGGTGATCTGTATAGAAAACAGAAGTGGATGATGTGCTTTCCAACATGGATTTTAACCCATATGTAGTGGAACAATGGGTTGGAGCTCTTGAAATTGTGAAAGTTTGCCTAAGATCTGATAATTTTTTAAAATTAAAATTGTTAAAGCAATAAATTTCTTTTTTTTATAAAATAAATTGTTGTTTTTTTTTTTGTATCATTTCAGGAAATTTTTGTAGTAGATTTTTGAAGAAATTTTTTTTTTTTTGGAAAAATTATATCGTTTGATCCTGAAGTTTCGTTTTCGAAACGTGTAATATATCCTTTCCATGATATCCAATACGTTATTTTTTTTTCTCTATTAAGTTAAAACAGTACTTTATGTATTGATTTTTATGACTTTGAATAAACTGGATCTAGGTCCGGGACTATATGGATTAAGTTGAATATAAATTCGGATTGGGCTCCTTGTCGTATTCCAATTTCTATCGTAAGGCCACGGATTATTTAATATTTTAGTATAATTTCAGGTTTTGATTCGTACATTGTCATTATGGCAAGGTTTGCTAATTTCTGACGTACTTGTATCTTTCTAAGTTAAAATATTAGGGTTATAAATAACCATAGCAGAATTTAAGCACGAAATTTACTTCAAATTTTCTATAACATCTTACTTATCCATATCAGATTCTTCATTTTAATGTCCTTACGAAATAGAAAAATATCCTTGAAATTACCTTTCCTATAATTCTATATAATTATTATTATTATTTATATTTAATTATAATTTTGACAATGATATCCAAAATTTTGTTGTTGTTATTATTACTGTACAAAAGGACTAAAAAGAAAGTTGATTTCGTTTTTCATATTTAGAATTTTAGTAAATTATTTTTTTTATTTTTTCTTTTCTTTTTCTGCTTGTTATTGCCTTTTTAATATATTTTGTACGTCTAAGTTGATTCCTTGACTATGAACACTTCATTTGTTTGAATATGTACGGTTATAATACGACTCCTTAAAAGTGATATGGTTTATATCCTTTAGATTCATTATACCATAATTGATATATATTTATATATATATATATATATATATATATATATATATTGTACAATATTTATATGATTTTCAACAAATACATAACATTTTTTATTTTGTTTTCATTTTGTATTTAGATAAATAGATATACCTATATAGATAGAGTTTCAGCAGTATATGTATATAATAAATGTTGTTTCCTCATTTTGATTATTATAGAGAGAATAAGGATTAATGAGAACATCTTCTAAGGAGTAGCAACAATGAATTAAAATCATTAAAATTTACCAAGATAAATGATTACTTAAGTCTTAGAAATTATATCGTGATATGGGAAATATTTGTGGAAAATTTTAAATATATATACATAGATTTATATATATATATATAGATATTTATATGTATATGTATAATTTGAAATATGTTAATGTATAGATGTGGAATAGTATATTAAAATGAATCTTCAAAATGAAATTTATTAAATAAAATCAAATTAAATTAAGATGGAGTTTTGTAAATTAATTAACATTGAGCGCATTTCTCATCTCTTGGAGTACTTCTAATCTTAATTCTTCTGTATTTTGAAAAAATATTTGTCTGGAATTAATTGTAAATTTTAGAGAGCTTCGTAAATTTTATTATTATACTTATAACATAAATACAATTTAAAAGCTGACTTTATTTATTTTAAATAATATTAATAAAAATATATTCTGGGTATGTTTTAATAAATTCCCACGTAACATTTTATTGTTATAAAAACAAAATTAGTGCTACAAGACTCCTTTATGACTCCCGATAAGCACTAAAGGTGTTATAATGATGTTTTTATGGGAAGAATGTTCTTATAGCAATTGTGGGAGTTGTTATAATGGGATTTTCCGCAAGTGATACAGCAATGTTTTTATAAATCTAAAAGTGCGTAATCCTATATCAAGAGTTAAAGTGTTGTTATAAGAATAGAATTGCTGGAATAGCAGTAGTGGTGTTATTATTTTACTATATTCCTATAATGTTACTAATAAACTTACTGTAGCTTTTAGATAAATATTTTGCGACCACCATTATTTTCTACAAACGCGGTAAATTTTTTTTAAATAAACTAAAACTGAAAAGTTTTATTTTGGATTCTTTTCGCAAAAATATCATTTTTACTTAAAAAAATAATTATTTAAATATCAAATTTGATATTATGCATTAAATAACATACATTATTAAATATTTTAAAGATGCAATTTAAAAATATATTTTCTTTTATTTATTTAAAAATTGGTTATTTTTAGAGGGCATTGTATTTTTTCGGAGTATTTTTATAATAAATGTCAATGAAATTTCATTCCCAGCCAAATTTTGCATTTTGTTCACAATGATTATAAATATTAATACAATTATTTTTTACCGAAAAATATTATTTATTAGTAAGACATTTTTTATATTATTAACTAATATCTATCTCTCTTTCTCAGGAAATAAATATAAACTCCATAAAATTATTATTTGAAAATAAAAAATAATACCTTTCTCACTCTCGCATAACATAAATTATTTCAAATGAATATCATTTCAAAATAAAAACATATACACTAATACATGTATACTAATCCTATAACAATATTACAGCACTTGCTCCGGTGCCTTATAGGATTCTGCATTTTAGTGCTATAACGTATTTATAACCTTTCGCAGCAATTGCGAAGCACTCAAATTAACACTAATACTGCTATAAGAGTGTTTATAATAGTGTTATAAGAGTGCGCAAGAGCCTTATAGCAATAAAATTGTTACGTGGGTTTATTTAATATTTTGATTGATATCGGTTGTTAAATTCTCATTAGAAGACTGCTCTCAGTTTCATCAGTCTTCTGATGTTGGTATAATAATCGAAAAACTGATTATGCTATCTGATTTATTTATTAATTAATTTCGTTTATGGTGTAACAACCCAAATCGATTAAGACATTAATTAAATTAAATGAAGCATAGCTAAAAATGTGATTTATTTTTATTATGGTACCATGTTTCACCTAGAGCCTACAGCATATTCGTTCAAATTTGGATACAATTTTCTATACCAATTTCGATTGTCTAGATTGCTTTTTCAGGAGTATTTCTTTTAATCCTGTTAGTAAACATGTATTAAAAATTTTGTTGCAAGTCATCACCAAAGCCTTCTCACAAATCGAAGTGGGAAGTGGGAGAATAATACGGCCGAATAATGCCCAGTCCTTGCAATATCATATAAAACACAATATAACTCATATAATTTTGGAATAGAATATTCCAGCTACTAAAACAATCTTCGAATGCAAACCTTGATGTAAAGCGAGTCGCCACGAGAGATCATTTGTTGAACAGATAAAGTATTGACGAATATGAAAAAGCTTTAAATTTTCAACTGAAGGTAATTGGTTTGTAAACGCTGGTGTCATCTATAAGTTCAGCAACTAAGTAAGTAAGTAAGCATTGAAACCTATGTCAGCGAGGTATCATATATACAGTAAAAGAGGACACAAAGTTGTCAAAATATACATAATTTCAGGTAGTTAAGCCGCTTTAAAAGTCATCGCTTCCCCAATTTTTAAATCAAAGCTTATCTATAGTTGTTATACAAAAGTTTAATAAAGCTAGCAGAAGCAAAGAAAATTATTCTTATGTGGACTACCAGCATGAAAGTAATGAATACATAAAGGTAATGAGGAAGCAGATGCATTTGCAAAATTAGAGATCAGAGCTAAGTATTGCTCCAATCTACAAAGAATTGTTTCTAAGTTGAAAATTACAGAAATCCAAAACATATGGAATAGTTGTGAAGGACTTACGCAGTCTAAAGCCATTTTCAAACTTAGTATTAACGGATTACATCAGGTAATCAAGGAGACTAAATTTAATATCAGAGCACTGATACGGTTAAATGACAGGTCATGGTCCATTTAACAAACATTTGTACAAGATTGGTAGAACGAATTCAGAGAGGTGCATTGAGTGTTTTCGAGAAGAGTATTTCTCCTCTCATATTATAATCTTCATCTGTATATGTTTGCCCCAGCTCGCAAAAGATATAAATATTTCCAGGAATTGAGCGTTTTGAAAAATAATTGTCTTTTCATTAAATTATTTAAATTTTTTAAATAGCCATCAACAAAATTATAGTAAGTAAACGTCAGTTAAAATCGAGATTGACATACGATATAACCTCTAATACGTCAAAAAAATAAATCATAACTTTTGAATTTGTATTTTCGCTTTTGGAATAATGCATTGTCAATTCAGCTAAAATTAAAATCATGCGCACAACTCACACATCACAACATCCGACGATCCTTCATCAAGAAATGCGAATCGAAGAGGTAACTACGTTGAATTACTTGGGCAGCATCGTGTCATCAGATGGAGGCGCCGATTTGGATATTGAAACCCGCATCAGTAAAGCCCGTACTGTTTTCGGGATGCTTTCAAAAATATGGCAGGCAAGCAACCTATCTCTGCACACAAAAATAAGAATATTCAACGCAAGTGTAAAATCTGTTCTCCTGTACGCTTGCGAAACATGGAAAGTTTCAGTAAACATCACCAGGAAACTCCAAGCGTACATTTTTACATCTTAAAGTTTTATTTATTTTATTTATTTATTTACTATTTAGTTCAAACAGTTTATAAAATATAATACAATTTAATTATTAAAATTTTGAATTATCATCAATAGATGTCTCCGGCGCATCCTAAACATTCGTTGGCCACAAACCATTTCCAACAGAACGCTGTGGCAAAAAACGAAACAAACACAAATAGACGTGGAAATCCGACAGAGGAAATGGCGTTGGATCGGGCATACTTTGAGGAAACCTGACAACAACATCGTGAAACAATGTTTCGAATGGAATCCTCAGGGTACACGTCGCGTCGGAAGGCCGAGAAAAACGTGGAGAACAACTGTCTTAGCCGAAGCAAGTACCCAGCAAAGAACGTGGCCACAATTGAAGAGGTTAGCCGCAGATGGAAGTCAATGGAAAGATTGTATTTTTGCTCTATGTCTCACGGATAGATGGGGTTGCAGGACAATGATGATGATGATGAATAATGCATTGACTTTCGATTGAAAACGTTACCAACATCCAGAAAGTAAATAAATGTGGGGTAGTGAATATTAATAGGTTCAATTTTAATTTCTCATTTGACGGTAAATTGACAATCAAATGAAATAATAATAATTAAATAATATAATTTCACTCCATCCTAATGATAATAATAATTATAATTTGACATATTTTTCTTAAATTCTAATTCTGCTATTTATTACATGAAAAATTATTATATTGCGTGATTCTAATGACATATGTATGTATTTGTATATGAATGTATATGTGTATTTATTGTATAGACACAATATCATCAAAATACATATTATTTTTAACATTTATTTTTATTATTTTTTTAAAGTAAGAAAAGTAAAATTTTCTTTTGGTTTGGTTACATTCACTAAGGTATTGGAGAGAGTTAAATTTTGAAATTTGTAGGAGTTGAATTATTTCATTATAACTTTAGGGTTTTACTGTTATGTGTTTTTTTCTGTTTTTTTATTTTTTATTTTTATGTTTCTATCATTTCACGATGTGTAATTGTTACATCTCAACACAAAATGACAAGAGCAAAGCAATTTTGTTTAGTAATTTTATTAAGTTTTTGGCGTTTTTAATATATACATATATGTATGTATATATACATATGTACAGGCATAAATGTGTGTTTTTATAGAAAAAAAAGTTAAAAGAAAAACAAAAGAATTCTTAGAGAATTTTAGACAACGATGCTGTGCTTTGATGAGTGCGAAAAAGAAACAATAATAATTCTGTTTTTTTTTTTGTGTATTTTTTTTCAAACAAAATAATTACAAAAAAAAGAACAATAAATAAAATATTTTGTAGTAAAGACTGGTGATGGAACTGTATCACATTGATTAATTTAAGTGGGGATATGAATAACATTTGTTTTTTTGGTTGGGGATCTGGAATAGAGACGGAAAAGGATGACGGAAAGTATTATGTAAATTTAATAAAAGTAGGAATTAATGTTCACCTTGCACTTCTGCATATTATACGTTGGATAGTCAATGTGTTTTTACAATCTGATATGATTTACAAAAATGAAAAACTCAAATGATAATCATAAAAAATTTTTGACGATAAATAATGGCCTGTTACAAGGTGCAGTTAATGCACCAAACACTGTTTTCAATATATTTATCAGAATTATTGTCCTCACTAGACCGGGTTAGAGGAAATAATTATGCATTGGTCTTTGCCGATGACATCATATTCTATTCTGTCGATAGTTCAATAGATTACATCAAAGGGAAAGTACAAAAAATGTTTAATACTACTCGGTGCTACTGCAAAGTTTGGCTGCTGAAAATCAACATCAACCACTGTAAAGAATTTGAAATAAAATCCGCAGAAAATGTTATTTTAAATAATAAAAAAGTAATTAAATACCTAGGAGTTAACTTAAATTATATTGAGCAAATCAAATATAGTATATTAAAAAGTAACAAAGCTATCATGGCTTCAAAAAAACTTTTTTATAACAAAATTATTAGTAAAAGATGTAAAATTATATGTTACCAAACATTAATAAGACCAACGCTTGTATATGGTGCACCAATATGGTACAACATCCGTGCGAGCTTAATGGAAACACTCCGAAAATTTGAAAGAAAGTGCATAAGAGTTTGTACTAATATATATATATATAGAAAGCCCAATTCCGAATACAAGCATTACTACTCTAATAAATAATTGTACAAGGAAGCAAACATAATTAGAATCGATAATTTTATTATAAAATTAATTCGAAGACATTATGATGAAGCACAAAACACTCCGGAAAATGATTTAATATCGCATATATTCTACCACAATGAGGAGTACATCAAAAAGACCTTGCTCATGGGCTTCAAAATGCTCTGGAGCTCATTTTATCTATTTAAACAAAAACGGTTATATTCAAAAACGGTAACCATGTCCCTCTATTATACCATTATAATAGACGGGCTACATATAAAGCTATTGATTATAGCCCGAGTAATATTAACGGTGAAAATTTAAAATTTGAAATGTCCATACCAGATAAGGACAAATTAATTAAAGCAAATTATTGGTGGTTGGAAAACTCTAATTATAATTAGCACATAGTATAATCTACATTGTTTTTGATAATCAGATTTATTTTTAGTGATATGTTTAGATTTATGGAATAAAAGTCGAGTTTCGTTTCACTAATCATTTGTATTTATTTTGCAAATATCGATATTTCGGAAGCAACTTACTTCCTTCATCAGTGCTTTGCGACTAATTAATATTTACACTAATCCTTACATATAATTATATAATTTGAACCCTTAATAATATGCTCATATGCTACAGTGTTTTATTTATTAAATTTTTTTTTTTTTTTTGTATAATTATTATTTATTGCATTTAAACTAGTCTTACGCAATAATCCTTATTCTAGTATTTATGATCTTAATTCTACCTGGACCTAATCTAAAGTAACAGTAATCTAAATAATGGTGAGAATCCACTACCTACATCATTATTAAGTCTGTTGTTAACAGGTTTCTAGATACTGCCAGGCTTTCATACATATCTAGTTTATTATTTTTGTTTACCTCTTATATTAATTTTAAGCTATTCTTATTAATATGATGTTCTTCTTCAACTATATGTTGAGCTACAGCTGACCTAAAATTCGTGTAGTTTCTTTTACTCGCCAATTGTACTTCCCTCATATGTTCCTGGAATCTAACTGTAATTAACCTCTTGGATTGTCCTATGTAAGTTTTTGTGCAATCTTGGCATGATATTTTATATATACCACTTACTTCTTCTATGCTTTTCTTATCATTAGCAGATCCTAATACATTACATAATTTGAGATTTCTGCTAGTAGTGACTACATTTAAGTTGTATTTCTTAAATATATTGCTAAATTTTTTTGTGTATGCGTAATGTGTTACACAGATTCGTTTTGGCTTCTCCATATTTTTGTTTTGTTCGAATAAAGTTGAGAGATTTTCCATTTCAGTTCTATGGACCGGACCTTCTTCTTTATTATTTTCTCAATATTTTCTTTCATAAATCCATTTACTTCTGCTGTGTCCTCAATATATAATTTTTCCTTTTTGAAGTTTTCTTCTGATAAAGGTGTGATCAGTAGTCTGTTAATCATTGTATGATATGCTGCCATCTTTTGTCCATGGGGGTGGTTTGAATCGGAAGTGATAGTTCTTTTAATTGTCGTAATTTTTCCTTCCCTTCTAATTAATTTGATATCTAGGAACGGAATTTCACCATTTTTTTCATTTTCCATTGTGAAAGTTATGTTGTTATGGATGTTATTGAGTTTAACAAGTAAACTTTCCATTTTGGTTTTTTCCCCTACTGCGATAATATCATCTACATATCGCATCCAGATCCTGGGCATAATTCCTTCTTCTACTATCCTTTCTTCTATAAAATTCATAAAGATTTCGCTCAATATAGGGGATAGGGGATTTCCCATAGCTGTGCCTTTTGTGGTTTTGTAATACTTCTCTCTAAACATGAAATAGTTTTCATTCATACAAAGGGCTGCCAATTTTATGTAGCATTTGGTTTTTTGTTTCCATTCCCTCGAATCATCCATTTTGTTGAGCCATTCCTCTAGTTTTATAATGGCTTCTTTAACTGGTATGCTAGGGAAAAGTGATTTGACATCAAATGATACTAGCTCTTCACTTTCCCCTATTTCGGTATCCTTTATTGTTTCGATCAGTTCAGCTGTATTTTTTATAGCTCTTGTGCTCATTTCTCTTCCTAGGTTTTTGAACTCTGCTACTAACCATTTTGCTATGTTGTATGTTGGTAAGTTGGAATCTGTAATTATTTCCCTCATTTCATTTCCATCTTTGTGAATTTTTGGTTGGCATCTAATTCTAGGCAATGAAGGGTTCGGCATTCTTAAGTTTGTTATCTTTTCTATGCTACCTTTACATTCTTTTAGAATTTTTTCTACTCTTCTTACTGAATCTGGCAAGGGATTCTTTCTAAGTTCGAAAAGATTTCCGGATTTAAGTTTTTCTTCTACCAGATTTTCATACTCCTCTTTATCCTTAATGACTATTTTGTTTCCTTTGTCTGCTTTTAAGTAATGAATTGGTTTTTCTATTAGAGATTTTAATATTTGTTGTTCTTTACAAGTTTTCCTATCTGTTGTTTGACATTCACTTTTGATGATCTTTTTAATTTCTCCCCTAATGTCATTTTTGCATTCTTCATTCAAATATTTTATATTTGATTCAATGTCTAAAATTATCTCTTCCCGGGGAACTCTACTTTTTATAGCGTAGTTTAAACCTTTATTTAAATATCGATATTTGCAAAATAAATACAAATGATTAGTGAACGGAAACTCGACTTTTGTTCCATAAATAATATACATTATTTTTTTAATTAGGTTAAGCGCAGTTTTAGTTAGATTAAGATAGATTAAGTTAGGCTAGGTTTTTAATAAATATCTATTGGGTTTTACTCCACAATTTTTTCAATAATATAATTCGAAGACAGAAAAACTTTGTAAAGTTTGTACATAGTATAAAAAATTCTTGAAATTTTGCGTATAATTAACATAAAAACGAAAAAATTGCTTAGATGTTAATAAAATAAGAAATAAGTAGCTGTTTTTGTAAATTATTGTAGGCTAAACTAGTATAAGAGTGTAAAAATAGTGGGGAAAAAATAAAATTTATATTAAAAAAAAGAAAAATGTGTTTTTACAATCGCTACTAATACTTCATTGCATACTTTTATTATTTTATGTCAATTAAAATGTAATTGGAGCGTATTTGTAATATTGTGTTAATTGATGTATTAATATTATGCAAAGCAACTAATTTTTACTAAGCAACTACTGGAACTACATTTAATAATTTCTTGTGATATTGTCTTGATAAACATAAATATATCAAAAATATTACCTGTGACATTCAAGCCATGAAAATAACTACGAGGTGGACCATATGTTTGATAACTCAATAGCTATTTTTAACATCTATTTCTGATATTAATAATTTGTTATAGATACGAGTTTAATCGAAGAATAAATAACGGTTATGTGACTCAATGGATTGCTATTATTCTTTTTATAACCAGATTAAAATCGATTATAAATACGATAGGATTAGTAGGTATGTGTCGTTTATATTAATTTTATTTTTTTACAAATAATAATGTTTATTTGTGACAGCTGTCAAGTGTAGAGATATTTAAATGAGCGAATATAGATGCGATTTACATCAGGTATTACATCGTTGATTTGAAAACGAAAACGAAGTATTAGGTATTCAGTTACATACCATGACAGAAAAAAATTTAAATAGAATATAATTTAACCGTTATTCGTGTATTAATATAAAATAACATAGGTACTAACTGTTATAATTTTTTTCATTTCATTATTACAAAAATATAGCAAATACGCATGTTTATAATATGGTTAGAAAAGTGATAGAAAACTTGCCAAAACAAATCTTCCAAAATTTAGAATTTCTGGTAGATTTTTGACATTTGAATTCTTTTTCTACGAATATATTTCAGTGTCAACATTTTTTTTATTATTTTTTATACACAAAGTGTCAAAGATAGAATATTAATAAAATAAAAAAAATATAAATTAAGTAGAATTCTGCATTTTTTATATCACACAAAAACTCTAATAACCCCTAACTATAATAGTCATAAGTGGTCATATGATGTCATTTGATATTGTACGCCAACATGAAATTCCATTTAAAGGCCCAACCATAATGAACTTTAGCTGGCTTAAGCTAACTTAAGGAAATGTACGATTACATGTTAATTGTATTGTGCATCCATAATAAGAATATCAGAGAATTTCGTCAAGTTTTCGTTAACTTTAGCTGGCTTAAGGAAAGTGCGATTTCATTCGCACATTCTCTACAGAAATTTGACATTTGATTTAGGAGATGTTATTACTTATTGAAAATTTGTGATATATAATAAAATAATTTAATTATTTAATAATTTACATACTTCATAATAAATTAATTATGTACATAATAATAATAGAAGGAAAAAAATAAAAAAAACATTAATTAAAATATATTTAAAATGACACTGAAAACAAAATTCGATTAATAATAAAATTTAAAATATCTATATGAAAAACAAAATTAAAATAACAAATAAAATATAATTTATATTTAATAAAACTTCTGTTAATTTACGTATTTAAAATTTACATTTACAATTTAACAATAGTCAAAATCACTTAAGTTAACTAAACTAGCTGGCTTTTCGTTTAGTTTTGACATTAGCTTAAGCCAACTTAAGTTCATTATGGTTGGGCCTTAACCTACTATAGGCGTTTTCATGTTTTAGTTCAGAGCTTAGATCTAAATGCGCTCTGACTTAAATGAGCACGCTCTGAGCAGAGCATGAACAGATAAGCTCCTAGCGCTCAGATTTAATAAAAAAACACGATTTGAGTAAACTATCATTTTTATTTTATTGTTGTTTCAAATTGTCATTTGTCATAATAAAGGGTGTTTTTTTTAGAGTGATAGAACTTTAAATTGAAATAAAACACACTTAAATTAAGATTGAAGACACATTTTTTTTTTATTTGAAAGATAATCTTATGACATTTAGGCTTTAAAAATAATTTCCGGCATATGTCCACCACGACTAGCTCTGAGGAACCGCATTCGATCAGACCAATTTTAGACCACTTTTTCGAGTAATTCAGGCCTTATTTCATCAATAACACGGGTTATATTGGCTTCCAAAGCATCTATTGTTTCTGCCTTATCAGCATAAACCAATGACTTCACATAACCCCAAAGAAAATAATCCAGTGGAGTTTGATCGCATGATCTTGGAGGCCAATTAATTGGACCATTTTTCGAAATAATGTTATCACCAAATCTTTCTTTCACTAAATCAATTGTTGCCGTAGCAGTATGAGGTGTAGCACCATCTTGTTGAAACCAAAACATATACGGGTCGGCACCATTCAAATTTCGAAACAGAAAATCATTGATCATAGATCTGTAACGAGTACCATTCACTGTAACATTTGCTCCAGCATCGTTTTTAAAGAAATATGGACCGATGATACCTCGAGCGTGTAAGCCACACCATACGGTGCATTTTTCAGGATGCAATGAAACCTGCAGAATTTCTTGAGGATTGTTTTCGTTCCATATACGGCAATTTTGCTTGTTTACGTAGCCGTTCAACCAAAAATAAGCTTCATCACTAAACACAATTGTTCGATAAAAAAGTGGATCAACTTGAAGCTGTTCTAGGGCCCAATCAGCAAATAAACGACGCTTATTATGGTCAAGTGGCTTTAGTTCTTGAACCAGTTGAATCTTATATGGGTGTAGACCAAGATCTTTACGTAAAATTTTCCATGTGGTGGTTGCACACAGCTCAACTTGTTGTGAACGTCGACGAATAGACAAATTTGGATCTTCATCAACACTAGCTCTTACAGCACCGATATTTTCTTCTGTACGAACAACTCTTTGTCTTGTTGTTGTTGTTGCATCGAGTAGAGAAAATGTTGTCCGAAATCTATCGATAGTTCGACGAATAATCTGCTCTGATGGACGATCATGTAAAGCATAAATTTCACGAAGTGCTCTTTGAGTTTAGCGAATAGAACACTGATTTTGAAAATAAATTTCAAAAATTTGTAAACGTTTTTTCGGAGTGAGTCTTTCCATGATAATTTGTCAATGCTTACTGAACAGAAATGTCAAAACTACATGGCTTCTATTTTCTGTTAAATCACAGTTATCCCTATCGAATGTTCTATCATTTTAAAAAAAACACCAGTTATATTGAATTTAAACTTTAAATTTTGAAATTTACAAAAGTTAAGATTTACAAAAAGTCTGAACTAAAAAATATTTATTTATGATTAAATATTAATTATTTACCATCACAGCTTATATCGGCGTCGATTATTTCTTAAATTGTAAAAATTACTGTTGATATTTATTTTAAATTTTAAAACGGTTTCCCTTTTTTTATTATCGTATAGTAGCGTCATCTATTTTGTTTTAAAATAACCATCCCTTTTTTTCATTTAATATTCAAGCGCTCTATGTGCTCTGTTAATTTAAATCGAGCACATAGAGTACGCTCTGAGCGCGCTCTGAACAAATAAAAAAATACGAATTTCAAGCTCTGAAAGCTCTGAGCAAAAAAAAAAAAACACGAATCTGTTTTTGACACCTTATAATAGTCATTACCATCATTCGTTGTCTTTTCAAAATCATTCGTTAAGTCATAAGCATACAAGAAGAAGAGTACAAATCATAAGCAATCACAAACAATTTTGACAGCAATGTAAATTAATAAAAAATAATTTTGTAAGGTAAATGGAAATGTGCGTTTTTGTTTTTCTTTTAACTAAGAATTTTATTCAAAACTCAAAATAAAAAAACAAAAACATTTATTTATAAAATTTTTATTTCACTTCTTTTAATTTTTGGTTTGGGCGTTTTGATATGATTAGGTATGATGACCAGTATAGTTAAGGTTATGATTGGTTATGATTTTGTTAAATCATATCGAATCTATTCGGCTATTTAATAAAGTATCATATGATATCATATGACTATTATAGTTAGGGCTATACTCCATAATACGATGTTATACGCAAAAATTTAGTTTCGTTAAGTTTCATTCACCATCGTTAAGTTTTTTAATTTTCTTCAATGCAGTAAAATTTCACTAAAAATTGCAATTAATTTAATTTGTTTTTTTATTTAACTCATTGCTTTGAAAACATTGTAAATAATATAGAGAAAAATTGTAGTAAATATACTACAATTTTGATAAATTTACATTCCCCACACTATTCATATATTTAAGTATAGATAGTTATTCTCATTAAACAAAATTTATATACCATATGTGTAAAGAGAAAGTGTACATTTTAAATTAGTTTTGAGGTTTTAAACAATTTTTAGTACATATTGCAACCATAAAACAATACTGACTCCAATTCCTTTACACACACACACACACACACACATGTATACACAAAATGTTTCAAGCAGTTTAAAAAAAAAAAGTTTTGAATTACTTTGTGAATGATTGTTGTTAAAATAGTTACAAAATTAAAATCTATGCATATATCTATGTATAAGATATACATTAATAGAGAATAGAACCACAAGAATGATACAATTTATAACGTCTTAATTATATCTTATTATTATTATTATTATTATTTTTTTAAAGAAAATTTTAAAATTATTTTACAAAAATTTTTTCTCCTTCAATTTTAATTTATAAAACATTTTTTTTTTTCTTTTTTTTTTGCTTTCAACTGAATATAATAAATCTTGGAAGTGAATGTGCTTCTGCTGTGTAATGCTGTTTTTAATAAAAACCTATTTTTAAAATCTCATCAAAATCATTTCTAAATTAATAGTAGCAATAAATTAAATTAAAAAAAAAAATTGAAAATTGTATTAAAAAAATAATTTTCACCATTTTTTCTACATAATTGGAAAATTTGAAAATTTTAAGTGTGACACTTTATTTTTTTTTGTTGTATATAAATTTTTTTCTGTAATTAAATTCTAATCAAATGGTATATTTTGTATCATATAATGGAAAAAATTGAAAAAAGGACATAATTTAATCTTGATTCATTTATTTACTCGAAATGCCCTGAATATTATGATTTTTTTTTCATTTAATTTTAAATAATTAAGTTAATACAAAACCAAAAGAAAACGCGGGACTGCTTTAATTAATAAAGAAATAAAAAAACAAATGGCATAAATACAGGGTGTTCAATAGCAAATTTATATAAACTGAATTAGTCTGAATGTTTTTAATCTGTGCTCAAAACTAAAAGACATAGAAAATAAATTATCGCTTATATAAAATAAATTATTGAAAATATTGAGATGCTCTCATAGTAAAATCTTTGACTAGATTCAAAGCGTGCCTTATTTCAATTTATTTTAATATATTATTTTTGAAGGTGAGCATTTTAAAAATACTCTACAACAACCTTTTAACACAGTCTAATGGAAAGTGACATTTTAACTTACTAATATATGTACAACCTCTAATTTTTGTCTTCAATATTATATTCGTTGTATTTGGCCGACACTCATGTATCGTGTTAAAGAATGATCATTCAATTAAAGATATATCTATATGAATAAAATAAAAGTATTTGAATGTCTAAAAAATGTCTAGAGAAGAATATTTAAAGTTATCTGAGTCATACACATTTCAAATGAAGAGTTTCTGCGCAGAATGGAATCATATTGAGCATGTCTGCCGACACGTAATGGATGAAAAGCGGCATTATTCACTGCACCATTTAATGCGCACGAAAAGGCTGCACCACTTAGTAGATAATAAATATAGTAGAAAAAGCTGCTATAGTGACAGAAAATTGTGCACAAAATAGTGCAGAAAATGGTGGCAGCTTTTTCTACTATATCTAACAGCGGTAAACTGTACGCGAAAAACAATGGTAATGACTGCGAAACATAAAAAATTTGATGGAAATAATTTATATTGGGTGAATTGGTGAAGAGTAATAAATGCAGCTTTTACAAGCGAAAAAACATAAAAAAAAAACAGAAACCAAAAAAAATTGCTGTTTGATATTCAGCCGTACCGGTGATTTCGGGCGAATAAAAATCGAGTACTCGGTCGTAAATTTTCAACCGGCCAATTCGTTTTAAAAAAAATTCGAATATTTTTGATCGAAAATTTTCTCGTTCAAAATTTTATAATATTATTTTTATTCTTTTTTTTATACGTATGTGTTTTTTTATAATTTATTTGTAAAATAGCAATCTAAATTTATTTTTTTAATTTGACATTTGAATTTATTTGACATAAAAAATATTACATTTTGTTATATTTCGTATTTGATTATATTTTTTGAAATGAGTCTGTTGAAATGAGTTTGAAATTCTGATCGAATCGAATTGAGGAATTCGAATAATTTTATATCGAATCGAATTCACCGGTACGGCTGATTGAACGCACCCTAATACAAAAATCAAAATTTCGTATTCCAAATCACATAAGTGTACAGACATAACCAGATTACAGAATACGAAAATGAAACTAATTTTCATGAATGATCATCGAAATAACGGTTAACTACTCACTTTAGTCAAAACAAGCAAAAACATCATAGAAAATTAAATAGATCAAAATAAAAGGTAGTTGGCAATTATAGTGAATTCGGTATGCAAACTTCGAAAAAGATGTTAAAAAGCTCATACAAATGGAATATTTTCAACGCTCATGATCACATTTAAAGAATATCAAACAACCGCATCTTTAAAAATATAGTTCACATCAACGCAAGAAACGTTTAAGATAAACCGTACTCCAAAAAACAAATGAGTAACAGTGAAAAAAAACCGTCGAAAAGTCAGAAATAGATTCTGTGAATTATTTTGGGCTCAGTCAAGAACAGATGATTTTTTGGAAACAGAGTTTTTTACTATTACTCAATATTTAAAATATTGCAATTCAACGACTGGGATAATTTTGTTGAAAATAAAGGTAATAGAAATCAAAGTCCGACCTAAGGC
Source organism: Argyra leucocephala (assembly GCA_963942445.1). Classification (NCBI taxonomy): domain Eukaryota; kingdom Metazoa; phylum Arthropoda; class Insecta; order Diptera; family Dolichopodidae; genus Argyra; species Argyra leucocephala. The sequence continues at coordinate 4,151,640 of OZ012681.1, read as the reverse complement.
TAATTTGAAGAAGAAAAAAAATTAATGTTTATACACTGTAGAAAATCATCATGACATTGAAATAAAAAACCAATTTTTTTTTATTTTTATAAAAAAAAAAAATAAAAATAATGTTTTTTTTTTAATCAAGGATTTTGTAAATCAAAAAGAGGATAATTTAAATTTTTTTTTTCACTATCATTTCGTAGTCAGTATCATTATCATGATTATTATTAGAAATATATAAAAATTTGTATTAATTTCTTTCCTTTGTTTTTTTTTCTATATTGTTGTTTTTGTTACCACACCGAAATGATATCTTGAAAGACAAGCCCTAATAATTTCAATGTTGGAATATATTAATACTTATAAGAAATAGAAAATAGGTAGGTAGGTGGTGGTGGTGGTGAAAATCAAATTGATTTTGATTCTAATAAAGAGTCATCATTATTGACATTTATCTTTAAAATAAAATCTACATTATTCTAAAATTGTATTTAGTTTCAGTTCATCCCCGAATAGAATACACTTCACTTTTTTTTTTTGTTTTTTTTTTTTTTTTTGTAAATGAACCAATTCGCATATAAAATTTTTGTTATAAATACATTTTTTATTTTCTTATTATTTTTTTTTTTATTTTAATAATGACCTGGTGAAATTACAGAGTTGATTTTAAATCTTGATACCTAATATGAATTTTTCTTAAAAATTAACCCTCTTATTGGAGTGATACAAAAGTTGGGAGGTTCTTTTTCTTCTCTAAAATAGGCATTTAGTGCATCCTGATAGACGTTTGAAATTGATTTAGCCATTCATTACTGTCAGTCGACCTTCTGTCATTCTATTTAAATGGATTTTGGAGTTTGTTTGTTCTTTCATTTTGTTCAAACTACAAAATAGAGTTTGTATGTTGTTTAGATTGTTTCTGATATTAGCATAAATCTTAAATAACAGGGAGTTATTAAATTAGTTTAAGAAAAAATAGACGACAAGCCGAACCCAGAACAACAATAGCAATGTCGAATTTCAATTTTACACATACCTAAACATAAAATATTTAAAAAAAAATTACCTATTCATGTTTTGTTTTTTAACTGTTTTCCAATTTATTTGCCTATCCTTTATGGATGTTAGCGATCACATGTTAATGTAAATTTGTTGTTATGCTTGTTAATTCGTCTCTATTTTGAGCTGTTCTGACTAGTTCACCTATACTTCTTGAGCCAGTCCAATTTCTGATGTTTCTGAGCCATGATAATTGCTTCCTTCCAATTCCTCGTCTGCCTTCAATTTTTCCTTGGACCATATTAGTTGAAGCATTTCATATTTTTGATTTCTCATCCAAAGTATGCTGTTTTACGACTCTTGATATTACAAAGTAGTTCACGATTTATTTCTAATCTTTGCAGTACTTCCGCATTTCTTACCCTATCGATTCAAAATATTTTTAGGATTCTTCGGTAAACCCACATTTCAAAAACCTCAATTTTGTTCAATTCTAATACCTTCAAAGTCCAAGTTTTCATGCCGTATAAAAGTACTGACCATACATAACATTTAACAAACCTTAGTCTTAATTTGATGGCAAAATCTCTATTCGTCAATATCTTTTTATACTTCATAAAGGCAATCCTGGCCATTTCAATTCTACATTTTATTTCTTTTGGGACTCATTATGTACCTTATATGCTTTTTTAAAACTTAATGATTAGAAAAAGTATAAACTAAGTCATCATCATCTGGCCTTGTTATTACGCAGCGAACAATGCGATCGCAGGAACTATCCATCACGGCATAAAAAACTATATGTATTTTTTTTCTTTATTTCCCTTGTAAATTTTACAATTTGTCTCTAATGAAGACATTCAGTATTTTTTATGATATTTGTATGTATAAGCAACATATAATAACATGGGGATGAAAAACCCAATGGTAAGTTATCCGTGGACCATGACAAGCTAGTTATATCAATTAATTTAGTATCTGTTCGGTAGTTTTAGAATGCTATGATGCTTAAGTTGACTAACCTCATTTGCGACTAACAAGCTGTTTACTGGGGTATTTGAATGGGAATCTAATCGTGTTTGGTATTTGCAGCTTGCACTATTGATTTCCTCCTTTATGGTTTTCATCTAAGTTTTAAGGTAAAATATCGTTACTCACGAACCTTGATGCACATGTTATTTATCTTAAGGCTTTTGATTAGAATCGCTGTATTATTTCAATATTAGTAGAAGTTCATACCGGCTTTAAAATAGCTTTATAAATCAGAAGCTTGTTTTCCAGCGATATTAATGAGTTGCGACGGCTAATGATCCAAATATATTTAATTGAATTTCAACCCAAGTTTTGCGTTGAATATGGATTTTCCATGTACGTCTATAATACAAATGCATGTCCAGGTACTTGAATATATCTTTTTGTTGAAGTACTTTGTTATTTAGCAACACCGTCAGGACAAGTTTTTCTTTTCAAGAGAAATGTGGCATGTCTTGATTTTGCTCCATTCACTCTGATTGTGCACTTCTTTAACCATTGTTGAATTTTATTTCTGCTGCATTGCAAAATCTCTGTAGCATGTACTGTATTATTATGCGGTACCAATATGATCGTATCATCAGTGGAAGTTGTGGTGTTTGTTTTATTTGTTGTTGGTAAGTCCGTAGTATAGAGGAGGTATAAAACAAGACCTGTATAGACATCGGTTTGTGTATAGGCACCTTAATACTTCACTAAAAAGTACCTTTCGATGAGGTATGACCTCAGTAATAAATAATAGTTATGTGGAAGAAATTGTTTGAGTTTGTACAGTAGTCATTCATGCCATAGCTTATCATATGCTTTACTAAGATTATTTTAATATTGAATGCGAATTGGGTCTAATGAAAAAGGGTTTGTATTACTTCATGAATTAAAATTTTTTTAAAAATATTTATTGTTGAATGAAACGTGATTCAGTTGAAATTAGATAAATAAATATTTATTTTGGCTTGTCAAAATACTGTGGTATCAGAATCATTTGAATATCATATACTTGTACTTTTCTCTTAATGGATATCTTGTTGAGGACGTCTGATTGTCTGATTGTGTTATCTACATAATATTGTACACTTTTGAAGTATAATAACCCCTTTCAATCATTGTAGTATGTACGTAGAACGTGAACGTAGAACCTACCGCAGAACGTCGAATGCCATTTAAAGACAGGATTATTCGCTAAAACAGATATATAGAGATGAGAGAGAGATGAACTATTTTTAATATGGTGGGGTATATCTAAGGTTGAATGGACAGTTTTCTTATTAAGTTAACAAAATTTTAAATTACTATAAAAGAAAAAGCCATCCCTGACTAATCAATTTTGTTTAATAAAATTTTGTTTTTGTTTTCTTTTTTTATTACTTACACAGGATATTATTCGTTACGCATTTTTAAATAGAAATCAATTTTTATTTGATAGGTCCTAAAAGGTCCTCTTTATCATTTAGTTTTATCTACGTATCATAATATACAATATATATATATAATATATACTCATCTATACATTAATATATCTACCCCATACTATTTTAAGAACTAATTGGCTATAATATTAGAATGGAAATGAGGAAAACAAGAAATAAAAATAGAAAAGTATAAAAACAAAAAAAAAAACAAAAAAATCGAAACAGAAAAACAACACTAGAATTTAAATAGAAAAAAATTAAATAGGAGTGGTTATTGAACCGCCTACTTCATTCCGTTCTTCAAGAATTCACAATTATTTGTAAGTTAGCCCCTATATTTCAGATCATTAGACTTTAATTTTCTTATGGGGTATGTTAAAAAAATTGGAAATCAACGAGAAAAAATAAAAATAAAAATTAAAAAACAAAATTTTTTCTTCGTTTTTGTTTTTTTTTTTTTTCTTTTTCAATTCGTTTATCTCTCTATGTCTCTTCCTTTCTCTCCTTAGAATTAGGTACAACTTCTATGTATACTTATAAAGTTTTTTTTTTTTTTTTTTTAAAGAACGAACGCGGAAAATGGCTATTCAATTTTGTTTTCTTATTTATAAATTTGCAAATAATTTTTAGTCCTTGATTTCATTGACAATGGTATTGATTATTGATTATTGATTATAATAATGATATTGATGATGTTATTATTATCTAAATTGATTATATTGTAAATTTTATATTTTCCCATTTTTTTTTTTCTTCTCTTACACAAAACTTTTTCTAATAACTAAGCGTTTCAATTTTGAACAAAAAAAAAAAAAAAAAATGAGTCATTAGCGTAAAATCAAGAATTTATTAAAGGTTAGAATTTTTTTGATTCTTCTTTGATTGAAGGATAATTGAATTTCTTAAAATTAGGATATTAGAAAATTTTCGATATTTTATTTCTTTAAAGTTAAATCATCAGATAAAATGTGATATATTTTAGTTTTGCTACTTTAACTAGTTCTTTTGGGAAGCCGCAAAGTTTTCTATTTCAATAAAAATGCTGCGGATTTCTTGCATTGAAAGTCTAAGCCATCGATCAAGTCGATTTTAAACATAAAGTGATAGTGGGTATACATTCTACTTATTATCTTTACCTGCCATCCCTTTTTAAATTAAACTTTACTATACTATCATTTTATTATCGATAGCATGTGCTTGTAAAGATAGTGGATTCTTGTGAAGATAGTGGGTGGTTGTAAAGATAGCAAGTGGCTGTAAAGACAGTGTGCATACATTCTACGGATTGATTTGCCTACCATCCCCTTTTAAACTAAACTTTATTATACTATATCAATATATTTCTGTATCAAAATGCAACGTAAATGCAGGTTAAATTAAAAAGAATGAAATGTTAGACGTGGCTGTGTTAAGAAAGATTATGATTTTGCACTATGTTGAAAATTAAGTTAAAAACTGACTTAAAAAATTAAGCAATTATCATTGAGCAGAAATCATTGAGATTCTCATAAATATTCTTTATATGTACAGAAAAATATACAATATCTATTTTTGAACATACCCAGTTAACAATAAATAAGACTAATTGGTTTTTAAAACACTTAAAGTCTTATAAAGCTCTTATACAAGCTGTATTAGCTTAATTTTAATCTTATAACTAACAAGTAATAAAATCTTGTAAGGTAAGTCTTACAATATTTTATAGAGCTATTTTTAAAAGAGCAAAGATCTTTTTATTCACTTTTCGGTAAAGTCCTACAAGTTAAATCGAGTAAGCGCTAATTAATAAGACTTGTAGGCTTATAAAGTTATAGAATTAATTGTCTTGTAATTATAGTCTTATAAGACTTTTATAAGATACGTTATCGGATGTTATTGTCATTGTGGTGATGATATTTGTAAAATAACGAAGTACAACTTTTATTTTGAAATTTAAATATTAAAAAATCGAACTTAAAATGGATATTTCTTTATGGCGAAAATTTAAACGGAATGGTACTTATTACAGAAATAAGGAAAAATATTCTGTAAATCCTGCTCAGTCAAGTTATAACGAAAACCTTCAACTTATAAAAGACGAGCCATCTACGCAAGTCCAATATCTTCTCCAACAACTTTTAACGGTAAATCTATTTTATTTTAAATACAAAGTAAAATTTTACAATATTTTAATATTTGTTTTTAGAAATTTAATATAACGAAGTAGAATGTATTTGGAATATTGAACTATCGGATGATGACATGTCAGAAAATGACATAGAAAAAGCTTTTAATGGCGAGGAAAATATTCGTTATGAACTTCGATTATGGGCACTGACACATAGAATAACGCATTCAGTATTAAAATCGTAATTACTTTGTTTAAATGAAACGTCTTTATCTACAAAATTACCTTCAGATCCAAGAACCTTGTTTCAAACTCCTATTAAAATAAATGATATATATAGTATGGGTGATAATGGAAGGATGTTTTGGTATCAGGGACTAAAATTTTGATCCACAATATTTTTTTTCACAATATAAGCAAGTCAATAGTTATCTTAATCAATATTGATTGGAAACTGGACAAGGCTTTATATTATATGCTGTAGAATTTCAAAATCAATGGTTTCTGACAAAATCCAATATCATTGTAAAAATTAAAAATGTAGTTTTTTACAAAAATGAAATTCTGATTTATGGAACAGCTTAAAACACATGACTGATTTTTTTCTGTACCTTAAAATCTTTATTTCTAAATATTTATTCGTCAAGTTGTGAAGAAAGTGCACCGGATTTGTATGAACTCAATGTTATTAAGAGCAAAATGGTAGCTATTAAATATAAAAATGGAGAAGTCGTTTTTGTACCTTTGCTGCATACATATAAAAATGAATAAAAAAAAGTATCATTTATTAATAATTTCAAATCATGTTAATACATTACTATATAACAAAAAAAAATATCTAATAATAAAAAATTTAATTGGTAATGTAAAAAAAATAATAAAATATACAAGAATAAAACAAAATAATAAAAAAATTAATTTGTTTTTTTTTTTAATTTTTGAACAAACTCTATTATGTACTTATAAAAGCACTATATAAGTCTTATTGATATTTTTATAAGACTCTTATAATTGCTTTATAAAAATTTTGTACTAGGCTTATTACAGCTACATAATGCACTTATAAAATACTTAAAAAAGCATTAAAAGCGTTTATAAAACCTTTATACAACATGTCTAAGCTCTATAATTTTCTCAAAAATAAGCTTGTAATACACTTAAAGCGGTTCTGTAGAAGCTTTTTAAGCAAAATTATAAGCCTTGAGGACTTATTAGAAGTTCTTTAAGCGCTTATTAGATCTTTATTAGATCTGAATTGCTGGCTGGGTAGATTGTTTTACATATGAAATTCAATTGAGTCACAAATAATTTTGACCACCAAAACCACTGCGATTCAATCTTTAACCAAAACGAAGCACAAAAGTAACTGAACTTCATAATTTTTGTTTACAATTGGAATACACCTACTACAGCGCTGATTGCAAATAATATTGCAAGTAATAATAACTGTATTTCAGTCAAATGCAGTTACTTCAACAACCCTTCCCTCCTGTCTTTCTATAATAATAATAATAATAATAGTAATAAAAATAATATAAATAATAATAATAAAAAAAAACTAATGATTTGTACCAAAATAATAAAATTTGTCCTTTAATTGTTTCGAATAACCATAATTTAAAATCCATTATCCTTGGATTTGGATTTTTTGAATCGGAACTTATCTCTATTGTTAAAATTATTTTGGAATACAAAAAGAATAAAAAAAACCAAAACAAAACCACTAAAAAGTGGTTGGTAGGTAATAATACAGTGACCATTAAAATTGTATGAATAGTTTGTAATATTTTTTGAATTAATATTCAAAGCCCCTTTCCTACTTTATTATCCCTTACACAAAATTTTATTATTCTGTAGCTGTATTTAGTCAAACAGGCGCGATATTACGGTATTAGTGATGCATTGAGTGAATAGCATAGCGGATATCTCAAGTAAAGTATAGCACACTGGAAACAGATAGTTGTGGCTTAAAAATAGATAGATTTTGAATTTCGGGAGGGATTCAGTCGCTATATCACCGCAGTCGCAAATTGGGCATAAAAATAGATCCTATCGAAATTTTACGGATTTACAAAAGTTTGATGTTATTGATGATTTTTCAAGGTTTTAAATGTTTAAATACATTCAGTATTCTGCTTGCACATTTTTCGATAACACAAAATGCTTTGTGCGCTTGTTACTCTTTGAACAAGTTCAATTCTGTAACTTATGCCTAGTAATTTTTGGTAAATATTTTATAATATTATAAAGTTTTTAATTTTAGGTAATATTGAGTATCTATGTGTTTGTTATATTATTGCCAAGTCGATAAAGAAATGTGAGTTTGGAAATTATAACGAGGCAGATGCGTCAGAAGCGTCAACCTCGTCGTTTTGTGGTGCTTTCTGCTCTCTGGCAGCTCAGAATTATATCTTCCGAATGAATCCTTATCAAGTATCAACTCTAGCGTCAGTCTTCGTGCTTAGAAAAAGAAAGCCTGGTAACCCAGAATTATGGGATATGGTTAATCTGGTTATCGGATAGAAATTCATAAGCTTTGTTTATCTATACGCGGTGTTTGAACGAAATATTAACAACATATCCCCGCAAAAAACACATTGTTTCTTTCCAATTTAAGCCTCGGATAAGATTGTATCGTGAGGTACAGACGTTCAAAATTCAAATTTTGTTGTCGAAGCAATGGTTTATGATGATTATCGTAGCAACGATATAAAATGTTGATGCGTCGAATGATAATGAAAATTTCATTGATTCACTTTGATTAACATGTGTTATTATAAAAATAAAAGAAGAAAGTTCAATAGGTATTATTAAATAAAAATTATAACACTAAGAGCGTTTCCGGAACTCTCGCGCTTGTACTTGATACTCGTACTAAACATGTCAAATCGCAATTGATTTGTTGTCAAAATTTTAGTGTAGTCTCAAGTACACTACATATCGCAAAATTAAATATATTAAATTTAGTGCGATTTGACAGGTTTAGTGCGAGTATCAAGTGCAAGTGCGAGAGGTTCGAAAACGCCCTAAGTATGTTTCACAATTTTATTAAATATCTGGTCAGTTAGTCTTTTGATGATAGTGTAATAACCGAAATCCATTAAGATATTTAATAAAATTGTGAAAAATACCGAGAGTTTTAATTTTTATTTAATTTTAATAATGTTTCAATTAGAGGCTACATCATATACTCTATAAATCCAATAGTTAATGTCTATTGATTTATAAACGACTGGGTTTAAACATCTTAGTAAAATAGATCAATAAAATTTTTGTGTACTTTGCTTCTATATCGAACATAGTAAAAAAAAAAATAAAATAGTTTTTTCCGCAGATCAGCCAGCTATCAAAAATATTTCTATATTCTACAACAACCATCGGCAATCTTTTCAACCGATGGCCCAAAATAAATTTTCTGGACAAGAGCATGGGCCATAGGGGTTCAATACTTACTGTTACATTTTCAACTGTCACAAATAATTTAATTCGAAAACTCATTTTTCAAGATTTCAAAATTCGAGTCCAAAACTCATTTTCCAAGATTTGGATATAATCGTGAAATTTGCTATTTGATAAAGAAAGATTCGATTAGACAAGGCAAGTTATTTGATTCATTTTTTAAAATATTGTTTTTAAGTAGTTTTAGTTTAATCTGAAAAGCTTTTATATTTAAATATGCTTCATTAATTAAAATTCCTTTTATTTGAAGCTTTCGGTTCAATTCGTTCATTAAAGAAGTCTTGTTTATTAAGAATGCTAAATGAAAAAACCATTTTGGATCTAATAATTCCAATACTTCTCTTTAGCTTTCAATCATAAATATATATTGAGCTTCTTCCAACTAAAAAACCCTTTTTAAGTGCATTTCTTGCACTAAGCCACCTTACTTCGCAATACTAGATATCGAAACAGTCAAATTAATATGGGTCGAGTTTTCAATTGAGAATTTTATTAGTGGCAAACGAATAAAACTAATAGTAAAAATAAAAACACAATGGGCCGCATTTAAAAACCGAATGGGCCGCACGTTGCCGGTGGCTGCTCTATAGGGTTTTTTTTTATTTTTTATTTCGAGTTCAAATGCTTTATGAGACTAACATCTCGTTTGTAGGCTTTATAGTTTACACAAAAGTTTACATTTGTATTCATTAAATTTTATAAATTCATTTTTATATTATTTCTATAGTAATTAATAATTAAAAAAAAACAAAACTAAAATATATATGATTGTTAAATATTATAAAAAGTGTAATTATTAATAAGTGTAAATAAAAGTGGAAGAAAGAAAAATAATTATAAGTGATATATAAGTTTAGATTAAAAGTAGTACCAAACAAAAAAACTGTTAATACATTTCAATTATATGAATTTAAATAAGATTTTAAAAGTTTATTCTTTAGATTAGGAATATTTAATATTTTTAACGAATTATCAATTTTATTATATAATTTAATTGCCACGTATAAAGTTGTTTGCAGACCAAATTGCGATGTTCTTTTGCGATCTAGTTGAAACAAATTTAGATTGCTGGTGTTAAAGTGGTGATAGTCATTTCTTTTGCTCAATAAAGTATAGTATAGTATATATATACTAGGGGCCCCTGTTGAGTAATTATATTTCAAGTTGAAGTCAAATTTAAAGTTTTTAAAAAAACAGTAATTTACGTACTGACATAGACTTCGCACGATATAGCAGAAACCACTCGTGTTTAATAAAAAGTTTTGTGGTTAGTAAGTTTTATTTAGGACACATAAATACACGTCCCTCATATACTGCTTCGTTTCCGATATATTCCCTATAGTAAGAAGCATTTAGTGATAAGATTACTAAAAATAAAAAGTTTTGTCATTAAAGAGGTACGTATATATATATACCTACATAATACATAATTTTAATAAAAACTATATTATTACTACAAATAAAAAAAATTTAGAAACAGTTACTTAAAAAGATAAAAATTAAGAATTTAAGTGACCTACTATATCAAAATAAATTTTCTAGTCATATGAACAATTCAACTGATTTTTTTTGTTTTTGCTTTTTTATATTTTTTATTTGAGATGAATTTGTTTCTTTGTTTTTTTTTAGCATATGCACATAGATTCATTCGCAAGTACATAATATAATATATAACAACTGATTTGTTTGCTTTTGTTTATTATGTTAATAAGTTCTCACTTATAGTACATTTTCAAGCTCATGTTTATGGATAAACATGTTGTTTATGATAAACTGGTTGTTTACGTAGTGGTTTTCCCATACAAATTTGCTGAAAATCATAAACAAGTAGCGAGGTGTTTATATCATAAACCACTTCAAAAACATGTAACCCAACCATGAAATTTCGATTTTTTGTCGATTTTAAATTTTTTTTTGCATGACCCTTGATTTTTTGTCATAAATTCATTTTGTCATTTGTCAAAAAAAAACAAAAACAAAAAGAAAAAGAAATCAAAATACCAAGAATAGATGAAATTATGTGAATTTGTGTGAAATTAGTTTAGCTTCAATTAATGATCATCAAAAAAACGAAAAATCAAGTATAAATTCTCAATTATCATCAGCACGATTAATTGGACAATCTTGTATAACTTTAATAGAAAAAAGTGAAGAAAAATTCTATGGAGTTATAGAAATGATTGAGAAATTACAAGACTAACAGTCTTGTAAAGTTAACAGAAAGTTAGTTTTAAAGTTAACAAAACTTGGAAAGTTAACAGAAGAATTAAAACAAAGGATATTGTAAAAGATGCATTTTTATTTTTAATTCACTTAATTTAATCAGTTTTATATATTAGAAATGTATAAATAATAAGGCTTTATATATAAGTAAAAAATTCAAATGGAAAAAGAGATAATAAATTAAAATGATGATTATTTTTTTTATATAATTGTAAATTGAATATTTTTGTATTTCGTTTTTGAAAGATTCTCAGAACTAAATGTTGAAGTGAGTAAAGTGGGTATGGTAATAAACTAAAATGTCAATTATTTTATTTATTTCTCTGATATTATCATTTTTTTTAAATCCTCCATATGTTGCTTTATTTTATTCATTTATCGTATGACCAATTATAACAGCTTAAGTTCTACTCAAAGATAATACAAAAAAAAATTTTATATAAACAGTAGTATAGTTTTATATAAACAATAAACAGCTGGTGGTTTTCCAAAAAAGCTTGTGAACACTTGACATTTGACTGGTTTATGAGCTAGTTGTTTATCCATAAACATGAGCTTGAAAACGTACTATTATGCATAATGTATTTGCTGAATAATAAAATCGGATGTGTACGAAATGTTCAACTGTGTGCGCATTTTTGTTTTATATATAATCTTATATATTATATATATTAGAAGTTCTTTAAGGAGTAGGAGAATCGAAATAAAATAAAAAGGTCTCTACTGCGCAGGACCTTAAATGCTTGTCAATTATAATTATAGATATATATATATATATATATATATATTATATATATATATATATATATATGAATAGTTTCCATATTTATGTAATGTATATGTAAATATGAGTTTGAACTCTCTAGGATCTTTAATTAAGAGTATATCATTATCTTTGTGAATATATATTGTATTTTTCAACCAGCGATAATTAAATAGGTTTTTTATAGCTCTATTTTGAATTATTTGCATTGCATCAACATTTTTCTTACAAGAAGTACACCACAACTGAATGCCATAGCTTAGATGATTATGAAACAGTACATAAAATATTGATTTCTTTATTTTTTTTGGCAATAAATTGGAAATTTAGTAGAAAACACCTGCAATTAACGAAAGTTTCTTGCTCAGACTTGATATGTGATTGTTCCATTTAAATGTTTCGTCAATCCAAATGCCGAGGTATTTGATTTTAGTCACTTTTTCTATTTCATCATTAAACATTTTTATGTAAATTAATGGCCCAGTTGAGTTTATTAACATATAACATATTTTTCTTCGGGTTGATTGTTAATTTTTGACCCACCATGTACTCTTCAAGTTTTTTTATTTCATTGTTCATGACATTTTCTAATTCGTTATGACTCGCTGCATGAAAAATAATACAAACATTGTCTGCGAATAAGAATAACTCTGCATTTATGTCTAATTTCTGTAAGTCGTTTAAAAACATTATGAAGAGCAATGGTCTAAGAAGAATACTTCCCTGAGGTACACCATATCTAACATTTTGCAGATAACTATTTTTTGATCCAATTTCTACATATTGTTATCAATCACTAAGATATGAATTGAACTAATTGTATTCAATGCCTTTTATTCCAAAACTTTGCATCTTTTTTAGTAAAATTTAATGTTCAACCGTGTCAAAAGCTTTTGTTAGGTCTATAAATAAAAACGATATCAAATTCTCTTTATCTTTTAAATTTTTAGCTTTGGTAATCATATCTATAACTGCTGTTACTGAGTTCGATTTTTTCCTGAAACCGTACTGCCTTCGTTTAAATATACATTGCCAAAATGTATATTCGTTTAAATACAAAATCAACGAGACATTTTGCTTATTTGGCTTAACGTAGAAGCTAAATTTTTTTTCGATAAAATACAAATTCCCGTATCAAAACAGTTTATCCCAGGACTGATATTATCCATCATCATATAAAATATACTTCGCTATTAAGAGTGTGAGGGTTTAAGTGGTATTCAGATTTGAGAAATATTAATATTGTGATATTGCAGCGGTTCTGGTTGAGGACGTCTATCGTTTACCACTTGTTATCGTTTGCTTTCTTTTATCACTCACTCTTTATTTTCAGCACAAATAAAATAAAAACTCTAATTTCTTAGCTAAGTACACTGGTTCGAGGGAGAAAAAAAACTTTCAAGGAATTAAAAAAACTTTACGATTGTTAGTTTGTTTAAACTTTAACTGTTATTGTTTCTTTTTACCTTTTTGTTTTTTTTACTCTAACTTTTATTTTCCATGTCCAAGCGAACTCATTCAGAATTTTTAATCAGATTGAATTTTTTTTTTTTGGTTTTTATGTATTTAATCCAAGGATGCATGAATATGCAGAAGGTATGTACCATTGTTAAGTTTTTTTTAAATTTTTACTATTTTTTTGTTTTATTTTACTGTTTAGGGAGTTAAAGGACCCTTCATAGAACAAAAAAAAAAAAATTAGTAACAAAATAATAATAATAAAAAAACATGAAGAATTAAGGTGGATTTTTTTTGTACTTAAAAATGACAAAACTTTTCTTAAACGTTTCCTATACAAACATTTTATTTGTTGTGGGGCAAATCCTATAAAACTACTATTTAATTTGAATGATTAGGGGGATAATTTTGAAACTAGATAGAAGGGTTATGAATTGTTAAAAAATATTTTTAAGTTAGTTTCAGCTGTTTGTAGGTTGTTAATTTTCAATTTAAATAAGAAATTCCAGTGGGTTAAACTTTTGATACGTATAGTTTTTGGTTAAAGTGTAAATGTTTATGATCGATGATAGGAGAAAAGCCAGACCATCGGATAATGTAAAAAGAACATACGCACTAATTAATTTGCCATAAATTTACATAAAAAAATTTTGCATAGAAGAAGATGTAATAAAATCGTAAATAATATGATTGATATGCTCGTATGCTGGAACATTGAAATCGGCGCAGCATACTTTGACAAATTAAAGATATTATTTTTGATTCTACAAACCAAACCAGTGCCGTAGGATTAGAAATTGACAAAAATACGAAAATTTATTTGAAGAAAAGCGCACCCTGAAATTAGGCGATCCGGTAAAAAACATAACACTAAATTTCTATAATTTTGAAGCAATCAGTTTAGCTTTACTAGTATACATATATGCCAAGATGACTCAGTAAATAATAAAAATGGTATTCTTCAGCACAAAAATAGTTTTCTACACACAAAAATCTCTCTAATTCCAAAAAATTAAACTAAATATTAAAATGAAGTATAAATGGAGTGTAGTCTAATCGATCTTAACCTATGGTTACGGAGGCTGGACAGTAACGGATATAAATTTAAAATATTCGAAAACCGACCCGAAATAAATGCGATGGTGAATAATAAACGAGCTGGAAGCGTCAATTTCAGAAAACCGACCCGAAATAAATGCGATGGTGAATAGTAAACGAGCTGGAAGCGTCAATTTCAGACTAAATTATTTGGGAAATAATAGACTAACATGAATAGGTTATTAAGTAAGGCTGAAAGATGATAGCATGTAAAAAAGATATTAATGGACAAGGTAACAATGAAAGAGCAACAGATATACTAACATCAAGGGGGCTAGACAAAGTCATGAACAAATCAAGAAAAATCGCAATTAATAGACGTAACAAAATTGCCCAAAATACAGAGAAGGGTGAAGAAATTTTTTGAATCATATTAAAACTTATCCCAAGTAGATAATGATGAAGAAGATTTGAAGCAAAAATCATATATGCAATGTTCAAAATTTAAACCAATGGAGGATTGTAACATAGCTTTTATGTTAGTAGCTGGATCGATCGATAAACCAAAAACCTGTATAAAATTGAAACTTGAAAACGTGTGCTTCCGAAATAGTGTATTATAATTTCTTTATGATATTCTACCGATTAGGCTATAGACATTTTTGATCCAGGACATTCTTTAATGTTATGTTAAGTAACTGCGATTCTGTGAAGAATGCTGTTCCTAAATAGTAAAGTCTATACTACGAGTCAAGCCTTCAAATTCTCAAAACAGATATTTAATAGATTTTTTTTCAATTTACATATTCAAAAGCAAATTTTATATAGGTGTTGCAGAACTGGGTACTAATCAGGTTAATTTTCCTACCAAAGATGTTAATTCTATTTTTGACATTTTAAGCAACTTTCGGTTTCTTTTGCGAACATGTTCGTAATGGCTTGAACATTTTTTTTTGTCGAATTCTAGGTATATCAACCCATTAGTCCTATACTTGAACTACAATCTATTAAAAAAAAAACTATCCGATGAGTTCGTCTGGACATGGAAAACAAAAGTTAAATAAAGATAGTACCCCTTCTTCAGTTGATAGATAAATTCAGCTTGTTAATCAAACTATATGAAGATCAACTAAAGTATAGAGTCATATCTAATTCAAACTGATAATTTTTAAGTTTGATTTGTATACCTAGAGCAACTTGTGTCTATTTAATTTTTGAATCAAAATTTTTCTACAAACTTTTAGCTTGTATCGGTCACTGATTCTGTTGCCAATACCAAACCGAGTCACCAAATATATTATAAGTAAGTATTCAAAACACATTTGAAAGCGTTCTATACTAGCTAGCTCACAATATTTTATACTAAGTTGGATAATTTCAATGCGGGATTAACATTTCTACTATAGCAAAGTTGTTAATATTTACTACTTGTCTAGGATCTTGTCATTGAAAAGATTATCCATTTTATTTGTAATTCTCACCACTTTTATAATCAAAAACATTTTTTATTTTTTCTTTTTTAATTTTTCATTTCTTTCACACAACGAATAGAATATATATACACTATATTTAGGATTGATTAATTCAAAGTTCGTACCAAAGAATTTTTCCGATGAGTTGAATCCCAAATTTCGATATAAAAATAGAAAAAAAAAAGACAAATACAAATCTATACATTTTTATTTTATATTTGTTTTTATTTTTTTTTTTTTTAGTAAAGAAGGCACGGATATAAAGGATAAGAAACTTAAAATACTATAAAAATTGTTGTTTGAAGATGAAGGCGAAATGATGATGATTTTTTTTATATTCATCTTTTTCAAATGAACTGAAAACAAATATTTACAATAATCGAACAATTTACTATATATCTCTCTCTCTATTTTTTTATCACCATCTCTCTCTTTTATTTTAAATTTGACAGAATTGAAATGATTCATCCACTATTGATTAAATAATACTTCAATCAGTTCATCAATGAATTTTTTTTCGAAGATCATTAACCCTTTCATTTGTTGTTGTTGTTGTTGTTGTTGTTGTTGTTGTTATTATTGTTTTATTAAATTAATTCGTTGATTAAATTTCAGTGCATCAAAATTGAATGAGTCAAAATTAAGTTTGAATATGAAATAAAAAAAAAAACTCGTATTAATGATTTGCATTTTAAAGAGGACACATTTCTGTTCTTAGAATTAAAATCAACGAAGCTTGTGTTTCATTGAGCACATCTATACACCTTTAAATAATAAGAATACACAAAAATGGTACAGAATAGAAGAGATGGTGTTGAATTTTAGACTTTTGGGTAAACAAAAAATAACTTTTTTTATTTTTTTTAATCACCAAATTTTTTAATGTATTCTATCGGTCTTTTGGGATCCATAATGAGTAGTTTTTGGTTTATTTACAATTTTTTGTTGTTGTTCTTCTTCTTTTTTTTCAATTCTAACAACTTTAACTTTTTAAAACAGGTAATTTATAAACAAAATACATTTTAATATTTTAAAGTATTGTCAAAAAACTTACAAATATTATATTCCTCTTTGCCCCTCCTTCCACCTCTTCGTCCATCAATCGAAAATGGGTTAAATACACATACTAACCCATCATATTATATAAATATTTTTAATAAAATGATAATAGTTTGTCCGTTCTTATCTTATATTTTTACCGTACGTTTGGTATCATTTTAAAATACAAAAAATAAAAAAAAAAATAATAATAATCTGGATAATATACTGTTAATAAAAATAAAGTGGGTGGGTTGTTTTTTTAGGGATAATTTTTTTTTCCCTACTATATTGAGTATACTAGATTAACCGAACACACATACATACATACATTCATATTGAATTAAGTGAAAAATTATCTTAATAATATAAACAAAGTTTATAGGTATATATGTTTCTATGTATTAATGTGTGTATGTGTATAGATTAGTCCCCTTCATATATTATAATATAATTATTTAAACCATTAACATAATCATATGTCCCAGTCCATCAGTAGATTTCTCACTAACAATTTACATTATCATTGGGATTATATTATATACGAGTAGAAAAGGATGATAGGAAAAATAAAAAAAAAAAAAAGCAAAAAAAAAAAACACAACAAAATTTTAATAGTTTGATTCTACTAGTATGAGATATGTCGGATACCGGAGACTACCGATGATTGGGTATTAAAAATTAATATTTTTGGATTTTTAATTAATTATAGGATATTGAAAGTTGAAAAAATAAATTTAGTTTTTAAGGGTCTAGCTGTGTGGTACTGTAGTATCGTTTACTTATTTTTTTTTTTTAAATAAAAATTGTTTTTTGTTTGTTACTATAAATATTTTGTTCGGTTTTAATTTCATACCTCCGTTCATACATCCGTTAAAATGTTTATTGTCAATTTGCTTTTAAAATCTTCTATTCATTGAAATTTGAAATAAGTTTGTAGTAAATTTGTATTGTATTAATATTATGTTGTGAACTACAGTGTGGCTCTTCATGGATTAACTATTGTCAATTAAAGTTGGATTAGTTACTTCTTAAAGCATTTGAACAGACCAAAGAAATAATACTAAAAACTGACAAGAAATCGCCGAAATTGCAAAACATTGGTCCAGGATAACACTAACGCGAGGTAGAGAATTCAGAGGCTAGTAGTCTAGCCTACAATATATTAGCCTACAGATAGAAGCAAAACTCCCGATCTAATATATTTCTTCGAAGAGGATATCAGCAAATTTCATTACTGTCGAGGAAAACTATGATTTGAACTCTGATCACTCAGCAGTACTTTTAAGGTTATATGAATCTGTGGTGAGAAAAGCTAGTAAGCCGTCCCTATGTAATCCATTAACAAAGTGGTGTACTTTTAGATCAAACCTAGAAGAATACATTGATCAGGATATTTCAATAAATAGCAAAGAAGAACTGGAAGAATCTGCTGAAAATTTTGTATAGCCTAACCAGAATGTTGCATGGAAAAGAACTAAGTTTTGCAAATCCAGAAAATTTGGATATAATTGAAGGCATCAGTGCAATAACCAGGTAAGCACGAAATCGAAAATGGACCTTCTAAACCTTAAACCTTCTAAAAATTAAAAACAAATATCTTTCTACAAAATTAAATTTTTATTATTTCAATAAACAAAAAACAAAACATTTACTTCCATAACATTAAAAAAATAACAGTTTAAATAACGGTAAAATGAAAATGAAAATCTGGACTTAACCTCTTATTGCCCCGAAATGTGAAAAATTTTATTATATCATAATCTCATAATCTGACTCTTCGTTCTTCTGAACTTCTGTTTTTTTTTGTTAAATTATTGTAGAATTGTATATCCATTTCAGGAACATATTTTGTGGCTAATAGCATTACATCGTCATATTAATTAGGATTTATTGGTATATTATTAGAATATAATGGCACTGCTAAAAATGGATCGCCTCATTTTTTCTCATAAAGCTATCAATGTAATGCTGAATGAAACTGATTACTTCATTTGGGCTCTTCTTCCCGATTGTTTCATCATACATGAACATATAACTTTTTTTGGTACTACATTCATAAATACAGAAATTAAACACCCATAACTGCCTTTTGTAGAATACGTCTCCTGATGATACTACACCGGTAGAGGCATATTTTGCTGAAGCTCAAAAGTTATACACTCCGCAGCTGTATTTTGTCGAAATACCATATTAGTTTATGCACGTAAATCGTCATAAAACGATTGAGCTTTTTTAAGATGTAGTTCTTTTTCAATAGAAAGTGTTTGTTTTTCTTGCTGAGATTCTCACGCTGAAATTTTTTTTTTCAGAACTGTCACATGTTTGACAAGTATCAGAACGAGGTGCACCAAAAGAAAGCTTAAAGTTTGTTAAAAAATATTCTCTGTAAAAATTATATTTTACTGTTGGTGAAGATCCAGTTTGAGTTATGAGATTAGGCTCATACTTATCCAAATACAGAGAATGTATTTTTTTAATACTCAAATCAGGATTCAAATATCTCGATTCGGTTTGGTTATAATAAGAAACACGTTTTGCAAAACTTCGAATGTGATCGTTTATATCTTTCAAAATGCAATCTGGCAATTTATTTTGGCGCTCTCTATATCGACCTCTTTTATCAGATGGAGTAGTAAGAAAGAAATACCACCTGACCGAACACCTAAGTTTTCATGTAAACTACACAAAAATATTTTGCATGTATATACGTAGTTTTGTGCAATAATCGGATAAGTCCCGGACTTAACTCCATTTTGCCCCGAATCATTTAAATAAACAAGTCCAATTTTGAAATTTATGTGCAATAATCGGATAATTCCAGTACTTACCTTATTTTTGCTCTGAATCATTTAAATCTATAACTTTATTTCTATACATTTCATACCTGGTTTTTACACCAAACGATGCGCATTTTTTTCAGTTTTTTGGAAAAAGTGGACTTATCTTGTTATTGCACTGATGCCTTCAATTTCTTTAGAAATATTATGGAAAATATAAAGCAAAACCAAAGAGAACGTGATAGCAAACACGTAATCCAACTGATAAAAATATCCTTAATTCTAGGTCTCAAGACTTAAAAAGAGAAATAAAGCAACTAAAAGAAGAGACAATGCGCAAAGCTATTTACAAAACCTATCTGCTACTAAACAAAGTAAATATTTACTCTGTAAAGCAACTAATAAGCTGAAAAGTCCCGATCGTGCATTCGGACACGTAGCGCTGGAAAACTGATACTTTCGCTGATCACCTCTATGAAACATTCAACCCAAATAATATAGAATCTGATATAGACGTAAATCTTGTAGAAAATATCCAAGTAGATGGGACAATGACGCATTTTAGAAAAAAGGAAATAATAAAAAAAATTCAAAGCTAAAAATCAAACAAGCCTCCAGGGTTCGATTTCATCACAGCTGATATCTTAAAGAAACTTAATGGTAGTAGCTTTAATAATTCTAACTAAAATCATGAATGCAGCACTCAAGTTAAAATTTCTCCAAAGTATACGGAAAACTATTAAAGCTGTCATAATTCATAAGCCAGGAAAACCCCCAAACGACACCAAGTCCTACAGACCAATTTCATTGTTACCAGAAATCTCTAAGTTGTTTGAAAAACTATACTTCTTAAAAGAATGCAACCTGTGATTGAAAACGGAATCATTATGCCAGATCATCAATTTGGATTTAGAAAACGACATTCGACTGTCCGAACATTGGAATAAAAAAAAAATAGGAAGAAAAATGCATCTGCTTTTCAGTGTTTTTTTTATATTGCGCAAGCCTTTGACAAAGTATGGCATGAACTGCATATCTACAAGCTACGTCACTTGACCCTCGAATTATATACCGATCTGATTTATGCAAGGAGAAGATTGATCTACACAATATACACGCAGGAGTATCCCAAGCTAGTATACCGGGGCCCCATACTATATTTAATGCTGATATTAATAGATATCTCAGAATCCCTTTCATAAAAGACGAAATAAAAAAAATGGCTATAAAAGTCATCCTTGTCAACATGTCAATGTCAAAGTTTCACGTTTAGCTGACAGTCAACACTTTGTTGGAAGACTTAAGGGGACGAAATCGTCCGAACTGTTTTAGGATAATTTTTTTTATCTTACAATAGTTCCTAATGAAATTGCGTCTGATCAAAGATATCTGAAGTAATAGAGCCAAAATTGTATCAATGGTCAGTCATAAAGACTAGTTTTAACAAATGGATGAGAGTTTTTAGTGCGTTAAAATCTGCACAGTTTTTCACTTCGTTCTTCCCCGGCACATAGAACAGATTCAGAAGGTTCTTTTGATAATTTTCTTCTGTTTGAAAGAAAAAGCTTTGATGATTGGCAAATAGACAGCAAGATAATTCTATAACGACAAACCAACTAAAAACAAATCATTTCTCCCTATTTGAAAATGTTTATTACTTTAGATTAATATTAAAACATGGCAAAGTATATATATATAGCGAAATCAGCCGCTAATTAAGTGTTGCTCATTATTGCTCATTGCAGTTCATTAAAATAAAATTGAATCAAAAATTGTCTTGAGTATAATTTGTTTGTAAATATTCTTAAGAGACTTTATTTTGGTTCTTCAGCTTTAAGTAATGGAGGTCAGTTAAAAATTATGCTTACCATTATAAAATTACGGATTAAAATAGAATATGGAAGCAAATATATGATTTTGCTGTTTCAGATAACATCACGCATCCTCTTTTATACATCATTTCTAACTCTCAAATTAACATTCACTTCAGCAACCTATTTGAATGATTGAATCTTTGTGAAGTAAAGCTGATGGGGGGAAAAACTGAACATGAAAGGTAAGTGCACCTGATGGCTTATCATCTCTATCTTAGCAAACGATAATTGGTTGAATTCTATTTGATAAAAAAAATATGTTATCTAAACTGCAAATAAAATATTCGCACGGGGTAGGCTACATCCTATATAGGCATATAACGCCTGTTACAGCAAACATTAATTTTATGGGTGAATTTTCGGAAAATTTCATGCGATCACAAGACAAAGATCATCATGTTTTTCTGCTTCTTGATGTACCGAAAGTGCTTCTAGTATTCAAAGTAAATTAAGTAAGTACTTATAATTTTAAGTGGATATTTGCTTACTTAGAGAATTAAAAATTTTTTGTTTGTCTTTTACCTGAATTACATTGGGCTTGACTATCCAAGAATGGGTAGATAAATAAATAAAAAGACGACGAACAGTACAAATAGTAATTGGTTATCAAGAAGCAACTAAATTAGTCACTCTATTTGTCGTATTGGTCATTTTTATAGTAGTAGTTATATTGACAATATATGGGTAGACTCAACATTAATAGTTAAGTATAGATAATTCGTCTAATTATTTCAAAGAATTATGTAGCAAAATCACTTCCTTATTTAAGAAGATGAACCGATTAGAAAATAAAAAAAAATTATTTTTAAATTTCTCTTATTGTGAAATAATTTTCCAAATTTAGGTATAGGAAAAAAAACATAACAAATAGAAGAAAAAAAAAGTGAAAGGTGTTACAAACCTATTTGCAATTGCTTCTTATATTTTCAATTTTAGTTTTCTATGTTGCATAAATAAGGCAACTAGCTATATTATTATTATTTTATTTAATAACAAACATAAAGAGTGCGAAAATATGAGTGAGAGTGAAAGAGAAAAATAAAAATTAACTTAAAAGTTAAGCGATAGAAATAATATATACATATCTACATTGAAATTTACTTCATTTATGATATCTGGGGACCAGCCGTACTGAATTATACTAATTATCGTTATTATTATTATTATTATAAAATTATTTTAATTATAATACTGAAATAATGGCCCCTGGAGATACAAAAATTTGTTTTATTAAACACACACACACATTCACACGCACACTATTTAATATACATATTTGAATGTTATGTAAACTGAAATAGAAATTCGGTTAAGTGAATCGTGATTCGTGAAGTATATTCTATTTGTTTTGTGAATTAATTAAAAATAAAATGGGTGTGCGTTTATTATTTAAATAATAAAATTGACTTTGGTTAATGAAATGCGTACCCATAATATGATGATGCACTTGTTATATAGATAATGGAATAAATTTGTTTAATATATAGGTATGAAAATTTAGTCTGAATATTGCAAAAATTTTTTAAAGAGATTTTTTCAAAATATTTTTTAATATTTTAAATTTAATATGAATTAAGTTCTAATTTTAAATTACTTGTAGTAGATTCAGTAAGCATATTTACTTCCAATTTATGATTTGATTAAGAGAAATCTTTCAATGTGACGAATATAAAATTAATAATCAGATTAATCGGCTGCGAAATATAGAAAATTTATTTTTAAATCCCAAGTAGAAAGTATTGGAATTCATTATTTTGCATCAGATTAAGGGTGTTTCCGAATCTCTCGCACTTGCACTTGCACTAAACCTGTCAAATCGCACTAATGTTTTTTTTTATTTTCACTTTTAATAAATTTAATTTTGCAATCTCTAGTGACCACTTGACAACAAATCAAGTGCGATTTGACAGGCTAAGTGCGAGAGGTTTCGGAAACGCTCTAAGTCCTGAAAATAATTTTCAATGCTTAATTGTTGGTTATTGTTGATTAAAAAAATTTATAAGACCTATTAGTATTTTATTAATCGTATTTTCCGTATGAAAAGCTATACGGAATCAGTTCCTAAATAAAATTAAGACTTCTGTTTGTAGACGAAAGCTTGTCACATTACTTATACAGTATATCATCATCATTATAATATAGTCTTTCATCATCTGACGCAATTAATTAAACACCGATCCTGTTAATAATAAATAAATGAGTACTACATATTAATCAAATAGCCTAGTTTCTTTCTTGCTATTTGGTTTTAAAATTTTTAATAAAAAAAAAATATTTTTATGCAATTTATTAACTTTCAACATTTTTTTTAATTAGATCTTATAACTCACAGATGAATTTTGAACATTTCAATACAAGTTATAGAATTAATAAAGTAGTCTAACATTACATATGAGGGTTTTAGTAGTTTCGGAAGGATGAAACATCCCTCCAAATAGATCAAACTAAACATTTCATTCCGTTACATTCAGATGTGCTTATATAATTATGCAATAAACTTTTTGTAGTTACAAATCAGTTGACGGTCGAAATTGATATAGGTAATCATAATTATATTTAATCTGTAAATTGCAAAAAAAATGTTACAAATATCTAAAACCAATTCACAACCGATTTCATTATTATTCTTCTAAATGATAGATATTTAAAAGGAGACGTAGCGAAAATAAATATTTATTAAGATTGTTTTAATTTTCAATAAAAATTTCAATTTAATATTTCACCTCATTTGTAAGTGTACAAATATATTTATCAAATCCAACAAAATTTTTTTTTGATGGAGAGTTCTATTTAAACGCGACATCTGAAAATCTATTGTACTTCCGGTTGCTATCTTTATACGTTGAACAGAATGAGCGCAGTAATCACGCAGTCATCGCGCAGAAATACTACTTTGAAAGTTGAAACATATGAAAACATATGCAAATGCACAGAATGAAACGTTGTCAACGCAGCCATCGCGCAGAAGTTGAAAAAGTTTTAACTTCAACGCAGAAATTCTACGTTGACAACTAATAAAAATATTTTTTATTTGAATGTGTATTTAAAAGTCAAATTATTGTATGACTGTAGTACAACACATTAATACAAATTGAATTGTTTTTTTTTAAATAATTTCCATATCATGTAATCAAATCATAAAATCAATTTTAAAATAAAAAAATTTAAGCGGCACAGCTCAGATATAATATAATAAATAACATATATTTAACATTTATTAATTTTTTTTAAAGTTTATTTTATAAGAAAAAGTAAACAAAACAATGTCAGTTAACGCTTTCAACGTTTTGCATTCTGTGCACAAAGTTAGATTGCTTCGTTTTTGGCATTTAGAAACTTTGTTGGTTGCGTGATGGCTGCGCTCATTCTGTTCAAGAGGTTAGAATTTCATATCTATGTCCATAATATTATTGCTTTGATGTCGATTTTAGAATTAGGCAATGTGTATTCCTGGAAATAGTTATATCTTTAAAGTACAGAGTTTCTTATTTTCACCAGAATTTCACCAGAATTAAATTTAAATTTAATTTCTTTTTTTGGTTTCAATAAACTATTACGTATAATAATTACGAGGTTGTTGTCTAAGATAAATCAACAAAAATAGTACCGAAAAAACAAAATATAGTACCAAGGATAAGTTGAAATGATAGAAAACAATAGTTTATAATGAAATTGAGTATAAATACTACTTATAATTTATTTTACGAAGCATCCTAGTAGTAGTAAACTGATAATTAGTATGACAAATATTTCAATAGATCTAAAATTGCTCAAATTAGTGTTCCGACAACGTACAATCCTAAGGAATCTAATTTCGAAAGTATAATTTATGACAAATATTATTAACTTTATAGAAAATATAATTGAAGTGTAACTATCAATCTTAGTTACTTATTTTCAACAGGTAGTAGCAGAGTATTTTACTGCTATATGAGTAATAGGAAAAAATTAAGCATCCCTATAATTGCCCTGATTTTTATTTCTAATTACAGTTCATGAAAATTCTATATTTTGAAATTGTAATTGTGTGGACAATCGAAATATGTTAAGTCATTACCGAAAGTATTCCAATTTTTACCAGTAAGATCCTGTATCAATTTGACACTTCAATTTGATAGCTGGCATTTAGAACATCATGAAAGTATAATAATTTATCAATTTTATCTCTAGTTTACGGATAATATTTATAATAGTCTAATAATAGATCACTTAATTAACATAATTGTTTTTAATAGTGTTACCAGTGTTTAATTTAATTAGTGTAATAAAAATTAAAATTAAGAACCATTGAATTTTTAAAACTTTTGCAAATTCCAATAAAGTCGCGTGCCTTTTTAAATTAATAAAACAATAATAAAAAAAAAAAAACTACAACCAAAACATTTATAATTTTTATAACATTATTGTTTCAATTTATGTTTCTATTCTTATATGGTTTTTTTTTCCCAATGAATAATTTTCTAAACAAAGATTGATGGCCTTCAACACAACACAAAGCAAGTTTAAAAGTTCAATTTCACACTGCATTTATAACACAAACCAACCAACAAAATGCCACTATTATTATTGTTTTTACTTTTACTTTTAAACAAATTTTCGCTGTCAACATAATTCCGCTACTCTTTTGACTTTTTATTCAATTGTCATTTTTTGTGTTGTTTTTATTGTTTTTTTTTTATTTTGTTTTAATTTTTTCAGACTACTCACTTTAAAATTGGTTACAAAAATTAATACGAAAAATAAAAATTAAAATAATGTAACTACAAATTGGTTACAAAATGTGAAGAAGTATAGAAGGTGACGGAGAAAGACAAGGATGGGGGAAAGAAAGATGAAACAATGAGTAATTATTATCATGTCCAGATATTAAAAATAATTTTGTTAATTTGAGATGAAATTAATAAATGAAAAATCTGAACTGTATAAGTCTCGGTATATTATTATGTGACCATTCATTCATTTATTGTTCCTTCCTTTATTGTAATTTCCATTTGAGAGAATGAAGTCTTTTTAATTTGATTCCAGTGAAATAAACAAATTTTATGTTTTTTTATTTTTTTGTTTTTTTGTTTTTATTTTATTCTCCAACAAATTCTCTAAATTATTTTAAATTAATAATGATGGAAGATAATAATAATAATAATAATAATGATGATGATGATGATGATGATGATGAAGTTGATGATGACAATAACAAAATGATGATGATGAATCTGATAGTGGCGTTAAATTACAATAACAAGAACATGTATGTATGATGGGATTAATTATATTATTGTCTATAAAATTGATTTTAATTGCACTAAACTATGGCAACAGCTTAAAATAACCACGAGGCTTTTGTTTTCTAGAGTTTTCTATTTAAAACATTTTTTTTCCGCTTTTTTTTTTATTTCTTTTTTAATAATTTAAAACTTTTGTAAAATTTTGTATTTTTAGTTTTATTTTAACTCAACTAAAATTAGTCCTCATATAATTATTTTACGAGATATATTTGAAAAATTTATCAAATCCAAATGATAGACATTTTATGGTCATTCAATAATAATTTTTTATTACAATCGTAGTACAATAGAATTTGAATATAATTGGTGGGGTTCAGTAGCATTAACCGGTGAATTTTAAATTCATTTTGGATCCATGTATACCATGGATCTGTTCACTGAACGCAATTCACCACAAAAATTTAATGCAATGCTAGCGCCATCACCGGAATATATAGCAAGTACTCTTAAAAATAAATTAAATTTCAATGAAATATTATCAAACATATAATTTATTTTTTTATAAATCTTAATTTAAGTTTTATTTACATAATTGTAAATTATTGCAATTAATACGATATGTAAATTATTACTAAACATGTTTGCTTTAAGATTAGTAGATTAGATTTAAATTTTAATTATTAATGTATGAATACTAATTATAAATAGTTTTATATGAACTGAAATAAAATAATAAATAAAAAATAAATAAAATAAATCTGCCTCAACAATTTCAATTTTAACACAAATTCAAAAAATAAGGGCGATTTAAATTTAAAAACTTTCATACAAAAATAATATCAACATTTAATTTTTATGACAGTAGATGTCACAACGTTCAACATAAAACTTTTGTTATTGTTTTTACGTAAAAAGTCAGATGCATGAAATGTACTAGAATTTTTTCAGATTTATTTTCATTTACCAGGGTATATTAACCGGTATATTTACCGCACCTTTCAGTATACAGATCCATGGATCCATTCAGATCCCCAGGTTAATGCTACTGAACGCTACCAATGACTTCCTTAATGAATATTAAAGTCCATTTCTGAATGCAGCTACCTATGCATGCAGAAAAAAATGTTCTTGGCAATAATATAACAGAATGTAAACGGAAAATGTATGGTGCTATACACCACTGAGTTTAATTTTTATTTATTTCTTCTATAGATTATGTCTTTAACAATGATTGTTGTAATTTGCAGCTTCCTACTGGACTAAGTGATCCATTTTTCTCATTATATCTATCTCTATGGAGATATCTTGTCCATCGGAGTTCATTTGATTTGTATATGATTTTTTAAATCTGATATAAATTTTTTGTGAGTCATTGTGCCCCCCATCCCTTCGATATGATTTCTACGTTTCAGTATTTTTTAGTATTTATTCTGGTCTTGTTGTAACTCTTGCATTCTGTAGTATTTGTTACAATTTGTTGAATACGTCATGCTTTATTGATTTTAACCTAATTGACGCTTCTCATGTAATTGTTTCACATAATTTCACGTGTGGCGGATTTGAAGTCAAGATTTATTCATTTTGTTTACTTTTAAATTTCTTTATGATGTCATTTTCGTGTCAGTGTATTCGATCTGCATTCAAAATTTGAAATTAAGAAACAATTTACATTACGTAAATGAACTGTTCAGATGACCCTAGTAAAATATATTGACAAAAAAAAAAACCGTTTTATTTTTTTAATTGGATCCAGTCGTTTGTAAGGCCCCATAAGTGTTGAAAACAGTAATTTAGAAATTTTATTGTCTTTTAGCTAATGTTGTGGAATTGAATTTGAGTATAGAGAGTGTTGATAGTAGATTAAAAGTTTTGTAAAATTTTTTTTTTTTTTATATGAAATTTTGAAAATTTTAAACAATATTTAGGTATACTGTTCCTTAACAAATAAATGGGGGCGTTGTATTTTATTTGATCATTTTTTGCTTTTAATTTTTTTTAAATTTATGATACACTAACAAAAATGGGAAGTTAGTAGATTAGAATAAAAAACACCTACAAACATTTTTTTTTTTTAAACTGACCAACATTTTGGTTTCATATTTTTTTTTTTCGGTTTTTTTTTTTTTTTACTAAAAATGGTAATTTTATGAAATTTTGTAAAGATTAGTTATTTTGAATTTGAATTTTTATATTGATAAGAATAAATGAGGCGGTTAGAAGAAAAAAGTGCAGCGTAGCGTATTTTTATTTTATTATAGTAAATCGATAATATATTATAGGTATTAACACAGGGAAAGAGCTAGAGAGATGGAGTAAAGGGATTATTAATTTTGAGTATTTGAATAACAGTTGTTGAAAGATATTTTAATTTGCAGAAAAATATCCACCGTTATTACTTGAATTGCTGTAATTACTATTAACGAATGTATAAATAAAAGTTAATGAAACTAAATGAAATAAAATGTAAAATTCGTTAAATTTCGTTTCAAATGAACTTTTTGTAAATAATTTTTCATTTTTGCAAACTGATCGCAAGATAAAACTGTGTTTAATTATCGAGACATATCAAATGTTAGTTATATGCGAAAGGGTCCTATTGGCTTGCTTGGAGCAAAATAAATTAAATTAAATTAAATTGAATTAGTTATATGCGACTGTTTCTGTAATAACGAATTTGAGGATTGAAGAAAAAGAAGAAAATCACATACCAAATATTACAAATTAAGTAAAGTTTTAATAAAAGCAATATCCCTTGCCCTCAATGTCAGTCTCTCAAGTAATTGTAGAGTACACGGGCTATTTCACTACCATGCGACAGAGTAAGCAAAACTCATGTACTCACTTTAAACGTCAGTTCATGTATACTCATATATACTTAATGTATATTGAGTGTATACTGTCAATCAGGGTTACCATCACATGACAGAATTTTCATTTGCCTGTATTTCAGTTGATATGAACTTTGATTTTGAATCCAACTATAAAATCTCTCCTAACCCAGAATCTCGCATATACATATATTCATTCCATATATAAATAAACATATATATATATATAATTTATATGTATATAGATAATATTTATCGTATTCAATATCCGACATATTCCGTCAAATGGAATGCAGGAAAATGAAATGTAGGCAAAAGAAATACAGGCATATGACACGCTCCCGCCAATCAATATTATGACAGTTATTCGGACATCGTTCTATTTTGCTGATATAAAATTTGTTCTATGATTTTAGATTTAAAAAAAAAATGCATATAGAGGTTTGTTTTTTAACAAATAGTTATAGCCCGATAAATATTTTAGTAGAGGAGAAGTCTACAAGAATTTATATTTTGCAAATAGGCATTTATTTTAATCCTAATAACTTCGCTGATTTTATAAAATATTCTCACTTTTAAATTATGAATAAAGTCTCCAAAAGGCTACCTAAACCAAATTGATATCACTTACACCAACGACGTGAAATGAAAACCCACAAGAAAGCCAAATGAGATAGCATTTAATTTTTTTTAGCAATGTATCGGCTCTTAGTCATAATTGAAATTTATATGAATTTAATATGCAATAACTTCGTCAACCCACTGAATCGTTTAGGGTTTCAAATTGTATACATTAATTTGTTATTAAAACACTGTACATAAGCATCTTAAAACCCTGATGTAATAACTTTTAAATATATTGTTTTGACCACAAATTGTACTGACCTTATGACACTGCACAGCTATTTTCTCATATATCACATTTAAAAGAACTGATCAAATTACACAAAAGTTTTTTGTTTTTAATACTCGTTATTTTTTACATTATTAGTAGTAGAAAATTATTTTATTTTATGTTTTTCAATTGTGTAGGTTTTCATTACAAATCAGGTGATTAAATTGACAAGTGACAAATCGTTGGCGTCATCCAAAATTTAATTTTTGTTTTTCACTACATTGAAAACAAAGTAGAAACAATAAAAAAAAAAAAAAAAAATTAATGAATATTTAATTTAAAGATTTATTTAATTCCAAAATAAGAGTATAGTTACAATAAATTATCTAATTTTTTCTATTTTTTTTTTTTAACATTTGACTTTTAAAATAGGTTAGGTTTTCATTATTTGCACTAGATAGCGTTCAAGTATATAACATTAACATATATATCATATTTTATATTGTCAGTAGCAACAACGGTAACCACAACTAAAATTGCATAAATAAACAAAAATAACAACAACAAAAACAACAAATTTATCATTAATATCTTTACCTTACCTTAATTCTATATAGACTACTGTTAGTCGCCACGCGAATCGTTTAACAATATTGTCGCCGTCTATATGAAATTTTTCTCAATTTACCTTTCTGACTGATTCTGTTGTGTGTGTGTGTGTTGAAAATAGTAAAAAATTAAATAAATAAATAAAAAAAAAATTACACACAAAAATGGCAGATAACCTGTATGTAATAAAAACAAACGAAAAAAAAAACAAAAACAAAGATAAAAAAATGAAAATTCAAACAAATTTTTTTTTTTTGCTGCCAACATTTATTTTCAAACATATATCATTTCTTGGCGCTTTCTTTAAATAACGCTCATCTTTGTACTAACCGTACCTACGTACATAACATGAATATTAGATTTGTTAAATGTTAATAGGAGCATAAAAAAAATATGAGCGTTGCCACGCGTTTTACTACTTGCCATATACTACTTTGTTATTCTGTTAAACAAAAATTCATCTCACTGCAATCATTAATCTGGTTTTTTATGTTTGTTATCATTTACTATTAGCTCTCAGCCGATGGCATACAACAGCGAATGGTTTTCATCATATTACATTATCTAGACAAATTATGTTGCTATAGAAGGGATTCTCAAACTGATTTTGAAAAATTAGAAAAATTGTATAATATGTATTCTATTTTCGTTAATAAATGGAGGACTTTGAATACTCTGCTATTATATTGTAGTATATTTGGTATATGAAGTATATTGTATAGAGTAACTTCGAATTCATAATAGCATAGTTCAATATTATCGAATGTGAATACAACTAATTTCAAGATTAATTGAAAAACATAATAAATGTTTTATTGCGTTACACACCTTGTATCTTGCATTTTATACAATGAATCATGCATCATGCATCATGCATCATGCATCATGCATCATGCACCATGCATCATGCATCATGCATCATGCATCATGAATCATGCACCATGCACCATGCATTATGCACCATGTACCATGCATTATGCACCATGTACCATGCATCATACATCATGCACCGTGCACCATGCACCATGCACCATGCACTATGCACTATGCATTATTCACTACGCATTGTTAGGATTGGTCTAAAATATCATGCTTTTTACCTTACTGGCTCTGCTAATTTATTTGTTCTTCCACGTAATTACATGTAATCAGCAAATCATTCCAACGCCATGCCATATGCACAACTCTTTTAGGACTGTTCTAGAATCTCATGCTCTATAGATTTTTACGTTACTGGCTCTGCTCATTTATTTGTTCTTCTACTTTTTACTACAGACAATCATCTAATATTCCTAGTGCTAAGGGCCATGAACTGTGTACAACACTTTTAGAACTGTTCTAAAATATCATTTTTTATATATTTTTATCTTACTGGCTCTGCTCACTTATTTATTTTTCCCCATTCATCATTAGTTATGCTATGATACTATACTAAGAAAAACTCGAAGAGACCTTTATATTTGAAAGAACAGTAATCATCTGAGTTCATCTCCCTTCTTACCTGAATTATAACATCTAATGAATAAAACTTTGAAACACACTGCTTCATAATTCTTATCAATTTATCAAGAGAATATCTTCTTAAATTTTCAAAAAAAATCTTTTGAATGGAGACTTCATTATCCACTTGAACTATTTAAGTTATTTAAGTTGGTGCAGCAGTCTCAAGTGCATTTTTTTTTTACATTTGCAATTACATTTGCACCTCAGCTGGTAGCATAAAAAATTATTAATATTATAAAAAATTGCAATGGTAATGGTTATTTTTTTAAGTTATGTTTAAAAATATTGCCACAAAAACTTCATGATTAATTCATTACATTTTGTACATATTTAACTTAGTTTCTAGGAATTGATTGCTTCTTAAAATTAATATCACAAATTAATATTTTCGATTCCTGATTAAGTTCTTGATTTTGCAAGTTGTTGTATTAAACCAGTTTTTGATTTAAATGTGCTTAATGTGTGCCACATACAAATGAAAGATACTCATAGAGTTTAAATTGTAAATTGTTAAAAGACAAAATGTTAAAAAGAAGCAAATTCTAACCTTAAAGTGGTGGTGGTGTGTGCCTTAATTTAGAAAAAAATTATTTTTAAATGAAACGCATTGAAGTGAAAATGAAATTTCGATTGAAAAAAATTACAAATTTTTATGTTTTGTTGAATTTAGTGAATGAATTGTTAAGTAATTATTATTCTTCTTCTTTTATTGCCTATTCAAAATAGAAAAAACCGTTATATGATATTAACAGCGATGTCCTGATAGATGTTTCGATCCGTTGCTGAATGAATTAAATCGCCAATGTTGGTGATGCCTGTCCAGCTTCTAATGCTATAAAATACGACCTAATTTCGAATACAAGTCAAATATATTCACTGATGCATGTTGAGCCGCGTTAAATTTTTGCGTGATTAATCGACAATTATAATGAGACATCTCCTTTGTACCACTTGAAAATCGTCGTATTGTGATAGCACTTTTCCCGTTTTACAGATATCGCGTAGGTTAAGAGACTAGCTCAGACCAAATGAGAACTTTAATTCCACCTATTAAACTATAGAGGAATAAACACTATGTTTCACCCTTACATAGAAATACGTTTTTGAATGTGGAACCAAACGTTAATCCCACAATGCAAAAATATTACCCATATACAATAATCAAAAGTTCAAGACAAGTATTAGTAAATTAAAATTGAAGGACTGGCTCATTCTTTCAGCACTACAACTGAACTCATCAGTAAATATTATAGTGTTAAATTTATCTATACTATTCCTAGTTTGAATTTGAATGAATTTAAGACTCATATATAAATTTAAAAGAACCCATTCCAATATGTGAGTTATAAAAACTAAATAAAATTTCCATTTTAAAATGCCCCTACGGATCTGCGTACGGAAATGCCCCTAATCTTTTTACCAGTCCAAGCTGGGCATTTCTGCATAAACTTAAAAAGCTGATCTTGGGATAAACTTTTTTTTTTCAGATAGAAGAAAATCATCAAACGATTCTTCTACTTCTGTTCTATGTGCTGGGGAAGAACGAAGTGAAGGATTGTGCTGACTTTAAAGCACTAAAAACTCCAATTCTTTTGTTAAAATTAAAACTAGTATTTAAGACTAGCCATTAATACAATTTTGTCTCTATTACTTCAGATATTTTTGATCAAACCAAATGCCATTAGGATTTTCTTTTACATCCACAGTTCGAACGGTTTCGTTCGTTTAAGTATTCTAACAAAGTTTTGACTGTCAGCTAAACGTGAAACTTCGACATTGACATATTGAGAAAGACCACTTTCATGACGTACAGCCATTTTTTTTATTTCGTCTTTTATGAAAGCGATCCTGCGATATATATGAATGTCAGCATTGCGAATAAGCCAAGGGGCATTGACAATGTTTCGCAATACTTTGTTTTAGAACCTTTGAATATTTTGAATATGTAGTTGCTTAGCACAAGCCCATATTTCAATACCGTATGCTCAGACTGGCTTTAATATTCGATTGTAGATCAAAACTTTGTTCGATTGTTGTCAAAACCAGGGGGCATTGACAATGTTTCGCAATACTTTGTTTCGGAACGTTTGAATATTTTGAATATGTAGTTGCTTAGCACAAGCCCATATTTGAATACCGTATGCCCAGACTGGCTTTAATATTTGATTGTAGTTCAAAACTTTGTTATATGTCGAAAGCGTAAATGTCCGCACAATTAGCTAATAAAAATGTTTGTGATTGTGTTCCAGTTCTTTCAGTTCCAGTGAGCGATCTAAGCTTTGCGATAAGCGTCATATACTAAGATATTTTTCAGAATTTTAAAAAACAAAAATATTGATATCCCTTCATTTAGATTCATTTCAATTTGGATTACTTGCAATCGCATGTTTATAAAAATATTGTATTATGTTTATTAGGAAACGAAGAAATCATTTGCCATTTTCATTTAATCCATATAATATGCTTCAAAGTCTTTCATCTCTTGGTTATTCAATTAACTGGTCTCTTTTGGAAACTATTCCAGAGTCAAAATTGATATATTGTATACAAATGGGGTTGCATAATACAAATATATTGTAGGCAAGTTAATTGAAACTTGTCTAGGAGTTGCGAAATATGGTATTAATGTTCACTTTGAATTTTTATAAATTAAACAATTAAAAAATATTCCTTCTTGGGACCACATTCTAAATTCTGACTATAAACGAATTTCCATAACTATATTGATATTTCCACGGTGTGGGAGTGGGCATTTGCACCCTACCGCGTTCGACGGAAATGCTTAAGTGTTGGAAGTAGTGATTTTAGTTCATTCGAGCATGTTTCTACTTCCACGAGATATCTATAAAATAGAGTTAGTGTGCTCCAACGATATGACGATAACTGAATATCAATCAAATTAATTTCAAACTCACTCAAGTCCATTTATAATGAATTAAATGAACATTTTTGAAATTTTTCAAAAAGCCTGCTTAATTTGAGCAATTTATAGAAAGTCATGAAGTGTGTTTTTGTTTTTTTATTTGGATGAAATGTTTATACAATAGTAGAAAAGATTATAAATAACAAAAAAATTCTGCGAATTCATAAATTTCATATATCGAAAATTACCGAAATAAATTACAATATAAAAATTAAGTCAGGTATAGGACACCCACCGATACTTTGAATCGATCCGTTGAATGCGCAAAAATAGGAAAAAAACCACAACAGTATGACTTCATCATAATATCAATTAATGGTATATCAGAATTATTTTGACCTCTTGATTTTTGTAATTACTATAATGTAGATTGGATATTTTTTGTTTTTTTTTTTTTGTATCATCCAAATTGTTAATAAATAACTCAAAATTACATTGTTAGCTCCAATCTCATGTCAGCGCGAATGAGGTAATAAATTTTGTGCGAAAAAAAAAAATAAAATATATTTTTTTTTCTGTTATTATTATTTTTGTTTTTGTTTTTAAGAACTCAAAAGTAATTTCTTCTTTTTCAACAACGATATAAAACCCAGAGTAGTATATATAGTAGTATACAAATAAAGAAAGGATAATGGAGCTCTTATTTAACGATTACGGAAGAACAACAAATCCTTATAAAGGTTAAATATATGAGAGAAAACCCAACATTTGAATTTATTTTGTATTTTTTATTTTGAATTTTTTTTTTTCTTCTTACTACTATATTATAAAGCACACATGTACCTGTTATTGTGATTAAAAAAGTCAATGATCCTTGTAAAAATTGTTTATGATTTTTCATATTATGAATTGAACTAACAACAACGTGGGATATGAAATGTAAAACAGAGAATTATTATTAAAAAAAAAAAAAACACAGCAGAATCCACTATATTCACCACCACCACCATATTTATGAAATCATGCAAGTTTATTTCTTTATTTTTCTGTTTATTTTGTGTTTTTTTTTTTTTTTTTTTGTAATTTTTTACTATTTATATCCTTCATATTTTCTGTAAGACACAACCAGATGACGACAAAATTATTTGATGATGTTATGAATCCTTATAAATCGAAATACACTTGGGGAATAAAAAAAATAACATACACCATATATAAAAAATAAAAAAAAATATGTTTATACACACATGCACACACACACATGTAGATATGGGAAAGGAAAATGCGAAAATGTTGAACAAATATAAAATTAATGTTGCTAAAAGTTTACTTTGCCAAAAACGAACAAAGCAAACAACAAATAGAAAAACAAAAAAATAAACAAAATAAAAATAACAGAAAAAAAAAACAACATAAAAATAATAATCATTATAAAAAAAAAAGTAAAGAAATATATGAACTGCGGTTTTGGTGTCTTTAGTGGGTAAAAAAAGCGTCCCATCCCAATAAACATTTTTGATCATAGGTCTAATAGGAGTTTTATCGTATCAAATACATTTGAAAATGTTTTGTGTGGAGTAATGGTATGTTTTTAATCTTGTTTCAATTTTCTAAGACTCAATTTGTTAAATTTTTCTGTAAACGTTCTAGACGTAATCTGCTGGCTAGCTATATTTCATTTCTAATTACTACCCTTTATTTTAATGTTGTTTAGTTTTTTAAACTTATTAAACAAATATACTACAATTTTACAAATATACTGTCAGATTTATGCTTAGAGCAAGCACATCAGATGCCCATTACTAGACGCAGGCCTGCAGGTGCAGGATGCAATAACTCGCTAGGGTTAGTAAATCACCGCCACCTTTGATCTAAAAGTGAACTATCTGAAAGTAGAACTAAACTAGATACATGCTGTAGAAGGGTAAAAGTCTTAAGTTAATACCTATGTTAATAGCTATATATTTATTCAAAACACTACCAAAAGTTAGGCCGAAAGTATCAAAGCTAAAAAGAACAACAGTTGTTAGTTAGTTTCAGTTGAACGTACATTAAAACGTAATCGTTTTTTAATAGTTAAAACACTTAGTTGCGATCATAAGAACTAGAGTTTTGAAATTACTTCACGGAGCATTGTAGTGATTGGCTCGAATATACCATATTCAGCAGGGTGGAATGTGGGAATGTGGAACAGCTCAACGGTTCTGAGATTATTCCGATTGGATCTATTTGATTGGAATTTGATTTCCGATTTGAATTTGATTCGATACAATCTTTGCAATCAAATCTGTTCATAAATAAAAATAAAAATGCAATTCAACTTTATTTGTTACTTTTGATAATAAAAAGTAATAAAACAATCTCAATCACACTTAATAACTACAATGTGCAGTGATAATATTATTATTCATTTCCACCGATAGGTGGAATAACAATTTTTAACAAAATGTAATATTATTAAGAGATTTTGGAATTACAAAGTATTAGAAACTACTCCGGACACCTCTACTCAAAAATTAATGCCTGATTCACTGATTCAGAACGTATGTTCTGAACCCATGCGCGCGCATAATTTTTGTATGAAAATTTGAATTCTCTCAATTTTCAAAAATGTTTGGAACATTTTTTTCTCTCCGGAACAAAATATGATTTAACTTTAACTTTGATGTGTTCGGAACAATTTTTTTTTACTGTCATTTTTAATTTTTCTGACATTACAATTTACAAAGCATAAACAAACAAAAAACAAACAATTCATAAAAATATTGAAAAACCAATATTTATAACACTTCTACACAATTTTATATTTATTTTATATATTAACAATTATTTTATATTAATTAACAATATTATTTTATTTATTATTTAATTATTTTATTTATTTGAATAACAATAATTTGATATATTGAGAATGAAATAAACAAAAATTTTAAAATTAATTCAAATCAAATTCAAATGTTAATGTCTGCTGTTTACATTTTTTTTGTTCGGAACACAATGTTCTGAAGCAATGAATCGCAATCATAAGAATTCTCTTTTAAAAAAAATTGTTTGGAACAAAATGTTCTGAATCAGTGAACTAAGCATAAAGTAAAAACAATTATGGAATTGAATATGGAATTGAAGTTGAAATAGATATTTATTGAGAACTTCTATGATCTGAGGCCCCACCTGTCAATGATGATAGAAGAAGCGAAAAAAAAAAAAGAATTTTTCAAACGAAAAAACAAGTCTATATAAAATTTTAGCTTTTTTCATATTTGTTTTAGAATGCCATCTATTGTGAAATGTATAAAACTTTACTTTGAAAATTCGTGAAAACCATATTAATTTTTTAACGGTACTTTAATTATATTTTGTTAAATTATTAATCTATACAAATAATTTCAAATATTCTTGTATCTCTTTTGGATATAGAAAAATATATTTTTCATTAGTTTTTATATCACACAGATGGTTTAAATGAAAATTTATATATAAACAAGACATTTTCATATTAAAAATTTGAAATAAATGAAAAATCATAATAAGTTTGTAACAGTATATTTGTTATATTTACCGTTAGAGAAATACTATATGTCCTTTAGTTAAAATAAATTATTAATTTATCTAAAAAATAATTTAAATCTTATGCCTGAAATAGATGTTCAGAACTATGCATGCATCGCAGCAAAAATAAATTAGAATATATGATTTTATATGGAACCAATTACATGTAATTCTGCACGCAGTGCTTTTTGATGCAATATATCTCTATTTCTAATTTTTGCTGCGCAGCGGCAGAGCTACCAACACGAAAGATTGTAAAAATTGTCATTTTACTCATACTAATAAAAAAATAATGACAAACATCATAAAAGTTATTTAATATTTATATATTTATTATTCTTTTTTGTGGTAAATAGGTTATAATCAATTTTGTAAACATTTATTTTAAATTAATTAACGGAAGAAAAACTAACTAATTTGAAATGAATGAAAATTTCCCTAGTCCATAATCTAGATTTTCTTTCTTTTTTGTTGCAATATTCATCATAAATTTTTAAAATATTTAGATACATATAACAAAATATATGCACAACATACTAGCATTAATTTATTCATATAATTATATTTTGTTACAATCATAGTGACAGAGAACAATACATGCGATTGGAATTTTTACAAAAAATTATTAAAATAAAATTTTTATTGAACACTTTTAATAACTTTTAACTTTAGAATTTTTCAAAAATTATTTGATTTTGTATTTTATTACTATACAAACAAATTGTATGTGTATCAATGGCGGCAATTCTATCTACATTATTTCAAAACAAAACAATTTTTATAATATATAAAATAATAGATAAAATATGCACATGTGTCTGGCACACAGATATGCATGCAATACCTCTTTTGGATATAGACAAAAAAAAATTGCATTCATTTTTATACCACACAGATGGTTTAAATGAAAATTTATATATTTACAAGACATTTTCATATTAAAAATTTTAAAATAAAATATGTTTTTTTTTTAGAATGGATATATTATGTTTTAGCAATAATTATTTCGAAAGTATTCAGTAAGGTGTATGAATATTAAACGGTAAGTGCCGCTTTACAGTATTGAAGTTAATCTTTAATTCCTAAATTAAGACTGTACTGAGTTATGAATTTTCATTTTTTTCCACTTCACTGTTATCCACTTTCATTTTGACTCTATTTTTATTTGATGAGTTATGTAATCGAACTTGTACTGAAAGCAGAAGATCCTGGACTCTCGTACATGGTATGTTTTTTTAACAAGTGTACGGTTTTTATATACGGATAAGCAGTGTATCCTATAAAATATTGTCGTACAGGATATAGGAAGTCGGTTTAGTTGGAAATAGCTAATATTCTTTCGACGTCGTATATAATCTATAGAATTTAGAAAATTATGTATCTGATATAGATTTAGATTAGATTTAACTTATTCCAAGAGGGATCTAGTCCCTACATCACTGCAGCCACAAATTGGCTTATTGTGATAACCCGGTTTTTAAGTCTCTGTGATCTGATATAACTATACACCATTATTGAATATAAATGTTCAATAATTATATGGACATTCCAATAGATTTTGTATACTAAAGTAATAAACTATAATTTGAATCTAGAAATAAGAATTTCAGGTTGAAGTGGCGTTAACAAGTTGTGTGACGTTTATGTTCCCATTACACAACAATTTGAAATTGTTTTATAATAAATTAACTAACATTTCAATAATTAACTGTAAGTTTTAATTTAATTCTAAAAAAATGTCAAATAATATTAAATAATATTTAAAATATACTACATGGGAAGTTTTGTTGTTGATTTTTTTTTTTTTTTTTTTTTTGGTTTCCACTCACAAAACTTACTTATCTCTGAATGGGACTCTAATTTGCAACCTCCCCATAATTTTCTTAGTCTATTCATTTTTTTTTGCTTGTTTTGTTGGTTGGTATTTTGTTATTATTATTTTTTTTTTTTTTTGGTTTTGTTTACTGTTATACTAAACTGTTTGCATGCGGTCTTAATAACCAAGGACTTAAATTGGCGACCATGTTGTACTTTATGCAAATATTATAAATGTTTTAACATTAAATGTTGTTCTCGTTATATCATCGAGAGCGTTAAGCGTTCTGTTGATATAATACCGTACTTATGTATATTTTCATATATATATATATATTATAGATATTAATATACATAATATATGCATACACATATGGCTATATGATGGATAAATATATATATATATATATATATATATATACGTATATATATGTACAAAGAGATAATAATGTTGCTGTTATAAAAATGGCTCTGTTTTATTTTTATTTTCTCTGGTTTTGGAATTTATACAAACATATATGACACTAATATTTACATAAATACATATTATTATGTATATAAGTATATTCATATGTCTTTTTTTCACATCTATTTTATGATGCTCATATTATGGGTATAAAAAAAAAAAAAAAAAAAAAAAGAGTTGAAAATTAAATTTAATTTTATGTAATTTTTCAAAATATGTTCACCATATGAGCCAACAAATTTTTATCCTCAAACACAAAATAATAAAAAAAAAGTAAAAAACAAAAACAAAAAATAAAAAATAAATAAAACAGCAAATAAAAATATACCAGAAAAACAAGCAAAAAACCGAAAGATCTAAAAAAAAGGAACACATATCGTCGCGTTTTCATAAAGATCAACACCATATCAACATTTTTACAAGTAAATAGATTTATCGTTATTTCTTTTGAACCTTTTGGGAAATTTTCTATCTCTATTTTAAACTCTCTCTCTCTCTCTCTCTCTCTAATTCTCTATTTATCACACTCAAAATTAAAATACATTTTTTAGTTTAATGATTTTTTTTTTTTAAATATTAACGATTTGACCTAAATTTAATAAATTCAAATGAAATTGATTTAAAGCTGATTCAAAAATAAATAGAAAATTCTACCCCAGAGTAATAATTTTGTTGATTTACTTAAATTTTCAATGCTATCTTTAGAAAAAGCTATTTCCCCTCATTATGGAAGCTTTCAAACATCATAATGATTCCTAAACCAGGAAAAGACTCAACAAAAATAGATTCATATAGACCTATTAGTCTTTTACCAACACTAGCTAATGTACTTGAAAACGTCCTAGTACATAAACTAATGCCGAAAATAAAAAATTAGGGTGTAATCCCACTACATAAATTTGGATTTGAAGCCGAACACAGTACAATAGAGCAGGTACACAGAATAGCTGCACAAATTCGAAATGTCTTCGAAGAGAAAAAATTTTGCTCAGCCGTTTTCCTCGAT
Organism: Argyra leucocephala; assembly: GCA_963942445.1. Classification (NCBI taxonomy): domain Eukaryota; kingdom Metazoa; phylum Arthropoda; class Insecta; order Diptera; family Dolichopodidae; genus Argyra; species Argyra leucocephala. Next base: position 4,109,304 of record OZ012681.1, on the reverse strand, counting down.
GTCGCACAGACTTTTGATAAAGTTTGGCATAATGGTCTAAACTTTAAAATTCAAACTAATCTACAGTTTGAATTTCATCAAATTATCAAATCATACCTAACTGATAGGCGATTTAAAGTAAAATACAATGATTATTTAACTGAAGAACATGTTATCGAAGCTGGTGTACCGCAAGGTAGTGTGCTTGGTTCGCTTTTATATCTAATCTACACTGCCGATCTACCAGATAGTAGACAAATACTAACATCCACATTTGCAGATGATACGGCTATCTTGAGCTCACACATAAACGTTTATGTTGCTTCCAAAAATCTCCAGGTCCATATTAAGCTTATTGAAAATTGGCTTAGTAAATGGAAAATAAAAATAAATGAAAATAAAAGTGTTCATGTCACCTTCACTCTAAATAAAGACACATGTCCCCCAGTAAAAATAAATGGAATCACCATCACAAACAGGCAAAAGAAGTAAAGTATCTAGGAGTCCATCTTGATAGAAGACTCACTTGGAAAAAGCAAATAGAAACAAAACGTGAATAAATGAAGCTAAAAATAAATAGTATGTACTGGCTAATTGACAAAAACTCTCCTCTCGATATTGACTCTAAAGTACTTTTATACAATTCAATCTTGAAACCAATCTGGTCATATGGCTGTCAATTATGGCAAAGTACCTCTAAAAGTAATATGGAAATTATACAAAGACTACAATCAAAAGTACTAAGAATTATTACCAAAGCTCCTTGGTACGTAAAAAATTGCAACATACACAACGATCTTAACATACCTATGGTTCGGAATCAAACCATCCAAACTATCTAGCGCGGAATATTTTATGCATACCTTTAGCGAGCAGATTACAAAGGAGCACCTTAACAGTGTAGCTGTGGTTAACCTGAATTGATGTCTAATCACTGGATTATACGTCTTCAACTTGTTCTTTCTGAATAAGTCCAAATGCTAAATTATTGTCAATTTCTAATAGAAAAATTCAATAAATACTTAAACCGTTTAAATAAAAAAAAAAAAAAAAAACTTAAATAAAGTCCTGAATATTTTTACAATTAATTGATTTTCATGATAAAAAATAAAATACATAATCTACACTTCAATTACATTAAATTGAAATTTTGTTGACCAGTTATAGTTGTTAGTTAAACTGATTTTAGTAAAAATGGAACTCCCTCTCATATATTTTACTTCTAAATCGAGACAAAAAAAATATATAAAGTGTATAAAAATTTTAAACTATGTACAAAGGACTCAGGAAATATATAATAGATAATCTACAGGACTTGCCGATCGTGTGAGGTACCGTTATATCATCTGACTACTAATAAAAAGATCTCAGAATCGAATCATGATGGTTGTTACCCTGAATAAAATTATGTTAATGTATTTTTCTTTAGTCCATAAGTTGATGTAGTAGCCTGTAAAAGACCGGATATATATTTTTCGAATTGTATTTGTAAAAAGATATTTTCAATTATTCTTTAAAATTAATTAAGAATACAATTTGGTTATTACTAAAAAAGAAATGGAACTATTCGATTATGATGGTGAAGTTAAGGTGGATTTGCTCTGCATGGACGAATGTCCGGATATTTTTATTTTACGCTATAATTAAAACACAAACACAATCAAAGAAAATTTTAGGATTTCTGCCAAATGATGCGCTAATGACTGACATTTGTTTTTTTCAATTGAACCTTATATTGAATTCATTTATAGGTTCATATGAAATTTAACTATGGGATTTTTATAATCAAATGAATATTAATATTATGCAGTCGGGAATATCTTAGTCCATATTACGCTACTCATAAAAATAGAATCAAGGCAGTTTAAAAGAAATTTCTACGGTTCGCTCTCCGCCACTTACATTATTTGTCGAATTCACTAGTTTTACCACCATACACCCATCGCCTTAAAGTCTTGCAATTAAATACCGTAGAAACGACTGTGCCGTGACTGATATCGTATTTATTTTTCATTAATTTTTCCATGGTTTAATAGATTCCAATACAAAACAATGGTCGACTTACATCTTAATTCCAGTACCCGATTCCGTTCAAATAATTTTTTTAGCCGTACCTTCCGTAGAACCAATTACGGTTACCACCAATAAATTCCAACGCCTTATTGCTTTTTCGCTGACCCAGCTGAGAAATATTTTTTTATCCCAGTTGTCATAATTTCTTTTTTTTTCTTCTCTTTTTAATATGCTATTTCTATTATCTAGCAGTTTTGATACCTAACTAGTTTTAGTTTTGGTTGATCTTATTTTCTTTTTCTGTACCTTTTTTATTCATATTTTTAATTGTTAATTTAATTTAAAATTATGAAAACATTATAAAACCGTTAATGAAATTTGATTTTAGAATAAGGACTTATTGTAATGTATTTGAGTCAAATATAAATAAATAAATAAATAAATTATGAAGATATTGCAAAATAAATCGTAGATAACATCACTGTTACATACCAACAAAAACGAACTTTAACTACACCCAAATACTTAGTTTCCAGTCTAATAAGTCGAGTCTTAACGAAGATTAAAACAAAAAAAAATTTTGTCATTTGTAAGTCATCACCAAGTGGGAGCGACGAGTTTTAACTTCACCCAAACAACTTAATTTGCAACATGAAATAAGAACTGGAAGTCAGAGGAGAAGACTAGAACTAATATAAGTCATTATAAATTTGAAATTAATTCAAGTCAGATTTTTAATGCAAAATTAATGCTACTACAAGCCAATATAAAATAACCTCTTTATGTTACATAATAATATGTAAGACCTACCGTTAAATATGACCGGCAAGTTAGGTCCCTTCGTTAATTATTTGTCATTAATCCAATAGAATCTGTTCATCGTCTCAATTAATTTATCGACCCCTACCTCTCGAAACATCTTTATGTTACATAATGTAAGGCCTACCCTTGAATATGCAGATCAAATATATCTCATAACCCTCATTATTTAACTGTCCTTAATTGAATAGAATCTGTTTAACGAAAATTTGTACGTTTCGCTTTATGTAATTTTTCGTGGAACGATCCATTGCCATATCCACCGTATTCCCATTGTTTTGAACTTATTGTCTTACAGCCATTATCTGATTGTCTGGTAATTGCAAATATCTATTTTATTAACAATATCCTTTCCGACAATACGTTAGCCTCTGAAATTTCAAATTATTTGATTGACATAATTAATCAGAATAATTTCATCAGAACCGTTTAGTTGTTCCATATTCTCTTCCCACACTACTGGAAATGACAGATACAAAAGTGAATAACTAAAATGCTACGTTAAATAAATTCTAATTCTATCTCTTTTTATTAACTTTTTAGTTTTAAATAAATTCTAATTCTATCTCTTTCTATCAACTTTTTAGCATTTTAGTTATTGACTTGAAGGGTTTTATTGGTTAAAATGCCAGAAGACTTGGACTCCCCTCAAGCAACGAAGAAGATAAAACTGTCCAACAACTACTCTGTTCCTGCTCTGGTCTTTATCGTAAAAGGAAAATCCATTTAGTCTTCTTCCTGGACTCGATGGGTGATCTTAAAGGGACTAAAATTAAAGACTTCCACCGCTTTGTAAAAAGCTTGAATTGGTTCAACGAGTAGTAGTAGTCGTATGCGAGAAAAATTTCAGCTGTATCTCAATGGACCTTACTGGTCTAAGTGGGTCGGCATACTGTAGGCAGCCATTACTACCTACCAATCTATTTATATCTACATAAGTGTTGTAACTCTTAAAAAAAGATTGCGTTGTATGAATGACTGAGATGTATATTCACCCTATACCGCACGGATGGGGTTACAGGACAATAATGATGATGAATTACACTAGTTGACAAGTATAATGTTTTAGTTTTGTTAATTACTAGTTTGGTCTAGATTTTTACAAACAAATATATCTGCGTATGATTTTTACTTCTCTACTGACAACATGTCTTTGGTTTATTTATTTTTTATTTAATTAAATGTACAGAAAAGGCTTGGCCTTATAAAGTTGTACAAAAATCTAAAATTTATATAAACATAAATATAGAGAAGAAAAAAAAAATAATAATAAGTAAGAACAGAATAACAGTAACGAGCTAACTTGCAACATACCAAAATTTTAAATATTATTGGTTTGTTTATTTTACTAATATTTATTTTCATGAACGATGGCAGTGTGTTACAAACTCTACAGAATGATAATATATTGCCATTGTAGCTTTCGTCCGGCAATAAAAGGCTGATGTGCTTGTTCTATAGCATTAATCTAACAGTATAAATAAAATTCTAAATATTTACTCATAACATAATACCTAAATGATAAATAAATTCAGGTATGCGTGACATTACTTGAATACGGTAATACGACAAAAATCCTGTTTTCCAAAATCCAAATGCGACAAAATCCAAACTTCACTTTGCCAAATATAATAAAAAAATTTGAATCAAATGGAAAAAATATTTTTTACTAAAAGCTTGCCGTCTTGTTTACTTGTCGTCCGCAAAAACAGGGTTTCAATAAATAAGTAGCGGGGGTTGGGGCGTGGCAACCCCCGACTTTAAAAAAAATTTTGGTTTTTTACTAAAACCTGGCTATTTTACTAAAATTTGGATTTGGTCGTATTTGGATCTTGTCGTATTTGGATTTAGTCTATTTGGATTTAGTCTATTTGGATTTAGTCTATTTGGATTTTGGCATTAGGGATTTCATGGCCAATCATTTGAATACAGATAAAAAACTTGGATTTGCTATCTGTTTCTGTTTTTCGTTGAATTCAAAATAAGATCCTTTTTTGTAATTTAACAGGAAATTCGGCTAGAAATAAATATCAAAATTGAGAAATTTGGTATCATAAATATTTACCATATCTAATTTTTATTATCATAATCATTGACATTATCAAAATACATTCAGATTATAACGAAATTGACAAAATTTTAATTCTAAAGAGTATTTATTTAAAATTAAAATATTTTATAATTATTATATTTGTCTTAATTAACTTGCCTTGGACTTTATATGTTTGTTTCAATTTGCTTCAATTCAACAAAATACCCATTTCAATAACTATTCAACCAAAGTATATCCATAAAAAGAGTAAGAACTCATGTATGTATTCATTTGTTTGCACACAAATTCATATGCAAATTTGATAAACATTGTCAGAAATAGACGATAATAAGAATTTTACGTGTAAGAAAAAGAAAAAATATAGTAAACAAAAAATAGTAACAAAAAAAGTTGGCTGAAATTAAATAAATAAAGTTTATAATTTTGAAAAATATTTTTAACAATTTTAGTTGAAATATTTAACAATATTATTTTCTAAATTGTATCAACTATGCATAAGATTAAATCCAAATTATTACTGACAAAAATATTAATAATATTTTATATTATTGTAATGTAATTATAATTTAATATTTTTAATAGGTATATACGAAAATAATAATGTTTAAACGAAAATATTAAAATAAGTTAAAATTTGGTTTCTCTTTAAATTCACTATATTTATTGACATTTCTATGGTGTAAAGAAGCAAAAAAAAAAAAAAGAGGAATACAAAATAAATGTGTGCAATACAAATCATTATCATTATATTTCAATCATTTTCTATTATTATTCAATTTCAATTATTTTCAATCATCATTTTCATTATATTTTTTTTGTGTTTATAATTCGGTTTCTTTTATTAATCTCTTTCTTTTATTATTTCGCTTTCTCTGACTAAGTATATGTAAATGTACATACATGTGTCATAAAGGGCTTGCATTTGTTACATACATAATCATATGGCTTAGTTTAATTGAAAATAAAATGCAAACATTATTTATGGAAGAAAACAAAATTTGAACCTATCAGTTATATATCACAGTTAGAAATGACTCTTCTCGAATGTAAAAAAAAGTTCAATTTCAATTTATGCATGTATATATTATACTTTTATATGCCAATTTATGCTTAGGCAGCGTTTACACGTCGGACAAAATTGAATTTTATCGTAGATAAAGTCGGATGAGTGTTTACATTTCAGACTTTTTCTCAGGTTTAATCTACGATTTTACGTCAAATATTTTTAGTATTTAACAGGGTTTCTTTTTATAAAGTGCGTAATTTTTTAATACGTAAATTAAAAAATTCAAAGGTATCTAATCAAAAATCTCCAAATTTTTTTTAAAAATATACATATTTTTATAAAATTTGTTACAGTAATATAAAATATAATTACACATTTGAAGTATGAGCAATAACAACCAAATTGCGTTAGAGTGAATTTTAGTGCCATTTGATTATATGTGTTGTTCTTTGAAAATATATTATTTTTCATTAAAAAAATTTTTTCACTAAAAAGTCGAAAATAAAATAAGGAAAAAAAAATTTTTTTTTAGAAATATTTGCCTTTAATTTAAGCGTACTAAAACTACAAAAATAAACTTTAGAACCGCAGCTTGATATAATGTTTTCATAGCAAGTTATGATTGTAATTACGGAAAAAGCAAATTAGCCGAACTTTTTACCAAATCTCTTAATCTCATCTCAAGACTTCCTAGAATTTCGGCTAATCTGGTTTTTCCGTAATTACAATCATAACTTGCTATGAAAACATTATATCAAGCTGCGATTCTAAAGTTTATTTTTGTAGTTTTAGTACGCTTAAATTGAAGGCAAATATTTCTAAAAAAAAAATTTTTTTTTCCTTATTTTTTATTATTATCTATTATCACAAAATTTGTCCCAATTTAAATTTGGGATTTTGTGAATCTTTCAAAGTACTTCAAAAAATTATTTCAAAATATTATAAAAAATAAAAATAAATAAAAATTAGAAAAAAAAAATAATGAAAAACACTTTGAGAACGAAACTGATTATTTTTATGACATCATAGTTATTAAAATCGGCACCAAATCAACATGTTATCAAAATTTGAATAAACTAATTATAACTTTAATGAAACAAATTTATTTTTTTTTAAATTTTGTGAAAATCCCAAATTCATCACTTCAAGTGTCTACTGATGTACTACTTAAGAAATATTTTTTTTTTAAATATGAAATTTTCATGATAAATATTTTTTTTTTTTTTTTGTTTTTCTTCAGTAAGTTTGGGAACCGAACTATTAACATTGATTGTGTATGCAATAAAATCACTTAAATCAAAGACAAAAAAAACTATTCCCATTGAAAATTTTCAATTCAATTCAAATCAAATCAAATTAAAAATTTTCCATTTCCATTTATTATAAGCACTTTTACTTCCGATAGACATGGAAGTAAAAAAAAAAAAAAAAAACAATTGAAAAACAAGACCCCTCTGCTCTTTAGAAAATTTTGTTAGGAAACAATTCATTTCAACTCCTTTAACAATCCTACACAACACGCACGCAATAATCACAACAAATCGTTTAATAATTTTCTCACATAATTAAATTTTTTTTTGCTTATTTTTTTTTTTTTTTTTACTGCACTCATCTCAATTTTTATCCCGCGTTTTTTTTTTTTTTTCAAATTACAAAACTGAAAAGAAAAAGGAAAAAAAAAACAAAATGGCGTCAATACTCATAAAATACGATTAAAGAAATGCTTGGAAAATTACACATATTTAATTTCATTAAAACAAAATAAATTCCACATATTTAAAAATAATTTTTTTTTTTTGTATAAGGTGACCATATTATGAGAATTAATGGTAATGGAGATAAATTTAATTGATTACTGAAGGACTTAAGAGTATATTTTTGTGCGCATTAGTTGAAATTGCCAGAGTAAAACGTTTTGATTTAGTGCATCAATAATCACCCATATTCTTGAAGACTCGCAACGCTGGTAATCGGAAGTTCACCCGCTCCCACGCTTAGATAGATTTGTTTTTACAGGATTTCTGAAGAATTTCGTTATGTTGACTGCCAACGAAACGAGGTTTTTCATAAGTCTTCCATAATAATAAATTCGTTTGGAGAGCTGGTTGGTTCTGCGACGCTGATACGATGAGTCTTCAAGGTTATGGATGAATACGTAAAAGAAAAGTTAGATAGACATCGCTCAATGTAGTCTTAATTGAAAAATAAAATAAAGCCAAGAAAAAATTGCTCATTTGTCCTGTAGGACTAGATCGCAATATAGTGGTTTAGTGGGTAAGAATCCCACACACAATGTCAAGCGATGGAGCTCATTGTGTCTTTTGAAGGCTCCCACCAGCTTCCGTATAAAAAAAAAATTAGTTGGAATTATTTAAGAAAATGTGACAGTTCAAAAATTTATTATCTCTCATTTTTCAAGTCAATAATTTAAAATCAGTCCTCTTTGAAGTCTTGCCAACCATTGAGTATTTCTGTCAATAATTTCTACCCAGAAAACTTCAAGCGTATATCAATAAATTCTTCCCGTGCATCTTTAATATTCATTGATCAGAAATCAATTACCAAAAAAAAACTTGATTTGATGATGTTGAAATTGTGATTGTATATAGCAATTTATCTTAGACAACAACCAGATATGTAATAATTTAAAAAAAAACGAAATTTAAATCTAGAATGTTGTTGCGGCAAAATTTGATAGTTAAAAATTTTCGTGTGTGAAAATGACTTCTACATCGGGTTTTAAATTGAAATGTCTAATTGAAAATGTATAAAAATTTGAAAAACTATTTGAATTCGCCACGTCTCCTTTTAAATATTAATAATTTAATAGAATAATAATGTTTTAATATGGTTCAGATATTTATATTGGACTTTTCTTAATTACAGATAAAATATAATGATTAACTTATAGACATGGAAATCCACCAAAGAAAAAGACTTTGCTATGGATATATTCTAAGAAGACCTGACAACAAAATCGTGAAACAATATTCGAATGGAACCTCGATAAAGTGCCCCGATCTCAATAATGTGGAGGACTAGAGTTTTAACTGAAGCAATGAATTGAAGAAACTACAATAGCAGATAGAAGACGATGAAAGATGATATTTTGGCTCACTGTGCAAGTTTCAGGACACTGATGATGGTACGCAACTTACATTTTTAAACGTAAATCAATTGTTTCTACAGTTAAGCCCATCGAATCGTTTCACATTTTTTTCCATAATACGAAGATATACGAGAATGTTAACAGAAGCAAAATCATCTAGTTAGTTTCGTTATTTAAGCCCACCTCTTTGTAATTGCTAAGTTTGAATCAAAATACGCCCATTTCCGGCTGCGGTAATAAGGAGGCTAGATCGAAAACTAAAACAGAGAAATATAATGGATAAAGAATGGCTGAGACCAAGATTTAAAAAGTTTTTGTAGATAAATCTAGTTCAAAGAATTGCCACGTTTGAATCATAATAAGCTAATTTGCGGCTGCGGTCATACAGTTGCCCGATCCCTTCCCGAAAGTATCTGTTTTTATGTTCTTGAAAATAAGTTAGTAGAATTGTCTTTTTGTGCTTAACTGCAAGTTTATACTAAAATATACACAATATTTTCCAGCATTTATCTGGGTTGACTTATCAACTCATTAAACCTAATATAATTGTTAAGTTCAAGTGTATAAATTTGTAAATTGCAGAAAAAAAAATATGTAAAAACGGTAAACGAACGATGGGTGCATAAACGAACTATCCCTCACAATGATAATGTCATGGGTGTAGAACACTGTTCACATTTAATTTTTTTGAAATTCTGTACATATGGTTACCTTTTCTATACCATGAATGTAATCATGAGCAAAGCTAATTTTTAAATTAAAATTGAAAAACGCAAAAAAAAAAAAAACTATCCGTGGAGGGGTAAAGAAACAGCAAAGCAGCGTAGGATAACTTCAAAATTGCATTTGAAATAAATTAAAATGATTCTAGGTATATAATACAGTTTTTATTCTCGAGAGCAAAATACACATATATATATATATATATATATACATGCACAGATAATTAACTGAATGAAGCAACTAACTCTATAATATCATCTCTTCATCATTACTAGCCCAGCTACTGTGTTGATTATTTCAATTGCAATATAAAACAAAAATAAAATAATAAAACAAAATGTAGGAATTTTCACAACTGCATTCATCCAGAAATGTTTAAAGAAAGAATTTTTTTTTTTTTAGATTTTTTGTTTTTTTTTTTTTATTTTTGTTTCATCATAGAGATAAGAACTTTGGGTTATTTCATTCATAGAAGGCGCTTTTTAAAATCATCCACTTAAGATGTTAAAATGTTTCTTTTTGTTGTTGTTTTTGCTTTTGAACTGCTAGAGGAATAAACTGAATTGCAGTATAGTTGGTTGTATAGGGTTAATTAGATTTAAAAAGTGTTCTCTAATTAGTCGTTACTTTTAATGGTTGTGTGCGTTTGTTTGTTTGTATGTGTGTGTGTGTGTGTATTATGTACATTTTATGAAAATCCAACAGGTTTTTAATGATTGCTTTTCTCTTCCTTTCATTTGTTTTTTTTTTCTTTTATTTTTTAATTTTTTTTTATTTTTGGTTTCAATTTAGAGGATTATGATTTTAAAATGTTACAAATTAAAATTTAAAATGAGAAATTAAAAAAAATAAAACAAAAAGAAAAAAAAAATATTTTTTTTTATGGTTAATTTCTGATTATGGCTTTAATTTGTAATGACTTCCATTTGAAAATGTTCATTGCTTTGAAGAAACAAAAATTAATGAGTTTTTATGGTTTTGAAATATTTTGCTAAGATTACAACAAAAAAAAAAAAGCATTATAGCTTAATGGTGTTGAAGACGGGAGGGAGGTAGTTTGAAGTCGTGTGGATTAAAAATGAAAAATATTTTAACAGCAGTGGGAGTCTGAAGTAGATAGTAGAACTTGCAACGTAACAAAATTCAAGAGAGATAGTGGAACTTTATACAATAAGGATTACAAAGGAAGTCTTCTAGGGGATTCAAACTAAATTAAATATGTTATTAAATAAATATCTCTGTTAATATTATTAGTATAGTTAATTATAATGGCTCTCAAATAAAATAATAATATTCTGGTCAGGTTACTTGGATATTATAAAAAAGGCTGGGTCATTTTTTAGTTTACTTTCTTGTACTGGAAATTGAATTTATGTTGTTTTTTTTTGAAAAAATGTCATGGTTGTTCAATATGAACATTGCAATTATTTTTGTTAGATTATTCTGAAGCAAAATTGACTGTTTCTTTGACCATTGATTTGTACCAATTTGCCGCAAGGGTAGAACATGTAAGGTAAGCTAATAAAATACTTTTTGTATTTTGTTTATTACTCTCTGTTTATAATCAAAACGAAAATATAAACAGAATACAAAAATAAAACTTTAAATACAACTACGGACTGCTGCCGGACTCTCCTAAGATTGTGAACTCCACCTGATAGTTGATAATCACTTGATACGGCTTTGAAGACATTTTTTGCCAATTCTTTCTGTACCCATTCTATTTGTATGATTCCGTACAACTTTTTCGTATAAATATTTTGATTATAATATTTAAAATTTCGTAAATACTTGAAATGTATATAATTATTTAAGCCCTGGTGAAGCAAGATAAATTTCGAAGTCCGAAGTAACTTGGGGGAAAAACTAAAATTTATTGCAGACTATGGTATACATTTCTTGCTTCTGTTCCTTTTTACCTAGAGTTTTAAACTCTCTCCGACTTAAACACTTGGTCCAACATTATCTGTCAAATGTTACATTCGAAGAAACAACTGTTCCAAATTTTTTAACATGTCAGCCGCCGTCTTCTTTTCTTTCCTTTACTTTTGTCTGAATTTGTTCCCTAAATTGATTTATTAATTTTTCTCTGTTTATTTGTCACTGAGAAATTATTGGAATGGAGTGAAATTGAATCCCTTAAATCAAAGAGAAAAGATATAAAGGCTGTGCTTGAAACGAGTAGAATGGCTAAGCCTTCTTAATTAGCGTTGTTCCATTTTATTTAAATTGTTCTCTTCTTCTTTTTCTTTTTTGGCTTAGAGCCTGTTTTTTGCCAATTATCCTGATGTCCAATATTCGGTCCATCTTTTCGGTGGTCTGTCTGGACGTCTGGTTTGGTCTACCAATTTTCACAATTCGGTTATTTGACATTCGAGGTCGTTCCAACCTCGCCTTCTGGCCTTGGTCTATCTACATGTTGAATATCACATGCTGTTCTTATTTGAGCGCTCGAATTTATGCACTTTAATGTGTGATTTGTAGTTTTCCTGAGCACTTTCATTTCGGCTGCAAGTAAAGCGGTTTTCGTTCGCCTCGTTTCTGCTCTCGTTTCCACTGCATATTTCATAATCGGGCGAATGCATGTTTTATATATTTTTGTTTTTGATGTTTTACTCGTATATTTGGTTTTCCATATAATGTCGTTTACGCATCCAGAGACTCGCGCCGCTTTGTATAGTTCTTGCATATTCCCCGATTTTTGGTTTTGCGTAGAGGAAACCTCTATTCCCAAGTTCTAAAACGACATTTGCACCTTATGGGACCTTTTGCAACAACAATTAATTTTGCCTTTGCAACCGAGATCACCATGTTGAGTTTTGTTGATTTTAGGTAAAACTGGTGTAATAATTTTTGCAGTTCGTATTCGTTTCCGGATATTAGCACAGCGTCATCAGCGAAACATATTTAATAATTTTTATTTCTTCTTTATGGGTTCTAAATCCGCGTCCTGCATATTTCACTTTCACTATTTCGTTCATAACTCGATTGAAAATAAATGGACTTAGAGAATCATCTTGTCTTATTGCTGCTGATATTGGAATTTTATTCGACATGATGTTATTGACTAGTATGTACGTTAAGGTCTTTATGTTTAAAGCTTCAATTATTTCGATTATTTCTGGTGGAACATGTTTTGTTTGTAATATCTTGATAACAATGTTTACCTTAACACAGTTAAATGTCTTTGTTAGATCGACAAAACACATAAACGTTGGCTTCTCAAACTCCTTTGATTTTTCTACTACTTGTCGAACCATGAAAATCGTACCTACTGCGATAAATTTTTACCAGATTATACTCTCAATTATTTGTTGTCATTTATTTTATACCACTCATAAAGGGTATTGGAACAAGTTGAAAAACTTATAAAATATGTTTCTTTGATCGGGAACGGCTGGGATTTTTCGGTTGAAAGGCAAATAGTCTACCTGTTGCGCCACACAGCGTGTGAATTAATATAAAAAAAATACTTATAATCACCAGCCGAAATAGAGGACCATACATCGAGGCGAAGATTCTAATTAAATGCATTACGATAAAGCAAGTAAATATTTGAGTTGTTGGCTTAATGAAGACTTGAATTTTGACAAAAAGATCAAATGCGGGAAGCTCTGTTTGCAAATAAAAACAAGTTATGTAACAGATATAAAATTATATAAATGATATGTATGGTATGTATGCTACTTTAAATTGTTAATTTTTTATCATTGAAGCTATCACGAATAAGGTACAATCACTTAAGGAAAATGTGGATTGCATTGAATGATCACATCCGGAACGTAGAACGAAAAGCATCTTACTTTGGAACAGGTGATACAACGATAAAAAATACGAGCTTTTGAAATCGGGTATTAGTAGAAAGCAAATCTCTTAGTTGTGTAATATTACACATTTTTCTTAGTATATATCTGAGATAATGACCTCACCCAATGGCAACTTTAAAATATATTAATTCAATTGAATTTTATAATAATTGAGCAATTTTTTGTTTTCAGTTCAAGTTCCCTGACCTGATCATGTAATTACATTGTTCTTCTTTAATATTTATATTAAATTATCATAAAAATTGAATTTAAAAATATATTCAATATCAGAGACATGTAAGAGGACGACATAATATCATTTGGTCAATTAAAATGTTTTTTTTTTGTTTTTGCTTGTTTTATTGAAATGTAATAATTTTCTCAGGAAAAATAAAAATTAATTTGTGGCGTGCTATCTAATAATAAAAATAAAAAAATAAAAAAAAAAAATCCACCCTAATATTGTCTATTCCATTCTGTTCCCATTTTACAAGTAGTTCTCATCAAAAGAAATTATACCTAATAACTTAATAATATTATTACATCTTTAATCATAAAATATGATTTGATGAAATTTCATGTCTATGCCAATGTCCATGTCTGACAATTGATTTGCTCTACAAATTCATATTATTATATTCTAGATTATTGTATTATACATGATTTTAGAATCATTGAAAGTTTCCTCCAATGTTTTTGAAGATTGCAAACGAGTGTAAGTAAATGTAGGTGCAGTGAAAAAACAAAAAACAAAAAAATAAATAAATGGAAATTAATTCAACCTAATAAGTATGGGGTTGTTAAAATTGAAATTTCTAGAGATATACCATAGGCATGCGAATTTTTAGAAATTGCAACTGAATGCAATTGAAAGCATCATAATTACCATAAATTAAAATCTAATTATTGAAACGATGAGTAAATTTTCTCAACAACGACTGGATATTAAAATGTCGATTTCATTTTGTGTAAACATTTTTGTTTTTAGAATATTTTTATTACACACAGTTATAGTCAAGTTATGAAATGAGATCATTATTATGTGAAGGTATATATTGCTTTAGATTAAGATAAGAGTATGCCCAATGGTTCGACATTCATGGTCCGTTTCTTAGCCATTCTGATTGCCGGTAGATATGGTAGACGTGGGAATTTGAATTGAAAAAAAAACAATAAGCAAATAGACATGGAAATCCGACAGAGGGAATGGTATTAAATCCGGCATTCTCTGAGGAAACCTGACAATAACAAAAAATGCCCAGTGGTTTGAGCATTCGTTGGAATCCATTCATGGTCCGTTTCTTAGCCATTCTGGTTACCGGTAGATACGGAAGTTGTGGGAATTGAAAAGAACAATTAAAAGACAAATATACGTGGAAATCCGAATGAGCAAATGGCATTGGATCGGGCGCATACTTTGAGGAAACCTGACAATAACATCGTGAAACAATGTTTGGAATGGAATCTTTAGAATATAAGTCGGAAAGTCGATAAATTGAATACAATGATCTTAGTCGAAGCAAGTATACCCATTAAAAAACATGGCCACAATTGAAGAGGTTAACCGCAGATGGAAGTCAATGGAAAGATTGTATTTCCGCTTTATCTCCCACGGATGGATAGGTCTACAGGACAGTGATGATGATGTCCAGTGCTGCAACTTCTGACAAAATTAATACATCTGTTATTAAAGAAATTTTCCATTTATTATAAGGAAGCTTGATTTGTTCTTGCAATATCGTTTTCTTTTAACACAATAAATCTCATTAGGCAGGTAGATGTATAGGTAGATGATTAGGTACGAATGTGTGCCAAAGTAGAAACATTTAGTTCAAAATTTGGCTTCAGACGCTCCAGAAACTTATATTTGCAATTACGTAATTCAGATGTTCAGATTTGTTTTTGTGTAATTCCGTTCTATCCTAGTTTTACACGCAGATATTTTTGTCCAATATT
Organism: Argyra leucocephala; assembly: GCA_963942445.1. Taxonomy (NCBI): domain Eukaryota; kingdom Metazoa; phylum Arthropoda; class Insecta; order Diptera; family Dolichopodidae; genus Argyra; species Argyra leucocephala. The sequence continues at coordinate 4,093,840 of OZ012681.1, read as the reverse complement.
TTCTTAATCTAAAGAATTACCACCAAAACCTATAATGTAGTTAAATATTCTGTCAGTGTATTATCATGTGCCCCCGAGTAACCTATCATTCTTTGGAACCCGTCGATGGTTTATTTACGGATGTTTTAGCCATTTAGATTACTGGTAGACACGGTAGCTGTATGTAAATTTGAATTTAATATTTATTATTGCCAAGCTGTTTTTACTATAAATCTTCTTGTTCATTCTTATCTGATGAAAATCGTGAAAAATTTTGATTCGTTAAGACTTGTTACAGTCTTGGGTATACATATTGGGAATTTTTATGTATCTGCATAATTCGTTTTTTTTCGACCAGAGAGTTGGATAAAAAATTTCTACTTTCCAATACCGAAATTATCGTCAAATAGTTGAATTATTTTACTTTTTTTCGCACTTGAATGGAATCTTTTGAAACAGCCAATTTTTTTTCTTTGCCATCTAATTACCGGTTCATGTTAAGTAACACCGATTAATTTATTTATTTTGCCGCTCGGATTCGTTTTCGAATACTAGAACAGCTTAATTTTCAAAAGATTGGAGGTAATCCCCGATAAAACATCAAGCGGTCCATCAGCTTCATTAGCCAAACAAATTTTTTGATTTTTTTGTCATATATTCTAAATTTGTGTTTTGCAGTGGCATCAATTTTATAATAATAGTTTCTTAGTTACCGTTAGTATTTTAATTTAGCTTAGAATGGCATAGAAATCTATTACCACATGTGGATTCATAATGTTCAAATATAACTTAACACGAACACGAACAGCACCATTGCCTATTCTCTGAGTCAACTCATAGCTGTGACAAACCATTCAGATCTCTGTCAGCTTGTCAAAAATAACTCTCAGATACCACTTGAATACAAAATTATTTAACTTATTGAATTGTAAGTCATTCAGATTGTAAATATTAAATGGGCGGTTAAAAAGATACAACCTGAGAATAATTTTCGTCACACCTGAGCAGTCGTACATAATATGCGTGATGTGTTCTTGATTTTATCATATTCGACAATTATTAATAGTGACAAAATAGGGTGGCGGGGAGATACAACTTTAGAATAATTTACACCAGACCTGAGCAGTCGGAAATATTATGCGTTATGTCTTCCTGATTTTATCATATTCGACAATTATTAATAGTGACAAATTTCAGTAGCATTACATACTTATTAAGCAAACAGCGACCTCTTAATATACCCATTATTGTCCTAATTTTGTTTCTCTTAAGCTACAAGTAATTTCCTAGTTTTGCATTTATAAGCTTCCGGTCATAAATGTCTAAACGTTTTATAGGACATAATCTTATCCCAAACAGAGCTTATCTGTCTCCTAGTGACCGTGTCAATATTTGCAATCAGTCTTTTTTATTGGTATTTGAATGGTATTTTATACGTTGAGGGGGAGGTCAATTTAAACAACTGCTTCTTTAGCGAGTTTAATCGCTACCAATATTACCCTGCCTATTATAGCATATCCATGAGTCCAATAGAGTATATTCTACTGAATTCGTCAATTAGCATCCCGCATTATTGTCTACCAAGATAGATTTATTTGAAAAAAATTATTAAAAAAATTAGCGAATTTTTGATGCAAATCGTTTATCACGCTCTTCAGCAATGCTCAATTTAACACCTTTTGCCTTTTGGTAAGGAAATATAAGGTTTACTACCTTTACCAATAACAAATACATTTGATAATCTTGTTGCAAATACATGGCCTTGTACGTCCTTAATATGTACAATATCAAATAAACCTGGATGTCTTTCACGATTGTACCTACACAATCTAAATTTCCACCCCCAGTGATCATACATAGATTACCAGAATCAAATTTAGTGAAGTCAACAATTTTGTTGCTGACCAAATCCAACTGAATGGTATCATTAGTTTTAACTAATGGATCTGGGTAAAGAATTGTACTATTATCATGTGTAATTATGAACTCCTTTGGGGTTAAGTTGATTTTTACGTACTTTGCACAACTTGTACTTCGCTTCTTCAGCTGACATTAAATGTGTTGTGAAGCGACCTTTAACGTCATACATTAAACGGAAAAATTCACCAGTTTTTTTAATTGTAATAACATCCATAAAACCGGCAGGATAAGTTGGATCTGTACGAACATTTCCATCAACTTTGATTAAACGAGCTGCATTACAATTTTAGTAACTTCAGGACCTGTCAAAGCATACTTTAAGCGATTTCTTAAGAAAATTATTAATGGTAATGATTCGCTTAATTTATGTGGACCAGAGTTGATGGTCGTGGTGCAAAAACACCACCTAGTTTGTCTAACATCCATGCTTTTGGTGCGTGTAAACGTTACAAATGTTTCTTTGGACCTCTGGCCATTTTGAGCCGTAAAAAGAAAAAGGACAAAAAGATATAAAAGGGTTTCAATGCCTTTATTCTCGTTATGCTGAATTCGTATTCAATTTTAAATAATGCATTTATGAAATTACTCCAAATTTTCTGGTTTGTGATTATTCTAAATTTGTTTTTTTTTTTTTTTGTTCAAAACTCATTCATTTAGTATGGGTAGAGTTAATAAATAGGTAGCTAGTCATGTCATAGAAAATATCATTATTATTAACAGCATATAAGCATCATAGAATCAGCATGCTTTTTCATTGTCAATTGAACTGATCCTTCCCTCTTATGATATCTTTATTTTATTGTTATACGATTTTTTTTTTTTTTGTTTTGTTTTTATTCTTTTCAGTCGTTCATTTCTATGAATTACGTGCACATTTCTTATTTTTACTTCACTCATTTGCATAAAATTACCTTTTCATTGTTCTATTGTATTAAAGGAAACAAAAAAACAAAAACAAGAAAAACAAAAAAAAAATTTAATTGACACAGTGCCAAATATTATGACGTTGTGTGGTGAGATGAGTTCTTATTTAACTCTTCTTTTTTTTTTTGCTTTTTATTTTCAAAGATTGTAATTGGTGGTACCTTACAGTAGTGAGTATGAGTCTGTCTAATTTATGAGAGTTCTTTGAAACAAAATAAAAAAAAAATTAAAAAAAAAAAAAAATGCGATTAAACAGTAGGTACACGTATTTAGAACAGGATAAAAATATTAGGAATGGTAGTAGGAAGACAATATAGAGTTATAGAGCATTTCATGGAGTTAAAAAAATTCAAATTAAAAAAAAAAACGTGCTACTCGTAACATCATGATTGATTGCTGATGATATGTGAGAATTATAAAAAAATGTTTTTTTTTTTTTTTTTATGTTAAGGTGGATTGTTACATTTAACTTACATACAAATTTATAAAATTAATGGAAAACTCTAAGGTGACCATAAAGATGTAAAGATACATGCAACAACAAAATGAACTTAACTGAATAGATAGAGGAATGAAATTGAACTGAATTGAGTGCAACATTAAAAATGCAAATCAAATTATTTTGAAATGAAAAATGCCATTTACATATTACAAAATAAAATTTAATTTATGAGCATGTAAAGGTTTTTTTTTTTTGTTTTGTAAATTATTATACAGTCGTTCAAATGTATACATCCATGTATATGTACATATACTTATTAATTACATATTAATATGTGTGAATTAAATGAAAAGCAAAGTGCAATGCATTTTGGTTCTCAGTCACATGGGAATATTTTTTTATTTTGTTTTTGTTTTTGTTTTTTTTTATTTTTTAATTGTTCTATTCTGAAATTCAAAATTACTCTTTAAAGACATGAAAAACTAATGACCTGCCTGACTATTCTTATTTTAGGCTCATTAAAATAATTCTAATGAATAAAATGCTACAGAATAAAAAAAATGAGAATTTTAAATGTGTGTGTGTGAGTTTAATTTTCAAAAGAGTAGATATTTATCATCATCATTTTTATTTTAAGTTTATCAAAAAATCTCTGCACATCATTTTGGACACTTTTAATTCTCTCGGAGTCATGCTAATCATTGTATATAACTTTAATTTCGAATAATTTTTTTTCAAAATTAATTTAACTTTAAAAATTAATATATAATTGAGAGTAAAAGAGATAGAAAATAATGTTCTTTTCTTTTAATTTATTTTGAAAATTTTTATCTACCTCACTTGAACATAAAAACAAGTCTAAATGTCAAATTCCATTTGTGATGTTTCCAAAACATGGTTTGATTTTAATTTTATTTTTTATATCGTCTTCTTCTACATAGCACTACAGATGAGGGCGTACATTAAAAAGCTAAAAGTTATATTATTGGAATTTCGTGATATTTTTTTGTCAACAGTTATACTTGATGTGACAGCATAATTTGTTAAGCATCAATCTATACTTATAAAGGGAAAAGTTTGTTTGTTTGTTCGTTTGTTCGCCCACAGTTTTAAAGATGGAGTTCTGAAATTTTGCACAGTCAAAAAATTCATGGTCAAAACAGGTACCGGACGCGGTACTTTACAAAGCCATCAGATAACAGGTTCAGGTTGCTGCCGTACATTTCCTAACAAGTCTCAGGAATATTTTAAAAACAATTGTGTAACAGGAATTAAAAGTAGTAGCTTCAATATAGCTTCTACGAAACTTGAAGAAGCCAAAACTATGGTACTAGGTTAAGAATAAGAACTTGGCATCCTCATTTCATTTAAGTACAAATTCCAGTTGATTGTAGAAAAGGCGTATATATCTTTTATCTGTAGTATGTAGTATATATCTTTATTTCAAGAATACCTCAATAGCAAGGAACGTATTTGCTTATACTTCATCAGAAACGACCACCAAAATATTGTTTACAAATAAATAATTTTAATATAAGTATAGTTTAAGTTGTAGTATTGTTAATATTTTGTTATCGTAGTGAAAAAAAATATTAGAATATTTTTGATAAACCAATTTTTTTCAATTCGATTCATAAATTCATTGAGATAAATTCGATACATTTTGTGGTCGACCCGGACAACTTCGGATATAGTACTACATAAAGAAAAGCCAAAGCAGCATTATATGGCTTACCAAATTTCATTTGTGATGTTTCAAAAACATTTTTTTAGTTTAAATTTTAATTTAATTTTATTTTTTATTTCTTCTTCTTCTGTAGCCGACGATCGGGGTTTGACCTACATTAGAAAAATAAAGCTTATATTGGAATTTTGGCATAAATTTTTATGACCAGTTAGTAGGTGTGCAGCAATTTGCTAAGCGTCAGTCTTCCTTGTAAAATATAATAATAATACAAGGAAGACTGACGCTTAGCAAATTGCTGCCCACCTTGTAACTGGTGATAGAAATTTTTCCTCAAAATTGCAATATAAGCTTGCATGGTTTTCAATTTTTGCCAAAGAAGAAAACAGTTGCCAAATTGATAGTTGTTGAAAACAATCTTAGGTAAGTCAAATATTTAACGAAGCATGAAATTGTTGCAATTAATGAAAAATGAATAAAACAATGTGTGTTGGGGGGTTCTACTGTCTTGTAGAAGCATTACAAGATTTGCAATTTATGGCGCAAAGAAAATAACGAATGCTAATTGAATAGTCATTTATGGTAACTTTAAGTAAGTCAAGCATTTGAAGAAGACCGAAACAGTTGCAAATAATAAAGAATAAAAAAATAAACTTATTGTTAAGCCTTCTACTGCTTTGTCAAATTTCTGATACAACAAACAAAGATTAATGATGGTGTGAAGAATAGACAAGCTGTGACATCTAGCGGAATAAAGGTAAAAATTACAAATTTTACAGCTGAATATAGTTATTCCAATTCAAACTTTATGAGTAAGGTGTAATGCTGCATAGAATACTGGTCCATTTTAAATGGATATCAGACAAACAATAAAAGAAAATATCAATGATGCTGCAGAAGCTGTATAGAAGATAGAAAAATCAATATAATTTATTCAATGTCATGTTAAGCTATTGTATGTGATTGTGTATTCCAAATTTCTGGGTAAAAGCAGTTAAGATGCTCATCCCATAGACTTGGAATTATATAAAAAAAAAATTATATAGACAATCAATTCAAATTGTTATGTATACAAGTATTTAATCGCAAATTAAGCAAGACGATCGTAAGAAAAAATTCACTTTGGTAAATATTTAGATTTCACCGCACAGCTAATAACAGCATAAAAATGTAATGGTACAGAAAGCAAGCGGATTAATCAAATACGAGTAAATCGGTTTCTTTTTCAGAATTTTTAGGTTGTTCGGCTTTGAATCTTAGTCTTTTGCGGCAAATGTAATCTTATTAAAATTATATCACAATGGACCTTACTAGTCTAAGTGTGTCGGCGTACCTACTGTCGGCAGCCATTACTTATCTTTCTACTGGAATATTAACAATCACAATTTTTCTTTTTCGGGTTTTTAGTTGTTTAATGAATGTTAAAAGTTGAAAGCGACATCTATTGTAGAATACTTCACCTTCATAACATCGTAGTTCATAAATTGATTTTTGTGATAACCAAATAATAATTGAAGCAATTTTTTACAACATTCATGCCCTAAGAGAGATATTTTGTTTTTTGGTTGGATGGGACTCACCCTTTCAGATATATTGTACTTCCCCATTACCCTTGCAAATCGTTGCTACTTCGGTTTGTCCAAACAAATGGGTTTGGCTCAAAACTCCTATCCCAAAATACCAAAGCACAATTATACAAAACGCTCATCCTTCCGCTGCTGCTATATGGTTCTAAATTGTGGACATTACCAAAATAAAGCGAGCGTTCACTTAAAGATACAATGCCGAACTATACCAGCTGTTCAACGACATGGACCTAGCTAAAAAAAAAGTCAGAATAAGAAGCTTCATTGGCTAGGCCATATAAAGCGTATGGATGAAGGAGGCCACACATTCGTTGGAGAGATGAAGTATCAGCAGATATGAAAAAGCTTTAAATCTCCAACTGGAGAGATTCCGCTTGTGACCGAAATCAGTAGAGGACAAGTTTGCGTTGGTCCTAGGACCTTCAAGGTCTGTAGCGCACAGCAAGTAAGTAAGTAAGTTCTTGATGAACGCTAAGAGAGATTTGAGTTCGGAAGCTTCTGATTAGTAGTCAGATAATGTAACTAGTGCACCATATCGGTTTCCGTTTTTTAAATGCGTACAGCCAATAATAACAGCATATAAAACTACTCGATATTTGGGCGAATTTTAGTTATAGAAGAAGCTTCACAAGCTCTTCATTGCCCGTTTTTTTTTTTTTTTAAATTAGTAGTTGTGGTTCGAAAGCTATGCAAATTCATTAGCATATCTAACTACCTATCCATGTACCGCTTGATTGTGATAGGATAGGAAAAAGTAAGAAGTATGAAAGTATTAGATAAATTAAGTGAAATTTGTACTAAAGTAGTAGCAGTAGTAGTTCCACATTTAATTAGTTTATTGATAAGATAAAAATTTGATAATGAAATACTCAAAAAATATTGTAGTAAAATATGTAGTAAAACTGGCGGTATCTACCTAAGCGACTGTCAAGAACATAAACAAAATGCTATTTTATATTACTTAATGTTTATCTTGGCATTTTTCTGCTTTTATGTCATCTTATGATGGCATCGCAACCAAAATTGAAACATACCCAACAACTTTTCCTATTTAAAAATTAATTCAATCATTCGATAACAATATCTATTAATTTATATCCTTTACATCCTATATATGACTGGAATAAACTTTATTATATTTTTCATTTAAATAAAATATGAATAAAATATGAAAATTAAATTAAGATGGTCGGGGTCGGTCTTGTTGTGATGCAATTTATTTTTCCTTTGTGTACATTATAATTAGTATCAAAGTTAAAAACAGCAGCTCTAACTAAAATAAGAAGTCAGAGAGTGTTAGTGATGTTAACAAAAATATTAAACTATATTATACACACGAATATCCAAACACATCATAGAGGTACACAACTAAGTATATATTACGAGCATCTATAAAATAAATTTATTTTGGTTGTTGTATGTTTTGGAAGGGAATACAAAATTTTAGTGAGAAAATAGAGTAGAATATCATTTCCATTGTTTTGAAACTATATAGGTACAAGTACAAGTGTACATTTATAATAAATTTAATATTTAATGATTTTATGATGAGTTGAGTTGTATTTTAAAAGGTAAGCTAACTATAATTTCTTCCTTTTCGTTGTTATATTTATTTTTGTTAGAGTTTTGAAAAAAAAATAAATAAAAAAAAAATGGCTAAGTGTAGTGGTGACACGCACGCTAAATTAATTTTATCACATCACAGGGATAGATTATGTTATGTGTACTCTTTAAAAATTTTAAATTTTGCAAATAAAATTATGTTGCATATATAATTTTTTATTTTTATTATTTTATTATTGTTTTTTTTTTTTGTTTTTTGTGTAGATAATGGTAAAAGAGTTGAAAAATTATAATGTCAGTATAATGAGATGAAGTGATAAGAGAGAAAGAGAGAGTAGAAAATTAAAAATAATAGAAAAATTTTCTATAAAAAGCAATAAGAAAATACCTTGAAAGTCAGAATTTTCATTTATGCAATTTAATTGTTTATTTTTTTTTTAATTTTAATTTTTATTTTTCTTTTTGTGTTGCGAAAATGGTTGGGAAAATTTTTTGAATAAAAAAAAATTTATTATATTTCTTTCATTTTTTTTTTTCTTTTTTTATTGCATTAAGAAAAAGAAAAACAATTGAATTGTTTGAAAACATGAAATAGATTTCCGTGGAAAATTAATCTGATTTTTATGTTTTGTACACATTTATTTTTTATTTTAATTTTTTTTCGTTCTTAAGTATATAACAGGGTGTTTAAAGAGTAATGGTCAGTATGGTTGAAGATTTGTAGAAAAATTAAAAGAAAACTTTTAGCTGTTCAAGCTATGGATTTTGTAGTATTTTTTATAAGCTTCTGCCTGTTACTATATAAACTTTAATACTGACGTACCACCTGGCTAGGGTAAAAAAAAAAATGTATATTCAATTTACTGAAGCGTAATTAGAGATTAATTGTCAGATCAGGGATAATGTTGATATAGATTATAACAAGCACAGATATATTTGATCTATAAGATTTACCCTCTGTTAAAAAATGCTGAAATTTGAATTAATGGAAAGTATATTGACCAACTTACGTAGGGCAGTAGGATTATTTTCGTAATTTGTCTTTACTTCGATTACAATAGAACTAATGCAGTCATCATAACGAAATAATTTTAGTTATTTAGTATAAATACACGCGTTTGAATGGTAATCCGTCCATTCCAACTAGTTATGGCTTCAGAAGAAGAAGCCATATGGCTTCCAAGCTCACCGTTGAACTAGTGATCTTATGACTTGTCTCTGCGAAAAGCTAAACATCACCCTACATCAATCTGGTCAGGCTGCTGTAATAGCAAAATGTCATGCTGTAGGTTTAGGTCCAATTTTCAATAACTGGATTGAAAGTTTTCTTTCGAATCGGGCACATCGAATTTTAGTTGATAGAATAACATCTGATAAATTTCAAATTAATACTGGTGTTCTACAGATCTCTGTCCAACTCTCTTTCTAATATTTTTTAATGATCTCCTCCAAACAACTTTTAACCCTATTCATAGTCTTGCAGATGATAGCACTCTTGTAGCGTGCTACGATTTCTTTAAAAAATTGAATGCTCCAGCTTCCTCAGTTTACGTCAAAAGAATAATAATGAGCGGCATGGCATGGTAAACCATGACTAAGTTAAAATTTCCGACTGGGGTAAAGCAAACAGAGTTGAGTTTAACACCTGAAAAACTACAAACTGTATAGTTACGCAAACTAACGTTATTCGAACCTATTCTAAAATGTCAAGCTAAAAGTTTACAGCGACTGAAATTTAAATATTCTGGGAATGCGAATTAATCAAAATTTGCTGTGGAATGAAAAATCCCTCAAAGACTACTCTAAACTTCCTTGACAGAGTACAAAAACACTCAAAACTTGCAAACCCATCACCGTGGAAATACCAAGATGATTCAAGACTGGTTGTGGAAATTCGTTTATCGTCAGAACTTCTAGAATGTGGAATCGTATTCCACTGCAAGCATTCTCAAGAAGGGGTAATTTTTATTTCTTTAATTTACAAAAACGTAAACATCAATAACATAGTTCGTAACTCCCCGACAACCCTTTCTCCTACTTCTTTCTCTTTTTCTTCTTTCCAACTATCCCTTTTCTTTTCTTTCAAAAGCCAACGTTACGAAAGTACAAAGGTTTCTCTGACCTAAGTTTTCCCTAATAATAAACAAAACAAAAATCTGAAAAGCTGTCAACCTTCAAGTTTATTAGAAAGTGGAATATAGAGGAGGATATTGGAAATAGTGTCGACCTTCAAATTTAAAGTGAGGCAGAGTGAGATATTGAAAAAATGTTAAATCAGTAAATTATATCGGTAGGGAAAGTACTAAGGAATTTGACAATTAAATTATTTAATAATAAAATTTTAATCTAACTGTTCTACTGTACAGCATTTCAACTGTTTTTTTATACCGAGTGCGAAATGTCAAAGTTCAACAGAAAGGATTTTATTTTTGCATACATATTTTTGTAAACAAATCTTTGCAGCGAATAATACTTATCTTCTGTGGCTTGATATGATTTTTTAGTTGAACATAGAGCTAAGATCGAACAAGAATTTTAAATGCGACTATTATGTTGGATAAATATATACTTAATAGATATATACTTCATAACCTTCAGGTGGCATTGGAAAAATATTGTGAAGTTGAAATAGTCAAGGCCAAAAAATAAAATCTAAAGTTTACCTTAATTCAGTTTAAAATAAACCGTCATTGCGGAATCAAGCGAAGTGAAAACAAACATATGGACGGAAATGAAGTAAGCGAAAATTTATATTAAACTTTGTGAATATGTCTTTAAGACCTATGATTCTTAGTCATTGAAATTAATCTTAATCATCGTTATGTCTGTGTCCAATTTTTCAGGCGATAGCAGCTGCTTAATGCTGCACCTTTAGCACTACCATCTTCTGCGAAAATAAATTTGATATTGATATTTTCTGGAACGGCACAATGAATGTTTATTCTAATTTTTTAAACTAAGAGAACGGGATTTTAAAATGTTTAGAGTATAATAATTGTGTGACAAGGATTTTAATGACATCAAGAAGCTAGAAACTAATTGTAATACTCACTTTTTTTAAATAGAGACATACTGTAATATCAACTTTTTTTTTTTTATCTATTGTAGAACACATCTATTATTGGACACTCTGTATACAATATATACCTACTTAGTTATATAATATTTTTTTTCTATATTCTTTTGTTTTAATTTGAAATTTAAAATAAAGTATAAAAAAAAACAATAAAAAGAAAAAGAAAATTTTGTGTTGTTTTTTTTTTTTTCTTTTTACTGTGCAGAAATTATGGAGCCTGAGAAATTCAAAAACTCTTGCAAAGAGAAGAAATTAAAAATAAGAATAAAAATGGTTGATTTTTTTTTTGCCTTATGTTTTTTTTTTTTTTTTTTTTTGGTAAAATTTCAAAATATTTTAAAGGATAATTAAATTTCAAGTGTAATTAAGCTATTCATATATTTGTAAGTAAGTAGGTATTTATTTGTATGTTAATAAATACAGTATGTGGCAAAATATAATGAGCACATAATGTTTTTTTTTTATTGTTTTTGCGATCAACTTGATAGCTTGATTTTAAGCTTTCTGTATAGCTTTATTTATTTTATTTATTTTTTTTTTTTTTTTATTTATTTTTATTTTTTATGCTTAATACAAACATATTACAATATACATAAGTGTACAAAATTAAACAAACAAAATATAATTTTAAGCTTAATCTTATTCTAGATCTTAATATTAAAATATTGATATTTATACATTTTGTAAATTATTACCAAAGAATGTTAGAAAATTATAAATTTATATTAACTCTAAGATATATGTAAGTGCAGCTTTTTTTTAGTTGGGCTACGTTTAGTGTGAAATCGATGTGGTGTTTTTGTTTATTTATTAACGTAAACATTCTATTAACAGGCTCATATTTACCATAATTGGTACGATGAAATATTGGACGAAAAATATTTTCCGATCTAAAGCGGTTTCTGTTGTTAATATGTAAGTGGATCTTATCTCTAACATAAGGAGAATCATTTTCATTATTTAAAACTTTAATAATGAATATGATATCAGCTGCCTCCCTTCTGGATTCGAATGATTTAAGGTCCAATAACTTCACCCGGTTCCTATAAGGTGGCAGAATAACTGGATTTGCCAAGTGTAAATTACGCAGTGCGAATCTCAAAAAATTTTTCTGTGTAGCTTCAATTCTTTGGATATGATTGAGGTAATGAGGCGACCACACTTGACTGGCATATTCAAGATTAGGTCGAACAAGAGACGTAAAAAGTGATTTAAGGATAAGGACGTATGGATCGTTAAATTCTTTAGAAAATCTTTTGACGGAGCCTAGCATGGAGTTAGATTTATTTATTATGACGTTTAAATGTTGTTTGAAACATAATTTATTGTCCAAGAGTACACCAAGGCCTTTAAAGTGTTAGACTCGTTCAATAGATTTATTTTCAAAAGTATAATGAGCCATTAATGATTCAGAGGAGCGAGAGAAAATCATTAAAGCACATTTATTAATATTTAAGGTCAGATTTTTAATTTTACACCAGTTTTGGTCTTGTTGAAGAAGTCTTGTTGAAGAAGGCATGTGTCCCTTGCTGATGTAATTTTTTTGTAAATTTTCATGTCGTCTGCATAAATACTAATTTTACTATGCTTAATGACGGAAGTTACATCATTAATGGAAATAATAAAGAGAAGCAAACCTAAATGGCTGCCTATTAATTAAGTAGGAATTAATCCAATTGGTAAAAGAAGGAGGGAATCCCATTTTTTTTAATTTTAGTATAATAATGGAATGAGGAAGAAGATCAAAGGCTTTATGGTTTAAATAGGTAATCAGGTAATCAAACAAAATCAAGGCATTTTAGATGTGAAGTTATAGACGCTTATTAAGAGTTTCAAGAGTCGATAGCATTACAAAGAAAAATTTTAGCCGAGAACTACTGCTCACAATCAAACAAAGTAAAGCAGCTTATTTGGGTTATGTAATTCGCAATGGAAAATACAAAATGTTACAATTAATCTTTTAAAATAAAATCGAAGAAAACCATACTATTGAATTGAAACGTTTGTCCATACTTGTAAAACATTAAAAAATTGATTGGTCTCAGTACAACCGCAGCACTAGTACACCCAACAAATGTTAGAAAACAATACACGAATTTAATTGTCACTATACAGTATAGTTTTGTTTCAACTGCTCATCAACATTCAATTAAGGACATGCGGATAGGAAGAAAAAGAAATGTGAAGAAAATGAAACTTAATTTGTTAGGCTTACTTTATTCCCCCCTCAGCCGTAGAAAAACCGTCAGACATGTTCTATGAGCTTCAAAAATTAAAATATTCGCTTTTTGAAGCTCATAGAAGTAAGTGTTTGTCTAGATCCAATTGATTCTCTATTCAGGACCTGGACCTTAACATCCCGCATAATTGTTGCTCAGTTTCTTATCTTAAAAAACTGGGTAATTAATAACCAATCTACAATGAACTTAAGACGTTCCTATTGTCACCAATTTTATTTAAAAATGAAATGAAATAAAAAATCCCCAATTTTAGTTAAAAATGGAATGAAATGAGAATAAGGCGAAGATGAAAACATTTTGCAAGCATACATCGAAATGGTAATATAGAAAACTGGTAATGGTATGGTAATAAGAAAAAAACTGAATATATAATGAGTTTTCAATACCAGTATGTACTGCTTTACTATTGAACCAATAATTTGTGACAGTATATTTATAGATTGTTAACATATTACTACGTCATCAAACTATTTCATCATCATCATTGTCCACCAACTACTCCAGCCACTGTATTGATGATTCCAATTATTCGAATTTCCAATTCATATTGCCTTTTGAAGAAGTTAAAAACAACAAAACTATGTATTTAAGTAATGAAAATTTAGCAAATTTTCCAAACTCATTATGATAATATTAAGCAAATTTGTAATTTAAAATTTTTAAATGTTGGAATTGGAAATTGACTTTCTAATTTGGTATACTCTAATATAATTGTATTCTTCTCTTTAAATATTTGTAAATCCAAAAATTGATTTCTTTCATTTTTATTTGAATTTTTATTTTTCTTTTTAATAATTAAAATTCATTTCTCAACAAAAAACCCAATTCCTACCAAAAACATTTAAATATTGTTTCATTGTCAACATCTGATTAAAAGTGACATTTATTACTCAATGAGAATGTGTTCTTTAAAAAAAAAAAAAAAAAAATAATAATAAAAAAACAACAACAAAATAAAAAAAAAATTTTATTTTTAAATCTCCCAAGACCATTTATTAACAGCATTATTGAACTTTCAGGTTATCTATACATCATATATATATATATATATATATATAAATTGGTCATAGAATCAATAATTTCCATAGTGTTCTTCAAAAACCCTCATAGTTACACAATCTCTTTTCTCTCATATCTATACCAATTCAAATAAGAAATTATCAAAACTTAACTCCATTTTTTACCTCACTTTCTTTTTTCTACTAAATGACAACAACAGCAACTAAAAAAAAAACATAACAAAAATAATTTTTTTTTTTGAATGTCCTGAGTCATTCATTTCTAATAAAACGAACAAAAAAAAAAAACATTTGTTTTTAGCTTGTTACTCACAAGTTCAGAGGTTGTTGATAATATTTACACAACTCTACATATTCATAAAAAAATTTTATTCTCATTTTAAAAGTCTGTAGTGACTTTTATTCTTTCGCACTTGCACTTGATACTCGCACTAAACCTGTCAAATTGCACTAAATTTTTTTTTTATTTTCAGTTCTAATAAACTTAATTTTGCGATATTTAGTGTATTTGAGACTACACTAAAATTTTGACAACAAATCAAGTGCGATTTGACAGGTTTGGGGCGAGTATCAAGTGCAAGTGCGAGAGGTTCGGAAACGCCCTATATATTTTTTTTTTTGTATTGTAAGCTTAAATCAATGGTTTTTTACCTAGGTATCACAAATTAGCTTACCGCAAATATGATCTAGCTGGTTTTCGGGGATTAATTTAAAACAGGATTTGCGCGAGGATTTGTTTAGTTGAAATCAGAGATTCTTTAGATTTATTTTAGGTAAATAAAAATATGTACAGAAACATCCATCGCGCAGAAATACTAAAATTAGTATTTTTCATTTCAAATAATTCAGTTGAAGAACACGAGAGGCTGCAAATACTCATCACCACACCAGCGGAAATGCAAAGGTAGAACTCACGACTGATTACGGAAATTCGTTCATAATCAAAATACATATCTAGGTTGTGGAATCCCATTTCACTTTTAGGAACTGTCAAAAATGGCAATTTTTCTGTAATAAAATTGTATGTTTGCCAAAGTTTAATTAATATCTTGATCGATCTGGGTTAATACATTATCATCCGAAGACACGGCTAAAGTTAATTTGATTTCGAAAAATTGATGGTAAGCAATTGATGGATCAACAAAACAGTTCTTAACACTCCACCAAATCTTTTCTAACTTGCTTCCGACGCTTCCGCTCGCTTCCTGATACTATATTTTTATTAAATACCAGATTTTTCTGTCGACAGAAAAATTAAATGGCAAAATTTCAATGGAATTTAATTCCAATGTTTTCTTTTTCTTCTGCCTACAAACATTTCTGTTCTCTACTCACATTTACTTTAATATATTCTTAATGTATCATTTTATTTACAATAACTTCTTCTTCTTCTTCTATCTTGAATTTACCTTATTTACCTATATTGTAACCAGACTACACAGTCTTGAGATCAGGAAATCCTACCTTTCCTCCAGCATTTCGAACTTCTGTTGACGATTAATTTGTGCTCTTTTACGGCGCGACATTTTAGCTACTCAACATTCAACATTCAATCTACCAGATTCTTCTTCTACGTTTGATCAATCTGATTCTATTACACGTCTTGTTTTTTTTTTGGATTTGCTGGTTTGGAATTTTATCCCTAATAGTGTATTCTACAATATTTTTTAACGTTTTCATTTCTACTGTGCGAAGAAAGATTTTTGTTTTGCTAGTATCAGTTATGGCTTTTGCAGTACATGTGCGAATCCATGTTTTGTATATTTTGATATTAGCCTGCTGGTTTATGAAATTATAATTCAAAATGGGGTCTTGAAATATCCAGAAATTATCGCTTGTTTGTTAACTTGATTCTAGGGCGCTATTTTGGTTTGCAAATATTTCTACCCCATGGTATTTTAGTTATACTATATATTTATCTATTTTGCATCTTCGGGGTTTCTGGGGCATAAAAATGCGTTTTTGGCAATATTAGAAGCATTTTTGACTATACTCTGTTATTCTATTCTATTTTGCCAACAAAATATTTGTGTATTGAATTTGTATATATTTATTTAATGTTCACGTATGGTGCGAGTTATTTTATTCTCTCTAATGCTTAAGCTTAAGTCTTTAGTATTCGTTGCGGCTAAAGCTCATTGAGTGTTTTTTATTTTTGATGTTAAATTATGCTGACATACGAATATATATTTTAGCTGAAAAAAGAGTTCAAAATAGCAGTTCGGATCATACGCGTAAGAAAAACACTAGAATTATATTATTATCATCAATAGTACCATTTTCACCTTGAATCAAATCGTTAAACATTATTATAAGTGAAAGAAGTAGAGTAAGATTTACATGCTGGCATAATATTGGTTACATAATAAATGCAATAAATCATCAGGACCTACTATACTCCTGATTAAAAACTAAAAATGAAAATAACATATGAAATCGGTCAGTCAACTTACATATTATTATCTACTTTTGTTTGTCTTAATCCAACCTACTTGATCCAAACACATATTAATAGTATCGTATTAGAAATGAGAAAAAGAGAAAAATAAAAAAAAAAAAACTAAAATAATCATCATCAATTTAATCAATTTAATCAATATCATCAATAAAATATTCTCATAAAGTTCAATATGCTTTCAATGTAATAGAATATTGGTTGATTGGTTTGATGGTTTGTAGTATCCTTGGATTTTGGGAATTCATGTCTAAAAGTTGTATAATATAAATATACATACATTGATATGCGTAGAAAATTATTGATATTGATTATGATTATGATGATGATTTAAAAAAAGATTTTTTTTTTTATATTCATTGTCTTTTTCTGGTGTTTTTAGTCTAGATTGAATCATAATGATTCTCTTGGACGCATATTTAGTACTTTGTTATCAATTTACCTGTAATATATTTACCTACCGGAGAGAGTGACAAAAAAAAAAAAACAAAATAATAATATTCACTTCATGATTGGCGGCATCTTTGTTTGCTTTTTTTTTCTTCATTGTTTGTAACCAATGTGTTTTACTATGTGTGTGTGTATGTTTGTATGTAAGAATAACTTAAAATTACCTTTAGAGCCTTCTTATTTTACACCATTGTATTTGCGTATAAGTATAATAATAAGTATATGAGTATATATATATATATCTATATATTTAGGGTATCATAACGTTTTATATTATTTATTTGTTGTATTTGTGTTTTGTTACTGTCATTCCTTAAAAATTAAATTAAGGAAAGAAGTAAAGAATTTTTGTTTTTTGTTTTTTGGAAAAAATGTTTAAATGGAATTTGTATCGTACTGGTGTTATCGAAAAAGGCGCCTTTTTTATAGAGGAAGTTATTGTCTAATGATAACATTATTTTTGTTATTATTATTGTTTTTTTTTTCTTCTTCTTCCTTATTTAATTTTTGTTCTTCTTCTTTAGTGGTGCTATACCAGTACAGACTTGAATTCTCTATATGGTGGGGATGATGGTTTTATTTACCAGAGAGGAACAAAAATAAAATTTTACAGGACAAAATTAAGGTATTGTAAAAATGACTTTTTAACAGAGTCATTACAGGTACATCTATCATACGATTTTTAGTGTTTTTTGTTTTTGTTTTTTTTTTTTCTCGGTTCTAAGATGACTATGAACTCAGCTGGGTATAATTATTTTAAAGAAAAACAAAAGCAAAAAAGAAAAATAATAAAAAGTTATTTAAAAATTCTACTGACAAAATTTTAAGAATTATTTTAAAAATACTGAGTTGTAGGAATGAAATTATGTTAAAAAAATATATATATATATATATATATATATATATATATATATATATATTTTTTTTTTTCGTATTTGAATGACACACTAAATTTATTTATTAGAATTGGTCATCATCAACACTAGCAAAATAAATATAATATATGTGTCGTCATCATAATTGGGTAAAGTAAAAAACGATTCAATGATATTTAGACTCCTACTTACAGTTGGTATTTTGAAAATTTAATTTAATATTTTTTTTTTTTAATTTTATTTTCTGAAAAAAATATACGTAATTTAATTTAAAGGTATATTTAACTAATTTATATCAACCATAGCAAATAATAGCCACAAACCAACACGCTGGTGCAGTAGACAAAACGTCTTCCCGATAAAGCACCACAAAAAAAACTTTATGATGGGCTTTTCGGCCTGGTCCAGTATTCTTTTTTTTTTTTTTTTTTTATGCATATCCAAAACACTAGTTGGTGATCTTTTATACCGATTGGTATGTTTGGCTAGGGTGGGAAAGGAAAATTTGGAAAGGAGGATGGTAAAAGGGAAGGAGGACAATTACGAACGAAGGTGTTAATGTTCGTCTTGAATTTATTTAGGTCATAAATATAAAATTTGTCATGTTTTGGATACACATAAGATGGAATTTGGTTCCACATTCGGGATGTTAAAGTTATAAACGAATTTCCATAACTTGTCTTTTGCCATCTAGGGATTTCAATGGTGTAGAGATGAGCACATGCTGCCCTTCGTGTTTCGCGGGGGAAACGCTTAAGTGGAGGTAATATAGATTTAATTTCCACTAAGCATGTGCCGATGCCTACGAGATATCTATAAAAAAGTGAGAGAACTCCCACTATACGACGATGTCCAAGAGGAGCAAGATGGGATGATGTCACATTTGGGTCATTGATTAGACGAATAGCCCATTTTTGGACTTTATCCAATTGTTTTAACGTAATACTAGAGGCGCCAGCCCATATGTAAGAATTGTACTCCATTTTGAGTCGTATGAAAGCCTTATAGATTTTCAAGAGGTCACAGGGGGTGAAGTAAGCCTTGCAGCGGCTAAGAAAACCTAAACATTTGGCTGTGTTTTTGCAACATCAAATATATGATCATTCCAGATCATTTTTCGATTAAGGTGCATACCTAATATGATTAAGCTTTCAAACCGCTGAAGTTTATCTTCCTGAAACAAAAGAGTAGGATCAAAAATGGAAATTTTTCGGGGAGATTGTACAGCTCTGAGTCTTAGAAGTGTTAAACTCGACTCTGTTTTTTAAGCCCCAATTAGCTATTGCGACCAAATCATGGCTGAGGGAACTGGCCATGATGTCATTGGAATAAGAAAAAAATGGCAAAAAATAATTGAGAGTATTCAAAAGTGATAATAAAAGAATTTACTACACATAACCAATATAAAAGCTACAAACGAATATGAAATAACTAATTTTCATTTGTGACAGTGTTAATATCTTACTAACTGTTTAAATAGGCTTGAGCGTATTTTGTAACTATACTACACAGTTTTGAGACATATTATATCCTACTCTTCCTTCATTCTATCTTCTGCTTAGTGGACTGTTATTATGTGTTATTCTTCATCGGGTGCTATCTTAGCTATTCGTTGAACATCCAATCTACCAGATTTTTCTTCTATCAACCTTATTACATTACACGTGTTGTTTTTTCGGATTTGATTATTTGGAATTTTATTTCTAATATGG
Organism: Argyra leucocephala; assembly: GCA_963942445.1. Taxonomy (NCBI): domain Eukaryota; kingdom Metazoa; phylum Arthropoda; class Insecta; order Diptera; family Dolichopodidae; genus Argyra; species Argyra leucocephala. The sequence continues at coordinate 4,073,915 of OZ012681.1, read as the reverse complement.
TGAAATTGTTGTGCAAGTTTTTTTTTAACTTTTTCATTTCGTCACTACAAAGAAAGCTTTGGGTTTTGCTACTATCAGTTCTGGCTTCTGCAGTATATGTAATAATTTGACGAATGTATAGCTTGTATATTTTGACATTTTAGTTTGCCGGTTTAGAAATTTATAATTCGAAATGGAGTTTTCAATTGTTCAAATATTTTCGCTTGTTCATTAATTTGGTTCTAGCTTGCGATTTTTAATTTTTAAATATTTCTACTAAACGGCATTTTAATTGAATTAAATGTATAAAGGATGATAGACTGCTCAAAAATAAACTTTCGTTGTTTAACTGTAGTTGTTTGATAATTTATTCTAAGCATTTGAATATGGAAGTCTTCAATATTAAAAACGGTTAACTTTAAATTAGTACTGGTTAAATGACTTATCTATATGTTTAGTAATATTCAACGAACGTTGATAACCAAAATTATTATTTCAAATATATTCAACGTTATTAATTGCATTTAGCACACCAAATTACTGAAACAATTTTCGAAGCAATAAATCTAGGAAATCTACTGCAACATAACTAATAACAACAAACAAGTTGTTCTGGACGGTTTTATGTCACAAAATATTTGTAATAAAAATGCTGGGTTCTCTTAAAATGCAGTTATTTTTCCAAAATTATTTATAGATAGTCTCATATCCATGATCGAACCGATTAAAATAAATCTATCAATTATATTACGATTATCGAAACGTAATTAATAGGGAAGTTTGCTAAATTAATTAAATTTGTCAGACTAAACTCTACTATATGAATAATTAGTGATTCTACTTAGACAATATTTGAGTATAAATGTTAATCAGATAAAAATATCATACATTTTTTATTTCCAATAAAGTCAAAATTTTTTGTTTATTTTTTCTCTCTTGGAATATAGCTTTTTGATTCTCTTAATGAAGTTGAGCGTCTACGTTTGGCGTATTCACGTTTTACCTTATTTTCATTATTTCTTTGAGCTTAAAAATTTATCATAATCAGTAGCTGCTTCTTTAGATGCAACTTGACGTTTCTTCTTCAAAGTTAGGGGTCTACGTATTCTTTGTAAAACGACTGAAGTAACCAAATGTTGAAATTGTAGGATTCTTTGGTCGTATTTACTTTATTTACCTACTTTAAATGGTAATGGACGTCTAATAACGTAAAGTCTAACACCTATTTAGCTGTTTTAGCTCCTAAAAATTTTGAATTTGTTTATAATTTAATACAGGAATTGTTGTTTTTTTCACCTGCACCTGTATATAATAACTAAATCAGGCACTGACAGTTTAGAATCAAAAAATCCATCCTATAAGTGATTTTCTTTCACTTGTTGTTCTTGGACTATATAATATAAATGCCATTTTTTCAACAATAATCGAACACGGGTATATGTTAAGAGACGTACCTTGTTTCATTGAAAAACCTTGTTTTTCATTTCCACCAGTAGTTCTTAAAATGTAACCTTTCCACTCAACATCCAATAATTCAGCTTCAACTTGCGCACACAACACACTTTTTGAAAGAAATCTTCAATTTGTGCTTGAAAACTATTTCAAATATAGTTTCTGATTTCCCTGATTAGGGGACACGATACATTCAACTTATTTTTTCTTTAAATTGGTTTAGTTTTTAAAAAAAAAATATTAACTCTAAAGCATTCACGTCCTGGTCATTTGAAGCCACGTGAAGAAATAATTAAATTTTCTTGAACAGTGGGATACACATGTACATGTATTTAAAACGACTAGAGCTATTTATTGCTATTATAAAAGTAGCTCACAAGTCACAAGTAGGCGTATATTAGTTTTTTTGTATAATAAAACTGAACCGTTACTTACGCTACCCTATATACGTAACAAAATCATACATTATATTTATGCGATGTACCTAACCAACCTATAAATATCACTCAATTCATTAAATTTTTATTCTCCCAACTTACATGCATTTAATTCAGCTCTAATCCAGATAGAGAGGACCTCATATATCCGTTAATTATTATATTATACTAATGATACATATCTAATATATGGAGTTATGATTTTACATTACGACCTCTTTCTAAACTATCATCTGAGGTTATAGAAGTAGTCTTGATTTTTTGTGACAGTCCGAAATTGTGGACGACTTAAAAAAATATATTTAATCAATGCTTCAATTTTTGTGCTGGAATGCCGTAAAACTTGTGTATTTTGTAGTGTTAATTGACGTCCCAAATTTTGAAGAAATTGAAGTCATTTACATGTTTCGACTGTATTTGATGGATTATTTTCTGTATATAAGCAGCAAGACTATAAACACCAATAATATTATAAAATAAACTAAAAGGATATCTTTTTGTTTGTTGTTTCGAAGTAAATTCAAATAAGATTTGGTTGATTATGTCTACACCACCTGTTCTTAAATTATAATATAAAATAATTCCCTGGTTAAGTTATGGACCAGATACTGTTGGCTCATTGTGTAAACTTCTAATCAATATAACATTTTTTTTTACTTTTTTGGTACCAGTGAACACTTATTTTTGTATGGAAACATATTTGAATATACTTCTTTTTCGGCACGACTTAGAAAGTCTTTAGGGATATATGGCTTACTTTTTCTGAGACTATCAACTAAGGTAAGATCCCATTTACATCAAAATTTCAGCTAGTTTCAGATAAATAAAAAAACACGCTTGAAAATACATTAACCTTTGAGAACAAAGTTATTCAGCAAAACTAAGTTTAATTACACGTCAAAAATTTCAAAATAGAAAAAAACTGAAGAAGGGAATTTCCCGAAATAATATTTTAATCAAAACGGCAATAAAATATTATATTCATTTTTCATACAAAATGTATTGCATATCCGGGTATGCTGATTATTGACTTAACGTAGGTATATTTTTTGGTTATGGACAGAAGGACATATTTCATAGGACATTTCGCCCTATGCCCCACGGATGGGGTTGCAGGGCATTGATGATGATGATAGACAAAAGGGTTAAACAGCACTCAAAAAATAAATTTAAAGATGGAATTTAATGTGAAATATTTGAAAAAACAAATAGCACGATTTGTTGTAGCAATAATTGGAGATGCAAAGTTTTGTGTCTCTCTCAAACAACAAAAAATAAATCGGAGATTTCATCGAGAGCTAACTAATGCTGATATTGTAATTTTGACATTAAAATTCGCAATTTTTTTTTTTTTTTGTATTGTGTTGATGCACAACTTTCATATCAGACTTGCCGTTTTTCAGGTAAAGTCATATTTAATATTTGGGGTAACCCATGTTTTAGTATATAACATAATAACTGAGAGTTGAATATTGTAACAATTTTATTTTTTAGTTAAAATTAGTTAAAATTATTGAAATTAGTTAGGGTTAATGAAATTTTATATGGATTTACATGAAAAACGGCAAGTCTGATATGAAAGTTGTGTATGAAAAATTTGTAGGGGATGATGTAGCGCATTAACACAATAAAAAAAATTAACCGAATTTTTTCGAGATAATCAACGTTCTTTACAAAATTTTCAGTTTTTAAAAGCAAAATCTTAAGTTTATGCAGTTATTATTCAAAAACGGTAAGTCTGATACTCATTCAACATATACCGTTAATTAGGTGTATTAATTCTAAAAAAAAGCTATAAAGAAGATGTTGCTCTAGTTTCAATTTCTTCTGAGGTGTAGTTGATATTCTTTAGACATAAATTTTTAAATCCGATTTTCTTTAACCCTCTGTAGCCCAGGTAAATTTAAAGATAGACCCCTATTCTAGAACAATTTTTTTCCTAAAATACTCCAAGCAATCACCCCTTAAAAACTTTTTGCTCTAAACCGGACCATCCTGTATATTAGTTATAATTGTTTTTCAAAATAATTAAAAACAAAAATGTAAATGAGCTACTTAAGGAGTTTATGAAAATTAAAAAAAACAACATAACGGTATTTATTTTTTTTTTTCATAAAAACCATCTCCGTCTTAATCTAATGCTTGTTGTAATTTGATCAAAAAAAAAAAAAATTCGATTACCGAATATTACCGAAGGTTTAAACGATTGACATATTATAGTATGTACAATTCCGGAATAATTCTTCTTTATCCCAATATATATTTATATATATATAATATTATGTAGTTATCTATTCTTAATACATACTCCTAAAAGATGATCCTAGATAATAAAATTTCGAATAACCTTTCGCAAATGTCCATGTTATATGAACAAATTTTGTTTAAAATTGACTTCAATTAATCATTTCCCATATATCCTTTTTTTTGGTTTTGTTGTTGTTTTTTTTTTTTTTTTTTAATTCACCATACTCTAATTTAAATTTTCAAATATAAAAAAAAGGAATAAAAGAATAGCATCAACTTTGTCCTTTGAAAGTATACTTATCAATTATAATGACGTCAAAAGATGAAAACCGAAAAGGACTCATAAATTTTGTTGATATTCGTTCCTTTCGTTTTGTTCATTTTGTTTAGATTGATTCGTTTTTTATTTTTTTTTTTGTAAGGATACAAACTGTTGGAGCAAAAGGATACTAGAAAATTATTAAACGAAACTTTGGAAAACTCTCTTTAAAATTTGAATTTATTTCTCCTTTTTTTCATATTTTTCTCTCTCTCTCTCTCTCTGATTATAATTATTCTCTCGCACTCTCTAATATTTTAATGAGATATTCGTCTAAAATTTAAATTGGCATGCGCTAAAATTTTCTCCACCTGGTTTTTTTTTTCTTTTGTGTATCCTTTAATAATCAAATTTTTCATAGAACGGCTAAAACACATCAAGTTGTTGTTATTGTTTTTCATTTCCTCTGATAAAAAATAACTTCTTATCACTTGTTTGTCTTGTTTTTTTTTGTATTCTCGAAATAAGCTTTAACGAGATGAGAACTTCTTTATTTTCTGGAAGTGACAGTAATATATTAAGTAACCTGTTTTCCTTTTCTTTTTTGCTTGTTGATTTTTTGTATTGAGACGAAAGATTGATAAAAAAAAAAAATAAAAAAAAAAGTTGCACCTGACACAAAAAGAAATAAAGCAACAAAAAAAAAAAATCCTGATTAATAAAAACCTAGGTTGATTTAAAACAGGTTTTTAAATTATTAACAATAATAAAAAGAATAACCAGCACCCAAAGTACACTACAAATGACATTAGAATTTTTCAAAACCACTTTTGATATACTTTTGCAATATCACGGTTAATTCCATTAAAAATCGTTACGGTATACATACACATTTACATTTGTATTCATGCAGATATATCTACAATATACACAAAATTTACCTATAGTTAGATATACATAATATAAAATTATGTACATATATCCATTCATATATATATATCTATATCACTTTAATATGTATATTCAAAATGTGTAAAAATGTACACACTAACATAATACACACACCTATAAATATTCATAAAAAAAATATAACAGCAGCAAATATAAAACATACATAATGAAAAGATCGCGTAAATCTATAAAGTTTATTGGCACGCGAACCGATTATATTTTAAGATGCAATGAACCAAACCGCATCAGCAAATAAATAAGAAAAGCAATAACAAAAACTCAAACTAAAAATAAATATTAAAAAAAAAAAAAAACAGAAACAACATTAAACAAATAACAACAAAAATAAATAACTAATAAAGACAAAAGAATAAAAGCGAATTAAAAAAAAATAACGAAAATAAACGCTTATTCAAAGCGAATTGAAAAAATATTAACGGCGAATATTCAAATATTCAATTATTCAATGTATTTTTGTATATATATATATACCTTAACTAACCTACTGTTGTTATAGATACTGAATTAATTTAAAATTTTCAGATTTTCAGCAACACTACTAAACCAGTAACCACTGAAACTAACTCTCTTTTGAATCCAAAAAAAAACATTTTTTTTTCATGTTCATTCAGTTTTTGTTGGAGAAATAACTTCTCGTGAATTTATTCTCTTTAACACAAAATTATTGTGAGCAAAATAAATTGTGTTAACTGAATACTTTGATATGAATCGGATGTAGAGTGTACAGGAGGTTGATGCAATATTTTCTAATTTAACAAAAATGAAATTTTTTGAAAGAAAAAAACGATAGGATTTGACGAATAGCCCCGTTTTTGGACTTTATCCAAATTTTTTAACGCAATAATAGTATCACCAGCCCATCTGTGAGAATTATACTCCATTTTGGGTCGGATGAAAGCTTTATGCATTTGCAAGAGGTCACAGAAGTAGAAGTAAGCCCTACAGCAACAGCTAAGAAAACCTAAACATTTGGCTGCGTTTTTTGCAACATCAAATATATGATCATTCGAGATCAATTTTCAATTTAAGTGCATACCTAATATACTTAAAAGCTTTCAAAACGGCTGAAGTTTATCTTTCCTGAAACAAAAGAGTGTGATCAAAAATGGAAATTTTTCTGGAGATTGTACAGCTGTTAAGTTTTAGAATTGTTAAAGTCTACTACGTTTTTTAAGCCTCAATTAGCTATTGCAACCAAATCATGGGAACTGAGAGAACTGGCAAATGACGTCTCTTTTGGTTGATACAACTATATAGATGAGCTTTAGATTTTTTATGAAAATCGTCTATGTATTATGAATGCTGTCGCCTGCAAAGCTTTTGGATTGGATTGAAAGTGGTTTGAAGCAAATCATTTATAAATATAAGGAATAGGGTAGATGAGAGAACTGATCCGTGGGGAACATCAATGTTTATTTGGAATTGTTCGGACTTAAGTCCATCAACTAAGACTTTAATCGTACGATTCGAAACTTTCAATCCATTTGAGAGGAGAGCAACCCAGACTTAAAGTTTGACATTTTGCTAATAATGCACTATGCCATACACGATCGAAAGCTTTCGAAATATTCAGAGCCACAACTATTTGCTTCACACCCGAATTGTGCAAATATTATCATTAAATTAATCATTATGGTATGTCGTTAAATCACATGTCATCGGGTAGGTCATTAAATCACAGGTGGGATCTAAATCCATATTGCCTATCGTGGACAATACCTTGACTGTCTCTAAACATTTGGTCAGCTTTTTGTTGGTTAAGATTTCCATCACTTCGGAGAAGATCGATATTATTCCTATACACCTATAGTTAAACTGTAGTAGATATGGAAAACAAACAATAAAATTGGCAAATATTAAATAATTGAACTAACTCTAAGCTCTAAAATAATTTACAAAAATTTAAATCAGAATTAGTTCTGCAAACGTCCGTTAAACACTGAGGAGATATTAATCTGCTTCGATTTGTTGAAATAACTTAATTTAAAACGTCGCATCTCGATAAGCCAAGGTAGAAATGTGTAAAATGTTCATACTTCAGATTCAGAACAGTATCATGAGCCATCTACCATATACATAGTGTATAAAATTCTCATAATCCCAGTTTTACTTTATGAATCAGAATCATTGATACTTAAAAGAAGCCATGGAAAGTTATTGTTCTATGCCACACTGAATCTGCGAGTAGAAAATTTGTCGATGGATATATTAAGAAAACAGAAAACACAATTCACTGGACTGCAGGGCTGGGCTGTCTAATAACGTAGATAGATAATAATGTGAAATGAAAGTCAGAAAACTACATTGACTTGGATACGTGAAGCCAATTGAAGAAAATATTTTACCACCCATGAGAATTTTACGAATCCAAATGAAATATCAAAGGGTAATTATGGATTTTCAGTTGTTTTGTAAACGCTCAAGATCGACAGAAACGGAAAGCGACAATACACACTACTTATATGTAATCTTTGAATCACCCGAGGCCTCTATTTTTTGATTTATAATGACAGTTAAGTAAATTTGTAGATTTTTTTGTTTTTTGTTTAGAAATATATTTTCGTGATTAATTAAGTACGGCACTGCAAGTTTAAAATGTTTTTCGAGTATTTATTTAGGTACCACATTTCTGGCTTATCAACTCATTAAATGTGACAAACAATAGTAGTGTCAGTAGGCCTTTTTAAATATAGCGTATAGTTCCATTTTATTTAAATTGTTACCAGATAGGTACTCTCAATTATTTTTTTTCATTTATTTTATCCTAGCGACAAAGCGTACTGGACCAGGTCGAAAACCCCATAAAGCATTTTTTCTACATTCTGGAATTTTGCTTCATCGCGAATCGAGCCTGGGATACCTACAGAGCCTCAAATTATATAATTAAATTAAGAAGAAATAAACCGATGATTTATATTATATTCCAATTATATATACTGACATTTTTTTTTAATTTTCAGTACAAGTAAGCATTCGTTCGAGACATTTAATCACCACTGAATAAAATAATATTTATATTTGTACTACATGTACATGGTACTTTTAAAACTCAATTAAAAAAAAGAAAAGAAAAAATGTTCATTAATTACTTAACGAACAAAAAAAAACAAAAATAAAATAACATAATTTTTTCTATACCTACTCAACCTACCTATCAATTTAATTCAAAATTTAATTTCAACTTATTTTGTATATAATATGCGAATAAAGTGATAACAGCAGCTACAAAATCAAACTACTTACAAGGAAAAAACAAAAAAATTGAAACAAAACAAAAAATAAAACAACTCAATTTTCAATTGAATTGTATCCAAAACTACTACTAACAATAACAACAACAACAACACCATATAGTAGTAAACACCAACCATTATATTGTATAGCCTCCCTTTATTATAACATAAATATAATCTAAAAATATGTTTTATTCAATTTAACTGAGTAACATATACGACCGACCATACAAAATTATTATTATTATTATTTTTTTTTTTTTAATATACTCTCTTTTCATATTATATTTATGTCCTCTGATCCAATATTAACAAAAGAAAAGCAGAACAAAAAACGAAACAAATTAGTAGTCGTGCGACCCAAACATTGAATTTCGTTATTCGTTAAAAAAATATGTATTAATATATAGTATATATATATATTTTCCTGTTATATGTATTTATATACATATAGTAAAGATACACTAAATTCTAAAATATATCTTATAAATGTTCCCCTGCTGAGAGCCCACAAGAGCGCAATCAACTTTAAACAAAAAAAAAAACAAAAAAATAATAATTTTGTAAATTATTAAAAAATAAGATACACAGGTCGAATATAATAATATGATAAAAAGAAGGTATAAAAAACATAAACCGAACGAATTCTGAAACACTCGTAAATGTTTTTTTTTATTTATAAATAAATGTGTGTGTACATTGCGTAAAAAAATGAGTTCGAATATAATTTTTATACAATTTTCTATCTCTTTACCCATATCTGTACTATTTCAAATACCTACCGTTTGTTTTTGATTACAAAAAAAATGTATAATATATATATTTTCTCTATAAAAAAAATTTACATGTATCTACCTATTTATAAAAAATTATATTCAGCTTATTTATGTAGTTTTACTAAATTCCCCTTATTGCTGAATATTTGTGATCAAATTGTTGTTCTTGCTTGTAAATTTGAAAAGTAAAATCTTTATAGATACTTATTAGATAGGTAGGTAGAGGGTATTCAGCATTCAATAAATTTTCATGTGTAAGAAAACATTTTGTTATTATCAATTTACTAGAAATTCACATTTTACTGCAATAATTCAATTTATAGAGGTGAATTTGGTGGGTAAATGATATGAGGTGTATAATTTGACATATATTTTGTTTTTTTGATTATTTTATTAATTTTTATTTTTGTTGTAAATAAAAATATTTTGATTAAACATTTTTTTTTTGTTTTTTTTTTTTCTATTCAGCCTTATTATTATTAGTATTTTCCACAGAATCCTTTTTAACAAGTTTAATTCAGCGCTTTGAATATTAGGTGGGTATTGTTAAAAAAAATATATTTTGATATTAAAAAGTAAATTCGTTATAATATACAGATAAAGTCTGCAAAAATCTGTACCTATACTAAATGTATTATTATCTGTATCAAATTATGTTATATCAGTACGGGTATGTATATCAAATATATTTCTGTATTTGATTTGAATAAAAATGTGTATGTATATAAAAGCCGGGAACAAGAAAATTTAAATAGATAAATTTTCATATTAAGCAGACGTTTTTTTAGTTTTTTTTCTACTTGTTTATTAAATTTATTATCAGCTTATTCAGCTTTTTAAATATGAATTGTGCTGAATTTGATTTTTATAAAAGGTATTTGAAATAATAGATATGAAGCTGAATTCTATATACTGATATTAAAATATTTAAGATGAAGAAAACACAACAAAAAAAAAAAAAATAAAAATTCTTATAAGCATGACCATGCTTTTGAGTGACTGATATTTTGAGATAGTATAAATGATATATGATATGACTCAGTCTCAGAAGATGACCAGCTGAATAGTTGACAAAATAATAATATTATCTTTAATTCTCTTTCTCTTTTTGCGTATAAATCTCTTGACAATTTTCCGACACACATCCACACACATACTACAATAACTTTTTTCAATATTTTGTTTTTCTAACAGGAATTTGTTTCGTTAAATATACACAGTTTTATTTTTGTTTCGATGTTTTTCTTTCTTATTCAGCTAACTCCGTTATTTGAAAATACATTTAATACCAGTTTATTGTTATTATTTTATTTTTCTTTTCAAATCTTTCTCTCTCTTTTTTGTTTTCTTTTAATTTTTGTTTTTTTTTTAAAGAAAATAAATTTTTTATGCTCTTTTATTTATTTATAAAAATATTTTCATCATTCAAGCTCTGTTCTGAATTTTGATGATAGCCAGCCAGCATGAACTAAATGGAAAACAATTTGAAAACAGAGAGAGAGAGATATTGAAAATAAAAGAGAGTAGAGTAAATCGATTGACAAAAAATAATAAGAAAATAATATGAAAAATTACTACCATTTGGCACAGCTTCCAAATTCTGCGTTGCGCTGATACCACAATGACTTGATGAGTTTCATTAGTTGAAATTTAGCTGTGCTGCGGCACTGACGGGCTTTTTTATTCGAAATATTTGTCTATACAGTGGGAGAATTATGTTGTGTTGTATTTGAGTGCGTTTTAATCACAAAAAGAAAATAAAAAACAGAAATTTAAAATATTTTAATTTTTATTAAATGTCGTTTTCATTTCCGAGTGTTTTTATTTAATTTAATTTTTATTTTAAAATTTGTTTTTTTTTTTTTCTACTTACAATTCAAATTGAAAAGAAAATCAAAAAACAATTAAAATTTTAATATAAACAACAACAGTTAAATGTATGTGTGTGTGTTATTAAATTAATTTTATCCTTTTTCATGTTTTTTGTTGTTTTTGTTTTATTTAAATTAAATATTATTAAATTATTATCAATAATAAGGAATATAAAATTAGCTCTAATTTACATTATTTAAAAATCAGAAGAAGAAATTTATTCATATCGTTTTAATAAATAAAAAAAAACAAAAAAATCAAATGAAAATGAGAAAAACAACAACAAAAAAGGATTATTATTAAGAAGATATTTTAATTTGATTTCTACATATAGATTCTTCATTTTATTTTTTTTCTATTTGAAAATTATTAATAAATTCTTTTATTAGAATATTCTAAATAACGGGATTAGATATAAATAAATAATAATAATAATAATAATAAAAAAAAGGAAGAAAAATTGAGATCTATTACGAAAATTTTCTTCTTCGTTCTATTTTTTTTATTTTTTATTATTATTATTATTATTATTAAGGATGAAAGAATCAAATAAGCAAACATCCTTTGAGTGAATTTTCTTCAGTAATTTAATGTACCGTAATAGAATTAATTTTTTTTTTTTGTTATTTTTTTTGTTACTCATGGAAATTAAATTTAAAATTAAAATTTTGTTCACAAATAAAATTAAATAATTAAAAGGATATTTCAAAAGAGTGTGCTTATGTATTGTATACATAATATATATATATTTACATGTGTATGTCACAAGGACTAAAAATAAAATTTGTTCTTTTGTATTAAATTATTATTTAAATTTTTTTGTTTTTTTATCTTTGAAATTTAATTAACGTGATAATTTTTTTTGAATAAAGTTAAATTAAAAGAGAGTTAGCAGCTAATTTTAAATAGAATTGAGTGAATTATTTCCTGAAGAAGTGATTTCTTATTGGAAGTATTTAGTGAAAATCACAAGAGGATTAAAATAAAATAAGAAAAAATTAAATACATTTTTTTAAAAAAATGTAAAAAAAAAAAAATAAATGAAATTTTTTGAATGAACATTGAATGTAGGTGTATTTTGCTCTACAATTTTACAATGTTCAAGTTCAAGTTGGTGTTCCAATATTAATAATTTTCATCCTGAAACATTTGGATTATAAATTTAATGTTCTAATAAGCAGAAAAATAAAATAATTTGATATCTTAAATATAGGATATGATTCAAAGGGTTTGTAAAAATATTTAGTTTTTAAGGTATATATTGAAGTATATTCAAAAATGGATTTATACAATAACGCGAAAAAATCACAAATTTTATTTATAGATTAGGTAAATGTAAAGGAGTTGATTTGGATTTGAAATGTTTAATCATACTGTAATTATTGGGTGTTTGAAAACGAATTCAATATAGAAAATCTTGTAACAACTTAAGCCCAGTCTTAACCAATCTGTTCTTTTATTATCCACTGTGTGTTTATAAGTGTTAATAGGTTTTGAAACAACTTAAGCCAGTTATTAATCTGTTTTCATCGTCCAGTTGGTGTTTATAAGCCAGTCTAAGCGTAATTTATAATCTTTAATTTTTTCATTTCAATTTTAATTGATATGTCATTTGGCACTACAGATCAAAGATTCTGAAATACAATCAGGTTTTGGACATGAATCTTGTTAGGTTTAAACTGCAAGAAAAGATTAAGATTTTATATATATTAATTATACTAAAGACAAATAGAGTCAAAATTACTACTATTGAAGAAGTTCTGATTACCTTATTTTCATATTAAACTGGGGTCCGAAATTGAAATTAAATTATTTATACTCTTCCATTTTTCAATATAAATTCCATCAGTATTGTATATACGTATATATCTACAACGAACTGGCATTTGAATTATTTTTGATAATCAGATTTGTTTTTAGTTATATACCCATTTAATTTATCAAATAAAAGCCGAATTTCGTTTTACTCATCTTTCATTTTTATTGTGCAACTATCGACATTTCGGAAGCAACTTACTTCCTTTATCAGTGCTTACGACCTGATTTAATATATTAGTTAAAGGAAATTCGACTTTTAATTTATAAATTAGGTGCTTCGACCTCTTAATTATATTAACTTTACACCGAAAATTTATAGAAGGTGTGGTAAAAAAACGTTATCAAGTTAAATTTCAGAAAAATTTGTTGTCAATAATATGAAAAAAAAAACATTCTGCTTATATCCGATTTAGAACTTTTTATTCCATTATTTTGTTTATATAAAAAAATAAAAAAAACACCTCGAATAGATTTACATTGGTCTAGAACCTTTTGATGGGATGATGTTTTATTAATAACAAATGGTATAAATTTTTTCTGAAGAAGATGTTTTGAAACATCATATAGGTAGTTTACCTGGGGTATAATTTAACTGTATTATTAGGTGCAATACATTATCTGATAGCATCCCATTGTCATATTGTCCTGATATGCTATTTTGAAGATGTTTTGAAACATCATATAGGTAGTTTACCTGGGGTATAATTTAACTGTATTATTAGGTGCAATACATTATCTGATAGCATCCCAACCATTGTCATAATGTCCTGATATGCTATTTTGAAGATGATGTTTTGAAACATCATAGGTAGCTCACTTGGGGTATAATTTAACTGTATTATTAGCTGCAATACATTATCTGATAGCACTCCAACCATTGTCATAATGTCCTGATATGCTATTTTGAAGATGATGTTTTGAAACATCATAGGTAGCTCACTTGGGGTATAATTTAACTGTATTATCAGCTGCAATACATTATCTGATAGCACTCCAACCATTGTCATAATGTCCTGATATACTATTTTGAAGATGATGTTTTGAAACATCATAGGTAGCTCACCTGGGGTATAATTTAACTGTATTATTAGCTGCAATACATTATCTGATAGCACTCCAACCATTGTCATAATGTCCTGATATGCTATTTTGAAGATGATGTTTTGAAACATCATAGGTAGCTCACCTGGGGTATAATTTAACTGTATTAGCTGCAATACATTATATGATAGAACTCCATTGTCATAATGTCCTGATATGCTATTTTTAAATACATCATAAAGAGTTATTTTATCTCTTTATTGTGTATTTTAACATCATCTATCAGAGCTCATAGATTTGCATTAATAAAAGTATAGGGCTGTAGTTCAGAACAATCGAATTTAGGAACATTATTAACTATACAATATATTGTCTGATAGCATCCCATTATCATAATGCCCTAATTATGATATTTTGAGATACACCATAAAGAGTTATTTTATCTATAAACTTTTATTGTGTATCTCAAAATCATTATAACACGGGCTCATAGATTTATTAATGAAATTATAGTGCTGATGTGTTCAGAACAATGGAGTTTGAGGTAACTAAATGTAAAACTTTCAATTATTAGTATAAATTATATTGTTGATATTTAACATAAATCTGGAAGATCAATCAAAGCTAGTTGAGAAGAGCTGGGGAGTAATAATTGTTATATTATCGGGAACAGCTTTTCCCGAGCAATGGGATCTATCCAGCATGCCATTGAAGAATGTCCTGAGTTTGATCACAAAAGCAGGTATCCTTGAAAACTCAGAGACTAGCTAACAAACACGGGTAATAATAAGAATTCAATTTGCGGCTGTGGTGATATATGGGACAGATTCGCTTCCAAAATTACACAATCTAATCTGATATTAATTATAGTCTTCATTCGATATTATTATTTTTGTTTTGTTTTTTTTCGACTGAGCCATTTCAAATGTAGTTTTTTTTATTTTATTTTATTTTTTTTGGTCAAGCAAGGCATATTATATGTACATATGTACAAAAATAAAATATACAAAATATTAGAAAACAAAAATAGAATATAATTAAATTCGGAAACATATATGATTAATGTCAAAAATAGAAATAAACACAAAAACAATCTGCTTTGTTAAATCACAATATTTATAGTGTAATTTTGATAAAATAATCTGTTAAATATTCTTTAATTTTGAATATATTTATTTTTTTCATGACCCATTAAGTTTGAAAAAATTATTAAAAATCTAATAAATTAATTTTAACAAATTAAATAAATGAGCTACTCTTTCTTAGAAACTGTCCTAGTATTGATGATTTATTTTTAGAGTTTTGTATTAAGCTTACCGATGTCACAAGGTTGACGCACAACCCATTATTAGTCATACCTTGTATATTCTTATCAAATAATATTATAAAAATTTACATACTACATTAAATTAGTTGAACCGTTCGTTATACAATTATTAGTTGTCTGAATGTATTGCAGACTCTAATTCTGATATTCAAATCATTCAAATTTTTAATGAATCATCTTGAAAATTTGATTTGAAAATTTAATCATCTTACTTTCTTCCGGTTTTAAAATATAAAAAAAAAAAAAAAATAAAGAAAGTAAAGTTAGTAAATTCTAAATATAAACCAACAATTCAATAGATATATATATATATATATATATATATATATATATATATACATATGTGTGTAATTAGATTAAGATTAGATTAGATTAGATTTATATTAAAATTGTATATAATTTCTATTAGTATTAAATAATAAGATAAGAGATTTGTAATAGAGAGATGTCCCACGTCCTATCCTGAAAATGGAAATACATTTTGATCTGAAATAATAAAATTAAATAAAAAAAAATTTAATAGACGTTAGTTAAGCCTTAGGTTAGGTTTAAAATAGGTTTTATGTTAGCATAAAAATAATAGAGAAATATCCCACATCCTACCTGGAAAAAGGTAACAAATTTTGAGCTGAAATAATAAAATTTAGGTATATCTTGAAAATCCAATAGCCATTAGTTAAGTTTTAGGTTAGGTTTAAATTAGGTTTTATATTAGCATAAAAATAATTAATTAAAGAATTTTTTACTTGCCATTTTGTCCTTTACAAATTAAATTTATTCTAAATAATTAATGTAGGTTAGTCTAAATAAGTACAAATCAAAGGTGTAAATATTATATTAATATAAGCTCTGGCAATATAGAATTGAAATATATTAAATAAAATATATTGTACAAATACATATTAAGGCGATAAATAAAATAAAATAATAATAATATTAATATCAAATCGTGAAATTTTTTTGTATTAAATTTATATTTTTGCTTCGTTGGCTATAATTGTTTCGAGTAACTAATTATAATCAAGTAAACTATAACTATTATTAGTTGTTCTACTCAAGCTTGGAATTAATTCATATTTTATTTGCAAACTCTTTCTCAGCTACATTCACATATAAATTTCACGATGAATTTACGAAGTTCAGTTTTGAATTATTTTTTAAGGTGTATTGACAATATTTTACTTGCGTACGCCTTCTCAGTCACATTCACATATAAATTTCACAATAAATTTATGAAGTTCGGCTCTGAATTATTTTTTAAAGTGTATTTGACAATAAGGTTGGTCATAGTAAAGCCCAAATTAAAGCCAAATATGATTTTAAACCCATAAGCTTAAAATACAAGTAGAACAAACTCTGAAATAGAAGAAATATATCCCACAAGTCTATATTGCTGAATATTAGGTTAGAATTAAAATTAATTTTAATTAATTATTTCGTATACACCATAATCAAATTAACACAAAGCCAACATACTTTCTGGATTACTACCAAAATTCCAAGTTTCATATTTATTATTTAAAAACTAAATTATCACTTTCGAAATATTAAAAGCTAAAAATCAGCTTACTCAGTAAATATCCGAAATAATTTTAAAAATATTTCGAATTTTAATCTTATTTAACTGAATTTTCGAGCGAGATAACTGTAGTTCTAAAAGAGCATCCTTTAATTATATAGAATTATATAATTTCATTTGTAGGAATTAAATTTAATTATTTCAGGCTTCTGCACATAAATATAAATTCTTAATTCTGAAAATTTTGAAATTAAAACTGTTGTTTCGTTTTAACTGCCGTATATAAACCGTTTAATAAAAATCTAGAAATATGAAAGAAAAACAAAAATAAATAAATTTTCATATATTCTTTGTAGCTATATAATAATATATAAAAACAGTTAGAATTGAATTGAAAATACAAATGCGTGGAAATTTTTGATAACACGAAATAAATAATAAAAAGCCGCGAAATAATAATAATAATAACAATAATAATAATATCAGAAAATAATAAGCCAAAAAAATAAAAAATGAATTTTGAGTGAATTGAATTAATTTTGTTTATTCAAAAGAATAAAAAAGCAAAAAAATCAAAAGCAAAAAAATCAACAAATCCTTTATCATATTCACCACTATTACAACAGCCACTGTTTTTGACTGAACATTTTTTATTTTTTATTTATATTGTAATATCCTTTTTTTTTCATACAATATATATATATATATATACATTATACGTGTATATATATATTTAGTACTTTTAGTATAAAAGAATTATTCGAGAATTTATATTCGGATTTGTGTTTTTAGGGATATTTTAATTCCTTTTTTTCACTCTTTGAAATAGGTTCTGTTTCCTAATTTTTCAAAATTACATATACAACATTAGGAGTATAGAAGGAGGAGGTGTTGAAATATAATAACATTTAAAATATTTGTAGGAGTAGAATTTTTAATTGTTTTTCAATTTTTATTGGTGACTTACCTAAATTTAATATTAAGTGATTCTGACATGTAATCTGAAACAAGATTTGGGTTTAAATTGACTTTAAGTTGAATGTATAGGTACTGATTAAATTTTTAAGACTTGAATTACAAACCTCTATAGTAAATTATTTTCAACATATTATTTTTTTAATGTTATATTTAGTTTCAATAGATAATCCTTTCCTACAATGATTTACAATTTTTTTTTTTTTTTTTTGTCTTTATTCTATATAACTATCTAAGAAAAACCTTTCAGTATTCTTAATACAATTTTTTAATTATATTATTTGATGTATCAGTTGAATTAGCTGAATTATTAGTTGTTTTTGAGGTATCAGTTAGCAAATATCAGCTATATAGTTGTCCAATTGATGGCATTAAAACACATACAAGCAATTATTTGATATATTCATTATTTATTTTCAATAATAACTGCATCAAATGTTTATATTATATATTTGTTCTACCTAGTGCACCACCGAGAGTGTATTAAGTGTTAAGTAGCTAGTGTATATCTAATCTAATTAAATAGGATGTAAATATTTAGTCTAGGTGGATAGTATAAGCATCCATATAATAGAAACATATAGCTTTTGAAAAGCAATTCAAATTATTAATTGAATTCAAATTAATAAGCATTCGATATTCTATGCGATATTCTTGTTATCCAAGATGTCCCGTTTTTCTAAAATAAAACCCCACACTTTGAATTTATAATATTTATTCTAATATTCAATATAATTTATTTTCTCAAAGTTGTTACAACCATTTAACAAATTCAGAAAATCGTTTTTCTATAGAATCTAATATACTTATATACATATTATAATTACTTGGAACACCAACAAAATGTAAATTATGTTAATTAATAAAAATACCATTAACAAAATGAATAAATTAATTATAAATATCCTTGTTTTAAATTAAATTTTATATATTTTAGAATACCAAAGGTATACTTATATAGGTTTTCATATATTTTTTATAATTTCTAATATTTTCAATAGCAGATATCCTACTTACCAAACTAAAAATTAAAAATTGAAAATAATTAATATTAAAATTAGAATAAAAAAAAAAAAAATAAAACCCATAAGGAATAGACAATAATAACCTTGAAATTTGTTTTTCTTATTTTTTTTTCTATTCTTGTTGTTTTTTTTACAGGATATAATAATCTTATATAATCGAATTCAGGATCTAAATTAATTTTATAGATTCATGATAAACTGAAAAAATTATATTTTTTGAAAAAAAATTTCTATAAATAAAACTAAAATAAAGTTTTTTAATATGAATAGAGAAAAAATACATAAAGTAAAAATTAACTTAAAAAAAAATAAAAGTTTAAAACAACAACCAAAAAATAAATAAACGAAAATATTCAAACAAAAAAAAAAAAAGAATATTGTAACATCCCGTGAAAAACAAAAAAAAATAATAAAAGCAAATAACATAAAAATAACATACAAAACAGCATCATGACATAGCGTAAATTTTGCAAAAATAGAAAATAGAAGACGTATTAAAGGCTTTAAATATTCAGAAAAAAAAAAAAAAATAAGAAAGAAAAATAAAAACAAGACTAACCAAAAAAAAAAAAAAATTAACAACGATCATAAATTCAATATAATATAATAAAATTGCGTGAAAATGTGCAAATAACTGTAATTGAATAACAATCAATTTTGAAATCGTTTATCATTTTTCTTTATATATATTTTTTTATTCAATTCTGTTTTTCGTGTTGTTTTTATTAATTGTTTCTTGTTTGTTTCAAAAATTGTTTTCTTTATTTTTGTTTTATTTTTTTTCTGGTTTGTAACAGTAAAATAAAACTAAAACTCTCGTTTTCGTGCGTCGTTCGGTTAATGATACGTAGCGGTTACCGTTAAAAGAAAACAAATAAACAAACAAAAACTTAAAGAAATATTTAATAAATAATATTAAAATTATTAAAATTGATAACAAATCGATTATCAATTGAAAATTCTAAAAACAAAAAGATTGAAATTAACATAAAAAGAATAATAGAGATTATTTTTAAATTTATAACATTTATATCATATATTTTTTTTTGTGGAATTACAAAATAAAATATTAGTTTTAAAAATGAATCAAAAAAGCTGATATAAAGCTTAACAAAAATAAATAAAAACAAAATTAAAAATAAATTAACAATATTAAATGATTTTTTAAAAAAAGGGTATAGAATAAGCAAAAAAAAATTTCGCTGCAAATTTAATGTAAATTTTTTTGTTTCAATTTTAACAAAAATTGAAATTTAAAAAAAAAAATTATAAAACTATTGGAAAATAATATTTGAAATTTTTTTACATACATAATATCACAAAAGAAAAGAAGAAAATTTAATAAAATGTTTAATAAATTGAAGAGAATTAAATTTAAAATTAAATTTTAATAACATATAGAAACTAAAACGAAAAATCAAATATCGTGTAGATTTTTAAAATAAGTACAATTTTGATATCACAATAAGCAAAACAAATTAATAACAACAATTTACGATTTAAAATAATGATTAATTTTTTTATTATTGTTAATTATTTAATTTTTTTGCCTGATTAAATCCCTCAGGGTTGACTGGCATTCAAACAAAAAAAAAAAAAAATTTAAATTGATAAATCATTTTCAAATTATATAATTTTGATTTCTTTATTTTCAAATTCAATTGAAACCAAACAATTAATATAAATTTAATATTGAAATTTTAAGTTTACATTTCTTTCAAAGAATTATTATGATATTTAATAATTTTATTTATTAACCTGAACATAGGTAAATTTAAAATTAAATTATTTTTTAATTTAATAAATTAATAAAAAATTCTAAATAATTTTATCTACGATAATTAAAATAATAATAACAAAATAAGAGTAGTTGTGAAATAAAAATAAAAAATATCCAAAACAACAAAAAAAAAATAAAAAACAAAATTGAATATTGTATGGAATGTAATTGAGAATATGAAATGTTAATCGTAATCAGATATTAAATGTATTAAAAAATAATATGTTTTAAATAAATTAATTAATATAAAAATTGATTTACAAAAGAAAGAAGTGTATGAAGTAAATTCAATAATTAAAAATTAATTATGTGAAATAAATATAATATTATCAAAAAAAAAAAAAAATAATATTAAATTTATTAAATTAATGAACAACCGCATACTAACTAGTGGTATTAAAACAAAAAAAAAAATAATAAAATAATAAAATATATTAATATTAATTAACAAATATAAATTCTAAAAATTATTTTGTGAATTTTACAACTTAACAAACAAAACAAAAAAAAAAAAAGATAAAATAGAAATACTAATTGAAGGTGAATAATTTTTAATATTTAATCATCTCAAAAACAATATAATCACAAAAATTGAAAATATTCAAAATTATCTAAAAAATAAAATAAAAATTATATTAAATTATTAATTATACATATTTATTATACTTACTTAATAAATTCAGTGTTAACTAAGAAATAATTATTTTTTTACATAATTTATAATTTAAATTATTCATTTAAAAATTTTTGTTTATAAAATATAAATATCACAGTGATATACCGTTGTCTGTGTACATAAATTTAATTTTTATTTTTTCAACAAAAAATAAATTCAAATTATTTGTAAAATCATTTTATTTTGCAAATTTCAAATAAAATAAATGAAATCAAAATTTCATTATCAATATTATTTTAATTTTTATTTTTCATCTTCTTTTTCAATTAATTATTCAAAATTAATAATTGTAAATTTTAAAAAGTGTATTTTATAATAATAAAAAAATTATAATTAAAAGAAATAAAAAAAAGAAATTCTAGAATATAATTAGTAATACAAGGAAAAAAAAAAAAAATAAGTAATAAATAATTATCAATAAATTAACAAAAACAAAATATTAAAAATGGAATTCACAAGACAAAATTCATGGATTAATTTTCTTCTGATAAATTATGGTAAGTGTTTTTTGAATTTTAAATTTGTTTTTATTTTTTTAGTCATACAAATAAAATTAAAAATATTTCAAATATCTACTTTATTTTTGTTGTTTTAAATGAGATGAGATATTCATGATATATCCTGAAAATAAATCAAAAATCTATGTTGTCCGTCTTTAAATTAGATAAGATCTTTTTTTTTTCTGTATTGAGCAGATCTGTGCCTTCATTTTAGTTTACTACTTTCGTTTACTTCAATATTTCGACAATTGTCTTCGATTTCATCCAGTCATTTTGATCTTATTCCTCTACCTCATCTACCTTAATCTATTGTTTTATATATTTATTTGTAATAGCCATTTTATATTAGAATTTGACTAATACAAAAAATTAATCAAAACAAAATTGATTCACATTGTAACTTACACTAACTTATTCAACCCATTACAGTTATTCTAAATTATTGATTTACGTTATAACGTATATTAATTTTATATTTTTTACATTATTATAAGTATAATAAATTTTTAATTGAATTACATTTTATATTATACTTATTTAAAAATAGCTAGAAAAAAACCGATTTAATTTTACTAAGTATTGTACGGTACTGCGTCTTATATCCTTTTACATGTCCTGCTCATCTTAGTCTTTGTACCTTAATAATTTTTTTCAATATTATGTCCATCAATTAGTATTGCTAGCTCGTTGTTTGCCCTTATGAAGAATAATATTGAAAATATACCTTGCTTGACTCCTGTTTTTATTTCAATACTTAGTTACCTGTTATTTTATTTTACACTCCTTCTTTGAATTTGGTGTGTCTGAATGTTAACACAATTAAATTTGTTAATTTTTATCAGATTCTAATGTTATCAAATATATTATCTTCTATTAGATATCTATTTTTATTAAAATCTGTTTTATTAGATTATCTATTTTTATCTATTTTATTTATATCTACTTTTATTGAGTCCAAAACTTGGCAGAAGTCAATCGTTAAATAGGTGGAAATTTTCGTTAAAGATTTTTGTTTGAAAATTTTTGTTTTAGAAAATTATATCCAAAAATAATAATTAGCTATATTTTTTTAATAATATAAGTCCTAATATAGGATTCAGCGATATATATATATATATAATTAATATAATTTTAACAAAGACAAATTGTGTAGGATGTACAAGATTTATATCACGAAAATTATTTTAAAAGCACAATTCAATAAAATTGAAATACTAATTATAATAAATTATAAATAGCTTAGCTAGCTATTTATAATTGTTGTTTTAATAATTTTTTCGATAGAGACAGATTGTTATGTGATGTTGTTGATAAATATTTTCAATTTCAATTTAAATTTTCTTCAAATTTCAATATACATGAGACGATTAGTGTCTATAAAACTATATCCATATGTAAATATCTCTGTACAATCATTTGGTACACAATTTGTAATATCCTGTGATGAATTGGTTCAAACATTCAATAATTTGTTTTATGGATAGATGAATAAAGATTGGTTAATCGAAAACGTATTTAATTAACAATTTTTTCCGAAATTCGAATCTTTTTACTATCTACAGTAATAAGATTAGCATCAGAACAATTTCACATTTTTAATTGCAATGATAACTATTGTTTTGCAATAAATTAAACTTGTAGTAACCATAACAGGATTAGACAATAACTATGAGAGACCTTAGAATAAATCTTATAAATTTGTATATTATTTCATTTATATATACAATCCGGGTTTACTGTTAAATACGGTATATTGGTATATAAAAGTTGTTATTTAAGTTAGTTTGGTGAAAATAGTTAGAACTAGATTATATATTTTTGATCTTACAATTGGAGTGACCTATTTTTGTTTGATTTTATTATCATTCCAAGACTATATGGGATGATGAGTTTCCTAACTGCTTTTACGCAGAGACTTTGCATATACAACCACGTTCAATAGTTTTTTGCCTTTGAATTTTTGGTATATAATAATTAATTATAAATGTGGAAGCTGCAATCTATTGTAAAGTAGCTTCATTTTGATAATATCAAATTTCCAGTTTGTTTTAAGTGATAACCGAAATGTATTACAAATTTAGTTCAAAGAAAAATTAAACAAAAAAATGTTTTACAACATCCATGTTTTGAGTTGAATTCGAATCTGGGACTTTCTGATTATTATACAGACATGAAATAACGACACTTCATCATATCGTTGCTACTACATTACAATTTATTTATTTATTTATACTATTTAGCTCAAACAGTTTAGAATTTAGTATTACATTTCATATATTAATTAAAATACAATTAAATTAAATTAAATTGATTTTTGGTTAACTCATAATTAATTGAAAATTGTATTCTTTTATTAATAAATTCTATATTTTCATATAAATTTTATATTCCATAATTCATGATTGAAATGGAATTATTATTCGAAGCTCATGTCACGAGTATACGAAATAAAAGTGAATAAATAATTAGAAGAACAATACTTAATGGCTTAGCATCAGCTGCTCATGTCCTGAAGGAACATAAATATTTTATTTTTTATTGATTTATCTAAGACAAAAACCGCATACGTAATAATTTATTTAAAAATAAAAAAATTAAATCTAAATTTAATTCTGGCGATGGATAAGTTGGGACAATTTGATAAATTCAAATTTTTGTATGTGTTTAAATGATTTAATACATGAGGTGAAATTTTATATTCTAATTGAATATTAAAAAAAAAAAATGGGAAAATATTTACATTCGCTACGTCTCTTTTTAAACATCTATTCATTTACAAGAACAACGACGAAAATCGGTTGT
The DNA here is from genome assembly GCA_963942445.1 of Argyra leucocephala. Taxonomy (NCBI): domain Eukaryota; kingdom Metazoa; phylum Arthropoda; class Insecta; order Diptera; family Dolichopodidae; genus Argyra; species Argyra leucocephala. The sequence continues at coordinate 4,049,225 of OZ012681.1, read as the reverse complement.
GAAATGATTCCGATATTTGTGCCGTATCAATTCACAGATTAAATATAATAAATTCATTAGCACATGAAGCCATATAGTTGGGAGATCGATTTATTATATTTAAGACCTAATTATCTTGGTTTTATTTGTTCTATAATAAAACACATTTATTCTTCAGATATTAAATTATATATTATTTATTTATATTTTTTACTGCCCCTGAAATAGGTAAATACATGTAATAGTGCACCGAGTGAAGTTCTATTTCTGTGTTAATTAATAATCCATCCATTTACAAAATTTTAATTCACTTTGTGTGTATGTGTATAAAAATTTAGATACCGCTAATTTCTATAATAATAATATTCTAGACAAAACCAAAATAAAATTTACTTCCAATGACCCCATTTTATTAATAATAATAAATTAAGGAAATTTTATTTAAAAATGACCAGCATTGACCAGTATTTTTAATTATTAAAATGACTATAAAACTTCTGGTTTTCCTGTATGAGTATTTGTTTTTTTTTTTTATTTTTTATTATTATTTTTTTTTTTTAAATTAATTACAGGAAATTATCATCATAAATTTAAATTATTGGAAGTGAATTTTTAATTTTTAATAATCTGGAAATTATAAATGTTCATAGAATGAAAATGTAAAAAAAAATTAATTTTATCGGTTCCATCAATTAAGGACGGTAATATTATATTATAGTTAATCCTGAGATCTTTTGAAATATTAATGTTTTTTTGAATTTTTAAGTCCACACCATGACAACTTGTCAACATTTTTGTTAGGTTTTCAATTTATTTATTAATTTTTTCGTTTTTAATATTATAAAATTAATTATTTAAAATATAGAGTTTTTTTTTTCTTTTCAATTGTATCAAAATTACTTTAATACTGGGATACTTAGGGTTCTATAATCGAAGGGTAGTATAACGTAGGTATGTCCTTCTTGGAATTAATTTTATTATACTTACTTTAAAACAGATAATTTTTTCTTTTGAACTGCTGTAGAACAACTGGTTGTAATGATTTTTGTATGGTTGTAATTTAAAATGCTTAGAAAATTATATTGCTTAGGTATCAGTTATGTTATATGAAAATAGCTAACTAAGCCAATCTCATAGACATGTCAAAAATATAATTGTATTTAGTTAATAACACCAATATCATCCAGTTATCAGATTTAATAAGAAAAATATGTTCAGAACAAAACTTACTATCGCAAGTATTAATTAACTATTTTCGATCCATACTACACTGATGGGGTCCCAGAACAATGATGATGATTAACTAACTATTGTTGTAATTAATTTGTTGATAATTTATATAATAGAAAATTGATGCACAAATACTAGAAAAACATTATGCTTTATGTATAGTAAAACCGTGTGTACTTAATTTATAGTCGAAAATTTATTTCGATCTAAGCTGTACTGACATAAACATAGAAAGCGAAAATTTAAAATTGAATTTAGAAAATTAAACGAAAAATTATTAATCGATATTATTGCAATTATTTTGGGTGATAGCTGAATATAGATTAAAATTACGAAAATACTTGATTTATTTCATTTCAATCTACAGGAATTACCTTACAGATTTTGCTTACACACTACATCTAATAATATGGTGATTTTCCTTTTAAAATTTTGTTTGCTATTATTAAATTCTATTATAGAAGAGCATTTATTATATAATTTATGTGAATTAACGATGGGTTCGAAAAAACCATACCTTATGTAATGAGCATTTAAATATAGAAAATTTCTATTCTGAATAGTATAGATCGGCAGCTTTAATGTGTTGAAATGTCAATGAGTTGACGTTTTAGCTAAATAACTCGTTGCGTAGTTGATTTTTTCACATTTAGCATTCTAAATGAAAGATGCAGTGTTCTTAAAAACAAAATTTAATTTTAAATTATAAAATATAAAATTATAGAACAAAAAATTAAATTGTTAAAAAAAATAGCAGACGGCAGTAGACTTGAAGAGAATTTAAATGGCGAAAGGCAAACTTACTTTAGTAAATGTTATTAGTTGGAAAATTAATACAAGCTTATTTTAGTTATATTATACATATAGTTATATTTGCACTGCCAACAACATCGGGAGCCTCCTAATCCTATTGATCGCATCGTATGAATTGTATAGATCAGAAATAGATCTTCGTTACTCCAAGCATTAAATCTGACTAAATTTAATTTTATTTATAAAACTGAAATGTCATATTTTGACAATATCAAAAATTATAATTGTATTGTTTTAGCAAATTTGGCTTCATCTAAATGTTCTTGAAATTGTACCGTTATCAATCTCTTTGTCTGTCCGGTGTATATCTTCTTACATTATATTTTTTTGCAGACTCAAATTTTTTCGGTTTTTTTCTTTTTTATCCTTCCTAGATCCTAGTATAGTTATTATTTTCAATTTATGTTTTCTACTAATAATTATGACGTCTATGTTGTGTTATTTGGTAATTTTTTCTGTATTGACTTCGTTATTTTATCTTCATATGTTACTGAAATTCTTTTAGTCTCATTTGTTTTGCGCTCCGACCTGTAGAAATAATGTAGTCTTAATCTTAAATTTATTTTTATGCACTAAAACTAACCGCTTGCATTGTTTTGATAATTATTTCATTTATTTTATTTTTCAGCTCAAAAGAGCTAGCAGACTAGTATAGATTATTATCTTAATTTTTTTTTTTTTATGATCTTGACACCTTTTCGTGCTTTATTAAGTACGGTACTGCAATTTTACACTACAATATCTACAATAATTTGAGTATTTATTTTAACAAATTACTGGCTTATCTACTCATTAAATGTGGAAAACTACTACTATTGTCAGGAAGTTAGTCTTCTTAAATAGAATATAGTTTCATTTTATTTAATTTGTTACCAGATTATACTCTCAATTATTTTTTGTCATTTATCATATCCCAATGACAAAGGGTACTAGACCAGCTCGAAAAACCAATGAAGCATTTTTTTTTTTTTTGCTTAATCGGGAATCGAACCCGGGTCCTTTCAGTTGAAAGGCAGACGCTCTACCTACTGCGCCACCCAACGTGTAAAATTTCATAACATACTAGTATTCGCCCGCTTCTCGAAATTCGATGAAGTTTGATAATTAAATCGTATTCAATTTCATTATGAATTGTTTCACATCAATTGTTTATTTTTCTTATTTATTTAACCCACACAACAACCACATATGTAAGAATTTATTTAAACGAAACAAATTTTAAATTTAATTCTGGCGATAGGTGAGTACCGGAAACTTGATACAAATTAAAATTTTTGTATGTTAAAATAACTTATACAAACTGGGTGAAATTTCTAATTGCAAATTAAAAAAATTAAAAGCAAAATATTTAATTTCGCCACGTCTCCTTTTAAATATCTATCATTTAAAAGAATATAATAATGAAAATCGGTTATGGAATCGTTCACATATAATTGTACTGTACTTTTTTTCAATTTACAGATTAAATATCATCGAAAATTGATGCATAAATACTAGAAAAACATTAGTCATTCTGCTTTATGTATGGTAATCGCCAAACATCGCCTTGGTATACTCAATCAACTGGTTGCATCACATGTTGATATTTTCACTCTTCCTAATACAACCTTCAGGTTTATGTATTGTTTTGTAAGCTAATATAAATCAGTTTTAATTATTCGATATTGAATAACTAAAAAACCTATTGATTTTTTAATAAACTTTAAACATTCCTTAGGTAATCAAAACAATAACAAAAAATAAATCCTTGTAAATTAGTAATGAAATAATTTCTGTAGTGTATATAAGTATGGGTGTTTAAATAACAAAATACATTCTTTTTATATAATTTATTTAAAAAAAACAAATAAAACAATTTTTTTTTATAAATTTATTTTTCTTTCACGTTTGATGGTACCTAATCCAAAAAAAGCAACATACAAAAAACAAAACAGAGAATAAAAATTTTTGTATTCAATTACATTGGAAATTTTGATAATCCTTAAAATGAGAATTACTCTTTCAACTTTTACTTGTAACTTAAAACAATTTTTTCTTATTTTTTTTTTTTATATAAAAAAAAGTCTGTAACATCTTTAGGAAACTACATTGAACAATAATAAACAATAACAGCAACAACAATAATAAAATAATAATAAAGAAAGAGCGAAATTCCTCCTTTTTTGTAAAACATTACTCATCTATGATTTTTTATTTCATTTTCGATTTTTTGTTGTTATTGTTCTTTTTTTTTTTTTTTTTTTTACAACATCCTTACACATCTTTATAGTCTTACTCAATACTTTTTGTTATTTTTATTTGTTTTTATTATACTTTTTTGATGACAATAATAAAATATAATCAAAATATCCTTAATCTTAACCTTTTTTGTTATTATTTTTTTTTGTTTTTTTGATTTTTTGTTATTACTCTTTTGACGATAAAATAATTAAAAGGCGCCATTAGGTCAATGTCAAAAAAAAAAAAATAAAAAAAAAACACCAGCCAAAACCTTATAGAAGAACAATAAGTTTTGGTAAAAATTTTTAAGCGAAAAAACAAAAACAAAAAATCAAAAAAAAAAAAAAAATTATATAAGTAATTTTGTTACTTTATATCCTGGCTGATTTTTTTTATTTTTGTTTCCATTTTTAATATAATATAGTTGATGGATAAAGTCAATAAACGAATTATATTGAACAATAAATCCTTAAATTTTGTTATTGTTATTTTTTTTTTTGGTTTTGTTTTTTTGAATATTGGATTTCAGAAAGGCACTTAAAGGACGAAAAAGTATATTAAAAAAAAAAAAAAAAACCAAAAAAATTATATTAATAATAAAAACAAGGATTTTTCTAATAAAATAAAAAAAAAAAAATGTTCTCGGTTGTATTCAAAATTTCAAAAACTTTTTTGTTTTTATTTTGTTTTATTTATGATTTATTTTAGATACATAATGTACAGAGTGGTTTAGTCATACAGTATTATGTGTTTATTTTAGAGTTTATGGATCAAATTAAATTTTTCTCTTTTTAGAATGTAAATTCTAGTTTATTTCAGATTTTGTTTTGTTTTATTAAAAAAATTATATTTAGTTAAAAGAGAATGGCTTGTTGTGCTGCCGCATTTCTGCAAAATATTTTGAAATTTTAAAACTATCCTAACATGTCTTCTAGATTTCATTGCGTTAAATTTATTACAGTAATACTAACAAATGACTGTTTTTTTCAATATGCAAATGCAAATATTTTTGGATTACAAATAATTTATTTATTTATTTATTTCATTTATTTTGCTACATATAAGACGATTAGTCTTTTAAACATGTAACTAGAATTAATAATTTAAAACTAACAAAACTAAACATATTAGAAAATAACAGTGAAAAATGTTAAAATGTAAGACCTTTAATTATCTTGATATTTTATTCGGCGGGTTTAATTAGTTTGACACTTTGTGAAATTGATTCCCAAAGTTTTTTTTAACACATTTGTAAATTCCGTCCTTAAAAAAGAAAAACAAAAAAAAAATGTAAAAATTTATTGAGTGTGTAATTAATTTTGCCTACCACTATATATTACATAATAGAAATATAAAAAAAATAAAAAAAAAAAAACAATGCTATATACAAAAATTTACATACATAATATATATTACATGTATAGCAATATATGCCCGTTGAACTGAACCTCTAATCATACCTCTAATCATGAATACTCGCTGCTGAGCTCAGTAAACCGTTTAATATTATTAACGCGCAGAATGTACATTTAATTGTCGTACAATGTGAATTTGCAGGAAAATATTAAATATCTGAGATTGTCTCGGTCTAGGAGTATTAGATTTTCCATTGTTGTTTATCTTGTTGTTGACTGAATCAGACTCATACATGTTTTACACTTTTGTAGGTCAATAGTTTTCAATGAAAAAACAAGAAAATGTATAGATGGATTGACCATGATAAATATATGGCCTAGCCCTTCAGTTTTGATCTAGGAGTATTAGATTTATCATTGTTGTTTATTTTGTTGTTGACTGAATCAGACTCATACATGTTTTACACTTTTGTTGGTCAATAGTTTTCAATGAAAAAACAAGAAAATGTATAGATGGATTGACCATGATAAATATATGGCCTAGCCCTTCAGTTTTGATCTAGGAGTATTAGATTTATCATTGTTGTTTATTTTGTTGTTGACTGAATCAGACTCATACATGTTTTACACTTTTGTAGGTCAATAGTTTTCAATGAAAAAACAAGAAAATGTAGATGAATTTACCATGATAAATATATGGCCTAGCCCTTCAGTTTTGATCTAGGAGTATTAGATTTTCCATTGTTGTTTATTTTTTTGTTGACTGAATCAGACTCATACATGTTTTACACTTTTGTTGTACATCACGTGTGACCTAATAGTTTTCAATGAAAAACAAAGAAAATGTAGATGTATCAGTTTTGATCTACAACAAAGTAGAATATGTATTATTTAATAATTTCATATATTCATGACAAAATCAAATGACTGCAAATGATTAGAAGAATAATAAAATTATTGTGTTAAACAAAGCGCATAGCACATGAATGAGTGGAAAATTTTTACCAAAGTTCTAGTTAAACGGTTATGATGGTTTCACATCAGTATTAAAGCAATATATAATACTAAAATTCTATCACCATTTTTGTGCTATATATATTTAGAAGACAGTCTATATGAATATCAATTTTCAAAAATTTAAAACTATAGAATTAACCATGTATTTATTCGTAAATTATCCGAATATAATTGAATAAACAAAATAAGTTTTAATAATAGCTGAGCAGCTCTAACTCGGTATATTATAATCTACACTGTGTATAGCTTTAAAAGATAACTTTGATTCTATAAGCAATTATTTTTATGAATGGAAGAATAATCGTAATTAGACAGAAATTTGTAGGTGCATTTTGATAGATGATAGTGACAAAATAATAATCACAAATCCTTTTTTTGACATTTTCTAACAATTTTTGTTAAATTGAGAGTGACAACAAATTATGCCGTTGTTACCACCATACAAAATATTCATATATATTCTTGAAGACTGTGATGAAAATCCGCTTCCACGTCTAAATAAATCTATATTTCTAGAAGATTTATTATAAATATCGTTATGTTGGTAGTGAACATTTTTTCATCACTGACGCGATGAGTCTTGAGTCAAGAATTACTCTTCTTACACATTCACAAGTATAATTAATTACATACATTTGTTATAAATTTTTTTTGTTGTTATAGTTTTGTTATAGCTTGGATTTTAATGTACATTTTCAGGTGTTGTTAAATATTGAAAGTTTTAAAAATGATTAACTTAAATTTTCATTTGCAACATTTCTGATCGCTTTTACTTTTTGTCAGAGTCATTATCATCTTACAAAATTGCACTCCTGTTGTTTGGTGTCACAATCAGAATAGGTGGGAGCATCTCTATAGTTGATCGAATTGTATGCTGTTTTATCAATTTCATATTTTATTTGGTCACATTTATTAAATTCATTGTATAACAACAATTTTCTAAACACCCTGTATATATATAACATACTTCTTTCTGTATTGTATTAGTTAAATTTTTTTTACGCGATAATGCGATTACTATTAAAATAATTTTTTTTTTTTTATTTATTTTATATTCTCAAAGGATATTTAAAATCTCGAAAATTTAGTTAGATATCATGATAATTCCTATTAGTGTTAATTGGAGACAGGCGATAATAAAAAGGATGAGAATTTGAAAAAAAAAAATGAAAAATTGAAATATATAAAATAAAGTGATCGAATTACAGAAAATGGATTTTTTTTTGAAAATGATTAAAAAGGTTTTTTGTTTTCCATTTGAGAGATTATTTTTTTTTGTTGTGTTTGTTTTTTTTTTTTTTTTTATTAAATAATTGAACAATTAAAATTGTAAGTGGATGAGTCAATTTGTTCTGAGATTAAATTTTAGATGTTAAACTTTATTAAAAATATGATTCTTAAATTTTGTTTTTTATTTTGTTATTGTTTTTTTTTTTTTTTTTTTTAATTGTTCACAAGAGGATTTTGTAAGAGAATTTTCATATTTTTGGCTTTAATTGCTTGGTTATTTTTTTTTATTTTTGATTTCGAGTCTGAAGAAAATTATCGAAAGAGAAACAGAGGTTGATCTTAGATTAAGGTTAACATTATGTGTCTTGCTAGCGCCAATTTAATTCTAAGCTTTAAATTATGACTCAATTGTTAAATTAAGACTAATTTATTTATTTATGTGTTTCTTCTACCAAGTAAACTACTTGCAGACTATTTACATTTTTTTTAATTAAATATGACTAACCATTGATTTTTGTGTTTTAGTTTAATGACAAAATTGGAAATGAGTAGTGTATTTTTTAAAATATTAATTGACAATAAATAAAACATTTAAAAAAAAGAGTGTATTTTTTTGTTGGTAGTTGTAGATTAGGATATGTTGATAGAATTTTATTATAAATTTATTATTAAAACTAGCAAAGCCACCCGACGTTGTTCCGGTCCAGTACAAAATATATAAAATTTCAAATTGTGCAATAGACAAATGATTTGATTTAATGATTCGGTCAAATTAAAGCGGTTTTATAAACTTAAACACTACCATTGTGGAAAATTTCAAATCTCCAGGTTAACTGGAAGTCGGAAATACTTTCTGGGCATAAACATACATTCAATTTTATATATAGTATAGATAATGATTGACCAATACATAAATTTGCCCTATTTATGAATTTTCTTCGATGTTCAGATTTCTATTTCTATCTTTGAAAAATTCTGTATGAAAATGTTCATATATAAATTTTTCTTCTTTAAAAATTGTTCTTTGTTTGAGTTTTACTATAGGTATTGATGACCACCTCATGATGTCTAAGGGAATTATTCCAATAGAAGCCCAAATCAAGGATATTCTAATAAATACCCTTCGAAAAAATTATTTTGATATAATTTTATTTCAATGTAGGACCTCCTCCTGGTTTTTCGTTTTAACAATTATTATGTTCAAGCGTTTCGATACCCTCAGGAAGTTATATTTTTTATCGGTGGTGATAGAATCACAATTTATTTTGACTTTGGCCTTATATATAAAAAACAAAGAATTTCCAGATAATCAAAACCATTTATCGTTCACATTTCCCATAGTTAAATTTGATAATATGCAAGTAAGTATATCCTACTCCTAATCCAAGTAAAAATACCATAAATTTAAAACAAAAAAAAAAAAAAAATAATAACAGAAAAAATAACACAAAATATTTAAATAATAAAATTAAATTTATTTTAATATCTCATGTCAATTCTTTCAACAACTTTGAAATTTAATGCTCTTTCATTTTTATTAGTGCGGTTATGTTGTGTATTCTTTGGGAAAAAAAAATCATTTAAGATTGTTTTTATGCTAATTTGTTATACTATAGATATATACATGACACAATATATCGATTTGGTGTCATATTGAAATTGTTTTACAAGTCATATCATCTTCATTTTAAAACAGATGTTTGCAAAAAAATATTCAGGTTAAGAAAATTTCAAAGAAAGTTATTGAATTTAAATTTCACATGATAACAGATTAAACGCGAGGGATGGATTCGAATACCATTTGAATTGATTTTAGATACATAATACATTAGATATACATATAATAATATTTTTCAATAGATTTATTTAGAAATTAAGAATATTGACAAATGTATATATGTATATATATATTCGGATTCTATGTCAATAACTGTTTTAAATTTAAATATATTTTTTTTAATTCATTGTGGAGTAGAGATCATGTAGAGTAATTGTGGTCTGTAAATGTCCTTCTAAAAACAATTTTTTGACTTAGAAAATTAAGTATTTTGATATGATTTGATTTATTTATTATTTTATTTATTATTATATAAATGTAAAAATTTAATTCTAAGTACCCTATGCCATGTTTAAGCAATTTATTTAAATATCTAAAACAAAAACTAGATAACTACCATCGAATTTCAATAAAACATTTTTTTCAAGCTATTTTCTATACTTTTAAAATTATTTTTCCATTTTAAAATAAAATTTTGATTCTTTGTGAGCCCCATTCCTTATATATACATCAAAGAAATAAATTCGACTCGTGTGTTGACAGTTTATGACAGAATATTAACCATTTTATATGATTTCTGTTGTTTTTTGATTTTTATTTTAAATTTACAGCCTGAAATAGATTTGCATTTAAAACTAAGGATAATAACAACAACCGATGGTGAATAAATCTTCGTTATTTTGTTTTTTTTTTATTGTAAATAATATATAGGTAGCTAGTAGTTGGTACAATGTTATGTTATGTATAGTATAATCAAAAACAAATATAATTTCTACAAAATGTTATCATATAAAATTTAAAAATAAAATACATAATATTTCCTTCTATGTTACTTGTAAAAAAAAAAAAAAAATGGCGAATATACAAATAATATGACAATTTCAATTTAATGATTACTGTATACTGTATAATTTATATCTTTACTGTTTTTTTAAGACAAAAATAAAAATCCAGTGATACGCATTATTGTGATTTTTGCTGTTGTTATATTTTCATGTTTTTGTTTTTGGTGCAGATTTCTTTTAGTGTAATTTTATAAATTACATAAATACATGTGTTGGTTAAATAGTCAGAATACTAGACACACCACTTTTAATAAATTCTTAAATTGAATTAAATTTTCAATTTCTGATAAAATTAATCTAATTTCTTATCTTTCGTAGTATTTGGAATTAATTAGAAAACACTTTGAATTTAGAATATAGATTTGATAAAGAAAACCATATGTGAGTTATAAAAATCAAATAAAATTATGAACAATAATAAATATTTTTTTTTTTAATGATTAATTTTCATCGCTTAGGTTTAGTTTGAGGTTTAAAGCCATTTCCTTTGAATTGTAGATTTTTGTAAAAATATTAGTTAACTAGATAATATTGTTTATTATTTCATGATCGTTTGTGATCGTCGTATAATAAATATATAAATATTCTGTTAAGACTAATTTCAATTAAACTTATGTCAACTACGGTGACATCGGAAATGTATCCAAAATTTCAACTAATACATACAATGTATATACAAATACAATATGTCAAATTTTCTGAACTGACAATATTGTGTTGGCGACACAATGTACTTTGCTTACAATTCCGATCACTCTAAACACATTGTCTCTGAAATGTCAAAATATTATATTCTTGTTGATATGTATTTGTGGATAAATTGTTAAAATATTTGAATTGAACATGAAAATCTTCTTTTTTGCTTTAGCCTTATAATTAATAAAAGCATCTTTCTTTCGTGAGTCCATTTCCTATTAAAATTAAAGTAAATTAAAATAAAAAATAAAATTTATTTTTTAAAATACGAAGTAAAATTTATACTTATTTTTTTAAATTTTTAAACTTATTCTATTTTTAATTACTAATTGTATTCGTTTTATATTTTATTATTGTAAAATGGTAAACACTTGAACTAAGTAAGAATAAATAAATAAATAAATTATTCCTTGATTAATAAAAAAAAAACTCAATATAACTGTACCAAACTATACTGTGTATCAACAAGTTTTCGGATACACTGTAAAATTAATTACCGATCATGAGACAATGTAAACAATTTTTTTTTTGACATTTAAGATCATACGTGAATATGTTGGCGACGTTATCGATACATTTACGATGTCACGGTTACTTAAGCGTAAGGCCATTTTTAATTTATTAATCGGATTTTGATTTTTAGTGATAATTTAATTAATGTCAGTTGTTATAAATTAGTACACAATTATTTAGTTATTCACAAGCACAGATGATGGAAGTATGAAATATTGAAATTTGCAATCAAATTAATAATATAAATTATTTGTGAACGGAAAACTGGCAATTTATAAATTATTTAACATAAACAAATATTAAACACAATACAACTATCGAATCATAATAGATTTGTCTTTAATTTGCGATAAGAAATTTTTCAAAAAAAGTCAGACTTTTGACAATTATTGTACTGTAGCAAATTAAGTTAATGTGCTGATTGTCAAAACTAATCTGTTTAACGATTTCAGGTGGATTGAATGCGTCTCTTCCCACATAAATATATACTTTGCTTTCAAAAGATTAGTTCAGATGTAATTTTTATATTTCTGACACTTGACTGAAATCTCACTATTATTTAATTCTGTAGTAGCTGTTTTGATGTTATTCTATTATTGATAACAGGTTGTAATATTTTGATATTAATTGTTTATTTAGAGCAATTTCATTGTTTACTTTTTTAGCGCTACATCCTTCCTAACTGTTTCACTAGATGTTTCACCGTTAATCTATGTTATAGGCAACTACGTAGCTGTCATTACATGATTAATATTTTGATATTAATCTTTGGGACACCTTTGGCTTTGGTATTGCATTGAATTGGCTTTGGTATTGCATTAAATTAAAAAATTTTGTATTCTAGAACACAGAAGTGCTATAATAAATATTTGCATTACAGAAACAAAAAATATGTAGGCGAGTATATTTATTACTGCGTACTTAACTAAAAAAAAACATATTCACAGATCTTTTTTACTACACATTAAAAATTTTCATTGAAGTTATAATCATAATCTTTATTGAACTGCACAAAACGCGCACACACACACCCACACATCTCTAGAAATGTCATATTCTTTTTTGACATTTTTACTCAATTTTTTTTTTATTATTATTTTCTTTTTTTTTATTATTATTATTATTATTTTCTTCCGTTTATTCACACAAATTTTTATGAATTTCCATATTTTAAAAATTTACGATAAATATATAAAAAAAAAAAGAGTTAATCTTAAAATAAAAAAATATATATATATATATATATATATACTAAACAATAAAACGAAAAATTGAGAGAAAAAGTTTAAAAGTCAAATTTAGAAATAATAAAAAGAAAAGTAGAAAAATGTGTTATTAAAACAAGGAGAGTGTACAGTGACGGTTTTTGAGCAAATATTAGTGGAAGTATGTTGAATACTGCATAATCGACAATCGATATTAAAAATCTTACATCCTTGTTAGAATAAAAACATTTTCTCAATTTGTCAATAACTGTTAACACTTTCTATATTAATGATTTTTTGTGTAAATATTTCATAATGGTGTAGCTCATCCGTTACAATTCTTTTCGAGTTAATAAGCCATGAACGATTTATATAGGTATACGCCAAAATACAATACGAATCAAATCAAATTATCAACCACTAATGAACGTAATGTTACGGGAAGAATTTTCCATGAGCAAAAGTCTGTATGAACAATTATAATCCACTGTTTTCCGCCCTCTTCAGCTAAATTTAGCTTTCTTATAGTTTAAGTACAAATTTATTTTAAATAACAGGGAACTGCTAAAACAATCTCCTGTGACTGAAATAATTACATTAGTTTTCCCGTACAGCAAGAGTGTTACTATTATTTTAGTTCTGTCGATTTTTTACCCCTGGTAGCAAATTTATGTATTTAGAATATTTTAAATTATCTAAAGTACTTTACTGACTTATATGCACTACATACATACATTTTTGCAATACATACATATACATACATACAGTATTATATACATTATTGCAACTAGGGTCTCATGCATCTGTTCTTCATTGTCCTTGGTAACTTAAAATAGGACATTAAAATTAATTTTGAACCCATTTAACTATACATGAAATGGTCACCACTGTATTTTTAATAATTTACACATGCACGTAAATTACATATTGTATCAGCCAGTATATTCAATACATTTGTAATCATTTTTTAAGACACTGTATTTTTTGTTGTTGTTGTTTTTTTTTTTTGTTATATGCAATTCATGATGTTTTTTATTTTTTAACTCTATGTCATATAAAATTTGATATAAAACCAAGGCAACAACAATTCACTGTATGTATCCAACAAACTATATAAGAATAAAAATATCAACAGCAGCAACAATAACCAAATCGAAAAAAAATGAAGAAAAAGGCAGCAGAAAGCCTTTCGGAAAAGAAAGAAGTCAAAAAAGAAGAACAACAAAACCAAAAAAAAAACCAACACCAAAGCAGATGAATTCAAGAAATACAAAAACAACAAAAAAATGAAAACAAGACCCCAGCCATATCATTGAGGAGCAGGTGTTCCTTTAACAGTGTATTGTTAAAATATACTTAAAGATGATGATTTGAGTTATAAAAAATAATAAGAAAAAAAAAAATAGTAACAAAAAATAAAAATTGGGATATAAAATTTCAGAACGATGGGTGATGATGATGATGATCATGATGATGATGAAGATGACTATGATGGAAGTTGGCGTGTATATACAATTTGGAAAATTTTATATTTTTAAATTTTTAATAAATAAAATTTATATAAAAAAGAAAATAACAAAAAAATAAAAAAAATATTATATAAAAAAACAACGATGATAGAAAAAGGGAGAAAATATTACACATGTTTTAGGTTTTATTTTTGTTTTTTATTTTTGTTACTATGTTTTTTTTTTTTTTTAATTTATTTTTTGATGTCAGAATATGTAACAAAAGCTGAATTAATTTATAGAGGGTTCCTTTAATACACTATTTAAATACACTTGAATGTTTCATTTTGTTTTGTTTTTTTGTTATTTAATTTCAGTTTCAGGTTCCAAATAGATTCTAAGATCTTTAAAATAGACTTTTTTAATTCTAATTGAATTAATGTTGCAGGTTGTTTTCGTTTTTTTTTTTTTTTTGTTTTGTTGCAGCAGGTTGAATTTTTTATTGAAATTTATTTTAATTTATTTTTGTTTTTAAATTAAGAAGTTAAGAAAATTATCATTAGACTTGTTGCCATGCCATCGTTTTAATTGGTTAAAAATGAAAAATAAAAATTAAATTTTGCTTCATATACTTGATATTTTAATTAAGTTATTGTGGTTGTTGATAAAATTAATTTTTATTTTTTAATTTAAATGTACGGTGGTTTTTTGTATTTTTTTTTTTTTTTTTTATTTAATATATGTATTGGGAGTACATATTATATATTGGGAACATGTCACTGACAAAGTAATAATTAATCCTGAATTTTATTTGAGATTTTCAAGAATTTCAAAATTAATTTAAATTGCGATATTGAGACATGTGAAATAGAATATGGATATATTATTAATCTGAAATTTACTGCAAACATTTGTTGGTGTTCATAATTGATTTGCGCATAGCAATATGTGATGATGGTTATTTTATTGTACGCCGAAATGGATGTCCCTAAAAGAAGATTTTGCATTTTAAAATTGAAAATTTTTTATTTTAAACCTTTTATCACATGTCACGATCGGTTAAAGTGGGTGCAATATGGTAAAACAATGGTCTAAGAAATAATTGTATGCAATAGTTGTGTATCATTGTCTAACATTGTCTAACGTTCAGCGGAGCAAAGTGGCGGGAAAAAATTCCTTCCATCGTTTCTCATTTATTGACTCAAAATGACAGCAAGCAGAGCAGAAGAAAGAAGTTTGTCTCTTATTTTTTACTTGATTTGTTCATGTTCTTTTAAGTTTTATTTTCTATTTCATAGATCTGTTCATGAGGGTCATTTTTACATATTTTTAATATAAAAAACATAGAAAAATAATTTAGTTATTTTTTTTGTGCGATTCAAGATTTAATTTTAATCGAATGGTGCATGATTTTTATTTGCTCATGATTCTTGAGCTAAATGAATTTTGAATTTTGTTGAGTCATATTTAGATTGTTTTTGACTTTTAACGAAATTTCTTGTTGTGGTTTAAAGTAAAAAAGTTATATTATAAATTCAACAATCTCAATTTTAGCTCAAGGTGCATTTCATTATTATTATTATTGATTGAAAAAATTATAATAATTGTTATGTTGAATGTATTAGAATTTTTTGTATGTTATAAACGTAAGTTATAACTATATGATATTGTTAATAAATTTATGTTCATTTACCATATTTTCGAATGTCAGCAAGCACAGCAGAAGAAAGAAGTTTGTCTCTTATTTTCTACTTGATTTCTTCATGTTCTTTTAAGTTTTATTTTCTATTTCATAGATCTGTTCATGAGGCTCATTTTTACATATTTTTAATATAAAAAACATAGAAAAATAATTTAGTTATTTTTTTTGTGCGATTCAAGATTTAATTTTAATCGAATGGTGCATGATTTTTATTTGCTCATGATTTTTGAGCTAAATGAATTTTGTTGAGTCATATTTAGATTGTTTTTGACTTTTAACGAATTTCCTTGTTGTGGTTTAAAGTAAAAAATTTAAATTGTAAATTCAAAAATCTCAATTTTAGCTCAAGGTGCATTTCATATTATTATTATTGATTGGAAAAATTATAATTGTTGTTATATTGAATGTATTAGAATTTTTTGTATGTTATAAACGTAAGTTATAACTATATGATATTGTTAATAAATTTATGTTCATTTACCATATTTTCGAATGCTAGCAAGCACAGCAGAAGAAAGAAGTTTGTCTCTTATTTTTTACTTGATTTGTTCATGTTCTTTTAAGTTTTATTTTCTATTTCATAGATCTCATGATGCTCATTTTTACATATTTTTAATATCAAAAACATAGCAAAATATTTTAGTTATTTTTTTTTGTGCGATTCAAGATTTAATCTAAATTGAATGGTGAATGATTTTTATTTGCTCATGATTTTTGAGCTAAATGAATTTTGTTGAGTCATATTTAGATTGTTTTTGACTTTTAACGAATTTCCTTGTTGTGGTTTAAAGTAAAAAATTTAAATTGTAAATTCAAAAATCTCAATTTTAGCTCAAGGTGCATTTCATATTATTATTATTGATTGGAAAAATTATAATTGTTGTTATATTGAATGTATTAGAATTTTTTGTATGTTATAAACGTAAGTTATAACTATATGATATTGTTAATAAATTTATGTTCATTTACCATATTTTCGAATGTTAGCAAGCACAGCAGAAGAAAGAAGTTTGTCTTTTATTTTTTACTTGATTTGTTCATGTTCTTTTAAGTTTTATTTTCTATTCCAAAGATCTGTTCATGAGGCTCATTTTTACATATTTTTAATATCAAAAACATAGCAAAATATTTTAGTTATTTATTTTTTGTGCGATTCAAGATTTAATCTAAATCGAATGGTGCATGATTTTTATTTGCTCATGATTCTTGAGCTAAATGAATTTTGAATTTTGTTGAGTCATATTTAGATTGTTTTTGACTTTTAACGAAATTTCTTGTTGTGGTTTAAAGTAAAAAAGTTATATTATAAATTCAACAATCTCAATTTTAGCTCAAGGTGCATTTCATTATTATTATTATTGATTGAAAAAATTATAATAATTGTTATGTTGAATGTATTAGAATTTTTTGTATGTTATAGACGTAAGTTATTTATTTTAAGTTAAAATTTTATGTGTATCTACCATATTTTCGAATGCTGGTGTAGTTAGTGTGGTAATTAACATTTATTTTATGTTATTTATTCAAAAATAATCTCAGAAGAGCTGTTATAGTTTATTGAAATTTTATGTAAAAATGTAGTTAGACTAATTGTTTTAATTAAAAACGCTTTTTCGCAAATCCCTAAAAATATTTTTAAATTTTATTTGAGTTGAATTAAAAACCTTTCATTTAATTAATAAAATATTATGTTTCGCAGAGTATTAAATATTAAAAAATTTTTTATTCTATTTATCAAAAAAAAATTATCACCATCTATTTAAATTAAATTAAATTAAAATAATTTTAACTAAAATTTATTTAAATCTCTTACCTAATCTGTAAAATTTTAACTAATCCAAATAAATTTTAATTAAAATATTAACTAACACTATAGATAAAAATTATAACACATATCTACCAAATTACATACACTAAATAGTATACATCTATGTAATAAAAATGTTATAGAAAAAGGTCTTAAATTAGGATTTCACTATCAAAATGATATGTAATTATTCAGGTGTAGGTACTTAAAATATAAATTTTTATTAAATTATTTATTTATTTTTGTTTAGAGTTTATTTTTGTAAACAGAAAATCAAATTAGTGAAAAAGGATAAATTTAAGGATACGCATAAACAATCAAAAAAAAAAAACAACACAAAAAAAAAGAAGGTCGTTCATCTTTTCAACTTCTATTGATATTGAAACTACTAAAAACAAAAAAAAATATATATACATATTAAATCAGCAAATCTACTGTAAGTTAATGACATTGTAAAAAAAAAAAAAAAAATGTATAAATATTATAATACAATCAGTAAAGTATTACAGAGACCTTTGAGCAAAAATTTTGAAAATTCTATGTACATAATTATATAAAAATAGTGCTGAATAATATAATTTTTAAATGTAATAGGTATAGTGTAAAAATTCGTAAACCTTTAAAATTGACTAACGATGGAATTGGAAATAGTGAATTTTTTTTCCGCAATTCTGCATATTTATATAAAATGTGCAGTAGTGAACAGTTTCAAATATTTGATGTGAATATAGTTTACTTAGGTACACATACATATATTTGAATTAATGAAATTTTACACACCATACATGTCATACGCTTCATTTTAAAATAAATATAAGAAATATATTATTATATACTCTGTACGAGCTCCTTAGCTCATTTTGTGAAACTTGAATAAATAAATAAAAAAATAACTAAAAAAATGGAATACTGTTAATTTGTGAAGCTTCAAAGAAAATAACGTTAGATCAATTGATTAGAGCTGACAGAGAGTAAACACAGTAAAATATTTTCTCTTACATAATAATAATAATAGTAAAATGTCTTCATTACATCAAAAGCCGAACTTAATTTACATGACCTCTAATTAGAAAATCTACAAATAATTGAATATGAACAAAAAATTTGAACATCAATTCAAAACGAAAGTAAACTGTAGTCTTCTGAATCGATTAGCTGCATAAAATAGGTGAAATGAATTTGAAACACACTTTCTTCATAATTGAATTCTAGCAATTAGTTTTAGGAGATGTTTCGTTCATCACAACACTACTTTGTTTTATCAGTAGGTATTTGTAGTATTAAACTACCTTTACGTCTTGATTGATTTGAAAATAATTTGAATATCTTTAAAAAAAAATATTATTAATTATATTAAAAATAATTTTAAAAAAAAAAACAATATAAAATTTTATAAATAAGTTGTTGAGAATAGTAAAATTATATTAAATAAAGAATCAGTAATAATAACTTATTTATAGATGTTATTAATACATCTGTGAGTTATAAAAATCGAACAAAATATAGTAATTGAATATTATATAGTAATTGAACCATCACACAGTACTTAAATCCCATCAGTGGCTATACCTACGTTGCTTTACAAATTTTTATTTATTTTCTGATGATATATGTGTACCCTGACGATTCAATTCGCAGCACTAATACGATTAATGCGTTAAATCTTTGTTACGTTAATAAATACGATTCTTGTTTAAATTATTGAATTAACTTCGGCACAAAAATTCAATCCGCTTTATTAATGCTAAACATATATAATATTGAAGAACATCATAAAATGTATAAAATCAATTTATTTCAATTAAAGGATGTAAAAAAAACTAATCAATTAGACACATACGACGATAGTTTAGCAATTTCTATGGAACAATATTGATACTAGATTGAGCAATGAATTAGAATATTTATAGCTATTAAAATTAATATGAACTAATCTGGTAAAAATCTAAGGTAAAATATATCATTGCTAGGAATTAGCATATAAAAAGGAAATAATTAAAGCAAATTAGTCACACACGAGTATTGAAATTTGCAACCAAATATAAAGAAATTATTTGTGAAAGTAAAAATTGATTTTGTAAGGACAAGAAACAATTAATCCAATTCTGTAACCCTTATTAGACTTGATTATAATTCATATTTTATATAATACTGTTTTTTCTTACCAAATATCCACTCTGTAAAAACTTGTAAGCTAATTTCAAATACTAATAAATAAAATAAAATAAATAAATATTATAAAACAAACAAATAAAACATATTACATCAATACCTACTTTGAAAAAACAAAATTTTAGGTTTGTAAACCCTGACATAAAATAAAATATATTTTTTTTAATTTATTTACTTTTTCTCTTAAAATCTATAATAGTTGGCATCGTAAAAATAAGGTTTCATTTTCTATTTTTACATGCATCTATATTATCATTTTTACTATTAAATAAAATATTATTGAACCCCTTTTTTTTTTTTTATATTTATCATGTCCTATATTAAATTTACAAAAAAAAAGTACAAAAATAAAAAAAAAACAAAAATACAAAAAAAAAAAAAAAATAGAAATAAAATATAAATAAATAAAAAATATATTTTATATAATATATGTATGGTATTTTCTTTCATCTGATTTAAACGAGTGAAAAGAGAAAATATTTTAAATTCTAATTTATCATATTGAGCACGTGTCTTTTAAGATAAAAAAACAAAACGAAAAAACAAAAACAGAAAAAAAATGAAAGAAAGAAAATATATCAACAGGACGAATGAAAATTTCCAAAAAAAAAAACAATGAAAAAAAAATAAAAAAAATAAAAATTTCTTTACTTACCTTTAAGTAGATACATAATTATACATGGTGCTTCGTGAATGACCCGCTATAATTTTATGCAATTATTAGCTATCATCAATCTGTTTTAATTAAAGCTTCAATTATTTTTACACTATTTTATACTTTTTTTCTTCCCTACTCCTCTTGGAATCATCCGGCTTCCACTTGACATTTCCATCATACTCGATTGATCATAGTTTCTGTTGCCTAAGCAACAGACTTAATATCTAATTTAATTTTTCGTTTAATCTGCTTAATATGTCTAAGAAGGGAATTGACTTACTGTTGAGGCCTTAAGCGTTTTTAAAGCCTATAAAAACGAACTTGAAAATAAAATTCAAACACGTTATTTGCTTTTATTTTATTTAACTCTTCTCTGCTTTTATTTTATTTAACTCTTTTTTTACTCTTCTTTAATACATATATATGTTATATTGTTTTGCGATCGAATCCCGTCAAGTAAGATCGAGTACTTATCCAAAATTTCTTCAAAAACCTTTTAACCACTTTTTTTCTAATATTTTTAGTACTTAGTTTCTATTTAAAAACTGCTGATTTTACTCTGATCATTGATTGGTGTAAAACTTGAAATCTAACAGTAACTCAACAATCGAATGATCAGAGAAAATTCAAAGAAAGAAAAACAAAAACAAAACTATAAATTTAATAATATGTCTTTAAGAGATGTTTACATGTGAATGCATTAAAGGGGCATTTAAATTTTATCAAACCAAATAATAATGAATTTTAAATTTTAAACAACCATCAAGATAAACTATTTATATTATGAGTTTCAAGTATCAACACTTACTGTGTGAAGACCACTTTGTGTGTCAGAATATGTTGACAATTGTGTAATTATTACTAGTGGTTTGTCAATATTTAATTATTGTATTATTGGTTATTGTGTTGCATAAGATAATATGAAAATACATATAGGTAATTTTAATAACGTGTATTTCTTATTTTTTTTTTAGTTATATTTTATACCCTCCAAGTGAAATGAACCCCTGACTACCACATCATAATGGAAACATATTTTCTGTCCTCCAACCGATTAAGCCACGGAAGGAACTAATAATTTATACTTATAATATATAAGAAATAAAACATAGAAAATAGTTAAAGCTAAAACAAACAGAGTTATAATAGTACCGTTACTCCCTAAATGAACAGGATTTAAGGGATATTTTGTTGATAAAAATATTCAGTTTATACCGATAAAAGAACAAAAACATTTAAGACGCTTTATAATTTTTTTTTATTTTCTTCACAGTAACTTAGGTAGGATTTATTTACCAAATTTATTGCTTATCAAATTTGGCTCATTAAATCCGAACAAACAACTACTATTTTCGGTAACTAAGCCTTCTTTTGTTACCAAATTATACTCTTAATAATTTATACTCTAATTTTTTTGTCATTTAATTGATGCCAATGACAAAAAGGGTACTAGACCATCATGTAAACATTAATTTTTATAACGACTTTTTGCTTCTCTCTTACTTGTTCATTTACAACAATTTTCTATTATAGGTGAGTTATTATAAAAGCTTGTTTGCTAGCTTTAGAGTAAAATTTTTGTGTTGTTTTAAATATGCTTATCATACAGACAATGATTATCATACAGATACGCGTATTTCGTCTACTACTTGTAGATTTCTTCATTTTTTTCCACGCATTGAAATTTTACCTTTTTCGCATCTGGATGGTTGTTTATTTTCCAATGAAATAGAACAGGTGGAAGGTTGAGTAATAATATTTTTATTATTCATAATATTATTAATTATTTTACTGTTGTTATTTGAAATAGTAATGGTGGGTTTTATATTAGTTCTATTACGTTTGACTAAAAATTTAAATAGTGAAGAATATCCATTGCCTTGATGGTCTTTATTTAGGAGTTAATCATTTTCAATTTTATAAATTTCGATGCTCTCAGCAGAATTTAATTTCCTGTAATGTAATTTACCATTACTATGTCTTCTTTCGGAATACTGTGACTCTCTTGGCTGATGTGTTCTGCTTCTTTCGATCTAAATTCGGTTAAATTTTTCTCTTAGCTAGTTCTGCTTCTTTCAAGTGTTTCTTCATAGAGTCGTGTTTCCATGTTTCTCCTAGTTTGCCCAATATAAACTTTGTTGCAATGAGTGCAACTGATTTTATATATTCCTGATTTTTCGATTTGATCAATTGGGTCTTTAGTTGAACCTAAAATATTCTTGAGCTAATTGGTTCTGCTTCTATATACTATGTCTAACCCTTGTTTTTTAATTGCAATATGAATGGGAGACATCTGACAATTAATGATAGAATTCAAGCAGCACAAAAATGTTTCTACGCACACAAAGGCTTTTTCAGGTTAACAATTTTAGCCAGGACAATTAAATTAAGAATGTACAAGACCATAATACAACCGGTCGTAACATACGGATGCGAAGCATGGACCATGACAATTAGTGACGAAAACTAAATTGAAAGTATTCGAAAGAAGAATACTGTGAAAATATTTGGTCCCAAAATAAATGACGATAGTGAATACCAAATCAGATCAAACGAGGCGCTAGAAGCACTAATTAAAGAAAATAATATTGTTAAATTTATTAAGGCACAAAGACTAAGATGAGCAGGTCATGTGGTGAGGATGTGAATGATCAAAGGATGCCAAAAAGAATATTAGACACAGTACCGTACAAAACAAGAGCAAGAGGTAGACCAAGATCACGATAGCTGGACAAAGTCGAGAGCAACTGTCGAAAGATTGGAGTTAACGGATGGAGGACAGTTGCACAAGATAGAGCAGAATGAAGGAAAGTTCTGGACGAGGTTAAGGCTCACCCCGAGCTGTAGAACCAACAGATGATATGATATGAATGGAAGAGAAATTTCACTAAATCATGGATTGTTGATCAATGAGTAGGTTAGTGAGGGAATTCTGTTACAAAGTTGTTCTGCGTTTATTGAGTAAGTCAGTGTTTTTTCTGGATATCCGTTTACACTCGCAATCTCAAATATGTGTTTAATTTATTTTACTAAACATTTTTGGGAGATGGGAAGGCTTAACAATGTTGATTTAAGTGATTTTTAGCATTCATGACTGCGATTTGATAGAGTATTTTGACAAAATTTTGAAAGTCCCATAACTCCATAACAAAAGAATAGATTTATATTTTTATATCAATTTGTTGTAATCACTCGAAAAACTATTACACCCTGTATAGCTGGAAACATTTATGGCCCGGAACCAGCAGTTGGTATATCTATTGGTAATATTAAACTATCAATAGAAAACACCCTGAAAAAGGAAGCAAATATTCTTTGGGAGCGTATGGAAGGCCACAGGGTCTCCAAAATATATGCACCAAAAATAAACACCAAAATAACCAACTTCCTGATAACTCTCAATAGAGGAGACTGTAGGAAGATGGTGGGCATATTTACTGGTCATAACCACATGAATAAACACATGTGTAGACTAGCACTAAGTGACGACCCAACCTGTAGACACTGTCTGGAAGAGGAAGAAACCTCCACACACGTTGTAGGAGAGTGCTTAGCTCTTTCAAGGCTGAGATTCACGCTGCTGGAAACACACTACATAACCTCAGAAAACTTCTGCAGGATAAATCCCCCAAACCTATTGGCCTTTATAAAAAGGGTCGACTAAGTTGAGGGGTGGAGCACGGCATAAAGGGCTAAAAAGCCTACTCTGCCGGCTCTGACATATTAGGGCCACCTCCGTAGAAGGAAAACAAAAAAAAAACACCCTGTATAAAGAACATTTGAAAAGTTTTGTATAAAAGAGAAAAAAAATAACAAATTTTTTTGGTTTTTCTTGGTTTTTTTTTTTTTTTTTATTGTTTGTTTGTTTTCTTGTGTTTTCCTTTATTAAAGGAAGCTTTTTATTTGTTTTATTTTCTTATTTTTGTTTTTTTCTCTTTGATAATTTAACTTCCATCCTCAATTTCATTTAACATTTTAGATATTCTAGCATCTATCATATGATTCTGTCATTGGTTTGCTTTTTTAAAGAAAATTTTTTTTTTATTTTTATTTAAAAAAAAAAAAAACAAAAAACAAAAATAAAAAAGCAAAAATGAATTTCCTTATTTTCTGAATAACGACACCCAAAGGAATCTCATGGTATACATATTTTTTTTTTGTCATTTTTTTATTATTTCTGTTTTTTAATTTACTGTTTTTTTTTTTTTTTTTTTAAACTGTTACTGTCGTTGTCGTTTGTCGTTTTGAAACGATTTTTATTATTATTTTTTTTGTTTAAAAACCTTCTCTTGGGTTCTTCAATATTTATGATTTAAAAATGTGATTCTAAATAATGCTGAAAAACCAAAAATTTTCAATATAGAAAAGATGAATTTGAAAAGGGATGAGAAAGAGAGATAGAGAAATGTGCGAAGACTTCGAGAAGGTGGGATTTGGAAATTGAAGACCAACAAAAAATAACAAATGTCAAAAAAAAAAAGAATCTCTAAGCTCTCATATACAGGATAATGTTCCATTAAAATTATTAAAATAATCCATAGTTAAATACCTTGTTGCATTCCATAACACCTAAATTAATTTTTATTATTGTTGTTGTTGTTGTTATTGTTCTTTTTATTCAAGGATTTTTTTTTTTGGTGAGGCAAAGCGAATGAAATGAATATTTCAATTCGATTAAAAATGTTAGGATACAGAAGAAAAATGCTTGGCATATTTTTTTTTTTTTATTAAGGATATTTTTTTTTTTTTTAAGATCCTTTTATAGTAAGTATTAAAAAAACAAAAAAATTATAAACTAAAGCAAAAATAAATTTTTTCTTTAAATTATTCTGATATCCTTTTTTTTTTTGTGGTTTTAAGAATTTCATATTAAGAATTAAATTTTAAATATATATATATATATATATATATAAATGTGTATATATATACTTATATTATATAATATAAATTAGTTTTAATTCCATTTGCGGCTTATCATATAATAATGATGATGCCGGCTGCATTTTGTATCACATAATTATATTGGAACAGAAAGAAAAAATTAATATAGCAAACGAGCAGTGTACATATATATATTTTATTTATATATATGTATACATTAAATAATTGGATATCCTTGGATGAATTAATGAGAAGAGATGTTCATTTTTTTCTTCTGTTGTTTTTTACTAATTTTGTCTTTTAAAGTTTTTAGTAATAAGTTTTGAGGTTGAATTTTCTTAGCAAATTAATTTTTTTTTTTTTTGCAAAGTGACATGAGTTGTTTGAAAAATTATAAAATTGAAAAATTGAATTTTTTTTTTTACTGGGTATGTATGAAAGTTTGCGACATTCTAAAAAAAATAACTAATTATGTTGATGGAAATGAATTAGATTGTGAGAGCTAGTATGCTTGATATAACTTATTATTGTATACCCCTGGACTGTTTATCTTATAAAGAAGATGTTTTCTAACTCTAAATAATTTCGGCTCAAAATGATGGAATATTTTATTTGATTGTACCTAATATTTTTTAGACAATTTTTTGTGTTTTTCTATACTTGAACTTGCAAAGACGAACTTTGACAATGTGTAAATTGACAATGTATAAAATATTTAGTATGTTGTTTTAATTAATATAATCTTCATAATTATATCGTAATACAATTGAAATTTGTCATTTAATACATTAGCTGTGTTCTTTTTATCTGCTTCAAGCTCCAGGTCAATCGTTTAATATGAAAATACAACAACCACTCAAAACCTACATATTTATTTGGTTTTTATACAGGTCTCAAATATTTAGTAATGCTACTTGTCACGAGTGGTGCTTACATAGTTTTGTAATAGAAATTTTTGATAATTCAATTAACAGGCTTACCAACTTAAAAAAAAATTATTCAGATCATTAACCTACATCGTTCTTTTGAATTTAATAAAACCTAGACCTTGAACCATATGAAAAGAACATAACAGTTATTGTAAATTTATACAGGTCTCAAATATTTAGTAATGCTACTTGTCACGAGTGGTGCTTACATAGTTTTGTAATATAAATTTTTGATAATTCAATTAACAGGCTTACCAACTTAAAAAAAATTATTCAGATCATTAACCTACATCGTTCTTTTGAATTTAATAAAACCTAGACCTTGAACCATATGAAAATAACATAACAATTATTGTAATTTGATTGTGTGGTTGAAAAAGCCGATAACAAATAAATTTATACAGCTGAACAGTGATAATAATGAACAGTGATAATGATGATGATGGTGATGACACAAGAATATGTAATTTTAAATGTTATCCGAAATACCTTCAACTTCAGTTTTCTGGTATTTCTGAAACGTTATAATTTAATTGTTTTGCATTTATCATTTTCAATTTGCCATAATTTTCTTGAAACATTTATTTTCTTTAATATCTCACCACACTTAAATTCATATTTTTTTTATTAAGGACAAAATACCGCTTAGTTGAAATGCTGTATATGAATTTGATAATTCGTGTTACATGAATCTTGTCTATCCATTAGACAGGGGAACTATGATTTAAATGTATACACATGTTAATTATAAAGCATTGCGATCAAGCTGAAGTTTGAAAGCTGTTGGCAAGAGATATTTTTTAAGATGGGTTTTCACAAGATGGTGGTCCAAAAGAGGTTGTGCTAGCTGACTTACTTTAACTATAACTTAACAAATACTGTATCAGAAATATTATTGTTTCGTTAAAATTGGTAAAAGTAAATATAAACAAAATGAAAACTACAGCTGAAATCAAAAGTCATTCTAAATCCATTCAATTTCAATTTTAATAAATTATTTTTGATTGTTTTAATGGAATTGTAGTTACAATTTTTACTTTAATCGTTATAACTGTAGATTGCAACTACTAAAATTGAAACTGAATTATATTTTTTCTTCTTCAATATTCGTTATAATCCAATTTTTGCAACACAAGTTTCTCAGTTTCTAGTCTTTTGTAATATTTTAGGTTTCTATTAGTAAATTATTTTACCTCAATAAAGTCAATTATTGTTTAAAATTTTCAGGCTTCATGACCGAAGCATATTTTTTTTGTTTTATATATGAGTCAAAAATAATGGGATAAGCACTTTAACTGCTGTCGCAGAATTTAAGCAATTTAAGAGATTAAAGGAAGAAAAAAGAGGGATTGTAAACAATAATAAGCTAAATTGAAAAAAATATAGCAGAATAGAATAGAAGAGTTAGAATATAAAATTTACCGACAGATTAAAATGAAATGAATTTGTATTAGTAGAATCCGTCTCAGACATTTCCCAAAAAATGTGAGGATGCGCGAGTTGATTCTTTCTGTTGTTTTCCATGTTTCGCATCCATATAAAAGAACTGTGAGAACGTTGGACTTGAAGAATTGAAGCTTCAAGTATTGTGAGATGTTTGGAGATCTGCAAAACTTTTTCAAAACACCATATGCTGAGGGTGTCTTTCAGATACGGCTATAAACATTCACGTCTGCGCCAACATTCACAGTAATAAAACTGTTTTCTTCACACGATATAAAAATATCTATTCTACACAACCAATCAAAATTCCGCCCTATGCCCCACGGATGGGGTTTGCGGGACAATGATGATGATGATGATGAATCCAAAATTAAAATGAAGAGTAGATAGAATACAACTTTGTTTTATTCCGGTGTGAGCATTGAAAGTGTCCCCATCTTTCCTCTATATAACGCACTGGACTTAGCGTTCTTGTAAAGCTATTTTATGACATGTTGACTATTTAATGGGTACACCATAGCTAGCAATAATCGTCCACCATAGGCTTGTTTAAGGTCCAAGAACATCATATATAGTGGTGCCTGCATCCCACAATCTGTGATCCGATGATTCTTAAGGTGTTGACGTGATCTATCATTGATCAACCTGGCCTAAAACCTGCTTGTTTATTCCTAAATTGCGGCTTAATGACTTTTGATGGTCACTTGTAGATTGAGAATTATCCCATAGACTTAGAATTATATAAAAAGAACAAAAAAATATATATATAAAATGTAAATACCTAAATGTTTTCATCAAATAAATTTAATTAAACACTTAAAATATTTCTTTCAGCTATAAACATTATAATTTTCCAACAATTCGAAAACTAAAATATTATTTTCTGTTCTTAGTGTTATAATCCTAGTATAAATATCCTTAAAACAATAATAATATTTTAAATGCACCTTGTTTGACAGTTGCTATTTTTTGTTTTTTATTTTTATTTCCATATGCATGTGTTTCGATATTTTAACAATAAAAAAAAATCATCTGTCAAAATTATTTATGTAAGTTTTTGTTTTTTTTGTTACTATGCACCATCATTTTAGTAAGTTTTCATTTCTTATAAGAACAGTTTAAATTACACCTTTATTCAATAAAATAAACAACAACAATAAAACAAAATTGTTTTTGTTCTTAAATAATATTTCAGAGTCGTCATTGTTGAACCAAAATATTGAAGAAGACAACAGAAGAAGTAAAAGAATTAAATTGAAACAATTATTATAGACGTTATTCAATAATACTCGTATTCCATGAATGAAGTTACAAAAACCCATATTATATATGAACATTTGTTGCACCTGTCATTGAATTTTTTTCTTTTCTTTATTTTTCTTTTTGTAAAAGAAGTTTTAGATGAAATGAACAATGCATGAAACACGCAACACAAATACAATAACAATATAATTAAAGAAAATATATTTATAAGGTGAAATAGAATAAAAACCGTAGGTATAAACATTTTTCAAGAAAACCAATACCGCCACCACTAGAATTCATCATTGTAGAGTAATTTTGTTTTTAATTTTTGAATTTTAGTTCTTTGCCCAAGAATGGGAAATTTCAAATGAAATATCCTGGAAATATAAAATGTTCATGTTCAAAATTAAAGAAAAATGGTAAAAGTAAAAAAAAAGCATTTTATAATTTTAAAAATAATTCGAATTCGAAACAAAAGAAAAACTTTCTTTTTATTTTCCTTCTCTGTCTCTTTTGCACTGCCACCTTAATATAAAAACAAAAAAAAAAGAAAATAATAAACAGAAAAAGCTAAAGAACAAAACACATGTGAAAAACTTTTTATATATTTTTTGTTTGCTAATTTTTTTTTTTTTTTTTTTTTTGTTTACGAGGAAATTTTCTCTACTGTCATTTTGTTTAGTTTCTTTAAATAAGAACGAAATAAAAGTTATTTTTTGTTGTTTTTTTTATTGTATTTTTCTTTTGGTAGAAAGTGTAAAAAATTGTTTTTTATTTTTTAATTTTTGTTTTGTGTTACAAAAAAGTTGTTACATTTTAAAAGGTCCTTGAATACAAAAACAAAAATAATAACCACCAACCAAACATACACAAAATAAAATATATACTCATTTGTGTATTTCTAACTTTTTGCACACAAAAAAAAAAAAAAAAAAAATAAAGAAAATTTCCCAAAAAAAAAACAAATAAATAAAACTTTACTTTTCTTGTCTCTCGTTTTCTCTTTCATCGTTTCCATCATCATTTCTACTTGTCTTGTTCTCATTTGAATTATCTTGAATGAGGTTTTTCGATGGAGGCATATGCATTGCATACGTGTTTAATTTTTAAGTTTTTTTTTGTTGTTGTTGTTTTTGTTGTTTTGCTTTTTTTCACAAATGGCAATGTTTGTGTTTCTTTCAAATTATATGTACATACTAAATCCATATAAGTAAACATATGAAATTATGTACATATATATATATATATATATATATGCCTGCCTGTGTGTACATAACATCCAGGTGTATTTACATAAATATCACGTGTAGGAAAATTGAAAAAGAAAAATGAAAAAGCGAAAAAAAGTTTTCTTAACGAAAAAACGAATATGAAAAAGAAAATTTTAAATTATTCAAATGTTGAAAAAAAAAATTAAATTTTTTTTCTGTTAAAACAAATAAAGTTTTAATTTTTTTTTCTGAGTGTATTTAAGTAGGTATTTGAATAAAAGTTTATCGTTTTGAAAATGCACTGAGAAAACTTTTCATGTTATTTTTTGCTTTTATTTTTTATATTTTTTTTTTTTTTCAAAATTTAAATAAAACACAGATTTTTTTTTTGTACGTGAGTGCTTGTTTAATATTTGATTATTTGATTTTTTGATTATTATTATATTTATATTTTATAATTATTATTTTTATTGGTTTGCATTAATATGATTGTGGGAATTCAAGTTTGAGTATATTATTTATGTTCCCCGGTATTCAAAATGGAATTTGGGTTATTTGTAAGTATATATTTTATAGAAAATCAGTCTTCTGATGATGGTGTAAATAACCGAAATCGATTAAGACATTTTGACATTAAATTTGTAAAATCTTTA
The DNA here is from genome assembly GCA_963942445.1 of Argyra leucocephala. Classification (NCBI taxonomy): domain Eukaryota; kingdom Metazoa; phylum Arthropoda; class Insecta; order Diptera; family Dolichopodidae; genus Argyra; species Argyra leucocephala. The sequence goes on along the minus strand of OZ012681.1, from coordinate 4,018,196 downwards.
TTTATCTTTAATATATTTTTTGTAGTGGACTGTCACCACGATAGTTGCAACAGTACGCACCAATTTAATACACAAATAGTACGTCATATTAATTTAACACTCCACCAGTGTATGCTAAGATACCTGATACCAATGTGTGATGGTATTTGCAAAATTAGGTTACATTAGTAAAATACAACATTTTATCATTCTATTCTCTGATTGCTCATCGTACAAATTAGACGTACATAAAACAAAGAATTGTGTCATAAAAATATAGCAACTGAACACGTTTTTTTTTTATTTAATACAAAATGTGGGGACTAAAGGAAGACCCCAACACTTTATTTAATTTTATTTGTATGTGTAAACATTAGATAAAAATAGAAAATAGATTTAAGCATCATTCGGTGTTCTTGCTTTATGCAACAGAATGGTGACTAATTATTTTTATTTTTATTAAAATATATATTAATGTCTACAATAATACTATAAAATTAAATTTATTACTTGTATATATACCTATACTATGTTAAAATATATTATATCATAAATTAAGAAAGTACTAAAAATAAAAAATTGAATAAAAAACAATATATTTAATGATAAAATAAGTAGGTAAGATGTGGTACGATCAAATATTGTAAGATAACAGAAGCAGGTACGAAGCGTCCATATATTGAGTTGAATGAGTGCTTCCCCAAATGAAATATTATTTATTATTTATATACAGCTCAATATAAAATTTATATTTAATTTAATATAAAAATGACTTAACTACAAAACTTCAAATCGAATGAAAAAAATTTCAAGCAAAAATTATATGCATATTAATTACATTATGTATGTTTAGAAAATAATGCGTATATAAACATAATTATTTTCTATTATTCTTTCAATCATACAAGACAACAAAAGATATTCAACAACCACAAATTTAAAATATTTGAAAATAATGCCTATTAAAAATCATTATTCTCTTACCTTACCAATATAGATATAATCTATAATAATTATACATAGCATAAAAATATAATGACAAATTAAATATCATCATTTACAATATACATACACTCAAACACACTGTCTCTTACTCTATTTAGTTTCCTAGCAACAACAACAAAATAATAAATGAAGCGACAATAAAATAAAATCTTAGAAGGAAAAAAAAAATTGAATGAGTCGCTGATATTCATTCCAAATCTACCTGATATAATTAGAAAATATCTGATAGAAAATACATTATCTAGGGAAACAACAACAAAATATCACATGACACAAAATTAATTTACAAATAAAAAAAGTAGCAAGGAATGAATTAATTTTGTGCATTATTGTGGTTGTTGACTTAAATTAGAATTAATATTTATATAAATAATGTATGTAGTTTTGGGTTTTTTTTAGAGAGTAGTATATTGATTTGTGTTAAGTAGATCTGTAGTTTTTTGTTATTGAATGCTACATTGTTTATTTTCAGCCATAATTTTGTTTTATGCAGTTTTGAAGCAATTTGTTAACAAATGTAAAAATTTAAAATATTTTTTTTTTTATTATTTATAAATAATTAAAATAGAAAATTGTAACTGTGTTATTGAAAGCTTAAGAAAAAATCATTTTCGGTTAGAAGTTTTGAAGAAAAATTATTAATTGTTAAAAATGGTAGACCAATGCTTGCTCTACTAATAATAACAACAATAAAACAGTGTAATCAGCATTTTCCAATAAAATCTTATAATTCGTATACGAGGTATTTTCCAACATTAATATAAAAAATTCATACTTTTTTTTTACATTGTTTTCTTAAAGTCAGAGTTTAAATTAAAGTTTTATTTTCAGATGAAAATTTTAATAATAAAAACAGTATTTGCGAATTATTAACATTTTTAATTGAAACAGAACTAAACAACGTTTTTAATGAATGGTCTAAACTTTGTTAATTGATAATAACACTTCGTCTATAACAACTATTTCAGTTGGACGATCGTTCTTCTGCCTAAACAGATTTAAAACTACTTTGAAAAATAGATGAGAACAATAATTTTAACTGTCGCAAATTTAGCAGCAAAATAATGTTTCCTTTTATAGTGCTTCCTCAGTTGAAAATTCCACACCCCGTCACTGATTACAGAAGGTATAATTCTTATTCTATTATATTAAATTTACTTCCCGAACTTGAACAAACACTTCGAGTTTATTCGTTTTAATTGAAACTTTGATTTGAAAATTTAAATTTGGTTTGTTAATTTTAATTTATGTTTTTTTATATATTTTTTACTAATAAATGAATAAAATATGAAATAAAAATAAAATAATTATATCAGAGGCTTTCTACTTTTAACTTAAACGTTGGGTAAAACTAATCTTTCAACAGAATGATTTAATTGGTTTTTCGACATGGCCCAATACTCTATGCTATTGGGATAATATAAATTGCAATAAAAAATAATGGGGCATATCTCAAAAGGGAAAAGGACCTGATATATTTTTGGCTGTATATTAATATGACAGGAAAACTAATATAAAAAAAATTAAAATGTCATGAAATTTTATAAAATGTTTTGTAAACAAGCGAATTAAATAATATGCTTATATATCAATATTTACACTAAGCCCCATGAGATTTACAAATTTTTGTTATATCTAGTAATTCTCTTGTGAAATCCAAAATTTAATGTTAGTACTTAGTTGCCTAATATTTTACATAATAGTGTAAATGTAACTATTGATTTATTAATATCTATTTTTTTTTGTTTTTTTTTTTTGTTAAATTTAATTTAATTTTTTATTTTTAATTTGTCTCTGGTGTAATAATTTATTGAAATTTAATTATAACTGTTTTTAATTAATGTTTTACAATATAATTTTATTGAATTATAAAATATATTTTTTTATTTTATTTCTTTTTTGTTGTTCTTATTGTTTTTATTACCATTTCCCGGAATAAATTATCCTTGATATTTTGATAAGATGAACTATTGATTTATTATTCAAATTAATTTAATATTATTTTTATTTTTTATTTTTTTTTTTGTTATATTATTTGTAATTACTATGTTATTATTATTATTTTAAATTTATTTTGTTTTTTATTTTTATTGTTTTTTTTTTTATATAAAATTTTAAATAGGTTTTAATTAATTTAAATTAAATTTTATAATAATAATTATAAATTGTTTTTAAGGTTACCGACAATTTTTTTTATTGAAATTTTATGTAATTTACTAATTTTGAATAATTTTCAATTAAAATGTAATCTTCTTAATAAAATTTACCAGTAAAAGTTGATGTAACAGATTTTTGTTATTCGTAATTGGTGCGATGTTTCAAGTTTTCCATATTTTGCACCGGATAATTTTCTCGGTTGAAAGATCCTGTCATTCAATTGATACTCCTTAATATTCATATGAAAATCGATTTGGGTAGATTCCCGAGATATCTCTCATATCCCTGGCCATTACAGTAGATTAAGGCATCTGTATTTTTTTGTTAAGATAATGTAATTGTAGCATTCGTTTCCCATTGCTATAAGGCGTGCTCAAATGCACGGATCATTTAGTAGACTATGCTTCGAGTACTTAAAAAGTAGATATTGAAGATATTGAAACCACCGATAATATTGTTGTTGTTGACATGCTGAATTTCATCCTCATATTTAGTTAAATATTTTATTTTAATTATATTTTTGTTATGATTTGTAAATTTAGTTTACACAAATTGTAGAGACTATAATTTTCTCATTGTATAGCGAATACAGTGAAGTAAATAAATAAATAAATATACATGCTTCGGAGTTAATCACTTCGATTGCTGTACCATTAGGGATGGTTGCCTTCAATTCTTCTCCTTAGCGCACGTTTTGGCATTGTTTTCAAAAATTCCCGTCCCAATATAATTGTAGAAATTATACTAAAAAATGGCTAAGATTTCTGGTTTCACTATTGGAACCGGGATTTCTATATCCATCGGTAATTTCCTTGTCCAGAGAATACATTTTAAAATTTATCGTTCAAAAGTATAAATTATTTTATTTTAGACTTGCAATAGCAAAACTTTCTACATTTGATTATTCAGAAAACCAAGCAAATTTGTTATTCACCCGCATTATTCTTGTTTTGATTTTTTCATTTGCATCTTTTACTACATTTGTCCCAGGATATTATTAAGTTCTGTACATATTTAATATTGTAATCCTTATCTGTTAAGTCTTGTCTTCGGGGCTAATTTTTTTCTTGTTTGCGCCATGATTTCTGTTTTCTTTTCATTGTTTGACTTCAATGCTTCATATGTTCTTGATTTTGGTTTTAAGATTAGATTAGATTGCGAATTTCGGGATTGAATTTGTCTTCTATATTACCGAAGCTGCAAATGGGGTTTTTGTAATAACCTACGTTTGTTAGTTAGTCTCTGAGTCCTTAGGGATACATGATGTTAGTTATGATACGTTTGTTAGTTAGTCTCTGAGTCCTTAGGGATACATGATGTTGTGATCACAACCAGGATATTCTTCAATGATATGCTGGATAGCCTACATTGTTTGGAGAACGCTGTTTCCAAATGACGAAGTCTGCTACAAGTGAGCCCTTCGGGGTAAATTGTTTTTGGTGAGACCCACTCTATAAAGGTGTTCCTTTATTAGGCGTGTTCTGCCAAGAAATATACCTGTTTTCTATTGAGGGAGAGGGATCGGTTTTAAGGTCTATCTTATCAGTATTTGATATTATATGAATCGAATAATTATTCTGCTTGGCTATTAATGATAACAATTTTCTCTCATTATAACTTGACCCGGTATATAGGATAAATTACATCTTTCTGATATAGGTGGAGCAAATGGAACAGAAATGGTAAAATCATCAATATTTCTTTAACCAAAAGAAGATTAGTAAAAAATTTTGAAAACATAAGAATTTAAAAAATTGATTCACAGTCTCAAAATCACAATGGAACCGGGTTATGCCAAAGCCCTATTTTTCCAAAGAAAGTGGAAAAGTTAATATAAAAATCATAACGGTTTGATCATCGACGCTTTTTTGATTCGGTTTATATATTTTGGAATTGAGACTACATTTTTTGATATACAAACTTTAAAATGCATGACAAGGGAAGTTATGATGTAATTCGGTTTAACTTATGGATGATGTAATCAATGCAAGTATCCGACAAGTGATAGATTTTATATTTTTGATAGTTTGTATTTTTCAGTAGAATCCTTCGTATTTTTTTATTAGTAATATGCAAATATTAATTGTTCTCTTAAACTAAAATTTGGAGATCTACTTGTATAAAACCCAAAATACAAAAAACAAATCGTAAAACTAATAGATAAAATAATATAAAATGACATATGATGCTCAGAAATTTATACATGTAATTTATGAAGTGATATTTAAATTTATATAGTGATTTATTTGTCAAATTATCAATTATCATTCTTGAATTTCAATTTTAAAGATTATTTTTAAATATCATCATAACACTTTAAAAAAATTACCTAATTTTCAACATTTTAAATTAAATAAAATTAACGTCTATCCACATCATACATAAAATGTTAAATTTCAAAATTTATCCATTTTATTTTTAACGAAATCTTTTCGATTTTAATTAAATAAATAATATTCAATGATATAAATTTGAATAAGTAAGACATAAATTCTGTTATTTAATGATTTTAATCAAAATTGAATCATCAATTGAGTCAATTTAAATATATTTCAAATTATAGGCTTAGTATGTCTAAAAATTATTATTCCTGTTATTATTGTTGTTGTTGTTGTTTTTGTTTTTTGTTGTATTAAGAAATAAATTTAAATAGCTTTATTAAAATTCATAATTTTAATTCTTCTTCGACGAAAAAGACAAATGATTCATTTTGTATTTATGATAATTGAAAGCTTCATTTTAATTTTCGGACTACTAATAATGATGATCATCACGAAAATAAAATTATAATTTTTTTTTTTTTTGGGTAAAAATAAAATTTATTAGCATATTTCTTTTTATTATTGTGAGATACATTTTATGGCATAGATTGTCTTAATAAATGTATATAGGTTAAAAATGTTATTAGAATATTTTTTGTTATTTAATAAAAGTCATAAAGAATAAAAATATAAGTTGTTCAGGTTCTATATTATCAATATTAAGTTTGAGGTTTAAATGTAATCAGTAACAACCAATAATACAGTAACTGTAATTAGAATTACAAATTAAAAAAAATTCAAATGTTAACTTTTTTTACGACAACATTTCTGTCTTATCCAATCTGAACTGAACTTATATTATCAACAAAAGAAAGAAGTGTTATATATAACTAGTTGTAAAGCCCATCACAAGACGGTCTTGTAATTAGAAAAAAAATAACTTCTTGTAAAACAACTCAAAAAAGTGAATTCTAAGAAATGTAATTAAATATTAGTGGTTCTACGCTAAGTCAAGTGCAAACATTTTTTTTTGGTTTGTGCGAAATAGATCGAAATAATTCGATAAATTGAAAAATTATTTTTTACAAAAACAAACTGAGTTAAACAACAACAATTTTTTTTTTGAATATTAATTTTCTTTTTTCCGCACCACCCAGGAGGTAAAGAAAAAGGTAAGCTTTTTTTTGTGGTTTCCCAATAGGCCTACTCCACACTCAGATGCAAAACACCGTTGACAAAGGCAGAATTTTACTATTTTTTCTCTAATGATTAGATGTCAAAACCTCTTCCCTCAGTAGGTTTTATTTGAATATCATCAGACCACCGTACTCTGGATTTTGAATTGCGACGTTAGATTATTACATTTCCCTCCAAAATATTTTAAAATTCGTTCATAATTATTTTGATTGAAAACCTTTAAAAAAATTTAATTGAAATCGAAAATTATTATCCATACTCTTCATAACTTTACACAGCATTTACAATAACAACAACTTATTCATATGAAATAAATAAAATATAACTAATTTTTATTGATATACATCATGTGCTCATAGTTTACAATATTCTATATTAAGCATAAAATATAGCTAATAAATTTTCACCTGACTGAAAACTGAAAAAGAATAAAATATATATCACATACATTTTATTAAAATAACAACTTCTTTATATGAAGTAAAATTAAATACAGAGATTTTTTTTTCTTTTGATTTTACGTTTTTATTAATTGCTTCTATTTGAATATTCTTTATTATTATTTAATTTCATTGGTCATGTAATCCTCCATAATTTCAAAATCAATTCTAGAATATACAAATCTACATTCATATGTCACAATTAGAAGTCTTTTAATTATGCATACACAGTGCACAACACACTAAGTACAGATACGATTTCGAAGCAGCTGAGAAGAACAAATTTTGGTTTAAGTTTTTTTTTTTTTTTGATTTTTTTGTTTTTTATGGCACATAAACAAAACGAAGCTGAGAAGAAAAAGTTTTTGTTTACTTTACTTTTTGTTTTGTTTACTATTTTGTTTTTGTTATTTTATGTTGTTATAGCAACGGTTGCTACGGCACGTTGGCAGCAGGATTGTTATGTTTTATTATATTAGATATTATAGCTTTGTAACCCGCCATAAACGACAGAAGCAAAAAAAATTCTAGCTTTTTCTTTCCTTCATTAGAGTTTTAATTTCAAATTCAAGAAAAATACATATTTGCTTACTAATTTATTATTTTTTTTATTAAAACGCTTTTAATTAACATCTAAACAGATTATTTGTAGTAAGGTGCTAAATTAGATGCAACAATTTCTATTCCCTAAGGGTCATTTTAGCAAATTTTCAAAATGAACAAATTTCTTGCTTTTGACAAACTTATGTGATGGAGATACAATAGTGAATAAAAAAATGAGGTTATATAAAATTTTACAACTTTACTAATTTATTTTCAATTATTTTTAATGTGTTTCACTTTGGGTACCAAAATATATTTAGTTTATGTTCAAAAAACAGACCAAAACATATTGTATATGTATTGCAATTCGTATATTATGTATTGAAGCGTTCCGTCGAATTGACAGACATACGCAAGAAACTATATATATAATGATTTCATTGGCACGTATTCCAAAAAGCTTGTATTTTCCTGATATGATTTTTCTGAAGCTTATAGATATGAAGAAGTCAATGAAACGGTTCTGTACAGACCTTTTTCGATCTTCTGAAACATAAATCCATCTAGAAGATTAATATTATTCATAAACTCACTGCGTTATGTTGCATATAATAGTGTAGTAAGATGATGTATAGTACCAATATTATAAATTTTTATTTCTTTTGATAACAATTTGAAATATTTTAACGAGTAGGACTTAACGAAATCTAATTCTGTGTACATATATAACAATGGACATCTTTCGTTTAACTTTGTTAGATTGTCAGCCATGCTACCTACCACACTACTATCATCTATATAAATATTATCAATTAAAAGTAATTGAATCAAACTAAGCAACGTATGACATTTGAAAAAAAAAATAATGACTTTAATTAAATTTTACACCTGTCAAATAAATACAGATATTGAAAATTAAATTCAAATTTTAAAAATTAATTGCTATAGCAACAGGAATCAGACAATAAATTTGTTCAAAATAATTTCATTTTTTTATACAATTTTTTTATTAATTTTGCAACATTTTAAGGTAAATTTATTAAAAACAAAAAAAAAAAGGTGAATACATTTTAATTATATTAAAATTTCAAATAAAAATACCTAGGTTTTTATTTGTTATTTAATTATTTAGAAACATGTGTCTGCAACATTTTTATTTGTTGTGGTTTTATTGTTTTTTTTTTTTTTTTTAAATTATCACCCGTTGTTAAACAATTTAATCTAAATCGGAATTCAAATAAAAAAAAATATATTTTTATTTTTTTTTTTATTTTTTTTATTAATTATATTATGTAAAAGTAGTATCAGAATATTACTGCTGAAGAATGGAATTAATGAACATGAACAAAGAGAAGGTATTGCAGTGTAGTAGTAAAGTAGATTTATATTTATGTGTATATGAATGTATTTCTTTGTAAATGAATTGGGCACACTTTTTTAAAACTTTAACTCCAAAGTTATTAGTTTTTTTTTGTTTTTTGTTTTTTTTTTTAGATTTAAATTGCATTCATACAAAAGATAAATTGTTATAAGAACGAAAAATAACAACACTTCAATAGAAGCAACTAAGCGCATATTATGAAGTATATTCGAGTATATGTATCTTTTGTTGTTGGTATATATTGTTGTTATTATTTTCTTTTCAACCGCAATATGAAATGTTATTATAACAATTTTTTATATTACATTATATATACATAGTAAAATTGAGTACCGGTGTTTATTCCACCCACGTTAAACGCCTGCTGCTTGGTTGTTTATACTACTTTTTTGTTTATTTTTTTTTTTTTTATTGTTTTTATAATCACTATTCATACCTACATTGCTACGGTATTTATCTATATAGGTGTTTTGTTTCGTTTTTTTTTTGTTACCTGTACTAAACTAAACTAAATTAAAAACTAAAAAGGTCTTATATATGTATTTTTTTTACATATGGTGATATTTAAAAAGTCATTTTAAATTGGTTTTTTGTTTTATAACAACTATACGACACAAGTAGGCGTAGATAAAATTTTTAAAAGAGTGGAAAAAAATAAAAATAGCAACAGGTTTGAAGAAAAAAAAAAAATACTAAAGTGACACAGAATTGATGTTGTTGTTGTTGTTGGTGTTTTGACAAATGATAATATTAACTGTTATGCATCTGGAGCTTTTTTTTCTATTAATATTTTGGAAAATTTAAAGCGGTACAATTTGAATACCTACATTTATTAAATGAATTTATTGTTCAATACATTTTGTATGAACGAACAAATTTTTGTACGTTAAAACTAATTTTGTTTTGATTTATTGTGTCCTTTATATCTACAAATTGTATTAAATAGTTTAATTTTTTATTCAGTTTTAATATATTTTGTAAGAATAAATGAATTTTTATACAAAAATTTGTATATAAATGAAAAATGTTTGATATCAAACAATTTTTTTAAGTTTGATGCATTTTGTATGAACAATGTTTTACAGTATTGAAGTGTGTTTGATTCTTATTTGATAAAAAAATCGAATTTTAATACAAAATAAATTAAATAAAGAATGTATTATTAGGTTAAACATATTTTGTATGAAAGATGAAATGATATCTACTAAAATTTATTGAATTAAAATATGTTTGATATCAATTCAAAAGAAGTTGGACTCTTAATACAGAATGTATGAAATAATGAATGTATTTCAGTTTTAATGTACATAGCTATTTATGTATGAAATATAAGATGTTATGATAATTTCTCATGAATCATCAATTTTTTTAAGTTTGATGCATTTTGTATGAAAAATGTTTTACAGTATTGAAGTGTGTTTGATTCTTATTTGATAAAAAAATCGAATTTTAATACAAAATAAATTAAATAAAGAATGTATTATTAGGTTAAACATATTTTGTATGAAAGATGAAATGATATCTACTAAAATTTATTGAATTAAAATATGTTTGATATCAATTCAAAAGAAGTTGGACTCTTAATACAGAATGTATGAAATAATGAATGTATTTCAGTTTTAATGTACATTGCTATTTGTGTATGATGGTTTCTCCAAAATTTTATTACACTAAAACATGTTTGATATCAATTTAGAAGAATTTGACTCTTCATACAAAATGTATGAAATAATGAATGTATTTCACTTTTAATATACAATGTATGAAAGATAAAATGTTATGATGATGATTTCTCCAAAATTTTATTACATTAAAACATGTTTGATATCAATTGATAAAACTTGACTCTTCATACAAAATGTATGAAATATTTAATGTATTTCAGTTTTAATATACATATTTTGTTTATGAAAGATCAAATATGTTTTGAAAACTTTTTCTACATTTTAAACAAGTTTGCTTGAAGTAAATTTTAATTTTCAAATCATAATCGTTGAAAAAGATTAACAACATATGGAAAAGAGTATCTCATACCACTAAGAGATGATGGCATCTATTTTTAATATAGTTATACCATAATTCTATAAAGACTTTCAAAACTAATATTTTTATCAAATAAAAATGTACCTCAAAATATAGAAATGCAAAATGCAACGTTCAGAACCAATCAAACTCTCAATCAAACTTCAATCAAACAAAATGTTTTCAAACAAATTACATCACTACTAATTCATACATTTTAAATAAAAAAATTAAACAGTTACATGGATATATCTACGACCGTATAACGGTTAATAATATTACAATTTTTTTCTATATATATATATATATATACCTACATACCTATGCAATTAACTGTAAAACTGTGTATCAACCACAAAACGAAAAATCTTTCATTCACAATATTCTCATTCAATTTGTTGTTACTCTTGTTATTATTTGTTGTCATTTTTATTCTTTGTTTGAAAAACAAAACCAAACTGAGTCATTTTTTTAGCTTATTTTCTTGAATCTAGTTCTCTAGTGTTAGATATACATTTTTTTTTTTTTCACTATGCGGTTAATCTCAGGGTCTTAATAATATATACAGAGTTATGCATTGAGTGCGTGTTTAAAGTAATAATTGAAAAAAAAAATCTAATGATTTAATTGTGTCGTCGCTGTCGTTGTCGTCGTCGTCGTCGTCGTCGTCTAATACACATAACGAGTAAAGAAGGTTTGCTTGTAAGATCTCACCTGTGAACTTAATTTTTAATATAAGAAGATTAAATTATTATTGTTGCTGTTGCTATAATGTTGTATGCACCACGATGTACATTATTTAATGCATTGGAAATTGATGTTTGCAATTCTATTAAGAGGATTTAATTTTCGGTCTTTTGAAATAAGTATGTTGTGTAAAAATAAAAATTGCAGATTAATTTAAATTAAATTTTTGTACAGGTCAATAAAGCTAGTCCAAGTAGATATATAAATTTGTTTAATAAATAAAAAATGGAAATTAATGTTCCAATTAGTATTTTTTTTTTATTTTGTAAATATGTGCCATAACAGGATATTTGGTATTAATATGGTTATAACCAAATACGGTAGTAATTAGATATTTGATATTTGAAATATTTAATATAGCGGTATCGGCAATTCCGTAATTAATTTACTTAACTAATTGGTTAATGAACATTACGTTTGTATAGAGTAGAAATTAAAATTTACAGTTTTTTGTTTTTGATATTCAGATTAGCTAATTCAATGTTATCATTATCGACATTATTTTCCTGTAACCCCATCCGTGGAGCATAGGGTGGAATTTCAATATTATAATAATTATCATCATAATTTATTATTCTGTAAACCGATTTCTGAAGCAATAGTAGGAAGTTGAGTTATATGGCTCTTTAGTTTAAATATTTCGAAATGGCTCTAGATTTCTTGCAACTGAATTTTGGTATTATTTAAATTTCCGATATTATAATTTGGACTTTAAAATCGATATCTTTACTAGAAAATAAGCCTCTGAAGTCTGTAATGAATCATCACAGTATATGATTGGTCTGTGTTGAAACATTTAAAATATTTTTTTAATAAAAATAAATAAAAACTTCAATAATTTTCACTATCTTTAATAAATTTATACCACCATCCAATTATCAACAAAACAATTTATTGAATTTTTTATCAAATAAATTGTATCTGATAATATGTAAACTTTGAAGACAATAGGTATGGAACGGAATTTTAATTAATATTAAAACAAGTTAGTTATCTAAATTATTAGTCTAAAATAATTGTTATTATTTTTGGCTATAGAAATTGTGTGTGTACAAAATTCAAAACCATTTCACAATTTATATTCAAATAATTGTACATACATACATATATGTATTTTTTTAGTAAAATTTAAGCAATTGTATTCAATTCAATTATGCAATTCAATATCTTAAATTTTCCAAATTTGTAACAAAGTCATTTGTAATAAAAAAAAAATTTTTACTCTATTTACAGTCCTACTGTAATTCCCATTGAATTCACATCAAAATCAATTTGAATAAATTAAACAATTAAATTTTTAATTCATGCGATTAGTTTCCTTATACAGTTTGTGACAATAATTTAAAGACACTTTTAATGACATACTCCTTAATGGAAATGAAAAATAATTAAGTTAGTTTTATTTTAAAATATCATTTTGTAACAAGTACAGTTTTTATATTATATAAATTAAAGTACAGTTATACAAGTACAGTTTATATATATAAATTAAACGTTTAGTCTGGTGGTCAAACTAATTTGACAATTAAAAATGTTTAAGCGCATATTTGTATTAAAACAACAAAACCAAGAAGCTCTCGCGTTGTTTTATCCAAATTTAAGATTAAGTCCTAGGTGTTAAGTCCCCACCATAGATTTTCAGATCAAAACAACATTTTTGCAAAGTATATCAATATTTTAAAGACGATTACACCGCCATGGATACAAGCTAGACTTATGTTTGCAGTTCTGAACATTAATGGAGCTATACATTCATATTCACTTCAAATAACTTAAAAAAGAAAATAAAAAAATAATAATGAAAATTCAGTAAAACCAAGTTCCTTAGGTGTTTTTTAACTGTAATATAACGTACAGTAATTTTCTCTACAGCCTTATTGATAGTATGGTATTGAAAAATGAAATTTAATGATGTAGTAAGTACGGGTTCAAGTTTACTGAAATATAAAATTTTGTTTATTATACTGGACGATAGATGGTACATGTTTTTTAGTGTTTTTGACAGAAACATTCTTAAATAGAATAGCCACATATTATTTTGGTTGTTACCAGATTGTACTGTAAAATATTTTTTATCATTTATTTTATCCCAATGAAAAAGGGTACTGAACCACATTGAAAAACCCATTAAGCATCTTTTTTTGCTTTGTCAGGAATCGAGCTTTGGGACTTTGAGTTGAAAAACAGACGCTCTACCTTCTGCGGCACTCAGCTTGACATGCAAAACTTACTAGAATAGCAATAGGATACGAATTAACTACTTTGTAACAATAATAATTAGTGAAACTGAAGCACAGTCTCAGTCCAGAATTCTTCAAATCGTAATATTGTAACTATGCCGAAGTCTTATATAGTGATGGTACTAATCCTACATATTGTTTTCGTTCTGAAATTGTTTTTTGAAACTACATTTTCAATTTCGGTTGCTATAATTTGCATGTATTATCATTTGCCTGTATTATCATTTGCAATGTTCTATGTACAACTTATGCGTTGGCCATGAAATCCCAAAATTAAAAAATCCAAAATTCAACTTTAATTCATTTGGTGTTTTCGAATTCAATATTTTTGTTTGTACCCATTAGAGGCTGGGCATAAATATAATTTATATAAAAATTCTGTAAAACGCATAGAACTTTGATTTCGAATCCAACTCCGAAATCTCTTTTAATTCAGTATCTAGCGTATATATATTTCATATATATATAAATATATATATATATATATATATATATATATATATATATATTATAAATATATATATATGTATAATATTAATCATATTCAGTATCCAGCATATCCAGCTAAATGAAATACAGGCAAATGAAAATAAAAGCAAATTGCAAGAAATACAGGCATATGACACACTCCCATTTTTCATTTTTAACCTTTAAAATTTTTACTCTTGTCAGTTATGTACAAATAAAAATTTAACAAGCTAAAATTTCATATACCTAATCCATCTAGTTTAGAGTTGATATAATCAAAATATTAAAACAAAAAATGGTACCCTAAAGCAGTGTCACGAACTGTACTTATAACAAAATATTCACCATCAAAACTACTTGTTGAATTTTGAATGTAACTTTAATCGATTTGTTAACTTTAAGTGTTTAGTCAGTATTTATAGTGCTAAATTTTTAACTCAAAAAAAAAAAAAAAAAAAAAAAACAAAAAAATTTATAAAAATTTTAAAAGAAAACAATTCCTTTTAAATTTCATTCTATTCAAAGAAACAATATAAAAAAAAATCCCATTTTAAAATTATTAATTTAAAAAAAAGGGGTACCTAACCTTTCAAAATAAATTTTTTTTTTGTTCCGAAAACTTGTGTGACTAATTTAATTATATTCAATTGAAATGGAAATTATTTCATTCCTATTCTGAACCATACACCAAAGTAAACTATTTACATAATCATTATACCACATATATTTCTATCTCTTTCTTACAATCGCAGTCTTTTATTTTGAACATCAATCAAAAATACTGAATTTTTATTCAAAATTTAATTTTGTGATCATTTCATTACAATTTAACTTTTTTAAACTCTTCTTTATACTCGCTGGAGATCTGTAAGTGAAAGAAGAAGAACCCTTATTCAAATTCATTTAGCCCTTTACAATTTCAATCAAAACAGAAACACGAGGAATTGATATTTACCACTAAAATTAAATAAAAAAAATTTTTTTTTTCATGTTTACCTGTTTCAATTATTTATTGTCGTCATACCTGTTTAAAAAAAAAAAAAAAAAAAAAAAAAAAAACAATTCGATTGTTATTTTTATTTTTGTCCCCTTAAATTTTGGTGGTGGTATGAGAAACAGAAATTTACTTCTCATTATGGTATAGTGCAATGTATATTGGTTTGTATATTATTATATTTGATATCATGTATACCTTATTAAAAAACCAACAGGAAGAGACAATTTTTTTTTTTATTCCGCCGTCACTTCTGGTGAGTTTTAAAATAGGTACAAAAATAAAGAAAAACAATAACAAGATGACATAACAAAGAATATTGAAAAAAAAAAAAAAAAAAAAAATTGTAACTCAAGTCTGGGTTGACAAAATGATAGTGTCTTCCTTTTTTGGTAAATTACACAAAATAATAAGAAAAACAAAACAATAACAAAAGAATGAAGTCAGTTCGTTTTTTTTTTGTTCTTTCTTTGAATTCATGACTTTAGAATGGCTTCACTGTGATGGCTACTCACTCAGTGGTTTCTTAACTTTTTTATTACTTTATTATGAATAGTTAAATATACTGAACACAAACACACCCAAACTTTGTTACAACTATATGAATATTGTGTTTTTTATTTTATTTTTGTTTTTATGTTTTGGATATCGTGTTGAATCCCCATGTGAATGAATGGATGGACATTAAGAATTTGAACTGACTTTTTTAGTTTGTATATGAAATAAATTTGTTTTAGGAAAATAAACACTTGTTGTATATAGAGTGGTCATCCGGGAGTATACTACATATTATGTTTACAATACATTTTTTTCTCTCTCTTTCACTCTCTTCCTCTCTTCTTGTTAAAGTGAAAGGAATCAAGTTTTTATTATTCTACTGTGGTTACATTATTACACATACTCTCTCCTTAACTAAGCCATAACATTCTAATTTATTTTTTCAACATGTTTTTTTTTTCGCTTTCAAATTGGACTGAACTGGATTGAAAAATAACAAACTGGAATTAAAAAAAAAAAATTGATTGAAGACCATTCTGAATGGGTCTACATACTATCATTGAAAAGAAGAAATATGACTTGAAATTTACTTTTATTATTGAAAATTGAAAAAAAAAAAAAAAAAATAATTCGTTTTATGGGTACGTACGTACCTTCAGTATTTTGAGAAAGGAAGTTAAAAAATAATAAAACAAAAAAAAAAAAAATACAATACATTGTTTTTTTGTTTTGTTTTTGTTGTTTTGTTTTTTTTTTCAATTTCAGTTTAATTCCCAAAGAGTGATTTTATATATAGAAATTGTTGTATTTGTAAATTGGTCATACACAATCTAGATTCTAGAAAGTGCAATCGCTGACCTTTTCACATTCATATTCTTTGACCGTTTTCTTTTCTTTTATGTTTCCTTCTTCTTTGTAATGAACTCTACTTTACTAGTCTTCTGCTAGTCTACTTTTCTCACAACAGATTTATTTTATAAATATTATTTCCTTAAAATAAAATTAATGTTTTAGTGAAACTGAGTTATGAAAGATGAAAAGAGAGGCTAAATAGAAATAAAATAATACTATGTAGGTTCGAGTACTGAGCTGGTGATGAGTAATTAATATGTATATTTTATTGAGATTAAGAGAGAGAAACTTGTTATTTTCATTTTTATAGAGGAAGTATAAAAGTGTTATAAAAATAGATCACATTTTTTGAATTCGGTTATATTGCAATTATTTTATTGCATATTAGAGAAAAAACGGTTAATTAACCCTTTTAGGGTTGAAAAATAATTATGGATTAACTCTTTACAGGACTAGGAAATTATTGGTAAAAAAAAAAACTGATGAGTGAAACTATCTGTCAGAATATTATTTGAGTATACCCGAGCAGCCAAATGTCACAAAAAGGTGACAATATGTTGACAAATTTTGGTGAATTGTCGACAAAATTTTGTGACGACATTTTTGTGGTCGGTAGGGTGGACTCCATTTGTCACAATTTAGTTGACACATTTGTCAAAAATTTGTTGATAATTTATCATCATTTTGTGGCTTATTTTGTCGACAATTTGTGAATAATTTGTCATCAATTTGTGGATTTTTTTTTTTACAAGCAAGACAGTTTTTTCAGTAATTTAGGGGTGGATAATAAAACCAATTTGTTTTTTATATATTACATATTTTATTCTATCTATAATTTATTCTATAAAAATAATTCAATTGTTTTTTTAATTACAAAATTCAATTCATATTTTTAAATAAACTTTGTTGTATTTTTCAAAATACAAATGTCAAAACAATACCTATTCTCAAAAGTGGCGAATAGACTAATGAATTGTAATACTATTAAATTATAAAAATAAATAAAATACTTACAAACCCTGTCCGCCAATTGTCACATATTGTTGAACAAAAATTGTCATGACAAATATTTGTCAATATTTAATCGAAAAAATGTGAGTGGTCTTACAATCACCATTTTGTATCAAATTTTGTCGACAAATTTCCATCATAATTTTGACGACCTACAATTTTTTCAATTTCCTACAATGTGCCTACAATTTTCTGCCAATGTGTTGACAATAATTTGTCATGACAATTTTTGATTACTAGGGATAGTTCTGTTATATTCCAAAGTGAACGCAGCTCATGATTGTATAGCTAAATTAGTAATTATGGTATATGCTCATCTTTAAACTCGATAAATATTTATGAAGGTATTATGAACAAATTTTTATCAAAAATCGATAATAATCAAAAAACTCTTTTTATAAGATACTAGCAAAGCTATACTCGGCGTTGTCCGGGTCGAACACAAAATATATAGAATTTATCTTCAATAAAGTTTGAATTTTGAACAAAAAAATTGACTTATCAAAAATATTCTAATACAAATTCAACAATACAACAACTTGAGCTACAGCATGTCCTTGTAAACACTATTTCGGGATTTGCATGATGGAGTATAAACAAACACGTTCCTTACTGTTCCTAGCCGTGAACAACCCACATATAGTTGTCCATGTATGTTACTTACTCGAACCAGCCAGAATCCTGGAACCTTGGAAAACTGTGTTATATGTGTTTGTTCATTTTTGATATAGATTACCTATGTACACATTTTTATGTCTGTATCACAATTGTTTTTCGAAACATTCCTGATTGGTGCTTGAAGTTGAACAGCACCTGAATCAGTCGCTACACCTGAATCAGTCGCCAGTATTTACTAATATGTACTTATATTTGAAAAAGTACCTAAGTGTAAATTTTCATGTCTGTAACACAATTGATTTATGAAATATTTCTGTCGGGTGCTAGGAGTTGTGTTGCAGCTACCCGAACCTGTAATTTGACAACTTTATAAAGTACCGCATCCGATTCCTTTTTTGATCATGATGAAGTGTTTAAAACTATGGGTGTGTATAGCGGACAAACAAACAAACAAATGTTTCCTTTTATAAGTATAGATATGATCCCGGATACTAGTAGTGAGAGCAAGAATGAGTGTATAAATATTTGCTAGGTAACCATTGAGAATATTTTGATGAAAAACAAAATTGGGACGAAACTTACATTGAAAGCCTTTACTAAAGCAAATTTATTTTCCTAACTCAAAATATTATCGACTAAGTATTCTATATGATATTAGTTTTAGAAATTAGGAATGAAAAGGACATGTAATTTGGCCTGCACATTTATATGCACATCCACTGTTCCATAAATAAATAAATAAATAAATTACGTCTACATTTCCATAAATTAGTAAAACTCGTATTATTCTATTATTGTCTACCACAATAATTTAACAAAAAGCAATTTCTAGTACAACTGTCAAATTAATACTACATATTTTGATAAGTGTTACCAATATTAGGTTCAGTATCCCATTGATTCTATATTTAATTTTATTTTAATCAAATTTATTTCAGTCTATCTCATTCTTACAATTTTATTGTGATCATTTTATTAAAATTCTATTTTAGAAATTTTATTTATTTTTATTTCTTTGTATTACAACAAATCCTTTATCTTTTGAGTCTTGGATATATGTTAGTAAGTCCATATAAATTTCAAGCAATCAATTTTAAAAAAACAAATAAAGATCGATTTGGTCCTCTAAAGTCCTCTCATACATACATAATATGTCCATGAATGATATTATTATTATTATTTAAGTGGTTTTCCATATATATATATATATATATATATATATATATATGTATATGTATACGTATAATATGTGTGATATAAACGCACAATATAAAACAAAAATGAAAAAAAAAAATATTGTCAGTTTGATTGACATTTTTTTCATGATATTTTAATGTATTTTTAGGGTTGAAAAAAGTCAATGAATTTGGCGTCTTGTATTATTTATAGTAAAATAAAATTATTTAAAGAAAATAAAAAGTAAAAGGAGACTATTTTTCATTATTACTATATATATAGTTTTTATTTTTTAAAATTATATTTTTAGCTTTAAAAGATATTAAAGTTCAACTGTAAAGATCGAATTGAAAGGGGATCATTTTAAAAAGTCTATACAACAAATAAATGCCATGCCATAAGTTTAAAAGAAAGATATCTGACAATTTTAATAAATTTTTATTTAATAAAAATATTTTAAATTGAAACTGTCTCGTTGCTGGATTTGAAATTCATTCAACTGTGTAAAATCCCAGATATATTTTGGATATTTTTTTTTTTTAAAGAATTTATTTAATTTTTACGGCATTTTTACTTATTACAACATTCAATCTGATTATTTGTTTGAAGATCTAAATCAAAAGAAAGTTCTTTAGGTTTTCAGCTATCCAATTTGGACCTTTAAGACTGCTTATACACTTCTGCTTGCATGGATTATGTTGACAAAACTAGTCTAAGAGAAGATTTTACCTTTGAAGTAAGTACAATGTTAATGGTAATGAATTTATTTTGCATTACTAGTGCATTAATCTTTGCTAATAAAATATTATAATGTAAAATATATATTTATTATAATGAATATTGTATTAATCTTTGCTAATACAATATGTAATGCTATTGCTAAACCTCTTGGCTGATGCAGTACGAAAGTCATTATATTTAATCTGTAAATGTCTGAAAAATATAGTTTTGGTATTAATATCAGAACCATTTCACAACCGATTTTCATTATTATTCTTTTAAATGATACATATTTAAAAAGAGACGTGGCGAAATTAAATTTTTGTCAAATTTTTTTAATCCCATTGTATAAGTCATTTTAATAGACAAAAATTGTGATTTATTAAATTGGCACAACTCCCTCAGCGCCAGAGTTTTTTTTTACGTAAAATTTAAAAATTTTTTAAATAAATTATTACGGATGCGGTTTTTGTCTAAGATAAATCAATAACAATAATAATAAAATGTGGTATAAATTGAAATGATGTAAAACAATTCATAATGAGTGCGATTTCTTACTAATTGCAAAATAATAAAATGAAAAACTTTAACTAGATTTAAATAAATTGAATTAATACCATAAAGAGACGTGGCGAAATCAATTTTTTTAAATTTTCACCCCATATATAAGTTATTTTAAATTTTAATACACAAAAATTGTAATTTATCAAATTGTCACAATCCACTCATCGCCAGATCTATTTCTTTTTAAATAAATTATTACGGATGCGGTTTTTGTCTTAGATAAATCAATAACAATAATAATAATAATAATATGTAGTATAAATAAATGATGTAAGACAATCCATAATGAGTACGATTTCTTACTATAATTGCAAAATAATAAAATGAAAAATTTTAACTAACTATATTTCAATAAATTGAATTAATACCATAAAGAGACGTGGCGCAATCAAATTTTTTAATTTTTCACCCAATGTATAAGTTATTTTAAATTTTAATACACAAAAATTGTAATTTATTAAATTGCCGCAACCTACTCATCGCCAGAGCTATTTTTTTTTAAATAAATTATTACGGATGTGGTTTTTGTCTTAGATAAATCAATAGCAATAATAATAAAATGTAGTATAAATTGAAATGATGTAAAACAATTCACAATGAGTACGATTTCTTACTAATTGCAAAATAACAAAATGAAAAACTTTAACTAACTATATTTCAATAAATTGAATTAATACCATAATCCATTTCAGTTACTATACATATTTATCAGAATATTGTAAGAATGTAATAAAAATTACAAATTTTTCTATACTGCATCGATTACATACGTTATTATATTCTTTCAAGTGTATATAAATTTTTACACTTTTTTATATTCTCCCCAATTAATTTCATCTTACCTAAAAATATTCACAATAATTCTTTTAGTATCCTAGAACAATCAATAATCGAAGTAGATATATATTAGAGTGTACATAATAAACAAAATTATAATTTTAACAAAAGAATATACCAAATTATTGACATTTAATCACATCATGACTCTCTGATAAAAAAATATAACTTTATATTTATCTTATATATATATATATATATGTTATATATTATATATATGTATTGAATAATAATTATACTTGACTTGCATTTTAAGTACATAATGAATAGAAATATTAAAATTTTATATGTACGTAAATAGAAAGTTAGTCAGTCAGTTAGAGAATTATATTATCATAGTTATTCATTAATCATTACTACCATCATAATAACACTAACTACCCTTTTCAAAACAAAAAAAAAAAACAAAAAAAAAATTCCTGCTGAC
The DNA here is from genome assembly GCA_963942445.1 of Argyra leucocephala. Taxonomy (NCBI): domain Eukaryota; kingdom Metazoa; phylum Arthropoda; class Insecta; order Diptera; family Dolichopodidae; genus Argyra; species Argyra leucocephala. The sequence goes on along the minus strand of OZ012681.1, from coordinate 3,996,059 downwards.
TTTTAATGTCCAGTCTTCATTTAATAATATTCTCTCTTCATTTCGAAATGTAAAATATTCAATGACATACACACATCTAAACATAAATTATGTTACAAGAGGTGGTTAAATAATGCATATTATCAACATCACCTACCCATCTATGGAGTATAGGGTAGAAAAAAAACATATATATATATATATATATATATATATACATATACACAAAGTGTCCTCTGGTTATATACAAGGTGGCTTCACAGTTTTTGTTTTTCATACCTGGAGGTGTTTTGTTTTTTTTTGGATAAATTTAATTGTCGATTTGATGGACATTGTTGTAAATTGAACTAGGTCTATCAATAGGAAATTGTATTTGTTTTGTGTGCATTGCGATCTAAGAAGATCAATTTATATTAAATTTTTACCTTAATAATAGATATCTATGCAATAAATATAAGTATTTGGGCTGGTAGTGTAGGATCAGTTGTACTTGACTAACATTTGAAATAGTTGTGCTATAGTTATTTTTTTTACAATCTAACTGAAAAATAAACATTCTGAACATTCATTCGAATCGGTAATAAAATTGTGATTAAATGAATCTAAATTTTAAGCCCACAACTTTAATAATTGAACTAAGACGTTGTTTTTTGTATGTACAAATATACTGAACATTCTAATCGGTGATAAAATTAATTAATCAACGGCAATTTGGCAAATAACTAATACCACAACCACAATAATAGAACCAAGACGTTGTAATAGAATTTGGACTGCAGACTTTTAATCTTATATATTGTTGTTTGATTAACTGAGGATCTCACCAGATTCAGACTTAGGTTTGATAATCCTTTTTCGTTAAAACAAATGTTGTCATGAGATTCAATAATGATTCTTGGAAATTTGAAGTTCATTCAAGGTCAAGATTGGTCTATAACTGAGCGGTACAGTTAAAGTAAAATAAATGAATCTAATTCGACACCCTGTGAATACTATTTGCATAATATTGAATCACCCTATATATAATATAATACATATGAGATTATATAAATTCTTATATTCTATAAAACAAATAAGAAAATAAAAAAAACAAAAACGAAAAAAAAATGAATGAGGTTTTCTATAATTGACTTGGCAATCAACCATCTGGAATTTATTGGAAACCCATGAAAGCTAATTCAAATGAATTCAGTTTTTCCTGTTCATTTATTAACTGGAAAACTTTTTGTTTTTTTTTTTTTATTTTTTTTCATTTGTATATAATATAAATACACATATATACCTATATATATTAAAATATTACAACTGTAATTCATCGTAACCTAAACCCTAACTCTTTAATAGTCATAAAATCAAAATTATGTTTATTAATGTATATATATATATATATATATATACTCATATGTAATATGTATAAGTATGTGTATAGATTGGTGTGAGTGCGTACAAAACTTTTAGTAATGTACCTAGTCATTTTCTAAATTCTTTGATTTTATTCAATACACCACTCCAATATATCCATAAAATATATTATATTGTGTGTATATGAATGTGTATGTGAATGCATGTGTGCATATGGGTAAAGGATGCAATTTTTGTGGTAAAAATTTATTTAGAGTTATTAAGTTGAATTGAAAAACTTTAGCTTCCAATTACTGTTACTATTATTAAATGTTATTATTGATGCTGCTATGGTGCTGGGTGCTCTTCTGCTACTTTTGGTTTTGCTATTATTGAAATACTGCTGTGTGTTTATACTCCCTGAGTATCCACTGATGCTATACTATTAACTATGTTTGGTACTTGAATTATACAAAAAAAAAAAATAATATATATATATATATATAAAAGATGAATTTTAAATGTTTTCAGTAGATGTGTTAAATATAATATTATGAAAAAAAAATAATCGAAATAGTGTTGCCAGAATACAAATTTTATTAAAAAAGTTATATTTTAATAAATTTTGTTTTTTTTTAATAAAAAATTTTTTTTTTTTTTAATAATGAGAAATGGAAAAAAAAATCAGTTTTATTAATAAAATAAATTTTATAGTGTGTGGTATCTAGTGCAGAGTGAACTAGAAGGTACTGGGTACTCAATTGTGTGAATTAAGCTGTAATTAGCTATAGCGATACGTAAAAACAGTTGTTTTCAATTTTACTGCTGTGGAAGAAATAAACTTTTATTATAAAGTTGTAAGAATAGTAAGAAATATTCTAAAACAACAAATTCAGCTCCGCTAGATTTTGAGGTCTTTCATTGCTGTATTAAAAACAAAAATGTATTGTATGTATTAATTTTTCGTATCGCTATACCTATAACCTTATGAAATTCTCTGTTGGAAATGTTATTCTGAGTTACTTAAATTTTGATTATCCCAACTGAAAGTTACGTTACAACTATGTGATCCCAACTAAAAATTTACATGTTCAAATTGATACAATTAATAATTTTTATTAAAACTATCACATATATACCTTTTTACATGTTATTGCATTAATATACAGTTATTTCGGTTAGAAAAGGGTACCTGAATAACTATAAATAAATCTAAAAACCCCCCACAGGGATTATATATATATACATATAACAGAATTTGAACATATGATCTCCACATTAGTAATTAGATGGGCATAACCACTATACAATGTCGGTCAACAATGTATATTTTATATTAGAAAAATACTTAATTTAATTTTACATTATTTAATTTAACAATTTTTGGTATTTTAATTTCATATATATATATGTGGCTATATAAAATTAAAGAAAATTAAAGAGTTTATAAATAATCTATTTCTACCTACCTATACTTACTGTTTGATGTGCATATACTTAGATAGTACTTAGTAATAATGAATGACTTTTATTTGAATATATGCACCTAATTTTAATACACATACTAAATATTACTTGAAACTTTGAAAACCACAAACATTAAAATGTATATTTATACACTACAACATATTATGTACATATATAAATGTACATACTTATGTTTTTATGTACATTATTATTGACGCATAATATTGCGTGAACACAAAAATATGCAAATATTTTCATTGACCTATTAAACTCTTAGTGCTCTTGGTAATTTAACAAATTAAAATCCTGATACTTGACGTTTATATTCATATAGGCAATATAGTAACTATATATATATATATATACATATTTAATTACATAAATATATACTTTCAGACATACAATTTAAGTACCACCTATGCATTTGAATAAAATGGTGATTAAAAATTAACGGCAATTCAAATAAAATGAATTTTTCTCTTTATGATTGCATATTTCAATTTAAAAAAAAAAACGAAAAGAAAAAACAAAAAACAAAAACAAGAATAATAAAAAGCTTAAATTAAATTAAAAATAAAAAAAAAAATTCTGCTCTCTACCTACCTCTTATGATCTTTTTAAATATAAATAAATAAATCATCCCCAATCAATTTTAAAACATTCAAATTCAAAAGTAAATGTACATTTTGTCGCTTGATTATTATTTTGTGCTATACGCCAATTTTTATGTTTTCAAACTAATAATAACGATATGGGTTTTGGTGATCGTTCTATCAAATGCGCTTACTCCGGAAGCTCTATTTGCAATGGTTTATATTTTGCTTTAATTATAATTTTGTTCTATACACACATTTTTTTTTTTAAATTTATCGAATTTTGTCCCATATCCAAATTTATCCAAATTTGTCCAAATTTTGGTACATATCTAAGCAAAATTAGTTAAATTTTTTGTTATTATTGTTAAAAATCAAATTTCCCAAAATTGAATTTTTTTTATCGTTTTCTTTAAAAAAAAAAAACATACAAAATTTGTCAAATGCTAGATCCCAAGGCAAAATATTTTTGTAATCTGGTTTTATATGGAATAAAGTACGATAATGGGAATGAGGCACCAAAAACGTAATTTTTAATATAATTAAAAAAATTTAACAATGTAAAATAAAGCGTAATAAAAAAACGAAACATTTTCGGCTAGTTTTCTCAATATACATACGTCAACCTTAAAAATCGATTTTATCCGAATGTCGACAATCCCGCTTTTTAAAATCCCACTTTTTTAGTTGCTTTTTGTAAACTTATTTGTATCCAACAACGATTATACATAAAATAAATTAAAGTAAATATTCTGGAAAAGGCAGATATTCACTTTTTTGGAACCAACAGCGGCTGTACGTATACAATAAATTAAAATAAATATTCTGGAAAAAGCAGATATTCACTTTTTTGGTTCCAACAGCGGCTGTACGTATACAATAAATTAAAATAAATGTTATTGGTATAAATACACTTAAAGGGGGATTTTTGTAAGCAAAGCGGGATTTTTAATAAGAGCGGGAAAAATGATTGGAAAAATCGGCATTCGTACTGCACCGGATAATCACGATATCTGCTATTATCCTAAATACATTATAACTGTAATTCAATAAGTTTTAATCGTTGACAGTACGATTACAGTGAATACAGTTTGGTTTAAAAAGTTTTAATCGTTGACAGTACGATTACAGTGAATACAGTTTGGTTTAATGAGCACAAAATATTTGTATTTACATAATATAATGTACATTAACTTTAAGCTATGACTGTTCATACATAATTAACTAAAATATTTGAAAAAAAAAAAAAAATTTTGTAATATTCACCTTTATAATATTTACCTGTAAATAAAAAAAAATAAAAATAAAATAAAAAATAAAATAAAATTTAATATTTTTCACCAATTCAAATTCAAAAAATTTTTTTTTTTACTCATTAACTTAACAGTTGAAAAGGTTAAAACCTCATTTTAAAAGCTATAACCGTTAACATTTAAATATATGTAGAAATAAGTATGTGTACACCTATGTATAAAGTTAGTGTTTGTATACATATAATACAACTTAACTAATAACACTAGTTATTATAATAGTTTTATTTAAGAAATTTATGAAGTGAACTATTTTAATTTTAAAATCATAGTCACCATATTATAAAATAATATACATACATTAACACACACACACGCTCATACATAATTGGATGTTTTTACCCTCGAGAATAGTGTGATTTTATTATTATGTATATAAATAAAGTAGGTAGGTATTTGAAAACAACAAAAATGTTTATTGATAAGCTTTTTAAACAATTCAGTTGACTTACTGCCTCTAATTTTCTTCAAAACGTTTATTGTTTTATATAAATCAGGTGGAATATCAGGTGTATACAGGTGAATAAGTAATTATGAGGTGACAAAAATATACAAAATGATAAAAAAATTTCAATAAAAGTTCTATTTAGTTATTAAATGTAGTAGTAAAAGGTGCGACGGGGTGGGACGTTGGAGATAATTAAGTGTGTTTATTGAAATAATTATTATAAATAGTCTGGAAATAATATTCATACAGTGAAAGGATCTGATTGCGATATATAAATTCATATTTTGTCAATACAAATCAATATACTTTGATCAAGACAAATGAGGTTGATTTCAAGGCAAAGTGTAAAATTATGTTAAAAGTTTATTAAACCAAGTTTTTCAATTATATGAGTTGGAAAAAAAAATTTATTTTAAGTTTTAGTTTTCTGTTTATATGTCAGCTGGATGACATCAGTGATATTAAATCAAATTTTAACAAATAATAATTAAATGTCTGTCATAATCAAATTTTCTGACAAATCGGGTGGATAAGCCTTTCCTTTGCAAACGGTAAAATTAACTGTTAAATAGATTTATAAATAAAATAAGTAAAAACTTGTAAATGACCGACCGGAAGTTGGTCAATACATCGCTTAAACAGTTTCCGTGGATGAAGCTAGCAAACTTTTAAGGCTTGAAAGTTTTAATATAAAGGCAAAGAAATATTTAATTTTACTTTTGAGTTATGGGATATTGAACTAAAATAAAATTAATTATAAATTTATAAATTTACTTAGAAATTATATTAAAACTAGGGGCCCCTTTTGAGTAATTATATTTCAAGTTGAAGTCAAATTTAAAGTTCGTTCTATCTGTTTCTTAATGTATTTGGCGAATAATAAAACCTATAATATATATTAAAATATAATAAATAATATGATTAAAAAAAATTCAACTGTGTGCGCATTATTGTTTTATATACAACTTAATTATTATATATTAAGAGTTCATTATGGAGAGGAGAGATTATTTTTTATTTGAAATGAATTTGTTTTTTTTGTTTTCATTTGGCATATGTACATAGATTCATTTGCAAGTATATAATGTAAATTATAATAACTGATTTTGTTTATTATTTTAATAAGTTCTCACATATGCATAATGTATTTGCTGAATAATAAAATCATATGAGTACAAAATTTTCAACTGTGTGCGCATTTTTGTTTTATATATACATCTTATATCAGAAGTTCATTAAGGAGTAGAAGAATCGAAATAAAATGAAAAGGTGTCTACTGCGCAGGACCTTAAATGTGCTTGTCAATTATAATTATAGATTTTTGTCGATTTTTATAACTCACAGATGTATTAATATAACATTTATAAATAAGTGTTATAACATCAAGCAAAGCAAAATAAGGAGTTGTATAGGTATAGGTAGCAGTGATGGAATTTCGTATTTTTGAAATGTATTGAATTCGAATGAAAAATTGTACCAAAAGCAATCTAATTGTATTGAAAAATTTGTGGTACCAAAAATTTGATTAATATACTCCCATAAAATTACTGGTCAATACAGAAATGTTTTTATACTGAAAAACTTATAAGAAAAAAAATTTATTTTATTTTTATTTCAATTTTTATTAAAATAATTGGAAAAAATAAAATAAAAACGTTTAATATAATAAAATTAACAAATTCCTTTTTCTTAAAGATAAAAACAAAACAATTTCTAAACTAAAATATATATATTTTTTTTTCCAAAAAAAAATTATCAAAATCAACAAAATATAAAAAAAAGTTAACCAACAAAAAATAAATCCATGTTTTAAGTCAACCCTAAAATTAATAATAATTATCCTAAATTAATAAATTAATTATATTATTTTTTAGAAATTACGTACACATGTGACTAATTCAATAATTCGGATTCGTTAATGTTTTCTGTGTTTACGGTTTTGGTTAAAACATATTTTGGTGCTTGATAGTTGTAGCAACAATCAGAATTTGACTTCAATAAATCTATTGTTTGAAATAAGGCGGACACCGTGTTTATCGCTAAGCGGTTTTGTAATTTGGTTTTAATAATATTTTGAATGGAAAACATTCTTTCCACGGCCGCTGATGAATATGGTATTGATAAAATACCCTTAGCTATTCGATATATATATATCTAAAAAATCAAATACTATCCACACTCATTTTTTATATTGCTTACTTCAAACCAAAAATCGGAAATCGACAGATCTTTAAATTTTTTTTTAGTTCCGAAAATTCAGCTTGAGCTCTATACTGTTGATTGATATTTTCAGCGTTTTTAAGTTCCTTCGGAGGGAAAATATTGCAAAGAATAGATATTATATTATTTGTTTCTCCAGAAAGAACGTGTTCTGTTGTAAATTTTGGTGCAAAATTAAGAATAAAATTTTCCAAGTCGATTTTCTCTATCAATCTTTCACAAAAAATTTGATAGAACTTAATAACATGTTATTTAAATTTTTTATATCTTCTTCGAGTAAAATTAAATTGTATTGAAATTTAATCAAATGTATTGATGTATTTTAACTGTCTTGATTGTATTGAATTTAGTACAATTGTATTGAAAATTCTATCACTGATAAGTAGTCTAATACTACAAATACTTACTTATGAGTTCAAGGAGTGTTGAGATGAACGAAGCAACTCTTAAAATCTATTGTTATTAGACCCATATTATTTATGCTAATTAATAAGGTACAATTTATATGGCAGACAGAATTTAAGATTCAAAATCTAATATAAAATCTGATGAACATTTAAATAAAACGTCAGATTTTGATTAAAATTATCCCTAATATTAGATTTTGTCTGACTTGCATATGGTATACCTACTGAAGTGTCTGTACCTACCACATTTTCAGATTTTATTTTGACATATAATTTTCATTAAATAAATTAATTTCTTGTCTTAATTTTAATAAAAAAAAAATATTTTTATTAAATCATGAATTTTCATTTAATTTTTAAAATATAATTCAAATTAATTTTTTTTATAAATTCCAATTTTACACACCATAAACATGTGCCACACATATAAGCATGTACCACACATATAAATTCATACTTATACATATATCCATATTAACGTTTACTTCTTAAAAAATATCATATTACATAAAAAATTAGAAAATTAAATCTGTCATAATATTATGATTTTTATTATTTTTTATATGTTTTTTGTTTTGTAATTTTGTCATTTTTGTTTTTAAAATTTTGTTACAAAAAATTTGAAGATTTAAAAATGTCACAACAATACCACATAATTATAATTAAAAAGAACAAAAATAAAAATGTCTGAAAAAAAATAACGCGATATGATTTTATGATCACACAAAAATTTTTTCAAAGAAAGTGACAGTAATTTTATACGCAGGCATATAAAAAATGACAAGATTTAAGAGAAAATTACTCCCACAATCTTATGACATATGGTTATATATATATATATTTAAGCACTTACACAGATATTACCTTGTCATGTTTTCGTGAAAACGCAAATTATTATATTGTAATATATATAGCCCTGAACGTCAAATTGGAGTCAAATTTCATTTTATGTTTTTATTATTTTTATTCTTTTGTTGTTTTTTTTTTTTGTATAATTTTAGATCAATAAAGACATTTAATTGAAAGTCATTTCTATAATTATTGTTTTCTGACCATGTTCAAAATTACAACAAAATAAAAGCCACTAACAACCACAATAATAAAAACAAAATTTATATACTAAAAACCACAAATTCAACTTACTGTCAAATACACCAATAGTTATGAATTGTATATATATTTTATATGGAAGTAACGAAATGATATTGCGAAATATTACAAACAAATTAACTGTAAATCTCTGAAAATGATTTTTTATTTTTTTTGATTGGAAAAGACAAAAAACACAAAAATAAAAAATCCTCAACAAAACCTTCAAAAATCAATCTTAATTGTTACAATAAGTAATTTAATTACCAAAAAACAAAAAAAAAAAACAAAAAACTACTTTACTCCGCCATTATTTTTTCTTCTAAATTCAATAAATTAAAAAACAAAAAATAAGAAAAATAAAACGAAAGTAAAATAGCTAAATATAATTCTTTTTATTTTATTAATGGTATAAGGGGCAATCCAATTTTAAATTTAGACTTGAGACTGATACATTTTAATTGATTTTAATTGATTGAAATTGTTGTTTTGATTCAAATGACATGACGTACGTATGTGATGCAAAACGAATAGTGAATTGAACGTTGACGAAATTATTTAAAAATTGTTGAAAAATTAAGAATTATAACCATATTATACGAACTAAACAATACCCAAGTAACCAGATTTAGAATTTGTGTACATAATGTGTGCACGCATTATAAATTTAAGCACACAATAATAGGTTACCTCTTGATGTTATATGTGTACCTATAATGTGTGCACTTTTGGGGAATAATTTTATGCAAAATGGCATACACACAGCGTGCATGCTATGCAACAGAAATCCGACGGTTCTCAATGATAATTATTACGGTGACAAAAAGGTTTAATTTTATGAAAATGTATATACAATTTACCGCCCCAATCACAACCAAATTGTACGTTAAAGAATACTTCGTAACTATTTTGTTAATCAAAAATTGTGCAAATAGTAAAATTTAAGTTGAAAAACTATTAATATTATATTGAATTAGAACAAAATATGAAGTGATATAATAATGATAAATAATAATTCTTTATTTTTATAATTTGAGACATTATATTATTCATTTTTGTTATTTATTATATATTTTTTCTTGCGGAAAAAGTTCATGCAATTTCAAATTTATCATAAATATAAAGCTTTTACTTCGAACAAATTAATGGGCTTTTCCAAATATTGTATATTATATTATAAAAATTAATTAAAAATTAAAAGAGCTAGTACTATTCGCTTATTTTTTTTAGCATTTTAAACTTATAAAATATTTAATTTTAACATAAAAAAGATTACAAAACAATGAAATTTTGTGATTTAATTGAATTTAAGCTTTGAAATTTAAAAATATTTCAATTTATAAATTTAGAAATATTGACATTAGAGATGAGTCGCCATTTTTGTAATGATGAAAATGGCGAACTAGGGTAAATATACCTTTGTATGGTAAATTTAATATTACTCTCATCCGTACCCTGATTAATTTGATAGCTGGCATTTTAATTTAATAGATATAATAGAAATAATAATTAGAAACAAAAATGTTTGAGAATTTTATTTTTTATTTTTAATTTAAAAGCAAATATATTTTAAATATTAAGATTTAGTTGAGAAAGAAGGTACATAAAATATTTTATTGTTAACGATGTTACCATGAGTAATAAAAAACAAATATGCTGAAAATTTTGCTGCATTCTTCTCCTTTGGCTATGAGGTCTAAAGATGTTCTAAAATCAAAAATTTTGTATTTTTCGGACTAGTTCTTATATTAGCCTTTACTAACTTACCTACCTAGTTTATATTTGTCATATTCAACTTACTCTATATAAAATAATATATTGTACAGATTTTATAATATTAAATAAATTTTTTGTTGTTGTTTTAAGACCTCATAAGTTTGTTGTTATAGTGTTTTTTAATGTAAATTTTTAGAGATTTGAAATTTTTGTCTGAAAACTATTCGCGTACTTTTTATTTCAAGATGATTATTTTTGATACCTCAAATTATCTTTGACTATAATTTTACAGTTTCTTTCACAATTTAAATGATTTAATTGAGAGGATGATCAATTTAAAATTTTACAAATTTTCTTTATGCAAAGAAACTATTTTATTGTGGTAGCACCTGGACCTCATACCCTATGTAAAGTGACAAAATTTATCATTTATTACATTATAATTATGTACACATTAAACGTATTATAAACTTCAAATGTAAGCAAAATATTGATGATTTGCGTCGTTATGGCAAATTTTATACATAATGGAACTTTATGGTTATATTTTGTTTATCAATTTAACCGAAATGTGTGCATAAAGTAATTATTTTTCTCACATTTACTCTTAATTGTGACTGAACTGAATTGTTATTGTTCATGCATCAATTTTGTTTTTGTTCTTTTTTTGTTTTTGAGTTACATTTATGTTTGTATAATTATATACATGTATGCAAGTTAGATACATAAGTAAATTAGTCGCACTTAATCTTTCGGCAGCCATGTAAATCCACATTTTATCAACAAGTCTAGTAGTTAGTTTAGTGCGTTATATTATTAGTAAGTGCCCAGAGTCAAAGTTTCTGAGGTATTGAAAATTTCTCCAACATGAATAATATTATGTTCATGAACTATAATAACAATAACAATAATAACAATACATACATTTATTATTGTCTTTACTTGTGTAATTTTGATTATTATTAGCCATATTATTACTAATATCCTCAAGTGGTTCCATCTGGTCCGAGTTAATTATAGAAACTTGAATATAGTAGCATAACTTAATTTAAAATTGCATTATTGCCGCTTGTAGTTTAAATAATTTTTTTTTGCTCCTTTTTTCCTGCTTCACTCTCCGATAATACGTGTACGTAAAACAGAAAGGTTTTCATGACATTATTTTCTTTTAGTTTTATTTTAACTTTGATGTTTTTTACCTTTGATTTGTCAAAAATGACAGCTGCCGTATATATGTATACACATCCACCTTGTAGTCGTAATAGTATTAAAATGTGAACATGAGTATTGTTTTTCGTGACATTAGATTTTATTTTTTACTTTATATCTAAATTTATTTAAACTAAAACCAAATGCATTCAAGTTGTACAAAATGTGCTTAAATTTATACAAAGGCATACTTTTGAGTGACACTGTAACAGTACATTTTGGTAAAAACTGTAACCATAAAGTTTGAATTAAAAAAAAAAAGAAAAAACAAAATGATCCCTTATTGTGACCATAAATATTTTCAGAATAACAAAAGCAAACATTTGCCTACAATGTATGCAAAATGTGTATGTAAATTTCGATTTCAGTGTGCTTAAATACGGTTTTGGTTCCTTGGGTAGATAATGTATATTATTGATAACGAGATTAAAATGAATAATAATGTCGTTGTTTATTACATCAGTACATAGTGGATTAGTTGTGACATCAATATTCTCGAATATAATATCCAAGTATGTCCCGAGTTACTTGATTGACATTAAATGTATGAAATCGGTTATATGTAATTTTCTGATCGCTACCGTAATATACAACTATTTATTAGTTAGATCTATTGCGGAATATGACAACCTCAGTATTTGATTGACAGTTTAGGTGTAAGATCGGTTAAACGATTTACTACAACTTTCACATTATTCTTCAACCTTCATCTTAAATTCATTGATCTGTAATTTATTTTTAGATTATAACGTATCAGGTGCAGCTAAATGTCATTGATATGATTGAAATAGTTTGATAGCAAAAATCAATCTGAACAATTTTGAATTCACCGAAATGTGTCTTATACTAATTAACTTTGTTCAATAGGGTTTTATTGCTTTTCGAAATAAATTAGATTTTTTTTTTGTATTTGTAAATAAATTAGGTATTAACTGTCAAAGTATAGATTGTAGTATACTTTTGCTATATTTATTTAACTCATTCTATTGAGGTGATAATAATTAGACTAGCCTTGAAAGTATTATAGTTGAAAATTATAATTGTAACTATTATATTAGTTATTGTAACTAACTCGTATTTTATATTATAATACCAATACATACATACGACATCTTTATGCGGATAAAATAACAGAAACAGCCTTCGTAAAAGTTTTTTTGTTTTTTTCCCCCTCTTAACTGAATTTATTGAATCTTTTTAAACAATAATGACCATAATTTATAACAATAGTGGTTTGTTTAAGTCTCGTTTTATTTAAATTTTACAATCTAAAAAGTTGGAAGGGAAAGTCCATTGATTTGACACTTCATATTTGCTCCTTCATTCCAATTTTCTACCTTACATGACTACTAACGATTTTTTTTAACCTACTGGATATTGGAATGTTTTGTAAATCTCTCGCCAAAGGGTTAGGTTGTTGGATCAGTTTGGTTGTATATCTACATTTTTCCAGTTCTTCTGTAACTATGGTTATATTCAAATCTTAATGTATATATTAATATTTCTAAGGGGCCTGGGTTATGGTACGTAACATTTTTTATTGCATTCTTTTAATTGTTTTGATGTTACTATTAAAAACATAAACTGACACCCATAGGACCAGATTGGTTTCAGAATGGCTTTATATAGCCACACTTTGTGTTCCAAATCTATATGTAGAATTTTTACTAATAAGCCAATAAATGCTGTTCGTCTTTTACTTTCAAGTTAGCCTTTCGTTTAGGTGTATTCGCAGGTATTTATCCTTGCGGAATAGTTTGCAGAATAGTTATTTCATTTATAACAATGGGTGAGCATAATATCTTCATTAATGAGAAAATTACATGTACATTTTTACCCTCATTGACCTTCATTTTCCACTTATAGAGCAATTCTTGTATCTGTTGCAAATGTTCTTGCAGATTTGTAGATGCTGTATGTGAATTTGGGCATATATAAATATACAAATATAAAATTTTTTTCAATTGCAATACTTTGTATTAAAATTTATTATAGTGAAACCAATTTTAATGTAAGTCTATCGTTTGAAGAATATTACGACAAACTAATCTTTGTATAGGATTGCCCACCAAAACAAAAAAAAAATAACAAAAAAAATATCGAAAAACAATATAATTCCAAGCAACAGTAAAAAAGATAAGATGAAGAAAAAAACCAAATAACTTTACAAGACAGTAAGTAGATTTTATCAATGTACTGAGGTTGAGCTTTTAATCGTTATTTAATATATTATTATCTTATAGATATAAAGATACAAAGTTTTTCCGATTGTATGTTTTTCTTGTTGTTGTTTTTTTGGTTTTTGCTGTATTTTCTGTGTTTTCATTTCTCTGTCGATTGGGCTTTGTTATTCGCTCTCTTAATCAAAATCCAAAAAACTTACTATGATACACTATCAATAATCATAGTAGTATCTATAGTATAAGATTGTATTAACGTCCAATTGATGTTTTTGCTAAGTGACTTTATTTTTATAATTGTTAATACATTTTATATAATAAATAAAATACAGAGTGGTTTTAGAGAGTATAGTGTAGGTGAAAAGAATTAATTGAAATAAATCAAAAATTGTAAAGAGAAGAGGATGTAGGAATTATTTCAATTAAAATATTTTTTTTATAGGAAAATATAGGTTTAAAAAAGTTTTTATAAATTTTCAGCCTTTAAATTTAATGCAAGTTTGGTGTATAACAATTTATTTTGTTAATTGGTTTGTAATTGATAAAAAATTGAAAAAAAATTGAGATATAATAAATTATTATTATTTAAGTTGGAAAATTGTACTTAATTTATTTTGTAGATAAGAATTCTATTTATTAAGATATGTTATTTGAGTAAACTAAGTTGAGTAATTTAAATTTATCTTAAATGTATTTCATATTCTTTTCGACTGGTCTTTGAATAAATTCAAAAAACACCATACTTACTAATTTCGTTCACTACTCTACTCTTTCCAGTCACTCATATTTTCGCTCATTCTATTTATATAATTTAGCCGTTATTTTTTTCGGTTTCTTCTCCATCGAATTATGCGCCTTGAATGCTGCAAATGCTTTTTATTTTGATAATTCGTATTTGTCTTCCAGAAATATGCTGTAATGCTTTCATTTATAAGTAAATCTTAATACTTGTTGGGTTTGTGAAATATTTGATTTGTTCTCTACCTTATAGGTCATAATAATGTATTAAGCAAGTTTTATATATTTTGAACTTACTTTTTTGTTTTAATGTATTTGTTTGCCAAATTGTCTCATGTAAATATCCTAATATGAATTATGTTTTTTTTTTACTGATTCATTGAATTCAATTTTTAGCAGTCTATATACTATTTTTCAGATGGTTAAATTTTTTTTTTTTACTAATAATTTTTGGTAACAATTGATTTACGTTTTAATATATTTCACATTTTTTTATATTAGTTTTTTCAGTGTAATTTTTTGATATTTATATTATTAATTTTAAAATTTGTTTAAATTCATATAAATGTAATACATGTAACTCGCTTGAATTAAGCCTGCCAATAAATAAATAAAGACTGCCAAGTACTTCAGTTGAATATTTTATTAGTCAAATTCTTCATTATTTGATGTTAGTATTGAAAAACGATTAGTTTACATTGGATTTTTATTTTTGAAATAACCAATTACCATAGATTTGGTTTTATCGGTCGTGATTTGTATGCTGTACGACTGTAATGAAAACAAATAGAAACTTTTTAATCAAATTTTATTTATTTCAAGCCAACGTCAAGCGATTGTGTGATGTTATCAAACATACTTCTTTACTATGTAATAATTTATATTTCCATTTAAAACATAAAAACATTGATCAATAACTCAAGTTTAATAAAAAAAAAATCTTTACCATCCGTTACGTATTAAATTTTAGTTGTATAAAGCCAATCCAAGTAACTTTAATTTTTGTTGGGGTCTGAAAGGGATATAAATCTGTAAAATGAAAAACACAACTGGTGTTATTACAAAAATATTGTTGAATATATCTATTTTTTTTTATATTAATCTGCTACTCTTAAGTTTTCAATACTCTTCTAAATTTATAACTCTTTTATATAATGTTAGTTTATCTTCAAAACACTCTGTAACTATAGCTATTTACCATAAAAAAAAAAATAAAAAAAATAATAATATATCTATGAATGAATTAATTAATGAATGAATGAACCAACGAAAGAGCGAGAGAACAAGAAAACAAATCAGCGAACACATGAATGAATGATCAAAGTAAATCAGTGGCGAGGCTTAAATATTAATCACCTAATTTGATAATAATTGATATAATATTAGCCCAAAGCATTTTAATTAAATTGGGACAATTGTAAGTTATTTTTTTATATATGTATATACCATTATGTATATATATATATACATATAAATTTAAATAATGTTAATTTCAAGTATTTTTCATATTAAAACTGATAGACAGACGGATACTGGTATAATCTGAATAGCTATCTCTATATTATGAGATAAAAAATTAAAAGTTATTTTTTTTTGTTTTTATTTATAGTTTTTTATTTATTTTTTTTTTTTTTTTTATATTTGTGATCTCGTTAATATAGTTAAAAACAAGCATAAGTTGATTTTTTTTAATCGAAAATTAATAAAAAAAAAAAAAAAACCTATAGTATTAGTAACAAAAAGCCAATTAGTTCATTAAATGAATCTAAATAGAAAAATTGGCATTGACTATTTGGAATTCGGTTTTTTTCTACTTCTTAACTTTATTTTAATAAAAAAAAAAAAAAATGCTCCAATATAGGTAGTTACTTTACCAATAAATAATAGTTTAATTTCAATTCATGATATAATTATGTAACAATTTGAATTTGAACTGTTTTCTGGTTTTTTGTTTTGTTTTTTTGGTTTTTTTTTGGTGTGTCTTAAACAAAAATATTACAAAAAAAATTCTTTTCTTATTAAGGCCTTGAAATCGTGTTTCTTTTTTGCCATTTTGTAACTCTAATAAACAACTTTTTCAACTGTCTTAGAAGACATTATTAAGTCATGGGCAATAGTTTATAGTTTTGTTAATTTAGAATATATTTTTTTTTTCTTACCTCCTCCGGCTCTCTTCAAAAATTTGAACTGAATACCAAAAAAAAAAAAAAAATGCAATTTAACACGATTTTTATACAAGAGAAGGTTTTTAATGTATCTCATAGATTTTGACCCATAGAGTAAAATAAAGTAAAATAATTTGATTATAATTCAGATTTTGGTATTTGGTTGGGTTTTATTTTTATTTTTAGTAGAATTTGACTGCAGGAAATGACTTGCTATTTAATACCAATAACAAAAACAAATTAGACAAATAATACTTATAAAGTACAAAAACTACAAAATTAATATTTAAAGAATGTTAAATTAAATAAGAGCGAAAAGAGTTAAAAAAAAATAGTAATAATGGTGGTATCTTATCGAAGTATAATATGGGTAGTTAGAAAATGTTAATTTATGATTAATTTTAAATTAAAATGAAAATAAATTTTTCTTATTGTTTGTTTTATTGGTTTTCAATTCGAAATTAAATTGCTTAATATTAGGTATGGTATTGACTATATTGGTGTATGTATATTTAATTAAATTGTGTACAATTTAACCTTAATAAAGTAAAAATCAAATCAAAATTAGTAAAAAAAAAAAAAAAAAAAACAATTTTTAAAATCAATTCTAAAAAAATTGTTTTGGAATGTACTCGGGTATAAATCAAAAAAAAAACTTATAAGTTAATTTTATAAAAATTTCTATTCAAAGGTTAATTGGAAATGGCTGATTTCCAAAATTCATTACATTAATATATATCACATATAGGATTAAGACGAATTTTTTGTTCAAAATTAGAAAAAAAAAAAAAAATTATTAAAAGATATTTCCAGATTAAATCGAAAATTTTTCTACTTGTTTTTTTTTTTTTTTTTGGAGCAAATCCAAACTCCATTTTGTAAATATTTAAATTTTATTTATTGATTTTTATTTTATGAATAATATACCTCCTATTAACTAAACTCCATGCTGCGAAAATAATAAAAAAAAGCACAAAATATTTTTTTTTTTTTCGCAGCGTGAATTTTAGTGATTTTATGCTTAATTTTTTTTTTTTTTTAGTTGGGTTAGGTTTTGTTTTGTCAGAATTTATTTCATTTTGGGATAGGATATTTGGTTTTTCTTAATGTGAATTTTTGAAATTATCTCTTGGAATTTAAGTTGTTTTATTAAATATTTTTATAAACAATTTAATAAATTGTATTAAATTGATTGTGGTTCATTTTTGTGTTTTTTTTTTATTATAGGCAAACATTTTATAATATTGGCTAAATTTTTGCCAATTTTGTCAAGTAATTCAAGTTAAAAATTGCAAATTAAGTTTGATATGAAATTACATAATCGTGTTTACATTACGATGTAGATCTTGAAACTGATTACCTTGATCTTATGGCATTTATGATTCTAAATCGCTTCTGAATATCTTTCCAGATTGTTGGCTTTAAGCTAAGTTTACATATTCTATGAAAGATATTGACAAATTTGACAATCCATTTGGGAATTATTGGTTATTGATATATTATTGATATATTTTATGTTATATACATTTTTTTTTTTTCATTTTTATTAATTCATTATTATACATTTTAGTATTGTTTCATCGCTTGATTGGCATTATTGATACATTGTATACAATAAAGCTCAAATTTAATTAATATATTTAATATCTTGGTATTCGTTTATATACCCAGTAATTAACTAAAATTTGTAATCTATAAATTCTGTAAATACACATTTCAATTTTTTGATATTTGGACATTTTTTGACATTTTGCATTTTTGTATACAATTTTTAAATGTCAGTGGAAATTTTTAAATTAGATTATATTGGACTTTAAGTTGTAAATTAAATTGAAAATAGGTCTTCTAGAAACCTTAGTGATTTGCTTTATTGTAACATACATTCATAGTTCTGGTTTATGTTGCTCTTTACCTTTCAGTGTATTCTAGGCCTATTTTTAGTAGTAAGTTTGAATGATTTTTATATTTTCTAGGTTTATGTGTGTTTGGTAACATTAACATAAGCTTTCCTAACTCTCTAGTAAATTGCTTTTATCAGTCTCTTATTTGCCAGCATTTCACACTCATTTGAGGTATATTGCTTCATTTCTTCTCTTACACCAAAGTGGAAATTATAATGGACTACTAATACTATTTCAAGTAATTTTTGATTGTTGCAAAAAATGACGATAAAAAATCACATTACAGAATGCCATGCCATCTATAAAAATAACAATTTAAATAAAACACAACATTTAAAACTATCATCATGATCATGGTCCTGCAACCCCATCCGTGGGACATAAGGCGGAAAAGGAGGAAAATTTAAAACTATGACTGGTAATAATACCACGTACACTTGGACTCAAATGTCCTTTATTTGGATATATAACTTAATTTTACTTTTAGATTATGTATACTTGTATGCATATACAACTTAATGTCCCTACTTTTAAATTGTTAACTAAAAACACAATTACAAAAATTATTTTCTAACAAAAATTAAATTTACGTTAACCTTTAAAACATGTTGTAAAAACAAAAAACTTTTAAAACTAAATTAACCACTTTCATTCCTTCATTTTTAGTAATTTCACGTATTAAAACAATTAAAACATAAATTGGACACAAAAAATAAACTAAAAAAAAACAAAAACAATTCAAATAAAAATAAAATTTTAAAAAATGTCACAAAATAAATAAACAAAAATACTTTTTCCCCAAAAAAAAAAATTCAATTTTCAAAATTTTTTATTTCAGACACACCAAAAATATTGTATATATACATATACACATATATTCTCTGTCCCCATTAATTTAAAATAAAATATATATAAATTTATTCTAAAATGAAATTACAAAACTTTAGGAAAAAGGGTATATCTATATACAAAAAAACATTAGAATAACATAAAAGCAACAACAACAAATTATCCGGGTTAAGCCCAAATAGTTTTACTACATACAGTAACACAAAACCAACGAAAAATCCAAATATAAAAAAAAAACGGTTGGGTTGCTGTTTTGCTCATTTGTTCGACTTTTTTTAAAAAAAAAAAACAAAAAAAAGCAACCCTAAAACCCTATCATTGCCATATACACATATATTAAGGTCATAAAATTTTATATTATATATGAGTATGGGTAACAACAACTGTCAAAATTATTCACTAAGAATTCATTATGATTCTATTTAACCCAATACCACCCAATACCCAACCATCATCGTTTTTACATCTCCACGGTTCGTACAACCCTACATATTATTATTATAAAAATGAAAATATTAAAAATGTTAACGAGAATGGGATTTAAAAAAAAAAAAAAAACAAAATAAAAACAAATAAAAAACAGATAACAAAACGATGGTTCCATTTTGGAATAAATGGGGGTATTTTTTGTTTTTTTATACCCTTTCATTCTCCTCTTGCTCTGCAATCTAAAATAGGAAAGGAGTAAAATAAAAATCAAAACACAACCAAACAAAAAAAAAAACAAAAGTACCGTTTTATTGTTTTTGTATACAATTTACAAAGGAAATGAATCTGAAGAGGTTAAATGATGATAGCGCACATAAAGTAAACGCAAACAAAAACAAAAAAGAAAAAAAAATTAAAAAAAAATATTTTTTGTTTTTTTTTTTATTCATTTTTGAATAAAATTTTCGTCACATGAATTCTATTATCCACCTCTTCTATATTCCCTACTCTCTGTATCTAAAGGATTTGTAGTATATTTTGTTTTTATTATTATTTATTTATTCTGTTGTTACTATTTTTGTTGTTGTTGTTGTTGTTGTTGATGTTGTTGTTGTTACCATTATTTTAGTTGCGTAAAGTTTTTCTTTTCTATTAACCGTTTCCATGTTGTGTACAAATGTGTGTACCTTTTCTATATTAAAAATGATGAAACAAAACAAAAAAAATTGAAATCCTTTGTGGCCCCACATTCATACATACACACAAACATACATAATATACATAGACAATTCTTTTAATGGAACCCGGGTTGAAAGGATAAATATTTAGAGTTGATATAAGAAAAAAAAAAGCAAAAAAAAATAAAATAAAGAAGAGAAAAAAATTATAAAAATGGGTTAAGACTGACAAAAGCTGAAAAATATACTCTGTGGGAGTGAAGTGTGTCGACAGACTCATGAGTCCTTTTTTTTTTATTGTTATTATTGTAGTTTGCTTGTGATTTCATTTTGCAGATGGTTATGACCGGCATTTATGAAATTACGTGAAATCTCTTCCCTATATATATATATATATATATATATGTGTATATCAACCGACAATGTGTAGTTGGATATAGGAATGAGCGTGGATGGATCGAATAGACAAGAGCATATTTTTTTGGTTAAAATTTAGGCGACCCATGAAAAAATATAAAAAAAAAAAAATTATTAAAATATTTTTTTTTTTTTTTGCCTAAACATTTTAATACAATGCGACGAGTAAATATGTAAAAATGTATGTATGTATATGTATGTTATATAGTTGCTAAGGATGTAAAGCTAAAAATGACCCAAAATAAAACTAAATATAATAAATGTTTATATATATATATATATATATATATTTGGATATATGTATATTATAGTTAGAATTCATTGGGAAAAGTTAAGGCGGTTAGTTTTTTTTTTTTTTTGATTTAGAGATCCAATACACGTGCCCTATTCATATCATTTGTACATATATGTACATACATTTTAATAAATAGTGTGTAAATTAAGAATTCTTATGCGTATACGAGTATATATATGAATGAATTTACTGTGTCTAACTATATAGAGTGTACAGGGTTGAATTAAATTATTTTTACGTTATTCAAAACATATGGTTTGTGTGTTTATGCATATGGGCTTTGACAGAAGAATAAGAGATATATTTTTTATGCATTATGCTACAAATAACTGGTTTATAGTTTAGCATGATGCTGGTTGTATGATGCTTGTTGATGCTGTTAGTTTTCGTCGTTTTTGTCATTGCCAACGTTTGTTACTAGACTTGCATTAATTGTTGTATTATTGACTATTATTTGATCTTTCGAATTTAACTAAACCTGTACAACCATATAGTAGCAATATATTGTTTGCATAATTAAGTCTTGTAACATGTTAACGCAGTGAGCAGAAATTTAAAGTACGAAAAAACACAATTTCAAATCTATTAATTTTCCTAATGCAAGATGTTAACTATGTAAACAAAAAATAAATGCAAACCAGATTTTTCATTAGCAACATTTATCAACTCAAATCTCAGCCTATATGTACAACTATTTTATGTCGTATATTTCTGTTCAAATTTTACTATAATTTTGTTCTTAATGTAATTTTGTTATAAGGTAAATAAATATGAATTCAATAAAGGCAAAACAAAAAAAATGTTATATGCTCAGATTAAATTTGATTTCAAAGTGAATGGTGAAGCGCAGGGCACAAATGTCATTACGATTGCAAAGTCTTATTAGAACACCACCTCCAATAGGACTTGTTTATGTTATTCCTGATCCTTTGATAAATTAAAAAACATTTTTTCATAGACTATGTTGTCTGTATGCTATCATTGCACCTTCGATAAATCTAAATATAATTCTTCTAATGAATCTTATATATGTTATAATTACGACCGACCCTGTTCAATATATGGGTGGTGGGCAGTTTTTATAGATTTGTTTAAAATAAAAACATAAATATAAACTGTTAAAGAATTCTAAGAATAATTTTTTTTTTTTTGGAAAATCTAATAAACAGGGACATTTCTATTCTTTACAGGATATGATTTTAGTTTTAGAACAGAAAGAAAAAAATATAAAACAAAAACAAAAAAAAAAAAGGATATCCATTGACTAAAATTTAAGGTTGAACGATACTGATGATGATGGTGGTTCACAAAAAAAAAAAAAAAAAAAAAATTGTATAAATAAAGATAAATAAAAAGTTTTCTTATTTTAATATCCTTTTAGATTTAGTTTTTAAAATCCTTTTTGTGTGTTTGAGGTTCTTTTGTTTTTATTTATTTTTCCATAAACATTTTTATTTTCTGTTTTTTTATTTTGTTTTTTTTTTGTTTTTTTTTTTTTGTTTCTATTTCAAAAATAGATCCGTTAAAGGTAGACATTAAAATGGATATGACCTGTGATAATAAATAGACAAAAATAAAATTTCTCATTTCTCAATTTTAACTTTTCTTTTTATTTTTGGTTTTTTTTTTTCTTTACTTTTATTTCTAAATCAGAATCCTTTATTAGAAAAAAAAGTATATATACTAAAATAAGTATAAAAAAAACTATTTTGTATACGTACAGTATTTCAGATTTGATACTATTTTAATTTTTGTTGTTGTTTTACTGTGGATTGAAGTTTTCTTTAAATTTTGTTCGTCAAAATCTAGAGAACTTTTCCTTTAGAAGAAAATGGAAACTGTTTTTATGTTTTTTTTTGCTTTTTTTGTTTAATAAATTTAAAAAAATCGATTATTAAATCAAAAAGAAAGCAAAAAACAAAATTAGAAATCGATTTATTTTATGTATAAAATTTGATTTAATACTGTTTATTCCGCCATTTTGAATAAAATTTATGTCAATACATTATTCTTTGATTCATTCTTCGCAGTGCCTAATTGTGTTTTTGTTGTTGTTTTTTTTTTTTTTTTTGTTTTGTATTTATCAATATAAATTTTAATAAAATGATTATTGTATTGGGATTTGTTAATATTATTATTTTTTTTTTGTTTGATTAAATTGAAAAGAGTTACTGTAAATTTTGACATTATGTCAAATTGTGACAGTTTTATTACATTGTTTTGTTTTTTTTTTTTTAAATTGTTGAAATTGTGGAAGATGTTTATTTTTGTTTTTATTTAAAATTAATTATTTATAATATAAATAAATCAAAATTAAATGAGTTAATTAAAATTTAAAAGGACATGATTATTAAAGTATAAAGAAGGGTTTGAAAACATTTGTGTATGTTGGGAACTTTAGGTACCGAAAATTGATTATATTTTTTTTTAATCACCTCAATAAATTAGCTCAAAATAATTTATTTGGGTAATTACCAATGATTACCACATGTCGTCTATTTATCAAAACTCAAAATTAAGATCAGTAACATAGTTCGCAATTGCCCCAGTCGAACACTTCGACTACTTATTTCGTTTTTGCTTTTCTATATTTATATCTTTCTCCTTTACGAAACCAGTGGTACGAAAGTATAAAGGCTTTTCTTCGACCTAAATTTTGGCTAATTAATATAGAAAAAAGAAAGGTAGTAGGGTAGTTGTGATTGTTATTGTCGTGAAGAATGTGAATTGTGGATATTAGTTCTAAAAATATAATCCATCCAATTTTATTTTTGTGATGAAACTCTATTTAGTCCTTTAAATTTCGTTGAAACACACTGAACCCTTTTCCACGTGTGCTTGTTGACCTAATAGTACGCCATATTGATTTATTATGATACCTGGGTGCTCCTTTGCTGACTTGAGGATAGAAATTGAATAGCAGGTTGCATATTTCGTTTGCTTCCTCAGCCGTCCACTTAAAATTATTATTTTAAAGAAATTTATATTTGAATTGACATTATGTCAAATTGTGACAGTTTTATTTACATTTTTGTTTTTTTTTTTTTAAATTGTTAAAATTGTATAAGCCTTTTTTTTTATATTTTGCGGTAGGCTTCAGATTTTTTAAAATTTGAAATATTTTTAAAACTAAAACTTTAAACATTAAAGATGATGGTCTTCCGATGATGGTGTAACAATTGAAATTGATCAAGTTAATAATTAAGCTTAACGAAACATACTTAGATATATAATTTTTGATAATATAAGATTAAGTCAAACTAGTATTCTACAAGTCAAACTAGTATTTGCCCGCTCCTAAAATTTGAGGAAGTTTGATAAAAAATCAATATTTTGTTATGAATTGTTTTCCATCATTTCAATTTATCATGGACACTATACTTTTTATTGATTTATCTTAAACAACAACCACATTCGTAATAATTTATTTAGAAAATTAAAAATTAAATTTAAATCGGGGGTGTTGTAGCGGAAATTTGATAAATTAAAATATTTGTATGTTAAAATGACTAATAAATTGGATGAAATTTTAAATTAAAAATTAAAAAAAATATTTGAATTCGCCACGTCTCTTTTTAATTATCAATCATTTAAAAGAATAATAATGAAAATCGGTTTTTGAAATGTTTTATATATTTTTACTGTACTTTTTTTTATTTACAAATTAAATATGAAGATTAATTGATTTAATCAGAGTTGTTCAAAATAGTTGAAACTAACTGTACTGACAGTTTATTCAATGATCAAAATCATTCCTCAGGATCAAATTAAGACGAATATTGTGATGTTTGTGTGTTTGTGTGTTTCCCAAGAGGCAAAAATTTGTACTGCCAGCCGCTTATAAACTTTTTTTTAAGCTAGACAAAGTCAATTCTAATAATTATAAGCTCATTGAGTGTATTACGCGTTTTGTAAATTTAACTTTAGGTCCTATTTATTACTTGAGATTGATATTATTGACATTGAATTTTTGCTACGAGGTGCTATCTAGTATTGTTACAACTAAATCTTCAATATCCCGGATAAAATATCATGAAAATTGAGTTTTAGAAAATATAATTTGGAATAGAACATGACTTTTTCGAATAGTATTATTTTAAAGTTAGTTGTGGCACTCGGTGTTCAGTTTTATTGTCATTTGTTATTTTTACTTTATCTTCTTTCATTTGTAAATTTCATCATATTTTTAAAAAAGTATAGCCCCTCTAATTATTGTTAGATTCACCATTATTTCTACTTTTTTGTTTTTTGTTCGCGTAGTTGCCATTCACCTTGTTGGTCACTGAGCTCGCAAGTCTGTCTTCGTATATTCTACTGACTTGTGCGATCTTGTGATTTTGTCATTCTAATTGTCTGCAGATTTTTCATCGTTTTAGATCTTGGATATTGCAAACATTTATAATTTCGCCATTTCTTGTATATTTTTGTATAGTCTATGCTAGATTACACAAGAAGTGTGTTCTTGTATAGACTTTTGTCATTATATTCCATTACATTTTTTTTGCACAAAACTATATAAATAAAATAAAATAAAAATAAATAAATAATAAAATAATTTTTACTTTTATCGGAGTAAAATGAAAGATAAAAAAAAAAAGAAATAATTACTTTTAAAGTTTGTATTACAGAATAGAATATAATAAAAATATACTGTAGTCTAAAGTAAATTTTGTACAACTTCAAACAAATAAATTACTTATATACGGAACTAGCTAAAAATGATATGTCAAAATAAATATCGGTCATTCATTACAAAAAAAAAACAACAACAAAAAACAATTATCTAAACCATCTTGAGCGAATAAACTGTTATTAATTATCATGTATAAATTGTTTTTTTTTTTTATTTTTATCATTTGTTATTTATGAATGGACCACCCTAACTATTATAATTCATTATTATTTATTTATTTACGTATAATAAAAAAATATTTTTTTTTTGTTTTTGTGTTTGTTTTGAAAAATAGTTATTCTTAAGAAAAATTACCACATTTGTGAAGATTAATGTTGAAATATAATCTTTTCGTTTTATGCAATATAAAAAAAAAAAAAAATAATAACAAGAAAAACAATTTAAAGAAAAACAAAACAAAAAAGAAAAATAATATTGTCACCCACCCTAAATCATTCAAATAAAAATATATGACAATAGAATGATACTGATAACGATGATGATGATGATGATGCTGATGATGATAATGATGATGATTTAAAATATTTGATTGAAATAATAATGGTACCAATGATGATACCAATGTTGATGATGATGATGATGATGATATAAAATGATTGTAATAGTGTGACGTTATTTGACATTTCATTTGATGCGTAAATTATTTCTTGTTAATTTTTTCTAGTTTGTTTTGTATTTTTTTTTTTTTTTTTTTATTTTATTATTAAAAAACAAATACCAACACAGTCTTGTGTTGCTCCATTTCAATGAATTTTATATTGAAATGTATATGAAAATCTGTTTATATATGTAGGTATATTATTATTATTATTTTTTTTTTTAAATTAAAAAGACAAACGAAAAGGGAAATAGTATAGTGTTGTTGTTCTATTAAAAAAACAAAAAAAAAAAATAAAAAAAAATAATAAAAAAAGGAAGAAAATAATGATGGCTTTGTCTATTTTTTTTTTTCTACTCTCCTCAATGTTTTCAAATATCCTTGTATTTATATAGTCTATTTACAATTTTACATTGATTTAAATGTACATTTTCATATAAGTATACTTCATAATATGTACTTAATAACGTATGAGTATTATGTATATATATATGTATGAGTGTTTGTGAATAAAGGTCGTTTAAACATACATGAACTCGGATATAAGTGAGTAAAATAAAAACAAAAACAAAAAATAAAACAATAGAAGGTCCTTAAAGTGGTTTCTAGTTTATTGTGATGTTGTTGTTGTTGGTGTAAAATCTGCATACATATTTATATATTTATTTAGATGAATGTTTGTTTATGTGTACATAAAATTTTGTAATTTTTTTTTACAGTTATTTACAAAAATATTTTAATGTAAATGTTTCGTTTAGTGACTATTTTTTTTATTGTGGTGGCAATGTAATGATAACAGTTTTATATCCTACTACATCCTAAAAAAAGCTGGGCAAAGGATAATTGATAATCCGGCTTGTTTTAAGCTGGTAAGACTGCTGTTATGATGTTTTTTAGTAAAAGAAAAAAGTAGTTAGCGGTAGTTACACACCGCAACTTCATATGGTTTATTATGTTTTCAATATCATCAGTTAAATTGGGTTCTTCTTAAATGCCGTTGCAATTCAAAACGAGCTTGGGGTTACCCACCGCTCAATTCATATTTATTTTTAGACAATCTGTTTCCCAAATAAATAATTGTTTCCACATTGAGTGCATTCTCGCTTCGTATCCCAATAGTACATTTTTTAACTTGTGGGTAGAACGTAAAACAAAAATAATTGTTCGTATTGCAGAAGGAAAATGCTAAGCAACATATACAACATCAGAGGCTGGATTCGAAACAACCTAATTTGCCATGTAATAATAACGCACAGGTGGTCAGGGGTATTAGGAGTAATATTTGAGCTTGGGATAAACATATATGTCCTGAGAGAAGGATTCAATTTTCGCTAAAAGATCCCTCGCGTTGAAGATCGTTGTACAACCGTCAAATTCCATTGAAAACATGAATACTCGATATCGAAACGTGTATAACGGTTACAAAATAAAACAACGGTTAACTCGTAATATCCGTTATATAAGTACATACTTTTTTGCATAACTGTAAATTGAATTTGGATACATTATTTTCTTGCTCGCTAATGAAGATAAAAATAAATTTCAATTTTAAAGGATAATAAAAGCGAAAGTTTTCCAGATTAATTTGTTTAAGCCTTGAGGGTACGTATATTTCTACTATACCCATTATTTTTTATTGTTGTTTTTTTTTTATATATTTTTTTTTTTTTTTTTTTTAAAAAGACTCATTTCATGTTCGTTTAAGATTTTATATTTAGTAGAGGTAAGCATTAGTTTATTAAAGATAGATAGAGAGAAAAAAAAAACGGTTTTGAATTGATAGAAGAAGAGAGAAAGAGAGGGAATAACAATTTATTATTGTATTATTAGAAAATAAACAGTAATATTTACATACACTATACTTGAATATATTATGTACTATAAAATACGTGTGTTGTTATATGTATATTATTTAATAATAAAAATAGATTAATACAAGTCAGTGGGTGGTAATTGTAATAATGTATGTGTTGATATTAGTATGATGGTTTAATTCAGTATTATATTTTTAAAGAGTTTATTATAAAATCATAAGTTAAGATAAAATCCAAGGCTAATGTCCTATTGTTATTTTAAATCTCTTTATTTATTTCATATATAGATATATATATATTTTGTTTAAAGTCAACCCTGTAATATTCACATTGATTTTAGTCCTTTTGTTTCTTCTATTTTTATTTATAGAAGGATATTTATGTTTTTATTAAGCAGTTATTTTATTTGTGATGCGATGGTGTACAATTTATGAATAGAAATACAATTAATAGGTATTTATAAAGTTCAAATAAAATTGATGAACAAAATTACTACGGTTTTATAATGAACTTTTCAAATAAAAAAAGAAAGAAAAGAAAAAAAAAGAAAACAAAAACAGCAAGGATATTTTAGAAAAGTTTTCCTTTTGTTAAATTTTATGCTTTAATTTGGTAAAATGATTTTGCAAAAAACAAAGAAATTTTTTTTTTTGATTTGATTTAGGGTGCAAGTATTAAAGCAGCAACAACAACAACAAAATAAGTAATTAAATGTTATTAATTCCTTTGTATTTGTTTTATGTAATTATGTGTAATTTATATTATAATATTGTATTATGACTTAATTGGAAGACGTGTTCTATAAGGGTTGAATTTATGCTTTGTAAGGTTCAAGGTAAAAATTAAATCTAAATTAAAATAGAAATTTTATATACATATATATATATATATATATATATACGCCTACAACTAAAAATATTAGAAATTAGAAAAAATAAATTATATATTTGATGAGGTTGGATATTTGAGTAATATAGGTACAAAAAAAAATGTCCTTTCTTATTGTACAATCCGTTTTTTTGATGTATGAGTGATTCACTGTTTGAAGTCTAGGATTTTAAATGTATTTAACATATTAAAAGAACATTTGTTTCTAATATAACAGCATGTTCTAAGTGAACCAATTCATAGATTAAGCTTAAATCGAGCCTATAAACTAATCATATTAAGAAAATATAAATCGTATATAATGCCAGAAAATTGCACTTAACGAAGCCAAGCATAGTAAAAGCTTTAGTTATGATGTAATTAGTATGAAGAGCAAAAGTTAATCTTTTGTCTAAGATAAATAATAAATTTTTGATTTTATAATTATATTTTATTGAGCTAATATATTTTATTGAGCATATTTACAAAATCTCACTTCCAAATTTTCTACAAAACCTTTTTTCGGCAATCGTTCAACTTTATAATATAAAATATATTTACTATGTGTTAAATATACACTATGTGTTAATAACAAACTCATTGTTAGCTCATTAATGAGCTAATCTTAAGCACTCAAATAAAAATAATGATTAATTTTAATTCTTCTAGCGTGTATTTTTCATTCAAAGGACCTTTAGTTAAAATGTAAAAAATACTATACAGCCTATATTGGTATTTATTAATGAAGTACAAGATTTTCTGTTGAATTAAAGACATTTTAAGAGCTTTGCTAATCAAAAAGTGGAATTAGTTTCATTTCATACCACGCAACATTCACCATTATGAAAGGAGTTTTTGACTGAAAATATTTAATATTATTGGATAGATAGTTCGTTAATACATAATTTATCTTCTTATACTTAAGTCAGAGTTTAGACTATTAGTATTTTAACAGCTGCCAGTTTTATTTTATTCTAATTTTTATTTTGCATTACATTTGTTGTTTGATTTACAATTTATTTTAATTGATCCAAGGCAAAATGGTGGAAAATTACAAAAACCTTGTGACTACTTGTATTCTTAAAAATTTTACTTAAAAATGACTAGACTTAAACTAATTTATAGCTAAACAAGGACATCGAAAAATAAAAAAAAAAATATTTATATATAAAAAAGAAATGATTTGTTGATTTTTTCAAACATTATAATATACAAACAATTAAATATAATTGTTTATATTTTATATTAGTATTTTGTATATTAATTATACAAATTAATAGAATTGAAAACGATATGTTCAAATAATAGCTTTTAGCAGATTATTTAGTATTGAAATTTAGACTTCGCATATTAATACCGTGTAATTGAATTAAGCTTTATCTCATCTCATTCTAAAAATATTTATTTAATATAAATTTAATTATACTGTGTAATATATTTATTATAATATCTAAATACAAATTTTATAATATTAATTTTTTTTTTCGTTTCAGGTACGTACCAATTATGATTTATTACAAAATTGTTTTTTCAATAATTTTTGAATAATTGAAATTATGTGTGCATAATATAAATAACATATGGATTGGGCGGGGACCACACACTAAACAAACATCCTTTTTTTTTATTTGTTTATAATGTCAATAATTGTGCAAACAAATCATTTACAAACAATAATTTCAAATTCGTAAGTATGAAGCATGAATATTCGTTGAAAAAGCAAATCTTTACAATAAAAATAAATAGACCATAACGCCATAAATAATATATACTCGTAAGAACCTAACCTAATATTTTTTTTTCCAAAAAAAAAAAAAAAAAACAAAAAACAAAAAGACAAAGAATTAAATCCTGTCAATTATTATTATTATTATGAACTTCTCTCACTTGACAATTTGTTTAGTTAATCTGAGAGAATATTGTTTACAAAATTTGTTTTTAGTTCATCATAATAATTTCAAGTTGGAAATTTGTTGTTTTTGTTAAATTCTTTGTATAAAAAAAAATCAAAAATTTAAAAATAAATCACCATAGCACAGCAGGAGATGTTAATTTTTAGAACTTCATTTTCACTTTAAATAAAAGGTTCAAAAGGAACAAAAAAAAAAATGTTTTTTAATTTTTTTTTTTTTTTGTTCTTCTTCAAGGGTTCAATCATCTTAAAAAAAAAAATTTTTTTTTTATTCTGTTTTTAGGTTTTGTTTTATTTTTAAATTTTTAGTTTTTAATTTTTTTTTTTTTTTTCGTATTTTAATGGTCTCAGATAATACTGTAAACAACAATTTTAGACACATGTAAATGTTGCGCAACGAAAATTATAATGTTTTTTTATGTATTTTTAGTTTTTTTTTTTTTTTTTTTTTAATTTATGATTACTCGTATATCTAAAAAATGTTGTGAATGCATTTAAATAATAATTTATGAGAATTAATATAATTTTAAGTCCTCCGATGCTATAGCAACAACACTTATAAATATGAAATTAATTTGAACATTTCTTGGAAGATTTGTTGACAGAAGAAATAAACTCTTTAAAATAACGGTAATAAAATATATTTACAATGTGTTAAGTGAAAAGGATGCCCTGACAACAAACTCATGATTAGCTCAATAAAAATTTAGCTCATTGATGAGCTCATCGTAAGCGCTCAAATAAAAATAATGGTTAATTTGAATTTTTCTAGTGACAGGTCTAAAATCTAATTAAATGAGCGGTTCGTTGAATGGTCGCTTGTACTAGTAAAATCGTAATTGATGAGAACACTTACTTACTTGATTGTTGGATTTTTTTCTCAAAAATACCTAGTGCATGCTTGCTTCCTTTTGGTAATGTCCACGATTCAGAACCATATAGCAGCATCGGAAGAATGAGCGTTTTGTATAATTGTGTCTTGGTATCTTGGGATTGATGCGAATAGTGATTTATAAAGAGAGGACATTCAGTAATTTACTAAAATCATCAATATTGTATTGATCAGTAAATTGATGAGTTTTTTTAATTTTTCAATATATGTGAGAGTATACGGGTTATACCTGTCTCACTTTGAATTATAAGCATTCGTTTTTCATAGTTTTTTTTTATTAATCTACTGCTGTCAGTTTACGTAGTGTTGTTTGCGGCACCTTTTTTTCATGGGATTTGAACTGGTACTTGCTAAATCGTTGATTTGTATTTTGGAGTGTTTGAGGGGAAGATAAGCATAAATAAAAACACTGCATTCATTAATGAGGTACATTTACTTCGAATTTAAAAAATGAAAAACATTGTTAACACTATTACTATTCGGTTGAAGAATGAAGGTTTTTAATGTAATGTGATTGAACATTGAAGTATAGTAGAACCACAATTAAAATAATGCAAGAGTCCTACACTAACAATTTGATTAAAAAATATATTTTTTTTATAAACATACAAAGCGTTTTGGTAGGAAAATACCGTTAGCGCTTATGTGCCGCTTTAACCTATTTTATACTATTTTGGGATTTCCACAGTATAGGGGTGGCTCCTTTTTTTTTCCCGTTGGAATTTTTTAAGAAGAAGAAGCATCACAGCGAACAATCATCAATAATATTTTGATAGGAAAACTGTAAAATATCTGCGAAAGCATATGAAAAAGTTCAATTACAATTTTTATTACACATTTACAACTACTCCCAAATCAACGAAGTGCAAAGGAGCTAAACGAAAGTAAAATTCAGGTTTCCAGTTTTAAATATCTTAAAAAAATATTTGTTGTGTTTGAAAAGTTATATTGAAGATGTGTTATAGCTTGTTGGCTTACCGTAATATGACCAAACACAGTTAAATATTATAAAGGGAAGAAGAAATATTTGTGAATTCTTAAATGAATAAAAAATATTGAAATATGAATGGAAGGAATGTTTAAGCAAACGGATTCAAGGTCTAGAATGATTTCTAGATAAGAGAAATTATTATTGCTTGAAATCGATTCTGTATATTCAAAATAAGTAAATGAAACGAAACGATGATAAAAATGAAACATTGCAATTTCGAGCCCATACATTGTTGTATCAGAACCTCAATACAAAAACAGAGAACAAATTAAAACTAAATTCTTTGCATACAAGAAATGTTGCAAGTTTAAGCTCAGGCCCGATTGTTTTGCATTTGCTTATAAAACTTAAATCTGAGATCAAACTTAGTTTTATGAACTTGACCCAATAAGGCTTATAGACAAGTTACACGTACTTGCGAAATAGTTCATGCAAAGACTATCCTGTTTACTCATATACAATTTTTTAAATCTGTGATAAACTGTGTCTGCCAGGGCACATTGAATCAACACATTTAAATATAAGATTAATTTACAATGAAATAAAATTTTAATATTAAGATATTATTTCTCATTCGGATTTCAAATTATACCTCCTACTCATGGTTCATTATTTTATGTAAAACTATATATTTATTTTGAGCACACACAAAAAAAAAAAAACAAAATGAGTTGAGCCAATATAACGGACTGTTAATATATAAGAAATATTAAAGGAAATAATTTTAAAGACAAAAAAAATTGTCTTCACTTGACAGGAAAAACAAAAAATAATACAAAAAAAGAGAACGAAACCACAGAGTTCCCAGCATGAGGAGGTTTTGTTTCTTTTTGTTATTTTTATTGCTTTTTATTGTTTTTTTTTTGCTAATTTTTACTACCGTTAGAATTTATTGTAGTGGTTAAGATTAGTAGGTATACGTATACAAACATTAAAAATAGAATTTAAATAAATTTTTTTTATGATTGGCGTTTAACTAAATTGACAATGTAAACAAAAACAAGCAGAAAAAATGTATTTGTAGCGAATCGATGTGTGCGGTTCACATGTGTTGTACAATCCAACCAAAATTTCAATAAAAGTTGAAGTTACTATTGTTGTAACACTTGAAATAATGTTACTAAAAAATATAAGTCACTGTTTACAAATATCACTTATTAATTGTATTTATACCTACGGTATGACTTGCTACTGCGTCATGGCAAACTAAATTCTTCAGTTTGGTTTTTGATTGATTTTTAACCGCTTTACTACCTGATTCCGTTATATGGAAAATAATTTTAAGTGAAGGTCTTGAAATGTTATTAATTTTGTCGTGCTACACAATCGGAAAGAAATGTGAAGGTTTTGTTGTTTCATTGAGAGCATTAGGCAATATTAAAAGCACTATTGCAGAACGAGCCAATGAGCACTATTGCACAACGAGAAAAGACCGCCTTAGCAGTATATTCAAATATATTTGTTCGATAATCCAATCAATCAAATGGAAAAAATTAACGAAAATTTCCAAAATCGTAGGAATACAGAATAGAATAGGTGATGTTTAGTAACGGTAGTAATGTGCGATAGGTAATAATCACCAAAATTGAAATTAAAAATTCATAAAGTAACGGTATGACATGCACTACTATATATTGTTAGATATTGGAATATTTTCAAACAAAATTTATGAAAAGAAAAGCCACTTTGGTAAATTCAGAATGATTCGATGGCCTGCATATGTCTTCCCTTCAAAGAGATAGGATCAAAATTGATTACTGAAGGTTCAAAACAGGCAAACATTAAAAAAAAAATAATAGGTAAAAAATTTTAATAAAACGAATTGAAACTGAGATAGTACGATTGTGTAAATTAAAAAAAAAAAATTTTAATAAATCGAAATGAAACTGAGATAGTACGAAATAGTACGAGATAGTACGAGGTAGTGGCAAAAAAAAACACTCATTTTTGCCAAACGGTCAATAACCTGGCTGAGCACGATAAAAAGAGACCAAAAAAAACGCTCAGTTGAGCTCGATTGCAATATAAGGTAGATAGGTAAGTAAAGGTTAAGACTGTAGGAGAGTAAAGATCAGCTAAATAGACCAAACGAGCATCATGCAAACGAAGAAGAATATAGAAAAGTGAACTATTAAACAATTTAATTTTATTTGTATTGAGTGTGCATTAGAGGCGATCTTAACACCAATTTAAGAAAATTTAAGCCGGTAACATTGAGGTTTAAATTTTCTTAATTTGGTTATTTTTTGTACTCCTAAATTGTAAAATTATATGATTGGTATGAAGGAGTATTATTTACGTTTGATTTAAAGCTATATTTTTGACTTTATTAGTCATCCTTTCCTGTCTCAAATTCATTTCAGTGCCCAACAAATTTATTCCGCATAATGTGGTTTTGAGCAAGAGTAAATTCGTTTAATATTTTCCCAATCGCACTTTTGTGCGTAAGGCACTTCAATGCGAACAAATATTATAATTATACTGGGTGCTCAACAAAATTGGGGTTCCAATCTAATAATAATTTTTCGATCTTCAATAATTCATAAACAAATTTTCCCTAATCTAAAAACTCCATTATTTGCCTTCTTTTTCTTATTGTTATATTTTTTCTCTCCTTCTAAACCACATTTTTTATCTTTTTTTTTTACTGTGGCAGAACGCTAATCAAAAAAGTTACATTTTTGATTTGGGATTTTCTTATTGTCATTAGTATTATTATTTTTCATTTTCTATACATTTTGGCCAATTTCCAATCATTCTAAATATTATTTTTCTACCTATCAAATTTTTGTTTTTTTTTTTTTTCTAAATTGAAATCCTTTAACAAAAAAAAGTTGATGATAAGTTAAATCGAAAAATATGGACTTAAATTTAGCGAAAACAAAAACAACATAATGGGGTGAATTTATATAGACTATAAAAGGGGCGCCAATGTCATCATTTGACGCTATTATTGAAATTTTGAAATTTACTATCTGAAAATTTCGTGTATATATATATTAGATATATATATATATTATATAGATGGCACTAAATAACTTAATTTTAATTTTATTTATTTTTTGTTACAAAAATAAAAAGGGGGCGGGGGAGGGAGAGGGGAGACAGAGAAAGATAATTTTTAATGACGTGTAATAATTTTTAAGTTTTGAAATATAAATTATGAGATTTATATCGATAAGATATGCTTTTTTTGTTTTTCTAATGGTTTTTTTTTTCAGCCTCCATTAACACTTTGAATCATAAATTTCGAAATTTTTTTGATATTATTTTTCTAATGTTAGATAACTAAAATGTTTGGTTGATAAACAACTTTCTGGATGTTTAACACATTTTATTGAAAATAAGGTAGATTTAGTCATGAAATTGATTTGTTGTTTTTTAATGTGGGACACAGACTTTTATATTTAGAGTACGTTTGACTTGTATAGATCAGGATAAGAAAGAAGAAATGTATTTTTGATAAAATAAAGGTCTAAGGAAAAATGAGTTAATATTTACTACTCATGCACAATGAGTACGATAACTATAAGTTGTTGCTTTTTTCTGTACAGCGTAAGCAATTGCTTTAAATTGCTGTAGAATTGTTTTGAGACTTAAATGATTCGGTTATATTCCCTATGTATAGTAAACGTCGATGATTCTACTTCAAGATAATGAAAAAAATTTTTCCAGCTCAATTTCTTCAGGCATTGACATATTTATTGTGAAAAATTGAAGTTGTGGTGGTAGCCAGAAGCACTCAGAAGTATAAGAACTATGCCAAATAAATTGACTTTTGAATTAACATTTAATAACAAATTTCAATGCCTCTACTTAATTTATCCATTGTTTTTTGCAATCAAGCTTCGCTAGTTTAGAAAGGTTATCAGAAATATAATTTTTATCTTCTACACAATCACCCATATTCCCTTAGATGCATCACTGACGCAATGAAAAAGTATTCTAGCTGAATATGTTGTTCCGTAAGATCCTGTAAGGTGGGTGGTAGAAGATTTTAGGATTACTATCACATGCCTGTGTTTATATTTATAATTTATGCGTTGGTCACGAAATCCCAAACACCAAAATACAAAACCCCGAAATACCAAAATTTAAAAATCCGACTTCAGTTCATTTAGTGTTTTCGAATGCAATTATTTTGTTTATATCCAACAGAGGTAACGAATGAAAATAATTTATATAAATTTTCTGGAAACGGCGTAGAGCTTTGATTTTGAATCCAACACTAAAATCTCTCCCAACTCAGAATCTCGCACGTATATTCATTACACTTGTCATATTTCCAGCAACATATCCAACAACATATCCAAGATAGTATCCTACAACATATCCAGTTAAACAGAATACAGGGAAATGAAATTCAGGCAAATAAAATATAGGCAAATAAAATATAGGCAAATGATACTACAGGCATATGAAATACTGGCGTTTGACAATGCTCCCAAAATTTTACTGCAGTGATAATTTTGGGAATTTTTTTTTGTTATAATGTCAATTCACAAGTGATGGCACGCTTGCGTTCAACCGAATAAAAAATATTATTTCAGTGATATTTTCATTCGATACGTCTTCGAGAATGATAGTGTGATTGACTATATTTTGTGCCGACGCAGTTTAATAGACTAAATAATATTTTCCGCCCTATGCCCCACAGATGGTGTTGCAGGACAATGATGATAATGATGATGAAATAATATTTATGGATTATAATAAGCTTCAAGTACCACTACAATATTAATTATTAGTATTTTGATTCTACACGAACACAGAACTACTATAAATAGCCAAAATAGTCTGCTCCCTCAAGCTTCTTTATTACAAAATTCATCAATCAGACTTCCTGCAAAATTTGAGATAATTACGAAGAAAAGAAAAGAAAAATTTAATTATTTGAAAAGTTTGAATGACCTAATTATTTGAAGAAATCATTTTCTTTCTTAACTCTTTCAAAAAATTTATTTAATTAATCAAATAAATTTGTTTAAATTAAAATAAAAAAAAAAAAAAAAAAAAAAAAAAAACTTTTCAAGTTTTTCTTCAAAATTTAATTCTATGAGAAATGTTAAAAGAAAAATTAAAAAACTGAAATATAAAAATTTATTATGTCAATATGGCGTTCATATTATTGCAACGAATAAAATCAAAACGCCATTTTGTAAAAAAGGCAAAAATACAGAAGCAAAAAAAAAAAAACAGTTTGTCACAAGAGAACAAAAATACGAAAGAAGAAAAAAAAATAAATAAAAAACATGTCCTACATATTTAAAATTTTCTTCTGTACTTAAAAATCCTGACAAATTTTTTTTTTTTTTTTTGTTTTATTTTCGGGAAAATTTTTTAACAGAATTTTCCGCTGTTTTTATTTTTTCTTTTAATTTTTTGTAATTATTACACAGCACAAATTATTCGTTTCTTACTTGAACTTCTGAAGAATATCTTAAAATTTTTTTTTTGTATATTTATAGCTACGTATAAATGTGTGTATATATATATATGTGTATATATTTATATATGTATATGTGTAAGTTAATAAATAATTTGTATTTTAACATCTGCAGATTTCCATGCTTTAATTTTAATTTTGTTTTTGCAAAAATAATAATACAAAAAAAAAATAAAATTAGGTTGTAATTCCCATTTGTTTCGTTGGTCCAATTTTCTGTCAAAATTTATTCAATGTTGTATAAACATTGCAATGCAATCAAATTGACTAAAGAACTACGTTTTACGGTTTGAATTAGTAAATAAGTAAATATGAATTTAAATAATGAAAATCGGTTGATTTGCAAAGACTGAAGAATATCTTAAACATAATGGGCATTATGGTTTTTCAAAGAAATGTGGCAACAACAGAAATATCGAGTAGTAAGTATAAAAGAGATCCCTTCCGGGGCCTAATCGGTTGAAATGGTCACGGGTTCGATTTCCGTGAGGGGCATAAAATATAACTTAATAAAATAGCAAAATATTATATATAAAATTTATAATCATTAAAAAATAATTAATAATTAATACTTTATAACTAAAAATATTACCTATATCAATATCTATATAACACAATAAATAAATATTGGACAAACTCTAATATTAATTACACAATTGTCAACAACTGACAAAAGTATGTGACATGACGTACCCAATAAACATAGTAACGTCAGGCATCTAACGTCAAAGATGGATAAAATCGCAGCGACAATTTACAGAGCATATATGACGTTGCCTTACCACGTAGGCGCAGATAGAGTTGTCAAAAGTGGTCTTCTACAGTAGGCCAATCCCCTACTTAGGCAGTCGGAATAGATTAAAAATGAACTTTAGTGCCTCGGAAATTTATCAGCTAGAAATCGTGTACGATGGAAATGTCAAGTGAAAGCCCTATGCTCCAAAGATTAGCAAGGGAAAAAAAAGTCTAAAAAAATGACAAAACAAAAATTTACTAACGAAACGGTACGGGACGGAACGGGATATACATTCTGATGGTTAAAATTGTTTTAAAAAAATGAAAATAATTTTCCAAGCCTTAAAAGCCATTTAAAATTTCTCGAGTAGAATCTCTTTTTTTCTTATCCCCCTCGCACCAGATTTCAAAGATTTAAAATAAAATTGCTCGATATTGGAGGCTATAAAATATGTTTCTCATTACGACTTCATCAGTTAAACAACACTGCATGTGTTAAACAGAGATGTGTATTGCGAGTTCTAATTTCATTTCGATGTTTACGGTTGTTTCAATGTCCTTTAATAGATTCAAGGTTTTGATAACGCTGATCGTACAACTCTTTTAGAAGTCTATAATGCATTAGAAATTATTTTGGCTTAATAATTTTATTTTCGATTCTAATTTTGTTGCCTTCGACTGCAAAACCCAGGATATTATTAATTTCCCTTCGTAAAACCCCCTCTTGCCAAATAAGTTTAAAGAATAGTAGTTACCACTAAAAGTCCTATTTTAATAATTTTTTTTTTTTACCATATTGCTATATTTCTTGTTAGAGGTTCTATTATCCTGTAAACGATAACAAATTTCGTTTATTTCTTAATTATTATTCTTTCAAAAGATTTTGAAGTAAAAAAGGACACTACATAAATTCTTCTTCGAGAATTAAAAAACATATTTTTTGTTGTTGTTATATGCTTTTTTTTGTTTTTTTGTTTGTTGTTTGTTGCTCAAATATTCGTAAGGACTTTTGGTATTATACTGAAGCCGACCAATGATTTTATAAAAATAAAAAGGCGCGCGTGAAAAGGATATAAGGCGAAAAAAAAGTAAAAAAAAAAAAAAAACTAAAAATAGCAAATTTTGTGTGACCAAAAGTTTGAATAAGAGAAAATTTTATTTCAGAAAAATTATGACACTGGGAAAATTTTTAACAGTAATAATATTTACTGTTATATTTTTTGTTTTTTTTTTTTTAATTTTATTCACTCATATATAGTTATTTGTGTTGAGCAGAAATTTCTCTTGTTAAACTTCAAAAGCCGCCGCATTTTTCTCTTCTTCCCTTCTTCCACCCCCTTTATTCGTCTCATTTGCAATCAAAAGAATGGCATTACAAATAAAAATAAGTACAAAAAAAAAAAAACAACAATGACTCCCTCTTTTCAATAGCAGACACTTTTATAATTAATGGAAATTAGTAGAAACGATATGCTAGGCAGCGAAACTCATAACTTTTTGAAAAGTTTTAGGTTCATGTTTTTTAATTTTTGTTATTCTGATTCTGATTTTTTGTTGTTGTTTTTGCTTAGAATTGCCAAAAAAAAAAATATTTCAATATAAATGGCTTACTAAATATAGACTTCTTCTTTTGTGCAAAAATTTATGCGCTCAGATATCCTTTTTGTTTACTTAAAAGAAAAAAAAAATAAGAAGGGAAAGGAAAAAATAAATTCATTTTTGTTCATATTACAAATAAAAATTGTGTACTACTAACATTAGCCACCTCTCTCTCTCTGTTATCACCACCAACATTAACACCACACGATTTTATCAGCATCGCCTACACTCCTCCTGAAATTTTAATACATAGGGTTTTATTTTTTCATTCTAAGAAAAATTTTGTTTTTTTTTAACATTTGATTCTATTAAAAATTTTTTTGTAAAATTGATAGAGCGGTTGGTGAGACGAAGAAGAAGATGGTTTTTATGGCGGTAGGGGAATTGCTTGCTACTGAGAAGAAATTCTTTACTTCCATTAATTTTCTTAAAAAAAAAAAAAATACAAATTTGAATGAAAAATTTATTTAATAAGACAAGCAATGACGTAATGATATAGCGGTCAAATATATGGTTTGGATGGTGTTGATGGGTTAGGGAAGGGGGAAGTGTTGGAGGGGCACGAGTGGTTTTAGAAAAAGAAAAGAAGCTTTGCATTCTTCTAAATAATAAGTTTAAATTTATATGGTTTAAAGCTTCTGTTGCTGACCTTTTGTTAATATTTTTTTTTTTTTTGTGTACTACCCCGGCTATGACTATCACATAATTTTCCGTTGCTGTTGTTATTTTCAAGTTTTTTTTTTATATTATTATTGTTTTTTGTGTCTTCTTTCATTTTGTTATAAATTTTCTTATCTTTGGAATGGCAATCTTGGCATAAAATACTTTCTGATTTTGTTTTTTTTTGTTCAACCACAGTCCAGGAAAACAGGGATGTATAAAGAGTGTATAAAAAAATTATTATCTACACTTTTTTGTGACAACTAGAGTCCAGACGCTGGACTTTAGGGGAGGCTTTCCCTTAATATATGTATTATTGCGGAAAGCAAAATTGGCAATCTGATCAATCTTCTCAATCGCACATGGTGGCTCTATTTAGTACGGAATTTCTTGTACAAGCAATATTAATAAATAGGTTACTCTAGTCGTGGTACCAAATGGCACAATTACGTGCTAATCGTTTTTAACACTTTTACCTACCTGCACTCTGTTATATTTAATAAAGTTTAAGTGTATGGGCAAAACAATGAAATATTTATAAATTATTATTCTTACTGCGGCAACGAAAATGAGCATCGGTTTATTTAATCAATTACTGAATGGGCGTTACAAACCATGTTGATCATGTGACTGTTTAGATTATCGAACAAATTGTAATAAAAGGAGCTTAATCAGCTGTAAATTAGCAATCTAAACATGCATTGTTGGATGCGGTCGCAGCGGATACTTCTTCAACTGCCCAACCTAAAACTTAAGAGTGATTACTATAGTTTAGAGAAAAATTGAGGAGGTGTGTAGAAGAAGCCAAATCTCGAATTGGGCTGTATAGAGGTATTGAAAGAAGAAGAAAAAATTGTTACAAAGTTATACCAGGCTCTTATCGGCGGGAAATATTTATAACCCGAAACCGTCAGTTGGTATGTTTATTGGTAATATCAAATTATCGATAGAAAACAGCCTGA
Source organism: Argyra leucocephala (assembly GCA_963942445.1). Classification (NCBI taxonomy): domain Eukaryota; kingdom Metazoa; phylum Arthropoda; class Insecta; order Diptera; family Dolichopodidae; genus Argyra; species Argyra leucocephala. The sequence goes on along the minus strand of OZ012681.1, from coordinate 3,953,460 downwards.
AGAGGGAAACAAACATTCTTTGGGCGCGTATTGAAGGCCACAAAGTCTCCAAAATATATGTACCAAGAACAAACACCAAAATAACTAATTTCCTGCTAACTCTCAATAGAGTAAACTGGTGGGAAGATGGTGGGCATACTTACTGGTCATACCAACAGGAATAAGCACATATGTAGACTAGCATTGACGACCCAACCTGCAGACACTGTCTGGAAGAGGACGTAATCTCTTCACATGTTGTAGTAGAGTGTCTAGCTCTTTCAAGGCTGAAACTCAAGTTGCTGAAAACGTATTACATAACACTAGAAAACTTCTGCAGGATATAACCGACAAACCTATTGGGCTTTATCAAAAGGTTCGAATAAGTTAAGGGTGGAGGATAAAGGGTTAAAAGCCTACATGCCGGCCCTGACATATTAAGGCTACCTCCGTTTTAAATAAAAAAAAAAAATACCAAGCTCTTAAATTACAGTACCTGAAACGTATTCAAATTGTTTTATCAAGTTTTATGAATTAAAGAGATGAAATGTTCTACATTGTTCTACATTACGGAATGTTAATGCTCGTTTCGTCCTAAATATGGACATCCAACATAACATTAGAAACAAATTTCAAGTTTCTAATGTTTTCCTGCATGAAATATTCCATATTTAGGACGAAACAAACATTATTGGGGTTTGTGTGATATATTTCTATCGCCAAATTTCTTTCTTTCCTTCATTAATCACGCCTGCATCTAAAAGTTTGTGTCATAGAAAAACGACTTTAGATAATTGTTGCAAATAGTAAAAAAATATGCTTATCATACAGATACGCGTATTACGTTTAATAATTGCATACCTCTTCAATGTTTTGTACTCGGCTTTACATAGTCGATTAATTCTATTATAATGAAGAAAGTGGCAAAATATATTTTTTCTTGGACTTCTCTAAATTATATCGATTACAAATGTTAATCCAATCTTAATAATATTATATTAACAAAATATCCTATGCATTGAATTCGGCTCTGTATATGCATTTTCCAAAAGAAAAACAAAATTTATATCCTTTTATAGGGGAGTATAAGAGTCAGGAAAACAAAAAAAAAACGAAACGAAAAAACGCCAAGTCAAAGATTGAACCACAAACAAAACAATGAATAAAAAAACCGACAAAAAACAAGAACAAGAAGCAATTGAAAGAAAACTAAACACACATACATCAGCAATTACTCTGAATATTCAGAATAATAAGCAAAAACAAAAAAAAAGCAAATCTGAATTAAATGTGTAGCTAAACCATTAGATCAAGCTTTGCAGTTGATCAAAAAAATTTTTTCCTACCCATTCTTTTTTTTTTTTTATTATTGTACATCCTTTCTATATCAAAAAATTTTCTTTCTATTATAATGTATGTACTGTTTTCTTCTAATGCTGCTGTATTATGCGTTTATTTCTTTAAACGGTTGTGTCTGAATGTATGTGTAATGGAGATTTTGTATATATACATATTTTGTATTTTTAACATAAATTTCATATTGTACAAAATATTTATATTTAGAAAATGCCCCATAGTTCGAATTATGGTAAAGACATTAAAGTGGAGGTGGAGAAGAAGATATGAGATACTAAATGAAAAAAACAATGGCAATGACAAAATAATAACAGAAAAAAAAAAAAGAAAAAGAATCTAATTAAAGTTCATAAATCTTCAAGGAGACATATTTTTGTTTCATTTCGTTTCGGTTGTTGTGTTGTTATATTTCACGTTATTTCAGTGTTTTTGTATTGTATTGTGATCTCTATAATACCGACCTCTCTCTCACTCTTTTTCTATTGTCTTGTTTTTTTGTTTTGTATCGTTTATTTTATATTTAATGCTTTATTATTATTATTTTTATTATTATTATTATTATTTTTAATACATAAAATATGTAATGTGTATATTTTAGTTAGAAAAATATGCGATGATGCGAGGCCGAGGTTATTTTTCATTTTTCGATAATTTCTTTTCTCTTCATTCTCTTTTTCTATTTGGTTTCTCTTGTTTACCTAATGTTGTTAGTGTTTTTCGCCTAAAAATATGTATGGATTTTTATTTGAAATTAACAAGAGTCCTCCTGTTATTTTGTGTACTGTTATTTTTTTTTTGTCCATAATTCATTTGTTCGCTTTTGTTCGTCGTGTTTTTGTTTTTGTTTTGTTCTCTTTTGTTTATTTTAGGTTCTGTTTAATGTCTACTGATTCCCAATATCATTGTAACCGTAAAAAATTGATATTTTTGTTTTTATAAACTCTTAGTTCTTAAATTGTAGATATACTCTTTCTTATTCCACATTCAATTTCTTCTGGTTAACTGTGGTTTGTTTTTTTTTTCTGTGGTTTTGATAAATGGGAACTTCCTGTTTGATTTGTCTTAAGTTGAATAGAAAAAAGGAAGAGAATTAAAGAAATTATTTATTATGCTGGGAATACTGTTGTCTTGTGTTGTCTGGTTGTAGATTTTTTTGAAGGAAGGAACTGCAAAAAATTGGCATATGAAAATAATGTTTTGATACTTTAAAGCGCTTTAAAACATTAAACTATTAAACAGTCTGCTGTATAGTATAATCGTAGATTTTTTAGATTAAAAAACTCAGTTTAACATTTTCGGAATGTAGCTTGATATCTGATTTGGTTGTTTACGAATTTGTGGAATGAAAAGATGTTTGTGTCATTTAATTCATCATCATCATCAATGTCCTGCAAACCCCTTCCGCGGGGCATAGGACGGAAAATGGGAAATTTAATTGTTAACATTAAATTTGATTTCACTTAAAGTAACATTAGGAAATTATGGGTAACATCGAAAATACTGTATTACAGTTTTAAATACAATCTAATATGTTCCATAACAAACTATGTAGAATGTAAATGGTTTCAAAATGCTTGCGCATAATGATTTAAATACGCAGAAATAGAATATAAACATTTTAGAATGAATTATGTTGTATATAGATGTTTTGGAATATACTACATACATTGCAGTTTAAATGTTAAAGCTGTATTTTAGATATCGCACGATATGTTGAATACTAGGGGCCCCTGTTGAGTATTATATTTCAAGTTGAAGCCAAATTTAAAGTTTTGAAGAAAAAAAACAGTAATTTACGTACTGACATTACACGATATAATAAAAAATGAAGAATTCAAGTGATTTGTTTTTTTGTTGTTTTTATATTTTTTATTTTAAATGAATTTGTTTTTGTTGTTTTTATTTTATATGTGTACATAATTTCAGATGAATTTTGTTTTTGTTATTATTTTACATGTTTACAATGTACATAGGTTTCATGCAAGTAATAATAATAAATGATTTGTTTGTTTTTGTTTTTTATTTTAATAAGAACCCACATAGGCATAATGTATTTGGTGAATGACCATATATGAGTAAAAAATTTTCAACTGTGTGCGCATTATTGGTTTATATACAACTTATTTATATATGAAGAGTTCATTAATGAGAAGCGATATAATATGAAAAGGTGTCTACTGCGCAGGTCCTTAAATGCTTATCAATTATGATTATAGAAAATATAAAAAAAAATGTATATTTAACGGTGAATATGGATTTGTACTACAGTGTAAAAATAACTATTTTCCACTATGTTCAACTACTGTTTTAATATTTTTATTTTCGACTTTAATTTAAAATTAGCTTTTTCAATATTATATAACTTGTGGAACATAAAAGAAGCTTACAGTACACAGTATAGTAATGTAATTTAAGTAATTAGAAGATTTTCGATATTTTGTTTAATATTTGCTGTGTAGTAAGGTGTTTCAGGTCTGTGTAAGGGTATGTTATTGTCCGTAACATGATACGTACCTGATTCGTGTTAGAACCTAAATTAATTTTTATTATTAAATGAATTAATTATGAAATAATTAAATGTACAGATATGTTTATTTATTTATTTATTTCAATCTACTGGGTAATCCCTTACAGATTTTGCTTATAAAATATTAAAAACTAAAATAAAATAAAACTAGAAATAGAAAACAAAAATTGTAAATATAAAAATAATTTCAAATATAAAATAATATTAATAATAAGATGCATTAATAATTTCAAGTTAAAAATAACATTAATTCAAGAAAAGAAGTTAAAACAAAGAAAAATTCAGACTTAAGTAGTATAAATAAATATCAATAGTAATAGCAATAGTAATTATAAAGGTAGGCAGTACATTCAAATGATAATAGAGAATAATTTTAATAAATTTTGTAGAATAAAATTATAATTAATTAAAATTAGAAGAATTATTGTAATGTTTCAAAAAATGTGATGATTTTTCTCCTAAAAACGAATCTACTGTAGTTGAAACCAATTAGTGAAAAACTGTTATTAAATAATCGCTGAGAGTTTGCTATAGGTTCGGAAAAACCATAGTTCGTTCTATGATTTTGAAGATATAAAAATCTTTGGCTTCTGAAATCGCGCACTGGAGCATAGATATTATAAAAGCGAAGAATAGATGGACATTTTATTCTGCCAGATAAAATATCATAGGAAAACATCACGGATGCAGCATTTCGCCTAGCCTCAAAAGTAGAAAGCTTAATAAGTTGACATTTAGCTAAATATCCAGTAATATAAGGTTGCCAATTGAATTTACGAAGGCAAAACCTCATCATATTCTTTTGAACAGACTCTATTCTCTTAATATGTTTATTATAATAAGGCATCCAGATCGGACAAGCATATTCGAGGTGAGGACGAACAAGTGCAGTATATAAATTTTTGAATGTATAAGGATCAGAAAATTGCTGTGAGTTACGCTTAATGAAACCTAAAATGGAATAAGCTTTAGAAATAATTCGATCTATGTGAGCATTAAAAGTTAATTTATTATCGAGAATGATACCCAGGTCTTTTGTTTCACGGACATGTTCAATAATAGAACCGTTGATATTATAATAAGATTCAATTAGAGTTGGCTTCCTAGAAAATGACATGTAACTGCATTTTATTAATATTAATGGTAAGGCCATTAATGTTACACCAAGAGTAGAATTTGTCAAGATCTTGCTGCAGGAGATGGCGGCAATCTTCGGCCGACTTAATAACCGCAAAAAGTTTAGTATCGTCAGCAAATAATAAGATCAAATACTTAATATCGAAGTCGATATCGTTCATAAACAATAAAAATAATAGTGGTCCCATATGAGTAGTTCCTTGTGCAAAATCAGACGTAGCCTCGAAGTTATATGACGTGCAATTTTGTATTTTAACGCAGAGTTTACGACCAATCAAATAAGATTGAACCCATAGAAGGAAGATACCATGAATACCAAGAGCCTGAAGTTTAGAGAGTAGTAAAGAATGGTCTAATTTGTCAAAAGCTTTAGAAATATCCGTGAATATTGTATCTACTTGATAGCCTTTTTCAATTGCATTGAAAACTGTGTGAAGAAAAACTGCTAAATTAGTGGATGTAGATCTTCCATCCATAAAGCCATGCTGATTTGGAGAAATGTGCTCTTTAACCAAGAAATACAATTTATCTGTGACAATAGCTACGAAAAGTTTAGGAATAGAAGATAATTTAGCCATAGGTCTATAATTTTCAACGACAATTTTGAAAATAGTTATAATATTTGTAAATTTCCAGTCATCTAAGAAAATTCCTTCATTTAGTGATCTGTTAAAAATTAAGTAAAGAGGATAAGTCAAACTATAAATGCAGTTCTTCAAAACTAAATTAGGGATAGCATCTGAACCACAACTCAGATTAATATCTAAGGTATTAATTTTGTTGAAAATATCACAATATGATAATTGCATGTGTCCTAACTCAATATGTTTATGGATATGTTCGCCAAGTAATCCTTAAATTTCATGTTGGCTTTACTATGAGCATGGTACAATGGTGCAAAATGAACTTGACGGTGTAAAGGGCACTACCAATCAATTTATTGCTGGCTAATCAGGACTTTCATTGTGATTGGGTTATCTCATTAGGTTATGATTTATGGAGCGTTCATAAACGTTTGTTTGATGAAGATTATGCTTTGTATTATGATCTATAGATTGATTGCTTTCCTTTCTAGAAACAGGTTTAAAAAAAATTGCTACGTATCATTAACATTGTCTTAGGTTGAAAAACAAAATGTATAAAAATATTACTAAACAATTAAAATGAATTTCTGATTTTATTAAAAAAAACTCTTTTAAGTACTTCGAAATCAGTTTACACACATAAATGGAACACAATCATAACAAGCTCTTATTTTATAGAAAAACTCTTTATATTTTTTCTTTTTTCTTAATTATGAAAATATTTTCTTAATCTTTATATATATACATAACCGGAAATCACAAAAATTGAAACATAACTGTACTTAATTTTTATTTTTACAAAAGTTTTCCATATTCATATCCTTACTATTATCCTTTATATATATCTACATTGTTAAAAATGAAATTTTTATTTTATTTTATTTCATATTTTGTTTTTTTTTAGTTTTTTTTTTTTTATTTTATTTTACCTAATTAATTTTCTTTGCTGATGATGAAATGTGATAAAAACTTGAAAGAAATTAAATTGAAAATGATTTCTAGAAAATCCCATGATACTATTATATATAAGTATATATATATATATATATATATTCATATAATATATAGCTATAGTGGATTAAAGTAACCATTTATCTTTGAAATTTTATTTATCTTTCATATTTTTTTAATTAAAGAAATTGTAAATTGTACAACACAAAACAAGAAAAACAACAATAAACAGAGAACAACAAAAAAAAAATAGTTGATAGGTTTAATCATTAAAGAAATAAATGTCCATAAGGATCAAGTGGGAAAATAAACATAAAAGTTAAGTAAAAAAATGTTCTTAAAAGATTTGGAATGGTATTCTGGTAATAATTTGTTTCGAGACAGTCATTCTGAGTTTTTGTGTATTTTTATTTGGTTTTCCAATTATGTAGTAAGAAAGGTGTCTCAAGTGATTTCTATTTTTCTTACTTAAAAGCTATTGGCTGGGGTAAAGTCATTTGTTTGTAAAAATTTAGGTACCAAATCATATTAAGTGGTAATCAGATAAATTAAATACTAATTTTGGGGAAAAAACCTGAATTTTGGGGAAAAAATAAATGCTGAAATTGATGAAGGTGTCAATTGAAATTTATCAATTCAATTTATTCAATTCAATTTGGTTGCAGTTATTTACCTTTCATTACGATTAAAAAATAAAAAATAAATTTCGTTAAAGTTTTTCTATGGCATATAGAAGTGATGGTACTATGTGATAGTATCAAAAGTGAATGAGGGAGAGAATATAACTATCGTTAATCTACTGAGATCCAATCTATTTGAAATGCAGTATTTTTGTCGAACTTTTCTCTACTGCAGTACTTAAATTCTTCACAATCTCTTGAATGAAGAAAATTTTGATGAGATATTACCAGAAAAGGACTATAGGTATCTTTAAAGGGTAATATTTCCAGAAAAGGGTAATACCGAACATAGGTGGGCTTTGTACAACAATTAATTTATTGAAATTGTACCTGTTTTTTTTTTTAATTATAAACAGTCAAAAGGTAGAAAAATACCTTTACCACTAACGTGCCGATTGGTTCGGATAGGATAAATTAGGAAGAAAAAAAGGGAAATAGTTTAAGTAAATGTCTTTTTAAGACTAACTATGTATTTAAAAAAAAAAAAACCGAAATTGAAAATGCTGTTTTAAGCGAATAAGACGCAATTGTTTTGAAACGATAAGATTTTTTTTTTTGATTTATTAAATGTTTGCAAAGCTATGGACTTTTTTACTACTCTACTAACCCACGTAACAATTTTATTGCTATAAGACTGTGGCGCACGTTTATAACACTATTATAAACACTCATATAGCAGTATTAGTGTTAATTTGAGAGCTCCGCAATTGTTGCGAAAGGTTATAAATACGTTATAGCACTAAAATGGAGAATACTATAAGGCACCGAAGCAAGTGCTGTAATATTGTTATAGGATTAGTATACATGTATATTAGTTTATATGTTTTTATTTTGAAATGATATTTATTTGAAATAATTTTTTGTTATTTGAAATGCGAGAGTGAGAAAGGTATATTAATTTTTATTTTAAAATAATAATTTTATGTAGTTCACATTTATTTCGCGAGAAAGGGAGATAGATATTAATTACATATTTTTATATTTGTATGTAAATGATTTATATCAAATATAAAAATGTCTTACTAATAAATAATATTTTGCGGTTAAACGTAATTGTATTAATATTTATAATTAATTACCAAAATGCAAAATTTGGCTGGGAATGAAATTTCATTGACATCATTATTGTAAGAAGACTTCGAAAAAATACATTGGCCTTCAAAAATGACCAATTTTTAAAAAAATAAAAGAAAATATATTTTTAAATTTCATTTTTAAAATATTTAATAATGTATGTTAATTATGTCATAACTACTGCTATTCTAGCAATTCTATTCTTATAACAACACTTTAACTCTTGATATAGGATTATGCAATTTTAGACTTATAACAACATTGTTATACATTGTTATGTATAACAACTCCCGAAATTGCTATAAGACCATTCTTATAGCAATATTAATTACATTATTACCATAAAAACATCATTATAACACCTTTAGTGCTTATCGGGAGACATATATAGAAGTCTTATAGCACTAATTTTGTTTTTATAACAATAAAATGTTACGTGGGAAGTATTGTGTATAATCTAGCAGAAACATTTTATTTGGAACACAATTCGAATTCAAACTTGCCACATCGTTAAGCTTTTTCTTCCTGAGGCTATAGTGAGATATAGCAGTAACGTAAAATATTGTTAATTCAAGCTCTTCTGAGGGAAATGTTATTTCGGCGTAGAACTTAAAGACATATATTTTAAAAGTCGGCAACATAAATTATTTTCGAGATACAGTGATTTGGTTAAAAGGCTTGTGTACATTTACTTCAGGTACATTTACTTCAGAAGATTGTTATTTTGTAAAAGGCAAATTCCTAGTTTTATATAGATAAGGGATAAAAAAAACATTTTTTTTAAATAAATTTCTATATCTTCTAAACTATTCAACATCGACATAAAGTATGTATGTATGAGTTATAGAAAAAGAAGAGACCTTTCAGACAGTATATAAATATTTGGGAGGTTTTATGGTAAAATCTTGAAGTATTTAGTTTTTCAAGAAAGAAAATAAAGATTGTTTTTTTTTTAAAAAAATTTCTACTTTGAACAACAGTATCTCAATAACGGTAACACTAAACATCATCAAATGTTAAAATATGCTCCAACCCGTTATCTGTCTAGAATGTATAACTGAATAGATATAATAGTTTAAAAACATCAAAACAACAAGGATATTTTCAAATGTCCTTTTCGTCCTTAAAGGATATAATGCGCCACGAAAGATACATATTTTTGGAAAGCTAGCAATTACAGCTATCTTTGAAATTTGTCATTAAGTCCTATACGGATACAACATCTCGCTCAGAATCCCCTTAATTCATTTGTCATAATATCATGACACCATTGGATTCAGTATTAGAAATTGTTTTATTAAAATAATAAAATTGATGGGGACAGAATCCAATCTTAAAATCTATATGAAAAAAAGGTTAACCAAATTCTAATTTAATTCAATTGAATAAACAATTTAGTATTTACTATTCAAATAACTGAAATTTAAAATTTAATTTCATTATTAAAATCAAAATTGTAATTTATTGTTCTAATTTATAAAATTTAAAAAAATATATATATATATATAAAAACAATCATGGAAATTATCTTTAAAATCCAAATATAAATTTTACAAAACACTACAAAAGAAAATATTTTATTAATTTTTTATGTCAGTTGTTTATGTTTTTTTTTTTTTTTGTGCCCACATTAAATCCACCACATCCTTTTAACTTAAATATAAGCCATTAAAAGTATTAGCCGAAAAGCAACTAAATATCAACAAATTTTCATGTTTAAATAAACCGTGAAACGAATTTATTCTAAATGGCTCTGTTTTCATTTGTACTCTTTTACCCCCCCGGTATCTCAAATCTCTTACAAAATCAACTTGCTCTCTTCTTTTTTTCTCATAATTTGTTCGTTTTTGTCCTTTGAGTTTTCTTTTTTTTTTTTCTCATAATTCTCTAAAAAGGATAATTTCAAACACCGCTAAACCATTAGTAAATTGAAATCATTATTATTATTTTTTTTTAATAATAACACACATTCAAACAGAATATGAATAAAAAAAAAAATTATACAACAATAATACAAAAAAAATTAAATAACGAATGAAATTCAGGAACCAAAATAAAGAAATATTTTGGTATATAGAAGGGAAAAATAATCTAACAATATTGTGAAAGTATGAAATTGAAATGAAAAGAAAATACAACAAAACAAAACTAAAAAATAAAAAATTTGCGCGCAACTAAAAATGACATATAAATGTTAAAAAGAATACGAAAAGTAAATTACTCTTTAGGGAAAATTAAAAATAAAATACTAAAATATACAGACAACAAACAAATAAACAAACAAACAAATAAATATACATAAGTAGGTACATCAACATACAAACAATAAAATTTATTAAAATATACTAAGTAGCAGTCATACAATATAGCATTTTATATCCTATATAAATATGAATATAGATATACAGTTTTAAAATACAGTTAAGATATGAAATAAACAACGGTATTAAGAACAAAAGAACAATTTTTATTTTTTTCTAATTTTAGATTTGATCTAGACAACTCTAAGGTACTCTAATTAAAAATTTAATTAATTTTGTTATCTGTTAAGACTGTTGGCTAAAGAAAAATGGCTCGGGAATAGATGGGAAGTTACCGCATAATATTGTTGCATACATTTTTGTACATCATTACTAACATCTAACCTGGGGTAGATTAGATGAAAATAATATTCGTTTTTGAGTATTTATTCATAACGGTTTAGTTTATTTTTAAATGGGGTTGAAACAAGTCACACATTACCGTTACCACTACGATACTAGGCCCCATATGGGACCATAGAGATGCTCTAAACATGAACCATTATGTATTGTCCGAACTCTATGCTTCATCATCATCATCATTGTCCTGCAACCCCCTCCGTGGGACATAAGCGGAACTCTATCTTTACTTTAAGCTTAAATTTACTCTATGCAACATGAAGTAATTCACATAATATATTCTATATTCTTCAATTTGTGATGTGTTTTAGGTAAACAAAACATTTGGTTTTCTAAAATTGAAATCAAACCTTTATACCGTGACTACCTTTAATTCTATTTACGAACCTATTAATCTATATCAAAGTATGATATTTTACTGTTTCTGATAATGGCAAGTAATTAACGATCTTACCTTCGAAAAATGTTATCGTTTGTGATTCTAACTGCCTAGTAACATACTGATGGCATGGCTAAGTAGTTTATATCAGCTACTTTTCAATAAAAACAAAAACGATTCAAAAACTTGTGATAACATTATATTAAGACCAATGACATTCACAAAGAAGTACAGGAATATGTTGGAATCTGATACAAGTTCCGCTTATTGAATTTGGGTAATTACAAACTTCAATAACCTAAGAAACCTCGATTAAAAGCGGTTGAATAATTCTGTATAATAAAAGTAGAATATGGCCAAAAAATTATGAAGAAATTGTTCGAAATTTCTAGCAATCTGCGGTTATTTAATAAACGTTATATTAAAAATTTATTTATTTTATTTGGATTTAATTGAGGGTGTAGTAAAGTATATGATGATTATACAAAAATTGTTATATCTTAAAAATACATAATTATTGTAAGATTTCATTTGAAGATAGTAACTTTTTAATAATTAATTTGAAGACAAGGGAATTGAAATCTCTTGGGAAATGCACAAAAAAAACATACAATAATTTAGTTGAAGAAACTGAATTTGAAATATTTTAAAGATGAATAATTTGAGGAGTGGAGAGGGGTGATAATGTACTTTTCCATTGTAACGGTATATATTTTGTTTTTATTTATGGTTTTTTTTGCACAAATTTCTATGCTTATCTTATTAGTGATATTAAGTAATTAGCGTTTGGAAAATGAAATATATATTTTTTCTAAATTTCTTGAATACGACCGTTTTGTGTTTATATACCGACTTCTTCATTTGTGTTAATTAATTACAATGCGAGTTCGTTTTAGTGATGGGTAGGTATATAGACATCATTTTGTGGCTTTAGAAGATATTGTTTTCCTTTTAACCAATTTTCTTAGTGTGATTTGTCTTTTTCATCAGTTTAGGTGGGCTTTTGGTATGATGCCATTGTCGCTATAAGCTGTGATAATATTGTCAGTTCAGTTATTTATATTAGGTAAAGTACAGGTTCCAATACATTGCGTTGCGTTAGCCCTATCTTCTTTTCTTTATTGTTTTGGCATAATTTTCTTCGAATATTATCATAAATTTGCATATCATTATCATACATTGCATAAGTATGCTTGGGGTGTCACACGAAATCCTCCAAATCAAAATCCCACAAAACACAAAACCCCCAGACTTTTAAAAATCCCCAAACACAAAATACCCCAAAAAATCCCCAAACACGAAATTTCTAAAAACAAAATCCCCCCAAAAAAAATGTTTTAATTTATATCGGCAAAATTACAAATCAAATAATTTTTTTTTATATTTTTTATTAAAACTGTCGGTAAAAACAGGATGCCAATAAAGAAGAAGCGGGGTTTTGGTCTTTAAAAACAAAATTGGGCATTTTACAGAAAAATTGTTGTGGATTTTGTGTTTGGGGATTTTGGGTTTGGAGATTTTGTGTTTGAGGATTTTGTATTTGGCAATTTTGATTTTTAAATTTTGATTTTGGGAATTTAGACCCCGACCCGTATGCTTGCAGTAGCTGATACAATTTGTGAATTCATTTTCTCTTCTAACAAGACTAGTTTATTGTAGTTAATGAAGTTTTTCAACAATGTAGTTGCTGTCCTATCGCAGTAAATGACTTTACTTGTTGCTTAACATATCAAATAGTAATAATCATAACAATGCGTGCATTCTGTAAGACAATCAAAATGCTTAAAAATTTTAAATCCCATAAGGACATTACAATAAGTACTGACAAATTTGCAATACAAATTAAAAAAAAATAATAATTTTGAAAAACAATTAAATAATATATAATAACTTAATAAAGTGTAGTGTTGTAAAGAAATAAAAGAGTGTTGTATATAGTAGTAATGTTATAATAAATGAAAGCAATATATACAAGATAATAAAAATATGTATAGTAATGTTAGAAAATATGTTATGAAAAATATTATGAAAAAAAAGTTTAAAAGCAAGAAGCAAAAAAGATGAACAACACAATAAAGAAAAACAAAAACAATTTATAGGAAATTAATAATAAGAGTGAAGTAAAATTAAAATGAATAGAAGAATAAAAGATACAAACAAAAACAAAAAATTGAAGAAAGTGAAAGAATGATGAGAACAAAGAATTAATGACCCTTAGAAAATTGTATGGAATTAAATTTTTAAAAGTTTAGTTTTAGTTAAGAGTAAAATAAAACAGAAAATGTATTTTCAATTAATTTTTTTTACGTAATCGCTGAAATTTTAATCCACGGAAATCTTTATTCGCAGAATTAATAATTTTTTTTTTGATAATATTCTTCTTAAGAAGATGTGTTTACTTATCTAAGTGAGCTAAGTTCAAACTATGTAAGCGAGGTACTGAAAATACTTTCCGCAAATAACTGCAACTAAGCATTCCTCGCAGGTTTGGGTGTTAATTGACCTTATTCGCACTGCGATATAATTTAGCTTAGAAATAATTTCGTATCTTCAAATGAAGAAAAGCCGCCCGCGACTGACGTTGTTAAGGCTACCACACTAAGTAAGCACTTATCATCTTTTTCTCATTTGAAATTTTGTAGCCAGGACATTTTCGAAATGTAAATATGCCACATCTGACTGTCTGAAGACAATTATAAAGTTTATACAATAAATTATTGTAAGTTTTCTATAGAATATAACAAAAAAGTTAAAAATGTTGGTTTTTTACTTATACACAATTCCATTCCTGATTATTACAGAATTTCTTTAATATCATTTAAAATAATTAAATTTTGAAATTTTTCATTCAAAAAAATTCCTCATTCAAATTAACGTGTTTCCATATTCAAATAAAAAATTTGTGTTGATTTTAAATTTATAAATTTTTAACAGTTATAATGAAAATTTAACTTTTTTTTGTTTTATTTTTTTTTTTTTTTTGGGTCTAACAGTATGTTTTTAGGTGAATCTAAAAAGGTATTTTTTCTCAATTGGACTTAATTGAATGATTATGGTAAATTTTTTATATCCTTTACAGGATACGCATTTTTGTTTTTTTTTTTTTTTTTTTAATTCTAGAGTTCACTCCTCATCAATCTTTATCTAGTAATGTAGTAGAGAAATTGTATATATATAAAGAACAAAAATAAAACAAAAAATCAAATTTAGGAAAAGTTTTACCCTTCCTGAATGTGATAGATAGATTTTTAGATTGGGATTATTACATTAACATTAAGGTAGGAGGTAAAAAAAAAAAAAAAAAAATAAATAAATCCGATTCTGAACTGATTTTTTTAACTTTTGTTTTTCCTCTCATTTTTTTACTCTCATCTTAGATGAACTCTTTCCTTACACTTAGGTGTTTAACATATTTTTTTTATCATTATTTTATTTTTGATCTATTTGATTTACCTACAAATCTGTTGGGGGTGAGATTATTTGTATGGGGGTTAGTAGCACAGAAAATGATGGCAGAAAGATGGAATTAGCAACGCAGAAATTTATTTTTCTTCAAAAGACTTTAAAATTATTCAGGGGGGGGTTTGGATTTCTAAATTATTGATGTTTCACAATTCTGTTTCTTCAAAGATAGTTAAGTCTTATAGTCGATAGTAAGACTTTGTATTTTCTTGTGTTTTTGAATAGGATTACATTTACATATTATTAAAATATAACGTTCTATTAATTTAACGCTCTAAGTGCTGTTTTTATTTTCAATTTTCACTTTAAAAATTTTTTCCCCCGTCGTGTGAGTATTGTTCAACTGTTCAAGGTATAATTTTTTCAATTTTTAAAATTTTCTATCATTTGGGTAGTATTTTAAAATGCTTTTATGATTTTAATTTTTATACATTTTTTTTCTTCAATCAGAGTTTAGATAATCATTTCTATTTGCCAGGTTTATTTGTGATTGATGATTGGCACAAAATGAGCTTGTACTCTTCCAGAGGAAGTTTAACTCAAACGCATCAATGTCCCATGTTTATGGGTAGGTTATAATCATTTTTGCTTATTTAAGATATTTGTTTGCTGTGGCTACAGTGGCTACGAATGCATGATTTGAATATTATTAATAAATAATTATAATTTTCATCTGGTTGAATTCGTTTTGAAAGCCCACTATTACTTTATATGTTAATAATAATATCATAAAAGCTATTTTTTGTAAACTTTATCTAGGCTAAGTAATTATAAGACTGTACAATGGGGTAAAATAAATTAAAAAAAAAAAAAAAAAACTTCGTTTTGGGTTAGGGGCAGAGCTGGTGCTTCTATAGGTGCAAAGAAAATTGCGGAATTCTAGGTAAATCGGTCTTATTGGTAAATCAGATATTAATATTTCATTATACAAAATAGTTTTATCTAACAGCAGTAAATTGTTTCTGCTTCGGTTGACATACTCAATTTCTAGAGATGCCGTTTATTATTTCTGTTGTTGTATATTTTCTAAAAAGACGATGCACAATCTTTATGTAGTTCTGGATATTAAAATTAATAACGAAAGTAGTAGACATGTTGTCGAAAATTTTAAAACTAAAACTCATGGTAACGCAGAAATGGCTTGTAGCATGTTAACTTTCAATTAACGAGACGCTATTTCTCAAAATTAAACAGAGTGTCAAATCGAGTAATCAAAAACAGTTCTCCATTTTAACGCCATGTATACCCCATATTGTGTTCACACTTTACTAATTTACTAGTTAGAATACTACTGTTATTTGTAGATGTCTCGGGCGCATCCTAAACATTCGTTGGTCACAAACTATTTCCAACAGAACGCTGTGATAAAAAACGAAACAAACCGAAATAGACGTGGAAATCCGACAGAGGAAATGGCGTTGGATCGGGCATACTTTGAGTATATCTGACAATAACATCACGAAACAATGTTTCTAATAGAATCCTCAGGGTACGCGTCGGAAGGCCGAGAAAAACTTGGAGAACAACTATCTTAGCCGAAGCAAGTACCCAGCAAAGAACGTGGTCACAGTTGAAGAGGTTAGTAGCAGATGGTAGCCGATGGAAAGAATTTACTTCCGACCTATGCCCCACGGATGGGGTTGCAGAACAATGATGATGACTATTATTTACTACAAATTTCTAAATCAAATGCAAGAGCTATTTTTATTTTGTGTTGAAAACAGAATTTTCAATTTCAGTAATATGAAATATTTGAAGAAACTAGTTTACACTAGATTTATGAAATAAATAGTTTACACTACCCTATCACCCATCAATATTCATGATTAAATTAAAGAAAGAATGATGAAAGATCAAATTGGAATTGTAATATAACCGTTAAGGCTGTTGTAAAACCCCTGCATACATTTAATTTCTGTCACTCCTGATAATTCGATGAATCTGACACTTTTCAGTGAATTTGACACGATTCGGTTTTATTCAAGATGTTATGATAGTCTTTTGTAGCTTGATAATATATCAGGTAATTTAGGGAAGGTATCTAGCCCCTAATTACCATATTTTTATCACAGGTAAAACACAATTTTACCGTTACTTTCTGATACAATATTATTAAATTCTTCTAAAAATTTTATATCACAGCATACTTAAATTACTATCCTTTGCTGTCTTTTATATTCCTCTGATGTGCTGATCTTTTTGACTTTGTATTTTTGTTTCATTTTTTTTTTTTTTTTTGTATGAGAAAACAAATTTTGCTTATCCTAAAATATCATCCCGGCAAAAGAAAAAAAAAAAAAGAGAAAACAACAAAAACGGATATTTTCATATTAAATTTGTTTTTTATTTTCTTATTATTTTTTGATGAAATTTTCTTAAATTTTCCTCATAGAAAAAAAAAAAATTTTTTTCCTCATAGAAAAAAACCTAAGAAGAAGAATTTTTCCAAAACATGGAAAGTTTTTTTTTTTTTTGTGTGTTACTGCTTTCATCCGGGAAAATAAGCATCGTCATACATTTTAAATTTCCGCAATGCGTCGAAATCATTTACAATGTAACAATTTTTAAATCATGTAAACATATATCGGAACCAATTTATCCTTGTATTATACTAGAAATTGAAGAGGTTAACAAAAAAAAAAAAAAAATAACAGCAACCACAACAACAAATATGAAAAAATACAAAACAGGATAAAAATTAAGGAAAGCTTCTTAGAAAAAACAACAAAAACAACAACAACAAAAAAATGAAGACTCCCGGGCCAAAAACAAAAAAAAAATATCTGTTCTACACTACCAATTTTCTATTGTTGTATATGATGAATTTGAAAAGAATGAAGCAACCAAGATTAAAACCAGCAACCAAAAACAAAAAAAAAAAACGCACGTAATTTTTCAAAACAAAAAAAAAAAATAATAAAAACAAAAAATTTTCTAAAGTAGGAAAATTTTTAAACAATTTTCATTAAATATTAAAATTGAATCTTAAATTTAATGTTTTTGTAAGGTGGGGTGGTATCTGATGATGATGATGATGATGATAGTGATAGTAGTAATGGTTGTGGTAGCAATGAAGTTCAAATCCTTTTAAATTGCGTTAAAGTAAAAAAAAAAAAAAACTTAAACCCTTTAAAAATATTAGGCAAAAAATTTTTTTTCGAAAAATATGAAAAGGATAAAAATAGGTCAACATTACTAAAATATTTTGCTTCTCCTGTTATTGTTGTTATTGTTGGGGTTTTTGTTCTTTGAAATTACTCAAACCTATATCCTTAATTCTACGCCTTCTAAATAACCATGACTTGGTGATTTTTTGTTCTTTATGTGTAATGTGTTACCAGGAATTCGTTAACAGCCAAAATTATGCATACCATACTCTTGACTATTTATAATCCCTAATTTATCAAATTCCCCGCAACATTTATTACATTTACTTAAATTAAATTTAGAACTAAAACATTTTTAGTTTTAGTGTGGACAAAATCAACTTAAAATATTTTTTTAAACCATCCCACTCCACATTTTCGCCCTCATAACACTATTTTAACATACATCTTACGACCTATATATATGTTATGTACCTATAATACGCATAGAAGGTGAATATAATAATTGGTGCATTATTAATATTTCAACACTGCTGCTTATAATATAAAGGTAACTATAAAAAAAAAAAATAATAAAAAAAAACAAAAAAAAAAAGTAAAAAATAGTATAGTGAGTTTCAGTGAATAACGATTTTAAAATTCACGTTAAATTAAGTTCTAAATTTAT
Source organism: Argyra leucocephala (assembly GCA_963942445.1). Lineage (NCBI taxonomy): Eukaryota > Metazoa > Arthropoda > Insecta > Diptera > Dolichopodidae > Argyra > Argyra leucocephala. The sequence continues at coordinate 3,934,897 of OZ012681.1, read as the reverse complement.
TCAGCTATTAACATGAAATATAAAAAACAAAAACAAAAAACAGCCCTTCTTTCTAACCACTAAAATTCTCCACCTCCTTCGCCAAAATATTAAAATTTAACTTAAAGTGAACAAAAACAAATAAGAATAATAAAAAAAAAAAAAAAAACTTCCAAATTAACCTCTTTATGCGGTCTCCACTGTTTTAGTATGGTGTGTATGAGTGTGCACTAAACAACAAAAAAAAAAAAAAAAACGAATTTGGAGGAAAAATAATTTTGATTTTTTTTTGCGTATATATTAAGGAAAAATTACTGTTATACACCTACATACATATAAATGTGTGTGTGTGTGTGTATTTAAAAAACATTTACGCGAAAAAAAAACAGTTTTTTTAAGCCTTCATTTACACGCAATAAATTTACCTTTGACTTGCTCAAAAAAAAAAAAAAATCACCATTCCCTCTATAGCATGTCGCTTTTACCCACTTTTACATTAACTTAACACTCACCCCCATGCCACAATTCTATTCTACTCCATCAAAAGAAATTATATATATGGTAGTATAAATGTCTACAATACACATCCGAACACTGAACACAGATTCAAAAAAAAACCTTCCGAATATAAGAATAAAGTTTTTGAGTGGAGGTGTTAGTTGAGGTGGTGTAAGCGGAGAGGGGATGTGTTATGTGTATAATTTCGAACGATATATATATATTTTCGTATATTGTCCCTAAAGGGCTTTTTTTTTTTTGTTTTAAGTTTTTGTTTTGTTCTCTTTTGGTTTACTGTTATTTTTAATACTGGAAAATTTACCAATAAAGAAAATATAACAACAAAATTAAACCAGATAACGGAAAAAACGTCCAAAATTGTTGTTTTTTTTTTGTTTTAACTTTCAAAGTTCCTGTTGATAATTTATAATATATGGGGGGGAAGTGGGGAAAATGAAGTGGGGTTAGGGGGTGCGAGGAGTAAAAGTCAAAAGAACAACAAATTAAAAAAAAAAAATCAAAAGAAAAAAGCTGCTGCAGCAGAAAAAAAAAACTTTTGAATTTTGTCTTTGGTATAAAAAACAAAAACAACAAGAACAAAAAACAACAACAAGAACAAAAAAACAAATTTACGAAATTTTCAGGTTTTTGTTTTTTTTTTTGTTCCTGAACGGTAATTTGAGGATTTCCATAAATTAACTGGAACTTCATAGTTTTATTTTTGTTTTGATGTTTTTTTTTTGTACACACACACATATACAAATGTGTATACAAAATTTTGAAAAAATTAAAGTTTGTGTGTATATATTTTTTTTTATGTTTTTGTTGTATACAAAATTTGTCTATTTTTGTAATGGACATGAAGAAGGGTTGTTTAACAAAAAAAAAAAAAAAAAAATGGCAAATAAGAAAAAAAATAAATAAGTAAACATTTTAAAGTAAATTAAAGGAATTGTGAAAGAGACAAGAATTGAAAAAAAAAATTAAAGTTTTTTGAACTGAAATTTTTATTCTGGAATTCAGGAAATTTCAAGAATGCTGAATTTAGTTTATCATTTTTGTATACTGCAATCTGGATAATAATTTAAGAGATATATTTGAAAAAAAGTTGTATATAGAAATATCTGGAATAGTTTTCATCTCTGTCGGTTCTGTAGGACCGCTCTGGGACCGAAATATGTCAATTTTCTATCCCCTAAATTGCTGCTACGCAGGGGTTTATTTTGATATTTCTTACGTTGAATGAATTTCCTAAAACGTTCAAAATATTTAGAAATAATAGATTGGCGATTGGGTAGTATTGGGTTTAAGTTTATATAGGTGTTTTCTGGATTCAATTATTTTTCATTGTTTGATGAAGAACGAATAGAGTGGTTTTATTAGCCAAAGAAAAATCATGAAAACAAATTGTGTGCATAAACAAGTTATTTAGTGGGTATTTCATATTAATAAACAATCTTCATCAGGTATCACCTACACACTTAATCTCAACATAGTTTACAAATTACATAATGATTATAGTGCTATCAATCGAAACTATTCACTATTTGTCCCCAATAAAGTGGTTACAAGACATTAAAAAACAATTGAAAGAATAACTGAAAGGTATACAAATCGAAATAATAAATTCGTAACAATGATTGTAACCGTCCGACTACGATAACAAATGCGAACAAATCGCATCCAGCTAACTCGAATATGGATTCCATAAAATTGTTGTAATCAATTTTTAAATTACTAATTTCTTATATTTTGTTCAAACTGCATGGCAATTATCCGGCAACGGTTATGGCACAATCGGCATTGGAAATTATTTCAATTCAGTAATTATCAGTTGAAAATTATATCAATAAAATGGTCCGAACTATTTTGTATGGATTGCATTAATTTTTACAATACTATTTTGTATGTTCAATATTTCATAGCAAAAGATAGATGTAAAAACTCAAACAAAATTTTATAGGATGGACCAAGCTTTTCAAATTAAAAAAAAAACACCCAAAAGTATAAAATTTTAATCTGTAAAAAATAAAATCCTATTTCCAGTTATTTTTCTCTTAAAAATTAAGCCCCTTTATTACCTAACATTTTACCATAATTTGCTAATTCACAAACTCGAGCAAAAATATAGAACAACGTCTTCATTTGACAAATATGTTGTTCAAGTCTTCTGTCTTTTACGGCTTACACACAGACCAGCTGTTTGTCACAAAAACTAGACTTACAAGATATTTAAAAATGTCAAAAAGAATAATAAATAAAACTGTTACTAAGGTGTTATACTAAGATATATACTAAAGTATGTACTAAGGTATATACTTAAATCTTGCCCATACTGCAAAAAGCAGGATTCAAGTTAAGATATATTTGCTTCCGTCGAGGTCTATTTTTTTTTAAAATATTTATTTTATTATATTATTTTTGTTAACACGCATTTAATTTATTTCATATGCTGCGTTCGTCAACACCATCTCATTGTCTCATTAATAATTATTTCTACTATCTAATCCGAATGCAGCTTTCTGAAGTTTAAAAACAAAAAAAATAATTTTAAGTTATTCTCATTTTCCAAAAAGTACTCATTAAAATGCACATCCTTTAAATTTATATTTTTTCCAACTTTTTTTTTTTTTTTTTTTTTTTTTTTTATTCTGATAAAAAATATTTTATTTAACTGTCTTGAAATTTTTACTGTTATTGGCGTGTTATTCTTTAGAGTTGTATGCCATTTCTAAAAAAAAATCCTAATTGAAAATTGAATTTTCCAAATTTCATCTAACTTCACTTTGAATTTAAAACAATAAATTGGTTTACATTAAAACATCAATAAAAATAACAAAATGAAAAAAAAACACAAAAAATAAAGGATTCACGCTAAGAAATTCATTGCTATTTATTGTTATCGATGTTACTGTCATTGCATATTTTATGCTAAGAATTGAATTCGAACACAAAAAAAAATTTGAAATTTGTTTTTTTAAATAAAAATTTGGCTACTGAAATTGCAATAATGAAAAAAAAAAATGTACGGAATTTTTTAAAGATTTATTGAACGAGTCCTACACTGTGTTAGTAACAATTCATTATTTAAATTTAACATTGTTAGAGCTAATCTATCTTTTTTTTGTTTTCTTTACAATTATTGAATTATTCAACAGCGAATTGCTATCGAAATATATCAGAAAATTTAATTTTTTAAAATTAGCTTTTTTTTAATTTTTTTTTATGTAAATAATTTTTTATTTTTATCTTTGATATGATTCAATTATTATCAATTTTAGTTCACAATGCACGCGTAAATAATTTTTTTAATCATGATTAAGTTTGTTGATTGATATCTAATTAATTGCGATTGCTTTTCTTGTCATTAAGTATTTCTTAACTATTTTGATTCTATTTCAAGCACTAGATTCAGGGTGAAGCTAAAATTTCGGTGATTTGTTACAACTGTTATTTTGTGATTTGCAGTCACATTTGATCATTTTAGGCTCTTCGTCTGCTTCAGATCTACCAAACCTCGTCAAAGTTGTTGACTTTAGCCGGATTAAGGGTTTTGAATTGTGATTCAAATAATATTTTCTTGTCAATTATTCTTCTTTAATTAAAATTTGTTTAAACACTTTTCTCACACCTAATCGAAGCCTAGACTATATTATTTACATTTATATTAACTCAGCAGTGTTTATTGTGGTTATTTATTTAGGATATTTTTTTCCCCACTTACCAACAAAAACAAATCAAATGTTGATAAGAGTTGCTAGAAACATAAAAATTAGGCAATATTTTTTATACGAATTTGTAAATAATATGTTCAAGCCCAAAATAATACAAAATTAAAAATTTGCGGTTAATGAGACCAAAAAATACAGAGCCTCAAAACTTTAGCATGGTTATTTTTACGTTCATGATTTTTTAAGCCTCAAATATTCCAAATTTCCATCAACAATATTCCAGCAAATTTAATTTATCTCATAATTTGTAGAATCTCAGGATTAACCACCATCCATTTTATTTTCTAATTTTAATGGGGTTTATTTTGTTTCGATAAAAGTGTATATTAAAATATAATAGAAAACATCGTAAATATCGTAAAATATATTTTATCATATATTATAAAAGAGTTAGTTGTCAACATTTCACCTCAGAATTATTCAATCTATTCACCAAAAATGAGAGAAATTAATCACCACACCACGACCCCACCTACACCAGTACACCATTCATATTTATACAAATTTCAAGAGAGTGCATACATAGCACAGGTAGCATATAGTTTTATTTTCATCATTAAATGTAGGTACTTAGGTGTAGATAATGTAATGTCTATCGTAGTAAGTTGTAAACAAAATTATTATTGTTTTTTTTTTATATCTATTCATTGATAGGCAGTTAAAAATGTCAGTATATTTAAATTCCTGCTCTGTTAAAAACTTTAAATTTGGCTTTAACTTGAATTATAATTAATAAATAGGGGTCTCTAGTTTTTACGTATTAATTTTAAGCATAAATTTTGAACATACATCATGACTTAAGCTGTGACTCACTCTTATTTGTATATTCATTCACTCATTCATTCATTTATTTACTCAAATGAGCTCCATTGCTCGTATATATACTTAGCTTTATTTGTCAGTATATATATACTATTCCTTCTTTGTAATTATAAGCCCTGAATAGAACAAAAGGGAAGGAGAAGAAATCTCTTCTATACTGGGGTACGAATTAATTACCATATAGAGTTAAAGTATTTTTTCGTTACATCTATAAATTAATATTTTTATAGCCCTCATTTCATTTATAGATCTAAAATAAGACTTAAGTTAAAAATAGTTATATTACATACTCGTATTATGTATTAAATATTTATTTCAAATATAATTGAAAAACAAAAAAAAAAATTAATTAGTTTAATATTATGTAAAATACACCTACACCTACTTATCTTAGATCCAGGACATTTTGTGTTTATAGCTTGAAAAAAGGAAATGTATAACGACAAGTTTTTTTTTATTTTTTTTATTTCTATCAACATTCTTGCGTGATTTTTGTATTTTCTTTGAAAAATTTTTTTTTTTTTTTACTATACACAACATACCATAATTTATTCAATGGAAACCACATCAGAGTTTGTTTGAGTATATGTATGTGTGTATGCTGCATATCAAATTTTTGACACTTATTAAATTTAAGAAATTTTATTAGAAATTCCAATTTACAGCGTGGTTAATATTTTTTTATATAAATTTGAAATTTAAATATTTTTATTGTAAGTTTTTGATTATGAAAATAGAGAATTTTGATTCGAACATGAACTTGGATTGTGAATTGTGATTGTGAATGATAAAAATGACATATAAATACATAATAAGTTTGTTCAGTAGATCTGGAACAGAATTGGGCAAAAATGTTTTTGACCATGATGAAATATTTAGTAAACACTTTTTTTGATCTTTTTCAACTTTATTGTTCTAATTTTTGTTTAACTGTTTGAAAAAAAAACAACAACAAAAAATGCTGTCCAAAACTGTTCTCAAAAAAATTCAGAACAAAAATAATCAATTTAGAACTGATTTGGGCAATCTACAGAGCACAGATCAGAACATTTTGTTGTAAATTTTTGATTTTGAAGTTTTAAATATTGAAAGTAGAGAATTTTGATTCGAACAAGAACATCGATTGTGAATTGTGACTGTGAATGATAAAAATGACATATAAGTAAATACATAATAAGTTTGTTCAGTAGATCTGGAACAGAATCGGGCAAAAAGTTTTTGACCAGAATGAAAAATCTAGTAAACCCTTTTTTTGATATTTTTTTTCAACTTTATTGTTCTAATTTTGGTTTAACTGTTTGAAAAAAAAACAACAAAAAAAGTTGTCCAAAATAGTTCTAAAAAATAATCAATTTAGAACAGTTTTGGATAATCTACTGAAACACTTTTGGAACAAACTGTTGAACATGTGTTTTGTTTTTACTCAAGATCGTTCTAGATAATTCTAGAACACTGAACAAGCTGAATAATAATAAGTTAAAAATGTCATATTTCATTTTTTTGACATTTTGATGACAATAGAATTTGAGGGGGTGGACTATGAATCTTGGAGTAAACAAAAATTATTTTTACCTTCATTTGCTGTTGTACTGCTAATTGCGGTTGGATCTTCTCGCAATATTTTCTGTCTTGAGTTACCCTAATACTATATTTGAATTTCGTCTAACATAATTTATTGTAACAAATTACCCTGCTGGCTTATTTAGGTTAACTTTGAATTCATGCTAAGTATTATAATTCTTGTGCTGCAACTGGTGCTACTGGTACAGTTTTAATAATATTTTTTTCAGATAAAGAGAGTATAAATCTTAAAGTTTAATACTTCAAACTGAATATAACAGGTCTTGGTACCCCAACTGAGAATAAAATTCATATTCTTTAATATTTTTAAATAATTTATAATCATTTTTTTTGATAATCAGATTTGCTTTTATTGATATATTTAAATTATGGAATAAAATTAGTCGCAAGCACTGATGAAGGAAGTAAATTGCTTCCGAAATATCGATATTTGCAGAATAAAAATATAAAAGATTAGTGAAAGGAAACTCGACTTTTATTGCATAATTTATAATCATTAAATAGGGCTTGAGTACTTTGCAATTATAGTTTTCTGTTATTGTTATTTGTAATATTAACATCAACAGGGCATATTCAGTAGCTTCAGGCAGCTGACTTGTTCATTTTTTTATAAATTAATAAATAAATAAATTGTTTCCTCCTGGAACAATATCTGTCAACTAATTGAACCCATGCTCTTTTGTAAAAAAAAATTTAAACTAGATAAATTAATTGTTTTAGTCAATTATTTTATGCTCAAAATTTTGATTTGACCCTGTACTTTTAAAAAGACTGTATAAAATAATTTGATAAGACAAAATATATACAAAGATAATATATGAAATACAATCAAATAATAATCTTTAAAATCAATTTTTGTTTTTATTTATTTTTATTATTATTTTCAATTGTTTTTAAAATTTGAATTTTTTTCTCTATGTAAAGAAATTTTTTTTGTTATTATTTTTTTTTTTTTTTTTTTGTGCCTCTTCTATATTATACATTTGACCTTCCCATTTTCTCATACACGTAATCCTTATGGAGGACATAAAAAATTGTATTTTTTTTTCGTTTTTTTTTTATTATATTTCATTTTATGCTTTTGTAAACTTAAAAAGGATTTGATAGATCTAAGGACATTAATCTTGTTTTTTTGTTTGTGTTGTTCTTCGTTTTTTGCTTTGTTGGAAGCGAGAAATTTTTTTTTTTCAAACAAACAGCTCAACTAAATGAAAAAAGGACAAAATTTTGGGACAACAAAAACGAAAAAGAGAAACAATAACAAAAAAAAAAAAAACAAATATATACTAACACAATCATACCGTGACACAATTTCTACTTTATACTGTTGTATAAACAGTTGGTTTTTTTTTTAGTTTTGATTATTATTGTTTTTTATTATTATTTTTCTCAATGAGTATGTAAGTAGCAATCTACATAATATAAGTAGATATAAAAAAGTATAGTGTCCTCTTAAATTCCAAATAATTTAGAATGTGCATGTCATATAAAGACAAAAATTTGTTTTTTATTAGTATACCTACATAGTATAGATATACATACAGAAGGATCTCGGTAAAATTGAAATCCTTCTAGGTATTTGAAAAAATTTGCTTCCTATTCAACACCATAATCTTTGTTGGATTTCTAACCATTATCAACTTTTCATTTTCTGCAACAATGCTCTTTGGGAAATGATTTGCGGCCAACGAATGTTTAGGATGGGTTAGAGTTATCTATTGATGTTCGGTTTACATGTTTTGGCAATGTTGGCAGAATGTTTCTATGCTTTGTGACAGTATAAGAGGACTGAATTTAAAATGGACTTTAAACCTATATTATTTTATAATTATATATTATATTATTACCTCTTCAGGTTCGTCTCCTACTTACCGTCCAATTCTCGTCTATCAACCCTTTTCTCTCCTAAACCGTTTTTTCCTTACCCACATTTACAATAATTTTGAATAAAGGAATCCTTTCCTAGTGTTTGGGTAGCGTGTAAAAAAAAAATGTATGTTACTTGACAATCATATTTTATAATACGAATTTTAATATCCAGTTTGGTACCTGATCAAACGGTATTTCCCCGGTGATTCTTCTTTCTTTCTTACAATTAATGGATATTGTTGTAAACCAAGTGTAGTTAGCTTAAGTTATTATACATTTAGTTATTAAGTTGATTTTTTTCTACTGGACTGAATTATTAATTTTGTTATCTTGTTTTTTTTTATATATACACACTCTGTACGAGCGAATGAGCTCTTTGAGATATAAATGAATAAATAAATATTAAATTGCTTCATGTCTTCGACTTTGGTCGCCTTATCATGGTTCGGATACGCTAGTTATATACCAGTTGTTAATGGGTAATGAGTGTCTAGTGCTTTGAAGCCGACACAGCCCTTTACTCCCTTTTTCCCCTTAAATTTAACAGAACTGAAAGTTTATTTTTGTCATTTTCTTTTAACTTAACGGGATTATCGCAGCTTATTTAATCAAATTTATCACATATAAAGAATACTGAATTATTACATATAAAAATGATTTAATATGTTGCGATAGTCTTTCCAGTTTAATTTAATACGTCTTTAACATACATTCAATGACTGGATTCGATTAATTTTTCTAATTTGAGTTGATGGGTAGTAATACCAGTTGTTTATCCACTACGTAAATTATTTAATTGCCAATCAAGCGTTTTATACTGCTGTAAAGCTAAATTTAATAAGTTTGGCTAATTTATGATGGTGTAATGAAAACGCTTTCAGCATTCTTACGAGGCAAAATATAGCTTTACCCAAGCAATTCGCTTGAAAGCTATATTGCCATAACACTAATCCATCATAAATTACGTGAATCACAACGTAAATTACAATGGGTAGAAATATATATAAAATATTGAGATGGGGTTTTAATATTTATGAAAAGAGAAATAACGAAAAGCATTTGTAAAAGTAATTCGAACCCAGTCTCAAGTATTTGAATGCTAATCAAATTCAATACTCTGGTAATAGGAAAAACTCTTGCATACTACATCCAACTGAATTTTCATCTCATTAAAACGTTAATCGAAACAAAATATATTGAAACAATTTTGTAATTGAGCTACTTAGTCATTGTAAGATTGTAGGATCGGTATTCTAAAACAACAAAAAAAACAACAAAAAAACAGAACAAGAAAACAAGAAGATAAAAAATATATTATCAGTCCGTCGCTTCATCCATCAGTCCTGAAAATTTCAAAAAGTTTCCGAAAAACAAAAACAAAAATACAAAAAAAATTTTCTTATATTTTTTTTTAGTATGATGGGACAACCGGATTAGTTTTGTTTGTGTTGGAATATTAGACTGTTACTGAAAATAAACACACACACACACACACACACACCCATAATAACTATGATGTAAATTTTATTATATATAATATGATTTAATTTAGAACATACATACGCACATTCATGTATACATTTTTAGTGATTATTTGAAAAAAAAAAAAAACACAAAACAAAATAGAAGCAAAAAATAAAAAAAAGCGCAGCACATTTAAAGTGAAGAATAAAGTGAGAATAAATCTTTTAATAGAAAATAACAAACAAAAAACAAAAAAAAAAAAAATAAACAAAGAATAACAAAAAAAAATATGATGAAGTATCCTGCGAAATGTTTGTTTTTTTATGATTATTATTTTTGTTGTTATTTTGTTTTAGGATATTGTTTTAGATAGACACTATATACAATCATAAAAAAATAGAAACGAAAACAAAAGAGAAAAAAAAAATATTGTTTATTTTATTTTTCTATGCATAATCCTTTCAACTGAATACCACCAGTAGTTGTAATGTAAAAGGATATGTCATACGCAATAGAGAGAAGGATATGGATTTGTTTTACTGATATTTTTTTTTTTGTTTTTTTTTTTTTTTGTTTTCAGTAAATAAATTTAAAGCTCCGTAGTAAGGTTTCTATTACAGAAGTATAAAAAACGAACAACATGACTAGATTTAAAGGCTTTTAAATTTGATTTGATGGATTTAAGGGTTTTTGGATTTATAGTTTTTTTTTTTTTTTGTGTTTTTGCTATTTTTGTTTTTTTTTTTTTTTGAGTAAAGAAACAATATTGGTGATTAAGTTGAAATTTTGTATATCAGGCATAATATAATAATCTAAAAATTAAAATAAATAATCATCAATATTTTTATTTATAAATTTAAAGTAAATTTTGTGGGGTAGACTGGTAATATATTATATTTAAATAATAGGATCTAGTTAGGTGATTATTAAGATTTGGAACCTTGTCCTTGTAAGTAAGAACAATATTAATAATGAATAAATAATATAGGTGGTGTGTTGAGTATTTTTTGGCTGTAGAACAACTCATAATCGTGAAAAGTTGTTTGGAAAAAATTTAATATTGTAATTTTTTCTATGGTCATGTTTATTAAAATTGGTTTTCTGGAATAGTTCCAATAAAAGATAATATTCGGTATATTATCAGTTCGATAATACTCCAATTGTAGTAGATTTACTTAATATTTGTTATCACATTACAATAACAACGTTATTTTGATTACGAAACACTGATTATGATTGACAATTTGACATATGGTACTTGTGTGATAAGAAAAGGGACGTGAGAAGTGAAAAATGACTAAATGACAGGCGAAAGATGAGACATGACAAATGATGATGATAATGACATATGATAGATGACAGCTGACAGATGAATGATGGAAAATATTATATGACAGTTGACAGATCACAGCGGAAAAATGTCAGATGACAGGTGACGGTTGAAATATGTCAGATGACAGCTGATAGTTGCAAGATGACAGACGATAGATGACAGACAACAGATGACAGCTGACAAGTGTTAGATGTCAGATGAGATATGAGAAATAAGAAATGAGACGAAGGACAACAGACAAAAGACAATAGATGACAGATGACAAATGTTTGATGTCAGATGAGATATGAGAAATTAGAAATTAGAAACTAGAAGTTAGAAATTAGAAATGAGAAATGAGAAATGAAAAATGAAAAATGAGAAATGAGAAATGAGAAATGAAAAATGAGAAATGAGATATAATAGATTTTGTGAAAACTGAGAAGTGTGAGATTGTGAATGAGACTGAGATAATAAATCACATTTGATTCAAAATTAAATATCAAAATAATGAACTACTGATTTCCAAATAAATGAAATAAATTCATTAAATAAATATATTAAGATCTACATTTTAAATGCTTTTTAGGTTATAAAATTTTTTTTTTTTTTGAAACATATCCTCTTTGAGTTATGATTTATTGCTTCATGCCTGTTATTCTATTTGAATAACAAAAATTTATGAATAATCACAAGAAATACCAATTTAATTTCCTAAATTACTTCAACAATTTCATCCAAACCAATCAAGGAAACTAAAAAAAAAATTGTATTTTTGAAAAAATAATCTGATTTGGATAAATTTTAAACTATAACCTCTCTGAAACTTGAGTACTTAATAATATATGCATATTAAATATTTCAATGACAGTGAAATAAAATTGATTGTCCTTTGGATTATATCAGTGTTTTTTTTTTTTGAGTATTTTATTTTTTTATTTTTTATTTCTTTAGAAAAAATATGAAATTTCAATAAACAAAAGCAAAAATAAAAATTATAAATAAAAATTTCCGTTTATCATCTGAATGCAAAAAATACAGAATGTTAGAAAAATGGATATGTCCAACTGGTTAAAGACATAATTCTGTTATCTTTTAATTTTTATTTGAACCTATCTGGAACGGATGGTTTTTATATAATTTAGTGTAAGCTTTTCACCTTTTCACTCCATTATATTTGAATTTAAATTAAAAAAAAATCATTATTTGGAATTAAAAGAGGGGCAGTGTAATATAACGAGCTGATATCGTATTACACAGTTTGTATAATGAAAATAAAAATCTGAATAAATTTGGTTTGTAATGTAGGATCAACTTATTAATGCCACATTTAGTAGCTTGCTATATTACTGAGGTTAAGAACGAATACAATGATTTTATGGTAGTATATTTAAATCTTTACAAGTGATTATTTGAACATATCTATGCAGATAGTGTGCATAACTATCAGTATATTAAAGCTTGTTATTCTTACAAGACTGCGATAAACTTTAACCTAATACAAGACAATTAATATTAACAGATAATTTGGTCTATTAATTTAAAAAAAAAATATTTATACATTCTTAAAAATATCTATACAACATTTTTTGAACCTCCTGCGCTTTTGCACAGACACAAAATAAAAAATATACAACAAAAATTATACATGGATCATCTAATAAATTTAAAAAATTTTTTTTTTTTTTCATTTATAGTATCCTTGGTCGTAGAATCCCGATCTCCTCCAACCTCTTCTATTCTAATACCTTCTACTAACTATTTATATCCTTTTTTTTTTGTGTCTATTTATGTTTATGAAGCAGTTTCACTTATTTTATGAGAAGTTTATTTGCACTTTGCTTTACAATCAATTTATTAGCTGAATGAGGGCTACTCAAGAACAACAACAACAATAACAACAACAGCAACAATAAATAGAAAATTTGCATATTTTCTTTTATAGAAGATTGACTTTTTAGACAAACACACACATATATACGTACCCATATACAATAATATATATTTTAAGGACATTAATATCAGTTGATTGGCATATCAATCACAGATTTTGGAATAGAAAAAAAAAATAGACAGAGATCCAACCAACAACTAAACAAATAATATTGTTAAGAGGTTTTTTTTCTTTATTTTGATTTTCTTGAATTTTAATTTAATTTTGGAAATTAATATAATTTCAGTATTTTATTTATCTTTAATAATATTAAAAAGGATCATTATCCTTTTTTGTTTTTTTAGAAAGAAAGTAAAAAAAAAATTGCTTTTTTTAAATCTTTTTTAAATTTAGAATTTTTTTTTACATTTTCTTCAAAATAATAATTTTTAGCTTTTAAATTAAGTATTTTGTTAAATTTTTGAAAGAGTTGACTCTGAAATATTTGAAGCTTACTTGAATATTGGTAACACAAGAATGTCAAAGAGGCAAGCAAGTCACTGAAATAGAAATTTTTTCCAGATTTTGTATTTTTTTCAATCAAATCCAAGCATTGAAGACATATTAGAGAAGGAAAGAGCAATATAGAATATTCCCGGATAGCTGTACTCTTACTTATATGTACTTTTTACATTTCTTTTAATATTGATCGATATTTTATCATTATATTGATGGTTGGGCCTTTACATTTGAAAAGACATGTATATTACAAACAGGATCAAGTTTAGTCTAACATAAAAAAATGAGAAAATATGAAACATGGTGAGATGGATAGCATTTAACCCACATATTTTATACACAAATTTTTAGACGGATTTATGCATGGGACCTAGTCTTGAAAATCTGTAATTTTGTTCTATTACAATTTGTTGGCAAAAAAAAACCCTTTTTTGATCTTTATGTTAAAAATGTACAAATGAAATTTTTATATTGATGTTTCATAAAATTTAAACACTTAAATTCGTACTTCTATTCACTGATGGCATTGCACTGAACAGGACAGTGATGTAGAAATATTATTGCAATTGATTTCTATATTATTGCAATTGTATACTTACCATTACAATTGCAATATTATCCTATTTGATTTTTAGAGCATTGAATTGCATTTTTGACAAACTATAGTGGGGTCTGCGAACCAGCATTAAAATCTTCAATATTTTATTGATTGATTAATTATCTATCTAATGGATAGTATAATTCAAATCTATAATATTTTTGCATATGAAGGACGTTTTACATACATCACTTTAACTCAACCCATTTTGGGGCATACGACAAATCAGTTTGCTTTGAGGTAATTTGGGGTCAGATTGAACTAAATTATTTTATATCGAATTTTTTAATACTCTAACGTAAACATATTTTTGTTATAACCAGTTAGAAGCATATTTGAGAGCTTATATTATTGTTCTCAATATCGTATTTTGATTTCCAGTTAACTTTTAACTCACTGTAGCTTCTGGAATTTAAATTTAGTCTTAAATATTAAAATTTTAATCACTATAAATCTATCCAGACTTTGTCGGGACATATTTACCTACCTCAATTATATTTTAATCATAAATGATGCCACAAAAGATCAGAAATGAAATAATCTAGTAGAATAAAATCTTAAGCTTCACTTTGTAACTGTAAGTAAAAATAAATTACATTTGATTTGATTAAATTCTTTAAAAAAAAAATTTCGTCATTGAAGACATCCAAAAAAAAATTTTATTTTTTTTAAAGATTTATTGAATCCACTAAATACAATCACATTATACTAAATAATATATTTCTATGTCATCGCAACCAAAAAAAAAAAAAAAAAAAAAAACCAACCAACGATTTAATATTGTGAATGAAATTAAATTCAATAACTGGCATAATGCCGGACATATACGCAAGAAACCATTACGATTTTGCAGAGATTGAATTCTATAAAAAAAAAAAAAAAAACGAAAAAACAAAACAAAAATGGACAAAAAAAACAATAATAAAAATATAAATATTTCTAAAATGGTGACAGAAGCAGGACATGGTTTATTTTTAATTTTTTTTTTTTTTTTGTATATATATTATTACTAGACACATACAACAGTATCTATTAAAGCTTTTTAAATAAAAAAAAACAAAAAAAAAATATAAATAAAAAAAATGGCAACAAATTATAACAGCTCTTAAGGATTAAAAACATACATTCATATATTATAACTTGTATGCATAATTCTTGTGCATAGCAACAAATGTGTAGAAACAAAAAAAAAAAAAGTAAACCCAAAAAAAAAATAATTGCAGTAAAAAGTTGCTGATACCAAAATCCCAATGAATTTTCTTTAGACTTTTGATGTCCTTCTAAACTTAAATAATATCTGTATACGATACTTAAATATATAAGTACATATCCATTATAATGTATAATGTATTCTATACATAAACATAATAATAAATAAGGGTTTTTTATTTTCTTTATTATACTATTTCTATCTCTTTCTTTTTGGTATTTTTTTTGCTTATTATTCTTTTGTTTTTATTTTCCAACTCTTCTATTTTGTTGTTGTAATTCGTTTTGTTTTTGTGTTTTAATTTTTATAATTTTTTGTTTAGCTTAAATTTGTATGCTGAAAAGAGAAAATGTTGTATCTCCATTTTATATTTCTGATTTCATATTGATTATGTGCAAAAATAAATCCAGCTTGACTAATATTGTTCTGTAATAGGACTAAGTATTAAAAATGTGAAGAGACTGAGAGTACAAAACAAAACGATAAGAACATATTTGACTAGTGAGTGATAGGAGAGCAAAACACGCAGATTTGATTCTTTGCTATTTTGTATAAAAAATGTGAGTTAAAAACAAATTATCTCTTTCGTACCAAAAAAACCGTTGTGAAGTTTTGTACCTGGTTTTGTTTTGTAGTGTAAATAAAATGTTGAGTGTGACTATAATATTAATTTACTTACGTAAATAGTGCAACTAAACTCATGACTAGTGCCTACCTAGTGCAGCATATTTACATGTAGTGCTATAGTTCAGAAGTGTTCTCCCATTTCTCCTTACATCTTTTCTTTTACTCAATTTGTACTGCATTTCCACACTGACAAATATTGTATTTCAAAAATTTTTAATTTTCTCACTTAAACCTTTTTAACAGTAGGACACACATTACAATTTCTTACCGTCAATTCATTTTTTTATTTTATTTTTTTTTCTGCATTTGAATGTGAATGTTGTTTTGTTAGCTCTTCAAGCTATTGTTTTTGTTTTTATTTTCTTTTTATGCTTTTTTTTTTTTTTACTGTTGTCATTTGTATATAAAACGAATGAATTTATATATTTTATGGGTATGTGTTTGTAGAAATTTTGAAATGTAAACTTGCTTAGGATAACACTTCAAGTGTTATTTTGATTGGCATTTAATGAGAATTTAAATATTAGAAAAGAAAAAAAGAAGAAAACAACAAAAAGCAAAAAAAAAAAAAATACACTTGATGAAAGATTTTAATTTTGACATTTAATGGAATTTAGAATATGCTTTGAAATACATATACTTACATAATATTGACATTTCATGTTCAAATATTATAATATATATATATAAATGTAAGTGTATATGTTAGTATAATAATTTGTACACGTGTTATTTAATTAGAATTAATATTAAAGTATTTTATAAGAATTAAAAAATTTCAGCTGACATTTTAATATTTTTCAGTCTTTATTTTTCTGCTTTATTTCGCATTTGTTTTGTTGTTTTTATTGTTTTTGTTATAAAATATTTTCATTATTGTTTATTATGTAGTATAGTTTTAATTTTGAGGATTAAGTATAGCATATATGTATATGTTTGTAGAAAGGATTTAAAAAAAAATATATTTTTTATACGGAATACCAAAGTTTTTGGTCTTGTGGTGTTGGAATAATTTTAATTTGTAGCTATACATAATCTATAATTGTTAGGCCTTCATTTGTTTGCAGATTTGTTTTATTATTTTTTATTTAGATTTATTTTATATTTTTTTTTTTACCAATTTCTTTGACAATCTTTTAATTTCAAGAAAAGATATCCTATATTTTCGTTTACATAGCGAGGAAATATTTATTTGGATGTAGGTTTGATTCTTATAAACACTCGGTTTTTATGGGTTTAAATTTCATTAGTTTGTATAGAATATGAAATATAAATTTCACAAGCCGCAGCAGCAAAAATAAAAATTAAAATAATGTTGCTGCTGCTGCTAGAGCGCTGCTGCTTTGACGCTTAGAGGCCTGCTGCCGTATCGTGTTTTGGTCGGTAACAACGTTTTAGGTACAATCATTATCGAATGTTTTTACCGTTCAGAACATGTTATGGTGGAGAGAGAGAAAAAATGTACAGTCAACAGACACTTATGTAGGTTAAACAAAAACTGTTTTTTTATGTAACGAAATATATTATTAGTTTTATGTACATATATTATATAATATTATTAGTTAGTTTAAAAATTATTTGTAATTAGGTTTGGGCGGTATTATTTTAAACAAGATTACTGTTGTAGTGAACAGAAAAAATATTCGGTCATATTCACTGAACTCGAGTGATTTCAGTAGGCACTTAATTAACCTATTTGTTGTTATTGGTTGTTAGAAGCGAAAACAGAATTTTTAACTCTAGGTAATTCTTAGTTAAAAGCCTATTTAATCCTTGCTGATGGTTAAAGTATGAAAAATTGTTTTTCTATTTAAAAAAAAATAGAAAATGTTTTCCAAAATGAATGTAAATAAAGTAGTTGTAAGCTGGTATGAAAAAAATATACTTTAGCACATCTGTCAGCTGTTGCAGCTAGTAATAAGAAAATCAAATGCAAACGCCTTAGATATTATAACAAATTATTACATCATCATCAACATTTTTAAAAAAAATATAAATATTTCTAAAATGGCAACAGAAGCAGGACATATTAATGTACAACTATTCTCCATTTTACTCTGTATTGTGCAACTATCCTCCATATCCGTTGACTTCAATCTTTTGACAGTTATTTTCGATTTCATTCAGGCATCTTGATTTTGGTCTACCTCTTACTCTAGTAATATACGGTACTGCGTCTAATATTCTTTCTGGTATCCTTTGCTCATTCATCCTAATCACATATCCCGCTGCCCATTTTTTCTGTCTTTATGCCTTAATAAATTATTACAAATTATATAAAGTCCAGAGAAAAACTTTTGACATCATAAATCGTTACAAATTATTGTTTATCAAGTAGAAAAAATTTGGCAACTAGTTTGAAACTGAAAAAATCTATACGGGGGTAAGACGCTGTAAAGGAAGTAGAGTAAAATAAGAAAAATGATTTAATTCTGCCCCATCGCCGTGGAATCTTTCAGTGATACTTAAGAATATTTGTTAGTAATTAATATGCAAATGAGAAGACATCCACAACGATCTGTCACAGAATTGGTTAAATGGGGTAAATGAATAAGAAGATTTTCTCTCAGGGGTAATTTATACTATGACAAAATAATCGGATAAGCACCCTAAATGCATTCGCAGAATTTAAGCCGTATAAAGATGAAGAAAAGAATAGTAAAGAGTAATAAACAAAATTAGAAAAGAATATTAAAGAATTAGAATAGAATAGAATGGAAAAGAAGGGTTAGTACAAACATTACGGACAGATTAAAAGATATTTATTCACCAGTCTCTTGAAAACTTATAAGTTATAATTTAGTGGGAAAAAGCGGCTGATATTAGCTAGCTATTTGGCTTCAAGGGGATGAGAATGGCAGAAAACCCTATATTTGTCACAATGCTAGGCTATTACAAACTGTAATGATTTCCTATAACAAAAACTGAAACTATTACTCTAGATATCTAGAATAGACGTACTTTTGGGTAGTGTCCTAGTTTGGCAAACATTAAAAATTCGTCCGAGATTAGTTTTCGCTAAAACTGTCCAGACGCATATATTTCATTATCAATAATAATAATAATAATAGGAATATTCAGGCAGATAATATTTGAGATATTTCTGAGTATCAGGACCCTCACAAATTCAACATTATCACTGCTGAAAAACTAAAATATTTCTTCAGGTAATACGTTCACATACCATAGACGATTTGCCGTTACTTAAAGATATTAAAAGCGATTACTACCAATTAATATTTTATTCTAATTTAATGGTTGATCTGTTTCTAATCCGTATTCAATACACAATATACGCTTACACCAAAATAGTTTTTTCTTTAATCAGTAAACTCAATCATTTGGACAGTAATGGGTAACGCCACAAGATCATTAACCTATTTGTTTAACTAATTTGTTATACCACCTATCTCCCTGTCTCTCTCTCTCTCTCTCTCATACCATTTGTTTTCACATTTATTTTCTTTTATCAAACTTTTTCAATCTAATGAAGTTGAAATTGAACATTTATTGTGGTTTCTTTTGTGTTCTGGATAAGTTTTAAGTCAATTGAAAAAAAAATAGAAAAATATTTTATTATAAATTTTCAAAATTACAAAATCCAGGAATAATTTTTTAATCGTACAATAATACATATAAATAATATTGAATTAAGTTAATTAGAAAGAAAACTTTAACTCTATTAATTTTCTCTCCCATTTCCGTCTCTCTCTATCTATCCCTCTACATAAATTAATTTTTTCCCTTTATTTTTAAAAACAGAGATTTCTTTGAATTGAAATCATCATCATAATAATAACTTAGCAATTAAACAGGAATAGAAGTTGGGACAAAACAATAGTAGAGAAAAAAAACAACAACAACAAAAATTTCAAAACTTGCTACTTAAAACGTTTTATATACACAAAATATTTATTGGTTTTCACAATTGTATAAAGTTAAGTAGGCGGAAGAGAGAAGTGATTCAATAAACCTACATTCATACATCGATATCATAAAATTTTAGTTTGCGTATAATATATGTGTATATATATATATATATATATAAATATATAATTTCACAAAAGCGTAAATAACATCATATATACACACACACACACTCAAATAATATATTAATTTTCTTCTTTGATATTGAAAGAATTGGAAAATTTATTCTGATAATAAAGAGGCATTTAGGTTCATAGCACTTGAATAGTTTCAAATGTGCCTTTTTGTTAAAAAAAAAAAACAAAAACAGAAACAAAACGAATTTAACAACAACAAAAAGAAACCAATAAAAAACGCATTACAATTTTCTATTCTGAGAGAGCCTATTATCTTTCAATTCCAAACCATACTTTATCCATTCGTTACACAGTTATTTTAATATTGAACTTAAATTTTAAGGATAATACCTACAACACATATTCTACCCTGTACTATAAGGAAGAAATTTTAAAACTGTAGTTTAGTCAAACATTTTCAATTTCTGCTTTCTGTATTGTCAATTCAATAGAAAATCTCTTTCTACCTGAGATTCCGGTATATGTTCCATATATAGATGAAACTATTAAATTTATTTCAATGGGTATATTAAATTTTTTTGTTCTGCCTGTAATACAGTTAGAATCAGAAGTGTTTGTGTATGTACCTCTCAGTATTGAATTTATGAAGAGAAAGTTAATAAAGTACAAATAGAAGGTATATATACAATTGATGTAATGTAAAACTAGCGGAATATTATAATAACTAGCTATTCCCGGCGTAACATTCGCCGGTCTAGCATTAGCATTATAAATGAAACAATTTATTTTATTTATTTATTTTCCTTATTTTCTTAAATAAAAAATCAATGTATGTTCAACAAAATGTGGCGAACAGAGATGTCGCTGGGAGTATAGATATGAAATTAAATGCATTTAAACTAAATACATACCACACTCACATTAAAAACACATTAAAATAGAGTCATAGACACGTTTTTTGTGTGTTTTTTTTATTTTCATAATAGCCCTAACTATTTCAAAACTCAAAAAAAAAAAAAAAAAAAAAAAAATATATATATATTTATTGAATTTATTCTTCAGTTCTTATTGTTATATTGTTACCCCGCTAGGGTCTCTGATGTAGGTAAGGATAGTCTGTGATTTTTCTTTTTAAAGTTTTTTTTAATTTTATGTGTACTAAATTTGCCGTGTATTGAATTGGAAATTGGAACTTGATAATAATGTCATAACATATTTTGTTTTTCTTGTTCTTAGCAGATCGTAAATTTCGGTTTATGATTCTCCATGCACAATATAATATTTACTCAATGCTACTGCGCATTTGAATTTATACTTTTGAATTATTTGTTAATAAAAAAAGTAAATTTCAATTATTGGAATTTCTGAACATGGGTGAGGTAAAAAATATATTTTTTAAATTTACTATTTGTTTTACCGGTAAGTTTTTTTTGCTGTAATACCATAATATCGTAATATTTTAACAAAGCTATTTTATCGATATAATAATTATATTCTGATAATTCGGTTTTTGTCTTTGCTACTTTGTTTTTTTTTTTTAAAATTAATTCATATAATCAGATATAATCAATGCTATTGCTCAATAGGTGAATTGGTTTTAGATTAATTTTAATTTGTTTTTGGTTTTATTTGGTTTTATTGTTTTGTTGTTTATGTCTTTAAATTAAATTTTGTACACTATCGTAATTCGTAATAGTTCTAATAAAGTTGTCTAAACTAGTTGAAAAAAGCTTTGTGAAAAGTTTAACAGACGTTTAAGCGTATTAATATATAAGATAATCCCACAAACGACATCAACGCGGATGTACGGCAAAAAGTAGGCATTGAAAATTGCTACTGCTTCGGTTTGTTAAAACATCTCGGGCCAAAGCTTCTTTTATTTATTTATTTAATTATTATTTAAATATTGTTAAAAATTGCTCCTTTCCCGAAGCACCAAAGTAGAAATCTATAAAACGTTTATACTCCCGGTTCTGCTCTACGGATCAGAATCATGGACACTGATACCTTTTGGCCACCTAAGTAAGCAAGTAAGAGATATTAGCTGATACGAATTCAGCGAAATAAAACAACTGAAGAAGATGTATTGAAAATCGTGTTATCGGGTCTGTATCAGAACTCTGTAGCACAATTGATATAGCACTTCATTATTTTATTGATTTCATAATAATTTTTCATTCTTTTCTTTATTCTATCGATTATTTTTACATTACAATATTCCTCTGTATTACACCCACATTTCGAAAGAAAATAAAAATATTCCTCTAAATTTTATAACCCATAGTTAGTTTACACTTTACTCAGGTTCAAGCTTACTCTGCAAGCATACCATTTATAATATTCTTTTAATTAAGGTTTATCTCTACATGACATTACAGGCATCACATTATGTTTTACTAGCCTTCAAATAATATATTACACTATAACATGGTACATAGACCAGCCCCAAGAGATTGTTATTAAATAAGCTATACAAACACTTCAAGTTCCAATTGTATATTCTGTGTATATTACACATAGAAATTTATCTATACCAAATATTTATTAGAATTATTACAAAAACTTATAATATATCGATATGTATAAATGTATATGTACCCTTTTAAAAATCAAAAAGTTAAGATGAAAAAAAAAAAAAACAATAATAAAAAAAAGAAAAATTCCATAAAATATTCTGACTGCTTAAGCTTTCAATATAACCATCAACTTTTTTTTCTGCTTCTTGTAAATGAACGGGCATTACACAAGAAGACGGATGGTCCTGCAAAGGATATATATATATACGTAAATTCATGTATTCATTGGAGAAAAGCATTTAAGAATGAACAAAAAAAAACCAAAAAAAAAAAAAAAAAAATAGACCGAACAAACATCATTATTTTGATGATTCTCTATACTACATATATATATGTAATAATATATATTCTATGTGTGTGAATTTAAGATGTAAAGAGTGGTTAGAGAGTATAGAAAAAGAAAGAGAAGAGTAAGAGAAAAAGAAAACAGAAGAAGAGTTTTATAATCAATTTATCCTAATCCTTTTGGTATTTGATTTTTATCCTTTCATATGAATATAGGTACATATGGATGTATTCGAATGATTTAAACATACACTAATAAAACATTTTCATTTTTTTTTTTTACTGCCATTTTGTTATTGTTTTTTTAGTTTTTCTTCTTCGTCTTTCCTTCATTTGTTTTTTAGTTAGTGGTGATAAATTTTCTAGACTTTTTGAATTGTTTTAAATCTTCTCCTCTACTGGAGGCTTAATTTCTTTTACTTTTTGTTTTTTTCATTTTTGTTGTTTATTGTTATTGTTGTGTTGTGTGTTCCAATAATGTGATAAAAAACGTTTTTTTTTTTTTTTTGTATTTTTTTTTTCTTAAGAGAGTCCTGTATAATGCCAATTTGCATGATTCTCAATAAATTAAATTTTTTTAGTATAAAATAGCTATTCGAATTCATATATACATATATATTAAAATAGACAATGTATCTATCATCAAGATGGCATTGATTAGATTTAAAGAAGAAGAAACAAAAAACAACAACAACAAAAATTTTTCTTAAAGGCTTCAATAAATTATATTGGACGAAATAAGAAAAAAAAAAAAAATTCCGAAATACGAAAATGAAAAAACAAAAATAAAAAATTATTTTTGATGATTGTATATGTGTATGTTGTCATGCCAATTTGTAATTCAGTTAAATATCTATGTAATAAAGGTTATATAAGTTGTATTTCATATCTGGAAAAAGGTATTCAAATACTGTGGGGTGTCTTTCGGACAAATTATTTGAATTTGACAATGAGATATTATTGATTTTATGAATTCGATAATGATGGAGGTGAGATGGTATATAGAGTGATTCTGTTAATGTTTGATAATCGACAAATATTCAACAATAATTCATGAATTAGAATTTGTTTTTGAATAAAGAATATTTTTTTTTTTTTTTTTGTATATTATAGCCAAAACTTAGGTTTTGAACCTTTTAGCACTTGCGTACCGTTGACCATTTGAAAAAGGAAGGGAAAGAAAAAAGAAGAAGAAAAGTTTTGTGGGAAAGAGCGAACAATGTTGTTAATATTCGTCTTAAATCTCTGTAAATCATAAATAAAACATCCTTCTCTCATTGGGAATACTGCGATTGGGACGCGATTCCACAATCGAGATGTTCTTACTATAAAAGAATTTCCATAGCCGGACTTAAACCATCTCGGAATTTCCACTGTGAAAGGGTGTTCACTTGATGCCTCTCGTGCTATGCGACAGAATTGCTTGAGAGGAGGAAGAAGTGACTTTAATTCCTCGGAACAAGTGCCAACACCAAGTAGATATCTATAAAATAGATAAAGTGAAAGTGCTCCAACAATACGACGATGACCGAGTTGTATAAGTGATGAGGCGCTTTTCGCAATATCGAAAATATGCTCATTCCAGTGCATATTTTGATTCACTCGCATCCCGAGAATGTTCAAGTCTTTGAGTCGCTGACTAACTTCATTTTGAAGCCGGAGAATTGGTTCGAATGTTGTTACCTTGTTACTAACAAGACAGCTTTGAGTTTTTGAAGTATTAAACTCGACTCTGTTTGCTCTACCCTAATCGACAATTTTTGCTAGGTCGTGATTGAGTGCACCAGCCATCATTGTTCTTTTGGAGTTGACTGCTGAAGCTGTAGCATTATTTGTTTTAAGAAAATCATATGATGCTACTAGAGTGCTGTCATCGGCAAAACTATGGATTGGATTGAAAGTTAATTTGAGAAGGTCATTAATGAAAATGAGAAATAGGGTGGGTGAAAGGACAGAGCCTTGTGGAACACCAGCATTGATTTGAAGTTGGTCGGAAAAACTACCGTCAACTGAAACTATGATAGATCGATTTAAGAGAAAGCTTTCAATCCATTTAGAAAAGGTTGGACCGAGGCCTACAGCATTGCATTTTGCTATAAGAGCAAAATGCCAGACTTGATCAAAAGCCTTAGATATATCCAGAGCTACAACAGCAGCTTCACCAGATTGATGAAGACTGGTGTTAAGCTTTTCGCAGAGGCATGTCATGAGATCACCAATGGAACGCTGAGCTCGAAAGCCGTATTGACTATCATGAATTATACCTCTACTATCAAGATATTTCTTCAACTTTTGATTGATATAATAAGAATGTACGATTAATTGGTAATGGACTATTATTTTGTAGTTTTTATTTTTTATATTGACTTTTGGAGCTTTCAGACTTCACATTAAGTAACATAGAAGTTTTTTTTTAACCCTCCCAAGGTATTTGTATGAGGACAAATTTTTAAAGTCTTTTAAACTAATTTTATGCTGTATTTGTAAAGATATTAACATATTTTATGTCAAAACTATATAATCAAATATTGGCGCGCAATTTTGAAATTTGTTTATTTGAAAGACAGCATTCCTTTATTTCAATTGTTTTCTAAAATCAGCGTTCACAGTATTTATAACATTTTTTTTTATATAATAGATAAATACAAGTTTAAATTAAAAAAAAAAAAATAAATAAATTGGTAACTTTCATTATAACAGAGTTTTAAAATATGTGCCTCATATGAGGACAAAATGTCTAATTGGAATAAAACAAATATGCAAATATTTGAATAACTTTTCGTTTTGTTACGATATTTTTAAACAGAAATGGTCAAAAAGCTTTCAAACATTCAAATTGTTGAAGCTTTAGAAGACTCAGAAGATGAATTTGAAGTTGACGAAGGGGAATGCTTCAAATTTAATGATAGTGAAGAAGATATGGACGATGAACATGAGGATCAAGAAGAAATTATAGCTACTTTAGATATAGAAAATCCGAAAGAGATAGGCCAAATTGATTTAAATAACGGAACTATTGTAGAAAATTCTAGATCGATATGGTTCGCAAAAAAACACAATGAGGGATGTACTACTCAATTTTTAGGGAAAAAAGTAATTAAAGCTACTGGAATTACACCACTAGAGTATTTTCTGCAGTTGTTTGACATGGAAATGCTTGTCGACATTGTAACAGAGTCCAATCGTTATGCCTTGGAAAAAGGATATAAACTTAAACTAGAGCTTGGAGAGCTTCAGGTATTTTTAATGTATTGGGATGTATTATATGTATTGGGATGTATAATTCGAATGTATTGGGATCGAAGTAGTTGACTAGCAATCGATTCAATAATAAATGCTATGGGACTTCGACGTTTTGAAAAGATAAGATCATATTTACATTTTACTGATATTCCTGTTGATAATAAAGATAAAAGTAGATACTTTTAAAACACAAAATAAACTACCTTAATAAATAATTATATATTTCTATAGCTTAATATTTGAAAATAAATAAAATAAATATTTTTTCAGCAATCAAAATCAAACCTATTATTGATCGATTAAATAGAAATTTCCAATTGACTTATGATCCTTCTGAATATTTGTCAATAGATGAAATGATGACAAATTTAAGGGTAGATCTTTAAAAAACTATCTTCGAAAAAAGCCAAAAAAATGGGGTTTCAAAGTTTGATGTTTTGCGGGCACAGATGATTTTATACATAAATTTGCGCTATATCAGGGTGCTGAATCAGGGTGGTATCTGATCCTCTAATTGTTGGTATTAATAAATGTGGAAATGTCCTCATACACCTTTGCTGTGATATTTTGAACAAGAATCACAAAATTTATACTAACCTGTCCCAAAAAGAACTTGTGTCAGTGACTCAATACGTCTAACTAACAGAAATCATTGGCCTCGTCGATCTATGAAAAATTACGCTAGACGACGCCGTTTAAAGCCTTATATTAGGAAAATCAGATTTGTTTGCTCAGGTTGCAATATGGTTCCACTGTGTCCAGAATATTTCGAACCTTCCATACCACTCAAAACAATTAAATCTACTAGTCATTTTTGGTGTAATATTATTTTTATAATATGTAGATACTTTTCCACTCATTAATATTTAAATTTTTTAATTTTTTTTTTTATAGCAATTGAATTGCTTTCTTTTATTTTTTTTTTCTTATATATTTAATTATTTTGTTATTTATTAAATAATTGAATTAAGTCTGAATAATGCAAAAAAAAAAAAAAAAATTAAAAAACGAATCTATTATTTTTACAAAATTTTAAAACGCACACCTTGCATAAAAAAGCATCCTTTTACACATTTTGTCCTCATATGAGGACAAGTTATTACAGATTACCTGTACAGGTAAAAATATAAAGTGCACATTTTTCTACTTAATTTGAGGTCGCTGATGACGAAAATCAACATTAAAAAATTACACAGCACAGTAGAAATGATACTTGCCCTGGGAGGGTTAATAATTTATTAAATATTTAAATAATAATTTATAATAACAATTTTTTAATAATAAAAATGTTTGAATAATAACTGATTAGTATTATAGAATTATTTAAAACATCAATGGAATCTTGTATTACAGTTGTATACGTGCCTACTGAAAATCCAAAATATTGTAAAGAGTATGAGAAATTAAAAAAAAGCAATGAGCTGAAACAGAAAGTGGAGATGAAGAAAAATATTTTTAGTCAATAATAGTGTGATGCTTTTTAAAATATTTATATACATTTGACTGTATATATATTTATTTATTTATTTCATTTATTCTGCTTGCTACATATAAGACGATTAGTCTTTTAAGCATGTAACTAGAATTCATAATTTAAAACTAACAAAACTAAACATATTAGAAAATAACAATGAAAAATGTTAAAATGAAAGACATTTAATTATCTTATATATTTTATTCGGCGAGTTTAATTAGTTTGACTATGTTCGGTGGATTTAGACTAAATTGTCCAGCAAGTATAATTTTAATCACTCGTGCCTTCCAAAATATATTCAAAATTTTCACAACTTTAGATACAAAATTTTATTAATTTAAAAATAAATATATTAAATTGTTGTCTATCCATGTTATCAACAACAATGTTTTGATGATATCCTCTCTAGAACATAAATTGAATAGATAGCACAAACAAATAATCCATCGTTTCAACTTATGTAGTAAAAGTCTCAATGGAGCAGTCAAAATGTATACCAACATAAAAATTATTAAATTAAAAATGGCAAACCTTGTAAACCTGATTTAAAATATTATATTTTGTGAAAATTTATTGCATTATGACTGTTTTACCAATAGGACTATTATACTATTTTTGTCTTTGGTGAGGATTCTCATATTTATTCAAATAATTCAACTTACATTTTGACGTAAAATCTTCTTAAAATGTGGTAACCCTGCATAATAAATTTTAATTTTATAAATGTAGAGGTTTACACTACAAAATAGGTATTAACTGTAAATTCGAACCCTTAGTTTGAAAACAATTTTTAAAAAATAAAACTTTAAAATATCTACAGTTATCTTTTGGTTGGACTGTATTGTATTTACGTTTGAAAATAAAATTTAAAGAATTTAAAAACGAATTTTGGCGCTTCATGTAATAATTTTTTCTTTTGATAGATTTTTCAAAAAAAATATTTTATTTCTTTTCACATTTTTTTCATAATAAAAAATTGCATTCACGTATCTAATTTCTCATTTTCTTATTTTGACCATAATAAAAATAAAAATAAAACCAAAAATGGAAGACAACAAATGCAAATATAGGAAAAACTGAATTTCTATTTTTATCACATTTCCCATAATCTCAATAATAATAATTTATCTTTATCTTCATCTTTATCTGTAAATTATAAATTCATTTTATTGTTTTTTTTTTTGTTTTTATTGTTTCTCTCTTAATATTTTGGTAATATATTTATATTGAAAAAAATTGACTCTAAACCAGCCCCAAAACATAATTCTTTAACATATAATAAAGATACTGTGGCTAAAATCAAATTTTTTATATTGTAGAATGGTTTTTAGTTGCACAGTGGGTCAGAATTTGATCAAATTGGGTAAAATGCAAGTCATTTTGTTTTTTTATTTTGTTTAATATGATGTTTACTTAATAAAATGTTGTCAAATTTACATAATGAAAGACATTTGTAACAAATTTCAAAGCATTAAAGAGTTGTAAAGTACAGAATTGTCTCTGATCAAAAACTCTTTCAGCTGTTGCGGAAAATGGAATAGAGATATGCACATTGCACCGTTACATCTCCCAATGTTTCAATATCTAAATACGATGGGTACAATTTTACTGTAATTATTTACTGAAGGGTTAATTTATAATGTCCGAATTCAATGGGTATAGCTTATTTGCTTAAAGGTACCTTACCATAAACTCCGATCCGGGTAGAAGGATTTGCCGGAATCTAGTATCGATTACTCAATTATTGTGACAAAACATTCGTTGTCATATTTTCTGATAATGTATCAAATGGCAACAATGAAGAATGTCCTGAAAACAATAAATCAGAGATCCCTAAATATCCAGATATAATGATTGTATTGCTGCCGGTAATTAGTTTTGTTTGTGGCTGTGGCGAATAATAATCACACAATAAGATAAAAAATGTACATTTATGTACATAAATCCATGTTTACAGATTGATATAAGAATGAAAATTAAAAGAAAAACCACAAGCTTAATAAGACAATATGGCAATGTGGAATTCGAAATCATCACTAATTTTTTAAGTATCGTAAATTGATGGAATCCCTTCTTAGGCATCATCTGTAGTCTATTTGTAATCTAAATAGAATTATCCACACTTTCTCAATTGCCAAATTGCAATTGGTTGAATTGAATGTTGTTTGTAAGGTCCAAACGTAGAGTGTCCTAATTTTCACTTGAATATAAAAGTTAAATCTATGTTAAATCAAAATTTTGAATGCGGTAGTATACTGCCAGACCCTTACCCTATTTAAATTCTAATTTATTCAATTAGTTTTGCAATATACGAATGAAAACAATATGTAAATTATAGACCTATATTTTGAAACCATCACCCAACATGTCTTTTGCATGTTCAGATTCATCTCTGCTTTTACGTATTGAGCGTATTGCAGTTCAAAAATCCAAGAGTGTTTAATTTACAAATTAGTCAATGAAGCATGTTACATTTACAGTTGCTGTAATGAGCAGTAATGAGAGCTACCTACTCTGTAATGAGCTGTAATGAGCTGTAATGAGCTGTAATTAGAGCTACCTACATCATTAGGAACATTACAATGAAATTCAAACAATATAAGTGTTTTAAATCTGAAAATAGAGTTGATCGACTTGGCTCGTCTTCTGTTAATACTTCTGTTGTTGTCCAATAAAATTTTTTGCTTCCTTTTTCATTTAATATAACATTATAGAATCACCACTTTTTATTTAGACTTAGATTCATTAGGATTATATATAATAAGGCTGTCTTGCTGAATTCAGCACCACTGTATTGTAATATAGTGATTGATACAAGTTTTGGATACTACACACCACAACAGAAAAAAATAAATAATTGCAAATGAAATAATTTAGAAAAACAAAACACATACATAACATAAAATTTGAAAAACTTCAACTGCATCATAAATTATTTATTTCTGTTTGTTGTTATTGTTGTTGTTTTTTTTATCATATTTAAGTTATTCGATTATTTGACCCTCTACCACTTTTTAAGCCCTCAGTTTTGTAATATAATTTTTTCTTTGTTTGTTTTTTGTACTTTCAAAGAGGGCAACAAGCCAACAACAAAATAAAAAAAAAAAATTGCCAAAAAATTCACTTTTAATGGTAATGCAGAAGAATTCTAAATATTTGTGATATTTTTTTTTTTTGCTTTTTATTTGTTTCTTTTTTGCGCTCCCATGTTATTAAATAACGATATATTATTATTATGGTTATTGTTTTTGTTGTTATTGTTGTTGTTGCTATTATTGTTTTTCAGTTGTTTTAAGAAACAATAATCGAAATCGTGTACTAGACCCTCATGTTTATATGATGGGTATCTTATATCGAAAGTATGTAATATTATTATGGTACACGAGACACGTTCAAAATTATAAACTGCGCCCTCATCTTTTTTTTTTACTTTGATTTTTTTATTTTTTTTTTTGAGGGAAACTTTTGTTTTAAAATATTACTTACATATTTTTTTTATCGTTTAATATATTTATTTATTTATATATGAATGTGTACGTTCTCATTTTATTTTTATTTTTATTCTTTATTTGTATTCAATACATGCAATTCAATTGTTTCTACAGTTAAGTTTTTTGAAAATTGGAAAAAATTATTATTTTAGTTTTTGTTGTTGTTTTATATTTTTCATTTTGAATCCTGGATTTTTTTGTTTTTTTTTTTTTTTTTTTTGTTTTTTTGTTTTTGACATTCAATGGACCATTCATTTTCTGGAAGAAAAAAAAAATAAGACAATAATAGTAATAACAATAACTGCATATCTTTTATATTTAGTATCAGTTCCCATGCTATTTCAAATGAAATGGATAGAAATATGGTTGATCCTGATAACTTAAGGATATTGGTTGTGGCATTAATTCTTTATTGCTTTTTTAGTTATTAATTATTAACTGGTATACGCCAGCTCTTCGAAATTTGAAGAAGTTTGATAAAAAATTGTACTCAATTTCATTATGAATTGATTTATCTTAGACAACAACCAAATAATAATGTAGTAATTTGTTTGAAACAAATTAATTTTATTTATTTTTTATTCTGGAGGAAAAAAAAAATAAACTTTACATTGATGACTTGCAGTAATTTGATAAAGTAATATTTTTGAATGTTAAGATGTATGTGCATACATGGGGTGAAAATTTAAATTGAAATTTTTATTTTGCTACGTCTCCGGTTGTAAAATGGTTCAGATAACCTTCTTTTTTGCAATTTACAAATTAAATATAATTATTTCTAATTACTGTCGTTGAAAATATTCAACGAAGATTTTGAACAAAATTTTTGAACGTTTTCAATGACATAAACCCTGAAATGCTTCATTGACAATTTCCATTCCTGTATTCTGTATTCCGTAAAAATAAATAGAAAATATTTTGGACTCTGCTATGCAATGTTTAAATTTGCCTAAAAACTATTATAAAACAAAATTAACCATTTTCAAAACAAAACGATAACATGACTATGCGATGTACTGAAGTAAAATTAACGAAGTCACCGGAATAATAGAGCTGCATCCTCATTCATAGAAATAGACAACATCAATTCATAATTACACTGCTGAGATCATTCAATGTTTGTCTAGCAAGAATAGAAAAACTAAAATATTTAATTCGTTTCGAGACTGTCTGAGACGATTTTAGTTGACACATCACAACGATTATGGTGTATGAAGTAAGATTCAAATTATAATAAAAAGTTAATGTTATATTACCTCGCAGCCTCACGCTAATATATTAGCATTGCATATTGATTCATTTGATAAGATATTGAAAATAACTATATTTCAGTTCAGATACACATCTGGGACATGTGTATAGCATTATTTAGTGTATACTCAATATCACAGAACTATTTGTTTGAAATTAACTAGCTTAAGCATGTTTAACGATGCTAACCTAAACCTTTTATAAAATGATTGGACTCAATGTATCGGATTGGATTGGAAATATTGGATTCATTTATTAAAATTTTGATTTTGTATTCATATTGTACATATATTTTTTTTTTATTGTAAATTTGTAAGGTCCTAATACATATGGTATAGATGAAGATAAATATGTACATTGGAAGCTCAACGAAACATTTTTTGTATTCTGTATTTGTTTACAACATCTATCTATCCGGCTAACCTCTTCAATTGTGACTATTTTCTTTGTTGGCTACTTGCTTCGCCTAAGACTGTTGTTCTCCATGCTTTTTGCGGCCTTTCGATGCTTCTTTTTAATACATTTTCTTTTGTTCAAAAACAGATCAAAGTTTATTCGCCATTCTAGTGATTCATATCATCACTTACATGGATGTATCTTGGATGTACAAAAATAAATTCCATAAATAAATTCTTTCATTCATAACTCTTTTCCAAAACTGAAAATATCGAATTGTGATATGGTTAATACGCATTAAAACAAAAAATTGATAATTGACTAATTTGTAGATTAAATACTTCTGATTTTTTAACTGTGATACACTTCATACCACCCAAACCCAATATAAATAGAATATTAAGTTTATAATATCTATCAGATATAAGATTTGTGTATAAATAGATACAAAAAAAAAAAAAAATTTGTTTTTATTTTTTGTTTTGTAAAATAAACTTATATATACATGTACACATATGGACATATTTTGTATTAAGGATACTATAAAATTATATCCATATGTATTTTTAATAACCTTACAAGAAAACGAAAATAAAAAATAAAAACAAAAAAAAAACAAAAAATTACAAAAAAGGAAAGCTTCTTTGATATTTTTTTCTTTTTGCTCTACAAAAACAAAAAACTAAATTGAAGGCCAACAATGAAATCCCAGGATTCAATATAGCAATATATGTATATATAGATCTATATGTATATAAGATATACAAAAGAAGTTCTTAGGATTTCAACATCTTTTTGATCCAAAATTTTTTTTGTGTTTCTTTTCTAATTTCTTTTTTTTTTAGAAAATTTTGTATTTTTATTTTTTTATTTTTGTTTCAATAACAACATAAAAGGACTTTCCTTTTTTGTTTTTATAATCATTTTTGATTATTATTTTTATTTTTCTATCTTGACATTCAGCAATATTTATCTTTCAATAGAAAATAAAAATTATTTTTCTTATTAAAATAATATGAGGTTTTCACTTGATATTTTTTTTGACATGATTTGTATATTAATAATTCTGGACATATTGTTGTGAAATTTTATTTAAATAAACTCATTTTAAAAATGTAGAAAATTTTAAATTCTATTGTATTGGTATAGATAGGTAGGTAGTGTCTGTCAGTGTGTCATGAACCAGTTAGACCACTTAAATATGTTGTAGTACCAGGATTTCAAATTTCGCAATAGGATTTCATTGAATTAAATCAATAAAAAATGTAATTCTAGAGCAGTGCAGACTGTTAACTATTGCCATTATAATTTGTTTTTATGAATGAAAATATATTTTCTTCAGAATGGATGTGATCAAATTTATAATAATGTAAAATTTATTTTATTAATAGTGAGCCGATGATTAAACAAAACGTATTTAGAGTTCACTCTAACTTGGATACAAAATTAAAATTTCATAAATTTTTGACAAACTAGTTTACATAATATGACCCACTTAATTTTTAGCTAAATATTTTTCTAATCCGAAAAGCAGATCAGAATAACGTTTTTTTTTTTTTGTACAAAATTAACTCGATATGTAATTTTTGTTTTATAAATTTAGCAATAAAAATATATTTACTTGTTAAAATGTTGATAGGTTCGTCAAAATAAGTCCCAAATATATCAAAATATTTTACATATTGTTCCAAATTTAAGAATTTATCTAGGTAGTAATGGCTGCTAAAGAAAAACTGACACCTTTAGACCATTGTGGTGGTGATAATGTTTTACCTTATAGTGAAGACATAAATATTAAATTTCATTACTTCAACACTGTTCAAGTCCAGTGTGAAATTTAAATCTTTAGCCTCAACAAATTTTCTTTTAGCCTCATAGGCATAATTAACTTTTATTTTATTAACTTTTAACATTTTATTTCTTTGCTTGTGTAGGTTATCATCAGAATTCAGATTTTCCCTATAACGACAAGTATTTATTAAGAACTTGTTTTATATATTTATTAAGAAAACTGACAGCTGTCATATTATGTGTGAATAATAAAAAGAAAATGTCTATCTAAATTTCATGTTTTTTATTTAATTAAATATTTTATTTCTATGAAAAATGTTAACAATTTTTAAATAAAATTATTATATTTTGATATTAAGGTATTAAAAAAAAAAAAAACAATTTTTGACATTTTATTAATTAAAATGACATTTCGTTATTTCTATATCAAATATGTTTTTTATGAAAATTTGAAGATTATTAAAAATTTAAAAAAAAATTTAATTGTAGCTATATTTTGGAAA
This sequence comes from Argyra leucocephala, assembly GCA_963942445.1. Lineage (NCBI taxonomy): Eukaryota > Metazoa > Arthropoda > Insecta > Diptera > Dolichopodidae > Argyra > Argyra leucocephala. The sequence goes on along the minus strand of OZ012681.1, from coordinate 3,899,800 downwards.
AAAATTTATAACAAAAATAAAAAATTAATTTAATTGTTTCAATTGAGTTTTAATTTTTTACATTATTATATTGTCAATTCACTTTTTAGTTTTGAAAATGACAGTTAATTAAATTCTTATATTCATCCATAATATTATTTTTTCTTGTTGAATAATAATATTTTCTATATACTAACATATTTTTAGAGTGCATCCAAATTGAAATCTGTTATGTTGTAATATTCTATGTTTATTTTATTTCCTCCCATATATCGTTTTTGTGTTCTCTTTACCAATTTGCCATAGCAACAATAAACAAATTGAAATTTATTGTTATTGCATTCTGATGCTATTTTTGATGATTTCAGAATCATCAATTTTTCAAGTTTGTTTTACATTTTTTGAAAAAAAATTTATATTTTTTTTTGCTTGACATTTAAAATATGTTAAATAAAAAGAAACAATCTACAGAACTTCCTTTTAACATCCTTTTTGGTATTTGATATGATATCAGTGTCTTGTAGTACAATGGTAAAAAAATGGTTTTTTTTTGGTTTTTTGTCAATTACATTTCAGAGCACCTCTGTTTTGCTACTTTGAGAATGACAACAAAGTGACAATAATAATAAAACTTGTTGTTTTTTACTTTTTGTAGGTACTAGAAAATAGTAGTTGTGCATTATAGAGTTAAATTTCAAATAAAAAAATTCAAATTTTAAATTTAAAAATAGTTATAAGGGAAAACAATGACGATGATGGCATCTCAAGTGTAATTTAAATATTTTAAATTTAAAATATAAAATTTTTTTTTATGTCAGTATAGGTAAGGTAAGGTACAATCGAATTTAATCCTTTCGGAATAATTTTTTTTTTTATAGTATTTATACTCCATTTTATACACAATAATATTCAAATATTCAAGAATATTATTAAAACAAAAAAAAAAAAAAAAAATAAACAGGAAATTTCGAAGTCAATTGCTAGAAGAAATATTTTTAAATTAAAAAAAAAAAAAAAAAATTATTTCGTAATAAAATTCTATTTACAATTCTGGTACAATTCAGTGGTTAAAAATATTAAAGGATAATTTGAAAAAAATTCATTTTATGTAGGTATTGGAGTTAAGTAAAAAAAAAAGAAGAATAAAAATAGAAAACTAATATTAAAGAAGTTTTTCTTACAGAAGATAATATTCAAATACAAAATTTAAAAATATTTCAAAATTGGAAAATTTAAAGTTAAAATTAAAAAAATTTTAATATTAAGTTTTTGCAAAAAGTTCGAATTATTTTATTTGAATTATTAAAATTAAAATTCTTGATCAGTACAAAATTTTAATGCCAGTTTAAATTTTTTTCATTTCAGGTGAGTGTATATGATAAAAACATGTACAGCTACAACATTTATTTGGGCTCATAAAGAAGGAACTGTAATTGCTGAAATTTCTGAAAATTCTATTTTTCAAATACATGAATTCGGAATAATTCCGAAAATTTAAATTTGGTTTTTTATATTTAAATTTAATTTAACAACAAAATAAATACAATAAATTTACCTGAAGTTAAAAGTTGTTCATAATTAAGAGTTTTTTTATGAAAGGCTCTATTACTGTCAGTAAGATTTTCGGACAAAAAAAGATCTTAGTTTTATTAAGAAAATCTCATAATGATCTATTTTTTTTTTTTTTTTTAATACGATCATATGTTTCATAAAAGCTTAAATTATGCTTGAAAATAAATAATTGTGACGGAATGAAATTTTAAATACATTTTAAGTCTATTGCAAAAAAGTTAGGTTAGGCCCACCTTTAAACTTATCATCACAATAAAATATGTTGTGTAGGTAATTACTGTCTAAAAAAGATGTAATTTTTTGCATCGCATCTTCTGAGATTTTATGGAAAAAAAATTACAAGAAAATTACAAACATTATTCCAGCACTGAAACGGATTTGAAATACAAACACGATATTGGCCAACTTTTTTGCAATAGAGTTGTAGGATTCAATTCCAAATAAATTTATAATTTAATTCAATAAATTTTCTAAATCAAAAATATTTTCTCAAATAATATAGTTAAAATATTTAATTTCAATTGTATTCAAAATCGGAATAATTCCGAAAAATTAAGTATAGAAAATAATATAATTATAATATTTAATTTCAAATATATTAAAATTCGGAATAATTCCGAATAATTAAGTATAGAAAAAAAAATACCGATTATATAAATTCTGAAAAGTTAATTTAAAAAAATTGTTAATATAAAATAGCTAATATTAAAAATTCCAATTCAATGATAATTTGACAACACTTATGATCCAAAAATTAATTTAACTAGTAAAAATACAATTTCTATAATAATAGAATTCGGAATCATTCGGAACCAGTAAATGATTAAGATAATTAAAGATGTCGATTCAATGATAATTTGACAAAATGTACTGCAAAAAATTAATTTGGGTAGTGAAAACTTACAGATTTTGCTATATAATAGAATTCGGAATCATTCGGAATTAATAAATGGTTTATTCGACTATATTATATATATATAAAAAGCTGATGTACATAATGAAGATATATTTTTTTATATGTATTTTCCGAATACTTGAATTCGGAATCATTCCGAAAATTTTAATTCGATTTTTTATATTTAAATTTAATTTAACCATAAAATAAATACAATAATTTCTGGTTTCTAATTAAAATTTAAAATATTTTATAAACTATGATAGATGAAAAAATATTTAATATAAAATATTTCTGATTAAATTTATTTACTTTTAGATTAAGTCCGAAAATAACAGTATGACTCAATTATTCTTTCATCATGCATGCATGCATGACTAAATAACCATCGTTCACAAAAACCATTATTTTAAATTTTATGCTAGTAATAAAATATTTTGCTGTCGGAGTAACTCCAAAAATTATACCATATTTATTTATTTCAGCGATTTATGCCTAAAGAGATAATTTTCATAAGAAGGCAATATAATGTACGAATTATAGAATTTGTGACTTATATATATACAAATTATATACAAATTATAATGTTTTTAATTTATTGTTTACAAAAAAAAATTTTCCAAGTTAAGTAGCAAGTGAACCAAAAGCAGAAAAACTTAACTTTATACAACTTAAATAGAATTTAATTTGAAAAATTATACTTAAAATCAAATCACATAGAAATTATCATATTAATAGAGAAGAGAAATTACATTAATTTTAAGTAGGGTAGGGGAAAATGTCGAAGAACCACTACATATAAAATTGATAGATATGAAATATAAATATAAACAATAAAAAAAAAAAATAAACTACAAATGATCCTCAACAACAGCAGCGTTCTGAAGAAAGAACTGAGGTGAAAAAACCATAATGACCAAAATAATTTATTTTCAACCTTTTAAACTTTCATTATATTTAAATTAATTCTCTATTTTAATATCTCATATATAATTATATTCAATCCTAATCTTTATTAAAAATTACAAAAAAAAAAAAAAAACAGTTATGGTATCCCTTTTATTCAACTTTATTGTTTGCTGCTGTTTTTCTGTTTTTTCTAGATAAATTCAAAATCCTACCTAATATTCTACTGTTATAGAGCAAAAAAAAAACAAAAAAACGTAATCCTTTAACACAATTATTATTCGAAAACTTAACTTGAATAAAATTCACGTTTTGTTGAAATTTAATTTTTCACATCCTTTTTTCTAAAATCAAACAAAACGACATAAAACAAAACAAAAAAAACAAAAAAATAAAACCGAAACAAAAAAACAAAAAATCAAACAGGACACTAATAACTTTTCAGTTTAATTAGTTGGAAAAAAAAAACAAAACAAAAAAAAAAATCTTAATAACATGTCCTACATGTTAGTTAAAAATCCTTAATGGTAAAATTCAATTAAAATTAATGTACCTTTTCTCATCATCATCATCATCATCAGCATCATCAATATCATCATCAATACAATCATATACTTGTGTACTCTTATGAATATACATAATATTATGTATGGAGAGTGTACTAATTTTAACTCTGTACATATCCTTTCATATCTTAGTACAACCAGATCCTAATATTCCTACATTATAATATTTTAGAATCAGGATAAGTACATAATCAAATATTATATTATCCCTTATCAAAATTAAAAATCGTGCGATGAATATGAGTATGTATGTTTGTGTTGTTTCTTCTTTATATCCTTTTTTTTATTTTGTTTTATTTTTTTGTATTTTATATTTTTGTGCCTTATTCCCTTTTTAATATGGAAACCACATTTGAAAGGTTTTCCGAATTCAATTTCCTTCATCACGAAAATTTTTTTTTTGATTTTTGTTTTTTTTTTTTTTAATTTTTTTTTTATCATTGTCAGCTGCTTTCAACTTTCATATACGAGTATTATAAATACGTTATGTGTGTAGGCTTGAAATTACGAGAATTATTCGAAAATTAGACATTTTTGTAGTGACTTATAGATATAGGCATACAATTAGATCGTATGTATAACAATTTTTTTTCTAGCGTATATTTTGAAAATCTAAATCGATAACTTTAGTGAGAGAGAAACTTAACAAATTGAGAATATCTAATTTTTTTTTAATTCTACTAACTATCATCACTTTGAACTATACATTTTAAATATATGTCATTCAAATTTTTGAATATCGTAACTACAATGTGATCTGGCTCGAATTTTCACGGTCTATGGAAGCTAAATGTCATTACAGAGATATTTGACAATTAGAAAAGAGAGCTCTACGAAGACTTGTCAAACTTGTTTTTGTGCTGTATAAATATGTCATAGAGTGTATAATGAATTTTTGACAGTAGTAAATGTCCTGCCATTTGAAAATATAAATTTTTTGAAAAATAAATAACTAAAAATGTTTTTACACATAGTTTGAAAGACAAATTAACTTAAAAATTGATAAAAATTCTAAGAGAAGGAGAGAGAGAGCTTTTGCAAATAAAAATTAGTTTAGTACGGCAGCTTCAACCTTCCTCAATGCTATTGTCATAATTCACATTTCAATAAATACACATCGTATTTATTGAAATGTGAATTATGACAATAGCATTGAGGAAGGTTGAAGAAGAGGAAGGTTGAGGAAGGTTCGTACAGAACTGTTTTATAGTATTCTTTGGCTATGTTAAAAACTAGTCGTTAATGTTTTCTAAGCTGTTAAGTATAAGATGTTAACAACATAATTAGCTAGCACATTAGGCAATCAAATTTTTGAAATTCAAAGATATACCGCGATTATTGGTCTAATAGTTTTTTTTTAATTCAAAATCCACCTTGCTCATGGATAGGCAAACCAATAATCGAATACAATCTAACAACTTGAATATAATTTGGGATTAAAAAAAAAATTGTATTTTCTCATAAAAACCAAAATTTTTGATCAACCTGTCCTCGTAAAAACTTATATACGTTACGTATGTATGTATGAGTGTGAAACATATTTTTTTAATTTTGTTTTTGATTTTTAATTTTATGGTTTGTTTGCATACCCGTCACAAAATATTTAAAGAAATCATTTGTATAAATCTCTCTGTACCTATATACAAACATAATCCAAAACACATACACCGTACACATTTTTATTGTATTTAAATGAAATTTTTGTTAATAATAAGAAAAGAAAACTAGAACAACACCAACAACAACAATAATAACAATATTGTTATATTTTTGGTAATTCCTTGAATACGAAAATGCGTGTGTCAAAACATCATCATTTTTATCAAAAAAGTAAAAAAAAAAAAAACAAAAAAAAAAAGAAAAGTCAATAACCAAAATGAAAACGTAAAATAAAATAAAATAAAAAAAAAAAATTTCCACCAGTCTGAAGTATAGGATTTCTTTTATTTCGATGTCGTTTGCAAGAGGATAATAAGTGCACGTGATTTGCAAAGATGAAAATATTTCAAAATGTGTGTGTGTGTGTGTGTTCGTACACAAAACGAATGTTTTATTGAAAGGAACCTCTCTAAATAATATTTTATTTTTTTTTTTATTATTCTTCTTATCACACCATTTGGTGTTGGAATTTTATGAGCCGTGAAAACCATTATTCATAATATGAAACCGAGAGAAATCCCCACACAAACGCAAATATAACACACACACACACACACACATACAAAATAATAATATTTAAATAATTTTAAAAGAATATGCGTTCCCAAACGAAGAAGCGTGTGCAAATTTACCGCGTTTTTATTAAAAATCTTTTCATTTGTTTTGTTGTTTTTGTTGTCATTTTATTTTTAATAATAATTTTTATTTGGCCTCTTTAAAAACAGCAAAAACATAAGATTTCAGTATTTTTTTTATTTAATTTTTTTGTTTATGGTTGTTTATGGCTGTGACCCCATCTCTATCCCTCCAAATTTAACTTTCAACTTCCTTGATAAACAAACAGGAAATAAAAAAATATGATAAAAGAGCATCGTCATAATTTTTCGATATTAAAAAAAAAAACACAGAAAGTATAATTACATAAATCGAAAACAAAGCAAAAATTTCATAAGTAAACGAGTGGTGAAAACCCCAAAACCATCAAACCCACAGTCTGAAAAGCAAAAAAAAAAAAAAAATTTTTGAAAGCTAAAAAGAAATATTCCATTTATTTTATCTTTATTAGTTTTCTTCCATTAGACCATTTTACTCCTTCTTTTTAATTTAAAAATTACGGAAACAGAGACCTTTCTTGTAAGTATTTTTTTTTGCAGGGTAGGTAGGGTGATTATTGGAAAATTTCATTTTAACGTAATAAAATCTTAAGATTTGAATCTGAAAAAAAAAAAAAAACAAAAATAAAAATAAAAAACAAAATGAATAAACAGCAACAACATCAAAAAAATAAAATTAAAAATTGGAATCATTATTATTTTTCGACCTTTTTTCTCAATAAATAGGTTTATGTCTTTGCTATTTATTGTTGTTTTTTTTTTTAATTTTTTTTGCTTCTTTTTTATATTAAATTCAAGTTGCTCATTTGTATTTATTCTATTCCCTGTTGATTTTAAAAATATTTGTATAAACGAAATGAATAAAATTGCATAACGATTTTGTATATTTTGGATTTGAGAGGGTGTGCAGAAAGTACGTAGAATCATATTGAAAATAATATTGATCAAAATTTTATTAATACATGCAAATTAAATTATATTTGTGAATCTTACAATATTAGTAATTTTATTGCGTATACCAAATGTCTCCCAAAATTGATGAATGGGATGGAATCTTCATTTGTATAGTACCTACAACTTGTCTACTGGTGGTGGCTTTCAAAATTGTATTTATGACAATATGAAAACTGATAATGTATTTTTAACGAAATGTTTGTTTAAAAGCGTCATCTTCTGACTAGACCATGACTGAAAGTGACATACTTTTTTATAGCCTATGTTTGAGAAATTGGAAAACAGTATCTGTAACCGTTTTACTTCAATATTGACAGATGCGTTAAATGGGTGTAAAAGTTTGATGATATAACTTAGAGGTGATGGAACAATTTTAACTGAATAACTAGCAATATTTGAAAAATAGTTGATATTATATTATGTTTTAACACCGTCATCAGGGGATTTAAAATATCGGTAAAGTAAGAATAGAAAGCAAATACACGGACATGTACAAGATCGAAATTAGGTATATTCAATCTATTATTGCAGTCTTTTATTACTATCGAAATAACTATATGAAATACACTGTGCGATTTAATTCACAACGATCGCTTGCTATGAATTTGTTATGTGTCAATCTCATATTTAATAACGGTATTGAAGAAAAAGGGTATGTTTTCATTGATATATTCTACATTGATTAATAAAAATTGATTTACAATACAATACAATTTATTGTTGCAGTCTTCTAATGCTACCGAAATGAGGGAATAAGATATGCACTAAGCGATTGAATTCGCAGTAATCGGCTGTTATGATTATTGATGAAACATTTAATAGCTGTATTGAAGAAAAAGAGTATTTTTCATTTGATATATTTTAATGATCTGGTAACAACTTAAAACAAAATGGAGCTATTCTATTTAAGTAGGCTTTGTTCCTGACAATGGCAGTAGTTTTCCACATTTAATGAGTTTATAAGCCAGTAATTTGTTAAAATAAATACTCAAATTATTGTAGATATTGTAGTATAAGCCTGTAGTACCGTACTTAATTAAGCACGAAAAGATGATTCTACCTAAATTACTGTCACGAACATAAAAAAAAATATATTGATTAATAAGCATTGACTTCATATGTAGTTTTGTATTTATTTCGTTTCCGGTTTTCATTTAAACTTCATTCTACTGTAGGGATATTACATTTTTAAAAAACCCGTCAGCCTTTTTTCGTAGCGTTGGTAGTTACTGTAACCAGCAGACAAAATTTTAACTTGAGCATATCTCCCACGTAACATTTTATTGTTATAAAAACAAAATTAGTGCTATAAGACTCCTATATGACTCCCAATAAGCATTAAAGGTGATATAATGATGTTTTTATGGCAATAATGTGATTAATGTTGCTATAAGAATGTTGTTATAGCAATTATTGCGGGATTTGATATAATGGGATTTTCAGTAAGTGATACAGCAATGTTGTTATAAGTCTAAAAGTGCGTAATCATATAATAAGAGTTAAAGTGTTGTTATAAGAATAGAATTACTAAAATAGCAGCAGTAGTAGTGCTATTTTTGCCCTGTATTCCTATAATATACTAATATATAAACTCCATAAAATTATTATTTTAAAATAATACTCACTCTGGCATAACATAAATTATTTCAAAAGAACTTAATTTCAAAATAAAAACATATACACTAATATACATAATATGTATACTAATCCTATAACAATATTACAGCAATTGCTCCGGTGCCTTATAGTATTCTCCATTTTAGTGCTATAACGTATTTATAACATTTCTCAACAATTGGGGAGCACTCAATTTAACACTAATACTGCTATAAGAGTGCTTATAATAGTGTTATAAGAGTCCGCAAGGGACTTATAGTAATAAAATTATTACGTGGGTTGTTTTTCTTGTTAAATTTCACACTTCAAAACCGTTAGTTTTAGATCCGTAAGATCCGTTTAAAACCGTAAGATCCCAGTAAAAATTTATTTCAACCATAGTAAACGAAATATTTTTGCTATATAAGCTAATTTCTATTTAAAATTATTGCTATAAGTAGCTTTGTTGAAACACGTTTTTTCGTTCTCCAGCATAATAATACCAAAGAAAAATTAAATGATTCTAATTTTCAAGAGTACTAATAAAGTCCTGAAATATTGTTAAATATCACAAATAAAAATAAATTTTATATATCTATTAAAATCCTGGGTCTATGTTCAACAATAAAATTATATCACTTCCCGGTATGTCCTATTCTATAAATTAAACCCAATGAAAATTATTTTATTCTGAAATTATTTTTGAATTCATTAACAACTAATAAAAAAAACAAAACAATAATAACAACAAGAAAAAGATACCAAAAAGGTAATGACAAGGACTCTCAACATTTAAAATTCAATAAAATTTTCAATTCATGTTAAAAAAAAAAAACAAAAAAAAAAAAAAACCAAAACAAAAATTCCAAATTTCAATTTCCATAATTCGTATTTTTTTATTACATTTACATCTGTTGCCTGGTTATATTACCCAAAATTTCCAATGTTCATTTCAGTATTCTTTAAAATTTTTATTAAATTTGATGTTAAACAAACAGTTTTGTTTTTTTGCTGAATATTTTCAATATTCCAAAAAAACAAAAAATTAAATACAAAATTAAGGGCTTTAATAAAAGAACAAAAATTTGATTTTTTTTTTTCTATTTCCTTTCAAACTAAATAAAACCAAATCCCACAATCAATTTTCCTTCTAATTAAACTTAATTTGGTCACTCTACAATTATAATTACCTACTATTTTGTTGCTTATACGCATTTCAACTAAAAATTTTTGTTGTTGTTATTTCACAGAAAAAAAGGTAGTTATATCCACAATCCTATTTTGGCCTTTTTTTTTAAACTCTCCCAGCAACACATCGTTTCATTAACAAAAATATAATAAAAAGGAAAATTTTTTTTTTATTTGGATCAAACCTTCTCTCTTAGATTTGATCATTAAAGGAATCGCCTTTTGGCGACATGTTAATCAATATTGTTAACATTAACAAAAAAAAAAAAAACAACAAAATCAACACCAAAAAAACAAAAAAAAATATTTTTATTAGCCCAGAATGTGTTTCGCAATTATTTTCCTCACCAATTTTCCCATTTAATTTTCTCTTATTTTTTTTTTATTATTATTTTTATTATTTTTTTTTTTGTTATTTTTATTTTATTTTAGATTTTCTATTCATTTCTACATATTTATTTGCTTAGATTTCTGTATTTTTTTTTTCTTCTGTTTATTTGTATGAATGCATGTTTTTGTTTGTGTATGTGTGTGTATGTATATATATATATAAAATTCACTATTCAACGGATATTAAGGACAAGTGTTGTTCTTAATTACTTGAAGCCACAAGATTCTATCGGACATAGCCCCAAAAACAAAAAACATTTTTTTTTTTTTTTTTTAGTTGAGAATAATTGTATAACAATCCAGTAAAGACTAAAATAAAAAAAAAAACAAGAACAAGAACATAAAAAAAAAGTAAAACAAATTTCCCCAATTGAAACCGGAATGCAAAATAGAATAATCTAAAATAATCTCAATATAGGTATGTATAAAACCAGCTATATAAATATAAGTAGATACATAAATATATATATAAAACATTAGAGAGTCGGAATGGATTTCGGAAACTTATATTAGGTATACAAAAAAAAAAAAAACATAAAATGATTGTAGTACTTAATATGTCTATAGAAAAATTGTTATATTCATTTATACATACATTTAAATTATTATGTATATCTATATATATATATATATATATATATATAGAAAAGTCGTTAGAGAATTTTCTTGTTTTAGTTTTGTTTTTTAAATCTTGTTCTATACTATTTCGAAATAAATTCTCGATACACAAACATACACACATATTAATGCATACATAAATAAGAAAATAAAATTAAATAAACTTAATTCAAAATATTTATTGTTGTTAGAATTAGTTATTTTTAGTATTAATTTACTGTTATATTATTTTTTGTATGTCACCCACCCATCTACTACCACCAACACTGCATAGGTATATAGAGCTGGGACTTAATTATAATTTTGTAGTAGATATTATATACGAACAATATTCTTTGATTTATATTCTTAGATTCATAAAATGAAATTTATTGAAAATTAAGTCATACTGTGTTAACTTTTGTTTAATGAGAATGATACAGTTAAAAGGTGGTAAAATATGAGAAAAATATTTCTAAATCTAGTTCAAATACTTAATATCACTTCGAAATACATTCAAAATATTTCATACATTCAAAATATCATGGTTGTGAAATATTTGACAGATATGAACTGTCAAAATTAGTATTAGTGATCTGATTAGGGAAGCGTAGGATATAAGTGTATTTAGACGAACATTAGTTGATACTTTCACGTAACAGTTATGTATGAAATGACTCAAAACCATAATGTTGATGAGCTGATTGGAATAGCGCAGATTAGTGCAGTCAGCAAAATCAGTTGAAATACAGCCAAAATGGGATCGCAACAGAAGAAGAAGAACAATAAATCCATATTTTAAGCAAAGTTGCTATGTTTTACATTGAGGAAAGTTTTGTTTTGTATTTTGTTTTTTTTTTCCCTATCCCTCAAAGAGCATATTCGCTCATAGGTAGGTAGGTAGGTATATATATAAAACTTACTGAAAGTTGTAAGTTGACAAATTACGTGCAAATATGTGACGGAAATGCATTCAAATATGTGACAGAACTGACATTTGATTCAAAAATATAAACATTAACCTTCATATGTACACCAATAAATGCTTCCAGTGTTTCTCTGGTAGATCGTTTTGACAATACACCGGGTGTTCCAGAGCATGCGTATCAGCTTTTTAAGCCGGGATACGCCGTTGCCGTTATTTTATAATTCAAAAAAAAAATTATTTATTTAATCGAGGCTGCTCTATCGATTGGTAATATTTTCAATTTCCGAAAAGGACCGGAAAGAGGTTTTTCTAAGCTCAAAATTCGCCGTAATTGACATCTAGAGTTTTAAATGGGAAGAGGTACTTTTTTATGCAAACTCGGACTGTACGTCAAAAAATAAACTTTTGTAAATTTTTTTTTTTTTTTTTTTATATTAAACTACGTACCCAAAACTGAGAAAAAAAAATATTATATGAATAAAAAACTTATGTATAAAAATGGTTATAATTAATTTTATTAATTTTAAAGATAAATACTAAGAAAACAAAAAAAAAAAATCATTTAACATAAATTTCTTATTTTTTGTCTGTTCCGAATTTGCAATAAAACATACCCCTTCACATTTAAAAATCTCGATTTCGGTCAATTTCGGCCATTTTCGGGCTTAAAAAACTGTTCAAACAATTTGCTGTCCTTCCCGGAGGTTGAAAATCGATCATCAATCGATAGAGCACCCTCGATTTAGTTAATAAATTTATATCATGGCTCATTCTCTTCTTAAAAAGCTGATACGCATGCTCTGGAGCATCCGGTGTATGGGAATATGGCAAATAAAATTAGATTTATACTAAAGCAACACTGACAAATGTACCGCTAAACGATATATTTCAATGGAATAATCAGGATATATGTTATAATGGAAAACTATTAAAAAACTTGTGAGCGATAACAATTTTAATCGAATCGGTTATTCAACAAAGACGTGACCTCTTCAAATCTATTGTACTTTAATTCTTCACTTTAGAATTACAGGGCTATGCCCGTAATGAAATTGCTTTACTATCAATTTCAGAATTAAGCAATGCTGCTAGAAATATTTATATCTTTTGCGAGCTATGGCGTTGCAAACAAATATAATATGAGAGAAGAGTTTACTCTACTTTTAAATAAAATTTGAATCCGTCTGTGTTTGATTTAACAATCTTGAACAGATGCTTGTTATAAATAGACCATGTTGTTAAATATATAACGTAGTGATAAAAAAGTATGAAAAATTTGTGAATGACAACAATTTGAATATTCAATAAAGACCGTGATCGTAGCTGAAGATAGTGGAAAACCAATGATGAGGGCAATGACAGAAGCTATTTTCACCATTCAGTACACCCTAATAATAAAATTAAAAAGAAGAATACAAATTTATATAATATTGTAGCAAATGGGAATATTACAGACTTATAGTGATACTTTTTGCATGCCGACTTTGAATTATAAAGACATTAAACTGTCTTCATCGTTTAAATAACAAATCTTCTTATCTTTTAAAAACAAAATTTAAATCTTTTATATATAAAAATAGTAAAAACATTTTTACTAAAGTCTCAACTCTATAATGTCGTTTTTTTCAGTTTTTGTTTTTTTTTCTTTTTCTATTGAATTCAGCATACTAAACGATGTTCCCCTTGAGTCTTTATTTTAAGGGCACCAGCAAAGAAAAAAAAAAGATGAAACAAAAAAAAAAAATTAAATTAGAGCAGATTAAGTGCCTTAGGCACCTAATATATTAGGAATTAGATGGAGTTGAAATTCTTACAAAAATATCTAATTAGTAATTTACAAAAACAAAAAAAAAATATATATATATATATATATAGAAAAAAAAAATTCCAGAATTTCAGTTATCGCAATTTAAGAGATTTTACTTTTCATTTCTACAAAATTTATTATTATTGGATTAAACTACTAAGGGTTATTTCAAGATAATCTATTTTGGGTGAACTAAAAGTATAAATTGTATATACAGTTGTGTAGAACTAATGTTGAAAAAAATGGTAAATCTAAAAATATTTGTCTTTACAGGAAAAGGGGTTAAATTAAGATGTAATAAATAAATAAATAAATCAATATTAGAGGTATTATTTTAGTTTCAATATTAAGATCTAAGTGTTAAAATTAAATAATTAATCATATTAAAAGTATAATTTTGTTTTTGTTTATTTATATTGTTAAACAGACACTTACAATAATTTTCATTTGATTGTATTATAAAGATTCCCTGAAGGATATTTACACAAAATAAAATTTATTATAATTAAATTTGATTTTATAAAAGGATAATTTTAAATTCATTTTATTTGTGAATGCCATTAGAGATGATTATTATATAATTTTAATTAAATTCGTATTTGTGTCGTATTACTAATTTTGTTAGCATTGGTAAAAACAAAAAATATATATATATATATATATATATATACTACTCTATTCCAAAAAAGTTGGCCCATACCTTTTGTTTGTATTTTAAATCTGTTTCAGTAGTAGCGTTCCCTTATGCTGTGTAAACTAACCATTTTTACACATTTTTTAACACAGATAAACTAACCTCTTGTTATTGTGTAGGAAATGGTTAGTAACGATCTACTTTCCGCTAGGTACTGAATTTTTGTGCTGAATAATTATTTAGTGTAATATTTATAATTTGAAGTTGATATTGACATTTAAATAAACAAAAATTTAAATTGAAATATTTTTTCAACAAACGTAATCATTTTATTTCTAAAATAATTACATATAAAACTAAATTTAATGAATAAAACTAGACAACACCAAGAAAAGAAGAGAATTTTTTGATGAATTATTTTTGATAAATAAATTTCCAAAACGAAAACAAACTAACATCAATGTTTTTGGGTTATGTTTTGCTCATGAGCATATAATGAGCGTTCCTTTTACAATCTACTTACGAGTAGTTTACACAGCTTAATGGAACACTACTAGTATTGGCATAATGATTTTCAATTTTCCCATAAAATTTCAGAAAAATGGTATAATATCAATTTGAAGGAAGTTTTGTTCAAATATTCTTTCACTTCTATTCATTTTTATTATTTCTTAAATAACCGTTTTTTTGCTTTGCTCAAGATTAAAAAGCTAACCATTTCATTTTTACAAACTAAGCTTAAACTCATGGTAAGCAAAATATGTGCGGGAGAGCATAAATAGCAGGCCGATGTATATTGTGTGTAAAAACTCATTAGAAATTTCTTGTTGTTAGACATTTCTTGGAGTCAACGGTGTTCAACAAAAATTGGTTTGTATGGACACAATCTTTTTTTTAAAAATATTTTCATTCATTACATTTTTTTTTAATAAATTTATTATATTATTGTATCATTGAAGTTCATAAGTGAAACAATACGAAAATTGTAATGGTCGACATTTTTTTTCTTGCACCATTCTTGCACCTTAAAATCTGGTATAAAATCCACTTTAATTGCACATTTTAGTTCTACCTTCAAATATTTCTCAATAATATGGGATCGATACTTTGATTTTATGAACGTTACAGCTGGAAATGTTCACTCCCATACCTATGTTGCTCAAAACATACTCAATAGATTTGCAATACCTAAGTTCAGTACCAAAAATTCATTTGCGAGTCTATATTAAAAATACTGATTCATTGTTTCTCGGATAATTGAAACAAAAGCATATCTGTTTCGATATAATATCTTGAGACAACTGCAAATTGGTATTTTGAATGGTTTTTGTTATTGCGATAGTGACAATTTTTGTTAATTGAAAGGGACAACAAATTCGTTGTCACCTCACCGCCATTAAAAATATTATTTTTTCTCGTCTTACACAACTATAATTTCAAATATATTTGTCTGTTGTCATAAAATTATTTGTGTGTTTTTTTTTTTGCTATAGTTTTAATGTTTTGGTTGGATTTTAATGTACAGTTTTAGATGTTGCTTAATGTTGCTAGTTTGAAAAATGATCACCTTACAAAATACGCTTTTACCTTTTGTCACACTCACTATCAGTGTTATCACATTACGAAATTCTTGCATTCGACATATTCACAAATTCTATTCACCACAATATGTGGCAAGTGGCGATTGTGTTGAACACCACTGCATTAGACAGTATAAACACTTTTAATTTAATAAATTTTTAGATTTAGAATAGAACTCAACAGTATATATTTTTATATTTATTTATTTATTAAATGGGTGGACTTTCAATTTTCATACATTGCATATATTTTTTGGTATGAAAAAAAAATTGAGAAAAACAGATTGAATAAAAAAAAATCTGAAAAGGAAAATGATCTGACGGTTGGCCTTGCAGATTTATGTGCAATTCCACTGATCAATAAATAAATAATTACAAAGAGTAAATTAAAGTAGAACAAAATTTGATTGAGAAATTAATTTGTAATTTCAAAACTAGTCAGTATTTAGTAATAATTGAATGAAAAGTACTTATCATTATCGATTACTTTTTTTTAAACAGTCATTTAAACGCATTATTTTCTTTAAATTCATTTATATTTATATATAAAAAAACCAAACACATTATAAAACTAGTTAATATAATAAAATAAATTAAATGTAATCATTAGAGTAATAACAATTCAAAAAAAGTAATTTAAATTCAAAAAAGTAATTGAATTGCAGTTTTATTTAAAAAAAAAATACTTACAAGTACATTTTTTTTTGTACTCGAAGTAAATAAAATTTCAAGGAATTTGAAATAAATAAAATATTAAATAATAAAATGCTTAAAATGTTAAAATATCAAAAATGCAAATTAAAAATAAATAAATTATGTAACGAAAAAAGTAATTGAAATTCGATTACTTTTTCTGAATTTCGTTCTGAATTATATAATTTTATTACTTTCAATTACATTTTGATTGTCTAAAATTTCAACCGAATTAAATTTATTTCAAATTCGTTAAAATTTAATTTATTTCGAGTACAAAAAAATTTAATCTTTTAAGTACTTTTTAAAAATAAGAATAAGTAAAGTTATTTGTAACAAACAAAATAAAATATCGACATTCCTACCTAGTAGAAAATAATCCAAACATTTGATACTGAATTAAATAAAAATAAATTAATAAGTACATAAATATGTTATTAAAAGAGTTTAAAAATATTATCTACATATTTTTGAATAAATTCCAAGACAATTTATTGAAGTACCTATAATAAAATAAAATTAATGGTTCTATTAAGATAATTTATTTTTTTTTTTGTTATTTTAATTCTTTTCTGTAATTAAATAATTCTAAATTTTATAATAAATAAGTAATAATTCAATATTAATTTAATATTCTTGTATTCAGGTATTCACAATATTTCTGAAATTGATTGAAGATGAAATAATATTTTAAATAAGTACTTAAAAATTTTACTTGTACTCTAAAATTATTAAAAAGGACGTTAATTACTATTCATGAGTTTAGATATGCATTAAATGCTGAATCTACTTAAATATAAATGCTTAAATATTTTCTACTTTAAAATTATCAATATAGAGTAATAAAATAAATAATAATAGAGAATTACTTGTTGTCATAAGTAGGATCGATTAACTAGCATAATACTATGGGAGCCGGTTATTTTGTTGAAAAAAAAAATGTTGAAAAAAATTGACGAATAGTAAAAAAGGTTGAAAATAAAATGCCGAACAACAAAAAAATGTTGAAAAAAAAATCTTAAAAAAAAAATCGATATTCCATTTTGATAACAATTTTTCGATATTTTTTTAAAGTACTATATTTTTGAGCTAGTTACACAAATCAGCTTTTATCATTCACGAAATATATACCTCTTAACAAAATTCGTAACATTAAATGATCTAGATAGGATAAAAATCAACTTGATTTGGATTCGAAAGATTATAATTGGAACTGAAAATATCGATGAATCGTTTCGAAAAGTAGCTTAAACAGACCAAAATATAACAATTTTAATAATATATTTAGCGGGGGTCTTAGCAAGATAACCCCACTGTTATAAGTGATTAGTTGTTGAAATGTATATGTAATAAAAATAATTAGAAGGAGTTTAAGAGTTGGATTTAAAATAAGTCAATCAAAAAATTAAAGTGTATTCCGTTTTTTTAGAATATTTATACAAGTGCAAAGAATATTGCACTATGAAATATTATGAATTAGGAGAGACTTAGCAGTACGATTAAAAATATTACCTTTTTCTAGAATATGTATATTATATGGATATACAAGATTATAAATTGGGAGTGATCGTATAGTTAATTACGAAATCATGGGTATTCATCTTTTGCAGAATATTTATATGTACTTATTATGCCAGATTCAGAATTAGTATAGGATTGTAGAGTTAATTAAACAATGGAATAAAAATAAAAATATTAATGAAAAAAAAAAAATGAAAGTTGGATTAAAAATTATACAGAGTTATTTACGCGTTAGTTAAGAATATTACCGGGATATACCAAATTAAAATTGCAAAATGTAACTATTATGTAACTGTTTTTTTACTATTATACATATATAAAATTAATGTAACTGTCCATTTTACTAAATCTGTTTTTTTTAAGTGTCCATTTTGGCTAAATGTCCTTTAGTTAAGTGTTCAGTTAGCAAGGGAAAGTTATTAAGTGTACCATAGATTCTAGGACATCAGTCCGCAAATCTTTTAACATTTTGTTTTTCTGCATTTCATTTTGCAACATTTTGCATTATTCGACATTTTTTTTTTAACATTTATTTTTTCAATATTTTTAATTCGACATTTCATTTTTCAACATTTTGTCCTGTTCAACATTTTTTTTTTCAACATTTTTAAATCGACATTTATTTTTTCAACAAATAGACCCACACCATAATTCTATACCCTTATTAAGTTAATAAACTATTATGTGCATTAAATCTCATCTCATCAAGTCCTTTGATTTAAAAAAAAAAAAAAAAAACTATTTTAAGCGTTAAATATTTTTCAAAAATAGTCAATTATTTCAACATTTAAGTATTTAGATCATTAACAAAACGTATGATAAAATTCAATTACAATTTTAATTATAAATTCAAAGACACTATTATTTGTCGATTCATAGTGATTACTTAATTCTAATTTACAAATTAACTCATTATTCTAATTAAAGAGTTAAAATTCAACGACAACACTATTCTCAGATTTTTAGTATATTAGACATAATGAACATTTACCTACATTTTTATTCAAAATAAAGTGAATGTTTTTACCGAAAGCAATAAATAAATATTTAAATATATAGCTACAATAACTACATACATATATAATAATAATTTTAAATTAATTATATACTCATTATTCTAGCATTATTCTTTACAAGTCTTCTATTATTTGTGTATATGTTAATTAGACGAAAGAATGAAACCGGCTCAATTTATTTTTCAATACCTATTTAAATAATAGTAGGTTATTTTGTATAATATAATTTAATTTAAAAGTTTTATTAAAAAAAAAAAAAAAAAAAAAAAAACAATAACAATAAATAATAATAATAATAATAAAAAAAATTATGAAATAATAATCAAGAAAACAAAAGTGACTTAATTAAGAAGTCAAATCCCTGACGGCAACGACAAGCTTTGTTCGATGATGAAAACAAAGAACAGAAAAAAAAAACAAAACGCAAAAAAAAAAATTACAATGCAACTTTTAGTCTATAATTTATGCCATGAAGAGCTTTAATTATTTCACTTCGATGAACTCTTTCTTGTTTTGTTTCTTTAATTTTCATCTTGGAATTTATTTTATTTCTTTGTTACATTAAAATATTCTTTTTATTGACGCCTAGGACAATATACCTAAATACACACAAGTATTAAGTACATTATTATGTATATATATATATATACAAAAATATATTTGTTTGCCAACTACAGTATTTATATTTTATGTAATTCAAATATATTTCAATGATTGTTTCAATTAAATTTTGTTTGTGTGCGTATTCGCTTAATTATTTGATTACGTTTTTATTCTTCTTTGGTAGCTTTGTATTAAATTTGTTATTCTAATTCTATTCCCTTTGGACATATTGACAAAATTCGTAACGCGAAATGATCTAGATAGGATAAAAATCAACTTGATTTGGATCCGAAAGATTACAATTGGAACTGAAAATATCGATGAATTGGTTCGAAAAGTAACTTAAACAGGCCAGTATCAATCTTGGCAGGGAAATAAGCATAAGCTTTGTATAAGATGTTTTACTACTGAAAATATAATTTTGTTCCAGTTAAAATCCTAGATCAATCGTTTAATATGAAAATATAATAAAAACTAAAGACCCAGATATAAGACTCAGTTTGTATATACATATCTCAAATATTTAGTAATGATATTTGTCACAAGTGGCTATTGCGTATAGTTTTGTCATACAAAATTTTTTATAATTCAATTAAAAAGTTTGCCAGCTTAAAAACATTATCCCGATTATTTATACATACATCGCTCTTTGGAGTTTAATAAAACCTAGACCTTGACTATATATTGTTCAACATCGTCAGAGTTGAAAATTAGAGCCAACTGTTTAATAGTAAGATAATTCCGCGCTCTGGTTTACAAGACAATGATGATGAAGAAAACTAGGTACTGTTATTATTTCATAACTGATATCTGAGTACAATTTCTGTACACTTAACTTGTGAAGCACTCAAACAGTAGATTAAATAGTTTTGTAACTTTAAATTATTTATAAAAAAATTTTTTTTTATATATAACATTAAAAAACTGAGTTTTTTTGTATTGCACTCTTCAATTTATTCAAAATATTGCTTAAATGCTCAAATTCGTTATATCATGTTGATGGTTGGATTCTGTGGAAAATCTGTAGTAGAATTTTACTATGTGTGGCAATCGATTCATATGACTAGAATTAGCAGAAGCTCACTGTACTGAAGCTGATATCATTCCAACTTAGAGCTGAATTAATTTTAGAAATAAACCGGTTTATTACAGGAATGACCTTTGATCTGATTTTGTTTACTTCTTTACATAGTCTCATTTGCTTTTTTATCATACTAATTTTACTGACAGTACTACTAACTACCTCCTCTTTACAGTACTACGAATTAATTGCGTAAATATGAAGCGAGCAATGTCTTGCGTTTAAGTATTTATCAATTTTCTGGTATGTTTAAAAAATAAATATGGAAAACCATAAATATTACCACGAACTAGACCTTGTTAAATATGGTAGTTTTGCTTCATTTAGATTATTACGAAAATAATGCCCTCAACAAAATTTATAAAATTTCATTGTTTTAGGAATAAACAATGGTAAAAATAAATAAATTTAATGTCTATTCCAGGACCATTTGAATTGTAGTTAAATAATGTATCTACTTTAACATAACACCATTAAATTTAAATTAATTAATCAAGATATTTTTTATTATATTGTTTTTTTTTTTTCAATTTGATATCAATTTATTATATATATATACAATATCTGCTTAAAATTAAAATTACAACAAAAATTATAATTAAATTGAAATTGAAAAATTCTTTATAAAACTATACAGTAGTGGCCTGACCATTAGTGTTTGTATAATTTATTACTTACTTATTTACAAAATTGATTTAAATCATTATATTTAAAAGTACTGTACAGTGCAAATACCTGAACCGATTTCCATTATAATTTTTTTAAAAGGAGATGTGGCGAAATCAAATATTTTTTCAAAATTTTTTTAATCTTTAACTTAAAATTTCACCCAATATACAAAAGTTTTAATCTAATGTTTATTTTTTTTAAATAAGCTATCACCACGTATGAGGTTGTTGTCTAAGATAAATCAATAAAAAATTTACAGTACCAAGAATAAATTGAAATGATGAAAAACAATTATTTATAACGAAATATTAAGCCCGATTATTTTATCAAACTTCCTCGAATTTCCATAAGCAGGCGAATACTAGTTAGAATAAAATACTAAATCGGCTCTAACACTTTAACTACCTTGTAAGCTCATGTTTTACATTATTACTTTACATTTTAAATTGTTTTTCCAACTAACTCGGTTCAGTTAACAATATTTTTGTTTGAACATAGAAACAAATTAACAAATTTCTATTCTTATATTTTATTTTCTTCAGTTCCAGAAATAAATTTCAAATTCCATTATTCGGAAATTGTTTTAAAAATTCATTGATTTCTAAATAATTTTTAGGTATATAGGAATGAAAAATATTTTCTATATTACCTATTTCTATATAATATATCGAAAGTATAATATTTGGGTGAAAAATTATTGATGTGAACATTTTTGTTAAATTTCGGAAATTATTATATCATTTAAAAATTAATTAAAAGTAACAGTAAATCTTGCAAAATACATATATACAGTAGTAGTAATGAGAAATAGGTCTGTAGGTAAATTAAAGACAAAAATCTAAAAAAAAAACAAAAATATTTTATCCTTGTTTCTAATAAAATTTAACCTTTTCTATTTAAAATAAGACCTTTAAAATCCTTGACCCTTTTTTTTTTACTACTAATTCTTGACCTCTTTTTTACTCCTCTCTACCTTTAAGAGTTTGTAGAACGAAATTGTTTATATTTACCAAAAACATTTCAACCAAAAAAAAAAAAAAAAATAGAACCTCTTAAAAACTAATTATTAATTAATCCGACACACATTTAAACATTCAAACAAACAACATCCTTACATTACATTACTCGTATATTATATACTCTATATGTATATATTAGTGTTTTATGAAAGAAGAGCAATAAAATATTCGATAGAATAAGAAAAACAAAAAAAAAACAGAAAAATAGAAAACTAAATAAATAAAAAAATAATAATAAAAGTAATAATAAAAATAAATAACAATAATAATAAAATCAAAAATACCAATAACTTTTGTGGTATCACACTGAGAAGAGAGTCTTAAGAGCCTTCATATAAGTAATAATTAATCATTAAAGGGTTTTTGTTTGTTGTTCAATTTTGTACAATACAAGGATACATAATTATTATTATTATTTTTTTTTTTTATTTTTCTTAACCCTTTCATGACTATTGATTGACCTTGCAAAAACAAAAAACAAAAAAAAATGGCGAAATTTTAAATATTATATCGCAGTTAGTAATGCATTAATTGAGTAATGCATTACTTTTTTTTATTTATTTTTTTTCTATCATACAATCTATGAAACTGTACACCCTGTTAGCACAAATACATTCGGTATAGTTTATATATTATTATATATATCGTATATATAATGACAAGAGGATGACAGGACGAATTGGTTAATCATTAAGGACAATTTCAATGTATTCCATTTTATTACCAAACTTTATTCTGCCCACCATATTATATCAGCGGATTTAAAGCAATTTCGAATCTTCAACTAGAGAGAATCCGCCCGTGACTGGCAAAAATGGAGGATGTTGATGAGTCAGGCCCAGGACTTACATGGTCTGTTGGCCACTTAAGTAAGTAAGTTATTCTGCCCAGTATATTCTATTCCATTATACTCAGTGCATTCGATTGTATTACTTTAACATTATTATTATAATATGGATATATTTGGTAATGGGAATTGAGAATGGACGATTAAGACAGCTATAATATCACAACTAATATAACAATCCATTTGTTTGTGCCAATCTATGCATTACTTTAGTATTAAAAAATATTTGTTCAGAGTATTATGAGTATTTTGTAAAAAAAAGTGATCAACATCATCATTATCGTTTTATAATTTCATCAGTATATGGCATAGAGCGGAAATATGTAAATACATATTGTTTTTTAATATTTTTATCTTGAATATTGAATCACAAATTTATAGTCCAGGAAAGTTATTGTGCCAAGTCCAATCACTTTAACCTCGATTCGAATTCCGCAAACGTAATTTTTTTTTTTGTTTTTTTATCTATTTTAATATTTACTTATATCTCAACTTACATACCTAAAATATTTACAAAAGCAATATATTTATAATTATAAATTATTCATAAGTAGTGAATTTATAGGCCTTGGCTTTTAGCCGTTAATTAATTAATTTTGTCCATGCAAATTTTTTATAGATTTTTTGATCAATTTTTATCCATTTTGATTTTGATTCAGTAAGGGTGAGTGTAAAATTATATGCTGAATACATGCTGAATTGTAATATTGGTATGTCAATCAGTTTTTTTTGACATCTTTGAGAGTTTTTTTGGAAAACTAAACCTAACTGCTAAATATAAACGATGTATTGAATTTATAAAAATGGATCTAAGATTTGCTCAACGATTCTGGTTACAGGACAATGATGATATAATTTAGCAGTATAATTTTGAAGTGTCAAATTTTCCCATTTTCATAGTTGTGTAATAAAAATTGCGAAATGCGGATCGATTTCAGTACACACTCTATATTTTATGGTTGCGGAATCCCACTCCTGTTACTTACTCAACTCTTTTGATTGGATTTATTAAATGCAATTTGTTTTACCTTTTATTTTTAGTTTATTTTTGTTTCTTCTCAATTATTAACCATTTTATTTTCTCATTTGTATTTGATTTTCTGTACTTTTACATTTTTACTTGTAAAATTTTCATTTGATTCCGAAATATTAATGGGTTAATAATACAATTTTCTTCGTTTATATTATTCAATGTTGTTTATATATTTTTTATGTTAAATATTATGTGAATGAGTTTTATTAAATAATATTTTAAGTAAATTTTCTTTTCATTTTTATTTTTATTTTTTAGGTTACTTTTAATCCTTTTCTTCTTCTTAAATTTAATGTATTTTTTGATGATAAGAAAATGTATTCAAATGTGAAAGTGAGCGGATGATGAAGGGTGTAGGGGTTTGAATATTGAATATAAGATTTGACCCTAATTAGAAATTTATTATAATTGTATTGGGTATATAAATACCAGTTATGTTTATTTATGTTAAAATTATATTTAACATTTATGTTTATGATTAATTATTACTTGATCCGAAATATTATGCTGATCGATATACCTAAACATTTTTTATTTTTGTATTTTTGTTTTTTGTTTTTAGGAACTAAGTAAATTCAAAGTTAAGAATTCTAAAAAGCAGAATACAAATATTTCTAATATGATTTTTCAATGATATTTGGGTGATCGAAAAACTTTCGTGAGAAGAGCACTATTAAAATAGAAAATAACTTCAGGTTGATTATCTTAAGTAATCATAGGTTTCAAGTAATCGTCTCAGGTTAGATAATGTTGTTTAACATCGAAAATAATTAATTTTATTATAAATATTTTGCAATTTTAATTATTTCTGCTGTTATTTATTGCAAAAGAACAATTTACGCAATCTTAGAAGTATTTAATGGCAAATAAAATAATAAAATGTAGAATAATTTGAGAGTAGGGATTAGTATTATTAAATATGAAATTACATTATGTGGGTTAATTGATTTTATAATTTTTATTTGTATCACTAACTGAAAAGATTCAAATTTATACAAAAAATACTTTAATTTTCATAATGTAACCCCATCCGTGGGGCATAGGGCGAATTTTCCGATTCCGATATCTCGGTGTTTCGCTCAACCCCACCAAATGAAGTAGACTGTACCCCCAAGTCCGATGTGCGGATTACCACACCCGAGGCTGTAGGAGGCTTCACCGTGGCTTTATCACGATTGCATACACTTAGGGGCCTACCGTTTGTTTTCATGTTTCATGAAATGTTATCAGTTGGTTGACCCTTTCGTTTTTTCTGAGATATGGGTGATAAAACCATAAGCTCAAACATGACAGGTACGGCAGGCCATCGGTCGGTCAGTTACATCTTCTTACAGGCCGCTCATTGTGAGTACAGACGTCTTTTACAGCCGTTCCAACGAGGATATGCAAACGATGCATACACGGTTACGAAAAAGATCCTATTATAAGGCTAACGGTGACTTTGGGACTAAATTAAAGACTAGATTAGGTATTTTCGAGATGGAATGTGATCCCTATATCGCCACAGCTGCAAATGGGCTTATTGTGATTACTCGTATTAATGTTATTAATCAGATGAGTCCTTAAAGATACCTGATTTAATGATCACACTCAGGTTATTCTTCAATGGTATGCTGATAGTTAACTCTCGTTGTTCAAGAATGCTGCTTCAAGCTTACTGCGAGTAAATGCTTTGCATTTATTTATGTTCTGAATTGTTCAATAGATTATTTCTTTCGGTTAGGCCCATTTTATAAATATACTTATCTTTACTACACAGTACCCTTTTAATATACCTGCCATGATACGTATCTGTGTGTGTATAAAAGAAACATAATCCAATCTTATCTGCATACTTACTTAGAGAGTCCAACAGACACATTTTACATTCTGAGTCGCTCAAAATTCAATGTGGTGCAATGTGATGCAGTTAACGGTCAGATATGTAGATTTTATTTAATACAGTTATTCAGAAATATAAGATAGTTTTTCTTTATCAAACCAAAGTCGTAATATATCATATGGTTTGCGGCCTTTTACAATAGACTTAAATTTAAATCTACGTGTCGCAATATGTATTGATATGAATATATTTTGCTTCAGCTACTCGAATTATGTCTCATTTAATGAGCAGAGATTTATCCATTTTGGGGCAAATGTTTATTCACTTGTATATCAATGTGGTATATCAATACGGCAACAAATAACCCGTGCAAACCGTTGCTGCTGCGGTTTGTCAAAATGTCTCGGGTCAAAGCTCCTTTCATACTCTCGGTTTTGCACTATGGATCAGAATCATGGACACTGTCGAGGGGAAGTGAGCATTGACTTGGTGTCTTCGAGAAGAAAGTATTATGTGCCGGATATATGGTCCTGAAAACGATGATGAAGTCTGGTATAAGTGGAATATTATAAGCCACCGATAAAGACATTGTTTTTAGCTTTTTTTTTTTGATATTGGAATTGGATCGTATTCTTTGTTTTTGATTTACAATAGTTCCGGAAATTTCTTAAATATACAGTTAAGAATCTGTTGCCACGTTAACAATCTCTCTTATCACGCTTTCTTCTTACCACGGTTTTGTTATGTCTTAAGCCGTTTTCAACTTTAATGGTACTATTTCATATTGCGTAACCACAATAATTTAATTTTAAAAATATTTTCACAACTTAATTCTAGTTTGAATTGATATTGAAAAAAAACTTGAACCATGGTAATATCAACCCCATAAAATTTGGATTTCTTAAACATCAATAAATATCTACTATTAAAATATTTCCTTAATTATTATCCATTTAACATTTTTAAATATTTTACTTAAATTTAATTTTCAAATTAACATTTTAATCGTAAAAAAGAATAAAGAAAATAAAAAAAAAAAATTAGTTAAACTTAACTAACAACTGAATCTTTTTAACTTTAGCTCGCTGCTGTTGTATTAGATTCTAACCGAATTACCAATTCAATCCTCTAATAAAAAGCAATAATCATATTATTATATATTTATGTACCCCCAGAATCTTAAACAAAATCAATAAAACTTTTTTCTTGATTTTCATCTTTCGAAGTTCAATTACAATAAAAATCCATAAGAAATGGGATTTTAGTCTTGTTGAAACTAAGAAAATAGAGTTTGTTTCAGGAAATCAAAAAAAAAAAGAAGAAAAATATAATAATAAAAAAAAAAAACTTTTGATTAAAACTTTTCTAATAATAAAGGAATATTCTAGAAAATGAGAGTAGAAAAACAAATATGTATATATATATATATATACATTATTAAGCAGTTCGCAATAAAGAAAAAAAAACAAAATAAAAATAAAGAGAAAAAATAAACCAGTAGAATGAATACTTTTAGGAACGGACATAATCAGCAACTTTTAATAAAACTAAAACAACTCAACAACGAAGAAAAGAGGAAAAAAAAAATAGAAAAAAAGGACTCTTAAACTAACTCTTACCATATAAACTAACACAATTACACACCCACACACATAAAAACGAGTAGATATTTTATTTATCTCACTTTCAACAATTTTACAGTTAAATTCAAAACTATTTTATTATTTTTACTATATTTTTATTTTATACCGAACTAGTTTTGAAGAGAAGAGTTAATACTTATTCGACTTTAACTAACAGCCATTAAAATAGAATAAAATAAAATAATAAAAAATAATAAAAATAAAAACCTATCAACCTTTCTCACATATAAAAATTGAATTGAAATTTTCGATTTGAAAAATTCAATCCACAAAACTAACTTTAAAAAAAAAAAAAAATATTGGCTAGAATAAAACACGATGCTATTTACAATAAAAAAAAAAATAAACATATTGAATCCTATTCGTTTTAGACCCACCAAAATTCTTACCATTTAATAACAACTCAATTTTATGTTATATTTGATATTGAAAATGAAAATGAAAAACAAATGGATGACTAAATAAACCGCCGCACACCGCCCCTTACATCAACGCCTTAACCATAATTTGCGAATATGCGGGTGCGGTTTTTTTTGTTTATTGTTTTTTTTTGTTTTTCGTTTTGTTTCAATAAACTTTTCATCAAAGAGGAAAATTTTTCTGTTTTTTTTTTTTTTTTTGTAATATTATTTTATCTTTTTTTTTCTTCTTGTTTTTGTTTTTATGATATTATAGTTTTTTTTTCTCTTTCTATTAAGTTGGGTCCTTCCTTTTTAGTTTCTTTTGCTCACTTTTACTCTGTTTCATTTTTTTTCTTTTCTGTTCTTTCTTTTTTTTATAGTCTTTTGATTTTGGATGGTGTATAGTTGTAGGTTATAGAATGTTAAAACTGGGTTATTTGATCTTGAAGAAAGTGGAGTAATCTATGTAGTTCATTTTGAGGATTCTCCATATAAAGAAAGCAGGTAAATTACGTTGGCAAACTTGAATTTTAATTAACCGAACCGATAACATTATAGGTTGAAAATGTTAATGAATCAGGTTAAATCACACTTTCAAATGTGAAGAATCGCTTCAATTTGGTAAATAATACTCTTTTTTTGTTGCTATGGCATCGCAAATAAATAGAATATGATAGGAGGCTTCCCCTTTTTCTAAGCAAAATCTACATTTGCCTGTGCTTGATCTATACCAATCTTGAACGGATTACCTGTGATAAATCATGTCATCATTCTGACATTGGATATAGTGTGCCTGATTACCTAATTCAGTTTTTGGATACTTAGCTTGAATAAGGCTTTAGACTGCGTAAGTTCTTGTCAACTATGCCATATGTTATGGGTTTATGTAGTTTTCCGGAAACAATTTTTTGTAAGTAGGCATTTGAACGGGCATTATTGAACATCGCTCTGGTCCTATGAATTGACTCTTCGCACCTGTTTTTGCAAGGACATCTGTTTCTTCATTGCCTTGTATTTCATCTTGCCCAGGACTCCACGTTGGAGTAACTTTGTTTTTAGTTCCGCTAGCTTTATTAACCTTTTGGAACAACTATAGATAAGCTTTGATGTAAAAATTGTTAAGGCAGCTTGGCTATCTAAAATTATGTATATGTTGGGACCTTTATGTTCTTCTTTGTGTAAATAATACTATAATCGTATTTATTGAAATCCTCTTCGTCTTCTTCTTGTTTTTATATTATGATGTATAACTTCTATATCAATTTGGGAATTTAAGCTACATATTAAGAAGAAAGCGATTTGTGAACACTTTCAAAACTTATGACTCCAGCCTTTCAACATTGATTCTCGATGAAGCAAAAAAATGAATTATTGGTTTTTCAACCTGGACCAGTACTTTTTGTTATTGGGAATAAAAATAATTGACTGTATAATGTAGTAACAACCTGGAGCTATTCTATTTAAGAGCAGAAGACTTAGTTGTGACGATAGTCAGTAGTTTTCCACATTTAACGAGTTGATTAAAGCCAGCAATTTGATGAATAAATGCTTGAAAAACATAGTTGTAAAATATTGTAGCCATAAACCTGCAGTATCGTTCTTACTTAATTGAACACGAAGAGGTGATTCTACGTAAGTTATTATCAATAACATAAAAAATCAAATTGTCTCTTTTTTCACTAAAACTAATCAAGGCAATTTTAATTTGTTTATCTGAACGTAATCGGATGCGCTGTAATATTGGGTCGCATCTTGAATGTCAAAATCGAATCGTAGGTTTTTTATTCACTTCAATTACAATTAATTTTTATTTCCATATTGTTTCTGAACTATCCCATTTTTATATACTTATTAAGAACTGAATTTAATCGACGAACTAAAATGTAAGATTAAAATTTTTGGAATAATCAACATTTTGAAGAGGTGTGTTTTAGAAAATGATACTTTTTACAGTATCTGATTGGATGATCATATTTAAAATACTTTCCTAAACTTGTTTCAGCATTTCAAGTGGGTTCGTTCATTGTGGAAACATATATAAACTGTAAATTAAAAAAATTACGGTACAAATATCTGAACCATTTCAAAACCCATTTTCTTTATAAATTCTTTTAAATGATACATATTTAAAAAGAGACGTAGCGAATTCAAATATTGTTTTAAAATTTTTTTAATTTTCAATTTTCATGTGAAAGTCATTTTAACCTACAAAAACTTAAACTTTATCAAATTGCCACAACCAACGTCCACGATTTAAATTTAATTTTTTTTTTAAATAAATTATTATTACTATGGATGAGGTTGTTGTTTAAGATAAATCAATAAGAAACATATAGTGTCCACGTTAAATTGAAATGATTGATCATTTGCATATTTTTCTGCAACAGAACGATTATAATTAGTTAGTGCAGAAAAATTATTTTTTCCTATAATTGTAGGCTCTATTATTTATACTTTGGAATTGTAAGGATTAAAATAAAAAGTAATTAAAGTTAGCTTATGATGGAAAACAATTCATAACGAAATATTTAGTACGATTTTTTATCAAACTTCCTCGAATTTTCAAGAGCGCGCGGATTCTAGTATATTATATACTCAAAGTGTAATTGACTTAGAATTTTATTTCAAGAATGATTATTTTGAATTTGTAAAATAAAATATTTTCAAACATTTTTTTTTTTGATTTGATTTCGGAAATTCATCATAGCGAAAATATCCAAGATTTTCTACCAAAGCCAATTAACATTCTAAGATGTTAGTTTTCGTAATTATTTATACTTTTCGCTAATTTCAAGTTTTCAAATACTATAGACATAGTTTTTTTCAAAACTTTTTACAAAAAAACTTATTGAGGTTGTCTTTCTCAAAATTCCGTTACAGATTTTGAAAAACTGACCTTATTTTTCATGCCTCCTTAAACCTGTTCTTTTAAGACAAATTCAACTGTAATTTTCATTGTGACTTATCTACTTTTTCTCTTTTATAATTTGATATTATATATATATATATATATATATATATAATGTTTATATATTTTCTTTAATAAGAGTTCCTTATGTCATTTAATATGTCAGTTTTCTGTTTCCTTTTTCTTTTTTATAATTTTCTATAGTTGTCTCTTTCTTTCATTAATTCTGTTTTTTCTTGTTGTATTTTTTGGTTTCTGTGTTTTTAAATGAGTATGCGTGCGTATATATTCATATATATATATTTTTCAGCTTTGTTTGATTTTATAATATCTCTATTTCATTTTGTTCCACTTCCTGTTTGTTACGTATATATTAGAGGTAGGAAAAAAAAAAAACGATAATAAAATAAAATAATAAGGAAAATAAAAAGTGAAAAAAATTGTAAAGAAAACTTGAAATTTATTTACTAACAATACAGCTTTTCTACACACTATCCTTTATATCCTTTTTCAATATGGATTTCAAAGGAATAAAAAATAATATTCCTTTTAATATTCATGTATATATATATATATATATATGTATAAATATTATGTTAATGTAAAAATGAATCAAGTTAAAAGAAAATAAACTTTTTTCTTTTCTTTTATAATAAATGTATATATATATATATATATATATAAAAACTTATACATATACATAATATTATATATAGTATTAAGGATCAGAAGGATCCTTCATAAAGAACTTCATTGCGGCAATCACAAGATTTATGAAATTAAAAACCTTAAATAAGAAAAATAAGAACAAGGAAAAACAAAAAAAAAAAAACTAGAATGAGAGGAAATATAAAGCAAGAGTATAAAAAAATTAAAGAAAGAACAAAACCAAGAAACATAACAGTTTTTTCTTTATTTTTCTTTACTATGGTAAACGATTTTATTTTATGACATCACAAAGTCCGCCATATCATCAGTTTTTGTGTAGTAAGTAAAAAAATTTCATTTCAAAATGTCTAAAAAGTTTATTTATATATTTTTTTTTATATTTCCATTGGCATTTAATTATAGGTCCGATATATAAGATGGGTTTCTATTTAAGTATAGAAAATGAAAACATTGATAAAATTAGATTTTAAAGAATATTTCTTTTAATATTATGAAATAATTGAGTTATTAGCAAATATAACTATAGATTCATATCATGTGTTCAAGATATTTGAATTGGGTTAGAAATTTTTAAATTATCAATTTTTCTATTATTAATACCTACCTCGATTTATGTAGGACAGTACAAGAGAGCTAAACAGAATTGAGGTAATGAGATCTAAATGAGAGAGAATTAAAATGTTTGTATGTTAAAATGACTTATACATTAGGTGAAGTTTTAAATTGAAATTTCCAATTGAAAATTAAAAAATATTTAATTTCGCTACGTCTCTTTTTAAATATTTATAATTTGTTTTTAGTTATTTATTTATTTCATCTACCGGGGTATTAATTGGGGAATTTATGAAAGCAAAATCTAACCGAAATTTTTCTTAATTGATTCAATTCTTTTTAGGTGTTTAGCATAAGATGACATTCAGATAGGGGAAGCATATTCTATGTGAGGACGGACTAATAAAATATATATGTTCTTAAACGTGTGTGGATCAATAAATTGAAGAGAATTTCTTTTATTAAAACCAAGCATACGAAGTGATTTACTTATTTACTTAGGGGACCAACAAATCATGTTGTAGGTCCTGGACCTGACTCATCAACATCCTCCATTTTTCGAAATGATTTAAGTAAGATAAAATCAACATGCGGATTAAAAATGAGTTGATTGTCTGCAATGACCCCCAAATCCTTCATTTGGTTAACAACATCAGATTTATTCAATTAATAGTCAAAGTAAAAAAAGTTATAAGTTCTGCAAAATCTCATAACTTTTTAACTAACATTTGTTAATATTTAAAATGAATCCATTTATAAGTCCCAATTTATAAAATTTCTTAAGATCAACTTGAAGCCTACGGCAGTTCTCTAACTCGTATAATCAACAAATGACAAGATAGAGTTATCAAATATCAAATTGGAATCATTCGTGAATGATAAAAACAGCAAGGGACCCATGTGTGTTCTTTGGGGTAATCCGAATTAGTTGCTAGAAATGATTCAGATTCAGTATTAGAATTTTTTATCGAATGTTTAAGACCAATTAAGTAAAATTTTATTCATTTTAACAATGTACCAATGGTTCATATTTAAATTGATATACCCAATGGTTTCAATTTTAGATAAAAGTACCAATATACCAAATATACCAATATACCAAAATACAATTGAACCTTTGGGTCAATTTTAGATGAAAGTAGTTTTTATTCACTTTATCAAAAGCTTTAGAAATGTCAAAAAAAATTGTATCGACTTGTAGACCTTGCTCAACACAATTAAAGACTGAATGGATTTTAAAAGGATAATAATG
Source organism: Argyra leucocephala (assembly GCA_963942445.1). Lineage (NCBI taxonomy): Eukaryota > Metazoa > Arthropoda > Insecta > Diptera > Dolichopodidae > Argyra > Argyra leucocephala. Next base: position 3,866,206 of record OZ012681.1, on the reverse strand, counting down.
AAAATCGATTGTGAAAGTGTTCGGATATTTCTATCGTACTTTTTTTCAACTTAAAGATTAAATCATATTAATTTATGGTGCAGTATGAGCTAGATATAAGTTTGTATATATTTTAATTAGGTTTAGTGGACCTGCAGATCTGCAATAAAAACCTTAAATACCTCCTTATGAAGTGACTAAGAGTATACCCAAACATTGATGAATCTCTAAAGTTATACCACCTCTTTTCTGTGCATATACGCTTTTCATTTTAGTCCTGAAATTAATTTCAATTGCATATCATAGACTCTTTATATAACCATGAAATCATCTGCAAAAATATTTAATTAAACTGAATAAATGTAATAATCGTTAGGAATAATATTATATGGCATTACATGTCGATATTATCATTTTTCATATCCTTTACTAAAAATATGAATTTCAATAAAAATTCTAATTTGTGTCATCTTTTAAATTATTTTTTTTTCAAAATTTCTGAAAATATTAATTGAAATATTTTCAAAATTGACCTAAAATTGATTTATTTTTGAATATCACTCTAAATACACATACATACATATACATATAGTCAAATTAGATCTCGCGTTCTGATTTTCTCAAAATGTAGTTTCAACATTTTTTTATTAGCGAAATTAAAAAAAAAAAAAAAAAAACAAGAAAAACAGAATATCAAAAATAGAACAGAAAAATTTTCTGAATAATCAATTTTCCATTTTTTCTCCATAACAAAAACAATATTTTTCGTATTTTTGCTCTTTAATTCAAATGAAAAAAAAAAAAATGATGATAACTTTTGATATTCATCCAGAAACTAAAAACATAAAATTGACTTCAAAGAGACTAACCTAAAATGAAATGAAGAAAAATTTATTTTTTTTTTAGTTTTGTTTTTGTTTTGGTTTGTTTTGGGAGTTTTAGTTTTCAAGGATATTTTTAACAAATCAAAAAAAAAAAAAGAAAAAAAACAGAATACATACACAATAATAATAATAATAATAATAATAACAATGAAAACTATTGAAAAACTGTATATTTGGCTGTAGAAATGAAAAATAAAGGAAAAAATTATAAAAAATATGAATGAAAATGAAAAAGAATTTCCCAATAAATTATCATATTTGTCGCAGACAGCATTTCAGCATTTTCAAAAACACAAAAAATGAAAAAAAAAAAAAAATAATAATAAAAAAAAAACAAGGTTGCTTCGGTTGATTCTATTTTGTATATAGGAAGATGTCAATGTGTATTATCCTAATTTATAATAAATTGTTTTGGTTTACGCCGTTGTGAAACTAATTTCACCAGTCTTGTTTTTTGTGTTTTGGGGAAAAACAGTTTTTTTTTTTTTTGTTTAGAGATAACCGATAGCGATATGATGGCTATAAAATAAAGTATACCTTTGGCGAATATGAAAAAGAATACTGCTTGCGATGCGAGTACGAAATGTGATTTGGGCAGGTATGAAGAACATTTCAAACGTACTCTAAAACCAATTGCTCAGTCAACGAATGGTTCAGTAAATGGCTTTCCGATTGGTAATGATTAATAATTGTTATATCTGTAGCAGAATGGTCGACATTATACGATTACCGCTAACTCCCGTGTGTTTTAAGCCTTCTCTATAACGTACAATAAAATCGTACTCCCCCTCCCCCGTCCATAGTTGTTTAAGGCTATTTGATTTTATATCACTAAATGACTTAATTTGGAATGAATTTATATGTTTCAATTTCTGTATAGCCTCTATATTTCAGATAAAAGTATTCAAAGCACAATCGTTTGTAACTGTTTTTAGAACCGACTTGATTTTATTAGACTAAATGACTTAATTTGGAATGAATTTATATGATAAAAAATTTATTAAGATAATTATTATTAAAACTTTAATAATTAAGCAGCAAATGTACACCAATTACATTATTTTATTTGCTTTTGTATTATTTTACGTCATTGAACCATTACGGAATAGCTGAAAATCATCATTAACTAGTTTCAGAAACCAATATTAGAGTGTAACAGGAAATTATATAGACTTTTGTCTGATAACTCAACTTAACTCACTTCGTTTGATTCTTTTTAATTATTATTCAGGTATTTTTTTTTTTCCTGTTACTCCTCGTGGGAGCATAGGGCATCAACTTGCCTCCTCCATTGTTCTCTGTTGTACGCAATGGTCTTTATCTCCTCCCAAGTTCGTCCATATCTTGTTATCTCAGAAGTCGCAGTTCGACGTCAGGTGTTGTTGGGTCTTTCTCGCCTTCTGCTCCCTTGGGGATTCCATTCTAGGGCCATTCTTGTTATATTATGTGATGGTTTTCTTAGAGTGTGTCCTATCCATCTCCATTTTCTGCGCTTAATTTGATGCATTATCGGTTCTTCACCTGTTATCTGCCATAAGTCCTTATTGCTGATGATGTTTGGCCAGAATATTCTGCATATTCTTCTTTGGCATTTGTTCGCAAATACTTGAAGTTTTTGACTGATGTTATTTGTCGTCATCCAAGTTTCACTGCCATACATAAGTGTTGACATTACACATGCTTTGAATATTTTAATCTTTGTTTTTCTAATTATTTGGCCATTCTTCCATATTGGGCTTAGTTCACCGAACGCAGTTCTGGCCTTACGTAGTCTGTTGTTGACATCTGCTTCTGTAGCTCCGTTTGTTGTTAGAATGTTACCTAGGTAAGAGAAGCTTTCCACATATTCGACTGTTTGACCTTATATGGTTATGGGGTTTGTGTTGGTGTTATTTATCCTCATGGCCTTGGTTTTATCTATGTTAATTTCTAGCCCGACTCTGCGCGCTGCTTGCTGAAGTAGGTCTGCTTTATGTTGAATGTCTGAAGAATCTATGCGCTAGCAGACATATATCATCCGCATAGTCAAGGTCCTCAAGTGTCCTTGAGAGATCCCACCTTATACCTCTTCCGGAAGAACCCGTTTCTTTCATTATCTCATCTATTACAAGCGTGAATAGAAGTGGTGACAGTGGACATCCTTGCATTATTCAGGTATTATGGTTGTTTAATAGTTGTTTATTTTAAGATAATGACTGATGATAATACAGTTAGGTACATTTATTTTTTGTTGAATGATAATCGGACTAAAGAAATAATTTCAATCTGTAAAGCTAGAAATATTTTTGAAGGTGTTCAACAGACATTTTTTAACCAAAAAACTTTTACGAACTAGTTTGAAAAAAACTGGTAAAGCACCCTAATTGACTAAAATTTGACAAAAATAAGCAATTGGTTCTAAAGTACCAATTCCATCGCTATTAAAAATTTGTTCGATAACTCTTTATAACTTTTAACTTTTTACTGTTATTTTTTTTTTTTTTTTTTTTTCAAAATTCATCTATTAAGGCAATCCCCCTCTATACATAAAATATATTTCAAGCAGTCGATATACAAAAAAAAATCGAAAACAAAAATAAATAAATAAAAAATAAATCGTAAAAAGCGAAAAAAATAAATATGGAAAGTGAAGATAATAATAGCAAAAAGCAAATAACATATATTCCAAAGTTAAGTTCTAACCAAAGTTAGAAAATGAACAGACACAAAAAAAAAAAATAAAAATCAAAATCAAAATGGAGAAATTTTCTTTCAATAATCATTATTATTAATATTATTATCATCATCTATCATAATCATTATAATCATAATCATTATCATCATCAATATGAGGACAAAAACTTATGTGTCCTTTTTAACATAAAAACCACAAAACTAACTGAATAACTGAAGTTGATAACACTACCACTCTATACTCATATATATTTACTGAATGCTAGATACTCTAAATATATATATATATATATATATTCCTATTAGAAAAGGGTTCCCTACGTTTTACTTAATACGATGCCTAGAAGAAACTTGTGATGATGAGTGGTAGTAAAAGAAAAAGCAAAAAAAAAACAAAAAAAACGCAAAAACCAAAAATAGAATTAAAAAAAAAAAATAAAATAAAAAATTGGAAAAATAATTTTATGTCAAGTCCTTTTGCTGAATTTGTAATTTTCATTGATTCATTGTAAATTTTAATCAATCGATGTATGTGTTCTTAGTACAACAGAGCTTCCCAACTAGTTGTAGGCTGAATTACTTTGTTTCCGTTTTAATGTTTAGTTGTTATAGAATTTTTTTATTTGTTTGTGTTTATTTTTTTAATTCGTTAAACTCTCGGCAGGGGTATAGTGTTCTACTCCAAGGGAAGTATTGTGAAATGCTATACATTTTTTAAGAGATTAATGACATTTATTCGCTTCGTTGAGGTGTGATATTACAGTTTTAAATATGCATAAACAGTTATTGAATGTGGCATATACTTGGTACGACAATTGATATGCAAATGGGTATAATTTTTTTTTAATATAATCTAGAACTCAAAAATAGTTTATTGTACTACTAATCCGGGATTATATTTTCAAATCCCACCCATACAGTATTCAGAGTGGTGAAAAACTTATTAATTTGTAAAAATTATCATATTCAAGCCGACTAAGTTGTTCTCCGACTCTATTCATACCGACTATTTTATTCAGAATTCATAGCGTTGTTTGAGAGAATAAATCTATAGCAAATACATTCGGAGAAGTAGTCTACGGAGTTTATGGGAAATATATTGCGCGTAAAACATATAATCTACTTAATAGCCCTAAAAAATTTATCACATTACTTCAAGCCAGGTCTTGTGCCCTATGTTCTTAAGACAGCCCTTCGTCCACTAAATTTAACCGCTTTAGATTTGCCTTTTGAGGTGCGGAATGCTCTGAGCATAATGTACGACGCAGTCCCAGGCCTCTTCATTTGCTACCATCTGCTCCACAGCGAAATTTGGAAAGACCAATTTTCACAGGCGTGTTGTTTATATTGAACCCAATTATATTGATAATGATACCCATTGGGTGATATTGAACTGTTTTTATTTCTTAAAGGATTTTTAGTTTATAATATAATAGTTTAGATAATAAGCCAATCTGGACGATTGAAGAAAATGAATTAGATTACTAATTTTTATCTTTGAAATATATTCTAAACCGTGTTAACTGTGCTAAAAGGTTTTATCCAGTGTCTGGAGTTTGATTCTATCCAAGGTGTGCTACTTCAAAGGACGAATTTCACTATTTCTCTCATTGCAGGTGAAATTAATGGAAATTGGAAGGAATTGCTAGTTGTATTGCTCCCTATCAGACTGTGATTCTATAATGATGGTTACCATACCCTTGATATGTCTATACAAGATTCTTGATGTTGATTTTAGAATATTTCTCCATTCTGAAGCCAAAATAGAAAAAAAAATTTCCAACAATACATCCAATATTTGGAAAAAATGACATCCAACATTTTGAAATTTCAAAACGCACATTTTCAATTAAAAAGAGAAAGTAAGTAGCATCAATGCTAACACACATAGATGTGGAAAATCTAACAAAAATACTAGAAATTATTAAAGATTAAAAACCTGTGGTTTTTAAAGTGTCTGTCTATAAAATTCAATTTTCAAATTTCATTTTATTCTCAACTCTGTTTAATTTTGACCCACATACATTCGTATCTATATATATATATACATATATACTTAAATACGTACATCCATGCAAACATATATATCATTTATATTTCAATTTAATAATATCAGGATATACGAAGGGTTCAATCATTATAATATAATATGTGCCCTAGTAGATGTTGAACATAATAAGAATATGTATATATATATATTTCTATAGTATTATGTAGTCATAGTTATAACAGTTTTAGTACCATATATATATTATATAGGGTATAATGATTGTTGTTGGTATATTGATTTCAATTTACATCAATTGAAATTTTGAAGCTTTTCAAAAATTGTGTTTTATTTTTTTTTTTTTTTTTTTTTTTTTTGAGGTCCATTTAACTTTTAAGAGAGGAAAATTTAATTTTCTATTTTCTTTGCTGCTTTATTTGTTTTTTTTTTTTGCTTTTCTGTTTTTTTTTTTTTTTTCAAATAACGAACAATATAAAAATGAAAATGAAAAGAATTAACTCTTTAGTGTTCATCGTTAATATATAAGATAGAGTCTATATATCTATTTTATTATATTTATAATAATAATATATTCTATATTATTTAAGGACATATTTATGTATATGTGTTTGTGTGTAAAGCCTGTACGTAAGTGGTATTGTTTTTCTTTTATTATTTTTTATATTTGAAAAATTAGAAGGCAGTTAATTTACGATGGTAATTCTTTTCAGAATTTTAAGAAGATGATTTGTTTTAATTGGTATATTAAACAGTTTTAAAATTGAAGAAAATAAAAAGAATAAAAAAAAATTAATTTAAATTCAATTTTGTTGAAAAAATTATTTTATTAAAGGATTGTTTAATTTAAAGGATGATTTGCAATGGAATTTTTAATTGATTGAAAAATTTAAATTTTGCTCTAATTTTAAGGATAATTTTTTTTTGCGGTTCGATTGGTGCAATTAGAATAAAAATTGTGATTATTGCGATATATACAAATTGTGTGGAAGTATTAGAGAGTTGATTCAATACTATTTTGGTGATTTCGCTACTCTTTACCAAATTATTATTTTAGATAAAAGTATAATAACATAGAATGTCATGTCATGACTAGGAATGAAATTTAAATGTTATGACTAGGATTCAATTTCAATTTATTCAGTGAGACCTGATTTACGGTATGGATACTATAATTAGTTTAAAAATAAAAATTAAAAGCTTTCGGTATGTCTAGACTGAGTCTTCTGCTGATGATATGATAGACGAAATAGATTATGATATTTAATAAAATTAGTGAAACATACCTAGAGCTTTGAATCTTAAGTTTTTAAAATGTTTCAGCTAAAGCCAATCTATATACAATGCATATAAATAGTTTAAGATGTTGTCATTGGTTCATGAAACAAAAGTAAAAGAAGAGCTAAACCCACCCACTAAATTGGAAAAAATAATTTTTTACTATAATTTCTTATTTTTTTTTAAATTTTTAATTCAATAGCGAAATTCATAAAATATATTTCTCAAAAACATAATTCTCGAAAGGCTATACAGCGATCAGTGCTTCAGAAGTTATGATCAATTCCTATTTTTTAGCAGTATAAAATTTTTTTTATTTTAATTTATTTTTAATACACGAATTTTTATTTTATTCATCATGTTTTTGCTTTTTTCTAATCAACATACAAAATCGAAACTGAATTTTTTTCTGTATTAGATGGACCCACAAATTTTTAAACTACATCTATTTCAATTTGATCATAATCATATTATCATATAAAATAATTTCGCTCTGTCTACTACGAAGGCCGGTTTTCATGAAGAATTTTTAGCTGATAAATTGGAGTTTAGAAAGAGAGAGGATACCGTTAATGTGTACGAGAGAGTAAAATTATATTATTTATATACCAATATTTAATTTGTTTTGCTATAACTACTTCAAAATAAATTTTTTAAGTTATCAAAATATAAAATTATTTTTTCATTTGATTTTTTTTTTATTGTTTTTATATTTCTTTGCATATATACAGTTATTTTGTTTTTGATGTTAATATAGGTTTAGATATAGGTATAGGTTATGAACCGATCAAAAAATTGGAATGATGATACTTACGCACACATATGAAGTTGCAATTGTAATTGTTGATATAATCTAAACGCTGAGAGGTGGCTTTTACAATATATTTTGTTAACTACAATAATTGCAATTCAATGTGAACACAACCAATTACCGCGCGATTTATTATGTCTTTATTCTTTATGATAATTTTATTATTTCTGTTATGAAAGAGAGTTGGTTTAAATAAGCTGAAATAAAATTTTGTGGTAAAATTTATTTAAATGATTAAACCGTGCGTGAGCATGGTATGTTCGATAAAATATAGTTAATAGTTAGTTTAGTTATAGGAGAAATTCATGCATTAATTCACATGTGAAAGTATTTCTTTTCTTTAGTTTTTGACTCCAAAGTATTATCACGAAAAGAAAAATCGTGGATCTGATCAACCTTCTCAATCGCACAGGGTGGTTCTAGTATGGATGAGTTTCTAGGGAGAGTAATTCCTTTAAACAACCAATAACAAGAAATACGTTCCATAATTATCAATTAAGTTCAACCATACTTAGTGTTATCTGAGTCAAAAACAGTAACAGTTTAAGCTCAGACGTCGGGTATGATTGTCTTTAGTCAGATATAATTACCACTTCAATTTCAATTTGAATTAAACTATATTTCTATTTAACTATAATCTATAGATCGGTATAAAATATGAGCACACTGAACATTTTACTTGTTAAAACATTTATAATATAATTGACAAGCATTTAGGGACCTGCGCAGTAGACACCTTATCATTTTATTCGATTCTCCTACTCCTCAATGAACTTTTAATATAATATATAAGTTGTACCTATATAAAACAAAAATGCGTACACAGTTGAAAATTTTGTACTCATATGATTTTATTATTCAGCAAATACAATATGCATATGTGAGATTTTAATAAAATAATAAACAAAAGCAAACAAATCAGTTATTATAATTTACATATGTAGTTGCAAATATGACTATGTCCAAAAAAACAAATTCATCTAAAATAAAAAATATAAAAACAACAAAAAAAAACAAATCACTTGAATTTTTCATTTTTATTTTTTTAAGCAACTGTTTCTAAATTTTGGGTTATTTGTAGTAATAATATAGTTTTTATTAAAATTATGTATTATGTAGGTGTATATATATATACATACCTCTTTAATGACAAAATTTTTTATTTTTATTAATTTTATCCACTAAATGCCACTTACTATAGGGAATATATCGGTAACGCGAAGCAGTATATGAGGGACGTGTATTTATGTGTCCTAAATAAAACTTACTAACCACAAAACTTTTTATTAAACACGAGTGGTTTCTGCTATATCGTGCGAAGTCTATGTCAGTACGTAAATTACTGTTTTTTTAAAAACTTTAAATTTGACTTCAACTTGAAATATAATTACTCAACAGGGGCACCTAGTTTTTTTATAATACAATACAAAATTTTCTATTATTACTATAAGCAAATATTTTATCATATAAGTTGGTATGTCTCTCCGTTCTTTATCAGTGTTTAACTACACTGCAATTGATTACCCAACCATTCGGGAAGATTAAAAAATTTATAAAATCAGTAAGATTTGAATTGGTATAAAAAAATATTTATAAAAAAGATTAGAATAAAGATTAAAATTCGGCAGGAAAAATTGAATCGTTTGACACAATTTCAATTGTTGTATATTTTTGTCGTATATATACAATTATAGTTGTATCTTAAAAGTTTCAGAAGATAAATTACCATATTTTAATGGTAAAATTTTCAATTTATTAAAAGTAGTTTTTGAGAAGTTTTTTTTTCCAAAAAAAAAAAAAATTTCTTTTTCAAGAAAAGTTTTCCTATTTTATGCGAAAACTTTAAATAAATTTTTTAACAATTATTATTGCAGTATAAAATAATATACGACAGAATGTCCTTGAACTCCTTAATTTTTTTTTTTTTTTCTAAAATTATTATTATTATCATTATAAATTATTCACATCCTATAAAATTGAAAATTCTTAATTGCAATTGCAATTTGGTTATCTCATCAATAAGAATATTGTTATTAAGTAGTTTTCGATCCACCACACATCGGATACATGTACTCGTATACTTGGTAGAAAACGATCTTTAGACTTTATTTATTCAATTTGAAAAATAAAAGAGAAAAAAATCGTCCTGAACTGAAATAGAGTTTCCTACAATATACCGGATTTCAAATTTATTAATATGATTACCATAATTTATTATCTCATAAAAATTATTTTTATACTTTTTTAATTTATAGTAGCTAAAAATCTAGTTGACTAGGTGTGCAATCTGATAAGTTTTTATTTTTGTTTTTCAATTTTGATTTTAAGTTTTTTTGTTTTTTTTTTGTTATTTTGTGTTTCCTGTCGCTAAAACAACACACACTTACATTCTTTATTTATCTCTCTCTTTCGCTTTATTTTAATTTCGCTTATTTTCAGCTTTCATTTCACTCTATTAAAAACTAATTTCCGTTTTCATCTACATAAATTAATCTTTAAAAAAAATTGTTTATTTTTTTTTTTTCGTTTCGAGTTTAGGTACTAGTTATAAAAAATAAAAAAAGAAGAAAATAAAAACATTTTCCCCCTTTATAGGTAGATAAATTTCATTCATTAAAATACATTAATAATTTTTTATAAAAATAATTTTTAAGATACTCAATTCGTTGTTTACAAATCAATAGAAAATCAGTTTAGTACTAAAATGTAGTAAATTTGCTACATAGTTAATTTGTTGTTGGTTTTCAATAAATATTTCTGTAGAAAGACCATGTTTATGTATAAGTAATTCCAATATTCCCTTTCGTAGTGTGTTTAGTATAAATGTAGCATCTAAAAAGATATAAATAACTCTGTTAGCAAAAACCCAAAAAAAAAATCCTCTATCAACTTCGGCTATAACAGTAAACCCAAAAACTGTAGTACGTAAAATAGCTGGCAAAACACCAACGGCAAAAACTTATCTTAAAAAAAAGATGAAATCAAAGCTACAAAACCAATAACGAAAACTGCAGAAAAACCAGTAGTCACAAAGAATGTTGTTAAAAAATCAAAATATTTTAAGAAAACAGATTCTAAAAAACCAGATTCAGCTAAAACAACTAAAACAAAGCCAACAACAAGAAACAGCTGCTGCTTAAGTGACTAAAAAAGTAATTGCCATAAAAACAACAGCCAATGGCACAATGAAAGCTAACCTACAACTATTATTAAAGCTAGAAAATCGGCAACAAAAGTGATCAAAGGAGAGTTTAGAACCCGTACCATAAAAATTGGAACTAGTGTTACTTTTAGTACAAACTGACAAGAAAGTGCCAAGGAATCCAAAGTAGCCAAGGAAATCTATTTCAACTAGAAATCGACTGGATGTATATAACATCAAAAAAATATCCTTTGACGACAGAAGCTGCACTAAAAAAAATTAAGGACAATATTACAGCTAATAAGAATCATATTAGAGCTGCAGTTCGTAAATAATATGATATTAAAGTAGCGAAAGTGCATATTTTAATCAGATGAGATTGGCAAAAGAAAACTTATGTCAGATTAACTCACGATGACTATGATGCTTTAAATATTGCTAACAAAATTGTTATTATATAAATACTAATTTTGATTTTGTTAAAAATATCAAAATAAAATAATATTAAAACACAATAACTGTTATTCAATTCATTGCTAAGATTCTACGGAAGTTCAGGGCTAAAAATAAATTCGAATTAACTAAAAAATTACTGATGATGGAAGTATGTTGCTTCTGAAATATCGATATTTGCAATCAAATGTTAGAATAGTTATTAGTGAACCGAAACCTGACAACAATTAAATTATTTAATAGAGTTGAAATTTGTGCAATTCCAGTTCGTTTTCCGAACCTAAAATCCTAACTAAGTTCAATATAGACTAATGGTCGTAGGCACATTGAGACTTTGAGACTAAAACATAATTTAATATCCAGTAACGAATGAAAAAATGATGATTTTTCTGCATTGAATAGCGCTCAAGTTATTTATTTATTAATTTATTAAAAATGGCTAAACGGTGAAGTTCCTATGTAAGATTAAATTCGGTTCTATAAGCAATTAAAAAAAAAATTCGGAAATAACAAATTATTTTCATTTGTGGTTTTCTTCATTGTCATGCAATTTACTAATAACATGATGTCTTATAGTTTTGATGTTACTTAAACTCTTTTTTATTAAATCCTACAATCTACAACTAGAGCCTACAGGATATTCGATCAAATGGATCCTGTTTTTTATACTCTTCTGTCCTAATCTGATGTGTTTCTAAATACAAATTTCCAAACGATTTGATTTGATTTGATTTGATTTGATTTATCATTTAATTGAATGCTTTTAAAATATATTTTTAAGATTAAGTCTAAGAACTAATACAAGAATATGGGTCGATATGATAGTAGTCATTATTCGATGGGTGTGTTTTGACTTGCAACAAGCAGATTTGAATATTAATGGGGTAAAGTAAAATAAAAAGTTTTTGTTAGTATAAGATTGCAGTATCATACTTAATTAGACTGTATATAGATTGTATATTTTCTGAAGAAAAACTCCCATGTAACAATTTTATCGCTATAAGACTCTTGCGCACTCTTATAACACTATTATAAACACTCTTATAGCAGTATTAGTGTTAATTTGAGTGCTCCGCAATTGCTGCGAAAGGTTATAAGTACGTTATAGTACTAAAATGGAGAATCCTATAAGCACCGGAGCAAGTGTTGTAATATTGTTATAGGATTAGTATATACATGTATTAGTGTATATGTTTTTATTTTGAAATGATATTCATTTTAAATAATTTATGTTATGCGAGAGTGAGAAAGGTATTATTTTTAATTTTCAAATAAAAATTTTATGGAGTTTCTATTTATTTCCTGAGAAAGGGAGATAGATATTAGTTAATAATATAAAAAATGTCTTACTAATAAATAATATTTTTCGGTAAAAAATAATTGTATTAATATTTATAATTATTGTGACCAAAATGCAAAATTTGGCTGGGAATGAAATTTCATTGACATTTATTATAAAAAATAATTCGAAAAAATACAATGCCCTCCAAAAATAACCAATTTTTAAATAAATAAAAGAAAATATATTTTTAAATTGCATCTTTAAAATAATTAATTATGTATGTTAATTAATGCATAACATCAAATTTGATATTTAAATAATTATTCTTTTAAGTAAAAATGATATTTTTGCGAAAAGAATACAAAATAAAACTTTTCGGTTTTTGTTTATTTAAAAAAAATTTACCATGTTTTTAGAAAATAATGGTGGTCGCAAAATATTTATTTAAAAGGTACAGTAAGTTTATTAGTAACAATATAGGAATACAGTAAAAAAATAATACCACTACTGCTATTCTAGCAATTCTATTCTTATAACAACACTTTAACTCTTGATATAGGATTACGCACTTTTAGATTTATAAAAACATTGATGTATCACTTGCGGAAAATCCCATTATAACAACTCCCGCAATTGCTATAAGAACATTCTTATAGCAATATTAATCACATTATTCCCATAAAAACATCATTATAACATATTTAGTACTTCTCGAGAGTCATATAGAAATCTTGTAGCACTAATTTTGTTTTTATAACAATAAAATGTTACGTGGGCTGTCCCCTATATCACCGCAGCCGTAAATGGGATTATTTTGATAACCCGTGTTTGTTGGTAAGTCTATGAGTCCCTAAGTATACTTGATTTTGTGATCGCACTCAGAATAATGTTCAATGGTATGCTGGACAGCTACCATTGCTCCGGGAACGCTATTTCCAAGTGGGGAAGTCTGTTACAAGTGAGTCCTATGCATCATACTTAATTAAGAACGAAAAGGTAATTCTAAATAAGTTAAACTGTCAAGAAAATTAAATAATAAAAAATTAATTTTCAAATTATGAATGGAAAATAATAAATAGTGTGGTGAATGATAATCAATATTTTACTACAATCATACAAATTCAAATGTTACATCACTATTTTGTATACACCAAATACTAGTTTTTATTTTATCAATAACTAAAATATTAAAATTACTTAAATTCACGAATGAAAAGATCTCTTCATCTTTACCAAATGCTATTTTTTTCTGTTTTGATTATTTTTATTTTTCATTCAATTCAACAAACATAATAAAAAAAAAACCTGTTGCATTGCAAAATTTTTAAAAATAAAACCTCTCAAAATAAACATTGTTGTACCTGTTCGTTTTTTTTTTTTTTTTTTTTTTACATTTTTGTTATTATTTTTTGCTCAATTTTTGTCTAAAAACTGAAAAACACCTGTTCATTTAAAAAACAAGTCATCTTATGGGATGTTAAGTCACAATAGCAATAACAAAACAAGAAGAGAAAAAAAAAATACACAAGCAACAATACAAAAAAATAGATAACAAAAAAAAAAAAAAAAAAAACGAGATCAAGACAACTTCGTTACTTTAGTGAAGCGATGAAACGATTCAAAAAAAAAAAAAAAAAAACAGAAAAAAAAGACATCAGCATCTGCACTGATGCGAATTCCAAAAACCAAAACCAAAAGAGATAATAACAATAATAAAGTTACAATACACACAAATGGTTTGAACAAAATTAATATGCGCTAAAACAACTCTTAATATCGCGTTGTCGTATTTACGCGCCGGATCATCTCAGTTCACAAATAAATCTTGTAACTAGTTGTGATATCATTGTTATTATTCTCCCTCTTTCTCTTCACAACTCTTTTCGTTTTGTTTTTCTCTTCTAATTCACTCTAAAACATTGAATCAACACAGTAGTTTAGTAGTTAGTGGTATTGTATAACTTTTTAATGTTTTGTACCTATATTCATCGCGAATCGCAAATTTAACTGATCCATTGAAAAAAATTAAGAATAAAAAAATATATGATAATGGAATGAAATAGAGGAGAACTGGTATCAAAAAAAAAAAAAAACAGAAAAACAAAAAAAAACAACAATAATAACTAAAATATACTGTATAGTGGAAGAGAACTGAACTTGATTGACCAACCAACTGGTTTTCGATTTGATTAGCTTTAGATATCATTTTTTTGTGGTGTTTTTTTTTTTTTTTTTTTTTTTTGTATCAACCATAAAAACCTGGTTCCAAAACATAAGCTAGAAATATTTACACAATGTATAAATAAATATATAAAGCATGTATTCTAGTTGCACATTTACAAAAAAAAAAAAAAAACAAAAAAAAAGAGAATAATAAAATAAAAAACTGAAAATTGAAAATGAAAATCTGTGTTGCTTGTACATACCTCGATATAGTAAATGAAATCTTCAATGACTATGAAAATTTTCATTCATAGAAAGTAATAAAAAACAATAATACAAAACAATAAAAATAAAATGATATTTGTTGATTTTTTAAAATAGTAGAATTGTTAAAGATTATCTTGCCACATGCTTTGATTTATTACAAAATTTAAAATTGCACACTTCTTGAACAATTTTGCTTGGCTCAAGTAGCACTAAAATTGATTTGATAGAATAAAATATCATTTGGTTGATGTTAAAGTTAAATTTATGTAATTTCAATGATATTTTATTATTGTTCTTATTGATGCTGTTCCTTACCCATTAATAATCATCATCCATTCAATGACATTGAAATTTAGTATTAATTATACAAACAAAAATGGTCCGATCTTTGTAGGAATAATAACCATTTGAAAAATATTAAGCATTGCACAAGTGAATTTTACATGATTTTTGAATCTCTAGGAGTCATCAGTTAATTTATAAAAATATTTTTTTAGACCTTTTGCTCCTTCTGTCCTCAATTAGATGAAGTTAAAGTTAATAGAACAATTTACGTAAATGCTGGGAACATACTTTGCCATAAAAATCGGACAATCAATGGAAAGCTTACAATTCAAAAAAAAAAAATTAGACGAAAAGTACAAAAATAATTTCGAAATAAAAATTATGAGTGATATTCTGAACTTAAACTTTAATATTTGTACCAGATATGTAGAAAAAAATATTAAAAAAAGATATTTTCAATTGAAATTGTAAAATGCTCAAATAACATCTCTCATGCTCATGATTAAACTGATTTCAAACTCAATTCAAATACATCGGTTAATCAAAGAGTTAAATGAAAGAAAAACTCAGATATGAAATATAATAACTCAAATCTCGATATTTGATAGGTAAAAACTTTCGAAATCGACTCATTGAATTATATTGAGCTCATGCTCAACATTAATATAATTATTTCAAACTTCACAGTCGAATTTAATTGCTTCGACAAATTGCTTCGAAATTAAAGTAATGCTTTGATTTGATTTTAAATTTTTTAAATGCATTTGAAATTGTGATGTTTGATAAGAGAATATGTTTCGGAAGTAAACTAATTAATTTATATTGAGCAGTTAAAATGAGCAAAATAAAATAAAAGAAAATTATGTTCAAAATTTTTTCTCTTAAATATTTTTTCAAAATCATTTTGTATACGAAATATTTATTGATAAAATCAAATTTATTTGTTCAGTTTTCCATTTTAATATGAGTGAAATATAATTTGAAGTTTTATTAATTTTTATCCTGTTTTGCAAAAATATAACTATGTACTTCAAACCATTATTTTAAAAAGTAAAATATAAATAATTTAATTATTCTTGTTGTCATTTTTATTTATATCGGCTTCAAGAAGCATATTTATTGACTTGATTGCTGGATTAACTATCTATATAAAATAACATTGTACTATCATCAATGATAACTATTTTTTCTTCTTCGCAGCTCGTTTTAGTTGAGCTTGTCTTCTTCAATTTATTAAATTAACTGCAAATTGATAGAATTGCATTTAATTGATCCCTCCAACGGTTGATTGATTTCCAAACTGATCCCAGGTCATTTCTAATAGTTTATAATATATATTAGCCATCTGGCGAGTTTTTAACGTACTTATAAAAACATTTTATCAACTTAACTAAACGTGCATTGAATAAAAACTTAAGAAAATTATTTTTTCAGTGGCCTCGGTAGCCGAGTGGTAAAGCACTCGAGTGTAGTAATATAACGACCGAAGAAGCACGGGTTCAAAGCCCGTGAGAACCGAAAAACTTTTAAAATGTTGAAAATTACTGAAAATGTAATTTTCAATACAACCACATCGGTTCAAATATAATTTAATAATTAATAAAGATATAATATAACTAATAAAAAAAATAATATAAATATATAATATACAAAAATATATACCAAATAATTAATATAATTTAATAAAAAGGTCCACATTTCGAAAGGGAAAAGGACCTATAAAGTTGGCCTACAGATTTATGTGTAGGATCAACTGTTAAAATAAAATAAAATAAAAATTATTTCACTGTAAATGAATCGGTCCATACTTTGATAATTCTAAAAATTTAGTAGCCATCTTGTGAGAAATATCTGCATAATTATTTACATTACACGAATTCTTCACAATATGTAGATCATTGAGATTAATACATGGTTAAGAGAAGTTGGTTAAGGAAAAAAAAAGAACCCAATATTAATTTATTAGAATAAAAAAAAGACAGTAACAAAAAAAAAAACAAAAATGAATTAACAAAATGCGTTCAACAAATCAAACAACAAAAATAGCATCATTTTAAAACAAC
The DNA here is from genome assembly GCA_963942445.1 of Argyra leucocephala. Classification (NCBI taxonomy): domain Eukaryota; kingdom Metazoa; phylum Arthropoda; class Insecta; order Diptera; family Dolichopodidae; genus Argyra; species Argyra leucocephala. The sequence continues at coordinate 3,848,921 of OZ012681.1, read as the reverse complement.
ACTAACAACAATGTCAGCATTATTTTTTCTTATGATATTGTAACTATACATTTTCTCTGCAGTCATCAGAGTCTCATACAATACATTAATTTCAAGTTATTTTCATTTTTCTTTAAATGCATATGTATATAATCCATTATAATATGTATGTATGTGTGGATATAAAAATAAAAGATGACTATAACATCTTTCAATCATCATTATCAACATTATAGGCAACAATATTCAACATTTTAATATGAAAAAAAAAAAAACAAGAAATCCTAACCGAGATAAATGTTTAAAAAAAAAAAAACAACAAAAACAAAAAAAAACTGCTGTTTAATAATAATACAAAAGAATTAAAAGTAATAACAGCAACAGTATTATCATCATCATCATTTAAATCATTATCATTGATGATAGTACAATGTTATTTTTTTATATAGATAGTAAATCCAGCAATCAAGTCAATAAATATGCTTCTTGAAGCCGATATATAAATAAAAATAACAACAAGAATAATAAAACGATCATCAGCAGGAAATAACTCTACCCAACTTAATTACTATAAATGTTGATGATGATGATGATGATGATGATGATGATGATGATGATGATGACGATGATGACTATAGTAGAAATCAATGAATATAAAAATAATCTCATTTAGTATTCCTCATCTACAAAACACACTCTTCTTGTCCTATTACGTTTTTCCCATTTTTACCCTTGCCAATTTCTAATTTATACATTACATTAATGCATATTTTACTTATCATCTTGTGCCATGATGAATACCAGAATAACTTTAATTTACTTGATAGTAAAAAAAAAAAAAAAAAAAAAAAAAATTTCTATTGAGATGGACTTTTTTTTTGTTTTTTTTTTCTGTTTTTTAGAATATTGTTTAGGTACATCTTTAATTATTGAACTCAATTCATCTGCCTGGGGTTCAACTGTTGTCATCTTCTCTTTTGATTATGAACAAAAAAACAAAATCATTTTTTTTTTCAATAGAAATAATAATATGTAAAGACTAAAGGCACATCACATTCCTACTTAGCTGGTGTTCTTTAAATGTATGATGTACACGCATGTTTGTGAATATAATATTGTATGAGTGATAAATTTTGCCACATCATATTATATATATATATATGCATAATAATATATTTATACTAATATTAGGGTCCGGTAAAATTCATTGATATTGATCATAGTTATTTTCATTGATTTGTGCAAATAGCAATTGTTGTTTATGACACAACTAAAGGTTACATTTGAATAATTTGCCAACAACTATACTTTCAAGTTCAATTCAAAAATTTAATAAATTTTATTTTATAAAAGAAATATTATGTTTGATCTCAATTTCTTGTTTTGTAAGTTATTTTTGCTGTTGTTGTTATTGTTCTTATTTATTGTGTTGTAAGAAAATATCAAAAATGTAGGTAAAGAGTTTCTAAATCAGATATATTTTTTTCTAGCTCATCATTCTTTAACTTATTTTGCAATTGTTCATAAATTAGAAATTTTAAGCAGGTGAATCTTACACTATGTAGGTTTATTTTAAAAAATTTTAATTTATAACAAACTGAAGATTTGTATTATACATTATAGCTAATTATAAAATTATTTAGTATAGATATTTTTAATTAAAATATAGAATTCAACTCTGAAACATAATTATTGTGAGTTATATATAATTTTTTTAATGTTTAACTTATACAAAATTTTCAAACTTTTTCAAATCATACAAATTGTTTGAATTGAAAAAATATTGCATATTACCATAAGAATTTATAAACAATGTGTATTTTAGAACTTTTGATTCATGAAATTTTATGTTTGATTCATGCAAAACATAATGTTGGAATGATAAAATAATGATTGTAAGTAACAAACAAAAAAAAAAGGTTTATTTGGTATTCACCAAAAAATAATATAATACTCTTGTACCATAAAACTGAAGTGTTTAATTGAAAAATATTTTTTGTTTGATTCATACAAATTTTATGTTTGTTGATCCATATAAATTTTAAAGTTTGATTCATACAAATTTTATGTTTGTTTCAAACAAATTTTATGTTTGATTCATACAAATTTTATGTTTGATTCATATTAAATTTTACGGTTGATGCAATCAAAATTTATATTTGATTCATACAAAATTTTGTGTTTGATTCATATAAATTTTATGTTTGATTCATACAAATTTTATGTTTGATTCATACCCAATTTTACGCATTGTTTCAGTCACAATTTATGTTTGATTCCTATCAAATGTATGTTTGATTAATATAAAATTTGTATGTGTAATTCATACAAAATGTTATGTTTGATTAATACAAAAGTTTTATGTTTAATTTATACAAAATTTTGTATTATTAATTCAATTAAAATTTCTGTTAAATTATTACAAATTTTATGTTTGGGTCATACAAGTTTTATGCTTAATTCATTCAAAATTTCATAGTTGATTCAGTCAAAATTTTATGTTTGATTCATAGTCAATTTTTCAGTTGGTTGTTTCAGTCACAATTTATGTTTGATTCCAATCTCAAATATATGTTTGATTAATATAAAACTTTTATGTGTAATTCATACAAAATTTTATGTTTGATTAATACAAAAGTTTTATATTTAATTTATATAAAACTTTATATTTAACTCAGTTAAAAAATTTGTTAAATTATTATAAATTTTATGTTTGATTCATACCAAATGTATTTTTGATTAATATAAAATTTTCAGGTGTAGTTCATACAAAAGATTTATGTTTAATTTATACAAAATTTTATGTTAAATTTATATAAATTTGATGTTTGATTTATACAAATTTTATATGTGTAGTTAAACAATTATGTGTATATGTATACAATAAAAAATAATAATTCAATCTAATAATTCAAAATAATTAAAAAAATAATAAATCAATCGCTCATTAAGATTTAAAAAATGTAAAAGATATAATTTTGAAGATTTAACGCGAGTTATAAATTCGGTATTCAATCTTAGATCAATTGTCACTTCATTAGTGCTTCAGGATTGTATAAAACATTTGTTTTAATTATCATAACCATCGTTAAACTGTTAATTTATTACTGTCATAGTCATATTGTATCTGACATTGATATTATATCATACTGATAATAAACTGCCCAATAATTGTCATGAAGAGAATATAATTATTTAGTTGTTTATTAAATAGAAAATTTCGTATTGCAATTCAGTGATCTACAAATTAAAAAATATCTGTTAACGATTTTCCGACCAATTTGACAAATAAATTTAAAGAGTTTTATTTTAACCGTCACGATCATTTAAGTTAAAATTATTATCTAAACTTATATCGACAAAATCTACTACATAAAACGTAGTTTCAGTGATTTGTCATAATACATCCCAGCAATGTTTTAAGACAGGATCAATGAAGAAAAACAATAATTATTTGACAACATTTTCAGCAAAAAAATGCATCATCCGGTGGAAATGGGTTAAATGAATTAAACAAATACAAGACAGATCAATAAAATGTTAAATTATATACCAACATGTTTGTAGAAAATTCTATGTACTCATTATCTAGCTTTATAAAAATTTTTGTTTTATTTTTTACATAATATATTTTTACTGTTGTTGTTGCTGTTGTTGCTGTTGGTATTGCTAATGATGAAAATCTTAAATTGCGAAATATTTTAATGTGTTTAGGATGTAAGGTTTCATTCAATTAAAATCATTGATACGAAAATTATAAAGTTCCTGCTTTTGAAGGTTGTTTTTCACAATATTATATTCTCATTCCAATAATTAAGTAATGATGTGTGTATGTGTGTGTGTGTGTGTGTGTTGTTTAGGGAAAACTTGTAGGAATAAATAAATTAATGATGGTTAAAACATAAAAATTATATAAAAAATAATATCTAATTTAATGACTAGTGGTGGTCATTTTTAATAAGAATTAGGAAGCACAAATAGAGACAATATTTTAAAGGTGAGAGTAGTATAGAAAATAACATAAATTCTAATTATAAATTAGATAAAAGAGGAAGTGTTATGTTCTTGTTGTTGTTATAAGTTAATAATGTAACTTAAAGGAAATATCTATACCTTCCTTTAATAATTATAAATATACAAAAAAAAAGGCAGCAGAAATAAGGAAAATGCAATTTTCTCACTTATTATGTAGGTATTCATTTTAATAGAAGAATTTTTAAATTAGATATTATGTATCGATTACATCCTTTCATAAGCCCCAAAACAATTAAATTACATTTTAAACTTTCCTCCTGTTTTTTTTTTATCTTTTTTTAATTTTTCGATTTTTCCTTGTATCTGGGAAATTGATAATGGTAATGGGAATTTAAAAACAAAAAAAAAAAAATTCCACCTAAATAAATATAATAAAAATATGTATTATAGAATCCCAAGATTATAATATTTAACATATATTATGTATATATATATATATATATATATATATATTGAGACTAATAATAATAACAGTAACAATAACAACAAAAAACAACAACAAAACCAGCACAACCTTTTAAATTTATTGGCTTTAAAATAAAAATCAACATTATTTGTTGTTGTTATTGTTTATTTTGTATTTTTTTTTTGTGTGTTTGTTTAACTTCCGGATGCTTAGGTCGATCTTCGTTTAAACATTAGCTATAAATAGTCACTTTTTTTTTATATTGTATTTAAAAATTATCTTAACAGGAATAACAGTAACACAAAAAACAACAAACAAAAATGTAATCAATTGATTTTGTCCTTATACACACACACACACACACACACACAGAAACACACAACAATGTACAAACGGGTATATACTTAAGCTAAATAAATTAGACCTTTGAGAGCAGTTTAAAGTTTTCGAAAATTTAATGAAAAGTTTTTTTTTTTTGTTTGCTCATTTTTATGATACCCACGTCGCAATCTGCATTTTTTACTTACCAGAAAAAATAACAAAATAAAAAAACAACCACCAAAAACAAACGATATTTTAGTAGTTTCCTTTTTTTTTATAGTATGTACACATACATATTTTACGATCTGCAAACAAACACATTTATACAAATATTATGTACATAAAGAAAAACCAAAAAAATAAGGAGGAGATTTACTTCTTCTCAAAAATAATTTTCTTTAATGTTTTGCGTTTAAAAAAAGAAAATTTTGTACAACATTATTCCTTAAAATTTAAAATTAAAAAAAAAACAAATAACAAAACAATAAAAATAAAAGGATATTTATTCTTAAAAAATTTGTTTTAACTATGAGATTGTTTACTTTAATAGTTTTGTACCACCACCACCACTAACACCACCACCATTGACACAATCTCCTTGACTATAAATTTTCTTTTAATATCTGATAGATAAATTGTTTTTTTTTTTTTTTTTTTTTTTTTTTTTTAAACGATAGATTTATGTTAGTTTGTATGTATGATAATATTTGAACCATAAAAAAAATATTTATTAAATTTATTTTTTCAATAAAATTTTTTTAACTATGCAATGATATTTTGTTGATGGTTGTTGGTACTGTGGTGTAAAGCACAAGTTTTTGCTACCAAAAAATATGAAATTTTGAAAAAAAGAAATTTTTAAAATTAAATTTTTAATATTTGACTTAAGCAGAATAATATGATGATGAAAGTTAATTTTTACATTTTATTGGGGTATGATGCAGTAGTGATTAGTGATGATGGTAATAAACGTAATAATAAATAAATTATTTTCTTCAGTGTTCTGCAAAGCACTTTAGTTAAATATAGCAGGCAAAAAAACACTTTTGCTATGATGTTCTACCACCTTCTGTTCTGTCACATTCATTGCCACATTCGTTAAGTACTTATAGTACAATTTTTTTGGTTTAATTGGAGTTTTTTTTATACACTCCTCGGATAAAAACTGTAGGTTTGAACTGCCCAAAATGATTGCCATTATGATGAAATTGAATTTTTTGCTCAATATATGGAATGTTCAGTTGGGTCTGTCTCATGCGGTAAGTTTTCTAATTTATTATTTTAAAATATCATGCATTTGATTCTGTTTGATTCAATCCTATTCGATCTAATACCTTTACCTTTTTTTGAAATGGGATTTGCCAAAATATTTTGAACTGAAGAAATTTCGGGAAAAGAAATCGCATTTGGGTCGAATCGAAAGCTTCTGGCCGACAATCATTTTTTTTTTCAATTTGTTTGAAAGCCCACAAAGTATTGCTGTATTGGTAATATTTTTGTTAAAGATAAAATTTTTTTATAGAAAATTTTATTTTTTTGTGAGATTGTATGCATTTTTTTTTAAAATGAATATTGTTCGAATTATCCGCATTATCCGCATTAGCCTTAAGTTATTAAGTTTTGATGTTAACAATATTTTGTATATACTCTATACGAGCTGTAAGCTTTTTTGAGATTTGAAAGAAATAAATAAATAAAAAAATAAATAATACTGTAATGTTATTCTATCAAGCAGTTAACAGAATAGCTGATCCTACTTAGCTTGATTATAGTACAAAGCGAAATAGAATGTCAAGGTAATGGTTTTAGTTATTGTTAAAAAATGTATATTTAAATTTTTTTTTAGTTACAAACAAAAATGTATATTTAAATGTTTTAATTAAAACAAAATTTTATATTGTAATTTTACATACCTAATATTTGATATTAAATCTCTAATTCATATTTTTCTTTTATTATTTCAGGTGAGTTCAATACATTTACATTAACAATAGTTTTAGAACATCATTCTAAAAATGGATGGTAAGAATATCGATTAAAACTTTTTATTGGATATACAGAAAATTATTTTCAAAAATAATTTTGTAAAGAAAACCCAGAACTGAAATTACAGTTGTCCTGTAGTGATTAGTTACAAGATTACCAGTCCAAAAATATTCTAACAATATTTTTTTACCGGATTAGGTATAAATACTTATCAGAGGGTGTAAAGTACTATTCCGTTCAGAATATTGGTCGGTAATAGCAAATGGGTAGCAGTGATTGTCCGACTATATAGACAGTCGCTGTATAGTCGGTTAATACAGACCGAAGACAGATGATGTAACATACAGATGTATAGTACCACAATTAACCTCTTTGGTCTAAGTTTAGCAACGAGTGTTTGTATTAACCGACTATAGAGACAAACTGTATACAGACCGACTACAGATGATGTATCATAGAGATGTATAGTACCACAATTGCTTTCTTTGGCTTAAGTCTAGCAGTGACTATCTGTATTAACCGACTATAAGGAGACAATACAGCGACTGTATAAAAATACAGACATTACAGACATTAACCGACATTAATAAAATTAATACAGACATTAATCGACTATACAGAGACTATACAGCGACTGTCTGTATACACAGTTAATACAGACAGTCACTGCTAAACTTAGACTAAATAGGTCAGTTGTGGTACTGTACATAACCAAAACAAAAACTTTCTGTAATGTGCAATTTTTCAACAATTGAATTGTAATAATGTTGGACTTGTACCGGGGTGCTTTTATTTAATTTCGTATCACTGTGCTCACGATAGTGACAATTTATTGTTCTAAACATAATAAAAAAAAAAAACTTTATTTTTTTTGCTTTTTTGTTTAGTTTTCTGGTACCGTAATTAATTCCTATCGTCTATACACACACACACACAAATAAAACTATTATTTATATCTACCGTTAGATACGATTGTTTTGTGTGGTATGATTATAGTATATGTCATCCTGATGACAAAATATTCGAAAAGAAGTTATTCTAGTTGCAAATAGTGTTTAAATAATTTTTTTCTTTTCTTTTCTTTTCATCTATACCTACTCTCTTCTCCCAGCCATATGGATGAATGGCTTTTTTCTTTCAATTCCTTCATCGACAAAGAACATATTTATTGTCTAGTTAAAATTTATAGAAGATTTTTAATTAAATAGGATCTTTTAATAATTATTATTTGTATATTGGGATTTATTATTATTATTTTTTTTTTTTTGTTATTTTTTGAGGTTTTTAATATGAATATAAAGAGATAGGCGTTTATTTTAAAAAATAAAAAATAAAAACCATAAAATTTATTAGATTTTTTGGGTTAAAGTTTTTGGTTAATTTTTTATTTATTGTCATTTAAGTGAATTTATTGGTTTTTATTTGGATTGTTATCGTTTTCTTAAAATAATAGTAAATTAATTTGTTATTAATTTATGAGATGTACTAAATCATTCCGAAGACCGATAAGTTGTTTTTGATAGTATAAGTTAATCAAATTATTTGAATAGTGGGGTATTATTTCAAGGTTAGTGTTAAGACTGAGAAGGTAATCAGTAATTACATAAAAGTAAGTAGTGTAATGTAATGTATATGCACCTATTAGAAATAAAATGTAGACTTTTATACTCATATAATATGTTTTATGAATTTGATCTTTCACGATAAGTTCATTATATCTTCCAGTTAATCGAAATTTATTCATTTATCGTGTCAAAACAATATTATTATTATATAACAATAAAGTGAAAGTTGTATGATGAATCATAGTCTGATTAACTTAACATAATTGATGTTCTAAGTAGTTTTAAAAGTTATCGTTTTTTTATTAAAAATTTAATTTCATATTATTATATGCAAATTGATCCACTTATCAGAACGATTTCACAGCATTTTAAAGTGAAAAAGAAATGATAAATCATAGCTCTATATCTCTATAAAATTAAACTGATTAATTCAGCATAACGGATGTTTTCAATTAGTTTTAAAACTTATCGTTTTTTTTATTAAAATTCTAATTTCATATTATTATATGCAGATTGATCCACTTATCAGAACGATATCACAGTATTTCAAAGTGAAAAAGAAATGATAAATCATAGCTCCATATCTCTATAAAATAAAACTGATTAATTCAACATAACGGATGTTTTCAATTAGTTTTAAAACTTATCGTTTTTTTTATTTAAATTTAAACTTGTATTATTAATTGCATATTGAGTGGGTATAACCGACCTCTGACCAGACTATGTGTGACATTGGTTATGTCACTTGACTATTAACTGAAAGTAGTAGTTGGGTGTATTACAGGTGAACATTATGGAAAAAATTAAATTTTACATAAATTTATTCAACTTATGGGTTGATAATAATGCGGCTTAAAAAGATCTAGTTCGGGATAATACTTATAGCTTTCTACGTTCAATTAATTAGTTTATGTAGCAGGAAATTGATTAATTCTTGTAAGGTATTGCATACTCGTTCTTAACTTAATAAATTGCAGTGTTGTACGAAAAATTGCAGAATCGTAAGAATAAATCGTTTGTTTTGTAAACATGCATTAATGTAATGCAAGTACCTACTATACTTTGATTATAGTAAAAATATTAATCCCATCTTTAAAAATATATCCTTATCATAGAACTATTCATTCTACATATTCTCAGAATTTCATAACAAGACAAAAACGTTATAATACTTTTGAGTAACGTAAACACTCATTTTATTTGAAGTATATCCTGTCTTGGGCACACTCACTGAAAATTGCAAAACAAGAAACATAATTTTTATTAAAAATTTAAATTTCCACTTTCGGTCTAAGTAGATATTTTTTTATTTAATGAAAAAAATTTATTTAATAATATTATATTTTATATATTATTTAGAGAAATTTTATTTAACACAAAAAAAAAAATGTATATATTTTTTAAGGACGAAAAAATTTGATTTAATTTTCTTGCAATACTTTAAAATTGTTTCAACAATAAAAAAAAAAAAAAAATTTGAGATAATATTGTTTTGTAGGAGTACTACTTGTATACTACAACTGCAGAATTTTATTATAAAAAATTTAACGTTAAAAATATAAACTATAATTAAATTTAATTGATAGATAATTAAAAAAAAATTGTCCACAGAGATTGCATGCATTTTTTTCATTATTTTTTTTTTTGTAAATGTAACAATGCTTATATCCCTTTAAATATATCTACAGTAGAAAATATGTAAGTAACGTGTAATATTATAAAATCGTTTTTTTCATTAGAGATACAACCCAGTTTTATATGATTTGGATTTAAAATGATTTTTTATTTAATGAATTTATAAAAGATTGTAAGATTTTGTAGTATTTTGTGTATCTGGAAGATGAAAAATCATTTCATCATCATAATTGATCTTGTCGCTCTTTGTGGGTGCATAATGCATCACTAAGATTTCTATACCGAACATTTGGACATTTGCTTTATTCATTACTGTTCGGTGCCACGTTGCTTTTGGACGATTTATACCAGTTATACCACGACCGATTATTCATATAGACTTTGCCGCTTTATATAGGCTTGCTGTTTAATAGCAATATTCGATTTCGAACGGTATGTATATATAGAGAGGTATTTAAAAAAAGTAAAATGTATAGGTCATTTCATTTCAATTTATCTTCGTCCTTGATGTAATCAAAATATTTTCATGTAATGAGTTCCTTTTACTAAATTAAAACGCACGTCTTAAGCCGACTGTCGATCACCAACAACTGTCGTATTCAACTTTTATTAACATAATACATAAAAATACAGAAATGATATTATATTATCGTTAGTATTGTATACACCTAATTCTTATTCTATTGTGTGCGTGTTTGTTATAATATAAATTTAATTGAGAGCCAAACTTTCAAATTACTACATTCATTAATATTCAGTAGATCAATTCAGACCTAATTTTTGGCCAATTAATATTTTTTCCTATTTTTTTGTTGTCTGTGACACTTTTCAATCACAATTATAAAGTTTATTCAAATTTATTGTAGATCTTGGTAAGGGTGATAGGATTATTATAGGGAAATAGGATGATGGAAGGGAATTGGAAGGTTGAAAATTGGTGATCTGTTTGGGTATGGCTTCTATTTGAAAATTTGCTAAATTGTAAAATATTGAAGATTAACATGGAAATGATATTATAAAGATATTAGATGGTATTAGATGGTATTAAATGGACATGATATTATATGGAAACATATTCCTACTTTTCAAATTGTACTGAAAAAGGGTTCAGCAATACGAGACAACTAAAATAGTTAATTAAAACTTCAGAATTGTACTGATTTATTATGTAAGATTATCAAAACCTAACCTGAAATTTTTATATCAAAGTGGTTCCCTGAATGCATTGGAAAATTTTATTCGTTTTAAGTATTTGAATTTGAGTAATTTCATATTTGTTGCTTGCTAAATTTCATCTTGTTATAATAACTTAAATTTTATATTTTACTTAAGGACCTCTGGAACCATATTTTTGCATTATTATTAAATTACTTCAATTTATATGAATTTGTCTTGTATTCATTCATTTTTTTTTGTTGTTGCCATCTCTTTCATTATTTCATATTTCAGTTACGAAACTTCATTATTCATGTAATGAACATATATATAGTACATATGCATAAAATATACTAAAATACATCCATATGCATATAATATAATATTCAAAAATATTTTATCTCCTTTATACAAGGATAATGCTGATGTTTGCTCAAATGAATCTCCTTAAAATTACAACACCAACAACAGCAACAACAACAAAATTATATAACAGAATAATGTAGAAAAAAATAAAAAAAAAGTAGAAAGAAATAAAAGAGGTATCTCATATATATATATATATATATATGTATAAATATTTGTATATATATATATATATTCATAGTTAGTTGAGTAATGGAAAATGATGGGCATTTAATGTACAAAAAAAAAAAAAAGAAAAAAGAAAAAAAAATAGTCGAAAAAACTTTGTTTGCATACATTTACATAATCTTCTACATTAGCAACTATAATACTGAGGTCGTTAATATAATCAACACACTTGTCATCTTGGTTTGTCTGCTCATTTTGTTATGTTTTTGGTTTTTATTTGTTTTTGTTGCTTTTTTTATTGCTATACTAAACCTATGCTAAATTAAGCTTCTGCTGCTACCAAACAACTTTTTCATAACTAAATTTTACTTCTATTGAAATTGTTCTATGTAGAGAAAAACAAATTCTGTTTACACCAAAAGAGTTTTCTACTTTTTAGTAGAGACACGAAAATGTAGAATGGTGCAAAGTTAAAGGGAAAGTTTAATCTAAATAAGATAAGTGAGTAATATTATTAAAAATAATTCCGAAAGATGAAACAGATCATATAATAGAAATATTTTTAATACATTGACTCCACATTAGAGGTCGGATAACTGTGAATAACAAGAAAGTCATCAATATCATTATCCTGTAACCTCACCCGTGGGTATAGGACGGAAATAAAATTTTTCCATTGTCTCATATTTGCGGCTAATTTCTTCAACTGTGGCCACATTCTTTGTTGGGTATATTTTCTTCGGTTTTTCTTCATGCTTTTCTCGGTATTTAAACGCGATGTCTACCCTAATGATTCTATTCGAAACATTATTTTGCGATGTCTTCAGGTTTAAATTAGATTAGATTTTGAATTTCGGGAGAGAGAATCTGTCCCCTGCATCACCGCAGCTGCAAATGGGCATATTGTAATAACCCGTATTTTGTCAGGTTTTCTCTGTCAGGTTTAGATTAGATTTGTTTTTAAATTTCGGGAGGAAAAATCTGTCTTCTATATCACCGCAGGTGCAAATGAGCTTATTGTAATAATCAGTATTTTATCAGGTTTTTTCTGTGTATGCCCAAGCCATTACTTCTGTCGAATATAAACGTCTATTCGTTTTTACCATACCGTTCTGCGGGAAATAGTTTGTGACCAACGTATGTTTAGGATGCGTTAGTTGCATCTATTGATATACCTTTGATGTTGATTGAAACTTTCTATGTTTCACAGACGTACAAGATAATAGGTTTTACACTTCAATTAAATATACTCATTTTAGTGCACAGAGATATGTTGCTTGCCTGCAATATTTTTAAGAGCATTCTGAATGCAGTACGGGCTTTGCTGAGACGAGGTTTAGTATCAAAATTGGCACCTTCATCTGATGATACGATTCAGCTCCGGCAATTGTTGTAAAACATAATAATCATATACACCTTGTACGCCATTATGCTCTTTTAGGTCATTTGAATAAATAAATAATTGAACTTACTTACCCATTCCGTTCGGTAAAAAAAAATTATAATATGAATATTCTTTTGTTTGAATGAAATTATAAGAAGGGATTACTTTTGGCTAAAATTCTATGAAGGCAGCTCACTAATCCCATTATTTTGACCTAATATAAAAAACAAATTGTAAGTCTTTCGCTGCGGAACCCGAAAGTTAAAAATGGAGATATTTTGCATTCAAACGCACGCCTTCTCATGTAATTTATTTCATTTAAAACCATACGATGGTAATCAGTAATAACATAACAATAAAGTAATGTAAAGTAATGTATATGCACATATTATAATTATTTTTCATGCAGAATTCTGCACATTTATTTCAGACATTTCAATTTTTACTATAGAATTTTGTGAAATAGCGAGATTTAGATATTCGCCTGTTTTATAAATTACAGCCTTAGATTAAATTATATTATAGAATTCTTAAGTAATAGTGCCTGTCTTTCAACATTATTAGATCTAAATATAGGGCTATTACTAATTTATGAAGAACAACAGATATTTTATCTCTCTCTCTCAGATATCCTATGGAGTTATTAATTAATCCATCATATTTCAATACACTATTTTAACATTACGATGACATTAGTATCAGTATTTTTTTAGAATTTCAAAAAATTATAACATGTCAGTATTATTATTGTTGTGTAAGGGTACCTTTAATTTTTTGTTTATATTTTTAATTTAGATATTTTAATGTAAAAATGATTAAGTCCCTTTGTTATAATAAACTTCTAATTCATATTCTCTCTCAACCAATATTTTATATTACATTTATTCTGGAAAAAAAAAACAAAAACAAAAATAAAAACAAAAGAAAAACAACTTGAAAAAAATTACAATTTTTGACATTTTATACTGGTAACAATTTTGGTATTTTTTGAATATACATAATATTGTTAATGATTTCTTGATTTACATCATCATTATCATTAATCAACATCATCATACATTACAATATTTTTTTTTTATGTTGGTTTGTCATTTTGTTTTTTTGTAATACCAAGCAGAGGTTTTTTGATCATATTTATTTTCATCTGAGTCAAAAAATTCAGAGTTCATTTCATATTCACTACATAAATTTATTGTATGTCGTCGTCTCTTAATTGGTAGGTATTTAATGAAATGAACATAATAACAAAAAAAAAAAAACAAAAAAAAAAAAAACAACAAAAATGTAGTTACCCTAAACATTAACAATTTACCATTAAGTGTTGCAGATAGACAATAAAATATATGGAGAAAATTTGCAACAAAAAACCAAAAAAAAAAAAAAAATAACAAAAATAAAAAAAACCTCTGTTAAATAAAAGTTCCACATGAATGTGTTGGTGTATATATGTGTGTGAATTTTTTTTAATTCACTTGTTTTTATTTTATTTTTCTAAATTATGTTGAAACTTAGTCCTTGAAAATTTCGATCCTTGTAGTAGTACTATTAATGTATATATATATATGTATTTTTTATTATTATACACATTAAATATATCCCATTTAACAATTCGAAATTAATAAAGTAATCTAGATAGAGTGGGTCTTCAAATATACTTACAAACATTTAATATTAAAGGCGATTATAGAATTTATTACAGGAAAGAAGATTATGGAAAACAATTGAATGGCGCGATTCGGTGCGAAAATGTTCTATATTTCATTCATAGAACATTTTCGTAGGTAAGTAGTAATGACTGCCGACAGTACGTCGACACACTTAAACCAGTACGGTCCATACCACGGAGCATGAAATACTTATTTTTTTTTCAATATAATTAGCAAATGGGTCTGTTGGGTTGGGGATAGTGAAGCAACAAATTTCTTTCTACCTTGAATATTTTTTAGTGTTTCTGCTTCTTTTAACATTGTTGTTTTCCCGCTGTTTTTGTCATCCGTTCTTTTGTCTGTTAACCTCCTGAAATTTTTGTTTTTGGATTCTATCGTTTTTCTTCAAACGGTATCAAACTCTGAGTGATTTTCATATTAAAATCCATTCGTTTCCAAAATGTATAGTATATAGTTACAGAAACAGAGATGTTGTGGGAATAAAAACCACTATTTGTATATGCCATTATAATGCTTATATTATAATATCATAACAGTCACATGCATGGATACAAATCTGTCTTAATGGTAACACAAAATTTTTGATAAGCATTGCAAGTCATGATAAAGTGACACGGGTCTTCTGAGGGATAATATTGTACTGGCGTAGGACCTAATGACCATATCCCTAATGATCATATATCCTTAAAGGATAAGATGATTCCAACTATCCTTGCGATATGATCATTAGGTCATACGCCGATACAACATCTCCCTCAGAATCCCCAGTGACACAAACAATTAAATTAATCTTTTATGATATTTGTGGTGGACAGGAATTGCCCATTTGTCAACATAAACAGCAGAGCGATGCATCGCAAATACAAAAAGGAGCATTTCTGTTTTCGTACCATGTAGAAAATCACTTCGTGTTCGTTCCTCTTATCGTGCGGTAATTGTAACAAATTGCGTGGTCGATGTGGTATGCAGTGAATGTAAAATTGTTTAAAAATGTACAATAAATGCTTGTAACAAAAAATAGTTGCTCATGAATATTTATGGATGTTTGTATTGAGTAATAGTATTGAAATATACGCGAGCATATATAACTAAATAAGTTAACGGGATATTTGCTTCTATTCGTTTCATTGATTCAGTTTGAAAATATCAGTCCAAGTTACAAAATTTTGCCATAATTAAGGGTCTTTTATGTTGGTGTTTATTTTCAAGCTCAAGTGAGCTTAAAGTTCAGACTTAGCTCAAATTCAAGTTTAAAAATCTTTAGAGTTCCAGTAAAAATTTTGTAGCAATATATTTCATTCACCGGACTGTGTTGGACATACAGGATTATAAAATATTCATTTGATTTAATACATTCGTGACTGCACTATATATGGGTATGGGTATATGCACAATGATTTGTAAAATAATATGTGAAGAATTTAAATATCCGTAATTTAAATATTACAATGTGGCGAGCTGCAGTATTAGTTATTGAATATGACGGATAAGCTAGGTTGTTGGATAAATTACATATTAACCGACACAAATTAAAGTAAAGAGGTCCAATGCGATACCCAGCAATTTTTACTGGCATAAATCTATTCGTTAAATTAGTTTGAGCTTCTTTACAAAACGGTGGAAGTCCTGGATTTTAAATTCTGTCAAAATTATTCAAAGCAGTATGAGAGAAAACGTTCCGATGTTCGTTTTATTTTTCTGATAGAGACCGGATAGCTTCAAGTAAGGTGTGGAGGAATTTCATTCTATACCTCATTTATGCAGGGTACAAAATAACGTACTCGAAGAAGAACTAATTTAATTTCTGTTTATGAATTGACAATTGGATTGTGAAAAGACAACAATAATATGATTGTTCCAGGGGTTTTGATTTCAATTGCAGGGGGAAAAAATCTTATAATTTCACTACAAATTTTGTTTTACATTTTTTTTTGTATGATTGTTAACTGGGATACTGAACATATTAAATAAGTATAAATAAATTTAGTTAATAAATACGATATTAAAACGAAAACAAAAATAGAAACAAAAAACTTTGTTCTTTTATTTGTTTTTCTCGAATTTAGTTTCGTCCTTACACTTTTTTTTTTTTTTTTTTTCAATTGAGTAATGCCAAAAAATAGAAAAGTTTCTTTTATGATACTCCTATATATATTCAACTCTTCTGTTACTGTTTACCAAAAAGACAACAGTAAAAAATAGGAACACTATACTTTAATAACGACTATTAAGTTGAAAATTTGAAAACAGAAACAAAAAAAAAAATACAAGAACATAATGAAATTGCAGTAATTTTAGTTTTGCCCCCCCGCCATATATTACCGATTATTTTCGAAATATTTTGAAACTACATTAAAAATATACACATATCTTTTTTACATATATGTACAATATAATATGAATAAGAAAGTTTTGTTTTAGTTTAATTTTTTTTTTTTTTTAAAAAGTTCGACATAAAGTTCATGTATTGGGAACCTATTAACGATTTTTATTTTTTATATATTTTTTTTATTATTATTATTATTATTTTTTGGAAGTTAGGTGTAGTGTTGTTGTTTAGTAAATAAAAAGAAAAGAAGAAGTGCAGTAAAATCAATTGTTGAAATAGAAAAACAGAAATAAAAATAAAACAAAAAAAGTGATTTTAAAAAGAGAAAACTTTTTTTCAAATTCCCTTTTAAAATACTAACCACTATTATTGTAATTTTTTATTTTTCATTTTATTTTGTGGTTATTATTATTTTTGTTTTTTTTTTAAATTCAAAATATTTATTTTTATTACTTTTAACAAATTTTAATTAAATATATGACTTAAAAAAAAAAATATATTTTTTTTTGTCTATAGTTTTAAAATTAAAAAATAGATTTTTTTTTTATATTTATTTAGAAAATTTATTTCTGTGAGTTATAAAATTTAATTAAAAACTTTTATATGAGTGTCAATGGATGCAATAAAATTTCTATTAACGAAAAATGAATTTTTTTTTCTGCTTGAATTATTTTTATTAGACCAATTGAAAATTAAGTCATTCAGTACAGGGTATACTTTAAAAATGGAAAATTATTAAACAATTTAAGTATGTTGGGATGGCAACGATAAAAACAATATTGATGACAGCAATTTAAATTCATTCAGTATTCAGATTTGTTGATCAATTTATTTATGTATTGCTAAATTTTATTGAAATGAAAAATTAATTAAAATGTTTCTATATGTATTTTTTGTAGTACATTATAATACATATATAACTTTACATATAATACATATCATTCATTTTATCTCTCTCTATTTTGGTATTTTGAACATTTTGGTGCTATTTTTGTAACAAATTAAAGTACATTTATTCTTTCAATAGTACATATCATTAATTTCTTCCCTATGTATTTTGGTGCTAGTTTATTATGAAAAATCTTCGTATATTAGGAGTTGTTACTGATAGTCTGGTCATACATTAGTCATGATACATCAGTATTTTTGCATAGCATATACTTACTCTTTCATTTGTTTTTGTAGTTATTCTATCTCTTGCTTTTAATGCTAGTGCATTGCGTCCGATTTTTTACTTCATATAGTATTTTTGCCGTGATACATTAGTCATGATACATCAGTATTTTTGCATAGCATATACTTACTATTTCATTTGTTTTTGCAGTTATTCTATCTCTCGCTTTTAATGCTAATCCATTGCTTTATATAACAGATTCTATTCATAGCAGTAACTCTTACTTCACTTGATTTTTAACACATGTTTTACCTCTCTTTCTTGATGTTTATCTATTGCGCATTATCTCTTTTAATCGCTTTCTGTTTTGCAAGAGATTTCTGCATTTATTATTTAAGTGTTAATGTGTATGGATGTATATGTATATATGTGTATTTAAGTGTTAATGTGTACGAGTAAATAGACGTCAATTATTATCTCACATATTCTCTTAGACCCATTCCTGACGAGAATAAAAATTGATCGCGTCTCATCTCGCTGAATATGCATTTCTGCTAGCTGTAAGCGAAGTGATTGAACATTTTATTATGTTGGTAGTACTGATCATTTTGTACTGTGAAAAAAGATTATTGACATATAAACAATAAAATTTTTGAATAGTATTAGTATGGATTTGTGGAATAAGTTTAAAGGCTTAAAATATTTTTTAAATACAAATTTTTAATAAAAATTATAACAGCTTAATACATAAACAGTTTGTGAAACAGTAATAGTAAAGATGTTTTTTTTCTACACAATTTTTAATAATAATGCAAAAAAATAAATGATTTTTATTAACCTCTTTACTTAACTATTTTCTCTATATAATTTATTTATTTACTTTCACTTTTTGATAAAAAAACACAAAATATATAACAAATTGTTTTCACGTCCTATGAAAAGTCTGACAGAGTAATTCTCACGCGACTGTTATCACATTTGCCGCCACAGTCTGTGTCTAACAGAATACAAAACTATATCTACGGCTTCACAGATATATGAATGCGATCATGCGCTATGGGTCTAAGAGTATATATGGGTACATATTTTATGTAAGTTGAACTGAAATACTGTTATTCCTGATAATTTAAAAATTGAATTGGTAGTACTGAAGATTTTTGTTGGGAACACTTGAAGCCCCATTTTTCTCACTGTATGTCTTTCTTTAAAAATCTGTTTATTCATTCTAAGATCAGATATTTATTGTAATAAAGATAATTTTGTGTCTTGCGATTCAATATATACCCTATTTATTGCTTGCTTATACTAGCTAGGTCTTTTTCTCCTTCCAATCAAATTAAAATCTTCAGTGCGTTGTGCCATTGTTATTCAAATTGGATTTGTAGTGAACAGCATTTTTGTGGTGAAACTAGAATTACAATTTTTCATAATCATATTTAAAATATTATCAAAACAAATGTGCTTTCATCTCATGTATTCCCCTCCCATAGAAACACTCCATTATACAATTTCCAACTTTTCAAAAGAACCTCTTCAAGTTCGCCTCCAACTTACTTACTTACCAATTGTCTTCTATCATCCTATTTCCCTCCTAATACTTTTCTCCTTACCCGAAGCTACAATAATTTTGTATAAATGAATTCTTTCCTAGTGTTTGGGTAGTCTGTACTAATAGTATAATTATTTGCTTTGGGAAGGGGTATTTGAACGTATTTTTAATACGTTTTTTATATACAAATGCAAGTTTTAATGAAGATCGAAATTCATTATCAAATTCGTTTTTGCGCTGTCTCAGGATTCATGATTTAAAAGCAAATAATATATTTGATTCGTATGTAATTACATCCTACATCTTTCTATATTAGTAAAGATTTAAAATAACTGTAACACTGCACTATTAATACAATTAAATGTCTATTGGTAGGAATAGAAAATAGAACTTTTGGTTAAATTTAAATGTCTAAAATTTTTGACAACATTTCATTTGCTTTAAAATATTGCTAAGTTTACTGACAAAATTATATTCAATCATTTTTTAGCAAAAAAAATTTAATTATATATTTTCTTAATAAAAAAAAAAAAAATATGATATAAGTAAAAATAACCTAAAGCAATAAAAGATTTTCATTTCAATTGTATTTTTCATGCTTCTAAAATAATTATCAAAAAATAGAGTCCTTAAGGAATTTGAAAACAAAAACCAACTATGATTTTCTTCTTTTTTTTTGCCATTTTAGTACTCATTTCAATTTTTATCACTTACTAAAAATTATATTTTTCACATTAATAAAAAAAAAAAAACAAAAAAAAACAAGATTCTTATATAATTTTATTTTCATTAAATTATTCATAGATGTCGCAAATATTCACAATTTTTTGTCTTTGTTTTTCTCATTGTTTTTTTTTTGCTGTTTGTTTTTTAATATAAAAATACTGAAAATACGATACTTGATTAAAAATTTATATCATCCAATTCGCTCCCCCCTCCCTCTTCCCTTTTAATATTATATTGAATTGTCGTTGTTAATGTTATTTTTGGTTATCGTTGCCATCGTTGGCGTTGTCATCGTTGTCATTGTTGTCGTCGTCGTCGTCGTCGTCGTTGTTGTTTCTCGTTTCAGTTGTTGCTGTTGTACCGTTGTTTTCGTACGTTATATTATCATTGTGCTGCTGCTACCATTACCGTATTGTCGTCAGCTCTGTTGTTTTTCACATGAATTTTTAGAAGAATATAACTTAAGGCAACATATATTTTTTGATATTGGATGTACCTTTTTTGAATAACGGTTTTGAATTTCATTCCTTTTTTTTGTTCTTATGTTTTTTTTGTGTTTTTTTGTTTTTTTATGTTCGCCTATAATATTAATATTTAATTTATACGTACATATAAATAAATATTTATTATAATAGTGTAAAATATAGATATATATATATTATATTATATATGTTATTAATATAGACTTTATCTTCTTATTATTAGATTTCTAAGGATTATAGTCCTGAAGAGAAGCAAAGAGCAAAAAAAAAAAAAAAAAAAAATTATTCCTATGTGAAAAAAATTCAGTTTTTTTTTTTTTTATTTTTTTCTAACAAAATTAATAGAAGATATAGATATGTATAGAGAAAAAAGAATAACATAGAGAAAGAGATGAGAAAGCAAAGAAAAGAAAAGGACAAAAGAACTTCTACGAAATGAAAATGCTTGTGTCCTGAAAAGAAGTCACGTTTTTAATAGAATGCAAAGTAGGTTGGTTTTCAAAACGAATTATATAATATTTAGCTATGTGCATATAAAATGTGTATATGTATATATACATATATACCTATATTGTAAACTATTGTAATAAAGAGTATAGTCGCACAGAGTGTTCGTATAAATAAAATATGCTCAACAGTATACGGAGTTCGTTGTAGTATTTTCGGAGTTTTTCAATTCGAAATAACGCCGAGCGGATTCCAAACATCTGCCCCACTTTGAAAAACTTATTAGGTTTTTAAATATACATTTATAATATAAAAACATATATGTAAGTTGTTAGATCTGTTAAATGCGTGTAAGTTGGCAAACAATTGTTAATGAAAGAAGCAAAAAAAAAAAAAACAAAGACGTATGGCTTTCCATATATGTAAAAAATAATAACATTTTAAAAACAGGCATAAATATACTTAAATAATACAGTTATAATATCGTTTGTTATATAATTAATAAGCCAAGCATAATAATAGGATTCAATGAAGACGAAGAAAAATTATATATGATTTATCAATGTGTGGTAAATATCTACATTTGTACACTTTTTATTTTTCTAATAATTTAAAATAGATATCTTCCGATTAAGTTATTAAGTTGTGATGGACCGTCGCTGGGTGCTTATCCAACTTTCAATGGATTAGTTTGCATTTGTATCATTAGGTGGTTACAATTTTGATGTACATTACAGCCTTAGCCTGAATAATACTTAACTGTTTTAATTTAAGTTTAAAATTAACTTATAATAGCTCTAACGGTTGCAAATAGCTCAGTGTTACCATTATTAGGAAATAAAACAGTTTATTTGCTGTTTGTTTATATTGCTGACAAGAAGAAAAAATTGATCGCGTGAAATGATTGAACATTTTATTATGTTGGTGGTACTGATCATTTTGTACTGTGAAAAAAGATTATTGACATATAAACAATCAAATTTTTGAATAGTATTAGTATGGATTTGTGGAATAAGTTTAAAGGCTTAAAATATTTTTTAAATACAAATTTTTAATAAAAATTATTACAGTTTAGTATATAAACAATTTTATGTTTCACAACTGTTTATGTACTAAACTGTAATAGCAAAGATATTTTTTTTTCTACACAATTTTTAATAATAATGCAAAAAAATAAATGAACATTAGAAATTGATTAAGCCATACCTTTTCATCCGTCAAACCATTCTTACCGAAATTTTGTAGAAGAAAACAAAAATATCTAGTTAAAGATGGCTGTCTCTTAGCCATTTGAAAATTGAAAACTGATATATTAAATTAATTCATGAAACATAAAATAGAAAAATTGAGTTGACCTAATTTTTTAACACCCTGTAAATCTTATATAAAAGTGTGTCGTTATATTATATATTTTTTTTATTATTTATAATCTTATATTGAATACACCTACACCTACTACAGCAAAAAAAAAAGAAAAGAAATTATGATCAAATAGCTTAAGAGTATATGAAATTAGAATATCTCTATTGTTATCTCTTTCGGTTTTTCTTATACCCAGTTTCATTTAAATTTGAGTATATTCGTTAAGCTTTAATTTTCATTTGTAATTCTAATACGTCTATTCTATTTTATTTTTTTTTTTACTCTTTTCTATATGACTCTTCTATTTGTATTTCTACGACCACTATCACTACCCACCCACTACTACTACTACTTTTACTCAACTGTCATAAGTGTCTATATTTATTACAATATAATATAAAATAATATAACAAAAAAAAAAAAAAAAATAGAAAGTAAGGAAATAAAAAAAATTTATGCAGATTAAATTTAGTTTCAAGTCTTGCATATTCCATATATCTACTTAAAAAAAAAAATATTCCTTTTTCTTGATTTTGCTTCTCTAACTACCAACAACTCATCTCTATACTCTTATTATATTCTTTAGACATATTATTTTCTCTAACACCTCTCTTTAGTTAAAATTCATTTTTTGTACTTTGATTACTCGTATCTAGTTAAAATTATAAAAAAAAATTCTTATTCTTTTCTATTTCTATTATTATTATTTTTTTATATATATATATATATATATATATATACATTTTCGGTGGTGTGTGCGTGTACTCTGTTTGTGGGTTTATTAAACAAAGTTCTTCAACTTTAGTTAGTCAATTTTCAAGAATTGAACAAGAAAATGGGACTATGATATTATTATGGTATATATGGTGGATATAATAATATGATAAGTACGTATATATATAATATATACATATATATATATATATATATATATGCAATATAAAATTAAAAGAAGCAGATGTTTAAAGAAGGTAACAATTTTATTTCATTAATGAAGGATACGTGCTGCAGTCATTCAGTGTATATGTGTATTCTTAAAATTAATTGATAGCACATATTTATTAAAGTTACATAAAAAAGAATCTAGTTAGCATTATTTTAGTTAGTTTGACTCGTTTTTATTTGAAAATTCGCAGTTAAAATTCAAATAGAGAAGAAGGGGAAAGTAAAGATATAAATGCGATTTGCAATTTGATCTTTATAATTAAATATAAATTAAAAGATGTTACTGTAACTCTCTGTACAATTGTCTTTAGTTAATTCTTGCGAATGAATGGATTAAGTGAAAACAATATCTTGCTAGGTGGCCAATAACCCATATAGGTCCTGGGCTGAAAAAAATGAATACCTACTTTGTTGGATTATTATTTTTATTAATTTGAGCTTGAGTCGAAATATAAGATCTTCCGTTGTGGATTATTTGTCAACAATGTGAGAATAATATAAGATTCATACAATATTGGTTAACAATGTCGCATTTGTCAGGGTCAATTATATGGCTCGGTACATGGGTACTCCAACAAGATATTTTTCAACTTCTGATTGAAATTGGTTGGAATTACAACTTGATTATAATAGTTTTCAACGTGAAATATATTAGACGAATATACTCTATTACTAATAGATATTAAAACGATGATGGTAGATAATAATTCAAAAGAAAAACTTATTGTAATTGATGACATGACAAGACAAAAGACGTGAGACTGTGTATATTATAGTAATGAGTAGTTTCAACAATATAATTATACGGATGCAAAGTATTATATATAAAAAAACATAAATGTCTTCAAGCTTAAAAACCAAAGAATTTAACTTTGACCATATTCGAGTGAACCCGTTCATGTTTAGCTAAGCAAAAAGAAAGAAGAAAAAGAAAATATTATTTGTACAGAAAAATTTTGTTGTCTTTATGTTAACTTACTTGCTATTCCTGAGCGTTATATTTTTTGAAGATCTCTTTGCTTCTGGCATCTGGTCTGTTTACATTAGAAGATTTAAAAACTAAATTAATGAATGAATTTGAAATGAAAGACATAAAAGCTCTAGAAATAAAATCTGTATCAGGCTAATGTGTTCCAACAATTTCATGGTCGACAAGAAAGCAAACATGATTGCGAGCATATTTTCTTCAGTTGATTTTTTGTGTCCGCCGACATTTCATTTCTACAATAAATATGGGATTTACTTTGACAATGTATTCCTGTGATGGGGTTTAGTTTCGAAAATTACCGAAGCTGAAAATGTTTGCCTTCTTTCAGTCTGATCTAGCTAGCGCAGATATCTGAATTTGAAATTTTGTTTTTTTTAGCTAAGTTGATGTCTTCATCATTTCTTCATCAACACCGTCCATGTATTTTTTATATCAGTTTCGGTGTTATTATTGTCACTTTCTTCAACCTAGTTTTCTTTGGTTTATGTTTTACTTTCTTTTTGCTCAATTTTATGCAAAAGCTTAACGAAAAGTAATATTGAAGCCAAAATCCGAAAAGTGAAAATGTGTTTCAATAATCATTCTTAACAATAATTGTTATTTGTTTTTTTCTTTTTGCTTAGCTAAACATTTTGTATTCATTCGAATATGGTCAAAGTTAAATTCTTTGTTTTTTTAAGCTTGAACCTATTTATGTTTTTTTTTATATATTTAACCTATGGTATCTTGCTGTTTTTACTATCGGAGTTATTTTACACTTTTTGGCTTCATTTGAGATATTTGCGGTTTTTGGATATGGTTTATCTGGGTATTTTGGAACCCTTCTACAAATAGTTTGGGACCCTATTACTCAATGTTTGACTCGTATTTTTTCAGAGCACTTTAATTTGTTTCGAAATTAATTCTAACTAGATCATACAATTTTACAAGTACCTACTAAAGCAGCTGTAAATTACAGTGGTAAGCGGAACTCAGTCCCATGATATATATTTTTTTTCTAACTGCTTTCAGATAGAATTTTAGCAAGAAAAGGAAGAATAGTTAAAGAGTAATAAAATAAAAAAATTAGAAAAGAATTAGAATAGAATAAAATAGAGAGTTAGTACAAAAATTTACCGGACAGGTTAAAATATATTTATTTACCCGTCTCTTGAAAACTTCTAAGTTATATGTTTTGTGGAAATACAAAAGATGGTAAGGTGTTCAATAATTTAGCGGTTCTGTTGATAACAAATTTTTATATTTCTGACAAATATTTATATTTTTTTTTTTATATTATCAGTTCTGGTTCGAAGACGCTCTACTGCAAATTTATGAGCGAGTGCTGCCCTATACGGGTATTACACTGGAATGGTTGTATTTTGGGCATAATACTTTTAATTTTGTCAAAGAAATTACCCAACAGATTATTATAAAATAAAGTGGCTGCTCTTACGTTATGGCGATGACTTAATAATGTTAGGTATTGTGTAACATCTCCATCAATGATAATTTTTATGGCTCAATTCAGTACCTTATCTAGGTACTGCAGTAAGTACCAGATGTTACCCAATAGAAATAATTAACCTTACCATAAAAGTTTCGAACAAAAGTTTGAAATTTAATAAATTTTCACAAAAATATTTCCATATTACATTTTGGCTCAACGGAGACTGTTTATAGATCTATTCAAGCTTTATAAAACGTATTGAAAGGCAAACCTATCTAATTCTACAAAATTATAAATTAAAATAATATTAAAAACAAAAATATATATTTTCAAAATCATTATAATTTTGTGATGTTATTTAAAGAATATTTTAATTATTATATATTTTTTTTGCTTTTTTACTGTGGTAAAAGTGAATTTTAAATGATCCGTTATATTTTAAGTTTTTACTATATTTTTATTTTTTTTTATTTTTATTATTCTTATTTTATATTTTATTAAATAATGAAAACAATTCATTAAAAAATTTTATACTCATGATTGCTTTGACGATTACTGCTTTTACTGCTACTACTACTACTACTCTGCTTTTACAGCTATATATATGTATATATATATATACTTTAATGCAACACAACTACCAATACAGGTGCATTATTTAAATTTATACTGATAGCTGGTAATGTACTGAAAATTCTGTGTAATAAAAATGAATTCATGATTGCTTCGTAATTATTTTAATTGTTAAGTAATCATGAATAATATCTACAAGAAGGATAATAAAATAATGATGAATATCAGGGATAATAATATTTTATATATATATATATATATGTAAATTATTGCATATACATATATAAATAAGTATGTAAAGAGATTTTGTTTAATTTTTTGTTGGCGTTTTGTTTTCAAACAATAAAAATGAGGTGTAGATATAATTACATTGATGAATAATTGAGGTTTACAGATTGCTTTTATAATGGATGTTTTCTATAAAAGAGAAAATAATTTTTTATAGGGTACAGGGTGGTTATACGATATTATTTTTTTTATATAATGGCATTAAATTAAACTAAAAATTAATCCAAATATTAAATAAAAAATAAAAAGTTAAAATAATTAAATTAATCTAAAAGTTGAGTTCCAATCGTTCCGATACATCAGTTTGGCTTTAAAATTTGGTTTAAAGTATAAGGACTACGTCTACTTAAATGTCAGAGTTTCATTTTATTTCAGTAAACATCAAATGAGAGAAAAAAACATTGTTGATGTCCTATAGGTAACTTGAAGTTACCATAATATTAGTTTGGTAACCCCTGAATGAATTCAATTTTTCTAAACGTCATGCACAACGGATTTCATAAATAAAATTGTAAAATTGATTTCATAATTTGACTCTTACAGTTTATTCAACTCTTAAAAATTACAAAATAGAAAGGACAAGTTTATTAACCTGACACGTCGTTATGTGCTAGTTCATTTTAATTATTCTCTCTTCCCTGAATATCATCCACATATTTTTAAACATTTTTAACATTTCAACAGGTATTTTTTAACGTTCTGACTTTTGTGTTTCCTGCAAATGTTCTGGATAATTTCAAGATGTATGTAAATTTTTGTACTAGAGCTAAAAATTACGGCATTGTCTGTGTACGGTATATGAAATGCACTGAATTAAAGACCTGCACTGGTTTTATCCAGATCTTTGGAACAATTATATGATTAGTGATGTGATTGTGATCCATAGACTGGATGAAATGAGTATTTGATGATTTAATTACAAAACATTTGAGCTTAATCTGCTGAAAATAAATGCTATGTAGATGAAACACTCTATAAATAATATGAAATTTTATTATGAGTGTATATTTGCATATAATTATTTAATAACATATACCGTTATACGGTATTAAAAATTATAATTTTCATGATTATTTAATTAATTTGTTTTTTTTTTTTATCATTTTTTGTTTTAACAAGATTATATTTAATTAAACAGGAAATAATTTAATTAATTAAATAAATTTTTTAAAATTTTAATTAAAACCATTCTAGATTTCCGTCTTCTCAATGCACTGCTAATGGTGATATGCCATTTATTAGACCTAATTTTAATAATATCTACTCGTATGATGAATATTGAGAAACTCAACAAACTTAATTATATAAAGTTCAGATTTTACTGTTATCACAGTAGTATAATTCTATACATTAATATATATTGAGCTGAGATACACACATACATTGAGCTCTTTGCAAAAACAGAATAATTGGGCAAAATTATTGTGTCAACATTGAAAATAAATTCTAGGACTTTTCAAAAATATTGTTAATCATATTATAATCACTGATATTTTTAAAATTTATAAATTATGATTATTTTATATAGTAGATCATTCAAGTTCAGTATTTAGTGTTATTCATGATAATGGTTCATGTTCATATTTAAGATTAATTATTTTTCTGATAACTGAAAACAAATGAGCATTTTTAGGACGGTTAATATATGACAAGCATAATTTTAATTTGGTAGAAAATTATATGGTACCATTTAGACATTTTAGTTGATTTAAATATTGTTTTTGATATATTATGATTATGATCATCAAACCCGTGCTGATTCGATCCAATTCGTAGGATTTTATACGATTCACTTTATATTTAAAAATTGAAAATATATTTGTTACAACATGTATTTCATACAACATATTTAATTGATACAACATGTATTTCATACAACATATATTTGATACAACATGTATTTCATACAACATATATTTGATACAACATGTATTTCATACAAGATATATTTGTTACAACATGTATTTCATACAACATATATTTGATACAACATGTATTTCATACAACATATATTTGATACAACATGTATTTCATACAACATATATTTGATACAACATGTATTTCATATAACATATATTTCATACAACATATATTTGATACAACAACAAGCCTAGTTGTTCAAACCAGCTGTATCAAATGTTGAAATCAAACTTTAAATCAATTTTTGCCGTCGAACGTTTTTCATTCCGTCTACTTTATTCAGACCATACATTATTTGTAAAATTTTTATTATATTATATATAGAATAATTTAATTCAATAAAAAGTTGACTTTGTGGAAAGGGGGGATTGCATTCAGAGCGTAAACATTATATTAATTTTAAATTTTTGAAAATTGCTATTTATCTTTGCTCATTCATTTCTGTCAAAATCTATTAGCAAAGAAGTACTAAATTGATTTTTTTATAAATTTATCTATACTCAAACACAAAACATAAGATAATTTCAACCCAATTTAAAAATTATTACATAAGTATCACTAGTCATTTAATAATATTTCATCAACTATTTATACTCAATATAGAGAAATGAATGACAATAGATTATGATGAGACAAGACGACAATTTCTAATTATTGTTTTTTTTTGTTTCATTTTAATTTCTTTACAAAAATCAATCAATTCTGGGCTCTTTCACTTCCTTCTCAACTAAACTAAATAAATTCTTTTAATTTTTATTTTTATATTTTTTGTTATTTTAGTTTTTATTTTTTATTTTTAATATATAACAGTCATTTTACTGCACTGTTATTGTTCCATATTTCTTTTTCTGTAATAATTTCTTCATTGCTGTAATTTTAATTTTTCAGTTATTTTAGAAAACTATTATATACCCCTAGTATGTACCAAGTTTTCTCAACTTTAATTACTTTCCATTATACGAGTACAAGTCAACAATAATTATTAATTTTTAACCTGATTTTAAGGATAACAAAAGGAAAATGAAAAAAATAAAAATAAAAATAAAAAACAAAAGAAAAACATTGTTTTTTTTCTTCTTTTAAGAGAATATTTTTGTATAAGTGGTATATATGTATATACACTGGGACATTGCTGTACATACCTGTATAATAATATATAATGAATAATACAGTAATGTTCAAATATTTGAAATTTCGATTTGCAGAAAATAGAATTTGACCTGCGAAACAAATAAATTTTTTGCATTAGGTATGACCAATTTTTGAATTGTCCACCAGAGCTGACCTACCTGTTTTTAACCGTAAATAAAATTAATACGATATCTCGAATAAAGTAAGGTATCTGAAACATTGCTTTAGTCTTTATAGAGGTTTTTCTACACTATATCGAAATGTAAAATATACTGCTTTAAATCAACCAATGTCTCTTATAATGTTTCTGATATGTTTAATTTTGTTAATGTCATCTGTTTACATTAACATGAAAGTATTGAATTCAGACGTGCAACACAATAAGTTAGAAAAATCAAGAAGAGCAAATCTACTGCAGGATTCTGGAAATAACATACTATTATTTAATCTTACTTTGGGAGTCTTTTTTTATTGTTTAAAATGAGTTAATTTTTGTGAGTGCGGTGAGTTTCGTATATACCTAAGCACATTAAGGACACATTGAAGTATAACTGTTTATAACCAAGGCATCAATATTCCCCAACAATATAATTCTGTGTGTATATATTTTACCTAAAATATTTTTCAATTCAAAATAGTTGGATGTAGGTCATTAATGCCACTCAATATGACGTAGCTTAATATATACCCAGATTTGAATCATATTTTGATCATCGATATTTAACTCTGTTTGTCATTTTTTAATTGCATTCCTTTGCCGAAAACGAGACGAAAGACGATACATTTTTATAACAAAAATTTTTAATAGTTCAAATCAAAAATCAAATATAGAAAACATATTAATTGAAATAAAACTGAATTTTTATTTGTTTTGTAGTCATTCATTGTTTGTTATTGTTTCAGTAAAAACTGATTTTCAATGTGGGGGCTATAACTGAGGTATTACTGTATAATATAACGTAGTTTTTCTTCATTTTATTTTATTTCTTTTGAAGGAAATATGACAAAAGACACAAACGAATGAACGAGCCAACAACAACTAAATAAGAACTGTGTTTTTTTCTTCTCTTTCTTTTTATCCTTTTTTTGTCCATATTTCTTAATTTTTTTTTTTTTTTTGTTTTTTGTTATCCTGACTAATTTTCTCGGTTATTTCTCTACTCTACTCTACTTTTTAATTCTTCTACTCAGAAATAACTCCATTGTTCTTTATAATAATTAAAAGATATTTTCCCCCATGCACTAATGAAAAAGTAATTGAAAAATAAGAAAGAGAGAGAAAATAAATATTTTGTTCTTATTTTTGTTGTTGTTGTTTTTCTATTTTTTCCGTTATTATTATTATGTTCTAAAATTATTGTTTATACCCGACTGGTGCTATAATGAAAGCAACAAACTTTATTTGTTATATTTTGTTGTTGTATTCTTAATACAACATACTTTAAAATATTCAGTAATAATCGATTTGCTCTCTTACTCCCACATTCTAATTGGTCTCTTTCTTTCGTTATTTTTAAATAACCCTTTATTGTGTCCTTTATTTGTATCATTATATTGTAAAGCTTTGTTTTTCGATATTTTCGTTTAACTGATTTTAACCGATGTGTACCGTTTTGTACTAACGATGTTTAAGTAGTTAAGGTTTAGTGGTCAAAAGTACCGTGTAGGTGGTAAAAGAAATCATGTGATGTATTTATCTTTTTGTGTAAAAATTTCTCTTTTCGTAGACCTGCGGATTTATCTGCAGGTACATAAATAAATAAATAAATAAATTTCTCTTTTCATTTTCAAATGTTTCAGTCTTTTTTGTGGCGTATGTATAAAACAAGTAACCGGCGTGATTATTTTCAATTTATTGGTCAAACAGTTATAAATGAAAAACTTAACAGAATCTGATTTGATGACTGTCACTGTACAAATTGTCTGTACAAATTGAATACTGTATTGTCAAATGCTTGTAATTTGACTACATCCGGTCAAAATCCCGACAATAGCACAAATTGTAAGAAAGTGCAAAAATACAACCAAAGAAACTTTTACGAAAGATTGTAGGTGTAAACACTTACATTGATGCTTTCAAAGTTGGTACCAGATGTTGTAAAAAATATTGAAGGTCTCTTAAATATTTTCATTTTCAAACTTTAATTTTTTTCTGCTTCCCACTGCAGAATAAATAAATATTATTTTGTTATGTCATCAAATATTTAACTGTCGTACAAAAAGCCTTCGGAATATCTACCTTTGTAATGACGCTCATTTCATCTCAATTTGACAATCAAAGTCGTCCCTAGATACTTATTAGACGGTAATTTCAATAGGCGGGTCTACTGATATGTTTCTATTTGGCAAGGTAACAAGCGCAGATTTAATTTCACTTAATTTTATTTTCCAGGTCCAATGATAAGAAAACTATAATATTATACCATCGACTCGTCGGAGTTTCGCCATTATTTGTTCCTACTGAAAGCCATGTAAATTTCCAATTCAATACCCTCTACTTTTGTCATAGACAATTTTCATTAAATTTTCAAATATATTTTACTATAGTTGTTATTTATTCCGCCGCATATGCTTGTAATTAAAACAAAAAAATAACAGTAAAAACGAAAATAAACATAAAACAAAAAATATTAATAATTAAATGACAAAAAAAAAATAATAATAAAGAAGTAAACAACTACTAAAACAATCATTAAAAATATCAGCAACTAGCAGTCAGTAGAGTGTAGTTGAAACAAAACAATACTAACGGTAATATTACTGCAAAATAATTAATGTACATAGTATATAGAAGGAGTAGACTATGAAATAGTAATAGAAATAGTAGTAGTAATAGAAGGTGAAGACATGAAATTTGAAAACAACCAAGTAAAAAATTAACAAACATACGATTTGTTATTAATACAGTTATTCATTGTTAAGTGAAAAACAAAACAAAAAAATAACATAAAAGAAAATACAATTTTTAGAATAAACAATATAATATAAAATTTGCTTGTTCATATACGTCGTAAGGGGTATACAATATTTTGTATATGTCCCTTAAAACAAAATTGTTCTACACTCATTTTTTTTTTTTAAATAAAAAAATTAAAATTTTCATTTTTGTTTTTGTTACTTAAAGATGTGGGTATGTTTTATAGTAAAAAATAACAACAGCAGCAGCAGCAACAACCGTGTTATGTACATTATATCTTCGACGTTCACCATTAACAACGTTCACATGTAACAAAATTTAACATGTTATGATGATAATGATGGTTTATTTTGTTTATTTGTTTGTTTGTTTGTAACATTCATTTGGCAGTTGGTAAAAAAGTATTATATTCCTTTCGTTAAATAAAAGCAAAAACCACAAAATTATAATAACATCAAAAAAACAAAAAAAAAAAAAAAATAATGAAAAGAAGAAAGGAAAAAAAAAGTTATAGAATCCTTAGATACCTACCTACCCACATAACAATGCAGTGCTATTGAAATATTTTCGTGTTGTGTTTGGCACATGCCACCACCTGTGACTTGTTTTTAAGTACGTTAAATTTTTTTATTCTTATTATTATTTTTATTTTTTATTTGTATTTACCTAACATCTTTGTGTTACTACACTACTGATTACGATTATCATAAAGACGATGATTACAATGATGATGATGATGATGATGATGATGGCAAATATAACAACAACACGTCATTTAAAATGAGACAAAAATACACAAAAATTTTTGAAGGGACGAAATATTTTTTGTTGTTGTTATTGTTTTTTTTTTTTTTTTGGTAAGAAATTTGATTTCAATTTGAAAATGTGAATATACACAAACACAACACCAAAAAAATGAAATCAATGTTGACTTGGTTCATTTACAATAAGAGTATTTTTATTTTATTGTAAATTTGGAATCTCCTCATCACGCGCGGATCATGGTAAAGAAAGTGAGAAATTGATTTTATGGGGGCGATTTATATTGAATTTGAGTTAGGTAAAAATTTGCTATTTTGCTTTAAATAATGGGTGGACCAATTTTTGGTTTTTTATGTTGACATCAGTACTGTTGTTAACAGTAGCCAATAACGAAACAGTTGTCAATAAGCATGCTTTTGCCAACTGTTAAATATTACGTTGCTATAATAAAATAATCAAGTGAAACTGTTAACTTCTGTTCAACGCACTAAAATAATTCAATTGTTTTACAGAAATAACAATTTATGGGTTTTGGCTTTTCTTGTGGCTCTCTTTGGTGCATATTGCACTCCTTCTTCGAACCTTTTGGCCATTCCGTTTACTTCCGGAAAACCAATTAGAACTGAATTGTGCCTTTTTGATATTACGACTCGAATGACCTATTTCTTGTTGTTGGTTGTTACAGGGGGTCATCTATCTAAATTCTCTCATCTTCACTCAGTACTGCAGCCACCCTGTGTAATTCAGAAAGATTGATCGGATCTCCTATTTTGTTTTCCGCGATAAAACCTATATTGTTGGAGAAAGCCTCACCTAAAAGTTAAGTATTGAAGAGTTTATTCCTCATTACCATCCTTGCGACTGCGACGGTGGCGATTGAAAGGAATACCTAGCTTGGCCGCGTGGCCTATTAGCCAATGACCCGTACTGATGGCTACTACTCTTGAAATATCAGTACGGGACCTGGTTAAGAGTTGAGTATCCTCATAGTGTAAATCCTCATGTAGTTCACAATTTGTTCGTTGCGTTATTTGAACGGTTGTTTACCATTCTATTCTAACGATGTTTAAGTGGTCAAAAAACCCGTACAAGTGGTAAAGGAAACCAATACCCGAAATACTACTGTCTGGTGATGATTGTGGCTTGGCGGCGTCATAAGAAAGTTTTTTTTTTTTAAAGATGAAGGTGGGACGGGAATAGTCGATGCTTATAGACGCATAATAACGAATCCAAGATGTTGATGTGAGTGATCTGTGGCTTCAATAAGGCACCGCAACCTTCCACATGTCACGTTGGCTATTTTTCGCAAAAAATTCCCGTACCGCAATATCTTATATTTTTGTTACGAAAACTTTGTTGTGGGGGGATTATGCCAACATATTTTTGTGGCGTTTCGGGTCAATATACCAAACTATTTCAAAAAGTTTTTTTTCGATTAATAACAAAAAAACAAGAAGATTTTTATATCTTTCAAAAACTCAAATTGGATCACTCCCTTTTGTTGTCTAAATACATACCAATCACCTGTATCGAATCCGTAAGTTGATTTTTTTTTTAATACCTACATACCAGCACCTGTATCGACTACTCTTTAAGTTTTTATATTTTTATGTATTTATTGTAGAACATTTCTTCTCTAAAGATTTGGAGTAGGGCCTATATTTGAACGCGAACATCAAAATGAATAATGATCATTTGATTGTTTGTTGTTTTGTATGTTGGTTTTAGTTTTAGAAATGGTTTGGAGGATAAAATACAAAAATAAATAAATAAAATAAAAACAATTGAATACAATTGATAAAATTATAAAATTGTATACCATAAAATAAGGGTGAGTCGACGAGAGGGATGGTACAAAAATAGGTAAACAAAGTGTAAAAAACGTTGTTTTGTTTTTTAATAATACGGTATGACAAGTTTAGAAAATTGATTTTTTTTTTAAACTTTTTTACCAAAATGATGAAATTTAAAAAAAAACGTATAGCTAGCTATGTAAGTAGGATAGTAAAATTAAATAAAGGAACAGGTACCCATATTTGTAGCATGTACCGTAAAATTGTAAAATATATTTTTGTCGTTATTTTGTATGGTAAGTCTTTTTTTAAATAACTGAATTTTTGGATTTGTTACTGGGCATTATAATACAATTAATGATGAAGAAAAAACTAAATGAACAGAAATCAAAAACAATGGATGTTCTTTTGTAGTGAGCAAATCGTGATTGTGAATAAAGGTGGGAGAATCCATTAATTCCCTTTCAATTATAAAACCATTAATTAAAAAGAGATTGATTTGAAATATTAGAAAAAGTGGAAAATATTTATTTAATTAAAGAATAGCAAATTTTAATATAATAAGCTGCTGAATATCGTACTACTGCCGAATTGCCATTTTCAATTATATTAAATTCAATTTATTTTAAAGTTTAATATTTTCGAATTTAATTGAAATTATAAGCTGTGATATGATTTGAAATTATTAATTGTGCATTATTATAATTAAATATTTGGCCAATTAACATTTGTTGTTATCACCGCACAGAGATTGTTTTTCCAAAATGAATAAAACAATTAGACGGGTATTGTATTTTTCAAGTTTTGAAAGTACTTTACACTTTTCGTATAGGTCTGCGTATTGAATCAATTTATATGCAGTATTGCGATGCAATATTAAGTGTTTCGAAACACGCTTCTGGCGAAATAATTGTTATGTTGCTGCTCTCCGATCATTACAGCTCATTTTCATCTCTTTGAGCTTATTGAAATCATAAAGTTTTTCATACCATAATTGGTTAATTCACTGTTGCTATTTTACGTATTTCTGTTGTCGTTACTTCTATTGTATGAGCAAAGAAACTTTTACTTTTATTTTTAACTCATTCAATTGATCCCGTTTTTGCTAAATAGTTGCAATACATTTTATATTGTACTCGTATCAATTAGTATTAAACAAAATGCATTGCAGAAACAGATCTGAAGTTAAAAATTTTTAGACTAAAGCGTACCAGTGCACAATTATTGTATTTTTATCTGAAAAGAATTGGGTAGTTTGTAAAAATAACGTGACTAAGACCGTAAAACCGGGGTTGTTGCAAAAGACTATAAGTTTTTTTTTTCAAATAAAGTGATAATCGGTAAAATCAGGTAAAGAGAGAGAATAGATTCAATGTAAAAAAAATTGACTTTATATATCACAAAATGCGGTCGATTCAACAAACAAATGTTGAACATTGGCCAGTCCAGCTCATAGATAGATGCATCAGATTCTGCTTGTATGAAGAAGAATCCATACCCATACCTACTGCTTGAATGCGAAACTATAGCGCAAAAAATTTATAAATATCTCCAAGTGTTGATTCGGAAATCAACATAACCCCACACTATAATAGATTTGAATTTGCCATGAATATCCATGGATAGTGGATCAAATAGGGAAATAGAATAAACATGGAATGGTAGTTTATAGATGTTATACATATGAAAACAAGGGTTAGAAGGTTTAACAACAACCACTATATCTGCGAAAAAGTATAACTTGTTAAAGTAAATAAATTACGTCACTTATTTATATGCCAAGCGGTAATGCAAAAACGTTTTAAAAACGTTGAAGATTGTTTGCATTTAACCTGATGTTTTAAAGTTATTAATTTCAATCCAAGTGTTAAAATTTAATTCAATTTAGAAAAAAACCTATCATGTTTCATTATTAAACTATCCGGTAAGTTTATATATGGTCTCTTTGTAACATCCTCACAATTGAATAAAACGAAGAGGATTAGTTACATGCCAGACTTAGGTATAGATACGATTTAATTCCACCATTACAAATAATTTTCAATTTTGAATTTAATTCATTTATTAGAAAAGGAGAAAAAATAGATAATATTTTAAGTAGCGGATATTGAAATAAATAAATAAAAAAAAAAAAAGAATAATAATAAGAAGAAAAAAAGATAAAGGATTAATCTATAAAATTCAAATTAAAATAAAAAAACAAAAACAGGAAAAAAATAAGACAAATCTTTAATGACTTTTAAACTCAACTTTATGTCTTTTTTTTTAAGTTTTACGACCAGAATTGTATGTATATAATTTTATATATATATATATATATATTTTATAATTATGTATAGATATATATATATATATATATTATTTAAAACTCGTATCGCCATCTACTTTGATAAAGTCGTTGTCATTTATTTTATTTCTTGTTTTTGGATTTCTCTCATTTGTTAGAAAATAATTCCCTACCTGAACCCTATTTTTAATGTTTTTATTTTATATTTTTTATTATTATTATTTTATTTTTTTATACTCTAGTGGTAATTAAATAATAATGAAAAGAAAATTATCATAATAATAAAATGAAAACAAAAATAACAAAAGAATAAAACGAAAAATTGAAATTTATCTCGTTTGTCTCTGCGTTTTAGCTTAAAAAAAAAAAAACAAAAATAGAAAAAGGATACGATGTTCACCAATCTTTTGGGTGTAATTACATTCATAGTTTATAATAGGAATGTTTCCTTTAATTTTCAAAAAACAAAAAAAAAAAGCAAGTAAAAAGTTTTTTTTTATCTCCTGTTTTATACGTACACACACACACACACACACACATATATACAGTACCGTTGTAAAATATAGTTACCAAGTCTTGACTCTTGTTTGAGGTAAGCTCTGATGAAGCTGCATTTCAAAGAGATTAAAACAATATTAGTGAAAAGAGTGGGAGAGAGATTAATAAAATACTGAGAGATAATATTGGGAGTATAAGGGTATACAAGTATAGGGTGTTTCCACATCAATTTACTGCTATATTTTACTGTTATTAGACATTCACTAGTAGATAAAACTTTTATTTTAAACTTGTTCATGCTCAAATGATATTCAAAATACCGAAGTTTAAAAGAAATTGTTAATGCCTCATTTTTAATGCCTCACCCATGGATAGTTACAGTAGAATGATGATAATGAAAATGGACTATAACTTTGCTTCAAGAAAGAAGAAAAGAAAAGAATTGTTATGACCGAAACTACAAAATCTTCAAAAAAAAGCCAAACATTTCCCTTAAGTCGTCATATCTCGGACACTCTTGGATCATAAATTCAAGACAATAGCTTTACCTATAAATAATGGTCTTAACAATGGCGCATATACCAGTGTAGTAGAAAACATATTACATATGACTACATATGATTTTTGATAAATATGTCACGTGCACTGAATACCCACAAAATAGTAAACCTGCACTGCTATCCCTCATAAAACATATTCAACATAGAGTGGAATGAAAAGGGGCCTTTGAAACATACATAATGGGGCAATGCTGTAGAAAATGATACTGTTCTCAATATTACTGGATGTTATGAAATGGTTAAATGGATTGCATCGGAAATATAGTAACTTCGCAAAAGTTAATTCGAGTTTTTCACATGGGCAATAAGGCAGAAAATATTTGCTTCACTGTAAATTTCCTCTTAAGTTGGTTAAATGCTACATTTCACCTGACAGAATAATAAAGAAGAGGAGAAAATGTGAAATTCTTCTACTGTTTTAACCTGTTCTATACCCGCTCAACAATTTCACAACCGCCTCTCAGCAGATTCCATCGTTGAGCCAATTAACTAATACCTTTAATTAACCTAACCATTTCTACTGGTTTTTTCTTTTTTACTTCCAAGAACTGCTCTCAGTAATAAAACTTCTACGATTAGACATATGCAAAGTACGTGGAGCACCGTAAACACCTGTTTTCCACATCCTCTGCACAGATTGCTTTCTATAAGATCCATTCTGGCCGCGTGGCCTTTGAGCATAAGGTGATCTGTACATACGCCTACATAGATACATAGTACATACGCCATATTCAGCGCCAGAAATACTTTCGTCTTTTTTGAAGTTTTTCGTCTGGATCGTCTCTTCCGAGCTTCTCCAAGCATTCTGTTGGGTTGTTCTTTCCCACTTCATCCTACTAATTTTCATGGCCTGCATTGTTAGTCTTACCACTAATTCCCTCACGCAAATTGTTTCTTGCATCTTCTTTTTCGGGTTTTGATCTCTTTAACATTTTCCTCTACACCGCAGTGACCGGGTACCCAGTTGAGTAAAACTTCATTCAATACTCCTAAGGAGTTTATTGCTTTTCTACAGCAAATATTCGTTTCTGTTGCTGTTTTATCGTTAGTTTTGATGGCTTCCTGGTGGCTATCGCAGCAAAAAATTATGTGTTCTGCATTTATATCTTTCTTTAAAAGAATTTCTGCTTCTGTTTTAATTGCTATGCTTTCACATTGAATAATCGTGGCATTCTTGCTCATTTTTGTTTTTGTTACTAAGAAGGGATCTTCACACAGTTTTCACCTTTCTTAGCTCCATCTGTGTAGATCTTTACATGGTTATCGTATACTGTGTCGGAAATTTCCATACTTACCATATTTAGTAATCGCTTGGAACCACATGGAGTACGAAACTATTTTCAACTGTTGTTAAAGTCATCTATACTAACCAATTTGCTTCAAAGACAATGAAAATATTTTCCCAAAGTGTTCATTTGTGTTGATAATAACTTTTGTGATAATTCTGGAGTCTATCTTGACTAGTATAAAACATTATTCACTCATTGAACTACATATGGCTACATCTTTACTGATCTTGACAGCTTTCAAACCAGTAGAAAACACAACTCACTAAATACATTGTAACTTGTCTGGCATTTTACAAATTTCTAAATAAAATACAATTAAAAGCCCGGTAAACATTTTTAAACAAAAATTTGATGACATTATTTTGTACATAGCTGTATATAGACAAATTTTACATTTAAAAATAAACAGAAAAACAAAAAAAAACAAAATAATATAAAAAATTTAAATTAAAGATTTGTTTTAAATTTGTTAAATTATAGAAAAAGGATTTTTCTATGACGACTACCTATTACTACTACACAAAATAATAATAACAATAACAAAAACAACACAAAACAGAATCAAAATATTGTGATTGTGATCCTTTAAAGAAAAATAACAACAACAATCAAACCAAAAAACAACAAAAACTTATAGGAAAAATTCTTTGGATGCAAATTTTTGGAATTATTGTTTAGTAATGTAATATAGATATATATATATAATATATATATATATATATATTTATTTGAATACGTTTGTATGTGTAAGGAAATAAAAGTGATTTGCTTGAGAAATTAAAGTAAAGGTTTCACTAATTTTCTTTTTTTGTTGTTGTTTTTTTTTTTTTTTTTTTAGGAAAATTCACAGTATGGTGCTATATTTTTTGAATAATATATTTTATATTTTCTTTCTCTTACTCTCTCATTGCTTCTCTTACTCTTTCTCTATTTATTCACATCTCTCTGTCGTATGGTATTTTTGTTTTATAAAATTTAGAAATGAATATTTTTGTTATTTGATTTTGTTTTGATGATGATCATGATGATGATGATGATGATAGTGATGATGATGATGATGGTGTATGAAGAGAAAAGAGTGAAGAAAAGCATAATTAAACAGCAGGGGAGTTAGACTTTTTGTTTTTTTTTTTTTTTTTTTTTTGTTAATACTTTAAGGTGGAGTTTGTATTTAATGTTCTTTGCTATGGCATAGATTTAGAGTTTAGTGTATTTATATTTTTTTTTTTTGGAACCCATTATTTTAGAAAAACGATTAAACTACAATGATGTGGAAATGAAGAAGACCTTCATTTTCATTTTTGTATATTTATATTATTTTATATAAATGTTTTTTTTTTTTTAATATTTACAGGGTGTGTATTTTGCAAATTAAATGTTTTGTATAATTAATATACTTAATTTTAATTTTTGCTATTTTGATTTAATCATTTTGGGGGCTAAAATTTACAAGCCATTTTGTCAAGGTTTATTTTTTTTGTTAATTTTCAGTAAAGTTTTTCTCTAAGGGGTATTTCATCCGAAATATATTTTTTATGTGTTACACACGTCGACGTAATCCCCGGTTTGTTTTAATTATTCTTTAAGTGGTATTAGGTTTTCCAAAACAAGCACAATTAAAGACTTACTGGTTTGATTTGATGACAAGCTTAACTTTAAATCACATTTTTGTAATATTATCAATAAATCTAAGGTAATTATGCTGAAGTTCGTATTGTATTTCGCGGTCTGCAAATTTTATTATTTATCCGAAATTTTTAAATTTATGTATGCTGTACTTCGTCGGAACGGAAAATAATTTGAAAATTATACGACAGAATTTGTCTAATTCTATATGCTAGGTTTTGTTAAACGTTGGCCAAAGGAATTTAACGATTCCAATGTTCTCAAATTTTTGTATTCTAGTCTCGTTAGACCAAATTTGGAGTATTTTAATCAAGTTTGGTCACCTTTCTATGATGTTCATATTAATAGGATTGAAGCAGTGTAGAAAATTTTTTTTAAGATTTGCTTTGCGTAACTTCCATTGGTCTCAAATCCATTAATTTTACCTACATATGAACATAGGTTGAACTTAATTCATTTGGAAAACTTTGAAATTAAGACAAGAAGTGGCGGATGTTATTTTTCTTACTATAATTATTAACGGAAATATTGCTTCTTCTTAGATTTTGAATAAAATCAACATTAATTCAAATAATCGCCTACGAAGTACAAACTTCTTTACATTAAGTTTTTGTAGGACCAATTATGGCAATTATGAGCCAATTTATAGAATGTTACTAATTGTTAATACACACATAAGCTATATTGGCTTCACACTTTTAAAACAGGCTCAAAAACTTAAATTATATATAAGTAATCTGTAGTAATTAAAATATGGGTGCAATTTTTTATGTGCAGGGGAGCGAAATAAATCAAATCAAATCAAATGTATGCAATTTATGTCAATGTGTTTTAACCAGTTCTAAGTTAGATATATGTAATTTTAATTTGTAAATTAAATGTGTTAATAATAATAATTGTAATGAAGTTT
Organism: Argyra leucocephala; assembly: GCA_963942445.1. NCBI lineage: Eukaryota > Metazoa > Arthropoda > Insecta > Diptera > Dolichopodidae > Argyra > Argyra leucocephala. Next base: position 3,806,329 of record OZ012681.1, on the reverse strand, counting down.
GAGCTAAACCAAATTAAAAAGAAAAAAATAAAAAAAAAAAACAAATAAAATATTGTCGGGAGTATTGATTTCGAATATCTAAGTTTTTCTTTATATTTTTGTTAAAATTTACCTAAATCTATTTTAGTTGAATTTTAGTTTTTTTTTTATAATTTTGTTCGTGTACTGTTTCCAAATATCTTGGCTTATAATTATCAGGACAAAGTTTGTTTCTTAACAATTTTCGTTTGAGTTAGAAAACAATCATTTTAACATTTTATTTTCCCTTCGTTGTAAATCGATTTTTGGCACAAAATACATTTTCTTCAAGATAGTAATTTTCTTTCGTTTGGGTTGCAGTAGAATCTGAATTGGTACGAAGCTGGTACTATAGAATAATAAATTAAGTCTCGATTTCGAATTATGAATTTTTATTTCTTTTTACATATCTATTAAAGGAAATAAATTTTGTCGGCTGAGGTCTGAAAGGCTCTATAAGCCATTTTCACTTTTTTTCACTTAGGAACAGATTCTTAGGTTTTGCGACACGCTCTTTCTTTTGGCCTGAACCGTTTTTCGCTTTACCGTTTTAGAAATATTTAGTTCCGGATTGACCCATATCCACTTTTGTAATACGTTGTTAATTATACAATGACCCATACGCCTATTTTTTGGTTATGGGTCATTTTTGTATGATATCCATATCCATATGCCTGACTGATAAATGATATCAAAAATATTCTGGCTTACTTGCCAACAAATGATTAAAACTATCTAAAAGCGTTATTAAAAATAAAATAATTGTGATTGAAAACGTATGCTTTTGTTATAAGGGGAATAACCATTGATATCAAAAACGTATGGTTATTCTCGCCATAATATAACCGTACGTCTTCAATAGTTATAAGTTAAGGTATACCTAGGTGTAAGGTATATAATAAATAATTTTAAGTTCTTTATTTTTTTAGTTATGGAATTATTGTTTTATAGTATATTGTTTTTGTTTTAGATTTTGATATTGTTATAAGAGAATGTGTGCTCAATGAAATAAACTGATTTTTAATTTAGAAATTTTTAATAGTTACCATAAATATTTTTTAATATTTTAAAATAATTTATTTGTAAAGTTTAGTGATAAAACGACTCATATCCAGGTAAATTTGACTCACGTACATGGACAAAAATTAATTTGTTCAAAAAAAGTGGATATGGGTCGTTTGGGAATCTATTTCGATTTCGACGATTCAAAAACGCCTATAACTTATAAGCTAAAAGGCGTAGGCACTTGAAATTTTGTAATTAAAATGAAAAAATAAGTATTAACTTATTGCGAAAGTTGAAAAAAATTGTATCGTACAGTTGGTTTTTTTTAAGTAACTTTAAACTTCAAATCGAGTTTACTCGAAACCGAGTTGATGGTATATGGAACCTTTCAGAACTCAACCGACGATTTGTTAATAAATAATATTCCACCCTATGCCCCACGGATGGGATTACACAACAATGATTAATAAATAATTTGTTTCTACTCAGAAATTATTCTATATAATTACCTGAGTTGCATAAAACAACTTAAAATTGGCGAAGAAGTTGAAAAAACTACTTGTCAGATAAAAATTTTCTAGGAATATAAACTGTCCGGATTTCATTGCACACTACTGTATAGCGAAAGATTTGGGGAGAAAATATAAAACTGGAATAGAGTAGTAGGTATATAGGTAAAGTAGGTATTATTTTAAAGAACTTTTAAACTTTATTTCAGTTGTATTTTGCGAAGTTTAAAATCTATTATCAAACTAAGTAATACTGATAACCATCACTAAAATAACCCTATTATAATTTTCGGTTTTAAATAATTTTATGAAAATTCATGAAATTTTTGTTTTGTTTTGTTTTAAAGTTATTAAGAAATTTCTTAACAATTTATCTTAATTTAAGAGAAAATATCTCATGCGAGGTAGAAGAGAACATTTTCTGGGAAGTCCATTATTGCTTGTGGATTTTCAATGAATTTAAATGAAAATTTACGGGATATTTTTAGCTATATATCGTATATACTTTTCTACATACATACAAATTTTGTATATTGTACGAAATACAACCCTTCTAAATTTAAATGAAAAAAAATTCTTCTTTTCAAAAATGGAATTTTCCAAAAACAAAATTTTTTTTTTTTAAATTTTCAGTTTTTTAGTTTTTTTTTCTTTTTTTTTTGTTCTTTTTGGAGTAGTAGTCAACATTTCGAAATCATAGAAAAAATTCGTGTTAAATGAATTTTGCTTGTTTTTTTTTTTTTTTTGTTGCTGAAGAAAATGAAAATTTGAATAAAGTAAGGAAAATTTGTTGCTTTTTACAACAGGAAAAAAAAAAAAATTTAATAGCTTTTAAAAAATTGAAATGAAAGGTATTTAAAGTTTATAAGAAGTTGAAAAAATTCCTGATTTCAAATACGTACATATATATAATAAATATGTAATATTAAATTAAAAATATAATAATATACCTTTAAAATTTTATAAAATCTAAAATTTAAAACAGTAGTTCTCAATTTGATAAAGTGTAGTCAACAGTTTTTGGAGAAAAAACTTTAAGTTAACAGTTTGGTGTAGATTTTTGTAATAGATTAAATGAAGTAGATTTAAACAAAGCTAATTTATTTTTTTTTTTTTTTATTTATTTATTTTATCTCAAAAAGAGCAATTTGCTCATATAGAGTATTATATATATATTATTCTGCATTTATCTGGATGTTTGTAAGTTCGACGGAACGCTCCAACACATATACAAATTACATATGTATACAAATGCATATATATACAAATTGCTTTGGTGCTTTTTTTTAACCCCTGTCTACCATGCTGAACCTTTGCAGAAAAAATTGATTGCATGTACTATATTTTTTTAATTTAATGTTAGTCTTCTTCGCAAATAATAATGAAAAATAAAAAATAATAATAATAATATAAATAAAACAAACAATTTTTTTGATTTATAATAATAAGGACTAATAGAATTTTAATCAATAGTTTAATATGGTATAATAACCAAAAGGCAAACAGCATTTAACACAAAAAAAACATAATTCACTCAAAGGTTATTCTTAATACTTAAAATTATACACAATAATATCCATGTGTATCAGCATATTTGTATTGTATAATATTATACATTATACTACTTTATTGCTTCTACCTTTTATTTTTGTCATTATTGTGTGCGTAACTCACTTCACTCAAAAAAAATTATTTTTGTTTTTTTTTTATTATTTGCTGTATCTGTACTCTGTATGTTCTGTATGCTCCATTCCAAAAATATTATTTTATTTTCACTGGTCAGGTTCACTGTTCAATCAATAGAACTTGATAGAAGTAGAGTAGGATAATAAACTCTACTTCTACGTCGGATAATAAAACATTGTTTTTTTTTAAATTGAAAATTATTGATGAAAATGTTTTTGTATTTTTTGTAAATTTTACCAATTTAGATGCAAGATTTTGAATATTTTTTTAAAAATAACACAATACCATAATAACAGTTTATTCATATAGCAAAATAAGATCCCTATACAGTATACAAAAGACAAAATTTATATGAAAATAAGATCCCATTTTTAAATTTGCTCTCCCAGAGGCCACAATAACGCTAATACGGTATAATTTATACTAAATGGAACCCAACTGACGAATTATAACTAAATGGAAGTGAGTACGAGTATACCATACAAAAATACAAACATTTTATACAAATTTGTTGGTATGGTACTTCTTTTTCTGTTATATAAAAAAAAAAAAGATTAGTGTTAGGCCAATATAAACATAAATAAAAATAAATAAAAAGTGATATAAACATAAGTACTGTAATTTCGGAATAAAGAATCTAATGAAAGAAAAAAAGAAACTAGGATTTATTTTGCTTCCGTCATTTATGACGGGTTACAAAGCTAGTATATATATATTGTTCTTAGTTGTAATTAAGTGTTTTAAGATTGAGTGAGTTTAAGAATTTAAAATAAAAAGAATAAAGAGCTAAGTAAATCTACAGAAAAAAAAAAGTATAGAAGAGAGAGAAAATAATATAGTTTAAATAATATAAAATAATTTTTTTTTTTTTTTTTTTTAAATTAGTTCAATAAAATATTTATTTAATTCCGTTTTAAATTGAGTGTTGTTCATGTTTTTCAAATTCATCGGCAGCTTGTTGTAATCTTTGACAGCATTATTGTAAATCGAATCATTTCTGATACCACTAGCAACTCTATTTACTTGAAGCAGATGCGATGTTCTAGTATTGTGTTGGTGTACGTCTTTTTTTTTTTTATATTATAGCCAAAACTTAGGTTGTGAACCTTTAAGCACTTGCGTACCGTTGACTATTTGAAAAAGGAAAGGATAGTTAGAGGAAAGGAAAGAAAAAGGAAGAAGAAAAGTTTTGTGGGAAAGAGCGAACAATGTAGTTAATATTCGTCTTAAACCTCTGTAAGTCATAGATAAAAAATCGTTTATTGTTCTTAAAATTGTATTTGTATTGATGGTCCCAGTAAGCATTTTATGTATTTGTATGCAGAGCATTTTTTGTATATACAGCTGCAGCGGCAATATTTTGTGTGTTTTATGTATTTGTTGTGTTGATGTTCTTTGTTTTAGTCCATATATGTTTTTTATTGCTTTGTTTTAAATTATTTGTAATTGTTGTAATTTGGGTTTGTTCATATTTCCCCATCCCACAATGGCATATACAAATGAGCTATGAAATACGATAAAAAACAGAGTTCTTTTCCATTGAAATGGTATCCTGTGTGCTATTCTTCTACCTCTAATACACCTGCTATTTTCCTACCTTTTTCAATTTGAATATTTATTTGTGTTTTCCAGCTCAATTCAGCATCTATTACGACTCCTAAATATTTATATTCGTCAAATTTTTGAATTTTCATGTTTTTATATTGCAGATTTAAGTGTTTAAACTTAAAATATATATACTTTGTTTTTTTTTTATGTTTATCGTCAATTTGTGTTTGCACATCCATTTATATATTGTGGTTAGGTCAAAATTCATGTTTATCTCTAAATTCATATTACTATTAGCGTCATATATAATCAGCATATAGAAACGGTTGCCCCTGTAGATTTAGTTCAGCAAAACTGTTTATGTAGCAATTAAAAAGTGTAGGACCTACCGAACTACCCTGTAGTATGCCACAGTTCGTTTTTTCGAACGTGGCATACTACAGGGTGTTCTGTACATGCATATTGTTTCCTTTCAGTTAGAGAGCTCCTAAACTATTTTTGTTCAACACCACTTATTCCATATTCATATAATTTACGTAAGAGAATTTTTCTATCTACCATATCGAATGTTTTCGTGAGATCAAAAAACATCACTGCCACTTTTTTATTATTCCCTAGTCTATTTTGAATATTTTTTAGGACATCAAAAATAGCCGCGTTCGTATTGGAATTTTTCTTAAACCCATATTGTAGTTTACTTGTTATTTTTTCAAAATGCTTCGTAAATAGCATGTTTACATACGTTTCAATTAGCTTACTAAAGATTGTACATATAGATATATTGGTCTAAAATTATTTATATCTTGAATTTCTCCAATATTTTTATATATTGGTACTACTTTGTTTATTTTAAGTATACTACTTGGTAATTCACCTTCTTTCAATGTTCTATTAATTAATCTAGTTAACGGTATACATAGCTCTGTCTTACAAAATTTCACAATGTCAGAACTAATTCTATTTATCCCGGCTTAATGTCTGATTTAATATTGAAATTGTTATATCTAGTTTAACATAAGGATAAAGTTACAAAACACTTTTGTGAATTATTTATAAACAACCTTTTGTAATGCTCATTATTGGTTTTGGTGGGTATTTTGTAACTGTAGTGTGATTTCGAGATTTTTGTTTTGTTTTAGAGGACAGTATATTTAATATTCACATTATTTTCGACTATTTGTTTTTTTAATTTTTGAAAACTAGCCAAACTAGTCAAAAAATTATAAGACCAGACAGTCTATGCTATGGTCACTATAAAATTAATATTTAGATTTATAATGTAAACATTTTTTTTTGAATTTTAATGTTATTAAAAATTGAAATTACAAAATTACATAATAAGTGAGTTGTATGTGAAATATTACATTAAAAAATAAAGCAAAAAAAAAAAAAACTATAGTATCTGAATAAAATCAAGTACAAGAGCCCGATTCAATGATACAAATTTCCAGCTCTAGTAGATATTCTGTGGTTCTTTGTTTACTTTCGCATAAGCTCCAAAGCTTTATTAAACTGAAAATTAATATTAATCTTGAGCATTCAGAACAATAATATCAACATTTTTGAATATATAAAAATACTAGCTTTGTAACCCGTCATGGAAGCAAAATAAATCCTAGTTTCTTTTTTTCTTTCATTAGATTCTTTATTTCGAAATTACAGTACTTATGTTTATATCACTTTTTAATTTTCTAAAACACATAAAAGAAATAATTTTTTTGTAGTCAAAACTTTGCCAATTTTTTTTTTTTTTTGTATTTTTCGTAGGCTAGTGGGATCTTCAGAAAGATACAATGAGCCCCGTACCTTGACACTGTATGTAGGATTCTTACCTACTAAGCCACACCCTTCCTTAAAAAAATAATTTTTTTTGAGTGAAGTGAGTTACGCACACAATAATGACAAAAATATGTAGTATAATGTATAATATTATACAATTCAAATATGCTGATACACATGTATATTATTAATAGATGAATATATTCGTTCAATATATTTTCTCTCGTTTTAATGGAAATTATTTTGATTGCTAGTGTTAGTACTTTTTGAAAATTTCATATATTCATATATTACAAACTACTGCTACATTTTCAATATTTCAGAAACATGAATAATTATTGTTTTTTTTTTTCAAATAATTTAACAACAATACTTTTCTGTGTAATAATAGAATACGGTTATAAAGTAAAAGAAAGTTTAAATTGAAAAAACATTGTTATTTTTATTAAGATTGATTTTGATTCCTTTTATTTTATTCATACACAAAGATTTTACTAATTTTCTATTTAAAAAAACTATATTGGCCTAACACTAATCTTTTTTTTTTTTTATATAACAGAAAAAGAAGTACCATACCAACATATTTGTATAAAATGTTTGTATTTTTGTATTGTATACTCGTACTCACTTCCATTTAGTTATAATTCGTCAGTTGGGTTCCATTTAGTATAAATTATACCGTATTAGCGTTATTGTGGCCTCTGGGAGAGCAAATTTAAAAATGGGATCTTATTTTGATATAAATTTTGTCTTTTGTATACTGTATAGGGATCTTATTTTGCTATAGGAATAAATTGTTATTATGGTATTGTATTATTTTTGAAAAAATATTCAAAATGTTGTATCTAAATTGGTAAAATTTACAAAAAATACAAAAACATTTTCATCAATAATTTTCAATTTAAAAAAAAAACAATGTTTTATTATCCGACGTAGAAGTAGAGTTTATTATCCTACTCTACTTCTATCAAGTTCTATTGATTGAACAGTGAACACTTAACACTGAAAATAAAATAATATTTTTGGAATGGAGCATGCACAACATACAGAATACAGATACAGCAAATAATAAAAAAAAAAACAAAAAAAAAAAAAATAATTTTTTTTGAGTGAAGTGAGTTACGCACACAATAATGACAAAAATAAAAGGTATAAGCAATAAAGTAGTATAATGTATAATATTATACAATACAAATATGCTGATACACATGTATATTATTGTGTATAATTTTAAGTAATAAGAATAACCTTTTAGTGAATTATGTTTTTTTTTTGTGTTAAATACTGTTTGCCTTTTGGTTATTATACCATATTAAACTATTGATTAAATTTCTATTAGTCCTTATTATTATAAATCAAAAAAATTGTTTGTTTTATTTATATTATTATTATTATTTTTTATTTTTCCTTATTATTTGCGAAGAAGACTAACATTAAATTAAAAAAATATACTTCATGCAATCAATTTTTTCTGCAAAGGTTCAGCATGGTAGACAGGGGTTAAAAAAAGCATCAAAGCAATTTGTATATATATGCATTTGTATACATATGCAATTTGTATATGTGTTGGAGCGTTCCGTCGAACTTACAAACATCCAGATAAATGCAGAATAATATATAAAAATATATTATTTGTGAAAAGAAAAATTGAACACTTGATTAAAAATGATCTAAATAAGTGCTAAATTATAACACCCGCAACAAATATTATTAATAAGGAATTTCTAACTGATTATATTAATTTTATATTAAAAAGAAAAAAAAACTCAAACAATTTAATTTTTATATTATTAATAAATTATAAGACCAGACAGCTTCAGCTACAGTCATAAAGTTCTTATGTACAATTATGTGTTAAAATTACAACTTTAAAACTGTTGTTCAATTTATTTATTACATTAAATTAATTTTTAACTATTTTTAAATTAATAAAATTGTAAGTGAACACAGATAAATAAAGACACAAAAAAAAAAGTTATTTACTTTACAAAATCGATTTAAATTGAGTAAGTATACTTTACTTTTTACTCGACCCAACAAATTTAATATTGGCTTTGATCAACTGATGGCTGTTTATTTAGATAGGAGTAAATCATTGTTTTTGGTATTATTGTTATGTATAGATATGTTTTTTCATGTACATCGAATTCAACTGTCATTCTTAATAGTTTTTAGTATTTAAATCAAATTTTCCGCCCTAGTTATGACATGACCCACGGATCAGGACAATAATGCAATCAAATATTATTTTGTGCAAATACAAAATATTATATCAAATTTTGTAACAATTTTGAGATTTTTACCATTTACTTTAAGAGTAAATCAATTTGAATTCTGTTTCAAGTTTTTCAATGAAATTCTGTTTTTCGTATAACTGTTTGAAAACGACTGTTTAAAATAAATATATATACCTACATTTTTTTTTTTTTTTTTGTTGAAAAGAATTTATTTAAATTAAAATTATTTTCTCTCATTTATTTAGAAATTTTTTTTTTTTATCTTTCATTATTTTTACTTGGATATCCATAACAATATTTTTAGAAGATCAAGTGGTTGGTTTCTCTTTTAAATAAAAAATGAAATTCACTAAACCATACAAATTTCTAGTCTTCAACTTTTCAAAAAGAAAAAAAAAAAATATAAGTTACAAGCAGAAAAAAACAAAAAAAATAAAATTAAACAAAAATATATATTCCTTAAAGGGATTAAAGTACACAGTTACTTTTAGCTTAAAAACAAAATATTTAATTTATTTTTTTCAAAACAAATTTACAAAATTTCAATAAACATATTTTTTTGTTGTTCTTCTTTTTTGTTTTTCTGCAAATTTGCTGAAATCAAATATTTTTGGAAAATTTATTATAAGATTAATTTACAAAATGCTTAAATTTCAAATTATAAAACAAAAAAATATATTATTTGATCGTTACAACATGTATGAAATAATAAAAAAAAAAAAAAAGTATATAAAAATTAATTTGTTTTATTGTGAACTGTTGTAAGAAATAATTATTATTGTGAATAATTTGTTTTCGAAATTTTTATTTTAAAATAATTCTTAGCAAATCACAAAAAAAAAAAAAAAATTGTACCTGTCGGCTGCAAGCTGCTATTGCTATCACTTAATGCTTGTCTGTCTTGTATGTCATAAATTAATATTGTGGAGAATGCTTGAATTAATGCTTGAACAAAAAAAATGCTTGAATTAATAAATAGGAGTATACAACTAAGCTTTTACTTAAAGTGTAGAAAATGTTGTGAATATGTCCCTTTACTTCATTTTCTTCATTTTCTGACAGATCTAATCCTCTCGCCAGTTTTCATCGTATTTCATGAGTCAAGTTTTTGATATAAGTTATTCAAAAGTGTTCTAAAATATACTCCTTATTGTATACTAGTTGACCTGATGTGCGCATCTATGTAAAACTGTACTATGTTTGGATATGTAGAATCCATCTTTTTGTAGATTTTAAATTTCTGAAGAGAATCTGTCCCTTATATCATCGCAGCCACAACTGGATTTATTGTGATGACTAAGTTTTATTAGTTATTATGTTAATCAATGCCTGAGTTATTAATGGTAGGTATCTGCTGGGTATCTGCGATTGTTCAGGGAACGCTGTTGTGGACTGGTGAGCATTTTTGCTTAACGATTTCCGGGAATGTTAGCGGATTTGCGGATTGTGCGGTTTTGCGGATGATCATCACTAGTAAATGCATTTGTAGGTGTGAACCACATGTGAATTGTTATTCAATTTATTTATTATATTGAATTAGCTTGTAACTTTTTTTGAATTAATAAAATTGAAGTGAACACAGATAAATAAAGCAAAAAAAAACTATTGCTGCTTTTTGTATAAAGAAATAAAAGGGTTCTAGATGAAGCAGAGTTCAACATAGATATACCAGTTTAACATAGATGCTGAAATTAAGCATGTGCTCAAAAAATTACTTTACGCATGGAAAGTAACCGTTGTGTAACACAAATGGTACATTTTGTGTTACACAATGTTGCAAATTTGGGTATAATAGGAAATAAAGCTTTAATGTATGCTGCTGCGGCAATAATGTTCTTACTATAAAAATAAAATATTAAATTAGTATCCTAAAATTATGTACATTAAATAATTCTTCATTTTTGCCAGTCCCGGCCAGCTTTTCTCCAGTCATATTGTCATTGTCATATTGATTGTTTAAATCTGTATAAAGAAAGCTTAACAATTTGCTAGCTTTGCAAAATCTTCTTTACCGCAATAGCTCAAATTTTATTGTTGCTCCATGTCTTATTGTACTCCGTTGAAATTTTTGTTGTTATTAGTTCAAAATTATACAATTAAAAATATTGCACTTTCACATTCACCCTGAACATACAATCAAAATATGTGCCATTTATATCAAATACATAACGATTAAATTTAAATTCTGATAAGCGACACAATGTTATATCAGACACTGTTAGAAAATAAAGTTCAGAAAGTAAATTTGATATGTTCAAACTTAAAGTTAATTCAAATTGAGCAATATTCTTACTAAAAAACAGTATAATTAAAATTTAGAAATACAAATATTTTATCCAGAAATATCAAAATTAAAGCAAGAAAAAAGCAAAAAAGAAAGATTAAATTCAATTGCGGTACTTTATGTGCTGCGCACGAATTTTTATATCCAAAAAAGCAAAAAAAAAAAAACACAAATTTTTTTTTTATTTTGTTGAGATCATCCACCCCTTTTCGGCGAGGTCAATTTAAATATTTTAATTTATATATTAAATTTTTTTCTTTGATTGTTGCCATAATTTAAATTTTTGAAAACAACAAAAAATGTGTCTGTATTTATTGTCACATAATCTGTATAGAAAAAAGTTATTATTTTTCTTTTCATCTTTTAATTAATATACGCCCTCTAATAAACAACCGGCATGCCATAAGCTTAAAAATTATTATTTAAAAGAGAACCCCATATCCATAATAATGTTTGCTCATCATTGAGAATGAATCATTTTGTAAGTTATATTTTTATTTTGTAATTTGACATTTTTTTTGTTTTTGTTCTTCTGCTTTTATTTTTTTACTGATACAATCTCTGAAAAAACAAACTAAAAAATTGTTTGTAATTAATTGTGTTTTTGATTGGGTAATATTCAATTTTCTATAAATTATAATCATACCTAATTTGCTTGTGTCAATAAATAATCCAGGTCTTTAAAATTCGATTAATCGCAGGTATTGCTTAATTAACATAAATTTAGTTGACTGAGCAAGTTCTTAATTAACAGAAATTATTAAAACCAATCAATGAGTTTTGAATGTATTATTTAATGTATAAAATTTTAATGTATTGAGTACGTAAATCGTTCAAGTGTGTATTATAAACCAGACCCATCCACTTGCAAATAGTATACGCACACTTTTGGTGTAATTTAGTAATAAAAGTGGAGTACTAGTGCAAATATTTTTATGTAATTTACTCATACAATTCCGTGAGAACTATATATGATATCCAGAGTATGAAACGATTCAAATTTCCCGCATAAAATAGTTTTTTAACTTTTAATATTTCATAAAGCATTTCCAATAAAATAGAACGCAATCGTTGGCTAGACGATGGATAGTTGGTGCATGAAAATTGTATTTACGTAGGTAATAGTGGCTATCGGCAATACAATGACACACTTAGACCAGTGATTTATAAAAATGGATATGCATGAAAACAATCCAACTATAAAAAAATATTTGGGGAAATGAAATGGCAGTGGATATGAAAAATGTTCATATCTACAAATGAAGAGAATCTGCTCATAATCGAAGTTAGTGCAATGTTGCACCAGATTCAGTACTATCAAGCAAACAAGTAAGCAAGAAAAAGAGGAAATTCTAGAGTTGAGAAAATCTATTTATTGTCAGTCAGCATATTGAGTTTAATTGGATTACTAAAATGTTGAGCAAATATGGATACAAATCTGATTATAGTGTGTAACACAATTACTAATATAATAAGTTATACCGGTTCGCCGTTATATTTTGCTTTTACTGAAAGCTAATTTCCCCCAATTTGTCATTATTTTTTCTTTGATGGCAATTTTGATAAATATTACCTAATCACTTCCTTCTACTCAAATATAGGTTATTACTTAGCTTTTTATTTTTTATTCATTCAAGAGCTCATTACTCAACTTGTACATTTTTTTTTTTGTTTTTTCAATTTTTAATTATTCTATTCAAAAATATTTTTGAAAAATTTCAAATTAACCCTCTTCAAATAGTTAACTGTTTCAAAAACAAAAACCGCAGTAACAATATAAAAATAGAAATTTAATTTTACAACAATTATTGTTTAAAAATATCCTTTGAATTTTTTTTCTTTTACAAAAATTAGGACATAATAAAGAAACGGTATATAATAGTTATAATAAAGAATACAAAAAAAAAAACCAACTTTAAGAGCTCATCAAAGAAAAAATAATTTAAAAAATTTTTGTTTTCATTTTTAAATCCAGAGTCCCATGCTGTTGAATTCTTCAATCAAATTTTCAATTCATGAGAAGAAGAAAAACTCATTATATGACTATTACATTGCATAATAATGGTTAATTGCGTTTACAGAAGTGACTAAAATATACAAAAAAAAAAAAACAAAAAAAAAAAAGCAAAACAAAAATGCAAAAAAAAAAAAAAATTCTTCTATCTGCTATTGTACATTCACTATTTTCGGATTTACTTTAAAGGACTCCTCCTGTTTCATTCACAATTCAGAAAAGCAAAACAAAGAAAATAATGAGAATAAGAAAAATAAGAAAAGTAGTTGGGTTTAATGCTGCTGCTGCTGCTGCTGCTGTTGTTCAAAGAAAAAAAAAATTAAAAATATTTCAAGAGGGAAGAAAATAAAACTCAGTTATTACCCAAAGTACTCAACAATGCCAATTGACTGTTCAATATATTATATTATATAGCCTTCATATATAAAATAAAAAATAAAACAACAAAAATTTGAATTGAATTGAAATAACTAAAAACGACAGTGCCGCATCATTATATTATAATAATTATTATAGTAGCAGTAACTAGCAATAGTAACAACAACAGTACAACAATACAACAACAACAACAATAAAATAATAAATAATTTACTTATATGTACACACTGGTTGGTGGAACCACTTCATCTTCGATGAAAGTAGAGATATGATATGAAATAACCCCAATAATAATTCTACTTTGATTTCAATATACAAATTAAAAAAAAAAAAACAAAACAAAAAAAAAATAAGACAAATAACATAAAAAACACTGGACATAATGTCGGGATGAAAAAAAAAAAAAAATGCAATGAGCCCAAAGAAATAAAGAAGAAAACAAAAAAAAAAAAAACTCAATGATGAGTTTTTGCTTTTTTTTTTCTTTTTACAGTGGTGAAGTGGTATTTGAACGAGTGAAAATCAATAGACCACATGTGGTCAAAAATAAAAAAATAACAAAAAACTTGAAAAGAAAAACAGTTTACTTCAGATTCCATTCAACACATCACAATACAACGCACCAATACAACACACAACACATAACAAGGAGGGAGTGTATTTTATTCAGTTTTGAAGATGATTATTATTTTGATTGATATTGATGATGATGATGGTGATGATGATACTGATGATGATAGTGATAATAATGATGATTGAAAAAGGCTTCATTTTACTGTACTTTCAACTTTGTTTTTTTTTTTTTGTTATTATTTTTTTGTATTCTTTTATTATCTCTCAACATTATTATAAGCTGTTTGATATATCAGGGATGGATTTTAAAGCAAAAATCAAGTTGAGGTCAAACTCCAACCTATTGAAAGTATGTGATTTAACTAATTTTTTGTTAGTTGTTGGAATTATTAACACGGTAGATTCCGCATTTTGGATTTAACCGTCCATAGTGGCGACGGTTTAACACAACTTAATCAAATTTGGTGTACCTATTATCCTCAACATATTGTGGGTATAGAAAGATTATTTTATTACCATTATAATTTTGGTGAGCAAGACCAGTATAATCGTATTTTTCGCTCAGGCACATTTTATCCATTATCCAACCATTTTATCCATTATCCATTACAACCATTTTATCCATTATCCATATTATTATGTCTTAATTATCCGTTATGCTTAAATAATTTGATTGCGATCTAGTTCGGTTAGATTATAATATTCTAGAAATATTTAAATACATAAATATTGATGTAATTTGTAGCGGTGAATAAGTATAAATTTTGAAATAGAATAATTAAGAGTATATTATGCTTAACATAATTGTGTTTGATTGAAACTGTAAATTCGTGCAAATTCAAATTCTTTAACACAAAATTTTCAATCGTTAATCGAGAGTTGATTTATGGATATCTAATGATTATCGGATGAATTGAATTCGTTCGTATAATACCTTCGTAAAACATCTGAAAAGCCATAGCAACAATAAAATTTATTTTAAAGCAAGATTTCGGTTAATTAAAAACCAAATATTGTGTGGGACGCCTGAGAGTGAACTTTTAAGTTAGTATTAGAAACTATTGACCAACAAGCATAATTTTTTTTTATAAACGCTATCCAAACACTATGAAAGGATTCCCTTATACAAAATTATTGTAGGTGTTGGTATAGAGAATAGGATGAGAAGGGAGATAGGATAGAGGAGAATTGGAAGTGCAAATTGTATAATGGAGTATTTCTATCTGAGGGGAATATGTGAGATGGAAGCAAGTTCTACATTTTAGCAATTCTTACAATAAAATAATTTCCAAAAACCAGTTTTGGATCACCTAGGTATTTCCACAGTGTAAAAATGGGCACTGTAAGCCTCCCTAGTGGTTTATTTAAGTAGATCAAGTCTCATTTCCAACAACATACATATAAAAGAGGGAGAGAGCTTCCACGTTTTGATGTGTGTTGAAAGGAGTAAATGTTAACTGAACGGTAGGGTTGCAGTAAGGCGCGATTTAAAATTTAGTCAAGTGTCCTAGTAAAGTTTGGTAGCATCAGCTCATAAGTGAGAATTGTACTTCATCTTAGGTGAGATATAAGCTTTATAGATATTTGACAGATCTCTTGGAGAAGAGTAGGTTTTGCATGGAGAAACAAAAACCCAAGCATTTGGCAACCTTCTTAGCTATATCAAAAATATGCTCATTCCACTGCATTTTGTGGTTTAGCTGCATGTAAATATTTAATATTTATAAGCTTTCAGACTGTTTTGTAAAAGGGGAAATCTCTCTTATTAGAGATCTATATTGTATGTATTTTAACGTTCTTAAATTTAAAATATTAAGGTTGTTATGCTGAACTACGTCGGAATGTCAAATTCCGTTTACATTCCGCATATCGTATGCTGAAGTCCGTATTGTATTCCGCGGTCTGGAAATTTCATTATTTATCCGAAATTTTTAAATTTATGTATGCTGTACTTCGTCGGAACGGAAAATAATTTGAAAATTGTACGCCGGAATTTCTCATTCGGAAGTATTAGAATGGTTCGGAAGTGAATTATAAAGCATACAACTTTTGTATTTAGAATATTAGGAGAAGTAGAAAATGTGATATAAGTATAAATAGTTTTTTTTTTCAATTTTTTTTTCATTTATGAAAAATATTTTTTTTATTTAGGGATAAAAAAGCGTTTCAAAAGAATAATATATTTTATTATTTTTAATATTATAACATAATATATAATATGTATATTAAAAACGATACATATGTATATATTTTACTTTATTTAGAGAATTTGAAATTTTTTCTAATGTAACAAAAAATTATTATTAAATTTTAATTTGTATATATATACATACTACCTACATATGTAATTAGGAAAGTTATAATTTGTACTTACAATGTATGCATATTGTATATATACATTATGTCATATACATTAAAATAAAAATGTTTGAAATGTATATGAAAAAAAAAAAAAAAAAATCTTCCGAAACATCTGTTTTTAATTTCTGTACAGATTTTGCAGTCGAATGGAATTCAGTATAGCGATTTTTTCGTATTCGGATCGGAATTTGTTTTCGGAGATATTCTTCTTCGGACTTCAGCATAACCACCTAAAGCGTTATAACAATTCATAACACTAAATTGTATTTCACTTTGCCAATATTAATTTATATAAACACAATAACTTCTATTTCATTTATTGATAATAATCTATAAATTCATCAGAGCTATCGAAGGTTGGTATTGTTCCAACCTATTCTAAAAAAAAGCTGACTCTAAAACGAAAACATTGTCAAAAATATCATTAAAATGTTAACTTTACGGAACAAGTACAAATAAACAGTACAACCCTGGATAATAATATAAGAAAAATTGGTTGAAGTATGTATATAGGAGTACATATATCGCATCAAAAAGAGAATAGAGAACAAAAGATGATTCGAGATGTATCGATTGACTGTAACCCAAATACACATATTATTACACTGTGGCATATAATATGAGCCTCTTTTCTACTTTTTCTTTTTTTTTTTTTTTTGTATCTTTTGAATTGATAGTAACAATTTCAACAACAATGACAATAAAACAAAAACAAAAAAATTAATAAAAACACAATGAAAATGTTGCAGACACAAAAATTTATTCCAGATGGACATTTGATTTGATTTGTTTTTCTTTTGTGGTTTAATTTTTTTTTTCAAATAACCATAGTTCAAGTATCGTACAACACTAGCCTAAGATAGTGAATGATCAGATCATAATATCAATTTTTCGATCAGTTTGTCACTGAGTACCTATACAAAAAAAAAAAAAAAAAATACAAAAAAGTAAATAAATAAAAAAAATGAAAAGCTTTAAGAAATCTTATTTTCTATAGAAGATGGGTTCCATCTGTTGTGGTTGTTGATGCTGTTGTTGCTATTGTTATCTTTGTGTATTTAAATACTTTCAATTCTATTGTATATTAAAGTTGCGTTTTTATTTTTTTTTTTTGTAAGGGTTGTTTCATCATTATCAGTAGTTATAGTTTCGAATTGGTTAATAATTTTTTATAATTGGTTTTATTCTGTGTGTTTTATTTAGCCCCAATCGACACGCATATTTTCTTAAAGACCACTTTTAATATTGGAAAAGCAGCAGCTGGTGTTGCGATTCAATTATATGTGTTTTTTTTTTTTGCAGACTTGTAAATTACAAGGGGAGTAACTTTAAAAATTTGTTTTATTTATTCTCGGTATTAAAGTGATAAAAAATTAAAATTATTTTTACACTTGAAAAGTGAGTCTGGAAATTGTATTTTTAAAATAAGTTTTAAAATGAACCTTGAAATGATAATTTTAATATAGAATTTGATATGAGCAATCAAGTTAGCTATAAATTATGTATTTTGGCATTAGTATTAATATTTTTTTGATAGGTTGGTTGGATCATCGTAGAATGTTAGACAAAAAATATTAATTACATCGGGTATTTTAATATGGATTGATTTCAACTTACTGGCACTCATAATTGATTTTTGTATTATATCATTTATTGTTTATAATATTTCCATGTTCAATATATATTGATTCAAATATCTAGACGCAAATGATGCAAGCATCCAGTGGCTTCATAATTTGATCCTCCTAGTTTCCAACATTTCTAACGATTAATATAGTATCAAATAAAAGGGTTGAAATTAGTTTTAAAATAGATTTTTCAATATATATCCATGAGTTCGATTTTGACTGATACCTTGGATAACTTTTGAAATGAATAATTCGAAATAAAATTTGAAATTAGTTCAGGAATAACTTTTTATAACACAAATTCCTTCTTGTGGTGAAACTTACAGTTAAATTTGCAATAAATGTGAAAATAAGTCTTCATATAATATATATATGTATCTTGATTTTAATCCCTAAATATTTACTTGTATATGTGAATTTTATAAAATATTAAATTATTTTTAATTTGTATATAATTTGGTCAATAAAAGTAATGAATATTAAAAAAAAAAAAAAAATTCAGCTTTGTAATGGCTCAACTCCATTCTTTTGTTGAATCACTCTGTAAGTATTTAAAGTATGCTTTCTTGATACTCAAAATACAATGAACAAATTTTGTTTAAAAAAACTGTTTGTATTGATCGTTTTATACACTTTTTATATAAATTATTATATACCATCACTTTAAAACGTAAATTTTTTTTAAAAAGATGGTGTCATTTGTTCTGGACCTAACTAAAAAAAAAATAAATAAATTTTAATTATTTTAATATTATAATAAAATTTTGCAATATGTAAATAATTTAGAAATAACAAAAAAAAATAATAATAAAAAAATGTTAAATCTCACCACACTATATCAACTATACAATATATTCACCACAAACTACGGTTAAAATATAATAATTACAGTTAGTTTTTTTCAGTTTTTTATTGTTTTTATTTATAATTGTAATAAACAGAATTGTTGTAATAAAACCCAAAATATACATGACTTGAAACAAAAATGTTTCAACTCAAATTATGATTTTCATACACAGAATATCAAGTGTCAATTTCTCGTTACGTTTATTTGACATTTTTAGTCTAACGTTCACTGTTCTAAAGCAGGTTTGCAGAAAATCTGTGAATTATTAGAGAGTAAGTAAAAGTAAGAAAAAAATAGTTGAACTACTCAAAATATATTCAAAAAATAATTTGTCTGATTAGTCGAAATACTTATAAGGAAATTTAAATTATGTTCATAACCTTGATGTTAATCTCGTTAATTAACACAATAATATATTATAATGTATGATAAGCATTTTATAAATAAATCTTTGCTTATGTTATCAGAGCCTGAAACATAAAATTTAAAGTAAAACAGCGTAGACCAATTAAATTGTATTAATACTTTCAATTTTCAATCATTCTATTAATTCCAAGTATACTCAATTCAAAAACTGGTCTGAGTTAATCTTGCTAACCGTTATTTCCAACCTATACCCTGAAATTTTACCACAAGAGTAGTGTAAAATTCAGATTTTATGTTGATTTTAAGCTGCTGAAATTCCAAACAGTATTTCATAATATTTAAAACAATTTTAAATCTGTTTATTGCTCAGAGGGTGCAATGATGAGCATACAAAAATAATTTTCTATTCATTTATACTGAAAATTTGATTTTTTTCGAGTTACATAACTTTTTTTGAAGCAACCATTGATGCACAAAAATAATGTATATTTTTGTATATATATATATATATAATATATGTATATATATATCTTTTCCGGAAATTCTTTTATGAGCGGAATCCATTTAATACAGAAATATACCAGAGATAAACTTTAACTCATTTTTATCTACTCATTTACTTTATTTGATTGTTACAAAATTATATTTTACATTCCCTTCTATTCTATATATATATACAATATACAAAAAAACATATATACATATATTTATTTATATCTATACATTAATGCTAGATAATACAAATAATAAACGGTAAATTATGAGAATTACTTATTTTCTGAAGTAGTTATTAGTGTATATTGTTGTTGTTGTTGTTGCTGTTGTTGTTATTATTATTGTATTCATAAACAAAAATATAATATCCTTTCTATTATATACACAAACATTTTGTTATATTTTTGTTTTTGTTTTTTTGTTTTGTGTTGTATAAATTCTAACAATTAATGGGTGATGATAAACTCCCCCAAGATCTGTTAATTATTATCACCGTTTATAAAATTTTTGTTTTTTTTTTTTTATTTATTTATTTTGTTTGGAATATGAATGTGTATCCACCCACAAACTCGCTTCATATTATATAAACATACACACCTACAATCATACCTCTAATTTTTGTTTATCATCTAAAAATGCTAAAGAATAATTCTTGCTGTTTTTTTTTTGGTATTAGGCTAAAAATCAGTTAACATGACCAGTACCGTTACTATGTTTTTATAACAGTTAACTAAAAAGTGAGGTTAAAATTGGGTTTAATATTTTTGTTGTTTTTTTTGTTTATTTTTGTTTTTGCAAAGGAGTCTTGTTTATGTGTTTGCAGTGCAGAGTTTTAAAAAAACAAAAAAAAAAAAAATAACCCTTCGTTTATGTTTTGTGCTCTCTATTATGCATTGTTTTCCCTGGATGAGGTGTGCAAGCGAGCGGAGTAGCAAGATAATAAAGTTTTGTGTAGATAAAAGGAAAAAAAAAAACAAAAAAAAACTGAAAAGAAAGAGCATCACAAAATTTTTAGGTGGGTAACTGTTTATGCCATCTATCGTGTAATGTGGTCAAAGTAAAAGTTAACGTAAGGATTTGTCTAATGAGAGTTTCCTGAAAGGATTTTTTTTTTGTTATGTTTTTAGTTGCTTTTAATTTTATTTTCGTAACAAAAAAAATATTTTTTTTTTTTTTGTGTTTCTTGTTTTTAAAGAGAATTTTAATTAAAAGCTGTAAAATCTGAAAATTTAGTTTAAAATTTTTACTTTGTTTTCATGTTTTGTTTTTATTGTTTTTTTTTTCTGAAAAGAAAATGTTTTTCAGTGAAAAAAAAAGTTTATATATTTTTTTTTGTTAATTTTTCTCAGATTTTTTTTTTTATGTTGTTGGTAGCTAATTCTTTTTAAAGTTCTTTTATTTATTTATGGCAATGTAATTTTTAAATAAGACAGAGTTTAGAAATTTATTCACCGAAATGGACTAATTTGTGATGAGAAGCACTTTAGACATCAAAGAGTGCTCAGAATATTGTTCTATGTTAAAATTAGAAGGTTACTGATAATTATATTAACTGATTTAAAAAAAAATTAGGGCATACATTATACATTATGCCGAATCGTTGTGTGATGAGCCATTTAGTGCTCACCGGTGCAATATGTTTTGAGTTTTTGCATATTTTTTACTTATAATGAATCCAGGGTGCAACGCAACGTACTTTTATATAACAATACAGATTATAAAAATTATATTTAAATATTTTGTTAATTATTGAATCCAGGGTGCAACGCAACGTACTTT
Source organism: Argyra leucocephala (assembly GCA_963942445.1). Classification (NCBI taxonomy): domain Eukaryota; kingdom Metazoa; phylum Arthropoda; class Insecta; order Diptera; family Dolichopodidae; genus Argyra; species Argyra leucocephala. The sequence goes on along the minus strand of OZ012681.1, from coordinate 3,784,822 downwards.
TACATAACAATACAGATTATAAAAATTAATTTTAAATATTTTGTTAATTATTGAATCCAGGGTGCAACGCAACGTACTTTTATATAACAATACAGATTATAAAAATAAATTTTAAATATTTTGTTAATTATTGAATCCAGGGTGCAACGCAACGTACTTTTATATAACAATACAGATTATAAAAATTAATTTTAAATATTTTGTTAATTATTGAATCCAGGGTGCAACGCAACGTACTTTTACATAACAATACAGATTATAAAAATTAATTTTAAATATTTTGTTAATTATTGAATCCAGGGTGCAACGCAACGTACTTTTATATAACAATACAGATTATAAAAATAAATTTTAAATATTTGGTTAATTATTGAATCCAGGGTGCAACGCAACGTACTTTTATATAACAATACAGATTATAAAAATAAATTTTAAATATTTTGTTAATTATTGAATCCAGGGTGCAACGCAACTTACTTTTATATAACAATACAGATTACAAAAATAAATTTTAAATATTTTGTTAATTATTGAATCCAGGGTGCAACGCAACGTACTTTTATATAACAATACAGATTATAAAAATAAATTTTAAATAATTGTTTATTTATTATCAATTACTTATTCGCATATTATTATCAATTATTTATTATTATCACGCAGGGTGCCGCAGTAGGTAGAGCAAAAAAAAAATGTTTTATGAGGTTTTTGACCTAGTCCAGTACCCAATGTCATTGGGATAAAATAAAGGACAAAAAATAATTGAGAGTATATAATCTGGTAAGAAATTAAATAAAATGGAGCTATTCTATTTCAGAAGGCTTAGTTCCTGACAATAGCAGTAGTTTTTTACATTCAATAAAAGTCAGTAATTTGATAAATCAATGCTCGAAATATTGTAAATATTGTAATACAAACTTGCAGTACCATACTTAGGATATTAAGCACGAAAATGTGACTCTACTGTCAAGTTACTGCCAATTTACTGTCAAGAGCATACAAAAAAACTTTAGTACTGCTGGAATATTATTTTAAAGAATTTAGAATAATATGCATTTTTAATTTATATTAAACTGTTACCCTGAAATGCTTGTATTTTGCTTGGTAAGTATTCTTGCCTGCAAAACAAAATCTTATAATCATGGATTGCTTAAAAATTGTTGAGTCACAATAAACAAATGTTCAAAAAATAGAAAATATCTATCCAGACCTTTATTATTTTTATTATATATGTACGTAATTCAAGAGCAAGGTTTTAACAAATTTTATAACCGATTCAGTTTTTAACATTTCCTATTTTAGTTGTTCTAATAATATCGGACTACGATGATACTATATCCATACGTATTTAGATGATAACAAAATAGTATCATGACAGTATGTTTTCTCTATACAACAACGGTGCCAATATTCTGTTTTAGATTTATTACAATTCTGTCATTAAGATTCCATAGGTTATTTACCAGGATGGTTTGTAATACAATTCTATCCTATACAAGATTCCATACCTTAATTACCAGGATGGTTGATCGATGTAAAAAACTATTCAATTACAAAGAAAAAGCGATACGCTAAAAACCGGCCTATACAGGTTGACAATGCAACGTGCTTTTATATAGCAATACAAATTATAAAATACATTTTAGGTAAACTTATACAGGACTTTAATACAAGTTGAGTGTTGCCGAATCTATCAAGAGCTGCACAATTCGTTGAATAACATCTGATATAAAATAACAAGCATGGGAAGAACATTTCAGACGTGTATGTAACTTTTAACAAAATGTATTTTAACAATTTTTATATATCATAACATCAGTAATTAAAACAACACCATCGTTGTATCGCGTGAAAATGTTTTGCGACAACAAATCATAATAAAGATTTGTCCCTGAAATGGATTAATATAATTCATAATAGTTGCTTTAACATTAGGAAATATATATATATATATATATATATAATATGTATAAGAATTAAATCTCTTCGTAAAATGTACAATATTTTCAAATCATATGCTTTTATACTTTCTCCTCTATACAATCGTAGATTTGGATTTTGAACCTAGTTGCGTAATAATGGCTTGAATTTTAAATAAAATAATAAATATAAATCTAAAATTAAAAATTTTACTTTTACCTAAAAATAATATATACTTACTTACGTATATATTATTCAGAATGATAAATTTTCAAGAAAATCTCATTTCAACGATAACAAAAAAAAACAAAAAAACAGAATAAAACAAAAGAAAGAAAATAAACAAAAAATTTTCACTTCGTCATAGTAAAGTAATCTTAACATTTATAAATAAAGTAATATCTATATGTAAAGACATATATAAGTATATATATATTATAATAAACTTCTATATAATATACATTATGTATTATATTCTTTATACCAATGTATATTTAAATGTAAAAAATATTTATGCGAGACTGACTTCATTATTATTCTATTATTCAGCTACTAAACTAAAAGTATGAATAATTTTGTCCCTTTTACTGGAAAATTAATTCATAAATTTATCAAAAAGGCAACACTGAACAAGAACAAGAACAACAAGAAAGAACAACAGCGATGTAACTAATAATAATAAAAATAATAATAATAATAATATGTATAAGTGTGATCTGGAATATCTTTACCGCACACCACAAACATAATATACAAAATAAACTTTCTCTAAAACAGGACTTTCTTTTGATATATGTGTATATGCATATATATATATATACACATAGATGTTGGTAGATGATACTTTTTTAACTTTTCTGTGATTTAACGTGCTACTACTACTATACTATTCTAGTATTGCTGCTACTGGTGTTATACATTTAGATTTTTCATTCTTCTAGAAAAATAAAAATAAAAGAAAATTGTAAGGACGAATATGGATGACGATCAAATGGTTGAATACTGGAATATATTTAAAAATAAAATAACAAAAAAATTGTTACAAAACAAAAGCAAAAAAAAACAAAAATAAAAAAAAATAAAAACGAAGAAAATTAATGAACTAAGGAGCAAAAACAAAAATAAATAAAAAACTATGAAAACTACATAAAAACCACCAAGAGATAATTTGACCAGCCACGGACCGGCAAATTTTTTCTTTTACTTTTGTTTTTTCAGCTTTTTGTTTTGTTTTTTTTTATAACTCATATTATTTTAAGAATTTCTATAATATATAAAAGATTTGATTTTTAGTTTATAATATAAATTTGATAAATTAAGGGCTGTAATTGGAAATATCAAATTAAGTTCAAAATGTAAAAAACCATATGTAGTTGATCTGCAACATGTACAATTTAACAATGTTGACAAAAATGTTAATTGAATTGTAATTGTTAAAAATTATTTTCAGATTAACATTTTCAGCCAAGGCAAACAAACACCAATGCGGATATTATGTAGTAGCTGAGTAGTAAAGTATTTCTAAATAAATATTTCTCACTAAATAACCGATGTATAAAAAATGGATGTTAAAAATTATGTGCGATACATTAAACTACACTTAATCAATCAATATATACAAATATCATAATGCATTTGGTTTTGGTTTGATATTTCCTATTACAACTAAAGTCAGTTGTTTCGGAATTATTTGTTTAATAATATGCTTTACAGTTTTTGTAAAGAGAAATAATTCTGACATTTAACAAACATAAACAATAAATGACTAGGACTAGTGCCATTATATTGATACAAGCTAATGCTAAATTGTATTTACAGAACTAACTCACTATACATACTCTTCATACCTACATCAACACTTTTAATGAAGTTTATTGCAATAGCGAGAATAAAGTATAGAAATAGAAAAATTTTCTTCTCTGAACCATTCAAATCCGTGAAGAGTTGAAAAAATATATTTCTTAATGTACATTACTTAATTACAGTGAGATACACATCGCAATCTGTTTTTTGTTTTCATCTTGAAGTCGATGAACTAAAAAAAAAAAATTTGGGAAGTTTTTGTAAACCCTACTCCATTCCCACTTTCTTTAAAAATATGCCATTTATTTCTGTTGGAAACTCACATATTATTCATAATATCCTCCCATTAACTAATGGAACAAAAGTTTCTTCATTGTTATAGTTAGTTGTTTTGGAATTACATGCTTAATATATGATTTGCAAGAAATTTTGACATTTAGGTAAAGCTTTTCAAAACTTTACATGTAGCATCAAGCACAAAAAAAGTATAGAACCAATTGATTTCTTTAATTGCACAGATTGGCTTTAAAATCAATCTAAAAAAGTCAACCAAAAAATCATTAATAACATAAATTAATATTGTTTGTGTATATTTGATTTAAACATTGTGGACCAGTGTGGAGTTTATGCGTCTCTAGGGTCCTTCCTAGTATATATTTGACTTCAATTTACCCATTTCAATTTATTTAAATACTGAATGAGAAAAATAACGTAGAACTATTTTTATCTTCAATATTAAATTTTAAATCAAAAACTTAAGATAGATAACCCTAACTTATTTATAGAAAATCATAAAAATGGTACCACAAAAATAATGGTTTCAACCATCGAAATTCATTCAACGCAATTCATTCATCAAAGAGTCTAATTCAATTTTTTCGGTTGGTTTAAAAAAAATACACTTGGTTCTTAGTATGGCTTTCTGCCCTATCTCAACCTTGAAATTTCAGATTCGCGGTATGTGATTGAAGTCAAGTTTACAATACTCTAGAGTTCACTGGTCCAACTCTTTTATTTGTATTTGCTTTTTTTTCTTTGTTTTCGTTTTTACGTTTTGTATGATAACGCTTTAAGATATTAAGTCGAATTACTTTAACTTTTTAGTTTTATTTTTTTTTGTAGTACTATCTATAATAAAACATATAAAAAAAGTTTTTCTCTTACTTGAGGACCTCTAAAAACAAAAAACAAAAAAAAAACAAAAAAAAGTAGTACGAAAAGTTTTTGTGTTTCTGCTTTTTTTTTATTTTATCTCAAAAGAACTGAGCAAGCAAGAATAATACGATATGAAACGAAATGGCCAGAAATATAAAAAACAAAAAAGAAACATCAGAAATAGAAAGAAGGGGAGGTTAATAATATATACATCATAGTATCTACCTATGTATGTATAAAATATCTTTAAGATACATTTACAATAATATAAAATAAAAAAAGATCTATTAAAAACCTTTAAGATATCATGTTGATAATTTATAATATTCTCTGTTCTACATAAATATTTATACAACGAATAGGTGTACTCGAATTGAGATCAGCGTGGGAACTGATTAACAATTCACCTGTCCTCATACAATCAAGATTTTAAGTCGTATATTCGTTTACTCTTCTTCGTTTTGCTTCTTTATTTTTGCTTGTTTTTTTTTT